>OY720387.1:10814744-13463098 GCA_963082905.1 Oligia fasciuncula
AGCGTTTTTTGACACCTCAATGTCAAATGCAGGTGGAAATGACAGATTTTCATAACGTCCATTTAAATGTGACATAAACGCTCTACAAACCGTAGCTAAAGTTACGGTTTGTTGAGCGATTGAAAAATTGTTATGTCCTAAAGGACAAAACAATTTTTCACCTGTTGGTCGACACTTCACGTGACCAGAGGGCTGGGTCGTTCTTTGGCATATTCTTTGGCCAAAGAACTAGCATTGCCATTCAACGTGGCAATGCTGCCAGTCTTCTGGCACGTTTCCGGATGACAGTGATGCAGACGAGTACTTCGACGTCAAAGTGCCCTTTTGTTTTTATATTTATTTGTTTATTTAGTCATATTACTTAAGTCTGTTAGCTTATAATATGTAAATACTAGCTTCGCCCTGTGGTTTTACCCGCATAAGTTTCGATCCCGTGAGAATATCGGTATAAAAAGTAGTCTATATTTAGTCCAGATTGTCAGCTACCTCCATACAAAATTTTATCAAAATTAGTCTAGCCGTTTGAGCGTGAAGAAGTAACAAACATATAAACACACACACTCACACACTTTCGCCTTTATAATATTAGTGTTATTATCTCTAAATGAAATGTGAACGAACACCCATATCAAAACATTGACAAATGATTTACGCAAACGTTCTTAGTCTTGATATTACCATAGATAACCTAGGTTATTATCAACACCAAGTTTGAAACTCCATCGTTGACCTACAAAAAAGAAAAGATTATTTGAAAGTAAAATAAAGATTCAGCTGTGGTGGATACTTATTCTTCCGGACTGCAGTGCGGTGAAACGTAGGCAAACTTTATACTTTATGTCCCTGATTTGATATGTTACCCAGTTTTGGAACAAATCTTTAGCTACATCTTATTTAGTGTAAGCATTTTTGGTTTTAGTTTAGGTTTCATTTTTCTTACTGAATGTGTGTTGAATTTTTTGGAGTTTCAGTTCACTAGTTTGTCTGACTTATTATGTCAGTCAACACCATGTACTGTTGCCAAATAAATTCTTTATTTCTTCCATACATACATAACATCCCGCCTGTAAGACTGGATGCATAGGCCGAGGTGTACCTAAGTATAGTAAACCTACGTTACGCCAGTTTATGTCTAAATCCCATGTTATAACGGGTAAGCCTATTTCCATCAACAGGGCATGAATCCAAACTCCGGCTACTGCTGAGAAATTCCTGATGGGAAAACCCAATAACTTTTTAACCAACCTGGGAATTGAATTCAGGACCTCATGATCAGCAGTAGCACCTGCGACTACTAGACTAGGTCTTATTTCTTTAAATAATCGTAAATAAACAATATTGAATTAAGCTTTACTTTTCGAAAATCTATATCATTCATATTAATAATTGCATTTACTGAAATATAGTGTTAATTCCGCTATTAATTCCGTAATAAAACTATTTATTCGCGGAATTAGCACTTTATTAAACGATTATTGCAGTTTTGAACGAGAACTCGTTTTTGCTTTTCATTGAAACAATACGTACTATAGGCTGATACATTTTCAAAACCGAATACAGAGTGGCAAGGACATTGAAGCCTAAAAAGAAACCATGAATTCAACACATGATTCAACAACCGAAACCCAACGTAGAAAATTTTCGACCGTTATTCATAAAATCACGTTTCATAGAAAAGTGCAAAATGTACGAAAAAAAAACAATTTTTTGTCCACGAAAACATTAAACTATAGCACTAGTCCAATCATGGTACAGACGCCAGCACATGAAGCTACTACACAATCTGTCAAATTTATTTAATAGATTTTCAACTTTATTGCTATGGCATTAGGTTTAAGGTTGATTGGGAAAATTTTACAGTTTCGGGTAGCTTGATGTGCGCCGTCTGTACTATATCCAGGTTGCATGTCGAGGTCCCTGCCATCCTAATTGCATAACACACTATTAGGTACTCTCAATTTGAAGCATATTGCTAATCTATTGTTCCATATGTTCGTAAAAAGGTGTTTGATCAACTACGTAAATAACGCAATGAATGTTGTTCCACTGTCAAAATGAAACCCATTGCTACTGATAGTGTGTTACGCAATTGCCCCGCGCTGTATCATCATTCTGCCCTTATTCCAATTTATTTGGGGTCAGCGCGACATGTCTTTTTCTTCCATGCTTCATTATAAACCTATATCAATCTAATTACCAGTTAATACCATTACGAGCAGTGGTGGCCTGGTGGTAATGGCCGCGACTTACGAGTTGTAGGTCGTAGGTTCGAACTCGGACAGGCACTTTACTTTGTGTAAATTATTCCATCACCACTGTTTTTAAAACGTTGAAGGAAAACATCGTGAGGAAACCGGCATGTTCTAGAACCAAAAATTTGAAGACATGTGACATCTACCAACCCACACTGAGCCCGCGTGGTGGATTACAGCCCCCTCCCTCTCACTTAGAGGAGGCCTGTGTCCCAGCAGTGGGAACGTTATAGGCTGATTATGTATGTGTATGTACCATTACATAGTATCGCAGTCACCTAAAACAAAGCTATTATGAAATCTAATTTCCCACCTCTAAAATTGAATCAACGCTAATCCCCAAACACCTAATATCACAGTATTTATTTAATCGCCCATAGCTAATGTACTTCGGACAATTATACCCTCATTGGGCAAACTAATTACCGGATCTACCTGCCTTGTGCCTAATGACAAGTAATATGCAGTGCATTATCGCAGTGCGACGCAATATTATAGAGTTATCCTCAGCTTTGCGAGTAATGGACGACCGGTTCACACCATCTGAGACCAGCGTTGCACTAAATTAATAGACTATTGTTAATCCCTCGGATCAGGATTGACGCGTAAACACACTACATGTTAGTGCTTGCTCGATTTACACGGTTGCAGTGTTTAGTGGAGTGTGTATTGGTGTCTTTTTCATATTGCATATGGGTCAGTTCACACCGAGACGCGACGCGACGTGCAGTTTTCAAGATAGAAATATAATTACAGACCTTATCTACTACAATAAAAGGTACACAATTCAGTGTCTACTACGTCGAGCTACGCAGCGCGGCGTAGCTCACTGAATCGTGTACCTTTTTGTGTAGTAGATAAAGTCTGTAATTGTATTTCTGTCTTGAAAACTGCGCGTCCCAAAGCTGGGAAACAGAACTTCTCTTGCTGAGAGGGAGTGGGCCGAGCCAATGAAATAACATATTGTTATTCAACATCGACGAAAGATCAAGCAAACTGTTGCATAAGCATAATCAGTATATTCCCACTGCTGGGACACAGGCCTCTTCTTGGTGAGAAAGAGTGGGCCATGATCCACCACACGGGCCCAGTGCGGGTTGGTAGATGTTACGTCTTCGATTTTTTGTTTGTGGGACATGCCGGTTTCCTTACGATGTTTTCTTTCACCGTTTCAGATTTTGAATTCGGATTTAAAAAAAAAGGTGATTTTTACCACATTTGAGCAAGTTTTGGATAACTAGCTCGGCAATTAGTTGCATACAATGCCAGCTTGAATTTTTTATAAATCTTGCCTTTCCGGGGACAATGAAACTAATATTCTGTTAGTAGAGAGATTACGGTCACATTTTTGTTTTATAAACACAAACATAATAAAGATATTTTTTTTCTACATTTCTAATAACAAAGTAGAAAACGTTATGTTAACATTAGTCAAGCCTGTCAACACGTACCTAGCTACTAAATTTTATAAAGCACGGATAGGTAGCACTTAAACTGTTCTGAACAGTAAAGTCGTGTACAGTCACGAGCATAAGTATGTATGCACTTGGCTTTATTCAAAGGCGATTTTCTCCTTTAATTTTGAATGAAATTTTATGTTATTACGAACATAGTATTTTCGAACCCATAGGTTTATGTAAAGTGTCGTATTTCAACGTTGCATTCGTTATTTCACGAAAAAATCGCAATTGAAAGTTGCCAAGTGTTGACATATTAGTGCTCGTGACTGTACATCGATTTAAATAATGTAGTTAGTTCCGTTAACTCCCCTTTTGAGTATCTATGCAGATTGGATTGGCCAGTGTGTTTGGCGTTTCAATCGTCTTAGTGACATGATTTGTATCTACCTATTGATGTAGGTAATCGAGTTACGGGATTTGTAGTGTTGTCTTTTGTTTGTCTTGATATACAGGCACAACCCGCGCGGTTGTTATAATTTAGCAACGAGAGGCTCGTGGCCAAATAATAACAGCCGAACAGGCCGATCGGAGGTTAAGCTTCGCTTGCCACGGTCGGTTGATGGATAGGTCACCATCCATTACACCTCTCCCTCCGTGCCTCGGTAAGCACGATAAGCCTTTCATCCCGGCTGACATTCATAGACCTTTGACAATCGCTACGAGTAGTCAGAAGCCCAGAAGTTTGACAACCATTCTTACCAGTAACTGGGCTGTGCAGGTAAGATGGGTAGACGCTCCATGAAAAATACTGGTATACAGCTGTACCTGGGCATTGATATTGTGTAGGTATACAGGCACGATCCGATCTCTTTAATTTGTTAGTTTTACCTCTTCATGGTGAATGAACTCCAATGAACATTTTAATTTTATTCGAATAAATGTAGAAGAACACTAACTTTATCTTGCTTTTCTATCAAAAACATTGCTTGTTGTGATTCCCGCCCACCACAATTGAAATAAGTAAATATATCAAAACTTCATAAATTAAATATGAAAATTATTTCTGTACTTCAAAGTGAATTGTTTATTGTTGTTGAAACACTAGACGGAGTAAATGTTTCTAAAATCTGAATATTAACTAGCATTATTTTAATAAATTAACAAATGAGGGCTGATTTTTCCAACGCCAGATAATTTTATCCGAGGAATAATTTTGAATTTTTGACAGTTCTTCCATACAAAAACTGTCGTCTATTTTATTCGACGAATAAAAAATATGTATCGATTGAAAAATCAGCTCGTAATTGAATTTGCTTTTAAATAAGCAGCCAACGGACCCAATCAGCTTTTGTATAACCCTTTTCAACATCAAAGGCTGTTTTTTTTTTAACTACAGAGAAAATATACATCGTTATGTTGAGAAAATATAAAGGAGGATGGCTTAATCGTACTTGACGACAAAGTGGTATGGTGTCCCGATGTGCCAAATTATATGAAAAAATTCGTTATTTTTAAGGGGTTAAAAAAACTTAAAAAAATAACTATAAAGCCAGACAAAAAAGATTTTTTTTTTTGTTAAAGTTATTTCTTTGGGAATTATTTAGAATAACATGTTCAGAACACACCTATTGACAATTCATTTCACATATGAAAATATTTAGTGCTCCACACGAGCGACTCGCGTCGATGATAAAGGCAACTGCATCCGTCGATACGACGCGTCTACTGCAGCCGTCGTAGTCATAAAAAATCATTATGTAGGTGCATAGTAATTATCATCATTACGTTTTATTACGTACAATGGAACGTCATATTATTATGTCAACTATGCGCGGCATTGATTGACACGCGGCGATCATTCGCATTGTTGTGAATTGTAATGTACTGTGCTATTTTGGATTTCCTTCTGTTGTTTTTTGTCAGTCCTATTATTTTGGGAAATTTTCTTAGGGAATTCTATGCAAGGTACTCTAGGAAATAGAAATGAGATCGAGATCGCTAAAACTGAATGCTATCTGCCTAGCATTAAAATCAGCTTAGGTACTGTTTTTTTATTCTAACCTCTGAAGTATTTTTAACGATAGGTAGATATTATAATATCTTGGCTATTCAGACGTATTTTCAAACAGGATGGTGTTTACTGCATGAAAACAAACCAGTCTCACTATAATTTGTTTCTGTTCTTAGATGGAAAACAAAGGTCCAGCTTCAATAGTAATTTGGCCATTGTTCTTTTAATCTTAAGCGTGATCACAGACAAAACCCTCAAAACAGAAGGGATAGCTATAGACACATGGATCGGACTACATTTTAAAGTTGTTTTAAGGATCTCTTGGTGCGTGGTCAAAATCGTAACTAACGCCGTTATCTTGTATTTTCAATACAATATCTTAAAAGAAACTTCACGAAATAATTTCATAAATGTTTACCAACAACCGCTCCCTTGTCCATGTCGTTCAAGCGCCAAATATCACACGTACACGTATTTTCTCTTATAAATTCGTTCTATGTATGTGGATATGAATTAATAAATGCCTAATTACTACTACAAGGCCTAACTACTACAAGGCCTAATTACTACTACATTCTAGTTCAATAATATAACTATTATATAGAGACACAAGAAACATAATTCGAACGGACCTTTAAATAGTGTGGTCAAAGTTTAGTGGTACGTGTAGGGATCGCTTCTGACAACTTTTCTATTAAGTATTCTATACTAGTTTCACAATGAAGGCCGTAAACTTCACTGAAAGCCCATATTCGCACGAACGTAAAAATATCGCGGCGTGATTTTATCGCGCACTGGATTTTCATCTCTCGGTGTTGAGCCGAGCAATGAGAATCCAACAGAGTGCATTCCAGCGCGTAAAAAAACACTCTGTTCGATTTTCAACAGTCGGTGCTAAGCAGTGCGTTGAAAATCCGATGCACGAAATAAAATGGCCGCGGGGAAAAAAACGCGCCCGAACCTGGGCTTATTTTAGCACTGCATTTTCAAAAGTGTAACCTATTTCGCTTAATTAAATTAGAATCATTACACTTGCTAAAGGCTCATCAGTAGGTAGGTAGGTACCATAATCAGAAGGCCAATTCGTAATTAAAACAGCGGCCAAGCGCGAGTCAGATTCGCACACGAAGGGTTCCGTACCACCGTACAATTTGTCACTATAGGCCGACCGCTTAACTGAGACGTTGCCTGTGGTAGCTGCGCGGGAGGGGTGATAGTTGTCACAAGTTGACGAATCACGGAGCTCTTAGTTAAGCGGTCGGCCTATACATATTTTTTTAAATACTTACTGTAGTAAAAACGTTTTTGAATGGAACTCCCTTTTATAATTTTTTATTATTTGTTGTTTATATAGCGGCCATATCATACTCAGTGAAAATTTCAAGTGTCTACCTATTACTATTCAAAAGATACAGCTGTGTGACAGATAGATGGATGGACGGAGAGCGGAGCCTTGGAAACCTTAGTCCCGTTGGCACCCTTTGGGAACGGGACCCTAAAAATATAAAAAATCTAGTCGCAATCTCATCTCGTCCATTAATGTCAAAAACTTGTCAAAAATGTGAGGAAATTAGAGGTATTTTCACAGATTGAGACAGAGATTAGATTGCGAATGTTCCAAATCATACGGGAATATTCCCTCTACTTACTAAAAACTGCGGGGCAATTGCGTAATACGTTATCAATCGGAATCGGTTCCATTTTGATAGTTCAACAACATTCATTGCGTTATTTACGTTGTTGAGCAGACAACTTTTTCGAACTTATGAAGCAATGGATTAGCAATTTGCTTCAAAATGATTCAGATTCCGATTGATAATGTGTTACGCAATTAGGGTGCTGGTGATAAATGATTCCATTTTTAGCACAGCTAAGTGTTACTTTTTCGCTCAGATTATTAATAATAATGATTGCCAATGGCCTGATGGCCGAAAGCCTCGATTTACATCTCTCAAGGCTATCGTTAGGCGGTTGGATCAAGGGTCTGATTCAGGAGGCAGTACTTACACCTCGATACGGCTCGCATTGTGAGGAGGTTTCTGTGTCTGGAGCCCTAACCACCGGTAGCTTAGACCTTGCTCCCGACACCACTATTCTATATATTTTTAAACGTTTTAGAAGTACTTATTTTTTCTATTTTAATAAATATTTAAAAATGTATAAGTTATGGAACTAAACAAATAAACGAATTATAATTGTCATGTTTGTCATGTGAAACATTTAAATTCACGTGGCTGTATGTGTACGTGAATTTAAATGTTTGTAAACGCACCCACAATACAGGAGAAATTCCTAGTGTGGGGCAAAGTTTAAAAAAAAAAAAAAATTGTTCAAATGCTTCGGGCTCCTATAATAATGAACCTGTGAACAATTGAACATCAAAGAAAAACATCCAATTTACATCTTGTAGTTGGCAAATAACTCAAACGTGGTATTAAGGTCCGGGTTATACTTGCGGATCGTTCACAAGTTAAACTCAACTCCAAGTGCACTCACAGGGATTCTTATAGTTTTATAACGCAATAACGTTACGTCTCCAACACACTCGGATATTACGGGTGTTCCCAACTTTTACTGTACCAGCACTACTTTATGATACATTGAATTGTTAATAAAATGCATTGATGTTGTTGTGTTCATGCCTTTCTTAGGACCAAGTACGGTAGTTGGAATTGGCAATTATTTGAAAATAGCTACTGTGATGACGTAGGCTCTGACCACAGGAATCATGAGTAAGTGATCTACATAATTAGGAGTAAATTCTAAGTATTTGATCATGTTAATTTTAATTATACGAATGCTGAGTTTGGAGTTTGGACCGCGGTCTTACCACGTGACCGTCTCGTAACTATCCATTTGAGTTCGAAACTGGTTGAATCATCCACGTGTATTCAATTCGCAAAATAATGATGCATCTAAATCTCCTTCCACGTGGGGTTTAGTATGTTTTTACATAGAGAAAAGAGTAGGTATCTAAATTTTGTTTTAAGTCAGACATAATTATTTGACATAAAAAACCTAAAAATTTGTTAAATCTTTGTAATAAAGCAACAAAATTACAAAAAAGGCGGCTTTTAACTGCATAACTTAATTAATGTATCAGCACGGGGAATCACACATCTGAAACAAAGATAAAAAACACATAAATTACAAAATAGGAATCTGAACGATTCAAGTGTTATTTGATGAAGCGCAAAACATAACATTTGATGAAGCGCAAAACATAACATTTGATGAAGCGCAAAATAAATACGGCGCGCTTAATCTTAAGTACTTTGTTTTCTACTTCAAATTAAGATTCACCACTGTAATAATTTATTTTACTCTTTTTAGATTAGATTGTAAATAAACAAATATTTTCCTTCACACTTTGATAAACAATGCGCACTTAATAAAAACAAATTACGTACTTACATAAAGTCGTGTACGAACATCAAAGGATTTTTTTATAACCAAGGACTTCTTTCGGAGCGGTACACAAAAGTTTTTCCTTTAAAAAGTTTCCAAAACTACACACCTTCGTGCACGTCAATGGACTTCGTCCAAGAAGTCTATAGAGTTGTTTCAGTTGTCTATGCCCGAAGTAAGGAGGGGAGTTATTACCAGCGCTTTTGTTCGAAATATAAAAGCGCAAGTTTTACAGAACTGAGTCCACCCTTGGAAACAGCAGATAGCTAGTATTTAAAATGTACTTCGACGAAGTTTATTAAGGACGCGTTTACGAATTGACGCGCTTCAATTTTAGGTATTGAGTCTCACTACTACACGTGCACGGCTCACACACACAGCGACATGCGCGAAGCGGTGAAATTATGAGTAAACTGACACGACTTGATACTTGAGCCTAATTTTATTTAATTTTTGCCATGTATTTTTTTTTAATATTTACTTAATTTCACTGGACAGTGATTAATCAAGTACTTGCCAAAGTACGTACCTATGTATTAATTGGAACTAATAGCCGAGCTGAGCTAGGTGTGCCGAGTTTGGGCTCATTTCGTTGGTTATGTTGAGACCTTACCTCCGGACTTGATGGAATGATCTGCAGGTGTACTTCGAAGACTGCTACTGGAACTAATAGCCGAGCTGAGCTAGGTGTGCCGAGTTTGGGCTCATTTCGTTAGTTATGTTGAGACCTTACCTCCGTAGTTGATGGAGTGACCTGCAGGTGTAATTCAAAGACTACTACTGGAACTAATAGCCGAGCTGAGCTAGGTGTGCCGAGTTTGGGCTCATTTCGTTGGTTATGTTGAGACCTTACCTCCGGACTTGATGGAGTGATCTGCAGGTGTACTTCGAAGACTGCTACTGGAACTAATAGCCGAGCTGAGCTAGGTGTGCCGAGTTTTGGCTCATTTCGTTAGTTATGTTGAGACCTTACCTCCGGACTTGATGGAGTGACCTGCAGGTGTACTTCGAAGACTGCTACTGGAACTAATAGCCGAGCTGAGCTAGGTGTGCCGAGTTTGGGCTCATTACGTAAGTTATGTTGAGACCTTACCTCCGGACTTGATGGAGTGACCTGCAGGTGT
This sequence comes from Oligia fasciuncula, assembly GCA_963082905.1. Taxonomy (NCBI): domain Eukaryota; kingdom Metazoa; phylum Arthropoda; class Insecta; order Lepidoptera; family Noctuidae; genus Oligia; species Oligia fasciuncula. The sequence goes on from OY720387.1 coordinate 10,824,940, forward strand.
AATTCGAAGACTGCTACTGGAACTAATAGCCGAGCTGAGCTAGGTGTGCCGAGTTTGGGCTCATTTCGTTGGTTATGTTGAGACCTTACCTCCGGACTTGATGGAGTGACCTGCAGGTGTACTTCGAAGACTGCTACTGGAACTAATAGCCGAGCTGAGCTAGGTGTGCCGAGTTTGGGCTCATTTCGTTAGTTATGTTGAGACCTTACCTCCGGACTTGATGGAGTGACCTGCAGGTGTAATTCGAAGACTGCTACTGGAACTAATAGCCGAGCCGAGCTAGGTGTGCCGAGTTTGGGCTCATTTCGTTAGTTATGTTGAGACCTTACATCCGGACCTGATGGAGTGACCTGCAGGTGTACTTCGAAGACTGCTACTGGAACTAATAGCCGAGCTGAGCTAGGTGTGCCGAGTTTCGGCCCTTTTTGGTAGTTATGTTGAGACCTTACCTCCGGACTAGATCGCGTGACCTGCAGGTGTACTTCGAAGACTGCTACTGGAACTAATAGCCGAGCTGAGCTAGATGTGCCGAGTTTGGGCTCATTTCGTTAGTTATGTTGAGACCTTACCTCCGGACTTGATGGAGTGATCTGCAGGTGTACTTGAAAGACTGCTACTGGAACTAATAGCCGAGCTGAGCTAGGTGTGCCGAGTTTCGGCCCTTTTTGGTAGTTATGTTGAGACCTTACCTCCGGACTGGATGGAGTGACCTGAAGGTGTACTTTGAAGACTGCTTCTGGAACTGATACACGAGTAGAACTAGCTGATAAGAATGTGTATAGTTTTTAACTCTTTAACTCGATTGTGATTTTAGGCCAAGACCTAAGTAATACAGTGAGTGTATGTTCTTGTAGTTCCATATTTCTTTTAAATCTTGGATCTATGAAGTTTCTTACCAGAGCTTTTCCCAAACGTAGGTCTTGGCCTAAAATCACAATCGAGTTAAAGAGTTAAAAACTATACACATTCTTATCAGCTAGTTCTACTCGTGTATCAGTTCCAGAAGCAGTCTTCAAAGTACACCTTCAGGTCAGTCCATCCAGTCCGGAGGTAAGGTCTCAACATAACTACCAAAAAGGGCCGAAACTCGGCACACCTAGCTCAGCTCGGCTATTAGTTCCAGTAGCAGTCTTTCAAGTACACCTGCAGATCACTCCATCAAGTCCGGAGGTAAGGTCTCAACATAACTAACGAAATGAGCCCAAACTCGGCACGTCTAGCTCAGCTCGGCTATTAGTTCCAGTAGCAGTCTTCGAAGTACACCTGCAGGTCACGCGATCTAGTCCGGAGGTAAGGTCTCAACATAACTACCAAAAAGGGCCGAAACTCGGCACACCTAGCTCAGCTCGGCTATTAGTTCCAGTAGCAGTCTTCGAAGTACACCTGCAGGTCACTCCATCAGGTCCGGAGGTAAGGTCTCAACATAACCAACGAAATGAGCCCAAACTCGGCACACCTAGCTCAGCTCGGCTATTAGTTCCAGTAGCAGTCTTCGAATTACACCTGCAGGTCACTCCATCAAGTCCGGAGGTAAGGTCTCAACATAACTAACGAAATGAGCCCAAACTCGGCACACCTAGCTCAGCTCGGCTATTAGTTCCAGTAGCAGTCTTCGAAGTACACCTGCAGGTCACGCGATCTAGTCCGGAGGTAAGGTCTCAACATAACTACCAAAAAGGGCCGAAACTCGGCACACCTAGCTCAGCTCGGCTATTAGTTCCAGTAGCAGTCTTCGAAGTACACCTGCAGGTCACTCCATCAGGTCCGGAGGTAAGGTCTCAACATAACCAACGAAATGAGCCCAAACTCGGCACACCTAGCTCAGCTCGGCTATTAGTTCCAGTAGCAGTCTTCGAATTACACCTGCAGGTCACTCCATCAAGTCCGGAGGTAAGGTCTCAACATAACTAACGAAATGAGCCCAAACTCGGCACACCTAGCTCAGCTCGGCTATTAGTTCCAGTAGCAGTCTTCGAAGTACACCTGCAGGTCACGCGATCTAGTCCGGAGGTAAGGTCTCAACATAACTACCAAAAAGGGCCGAAACTCGGCACACCTAGCTCAGCTCGGCTATTAGTTCCAGTAGCAGTCTTCGAAGTACACCTGCAGGTCACTCCATCAGGTCCGGAGGTAAGGTCTCAACATAACCAACGAAATGAGCAGAAACTCGGCACACCAGGCTCAGCTCGGCTATTAGTTCCAGTAGTAGTCTTTGAATTACACCTGCAGGACACTCCATCAAGTCCGGAGGTAAGGTCTCAACATAACTAACGAAATGAGCCCAAACTCGGCACGTCTAGCTCAGCTCGGCTATTAGTTCCAGTAGCAGTCTTCGAAGTACACCTGCAGGTCACGCGATCTAGTCCGGAGGTAAGGTCTCAACATAACTACCAAAAAGGGCCGAAACTCGGCACACCTAGCTCAGCTCGGCTATTAGTTCCAGTAGCAGTCTTCGAAGTACACCTGCAGGTCACTCCATCAGGTCCGGAGGTAAGGTCTCAACATAACCAACGAAATGAGCCCAAACTCGGCACACCTAGCTCAGCTCGGCTATTAGTTCCAGTAGCAGTCTTCGAATTACACCTGCAGGTCACTCCATCAAGTCCGGAGGTAAGGTCTCAACATAACTAACGAAATGAGCCCAAACTCGGCACACCTAGCTCAGCTCGGCTATTAGTTCCAGTAGCAGTCTTCGAAGTACACCTGCAGGTCACTCCATCAAGTCCGGAGGTAAGGTCTCATCATAACTAACGAAATGAGCCCAAACTCGGCACACCTAGCTCAGCTCGGCTATTAGTTCCAGTAGCAGTCTTCGAAGTACACCTGCAGGTCACTCCATCAAGTCCGGAGGTAAGGTCTCAACATAACTAACGAAATGAGCCCAAACTCGGCACATCTAGCTCAGCTCGGCTATTAGTTCCAGTAGCAGTCTTCGAAGTACACCTGCAGGTCACTCCATCAAGTCCGAAACGAAATAATAATATTATGAATTTATAATCCCTACTTACTTCTAGAAAAATTATAAGACTGTGAATAAAATCTCTCCTTGGGTAGTAGCCGTAGGTACATTATATAATGCGTGAAGTATCATGTTTGGTATGTCAAATATTTTGTATCCGTACAGCGATCTTTTTCAGCACAAGCTGCTGCTTACAAGCGACACAGAGTCCACTCACGACGGCGGCCGAGCGCAGACTAATATTTCATTACAAATTTTTGTGCAATAAACCAAGACAGTGACCAGTAAAATAACCCTTATTTCAATCCAATAAGATTCACGCGTTACAGCTAAATATGTGAAAAAATAGACTCCGATTTTTATTTTTTTCTGAGCCTATTTGTAACATTTTGATAGTTCTTTTTAGTACCTTTTTGAGTTGAACATGTCTGCTTACATAAAATATTTTTAAATAAATAAATTTATGTTATTAAATAGAAGAAAAATATCCCCAAAGTCAGCACGATATCGTCGATTTTGTGTGAAGAGGCAACGGAAATTATTTTTTACTATATTAAAAACCAACATTTTTTAATAAAAAATAGCTACCATTTGAAGATGAAGGAGTAAACTATCTGTGGTAATTATTAGTTACATTTGGTTTAGTCTCATTTTGCTGCAAAGTGTACCATAAAACTACTTATTTTTGTCAGATTCGTAAACGCGTCCTTAAGTGGTTATGCCTAAATATTGTTTCCAAGTGATAAGAGAAATCAAAATTACAGGCGCACTTCAGACTTCAACAGAACATTGTGAAAGACTTAATTTCTTTGGTAACTTTAATCTTGAAAACTGTTTATTGGAAATTAAGTTGCTTCTGACTACCTTTGTTTAAAGTAATACTTTAGATATGATACTTATTATGATGTTACAACCATTAATGACGATACTAAACTTATAACATAGGTACATATAAGTGGGTATGTACGTACGAATGTAAAAATATATAGATAGGTATACTTTCATTAGGAACATCTGCAATTTCTTGTTCGGTAATCAAGTGTGGGTAAGAATTAAGGAAAATTTCGTCAGGTACTATGTAAGCGTCCGTGAGGACGACGACCTAGGAGGACATATAGTGATCTTTTTGGTGATGTTCTTCAGAAAGATCAGGTGCGTAGTAATCGCAACCGGCGTGTGTGTATGACCAGATGCATGAACGTTAACGAGGCAAAAGGAGTATGTGATCGTAGCAGGTGGCGTTCTATAGTTTCTGCTTATCCCCATACCATGGGTATACCCATGGGAATAAGGCGTGAATTTGTTATGTTATGTTACTATGAAAGCTTTTTATGAAGCTCCATCTCTAGAACCCAACCTGTATACTAAAAATCCACAGACCACCGTCATCGTCACCTATATTTATGCAGATTGCACACGACTAACATAAATTACTAAGTGAGTGCACAAGACGACGGGAGTCAGCACCAGTGTGTAAACAATTCCACACCCTCTCGAAGCTGTGACGTCAGCTATCCCGGGCTTGACCCATTCATTGATCTACAATTATTGGTGCAAGCTAGGAGTAGCTAGGAGTTCAGTTAGGTGCGTTCCAAATTTTGCTAGAGGACAAGGAGAATTAGGAAATACATTTTTTTTTAATGGAGGTGTTTTTACTCGTAATACTGATGATAGAATAATGCAGCTTGTATTTAATCAAAATCCTTTCTAAATTATATTTTTCGATAAAAATAATACCTACGCCATTTAATAATTTCATTTTAAAATCTTTTAAAATGAAATTATTAAATGGCTTATTTTTTCAAAACCAGATATATTTTATCTGTGGAATAAAATTGACATCTGGCAGTTTTGGTATGGAATAACTGTCAAAAACTCAAAATTATTCCTCGGACATTGCCTCGGACAAAGATAACTGAATTTTCAGTTATCTTTGTCCGAGGAATAATTAAAACCAATAATAATTCTCGTAATTAAAAACGTTTCAAATCTAGTCGCAATCTCATCTTAGCGACAAACAATATCAAAAACTTGTCAAAAATATAGGAAAACTAGAGGTTTTTTTGACAGATTGAGACTGAGATCAGCCTTTTTGGACGTTCTTAAAATTACGGGAATTGCCCCTCAGATGTAGGAAAACTGAGCCTATAGCTAGCGAAACCATCCTACTTACCAGCCGGTCGATTCTGTAAAAATCTCACCGTGAAAACTTAGGTGAAGTGAGTTTGCTTTTGCTATGAATTGACACCATTGACAGCTCACTCCACGCTCACTTCACCTAAGTTTTCACGGTAAGATTTTTACAGAATAGCACAGCAGGAGTAGATTCATATTTATCATTTATTAATCTCAATATTGTCCTTAGATTACCTGAGATTGCTTCTAAATCGTTGAGATTGATGTGAGTTGCATAAAAAATTAAGTATTGTTTATTATTTTGTTTTCTTTTAGTAACCAAGGTTATTGTTTTTCAGCATTGTTTGTTAACGGAAAGATTCTTTATTCTTTAAGTCAACAACATTATTTTGTGTTGAACATTATATTATTATTTTTCACCTGAACATTGTTTTAATAATATTCGACGATGAGTACGTATTTCGTTATTTGTTTGTACCAATACAATGCTTGTCACTCGCTTGAAATAAACGTCCGTTAAAAATAAAAACGAACATGATTTTTTTACTACGTCCCTTTGTGCTAAATACACGCATTTTATTTTTCAGTAGGTACTAATTTGAGGACATAAAAACTCGAATTATTTTTATTTCTTCCATTCATCTTTTATTTTCAAAAGTGAATGATGTATTTACACGTCGAAAATGTGTAACTTAATATCGAAATTAAAATGACTGTCCATAGCCTGTTGCGCTCTTACAGCTGCATAACACTCATCATCTGCCTAGCCTTTTCCCAACTATGTTGGGGTCGGCTTCCAGTCTAACCGGATGCAGCTGAATACCAGTATTTTACATGGAGCGACTGCCTATCTGACCTCCACAACCCAGTTACTGGGTAATACGATACCCCTTGGTAAGACTGATTGTCAGACTTTGCGCTCTTACTGATCCGATTTTCTGAGCAGTATTCTAACAAGAAGTAGTAGGCTTGCATGAATTCACATTTGTATTATGCTTTTAATAGGATTTGATAAAATTTGGCACACAGATAGTTTATTATAATCTGGATTAACACATAGGATACTTTTTATCCCGATAATAAATTTTCGTGAGATAATTTCTAAACTCCATCACGCGGGCGAGCTAGTACTACATAATTTCTCAATAAACCATAATAGTAAATTATCAAAATATCGTAACGATGGACCATTTCGGAACACTGCCGAAGCAGTTAACTACAATGTACATTGCACCAATCACCGAGTAGTGTTTTGCAACTGACAGCACTGAACTAGAAGGAGACTCAAGATTAGCACTATCAATAAACCACAAACGATTCGCTAAGGATTGAACAACAGTTAATGGGATTGTTGTGAAGACAGATAAAAAAAATAAGTTAATTGGATGAGAGTAAAGGATTAATTACATTTGGCAAAGGATTTCAGGTATTTTTTTGTTTTTAGGAATGTTTATTTGGGTAAATTCCCTGATTTAATAAAATAGCAGCCAAAAGCGGAGGGTACAGCAAATTTGATAAATGAATATCGATAAACTCTAATAGTGAAGGGATTTCAAAATTTCAAACAGGGATTAATTGCATTTGGCAAGGGATTTCAGGTATTTTTTTGTTGATAGCAATGTTTATTTTGGTAAATTCCCAAATTTCATAAAATAGCAGTCAAAAGCGAAGGGTACAGCTTTGATAAATGAATATCGATAGGGTTGCTCTAATAGTGAAGAGATTTCAAAATTAGTAAAATATTGAATGAAGTGGTACAATCAAAATACGGAAACTGAAAAACTTTTAAATAGAACATTGTTCACCGAGGGGAGAAAGTGACCGATTATTAACGAGGGTCTATTAAGGCCCGAGGCTCAGCCTAGGGCCTTAATACACACGAGTTTGGAATCGCACTGTCTTCCGAGTGATACATAGTGCTTTTACTCTATAGGTACCTACGAGGAAAATAAAAGACAATTGATTTCTTATTACGGAATCCCTTGGATTTTCTTTTCAAAAATGCTGTAAGTTTTTTGTATTCCATAATTTATTGGTTTCGTTTCTTGCCAATGTAGTACCTACTTTTTAACATATAATACAAAGACCACAAGGTAGAGACGCCAGCACATCAAGCTACCCGAAACTGTCAAATTTTCCCAATCAACTTTGAACCTTATGCTTTAGCGATAAAGTTGAAAATCTATTAAAGAAATTTGACAGATTGTAGTAGCTTGCTGTGCTGTTTGGGCAGTTTCTTTTAATTCTGGGGGCGTCATCAAAATCTTCTCTATCAATATAGTGGACGGCATTTCGAGTAGATCGTAAACACAAATTGAAAATTATTCTGATAAAATAAACAAAAGAAAACTATCCGCGTGCGTGCGATTTTCATTTGTTCATTCATTTTATTTTATTTTTTAAATCTATGTTCAGCAAAAGTGTGTGACAAGAAAGAATCATTTTGCGCTTGGTAATAAAAAAAAATGTCTTTTGGTATTAAGTATACTATTAATTTAATTACTGTGCTAAACACAGCACGATAACAATAGATTTGCTTACACTTTTTCGACCCGCAGTTTGTGTACAACATTACTATAACGTACATTCCGTCTCATTAAAAAAAAAGTAATAAGTTACTTTTTGAACAGCGGGGTAATTGCGTAACACACTATCAGTAGCAATGGGTTTCATTTTGACAGTTCAACCACATTCATTACGTTGTTTACGTTGTTGAGCAGACATTTTTTTCGAACATGTAAAGCAATGGATTAGCAATATCCTTCAAAATTATTGAAATCGAGGTTGATAGAGTGTTACGCAATTAGGATTATGGTATAGTATAAAAATATTAATATCGCAACCATCATCTTCATCATTTCAGCCGAAAGACATCCACGCTGGACATAGGCCTCCCCCAAGTGTCGCCACGTTAACCGGCTCTGTGCTTCTCGCGATCACAATCACATTAAAAAAACTCATTACAGAACACATTCCTCGAAAAAAATAAAAACCCGAACACGACATTTTAACGATGCTATTCGTAGTCTTTCAACAAAATCGTAACCGACTCTCATTAACAGAAAAATCTGTCGAGATTTTTTTTGCGAGAAAGTTGAATGCGAAAAAAGTTGTTTCTATCGTGTACTTAAACAATCACATCACGGTTGATTGTAAACTTTTCAAGCTCTCTTCATTGTTCCAAGTTACAATGGCAATCATTCAAAGAATTCGGGCCAGTTTCCTAAGATTTTTACGTTAAAAATAAGGTTTTTTTGTTGGAAATTAAAATGATGGAATAAACGTGACTGAAACCTCATTGAAAGTTAGTTTCGGACGAGATTTTCAGGTCGAATTATCACTACAAACCCTAAACTAAATTAATGTTAAGGCGATTGTATTATATTTTTTTTTTATAAATAATCTCCCAAGGGTAAATAATATGGAATTAAAAAAAGTTTGGTGCATTTTTAGAAACAACTGACAAGTTAGGTCCATCCTGAGATTGTCTGACAGTCTTGTATTTCTGGTTTCATTTCCTCTTGTTCCCCTGACGTACCCCGTCGCATCGCATCGCCTGCCCGCGTTATTACTTACTTCGTTTTCGGTTAACGCTAACCGAAAACGAAGTAAGTAATAACGCTAAACTTTCTGACTTTTTTCTTTTTGCTCAGTTCCTAAGGGTCCTCGCGTGATTTATTAAATAGCCTGGCCCTCCTTAAGAATTGAGCTATTAAAAGCAAAAATACTTTTTCAATTCCGACCGGCAGTTCCAGAGATTACCGCGTTCAAACAAACAAAGAATTGAGGGGCCCGTGGCTAAATAATAACAGCCGCATAGGTCGATAGATCAGGTTAAGCTTGCCGCGGTTGGTCTGTGGATGGGTGACCATCTTTACATACCGTGACCCCTTCGTGTCTCGGGAAGCACGTTAAGCCGTTGGGCCCGGCTGTCATTCGTGGATCTTTGACAGTCGTTACGGGTTGTCAGAAACCCGAAAGTCTGACAACCAGTCATAACAAGGGGTATCGTATTACTCAATAATTGGGTTGTGAAGGTCAGATAGGCAGTCGCTCCATTTAAAATACTGGTATTCAGCTGCATCCGGGTGGACTGGAAGCCGACCCCAACATGGTTGGGAAAAGGCTAGGCAGATGGTATAATTAAGTTAAATATTGCACGATGATAAACAAACAGCTGTTGGCAAACAGTTTGTACAAACTAAGGAAATTCAACACAAAACAACAATATAACGTAGGTACCTACTTAATGTGTAATATGATTTATGGCCGCTACTGACAACACATTGATACAATATTATGGAACAAAGGTTGAAGATAAATAAATTAACTTTTGTCGACGTTGACTGTACTCTCAAGTATTTTATCAATAATCTTTACTGACTGATTTTGTTTTTTTCTTTTCACTGTTTGTAAATACTGATAGGTAATTATTATTCTGATAAACATTTATTTAGTTCGAGTCCAATACAAATAGGTAGGTTTGTGCTAAAGAAGAAATAATGGTGAGATTAAAACCTAGCTTCTGCCCGCGACTCCGTCTGCGTAGAATTTCTTGTGCCCCCGTCGTATCGCATCGCCTGCAACGATATTACTTCTTTTTCGCTTAGCGTTCAATCTTACTTTTTAGTTTTGCTCGGCTCCTAAATGTGCATGATGTTAAATATGTGCGTGATGTTAAATAGCCTACAATAATAGCCTGCCTCAAAAATTTGGCAATGAAATGCAAAACGATTTTTCAAATCCGACTGGAAGTTCCAGAGATAAGCGAGTTCAAACTTCAGCTTTATTATTAGTATAGACACGGTATAGATAACTATCTTTTTTATTATTGCAGGAAACAAGTTTTCAAGAAAGATTCTTTAGCAGCTTTTTTTTCTTTCTAAAATGATCAAAGAGATGTAAGTTAAGTTACTGTCAGACAATCTCAGGATGGACATAACTTGTCAGTTCTTACTAAAAAACGCACAAATATTTAAGTAGCTTTTTTTACTTTTTTCATAAAGTTAATTAAAATGCTGTTGTGTGTTTATTTAATAAAACTTAATCTATAAAAATTGAATGCTGTTCGTTGGTAAGCGAATCACTTGAGAACGGGTGGGCTGATTTGGATATTTTATGATTTTAAATGTTCCTAATGGAATTGGATTCGTCCGGAAATTTCTCAAATTCGAGAAAACTGAACGTCCATTTTTCTAAAGGATTTTTACAAGAAATATTGAAATTGAACAGGATAACGTCTGTCAGATCAGCTAGGTTAAAATAATATAATCCATTCAAAAAAACCATTTCACAAAATATTAAAACTCACTACCATAACAACAAAACAAAAGCCTTTGCACAGAAAATGCAAATGAAGGTTTAATAAAAAAAAAAAAAGTGAGACGTACTGATACCGCACTGTCTGCGAAGTTCGTCTTTGAAAAAGTTTGAGAACAAATGAACAACGCACCTGTCTGCGTCAATAGGCGTTCAAAAGAGCGCCGTATCTTTTGAGTGTTGCTACCCGACTGCAGTAATAGCCTGCCCCTTGCTGCCATAAAAAGAGCTACAGCTGTTGAGGATCCGAGAGTTTTAACGAATTTATTTTTGAGTTTTAAACTTTTGGTGGTAGATATTTATAGACTCAGTTTGTTTAGTACCTAATAGGTAATGGCAACTCTGCGTTTTTGAGTCAAAAAACTGCGTATATACCTAATTAGATTGAATATCTAATTTTGTTTCTCGGTAGCTAGAACAGGAAATCTTTAGTCATGATTGAATAGGTTATCAAAAGACTCGAGTGAATAGTCATTTTGTTTTTTCATTCCACGTTCACCTGACACCGAAAAAATACTTAGGAACGAACGGTCATCTGTTCCTTTTATTTTATTTTTGCATAATTCGGTAAGCGAATGAAAGTTGCCAAGTGCCGAAATACATGATTGGATCGGCAACAAAAAATAGTGGCATAACAATGGAAAAAATAATTATTATTATGGATTTATGGTAATAATAATGGTTTAATGTTACACTTTTATTAATGTTGCGTTCAGATTTCGAGTAAAAGATTTAACCTGAGCAAAAATAGAAGCATCTGAATTGATATCCGCTCTAACGTGATGGGATATTTTATCAAACATAGGTAGGTACCTAAGCCTTTTCGTACAATAAAACAATGATCGTATAACACCATATACACCAATGTTAGGCCTATTTTTAAACCGAGTATGCAATACACATAGAATTATGTACCTACATACAGTCCTGATATTGAACCGATATCAATACGCTTTCCCTCCGATAAAATAGTTTCACGCTGTATGCGATAAAACAATGACAGTATTCCGACCGATTCCGTTCCGGAACTGACACCATTCAAACTCCTTTCCAAAAAATAAAACGTCGAGCGATGATGCTGAGAGTTGTAGTGATACACACGGAATAGATTGCCTAAAGGGAATTAGTGTTGAGTTAGTACGTTTACTAACTAAACTAAGTGATTGCGTAAGAATTCACCGTGTACAGGTTTGATACACATTCATTAGATACTTTTAACATACCATAGCACCTAACATTTTGTGGCTTATTGTTTGATTATAAAATAAATTTGAATATAGCGCGTAAAACACGTCATCATCATCATCATTTCAGCCGAAAGACGTCCACTGCTGGACATAGGCCTCCCCCAAGCACCTCCACTTCGACCGGTTCTGTACTTCTCGCATCCAACGGGTTCCTGCGGCCTTCACAAGGTCGTCGGTCCACCTTGTGGGAGGCCTTCCAACGCTACGTTTTCCGGTACGCGGTCGTCACTCCAGAACCTTTCGGCCCCATCGGCCATCTGTTCTGCGAGCAATGTGCCCTGCCCACTGCCACCTAAGTTTGGCAATTCTTCGGGCTATGTCGGTTACCTTGGTTTAAACACGTGACTAATGGAAAACCTGCAGCTTATAATGTAGCTGCGAAGAGACATTCAGTCAGAGATGCGTGGTGCAAACATTCGGACCCAAATCATTCGCTGGTATTGTGCCGCAGAGTAACTTTACCTACCTATCCTAAGCAGTTAGAGAATAGAGGTATACTGTGTTATAACGTGAAAATCGTTCAACAAATTCTCTCTCATCTAATGCATGAAAGTATCTTCTGCACAGCTTCACGCATCTTTAATAATATTCCGGGGCCCATCAGAATAATTACGGAAATTAAAAAAAATAAAAAGTGTCTCCATGATCTGTTAATAGACAAGTGCTACTACTCTATAAAAGACATCCTATCAGACAAATCACTGCTCCAATACAGTGTCCCTCAGTCATGATGCGTTCAGTGGCCCACTATATCTGTACCTACTCTAATTTGTTCCGTTTTATTTTTTTTTTAATAATTTGAACAATAATGTAAGTAAATTTAATTTAATTTATTATGTACCAACTATTGTATGCCCTAAGGGCGGGACATAGCTGATCGCATTTAATTATTTAAGACCTGTATTATGTACCTACCTATGATCCACAATAAAGATATTGATTGATTGATTGATTGAAAATTAGGAAGGTACTAATCAAAATAAAATCCAGAACTTTGACGCAAATTTTCGTACAAAATCAGAGCTTCCTAATAGGGAAACATCTATCACAGTAAATAGCTGCTAAATTAGATCATTTGTTTCTAAGTCCGGACAGATAGTTTTTCTTGATGACTGGCAATTCAATGTCTGGCTATCTGTAATGGCCGGGTGCCAATGTAATGTAGTCTATAAGACACGGCACAGATTAGTGCCAAAAGTCAATACCTAGGTAGTTTCTGAAAGATATTTGGGTTTCTCGTTTTTAAGTCTATCGTTTTTTGTGGTTTAAATAGCAAACCGGTATTTTATTTGACGCAGATATGGTTTAGAATACTGGATACTTGTAAGTAGCCATAAACCGTTTCGGAAATATTATGCTTGCTGTGCGTACTGCTAAGAAATGGAACTTAATGCGCGTTTGTACATATTTCTCGATGGCTTATAATCTTATAGTTTTCAAACTTCCAGTGAATGGATAGGTTACCTACTGCTAAGCAAGCGTACACTGAAGTAAAACTTGTCACCTCCTACCATTAGGGGTTTATAAAACTGACAGGTGACAGACGACACACTGACGAACCAAAAATTTTACAAGTTTCTTTCGTACATTTTCTGCTGCATTAAACCTGTCATACTGATTTGTCGCTTTTGACCAATGTGTCACATTGACAGTTATAATGTTGTTATACTGATGTCATTTTTGACGAATGTGTCGCATTGACAGTTATTATACTGTTAAATACAGCCAAGATGACAAGTTGTTGAGAGGCGAGATTTTCTCCAATCATAAACACCTGTTCATAGACTCTTGAGTTAAAAATACATAGAAATGTAGAGTTATTACTCATGATGTTATTATTTTCAGATCGCTATTTTAGGTAGGTACGTCAATCAGTGAAGCTTTCAGCAGTATTCAACGCTGATAGCGTTCTTTGTGTAGATAGTGTTAGGGATTTACTCATCTCCTGAACGAGAAGTGATTGACAACCTGATAAGTCTTCGTGTTGCTCTTATCGCTCATCTTTCAATCAACACTATCGTTATAACATAACAATGCGCTTGTATTCCGCAAGGGGGTAGGCAGTGGTGTATCTGTACTAGAGACGCGCCGAGTACAAGCTTTAACGAGTAACCGAGTACCGAGTATTGGTCGGTATTGTGTTTACAGAACCGAGTACTCTGCGGAGTAACTCGGTTTACTTGCAGGTATTAGGAACGTATGAAACGCTTCAAATGTTGTAGGAGAATGTCATGCAAGTTTTTGGCATTGCTACGAGGAATAAGCATCTACAATGTCGCAACAACGAACGTGAAGATTCGAAAAATGCCAACGGTATAGAGTTAACTCATATTTCCACGAGAGACTGATTAATTGACTATTTAGTCAAATATATTTGTTTTTATTTCACGTTATTTCTCTAACAAGGACTAATCTACATTAAGATTGTAAACAGATCAGGTTATGAGTTAATGAGTTCTTGTTGAGTATCTCGGCAATCAAACCGAGTTATTCGGCCTATAACGAGTACTACCGAGTATCCCGCGTATCGAGTAATAAACGAGGACTCGGTGCATCTCTAGATGTCTATACGGTACAGACGCCAGCACATCAAGCTACTACAATCTGTCAAATCTCTTTAATAGATTTTTAACTTTATCGCTAAAGCATTAGGTTCAAAGTTGATTGGGAATATTTGACAGTTTCGGGTAGCTAGATGTGCTGGCGTCTGTACATCCACATTTAGTTTGTTACAAGCCGTGCGATTGAATTTCCAAGCGGCAAAAATTACGAATCTCCATCTCTTACTAAATCCCTATATAAGATGAATTTTCAAAAATCTTTCCTTAGCGCTCACTTTCGTTACTTTACGAACTTTTTTGCGGCGATTTAGAGCGTGCGTTGTCTATCTGTCTGTCAGTAAATCCGAGATTTTCATCTTATAAATCCAATGTGAGAGCAGTGGTGGCCCAGTGGTAAACGGCCGCGACTTACGAGTTCTAGGTTGTAGGTTCGAACCCAGTCAGGCGCTTTACTTTGTGTAAATTATTTCATCACCACCGCTCTCAAAACGGTGAAGGGAAACATCTTGAGGAAACCAGCATGTTCTAGAACCAAAAATTTGAAGACGTGTGACATCCACCAACCCGCACTGGGCCCGCGTAGTGGATTACGGCCCACTCTCTCTCACCAGAGAGGAGTCCTGTGTCCCAGCAGTGGGAACATTATATGCTGATTAGATATGCTGATGCTAAACCTGTACGTTTACGTTCGTCGTGCGCTATTTAATAATCCGATTACTGCTTTTATTATGACTGATACTGGATTTATTCTATCCGCATTCCTTTGACATGCTCTTTCTTTTATATATTTACCTACCACACTGCCTATAATTTAAGTCAATTTTAAAACCCACTTCAAAATTCTACCATAATTAGATTTTGTCTAAAGTAGGTTTTTATTACTACACAAATAAAGGGAAATATTTAACTGATCTTTTAAAGCACTTATTGACAATCTAATGATGTACTTACTTACGTTATTTTTCAATTACTTAATGAACCTCTAAAAACAGATGGTCGCAGAAATAAAACTAGGGAACCCCGACCAAACTGGTTGGGTAAGAACTGTGACCAACGAGTGAAATTGAGTCTCGGTGTTGATTTTGATGAAAACTGAAAACCTCTCACAGAGAGGAGGCCTGTGTCCCAGCAGTGGGAACATTATACTCAGATTATTCAAAAATGATTCTGATTAATACGCTATTATTATACGCTACTCAAGATTTTACACACGACGATGCATTTTCATGTTAAAGTTTCAGCTGAAATTATAAAATGTCTGACGGTTTCAAACCACGATACAGCGAATAAACAAAGCAAGCGGCAATTAGACGGTAAAATGTTAAAAACCCGCTCAAGCCGACAATTCTGATGGCTTCTAAAAATGGAAAATACAGTGCATAGTGTGGCAATTACATAAGTTATCACATTAATTGAAACCACGTATTCTGCAATAGGTACCTACGTATTTTAAACCTGTATAAGTAAAATAATATTCATAACTATTGATATTCTACTCGTGGGACCCTTTTTAGGGTTCCGCACCCAAAGGGTAAAAAAACCCCTATTACTAAGACTTCGCTGTCTGTCCGTCCGTCTGTCCGTCCATCTGTCCGTCTGTCTGTCACCAGGCTGTATCTCAAGCACCGCGATAGCTAGACAGTTGAAATTTTCACAGATGATGTATTTCTGTTGCCGCTATAACAACAAATACTAAAAACAGAATAAAATAAATATTTAAGGGGGGCTCCCATACAACAAACGTGTTTTTTTTCGGTGTTTTTGCCTTGTGGTACGGAACCCTTCGTGTCCGAGTCCGACTCGCAATTGGCCAGTTTTTTTCATTTTACATCAAACATAATAATTGTGATTATTAGGTAAAAATACCATAAATTTAAGTTGAATTTTTGACACCATCGCCCCGCGCGTATTTAGCGCCATAATATCAAGGGTGGTTTATTTTCCAGCCAATTTTTACGCTAGTTAATTGTTTAAATAAAAAAAATCTGTTTTTAAAATTAAGTCAAATCCTTTGTTTTATTATTTTAATATAGGTACTGATAACAACGTGCAATATCCTGTACAATTTAATGTGATAACCTAATTGCCACTCTGTATAAGCGAAATAAAGTAAAAAGAACTTTTAACACTTTCAAAAACCGACATTTATATATAATTTTGGCATAGCATTGTTCCATTAATAACTCGTCAACTACGGTCTGTATAACTATCCAACTTCAGATTTCACTTAAATTTCGAAACAAATTGTTCAAAATTGTTTTGTTTCAGAGTAAATTGCATTAAAGTTTCTGTTAGAAGAAACGAATATTGTTGTGGGATAATTAATTATTGGATGTAGAAGCTTAATTGCTAAATGCTGAAAGTATTTAGAAATAAGACGAGGGATTGCCAGTCTGTCTGGCTAAATTAGACAGTAAAATCCACTTGGATTTCAAAAAATGGTCAAAGAAATAAAAGCTGCCTTGGTTTACCTACGTTAGAGGCATTGTCTTTCTAGCGTTAAGGCGAAAGCTTCAAGCCCGCGAAATACAATTTTCTTACGTTTTGCAATTTGCAGGTTATATAATTATAATCATAAAAATAATTGCAAAAAAGGTAAATTTTCAATTCGTGGGCTACCTTAGCACATTGAACACACATGTAATTATTAAGTATGAAATTAAAATGAGATTCTTAGATGTAAACAACCTACAATACTTGTAAAAACCTGTGTTAGTAAACAATTTTAGTTTCAAGATTAGGGTACGATCACTATCAAATATGACAAAACTCTACCAGCAAAGACGTGGTCAACAGTCGAGTTATTTTTTTTATAGAAACGTATACCACGTTTTAAAAGGTGTATCTATTTATACACGAAATACTTTAAGAGATACACCTATAGGTGGTAAAGAAGCCATAGAAACGAAAAAAATAATTTTAAATTATATTTTTTCACACACACACTGGCTTTTTCTTATTTTTTCACATCCTTTACTCTAGTTACAACGTAGCATTTACTGTCATTGAAGCGGAGTAAAAGGTTAATGCAAAATGTATCTCAAGCAGTATTAAAATTATAATATTTACGAAAAAATAAACAATTAGATAAAAAAAATCGTTGCTATGACTTCTTTACCACCTAATCACCTATAGAGTTTTCTCTTAAAATATTTCGTATACTAACTAACTGATACACATAAATACAAAAACAACAGAACACTTCTGTGTCGAAGTACTTGCTCGCACGCTGTCATTCGGAAACGTGCCCAAAATACCTATAATGTTCCCACTACTAGGACACGGGTCTCCTCTCGGGAGTGGGCCGTAATCCACCACGTGGGCCCAGTACGGGTTGGTAGATGTCACATGTCCACGAAGTTTTGGTTCTAGGACATGTCGGTTTCCTCACGATGTTTTCCTTCACCATTTTGAGAGAAGTGGTGATGAAATAATTTACACAAAGTAAAGCGTCTGTCAGGGTTCGAACCAGTTCGAACCTATGACCTACAACTCGTCAGTGGCGGTCCTTTCCACTGGGCCACCAATGCTTCTACTTCTACTTACTAGATAATGATACATTAAGTACCTACAGGTAATTAAATACATATAAGCTCCTAACAGGATCATGTAAGAGTCAGGTGTAAGCACTGTTCTGGTAATAATATATTGTTCATAAATTAATATAATAACGGCCTTATTAAGATAAGCTTACATTTAGTTAATACCTTAAAGCTTAAGGGGATGCATTAAGTCTGTTCTCCATTCTAAGTTTTACTTTATAGTCTATATCTTATTTGTGACTATCCGAGTCTGCTAGTACGCTCATAATTTGCTCGTCCACTATTTATGCGAAGACACTGCCTCCTAAGATACAGGATCTTCCTAGTTTAGGAGTCAGGGCTCAAATTCTGTACTGACTGTCCTTTACCCATCTCTTGTACCTACATTATTCCTGGTTGTTAATTTCTTTGTCCCCTAGTGACTACTATGTGTATTTTAATAGGTGTCAAACGTGGATTTGTGCTAATAAATACTTATTATTATTATTAGTTTTATTCCGGAAATTGCTGAATTTTGCTACATACAGGGTTATTTTAAATTGGCTAGCTAAACTCCGCAGACGCGATGGGTATTGAAGTATAAAATAGAAATTACTAATCCATTGCTTCATAGGTTCGAAAAATTCGTCTTCTTAACAACTTTAATAACAAAATGAGGGGCTGAAAATCAAAATGAAAGGCGATCAATTGCTATTTCATGCGTGTTTCGCAATTAGGTACCTACCTCGTAGACGAGCTTTCCCTTAATAATTCACCGTAAAGCCGTTAATAACCCAAAGCTTTGTAGTGTTAAAGGGCTAAGTCTAGACTTAACTTAGGTATCTAATAGATATGACATGATAATATTAAATGATTATTGCAATGCTATTGATTATGACTTACCTAATTGTTGATGTAATTGGCAATTAAAACCAAATATGATAAGGATTTAGAGGGATTCGATTATTGTTTGTTGCGACATCAGTTTGTTTCATAAACACGTTGGTATAAGTACCCGTAGGAGGGGCCCGTGTCTAAATAATAACAACCGCACAGGTCGATCGATAAGGTTAAGCTACGCTTGCCGCGGTTGGTTTGTGGATGGGTGACCATCTTTACATAGCGTGACCCCTCCGTGCCTCGGAAAGCACGTTAAGCCGTTGGTCCCGGCTGTAATTCGTGGATCTTTGACAGTCGTTACGGGTAGTCAGAAGCCCGAAAGTCTGACAACCAGTCTTACCAAGGGGTATCGTATTATCCAGTAACTGGGTTATGGAGGTCAGATAGGCAGTTGCTCCATGTAAAATACTGATATTCAGCTGCATCCGGTTAGACTGGAAGCCGACTCCATAATAGTTGGGAAAAGGCTAGCCTTTTCCCAACTATTATGGAGTCAGATGATGATGACGTTGGTATAAATACATGGTCATATACACAAATAAATACACAAATACTTAGATGTATAAAATATAAAACACACAAACTATGTACAGTCAACAAAAGAGATAAGTATGCAGGATCGTAAGTTATAGTTGAGGTTTAGTAAGAAACCGATGGATGTTCTCGAATAAAATTTAATTTTATTAATAGAAAACAAACAGCTCATTTATTAAATTCAATTTTAGTCCAAAACATCCATCGGTTTCTTAGTAAACTTCAACTATATCCGACGCTCTTGCATACTTATCTCCTTTGTTGATTGTACATAGATAATTACGTTACCTTTTTTTCATACACACTAGCTGTATAGCTCTTTGCTGCTTTGTGTTGACCGTTAGGAATTTGCAACAAACTATCTATTAGATTTTTTATTTAGCCTGCACTATTCCACTGCTGAGCAAAGGCCTTCCAGGCATCCCTTTCTAGAGCTAAGCCAACCCAACCAACCCTGACGGTACGCGTCTAGGTAGTCTCGCCACCTCTTCCTGGGCTGGCCTTGGCGGCGCCATCCATCCGACTCCATCATCAGGCACCCATCGTGTGGAGACTGTTGCTCATACATGTGATCTGCCCAATCCCATTTCAGCTTGGCAGCCTTTTTCCCCACGTCTTGGATCCCCGTTTTGGAGCGCAGCGTGGTGTTTCGTATACTGTCAGTTCGTTTAACGCCTAGAATGTTGCGCTTCATTGCTCTTTGGCAGACCCCAAGGTGGAAATTTTGCGACTCGGTGAGCGACCAAGTCTGAGCTCCGTAGGTTAGGACGGGCAAGATACACATATCGATGAGTTTTCGCCTCAGGGAGATCGGTAGATCGCCCTTCATTAGCGTCTTCATGGACCAGTAGCTTTTCCAGGTAGTTTCGATGCGGCGATGGATTCCCTTTTCTTGCCTGTTTTCGAAAGTAACTTACTGGCTCAAGTAGATGTACTCATGGACCTAATGTATTTCTTGCCCATCTACCTCAAAGTCAAAGTCAAAGCATTTATTTCAAATAGGCAATAAGGCACTTTTGAACGTCAAAAATAACGATAAAATAGAATTAATTCTAGTCGACCCTACCCTTAGTACAGTTGGTCATGGCTTTTATTTCAGACGGATCCATTGCGATTCCAACCTTGAAGCTTGCCGTGCTTAGGTCTTGAAGCATAGTCTGTTCAAATAATATAAGTTCTAATAATATAAAAAGATGATAGTAATAACTCCTTCGGACACGATGACCAATCTCAACGGAGACTAACCAAATATCTACGCAGAAGATTACCTACCTGTAGTGCACAAGGTGTGCGCAAACGCAGTCGCACTCCCTCTTCCCTTCACTCTTATAGATTTCTCAATAGTCAGATAATTATTATCTGAGGAATAAATATTGCGCTTTGACACCCTTTGTATAGAGATTATGTCAAACTGTCAGATTTATTTTTCAGATAAAAGTTATCTGACTATTGAAATATCAGCCCTAAGAGACATAATAATTCAAAACACCCCTTAAAAATTAACATATTCAAAACTAAATTCTCATAAAAACTGAATTACACATAGTCGGCGGCACTTTAAAAGAGGCATCTTGGAATGTTGCTAAATCTCCCCAGACGTGCCATAGGAAATGTTCTCTTTATCTTACACCATCCTGCTTCCGAAGGCGTACCTTCCGCTCCCCTTTCCGCCTCGCCGCACTACACACCGGAACTGACGGGGATTTATTTAGAATAAAACAGCAGATTCTTATTGCGCATTAAAATTTAAATACTCCAAAAGTTGGTACTGTAAAAGTACGAGTTTATTTTTATAATGAATTGTCGCTTATTGTAGCACCTAGTTACAAACAGATTATACATTATGATACATGTGTGCTATGTTGATCATTGCACCCGAGGCGGTATTATGCGATAAGGAAGCCGAGTGTGTAATGATCAATGCACACGCGTTTCCTACGACGTTTTTCAACACACTTGCGAGGAAAAAAACAGACTTGTATTGTTATTAACTTTTATGGAAAATGGCGCGCTGGTTTTGTTTTTCCGCGCATCACGCTAGCGATGCGCGCGCATTTGTAAATAAAGGCTCTGGCAAACCCGCTAAACAGCGAGTGGAATTAGAAAGTACTATTGGCATAGAGAAATATACATTAGTTCAGTGAGAAACCGCAATAATAGAACGCCAGTCCGAGTCTTTTCCGTTTGGTTCCGGGAGTTTGGTAGACCGCAAAATTCAAATTTTCTTACGTTTTTTGCAATTCGCAGGTCAGTGTGAGGTTGCACCTTGATCAAAATATGATCCGCGACTTTATTAGATATGTATTTATATATCTCTTTAAAATCATGAATATATCTTTTTAAGTTAGATTTGTAGCATTTGTCTAATGCCTTAGTATCAAGGGTGGTTGTGTATGTCGTGCCAATTTTAAAGCATTTTTATTTTAATAACAGGTTTTTATTTTTAGTAATATTATTTATTTTATTATTTTAACAAAACTGATAACAACTTTTAATAACCGCTGTACTGTTTAATGTGATAACCTAATCGCCACCACTCTGTATTGTTCACCTGTCATGTTATGCCTTCACTACCCTAGGTTGACTTTAGTCACTCGCTGCTGAATTCAAAATCTCACCACACGCACATTTTTAACAGCCCAGTTTTTGCTAGCAATGTCAAAACCTGCGTGTATATGTGAGATTTTGAAATCGCAAGCGAGTTTCCTCCGACATAGGCGGTTATCACCACACCAGAAATTGCTCTGGTGTGCGGTGTTGCGGTTTTTAACTTTGACTGTAGACTGCAAGGAGATGCGGTGTCAATGTGTTATAGCCTGCGGTTTTCGTATACAAATAAAACTCTACAGTCAAAGTTAAAAACCGCAGCACCGCACACTGGAGCGGTGTCCGGTGCAGTGTGATAATCTCTTTAAGCCACTGCGTGTGTACCTAGCTTAAGGCGTTAAGTCCGCCCTACCTACCTTAATATCACCAGAGTTGAATAATAAAAAAACTGCCCAAGTGCGAGTCGGACTCGCACACGAAGGGTTCCGTACCACAAGACAAAAACGCCGAAAAAAAACACGTTTGTTGTATGGGAGCCCCCCTTAAATATTTATTTTATTCTGTTTTTAGTTTTGTTGTTATAGCGGCAACAGAAATACATAATTTGTAAAAATTTCAACTGTCTAGCTATCGCGGTTCTTGAGATACAGCCTGGTGACAGATAGACAGACGGACAGTGGAGTCTTTGTAATAGGGTCCCATTTTTACCCTTTGGGTACGGAACCCTAAAAAGACTGATTGAAGGACAATGGTATTCCTACTCGTATCTACCTATCTTAAAACGAAAAAATATTAAATCTCTCGAAAAACAAACAAGAAACATATAGCTTCATTCACAATATCAATAGGTCCGTCTAAACTACAAAGAAAATTGATAGGTACAATCGACGCGCCCAGGAAAAATTGTATTAGCACTGCAGACGTGGCGAGTGCATTGTTTTGTCGCCGCACAGATGCGCCAGGGATTATCATCAATCACCAACTGCAAATTGCACACAGCCTTTTGGAATGCACCCTGTGCCATTTGTGTGCCACCGGTCAGGATTAGGTGGTATTAGTTGAATCGAATTCCGTGCTAAGCGCTTTGCGGAGCTATGTGTTAGAGTACGAGCTCGGAGGCTGTAACTGCACTCAAATAACCTACACAGTACACACTCCCAACTGAAGGAATAAATTATTGATTCCTCCTGATAACGGTATAAATCCCGACTTAAGTTTATTTTAATTAAACTTAGCCAATTTTCGTATCCTGCTGAATTGCTAAATGGTCTGCGACGAAGTTTGTTGATAACAGATAGATGTAACTTATTTTTATTGGTTCCTTGGTCGTGACCGCAGCTGGCTTGTTTCGCCGCTATGAAAATCTTAGTTCTTTGACTACGTTAAATCGTCATCATTAGCTTGCCTTTAAGCCAATTTATTTGGGGTTGGCGCAACATGTCTTTTTCTTCTATACTTCTCTATTAGTCGTCATCTCGGTAGTCACCCCCTTTCTAACCATATCATGATTTATACATTCCATCCATCGTTTCTTTGGTCTTCCGCCACTGTTATAGCCATCGACATTTATACTGAAAACCAGAATGTTAGGCACCAAATTAAAACCAAGGTAAGGTGCAAGAGGGTATAATAAAATTAAATAAAGATCACAAGAATAGCTTATAAAATGGTAAGAAACACGCAAGCCGCCCGGTCGCTAGCCAACCAACAATAACAAGACCCTAGCAACCGGGTTGCCAGATCTGTCTCCAACATCTTCTCCTCTCGACATTTTCCTCATTTCTCAGTAACACATGCCATGCCATGACAACCGATTTCGACACAACTTTTCAATTACCGGTGCCACTTTCAGACTTCTACGGATGTACCTACTCTTTAAAAAAAATATAGATAATGCCATTTATATTGGTTGGTTTCATTTTATTCAGGAAGTACCAGCGATTGTAGATTTAAACTACCTACCTAACGTTATGTTATATTTCATTGTTCAACTGTATACTGTTTCTTTTTTAATCAAGCTATTGTTTTAAAGTGTAACAATAGGAAAATAGCAGAATAACAATTTTGAACTTGAAATTGAAATATCGAGGAAAAGTAGTTTATAGTTTAATTAACCAAAAGTCTATACCCAACATCACGCCTCGTTTCCCCAAAGGGTTGAGCAGAGGTATACTTAGACTACACCAACATTTTGCTGGTTATTTTTAAGTCCCATGTCATGGAGGGCGAGCCTATTGTCATCATTATAATAATTGATTAATGTTGACATTTTTTAAAATTTAAAATTATAGTATTGTGCATGTTAATTATTTGCACACCATGTGTAATGGTAGGATGTAAAGGGGCCATTATAGTTTAAGATCATCTTGTAAACCTACATTCTCGCAAATAAATATATTTGATTTGATTTGATTTGATTTGATCAATCAGGGACAAATCTAGACACTGGGACTAAATTTATGAGTTTGTACATGTCATGCACAATAAAATTAGTAAAATAATTTAAAAGTACAAGTAATATCTACAACATTAGCATCAACAACGTGCTTAACAACGCAACAAATAACTGGTACACTTACGGCTGTTTGTAAGAACATATATTGTTCGTTCAAATTAAATTAAACGCTCTATACAATTAAAGCCCGGTCACAGTTCATTCGAGTCTTCTTTAATTACGGTTCCTTATGCGAGTAGCTCGCTTAGATCCGGAGTTCCGAAACTATTTGTGGCACTAAATCCAGTTGCCGGTACAGCACTATCTAGTAGCGCAACATGCATACCCATGTAAATTTCAAGCGGAGCCGGCCTCGTTAATTTGGGTCTTGTCACGAGGCACATCCCTTTCTTAGTAACTCTGTACCCGCTGCGTCGCCGTGCTTTCACCAGCTAACGGCTCCTTAGCTGCTCGAAATTGCCTCGGTTTATCTTCGTACGATCGACCCTGAACACATTCTGAATAAATGTTTCACAAATTCGCTTTCCTGTACTCAGAAATGCCCCTTTTATTTATCTTTACGATTGTGAGATTTGCTTCAGTGATTTTGATCATGTTAACGCTTCAGTGGTGGTCTTTATCAATGTCGATGCTAACATATGCTAATTTGTATGTCCTAATTAGATTAGATTATAGTGTTTATATGAGGGACGATCAAGTGGATTCTACCAGTGATGAAGCCTGTGCTGGATTAAAGTTGGGTCTGTACTCATTGATGGACTGTTTTGAAAGAAAGAAAATACGTTTATTCGCGGTAAACATGACGCAGTAAAGAACATAAACAAAAAAAATATAAGAAAGAGTTGGGGGAAACATGTGTTTTCGATATGAGTCTCATAGAAATAATCGGTTTGGAGTCTTGAGGTTGAACTGACTTGAAATGGGCACAATCCATAAATTCAGTCTCAACAAAATGGTGATGATGCGGAGAGTATGTTCAGGTTCATGGCCACAAATGTAATCCGTAGCAGTGTGTATTTAGGGTATGATGGAACTGTCATACATGTCAGTAATTAAATAAACTCTAAAAAATAAAATAAAAATTGGGTCCACTACGTCAACGTCAGTAGTTTGCAGATTAATTTGGGAACCTTAGAAGTTATTTAATAATACTTTTTAAATATTAACTTTTGCCAGCGAGTTTACCCGTGTGGAGGTCGGAAATTATCCCACGGGAACGTACTACCAAACGGGCTAAAAAGAAATTATATCCAGATCATACCTGTCTGCCAAATTTCATCGAAATCTGTTGGGCCTTTACTTACGCATGTATACTAAAAGTATGGATTTCAAAGACTTCACAATTCTTATAAGTAAACAAGAGCCGGTCTTTTTGGATGAAATAAAAATAAATTATCCTAATTACTGAGCACGAGAGCCTAACTGACATACCTACTGACTGTTCTTTTCTAATTTAATATACTAGCAGCGCCCCGCGGTTTCACCCGCATAAGTGTCGATCCCATGGAAATATCGGGATAAAAACTATCAGTCAAAGTCAAATCATTTATTTCAAATAGGCACATTAAAGGCACTTTTGAACGTCAAAAATTACAACTAAATAGAATTGATTATCCTATGTCCTACCCTGGGATTCAAACTATCTCTATACCAAATTTCATCTAAATCGGTTCAACTGTTTAAGCGTGAAGAGGTAACAGACAGACAGACAGATTAGTATGTATTTTTTGACGTCATAAAGGACTTCTATTGTCAATTAGATTTGAAAAGAATCGAAGACCAAGTTTGTTATATCAGTGTTAAGTCATTAGCTGTCAAATAGGCATGTTTGTTACACATATTACAGTCCGCGAGAGTAATAGCCCGATGAGATAGTGATTCATGTGCGCTGTAATTTCCACAATCGTTTTTGAAGTGAAAACTTTATTAGGCGCATTTTGCGCTCTTTTTGAACAGTGAACGGAACTAAACCGTCACGCTTGGGTCGGTGACGCTGAATATCATTTACTCGGCTGCAGTCGTAAATTTTCAAAAAAAGTGTGGTCATATTTTTAATCGGCTGACTGTTTAAAAGTAAGTTATTGTTCATCGTTACTATAAATATTTTGAAATACACCCTTTCAAAATATTTACACTAAGTACTACACGTGTTACGTCACGTCATATTAAATATGTATTAAAACAAAAAAAAAAAAAAACGAAAAACATTTTAAATGATTACTTCGTAAAATAGGCTAGCCCAATATCAACTATGATGGGTCAAGTGCGTGCTCTTAATTCAAATCTGTCAACTTTAAAGAGGAAAGGCGTGATGAATGCGCTGCGTGAATTATAGAAGATACGAGTACCTACTTAAATGTAAATTTAAAAATATTTTAATTTGTCCTTCTAAGGGCTGAAATATAAGCCCTCATCGACAGATAATTTTTATTCGTCGAATAAAATTGACGTCTGACAGATTTTATAAGGAAGAACTGTCAAAAATTCAAAATTATTCTTCGGATAAAATTATCTGGCGTTGGAAAAATCAGGCCAAAATTAAAAACAAAATGCGACCGCCCAAATTAGAAATAGGGTCACCAAAATTAAAACACTACACCAGAAACGTTAAATAGAACGTTTCGAAAAAGCATAAAATTCTCCCAGCCTAGATGTGGATAATACTCGTAGTTACGAGTAGCACTGAAGGTAGAATCCGACTGTATTATGCACGTAGTGACACCCCTGACAGGGGACAATTACGGGAAAGTATGTACAAAGTGTGTCCCACATTTTAATTTGTTTAGATTTTTCTTCTTGTGCACAGCAATGGTAGGTCGTAGGTTCGAACCCTGACAGACGCTTTACATCACTACCGCTCTCAAAACGATGAAGGAAAACATCATGAGAAAAAAAAATTTGAAGAAATGTGAAATCTATCAACCCGCACTGCGCCCGCGTGGTGGATTACGGCCCACTCCCTCACACAGAGAGAAGCCCTGTGTCCCAGCAGTGGAAACATTATAACGATTATGCTTAGGTATGCAAAAAATGATTTGCGATTACGATTAATTAATGATATACCTAGTAGATATTTTACAACGTAGATACTAAACTCGATTTCTTATAGTGTCTCCACATGAGATTGTGTTTTCTTTATTATCTTATCTATTTATTAGACTGGCGATATAATGGTCAAGGGTAAAATGTTGGAAATAATCCACTGTTTTTTCTACTGATAAAATATTCGTTCGTAGCTCTAGATAAAGTCCGGAAAATTTATTGTAAAACAAATTGTCCAACAACATAAATTGTCCGTATATTCAAATTAAAACAGAACTGTCATTCTTTGACAGGTGGATGAAATGGCAAACATAAGTGACAATTTGCTTAACAACTTACTTCTTCCATGACAGTACCTACATATTTTGAAGTACTCGGTTCAATAGATTCTAGAAGGTGGGATTAATTAATTAATTCACTTTATTAAATTTAACAATGAACTTATATATAGTATAGGCTTTTGCCGGACCCTGGAATCAAACCCATAACAGCCGCACGGTTAACAGTCCCTTGCGAGTTTCCGACCTCCGAACCACCATGGCAACAACTTGCACTTGACTGGCCTCCATGGCCGAAATACGGTCTGGAGAACGATTCTTGTGTAGCTTCCGACGATACGAAAATACTACGTGTAGTGTAAAGATCAACATGCTTCAGCATGGAAAAGTACTAAGTACCTACCTATACTGAACGTCCACTGTTTGTTGATACTTACGACATACCTACCTATCTGTGCATTTGATTTTAAACAATCAAGCCGTTGAATTAGGTCACAGCTGATGCTGTTATCAATCGTAATCGTAAAACTCTATGTAGGTTACTCATAATTAAAAACCAAGACAGAGCGGGATTGTCCGAAAGAGGTTACCGCTGGCCCGGAACATAAAGGGCTAAGGAAGGAACACGGGTGGGTTTTAGTCAGTAAAGAGTCTAACAACCTTCCGCTTCACCCGAGCGGGAGGGGTAATTTGATCATCATAATCAGCCTATAATGTTCCCACTGCTGGGACACAGGCCTCCTCTCGGTGAGAGGGAGTGGGCCGTAATCCACCACGCGGGCCCAGTGCGGATTGGCAGATGTCACATGTCTTCGAATTTTTGGTTCTAGGACATGCCGGTTTCCTCACGATGTTTTCCTTCACCGTTTTGAGAGCAGTGATGATGAAATAATTTACACAAAGTAAAGCGCCTGTCTGAGTTCGAACCTACGACCTACACGACTCGTAAGTCGCGACCGTTACCACTTGGCCACCACTGCTATCCCATGCACAAAAAAAAAAGCCATTGCTGGCTTATTAACCGTCACTTCACACAAATAATAATTAAGTACTATTTTTTTTTCTATAGGCGACTCGCGCGAAGTTAATTTATTTGCTTTGTAAAAGTTTCAACATACTTGCTTATCTTTCATCAAGAAACTGTAAAATTTACCTTACACCAAACACCCACGTGTTGAACACACACTTAACACGACCTTACTCAATATAATTATGATATGATTACCTAATAATCGAAATATTTTGTTAATAAGGCAGATTAGGTAAGTATGTACAATTCAAATCGACTATAAAAAATGGTTATCAATCGATTTAATAAAAATATAATCTTACCTCAATCTCGATAGATTGAGCTATTATCACATTTTTATTAAAACATGGCATAATGTGATATATCTACAGAAATAGATAGACCTGGATAAGGCAAGTATCACGATCTGTATGAAATCCAAGCGTGCCATTTCTTTGACTACCTACTATGACGTCACAAGCACTATTTAGTGATGGGAAAATCAAATCGATTTGCGTGCGGCACCCGTCTCGCCCCACTCCCGGAGCCTAGCGCCAGCGCTCACGCTCACCCAGTACTGAAAGCGAGCGCGAAAGTGGCGGCTTACGATTTTTGTACGTAAGCTGGGCACGCGAAGTAGTTGCTCTTGCGTTAGGTGTATCTATATCTGTGGTGATATCAGACGTTTCACTCGGATATGGGCCACTCGAGTGAATTTAATCTGCTTTTTTTATTCTGACCGATCATTCTGTAGACGAAGTAAAAGATAGAATACTATATATAATCACCCTAATAGTGTAACACACTATCAATCACAATCTCAATCATTTTGAAGGATATTGCTAATCCATTGCTTTAGATGTTCGAAAAATGTGTCTGCACAACAACGTAAATACCGCAATGAATGTTGTTGAACTGTCAAAAATTCAAAATTAAAGCCATTGCTACTGTTAGTGTGTTACGCAATTATCCCGCTGGGTTTAATTTTATTTATTTTTTTGTTTTAAATTGATTCGCTTTATTTATTTTGGTATGAGATTGCATTATTTATATAATTAAATTATTTATGACAATATATGCTATTTGATACAGATATTGTTTTATGGGAAGTTTTAGTCGCGATGAAGATAATAATAATATTAAGAGATAAATAAAATAGATATACAATCGTTAAAAATTATATATATTTTTGTATTTCCTATGTGCCGTTGAAGTTGGTTTGCGCGTTTGCATCCCGATGTCATACGCCGTGATACCAAATCTCTCAGAGACTGCCTCATACTGCATGCGATCCATGGCGAATCTGGGGCAATCCCTGAGGAGGTGGTCAAGGCTTTGTACCGTGTCGTTGTGGCAGGGACAAGCGGGGTAAGGATTAGGGCATAGGAAGTATCCTATGCCCTAATCCTAAGGGATAAACAGTAGTTTATCCTTTAGTACGTTCCCGAGGGGCTAAAGCAAGAAACTTATAAGCCCTGAGTCACTGAGACCACGATGTACCTATATTGCAGTTTGCACAACAATTGACGTAATCACCGAATTATCTTGAGCAACGAAAATCACGCTATTGGCTTTTACCTACCTAACAGATATTATCAATGACATCACGAGTAGTAACGTGCGATATTAGCCAATCTATACTAAAATTTCTGCTATAAACACGGGGAGCCCTAAGACTATTGTGCGCCTTAATAATTTCTAACGTGTTGATATTATCGTGGACGTCCACGGCATCACGATAACAGGGATGTAAAATGTATGGAAATGTGATGGTATCGTAGCACACCAAACTTCCTGAAATCCTACACAAATGGCGGAAAAGTTACACGATATGTAATTTTTTTTTTACTGATTTATCGTGGACTTTGACATCAACGGTAATATTGTAGACCACATCCACGATAACGGGATGTGTGGAATTAAAAAGCGCACATTCGTAAAGTATGTTGTTGAAGTCGACGCCGATAAATATTACCTAATTCCGAGTGATAACAATGCCTACGTCAACTTCATTTAGTCTTCGTATATCACGACTTGTTGTCATGATACTTTCTATATATGTTACAGCCAAAGTAATAAATCCGGATATTATAATATATTATCTAGTCATTATTTATAATGTCTTCTCAATTTAGATAAAGTGATAATTGACATAGAATTAATCACATTAGCAAGCGGGGCTACGTCGACATAGGATGCAAGAGCGAGCGAAGGGCACCCCGAGGTTCGGTTTGGTTAGGTTACTTTAAATATTGTTGTATTTTTCATTATGTATAATAGCTATTTAATAACTATGACTGTAACATATACATATATCTATTGTGCAAAAAAATCTCACAGATCAGCAATTTGATTATGAGTAATCAAGGTTCCGAACTTAAAAGAAAAACGGAACGGTGCTAAAGCTAAATTTTTTATTTTAGTAGCGTTATTAGATATTGATATATATTTTACAGGAAAATTATAGTAGTTTGCGACTTTGTAATAATTACTGAAAAAAAAACTAAAATCTGGGGGCACGGAGTGCCCCCGCCAAGACGAGCCAAGCAAAGCGCAAGGGCACTACCTACCTTTTCTCAAAGCACTTCGTCGTATTTTTGAACCTTCTTAACTTGGGTTTGGATTATACCAGATAAACAAAATTTTCGGGATATGATGTCAGTGGTTGACTTATTAAACCTATAAAGTTTCAATTGCATAGCTCTTATACTTTAGATTTGATTGATATCTAAAATACCCACCATCACATGGGCGTAAGGTGAAAAATTTATTCACTGTTCATCACTTGGTCACTTTTCTGTTATACAATAGTTCTTGTAGTAACGAAACGGCCAAGCCTCATATTTTGACTAAGGTGTAGAGTTTGTGAAGTTAGGGCGTGTAGAGTTAGAAGCTTGGCTCTACATGAGATCTGATAACTTTTTGGCAGTGCGAGCCATATGTGGTCTCGTCTTGGCAACATTTTACATGAAAATGTTTTTGGTGGGATAGGTGCTTAACTGCTTACTTAAGGACTTTTATACTTTATTGACTCTTCATTTTGTTTTAAATCTTGTAGATATGTCTATGCATAATCACATCATTTAATCGACCAATCGCAATCAACTACTAGCTTTTGGCTCGTAGGTACAGTCGTGAGCATTAATTACAGTGACGCAAAATTCAAAAGCGATTTCCTACTAAAGTATTGATAGATATTTTATGGTGTCACGAACTTAGAAACCACTTAGAAAAGAAATAGGCCACCCCCAAGCACCGCCACTTCGACCGGTTCTGTGTTTCTCGCATCCAGCGGATTCCTGTAGCGCAGTAGAGGCCTTCAAACGCTACGTCTTCCGGTACGCGGTCACCACTCCAGAACCTTTCGCCGCCATCGGCCATCTCTTTTACAAGTAGTGCGCCCTGCCTACTGCCGCTTATGTTTAGCAATTCTTCAGGCTATGTCGGTTATCTTGGTTCTCCTGCAGATATCTTTATTTCTGATCTGACCACGTAGGGAAACTCCAAGCATAGCCCTCTCTAATGCCCTTTGGGTGACTTTTGATCCTTTTCAAAGATGCAATGAGAAAAACGCTTTTGAATTTTGCGAAACTGTACGGCATTTACGCTCGTGACTGTACACCGTTTGTTGGCCACTGTGACCACAGCAGGTCAATCATCGTCAATCGAAAGCAGCTGATATCGTGGTGTGGGTCAGCGACCCCGAGGCTCTGAACACATAGATGATAAATGTACCAATCGGGACTTTAAGTTATCGCGATGGTAATTCCCAGTCGGGGATTCATAAGTATCATGCAGAGTCGTTTTTATTGTATTTATTGGTAAGTTAATTGCTAATAGTTGACCTATTTTGATAAGGATACCTAAGGACACATAAAAAATATTATTGTTGCTCTGTACGGGGCAACCCCGCGCCCCATATAATCATGCAGCCCATTCCTTAGCAAACAAACCATAAAACTATTATGAAAGACCCGTTGGTGCCCCGATTTAGTTCTCTTAGAGGTCTTACCTTTACCCACTGCCTACCTTTTGTATCCAACCTCTGTAAAAACTATTTATGTTTGCATACGAGTACCTCTCTGTAAACTTCAATTATGTTGTTATTGTAAAGTTCCTGGATCTTTGACAGTCGTTACGGGTAGTCAGAAGCCCGAAAGTCTGACAACCAGTCTTACCAAGGGGTATCGTATTACCAAGTAACTGGGTTGTGGAGGTCAGATAGGCAATCGCTTCATGTAAAATACTGGTATTCAGCTGCATCCGGTTAGACTGGAAGCCGACCCCAACATAGTTGGGAAAAGGCTAGGCAGATGATGATAGGTAGGGGTATACACTTATAGACATTTACAATACCAGCGGTATTACAGGTTTTCAAGGGTGCTAAAGCCGATTATCATCGTCATCGTCCACATACCCACTTCTGCGTATGCCTCTCTTTTCTGGTGCCCCACGGTCCTGTGCCAGCCTCATCCAGGTTTTATTTATTTCAAAAATCTCAAATAAGTTGAAAAGAAGCTTTATTTAAGATGCTGAAAGCTTTTTTTCAACTTTTTTAAGATTTTCCCGAATTCCGGGCAAAAAAAAATGTCGTCATAAGGAAATCTCCACTTTCTGTCTCTGTTCTCCGAAGTGTAGGTACCTAAATATAGTCAGCCTATTCCGACCACTGCTAATTATGCTAACTAGGTCTACGTTCACCTTGATCTTGATCGTATGTAGTACTGCATACGTCACAACGTAGTCCAGCACAGTTTGCTCACACATAACACCTACTGATTAAAGTACCGCGAATTGCCGCTGACTCATAAACTACAGCGAATGTTGAAATCACTCTCTTTGTGGTACCTAATATGAGTAGAAAACATTGATAGCTTAGGTACTGTTCACAGATATTTGTTTTGAAATTTTTGCTACACAATTGTATTATGACAGTAACTATTGAACTCCGATTCATTTGTAGGCCAATGTTTTAAAAACATTCAAAATCTAGTCGCAATTTCAGCTCAGCGACCATCGGTGGCAAATGAGAGTCAAATTAAAATGCGGATAAAAAATCAAATAACATAACATTACGTGACGCCTGTAATCCCCTAGGGTATGGCAGAGCTCTGAGCTATACCAATAGTAGATACACCCACATTTCACCAGTTATGTTTTATATAGTCCCATGAAATTAGGGCAAGCAACCGGGGACAAATCCAGACACCGAACTGCAACTGAGAAATTTCTGACAAAAACCCAATAACATTTTGTCTGACCTGGGAATCGAACCTAGGACCTCATGCTCGGCAGTAGCACTTGCGACCACTAGACCAACGAGGCAATACCCTGCGTTGTGTATTTTAAAAAGGAAAATATAAGAGATTCAACTGAATCATAATCAGCTTATAATGTTCCCACTGCTGGGACACAGGCCTCCTCTAAGTGAGAGGAAGTGGGCAGTAATCCACCACGCGGACCCAGTACGGTTTGGTAGACGTCACAAATGTCTTCGAATTTTTGGTTCTAGTACAATGACGTTTTCCTTCTGGGTTCGAACCTACGACCTACAACTCGTGGGTCGTGTCCGTTACCACTGGGTCACCACTGCTCTCAACTGAATAGATGGTAAGTTTAATTGAAGCTAAAAGAAATACATATAACTATAAAGGAACATAATTTTTAAGTTTACCAGATTCTTTTGTTTAAGTTTTATATATTTGAAAAGTTTTCCTGTCTTTTATGGCGTTCGTGACCACTAGCCATGATCACAAAGTTTGTCTGCTCTTCCGACGGTTCTGTGTAAACCCAGAGTAATACTTAAACTTAGTTTTATTTTGTTGTGAAGTCGTATACTTTCAGAATTTTTAACTTAAACATTGGCTGTCCTGTAAAACCTTGCAATTGAAATTTTGTAACGGTATAAAGCCAGACCTCGCTTTTGAACTATAAACTGGTTTCAAAAATGTTAAAAACATTTTTTTTCCAAGAAATATTCTCAAATAGCGTAGATATTTGCATAAAAACCCAAAGCCAGTTTTGAAGTCCATTGCAAGGTAAAGATTTGACTTTGACAGCGCCTTTATTATAAAATACGCAATGAATGTTGTTGAACTTACAAAATTAAAGCCATTGCTACTGTTGGTGTGTTACGCAATTACTCTGCAGGTCACTCCTACGAAACATTGCCATCACTTTTTTTACACAGCTATTTGAAGTTAGCCTTATCAATGGCGTGCAACTAATATGTTGTAAGTCCGAGTATCGAAGGACAATGATTAGTTTATACTTTATGTTTTTTGTTCTCATGTAAGTGAAATGTAAATTTCTTTATGAGAAATAAATGTCTATAACCACATGTTCCTTAAAACCTCAGTTTTTAGTGAAACTTCCATAAAAAAAAATGTTATCTCATTGCAAATATAGTGCAAGTTGAGGCAATGGTCCACGTTTCCTTTGGACCGAAATAACTAAAAGTCATGATGGGAAGGCCCTGTTGAAACACCCAAACAGTGAAAAAATCAAGTCCTCCATACAACGGAAACTAGCCTTCGGCGCGTGAGATATTGTAGTGCACAAGTAAGCGCAGACACAGATGCACTCCCTCTTCCCTCACTCTCATAGTCCGATGGGACGGCAATCCGACATGACTGGAGAGAGATCAGGCGCAGGACCAACGGCTTAACGTGCTTTCCGGAGGAACGGGAGTATCACACCGCCGACTTCCAAACTCCGGGCTGTTACTAAGAAATTCTTAATGGAAAAACTCAATAACACTTAAAATGGGAATCGAACCCAGGACCCCACGCTCAGCAGTCGCGCTTGCGGCCACGAGACCAATGGGGCAGTTAAAACCCAAACAGTAACAAGTTGATAAAGTGTTTCATAGATAGTTTAACCCTTTGCTCGCGGGTACAGTTCGGAGCCATTTCTCTCGGTTGACCCTTTCGACATGCGCTGAATGATAAGTAGTTTATACACACGATATTTTTGTTCAGATGCCTGGTATAGTGTATGTGAAACTAATAATATAATTTATACAGAGTGGCAGGGACACAGACGCGCAAACTGTAACCATTTATTGAAGTGAAAACTTCTTTAGCGGCGTTGTACACTTTTTTTGTAATGGGTAAAAAATGTTAAACTCGCGTCAGGACACGTGACCTGATCGAAAATTCGTAAGACGGATGGAGAGTAGACAGCTGGCGTGGCGTAGGAGAGGGAGTATCCCCCTCTCTTTCTACGGCGCGGCGAAAATGTATGCCTGCGCCGGCTGTTTCGTTTAGGCGGCGCAGGGCGCTTGCGCGAATGTTCGTGTGTGTTTATGTTACAGCGTGCAATGTAATATAAATTGTCATGTTTGTGTACGATAGCGCAATAAATAAATATTGTATTCTACCACATAAAAGATAGTACTTTTATTCTGATAATTAAAGCAATTCGTGCAAAATTATTCCATAACCATTCCAAAACGCATCACAACGTTAATACTTAAGTTTTCACTTCTGCCGGCAATCCCGGAGTGCAACTCGTCGTTTTTTTTATTTATTTATTTATCCTCACAATGGAACGCCATACAGTAGTTACACCAACGAAGCAAAAAATCACTTCATGCTGCTTTCCATCCACCCTGTGCGCGGTGGACATCGAACGTGTGGCGATGGATCACGCACGCTCACGCAGCGTCAAGACATTTCTTCATAGCCCCATCACTCCTTCCATATTGCTCCCCAAGTCCCTAGCGTGGTATTGACATTGAGCACCGTGGGGTTACTTGAAACTTACTATAAGTGCAACGTAGCAAACTTGCTGAGATCTCAACTACAAAGCGGCCGACGAGAGCATACGTTCTTGACAGCTGTCAGTTGCATACAAACGAATATGTGTTTTGCGAATTTGATATTTATTAGCTATTAGAATTGTCGCACTGACAGCTGGTGTCAGGAGCGCATTCTCTCGATGGCCGAACTGGGGTAAGAAGGTACAGACGCCAGCACATCAAGCTAATACAATATGTCAAATTTCATTAATAGATTTTCAACTTTATCACTGAAGCATAAGGTTCCAAGTTGATTGGGAAAATTTGACAGTTTCGGGTAGCTTGATGTGCTGGCGTCTTTACATGCGACAACAGAAGCGTAATAACGTACATTTGCACGAGTTGAATATTGGACTTGTCTCGTCATTTAAACATGAAAACTACCGATATTGTTTGTTACAACACATTACTTAATAATTACGCCTTCCTGTCATCAACAGCTGGGCCGATATCAATCGTTGTACACAACTGTCTTATGTAATAAAAACATGATTTATTACAACAGTCTTATCGTAAACTAATGTAATTTAATTAGTATTTTGCTACTGTGAGTATTTGACAATATAATTTATGGGAGAATGGACTCCTTTGTTTGTACACTTGTTTCGTATATAAACAGCTTTTATAAGAATGATGTTCTCACTGATGGATGGACAGGTTACCTCCGCGTTTTCTTACGTTTTTTGCTATTTGCTTGTCAGTGTCAGGTTCTATGTTGAAAAAACATGATTCGCGACTGTAAAAAGACGTATGTATTTGAATTATAATCATTCAATTCGACAATACAACCCTCTAAATCCATATAACCTTGTTGATTGATATCTCGCGGGCTACCCTGGGGCTTCCTCCTTAAGCCGGTGGTCCCGGCTATAATTCCTAAATCTTTGACAGTCATTACGGGTAGTCAGAAGCCCAAAAGACTGACAACCAGTCTTGCCAAGACGTATCATGTTACCCAGTAACCGGGCTGTGGAGATCAGAGGGGCAAATCTCGTAAATTTAAGAACGCCTGATCTCAGTCTCAATCTGTCAAAAATACCACTAAAATCCCTACGTTTTTGTCATTTTTATAAATAAGATATATTATTATTTAATATTTGCGTTCTTTTTCCTGTTACTAATATCATTTTTGATACCTAGGTATCCGAGAGAGAATATTAAAGTAAACTGAAAACTCCATATTGACTGTGTAATATAAATTTTGCTCACATTTGGAATATTTAGAGGAAGGAAACTCATGTCGTATGGTTTCAATTTCTAATTACATAGTTCTATCAACATATGATTATGTTAACTCCATACGGTAGAAACAATGTTTCATTGAACTCTATTCAGCTATCAGCCGCCAATCCAAGTGGATATGTTGACATCATATCAAGAGTGTAAATTCATGAAGTATCACCTGCAAAGCTGATCGCAAAACCAGTTTTAACAAGCGGCACTTTTGTGCACTTACAAAAACTGGTCCACCAAATTGCTGGTAGCAATTTTTTGACACCAATTTCTTGGTAATTCACGACACAGACAGCAAAAAAAACAATACGTGTGTAATCACGGGAAGGAACGAGACGAGACGATCTTTTTGAAACGTGATTCTCATAAGCAAAAGAGCTATAGAACCTAGAGTTCAATACAGAATACTGCATAAACTTTAATGGACTCTGTCTAGAATCCAGTAGGTATATGTAGACTTCAAGATACTCTCTATAATTCAGCGTAGGCTTCAATACACTCTCTCTCTAGAATTCAGCATAGATTTTAAAACACTTTCTATCTAGAATACCGCATAGATAGACTTTAATAGACTTTTTCTCTAGAATCCAGAGTAGGCTTCAATACTCTCCCTCTAGAATCCATACACTCTCTCTAGAATCCAGCATAGGCTCCAATACACTGTCTCTCTCTAAAATACAGCATAGATTTCAATTCACTTTTTCTCTAGAATCCAGTAGTAGCCTTGCTAGAGGTCTTGTATCTGGGGACAAAGGTTGATTATCAACTATAAGAAACTACTTTATGGTAGAGGAGGTTAAGTTCAGCAAGACACGCGAGACGTTACACTGTACAGTCGTTCCGATGTTTTTTTTTAAACTATAAGTAGAGGGTTAGAGAGCACTAGACTTGTTGAAAAGCCATAAGCTATTCAATACTAACCGATGACGGATCCAATACTTAGCAACAGTCCTGATAAATAACTAAAGGTAAAAAACATCGAGTATTATCGCGTTCGCTCGCTTAATGATATACGATGTCAATGTTCATTGATGTTAGTGCAGCCACAGTGAACGGTCGTATAAAGAAAACAGCTGATGAGTCAGTGACAGTTGGACCATTGTTATACGTGATACAATTTTAAAGTAACTGTGAGTGTAGGTAAGGGACTGTTTTCTTTTTTTTTGTGTTTGTTTTTTTTTTTAATATAATAAGAGGCCGGTAAAAATAATAACGAAGAAAATTGGTTTTTATTTTTCGTTATTCTGGCTAGTTTTTTTTTTTTTTTTTGTGATCATCAGCGTTGCAATATTTTGTATGTGGATTGCAAAATAGTAAACAAATAGATTGACCTAGTTGCGACAGCAATATTTGCACTTGCAATATCTATCTCCCACAGATTTAAAACAATAATTATAGATACTTTCTACAAAAATATCTAAAAACATGATCCAAAAATACCGTGTATTATAAAATGTTGTGAGAACACAAATAATTTTCATAATATTAAATGGAATGATTTCATTTATCCAAACATTATGAAACTCGCCAAAAGTTGTGATTCATAAGTTCTTAAATTAACATAGTAATCCCTTCATTATTTTTAATTGACTAAATGTTAATCATGTAAAGTAGGTACCTAAATAATATGATGAAACATAAACGTTTATAAAGATTATTTCGCACGCGAATATTGACGCTAACTGTACATTTTGAATGCCCGAAACGCGTATCCGACATCGCGATAAAGTGTGAAAAAACTAATTAGACCGTAACTCAAAGGTCATAGAGTTCGTTTTTATACTAAGCGATTTTTTATTTAACCAGTAAGAGAGTTTGTATTAGTGAGGGGAGAGATCCTTAAAAAAGGAATTTGGTTTTAATTTCTTTTCTTTTTTGTATGGATTATTAAATCCGCCCCTAAGACGACCCACTGACCGAACTATATACATCGAGTACATTGTATTCATCGTATCAGCTGTTTATCTATCATATGATGTGAAGAATTTTTCTACTAAGTCTAAGTCCCATTATCATGATTGCTAGTCGGCCATAAATTTGAAATTTTACTTGTCCTGATAAATATGAATTTCTTATAAGTTACAAGAAACGATAACGAAATAGATAGAATATTTTAAGTTGCTACCCTAATAAGTATGTAGGTATATATCCTACAGGTACAAATATCCCCATAGGTAGGTACAGGATAGCAGGGAATTCACCCCTCCCGTAGAAATATTTCGTCGGATACCTATAAATACAAAATCAGCTGTTTCATAGAAAAGAGCAATACCTACGCGGCCACAATGTATGGCAGGTTTTTCAAGGTTCCGTACTTCAAAAGAGCAAACGGAACCCTTATAAGATCACTTCGTTGTCCGTCTCTCTGTCCGTCTGTCAAGACCCTTTTTCTCAGGAACGCGTGGAGTTATCAAGTTGAAATTAAAATCATGTTCCGTTTATGCCGCATATTTAGACACTCGCAAGGGAGTCAAAACCTATACGGGTACTTCCTGTTGACCTAGAATCATAAAATTTGGCAAGAAGCAATGTCATGTAGCACAAGTTAAGTAAAAAATCCGAAAACCGTAAATTTGTAGTTATATACCTACGAATTGGTACGGAACCCTCAGTGCGCGAGTCCGACTCGCATTTGACTGTTTTTTTTTAAATAACTGACGAAAAATTCGGGTTCAGAATCGTGTAGGTATAGACGCCAGCACATCAAGCCACCCGAAACTGTCAAATTTTTCCAATCAACTTTGACCTTTATGCTTTAATGATAAAGTTGAAAATCAATAAAAGAAATTTGATAGATTATAGAAGCTTGATGTGCTGGCGTCTGTACCTACTGAATCCATGGTAACAGATTGCTCGTCGATGTCCCTGCCAACCTGCATATCCTAGCTAAATGATTTTCCAAGATTTAGCCTTTCTCTGAACTTAATGAAGTTTAGTATTAAATAAAATTGAGAAGAAATCCAGAAACAATCGCGTAGTCCTACGCCAGCGCTGCGGGGTAATAGCGTAACACACTATCGGTACCTAGCAATGGCTTTCATTTTG
The DNA here is from genome assembly GCA_963082905.1 of Oligia fasciuncula. Lineage (NCBI taxonomy): Eukaryota > Metazoa > Arthropoda > Insecta > Lepidoptera > Noctuidae > Oligia > Oligia fasciuncula. The sequence continues at coordinate 10,865,527 of OY720387.1, forward strand.
ACAGTTCAACAACATTCACTGTGTTATTTACATGATTGAAAAGACAAATTTTTCGAACATAAAAAGCAATGGGTTAGCTATATCCTTCAAAATGATTCACATTGTGATCAATAGAATGGGTTGCTGGAATGACGAGATACCTTAGATTTAGATTAGCGGACACAGATTTCGTTTACGTAAGTGCATGACAATCAGTAAAACCCAAATTACCTAATCAAGGCTGAACGAATGTTATCAATCTGAAAGCCTAGGTTTACAATAATTGTTTAGGTAATTAGTTACGTAATTGCTCCTAAAAATAGCACATACAGGATTTATTTTTATCTAGTTGGTAGGTACTAGTTTCTATCCACGAGTTCAGCCGCGTGAAATTTCTTGTTTTAACATAAAATATAATTATCCTCTATCACTCAGCAATACTGTAACTGTGTGCTTCCCAATAGTAAAAGAATTTTCTGAATTGGATGAGTAGTTCCGACGATTCCCTCTACGAACTCACAAATGTTATCAAATTCACATGTTGCGTTGGTCCATTCCATCCATTCCATTCCTGTTCCCTGGCAACTATCATTTATATCATAGCAGCCTATAATATTCCCACTGCTGGGACACAGGCCTCCTCTCTGTGTGAGTGACAACTAACGAGTAGGTTCTATTTTAATCGAACTGAATCGCTACTAAAATATCCCAACTATGAAAACATGAAAAACAATTTAAAATGCTCAGTTGCACACTCCAAATCCAAAGTGTTGACACTTCAGGAACACACAAACGCCACTCGCTTTCGCGTTGCGGGTTCAAAATGGCGCCATTGACTTTTACAAGGTTCGTAAAAAACCGATATTTATAAAAAAATATCAAGTGATCCGATATTTTATTAATGTCGTACCTAATGTACAAAAAAGATGAGATTGTCATTTTGTAAGTGGTTTTTTATGTGTTTTGGTAGTAGAATAAAAGTTTGTGTTTGATTATTTGACGTTTTAGTAATAAAAATAACAATAATAATTTTAAAAAAAACTAGTAAGTATTTAATTAATAATATTCAGTCACAACCGTACTTGCACATTATTTGGTGAATCCCTGAAACTTACGATTAAATTACCACTTCGGGAAAGTTAATTTAAATTGTAGTTTTTTGTCAAGTGTTGGTAAGGTAAACTTTGAATCTGTGAAATTTCTAGTTTTGACAATAGATATCAAGTTTATTGATATAATATTATATCAACATAAATATCCACTAATATTATATCATCGAACCCTGTTTTTTTAGCAATATACGTACCTATCTAAACAAAAACAAACCTATGGGTTTGTTAAAAATAAGATGATTTGCTGCAATGTAACTGTTCATTTTGAAGCAATGTTTTTGGCTATTTTCATAAATAGGTCAGGGGCTATAGGATTAAGAGGGTCTCGTGGCCCGATAATACCAGAGAGATACACGCTTGCCGCGGTCGGTTAATTGATGGGTGACCGTCCATTAATCCCAGCTATCATTTTTTGTAGATTTTTGACAGTCGTTACGGTTAGTCAGAAACCCAACACTCTGACAATCAGTTTTACCTAGGGATATCATGTTACCCAGTGACTGGCTCAAACTAGAATATTGGTATTTAGAGCTTCATCTGGTAAGACTGGAAGCTGACCCCAACTAATGCTAGGTCGATTGATTTTCCTAAAAAAATCAACAACACCAACGTAATTTAAAAACAATACGGTACCATAGCAAACAGGACGCAATATATTTTAATTTTAATAATAAAGTTTGTAGACACAATCGTATTAAAGTTAGCTAGGGGAACCATGGTCTGTTGGTTCAATTCTCTGAGTGAGATTATCTCGGGTATAATTAGCGATACGACAAATGGAAATGTCCGGTGCTAGTCCTAGTTGAATGAAACAGTGTGTACGGCAAACAATAATATAAGTATTTCATTTCGAAGCAACTTGGCAAAATATTATGATAAAATATTGATTCATAAAGTTTAATTTTCTTCCAGCCGTTGAAATGAAACGAAATTATGTTTATTTCTATAAGTAAATCTTTTAGGACACTTTAAAACACGTATTTTTTGCATTTCTTAGGAATGTTGAAACAAACTCAGAGGGCATGGTCTCGTTTTTAATACGCATTTTTTCGTTGCTAAAAACTCAGCCATTGTTGTAAGGTACTTAAATTTACAGTTATGGTCTACACAAAGTTTATTTTAGTTTGATATAACGGTCCGCCAGTTTTTTGGTTAAAAACATTTTGGTCTTGAAAGCGAGTTCTTAATAAATGCTTTTTAAACACAGTAGATTTTTAAAACATTCCTATCCACGGTTAGAGTTAAAGGGGACATCTGATGAAATTAATTTACCCAAAGTAATGTGCCTGCTTGGGTTCAAACCTACGACCTAAAACTCTTAAGTTGCGGTTGTTACCACTGGGTCACCTTTGTTGTCTTACCTTTACCTACTTACTTAATTTAAATTGAGTGTTAATAATTCTTGTTGAATTATGAATTTTAATTGTAATAAAGACGTTGTTCGTTACCCTACCTACCCAACTTATTATTTTATTTTTGTGTACCTACACAGCAGCTGTTAATATAATTTTTACACAGCTGCCTACAGGGGACGTATTAAATTTCATAAGCCCCGGTACGCACGGGCGATTATTTCCCGCGGCGATTTTATTTCGCGCACTGGATTTTCATCGATCTGCTTGACGCCGAGAGTTAAAATATAACAATGTGTTTTTTGACGCGCTCAAATGAGCTGGGTTGAATTCTTAATGCTCGGCTCAACAAAGTTTAAAATCAAGTGAGCGATAAAATCCCGCCGCGATATTTTTACGTCCGTGCGAAATTGGGCTAACGGTACACGGTAGACCATACTTACACGGACCTTACTTATACGGATATTTACTGATAAAATCAAGATATATATCTTTTTGGTCTCAGTAACGCAAGTTTTAGCGAAACCATTGAGTAAAGCGCTAAGGTAGCCCGCGAAATTCATTTTTTTTTACGTTTTTTGCAATTTGCTGGTCAGTATTGAGTTGTACGTTGATTAAAATATGATTCGCGATCGTAACAAATGGTATTTACGGAATTATAATCATTAAAGTCATCAACACAACTCTCTAAGACCAAGTAATCCCAGTGACTATTTCATGAAATCTTGACATTTTGGGATTATACTAACTTAACAAGTTGCATTACTAATTCTGACAGACACATTGGGTACTTAGTTCTAGCTACACATTAATACAATATTATGGAACACAGACTGTAGACAATGAAATTAATTCTTGTCAATGAATACATCTTTTTGAGACTCAACTGACTGTACCTACTTTTTAAAACGACTTTAAAATTAAATGTAGATTGAACATTCGTGTTTAAAATTATTAACGCGATTCGACGCTATTTGATGAGAATATTATTCAACAGTAGTTTTTGGTAGGTTGTATTGTCACAGATAGGTACTCCGCCACAGGATATGACGCAGAACTAATGCCGGTGAATTTTTTTGGGATCCCGTTACGTAATTTCGTGGAATATCGCATAGCATAATCAAACTCATTCATTATAATAGGCTCCATTGACGTCTGGGGCATCCCAGCCAGTCAGCCATACTATAAAACTTGCAAAAATTTCACCATGGCATGAAATATTTTAAATGTACTGCGAGAGAAAGAGAAAGATGATAATGTTGCGGAGGTATGGGGAAAATGTCGTCAGGAATGTTTTGGGCTTGAATGTGGATGGATATACGGAAGGGGAAGACCAAAGAAACGATGGATGGAATGTGTGAAATATGATATGGCTAGAAAGGGAGTGACTACCGAGATAACGGCTAATAGAGAAGTACGGAAGAAAAAGACATGTTGCGCCGATCCCAAATAAATTGGGATAAGGGCAAGAGAATGGTGATGATGATACGTTCAGCAGTGGGTGAAGTCTGGATGTGGATGATGATACGTTCTGTCTCACCTAGCCTCACCCAGAGTTATTAAAAGGCAGCAAGCGCAGGCGCAGACACAACGAACAGAAACCTTATCGGTACAGCAACAGCAGCAGCACACACACTACACACACGGACACTAGGCTAATACCTGCTGGCGATAAACAAATAAATATATGAAGTTAACAAAAAATTAGGCGAACATCATAGCATTGATAACCTGGCTAATTCCAATTAAATGTGTGGTTGGATTCTCCTAATATTTTGAGCATGCAAAAACTGTAGTTGTAGGTATCTGGTATGATGTGTGACTCATATTTGCATCCATTGCAATGATGATCAGCCTCAAAAAGATGACATCACCGGCAGCATCGACATGAATTCGTTTGATTGTCTACAAATCTGTTATATTATTATGAAAACAAATCTGTTATATTATTATGAAAGCAATGTTTGTAGCTACAATTAAGTACCCAATGTGTACTAATAACTCGTAATAGGTTTTGTGGCTACACATTGATTCAATATTAGGAGACAAAGATTGTAGAACATTAAATTAATTATTTTTAATGTAAACATATTTTTGAGGCTGAACCTTTTTTTTTCGAGAGAAACCTTCAAAAGGCACCCGACCTCCATCACCATCAGCACAAGGGGTGGTCCCAGTTCCTCCTGACTGTTCCTGCCTACATCAGAGTGTCTCAAAAGTTTTTTTTTTCTGGTGATCCTTAGGCCACCCCTATCACTCCCCTTCCCAGCTACGTAACCTTTTGGGACACCCTATATATCGATTTTATGAAATGGTTTGTTTAGTTGTTCATCATCTTCATCCACCGACCGACCTCACCTACCGCTGAGCCATAGGCCCCTTTTCTTGTGCCAGCCTCCACGCTCCTGTGCCAGTCTCATTCAGGTTTTGCCCAAGATGGCAACAATGTCGTCCGCTATCTCGCAGCCGGACTTTGAACCTTATAGCAATAGAGTTGAAAATCTATTAAAGAAATTTGACATATTGTAGTAGGTTGTTGTGCTAGCGTCTGTACCTTAGCCTTAGCTTAGTAACTGCGACCAACTTGTGTGTAGGTATATAATTTAGAACCTTTTTAACAAAAGTCTGTTACTTAAAATGGACCCTATTTATATTAATAGAAATGCTTACATAATCGATTTAGGTAAGATCGATAAGAAAGATCTAAATCGAAAATATATAAAATCGATAACATCCCAATCAAAAATATATCGAGATAAAACAAATAACACCATACGAACGAAGTAAGTTTATAAAAAGCCTGTTAAAACAAATGACTCTGTTCATTTCATAGTTTTTGTTTCAAATCTAAGCACTCTTAAAAGAAAATTATTTATGAATCATGCTTCTTATAACTCTGACGTTGTTTTAGTAATTTAGTTTATCTTTATGACCATAGTATGTAGGTATAATCACGCCTCTAATAAAGAACCCTCTTATTGAGATTATAAATACAATGTTTCTTTGTGGCTCAATCAAATTCTGACTGTGTGACATAATATTACGCAGCACTTAAATATGTCAACAGCTGAAAACTAACAACACATCGGAAGCGAGTATTTTTTTAATCGTCTCATAAACAAAACACGCGCGGTGTCGCTTACGGTAACAGTGGCGCGAGTTCAATGGTTTTTTCCCATCTCAATAAATTCTCAACGCGCTTAAAATTTTCACTTTAAAAAAACACAACATTACAGAATATAATCCAAAAGCATTGTACAGAGCAATTTAGAAACTAAAAAGTCATGAGTATGTTAATTAAGAGTCTAAAATCGCCAAGCAGTCTTAAGCATGCGTGGTGATCAATGCAATGGCCTTTGCCCTGCAGTAGACCAATGATAGACTGCTTTTATTAACTACAGTAAGTATCACTAATCACTTAGGTATTTTGTTGATCTAATTTTATAACCTACTTTACTCGCCCAACAACGATACCAAAAAACAACAGCACCATATTGCACCAACACACAGTTCAAAGTGCCATACAATATTGTTCAGAGGGCGGAAGTTTCAGCAGTACGAGCGAAAAAAAGACCTTTAAAAATGCTTCGTACGCGTAAACGCAAAATATGTAGATGCCGCGTTATCAATGTAGGACTGTGTTGGTGGAAAAAAACAAAAATCTTTATACAGCGTTATCCCTACCGGATATTTTACATTTTCGGGGTTGTAAGAGGAATAACATTTTCATATTTTCCCTTTTCTCCCGGTTCGCTGGTGTCTGTCGGTTTTCTTCGGAGTCTTATAAGTTAAAATGAGATTTGTGTTGGGCGTTAACCATAAACTACTCTCAAATTCCATGGTTTTATATAATACTAGCTTCTGCCCTCGACTTCGTCCACGTGAAATTTCACACTCCCCCCATTCACCCGCTTAGGGGTGGAGTTTCGAAAAACCCTTTCTTAGTGGATACCTACTCTTCACAAAGAACATACCCTCCAAATTGCATGACTCTAGGACCAGCAGTTTAGGCTGTGCGTTGATATATTAGTCAGTCAGGACTTTGAATTTTATATAATACTCGTATAGATATTTATTTCTATTAGGAATTTGTCATTAGCTTGTGACCGTGAAACCGTAACTTGACCGTACCTTGCAGATGATGTTACAGCTCATCATCTGCCTAGCCATTTCCCAACTAATTGAGGTCAGCTTCTGCCTATCTGACCTCCACAACCCAGTTACTGGGTAGTACGATACCTCTAGGTAAGGCTGGTTATTAGACTTTCGGGCTTCTGACAACCCGTAATGACTGTCAAAGATCCACGAATGACAGCCAGGACCAACGGCTTAACGAGTTTTCCGAGGCACGGAGGGATCTAGTCCGAAAGATAAACGGACCACTCTAGCTGTTATGTTATTACTTAGCCACATCATCATCATATTTTGATCTCTAAAACTATAATGAATTAATGAGTAAAGGTCACAAAAACTATGTAGGTACCTATTTAGAATCAAACCGTTCGCAACAATTGTTTTTAATATCATCATACTGTGCTCAGTATAATAGCTGGCTCAGTATGATAATATTAAAAACAAGGCACTGAACATTGCTCTCAGATAAAGATTACACAAGTCTTACTTAGATATTTAATTTTTTATATATTTACATAATAATTGTTCTTACGTCAAATCTTTGTTGAGAACGTGCGAACGGTCTTTGACCTGATATAAAGTAGATACAAAGTACCTATTTCGCGATAGCGTTAAATGATAGGATAGGATCAATACTTGATACTTTGCTCTAGATTTCAGATATCACCGCTGAGAGTTGATTTAATAAGTCTTCACATGATACGTACAGGTATTTGGAAAAGATTGTCTAAAGAATGAAATCACGGGTATTTGCGATAAAACATGACTACTAAAATATCTAATTTTCTCAAATCTTAATGGCTCCGTCCCGGCGCGGGCCTCTGGCGGCCCATTACAATAGAAAATCAATTGTGTCTCATTAGCGGGGATCATGCGATTAATAACCTTAGTCAATCGATATAACGCGTCGCTTGTTTCTGGGCAGCAGGTAATTAAAATCGACTGAAAAAAAAAACCACTTATGACTATTAAATTTACCATTATTTAAGCCTTTTATTTCCCAAAAACTTCTAAATTAATTACAATATAATTATCATAAAAAATATTCATATTTCATTCCTAATAATAATTATATAACATCTGAATAATAATTTTATCATGCATTTTAACTAATAAATAAATTGATTTAAAAAAATTTAATAATATACTAAATTTACCATACTTAAATTTAAAAAAAGTTACCCCAGGGCCCAGTTTGCATTTTTTGTTGAAAGACGCATTAATCAATTATTTATAAACGACCCCACACGATCAACATTGCAATAACACATTACAAAAACAGAGCAGCGGCCAGCGATTTACTTTTGTTTTCTTCAACATAAACACTGATATAGTGGTAAAAACTGTATAATTCCGTTATTACTATTGACACAAGATAAGAGGTCGCAAGTGTGAACTCGGTCTAATTATAACACTTCCATATCAGACACACCCCACTCGTCAAACGACGTAACTGTGCAAAGATTGATATCTTTTACGTTTATAACGAAATTTTTATTACTTTTACGTATCAAAATACAGGTTGGGAATTGGGATGATACGAAATGTTTGGTTTGACAGTATTCAACACGTGGGTTTCGTGGACATCCATTTGTTTACATTGTAATGTGAGTGTGATAAGGTAAATTATCAGTAGGTTACCTACCTACCTAGATACCTACCTACTACATATTTTTTCAATCCTTTAGTTTTGTTATTAAGTGATTCTCAAATTATCTCAAGTGATAAACAACAATAGCATCAAACAGGGTAATTGGAATTCCTTACCTACCTGCTTGAAACTAAACTTATAGGTTTACCTTTCAGTGAGTTAGAAACTCGCCCCTTGAGATGTGCAGCAAACATAACACAAGAAATTATCAACCAATCGTCTTTAAAAAATTTGAATAAAATAGAAAAATCAAACAATAACAGAATTGAAAAAAAAAATAGAATAGAAAACTCAATCCCGTCGTGGTACGATGTCGACCTATTACAATAGATAATCTATTGTGTCTCATTAGCGGTGATAAGAACCTATCATATTTATTGAGAATCTTACGGGAGCTTGCACGGGCGCCCTCAGACGGGCCGAGCAAACTATCTGGGTTGCCATGATCACACTTAAAACTTCTACCGCACGCTATACAACTTTTTTTTTTACCTACCTACGAGTCTTTGGTCAACTGGACCCACTCGAAATGGACCCACGGGATCAGTCAACCCAATCACATTTTGAATAGGTCGACTGGACCCACTGCCCACATAAATTTTTCAACCTTTTATTTTTGTTTCAGGAGCCAGAAGAAACATTTGAAAATCAAATTATGTTAAGCTAATTTGTAGACAAAACAAAACCAAATAAAACATGGCGACGGAAAAGAACGCGTTAGTGGCATCTCCAAAGACACAGAAAGTAATGAAATTAATACCGCCGGACGGAGGATGGGGGTGGATGGTGTTATTAGGGACAGCAATGTCTAATGTAAGTATAATTATGTACTATTATATCCCATCAACACCACAGTCAAGACCGTAGACAGCAACAATACCTACAAGTTCATAATGCGGACCACTCACGATCAAGTTCACCGTCAAAGGAGATTGTTCGCCGTCCATACATCGTTTGCCTAAGAACCGGTAGTAACGTGAATATACTTTCTGTGTTCTAAATAATGCATATATTCGATTGAAACTAAATTAAAATCACGGACACTTCTGAGAATTGTAAAAAAGCCAAAATACTTTCGGATTTTGAGGTTATAATAAATTAACGTTCATTACATTACAGTCGTCGTTCTTAGGCCGCATTCCGAATTAGCTATAATAAACGTGTTACATGCTCTGTGGATATAATCGCTCACAGCACTCACAGCATCTCATAAGCGTTAGAATAGAATACTTAGTTCTTTATTTGCACAGAAAGTAGGTACAAGTTACAGATGTTAAGTTTAATAAAATGATCCTGTACTAACTACCTTAACTAAGGCATGCAAATAAATAGTTTTAGCTAATTATATTACTTTGTCTTACTTCTTTCCGATTTAGATATTACGACTTAGAGTAAGAAAGCTATAGAGCATCGGGTAGCGTGGCCACACATGAGACAAAAAACTAACTTAACTAACATTGGCTACTTATGTAGCTGTCTTGAAAAAACTGGCACGCACTGAGAGACGGAAATAGTATAGCTTTATCCTTTTCTGTTACTTATAATAACTCAATACTATATTCTTTTCTTGTGGAAATGAAATGGAGCTACCCGCCGTCTATACTTTTCTTTGTCTAAGTATTACGATTATGACAGCTGAGAGCTATTCAAGAATTCGGAACGCTCGTGAACGCGCTCACAGTGCTTACTTAATGTCAAAACGATATTATTACAGTATTTCTTTGTGTAAACACCACATTTCTTTTTCTTTTGGTTAGATGGCGACTGTCAGTCAGAAGTACAATTTCGAAAATGCCACGTTAGTTTAATTTAAAGATATGATGCAACTCAAAACAAAACACACTCTGACACATCTACACACACACACTCTGTCAATTTTGACAGCGCTCACGGGGATATTATTAAAAGGCATGGTCGGCGTCGCAAGATGGCGCATGTCATGACGTCATCTATGACGATTCACGGGACATCGTTATCGCGCTCACGCTAATTCGGTACGGGTTTAAGCACGCTCAAATCGATTATTTCCCAACTCGGAACGCAGAGACCGACTGTCATTACTATCAATTGTCAAAGTGTCATCTATCAAATCATCGACTGTCAGTGTCGATGTAGCTCGTTTTACACACCGCTTTCAAGCTCTTTATTCTGTTTTTAACTAAAAAGATTATTCATAGATCAAGCGCTGAGGGTGTTGAGTTTTGTAATTACACTCCGCTGCGCGCAAAGACTTGGCTGAATGAGCTAAAATACCCTTGCCTGTTCAAAACGTCAAATTGATACAAAAAATAATGACGCCGGGGAATAAGACCCAACTGAATTACTTTTTAAAATGTTTTCTTAATTATGAAGTGTCCGTTAGATTGTAATAATTGTAATGTAAATTATAATAAAAACTAGTAATTATTTTAAAGGTTTCATACGTGCCGATTCATAGGCCATTTTTTACAATGTCCTTTGCAGCAGACTTGAAGCCGCGTCCAGTAAACTTGACGATGTATGGCTACTTATCATGCATACCCATACCTATACACCGTCAAGTTCTGTGGAACGCCTCTATCCTAAGAGGTCCCCCGACTGCCATAAGAATTTATCTGTCTTAGTCTCGTTACATAAATTCTTTAAGTCGGGGGTTTTAAATTATTTTATCCTTTTCCAATTACATTTAACCGTCTGTCGTGGGTAAAAAACTAAATTAAGTGACAAAAACCACAACATGATATACTTAAGCGTTATCTTTGGCAATGCGGCCTTCCAGATAGAGAAGGTCGTTTAATTTATGACACAACCCCACATTAGGGAAGCTACCAATTTATCAGCAACTGATATCGATTGGCCGGTAGATAAAAAACATTACAGTAGTATTGGTAACGAAATTATGCGCACTTCGTGTCATGTTATCATAGACACATGTCATCATTCTTTACAAGATATTTTTTTTGTACAGTCAACAAAAGAGAATAAGAAACCGATGGATGTTCTCGAATAAAATTTAATTTTACTAATAGAAAACAAACAGCTCATTTATCTAATTAAATTTCAGTCGTCAATATCCACCGGTTTCTTACTAAACTTCAACTGTATCCGACGATCCTGAATAGGTACTCATCTCTTTTGTTGACTGTACACCATAAATATTTACAGATATAAATGTAGAAATTTTACAATGGACGGTCTTTTCGCTAAAAGCGATCTTTTAAAGACAACCTTTGGATGGATTTAGAGAGAAAGGAGAGGCAATACTGCAGGTAGTCTGTGTTGGGTACCATTTACACAAGATAGGTACTTATACCTTCCTAGTTAGCATAGATAGATACAGACAACATCAAGCTACTACAATCTGTCAAATTTGTTTAATAAATTTTCAACTCTATTGCTATACCATAAGGTTCAAAGTTGATTGGGAAAATTTGACAGTTCCTGGTAGCTTGATGTGCTGGCGTCTGTACCTAATTCCTCATTAAAATACAAAGAACCTGTAAGTCTGAAAACCTGACCGCAGTTTTCAGATTTTATCACGTGTCGCGCCTGTTTGTTCCTATCCGAGAAGGAAACGTCACAACACCACTAACATAAAACTCTCCATTACAGATTTTCAATCAATCAATGCTGTCTTTATTCAGCTTGCTATACGGAGATGCGTTAGAAGCAATGGGGCATAGAACTCAAGGAGCCGCCATAGTAATGAGTACAATGTTGTTCGTCACGAACTTCGGCGGACCAATAGCAGGGGCCGTTGTTAAGTTGACATCAACAAGATTTGTAGCGGTAACAGGAGCCTGTTTCTGTACTGCTGGAATTTTCTTCAGCGGATTTTCGACAAATATCTTTCACTTGGTGTTAACTTACGGCGTCCTATTAGGTAAGACAGGCTTGTTTTGTTGTTCAATGTTTATTGTTTAGCATAATGCGGTATAGTGGAAGTGTGTTTAGGCTTGGAGCTGTTTTAAATAAACAAAAGTGCTGTATGTTTTAGTATTTCTTGACGATAATGTAGCGGACCAACTTTGGTTCTAGATTTTTCTGTTTCAAAAAAGCATAATAATTATATCAAGTGACATTAGCTAATTATTAAATGTATTATTAATTATTTAATAAAATTATTAAATTGTATTAAAATATGATGGCACTGTGACCCAGATAAAACCATAATTCGGAAACCCATTCATTAATATTTAGAAGGGCCCAAATCCAACCACGGGTTTCGGTTATTTTATCCATAATCCGAATTGTTTGGTAAAACAACTAATGTATTATGCTTGTTCCAGGTTTGGGATTGGGTTTCATCCAAAACTCGTCATTTGTGGCTATAAATAGCTACTTCAAGCTAAAGAAAAGCCGTGCAGTGGGGCTCGCTAACGTGGGCACAGGTGTGGGACAAACCTTAATGCCGCACTTAGTGAGGTATCTTCTCGAACATTTCGGGTTCCGTGGCGCTTGCCTGCTGCTCTCGGCTTTGAGTTTGCACGGGGTTAGTGACTATTTTATTACTTGTTTACGTTGAAAAGTTAGCTTCTGTAATTTTTAAAACTTCGGTTTTTTCGTCAGTTATTAAAACAATCTGCAGTACCATACATTTTACTGTGTAGGTTGGACTTTTGTATAAAATAGCACTAAATTTCTACGCTGCGCAGTTTAGAATCATGCGCTGAATAGTAACATTTTGCGCGTCCATGTGACTTACACCATGTATAATATTTAAATTAAATCCATACATATATTTTTTTTAATTGAGAGTGTTCTTGTAATTCTTACTATTATAGATTGCCGGGACCATGTTAATACAACCAGTAGAATGGCACATGAAGGAAGTAGAAGAAGAAGTACCGGTAAATGAAAATCTACACTTACTGCAAGAGAAACCCAAAGATGCGGTCGTAAGAAAAACATCTCAATCCAATGGTGACGCGCAAAATGGTAAAGAAAACTGGGGAAGCAAAAAAACGCTGAGCAATAAAGAGCTAAATGGAGGAAAAATAAATAAATCAGAGGCAAATGGTCTAAATGGTAAGTAACGCAATGTTTTTGTGTTAATTTAAAAGTCTAACATTCGTTATTTTTAGGCCAACAGCTTTCTGAAGTTGAATTACTGGAACACACTGTGGCGTTTTTAGGAAACACTCATAAACATAATCGCCTTAATAATGTTGGTAATATTATAATATATATTACTATCAACAGTAAATATATATTTTATTACTATCAACATATTTGTAGTTGTTTTCATCACTATCGGTTATTTCAAAACACTTCAAAGTTTATGAGGTAAAAATAAAACTATTTGTTTTCGCACTCAAAATATGCACGATGCGATGTTATTGTAAGAAAACAACAACAAGTTGTAAGTTACATCACACAGATCACATTAAAAAATATACGTCTAATGATTTTTTAATGATCGAAGCACCGCATATTATGGTTTTCAAGTTAAGATCAAAGTAGTCTGTGAAACTCAAATTTTCACACGGTTCGTTGATACCATAGAAATGTAAAAAGTCTATGGTTGATGCAAATCGTCATATTTCTTTCACATAAAGTCTTTTTTCCATTAAATATAATTTCGAGAGCTAGGTATATTTATGTTCTAAATGATTTTATTTAGTTAAGTTATCATAATTGCTAAGAAATTACTTTGATCAATATAAAACGTAAAACAGCGAGTCAATTTGCAAAAAAGTAAGATATTTTTAATTTCACGGGATACCATAACGGATCTACCTTAAACGTAATTCGTAGACAAACAAATAAAGCAATGAAGGTCGCGAAGTAAAAGAAGTAATAATAATAATAAAGGCCTTTAAAGATAAATACATATATAATGCTGGAAGGTGCAGCACCGACTAGAATGGAATTCCTCCTCATAGGTTTATGCAAAAGAAGAATCGTTTCTACATGGTACAACACACAGAGCACGGCAGCGCCACGGGAGGCAGTGTCCAGAGACGGCAGTTTTAATAAAATCTTGGCGCCGAAAGTGCGTTTGAGTTGGTTGTAACCGCCATTCAATGACAGTTTCTATACGTTATTCAAAATCATAAGTCATTTATTCTAACTAGGCTGACAGTCAGTACTTTTTGAACGTCAACATTGCATAAGAGAGTCCCAAAACGCCCGCCCTTTAACACTTTACTAGTGCTTTAGCTGGGAAGAAGAGGTGGTGCAACAAACTCCCCAGCAGAACAGTTGTCTGTTCAGTTCAAAGAACTTCATTCTTTATGACAATAATTAATTAACATTACGAAACACAAAACATTAAATTAAATTATTTGCCACATGTCAGCTAGCACCCGTCAGTAAACCTACAAAAATATTGAAAACTATCTCTGTTCTTAACGCAGTAGCATTCGTGTTGTAGTGCGAGTTAACGGTTACCTACACGCTTGGCCTGTTTTATGGAAAGTGTTGACAATGCCGGCTCTAGCAGCGACTGCCAAGGCGTCTCCGTGTTCTGTGGTACACGTACCTACATGATTTACTCAAATTCAACCGTCTTTTGTTTCAGGAAGCACTCATGTACCCGTGTCACCACAAAAACAAAATGTGCTTAGTAAGCTGTATGACCTATTCGGAATCTCCCTGCTGTCGAATATGCGGTTCCTAAACATTGTGATCGGCACAGCCCTAGCTGTCACTTCCATACAAAACTTCAGTATGCTGTTCCCATTCTTCCTACAGGTAAATATGTTTTTTTTATCAGCAACTAATGGCATCCTTAACCTGCTCACTTTACAAAAAAAAAAACAATAAGGTTTTTGTTTAGGAAGAAAAGGCTGGGACATTCCAATTTAAAAGTATAGTTTGTTCATGGCCGAAATGAACATCCAAGATTGCGGGTACCAAAAGCCGAAAATGGTAGAACGCGTTGTCCATCTTCGTGCCTAACATATCTACCTCTATTCTATACTAGTAATAAAGCTGAAGAGTTTGTTTGTTCGTTTGTTTGAACGCGCTAATCTTTGGAGCTACCGGACGGACTTGACTTGACTTGGAATTTCGCATTTGATATAACCTCCTTCATGAATTGGGCCATGAAGGCTTATAGGCTATTTAATATCGTGCTAGGACCCTTAGGAGCAAATAGAAAAAATGTCAGAAAGAACCAAAAGAAGATCTCGGTTTGCATCTTGACTCGATACTTAGCTGGCAACACCAGGTCTTCACCAGGGTTCTACTGTTAGTCAAAGGGTTAACGGTACTCTACGATCCCTATATCATGTGAGAAACTTTTTACCCGGTAAGACGAAAACCATGCTTGTGCAGAGTCAGACTTTGATTTTCCCTATCATCGATTATAGAGACTGTGCTACTTTGACTTGTATGCGGTTGTGCTGGATAAGCTCGACAGATTGCTCAACAACGGTATCCGGTTCATATTCAACATCAGAAAATATGACCATGGTCTGAGCTCAAATGGATGTCCATTCGTCAAAGAAGCTTTGACCACGCTTTTCTCCCTTCTCAACTCTCCCACTCCTCCTTAACTGGTGTCTCACTTCCTATCTATGTTCTTCTCACGCTAAGAATCTGCGTTCTTCTAACAATCTTCTCCTACTCTGTGCTCCTCATTAGAATAGAATATAAATACTCTTTATTATGTACACCATATAAATTACAGACATAAGAAAAATAGAAACTGTACATAGGGAAAAATAGTGTTATAGCCAAATTAGACCGATTTTAAATTTTCCATGGAAACAGAGATTTCCAGTTATCTTTTTTTATATAAGACATTTCGAAAATGTTCTCTACTAACTTTTTAGACCTTTGTATCCTGCTTATGTGTATGAAGTTGCATTATAATCGGTTCATTCATTTCGAAAAATAAGGGCTTGAAAGTTTGTATGAAATGCCGTACGGCGTAAACACTCCTAAGTCCGCCTTTGTACCTTTTTATGTGCGAAAATTTTAAATACATAAAACATAAAACGCTAAGCAAAAACGAAGTAAAATCGTGGGCAGGTGACGCGATGCCACGGGATGAGTCAGGGAACCACGATTTTCACGCGGACGAAGTCGCGGGCAGAGGCTAGTTATTATATATTTCTGTTGGATTTATTTCAAAATGAATAAGTACCTAAGTTTTAATTATTAAGCGTGTTCCTAATAACTAAACAAAGTATATTCTTAATAAAAATTATAAAGGAGATTTGTCGCCAGTATGATGAAAAAAATACAGACCTACAAATGAATAAATCAAAATACTACGTTTAATAAAATTATGAATATACACATTTTCCACGAGTCTCTCGATAAAACTTTCCTACGAAATATAATTAAGTGTGAATTAATAATGTTATTTCCACAACGTATAGCAAATGAGATTTATTAATGGAAGCTCTTTTATCGTTTTTATATGAATACCCACGTACCTTACATTGTTCGTACATATTATTAATGTGCACAATAATAATTGATTCATTACGACTATTAAAATTACTATAGGTAATGGGTTCATTGTAATAATGTTATTTGTTTACTTCATTAGACCAGAAATTAGATTACAGCTGCATAACACTCATCATCTGCCTGCCTTTTCCCAACTATGTTTTTCCAACAATTTAATAGGATACAGTGAGTTTTGGAGATCAGGTAGGCAGTCGCTCCATATAAAATACTGGTACTCTGCTGTATCCGATTAGACTGGAAGCCGACCCCAACATAGTTGGGAAATAGCTATGGCAGATGATAGATACTGATTGTGAGAGAAAATTGTGGTCACATTACAAACATATGCACGCACACAGTCACACACGTATAAAAGCCTAGCGTAGTACCTAGGTACCTACTTCATTCATTTTGGTTTACTTTGACTATACAACGGAAGTGTCTTAGTTATTTTTGGGATAAACAATTACCTTTAATAGAAATTACACAAATCAGTAAATGATTCTGAACAAACTACTTTCATAATGTGCAATAATTCAGTTACACATTGTACATCAAAATAGTTTTATCAGCTTATAATAGGCCTACTATTAGAGCGAAGGCCTCGTCACATACAGTAAAGGCACATCTACCTAACAAACACCACGCTAGCTCGCATGTCAACGGTTCAAAGAGTGTTCAAATTGTGCACGTGCAGGTGTAATAATTCGATTACAACGCTGATATGAAGTAATTCTTATTTGATTACTACCTTATCAGTATTTATAGACTTCTCTAAGTTTTATCTATTTACTGTGCATACAGTATAACTGTGATCATCACTGTATCAATAATCGCTGTGAATCATTTTACAACGTGGTACTATATCTGATGATGTAGGTATGCAACTGATATAAGCAGACCAGATCTAATCTATCTGATAATATTATTATCACCTTTTAAGAAAATAATAACCGTAGTGTATATCTTCTCCCGTTTTCTTTATGATACACACGTGCTGACTATAAGCATTAAAGATACGGAACACACACGAAGAGAATCGTTTCTGAAACTGGAACACTAAAAGAAAATACTTGACAAGCACAAAGAACGTCCAAATGATTATTCGTAGGAGAATCCATACCTAAGTCCATATAATATAATCAAAAGTCTACAATAACGCTCATGATTCAGTTCACAAAACGGATGTAACTACTCGTACTTTTATTGCAACAGGGTTAATTGATGACATCATTGTTTTTGCAGAAAGTAGCGTCGATGGATAAGCAACAGACTGCAAACTGCATGTCAGCGGTCGCTGGTGCAGATATAGCGGGACGTCTGATCCTGCCGATCTTCCAAGACAAATACAAAATAAAGGCCCGATGGATGCTCATCATGACAAGCACGTGGCTCATCGTCGTCAGACAAAGTATGTCACACACTTATCTCCTCAAGTACCTAATCTTACATATTATCTTAACTACCTAAGCCCTGAACAAGAAAAATGGAAAAATTATACGTCCATGATAAACTATTATATCGATTGGAATTTGATCTTCGTTATGTATACTCACCTCAACGGTCATACCCGTATCTATTAGTTGATTCAGTAACTAAAATTAAATTTTATTTTCAGTTTTGGCGTATCAAACTAACATTGAAGTATTGATCGTCATGTCTTGCCTCTACGGTGTTGGTAGGAGCATGATCATCGTCGCGAGGAACATCGCGATATCTGAGTACTGCAGGATGGATCAAGTGCCCGCTGCCGTCGGTCTTGGGATGTTGACCATGGGCATCATAGTACCCCCAGTCGGATATTTCCTTGGATGGATAAGAGATTACTCTGGAAGCTACGTCACATGCATAACAGCGCAAAATATTCTCTTGGTCATACTCCTTGTTGCATGGATCCCTGATATGTTGTACTTATTAATGAAAGAAAGAAGACAGAAGAAGTTGGACGCAGAACAACCACAAACGTAGGCCCTGATTATTTGTAGGTGGAATTAAAATTTTAAGTATTTGGAAATACTCTCAAGTGCTTTGCACTCTTTTGCCAGGAAAGGCAGAAGTTTAGTTTCATAAGAAGAGCCAAAACGATAAAGGGTTCTTAGTTCAAGATAATAAGTATGCTATTTGATTGGGAAAATATTGAAAGTAATTGAAGAACAAGAAAGACAAGAATAGTTCCTACCTAGAATATTACTGGGAGTTTTGCCTTGTTAAAGAATAAAGTTGTTTATATTGAGTAATATCATAGAAACGCTTTAATGAGAACAAAGATGGGTCCATTGTATTTCTGTGAATGGTTTCTACCTTCCATAAGTCGAAAACAGATATGGAACTTCAAAGTTTATATACTGTGGGTGGTCCAATGGTCATTGATAGACTTAAATATAATTTGTCTGTGACCAAAGTACCTGAAGAATTTAGCGTCGCGGCTGTGAATTCATGTTTATATTTATTTTATTGAGCATACTTAAAGTTGACCAGTTAGTACCTACTTATTTTAAATAGACGAGAAGAGTGGGACAAATTAGGTTAGGTATATGTATTACTTCCTAATGATAATGTCTATCAGTGAGTTAGGTAATTATATTATGGAGCAAAAATCGATTCCATCGTGTAAAATAAAATTAAATGCAATGTTTAATATTATGTTTAAAAACATAGCAACGTTGAAAACAAGACTTAATTTGTTAGCTATTATGTAATAATTTGTTAGTTTTGTATAATATATGTTTCTAGTCTAATTATGATTGCGTAACGTTATGATGTATGTATGTCTGAGTAACATTTATGATGTTGATTACACTCTATTTAATAAGGTTTTTTTTTATTTTTATTATCTGAGTGATCTGTGTGAGTTCAGCACCTATATGTAAAGCTGAACTCACACTGACGCGAATCCCACGGGAGAGGATGAACGGAACGTTGGTGGTATGTACGTATGACGGCGACGTCTTCTACATCTATGTATATCTATATAATCCATATCCATCCATACTAATATCCCTGTACATTTATGTGCACTTTCGCATTAATAATATTAATTTATTCAATTATTTATTACTTCAAGTATTAAATAAATTAATTAATTTATTTATTTAATAAAGTGTGTCTGTCTGTTACCTCTTCACGCTTAACCACTGAACCGATTTAGATGAAATTTGGTAAAGAGATAGTTTGAGTCTCGGGAAAAGACATAGGATAGTTTTTATCTCGATATTCCCACGGGATCGACACTTATGCGGGTGAAACCGCGGGGTGCTGCTAATTTATAATAATAAATTAAAGTCGCTTTTCGTGTTTGTCAACTGTAACCACGTTTTTCTTCTAAACGACGCCATGGATTGTGATGCTGGTTTAATTTCATAATTTCAAGAATTTATTTCGGTGTATCAACTCAGCCTATCGCAGTCCACTGCTGGACATAGGCATTTCCCAGGTTGCGAACATCCTGTCCTGTCTGTGTTTTTGGTTTTGGTGTTTGACTTCCGAAATAGAAAAGTTATTTTTCACTTACCTGTCTTCACCTTAGTCAGTTGGTATTGTTTGTAAAAAAAAAAAAATTTTTAACTCTTTAGTTGGTGGTACTTACCCCACATAAATTCGTATTCGGGTGTATCATACATTAATATTATAGCATAAAGAAATCTCGATGTCTTGCCAAGTCGTAAAAACTGTGCGAAGAAGGGGCGGGTCGCTAGGCTTCTTGCTAAAGAGGCGCATGTTGTGGATAAGCCAAGCCAAACAGCAAAATGCTGATTCGAAAATTTAACAAATTTTTATATGACATAGAAAAAAAATAAAGAAAAAAAAATCGACACAAACAAAACGGCCATTATAAAAAAAATTACATAAAATATACCTACACATACAAAGTAGCCAAAAGCCTCGTACTCAAGCAATAAAAGGTTGACAATTTTGTCCATTGCTTGATGTCAGGACCCTCCAAAGACAATTGAACACACATTAAATTGAACATTAATTGAAATAAATGCTTTGAGTTTGAGTATGAGAGTGGAAAAATAACTACTCATACTCAACATCACCTACACACACATACCCACATACACATTGCCTTAATTGGCATTTCGTATTATCATGTTTACTTGACCTTATTCTGATAAAAAAAAAAATAACTCATTCTTTTAATTAAACTAGCGTAAGCCACAATCAACGGTTATCTGAAAAAAAAACAGCTGAAGAATAATTAATTAACTAATTTAACTCTGAGAGTAAGCATCTAAGTGCCTGTTCTTTGGAACGAAGTTCTTTTACGGAGCTTACGGTAGGAGAGTCGTCACGTAACGAAAAAGCGTTATGCGCCTTCCATGTGATAATAATAATAAGAACGCAGTAATTCCTACATCCTACCTTAAAGTTTTAATCATTACATAACTTTTAAACGGTATGTTGTGATGCTAATCTACTTTAAAAAATAATGCAAAATACACTTTTTGTGGCAAAAGTACAATTACATAAATATTTAAATTATTTGACACTAAAATAATTATGTCTCCAGTCTAATAAATTGAATAAATAGGTTATGTTGTTCCTCATTTTGTTTAATTAAATTAATGCCTCTGTAAGGTCGGGTACAGACGGAGTTAGCCGCAGTGACAAGTGGCGCTTTGGCGATGCGCTGTAAATTTTCGTGTACCTATTTTAGACGTCGTCTATGCAAATGTGGACATGAGACGAGTCTACAGCAGACATTACGCTTACGGCAGTGACCGCAGCTCCAGCGAGCTGTACAAAAATAACTGGCACTGGTGTGATAATTAAATTGGGTTGGATGAACTGACCTTTTTAAGTAAATTTCTGTGAATTTTTCACTTTACTCGTGTACTGCACTATCTACAAGGATTTTTTGGCGCTTGAATGACATTGACAGGGCGGCGCTGTCGGTAAACGTTTGTGATATTGTATTGAAAAATCAAATTTAGGCTACGCGCCAAAAGTTTATTGTACAACCTGAATTGTGTTTTAGACACCATCACAATTTTTGGAATGATTTCCCTAATCGCACGTTATAGGTACTCTGCACACCTGCACGCGTAGCATGACCGCCGTAGAAACGGGTTTTGTCGACGGAAGAATAGACAAAATGACAGATTGTAGAAATATTTGTACGCATTCTACGCGTCTAAGCATGGCAATGTGTCATTATGTCTATTCTTCCGTCGACAAAACGTCGTCATGCTACGCGTTCTGGCCGAAAAAAATGTAACATTGTGATATTCACGACACTTTAGCTAGTATGTTTGGGTTCGTGTAAAATAAAAAAGCATCGGTAGAATAATAGTCGTTTTAGCGCCTGTTATTTTTTTTATTAAAGTTAACTAGATGCGCATTTTGGTCGAACATTTTGCCTTGACACTTACTTTCACTTACTACTCACCGAGAGGAGGCCTGTGTCCCAGCAGTGGGAACATCATAGACTGATTATGATTGACAATGACAGCTCATGAACGCGGTTTAGATGTGCTGATCGCGTTCAGTTTCATTAGTGCATTCCGCACTAATACCACTCGATAAGGCCGAAGACACGGGATCTCACGCTTAGCAACCGGACTTCTAAAAACTAGAAGAAGATCAAGACTTTTGTGACCCTACTAAAGAACTTAATGTTTTTTGTAGAAATGTTGACTGCTGTTTGACTCTTGATGCAAGTACAGAATAAATTGAATCATTCACCTCGGAAGATGACAAAATAAATTACGATGCTTACGTTTAAAACTCCAATGTTATACTCGACAAGTATAGTCACGAGGCATAACGAATCCCATTATCCGCCCGCCAAGAGAAAAGAATGGTACAACACGGAAATGAGTTACAAAAAGGAGCAAGCACTAATAATTATGGTTTGAGTCATTTACTGTTTAGATGAAGTAATAAATAATAATAAAGGTAAACACAGAAACACATTTATAATGTACATTACAATTCATTACAAGTTGCAAAATCTGTACAAAATATTTATAACCCTGTCCCTTAGACTAGGATAGCCTATATTCTAAGAGACAGAAAGAAGACTAAATTGACTTGTGGGTTGTCTGTACAGTGAGTGGACCTTTAGCACAAATCATAGATAGAACATAGGCCGACCGCTTAACTGAGACGTTGCCTGAGGTAGCAGCGCGGTGCGGGAGGGGTGTAGTGACGTGATGCGAGAGCTCAGTGATTCGTCAACTTGTGACAACTGTCACCCCTCCCGCACCGCGCAGCTACCTCGGGCAATGTCTTAATTAAACGGTCGGCCTATAATTCTATCGTTCATTAACCACAAATCTCCTTTCTCATTCATTCTTTTCCTGTTATATCCAGACGATTATAGGAATATCCGGTATCAGTAATAGCCTCTTATGTCTTGTGTTTCAATTATTCAACAACAGATTTAGAAACGAGGAAAACCACCGGCTCTGTTGTAATAGATATAGGCAAATAAAAAGTGAGTAGCTTAGGATAAGATAATGCTAATCCCTGCTGTAAGGAAATTCTGTTTTGTGAAGACATAAATACCAGAGGAATTAAAATATCGTAACATTATTTTGAGATGATTTTTTGGATGCTTCGTCAGATTTCCGTCGGGATTGTAAGTTCTGTGGGTATTCAATTCTAATAACGGGCTGCGATAGTGATATTTTTTTAGCTACAATTGTCCGTTACTGCTTGTTTCTTAGCCGTTTGTCCTGCGCCTGATCTCTCTCCGGTCGTGTCGGATTACCGTCCCATCGGACTATGAGAGTGAGGGAAGAGTGAGTGCACTGTGTCTGTGCTATAATATCTCTCGCGTAGATATGCTTGTCAACGCTGAGATTGGCTGCTATGGCCGGAATTCGGTCTAGAGGACTTTTAGAACCAAATCGGAAACCATCAGAACCAGTCTTACGCCGAAAATAGTTGGGAAAAGGCTAGGCAGATAATTATTGGTAAACTCACCACATCTTGCTCTTCAGTTCAGAATTTGTCGTACGTTAACTTATTGCCGATTCTACCAATAGTGTCAGATGACTAAACACTAAGCTACTGGACAAAATAGCATAATCAGCCTATAATGTTCCCACTGTTGGGACACAGGCTTCCCCTCTCGGTGAGAGGGAGATGGTCGTAAACGCGGGCCCAGTGCGGGTTAGTAGATGTTACGTCTTCGATTTTTTGGTTCTAGGACATGCCGGTTTCCTCACGATATTAGTAAAGCGCCTGTTCGAACCTACGACCGTGATCGTTACCACCACTGCTCCACAAGTCAACATACCTACTTACAATTTCATGACAAATGTAACGAATCTCACGAAAATCCCTCAAACATAGCTCAATAGCTAAACATCTCATCATCTCTTCCAAAATATCTCATGTATAATGCAGATGGCCGCACAGTGCGTACTTACGTCGTGGCGCGTCGCAGCCAGACGGTCACCGACACGCATACGAGATGAACAGATTTGTCTTGTAAACACCTCGATCTCTTACGAAGAATTTGGGTGAAAATATGTTTTTATATCAGAAGGCTTTTGTGAAGTCGTTGTCTGTGAATGTTATGTGAAATATTCTAGGAAATTTGGATTCTGCAGCTAATTATATCTACACCTTCTAATAAAAAAATGCAAAAAATGTAAAAAAAAACGCAGCGTATTGTCGTAATGTCAATGCGTTGCAGTTCATGAACGGTAGCATAATAACAATCCAATATAAAACGCATTCAGGGTATTGTTGCGATTGCCGCGCTTCTGTAGTTCCTCGGCAATGTTTGCAGGCGCACGCTCTAATATTTTTCGGATTTGATGCACTTTGGCGTAAGAAATCTGCCTCGCTACTCCGCAGGCTGCGTGGCAGTCCCAACAGTATCCTGCAATCAATAGCCGCTCGGGCAGATAGCCCGCTGGTGCCCGGACCCGTTCTGTTTTAGTTATTAACTACTAACATAGACTACGCTATCTTTGTTACTAACACTATAGACCATTGTAGTCGGAATAAATGAAGATTAATTAATAATAATCAGCCTATATTGTTTCCACTGCTGGGACACGCCCTCCTCTCTGTGAGAGGGAATGGGTCGTACACGCAGGCCCAGTGCGGGTTCTTAGATGTCACATGTCTTCGTACTGTATGGGTCTGAATGCTGGGCCGTGAAGAAGACGGATGAAAAAAGATTGCATGCAGCGGAAATGAGAATGTTGAGATGGATGTGTGGAGTGACGAGAATGGATAAAGTAAGAAATGAGTATATAAGAGGAAGTTTGACAGTGGCGCCAGTGACAGAAAAGTTGAAAGGAAATCGTTTGTCTTGGTATGGGCATGTGATGAGAAGGGACGAAACGCATGTGAATAAAAGAGTGATGGATATACATGTTGATGGATGGAGAGGGAGAGGAAGGCCGAAGAAAAGATGGATGGATTGTGTGAGGAATGATATGAAAGAGAAGGGAGTGAATGATAGCGTGACGGTTGACAGGGGCGAATGGAAGAAGAAAACGTGTTGCGCCGACCCCAAGTAAACATGGGATAAGGGCAGGAAGATGATGATGTCTTCGAATTTGAGAGCTTCGATGGTGATGAACTAAATTACACTAAGTCAAGCGCCTGACTGAGTTCGAACCAATTCGTAAGTCAGGGCCATTACCACTTTGCCACCACAACGGTAGACATACTTAATTTTATTGTTATCAAATTCTCAAAAATCACGATCATTGAAGAACCCGTCTATGAGCAATTTTTTATTCAGAGACGATTTTTGTTTGAGAGTGACAGTATACTCAAATTAGCACCTCATGACAATACGGGCCGTGTCCAGAAGTACGGCTTTTTGAATCTAGCCCTCCATCTGCCCAACGAGAGCCTCCCCAGGTGTTGGTCAAGGCTCTTGGCTATTAGCCGGGGATCGTGGAAGGCGTAAAAGTTCCCATGATCGGGTCCAAGTGTGGGAAGGGAACACCAGGGTGGTTTTTAGTCAGTAAGATTCTGACAGACCCTGCCGTCACCCCAGGGTGGCAGACATCCGTGAAGATTTTCCACACCGGAACAAAAAAAAAGGTTCTTGGCTATTAACCTACTAGCTGTCATGACTATCGGCACAATAATCACTGAGTCCACATCACACATGTCGACCACCTCGCGAGCCAAGTCGAGACACTTGATTTGTTTATCTTTCCTGGCTCTTTCATATAGCATCTTATACATTACTAACTTTTACACGCGGCTTAACCCACGCGGAGGTCGGAAATTACCACACGGGAACACTACCGGGATAAAAAAGCATCCTATCCCAGGTCATGGTTTACCTTTGTAACAAATTTCATACAAACCCGTTTAGCCGTAAGATGGTCGTAAGGTTATAGACAGACAGAGTTTGTATTTATAACTAGCTGTACCCGCGACATCGTTCGTGTGCATATCGGTAAACAAATAAATTAGATTTCATGTGTTTTTTTTTGCGCGGAATACAATTTTTTTTTCTAAAATAAATGTAGCCTAAATTACTCCTTATAATATTCTGCCACTTCACCTAAGTTTTCACTGTAAAATTTTTACAGAATACTTCGGCAGTATTTATTTGCATTTCTATTTCCATCAAGATACAAAAAAAGACATTACCTACCTACATACAATTTCGAATTCTCCTTACTATTAAGGTCGCCTTGAAGAGATCGCAGAATTCCGCCCATTGTATATTTTTAGTGTTCGATCAATTTATCTGGTGAACAACAAAGTATACATAAATAAACTTGCGACTATAGTAACTAATACTAAACATCAATAAATTTTTAAGTGATGCAAACATCCTCCATCACGAGTAGTAGAAACAATAACACGTCCTATCTAGAGATACCAGAACAAAATATTATCTACTGTAATCTGTTTTATTATTATTAATAAAATAGATTACAATAGATACTACTATCTGCTACTACAATATCATAGTACTAATCCTTGAGATTACTACAGATATTGTTACAACGTCAAAGTACGATAATACGGAAATATTTTTAATTAATTTTTGATACAGTTTTATGCTATAACAACTTTAGATACACGAGACGCTCAAATTCCTGCCATCTAGGCACAACGGGCTTTTTACAATTTGATATCTAGGCAAGGCAGGTTCAGCTGAAAATCTATATTTTGACCTTTGTACATGATCTGAGGAGATGAAGAAAAAATCCTCACTTTTCCACTTTTTCTAATTTTGGAGAAAACAGTAAAATGTAAATAAGTAACTGACTACAACATCTGCATTTTGTTTTAGTTGTGTCATTTATACTAGTGTTTTAGTCAATCTGTATATTGGCTGATAAAAATGATAAGAATCTTAGCTAATATTTTGAAATGAAATTTGGAAATGTCACATTTTTGGAAAAGTGTGGTTTTGGAAAAAATTATATAAGGAAAGTGGTGTTTTTGATAAGGTTTTAATTGGCACCTAATCAATTAAATTTTTTTTTGCACATAGATTAAAAAAACCTTTTTTTTTATGGAAAAGTGAGGTTTTGTTCTTCACCTTCACCGGCTTTATTTAGTTACATGATACAGCTAAAATGCTAACCCCAAAGTAAATAAATTACCAGTATCATTTATTTATTATCTATATATATACCGTCAAACGGGGTGAATAAGGATGCAAGGTTAAATCAGGCCGAAACATAATTGTTTTAATGCCAATATACATAATTTATTATAGTTTGTTGCGAAAAAGGACTCTAATGTGTTTACTGTATTATAATTAACGACTGAGTGCCTTTTCTGACAACAAACTACCTG
Organism: Oligia fasciuncula; assembly: GCA_963082905.1. Classification (NCBI taxonomy): domain Eukaryota; kingdom Metazoa; phylum Arthropoda; class Insecta; order Lepidoptera; family Noctuidae; genus Oligia; species Oligia fasciuncula. The sequence goes on from OY720387.1 coordinate 10,892,889, forward strand.
TATTATTTTAACGTTAAAATCCTTAATAAAGTTTCGTCCCGATTCACCCCTGCATCCCTATTCACCCCGCTTATAGGTATACTTTATTGTAAATCAGAAAATACATAGCAAAAAAAAAAAAATAACACTACAAAATACAATGGTAGGCCGTATCGCTTTTGTTTTCATTTAACATGCATTTACTAACTGTTCTAACAAACGTACAACTCGATCGTCGCTTCCAAACTCCTTTTTGCACGAATAGCGCGATCATGCACAGCTCCCACAAAAAATACCGACTTATAAATTTCAGGAACAGCGAAACCCGCTTACAGTCAGAGTGCATTATGAATATATTTGTGTTTAATTTTGCCGTGGCTAAATAAATTCATTCCCAGCTTCGCGTGAATCAGGAGGGTTCCTTTCCTATTTTCAGCCAAGATACAGGGATTACGCTTGCGCCCACAATTTTATGTATTTCGTTCTTTGTTGCCATATTACACCGTTTGCTATTATTAAAATACTGGTTTTAATAAGTTGCCACTTCTTTGCAAAAAAATTGTTTCTTTATTTATTTCGTTGTTTAATTATTATTTTGTCTACGTGAGTAAGGCGTCTTCTGCTTATTGAACATCCTATATAGCAGGCTTTGAGTAGGTATCTGTCTTGTTAATGATGCCTGTCTTCCAGTAGCAAAGGGTAAATTTTTGTAAGAGGTAAGCCGGAGTAGATATCTTTAATATGATTATATTATTTGTCTTATAGAATACTGACTGCGCCATTTTTCAAAGGGAAGCCGGTATGGAATTTTCGCCACTGCTGCCTTTATCAATTTGTGAATCGATATGAGACAAAGGATTGTTTTTTTTCATCCTAAACTTGAAAGATTTGTATTGATTTTGTAAATTGACATTTGTAACACTATGACATGCGACTGTTACATTTTTTTTAGAGTCTGAACGTAAAAGAAAAAAAAGCAGTATGTATACGAGTGAACGCCACCTGCTACGTCCGTAAGCAGGTAGCATTCTGTAGTTTCTGCCTACCGCCATGGGAAGAAGGCCTATGTATCAAACTCTAACTGAAACAATTCGAAAGTCAAAAGACTTGATTTGATTTGGAGAGAAAACAGTTCTTATTTTTGAATTGTCAAAGAGTCGTTCAGTCAGAAAGATGAAGCTTGTTGCTCATTCCGTAGTAGGTAGCAAGCGTCCAACCATACTAGGTAGTTTCCCATGGAGAAGAACGGGCAAAAAACTCCATGGTCCCTAACTATCTTTTCTTTCCTCCGATTTCTTAAGTAAAAAGACAGTAATATCTACCCATATTCAAAATAACACATGCAGCCATGTAGAGCACACCCCTGCAGCTGACGTCACTGTTTCCACAGTAAAGTATTTTGTTAGACAGAGGGCGGATCACACGAAATAAGCTGGCGGTTTGTAAACAGCGGGTATATTGTTTCTCCGTCTACAATACTCTAGAATATACGAGGTTAGGTTAGGTTAGGTTAGGTTAGGTTAGGTTAGGTTAGGTACATACATATTTAGGTTACGTTTAGACAGATGAATGGTATATAAAATTGTGGATTTATTTGAGTGGCTTTTAGGTGAATAAAGGATGTATTCCGGCCTTGTTTCTCGTTAATCACAATAATATTATAAAGGCGAAAGTTTGTGGGGGTGTGTGTGGGGGTGTGTGTCTGTGTTTATATGTTTGTTACTTCTTCACGCTCAAACGGCTGGACCAATTTTGCCAATTTTTATGGAGGTAGCTGACACCCTGGATTAACATATAGGCTACTTTTTATCCCGATATTCTCACGGGATCGACATTTACGTGGGTAAAACCGCGGGGCGCAGCTAGTTAAGTTATACATGGGACTTTAACATAACTGGTGGAATGGGTGAACTGGGTGTACTATAGGTACACCCTACCTAACCCTTTGGAGATTGCCGGCGTGATTTTATGTTGTGCTAACTAGAAGAATGTTTTTTTTTTTTTTTTATAAAACTTTACTAGTTTGCATTAAACAGTCACCGTTACGTGGCAGACACTTTAGGAATCTGATTAGTCGCAAGTATTTACAAATAGTTGCACCAAATTACCTACAAGCAGGGACCTAAACTGTAACCGTAATAAGTGTTTTTAGCACTGTTTTTAAAAACTGTTATAAAAGAAAAATATTTTTAAATATAACAGATACAATAATGTTACATAATCAAAGTGTAACCTTTTATGCGTGTGTTAATATGTGTAATAGAAATAAGCATTTGTAGGTATAATTGCACGGTACGACACGATGGCAAAATAACCTCAATCGGATCGGATTGCGGCTATTTTGGCAACGCCGCGTTTACCGGCTACACTTATTAACACTTTTATATCGGTTACAGATCTATTACTGTTACACTTTTAAAAGTGTTTTGGGGTTATATAAGGGTTACTTTTAAATTTGATTCTGTTATCAATTCAATATGTAACACGTAACGTAGCACGTAGCGTGTAATTCTGTAACCTTTATGATTAAGTCCCTGCCTACAGGTCAAAGATGGCCTTTTTTATCGAGACCGAGATATATTATTTATCTTGCCGGACCTAACACCTCAAGTAGTTGGGATACTCAGTAGGTAAGTAGTGGGAGTCTGTATTTGGCTGTCTATGCGAGGTGTGTGTGTGTTGCACATCAAAGGTACAAAATAAATATTACTGAACGCTGCCCTGAAGAGACGGTGTTATTGCAATAAAACGAAATCTACAAATTACCCGCAACATCATTATTGTACAAGCACTAGGAAAATGAAAGTTGGAAGGTAATTGTATCATATTCTGCTTGCTTTTGAGTGTTGTTACAAACAGTTGTTGTACAAAACTACCCGCATGCGCAATTATGTGAGCTTTTCCTTAGATAAAGTTGTTTCTCCTTAATTAAAATATTTGAATACTATTGTATCTTTTGTTTATTTTTGAAGTAGAAGGAGTAAGTAAATAGTAAAATTACCTTTCAATTTTGTAAAAACGTAGCTCAGAGGCGATTAGTTTATAAATAATTAGCAGCGCCCCGCGGTTTCACCCGCATAAGTGTCGATCCCGTGGGAATGTCGAGATAAAAACTACCCTATGTCCTTCCCCGGGATGCAATCTATCTCTCCGCCAAATTTTATCGAAATCCGTTTAGTGGTTTAGGCGTAAAACAGACAGACAGACAGACGGCGTAACTTTCGAATTTATAATATCAAGTATGGATTGCTCATTTTGTTGCTCTAATTGGCTAAACTGATCTAACTAGCCTGTATTAACCCACTGCAGGGCAAATGCCTCCCTCTCCCTTTTCCACACAATTCTGTCTTTTGCGAGTGCGCCAGTCCTTACGGTAGGAGTCAAGCTCGTCCCGCCATCTTCGTCTTGGCCTGCCGCGATGACGTCGTACGGTTATTGGGACCCAATCGGTGGTTCTCTTAGACCAATTGTCATCTGACATGCGGCAAACACACTAATTGGCTAATTATTTCATTATTAAATTCAAGGCGGACAAATATCCAGCTCTTACCTATCTATGTTTTCAATGAGCAACCTGCCTCCCGACAAAATAACTAAATCTAAGTAGGTATTCATAAGCGTAAGAACCATTTTGCCACATGTCCGAGATTAATTGATTTTCCTACCAGGAGATACTTTTATGATTGTAATAACCTAAAGCAAATAACCCTCAGTTTTCATATCACTGCACAAACTTTAAAAACAATGAAAATAACACACAACAAAAACTAACTTTTTGATTAAAAAGCATATTAGTTCGGGACGCTGACACGTGGGTATTCAACTAGCATATTTTGGAGCACTGTGCAGCATTTTAATAATTTCATTGAGAGTTCTAAATAATCTAAAAAGCTTTCGCAGAGAGGGCGATGTTGGACGAACGTAAAACAAAACACGTAGTGTGTAAGTAACTGAATATAAATTGCCATATTATATGCAAGTTGGAAATTAATTACCTGCCGTGTCTCTGTTTTCATAAAAGTACGTACCTATACGTACACATAGTGAGCAATTATTGCATCTCATCTTTGTAATTAACAAGATGTTTTGTTACCAAGCATTGTTTAGTCACAGAAACATCAGTTTCTGTTTTGTCTCGTGGTAGTGCGAACATAACTCATCAGAAGGCAATTTATTAAAAACATTTAAATTCAAGTCGCAATCTCATTTCAATGTCAAAAACTTGTCAAATGAGTTGGTAAATTAGAGATTTTTTAAAAAGGAGAAAGATAAATAGGTTTATTTGTCACAGAAACACATGCATACAAAAGATAATTAAGTCCAATAATGAAAACATAATAGATGTTCGATTTTATTTCTGTTTAGTGCTCGTGATAGATCATGAGCACAAAACAGAAATAGTCGACAGCTGCACGTCATGACTGTGACAAGAAGGCTGCCACTTAGCATGATACTGTGCTATGTATATATATAAAATTTTAAGTCCTGACAGGCTGAGATATCAACACACAGCCTAAACCGCTGGTCCTGCAAACATAAAATTTAGAGGGTGTGTTCTTTGTGAAGAGTAGGTATCCTCTAAAAAAGGGTTTTTCGAAATTCCACCCCTAAGAGGGTGAAATTTCACGCGGACGAAGCCGCGGGCAGAAGCTAGTGCATGATACCAACAAAACAGCGCTGATTTTCAGTGGTTACTCGACTAGGAAGTGAATGTTCTGAAAAATATGGGAATTGCACCTTTAGTGTTGACCCACTGTAAATGCTAATTCCAGCACTTTTTGTAGAAAAAGTAGGAAAGGTTGCCTACTACAGTATCTTATTAGATTATAACCCACACGGATAATGATTATGACGAATGCCAATGCTAATTTAATAGATAATGAACAAATGTATAACAGATGATGAACATATACGACCATTTATGAGACTGTTTTCATATAAACTGCTGAAACTGACAGGAGCATTGTGTCACAGAAAATTCTTTCGTTCATTGTTAAATAAGAGAAACAAACTGAAAACTGTTCCTAAAACAAAGGAAGTTGCATTCACTGGTTTATGGAATTGACTCATTTAATTACCTATCTATCGTATTCAGGGTTCTGCGGTTCTCCGAAGGGGGCCTCGTCTATACTTGTATTATTTATTCTGTGCCTCGGGGATCGGGATACTCAGGGAATAACGCTGTGTAGGTACCTACCTAGTGGTACTTCCAGGAGTTCGATAATGCGCTACTTTCCAGGTCAATGACCTGTATGTTAATAATGTTTAACACCATTGTGCTAGATAACGCAATCAGTGATTCGATGGGAATCAATACAATCGCTCGTTTCTGTGGTAACTTAGAGGAAATTATATATCTACGAGTTTCATTCATTTTCCCCGAAAAAGTGATAAGAATTCTTTCTTTTTAGGGTTCCGTAGAAAAAAGGTAAAAACGGAACCCTTATGGATTCGTCATGTCTGTCTGTCCGTATGTCACAGCCACTTTTTTCCGAAACTATAAGAAGTATAGGTACTGTTGAAACTTGGTAAGTAGATGTAGGTATTCTGTGAACCGATTTTCATAAAAAAATAGAAAAAAAACAATAAATTTTGGGGGCATATAAAGAACTGAAACTCAAAAATTTTTTTTTCATCGAACCCATTCCTGTGGGGTATCTATGAATAGGTCTTCAAAATGATATTGAGATTTTTTCTAAACTGAATAGTTTGCGCGAGAGACACTTCCAAAGTGGTAAAATGTGTGTGTTTATAACTTCTAAAACAAAAAAAAAACCGACTTCCAAAAAAAAACACTACAAACTGAAAAATTACTTTAATTTCGGAAGTCGGTGTCTTAGGGATCAGTATTTTAGTTTTTGCCACCGACTTCCGAAATTAAAGTTATTTTTCAGTTTGTAGTGTTTTTTTTGGAAGTCGGTTTTTTTTTTGTTAAAAAGTTTTTATTTCTCGCTTTTTAGTGGGTCTGTTTATAATTTATCTAAGTTACAATAGCCTAATGTCAACTTGCCCATCGCCTTTTTATAAAATATTCCTTTTCTCGATACAGGGACGTTAATTGTTGAGGAGGCCAGACTTATGTCAACATTGTATTGAACTTAAAATTAGTCCTGTTTAAAATGAGCCCAAACACGACTACGGTGCTGTAATTTCAAGGGTTGTACTTTTTCTGATGCTCCTGGCTTCAGCATCAGGTCTTCGGTGTTCCTCAGTAACAGTACGTTTATCCACACATCGAGCCCTTTTCAATGAGCCTAAATACGATATATCTGCTGTTAGTTGTCGAGGAGTTAGGTAGCATCAGGTCATGACTTGATGATCATGAGACCAAATGTGGCAAATCAAACATCAAAACAATTTACTAAAACAGTCCTTGCCTGTTCGAGTAACTTCTTACTGTTAAGGAGTTGTACCTTCCATCATCAGCCCAGCTACCTGAGATGGTGACAACCATACACAAATACACAAGATACTTCATAAAATATGCGAAAAACAATAAGTGAGCCTATAAAATTTGAGGGTTGCCCTCGATTTCTCTAAGATCCCATCATCAGATCCTAACTTGGTAACAATGGGACCACCTCAGAACTATCTACTTTCGAACAAAAAAAGAATTTTGAAAATCCGTCGACAATTGGCGGAGTATTCGGTGAACAAACATACAAAAAAAAAAAAAAAACATACAAACACCCGAACATAGTACCTCCTCCTTTTTGTGAAGTCGGTAATAAGAGAATGATAAAACTAAAAAAAATATCTAGTAAGTAGCTCGCCGGTGAAAATTTAAAAACATATGATGCTACGGAACCCTCGGTGCGCGAGTCCGACTCGCTCTTGCGCGGTTTTTTCTTTTTCTTACTTTTTGTAGCTTTTCCGTGTAAAATTGTGGGTGCGGTTCATGTTGTTTAGTTTAGGTCAGTTCTGAGAATTGTGTAGGTATAAAAAAAAGCTACGTTTCCTGACTGGTAACCCAAGCTAAGCTTTAGATTTGAAACATCAGCTATGAATTGATGAACAGGTTTAATTATGAACTAGGATTTAGACTTCACAAATATTGTTTTTTTTTTAAATATTGCGATCCCGTGGCTAAATAATAACAGCCGCACAAGTCGATCGATCAGGTTAAGCTACGCTTGCCGCGGTTGGTCTGTGGATGGGTGACCATCTTTACATACCATGACCCCTCCGTGCCGGGTCAGCGGGATTGTCCGAAAGGGTTACCGCTGGCCCGGAACATAAAGGGCTAAGGAAGGAACACGGGTGGGTTTTAGTCAGTAAGAGTCTGACACTCCCTTCCGCTCCACCCAGAGCGGGAGGGGTCATTCGATGATTTCCCATCCGCAAAAAAAAAAAAACCCCTCCGTGCCTCGCCGTTGGTTCCGGCTGTCATTCGTGGATCTTTGACAGTCGTTACGGGTAGTCCGAAGCCCGAAAGTCTGACAAGCAGTCTTTCAAGGGGTATCGTATTACCCAGTAATTGGGTTGTGGAGGTCAGATAAGCAGTCATTCCGTGTAAAATACTGGTTACTCGTACATGCCAGTAACTTTCATGCCAGCTACTTTCCCGATTTACTGGCATGTTTCCCCGGCTTTAGGTGAAATGAGCTTGAAGTGAGCTGTCATTCTACCTATTGCTAGAGATTGGCATTATTGACAGCCCACTTCACCGATGTTTTCACGATGAGATTATTATAAAAAACACTACAAACTGAAAAATAACTTTAATTTCGGAAGTCGGTGTCTTAGGGATCAGTATTTTAGTTTTTGCCACCGACTTCCGAAATTTAAGTTATTTTTCAGTTTGTAGTGTTTTTTTTTGGAAGTCGGTATTTTTTTTGTTAAAAAGTTTTTATTTCTCGCTTTTTAGTGGGTCTATTTATAATTTATCTAAGTTACAATAGCCTAATGTCAACTTGCCCATCGCCTTTTTATAAAATATTCCTTTTCTCGATGCAGGGACGTTAATTGTTGAGGAATTCTCCTTTTATTAGTTTTTAGATTAGATGCTGATAATCCTGGCTGCAGCATCAGGCCAGACTTATGTCAACATTGTATTGAACTTAAAATTAGTCCTGTTTAAAATGAGCCCAAACACGACTACGGTGCTGTAATTTCAAGGTTTGTACTTTTTCTGATGCTCCTGGCTTCAGCATCAGGTCTTCGGTGTTCCTCAGTAACAGTACGTTTATCCACACATCGAGCCCTTTTCAATGAGCCTAAACACGATATATCTGCTGTTAGTTGTCGAGGAGTTAGGTAGCATCAGGTCATGACTTGATGATCATGAGACCAAATGTGGCAAATGCCCTATCAAACATCAAAACAATTTACTAAAACAGTCCTTGCCTGTTCGAGTAACTTCTTATTGTTAAGGAGTTGTACCTTCCATCATCAGCCCAGCTACCTGAGATGGTGACAACCATACACAAATACACAAGATACTTCATAAAATATGCGAAAAACAATAATAAGCCTATAAAATTTGAGGGTTGCCCTCGATTTCTCTAAGATCCCATCATCAGATCCTAACTTGGTGAAAATGGGACCACCTCAGAACTATCTACTTTCGAACAAAAAAAGAATTTTGAAAATCCGTCCGGAGTATTCGATGAACAAACATACAAAAAAAAAAAAACATACAAACACCCGAACATAGTACCTCCTCCTTTTTGTGAAGTCGGTAAAAATAGACAGGCTGTAGCCTACATCCTAATTCATAATTATAATCTCTCCATAAATTCATAAGATGTTACGTAAATTTATAAATACACGCCCAAACTTGAAGCAAGAAAGTAAAACGCTGCGATCATCTTTCATCCACATAATGATGAGTGATTAATGAGCTTGTAGTATTAAATTAGAGGAATACGGATCAGGATTATAACTTATTACTGGTAAACTAGATGGTTATGATGAAGATTGACGTAATTTTTGCTACGAACGTTTAAATAACAAACTATTTTGTACAGTAAGGCTGCCTGTCCACCGGAGCGGAGCGAGGCTGCGGGGCGGAGAAACGGAGAAATATTAACCAATAGGAAAATTGGACAGAAGAGGAGCGGAGATTTTGTGCAATCCTATTGGTTAATATGTCTCCGTTTCTCCGCTCCTGTGGACAGGCAGCCTTAAGCTTGGGTTTCCTAAGACTGCGGGTTCCGCCACATAGCGTCCGCAATTTACCGACGAATGACGTCACTGAAACGTTTTTAATGTAAGTTAATAGGTGTGTTTTCCTTCTCTAGTAAAACACATAAACGTACTTTCGTAAAAAAGCGTTTTTATCACCGTAAAGTCAAAGCTCGTTGCCACCATTTTCATGACGGCATTCACTGCGGCCGTTACGTGGCGGCCACCGCTCTTCTAGGAAACTGTAGCTTAAATCATCATCTGCCTAGCCTTTTCCCAACTATGTTGTGGTCGGCTTCCAGTCTAACCGGATGCAGCTTAATACCAGAATTTTACATGGAGCGACTGGCTATATGACCACCACAAACCAGTTACTGGGTAATACGATACCCCTTGGTAAGACTTTCGGGCGTTAGAAATATTATACATCCATAAACAAAAACCTCTTTGTTTTTGCGTTAACTCAACTATAGCTACGCTTGCCTAGAAGACCGGTAGCCGCCAAATAACGGCCGCAATGACAATGATGAAACATGAAAATTATAGCACCGGGGTTTGACATTACGCTGGAGCTGTCAAAAAATGCTCTGTAGGGAAACACACCATTTCATAAATAACGGTTCAGTGACGTCATTCGACGGTAAATTGCGGACGCTATGTGGCGACCACCACAGTCTTAGGGAACCTTAGCTTAAATAGTCGAACCGAATTTGATGTGATACAGAGCTACGTACAGACGCTAAACAACGAGCTACCCGAAACTGTCAAATTTTCTCAATCAACCTTGAACCTTATGCTTTAGCGATAAAGTTGAAAATCTATTAAAGAAATTTGACAGATTGTAGTAGCTTGATGTGCTGGCCTCTGTACCTACTCGAAAGAAAAAAGTACATACTAATATCATGAAAACATAAACGAACAAAAACTGCGAAAATGTCAGTGTTTAGTAATACCTACCTATAAAGAAACTCAGTGAGTCCAAAGTCAATTGAAACTCAGCAATTAGCAAGCGTAGCCTCGGTATTCATTCATGATAGCTATTATGGCCACTTTCCTTGATTTTACTGAGTTACTGAACTAGTAATATATTTTCGATATCGATTAATAGTTCAGTACCTACCAAACTATTTTATGAATAACTAGCTACTGCCCGCGACTTCGTCCGTGAAAATTTCTTGTTCCCCTGACCCACCCCGTCGCAACGCATCGCCTGCCTAGCGTATTAAATAGCCTTAGAATTGGGCTATCCAACACAAAAATCATTTTTCATATCCGACTGGTAGTTCCCGAGATTAGCACGTTCAAACAAAGAATCAAACTCTTCAGCTTTATTATTAGTAGTATACTTAGAAGATATACATAGATTGTAATTTGATATGTAATAGACATTGTTGCATCTGTGTCTCTGAAGACAGACTTGTGCACTATAATATCTCCCTCGTAAAGGGCCTGGTATCCAGTGAGATTGGTCGAAATTCGATCTGGAGGACTACCGTTACGTAGGTACCAACCTAATAACAAACTTTTCGTGTTGCTCTTTCTATTCCGGACCATTTTTGTAACTCAAAATGTCCACGTCCTCCTAAATGCCACCAAAGCGAGAAAAAACTATCAATCATTCTCAAAACAAAGTCTACTATCTTTCCAACTTAAATTCGCAACTAGTGTCCTCACGTGGCCTCGAACAACATCTTAACGTTCCCAAGAAAAATAAAAGCATAGTCAAAAAAACATCAAAATCTCATTAGTTCCATTTCATGCCGAGACGACACTACGGAAGCTGTATAACTAATGTACAGTAATAAACAGAGACGGAGGAATGTCGTATTTCTTTTTATAACTTCTCTGTGCCATCCATTTTCTGGTTTAAAAGGTATCTACTGAGTGGCGACGTGAAAACAGTTGGTATTACTCGATGTTAGTGCTGACGTAAAATACTTGCGGAGTTATAGCCGAATGGAGGTTGTGTGCCGAATGTACTGTTGTTCCGTACCATAATAAGATTGTAAACTCTTTTTGGATAATGTGTTTGAGAGTACTCGCTTTTGATGTTTTCGTCTTGTGATTTTATTTTGTTTTTTGACACGCTATGCCTCTGTCAAAGTACACGTAAGCCGCATGTCTAAATGGCAAAGTAGAGTAGATTTCGACTTTTGTCGTTCGGCGACAGATCGCATGCGGCGGGTGACTAAACCCGACCGTGAAAATGCTCAGTCGCAGGCATTCGCAATAAGGTCGATATTTTGATGCAAAATGAACTAGTCACCTGCGATTTTTATCGACCTCTGTAAATGGGGTGGCGATTCGGCTTATGAGGCGATTTGGTAAGCGACACGGCGAAAATCCACCTTGTGTAAATCTTCCCATTACACTTTGATCTTGAGCTGGCTTAGTGTACTAGGTACGGAGTTTTAATAGAATAAGAGGTCAGATAACTCGTATGCTGGTTTTGTGACATGTGACCTACCGGACTTCTTATTAAAATCAGAAGAAGCCACGGGTACTTGTGTAGAAGTCTAAAACTATAAGCTCTTTCAGATCGCCAAGTAACTTAAATTCAATAACACGAAAGGTGTTCTATCAGTTTTTAAATAAACACGGCGTAGGCAGGGTAATATAAATATAGCCTTATGGCCTACCTAGGGAAAGAAAGATACTATTACCAAAGACTGGAGTCTTGTAAAGCCTTGTAAATACCTATAGGTAATCCAATGTTTACCTAATTTTCGTTGTCTAATAGAACGTTGTCACGTTAATTCAAATGAAAATTACAGAAACCGTAATAAAACTTCATACTCACATACCGTCTGGGTCTGACTAAGGCTTAAAGGTAGAAAAATATAGCCTTTGTTTTGTGGCTACAGTGTTTAAAGGCTAAGACCTAGACGTTTCGGTCAGGTAAATGGAATTCTCGTGCTCGGCCGGCCTCTGTCGTGCCTGTCTGTTTAAATTTGCACAGACGGGATATCGTCCGGTCCCAGCGAACTTTTCACTACTTTCGACGTAAGCCCCACTTGATTTTTCTAATCCAACTTTATGTGATACAAGTAAAGAATGAGGAAGTTCTATAGGAATAATTTTCACATATTAATCAAATTAGTGTCTCATCTGTGTAAAATGAAGATCTTGGGTTCGACATTCGGTGTGCATCAGGAAGTATATGGTTGGACACCCTCATCGGCTCCGGGATCCCCGACCCTTATTGTCCATGGCGCCCATTATTATATAATCACATTTTTAATAACTGGAAGGTTATGTATCTAATATCTTGAACTTTAAATTTATAATATTTAATTTTATTACTTTTAAACGGAACACGGGTTTATCTCTAACTCCCCACGCCTATAGCTCTTTCTACTGAAATTTAAGCTGGCTGGCAATAATAAAATCAACTTATATTCACATACCTAATTAAGATTTTATAAAGTAAATTAGTTTCTAATTTAAACTTGTTTTTAATATATAATGTTTGAGTTAGTTTGTTGTTTCCTTTTATTTCGATACCTAGCCACCTGCCTAGACTGTCGTAAGAGGCCACAAATATTAAATTGTAACAAAATTTTGTGTTCGCAGAAGTGTGATGACCGTGTGCCATTACTGCCATCCTGGCTTCCAGTCCAAAAAAGGAGTATTCATTACACAATTTATTCAAGTACCTACATAGGATTTAATACCTACTCTCATCGATTTTTTGTGTCCGCAGAAACAGGTGCACTCCCTCTTTCCTCACAAGGTTGCTGTGGCATTCTGCCTACCCATGGGCCTTGCAGTGGGTCTGATACGAGTAAGCCTTAGTTATATTGTTATTGCTAAATTATTATAATAACAATAAAATTTCGCTAAGTTTACATTCAAGTGGATTGAAGTCCTATACCTCACACTAGGATTCCCTGTATTGTGAGATCCAGGCTCCTTCGTTCCGTTAACAATTTTATATTAGAAGGAAAAAATAAAAATTTACAATTATGGTTAAAAGTCAATCAAAATCTAAAATTATTTTCTCAAATTTTGCTGAGAATGGACACTTTTTAACGTCAAAATTACATAAAACAGTCCTCCAAAACGCCCGCCCTTTACCACTTCCTAATTCTTTCAGCACAGCGGTCTGTACAGTTAGAGAAACTTGAATCTATACAATAGTCATCATCATCATCTGCCTAGCCTTTTTCCCAACTATGTTGGGGTCGGCTTCCAGTCTAACCGGATGCAGCTGAATACCAGTATTTTACATGGAGCGACTGCCTATCTGACCTCCACAACCCAGTTACTGGGTAATAAGATACCCTTTGGTAAGACTGGTTGTCAGACTTTCGGGCTTCTGACTACCCGTAACGACTGTCAAAGATCCACGAATGACAGCCGGGACCAACGGCTTTACGTGCTTTCCGAGGCACGGAGGGGGTCACGGTATATACAATTGTATGTAATTAAAATTACGAATAAAATAAGTATAAAAATAATATCTTCATTGTGTCAGTTGTGTTGGTGTTGTAAGAGTGTCAAAACTACTCAAACACAAAATACCAAAAAATCAATCAACCAGAAAGCACTTACGAAATAAAATAACGTAAAAATAAATAATAACAAAGACAAGTAATTATGTAATATTACGCAATTCCTTAACGAGAAGAGAAATGTTTAATCTTTTGTCAAAGTAAGTATAGTGAATTGTGATTATTTTCCTTGACTGGCTGCCGCTGAAAGAATTCCACAGGGATTAATTACCTGAAACGGCTTTTGTAACTCCTTTGTCTAAACGAGAGGCATTCCTAAAGAAACCTTTCAAGATTTAATTGAAATGCTTAGATACGATTTTTTTGGATGGACACTGATGTGGGATGAAATTATTTCTTTTATGTGTTACATGGCAACTTATGTGTGTTTTTAATTTAACTGTGAAATGTTCTCTTTTTGATAGATTTTAGTCCCAAATGGCTGGCTGGAGACCGCGTATCGGCAAGCGTAGTGTGAGACGCCCCCCCGCTAGATGGACGGTGGCTGGGGTAGACTGGATGCGGAAGGCGGAGGACAGGGTGCTGTGGCGCACTCTGGGAGAGGCCTATGTCCAGCAGTGGACTGCGATAGGCTGAGTTGATTGATTGAATGAATGGCTGGCTGGTTTATCGATGAAGGAATACTGTTTCTTTTCTAAATTCTGTAACAAAAAGTTATGTAGTAAACAATTATATGTATCGATAGTATATTTACATAACATAGCATCACGCCTGTGATAACCGAAGGGTTAGGCAGAGGTGTATCTATAGCACACACACATTTCACCAGTTAAGTTTAAGTCCCATGTAATAGGGGGCAAGCCTATTGCCACCAATTGGGCACAAATCAAGACTACAGCAGGGTAATTTCCGTAACACACTACTAGTAGCAATAGGTTTCATTTTGACAGTTCAACAACATTCATTTCGTTATTTACATTGTTGAGCAGACACATTTTTCGAACATATGGAGCAATGGATTAGCAATATTATGCTTTAAAATGATTCAAATTGAGAGTAATAGGTGGTAATAGTGTGTTACGCAATTAGGGTGCGGGCTGCTACTGAGAAATTATGAATGGAAAAACCTAATTACACCTAATTCCGTACTTGGGAATCGAACCCAGGACCTCATACCCAGCAGTAGCGCTTATAACCACACTGGACCGAGACTGCAATCGATATAATGTCTCGTTTTATTGAAACAGTGACAGAATAAGATAATTGTGGTAGGTACCAAATGAAATAATGCATTTCCTTAAAGTGGGTCACGCCACAACTAATAGGGAACAAATTTTTACGGCTCTCCCCTGTTGCGCCAAGGGCTCGGTAATTAAACGGGGTATATATCATTCCTTTTTATCTGCAGGGAATTAGTTGCCCAGTTCAACAACTGAACGTTTATTACCCCCCAGCAATAAATTACAAAAACGTATACATAATCAGCCCGCACTGTTCATTTACCAACAAAATTATTCACGCAAATTGAGAAAAGATAAAAATTAATTACTACGTGAATAAAGAACGTGGGAATCCAGTTCGCCCCTAAATAAATGAGTGCTTAAAAGAAACAAATAAAAGGAAGGGAATAAAAAGAGCTGCATATTGTGAAACGCTCGCAGTCAATGGTTAACCGTAGTGTTTTACTGAAAACGAGTATTCGCCCGCCATTGGAACTCAGGAGCTTCTGAATGGAAAACGAAACAAATCCAATCAGCCGCAAACATTCCAGCTGCAGCAGAAAATGGTGTTACATTTTAAAATTTCCACTTCTATTTGAAACGTCTTTAACTAATTAATGGGATTATTTGGGACACTGTTTTTAGGGTTCCGTACCCAAAGGGTAAAAACGGAACCCTATTACTAAGACTTCGCTGTCTGTCTGTCTATCTGTCACCAGGCTGTATCTCAAGAACCGCAATAGCTAGACAGTTGAAATTTTCCAAATTATGTATTTCTGTTGCCGCTATAACAACAAATACTAAAAACAAAATAAAATAAATATTTAAGGGGGGCTCCCATACAACAAAAGCGATTTTTTTGCCCTTTTTTGCTCGATATCAATAATGGCAACAGGTAGGCACTTGAAATATTCACAAAATACTATACTACTTTAATAATAAACAATAAAATAAATATTTCAAGGGGGGCTCCCATACAACAAACGTGTTTTATCGGCGTTTTTGCCTTGTGATACGGAACCCTTCGTGTGCGAGTCCGACTCGCACTTGGCCAGTTTTTTTTTAAATTCTTTTTTGTTTTTCTGTTACTTATTTGACATAAATTATGTCATAGTGTGTTTGTAGTACAATCAATACTATTCCAAGTTTTAAAATAATTATCACGTAAAAAAATAAGTTAGATTAAAGTTGCTTATCAGTCTTTTAAGCTAGATTGTAATTAATTATTAAGAACCTAGTTCCTTCTTTTTAATAAAGGATAAAAAAATAGAGTGTATGACTATTATTTGTTTAAAATAAGTTACTTTTTTGTAAATTGGCGCCTTGTATTTACTATAGGTATATTCATAAACCTAATTTGCTATTGTTTAAATTGTGCCATGATGTGTTTATTAACGTTTTATCAATCTGTCTTTTCATTTAAAGCGTGTTAGTATATTTATAGTACCTACAGTCATAGTGTCACTGTATTTCTTTAAAATAAGTTTTATTTTTGTAAATTAGCACCTTGTATTTTCTTCATATTCATGTACTTACCTAATTTGTTATCGTTTAATTGTGCATTTGTGTGTTGTGCTGTTACTTTTGCGTGCACCAAATAAATGGCTTATTTAGATGTCTATCTCTGTTTTAACTTGTATTTGCGTTATCCATAGACAAAATGACAATGAAACCTTAAACCATCATTTGGCATTAATACGGGTCTACGTCAGTAGGTACATTGTGTCTGTACTATCGCAGGTGTGAAAGCATAATTTATCATTTAAAGGCTCATCTCCACAATCCCATTTAGATTCTAACTATTATTTATTATCGAACGCTCTATGGTTAGAAGAGCTTATAGAGGTATGAGGAACACTGTGTAAAGTTCACTCATACTCTATAGAAAAGGGAGGACCCTCCAACCAGACGGGTGTTGTGTCTGGCGGGCAACTGCCCGATGATTCATGTCGGGCCGTTGTATCTATGCTAGTTGCGTGGTAAACTCTGCTTGCGAGATGCAGGAATTTGCGTGACGTCAGTATGACGCGTTGTTCTCGTGTGGCGTTGTAGATACCGCTACAAGCTTATTTGTTTCGTGGCATGAGAATATTATATCTTCTTATACCTACTAATAATAAAGCTGAAGAGTTTGTTTGGACGAGCTAATCTCTAGAACTACCGGTTGGATTTGAAAAATCTATGGTATAATTCTTGAGGAAGGCTATAGGCTATTTAACATCACGCTATGACCCTAAGGAGCCGAGGAAAAAGAAAAAAAAGTCAGAAAGAAAGCTTAGCGAAAACGAAGTAATAGCGCGGGCAGGCGATGCGATGCGACGAGATGTGTCGAGGGAACAAGAAATTTCACGCGCACGAAGCCAAGGGCAGGAATCAGTCTATTATATATTATACTTCAGAAAGCTATCCGAAAGCTTTGTGAATTTTGGGAACGTACTAATATAGTCCATTAAAGTGCCTTGTATTAATAAACAATAAAGTTATAAAATAAACTAATAGAATTTTAATAGCGACTGGTTTTACATTTTCTACAAACAATGAAAGGGTTTGAAACGCCAACTCGGAATCTTTTATAGTATTTCTAAGTTTGTTTACTTAGGGCTGATTTTTCCAAAATAATTTTGAATTTTTGACAGTTCTTCTTTGCTTTTGTTTAAAAAACATGTCAAACTGTCATATTTATTCTGCAGGTAAAAGTTGTCTGACTATTGTAAAACTAGCCCATAATTAAATTTCTCATTGATTTACGAGTAAAACCCATACCTAATTGAGATATTGTACAAATAATTATATTCGCACCATTTCAGTTCGCACTAATTGTGTCTGTTTAAAAAAAATAGATAATATTGTTTGTATGTTGGCTAAGTCCGCTGCGGCCTATTTCACCCTCAGGTTTTTCGCGTCTGCTAACGAGAGCAAAGAACCGGAAAAAATGGCGTCACGACGTCTTTTTCGTCACTCGTTTTATAAACAGATAAAGTTTAAAATAAGGCCCATTTGGATCCCTTTAAAGTTGTGAAAAGTTCCTAGTAGGAGCGCTCGCGGGCTATACCGGTGCAAATTTAAAGTATGTATTACTAGCGCCGCAAACCGTGAGCGGGGCGAGCATGAGAATTCCATTACTGGTGCTGAAGTGACACGTTCGCCGCGTAACCCCGTCGACGTCGCGCCGCCCAGGGACGCTTCACGTAACTTGCGATTGCGATCCGCAATTGCTGCGGTGACGGTTGCTAAGTTGTGAATTTTATGCGGAATTTTCTTTCATAAAACTGTAACTATTCATAATAAAAACGTAAAAAAACTTCAGCGACATTTATGCAAAATTAATGGAGAGTAGGGGTATATTTTACCAATAAATGACTTGCATTTATTGGTATATCAGTAAATGAATAGCTATTGAATGGAATTAATATAGAGTCAAGTAGGTAAATAATTAAAAAAATGCGGATATAATAATTAGAAGGCACACAATATTCTGCACTAATATTTTTCAAAACAAAGTGAATTAGTGTCTACACAACACGATTCAGTTGTTTAAGTTGCTGGTTTGTAAACACAATTACGATCAATTCTAAAGTCTATCTCAATCCTGTTTATTTATGGAAAAAGCTAAATCAAACTTAATTATTTGCCTACAAACAAAAACATTAACACAGACAGAAGCTACAAATAGAGCAATTAATCTAGTACGCGAAAAGGTTATCAAAAGTGCAACGCAAAATAATTACAAATTCATGGATTTAGCAGTCGCAATTGCTAGTTACGTAATAAGAGCAAGAGAACGCTCGAGCGATAACTAGTGGATTTATTTAAATCGTTCATTGACGTTACGCGTTTACACAGGGAATTATAGATTACCACTGTTCTGTTTCAGTCGCGTTTGCCAGTATTTTCTGCGTCATAAAGTACGAAAGCTTTTGTTAAAGTGGTGATATTTTTTGTGTATTTATGCTGGTGACTGGATAGAGTGACGCAACATTTTTGAGCCGGTTTTTTAGTACGACTGGGTTGTTATTGCAAAGCAGTCGTGGCCCAGTGGTAACGGCCGCGACTGACGAGTTGTAGGTCGTAGGTTTGAGCCTAGACAGGTACTTTACTTTATGTAATTTATTTCAGCATTCCCCCACTCCATCTCACCGAGAGGAGGCCTGTGCCCAGCAGTGGGAACTGAACCATTATGGACTGATTATGGTATGGTGGTTTTTGGGAAACAATTGACTTTAATTCCCTTTTTTGGGTTTCGTACCCAAAGGGTAAAAACGGGACCCTATCACTAAGACTCCACTGTCCGTCTGTCACCAGGCTGTAGGTATCTCATGAACCGTGACACTAGACAGTTGAAATTTTCACAAATGATGTATTTCCGTTGCCGCTATAATAACAAATACTAAAAATAGAATAAAATAAATATTTAAGGAGGGCTCCCATACAACAGACGTGTTTTTTTCGGCGTTTTTGCCTTGTGGTACGGAACCCTTCGTGTGCGTGTCCGACTCGCACTTGGCCAGGTTTTTTTTTAATAAACATAAGTGTGATCGACTGACTATGGGTTTTGCCGATCAGCCGACTAGCTGTAGTGACTAAACTATTGGATATATTTGGTTGATTGCTTGTATGCAGACGTGGAACGTCATCAGATTTAGGTACGCAGTTTAATTTGTGTAATGTCGTCACGGATATCGAATGTCGTATTTGCTATATTTTAGTTTCTTTCTAGAATCAATTCTATTTAGTTGTAATTTTTGACGTTCAAAAGTGCCTTCAATGTGCCTATTTGCTACCAGCACGTGCAAAATAATGACAAATTGAGTACATAATGCAATGCAACGTGGTGTCATGGTCGATGACCGAATGAAATGCGGACTGACAATGCAGAGTTCCCAATTGTATTCGAACAGCGCATAACATTACAATAATGAACTCTACTGGTTGATGCTCGCGTAATGCACTCATAGTGGTTGTTTACATTATGTACAGATGCCAGCACATCAAGCTACTCAAAACTGTCAAATTTTCCCAATCAACTTTGGACCTTATGCTTTAGCGATAAAGTTGAAAATATATTAAAGAAATTTGACAGATTGTAGTACCTTGATGTGCTCAGTCTGTACGTAACGTAATGCCTACCTACTTTATTTGGTCAGTGGGTTGTCTTAGGGGTATTTAAAAGGTAAGAAGAAGAAAGAAAAATAGGTTTATCCGTCACAAAACTCGAATAATAAAGAAAAATAAAAACGAGTGTGAGAGAGAGTGGCTAAGTACTTAATAACAGCCGCACGGGTCGATTGATCATCTTTACATATCAAGGCCTCTCCGTGACTCGGTAAGGACGAAAAGCCGTTGGTCCCGGCTGTCATTTGTGGATCTTTGACAGTCGTTACGGGTCGTCAGAAGCCCAAAAGTCTGACAACCCAGTCTTTCCAAGGGGTGTCGTATTACCTAGTAATTGGGTTGTGGAGATCAGATAGGAAGTCGCTCCATGTAAAATACTGGTATTCAGCTGCATCCGGTTAGACTGGAAGCTGACCCCAATATAGTTCGTAAAAACGCTAGGCAGATGGTGGAATAAAGAAAAATAAAAACATAATAGATATGTGGTCACAAGCACAAAACAGATATAGTCGACAGCTGCACGTCATGACTGTGACTCAGTATGATGCTGTGCTAACCTAACCAATGGCATAATTAGCCTATAATGTTTCCACTGCTGGGACACAGGCCTCCTTTCTGTGAGAGGGAGTGGGCCATAATCCACCACGCGGGCACAGTGCGGGTTGGTAGATGTCACAGGCCTTCGATTTCATGTTTTTAGAACATGCCAGTTTCTTCACAACCCATAGCAGAGCGCTGATTTCAGTAACTACTGAAAATGGTTTCAGCGCTCTGTCGGTCGGAAACCAAGTCAGTTTATTTACTTAACGATTTACTTGTTCAATCAAAAAAAGACATAGTATATGTAATTTTTGGGGCGAATAAGTGCTCGCCCTTTTGTTGTTAGGTATTGACTATATGTTAGGCTATCGGTTGGTAATTGACTAATATAAACTTATAAATATTTACAAAAAAACACATTTTATGATCTTTTAGAATCATCAATTCATCATCATCATCTGCTTAGCCTTTTCCCAACTATGTTGGAGTCAGCTTTCAGTCTAACAGGTTGCAGCTAAATACCAGTAATCTACATCGAGTGACTGCCTTTAAGACCTCCACAACCCAGTTAAAAATTGATGTTTCTAAAAGGTCCTGATTTTTACGATACCCAGGATCTTTTAAAAACATCAGTTATTTACACAAAATGAAATCTCTAAATAATAGCCTAGTTGCATCTGTATGCGATCGAAAAACCATTTTCCAATACTTGTCAACAGCGACAACTCATTAAGCTTTTTAATTAATTTAACAGTGTCCGTATGACGTGGCGCTGCAGAACATAGGTAAGTGAATTTTCCCGACAACCTGTATGTCAGACACAGGATAATACGCAGGCGTGAGGAAATACTGGGTGCGTATGTGCAAAGTGTGTGTAGGAATGGACGCGAAATGGGTTAGGATTTTCTGTCATTAAAATGAGGGTTAGAAAATTCACTCACTCTTTTTCTGTAGTAAGTGGGAGATTAATGCTGAACCAGAGTCTGTGGAGTATCTATACAATGTAAACAGTGAACACTTACAGTGTTAGGTACTTTAGATTAGATGTTCTCGTACTTTTATACACCTACGTTTTATCCCCTCTGATCGGGCAAGCCACTGGCCAAATACCTAGCGCAATTACTTCGTATCAGCATCCTTTGAAAGCCCGATAAATTAAATCTTTTTCCACTCCTAGCAAAGAAGCAGTTACAAATACCTAATTAAAACATACCTCATCCTAGCCACACTAATCTCGTTTAATCTAGTATTCGAGTAGTTTCTAGATACGCATCCCGTAGGCACTTGCATGAAGATGAAAGCCTGTGTGAGTGCGCTGCACGCCCAATAACACAGATTCACAATTAGACACACTAATTAGTTGTTAGCGAAATCAACGATGAAAGGTTTCGACATCGGTAACTATAATGTCTGAAATAAGTTGTTATGTCTTACTGATTTGTTACGATTGGGGAATAATTGGGGTACATACTTATTAGTGTTGTTGTGATGAGAGAATTGTTATTATTTTCTTGACTAATTAGAAGAGAGAATCCAATTATCCATATTAGATGGGGCTCGGGTCTAGTAATAACAGCCACACGGGTCGATCAGGTTAGGTCGGTTCGTGGATGAGTGACTCTCACAGAGTAATACATCCTTGCCTCGGAAAGCACGTTAAGCCGTTGGTCCCGACTGTCATTCGAGGATCTTTGACAATCGTAACGGGTCGTCAGACACCCGAAAGTTTGACAACCAGTCTTATCAAGGGGTATCGAGTCTCCAAGTAACTGCGTTTTGGATTGTGGAGGTCAGATAGGCAGACTGACAAGGGACAGATGAAGGATGGAATCTGACACCAATATACCTAGGAAAAGGCTAGGCAGATGGCAGACGACGATGGTGATGCATTCTAGGAATAACGACTTTCATTCTAAGAGTAAATACCTTTTTTTAAGGCAAGATGGAATGTAATTTACTTAATTTAATTTTACTAGGGTGTCAAATTTTTTTTTTCGTTTAAAGTTGCAAATAAATAGGTACGTATGTGTATGTTTATATTTAGCTGCTCGTGAATAAATGTGATATTGCTATGCATTTTAGATCAGGAAAACATAATTTTATGTATTTCACTTTTATCTATATATTTTTTTAATGGATGTCATAAATGACAGAAGACAAAAACTTATGCAGGAAAACACAGAAACAACCACAATATTAGCTGTTACGTGTTCACTATTTTTTTTAATAGGTAGTTCTTACACTTAATGATTAAGTATGCAAATAAATTCTTGATTTTACAAAATTTTTTTTGGCGAATAAAATATTTGCGGAATTTTGAGTATTTATTATGTGAAATTTTGATTTTTTATATGCGAAATATACGTAACCCGAGTCATCACTCAAATAAAAGATCATATCAATAGTCACAGATTGGTACCCAAATGTATAATTTGAACAACATTTTAATTGCTTTACCTATTGAAAAATTAATAGAGAAGTATGCATTTAAAAATGACATGTTGTGGCGACCCTAAATAAATAGGGATAGGGGAGGAGAATCATCAGCCTATAATGTTCCCACTGCTGGGACACAGTCCTCCTCTCAGTGAGAGGGAGTGGGCCGTAATCCACCACGCGGGCCCAGTGCGCGTTGATAGATGTCACATGTCTTCGAATTTTTGGTGCCGGTTTCCTCACGATGTTTTCCTTCACCATTTTGAGAGCAGTGGTGATGAAATAATTTAAAGCGCCTGTCTGGGTTCGAACCTACGACCCAAAACTCGTAAGTCGCGGCCGTTACCACTGTAGAGTATTATAATATTATCTGGGCAGGAGAATGACGAATACCTATTGAAAAACTTTTATTTAACAAAAAAAAACATAAAAGATCTTGAAATAAAGTCGAAAGCTATTCGAAACATTTAACCATTTCTACATTACGTGGAAATATGAACAAAAACTAAAATATTAACTTTTTCTTTAGTCTATCTTTCTAATTTAACAAAAAGAATATTAATTAGAGGTTGAATTTAGCTTAGTTTACTTAAATTACTTTACTTGTATAATTCGATAAAATGAAAGATTGACTGCCTCGTTGGTTGCAAGCGCTACCGCTGAGCATGAGGTTCTGGGTTCGATTCCGGTGTTGGGCAAAGTATTATTGTGTTTCTTTTTCCATCTGGAATTTTTCAGTAGCAGTCCGGAGTTTGGATTCGTGCCTGGTTGATATAATTATATTATGTATACAAGACCTTGTAAAACATTTTAAAAGAGTAACGGTGGACACTCGTTTCTTGAGTGTACGACTATACGCCGACAGACACTACGCCGACAGACTGAACACCGACAAGACTTTACTTCGACGGGACTCTTTGCCGACAGGACACTTTGCCGACAGGACTCTTCGCCGACAGGGTCATCAGCGACGCAACTTATCTCCGATAATCAGATACTTTTTATTTTTCTTTTTGCGGATGGGAAATCATCAAATGACCCCTTCCGCTCTGGGTGGAGCAAAGGGAGTGTCAGACTCTTACTGACTAATACCCACCCGTATTCCTTCCTTAGCCCTTTATGTTCCGGGCCAGCGGTATCCCTTTCGGACAATCCCGCTGACCCGGCAGGCTTCGGCCCTAAGGCCTCCTTGATGCTGACATCTCTTTGAGGCGCGCGTGGAACACGTACGCGCCATCCGGTATGGAGCTGGTCCTGATCGGACGTTGAGCTACCCATGGTGAGGGCACCGTGGCGCCTCTCTAGCCACTCCTCAAAGAGGGATCTTATCGCCGCTATCGCGGCGTTCCCTGCGCTGGGTTGCGACAGTCGCTCTTTCCATGCCACCATGAGATCGCGCCGGAGATTTTCCCGAAGAAGCGGATTTTCCCCCCGGTGTAGTACCTCCGCGCGCCACTCACACAAGCGCGTGAGGACTATCGCCTCCAGATCAGGAGAGATAGATAGATATCAGAGGAGATAAATTGCGTCGCTGATGATCTTGTCGGCGAAGAGTCCTGTCGGCAAAGTGTCCTGTCGGCGAAGAGTCCCGTCGAAGTAAAGTCTTGTCGGTGTTCAGTCTGTCGCCGTAGTGTCTGTCGGCGTATAGTCGTACACTCGAGTTTCTTGCCCATTCTTCTCCATACGAAAATACCTTTTGGAATGGGCGACTAGAATCATTTCTATTTAGTTTTTTTTGACGTTCAAAAGTGCCGTTAATGTGCCTTTTTGAAATAAATGATTTGACTTTGACTTTGATGGCAATAGGCCAGCTCCCTATTACATGGGACTTAAACATAATTGGTAAAATGTCGGTGTACTATTAAGTCCACCTCTGACCTACCCCTCGGGGTAACAAGGCATGATGTTATGTGGCAACATGTTGTTCATCGTTACAGCTGCAGGAGCGAGTTCGCAATAAAAATATTGTACGGTGTCCGGACATTCCTAGTAAACGCACTTTTAACGACATCCTATACATACACATATGCAGTTGATGTCGCTGACAATACAAAATCGCACACCCAGAACAACACTGCACTAAGTCTAAATAACTCATTTTTCAGAATCGACGAAAAACCGTTATCTCATATTGATTGTGACAGTCATTGCGGATGTCCTGCATTTGATTCTTTACACGCAATGTGCAGGACATTCGCAATAACTGTCACAATCACTATGAGATAACGGATTTTCGTCGATTTTTCGTCGATTCTGAAAAATTAGCTATTTAGACTTAGTGCAGTGTTGTTCTGTGTGGTGTGCGAAATAAAGTTTCTCTGTTACGTTTTCCTTTGATACGCTCTTGGAATTTGTTGAACAAAAACAGAGTTGAATGATTTCTCTACATAGGTAGTACATCCCTCATTATCGGTAAAATGTGTTTGTACTGTATAGGTACACCTCTGCCTCGCCCTTCTGGAACACGGGCGTGATGTAATCTATATGTCGCAGCCAACTGGCTAATTAGCCGTTTAGTTAACCGCCTAGCCTTTTAACTAAACGGCGGCCGTTCAACTAACGGCCTGAATGATATTCAATATTATTGTTTTGGTTGGTACTGTAACCAGTCACGCGAGAGCCAAATTGGTCGCAGTAACTAAGCCAGGACACCCCGACCAAATGGGTTAGGTAAGGTTAGAATTGTGCTCAACCGCGTGCGAGCAAAGAGAGCGCAGCGAGGCGAGCACCAAAGGCCAGGCGGTTAACTAAACGGCTAATTTAACCAGTTGGCTGCGACATATACATATTATAAACTAGCAGCGCCCCGCGGTTTCACCTGCGTAAGTTTCGATCCCATGGGAATATCGGGATAAAAGTATCCTACCTGTACCTATATGATAAACCAGAAAATGGTCTATCTATGTGCCAATTTTTTTTCCAAATCTCTTCAACGGTTTACGCGTGATTGAGTAACAAACATGCAAACATATTTTCACAAACTGTCACATTTTTATAAATATTACGAGCTGACCCGACAGACGTCCTGTTTTTCGAAAGACACGTGGCGCCATCTATTATCATAATAACGTTATTGTTGTTTTCCTCGGGAACAGCATTTTTTTCGGGATGAAAGGTACC
The DNA here is from genome assembly GCA_963082905.1 of Oligia fasciuncula. Lineage (NCBI taxonomy): Eukaryota > Metazoa > Arthropoda > Insecta > Lepidoptera > Noctuidae > Oligia > Oligia fasciuncula. Next base: position 10,918,876 of record OY720387.1, read on the forward strand.
CTATGTCCGTTTCTGTCACCTGACAACGTATGTATATGCAAAATTTCAGGATGATCGGTTCAGTGGTTTAGGCGTAAAAAGGTAACAAACAAACTTACTTTCGCATTTATAATATTAGTTAGGATTATAGTAGCATAAAATTCGCTTTTCAAATATGTCTGTGTGACCACGTTGTTCTTCTTACGCAACTAATTTAAATGCGGTGTTCACCATCATTTAGGAAATTTCCGCTTTATTTATAAATGTTGTGTGCAGCAGAGGTGGCCCAGTGGTAACGACCGCGACTTACCAATTGTAGGTCGTAGGTTCAAACCTAGACAGGCGCTTTACTTTGTGTAAATTATTTCATCACCACTGCTTTCAAAATGGTGAAGGAAAACATCGTGAGGAAACCGGCATGTCCTAGAACCAAAAATTCGAAGACATGTGACATCTACCAACTCACACTGGGCCCGCGTGGTGAATTACGGCCTACTTCCTCTTACCGAGAGGAGGCCTGTATCCCAGCAGTGGGAATATTATAGGCTGATTGTGCTTATAAACGTTGCTTAAAGTTAATAAAAGTTTAAACGTCAAAAATGTGTGGTTAAAGAGTCGCTAATCATTATTTAACTATAAACAAAGTTTATAAATAAGCCCCATGATTCCGGTAAGTTGCGTAAAATACATACTAACCTTACATATATTAAAGAAATCTCAATGTTTTGTCAAGTCATGAAATCCGTGCGAAGCAGGGACGGGACAGTTTCTCGATAAAATAAAAAATAAATTTTCAAATCCTCTACATATGACGGAGTTATGCGCAAACATACATAAAAAAAAATATTATAATCATTCAAATTCAGAACCTCCTCCTTTTTTGAAGTCGATTAAAAAGATAAACCGAACTAAGTCCAGTCTTCGCGGTCTACGAGTAGGTGTTACTTTTTAAGCGTTCCTTTGTTTCTCTTATTATAATAGAGCGGACATGAAACAACAATCAAATGCTAGACAAAAGAGGAGATAATTGGTGGCCTGTACAAACCTATGTAGTGCACATTCGCTGTTCCCGCACAGAAACGACGTGGCGAGCTCATAAAACCTTATCTGTACCCTTCGGGGAGCGTTGCCATTGATTTTGCTACTTGCCTGTTTTAGAGATTTTCGGGCGAGTGATTCTTTTTTCTAACATTTTTTCTATAATTTACTTTACATTTGAAATTGCCATCGATACGTTAAGAAGAGATTTAAAATTCATGGAAGATATATTTAATACAGAGTGTAGGTGCATTTAGACTAGATTTTCCTGATCTGGACCCTGAATGTGTCAAACGGTGCATTGAATTTGTAGGTGTCGAACGAAGTCGCAGGCGAAAAAGGGTTATCAGTCTGTTGGTCATCTGTTATATCAGTCTGTTGGTCATCCGTCCTAATAAGGCGTATATAAAAGTGAATTGATCTCTATTATGTAAGCTTACACATAAAATGGTCAATTTGAAGGACTTCGTGTGGAAACCAATCACAATAACATAGGGGCATCCACACACACACTACCGCCGCACTTGCCTCAGGCCAGCCCCACATGGCCCTACAATGAACATTGTATTGTATTGACGGGCACCGCTTGAAACCGGGCTTTAAGGGCCATGCTCGCAACCCATCTGCTGCGCCCCCTGACAGGGATGTAACGATTACCCACAGAAAATAGAAGTTAGCTTGAGATGGACATTTGTTTGGTATACTTCACGTTATGTGCGTAATAAACCTATGCATATATAGCAAGCACTAAAAATAAGTATTTCTGTTAACTCACTTTAAATTTTTACCGACTTCAAAAAAAGGAGGTTATCAATTCGATACGTATGTATGTAATATTATTGGAATTGCATTATATTCACACATGACAATCTATTAGGGCTTCCAAACAAATATACAAAATTTTGTAGACGTATGTATGTATGTATGTATGTATGTTTGTCCACGCATATCTCCGTAACTATTAATCGGATCGTGACCATTCTTTTTTTATTGGCTTACATTTACTTCAACTTAGGGAACAGTGCAAGTTTCATCAAAATCGATTCAGTAATTTTCAAGATATGGACTAAGACGTGAAAGTGTGACGGCCTGGCTTATTGATACGAGCTACGGGTGTAGTGTCAAAGCGAAAACATCTCAAAACCTTGGTCAAATTCTAGTGCAACAACTAAAAATCACGAAATAAAAAGTAATTTAAAAAAATTAAACCGACTTCAAAAAGAAATTAACTCAAAATTATGAAATAATTTTAATTTCGGAAGTCGGTGGCAAAAAACTAAAACTATAAAAACAGAATATCCCAATTGACACCGACTTCCGAAATTAAAATTATTTCATAATTTTGAGTTAATTTCTTTTTGAAGTCGGTTTAATTTTTTTAAATTACTTTTTTTAGAATAATCAGTATATAACGTACGGCTTTGGTAAGTAATTGATTCTAGTGAGATGAACAAACTCATAAACACCGGACGAATGCAAGTAAGACTCGTGCTATGATAGTGCCGTTTCAAAGCTTTGTCCGGCTGCCTGGATTTTTTTAATATTTTTTATTGCTATTTGGGCCCGGTCTTCACCCTGATCACGCCTGGTGAAAAGATTACCAAAAATTTACCAATTCTGGATTGAAGGACAAACTTAACTTTGCAGTCGTCGTTTTTTTTCCTCATACAACACAGATGCCTATGGGGACAGCCACACAAAATAGCATTCTCTCAACTTATGGAATTATTGAACTTTTAATTATCTCAACTATTCTCATTTTCTATTATGACAAGAATAATTCGCTGAGTCAAAGCGTCATTTACTTAGCTAATTACAATTTAATTAATAACAGCAACACTGATTCACAGAGGTCTTGTTGTACTTGGGAAAGATGTAGGCTAAAATTACTGTTATTTAATACCTCAAATGATTATAATAGGTAAAGAATGGTTACTGTTAGGATAAAATCAAAATAAGTCTAAAATTAGACTACCGCTGACTCTCAATCAAAATAAGTGCATCTATGAAAAGGTACAGACGCCAGCACATCAAGTTACTACAATCTGTCAGATTTCTTTAATAGATTTTCGACTTTATTGCTAAAACATAAGGTTCAAGGTTGATTGGGAAAATCTGACAGTTTCGGGTAGGTTGACCTGCTGGCGTCCGTACTATTTTACAGTATTATTATTAAACTTTTATTTTAGTCACGTGCGTACTTTAAAATTGATGACAAATCACAAAAAATCATTGCGGCGTACGTACATGTTTCAAAACACTAACGAGTTCACAAAAACCACCTAAACGCTACGGATGCGGTTCACAGTGTCAATCATGTGAATTCTAATTTTTGAACGGCTAAAAGCATGGCTTTAAAAAGACTAGTCGCAACAAACCTCATAAAACACACCCAGACTAGTCAAGTCAACTCGCCCGTTCAAACGCGCCAACGCGTCGGGGATTGAAGTACCAGCAACAATGACGGTCTTTGGCTTTTGTAATACTTTATTATGTGCTGGCAAAGATCCCCTGACAAAACTTTATTGGAACATGGAGTATGAACACTCGGCCTGATATGAGACACTAGTTAGAATAGACTGACATTATTCGATAGGTTTTCATGACTTCATGCCTTATAGAGTTACAGTTACTAGCTTCTGCCTGCGACTTCGTCCGCGTGAAATTTCTTGTTCCCCTGACCCATCGCATCGCATTGTATCGCCTGTACGTGGTACTTCGTTTTCGCTTAGTGTTGTTTCTTTTTAGGGTTCCGTGCCTCAAAAGGAAAAACGGAATGCTTATAAGATCCGTTTTCTCAGGAACGCGTAGAGTTATAAGGTTGAAATTAATAGTAAATACACAAAGCTGCAATTCCTTGAATCAGTGAAAGAATCAACCTTCTAAGTCAACGCTATCAAAAGATACGGGCGTTTATGTTCCGTTTATGCCGCATATTTTGACACTCGCAAGGGAATGAAAACCTATAGGGTACTTCCCGTTGACCTAGAATCGTGAAATTTGCCACGAAGCAATTTCATGTAGCACAAGTAAAGGAAAGAATCCGAAAACTGTAAATTTGTAGATACACCTGATCCGGTTTTTTTTCACTACTTCAAGGGATTGCAGCCCTGAGTATTTGATATTAATTTCAACTTGATAACTCCACGCGTTCCTGAGAAAAAGGATCTTGACAGATGGACAGTACTTTTTTGAGTTATGGAACCCTAAAAAGGTAAAATAGGTTTCATTATTACAGAACCATCCTACAAAGCTCAAAGTGGGGTTGAACAAAGACACAGTTCTTACATTAAATAAGGGTAAATTACTTTATACATAATGAGTGAGCAACAACTTCCAAAAACATCCTTTTCCGGGAAACTAATTAAATAAGAAAATCCGTTGTGTCAGTGGTGTTTATAAATAAAATAAAATAAAAAAGCCTTTTATTTCTTGCAAAAATAGTTAAGTCAAAGACATTTTATTCATCGGATATGGTAGGTACAATACATTTTGATCGTTTTAATCCTTAAAAGGGTTAATTGTACTCATCATTATGAACAACTTTTAATATACGACCAACCCCTTTTTTTCGGATGGGAAGTCATCAAATGACCCCTCCCGCTCTGGGTGGAGCGGAAGGGAGTGTCAGACTCTTACTGACTAAAACCCACCCGTTTCCTTCCTTAGCCCTTTATGTTCCGGGCCAGCGGTAACCCTTTCGGACAATCCCGCTGACTCGGCAGGCTTCGGCTCTAGCGGGCCCCTTCTCTTTTCTCTTCTTCTTCTTCTCTCTTCTTCGAAATTAATTAACCGATTTTAATGAAACTTCATACGCATAAGCAGGATACAAAGTTCAAAAAGTTACTTGAGAACATTTTCGAAATGTCTTATAAAAAAAGAAAACTGTCAATCTCTGTTTCTATGGAAAATTTAAAATCGGTCTAATTTGGCTGTAACACAATTTTTCGATAATGTTCTTAAGTAACTTTTTTCCTGACCTTTGTATCCTGCTTATGCGTATGAAGTTTCATTAAAATCTGTTCATTCATTTCGAAAAACAAGGGCTTGAAAGTTTGTAGGAAATGGCGTAAACGATTTTTGCAGTATGTTTCAGTGGGTGGATAATGACGAGATCTGCGTATGAAATTAGTCACTGTCATAATATCGTATTTACTATAGCAACGAACGATATTTCGTCGACGTCGAGTCGAGCGCACTTCCTACTTGTTTGACCTGTTATTATGGGTTCAATACATCGGAACGATACTCACTACGCGATTTTGGTATGGTGTTTTTACAGCTTCCATATATTTTTATTAATTTACAATTTTTGGAAAGCTCCATAACAGCTGATTCCGATTCGTATCAAGGATAACATAACAAAACATCACGACTGTAGTCCTGAAGAATTAGGCAGGGGACATAGGTATTAAGAAGGAGCATTGGTCAGTTTCCTAATAAAGTCATGATTTTTTTGATACCGCAGTAGGGATCGTACTTATAGAATAAACTGTCGTTACAAATAACAGATTTATACTCGCTTTTGTCCGCGGCTTGCCGCGCGGATGTCGGAAAATATCCTATGGGAACGTACTACCGGAAGAATATTTATAGGAATAATTCAGTAATACATTGATTTTTATTAGTCTATTAGTTTACGCAGCGTACGATGAGTTTTTTCCGACATATTTAACTATCATCGCAATATTTCATCCAATTTACACAAAAACTTAAAGATTTATAATATTATAGGTACTATATTAATTATAATATTATAATCACTCCGTCGGTTGGTGAAAACCGTTCTAGTGAGTTTATACCTAGTGATGCAATGCCTATTTTCAATCAACCCAACAAAAAATCCCCCATTTAAATTTTCCATAACCACCCCGTGTGAACCGAGTAACTCTTGTCATGTTACAACTACCATCGACTGGTCATTCCTCCTACTGCCGCCATGTAGTCTAGTCGAAGACGATATAATGTCACACTCCAGTGCAATCGCAAAGGTAATCTCGACACTCGACTTAACTTACTTACTGAACCCTGTGGTCCTAGCACGAACGCACGGAGTAAACATATCGTAAATTTGAACTACTATAAAATTTTAAATCAAAACATCACATAGATTTAGTTTTAAGACTATTCATATCTATGATAATAGTGTGCTCAGTCTCGAAAATTAAAACCAAAATGCTATAAAAAACCGTTAAAATTGACGTTACGTTTACGTCGTCGGAAAACATCGTGAGGAAACCGGCATGTCCTAGAACCAAAAATTGGAAGACATCTGACATTTACCAACTCGCACTGGGCCCGCGTCGTGGATTACGGCTCACTCCCTCTCACGGAGAGGAAGCATGTGTCCTAGCAGTGGGAACATCATAGGCTGATTTTGCTTATTATGCTTATCCTGCCGTCGCACTTTCGTGCTAGGGCGCTTGAACATACACTAACACTAAGTAAGCAGTTCAACTTTACGATGCAAAAATACTTTGGTAATAGAAACTACATTTTTTCTCGTAGTTTTCTTATTTTTTGCTTCTATTTCCTGAGTGGCATGGTTGATTTTTTTAGGACTGTGGTAGCCGCGGAAGTGATTGCAGTACGGAAAGTAATAGCTTGCAGCCTGATAGCTTGTCGGTTTTCTATACAATCTATCATGGATGAGGCAAGTGTTGCAGGATGAAAAAAAAATTAAAAAGTTTTTATTGGAATTCTCACAGGAAGATAACACATATTTGAAAAATAAAAAGATCAGTATAATAAAAAAAATAAGATTAGTGTTATCTATGGTGACATATACAATGCCTAGAATAAACTGCCAAAATTAAATGGCCACTATCACCAGACGGATTAGTGGCCACTGTTTGTTTAATATTTTCCGACAGGAAACCTCTACTGCGCACTCTCTAACAAACTAAACAGAACGCCAGATTATTCACACAAAAATTACGATCACATTGATTTTTACACAATTTCGTCTTCTTATCTTTGTCAATCTGCCGAGCCTTTTTCCAACTATGTTGGGGTCGGCTTCCAGTCTAACTGGATGCAGCTAAATACGAGTTTTTTACATGAAACCACTGCCTATCTGACCTCCACAAGTCCACGACCCAGTGACTGGGAAACGCCCCTTGCTAAGACTGGTTGTCAGACTGTTGGGCTTCTTACTTTTCTTATTTATTTTATTTATTTATGCAAACCTTACCTAAAACTACCATTACAGATCAGCGACCCAATACGGTAGAGTGGCCTTACATGCTAAATCCTTAATCTTCATCCTATAAAATCTTGTTAGTATGAAGCCCAACAATCGTCAATCGTAGGATTGACAGCCGGGACCAACGGCTTAAAGTACTTTCCGAGGCACGAAGGGCTTTCGGTATGTAATGGATGGGCACCCATCCACCAACTGACCACGACCAGCGAAGCTTAACCTTATATCAACCCATGCGAGCTCCGCATCTTTGTAGTCTTAAAACTATTTCTCTGAAGTACTGTAAATAGACATTTTCAATGTAAGCAAAACAATTTTCAACGTACAAACGACCAACTTACAATGAACAGCAATTACCACTTAAAAATTATTACACTTTGTTTACTTCATCTCATCCGAAATGGACCACAATTAATTAATTAGAAATGTTAGTTAGTACACCCAAGACGGCATTCAGTGAAATAGGTACACAGTTCCATTTATCACACAAATGGTCTACACTAATTACGTAGTGATTGGAGTAGACTGAATCAATGATTTCCGAGTGTTTTAAATTTAAGTTAGCCGTTCACGAATTCACAACCTTTCCAACAAGATAAATAAATAAGCTTGCTATACTTTTATAACCTCATCACATACGAAAAAAACGCTTGTTAACCGGCCGTCCACTGTCCGTCTGTCGGTCCTTCTGTCAACGGGCTGTATCTAATGAACCGTAATAGGCAGACAGTTGAAATTTTCACAGTGGAAATACACACTGTATTTCCACTGTCGCTATAGCAGCACATAATAAAAATAAAATAAAGTTCATAAAAAATAAAGGGTCACCCATACAAGAAAAAAATAACTATAACTAAAAACATTATAAGTACTCTTAGGAACAGCCTGTATCAATTCAAAAACTCTCCACCACTTTTTGTTCTAACGATGGACGGCCGGATTGGTCACCGATGTGCACTGGTTAGTTTTTAGCTAATAGTTCGCTTATACCCGATATTTTTTTTTTTTTGTTGTTACTCTTTGTCTAAGTACCTACTTAGGTGGTTATAATTATCTAAATTATGTAGTCGATGATTTTAGTGCACGGTAAAACTCTAATGAGTTTATGTTGGCACCAACTTAAATGTATAAAATGTATGTGTACTACTGATTAAATAAAAAAAAAAAAAAAAAAGAAATGTTTTTTTGGCATTTTTTGCCTTGTGGCATGAAATCCTTCGTGTGCGAGTTCGACTCGCACTTGGCTGATTGTTTTGGCATATTTTATTTCATTTCCAGGTCAAGAAAATACTCTGCTGTAATTGTAATTAATGTTACAAAGTCTATTGTAATCCGTTCCCCATGACAACTCTTCACACATTGAGAGCAAGAGCGAGAGCAAAGAGGGGCACAGATAAAAAAACGTAAACATTCCGTGTGTCGAATCTTACACGTGTGTCCCTTTTATGGTTGCGTAGCCAAATGACAAAAACAGAAATCTTATTAAAAAAAAGTGGCTTTCCAGGCAGTGCCGACAGAAGTGAAAACAAAACACAAACATAATACTTTGTCATCACTCACTGACATAACCATACTAATGTTATTAACTCTGTCTGTATGTTACCTTTTCACGCCTAAACCACTGAACGGATTTCGATAAAAACTAACTAACTAAGATAACTTATGCGGGTGAAACCGCGTGGTCTGCTAGTCGGATATACATTAAAACCGAGTACATCCCGAGGACAGCCGAACACATCCGAAGCGGTGTTGGTTACGGTAACAGTGGCGCGAGTTGAATAGTTTTTTCCCATCTCAAAAATACCCAACGCGCCTAAAGAAGTTTTCAAAAAAATCTGTTCGGAAAAAGAAGGTGTGCCGGATGGCGATATCGCTGGACGCGAAGTGTCTATCCAGGTTTATTAAATCCCGATGTGACGGTAGGTCTTTCCTAGTCCAGACCACGCTGACGTCCTGCATCTATAGGGTCCGGGTATCTTCGTGAATCAGTTGGCGGCTATAATATCTTGAAGTCTAGTAAGGAAGGAGTTTCTTGACGTAGAAATAATAATACCGAAATGATAAGTGTTTAAGAAGCGCTTGCGGGACTCTTCAGGAGTACTAGTTTAAGTATTATTTATATAAATAAAAAGAAAAGTCCTGACTGACTGGCTGACTCATCAACGCCCAGCCCAAACCCTTGGACCTAGAAAGCTGAAATTTTGCACGAGGTTTCCTTTATAATGTAGACAAGAAGTAAGGAAGGATTTTTCGAAATTCAAACTCAGAAAGTATTCCTTGAGTTAATAAACTTAAAACTTGTCACGAATACTTACATAAGTAAATTATGAACATTGGAATTTTTCGTTATTTTTTTTTCCCCTAAAGAGGGATTGGGGGGTGTCAAAATTTGTATGGAAGAATTTTAACGCGCGGTCCAATTACCTTAAAACTCGGCATTTATACATAAGACTAAAAATAAAGAATAACGTGTATCAGGGTTTTTCGAAAATCTACCCCTAACGGGGTGAAAGGGGTAGTTGATTATACACGGGAGGATTTTACTGCATGGTTTGATTAACTCGAAAATTCGTATAAATAATCTTTGAGTTTATTAACTCAAAGATTATTATATATTATATTATTATATACGTATTTAACATATCCCAAATAATTTTTCGAAATTCAACCCTTATAGGAGGAATTCCTAGGGGATGAAAGTTTGTATGAAAAATCATATTCCTTGAGTTAATAAACTTTAAACTTACGTGATTTCCGAGACACGGAGGAGTCTTGGTATGTAAGATGGTCACCTATCCACAATCCAATCGCGGCAAGAACATGACGTACGGATCAGCACCATTCAGCTGTACCATTTTGAAGGGTATAAATGCACAAAAGCATCTGGGGTATATTTGGATCGTATCAATAATTAAAAATATTATGATGTTTATTTGGAATGAAGCGTCTTTGCCATTAAAGTCAATAGTTTTTGAGATACATGATGTTTTCGGTTATAACTACAGAAATATCTTTGTTTTTTCGATAAATTTATTTATTACGTAATAGAAACGTATTTTTGCGGTCAATAAAATCAATAGTGTGCGTGCATAAATATTCATCCCAACTATGGAACCCTTCACTGTGCGTGGTCCGACACGAACTGGTCCTGTTTTTTTGATATTCTTACACCCACTGTCAACATTAAGGGACCACGTGTATAAAGTTATTTTCGCACCTCCGGAAAGTATTTTTATAGCTTTGTCATATTTATTTATAGCGTCTCGATAACTACTTTTAAAATCATCTGAGAATTCATGTGTTTTTTGTATCCAATAAATAAAGAACAAGAATTTTGATGCAAGTGAGTAGCATAACGACGAATGATCTTCGAGACCACTGAAATAATGAAAATTTGCTCCTAACTGAAGTCGAAGAAGGAGTCCGGTCTGAAGTCGTTAAGTCTGGAATCGCCAACATGTCTTGAGGAAGCGTGGTGATCAGTGCTCGTGCCTTCTCATTATAAGAAGAGCCTGTGCCCTGTAGTGGACCATATTAGGCTGGTATACAGGTTGGCAGGGACATTGAAACCATGATCCTAGACCCCCGGTGTAAAAAAAAATCGTCGGTTAGTAAAAACGGTCAAAATGTATGGAACTGCAATTTTTTTTTATAATCGTCGAATAATTTCAACGCCGACTTTTTCTAATGGTTCCGAATCATGTACCTACCTACTGAATCAATGGTAATAGGTTGCGTGCCATGTTCCTGCCAGCCTGTATTATTATTTACCTCCTAAATTAGCCTGAGCTACTAAACTCACAGGAACCGCAACAAAAAGTGAGAAAACAAAAAAAACCGCCAAAATTATATTAAAAATGCGAGCAAATGGAGTGACGTGTGCTGAGTTTTACGGCGGCAATAACTCATAAGTCATGGGCGTAATGTGCGTGAAATAGATTCCGCGCGCCCTCTGGCAGATTCTAGAAGAAATGTTTAAATTCAGCCTGCCGCGGCCCGCTGGCTCGGAACGCTAAATTAGCCTGCCACACCGCAGAGAGCGTTGTTTGAAATATTATGTGAAATGTTATGAGTATCAGCCTCAACGTGGTTTATGTTGACATTACTTTATTCACATTATTTTTTGGAGTATCTGCGGATTTTTTTCTTTGGTCTTGTGTATGTTACAGGGTAGATGAATAATTAAATAGATAGCACTGGTGCCCCTGTGGTAAGGGCCCCCACTTACGAGTTGAAAGTCGTGGGTTTAAACCCAGGCAGGCGCTATACTTTGTGTAAATAATTTGATCATCACCCGGCCGGCATGTCCTAGAAACAAAAAAATCGAAGACATGTGACATCTCTACCAACCCGCACTGGGCCCGCGTGGTAGATTATAGCCCGTGGTAGATTATAAGTCTGTGTCCCAGCAGTGGGTACACTATAAGCTGATTATGCTATAGGTATTGAGATTCTACCTACTATGTCGAGTTACAAGTTACATTATGTATTTTAATTGGTGTTTGTCTTTTGCGTTACAACAATACCTACTTAATTATGTGCTGCGGTCTGGCGGAAAAAATCATTAAATTATTAAACCCTAGACCGTAGACAGAGTAATCTATAGACTCATGGTATCCGTGTCACCGAAAGGGACAAAAAAAAAACCGGCAATCTTCATCATACGCTTACCATCAGGCGTGATCGGGGTCAAGAGCGGGCCCATTTAGTAATAAAAAAATAAAATAAAAAAAAACTATAATTTTTACAGCATATTAAACTGCGCCTTACCATTTTCACAGTTGCGCAAATGTACTAATAATGAATTATGCACGAAAAAGATCTTATTTTCCGTTTAATCGCGGTGTATTTTATTATTCCTTCATACACGTCAAACTTGTTGTGCACATTAATGTGCTTAGCCGACACACAGTAAGGTCTCTTTTCTTTGCTAGTGACGTTAATAATTATATTTCACTTTTTCTTGGGCGAATGAAAAAGAAGATATGCAGCAGTCTATAGTGTAGGTACTCTGTCTACGCCCTAGACGGTAATTTTTTATAACTTTTCAAAGTCACATGAAATTATTTCACTAATAGGTTTAAAAAGCATTGAATTTACATTACATAATGTTATTAAATTGTTATTATTTATTCGCTTGTAGTTTAGTTAGTATCTATGTATAACTTTAATTTATAATTACCTTGGGAATAATGTAAATTATCTAAACATGATTTTGATAAATATTTTAGTGTTCCCGTGGGTGCAAGTTATTCAAATAACTGATTAAAATTCAGAGTGCTCTATTTTATATTTCATAAATAGATACTTATTGGAAACGGAGCAAAAGGTACAGTCACGAGCAAAAGTATACAGTATACACTTGGCTTTATTCAAAGGCGATTTTCTCCTTTATTTTTGAATTCAATTTTATATTAGTAGGAACATAGTATTTTCGGACCCATAGGTATATGTAAAGTGTCGTATTTTAACGTTGCATTCGTTATTTCGTGAAAAAATCGCAATTTAAAAATTGCCAAGTGTTGACATATTAGTGCTCGTGACTGTACTCGTAAGGATCGTAGTGATGGACTTCTGTAGTTTGGTTAGTAGTTTCTGTCTACCCCTATGCAAAGAAGCTATGAGTTTATCTACTTATAGGTTTTTTTTATTATTAGACAAAACTATACTTTTTATAGAAACAAACATTGTACTTACCTATCTATATAATTATATAGGTACAAATATTTTTATTGTTTCTTTTTCAGAATTCGTAGATAAGCAATAAATATGAAGTACCTACTGCAGACCTGTATGAAAAGCTCTAACTGTAAACCTGTGCCTTTCATGAGTATTAAAATGTCGACATTGATAAAAATGAAACGCAACTATAGGGCACCACAAAAATATCTGTTGTAGAATATTTTGCATAATTTACATTCCCTTTAAATATCACATTTATATTCATAAACATAATATTGAAACATTTCGCCCTAATTCGCTAAAAAGGTATTGTGTAAATTGGCAACGACGGCGAATTTCGCGTCGAAATCAATTCGTGCATGTTGAAAAACCACAACAAATTGAAATACACCGAGACCGACAAAGCTCGCAATATTATTAATTGATCGAAGTAGACAGAATGAGAATAATTTGATCTGTTTGATTATAGATACACACTACCTACGGTACGTACAGGTAATTAATTACACAACTCAATTTTCGGATGTTTCAATTCCATTTACCTACGTACAAAATTTGAAGATTTTATAGCGCTGTATGACCAGACTTTGCAATTTTCGTAATTCTAAGAACGTTCACAGTCAGGGGGCCTAAAAAGGCCACTTTTGCAGAATCATATAAGGAATTCATCAAATCATTATAAATCATAATAGACAGTTAACTGTTAAGTTAATCGTATCAAATCCCATTGGTGAAGGATTTTTCAGTTATTTTTTTTTGTCTGTGCTATACCAATCCAAATCCAATCCCAATCTCTTGCAACGAAAAAAAGCAAAATACGTTTATGATTCTGCCAAAGTGGCCTTTTTAGGCCCCCAGATCTCAGTCTCAATCTGTCGAAAACACCTCTAATTTCCCTACATTTTTGACAAGTTTTTGACATTTCTTTGTCGTCGAGATACTCCGACTGCGACTAGATTTTGAACGTTTTAAATTACAAGAATTGGCCTTCTGAACCCGCCCCAAGTCACGCTTTTCTGTAACTTAAGTGGACAATTTTAACACAGAAAAGCATGACTTGAGTGCGGGTTTAGGTCACACGATAAAATAGTATACGATACGTGTGACTTAAGTAGTCTAAGTAGTAATGTACTATTTCCAACGTTAGAATTCTAAAACAAACTCCAGCACAGTACGAAACTATATCAACATTCAATACTGCCCATTAGACCAGAATCATAACCGAAGAAGCGGCTGCAATATATCAGTAAAAAGTTAAAACGGGCTAAAAAGGCCGGAGCGATCATAAAAAAATCCGCGTGGAATAAAGGCGCGACGAAGCGTTGGCTCTGAAGCGGCAATGAATAATCCTTGCGTCAGCACCACGCGAGCTCACTGCCCAATTAAAAACGTACTCTTTCGACGATTTTTAGCTTAGAATATTGTATAATAAGCCAATAAAATACCCCACTTAACGCCCTCCGAGCCCCGCCGCTATGAAATATGCACTTCTCAACCTCATTATGGCAAGCTGAAATTAAATGCAAGAACTACGACTGGAACGTCGCGTACAACTTAACTAATTGAAATTTAACGTTTTCATTTAAATATTTTTGAACGGGTTGTTTGTGTTGAGATTAAGATTTAGGTAAATCTGAGAGAAGATTAATAAAAAAATAATAATATTCAAGTATAAATTAAAGTAAAAATAGGATTTATATTAATTACAATCGAGGAAAGTTAAATTCTAACTGTAATGTAGACCTGCCTGATCTAGGTTTATGGAAAACCTGTGTTTAATGGAATACATGAGAATACATCTTTACAAATACCTAAATAACATTTTGTCTGTCTGTTTGTTCCGGCTAATATCACAGGCTGATCAGATGTTATACCTAAAGAGTAACTTTTTTAGGCTAGTTTTATTTTAGAAAAAAAAAGTAGGGTTCCGCGTAAAAAGAAATTAAACCCATTAAATCCAATTGGTTTTCCGACAAGCACACGAAAGTAGTCGAGGGCACAGCTAGTTAAACATAGTTACCGCACGTAAGTTTCAATGCTTAGTATATACCTAACATGCTGATTAATCACCAACTAGGTACAGGTTAACTACGTATCTATGCACTAAATTAAATGCCAGCGATTACAGAGTAATGTGTAAACCAGAGGCTTCAATTAACAGCGCTACATAATCAAATTTCACACTCTGAAGGAGTAGCTAATCTGTGCTGGGAACACATCCCTGGCTTTGACGTGGCCTTCTGGTTGATTCGAGTATGAACAGCATATACGTTGTGTAAACTTGGCTTGATTACATTCAACTTACTCGAGGGTACTTTGTAGGTTACCAAGACATGTCAAAAAAGTTTTGAGATTCTTGATTTTCTTGCGCTACGTGTATCTATCGTGTTTCTAATCTAAATATTCATTGTACTTAATTATGGTTTTTATTTATTTTGGTTTTTTGAAGTGAAAACTTCTTTAAGCGCGTTGGGCATTTTTTGAGATGGGAAAAAATCATTGAATTCCCGCCAATTGTTACCGTAAGCGTTACCGCGCGTGTTTTGTTTATAAGACGATTAAAAAAATACCCGCTTTGGATGTGTTCAGCTGTCCTCGGGATGTACTCGGTTTTAATTTATATTCGATATGTCAATGAGCAAAGTAGTCTGTTTGTGTTTTGTTTTCACTTCTGTTGGCACTCCCGAAGTGCCACTGTTTTTTTTTTCTAATCTTTAATTTACAGTTTTATTTTTAAATCTCCTCGTAGGATTTATAGATGTCTCCGTGTCCGTCTTGTTTCTGTGGCGTTACAGCGGGCCCTATCAGAATACCAGCGCTGCGGTATTTATTTTTTAAATATCGCAGCACTATGATGGAATTAGCCTTTTTGGCCTCGCACAGGTCTTTTTTCTTCTATTGTTAAATTTTTTTATGTTATATGGTTTTAAATGTTCACTTTTAGGGTTCCGTACCCAAAGGGTAAAAACGGGACCCTATTACTAAAACTTCGCTGTCTGTCCGTCCGTCCGTCTGTCTGTCACTAGGCTGTATCTCAAGAACCGCGATACCTAGATAGTTGAAATTTTCACAAATTGTGCATGTATTTCTGTTGCCTCTATAACAACAAATACTAAAAACAAAATAAAATAAATATTTAAGGAGGGCTCCCATACAACAAACGGGTTTTTTTCGGCGTTTTTGCCTTGTGGTGCGGAACCCTTCGTGTGCGAGTCCGACTCGCACTTGGCCAGTTTTTTACTGTGCGTGTCCCAAATAAAATATATTTCTTTCTTCTTTACTTTCAAAATTTTCCGAACCTGAAAAAATAATAAGTAATAGCAAAACAATATTTTCTTTAGAGAAATATTTCAATTTCAATGAAACACTGCAAAAAAGGCGTTTTAATTCTCAAAGTAGGTATTAACTGGCACATTATCATATTTTAACGTCAGTTCTTCCTCAACCTGAAACAATAGTAATAGGAAAAATTAAATGACTTATAACAGTTATTACATTCTCAGGGAAGATCACACGCCCAAAAATGAAAATACAAAGATATAAATCTTCAAAATATGCAGAGATGTTGCCAAAACGCTATGTAAAGGAACAGGTAGGTAGGTACTTATTTCGCTCCAAAAATCATGAAAGGAACGTCGGAAGCGTCTCCTTTAATTCATCGCGAAAAATGGCCACTTAGGTATCTACCTGCCTGTAATTACGTTTCAATTTTCTTTAGCGACTGCTGAGGTGTCTTCTTAGGTTATTAAATTATGTTATAATACACGCCATTGCTCGTACGGAGTAAGTTTTGTATACTTCCTTAAATTAAAATTCGTGTTTATGGAGGAATCTAGTAAGCTCACTGAAACTCAAACTATCGGTGTTATTTTTTAATAAGCTAATGCACCTTAACTGGGATTATCACACGTTGGGCAGACGGGCAGGCATGGCGCATCTTGAGCAGTCAGTCAAACTCAAGCCATTTATTTAAATTAATCTAATAACGCGTGGTGGATTACGGCCTACTCCCTCTCACCGAGAGGAGGCCTGTGTCCCAGCAGTGGGAACATTATAGGTTGACCAGCTGCGCCCCATGGTTTCACCCACTTAAATGTCGATCCCGTGTGAATATCGGGATAAAAAGTAGCCTATATGTTAATCCAGCTACCTCCATACAAAATTTTATCAAATTTGGTCCAGCCGTTTGAGCGTGAAGAAGTAAAAAACATATAAACACACACACACACTCACAAACTTTCGCCTTTATAATATTAGTGTGATAATGACTTGGCCCGACACATACGCTGCCATCAGCGCATCAAATTTGGTCCAGCCGTTTGAGCGTGAAGAAGTAAAAAACATATAAACACACACACACACTCACAAACTTTCGCCTTTATAATATTAGTGTGATAATGACTTGGCCCGACACATACGCTGCCATCAGCGCATCATAGTTTGTGATCTTCCTGTACGAGTTGCAATAAATACTTTTTCTTTCTTTTTTATCAGAGAGACATTAAACGCTTATCTGGTTTTAACCAAAGCCTTGACTGTAATTAAAAGGAAGCCGATCCCTATAATACAATGACTTCGAACATCCTTCAAACAGTACACAACATAACATCACGCCTTTAATCCCTGACGGGTTAAAAAAAAAGAAAAGAAAGAAATAAAAACTGTTTATTCTTCACAAACAAAACGCACATTGCATATAAAAAGAAAAAATAAAATAATAAACAAAAAAATAAAAGATAAATATACACACACGACGTAATCAAATGCCTCGTACTCAAGCTTAAAAAACAAAAAAATGTTGACAATTTTGCTTGATGTCAGGGCCAGGGACCAAAGACAACACACATTATTTTATTACTTGACATTGACAATTTGAGATTGACATTTGACAATACAAATCACAAATCAATCCGATAGGAGTATAGGAGTATATGTGTTCTGTGGTGATGCGGCTACATATTAGTAATCTGTGGGTGATGCGCCCGCGTCACTGGCCTAATTATGACAACAAAACAAAGTGAAAACAACAACAATCAAAACAAAATGCCAATTGGTTAGGTAGAGGTGTACCTGTCATACACCCACATTTCGCCAGTTTTGTTCAAGACATAGGGGGTGGCTTTGCCATCAACCAGGCACAAATCCAGACCCCGGACTGCTACTGAGAAATTGCAAATGAAAAACTTAAAAAAAGTAATTTAAAAAAAAATTACCGACTTCAAAAAGAAATTAACTCAAAATTATGAAATAACTTTAATTTCGGAACTCGGTGTCTTGGGATCTGTATTTGAGTTTTATTTAGTTTTTTGCCACCGACTTCCGAAATTAAAGTTATTTCATAATTTTGAGTTAATTTCTTTTTGAAGTTGGTTAATTTTTTTTAAATTACTTTTTATTTCGTAATTTTTAGCGTTTACACTAGAATTTGACCAAGGTTTTGAGGTGTTTTCCCTTTGACACTACACCCGTAGCTCGTATCAATAAGCCAGGCCGTTACACTTACACGTATTAGTCCATATCTTGAAAATTACTGAATCGATTTTGATGAAACTTGCACTGTTCCCTAAGTTGAAGTAAATGTAAGCCAATAAAAACAATGGTTACGGTTAATAGTTGCTGAGAAATGTGTGGACAAACATACATACATACATACGTCTATGAAATTTTGTATATTTGTTTGGAAGCCTTAGTAGATTGTCATATGTGAATATAATGCAATTCTAATAATATTAAATACATACGTGTCGAATTGATAACCTCCTTTTTTTGAAGTCGGTAATAACACTGTCTGGCCTGGGATGCAAACCCAATGTTTAGCAGTAGCGCTTTCGACAATACGACCACTAGACCAAGAAAAATAATTCCCAAAAAAAATATGTTATGAATCCATAATTTCTTCAACACCCCGTATAAGAATTTGTTTGTTTTCGTTCAAACGTCTCGATGCAGCAACAAGTGGCTAAAATAAACAAATGCCGGATATGTTTGTGTTATGGTTCTCACACACTACACGTGGGTCGCGCCTTCGCACCGCTTGTATGGTGAAAAATATCAAAAAATAATACACACCAACTTTAAAGTTCAGTCAGTACTTAGATTTATGTAATTAATAAAATTTATAACTAGAAATTCTTCGTTTTTTGCTTTTCGTGAGGCCACAATTTTAAAAAACCGAGGGCACACATGTTTTTATTTAGATACGTAGCGTAGGTACTTCACTACCTGTGATAACAACACCATTAATTTTAGAACCTATTTTCTACTGTTGATGCTGTTTTGAGACCACTAAAGCATACAGAATGGTACAAATGCTATATAATGATGCTATATAGAATGTCAAATTAGCTAGCGAAACTCCACACACTAAACATGATATAACAAATTAAAGTGGTTTTTTGGATCAGACACCGCTGACATAATATGTCACGACTCCCAAAAATATCAATATCGATACCCATCCCGTATGTGGAGTTTCGCTAGCTAATTTAATTTGACCCTGTATCTATATGGTAAGACTAGCAGCGCCCCACGGTTTCACCCGCATAAGTGTCGATCCCGTGGGAATATCGGGATAAAACCTATCCTATGTCCTTCCCCGGGATGCTATCTCTCTGCCAAATTTTGTCGAAATCCGTTCAGTGGTTTAGGCGTGAAAAGGTAACATACAGGCAGACAGATAGAGTTACTTTCTTTGAATTTGTAATATTATAAGTATATGGATATAAAGTTATACTTCATGATATTGCCACAGCCCATATATGAACCGTCTACACTCGTCCTAATTCATCGGTAGCGCAGAAGTTGTAAACAAAATGGAGTAACTCTCTTGAAGTGATGACAGCTGGTGAGAAAGATCGCATCTTCCCCTAAGTCTACGTATCTTTTTTATTCCAGGGTTTTTGAACACGCATTTTTTGTAAGGTATCGTTACTATTCTTGTGTGAATTATGAATTACGTATACATACATGCATCGCTCTCGAGGGATGTCGATAAAAACTATCCTATGTCATTCTCCGGGATGCAATCTATCTCTCTGCCAAATTTTATCGAAATCCGTTCAGTGGTTGAAAGGTAGGTGAGGTGTTGAAAAGGTAACATACAGACAGACAGACAGACAGAGTGCGATTCCCAATAAATAAATTTTCTTTCTTTCAAGTTTAGTTTTTTTCAGAAGCTAGGTAGTTTATTTATATTAATAAGTTTTGGTAAGCAATATAATATATTACTTTGTCACACGCTTTATTTTACTGTGCATTTTTAATGTTTTATCAAATAAACAATAAAGGATTTTATCCATATCCAAAATCAGAAATTAAAACATTTAAAAGCGTTGTTTCAGCAACTTTAATTATAAATGTTGTCCGGAACAACATCATTACACCAACTTAGTCCATTATTTACACAATTTAATCAATGTAACGACGCCATTTAGTATTACGTGCCAATTACCAAATTGGATGAGGTCTAAGCGCACTCTTTAGCAAATCCATGGAGACAATTTCTTTAAAAGCCCTTAATATCTTTTTAAGAGTTCTTATCGCGGAAGGGGTACTAAACAAGGCGAGTCGCGAACATTATTTAGAAAAAAAAAAAGGAAACCGCAAGGAGTTTACTTGTTTCGAAAAGGCGGGGATTGCGGGATCAGATAGCGGCAGATTTGCGGCCGCGCCATTAACAAATTACCTCTTTATAGCGCTCCTGTTTAGGCTCCTTTATTTCTACATTATGAGTATAAGTTACTACTTTAACTAGATAATAATTTTGTTACATGAGTAGTTTTGTAGGGTGACATAAATCCTTACACGAGAGTTACATAATACAGGTAATAAAGTTATTGTGGTTATGAAGGATTTATTGGATACTTATATCTTAAAAATTACCAAGATCAATCAAAGTCAATGATTGGTTATCATCATTATGGATTAGTACATACATAATCAGCCTATAATGTTCCCACTGCTGGGACACAGGCCTCCTCTCGGAGAGAGGGAGTGGGCCGTAATCCACCACGCGGGCCCAGTGCGGGTTGGCAGATGTCACATGTCTTCGAATTTTTGGTTCTAGGACATGCCGGTTTCCTCACGATGTTTTCCTTCACCGTTATATTATGGACTAGCTGTGCCCGCGACTTCGTTCGCGTGGATGTCGGAACACAATAATGTGTCGCTTAGGAAAGGTGTAAAAGGAAAAATCTTCCGATCTTGTCTGGTAACGCTTTCCTTGCCTGGGGTTCTCAACCATAGCCCTTTCGACTGCACAGCAGTCACTGCGTCTTCAGGGTTCATAATGACAATGCGACGAAGTGTCACTTTGATTTTTGAGGATAAATAAAAATGAAAGCGCCTGCTCGAGGCTGATTGTCTGACCAAATAGCCATATTATGTCCATTTACCATAAGATACCTTGAGGGTCGATATGGTGCATTTCCGACGTTTGGCCCCCAAACTGGAACGTGTCGGGGCCGCCATGGGATCTGGAGGCGATAGTCCTCGCGCGCCTATAAGAGTGGCGCGCGGAGGCACTACGCCGGGGGGAAGATCCGCTTCCGCGGCAAATCGGTGCGGAGCGGACAGATCTCCGGCGCGATCTCATGGCGGCATGGAAAGAGCGACTGTCGCTACCCAGCGCAGGGCACGCCGCGATAGCGGCGATAAGACCCCTCTTTAAGGAGTGGCTAGAGAGGTGCCACGGCGCCCTCACCTACCGCCTGACGCAGGTCCTCACCGGACACAGAAGTTTCGGGAGGTTCCTGCACATCGTCAGGCGGGAGGAAACGCCCGGGTGTCACCATTGCTAGGATCGCTCAGAGGACACGGTGGAGCACACGGTGGAGGTCTGCCCCGCTTGTGCGGAGCACCGCCGTGTCCTCGTAGAGGCGATTGGCAGCGGCGGCGACCTCTCGCGTCCGGCTCTGGTGCAAGCCATGGTCCGGGGCGAGAGGGAGTGGGAGGCAGTCACCTCCTTCTGCGAAGCAGTCATGCTAGCAAAGGAGGTGGCGGGATGGCTCATGGAGAGAGCCTCCCGTCCCAGCCACCGTGGGAGACGCTCCGGGCGTCGGGAGCCGCGTGACGACTCCCGGCCACCGTAGGCGCGGGCCTGCGGGCGGAGAGTAATGGGTAGCCTGGGTTTTAGTCAGTAAGAGTCTGACACTCCCTTCCGCTCCACCCAGAGCGGGAGGGGTCATTTGATGATTTCCCATCCGAAAAAAAAAAGGGTCGATATGGTTTTAACCAAGACAATGGCTAAAAATTTAGTTATTGTCTCGAAAACATAATTTACAATACCTTTTTACGACATGGCAGTGCTACTTGTATTGGGTGTGCACCTTGACGTATCGCTGCCGGCCGTAGTCGAGTCGACGGCAGCGAAGAGTCCTGGGACGCGGTGGTTTCCTTCTGCGAAACGGTCGTCTCGCAGAAGGAGGCTGTGGAAAGGGAGAGGGAGATCTCATCCACTCACCCGGCCCGCAGTAGGCGCATCGGGCGTCGGCGGAGGGCGTACAACGCCCTCTTCCAGCCCCCCTAAACGGGTCCAGGGGCGACGAATTCGGGGACGTCTGTCACCGCCAACACATCAGGACTTGAGCTGGCGGCGCGTAGTGTTCCACGCGCGCCCCTCTTTGACGTCACCAGTCGGGGGTTGCGGAAGGATCGTACGGTCCCGCAACCCCCGACGTAGGTGTGAGACGGAACACTGGGTTGATTTTTAGTCAGTAAGAGCCTGACAGACCTCGCCGCCCGTTCCAGGGCGGCGGACATCCATGAAGATTTTCCACCCCGGAAACAAAAAAAAAGCGTGTGCACCTGCCGAACCTATACTCAATAAATCAACAGCCCGTCTTGAGGTGTGCGTTGAAGCGTTATCATGGTAATTTTTTTTTTAAAAATTCGAGAAAAAAGGCAAAAAAACTATGAAAGTTTGATAATTATGATCTTAAAACCTTATGTCACTAAGAAAATGCTTCTCTGTTAACAATGTTAGAAAGGTTGCTTGCCCCTCGAAAGAGCTCCTAAATAAAGTTGCCCGTGTGTGTGTTTGTTTCGGCCTTTCTTCTCAGAGTAGTCAGATAGGAAACGACGACTTCATCTAGTTTAAAAAATAAAAACATGATTGACGTGTAATAGTGTTTGTACAAACCTACTTACAAAAATAAATTCATTTATCATTGCAATCTTTATCACTCAGAACACCACATCATCATCTTACATTACCCTCACTTTTTATTTGAAATTCTTTTAGCGCCACTAATCAACCAACAATCGAAAGCGATTAACATTATATTATGTAATCATTACTTTTTCAAATAACACAGGCAGAAGTGACTGTGATAGTCATCTTATAGGTAAGCCTGCATGACGTGATTATTCACATAATAATGTTATAAATACAATAATTATGTTTTCGTTAGTACTATAAAGCGCCAATAGATGTCATTACGTGTATCCAACTTACGTAATGAAAGTTGTTGTAGAATACATTAAATTGATTATATCTTTTGATACAGTGAAGCGATTGCGATGAAACCAAAACTAACTACTACTCCGAGTTCTACACTATATTTGAGTATAAAAATTTACCATATTGGTTTGGTACTTTTTACGTTGAACGTGTTCAAATCAAATTTTGTCACATCCAAACAGACAAACAGACAAACCGACAAACCGACAAACAGACAAACAGACAAAAATTCTAAAAATTGATGAAATGGCATCTGTTGGTTATCCTATAACACCCCAACTATTTTTTTTTTTTATATTTTCAATGTACAGAAACGCCTCGTCTACAGATTTATTATATGTATAGATAGATTAGTAAATGAGAATAAATTTAATACCTAATTATCTTACAATTTAACTCTAAAATATACATATTATATAGTATATACAAGTATATAAAAAAAGAAGGGAAAAGAAAAAGAGAGGAGCTCATTGGGCATCAAAAAATTCGTCCGCATCGCTGTCAATGGCATAAGTGCCCAAAAGGCTGGCAGCATTACCACGTTGGATGGCAATGCTTATTCTTTGGGCTAAAAATAGGCCAGCCCTCTGGTCACGTGATGAGTCAACCAACCGCTTGGCGATGTCCCGATATATTTGATGAGCACTCGGACCCCAAGGCCCTAGTGTTTCAACCCCAAACGGCTCAAACATATAGCTCCCAATAAGGTTGTTATATTTGCGCCGTTTGAGGTTTTCTGCTCCTGCAGCAGCCGCCCCAGCACAGCCCACCGTGCTAGGAAGATGGGATGGCGCGAGGGTGTCGACACAGGTAGCATCCCACACCAAAGGCCTACCCAAATTACAAGGCATTATGGTCATTCCATCTGGCCTCTTCCCATCGTCGCGTGCCAAGCCATTGGGTTCTAAAACAGCTGGCACCCCGGCGGTGACAAGAGCCCGACGGATGATGTCGTTAATGCTGGCGTGCCGTGCCATCCGACCAGCGCTCTTGCTGCAGGATAGGCCATGGTGTCCGAGGCAGTCGACTGCTTCACCGCATTGACAGCGATGTGGAGGTCCGCAAGGTGCACCCAGACGCAAACATGTAGCGAGCCGGAATGTGGTGTCACCCAGCATAGTGCCTATGTTGGGTGACGGTAGCGCCTGAAGCCAGAGGCCCGACTCCCATTCACCCACAGCCAGCAGGCGGGCTCGCTCAGCAGTATTGGTGGACGTATTAATAAGTTTATTCCGTACCAACCTGCAGAGCGGCTCATCCCACTGTCTCTGGGAAGACGGGTTCTCGGGCTGAACCGTGTCCGGGCAAGCCATTTTCCAGGCGTTCACTGCATCGGTCAAACACGGCACTTCAGAGTCAACCTGAGCAGGAATCAAAATTCGTGTGGTTAACTTTTCTGTGCTGTGGACCGAGGATAGGAACGCCGGTAGGCTTACGCTAGAAATTTTGCGGACACCGAGCCCACCAAAACGAATGGGTAGTGAGGCTTGCAGCCACGCGCGGTCGTCCAAAGCCACATTTAAAATGGATGTAAGAGTACTGCGAATAATATGGTCAATTTTGTCCAAAAGATGTGGCTGCTTCCATAAAGAGGAAGAGCGGAGAAAATACATAAAATTTGGACCGAAACAACAATATCTGATAAGGGTGAAAGCCGAATGTAAATTAATTTTAGAAAGCCTATCCGAAATATCGTTAAAATGTTTAATTTTTTCGTCGACGAATGGTGAAAAACTGTCTTCTAAAATTGGGGAACCTAGGAGGTGCAATGAACTTTTTTCCAAAACTTTGATGTCTGGGGCTATTAAATTGAATTTCTGTATAGTTGATTGTCTGTCAGTATTGTCACAAATGTAAATTTCACATTTTGAGTTATTGAGGTCAAGGCCGATAGATTGGAACTGCGGAACTGAATTAAATAAATTTAATTGTGAGAAATGTACCTATATTTCATTAACAATGATGTATCCACTATTTCATTTAAAAGAGTACCCATGAAGTTTTTTTTCCAGTTCTTCTCCACATAATATAGTCCTCCAAACCGCATTTGGCCATGGCAGGAAATCTTAACGGAGACTAGACATCTACACGAAAGAATACAGGGTTATTGGTAAAACATTCACAACCTCTTAAGAGGTCATTGTACTCATCATTATGAACAAATTTTACTATAGGACGAAACTTGAAATGGCGAAAAAAAAAAATTGCTGTTCCTTACATTTATGTTCGTATAACTCGTCAAAATGTAGGGAACAGCTGAATTTTTTTCGCGATTTCAGGTTTGGTCCCAAAGTACGTACTGCTGTTTTGTAATTGCTAGTACTTATGTAATAAATTTTTATATTGTGTTCTCATAGGATCGACTTGTGAAGGAAATACATTTTAATTAATTTTAACAAAAATTGCCACTTAAACCAAACATTTTATTTTATTTTTATTAAAAAGGTACACCAACGACTTATTCACTAGAAATATAGACATAATTATAAATAACATGCATTGAATTATGGTGAATTATAGTCACTTACAAGCGTACACAGCACTTAAAAACTTATTTAAACCAAATGACATGATTGCCTTTACAACCGCTAATAAAGAGTTGAAATTAGACTTGTAGTATTATTTTAAGCACTTTGTTTTATTTCCACATACGCTCGCGTGATTACATGCGATAATACAAAAATGTATACGGACATTTCTGTATAGAATCAGGTATATAAATAAGGTACATACATCCTACTCGTGTTGAACTCCTTTTGTCTAGGATATTATCATAAATATCGTCCGCTTCTTTCTTTCCAAGACCAACTTAAATAGTCATGGTCAACACGGACTTATTATTTATTTTTAGCGACGTGGAAGAAAGTTGTTTAAAAGGTTTCAGGTTTTTAAAAGACTTTACGAGTCGTTTAGAATGAATGCAGTGTTTTTAGGGTTTTTTTTCTAGTTATCACCAAAGTGAACGTTTTTATTTCTAATACCATGCGTAGGTATAGAAACAGGTAGGTACGTATCTTCTATACATTTATGTACACACAGCTCCATTAAGTAGTTACCCCCCCAAAAGACATGTGCGTTCAAAGCCGTGATAGGCCCAAGTTGGTTTTTGTATTTTGCAAAAACATTTTATTTTAAATAATGTATTGTTTTAGTGAATAAATAAGTTTAAGTAAGTATATTTTTTTTAAATTCTGTTTATATTATTGTTTTTTTTCAATAAAACAATACTTTTGCGACGACAAGCAACAATAATAGGGTTAACATTTACGACAACTTATTCATCGTCTAAATAGACTGGAGGTTTCAAGACCGCTTACCGTGCATAAGATTTATGTCTGTCTAGTTTGGGGCTTATTAGCAAATAATACTTGGTAACCTAGCTGTATATGTATATATAATAAGCTACTCCTGTTGTTTCTCGTGGGGCTCCCGGCTAAATAATAACAGCCGCAAGGGTCGATTGGAGGTTAAGCCACGCTTGTCAAGGTTGGTCCATGGATGGGTGCGCTTGGAAACCATGTTAAGCCGTTGATCGAAGCTGTCATTTATAGATCTTTGACAGCCGTTACAGGTTTTCCGAATCCCAAAAGTCTGACAGCCAGTCTTACTTAGGGGTGTCGTGTTACCCAGTAACTGGGTTGTGAAGGTCTGATAGGCAGTCGCTCCATGCAAAATACTGGTATTCAGTTGAATATGGTAAGAGTGGAAGCCGATCCCAATATAGTTGGAAGAACCCAGGCAGATGATGACTCATGTTGTTTCAACCTGCACCTGGATAATAAACAATTTCTATATTCTATTTCTATTCCTATCATAGCACATTGTACGTTATCCTAAGTAGAAACAATAATAGCCATTTGGTTAATCTATTGCGTCTGCATTACGCGCCGCGGCCATCTTGTATGCAACTGGCTAAACCAGCGTAATGGTCGATCTGAATTTTAATGACCCGTAATTTGTTACAGGGTGGTTACAGGTGCATGGTAATTTAAAGGTTTTAAAATAAGTCCCTTAAGTTTAAAGTAGGTCCCTCTATGTACCCGTGTGGTAAGAGTCTACAAGTACCTTCTGGCAGCAATTCAAACAAGTACAAAAAAAACGCTCCTCCTTTTTCGTAAGTCGTAACAAATAACATGAAATGTGGAGTGAGTTTAAATCTCATGTAATAGGGGGCTAGCCTATTGCCATCAACCGGAAACAAATCCAAACTCCGAACTACTACTATTAATTCTAGATGCAAAAACCCAATAACACTTTTGCGCGACCTGGGAATCAAAACCAGGACCTCAAGTTCAGCAGTAGCGCTTGATCACTCCAACCACTAGAACAACGACGTAGATAAATTTTTAATAACAGTAATTATTATAATACAGAATGGCGATTATATTAACACATTAAATAATAGGTACAGAAGTTATTACAAGTTCTTTTGTCTCTTAAAATTATAAAAAAAAGGGTCAAGTGGTTCCGTATAAATTTGTAGGTATGTAAATAGTTTATCACGGGTTTTTTTTAATGTGACTACAAATTTATGGTTTTCGGATTTTTTCTTTACTTGTGCTACATGACCTTGCTTCTTGCCAAACTTCATGATTTTAGGTATACGGGAAGTACCTACCCTATAAATTTTGATTCCCTTGAGAATGTCGAAATATACGTTTTTTGCGGCAGAAGTACGGTTTTAATTTCAACTCGATACCTCCACGCGTAGACAGAGTAATCTTACTCTGTCTACGCCTCCACGCGTTCCGGAGATAAAGGATCTTGATAGACAGACGGACAACAAAGTGATCCTATAAGGGTTCCGTTTTAGGTACGGAGCCCTAATAATCAGTTTTACTAAAAATAGAAAACCGGATTTTTCCAACAAAATACATAGCTTAAAACATTGGCTCGAAATAAACCACCCTTGATAATAAGGCACTAGACACGCGCGGGGCGATGGTGTCAACAATTCAACACAATTTTAGGGGCTAAAAATAGGCCAGCCCTCTGGTCACATGGAGTCAAACAACCGCTTGGCGATGTCCCGAAATATTCGATCAGCACTCGGACCCCAAGGCCCTAGTGTTTCAACCCCAGTTTAATGTAGTTAAATACTAAAACGAAAAAAAAAAGGTTTCAATTAATGTGAGAACCTCATTGCCACACTATAAAAAACAGCGTGACTCAAAAAGCTCAATCTCATTCTTTGCAACCCTAACTTGCCGACTTGAACCCATTTCAGTGAGTTGACATTTACAACTACACCAAATAAACAGCTGACACTTACTGCCGTAAAATTAAAGTCATAAAAACTTTATACTACCAGGTACTTACTTCTTGCACATGTATATACTGGCCTATCCTAGAAAACTACACTACATTTGATGGCCTTGCATTTGTTTTAACATGACACGACATAATTTTTAATTGTACAGAAGTAACTGGGCACAAGACATATTTCACACGAAGTCGCGGACAGACGGTAGTAGTATATAGTGTCAGTAACAAGAATTTTCCACAGTCCCAAGTATGAATAAAAATAATGTTTCTGAGATATTTCCATTTCGGGATAGAAATATTTAACAATAAATCAGTCTGCTATAGCGAAAAAACGGCTCGCAATAATTTACAGTCTCGTGCCATGGCTCACTTAATTTCTTTAAAATAAAAATCTTATTTAATACTTTCTTTTCGGTTTTAGAGAAAAAATGTTCGTATGGAGAAGGTAGAAAAGGTTTATTAGGCTTCTTGTGAACCTTGTTTTCCTGGTTATATATTGTAGATAAACTTGGACACTAGCATGTATCAGAACGATGTGCTCATTTTTAAGAGCGTCTACAGAATATCAAGAAAAAATTGTCAACTGCCCCATACAAAACTTCAAACTTCAACTTCTTCTCGACCCAAATGTATGTTATTTAGTAGCCATTTATTTTTTAACTCGTTAGGTTAAAAAATAAATCTCGATAGGAAAAAAACCTACTGATCACAATTCTCATCTCGTGCAAATTTTTTTGAATAATCGTGCAAAAACTTACTATTTTTCAAGAATAAAGGCTCCTTCAAACAGGCGCGACACGCGATAAAATGGCGCGCGACACAAAGGCACCGCAAGTCGCGCAACGAGCGGTGCCTTTGTGTCGCGCGCGATTTTATCGCGTGTCGCGCCTGTTTGAAGGAGCCTTTAGATTGCCTTTTCACCAGAGATGAGCGAGGATGCGTAGCGAGGAATGTATGTGAAACTAACCAATAACATCGCTTCATTTTTATAGCTTGAACTAAGTTAGCGTAGGTATTGGTTAGTCTTATACACATCCCTCGCTCATCTCTGATGGAAAGGCAGTCTAAAAGTAGACTCGTCTAAGTTACTCAACGCGTACATTTTAGTGAAATTAAAAGAGCATTGCTGGCTAGAACTTAATATAATAATTTTAAAAGCAAGGTCCGTGCAATATTAATATTTTTAAGAACGCGTCCGCTTACATTAGAGTGGTAGGGTTCAGAATGGCCGCCGCAGTCCGTTGCGGCCGGAAAGGAAGATTTACCCAAATTTCGGGCTACGTTAAACACTCAGTTTAATTTTTAAATATATAAATGTACTCGCCGTGTGTGCTGGTTGAATGTGAGGAGATAATATATTATGTACTTTGAGTATCTTAGATGTGTTTGGCTTTTCAGAGGCTTGTTAAATTTGAATTTCTTTTTGCATGATTACGCAAAGAAGCCTGTTTGATGATTTTTTCGTGCTTTTTTTTTTTGTTTTATATTTCAATTTTGTACCATTTCTTCCCCTAATAATTTTCGTGGATGTATCACAACCGTTGTTCTTATTTTAAATGGGGCGTAGCACTATGCGGAAGTGACATGCCGTGACGTCGCATCCGGGCGGTGTTACGCACAGCGCAGGCGCAGGCTTCCCACCGGAAGCAGGAAGTTGTGGTGTTGCGGCGCACAATCTGGAGTTGGACGGCGGGAAACACTGAATCAAGTGCAGCCTGAGCTTTCTGTTTTATATATGAGAGTGTAAAAGATATATGGGTACATTTTCATTTGATATCATCTGTGGCAGAGGTAATTCTCGTTGTTAGGTTTAATTGTTCTTACATGCGTGTATCCGTTGTAGTGGTGTGTGCTATTAATGCGTATGTAGGGCGTGCGGCTGAGTCGGTACATCGAAGTTACGTACGTACCGTGTGGAGTGAAGTGTGGGTGATTAGTTTAGTGCCGGCGTTTAAATCGATACAAACTATGTATTAACGTTGATTACTGTGTCTAATTTCATTCCTTATTCCACTCCAATCCGGAATTTCAGTTAGGTATTCGCTAACAGGATTGTAGTTTTTTTTATTTTATTTATTTATTAAAGTGTTGTGGCGCAGCCTGGGAGAGGTCTATGTCCAGCCGTGGACTGAAATAGGCTGAATTAATTAATTGATTCGCAAATATCAATAGATAGGGATAAGAGGAAGGAGGGAAGGGAGGCCTTTGCTCTGCAGTGGGACACAAACGGCAGATATTAACCCCCGGATTCTCAACTCACCAGATTCGCAACTCACCAGATTCACAACTCACCAATTGTACAATGAAATACAAAATCACAAAAAATAATAGAATAGGTACTTTCATTCGCAAAGCATAGGTAAACAGCTTATAACGTTCCCACTGCTGGAACATAAGGCCTCCTCGCGATGAGAGGAAGCGGGCCATAATCCACCGCGAGAGTCCAGTGCGGGTTGGGGATGTCACATGTGTTCGAATTTTTGGTTTTAGGACATACCGGTTTCCTCACGATGTTTTGAGAGCAGTGGTGATGAAATAAATTACACAACGTAATGTGCCTGTCTAGGTTCGAA
This sequence comes from Oligia fasciuncula, assembly GCA_963082905.1. Lineage (NCBI taxonomy): Eukaryota > Metazoa > Arthropoda > Insecta > Lepidoptera > Noctuidae > Oligia > Oligia fasciuncula. The sequence continues at coordinate 10,950,074 of OY720387.1, forward strand.
CCCACGACCTACGACATGTAAGTCGGGGCCGTTACCACTGGGCCACCACTAATCGCAATTCGCAAAGCTTCGAAAAAATAAGCCAACTTTAAAAATGCGATACCTTACTTTACATCGCTATAAAACACTTACAGCAAACGAATTAACTTCTTATTAGACAGTTGTAAAATAGTTTCCCCCAAAATCTTCATAACACAATTCACTTCAAAATTTATTTGGAGACATGTAGCGACGCGGATCCGAAGATCCGTGGATCGCAAGACTTCCGAGACATGTGTCGGAACTTCTACTCGAAAACTTCAACGGAACAAAGAGTAAAGTCCTGTTCCCGTAACGTGCACCAAGAAACGTATTATATCTTCATAATTTAATAAAATGAGTAATTTGAGAGCTTTTATTATAATTAAGGTTCTTATTTCTCAACTGTTCTGTTTGAAGGAGTGTTTCGCGTTCTTGTTTCCTAAGCATGTTGTGTAGTGGGTAGTAAGTAATCGTGTTTGGGTAACCTTATCATGTAATTTTATTTCAAGATAGTAGGAGGCTTAAATTATCTTTTATGTGTTTTTCTTTTTTTAGTAGCGAAACTTTAGCTAACTTTTGTAACATCGACATGTCTTTATTTTATACGAATTATTATCATATCCAGACTAAATTATCTAAATGATGATGAAAATCGCATCAAAATCCGTTGGTATATAGTTCAGAAGAACGACGCGATAACACAGACTGGCACGAAAAGCAAATTTATTTTATAACATGTATATATGTTTATAGATGGGAATATTGTCCGTCTTAATATCATTCTGCTATTCGACTCAAGTTTTAATCCAAGCTTTACCCTTTCAATTTGGCAACAAACACGCTCGTAATTTATCAAAAGAAAACCAAACTCGTGTCATTTTGCTCACCAGTTATACAAGTTAATGTCGGAGAGACAGCAACCCGAATGGGCACACACGTGAGGGCACACGTCGTTGCGAGTGGTCGTGCGGAGAGCGTATTTTTTGGAATGTTTACAGCTGGATATTTCACGTCGCATTGTTAAATTGATTTGGTTATTTCTTTAAATGTTTAAATATTTGGCAACGACTCAAAATTACTTAGGTTTACTTACATTAGTTTAAGAACTTAGTTATTAAGGTTAAATAAAAAAGGTTTTTTTTTTTTTTTTTGCTTTTCAGTTTTTTCGGCGTGTAATTTTTTTTTGTTAAAAAGTTTTGTATTTTATAATTTTTTGTGGCTCTATTTTATTAATTACTACATGCTTAATTTTTGATTACTTTTAAAATAGCTACCTACCTTACTTTAGCTATTAACTGTTATACAGGGTGATTGGAAGATGGGTGCAAAGCTTTAAGGCGATGATAGTACAGGCAATTCAGAACCATTTAAGCCATGGTTGTCTTAGACGAAGTCTTACCACTTTTTTTTTACCAATTTCTTAAGTTTTTTTTCGAAAATTCCCAAAGTTTTAACTAAACTATTTATTTATGGCCAAATTGAATGATAAACGAATTCATTTTTATTGTATTTAATTAAAGTAATGTGTAAGCAATCTAGCAAAACATGTTTTAGGCCTCTGTGTCTTTAGACATTTTTTTTACAGATATTTAAAGTTCATAACAAATTTTAAAATTTATAAATACTTTTTGTAAACCTTATTTTAAAAATCACGGAGCGTGCTTTTTTTGTTCAAACCTTTTTGAAAACATGATTGATAATCGCTCTTTCTTTTGAGGTAACATTTACGCAGATATCTTACATATTATTGAAATTAGGACCTAAAAACCAATTTAAGGGATACATTTTAAATTTTAGGCAGTCTAAATAAAACAACATTTGAATTAAATTTATTTATGTTTCATGGTCAAAATGTTGTCCGTGATTCCTAATATAAGCACGGCTCCGTCTTCTCACTTCTGTTGTTGTTATTTTCAACATCATCTCCAGCTTCATTGTTTCAAACTCTGAATTCATTCTCTCTATCAGTTCTTCTCTCGTGTTTATTTCAACATTCGTATACACTAGCTCCTTGGCCCGGCCCCACACGAAAAAGTCCAGCAGGGTCAGATCTGGTGAGCGAGCGGGCCAAGGGATGGGTCCATCTCTGCCAATCCAGCTGTCAGGAAAACAATTATTTAAGTGTTCCCTTACATTTAACATCCAATGCGTTGGACAGCCGTCTTGCTGAAAGATGACTGTACTGTCTCTTGCGAATATCGGGACACCGGTTTCCTCTATCAGCTCTGGTAAATCCACTTGTAGAAAGTGCAAATCATTTTCACCATTGAAAGTCTCCGGTAAGAAGTAGGGCCCAATCAACGTCCTGCAAATTACTCCAGCCTCCAGAATTTCCTCTGAAACGACACCTGCTTCTTAAAATGTGGATGGTTGTCTTTGGCGGCCCATTCATGAAGGTTATGAAAGTTTTTAATGCCCTCCCTAGAAAACTTTAATTTGAAATCAATCTTGTGGACGGATGAAAGCAAATTTTCTAGGGAGGGCATTACAAACTTTCATAACCCACACAACACATGGGGAACACTTAAATAATTGCTTTCCTGACAGCTGGATTTTCAGAGATGGACCCATCCCTTGGCCCGCTCGCTCACCAGATCTGACCCTGCTGTACTTTTTCGTGTGGGGCCGAGCCAAGGAGCTGGTGTATACCAATGTTGAAATAAACACGAGAGAAGAACTGACAGAGAGAATGAATTCAGAGTTTGAAACAATGAAGCTGGAGATATGATGTTGAAAATAACAACAATAGAAGTGAGAAGACGGAGCCGTGCTTGTATTAGGAATCACGGACAACATTTTGACCATGAAACATAAATAAATTTAATTCAAATGTTGTTTTATTTAGACTGCCTAAAATTTAAAATTTCTCCCTTAAATTGGTTTTTAGGTCCTAATTTCAATAATTTTTAAGATATCTGCGTAAATGTTACCTCAAAAGAAAGAGCGATTATCAAGCATGTTTTCAAAAAGGTTTGAACAAAAAAAGCACGCTCCGTGATTTTTAAAATAAGGTTTACAAAAAGTATTTATAAATTTTAAAATTTGTTATGAACTTTAAATATCTGTAAAAAAAATGTCTAACGACACAGAGGCCTAAAACATGTTTTGCTAGATTGCTTACACATTACTTTAATTAAATACAATAAAAATGAATTCGTTTATGATTCAATTTGGCCATAAATAAATAGTTTAGTTAAAACTTTAGGAATTTTTGAAAAAAATCTTAAGAAATTGGTAAAAAAAAAGTAGTAAGACTTCGTCTAAGACAACCATGGCTTAAATGGTTCTAAATTGTCTGTACTATCTTCGCCTTAGAGCTTTGCACCCATCTTCCAATCACCCTGTATAATCCTACTTCAACTATTATTTGATCTGTGAGTGAACAATAAATCACCCCTATTTTCCCACCCTTAGGGAAGATTTTTTTTTCAAAATGTATATGGGACCCACTTCGGGGTATTATACCCTTTCCAATAAAAAAATCATTATCAGACTACTCTGTAAAAAGTTATGCGTGGTCGTACATAAAAAAAAAATATATACGCGTCGACTTGAGAACCTCCTCCGTTTTTTTTTGTCCGTTAACAAATACCAACTAATTACCATTTTATGACTGGTCTCACAATCGACCAATCGATTTCATGAACCAACATGGTCCAATATACCGCCTTCAGATAAAAACAATGACCACCCAAAAATTGCTATCAATTTTTATTTATTGATATTAAAAAACCCATTACAGCAAATCCTGATTTCGATAGACATAAATCCTTCAAAGCCATCAGACTTATCGTTTTAAATTATCTTCGATATTGATAAAATCACCAAAAGATTCCTTACCGAGCGAACACCTCTCGCAGGCATCCACCTGCATTTTATTCGTTATAAAACAGAACATAAAAGTTTAATCAAAAGCAGACTTTGGCACCTCAATTTCGGTTAAAACAGATGTTGGAATAAGAACGTTATTTAATGAGAAAGAAAGTGGGTACTTACTAAATAATAAAAATACCAGCCTATTGTTTTCCCACTGTGGGGCACACGCCTCTTATCATATAGAGAGGGCATGAGCATTGATCACCACGCTTAACGCTTGCTCATGACGTTGGCGATTTCAAACTTGGGGCTGATTTTTCAATCGACAGATAATTCTTATTCGTGGAATAAAATTGACGTCTGACAGTTTTTGTATGGAAGAACTGTCAACAATTAAAAATTGTTCCTCCGATAAAGTTATCTGGCGTTGGAAAATCAGCCTAATTATAAGTCACAATGTTTTCCTTCACCGATGTCAGTGATGTGATATCCATGATAACCTTAGAAAGGTTTTTTGTTTTGTTATTTTTATGGCCTGGTTGCTGCGACCTTTTAGCCAAGTCTTTATTTGGTTTAGTCATCTTAGAAAGGTTAGATTTCAGAAGGCCAATTCTCGTGATTTTACGTTCAAAATCTATTCGCAATCTCATCTCGGCGAGAAACAACAAAAACTTGTCAAAATGTAGGGAAATTGGAGGTATTTTTGACAGAATGAGACTGAGATCAGACTGTGAACGTTCTTAAAATTACGAGAATTGCCCATCTGATAGCTGTTTGGTGTGACTGCATTATGAATCTGATTTTAACACTTGGTGGAAACATTAATAGCATGATGTAATTTTAATCACGGGTCTTATTTTCAGGGAATTTCTTCATCTTTCAAGTCTTCTATCATTCTTTTAGGACCTTATACCCGAGAGAAGTGGTGGCCCAGTGGTAATGACTCCGACTTACGAGTTGTAATTAGGTCGTGGGTGTAAATCCACGCAGACGCTTTATGCAATTTATTTCATCACTATTGCTCTCAAAACGGTGAAGGAGCACATAGTGAGGAAGCCGTCTTAGTACAAAAAATTCGAAGACGTGCGAGTGTGTTATTTACAAACCCGCAATGGGCCCGCGTTTTTTTATTAAGGTGACTACATGACCTAAAGCGCGGTCTTTGTCGGACTGCATAGAAAAGAAAGAGAAGCGCGATGACACAACCCTGGTAATTTATTGCAAAATATGAAGCAATTATCGATTTACAAAAAAATCTATTGTTCGGACTAAAAAATTAAAACAGAAAGCAGAATTGCCTGTAGAATAATCTGTCAAAAAATCATAATGGTTGTATGTAGGTATATCAGTATGGTTTTTATTGTAAAAATAAAGTTTTTAGAGGTATCTTCATGATTTTTTTCTATCGTACCAAATTAGTTGAATTATGTTTTCAACACATTATCTACCTAGCTATTAGCTACTATCCTAAAGAATATCACATATTTTTCTGATTTTGTTTTCTGTAGTCGATCATATACTTTTATTGTTTCTAAAACATGCGATTTTTGTGTTTAGTTCCTATAAACCCCTTATGGCTCAATCCCCCTAAGAGAGGAGGCCTGTGTGCCGATAGTGGAAAATTATAGGCTGATTATAGCTATTACGTCTAATTTGTAGTCCAAATAATCAATAAAAAAACAATGTTTTACGTTCCACTGCCAGGTATGAGCCACGTCTTTCTTATCTAGTGTGCCCCAGATAGGCTTTACCACTGTTTTCGTTTCATCAACTAAAGCATCACTCAAAAATTAGGTTTTAGCGTAAAGCATACGCTAAAACCTAACACACTCGAAGAAGTTCGTACCGTATTAACAATATATTGCTCAATTATTAGTTGTAGCCTGCACATTTTGGCTCAGTGACAAAAATGTATCAACTTTGCCTTGCGCATTCTGTCAAACAAAAGTTAGTGTTCCAATCACAACAGTTGTGCGACAAACTACTGTTTCGTTGTTAAAAATTGTATCAGTTAAGCAACTGTTCGTTTGAACCAAGCTTTTCCTTTTATACAGGGTGATTGGAAGATGGGTGCAAAGCTTTAAGGCTATATGTAAGGGAACACTTAAATAATTGCTTTCCTGACAGCTGGATTGGCAGAGATAGACCCATCCCTTGGCCCGCTCGCTCACCAGATCTGACCCTGCTGGACTTTCGTGTGGGGCCGGGCCAAGGAGCTGGTGTATACGAATGTTGAAATAAACACGAGAGAAGAACTGACAGAGAGAATGAATTCAGAGTTTGAAACAATGAAGCTGGAGATATGATGTTGAAAATAACAACAACGGAAGTGAGAAGACGGAGCCGTGCTTGTATTAGGAATCACGGACAACATTTTGACCATGAAACATAAATAAATTTAATTCAAATGTTGTTTTATTTAGACTGCCTAAAATTTAAAATGTCTCCATTAAATTGTTTTTTAGGTCCTAATTTCAATAATTTGTAAGATATCTGCGTAAATGTTACCTCAAAAGAAAGAGCGATTATCAAGCATGTTTTCAAAAAGGTTTGAACAAAGAAAGCACGCTCCGTTATTTTTAAAATAAGGTTTACAAAAAGTAGTTATGAATTTTATTTGTTATGAACTTTAAATATCTGTAAAAAAAATGTCTAACGACACAGAGGCCTAAAACATGTTTTGCTAGATTGCTTACAAATTACTTTAATTAAATACAATAAAAATGAATTCGTTTATCATTCAATTGGGCCATAAATAAATAGTTTAGTTAAAACTTTAGGAATTTTTGAAAAAAATCTTAAGAAATTGGTAAAAAAAAAGGAGTAAGACTTCGTCTAAGACAATCATGGCTTAAATGGTTCTAAATTGTCTGTACTATCTTCGCCTTAAAGCTTTGCACCCATCTTCCAATCACCCTGTATATTTGCATGATTTTATTCTGGCCCAATAAAAAATGTATTTTTAATCCTAGCGATTATTATTTCAATCAGTGAAATCAAGTATCATATTATAGAGGAACAGGATGTAAAGCTCACTCATACTCTATAGAAAAGAGAGGATCCTCCGACCAGACGGGTGTTGTGTCTGGCGGGCAACTGCCCAATGATTCATGTCGGGCCGTTGTATCTATACTAGTTGCGCGGTAAACTCTGCTTGCGAGATGCAGGATTTTGCGTGACGTCAGTATGACGCGTTGTTCTCATGTGGCGTTGTAGATACCGCTACAATATAGTCAATATGTGAACAGCGTTGTAGAATGCAACATTGTCTATAAGTTTTGTATATTTCTTATTTCTATGTGTTGTGTTATTATAGCTATTTGTTGCTCCTTTTGAATAAAAAAAATATATTTCTAAATATTAAATTACTGTATATAAATACGACACGTATATACTTATTTCTGTTTTAAGACAACCTTATTTTGATTTGAACTGAATTATAAGAAAAAGTCACATAAATGGCAATTGATGTCAATATTGTTTTCATGACTTATACGTCTTTGACTTATTGTATTGTACAGAGTTTTGCAAATCAAGAACATTATTCTTATTGAATAATCTTAAAAATCATGAAATATTTGCTATCGAAGCTAGTCAAACCGAACCTAGCAAGACCTTTAACACGCAAAATTCACACTGGCGCGGGCGTCCCTGTTTTAGACAACAAGATAGATGTGAAGGTCAAGGAAAAGGATCCGTTTTACATCGAACCGCTGGAGCAACCTCATCACACCCTCAGGTGCCACAACAACGCGAGGCGTCAACGTCTGTACGAGTTCGGTATGTACGTCGCAACATGTCTGCCGAAATATGTGCAGATGGTTCAAATGCAGCCAACTGACGAACTAGAGATAATGGTGGCTCCAGCCGGCATGTACCCGGTCATGAACTTCATGCGTGACCACCAACATGCCTGCTTCAACCAATGCTCTTCAGCAACCGCTATAGACGTTCCAAGCAGGCAATACAGGTTCGAGGTAGAATATGATCTCCTCAGCCTCAGGTTTAGCGAACGTATTCGTCTCAAGACGTACACCGACGAACTGACGCCTCTCCGCTCCGCGTACGCCGTCTGGAAGGCCTGCGATTGGTACGAAAGAGAAATATATGACATGTTCGGAATCGTTTTCACTCATCATCCAGACTTAAGAAGAATTCTCACAGATTACGGGTTCACTGGACATCCAATGAGAAAGGACTTTCCGTTGGTCGGATATATTGAAGTTCGTTACGATGACGAGCTAAAGAAACTGGTTTATGAACCTAACGAGTATGCTCAAGAAGCGCGGCAGTACCAGTTAAAGACACCCTGGCACTACTTGAACAAGTTTCATGTTCCATATAATCAACAAAAGCCTCCACCACCACCTAAACCTAAGGAAAAGGACCCTTGCTCTTGTTAATACTCTAAAATTATTAACTACTTATGTATTTTATTTCAAAATAAAAATATGATTTTCTTATAACACCCTAGTATTAATAACAACGCGCTAAAATGTTCTACAATAACTGATGTATGGTGAATGCTTCCGACTTCCTTTCGGCGATGCCTCGTTTGAATCCAGCTTATTCCCTAATGAGCTTTTGTCTTGACACAATGGGACCGTTTAGAGCGTCACACATAGCTCAAGATAGCTCCCCGGCCAGATGACGGCCCTTTCTAACGTCCCAATTAATAACTTGGAAATTAGCGGAAAGTGGCTAATTATTCTATCCCGGTTTCATTAAGTGGCTTTGTAAGTTGAACTGGTGTAACTCAAATTGGATTTCGATTCCTCATTATTATGCAGTTAAAATGGGATTTTAAATTGGTGGAATAATTGTTATTAGAAAGTGTGTCTTTCTTTGTCTTCCAATCTCAGACTGAGGCCCGGACTCTACCAAAGCGGAGATGGGCGGAGATGTGCGAAGCGTAGAGGAAAGGAGACGCTTAACAGTTAGGGTGTATCCGCTGAAAACGGTGGAGGTGATTACTGGCTAAACCGGAGCAGAGATGTGTACTGGCTAGAGCGGAGCTGGGCTGCGTACGGCGTGCGCTGCTCGTCACCTCTCGCCTCGTTTCCTCTCGTCTCCACTTTGGTTTGGTGGAGTCCGGGCCTTAGTCTTTTTGTTACAAATAAGTTTTGTTACACCTACAGACAAATAAGCGGATGGTCCACCTGATCGTAGATAAGGAGGTAAGTATATAATAGTTGCCGCCACCTGTGGACATACTTTTTAGGGTTCGGTATAACCGAACCTGGCATGTCCTAGAACAAAAAAAAAATCAGGAGGACATGTGACATCTGCCAACCCGCACTGGGCCCGCGTGGTGGATTACGGCCCACTCCCTCTCACTGAGAGGAGGCCTGTGTCCCAGCAGTGGGAACGTTTTAGGCTGATTGTGTTATATAGGGTTCGGTACCGCAAAAAGAAAAAACGGAATACTTATAGGATCACTTCGTTGCGTTTATTCCCGGTCGTCCCCACCCCATCGTCCCCACTGGGAACGAGTGGGAAAAAAAAGTTTCGTTCATCCCCAGTGGTGAGGATTGGAACTTTTTATTTCCCACATGTTCCGCTATAGACCGAGAGTCAAGATCTAATAGTGAGGATTTCAATAGGAGATTTCTCGGAATATTTTAATTACGACTTTCTGAGCAAGAGTGAACATTTTAATTTGTTGATTAACTGTGATACGCACCTTAAAACTGTACGAATTTGTGTAAATAAGTTGATATCTGTGATACATAATTTTGTCATTATATCATATATAAATTAATATTTTTAATTCGTTGATTAGGTATCTGTGATACGCACTTTAAAACTGTAAGAATTTGTGTAAATAAGATGATTATCTGTGATGCATAATTTTGAGAGAATTATTGTAAATTCTTTGATTACCTGTGATTCACAAATACTGTACTAACTGCCTCAGTCTTTTTAAATTATTTTTAATCAAAAACATTGTTCACTCTTGCTCAGAAAGCCGTAATTTAAAATATCATAACAATCCGTGAAATCTTTTATTGAAATCCCCATTTTTGCATTTTGACTCTCTATCTATAACGGAACGAGTGGGAAATAAAAAGTGCCAATCGTAACCACTGGGGACGAACGAAACTTTTTTTCCCACTCGTTCCCAGTGGGGACAACGGGTGGGGACGACCAGGAATAAACGCTTCGTTGTTCGTCTGTCTATCTGTGACTTTGTCAAGACCGTTTTTCTCAGAAACACGTAGAGGTATCAAATTGAAATTAATATCAAATACATAACGGACGGTCTACGGTCTCTTGAAGCTCTAAAAAAATCAAGCTTCTAAGTCAACGCAATGAAAAACTACGGCCCGTTTCCCACATATTTTGATTCTCTGCAAATAAATCAAACCTGTCCTGTGGACCTAGAATCATGAAATTTGGCAAGAAACAAGGATTCACAGTAAGTAAAGGAAAAATTTAGAAAATCGTTGGTTTGTAGTTTTATCACATAATTATTTACATATTTTTTTTTGCAATTACAAACATACACTTGCAGCCTTTAACGGAAATACAAGTCATATACCTAAAGCTAAAATTAACTATGTTCACAAATACGATAGATAGGAAGTACAGACATCTGCAATATCAAAGGTGCGGCCCATTTACGGTTATTTTTTACCTCTGATATTGCGTCACTATCAAAATCAAAGTGATCTTTGTTCTCGTTACAATTAGGTTGCTTTTCGATTGCTGCCACTAACAAGTCTGTCAATATCACAGTGACCTTTATTCTCGTTATTATAAGGTTGCGGTTGGGTTGCTGCTGTCAAAGGTAAAAAAAAAACTGTGAAACGAGTGACACAGCTGCACAGGTATGTTTTGGTAGGCTCACTCATCTGTCTGTTTATAGGCTAAAAAATACCTTATTGATTTAAAAGATAAGAAACACCAGTGTCGTAAAACAATCAAGTTTTAAACGATTACAAAAAAAGTAATTTAAAAAAATTAAACCGCCTTCAAAAAGAAATTAACTCAAAATTATGAAATAACTTTAATTTTGGAAGTCGGTGTGGGATCTGTAGGTATTTTATATAGTTTTAGTTTTTTGCCACCGACTTCTTTAGTTTTTGCACTAGAATTTCACCAAGGTTTTGAGATGTTTTCCCTTTGACACTACACCCGTAGCTCGTATCAATTAGCCAGGCCGTCACACTTACACGTATTACTCCATATCTTGAAAATTACTGAATCGATTTTGATGAAACTTGCACTGTTCCCTAAGTTGAAGTAAATGTAAGCCAATAAAAAAAATGGTCACGATCCGATTAATAGTTGCGGAGAAATGCTTGGACAAACATACATACATATATACTTACATACATACATACGTCTATAAAATTTTGTATATTTGTTTGGAATTGATAACCTGAATTGATAACCTCTTTTTTTTGAAGTCGGTAAATACTAAACAAACGGTATTGTATTTCAAGAAGATGTTAAATCAAGTAAGTAAGTACTAAGTACTCTGTAGTATCTGCCTATTCTAGCTTTAAAGAACAGACAATCCGTGCTAAGTGATTAATTCTTGCGCAAACGTCAATCCATCTATATTATGAATTCGAAAGTAACTCTGTCTGTCTGTCTGTATGTTACCTTTTCACGCCTAAACCACTGAACGGATTTCGATAAAATTTGGCAGAGAGATAGATTGCATCCCTGGGAAGGACATAGGATAGTTAGAGGAGAGTTAGATTTTTATCCCGATATTCCCACGGGATCGACACTTATGTGGGTGAAACCGCGGGGCGCTGCTAGTATCATATCCAAATGAAAATCCACACACAGTAATGATAATTATTATTAAAAGGATTTACACAATTATTAATACAAACTCCCCGGAGTAAATACCGCTGTTGATTCAACATACTGGGTAGGTATTAAAAAAGCTATATTTATACAGAGAGGAAAGATTGTTCGAATTTTTCGAGGGATCCTATCGGCTCCATATCTGCCACGATCATACGGACATCTGCGTAAGAATAACGATAGAGTGGAGGAGTGAATGAACAATTGGTTCAGTGTGTGTCGTGGCCTTGCGTCGAGCGCACGACTGCGCTCCCCCGAGACCGGGAAACTTCACACGCGCTCGGAAAACTTTGCGCAAACAACGCGAGTAACGCACAATATTATGCGGGAATAGGGAAAGTTTTCTGGATAATTCTAAAGACTTTTGATTGGCATTCACTGTTGATTGACTTGTTGAGGTAAGGATGTTACTGTTTTTCAGTTTTAATTTTTTTTTTTAAATAGTTGATTTCTGTACTTTGACAATATTTTACGTATGATCGTAACGTGTTGTGGCAAAGTATTTATTTGCATTACTTACTTTTAGATATTCTTTTTTTTAAACACCTAAGTAATTATTTAATTAAATTTTATTTACTGCATGACTTCTATTTTATAATTTATACTTTATTTTCTGGAAAGTTCCATTTTTTTAAAGACTTCCAAATTCATTCAAATAATTCAGTAGGTATACCCACAAATAAAATCTTGTACAAACCTAAATTAATTTAATTTTCAACTAGATTCTGCAAGATAATTATCTACTTAAATTATTTGTGGTATTCGAAGAAAATTTATCTAATTTTCTTCGGCTTCCTTTGACAATACAACACAAGAATAAAGACAAGAATTTACTTAATCAGCATGCCACAATATCTACCTAAATCTGAATAACTAACCTAATTAGATTTAAGTTTGAAGCATATTTCCTAGAATTTTCGAATCCCTTATTATTCTTATAATGGAAATACTTACTTCATAGATGATAATGGTTCTAAAATTACGAAACAATTTGGTCCTAGTTCAGGTCCGAATGTACCAAACCCACGCCAATAATTGAGTTGATTACGCAAATCTGATATCCAGAATATGAAATTTAACTAGGTATTTAGGTTTGTACTAAAAAGCAAAAATAGCACATTATACGTAGGAATATTGTACTGCTTTTGCTATTAAGTAGGTACCTAAGATTATACTTAGTCAGTTTTTTTACCTGTGCTATACATAAGTTTTGAATCTAAGTTTGGTCTGAAGATCCAAAAGCTTTTTATTACCTAGTTTGAAAATTAGATATCTGTATGAGACTTTTGACGTAACTGATTCATCTATAGATACATAAATGAACTGGTTAGATAATAAAAGTAAACTAAAGCTTTTGTTCCATTCCAATACCTAGAAACTCTTTAAATATTTATTTCCGGACTACTCAACAGAAGTTTAACACTTTTGGTGTTAATTAAAGTGTTTCTTACCGGTGCTTCTGCATAGCTATTTGGTACTTTATTAGTACTTATTATCACCTACTTTCTTAGTTTACTTTAGAGCAAGGCTGCCCAACCAATTTTGAAGGTGGGCCATAGTTTTAAATAAGTATCAACCTTCGGGCCATTTAGTAAATAAAACTTGCCTACAGTTATGGTTAATACATACTAAGCTATTACAATTAAACAAAAAATGATGTTGCTTATAGTTTGAATAATCGAATAACTTTACTGGTACCTTTGAAGAGGTTTTTAATGCTAACAACTTATCAATATTATGTGACAAATTTGAAGTGGACAATAAAATCAAGTCTGAAAATATGTTTTATTGTTGGCTAATTGAGAATGGGTTTAGAAGCAATTTTTTTTTTGACGTATTGAAGAAGTTTGGCGGGCCGATTCAAATGCGTGGCGCGCGGGCCTGGGGTTGCGTAGCCTTACTTAAGAGCATTCACAGACGGCATATAATCGGTAGCTGAGTTTTTGCAGGAGCGAAATGAAACAGAAGAGATCAAATCTATAAACGCCAATCTTCTACAAAACGCAAGTCATACAAAAAATACGGTACCCTAAAAATGACCGATTGTAGGACCTACAAAAAGTATGCCGTGTGGGAGCGCGCTTTGGAACACAGCTATGGCTGATCTGGGGACACGAGAGTGCCCCCGCCAAGACGAGCCAAGCGAAGCGCAAGGGCACTACCGACCTTTTCTCGAAGCGCTTCGTCGTTTTTTTGAACCGTCATAGCTTGGGTTTGGATTATATATAGGTACCAGATAAACAAAATTCTTGGGATATGTACTGTACTCTAAACCTTAGTCAAAATATGTGTCTTGGCCATTTCGCTACCATCACATGGGCGTAAGGTGAAAAATGTATTCACTGTCCATTATTTTTCTGTTATACAATAGTTCTTGTAGTAACGAAATGGCCAAGCCTCATATTTTGACTAAGGTGTAGTAGTTTGTGAAATTAGGCCTTGTAGAGTTAGGGCGTGTAGAGTTAGAAGCTTGGCTCTACATGAGATCTGATAACTTTTTGACAGTGCGAGCCATATGTGGGCTTCGTCTTGGCAACATTTTATATGAAAATATTCTTGGTGGGATATTCTTTTGTCAAACTATGTTCAGTATAGTTAGTACTTACTTATGAGTAGCATTTTTAAAGGAAAACAAACAAATATTTTATTTGGAACTCGCACAAGAACTACAAACAATAAAAAAGGAACATTTCAAATAAAAAAAAATACACTTTTTTTCAAAATCGTCAAAAAAAAAAAGATTTTTATGAAGCCAAAGAGATTCCGCATACACATCTCAGATTGTAAGAGCCTAATACGGGCTACCTGACGCTTTACTTTTGACATAGGTACCTAGGTACTTGCTTCTATGTAAATTATTTTTTATCAGCTAAACATAACGTAAACTGGTAACATAATACTCATAAACTTAGACTCATAGACACTTAAAAACCGATAGAGAATAATATTTTTCTAGAGCTTAGCAAAGAGAACCTAAATACTTTATTTTACTTTGTTACTTATTATCGCATGAGAAATCGATGAATCGCGCGGATGCCAGCGGCGCCGCTGGAATTCCAGCGAATTAGCCGTGCGACTGCGCGAGATGGCGCGGGAAGTCCCGAGAATGCTCGAGCAGTCGCGAGCGGCCGCTGGCAATATCCCGCCCCTCGCGCCCGCTCCCCGCGCGCGTCTGTTGCGCGCTAGCATTCGCATTCATTCTTTGCAGTGCAACGAATACAAAAGTGATGGAAATGGATGAAGAAAGGTTTATTTATTTGGTGCAAATGTACGACTGCCTATACAATATTACAATATCAAATCAGGGCATTACAGCGATAAACACATGAAAGAAGAAGAGAATGCGCGCGGATTCCCGCGACTTCTCGAGCATTCCAGTGACTTCTCGGGCAGTCGCTGGAATCCGCGCGCCTTCTCTACAGGGCGCTTCACCGCGCTTCGCCGCTCTTTTGGTGTGAGTTGAGCCTTAGTCAGTAAGAGTCTGACACTCCCTTCCGCTCCACCCAGAGCGGGAGGGGTCATTTGATGATTTCCAATCCGAAAAAAAAAGGCTGTTGCCATAATAATCAAATAGAGGTACACTCGTGAAACCTAAAAAAAAACAAATCCAATATTTTGACTTACCACACGACTTACTCCAATGACGTGATGACCGAAAGCCTCGATCAACATCTCTCGAAGCTCACTTTAGAACGCAAAACTCTTCGATACGGCTCGCACCGTGAGGAGGAGCCGTATGGAGGAGTCCTGTCTGTCCTGTCTCTGGAGCCCTAACCACCAGTACCTTGCTCCCGACACCGGCGTATCTCTATTTTATATGGACGAAAAATATAATAGAAGTTAAAAATTAATTTGCAAATTGATGAACTCTTACAACAGACTTCCAAACTTGTATCAAAGTCACAGCTAACCACGTTATACATCCAACCACTTTACAGATCCATGTGTTGAACTTCAGAATACCTGAACATTAGCCAAGCAACACTTGAAGTTACGCGTTCATAGTAAATCTACTTAGTATAAATGTTTAGGTTATGAAGAGGAGTTTGCCGGCCGGCCGGTATGAAATTTCCGACAGAGCGTTTGCAAACTTTGTTCCGACTAGGAAGTTGGTAGGGAGTCTGAGACAGGTCGTCCAAGACAATGCACATCAAAGCAAGGCCTAGAAATTATTTCGATTATAACAGCTGTTTGCTACTTTGGTTTGTTTTAAGTCAAATAAACTTATTGGCGTTAGATATCTATGGGGAGTTGTGCGTGCTGGGAGTTTGCGAGAAAGATCACCCACTGGCGGAGATATCACACTAATATTATAAAGGCGAAAGTTTGTGAGTGTGAGGGTGTGTGTGTGTTTATATGTTTGTTACTTCTTCACGCTCAAACGGCTGGACCAATTTTGATCAAACTTTGTATGGAGGTAGCAGACACCCTGGATTAACCCGATATTCCCACGGGATCAACATTTACGCGGGTGAAACCGCGGGGCGCAGCTAGTGATACTATAAATACCTGCTAATTAGAGGATGTTCCTGAAATTGTGTAAGTACCTTATTACCTGCCGATCCATTCTGTTACAATCTTATTTATCATGAAATCTTAGGTGAAATAAGGATGAATGAAATTGGAATTGAAAGTAGAATTCCTGCTCACTTCAAACTCACTTCTTCAAGTTCAGTTTTCACGGGGTTTTCAGAATATACCTGCTAGTCTTTATTGTTTGTTTTTTTCTATAAATATAATCAGCCTATAATGTTACCACTGCTGGAACACAGACGCGAAGTGTGCATGTAATTCAATTACTTTTGTGCAAGAATTAATTTGTTTCTTACTTTTTGGAATACTTCCAAACCTAATGATCTTCTTCTAATCTATAAATAATATTACTATTATTATAAATGCGAAAGTGTGTCTGTCCGTCTGTACCTCTTCACGCTTAAACCGCTGAATCGATTTAGATGAAATTTGGTATAGAGATAGTTTGAGTCCCGGGAAAAGACATAGGATTTTTAACCCGATATTCCCACAGGATCTAAACTTATACAGGAGAAACCGCGGGGCGCAGCTAGTTTATCTATAAACCTACAAGGAACACTTTACGGCCCACTTAACGCCCCCGACGTAATAACAATAAAATTTCTATTGTATCTTGTTCAGTGTCCTTCAATGTGTTAAGATACATCAAAAAAAGTTACAAGGAAAGTTACAACGCATCTGCGAGCCATCAGTTTTCCTTCAAGCGCTCCTAAAACTTTAATTTTTTTTTAAAGTTAAAAGTTAGTGATTTTTATTGTTTGTTTTTGAATTCAGACAAAAACTGACTAATCAACGAAACTGGCGAATTAAATAAACTTACGGCTGCAGTGATACGCGGACTCATTTTACGAGTCCGCGTATCACTGGTCAGTTTCCCTCAGTCGTCGGTTTATTTAATTCGCTTGTTTCGTTGATAAGTCAGTTTCGCTGATTCGTCAGTTTTGCCGATTAGACAGTTACGTTAACTCGACAGTTTCCAGCGGATAAATTTATTAAGGCTTTCTTTCACTAGTAATACAATAATCTTCGGCTATATCCCAAAAAATTCTGTGGCTATTATAGAATGAAAATTCAAACATTTGAAAGATTAAGAATGTTCCACGTCTAGCCTAGTTTCGTATTGAGACGCCAGTGGACATGTTTCTAGAAAGAACGGAATACGAATGGGCGCTGGCCTGCCCGAGTGCGCGATTTTTTTGTCGCAGTGCGCTCGGGACCATACAATTATCCATACGCTGCAGTTTACTTTTGCGATAATCGTGTCGCGAGCAAACGCAGCAAATTGTGACAAATCACAATTGTAAATCGTTGCGATTTATCTCTCGAATATGCGCGCACTGCCGTACGAACTCATACGTTGCATTCCTGCGACAAAATTATCGCACGTTATAAGATCGTGGTGCGCGCTTAGCCTAAGGCCTGGCGCGCACCACTATTCTGTCCATATTACATTCACGGCAGCTTTTAACCAGTTATTGTATACTTTTATTCATTTTATGTGGGTACAGATTTATTACCAAACAGGATCAAAATTACCAACAATATGGAAAGTAATTTCCCTCCACTGACTGTCTTTATTTCCCAGTCCGTATACGTTGAAGTCACAGATATAGATAGACCTAGATAACGCAAGTATCACGAACTGTATGAAAACCAAGCGTGCCATAACAGTAGCGGATGTCAGCGGGATTGTCCGAAAGGTTTACCGCTGGCCCGGAACATAAAGGGAGTCTGACACTCCCTTCCGCTCCACCCAGAGCGGGAGGGGTCATTTGATGATTTCGCATCCAAAAAAAAAAAAAACAGTAGCGGATCTATTCTGTATAAATCGCACCGTAAAAACTTAGGTGAAGAGAGCTCGAGGGGAGCTGTCAAAAATGTCAATCGCTTAGGTGGAATGGCAGTTTACTTCAAGCTCACTTTACCTATACCTACCTATTATACTAGAACTTTTAATTAGCTGCAGCAAAATAACAGCTTATGTGTTACATGACTAGTAGAGATAGTGTGGCAACTAATCTATCAAAATGACAGTAAGAAGTGTAATTTTACTGCAGCTAATTAAAAGTCAGACGCACGTTTTCACGGTGTGATTTTTAATCGCACTAAGGGTCAGTTACAACTAAGGATCAGTTGCCACTACTGATCCTTAGTTGCAACTGATCCTTAGTTGCTACTGACCTTTAAAATATTATGTCTAAAAACAAACTTAATTTTTCGTAACTGTGAACGTATTGGTTTGCAGTGGATATTGAAATCAAACACTGGTGTAACATAAATGTCGTATAATCACGGTAACAGGGGTAAAGGGTACACTAATATTGTAAAATTACGGTCACGGGAACTATTTAAATATTATAAACCGATATAAGAAAGCGCGGGCCGGTCAGAGCTCGGGCGCGCGCGGCGGTTCGTGACGTGTACGGTACGATTACCGGGCTGGCTATCCGTCTACTAACTGCGTCGGAGGCGCGTGCGGCGTGAGCGTCGCAGTAGCAGTATCGCTGTCTCTCTCCTATGCATCTAGTGCATAGTGGTTAAAGCGAGAGGGAAGGTGTACGCGGCGGCGCCCGGAAGTGCATGGGCTTGAATTGGTTACGACAGACTCCCCCTCAAGTCTAGGAGAACGCCCTCGTTCCTGGACTGGCTCTTTGCCCTTGTGCTTCGGGCGTCCACGGCGTCGCTTGGCAATGACAGGATTAGGTAGTACGTTGCTTCCAGTACTACTATCTACAAAAGGCGTTAAATCCTGTGCATGGTATTTTCCAAAAGACTCCTCAGAGTTCCTTATTGGAGAGATAAGATAGGTGGTAGGGCTAACCTTCTCCGTTATAACATACGGTCCATCTCGTTTGGACACAAATTTAGCGGTAAGACCCTTGTCCTCCCCCTGGACTAAAACAGCTCCGACGGCATAATTGCTCGCGTCGTCGGTGCGGAGCACGAAGGGGCGATTAAAATCAGCCTGGGTTAAGATTGGCGCTGAGGTAAGAAGTTGTTTCAGCTCGTTAAAAGCAGTAGTCTGAGCTGAACCCCAGGTCCAGGTCTGATGCTTCCTTGTTAGCCTTGTAAGTGGCTCGGCTACAGAGGAGAAATTCGGGATAAATTTCCTTAACCAGGAACAGGTTTGTAAAAATGTCCGTAGATGCTTCAAGTTGCTTGGTTCTTGAATGTCTAGGGCAGCTTGAACCTTTTCAGGGTCGGATGACACGGCGTTTAGGCGTCTGTAATCTACGCAGAAGCGGGTGCTGCCGTTCGCCTTAGGAACCAGGCGAGCTTGTGAACACCAGGCAGATTCACACTCTTTAATGACGTTGTCCTTCAGCATCTTCTCAATCTTCTGACGCGTAAGTTTCTTTTTGGCAGGGGTCAATCGGTACGGAGGTACATAGATAGGAGGTTGCTCACCTGTATCAATACGGTGCTCAGCAAACAGGGTAGACTCTCCCCCTAGCTGGAAAATGTCCGTATTGGTAACCAAGGTCTGCGCCAGCAGGTTCCGGTCAGGTTGGTCCAACAATGTACCTTCGTCGTCCCTGAATACGTCGGCAGAGGAACAAGACTGCTCTGATGATAAGGAGGGTTCGAAACGCATTATGTACTGAACGCGGCTGTTATTAGAGAAATACCAGCATTCCCGAGAAAAATCCATGACTACTTCGGCTGCGAACAAGAAATCCATGCCGAGCAACGTTTCGTTGTTACGCGCCTCAGGGAGAATAAGAAAAGGAGTCCTAATGACCTTCTCCTCTAAGTGCACGTCAAGAGTAGTCATGAGCACGTCTACGTCGCGAACGTGTCCATCGGCTAGCTTAATACGTCTTCGCGCCGGTTCAAGAGGGTGTCCTTTTCGACAAAGGAGGGTGTGCAGTGTATGACCCGCAATACAATGTTTGGCACCGGTGTCAACTAACGCGGTCCCCGACGCGTCTAAAATTTTGATATCAAAAATCGGCCGCAAAACTTTTCTGTCGGAGCTCCTACCGGCGCGCGCGTTCTCTACACATGTGTCGTTACACACCCTATTAATATTTAACACATTCTTAGAAACATCATTACAACAAGATAAATCATTTTGCAAAAAATTACAAAAATGTTTCTTACGCCCTTTTACGGCGTGGGAATTATTATTAAAAACATCTTTCGAGTAATCACAAAAATGATCCTTACGTCCCTTTGCAATGCGGACGTCATTAAAACAAAAATTATAATTTTCAGAACAAATACAAACTTCGCCCTTACGCTCTTTTATATTAAGGGCGTCATCAAAACAAAAATGATTATTATCTGAAAAATTACAAAAACGGTCGTTATTATTATCGACCTCGCAGCTGGTCATGTGATCGTTCGACAAATCGTTGGCCGAAAAATTACTCTGTACAGAATAACAATTATTATTATTAAGTATTTCAGCTTGACTGTACGCAGGCTCACTCGAACTATCACGCGACCAGTTATTATTTTCTTGAATGACACAACAAACATCATTAACATTTTTATAACAAGAAGAAGGCGAAGTATTAGAGTATTTTAATTCTTCGCAACAATGTTTATCAAAATACTTCTCGCGATTATACAAATTTTCGGAACCCGCATTACGATCACGATTTTTAGACTGTTGCATTTGAGTGAACTGTGGTCCCGAAGTTTGCAGAATAGTATCAACACTATAAAAACTTGATTCGTTGTTACACTTTTTGCAAGTTTCACGAGTAACATTTTTAGATCCGCACTTGTAACACGAAACCGAATTATTAGAATCAACCGCTGACTCACCTTTGTTGTCCGTCAACTTACGGCACTGGTCGCGCTGGTGTCCGTAGTGTTTACAATACGCACAAAACGGTCGCTGTTGTTTAGATGACGCTGCAGCTGGTGCGTGTTCATCGCGTGCGGCGGTGGCACGCGCGTGCGATGCGCGCTGCGCGCGCGTCTCGTTCGGAACTTGCGCGTGCGAGTCCGGCGGGCGCGCGGCGGAGGGCGGAGCGCCGTCGTCGGCGGCGTCCGCGTCGCCGCGTGGCGTGGTAGCTGCCCCGTGCGCCGGTCTCACGCTTGCAGCGGAGTTCGATGTTCGCGCGTTGTTCATTGCGGGCTGAGTAGGCGTTTCGGATTCGTTACGTTTCGTACCCGGAGCAATGGATGCGGCCTTTTGCGATTCTCGCTTGGGCGATTCGTTTAGGGAATCTTCGATAATTCTAGATTTCGATAGCAACTCTGAAAAATTACTGACCTCTTCGCGTCGTAATCTTTTACGGATCTTTCGGTGTAATAGGCCGTAAATCATATCGAGTTGTACCTTGGTAGACAGGTCGTTTGCTGGTAGGCGTGTTAGGAGGGCTCGACTCTTCGCTACGAAGATATCTGTTCGTTCGTCTTCACCCTGCTCGTCTCTGAATACCTCCCGATATATTTTGTATTCAGGACGGCGGTCGCCGTACGCATCACGAAGGTATTGTATTGCATCTTTCCAGGATGTGACCTCCGCGCGGATACTCTGCCACCAGGTTGCTGCTTCGCTGGTAAGTAGCATAGACATGCCTCGAATAGCGACATCATCACAGATGTTCGTGCATTCTTTAAATGCTTCAATGGCATCGATGAACGCTTCGACGTTTTCCTTCGCCGCTCCGGAGAATCTGGACGAGCATCGTGAGAAATTGCCGGTCTTCTCTGCCGCACTCGGCGCTGGCGCCGGTGACTGAGCGGTCAGAGGGGACGTGATTGTCGACAGGCGCTCTAACATACGCTCACAGATGTCCGCATTCGATTGCTGAATCGTTGTTAGCAGAGCGGTAAAGTTATCGCGAGACAGCGTGACGCTGTTGAGTTCATCGTCATGCGAACCATTGAGGGATTGCCTACTCCGTGTCTTCGGCATTGTTACACAATCACAATATTATGTTCACAGTTTACACACACTAAGTCTTTTCACTAAAAGTTTTACAGTTTTCATAGGAACTGTGGCATTCGGCCTACAGTTGGGACGCCATTTTTCGTAACTGTGAACGTATTGGTTTGCAGTGGATATTGAAATCAAACACTGGTGTAACATAAATGTCGTATAATCACGGTAACAGGGGTAAAGGGTACACTAATATTGTAAAATTACGGTCACGGGAACTATTTAAATATTATAAACCGATATAAGAAAGCGCGGGCCGGTCAGAGCTCGGGCGCGCGCGGCGGTTCGTGACGTGTACGGTACGATTACCGGGCTGGCTATCCGTCTACTAACTGCGTCGGAGGCGCGTGCGGCGTGAGCGTCGCAGTAGCAGTATCGCTGTCTCTCTCCTATGCATCTAGTGCATAGTGGTTAAAGCGAGAGGGAAGGTGTACGCGGCGGCGCCCGGAAGTGCATGGGCTTGAATTGGTTACGACAAATTCTAATTAATTACCAAATAAAACGACACGCATAAACACAGTATTAGTCGTGTTTAAACAAAGCGTTATAACATGTTGCGACGTTGCCATGTTGCCAATAACAATTGAGACCGGGATTATTCTTCGACAGGGATGTTCTAGTGACCCGGCTGTCACGTTCCCCAATATTTACCTACCTTGTTTATTTAGATATTTCGTGTTTCATTACATTTTCTGATTAAAATCGATGCCGATTTTAATACAAGGCCGCGTTTGGCGCTTTGTTTGTGACTTTCTATTATATTTCTTTGGATAAAAGGAGTTATTAATTAATAGTATTTATTCAAATTAAAACTGAACATTTTAAGTCTTTAAAAGGCATTTTTACCTTTTCGGCTTATTGTTTTAGTGTCTCACTGCGGGGCTTGAGTCTCTCTCCCCTGGCTGAGGCAGTCTGGGGTCCATCATCATCTACCTAGCCTTTTTTCAACTATGTTAGGGTCAGCTTCCAGTCTAACCGGATGCAGCTGAATACCAGTATTTTACAAGGAGCGACTGCCTATCTGACCTCCGCTCGCGCCAGTGTTACCGTAAGCGACACCGCGCGTGTTTTTTTAATAAGACGATTAAAAAAGTAATCGTTTCGGATGTGTTCGGCTCTCGGGTGTACCTACTTGGTTTTAATGTATATCCGATATGTCAGTGAGTGACAGCAACGTATTCTGTTTGTGTTTTGTTTTTACTTCTGTTGGCACTCCCGGAGTGCCACTATTTTTTTATTGAGGGATAGATTGTTTAGACAAAAATAAAATAAGTCAGTCTGCAACTTTAGAATTAAAAAAGAAATACAGCTAAATACTCGTATCTGAATCACATTATTAACTTGAAAAAGCCCTCGAGATATAACAGTTTGTACCAAATACTCCGATATGCGAGTCCTATAGCTTTCAAAACGACATCTCACAACACTCGACCGAAAAAATGCCATACATTTTTATCTAAATGCACACTGAAATAACACCGTTCACATCAATACGAGGGTGTTGGCAAACTTTTTTTTTTTCACAAACATTATATCTTCGCGGAAAAGTAGTTACCGGTGCTCGATCGCATCCGTGCTCATTTCACACGCTCTCCCGTTGTTATGATGCTAAAACATGCTCATACATGCTCATACGAACGACTTCGATAAACAGGAATAGTCGTAACAAGGAATCATTATTGAATCGTGGGGTCGAAGGGGATCGCAAACCTTGAGGGCTTCGTTGTTGATGTCACGCATAATAATTGCCGCGAACAGAGTGACAATGTGCCATCAAAATGTTTATATTACCTCTCTGGTTTTATGTTGATGTGATGTATCATAAACATGTCATAAACATCTTGAGCGGTTATAGAGGAGAGACTTTTTAGCCGTATCCCTGTAAATGGTATCGTTAAGATATTAATAGAAGCCATAAAAAGATTGGCTCGATGTTTATATTACAAATCAATGGGGAGATTGTGTTGATGTAATGCCATAGACGAGAAAATGGAATTCTATTTACGAATAGTTGTATTATTGGTTTTGAACGCATGATTAGTCAATTTGGTACCTTTGGTAGGGATCAACGTCTTTAGGATAATTTGTTAAATTAGGAAATAATGATCATAAAAATCAATCATTATTATCATCATAATAATTATATTATCTTTCATAATTTAAGACAGGATTGGTGTTTGAGTAATGTCATAAGTTATATTTTGTGTACATACATAAGTACGTGAAGAGGTTTATTAAGAGTCTATACAGCAATTTCTTGGTATTTTACTATGTACTCGTATTCGTTTACACCATATTGTTATACTTATAACTGCCGCGTTGGGCTCGTGGCCACAAGCGCGACTGCTGCTGAGTCCTGGGTCCGATTCCCGGGTCGGGCAAAGTGTTATTGAGTTTATCCATTACGAATTTCTTAGTAACTAACAGCCCGGAGTTTGGAAGTTGTCGGTGTGATACACCCGTGCCTACGTTGGTCCTGCGCCTGATCTCTCTCCGGTCCTTTCGGATTGCCGTCCCATCGGGCTATGAGAGTGAGGGAAGAGGGAGTGCTCTGTGTCTGCGCGCACACTTGTGCACTATAATATCTCCCTCTCCGAAGGCTCGTCTCCGTTGAGATTGGCCGCCGTGGCCGAAATATGGTCTGGAGGACTTTATAAGTAGATGTGCTGCCTATTGGAATAATTTTATTTGGTTGCAGTGTCCCATGGCTAAGAAAAGTTTTGCTTGAGAGCAGTCAGTCGGCGCGACTGGAAATATGCAGCAGCCTTGGTGGTCCATATACTTGCTGGCCATTTTCATGCTGGGACTGGACTCCAAACTCGTCGGTGAGTGTTATAAAGAACGTAGTTTTGAAAGAACAGTTTCTTATAAGTAAAACTTGTCAAAATTGGCTTGCTTATTCAAATAAAAAACTGTGGCGTAATTGCGTTTACACTTACTAACAGTAGGAATGGCTTTCATTTTGACAGTTCCCACAACATTCATTGCGTTATTTACGTTGTTGAGCAGACAAATTTTTCGAAGATATGAAACAATGGATTAGCAATATCCTTCAAAATGATTCAGATTGATAGTGTGTTACGCAATTAGGGCGCAGGTTTCGAAAAGTATTAAGTACTTATTTTAATTTACACTTCTGAAACAACTTATGGAATAATGGTTTTTTGTATTTTGTGGTGAATTACAGAGCCTAGAAAAAACATTCGGAGACGCCAATTTAGATTAGAAACATGTTAATTTTGGACGACAATATTTTATATTATTTCTAAAGTAAGTCAGTGTATGACGATAAACTTAGTAACAGTTCTGAATAATTTCAGGTCAAGCATTCCAGCCGGAATTCGCAGAACCGTTAATGAATTTGACTGTACCAATTGGTCGAGATGCAACGTTCAGATGTCTAGTACAGAATTTAGGTGGATACAGAGTAAGTTACAAATACAAGGAAAAAATACTTATAAATTTTAATTTTCCTTTTAATTAAAAACTCAATTACATTTCTCAGGTCGGATGGGTGAAAGCAGATACTAAAGCGATTCAAGCGATACATGTTCACGTAATAACAAACAATCACCGTGTGGGAGTGTCGCATAACGGCCAGACCGTTTGGAATTTACACATTAGGAACGTCCAGGAGGAAGACCGGGGTCAATACATGTGTCAGATCAATACGGACCCGATGAAAAGCCAGGTACGGTAAGCAATAACTAAATAAACCTATGAATACACTAACTTGACGCCGTAGCGCTCGAAGATAACTCTTCACCCAGCGACTCTGTACTCGAAACGGTCTTTGCCTTCGTTTTATACACCAGATTCTGTTTCTTGTAATAACCACGTATTCGAACTTGTCGGTACAGAAACTCTCTCGTCATTATTTCAGGCACGAACATTTTCCTACTTCTATACAATACCTTATCCCTGGGCCCCCAACTTCCTTCAGTGCTAAATAACTCATGAAGCTCACCACGACGGTAAAACTTTATCACTTGTGCTATTAAGCCGACCACGATGATAACGCCGTATATGCATAATATAGTATACAATAATAACATATCCAAAGTCATAGAAACTGATTCAACAAAATATGAATCAGTTTCTGTGAAACCTGAAAGCTGACCTGTTTCGGTTTCTTCCTGAAACTGATATGTTTCCAAAACTTCCCATCGAGCGTAAAGAACAACACAAATAAAGATCGGATTTAAAAGCCACGCTATCTTCCAAAAATAATTCGTTTTGATCCCTATCATGAAAATAATGTCAACGTTATGATTTTGGATACCATAAAACCAATACAAAGAAACGGAAAGAAATAAACAATTAAGTGATTGAATAATTTCTGTTGCATCTGTAAGTATACCAGTTAAGTCGGAACACAGAAATGGAAAAGTACAAACTATTAAAAATATTAACATGAACATACAAGATAGTTTTGTGTACTGTTTTGCAAAATCGATGTGAAGCAATAATTCTTTAAGAAACAAATACAAAATCCAAAAATTTATATATAAGCTGCAGAATACGGTGGAAAACCAAAAAAATCCCCAAATCGGCAACGTGTCAAAGTAACTCATGATTTCGGACATTGAAGCAAACATTGGAAAAAATAAACTGCTGCCGATTTCTATAACATTTTCTTCCTCACCGTGGAAGTACGACATAGTTTTAATTCCACTAAACGCAATAAGTGCTAACATAAATGATACAAATAGTGCAAACAATGGCGTACTTATAGCAGTCATCGTGGCAGGGCTCCGAAATGACACGTCGCGAGTTAAGAAAACCAATATACCGTACCCAGCGCCTACCGATAGAAACCCTCTGGTGATCGTGCTATAACAATTGAGAAATGTATAGTTAGTCCAATTTATAGTAATCTTTGTAGCGTACCAAGTGCCGCTGGTCGACAGCGCGACACAAAACAAAACCAGGATGACACCACAAACATAAAGTGCTGCTAGTTTGACTGCTACTTGAATAAATCTTTCTTGCTTAATTGATAAAATGTAAACAGATGCGCATATTGTAATGACCGCTATGATTGCTTTCCATGGAATAAGGCATTTTAATCCGATTTTTACGGTACAGTTTCCGCCTATTTCACGTTCAAAAAAACAGTAGCTCGCAGTTTTCATGCCGCAATCGTAATCAAACATAGCTTGAGTTTCTAGACAGTGCTGGAAAATTGAAACATTCACCCTTTTCACCATACATTTGGTATCACCATAGTCATCACAACTGAGCCAGGGTGGGACGTCCAAGGCCGCATAAAATGTGTACACCAAATACCAAGAAGTTAACACCAACAAATATAATGCTTTCAAGAAAATCAAAAATAATGTGCCATAGCCAACATTCCGGAACAGCGGGAAGAA
The DNA here is from genome assembly GCA_963082905.1 of Oligia fasciuncula. Classification (NCBI taxonomy): domain Eukaryota; kingdom Metazoa; phylum Arthropoda; class Insecta; order Lepidoptera; family Noctuidae; genus Oligia; species Oligia fasciuncula. Next base: position 10,977,545 of record OY720387.1, read on the forward strand.
ATTCCACATGGTGAATATATTGCAATTCGTGTACTGAGCCAAACATATCTCTGAATACGCCAGTGGCATCCCGACCAAGATTACTGCCAATGTTTGCAGAGCTCCATGCGCATAAAATCCATTATGTGATATCTCGGCAGGAGAGAACATTACTGTGATTTCGTTCATCATCCACGCCCATACGATAAGTCTGTAATTACCGTAAGAATTCCATCGACTGTTCACTTCGGGGCAATAAGATCCATCAATTTCGATTTTTTCTTCGTGTCCCATTTTTTCAACACAGCATTAATTTTGAAATGCCAAATCAACTGACTCAAACTAGTCGTGACCATATAGATTGAAACCATTCTAGTTGTTATCTTATCGTGTCATTTATATAAAAGTGGAATGGTATCCTGTGAGGAATAAACTGGCGCAGCATATCAAAGAAAATTAAATTGCAGTTAAAATAAACATTGGAGAGATAAAGTGAATTAAGCTACGCAGACGGGAGCGAGGCGAGGGACGCAGCGGGTAATGATTCGTGCATGGTGCACCTAAATTATTGCGCTGCGCTGTAATTTATACCCGGAGCTGATAACGACATAAATCGCCAGCGGCGACAGCGCTCGAGGTTTCGACTCCGACGTTGACGCGGCATGACGTCGCTTCACGCTATGTACCTACTTTCGATAATTGTTTCACATTGTTTTGTAGGCTTGTTGATGTTAATTAATAATAATTATTAATACACAATAGAGACCTTTTTGAGTACTGTGATTGTGATGTTATAGGTAGTCGCTCCATATAAAATACTGGTATTCAGCTGCATCAGGTTTGACGTTCAAAAGTGCCTTCTAGGTGCCTATTTGAAATAAATGATTTGACTTTGAGTTACATTGGAAGCCGCCTCCTACATAGTTAGGAAAATACTATGCATATTGATTGACTTGTTTGTGATGTTTTTAAGAATTAAAACTCTATTAGAGTTTGAGTTTAAGTTATTAACATTTTGTGTTAATGTGTCTTCCATGATCGAAACAAGGCTGTTAACCAATTCTTACATAGACGAACATTATTAACACAATCAAAATATTTTGCTCGAAATGATTTAATTTTTAATGTGTATACTTGTTTACCAGATGGGTTATCTAGAAGTGGTGATACCACCAGACTTTATACCAGAAGAAACTTCTGGAGATATAATGGTACCCGAAGGTGGTACTGCCAAAGTTGCTTGCCGCGCGAGAGGTATGCCAGAGCCTCGTGTTCTTTGGAGGAGAGAAGATAGTGCTGATATTGTTATCAGGGATCCTAATGGTGGCAAAACTAAAGGTATGTAAGGTATACTTAGAGTCTAAGGCCCTTTGTACACGGACCGTTTTGTTTACGGTACGGCGTATAAATCACTCCGTAGAAAAAACTTGCCCGTTAACAAGCTTCCATAGTAATCCATACAAAACTTACACATGGCGAATATACCATAGTATTTCACGGCAAGAAATGAGTCTTGGATCTGGAGTTCGTAGAGTTAATTTGTTATGTCTAGCTTTACTTCTAAAATCAATTAGTTGTGTGTACACTGTTATTATCTAATTATTAATGTATTATACGGTTGCATATTCAATTATTTTATCTTTGTGACGCTCTGCACTGTAACAAGAGAAAAGATTTGGCTCCATACAAATCTTTTTACAACGAGAAAAATATCGCAGTACAAAAACGTGTGACATTCTTCAAAATATTGTATATTCTCTCTTGACATTTACATTTCCGTGTAAAGGGCTTACATAACCAAGTAAATATAACATGAATATTACATTTATTCCATTCACAAAATCTTCGAGAGTTCGGTTATTTATTTAGATTATATTTCCATATAGTTGCTATGTACGAGAAGGAGGTGTTAACACTGTCGAAAATATCTCGTTCTGATATGGGTGCATATCTATGCATCGCGAGCAACGGAGTGCCGCCCTCAGTGAGCAAGAGGATCACTATCAAAGTACATTGTAAGTAGGGTTTATATACTAAAGTTTTCTATGTTAGTGTTTAAATGGGTCTTTTATTTTTTTTCTGTTTTCCTTCTTAGTGAGTTTTAATCATGATCTGGCAGTTTGAGTAATTTACGCGCCCTCCCCAAATGTCCTTTCTTTGGTATTGTTCGTCGAATTGTTGAGCTCCTCAAGTTCTGAGTTGAGCTGCACGATTTTTGACAAATGTGTGCACTGATTGGACAGGTCCGCTCAATCTGTCTGGTTCTTTCCTCAAAATACCATTTCAGACACCAATCTACATAGTATTCACATGATCTGACCAAGATGTACTGTCCTTGATCTGTTTGTTTTAGCTGCAAGTCTCCCATGTTATTCAAATAAATAAATAAATAAAGATTTTGTCTGGATTTTAAGAGACTGTGACCTCTGAGTTTGTGTCGGCCTTTATTTTCAGAATAATCAGATAGGAAACGCCGACCTCATCTAGTTTAAAAAAATATGACTAACGTGTAAAAGTGTTTGTACAAATCTACTTACAGAAAATAAATAAATTATCATTTAAACTTTTATTTAAAAAACTAGCTTCTGCCCGCGATTTCGTACGCGGATCCTGTTGCTTATGCCAGCGACAACGGGGTCGTCAAAATCGAAGATCTGAAACGTCTGATGTCGAATTCTAAGAACCCGGGGACTGGATAACAACGGGATGCGCGAGACGATTCGAGACGTCATTTTCAGGCAATAATGAACCAATAGGGTGGTAAACTTGGCCTTGCACTTTGAATGTTGGCATAAATAGGCCTTCTGAAATCTGTTTCGCAACAAAAGATGTCATTTGAAAGGCATTATTGTACGAACGTATATTGCCCAAGAAATGTTTTGACTGTAATGGTCACCGATTAGCAGTGATCTTAATATTTCTGGACGATTTTGTAATATTTCAATATGTACTTTCCCACCTGAGCAACACATACCGTTTGTTTCTTTTTGCTATTTAACAGCTTCACAAAAAGTACAATTTTCAACCATACCTCCGATGGCGGAATATGTGGCGTAGTCAATCATAGGAGTATACGTAAATGCACTCCGTTCCTTATCAACCCAAGGAAGGTCGCCATGCCCTACGGCTATATCTTGAGACACATCCGATTCTTCAGATGATATCGACATTCTGTACAGAGAATGTCGAAGTCGATCAGAATTCAAACGTCCATTGCGCTCTTCTTAATCTGTCTCTTCATGCCGTACTCCAGCAATTCTTTCTTTCTCACTTTCTGATTATGAATACTTTGTTGTGTGCGTGTTCGGAACAATGTATGATAATCTCACCGTATCAGCGGTCAGTCGCGCATCATATTCTGCACTGGTCTCTAGAGACCTGGATGTAGATGCGTAACTACGCTGAGAACGCAGGCGTGCTTCGCGATCCGAAGAGGTTTCCACGGAGCGAGTTGCAGCCTGATGTTCTCAAACAGCATCAAGTCTCTCCTGACGCTCTTCGGTAGATTCTTGGGATCTTATGATCCTCAATCTTTTAGCTCCTTTGGAACATTGGGAAAGATTTGACCTCTTTCTAGGCATGGTTATAGTTTTATTATGAAGATACCTGATCAATTAAAATCTAAGTGACTGCTCCCCTACCAAGGGTGCCCAGGCACGGGATCGTCTGGCGCCCATGTGCTGGTTTGGTCCCTGGGGTGGTCACGGCGTGCTATGTGTTCTGGTGCGCCGGTGATGGGGAGTACTCCCCAGCGGAGGGTCCGGTGACGGACAGCCGCGGCGGGTTCACGGATGAGTGCTAACGCGTGCCCATGTTCCCGCCGTAAGCGGCAGAGGAGGACACAGTGGAGTTTTAGTGGGTTAGAGTCCCACATAACTGCACTATCTCCCCGTGGTAGTGCAGAATGCATGAGCATTTCTTCACGTTAAAAAAAATAAATGGGAGTTTTGGCCAGTAGAGTCAAATTTTCAATGATATACCATCGTCATCGAAAATCAGTCCTAAACTGTTACCGCCTTCACCGCGTGGAGGTGAAATTAGTGATAGCTTTGATTTCCACATCAGATGTTTCTGATCTTCGATTTTTATATGTCAACAGGAAATGCCCATCAGACCGAATAACTTTTACTAAGACGTCATTCCTATATGTGTTATGGTGTAGCTGGGCTCTTGGAGTTCCCCATCAGGTGTTCCAGATCTTCAAATTTATTCTCTCAGCAGAAAATCCTCATCACGTGGAACAATTTTTGCTATGGTACCATTTTTGTATCTCTTATAGTTAAGCTGGTCTGTTTCGGTTCTGCATCAGGTGTTCAAGTTTCCAAGATAAATTATAGCCTGAATGTTGTCCAGCCATATAATAACTATACAATAAAAAAAAACATTCAAATCCGTCCAGTAGTTCCGAAGAACGGACGCGCAGGCCCGAGGCGTGTACGTACTCTGATACCTTAACAAATGTTCGCCGTGATTCTTTAAATTGACATAACTTTTTTATTTATGAACCGATTGACATGAAATAAACACTAAATGTTAAGTGAAGTCTACTACAATATATTAGTGAAAACCGCATCTAAATCGAATAAGCCGTTTCTGATATTAGCGCGCACAAACAGACAAACAGACAAACCGACAAACAGACAAAAAAAAATTAATTACAATTTCGGGTTCGGCATCGATATAATAACAACCCCTGCTACTTTATTGTACAGACACCACTTTTCTACAAATGTATTATATGTATATAGAAGATAATAATAATAACTATACAATAAAAAAAAACATTCAAATCCGTCTAGTAGTTCCGAAGATCGGACGCGCAGGCCCGAGGCGTGTACGTACTCTGATACCTTAACAAATGTTCGCCGTGATTCTTTAAATTGACATAACTTTTTTATTTATGAACCGATTGACATGAAATAAACACTAAATGTTAAGTGAAGTCTACTACAATATATTAGTGAAAACCGCATCTAAATCGAATAAGCCGTTTCTGATATTAGCGCGCACAAACAAACAGACAAACAGACAAAAAAAAAATTAATTACAATTTCGGGTTCGGCATCGATATAATAACAACCCCTGCTACTTTTTTTTTATATATTTCCATTGTACAGACACCACTTTTCTACAATTTTATTATATGTATAGTATATGTATATATATATATATATATATAGATATAGATAGAAGATAGATATGTTTCTTTGGAGGTATTTATAAGGCAGATGTAAGTTGAAACACTGCCCTAGGAGGACATTTATAGTGACCACATTGCTGATGTTCTTCAGAAAGGTCAGATGCTTAGGTACTCGCAACCGGTGTGCGTGTATGACTAGATGTATGAACGTAAACGAGGCAAAATGAGTATGTAAGGTTAGTAGCAGGTGGCGTACTCCCAGGGAAGAAGGTGTGAGTTCATGTATGTAGAGTGTACGAGTAGGATGCTTTGATTATTTTGACAAATTCTTAAAACAGTGTTGTGTGTGGACTAACCTTAGTTAGTAGCAAAAATGTAAAATCCCTTATTTCTAAAGGTTGCGTAAGTGCCGTTGTTCTCAGTTTGTTTCGGTCTTTCTTCTCAGATTAGTCAGATAAGAAACGCCGACGTCATCTGGTTCTTAAAATATGATTGACTTGTAAAAGTGTTTGTACAAACCTACTTAAAGAAATAAATCCATTCATTATATTAGCGTCTGTTGTACCATAATTTTTTGACGTTTAAACGGCTCTTAAGCAACGTTTATAAATAAGGTGTACATAATTTATGAGTGAGCCTTAAATACAAATAATAATAATGGCCTCTAGGAGTCTCTAGTATATCCATATATTCTTGAAAAAAAATGACAAGACCAATGTAGTAATGAGGTTTCCTAGGAGTCGAATATTTTTTCCCCAAAAAAATGTTGTAGGACCAGCCTCACTCTAAGGCCGAAATAGGTCTTTCCCAAATTCGTAGTAATTGTTGTTTATCTCGGCAACTTTCAGAGGTTTCTTGTTATTAATGGTGTTATTTAGTGTCAGCGAGTAGTAGCTTTTAATTATTTTCTGGCTGTAAGGGACTGTTTGTGTCTTCGCGTCAACTCGAGCGGACATTTCGCTTTTATGCAAGATTTAACTTTAATATTATTAGTCTACTTTTCTTAAACAAAGTCCGCCGAAATTTTCTCTCTGCATTGTGCAACGTCTTAAATTTTGTGAATTTTAAATGTTAATTAGTATCTAAGATTTTTTTAATGGTATTTTTGTCTAGTTCACCCGGTGATTCAAGTGCCTAATCAGCTGGTTGGTGCTCCGTTGGGCACTGACGTCACTATAGAGTGCTACGTCGAGTCTTCGCCCAAGTCTATCAACTACTGGGTCAGAGATTCAAGTAAGTATATCTTCAAATACCCTCTTATCTTTAAAGTAATTTTATCAAGAAAATTATTTCATCTTTATAGTCCACTTAACTAATTTGCGTACCTGTTAATATTTTTTGCGAACTTCGCAAGGTTGAAGCTTCAAAACCACAGCAATGAAAATTTACTTTGACTTTCACTGTTTAACCAGTTTTATTTAATTTTCGAAAGGTTTAAACTACGTTATCTAACTGAAACTGTTACAGTACACCTAATTCAAATAATTAGACGGGATTTTGTTAACTTTGTTTTTGAAATGATTTGTTTGAGTTGTAAACAGAGTTAAATGTTGAAATTTTATTCGTTCAAACATGGTGGCGATAAAATAGAATTTATATTTTTCTTTTACTATGAGGTCATGTTTTATTTAAAAACATCGCTTCTATTTTTCACAAAATTAAATGCTAACGAAATATTCTGTTTTACAAAATTGCTTCATAGATTCGTAGTTGGATCTGTTTATTTATTACAACAGCTCAACTCTACAGTTTTCCAGTGTACATTTGTAACGTAATAAATACACAAATGCAGAGCTAAATTTTGCAAATGCACACATGACTGTCAGTGTTGTTTTGTTTAGAGCTTGTGGGCATGATTAATTTTGAGTCCTAACAACAATTTCATTAGGGACTAGCAAATAGCTTACTCATTTTTGATACCATTATAGTACCAACATATTATAATAATAAATTATTGTAAAATTATGACTTGTGATTCCTTCGTAGCGCGTATCATGGTTCTACGACGCTACGCTTTGAATAACTGTCTACGCTTTTCCGGTCGTGGGTAAAAAAGCTTCTTAACGGCGAAGTGCCAATACCTTTCTGATATTCCTCGAGAAATTAACTTTTTATGGTTTTGAATTTAGAGGTTGAATTCGCATGAGTAAAACCTAATGGCGAGTTCTCGAACTTAAAAAAATGTTCAAATTCAACTCGCAATCTTATGAGAATGACAGCGACAAGAATTTCAAAATTTTGACAAAAATGTAGGGAAATTGATTAAAATTTTTGACAGATTGAGACTGAGATTAATAGGTGAACGTTCTTAAAAATACGAGAATTGCCCCTCTGTTACTCATACATTACACAATATACTAATATTATTTAATTGCAAGTATCAATTTATGCTGTTAATAATCAAAATGAAGAAATACTACATTTTGATTATAGATATAGGGGACTTGGCTAAGTAATAACATCCGCACGGGTCGATCGATCAGGTTAAGCTACGCTTGCCGCGGTTGGTCCGTGGATGGGTGACCATCTTTACATACCAAGACCCCTCCGTGCCTCGAAAAGCACGTTAAGCCGTTGGTCCCGGCTGTCATTCGTGGATCTTTGACAGTCGTTACGGGTCGACAGCAGCTCGAAAATCTAACAACCAGTCTTACCAAGGGGTATCGTTACCCTGTAACTGGGTTGTGGAGGTCAGATAGGCAGTCGCTCCATGTAAAATACTGGTATTCAGCTGCATCCGCTTAGACTGGAAGCCGACCCCAACATGGTCCCAACCATGTAGTAGTAGTAGTTTCTACCTTAGTAGAAAGTACCAACTTAGTACTAATACTAACTTGTGTAGGACGTGTGGACTTTGACAGTTAGAAGATGTTGGCTGGCACTTCGACTAATCAATTTAACTTGTCAAGGTATTAAACCTTTTTTTTACTTTGTGTAAAAGTTATCTTTGCCAGTTAGAGGTTATTGTCACTTTGTCATCGTCATGTATTTTTGTAATAGAAGCGTTACATAAAATGCCTCATGACTGTAGTCATTAGCGTGTGTAAATATAAGCAGGTTTTGATTAGCTACTATCCAGTCTTTCATGCTTCATTATTATAATCTACGAATAAACAATTTAAGGTCAAATGGAGATAGCAACCTAACCTAACCGTAATCGTCGGTATTAGGTTCCGTAAATTATACAGGGTGAATTTTTCAAGTGGGCCAAATTCGAAACTATGAGGAATAGCGAAAAGTAGTCAAAGGAGCCTCGGGCTTGATTTTGATGAAAACTAAAACTGCGTCATTGGATTTTTGAAAAATCAATATATCTAGCCAGGAATCGAACCTATTGATTTTGAGTATTTTTTTTCTATTCCTCATAGTTTCAGATTTGGCCATCTACCTTACCGCTTACAGATTTTATACTCTATGAGAAAACGACAAAAAAAAAATACCAAAAAAATATGTATTTACAAACTGAACCTATCTAAAGCCGTTAAATAACACAGATTGTGTTGTGTTACTAAGACGCTGTTGTCGTGTCCAGCTCAGTTTAGTGTTCCTCTGGGACCACGGTCCTCAGTAACTATGGCAACGGCACGCAAGTGACCTCTAAAACGCTGAGTTTAATCGCAATTGCACAAGTAATTTAGCATGACATCACTTAGGAAATGTTGCTAATTACGACCGAGATTTATTTTGATAGTACCTCCGCTGAGTGATCTGCTTTTGTACTTTTTGTGAAAAACTGGGTAGTTAGGTACAAAGGGGGGGGGGGGGGAATAAGGGTCATTTGTATGGTAAATTAGGTTGTTATGCTAGTTACGCTATTTACATGACTTTTTTTTATTGTGAAATACAAATTAAAACTAGGTTTTCCTCGAGTGACATTGAAGTGAGGAAAATTCTCTAATATCAATTTCTGTTATTATTCCGGCTGACAACGTTTCTTGCGATTTTCACACAAAAAAATACCGGAGAAAAAAACATAAAAGTACGTGTAAAAATTATCGGTTCATATAACAGATACAGAAAGAAAAAACAATGAAACTGGAGAATGATGATTACCATTAAACGACAAAATGCAATGACATTGATACACTACGAGACCGCCTAAAAATTTAGAGCCAAAAAATCCGACGTGAAATGAAGAAAGTCTGCTTGTAATTGAAGTTTTTTGGCTCGAGTCAAACCGGGGCGGGGTAACGCTTGCAAGTAATGAGATATTAAGTTTTAATTTACGAGTGCGTCGGGTATAAGTCTTAAGAAAAGTGACCTATTGTGGTGAAATAAGACAATGCTCATTAGTTCCGAACGACTGGACACGACCATTTACGACTCTCTGCGAGAACGTCTAACAATGCCTTTATAATTTATCACTTAAGGATGTACGATATTGCCAACGCGGCCATTAGCTTTTATGTAGTTCAGTGTTTTAAAAATAACTATTTGATATAAGTCGTAAAAGACTACGTGGATGTTATGGGAGTTTCTTGCAGGATGTTCAGTGTTCATCGTAGTGGAGTTTGTGAGCGGGCTCTTGATTAGCTGTTGTATAATACGGTGGTGATATGTTGATGTAGAGAGCATTATGCTGGTTTCCTTAAGCACACTTGCTGTGTTCATAGTATAAATGTTATCTAAGAGATGTATCCTATCAATTTTTCATTTACATAAATGAACAAATCATAGCTGAAATGTAAAATCAAATATTTGGTGACAAAATGTAAAAATATCTACCGCCGAAGGCTCCCGTGTGTTTAACTAGATGCTGATGAATGCCAAAACGTAATCTATGTAAGATCTGAAAGTGTTCTGGGCACGCTCGTTCTATCATAGACCTCATCCAGCGCTGAGGTCAAGAGCAGGCCCATTTAGCAATAGAAAAAAAAAAACAACTTCGATTATTTTGTGAAAGTTTTATTTTTCACTTTTTAGCTGCGGCAGATTGGACAACTTATTATTAAAGCTAACTTATTAGCTACTCATGCAGAGTTAATTCAATTAATATGTGACCAACGCGAGGTCTCCTCTACCAAAGTAATGAAAAAATAAACACATAAACCGGCCCAGTAATTACAGAGAAATCGGTGAACTTACAGACTTAAAAATATATGTACTCCAAACGCAAAATCAGCTTATAATGTTCCCACTGCTGGAACACAGGCCTCCTCTCGGTGAAAGGGAGTGGGCCGTAATCTCCCAGCCCAGTGAGGGTTGCTAGATGTCACATGTCTTAGAATTTTGGTTCTAGGACCTTTCTAGCCGGTTTCCTCACGATGTTTTCCTTCACGGTTTGGAGAGCAGAGGTGATGAAATAATTTACGCAAAGTAAAGCGCCTGTCTGGGTTCGAACTTACAATCTATCGGCCGTTACCACTGGACCACCACAGCTCTCTCTCTAAACACAACCTTTTTATTTTGAAGTCGGTTAATAACTAATTATATTTTTCTAAACGGTCCATAAAATCAAATAGGTAGGTAAATCGATGTAACATATATTCTTAAGCTACACTATTACTACACACAATTTGCAGCAGTCTAGTTATCTTAGCCATAAGTCTGAAGGCAACACACCAAGTTAACTGGCAGCGCAAACATTCCACCAACTCCAGTCAAGCTTTTGATTCGGTAAGTTTCTGCTTAAGCGGCCAAGCCGACCGACGACTTACTAGCACAACTAGGTACAGACGCCACCAGTACTTCATGCTACCGAAACTGTCAAATTTTCCCAATCAACTTTGAACCTTATGCTCTAGCGATAAAGTTGAAAATCTAGTAAAGAAATTTGACAGATTGTAGTAGCCTGATGTGCTGGCGTCTGTACATTGCTACAAATAATGTTTGTGTGCGGGTATACGTATTAGAATACTGGAAGGGAAATATTGAAATACTTAATGTAAAAGATCTACTTAGGTAATGTTATTGAATAGTGTAGGACTTTTGGGGACGGATACAAAACCTACTAATTCTAATTACACATCATTGCCATTAACTGCTAAATAATGTATAATTATCGCGTTAAAATCTAAGAAGTTGTATAGGCTAGATTGTAATAAATAAATAAGAACCTGGTCCTTTTTAATAACGAATAAAAAAAAATATCACATCCACTGGAAGTCACGGGAGCTTTTGCCCAGCACTGGTTTACAGGGTAACAATAACAGTAAAATGAAGATAACAGCAAAAAATCTCTCTAACAAAACATAGCTCCCTTTCGAAATAAAACAACAAAAGACTATAATCGTTAGTGATTGCGTGAACTATTTTTCCGAAATTAATTTTGGTATGACGACTGCAGCTGCAATATACAGTATATGTACTAAGCTTAATTTTCAGTAACAAAATTAAATTATGATGACTTTCTTCATACCCTAATTCATCGTCTTATATCACGACTCACATCCCATTAAGCTTCACGAACCCCTAATGCGCACCGATATAATCACAACCTCATAAAAAACCCTATCAAAACACGAAAAAAGAAGCAGTCACCTTCAAAATCTCACCCAGATTGACAATGATTCAAAGATGTGCCTCAAACATGGGATATTTGACGGAACTCAAGTGATCATTACACACTCCGTGCGAACAGCGTTATTCGAGCACGAAATGTTCGTTTATTCAACTGATGAATCCATATTTTATTCATATTGCCATGTATGAGGTGTGGAAGGACTCCGTCTCTGCAGGATTCTCCTGAATTTCAAATAAAATTCTTAACAGACGCCGAGTTTTCGCATAAATCTTTTTATGTGCTACTGATAGGTATTAGGACCTGTCATTCGAATGGTCTTTATCAGTTAGTGATGATGGTGGCGGGGAGTTTCAACGAGAATATCTCAGAAATTAATTTAATAACCAAATATAAGATTTTTTTAAGTCTACGAATGTCTGTTTTCTCTCGACTTTAGGTCTTTTTTTTTTCATTACCTACCGAAGTTTAAATTCAATAGGAAAAGCAAACTGCCCTTTACTCTGAGTTTACCTTAACGTTGTATCAAATATGTATGTAGTTACCTTTGTTAGGAGATATTATCTGTATGAAATTTCCCAATTTCCTAGAGACAACAAATATTTGTTTCTGATGAGAATCAAATGGTAAAGTTCCAACTTACGTAATGCTAACAACAACATCTACACAAGTACAAATCTACATCAGTATCAGTCGTCCCTGTTAAAACCATCTGGCATTGATCCTTGTTATGCAACCTACAAGTCGGCACGATCATACACGCAACGCGCAGAATGATGACATAAGAAATGTGGAGATTACGTGACGTCATCTGCTAGTCCCGCAACCCCCCAAAGATACTATGACATATCGCTTTATAAACGAGTCGATAGCATAATTTGAATCGCGTTTCTCATACTAAAATAACAACGATCCTGGTTCAATAATCGGCTTCGTCACGCAACCGAGAGCTCGTAACACAGCCGTATAACCCAAATGTGTTCCACATTGAAAAGTAGAAAACATTACCTCTGGTATCATAATAAAAACCCACATGATATCCACTGTGAAAAATCCATTAACACTTATCCGGCCATAAAATAAACCTAAGTAAAGTTAGGTACGTAATAAAACAATAAATTCTTCTCCGCAATTCCGTTTGATAACAAGGAAAGGTGTAATGTGAAAGTACGGAATCATATTATTATGATATTCAAGAAGAATGATTGCGCGTCAGGCAAATAAATGCTGCGCCGTATATTTATCTAGCTTGAAAACAGACTGGAATTGTTTTTATAATTCTGTACATTGGGAATCAGTGGCTAGTGAACAGTGATCCTGACTTTGCAAAAGATTGTGCAACGTGTTATTGGCAGTTTTGAACACGGCAAAACAATGCTATTAGGAAAATTCCCCTAGCATCTCTTATATCTGGTATTTTTATTTATTTATTATTTATTAAAACTTTATGCACAAGTAAAAGAAATACTGTAGGTAAAGTCAACAGCAAAAGTAGATGATCAAAATCAGAAATTCAATACTAATGAACGCAGTTCGCGTCAGAACTGTGTGGCGTCGAAGTGATTCAAAAGTATGTGATTGTAAATTATACCAAACATTTACTACTAGTACAGCTGCCATATATTCGTGATCAGTTTTGACTCCTATTGAATTTCTGATTTTGATCATCTACTTTTGCTGTTGACTGTACAAAGGCGGACTTAATGCCTGAGGCATTTTCTACCAGTCAACCTTATTTTTGTCATAGGTAGGTATGTATGTATTTTCCATTTGATTTCCACGGGCTAGCTCAGTTGGAGAATAGAAGGATGGGATGTCGCGATGTGGTAAAAACAAAAGACATTAAATTAAATAGTCATAAAATTAATTCAAACTAATTAAAAGTCTAAAGACAACGATCGACCTTCTTCTAACCCTGTAAACGAGGCAGCGAAACACCATAGTTAACTCCACGCACAGATTGCCCACAAATATGACGTATCAAAATCAGTTTCCATTCACACAGTGGAGTAATGAGCTGGATGGAGCTCGTGGCTGTTACTTCGTTCCGTTCGTTCGTTCATTCGTTCCCGCCCCCGCTCAGAGCCGTCGGCGGTTTCGCAAAGTTCCCCATTCGGCACTTGTCGCGCGAAATTTACGGGTTAATTTTCAATGGGACTGGGTTTTGAGCTTCTGGAAATTTTAAGTTCCACATTATGCTTGGCTCTCATCCGCAGCGGGAATGTATGACGTAATAAAGGGAGAAGTTTCTTTTTTATGTTCGCGGATTTTTCTGTTTATGAAATTTTGATGAATCTTGGATATGATTTCTTACTAGCGCGGGAGCGTTTAACTTCACTGCTTTATAAAATATAGAACTAGCTTTAATAGTTTTTATTAGGATAAATCTTTAAAGGTTTTTGAAGAACCACAAAGGTCTTTGGAACTTGTAATTCTCTCCCTCATTTGCATACCTAAACAAGGTCACATGAAAATTAAACAACAAGCAATTTTCACTAACAATTACGCTGACTTGCAACTAATACACTCGATAACTTCAACTTTCAACCAGACTAATTCAAAAGCTCCAAAATTAATATCAGTTGTTGTTTCATAAAGGCACATTAATTCCATCACCGCCGTTTCACCAACTTATTGCAAAGAGTTACCTACATAATACTAATTTAGAAGTACAACAAGTACATTAGCGAGTATCTAACTATATTAATTAAGTTACATTAGTAAAACCAGACCTTCTGTTTTACTCACAGACAAATGTGAACGTGATAAATCTTCTGTCTTAAGATTAGCTTTTATGAATGTTACATTATTATGAACACAGATATATTGAGATAATACAGCATGTCAGAAAGTGTGATAAAATAATCAGCCGTCCTATACATTTAGGTCGAGTAGGTATTGAAGTTTTGTATGGTACTGTTTTTTTTTTGTGATTACGTTATTGGTCCCATGAAGAAAGTGGTTTGGTTTGATGGTCTGTAGGTACCACACCCTTAAATATAATAATAAGAATAATTCATTTATTTTCAGACAAAGTCCATTCCATTACATTAAAAAAATAACGACACCTAAAAAGAAATGAAAAAAAAAAAGAGAAAAAAGAAAGAAAAGAAAGATGTGGTCTTATTTTTTTTCTTTTCACTTCGATGACATTGAGAAGCTAAAGTGTGGCTGAATATTTTTTTACTCTTCGCTTCCAGGCAGACTGTAGTATTGCTGAGGGTTTGGCTTTCGAACTTTTGCTATGCTCATCTTTGACTTTTAACGAACATCGTCCGCCAGATCTGCCCACAGCGTACAAAAAGTTAACTTACAAAGTTATTACATATTAAATTGAAAAAGTCACTATGATTTTTCTCAGGATTTAGTCGTATGTCCTAAAAAACTCATCTTTAAGTCTTCAAGCTACCATAACTTACATACACAAACATCAGGCAGAAACACAAACGCAACAGAAGTTACATTTACTTCGGCGATAGATCCGAGTTCACCCATTTACCCGCTAGCCGTATATCAGTAATAAGTAGCCCCTATGTTACACATAATTTCATTACCAAGCATGGTTTGTGGTCGCCTTTAGCACACAAGTGCTTTGTTCGCTTAGTCCATTACGTGGCTTCGTACAGCTCTCTGAGAACCTCAGGGGAGACCAGTAACAGACATAATAACTTCTGTCGAATGCTCGGTACTGCTACTCTTGCCATTCACACAACTCAATATTATTTAGCGGTGAAGTTGGAGAACATAATGCATACTTTACAACTTGCGTAAAACATACAGTGGAAATGCATTTGTTTTATAATGTTGCGAGGTGAGGTGGTAGGTAGTAAGCTCGCGTTTTATGTACGAGAATGCCAAGTGACTGACACAAAGGAAACCAGTGAAGAGCATGATGCTAACTTTCAAGGCTTTAACGGGTTTCAAGGACTTGTTCAGTTAATTTGCGTCTTCTGGCGAGTATACAAGTAAAGAGCAGTTCGCGTTCTCTTTACAAAATAGGTACATTAGTTTAATAGAAATAATCACAAAATTGCGGTTTGCAAACAAATCCTGGTATGAAAATACAAGCTTGTTTGTTTACCAAAATAAACTCAGTATATTTATTCTGCAGAGGGAGTCTACAATTTATACAATGGCGAGGGCTAATTATTAAAACACATTAGGGTCACAAGTTGTTTTACGTCTGCGTTATGATCCATGGGGCATTGTGGACCGGCGTACGCAGCCCTTTGTTAGACCGCCAACTTGCGCCCAATGACTGGCGCTTTTGCTCCGGCCCGCTTCCAAAACCAGCCCAAAGGGTAACACTACAGGATCGTCATTTTCGTTTGTCATCAATCTATGTTAGGGTGGCTGACATGTAAGTGTTAATTAAGCAGGCCTCACTCGAGCGTAATTAAGAGTGTTACAGTGTTATTTTAGACATTAATTGAGATGAAATTTCTTGTTATAATGAAACGAGTAGACTTCGAGATTGTCGAGTAATTTCCTCTGAAGGCCATCTTCGCCGCACGTCGTAAAGTCGAAGCACATTGGAGAGTAAACAAACCGAAGTTTCGATCGGAACGAAGATTAAGAAAGGCGTTACTGGTGTTATCGTTTCCTTATAAAGTTCATAGCGGGCGAGGAAGCTTAAATTAATGCCCTTCTAAATAAAATTGTGATGTTAAATATTGTGTAAATATTTTAGACGGTGCAAATAGTGCGGGGATATTTTATTGGTTCTAATAAAACGGGGTGGTTGAAAGGAGTGTTTAACAGGACGGGCGGCGATGCAGTGTTTTCGAAAGAAAGCTAGTCGCTTTATCATTCGCGGACAACAGGCGGTAGAGGCTTACCACAGCTCCGAGGCGGCGAACGACATACTTACGTACCGCAATGTAGGGATTGTTTGGGGCACCTCTATATAGGGGTCTACCAGGAAATGTCGGCGATTTGGAGCTTCTTGAAAAATATCGTTTCCCCTGCAACGGAATTTTGTGAGGGACAACTGGGACATTGTTTACCTTATCTGGTAAACACTTTAGTTTGCCACAGCTGGATTCAATATAAATGTAGGTACGCGAGCTAAGGGGATTCCGCATTTTCACGAAATAACACATGTATTTTGTCTTACAATTCAAATGTATTTCAGAATATAACTAGGATCTCGGTACTCTATATCATATTTCAACAAAACTACGGTTGCGTGTAATATGGTGTAATAGATTATTGTATGAAAACTGTGGCTTTCTTATGTACAGTCAACAAAAGAGATAAGTATGCAGGATTGTCGGATATAGTTGAAGTTTAGTAAGAAACCGATGGATGTTCTCAATTAAAATTTAATTAAATTATTAGAAAACAAACACCTCATTTATTAAATTAAATTTCAGTCGACAACATCCATCGGTTTCTTAATAAACTTCAACTGTATTCGACGATCCTGCATATTTATCCCTTTTGTTGACTGTACATTATACTCGCGAAAAATATTCATGAAATGGGGTGTCAAGTAAGAGAAAACTGAAGACGTAATAATTCTTTTTATGAGTTCTTCACGCTGAACTGAAAGAAAAAGTTTACAGTAAACTATTTTGCTTTGCTCTGAGATAGTGAAATTGTATTATTTGAATCTGTTTTCTTTTTGCATTCAACAGTTTATTGCCCTAAGTTTCTTAGACTTCGCTGTGAATTATAACATTTGCTTAACGGCTTACTGTTAAGGTTTCTTTGTAAAGTTTTGAATTAGTTTCGAACCATGGTTTATTTAATACCCTCGTAGCAGTTGAATATGGGAGCAACTGCTAATAGCAGTATGCTTGTTTCACTTTTCACTACCATAGATAGGTAGGTACTTACTACAATTAGTACCTACTAGCTACCCCGCGGTTTCACCCGCGTAAATGTCGATCCCGTGAGAATATCGGGATGAAAAGTATCCTATATGTTAATCCAGGGGGTCAGCTACCTCCATACAAAATTTTATCAAAATTGGTCCAGCCGTTTGAGCGTGAAGAAGTAACAAACATATAAACACACACACACACACACACACTCACAAACTTTCGCCTTTATAATATTAGTGTGATAGTGTGATGGTAGTGAAAAGTGAAACATTCTAAATTCCAAACTCAAGGTTTGCCAAAGTGCAATGCAGCGCAGTATTCTAGGCGTCAAATTACAGACCATATCCGCAACACCACACTGCGCTCCAATACACAGATCACTGACGTTGTTTAAAAAGCCGCTAAGCCGAAGTGGGACTAGGCTGGCCACTTCTGCCGTATGCACAGTGAGCGCCAAGATAACACCTCGTGGAGCCCTGACACAACTAGTAGGCGTCGCGACAGGCCCTGTAGAAGATGGCGGGACGACCAGTGGTTCACTTTAGCCCTGGATTTAAAGAGCTAGAAGTCATGGGAGAGATCTTTGCAGCAGTGGGATGATGCATTCTAACAGTAACAACAGTAATGGTAGTGAACACAGAAAAATAATTTTGATTTCTGTTGAAAGTAAGAATTTTTGGATGAGCTTTCTTAACACGGCTTGAGGTTGGAGTTGACGTTTAGAAATCGTCACGTTTATGGATAAAGCGTTATGCCCCCACCATTCTACTTTCTCTCTGTCTATTATATAATTATGAGAGTGTATGTGCGTGCGAGTATCGCATAAGGAACTTAGTTTCTGACGGGGGTCCCCCGACCACACACATGATACAAAATCAAAGACCAAAAGTATTGATGAGTATTTTGAATAATCCACAGCCTCAAACGCTGTAGGTACCTAAGTGAAAAGCCTGTTCATATCTTCATGTGATAATTACACCAATTATTTCACCTACAGATGAGATGGTGATATCATCAAGTAAGTACGAGGTGGTGAACACCGTCGTCAGCTCATTCGAGAGCCGCATGGCGCTAACGGTGCGACACCTGACGTCTGCTGACGTCGGCGGGTACAGGTGCGTCGCCAAAAATTCGCTGGGAGAAGTCGATAGCGTCATCAGACTATATGGTAAGCAGTTGATCTTACTTTATTTGCTTTTATAGGGATATTATTGAGGTGGTGAATACTCTTATCAGCTCATTTGAGAGTTTCAAGACGCATATGACGTGTCGACTTAACCTATATAATATTGGATGCATTATACAAATATTGGACAGGTTGCACCAAACATGCCAAAAGTACACACGGCCACATAACAAGCTATACGAGTATATTGCCAGTATACGCTGATCTCGCATTGTATAGGATTTCCGTACAATGAGAGGTCAGCTTATAGTGAAAATGTATAGCTTAATATGTAGCCGTGTGTGCATGTTCAGTCGAGCAAATTATTTGTTAGGCAAATTGACACCCTACGTCAATTTTCCTTCATAGCCATTTCATATAACTCTCAAAGAATGTCAGTTTGTGTAATTTGAAAATACGGGTAGGTCGTCAATTTGCTTAAAAAATAGTTTCCCTGAGTTTACAGATATCATCAACCTTGTCACAGGTATCCTACAGCCCTAAATAAAAGTCCCTTGGTAATTGTATCATTAACTATTTTGAAACAGTAATAAACATCCTCCTTCCCTTTAAATGTCCAAAAAGGACATTATATTCTCTTTTCCTCGTTCAAACCTACTGCAAGAAAGTTTTAAAAAGTTGTATTAATTAAAGGCCACAGCAAAGCGAGAGGATAATGCCAGTGAATTGTAACATTTGCAAAGTATTATGTAGTTCAGCTTAAAACAATGAAAAAAGAATTTTTTTTCTTTGACAAAATCTTTCATGTTCATTACACCTATACAGGGTGTATCAGAGAAATGTGGTCTTATGGGTGTGGTACAGATCATCAAACTGAACAACTTTCTCCATGGGATCAACATCGTAATCGCGAAAAAAGTATCAGCTGACCCGTAAAAAACTTTAATACCTACTAGACCCAAATGTATGCAATGGCCGATAATTTTTTCTCTGTTACGATGTTGGTCCCATGGAGAAAGTTGTTCAGTTTGATAGTCCGTACCACACCGTTAAATATGACCACACTTTTCTGATACACCCTGTTATACCCTGTAGTAGATAAACAGAAAAAAAGCTTGAAGATAACATTTATTTTCCTGCTACCCAAGTAGAAAGCGAACAACTAATAGCGGACTACTGAAACAACAAGTGTTCTGTAATTACTGTACATCGACACAGCTTGCTTAATTAAACAACTAGACCGACTTATATTAAATTCCTAACATACGTACCAAGTATCTATACAAGGAATTGCGCAGTAATTTGAGACAACATTGACAGCAACTACATTCGTAAATTCGTCCACAGAAATCCCGGGGCCCACAGTGAAGAACACGAGTCCTGCTTCCAAAAGAGAAGAGTTCAAGTACTCAACACCAATAGAGGGGCCTGACAATCAATTCGGTTCCGCTGACAGGTCGGATGACGAAGATGAACGAGACACCGCCACATACACAACAGACAGACATTCAAATACATACAAACACGAAAACGTAACTAGGAACAGAACAATCCATTATCCCCCGACACCAGAACAAAAGCTTAGCAATAAAGTTCGCAAAATTATTAACAAATTCGAAATAGAAGAGTTTGGCAACAGCATATGTTGTGTGCATTCCCCTTACGTAATAAACTGTATTCTTTCGTTAGGGATTATTGTAGTACTAGATTATACGTAGAGAAATACTTGTATTAGCTGTTATTACTGTGTATGGATGTTTACAATGTTAACCAAACAATACTTCGGTATTCATTCCAGTATATTGTAAGTTATGCGATGCAAGATTTTAGCGCCTTCAAAAATAATTAATTGAACGTTATGAGGTGGATACGAAATTGATATTGATGAGAGAGTTCCGCAGCTATGGAAATTAATTTTCTATTGACGCGATATCGGTACATTACATTATTACTCGCTATAATCGAATATTTATAAAAGCTTTGCCCGTTATCCGGATACGTGTGTAATATGATGTCAGAATGTAATGAATATAATGAAAAAGGTATGTGATTACTATTCAAACTTTTCGCTAATTATTTCAAAATGTTAAAAAATTAATTTTATACACCACAGATTTTCATTTGCATATAACCTGGGGGCCTAAAAAGGCCACTTTGGCAGAATCATAAATAAATGACATTATAATCCCCTATTATCACCAACAAGTTGTGTGTTTCAGTTAATTTTCGCTTTATGAAACCGCAATAGTATGTGGATACGGTCACCAAAGAAAATAAGCCAACCACCAGGATCTTCGGATATAATTGAAGTTTAGTAAGAAACCGATGGATATTTTCGAATAAAAAATAATTTAATTAATAGTTAATTTATTATTCGAAAACGTCTATCGGTTTCTTAGAAAACTTCAACTATAACTGACAACCCTGGTTACTTATCTCTTTTGGTGAGCAGTATGGCACGTAGGTACATCAATATACTATTTATTTGTCTGTATTCCTAATACTCAAATTCCTAACCTTGTCCCATACCAACCGTTTATCTAGGCGTTAGCTGAAACCACAAACCGTAATTTTATGTATATTTTTCACAAGATTTTTGCCAAACAAGTGAGCATATGAAAGGCTTGCCGCACACCGACAGACAGGATTTTTATTCATGTAAATGCGGCTTTAAATACGAATCCGTGGCGGATACAACTCTGAATGGATGTCGGTGACAATACTTTTCTGAATATTTAAAATTATCATCCCATACCATGTGTTGAGGGATTTTTTTCGTCTCTACAGTTTGCTTTTGAATGTTTGCCTCTTGTTTTATGTGTTCTTCTTTGTTTTACTTTGAGAATTAATTCAAACAGAGTTCTAGGTGTTTTTATTATGCAAACACACATAGGACTATAGTTACATGATAATTTCACAGAGAAAATTCGTCTGCGTTGTTTTAAATTATATAATTTACTAGAGCCTGCGCCCCGCGGTTTCACCCGCGTAAATGTCGATCCCGTGGGAATATCGGGATAAAAAGTAGCCTATATGTTAATCCAGGATGTCAGCTACCTCCATACAAAATTTTATAAAAATTGGCCCCGCCGTTTGAGTGTGAAGATGTAACAAACATATAAACACACCCCCACATACTCACAAACTTTCGCCTTTATAATATTAGTGTGATAATGTGATTTTAAATAGTATCCACGTCACATCCAAATATTATATAATAACTAAAGACAGGATTTTATGCAATGCAGGTTCATTTATTTTTTCGGTCATTTAGTGCGAATTTTACCAGAGAACCTGCTGTCAAGAGCTGTCGGTGTCAAAATTGATAAGCAATATTGACACACATAGACAACTCTCTAACGCGGTTAGTGCGATCGCGTTTAGTTTCATTGATGCAATTAGCACTTCATATTTTCCGTAAAATCAATTGATGTCACCACGGAATAGATAACTTATTTATCTCTTCCGTGGATGTCACTATGCACAGTAGTGGGGCATGTTTTCTATAATGTCAACTGTATTTAAGTCGAAAAACACAAACATACATAAATATAATGTAATACGTAAGTCAATCTTAAAGTCTGCTTTATACGGTGTGATTTTAATTTCCTATGGCGTACCTACCCATCATAAGTTGAAGCAACAATAAAAGTTGCAACGTTTAAACAATGTTTAGACGATCCAATTAATTTGTTACTTACTTTGATTTGATTTATTTATGCCACAGGCAAGAAACTTGCATCATGTTAATGGGTTTTAAATATGCCTCGTCTACACTGGAGTCGCAATACATATAATGTACAAAAGACTCAGATTCGGTTCAATTCGGTCTCAAAGACGGAACAAAAATTTTACAGACATGAAGCAGGAGTTTTGTTTACATTTACTTATTGTATCTTGAGTGAGCAGTGTGAAGTTAGCTTTAGCTCTCTTTACAGTTTATTTTGACAGTTGTTAGTTATTTCTTTTCATAGAATTTAAAAACAAACCTCTCAGTTGATTGGTGTTGCTCACCCCTCTTGTAGGTATACCCCCTAATGGCCATTAAACAATTACATAGGTACACAAGATTCACTTCTGTTGGGGGATGTTAGACCGATATATCACAGTGCACCGGTAGTTAATAACTCCCGTGACAGAAGGCGCCACGCGTCACCGTTCTCAGCAGAATACATTATTACTTTTAGTTAATTAAATACGTGATGCATTATGAGGGGAGGCATGTTATTTACCGAAATAATTCAGGGCAGTACATTTTTGATTACCCAACGAAGTAAAAAAAAATGTGTAAGCCGTATGTAGCAGAGCTTGTTTTATCTATGCAAAAGTACAGTCAGTCTTACTTTGTTAAAATAATGTAAAAAAAATTTACCTGCTGCCTCTTTTGCTGTGTGTACCTAAACAGAGGACAAAATTTTATAATATGTATAAAGCTCATTAATTGTGTATTAGAATTATGTGATCTATTGTATTATTAAATGACATGATAATCGTGAAGTGGCTGATAAATTGATTTTTTTATTAAACAATAGAAATGGTTTTAGTATTGAGAATGTAGGAGTGGGACATATTCTTCCAATAACACACTATTTAAATTTGCCGTATTACAGCAATTTCATATTAGGTACTGTCAGAAAATTACAGTTGCGACTTGATTATACGGTCAATTGAAGTTGGTTGTCAATTTTATCAACAACTAGCTTCTGCCCGCGAGTTCGTCTGCGTGAAATTTCTTGTACCCCCACCCCGTCGTAACACTTCGTATTCGCTTAGCGTTCATTCTGACTTTTTTTCATTTTGCTCGGCTCCTAAGGGTCATAGCGTGATAATAAATAGCCTATAGCCTTCCTCAAGAATTGGGCTATCAAATGCAAAAAGATTTTTTCAAATCTGACCGGTAGTTCCAGAGATTATCGCGTTCAAACAAACAAACTCTTCAGCTTTATTATTAGTATTATTAGTATAGATTAATTTCACTGACTTCACAAAACAAACAACTGCAGCATTCAGATTTTCCGATCTTCTGACCTCATAACTTCATACATATCATACATATTGCAACTGTAATTATCCTAACTTATTGTATATACCTATAGAAAAAAAAAAACATTATTTTAAGTCTCCATTTTACGTGCCTACTTAAAACCATAGGTACTTAATGAAAACTTTTAATAAATGATGATAGAAAAAATTGGTTGTTAGTTTGCTAATTATGTGTGCATGAAAAATATAATTAACAAGGCAAGAAAATGTGTTTCCGCATTTCCTAATCCCATTACAATATATCGGTGAATAATTATCATACAGAAAAAAGTTGCATTAGCATTATTTTAATTATACCAAACACTTATCCCTATCTTCCTTAAAAAAACATATAATGTATAAAATAACCAATAAATTGTTATCATATATTACTCTAAGGGCGGGTTGTTTCACGTCCACTTGACGCACGAGTACAAATGTTAAAAAAGTGCGCTAACTATCGTGAAACCAAAAAAATTACAATTATAAAATTATGCCCTTGCCGTACGTCAAATAATAACGAGAACGTAATCGTTATTATTTGACGTACGTATGTTACGTTAATCAACCCTTTAAAACAACCGGCCCTAAGCGTCCACATGTAGTATCTACAATGAAGCCTTTGCAAAAAATAACCAATCCATATTAAGAATACAGGATGAAATTGAATAGGTGCGCCAAATTAAAATATGTAATTCAACTTGTTAAAAAGTAAATTTAGAGCATGTTATTAAGAAAAGGGATGCACATACATGCGTGTAGGCACGCGATTTGGCAACGTCGTCGCGCGCCCTCTTTTTCGTAGGATCGGTAAATTACGTTGCCAAGTTGCTTCATTTCCGGATGGCTTTTTGGTCGCGCGCTAAAATTGATACATTAATTTTGATACTTATAAGCAATAACTTAGTTGGCACTATCTAACACGATAATTACATGATTATTTTCAACAATTTAGATTTGAGAAATGACAACTTTAATGATTATGCAACAGTTACTACACCTCCTATTTCGATTTGGCGCAAGTTTTCAATTTCGTCTTGTATCTATGCAAAAGTACGAGCAGTTGTTAAAATAATGTCAAAAAAACTTACCTGCATAACAATTTTTTTTGCTATGTGTACCTAAATCGAGGACTAAATATTATAATGTAAAGTACATTAATTGTGTAATATATTATCTATTGTAATTAGCATTATTTGACCAAACTTTTGTTAAAAGTAAAACATATTCAGTGGACCCTCTACTAGTATAGGCTGTCAAGAAAATGATAAAAACTACGGTCCGACCGTCGCGCGTCGAGAGAATGCGTCCCTGACACCTGTTAGTGCAATAATTCTAGTAGCTAATAATGATCAAATTAGCAAAACACGTATTCGTTTTTATGAAACTGAAAGGTGTCAAAAACGCCAAACGGCTTCTCTCACCGCTCACTGTAGGTATGTACAGACGCCAGCACATCAAGTTACTACAATCTGTCAAATTTCTTTAATAGATTTTCAACTTTATCGCTAAAACTGGTTCAAAGTTGATTGAAAAAAATTTACAGTTTCGGGTAGCTTGATGTGCTTGTCGTCTGTACTAAATTTTTGACATAATTTTAGCGTTTACCAGTAGGGGGGAGAAATAAATTGGCCATTGTCAATAAACCCTGGGCAACACATTTAAAAATGTTTCAAATTATTATAACGCCCAAAATATTCTCTAGCAAATAAACAAAAATGTAACCAAAAGTTTTTTGTGATCTTCGGACCTAAATCGCTAGATAGAACATAGCATTATAAATAAATGAAATAAACAAATAAATTATTATTCTAAACATGTTGTTTGAATCGATACCCTGTGTTTTACAATGTGGTTTCAGAACAAATGTTGCATTCTGATTTAATGGCTGACTCCATTTTACCAGTTCAACGGACACATTGAAACTAAAATGTTGTTTGAAATGCAACGAGTTGTGAAACATGTTGTACTCTTTGATAAGTTAATTTGCACTGAAAGCAACTTAATTATCAGTGAAGGTTTCAAAACACACAGTCTATTAGAATTAGCTATAATACGTCATGTTCACATCTTCTCCGACTTTTTACGTCATAGAGTACACAGTTCAGTTTGTATAATTAGTTCACACGGTGACATTCACCAGTACACCATCGTCTGCATACTGCTGGGAGTTGCCCTATGCGCGGCAGCCAGAGTCTGGAGAAGAGTGCTGTTCGCTTTCTACGGTCAGCCGGGCGGAGCCTCAACATCAAAGGTGCAGAACAGAAAGGGTCAACGCGATAAAACGGACACGTCACATCGATATTGCTAACTAAGGTTTTCGGCGAAAATACCGAACACACGGAATTATAAGACTAAGGACCGATTTTATCTTAATCTTTGCTGTTTTGTTTTAGCCACTCACGTGTCCCGCTCCCCGTGTGATGTCGCATGGAATGTCACCGAACATTGTTTGTCGGCGCGCGACAGGGCGCCTAGCCACTTATACACACCTTTGTACACAAAAAAATTCTATGGACCGATACTTCGACCATTTGAGTGAATAAGTTCCACAAATTCAGGATAGTTTTCTGTCAACATTGTTTATGTTTATTAGTACTAAGTATTCCAGTAATCAAATCAAAGCACTTACCAATTTATAATTTACACTACAAATTGGCAGCCACAGGTACTTTTTCTGGTCCATTTGTTTACATTTTCGGCAGATACTTTTGGAACAGACCACACACCCTACATTAGATAACAATACATATCACGTATCCACACGCCTGAAAAATAAGTGCCAACTCTCACCAGTCAAGTTCGAGGAAGCTCGACTTGCGGTTTGTAGCAAGTTTCTCCCGATGTGGCGGATTACCCGTCTTCCCTCATCTTCATTATACAGAAGGAACTTTCCCATTTTCACACTCCCGCCTACTCCCACACAAGACGGCCGTGTTTTGTTGCTATGTATGCAAATCAGGCGCTAAGTTCACAAACAAATAAACTTTTTGGTTGTATAGAGATGTTAGGTTAATACGCTGTGGCTGTCTTGTTTAATTTTGTTTAAAAGTAATTTGTTGGAGTTTTTTAAGGGTGAAGAAATGGTACCTACGCAAAATATTTTTTCTTTTATGGAGCGTGGATTTTATGAGCTAATAAATAACAAACATAAGGGTCGTACGTTAAGCCGTTCGTCCCGGCTGGTATTCGTAGATCTTTGACAGTCGTTACGGGTAGTCAGATTCCTATAAGTCTGACAGCCAGCCTTAACAGCAAGGGGTAAGTATCGTATAACCCAGTAACTGAGTTGTAGCGGTCAGATACAACTCAGTTACTGGAAAAGGAAAATACTGGTATTCAATTGTACTCGGTTAGGCTGGAAGTAGACCCCAAGATAGGAAAAGGCAGGATGGATGGTGTGTGTATTTTAATATTACCTACATAGTCTATTCATTCACAATATGTTCTGTATACAGGGTTATTGGTAAACCATTAACAACCTCATGTGAGGTCATTGTACTCATCATTATGAACAACTTTTGCTATGGGACCGAACCTGAAATTGCACAAAACATCAGCTGTTCCCTACATTTTGACTAGTTATACGAACATAAATGTAGGGAACAGCTGATTTTTTTTCGCGATTTCAGGTTTGGTCCCATAGTAAAAGTTGTTCATAATGGTGAGTTCAATGGAGGCCATTTAAGAAGTTGGTAATGTTTTACCAATAACCCTGTATATTATTATTAATCTTTTATATTCCAGACATGCGATAGGGATTATTAACATACCTTAACCCCGAATTCTGACACGAATCTTAATACCGAGTGAAACCCACATCAATAATATTATGTAAAGAGGAATACTATGTTCCTAACTTCTCTTATTTTGATTGAGGTGCCTAGTAATACGGATATCAGTATGAAAATGCACGGCCCGCAAAGAACGGGCTTCTGTGGTAATACTAAAAGATTACAGGAAGACCAGATCCTTTTTTTATTTTTATTTTGTTAATATTGTATTTGGTGTTTCACGAACTGTGTCCAAATACACTTTTTTCATTCTTTCTTTTTATTTTTTAAGGAAATCCCCATACCCTCCATCTGGGGAGAATGGAGGGTTATGTCGGGCTCCTACCGAGTAAAACCTCACTTTTCCTTCTACTACTACAAGTCGGGGGCCCGGAAGATACATGATTCTTCCAGTACCAATCCTTTTGCTAGACGTGGTGCACATGGCATTTATCCTTTGTAACTGGCTGTTGCAGCGGTCTTTCAGTAAGTTCATGGTGGGCAGTGGAAGACCAAGAGCTGACTGCTGATCAGATATTAAATATTGACCTCGTATGCTTTAACGCATGTTCCACCAAACCGTACCAGTACGGGTGGGCCAGAGTGGGCCGTAATCCACTCTCTCTTACCGAGAGGAGGTCTGTATACCAGCAGTGGGAACATTATAGGCTGATTATGCTTTAACGCCCAACATATTTTTTATGAAGCTGCAAACATAGAAATACCTAAGTTACAACAAATAAAAGCGTCACAATATTGCAAACAATCGATTTCGCCTAACTTTCTAGTCTAACTTATATTTAGGTGGCAGATAACACGTATGGCACAGTTTGTTCTCGCGCCGATCCATTGTACGGTTAATTAAAACTCCACTGAATTCCCGGTTGTAAATTTTACGTTTTTGAGTTTTTTTTACGGAACTTTTCGACAGAGCATCCAGTTTTGTTTATTTATGAGCTTTGCCCAGTGGGAACGGACGAAATGCTTCGCCGACAATATATTCACATTAATGTTTGCCGCTTTTTGCAGTACCGATTTAGGGACAGAACAACATACATTCTGAAGTACAGCCTTTGTTTAGGGCGTCTTTAAAAAAATATACTTTAACGTTTTGAATATTCATATGTCCTGAGAATACGAGTTGTCGTGATGTTTCAGGCAAAGCTGGGAAGCGAGGGATAATTTAATTATTTTGGTTTAAGCTTGACTCAATTTTTGGATGTTTTATTCTTAATTACATTTCAAACTGCCATTCATGTATATACGGTGAAAATGAAACCTGTCTGTCTGTGTTTCGTTTCACAAACGTTCAAATTTACAACGATTCGTGGGGCCTAAAAAGGCTTTTTTGGAAGAATCATAAAAGGATAACATTATGAATCATAATATGGCGAAGACAGTCCATGTTTTTCTTTTTTCGCTGCACTACGTAGGTATAATCAAAGAGATTGGGATTGGATTTGGATTGGATTGATTGGTATTTTAGCATAGACAAAAATAAATAACGGAAAAATCTTTCACCAATGGGATTTCATACGATTAACTTAACAGTTAACGGTTCATTATGATTCATAATGTTATCCTTTTACGATTCTGCCAAAGTGGCCTTTATAGGCCCACTGTTCTTTGTAAATATACCACAGTAAATTTTAAATCATACGTTTACTCAATTTCGTTACTTCTTGATTGTTATGAGCGGTCCAAAACCAAAGAGACATCAATTTCCAACTACGCAAACCCCACTAAAATAAAGTTTCCACACTAAAAACTATTTCCAGACAACTGATTAGAGGTAAAATTAAAACTATATACGACAATGTATATAAAACAACGGAGACACGGACGGAGTAACGAGAAAATAATCAATCTTCCGAGTCCACTTGGAAGCAATCAACGGTCTGTTATTGCGTCCGTCCAATCCGATAAAAGGGCCGATATATCAAAGACGTCCGTGGTTCAATTACTAACCAATGTGCTATCTCTTAGAGGCAGTAAATCGAAAATGAAAATACTAGCTGCTCGCTGCAGGCCTACGACATTGCACTGAACGATGGGGTATGTCAACAACAGCGGCGATGTCGGCTAAATCGATACCCCGACATATTGAAGTGGGTTTTGTAGAATGATGATAGGATTGTTTTAACTTTACAAACTGAAGAACTTCTCTTTATACCTTCTTTGCCGGTGTTTCAATAAGGAATTCCCGGTAAGACGTCTTATTCACTTCCTCATAAAATATTTACGTGTTCTTAGTAACATTTTATGAACAGCAGTAACGAATATAACGATTTTTTATTTATTTTGCTATTGATAGTTATAGATAGACGGAAAGTTAATAATACTGGAAGTATCGTAAAATGATATTTCAATATGACTGACAGCGACAACTGCAAATGAATTGATAGTAGCGATTGGGAAGGCTTTAGTGAGTAACAACATACAGCTGCGCAGCTCGCAATCCCATATCCAGCGGATTCTACGAAAGCATGCTGCTGTAATTTTCTACAAACGTGAATGCGGTTTTTTTAACGGTTTTGGTAAAAACTAACTTTATTTTCTGTGAAAATTATGGTTTCTTACTTCATCCCAAGGTTGTTTTTTTTAAAGTTCGTTTTTAGGGATAAGACCGCCCATTGTGTCAGCCCTTGTAAAATGTCTACATTTATATCTGTAATATTGATGGTGTACATAATAAAGAGTATTCTATCCACTTTTGGTTATAATGACCTCTTATACTTTCTTGTACCTATCGACATAGGTAACCCTGATCTTCTTTGCTTCAAATTTCAGTAATAGTTTTTTTTTTTACCTGCTATGAAACGAAAATTAAATGCGAAAGATAGACAATGTAAGATTGTTTTTTTGTGCTCATTACTTCTATTCTTGGAATCTTGCTAAAAAGTACTTGAGGCACTTCTTGTAATTGTAGTTTTTACATCTTGCAAGTGTTTCTTTGTTATACCAAAAAAATAAAATAAAGAGAAGCTCTCTTAGTTTAGCCTCTCATTTTTCTAATATTCTTTTTAGTTAGTCTTTTGACGTCTCATTAACAATATTTTGTTGTACGATACAACACTGATTGTTCAAAGATTTCTTCAGAAACAGCACCAAGATCTATCAAACCATGCCAGACTCAACAAAACACAATCTCAAAAAGAAACATAATCAAAGTACAGGTACAGGTTCATCTAATTTCGTAGGTGTCGTATGTCGGGACATATTAACGCAATTACGTGTTAAAAGGCTCGCCGAGTGCCCCGGGCACCGCTCTCAAAGACATACACCTATTGAACACCGCTCACACCGCTTACATCGCTCACACCGCTCCATGTAGACTAAACACAATGAGTTTACATATTGTGGTGTGGAGGACAGCTTTGCAAGGTAACGGGTTCGTCTTTGGAGTTCTGTTAAGAATTTGGCTAAGGTTCGGTTAGATTCTGGATTTGATTTACGATTTTATGTTTTTGGTTCCTCTTGATAATTTAGTATTTTCAGGGTTCCAAGAAGCTCTTCTTTTATGTTATTGAACCTCCACAGCTACCTTTAGTACCTAAGTGTTCTTCTGGCGCACCCTGAACATTTAGCTGCCCTGCCATCCTGTCGGTTTTTGATAATAAATGACTTGTAAAGCCCGTGCCGGAATGATAAGAAAAGACCATGATAATATATTATAAGTAAAAAGAGATACTGAGCTGGTTACTAAGCTTCAAAAACGGCACAATATCACACTATATCAGATGACACGAGGAAGTAGAACGGCATGTCGTAATTATCGGGACTGAAAAAGGACAAGACACTATGTAACTTGGCTAACAGGCCAAGCTTTAACGTGCCACTTGCTGATCTACCTCTTTTTACTCATAATAGCCTAAAGAAATATACTCCTCACGAGTGGTGAATTCAACAACAGAAAAGTTATACCTAGTAGATGGCCCAGCCCGTGTACCTACATGTAGGTACAAGCCGAGAATAAAATTAATACCTATATAAGACGCTAATTTGTCTCTGTGAAAGATGGAAGTTGCTTAAAGATTCATTTAAAAATTAAACGAAGTGTATTTCGCTTTCAGTCGCCTCCCAGATTAAACCATCTAATAAGGTTGCCGCCTTCATACCAAATTGTTTTAGTGTGCTTAACGGCCAATTTGAGCAAGTTCGAGCTCATTTTGTATACATAAAGAGAAATTAGGTAATTTGTTTCTTGTTTCTTTTTATGAGAGTCTTTGTTATGGAATATTTACTGAGGTAGTGTTTTGATTTACTGATAATCTTGAACAGATCGACAGGATTCGAGAAGTAATTATATTTTGTGTTAAGAATATTGTTAGTGCTCATTCAACTGATAATTAGGAATAGTACTAGTTCATACAAGAAATTATTACATAATAGTAAGGTTAATCAATATTGGCAATGTCGTATTGCTAGGCTGATCGGTGAAATAATGAAGGTGGACCAATTTTTGCCTAGAAAATTCTGACGTAAAGTTAATCACACTAGTAATAGAAAGGCGAAAGTTTGTGAGTGTGCGTGTGTGTGTGTTTATATGTTTGTTACTTCTTCACGCTCAAACGGCTGGACCAATTTTGATAAAATTTGGTATGGAGGTAGCTGACAACCTGGATTAAGATATTGGCTAATTTTTATCCCGATATTCTTACAGGATCGAAACTTATGCGGGTGAATCCAAGATAACAGGTTGTGCGTCGATGTCCCTGCCACCCTGTAGATCATTGTAAAGTTCCTACTATCAAACTCAAACTCAAAGCATTTTTTTCAATGAAACCAATTACAGGCACTTTTGAATTGTCAAGAAGTCACTCAGTCAGAAAATATAAAGCTAGTTGCCCATTCCAAAGCGTAGGTACGACAAAACACCATAAGTAAGACTAGCTACATACCTAAAGTTTAAAGTTTGCAACCACCAACTCAACAAAAAAGGCTACATCACCGTTTATCAAAAGCCGCGCAAATATCCCGACCAAAGGTTTACGAATCCGATCCGGAATTCTCAACAGGAGTGCACAACTTTAGGGTTACACAATGCAAGCTCTAACGAAATTCAGTTGTAGTGGAGCAAGTGCCCCGATTCATCGAGACTGAACTAATGTGAGGAACAGAGCGGATTTAGGATTCGGAGCAAACGAGCGACGCAATTGTTTGCCTAAATCTGACAGCTGTACCTAATATCCAGCTGGTAAGCAGTTTCAATTATTTCGAGCTCGGACCTATGGTATTAGAGTGCGAAGTACAATGAGATAGAAATATTACTACTGACACATATACTAAACTAAACTTTGTATTTGATGTTAAGCTTTTTAAGGGATTATCTGCAGCGTCTTGTGCAGGTAATTAATTTAATTGATGTCTGGGCTAAGTGATTAGGTAGGCTAGTTTGTTATTATAGGGATACGTCAACAGCTGTTCTGTGATAGTGAAAATGACGGGGCAGTCAGGGTACCTACCTTGACTATTGTACTGGCAAACGTTCTGAAGAGACGGTCCTTAACACTCCATACACAGATTTCATGAAAATTGTACAGGCAGCTACAAAAACGTTAATTCTCACGTTTTATTTTGTGGAATATTATTATTATTATTATTTTTGTGTAGTCAATCGATCCAGTTTCGTTTAAGGATTAGATGTCTCTTTTGGACTAATTAAGGTTAGGGTAGAAATTTACTGCCCTGATTCATAACTCCAACAAGCCTAAAACCGATTGCAATCAGGTGGAAAAGGTGGAAATTTTGTCCTAATAAAATATCCAGAATTTAAACTATTAATAGGTAACCATTAGACATCAGGTACACCTTTATTTATGTTCTTTTCCTTCGTCCACTCTATTGAATATTAATTATTCCTAGTGCTCTTGCGCCACTACATTAAGTATCGTTGTCGAAGGTCTCATTTTTCTGTAACTTTCTAGCCCGAAAAAGTGTTCCAAAAAAAAACCTACTACGGAAAAACGTCGCAAAAACTTGGTAATAAAAAAATTAACATTTTACTTAACGATGAATGTAATGGAGCGGCGTTCAATTATGACGTGAAGGATAATTAATTTTGAAAGAAAGTTAAGTGTTGTAAAAATTAATCGAGTTAAAGAATATTAACGGCACGCGTTGCATGGAATTGTATTAAAAATAATGGAAGGAGGAACTCACTTGGTTTTTAAGTTTTTTTTTTTAAGGTGGTCAAAATGCGGATGTTTTGAAAGTTACAAAAAAAACTATTGATATTTTATTGAGTCACATAAATTAGTTAAAAATGTTTTGAATGGAGGATCATTCAGACGACTAGGGATTATCTAATTTAAAAAAAAATGTCAACCGGATTGACAACTTCCCCTTTTTTTGAAGTCAGTTAAAAAAAAACCTTTGTACACTGACGGGCAACGCGCAGCCTAAACCACTGTGATCAAGCAAGCATTAATTTTTAGGTGAGCTGAGGAAGGATTTTTGAAAATTTGTTAAATGAAAGCTTAAATTGAAGTTCGTCATTTTTCTTAATGGGAAATCCTATCGGGAAAATATTTGAATTTTTGTATGTTTGTTTGTTACGCTTTTACACTGAAACGGCTGAATGGATTTATATGAAATTGGGCATATGGGTAGACCATGACCTGGATTAGGACATAAAATACTTTTTAACCTGATATTCTCACTATATTGAGACTTATGCGGGTGAAACCACGGGGCGCAGCTTGTCTTAGAAAAATCTGGTCCGAAAGATATGCCATTGGAATTGTATATTAAGGAAACTTGCTTGCCTGCTCTGTTCTTACTATTTTTTCGGAAAATATGAATGCAAAGGTAGGTTTGAGTATAGTTAAATGTGTATTATATGTAGGTATGTACGGACTATTACTCAAACAGTGTCCTATAGAAATGTTGTCACATTGGACTGTAGTTGTTATGTACTCGGAAACTCATTTGTCTGTGTCACGGATGTAGGTACCTGCAGGTACTTTGAACGCAGCATCGTTCCAATAGTTATAATTAGGTATGTCAAGTACCTACTTATTAGATGGTATTCTAATGTAGGTAGGTAATTTTAAAAGAAGAATTGTGTCAACAGTTTTTTTGTTACGAGAATTGGCCTGTTCTAGAGTGGGTGGGTAGTAATATAGTCCTTCACGAAGCGGTAAGCAGAAAACATCACAAAATCACAATAGATAAACACCACACTTGACAATCTTATTTTTTTTTATAAGTAACTAGCAGCACTCCGCGGTTTCACCCGCATAAGTGTCGATCCCGTGGGAATATCGGGATAAAAACTATCCTATGTCCTTAACCTCAGTAAGAAGCTGTCAAAAAGGAATAGAATGGAGCTACATGAACATCAAATTGAAAGATAGAGTCCAAATTTCACTGATAACAGATAGAACAAAGGCGAGGGTCAAACAGGCCCTGATACTGAAAAATTAAATACTATAAAGTTAAAACCTAAACACAAAATGTAGGATGAGTGTTTTTAATGTAAGAGTGAATGTATTATTATGAGGAATGGAACGTAACGCATGAGAGAGAGAAGGAACGACTGTGAGAGGGAGTAGAGTAGAGTGATGGCGGAAGACAGTTTGGGAAGGGAACGTTACGGGAGACACACGGTTAGAGGAAATAAGTTTTATTAAACCATTTAGAATGTTTATTTAAGCATTTTATTTGCCCCACACTCCCACATTCTACACAAATTAATGTGTTACTTGTTCCCCTTAGTGCATACATTCTTACTCTTCAGAAGCAACACCGAATCCGTACCTACGATTACCCAAAAATAAAAAAGGAGTTACTAACTACAGTCCGGCTGTTGAAAGAATGCGTCCTTGACATCTGTCAGTGCAACACTTCTCATCATCATCATCATCATCATTTCAGCCAAAAGACGTCCACTGCTGGACATAGGCCTCCCCCAAGCACTTCCACTTCGACCGGTTCTGTGCTTCTCGCATCCAACGGGTTCCTGCGGCCTTCACAAGGTCGTTGGTCCACCTTGTGGGAGGCCTTCCAACGCTACGTCTTCCGGTACGTGGTCGCCACTCCAGAACCTTCCGGCCCCATCGGCCATCTGTTCTGCGAGCAATGTGCCCTGCCCACTGCCACTTAAGTTTGGCAATTCTGCGGGCTATGTCGGTTACCTTGGTTCTCCTGCGGATCTCCTCATTCCTGATTCGATCACGCAGGGAAACTCCAAGCATAGCCCTCTCCATTGCCCTTTGGGTGACTTTTAGCCTTCTTATAAGGCCCATTCTAGTAGCTAAATAAAGATCACTTTCGCAAAACACGTATTTGTTTGTATACAGACTGACAGGTCACTCATCGGCCGTACTGTCGCATCCAAACAAAGTCTAAGTGCAAGTCAAATCAAAAACAATATCTGTTAACAGCGGTGTGTGAGGCGATCGGCTGCAACGTGCCAAAAAGCCAAAGAGAGCACATCTATCGTTTCGCGCCCATGTCCGCTATTGCGCCTGACAATATTTTATACAGCTGCGAAAATTGCAACCGCCCTCCAAGTTTAACAATTTACACGCTCGTGCCGTCGTCGCTTGCATATTGCTACGGTAAGGCTGCGGCATATTGTATACGTGCGTCTCAATCGGGTGGCGCCTTTTCAATTTGAAGAAAAATCTAAAATTCAAGCAAGGTGACCGGAAAATCTATGGAGTTATTTATTTTTTTATTCCACATAAATATACATAAGAACTTATAAATTATCAGCGGCTAAGTGCACCGTTCCAATTTGTCTTTTCCTTTCCAATTACGTGTTTAAGTGTTAATAGTACGGGCGGATAGTGAAGGCCGGTCAACAAGTACCAGATTATTAGCGAAAGGATTCTCATCTAACTACACACTACACTATGAAATAGGCAGACGCCTATTTCATGGTTTATATAAGTTCATCGCAACTGTCTTTTTCTTCCACTCGTAAATTTCTATCAGCCAATATCTTTGTATTCACTATCTTCCGATAATAACCCTATTTTGAGAAGACGACCTCAGTAGTAATACCAGAAATTGCTACATAGTACTAGCACTTACAAGATTTCTGTATAAGGTATTGGTGAGCTCAGTAGGTACCACAAAGAGCTGATCGGTCATAGAAACCCATGATCAGTCCTTTGATCAAATGTCAATAGTAAGCTCACACTTCGATCTGCGCTGAAGTGCCCAGTTTGGTAATAGTTACCGGGTCTGCTTACAGGTGGATTGAAACAGGCCACAACACAACACCATGTAATTATCATTAGTAACTATCAATCAACTGTAGTAGCACAGAAGGCTCGTATGCACTACTGACCCGAATCACTTGTCGTTACACTGCGAATGCCGCCGCAATACACACGTCGTATCGCTTCAAATGTGCAATCAAAACATGCCCTTATAGCGTTCCTTACCCACGTTTCTCTCATTCTAGGCTTAATTCCCCAGCAATAAAGACTATGGTTTTCCACACATTAAATACAGTCACAAACTACCTTTTTAGATTTATAACTTGTTACCCGAGAAATAATGGAACAACGGCATTTAGATGTGCCGCACAAGTTTTTAAATCAAATTAATAAATTAACTTGCATACTCGGTTTCGTTCATTACATTACTTAGATTTATAAATATTTTGACTAATGGTGCAAACTCTTGGGTGTTCCAGTTGTCTATTAGCACAGCTAACCTTGTATGTTCGCAATGCTGGTACACAGGCCTCCTCTGTGAGGGAAGGTGTGCCGTAACCCACCATGCGGGCCCAGTGCGGATTGGTGGATGTCACATGTCTTGAAATTCTCGGTTCTTGGGTATGTCTTACGTAGTTTTTCTTCACCGTTTAGTTGTCTATTGGCAGCGGTAAAACCGCACGTTCGTTCCGGTTCATCCAGCGCACCCTGGGCAGTCAGTCACACTTATCTTTTTTTCACAGAAAGAAAAAGAACACATTTAGTAAAGACACAAAAAAAAAAAAAACAGAAACAACTTACCTACACAACAGCATAGCATTGGCTAAAATTTCCGTACACCTCGTGCCAAAACCACAGATGGCCAAGTGTGCTACCCTATGTGGGCCACCTTTAAGTTCAAGAAAAAAAAGCAAAAAAAAAAAAACCGAAGGGGTACTTCCCCTGGGGTGAAAGATGAAATATTATTTATATAATTTGGTACCATGTTAACCATGCGGCTTTTCCGCAAAGGAAGGGAAAGTAGTCCCTTAAGGCAGACTATCCCTTCGTCAGTCACGTAGGTCCATACGTGATAAGATTAAAGATTTTCAGTGTGAAAATGTTATATCACCTGTTTTGATAACAAGTTCGAACAACTCAATTGTTTTCCTACACCACAATATCTCTAAAATATAAAAATGAATCGCTGAATGTGTTGCTAAGCGCAAATCTCGAGAACAGCTGAACCGATTTCGATAAATTTTTTTTAGAATATTCCTTGAAGTACGAGGATGGTTCTTACGCAGAGAAAATTTTAATATATCTATGGGAGCAGGGTAGAAGTAGGGTAGAAGTAGGGTAGGAGTAGGGTAGGAGTAGGGTAGGAGTAGGGTAGGAGTAGTGTAGGAGTAGGGTAGGAGTAGAGTAGGAGTAGGGTAGAAGTAGGGTAGGTAAGGGGTAGGACACTACGCAAACGAAGTAGCGCCGGGCAGCTAGAAATAATTTATATGGCAAAACAACGTTTGCCGGGTCAGCTAGTGAAGAAAAAACTACCAATGAAGAACGTAAAAGTTTTAGTGTAGTGTATGATTTTTTTAAAATCATTTTTATTAATAACCGACGAAAAACTTCAACGGGTGGTAACAGGTTGTGCGTCGACGTGCCTATTGAGAGTAAAATATTACATTATAATTTTGTTTTTTTTCTTTGACGAAACACTATCGTGCCAATGAATTAACCTACAAAAGAATAAAACTATCAAGAATTACTGAGAATAAATTGTTCTTCAAATCTTATTATTCAGAAGGTTATTTATGGAAATAGTCCTAAGAAAAACATTTACCTGACACACTTGACATATATGATTCGAAGAGGTTGCTGAGTATAATCATAATCAGCCTTTAATGTTCCCACTGCTGGGACAATGGTTACATATATACTATGAGAGATAGGGTAAAGACTCTATGACAGGGAGTGGGCCGTAATTCACCAAGCGCACCTAGTGCAAGTTAGTGGATGTCACATGTGTGTCCACACTGTCCACACGATGTTTTTCTTCACCGGTTTGAAAGCAGCGGTGACGAAATAAATTACAACAAATATTGGTCTAAAGAGCCAGCCTACCATAAAAAAAATCGGGCCCGAGCGAGTCGGACTCACGCACCGAGGGTTCCGTACCATCATATGTTTTTAAATTTTCATCGGCGAGGCCTATATTCGTCAGAGAATTTTAACACTGCACGCTGCGGTGTAGAATATTGCAGTTTTAGGTCAGCGCCATCTATTGACCGATAGTGGAACTAATGTAACTTTTGTTGATGATTTCTGAAAAAGTGTGCTATTTAGAGACTTCGTTTTATTTTTCCTGTAATCTTTACATAAACTTCTATCACATAGAATTATTTCAGATTTTTGACTTTGCAAACTTCGGAGATAAGGGGGGGACGGTATTTTTTTAAATTTTTCATTAAAAGTCGAAATCTATACGGCCTAGAAAAAAAAATGTTTGAGAATGTTCAAACTGCGCTCTTTCATATGATACCCCACATGCCCTAGTAGCCCTACTTCGAATTTTTCAGACCCCCTTTCAGTCCCTGTTGCAACAAAATATACATACCTACTTATGTTTTTATTTCTTTCGTATTTGCAAAATAGTTGGGCAAATGTTATCTAAAACTATTCCAAATTTAAAGTTGATAGCATTAAGTAGTAGTTCTTGAGATATCTATCTGTGACAGACAGACAGACTGAGTCTCACCATTAGGGTTCCGTTTTCGTTTTACCATTTTGGTACGGAACCCTAAAAATGAACGTAGCTCATGGATGAAACCAGATGGTTTTATTTAAACTCATAATTTAAAACTTCCAATTGCACTTTAAGATTCGAACCAAAAATACGAAGAATCCAATTAAACTTGTCAAAGTTATAAATATATTATGAGCCCCCAAGTTAGCATACAAGCTTATCCAATCGGGTATCGAACCAGTGGCCCAGAAACGATGGCAAATGAGATATTCACTAACGTGTACGACAGAAAATCTGTTTACCTGTGAGTATACGTTTATTGGAATTGAAAATACGAGGTTTTGAGGGAGCGATAGTTCTGTGGTTACGCGGATCGTTTGTAGGATTATATGCGTCTTCACCTTGAACTCAGTGGTTATTGTGGTAGATGAGTAACGATAATTTGATTAAATTAACTCTCTATTTTGTAATTTAACATATGGCGAGTAGTATCTAGTTGAAGTATTGTATAGGTAGTCTGAATAAAAATAAATAGTTAAATAATTTAAGATTTAAGAATTTAATTTAAGAATAGTTATTACAAAGGCAAAACAAATATGATAACAAAACAAAATATTCAATTATTAATAAACTGACATAATAATAACTAAACAGCACACATACTAAAAACGATTATTATGTAAGATGAGGTAGCACTATTACTCATTAGAACCCCGAATACGAAACAATGAAATTGAACAGGATTTCTCGGCAATTATATTTATTACTCATACGTGGTTAGGTTGAAACAGTGAATTGAAACAAAGCCGTTACGTAACCGAATATTTTCCAAAAAATACAACCTACTTTACTCAGGCCCTGGTTTTATCAGAATCAACCCAGCACATTTATTAAAATATCAGTACATAAAACTTGGCGAGACGGGACAATTGTTTTTGAAATGAGAGTCAGACAAACGTAATAATAATAGTATTTATGTTCCTAAAATATACAAACGATGGGACATATTTTTTCTCTAGCGCTAATCCAGACGAGTCCACACGTACCTATGATATTAGCATGCAGAGAAACAAATCCAATCTGCCAAACGCGTGGTGGTAACAAGACGCGAGAACTTTGCAGAACTCGGCACGTATACGAGAAACGAGAGCGCGTGTAGATACATACAAACTTATCTGTATCAGACTATGCAATCTTAATCCGAAGGTGTAAGGTTAGAAATTGTTTAAAGGGGATGCACAGTAAATGGAGTCCAAATAGGAGGTGTTTCTGTTCAGCTAGGAGTATTTCTATTCTCTACAGACATGAATCACTTGCGCGAAGTAATGCAAGCTCGATGCTATTGTCGTATATTCTATTTAATAATATTATTTAAATCATTTTTTTTTTACTTTTTTCTTTTAATCCAATCTACTTATATCCTATGATTACCAAAACGAAGAACTATCTTCGTTTTGGTAAATGCATAATAATATAGATAAAACCTATTTACATACATTACACTACAAAACTGCCAAAATAAACATAGACACGGTTTAGAAATTAATATAGCTTCTGAAACTACATGTCAGTACACGATAGTAGGTACGTTCAGTAAACTCAATGATGTAATACGAGTATATAAGTCAATGAGTAAACTACTCAACATTAATTTATAACATAGTATACAATGATTTTATTTCGAACAGTAATGGTTGTTAACCCTGCTCACTGACCTCTATCACACAAGTTGTATAATAGAGGTTAGTGACCCTGCTAGATAAGGTTGAGGTTTACCAAAGTACCCGCATTCAACCACAAGGGTATTATGAAATAAAGCAACAAAGCAATGCATTATATTTAAAGCAATTCTGGAATCTCTGGCTACGTTTTACGTACAGCAATTATTGCAATTTTAATATATATGTTTTATTTATTCCGTAGTAATAAACAGCGACATCTTTCGGAAAAGTCATAAACCATAAGCTAAGAGAGTGGTGAAAAAATATTTAACTGCGTACTATGCCCTCTTTAAGAAATAAGTTAAAACCAAAGCGCGACGGCGTCCTAGCGCCATCTATAGGAAAACAAATACATCCAGAGGAAGCTTTGCTACGTCAGTGCTACGCCGCGAACGCGTAGCTTCGTAGTGCGCTACGAAAGCGTAGCGCCATCTACGTTAAATATTTTTGTTGATCAAGGAAGTAGAAGAAGGTTTCACCTATATATTACGTCCATGGTTTCACCTGAATGTTTGAATGTTGCAGATGGCGTCGTGTGTGCAGCGAAGGCATGGTGTTGCCAAAGTTTGGTTCCCTCAAAGAACAACTCGCGCTGTCTGAATCGCAGCTAATTTACACTAGATGGAGCTGTTGGTCCCTCGGTCTGAA
Source organism: Oligia fasciuncula (assembly GCA_963082905.1). Taxonomy (NCBI): domain Eukaryota; kingdom Metazoa; phylum Arthropoda; class Insecta; order Lepidoptera; family Noctuidae; genus Oligia; species Oligia fasciuncula. The sequence continues at coordinate 11,019,140 of OY720387.1, forward strand.
ATTGAAAATGATAGTGGTATTCAACAGAATACATAGATATTTCTTATTTATTAGAAGCAATACACTACTACGACGAGAAAGGATTGTTGATCACAGGAAGATGTGACTTTATTAACACGCAAATAGTAAGCAGAGAATTTCCCTCTCCCTATTGATAAAAGAAGAATGTCTTGCATCTTCGAGAAGATGTTAGGATCTACACATATCAATACTAATGAAAATACTGCTGCAAGAACACTTTTTTAAAACTAAAATGTAAATGTCCTAAACTCCTAAAGTATTAAAAAAAGGAGAGAGACTGAAGAATAAGGAACGTTCCAGGATTCCTGTACAATTTTACCCTAACCTAAGCCGGATTTTTAGCCTAACCTGTTAAACTTTTAGATATTTCTTTATGTATGTATGATTGTATGGATAAACTTGGTTGGATTGTGTGGTAAACAGGTTTAGCTACGCTTGCCAAGGTCGTTTCGTAGATGAGTGGCCATCTTTATATACCGAGACCTCTCCGTGCCTCGGAAAGCACGTTAAGCCGTTGGTCCCGGCTGTCATTCTTGGATCTTTGACAGTCGTTACATGTCGTCCGAAAGTCTGACAACCAGTCTTACCAAGGGATGTCGTGTTATCCAGTAACTGGGTTGTGAACGTCAGATAGGCAGTCGCTCCATATAAAATACTGGTATTCAGCTGCATCCGGTTAGACTGGAAGCCGACCCCGGCTAGGCAGATTGATTAGTTGTATGCATGTGTCTGTATTTTATGAAGAAAAAACTATGAAATAGGATGAGAGTCGGTGCCATTCAAAAAGTGTGCACGTGTTTTGCTGTTTATTTATTTACTAGCTGCGCCCCGCGGTTTCACCTGCGTAAATATCGATCCCGTGGGAATATCGGGTTAAAAAGTAGCCTATATGTTAATCCAGGGTGTCAGCTGCCTTCATACAATTTTTTATCAGAATCGGTCCAGCCGTTTGAGCGTGAAAAAGACATATAAACACACACGCACGCACCCCCACACACTCACAAACATTCGCCTTTATAATATTAGTGTGATTTAAGTCTCATGTACAGTAGTGGTACATGCAGACTTATGGAATGCCACAAGGCATTCAGGGTTTCAGTATGTAATTTTTTAAACTCATTAAATATAACCAATTTGTCTTGTATTTTAAACCAACCCGTTTTAGCAAGCTAAGACCATTTTTAGGATTCCGTACCTCAAAAGGAAAAAAAAACGGAATCCTTATAGGATCACTTTGTTGTCCGTCCGTCCGTCTGTCTGTCAAGACCCTTTATCTCGGGAACGCGTGAAAGTATCGAGTTGAAATTAAAACCACAGACTCAGGTCTATAGTCCCTTGACGCTGTGAAAAAATCAAACTTCTAAGTTAACGTAAAAATAAGATACGGCCGTTTATGCCGCAAAGAACATATATTTCGACACTCAAGAGAATCAAAATTTATAGGGTAGGTACTTCCCGTTGATCTAGAATCATGAAATTTGGCAAGAAGCAAGATCTTAAAGCACAAGTAAAGAAAAAAAATCCGGAAACCGTAAATTTGTAGGTACATTAAAGAAGGGTGTGTAATGTTTGGTATAACAACAGATGGTCTAATTTCGTTTGACATAACTCTCATATGATATAATTTTCATATGCTATAAAAACATTTAACCTAATGTCATATGATCGAATGTTATATTTGATATAATTTTCTTTTTCTCTAATTTCATTTAGTATAACGTTCATTTCATATAATTTTCATATTGTATAATGCTCCTTTTATATAACGTTCATTTGACCTAACATTAATATTAACTAATTTTCTTTTTCTCTAATTTCATTTAGTATAACGTTCATTTCATATAATTTTCATATTGTATAATGCTCCTTTTACATAACGTTCATTTGACCTAACATTCATATTAACTAATTTTCTTCCCTTCGCTCGCTCCAGCATCATATGTAAAGAATCGCTCTTGTGTTCTATGTATGTGTGTTCTATTCCTGAGTGAAGGGTTTAAAATAACCGAACCTCGGGGTGCCTTTCGCTCGCTCTTGCATCCTACGTCGACGGAGCCCCGCTTCGCGGGGTATTTCTGTGTAAAGGGTTTAAAGTAACCTAACACAACCGAACCTCGGGGTGCCCTTCGCTCGCTCTTGCATCCTATGTCGACGGGGCCACGCTCCGCGGGGCCCCTATTTCTGTGTAAAGGGTTTAAAGTAACCTAACACAACCGAACCTCGGGGTGCCCTTGGCTCGCTCTTGCATCCTATGTCGACGGAGCCCCGCTTCGCGGGGCCCCTATTTCTGTGTAAAAGGTTTAAAGTAACCTAACACAACCGAACCTCGGGGTGCCCTTCGCTCGCTCTTGCATCCTATGTCGACGGAGCCCCGCTTCGCGGGGCCCCTATTTCTGTGTAAAGGGTTTAAAGTAACCTAACACAACCGAACCTCGGGGTGCCCTTCGCTCGCTCTTGCATCCTATGTCGACGGAGACCCGCTTCGCGGGGCCCCTATTTCTGTGTAAAGGGTTTAAAGTAACCTAACACAACCGAACCTCGGGGTGCCCTTCGCTCGCTCTTGCATCCTATGTCGTGTGTGTCGTGTGTGTGTGTGTGTGTGTGTGTCTTGTATCCTATGTGTGTGTGTGTTGTGTGTGTAATATAATTAATTCAACGATATAGCCACAACATAACAAGTAAAAGAAGAAAACAAACATTTTTGCAAAAATAAAAGTAGATATTTCTAAATTATATTAAACGTTACTTATAGATTTTCAATATTATAGCAACTGAATATTATATTATGTGAATATTATTTCAAATGTGCATTATATAAACTGTTCATTATACCATATGAAATTAGATAAAATGTTCATTATACCATATGAAATTAGGTAAAAAGAAGTTATATCAATAATTCATTATGACCGTTGACCGTTATATTAAATAAAAATTATATTAAACGAAATTAGGTCTTATGATCGTTAGAACTTTTGTTTCTATATCAAACGTGACACACCCATTAAAGAAAACCCGTGTTAAACTATTTACATACCTACGAAGTACGGAACCCTCAGTGCGCGAGTCTGACTCGCACTTGACCGTTTTTTTTTATGTTAGCCTGCCCTATCCCAGTGCAGAGCAAGGCCAAATACTTCCAGACATCCTTTTCTAGGGCCACCTCCAATCAACCTTTACGCGTACGGTACGCGTCTAGAACCACTAAAAAGCAAATAATTATTCCTGTCTTAGAAAACGTTGTAAGAATAACCAAATCAGTTCTAATTTCAATTACGCTCCTGAAAATAATTATTGAAATGTGTAAGTAATGCAAAGAATTGAAATGGTAATAAAATAAAGGAACTTAGTAGACACCCGATAAGGTCCTAACAAGTAGAGTTCAAGATAAAGGAAAGTATTAAAATTCTCAATGCATTCGACCAAATGAACCAAGTTTTTACAGATGCTTGAACACGACATCCATGGAGTCGACATTTAAAATACAAGCATGTTTATTAACTTTGGGATGCATGAAGAAGCCTTCTCGTGTAGTACAGTTTGTTCCGCCAGTTACTCAACTGAACCGAGGGCTCGGCGCACCCTGGAAAGTTACACCCAACACCTTATTTAACAATTCTTCCCTTGCGGTGGTAGGGGTAACGCCCGCCTGGCTTGCGACCACCCTTCTACCGGAGTCCGGCATCAAGCAGCCTACTCTGTTACGTCGATGCGTGGGAGTTCCAGTGCCTTAGGCATTTTCTGGGCACACTCATTCCATCATGTACCTCATCCATCGCTTTCCCTCAGGCGTGATGGAGGTCAAGAGCGGGGCCCATTCAGCAATTCCTTTTTTATCATAACGAGTCACAACTTGGTATAACATTTATGCAAACGCGTTAATATACGGTATTATTAACGTTGTTGTCTTGCACGGATTTGAACACAAATATTTTGGGAATTTCCAAAAATCTTTTTATTATTTATTTACCTTCACAATTAAACACTCACTCACTCAGTTAGATTCTCACTTATGTACTCTTTTAAATCATAATCCACTGTCTTTATAATACCTTCAATAACGTAGTCTATCACCATCAACTGTGGAGTGTTTCTAGTTTAAATTAAATTACAATAAAAAGCCTTAATTACAATATACAAGCTAACACTTCAATATCTAAATTATGTACAAGTAAATAAAAAATAAAAGAAAAAGGGAGGAGCTCAAAGGATCAAGAAATTCGTCAAAATTGGAATAAAAATATAAAAATGACTGCTCCATTCAATTGCTGTCATGGCTCACGATGGAAAACAAGAGCACCTATTGAACTTCCTAGTGATTAGGTTTCTGTTTTATTTTTACTTTCTTTCTTCAACGCGTAGTACGAAGAACTAATTTAATTATAATGTTAATACTGTAAACTGTAAGTGGGTGTTTGCACTATTTTCGCAGAATCATTTAATTTGTTTGCTTTGTGTGCTATTACGAGGGCAAAAGTCACTTTGGACTAAACAGCCCACCTACTGTGTAAAAATCACTCCGAAAAAACATAGGTGAAATGAGTTGAGAGTGAAGTGTCAATCCCTCGCATCAGGTGGAACTGCTAACTTCAAACTCACTCACATAAGTTTTCGCGCTGAGATTTTTTCAGAATAGACCAGCTGTCGTTAATTTGGTTTTATTTGGCTTAATTTCGCTCTTATGTCGCACACAGTGTTTGACGATTGTCTTCACACAAAAGCCTGCCCCAATCTACATCCCACGTAAGACCATTTAATTTTTAAATTGAACTTAATAAACAACCTTTTATGTCGTATATAACTTGAATATGTTATGTCATTCTGTACCTACTAAACTCCAATCCAAAGTCTAGACCATTTCTTTTATAAACTTCATGTCTAATAGAAACTATTAGATATGTTTATTCCTTTGAATGTAACTGAAGAAAAATAAAAAACGCCAACAAAATCCCAACCGTAATAAATCCGGAGCGCGTCTCAAACGAAGTAGCTTAATAATTTCATCTCATAATACTTTTTCGTTTCTTCGGGTACCAGGGGTCCATAGAAACGCGGGGTACTGCATCGGAGTGAGCTGCATAGCTGTTGTAATGTTCAACTTAATAACATCTAGGTAGTGAACGTCGCAGCAATTATTGCTACATCCCAAACGTCTTTAGTGACGTGCTTAATACAGAACGTTCAAAATATCGAGGAATATTATTTCTACGTAGTTACCTACGTGTTCTTAGGGTTTTAATTGATTAAGTTTTTGTGAATCTTTTTGGATATAAAATTGGTACCATTATTTTTGAACGGTAAGGGTTCAAAAATAATGTGTACCAATTACGCTGTTACTAACGCTAACGCTGTTACGTAATTTAGTCGACACAAATCTATCCGACCTAAATTCTATCACCAAAATAGAAACCGAATCTTGTTCACTGTATTCACTAACAAGTTTACTCATTACTCGGACGTTAATCCAATGAAACCGAACACAAACGCAGTTATAACACTGCAAATCACTTCGCTGCAGCCACTTTCGCAGCGAATTTGGCGGATAAAATTTACTATATCCTAGATATCGATAACCGCCTGGGGGCAAGGCGCAGCACTATCTCCCGGTGACTTATGTTCGCCTAGTGTTAATTTCACGACGTCGTCTGACAAATTCACTCGAGGCGTAGGGCGCACTCTCACACCTTTTTAATGGCCCTCCAGACCCACCCCTAGATCTGCCAAAGGCTTTCTTTCTAGAGAATTAGTTCATAATAGCTGTAGCATGGTAGTTAAGTTTACTTCACTGAGTTGTTAAGGCTCTCTTATTATCTCGTTATTGTAATCTGCTTATTTCTTCTTGCTAATATTGTTTTGTTCTGTTTTTCACCTTATATAGAGTAACGTTTTGGTAAAAATGAGTGTTGCATACAGAATATGTTATTACGTTAGTTACGCTACATGCTTCACGCGTTTAAAAGTGAACATTCAAAAATGCTCAGTTGATATGTAAAATTCAAGGTGAATTTTACAACTGCTCAATTCAGAACTAAGTTAACAAACACTGTTATCATATTCATAACGACGTACAATAATAATGCTAGCCACTAAATCTAAATCTAAAGCTTCTAAAATATATTTACTGTTACATGCAAAAGATGTTCTGAACGCGAGACAGTTTGCATGAAACTTTGCGTCTTAAATATTTCTCTTCAAAACTGCTTTAACACCTCAAAATGTACAAACATAGAGTCCAAATTCGCGTAGCATATTGTGAAAGTTAGAACAAGTATTTTTAAAATGTAGTTGCGTGTTCCCTGGGCGTACTAACCGTAGCACTGAATAAGTAAACGCCGGGAATAAATCAAGTTAATTGCGTCGGAGCACCTCCTTGTATGAGGCACAAGGCCTCAAGTGCAGTTTCGATAGATAGTTATATTGCTTGCATCCGGCACCTCTCTATTTAAGAGGACTTACCGTCAATTTATGGTCGGGAAAGAAGGGTTGTGAAATATTTCAGTGCAAGTTGTCACAGTTAGTTGATGGTTCTCTATGAGATAGGTCATGATCAGCAATAACTTAGTTATCTGTCTGTATCATCATCATCTGTATAATAATATTACTTTGATTTTAAAGCAATAAAACATACATGACTAAAAATTGTGCTTTTAATATTTGTGGGGGTTTGTACCATATACCACTGCGCTGGTCCAGCTGATGAGTTAGAGGCGTTTAAGGGAGATTGGCCGGAGAAGGCAACACACAGGAAAGAACGAAAAGCTGTGGAGGAGACTTTTGCCCAGTACTGGGAATATACATGTTGAAAAAAAACATTTATGCTCCGTACTTACTTACTTAAAATATAAGTTGATGGAAAAGTAACATAACTTTCGTTTTGCATAGTAAAATGCTGCTATTTCACAGTACATAAACTTCATTTGAAGACGTCGGAATTTTAAGATCTACATTCTTTGAAGAACTTCATAAATTCTTACGATTCCAAAAACCTTACTGGTTCATAGATTCTTTAAATCACTAGAATTTAATTTTTACAATTTATAAAAATATTTTTACAATAAATAAAAATTAATAAAAATAGGTCAAATTAGGACATTTCATCTTGATGAAAATTAAAGGTAGGTGTATTATTTTCCATCGTGTTTTTGCAAAATACACTTGCAATAGGTACATTATTGATATTTGAACAGTAAAAAAAGTAAATTAAACAAAACAACAGCAACTAGACTTAGCTAACAAGTTTAAATTAATTGAAAAAGTATTTAACATCCGGACCAATGAACAAGAAAGGATTGCTTACTTCAGAAGCATGATTAAAACTTTAGATTAGCTCCTAAATAAAGTTTACATAAAAAGCACCAATATTGAACTATACATTTAATTTGAGCGAGCTAAACTCACCCGAAAATGCTAAACTCGTGAAGTTGAAAACTAATAATGCAACTTGTGTAACTAAAGAGTAGAGAAGGAGGTTTTGAACAAAAACTAAAGCTGCCTCCAACTACTTCAGGCATTCTTCTGTGCAAATATTAAATACATTGTTGAAAGATTACGGCTAACGGGCTATTGGATGTTGATTAAAAAGTTTGTTTCGTGTTTATCTAACTAATAATTTTATAAGATTACGCTTATGATAGATGGGTTGAGTAAATAGCTTCTGATAAAGAGGGCGTTAGAAATAAATGCAACACACACACATATCATCACGCCAGAAATCCCCGAAGGGTCTGACAGTGGTGTATCTATGTACTCGTGTAGTACACCCACACTTCGCCAGGTATATTTTAAGTTCCAGTAATAGGGGGCAAGCGTTATTGCCTTCAACCGGGCACACAGCCAGACTCCGGACTGTATGTAGCGGTTTCTACAACACCACATGCGAACAACGCGTCATACAGGCGTCACGCAAAATCCTGCATCTCGCAAGCGGAGTTTACCGCGCAACTAACATAGTTACAAAGGCCCGACATGAATCATCGGGCAGTTGCCCACCAGATACTACACCTGTATGGTCGGAGGATCCTCCCTTTTCTATAGAGTATGAGTGAACTTTACACCTTGTTCCTCATACCTCTATACATATTCTTGAGGCTGACTGTACGACAGTAAAAACTTACATACCTAAAATATAATACAATATTAATGAAGACACATCCCAATTGGAAAATTATTTTATAATCATAACTTATAAACTGAATTTTTACTACTATGTGTAAAACATCGTTTATTTATTAAATCACGCACACAGTTACACAAGTGTAAGGGTCTAGCGTAGTAGGTACTTCGGCCATTTTGGTTTGTTTTGACAATACAGCGGAAGTGTGACTGTAATTTACATAGTTTAAATTATTTTTGGGATAATAAATTACCTTTATCACAAGTTACAGAAATCGACTCATTGAACGATTCTGAAGAAACTGCTTTCATAGTTTGCATCAAATCAGTTTCACATTGTATAAACAATAATAATCAAGAAACAAGAGCAAAAGAACTTAAAAGCAAAGAACTTAAAACACATTTGGTGTTATTCACCAAATGTGTTTCTTCTTTTATCCAGATAATGTTTTAATGAAATACTGTACCAATTTACACCAATAAGCACATCACAATTCATGTTATTAGTTACGACTAACATTTAAATGTACACAATATTACCAAACGCCGAAGGCTTTCGAATTTAGGTAGTTGCAAAAAGCAATTTATGTTAGAATTATAACACCAATAAATAGAATATTTGTACCGATTGAATTATTTATTAGATATTGAACAATCCCACAAATGTAAACACCAATACGGTTTATGAAAGTTAATTTTGTCCAACGTTATTCCTTGTATCAAAATAATATTGATTTCAAAAGTAAAGATTAAAAAATATATATATACCTATTTGAAAAGTGTGGTACAGTCTGCTAAAATAATTAATATAATTTTACAAATTGGGAATCCATCGTTAAACTCATAGATATATGAAATGTTTAAAGTTAAAAATTCAGAATTGTTCCTCCGATGAAATTATCTGGCGTTGGGGGAATCAGACCCTAGACATATTGGATATATTTTTTATAATATTTTTTCTATGTTGAAACTATGGTGTTCAGTTTCTTGAATAGCTTGAACGTCGTAATGTAAACTACAACTTATTGTTAATTTAGTTAAGTTTCTCTTTAAGTGAACTGTAATTTGTTCTTTGAGAAATAAATGTCTTTAAACCGAAATGTTTATGGTTAAGCTAAAGGAGTATGAAATAAGTAACTATAGTCCGCGCGGAACTAGTTGGGCGCGCCTTAGGTGGGGACGGGAGTGAGGGCGGCGGGGTTGCGCACGTACTGAGTAATGACAAAGCGCTCCGTCCTACCGCTCACATACCTAAGGCGCGGCCAAATAGTTCCGCGCGGACTATATAAATAAGTTTAGCTGTAGTATTCAATGTTTTTGTAAAAAAAACCCACGATCATTTTACGTAAGTATAATACCAGCCTATTATCATCTTACTGCAGAACAAAGGCCTCTTCTCAAGCAGAGAAGGTATGAGCATACCACGCACTACGTCACTACGCTTGCTGACGGATTGGCGTTTTCAGACTTACATTCACGTGACTCGGTATATAAGCCTTCTTCCTGCTATGGAATTTAATCAAAAAAATTACTTAAAGGTCTGGTCCATGTTGTTAGTATGCATGGAAAAATGGTTTTTAAATCTAGTATATTATGGTTTTAATCAACTCAGCCTTCAGCCCCTTGCAAACGGCACGGTTTATTTACGGTACGGCGTATACACCGAGCCGTAAAAAAAACGTGTCCGTCAACAAGCTTCCATAGTGATCTATACAACAGTACTGACGACCGTGCCTACACACGGCGAATTTAAACCGTAATATTTCACGGTAAGAAAAAAATGGTTGCCTGTAAAGTCGGTTTTACGGGCGAAGATTTTACGTGACAACGTCTTTTTCTCGGTAGAATATTTATTGATATGAATATAATTAAATTGCACAATAGGAACAAGGAATTAAATGAAAATAAGAACGTAACGTTACCGAGCGTTACACTTTTTCATAAGTGACTCCCAGCCGCAACCTAATTTAAAATAAGAACGTAACGTTACCGAGCGTTACACTTTTTCATAAGTGACTCCCAGCCGCAACCTAATTTAAGACGTTGTCACGTCAAAACATGTGTGTATAAAAGCTTTACGCAGACTAATTATCTGTGTATTATATCTCTACAAAACACAGAATCCGTGACAAGAAGCGAATAAAACACAATAAAAATCTTTTCAGTAACTTCAGCACCAGATGTAAACAAAAGTAAAATATTATGTTTATGAAATAAGAATTTCAACCAAGCGCATTTTTGCTACCAGCAAATAAAATTATGAGACGAATGAGAGCAAAACGCAAGTTGATTTTAATATATGTACGTATTCGCGAGGATCGCAATCCTGCCGTTTAAAAATGCTGGCATGCTCTCCCAAGCTTGAAATTACATTCAAAAGGAAAGCAATACACTTTTTATTATATTAAATGGGTTTTATTTGAACTATGGAACTGCCGATGGAAACTGTTCTTCGAGAGTAAATGTCGCTATTTTATTTACTTGTTATTTAAGTAGGGATACCATTTTTGAACGAAGTTTTTTAAGTGCTTGCGGCAGGAGTAAACTTGGAGAAATTGTCACGTAACGAAAAAGCGTTAGCGTCTATTTTTTATGTATATTATATACCTCCGTCATATTAAAAAAATCCGGATTCGCAAAATATTTTTTTTTATTGATAAGGTACTTCTCAGGGGTTGTCCCACATAAATTTTATTAACTTTGCTTGAGTAGTTTTTGAGTTAGCTTTATTAATACGATTTTTTTCCACTTAGTTTATAATGATGATGTTTTAATAATTTCCTGTCACTGATATTTTACATAGCAAGTATTGTCAAATAAATTTGTGGGGTAGGCACAACTAAAAAGTGAAAAATAAAAACTTTTTTACAAAAAAATAAATAACAGACTTCCAAAAAAAAAAACAATACAAAATGAAAAATAACTTTAATTTCGGAAGTCGGTGTCAAAAAACCAAAATGCGGAACTAACGACATCGACTACCACGGACCAATCACGACCCATCCACGGACCAACCGCAGCAAGCGTTGTCTAACCTGATTGATCGACCCGTACGGCTGTTTTTACTTAGCCACAAACCCAGCAACTTATGCGAAATAATAAGTATTCAGATACAATATACATACTATAATAGATGCATAGATACATACATACTCACTTACTTTTCATGAAGCTTACTTCTTATGATCACATTTCTACAGTTACCAAAGAATCTTTTAAAAGATTTGTTCTCCGGAAGGCCCGTGATTTTCGCAACGAGCATGTAATAAGGCTCTTATACAGCACACTTGTCCGAACCAAGCTAGAAGATAGTTCTTCTGTATGGAATCCACACAAAACAAAGTATGCACTTCTTCTTGAAAAACTGCAAAAAGCATTCCTGCGTTTTCTTTACAGAAGAACTCTCGGCTGCTATCCCTACCTCTATCCTACCAAGTTCCTCTTAGGATGTTTGGAATATCATATGCTGGAGACCAGAAGGGCATGTGACCAGGTAAGCGTTAAGGTAAGGGTATGACGGACGCTACTGACATCCGTAATGAGCTGATTCGACTTTACACACCGAATAATTATCTCTGTGGCAGAAAACATCGACTGTTAGCCATGCCTTCGATTCGGACTGTGGCTCGTGCTGCGTCTCCCGTACCGCGCGTGCTGACCGCACTAAATAAGCTCGTGGAGGCCAACCCGGACTGCGATCTCTTCGTTAATAAATTCGCCTATTTAAATGGTTAAGTGAGAATAAAAGTATTTAATTGTTGTTATTAGTTTATGTTTTATGTTAGTACTTATTATATACATATACTTTGATTTATGTAAGTAATTGGATTGTTTTTATTTTTTGTAAAACGTAAGGGGGTTATTTTATTTTTTTCTTACTAATGTAAGGGGGTTATTTATGTATTTGATTCACACGGCTTAACAAACCAATTACGACTTAACAAGCCAAATTACTGACGACTGAAAGAAAGAAATAGTGTGTAACTATTCATTTGATATAAACGTTTTAATAAACGGTCAGTTTTGATAACGGTACGTTTTGATAAAATCAGTAATTTGACTTTCGAAAGAAGAAGACAAAGCGTTGTGAAACTATACAGACGCTATACAACGTTTATTAGCAAGAGAGGGTAAATATATAAGCATCGAAAATAGATATCAACTAATACTGAATAATCGAGACTAATGGACGCTTAAGATCTGATAATCATAACCAAAAAAAGCTATTAAAAATACCTCTGACGTAAACTGGGAGTCGTCACTACCATTCGAATATCAACAACTCAATGTTGCCTCTTCGCCTCCCGAAATTCCCCAATTTTCCAAATGAACGCAGCCACCACGAATTACACATAACCAAATTAACTATCGTAAAACGCAAAACAACTGAATTAATAATTTAATGCGTGAAAGATAATTAGTGCAAATCAAACACAGCAACATCAATTATCGCAAAATGGCAAACAATCGCTTAATTAGTCAGTGGCATGGAAACCGCTAAATTAAGCGACAACCGACCCCATGTCGTAAATATGTTGCAGACGATAATTAACTTTACAAATATGCTGCAATCACTATGTAATAATTATTGGGGTGTGTTGGAGGAGGCTTTTGTTTAACGCTGTCTTTTTTCAGCGAAGAGAGAAAAATACTACCTTTTGACTTGATACCGGCCAGCAGGGTGATTGCGTAACACACTATCAGTAGCAATGGGTTTCATTTTGACAGTTGAACAACATCCATTGCGTTATTTACGTTGTTGAGCAAATACATTTTTAGAACATGTGGAGCAATAGATTAGCAATATGCTTCAAAATGATTAAAATGGTGTGTTACGCAATTAGGGTGCAGGTTACAACCTAAGTTCTAACTGGTACGTCATTAACATTGTCATTAATTGTTGGACGTGAGGCTGTCATGAGTTTACGTCGGCGGTTTTGTTGTAGTCTAAAGAAAATCTTAAAATAAATACATACATAAACTTACGCCTTCTTCCAATGGCGGTAGGCAGAAACTACAGCAGGTGGCTGCTACGATCCTTACGATCCCAAAATCTTGAGACGTAGTGCCACAAAGTAATCGTTGAATATAAAAGTTGAATATTGAGTTCCAACAACATCGGATTAAAACAACTATGACTTAAGGCTCCCGCAGATAGGCGCGACACGACAGCGCGACACGACTTTCGTAGAACAATTTCTATAAAAACTTCATGGAAATTGTTCCATCAGAATCGCGTCGCAGCGTCGCGTTTCCCCTGTCTACGGAAGCCTTAAACTTGCTTCGATAACATCGGCTACACTTCTTCTACTACAACTGGTACCTACCAGTTTCAATGACATCATTAAAGAAGTAAGAATGCCTAATCAACTGAGATAAAGACGAAAATGATAATACAAACATGTAACACGTATTATTATTTTAATTTCTTCGCGAAAGGAGGTCGGGCGCATAGATAACAACAATACTGAGCCGAAACCGCGTATTCCTCTAAACAATAAGATCTGTACGTTAAGGCGAGGCGACCCAACTCGCTATTGTTTAAGAAACTCGCTTAAACACGATGGGCGACAATAGAAGGACATTTAAAATTTATACAGTTCGACATTTTGTTTTAAATATGGTTTTTGTTTAGTTAATGGATGTTGGGTGCTTAAAAGTAATTCAGCTTCTGCCTTAATTAACCTATGTATATCGCTAATAGGTTTCTATAGCGCTAAAAACAAAAGTTGAGTAAAAAAGTCTAAGATGTTTCAGGAATAAATGACTAAAGTCCCTATTAAAATTGTAAGTTTGACTTATCTAATCAAATTAATTAAATGAAAAGGTGTACTAACATTTTGCCGAATTACTAACTTCTCATTGTCATTCAGAGCGAAAAAGAATAAACTTTGTACGGCACGGAATCTTAAAAACAGATCACTTCAAAAATAACTTTCAAATCTCAACACAAATTGTCTCTAGGTATACAACACAAAGTTTGACGTTCCAAAAGGAATCATTTTCTCAGTTTTGTATATACTGCTTTTTACGTATAATTCTACGTATAATTTTCGAACTAGCCAAACAGCGCTGACCACACGGACCTCAAACTCCGAACTATAAGAGTCATCCATCCAACTTCTGTACCAAAACTTGTATGAAATATTATGAATGAAAACTGAAAATTAATTCAGGCGTGCATTAACACAAACTAGTGGAAATTACAGAGACATGAAACCAATTAACAGAATCCCCTTGGCAGTTATTCGATGAACAAAAAATGTTATCCCGTTAAAATTTTCACTTTGAACATTTTTCAATTAATCATAATGACGACTAATAAATTAATTGACGATTCTTTTGGAATTCAATTTATGATGAGTCTGTGGATGGAATTACTGAAATGAGTGAAAGAGTGAACAATAGTTTTTCAATACAATGAATAATACAATAAGATTTTAAATAATTTTAGATACAATTAACCCATTTAAGATTTTTATTCTTTGCTTTTAAGCCTCTACCCGTAATCACAACCACCCTAATTGCGTAACATACTATCAATCGGAATCTGAATAATTTTAAAGCAAATTGCTAATCCATTGCTTCATAAGTTCGAAATATTTGTCTGCTCAACACTTAAATAACGCAATGAACGTTGTTTAACTGTCAAAATGAAACCGATTCCGATTGATAATGTGTTACGCAATTGCCCCGCAGTGCCATTCGTCTGAATAATAAGTATAGTTCCATATATGGCTGTTGCTGACTTACAAGAGTATACCATTCATGTAATGAAACTTTAGTACATCTGATCATACTCATGGAATATGTTGAATTCAAGTTAAGCCTTGTCGGAAAATCCTCGATACCAGCTAATGCTCGGTTCCTATAAACAAAAAACCTGTCAATTGCGAGTCGGACTCGCGCACCGAGGGTTCCGTACAAATTTGTATGTATGTGAATAGTTTATCATGTCTTTTTATGTAACTAGGTACAAATTTACGGTTTTCGGATTTTTTCCTTTACTTGTGCTATATGAACTTGCTTCTTGTCTTTCATGATTCTAGGTCAACGGGAAGTACCCTATAAATTTTGATTCCCATGAGAGTGTCGAAATATACGTTTTTTGCAGCGTAAACGGCCGCATCTTTATTTACGTTAACTTTGAAGTTTGATTTTTTCACAGCTTCAAGGGACTGTTGACCTGAGCATATGGCTTTAATTTCAACTCGATACCTCCACCCGTTCCCGAGATAAAGGGTCTTGACAGACAGACAGATGGACAACAAAGTGATCCTATAAGGGTTCCGTTTTTTTCCTTTTGAGGTACTGAATCCTAGAAATGAATATTTTTACCATGCAATGGTAATTTTTTTTTTACCAAATTGGGCATTTAAATAGATTCGTCAGCTAATTTTATTTTTTTTTCCATCTGGGAGTTGGGATTTAAGTACTATGCAAAGATATGAGGTGTTTGCTTCATTACTGGTAAAGATACAAGACTCAATCGGCCATTAGTATATCACAGCAAAAAAATATTCTAATACATACAGGTAATAAAATACAAAATAATTCTTCATGATTACATTCTAAGAAAAACCAAAGAAACATAAATTATTCAACTGTAAAGAGAGTCAGAACAAGTCATTCATAAACCTTTGAATATACTGTCGTGAAAGTACAGGTGAAGTTTTCTTTTTACCTAAATGTAAATAAAGAAAATTTGCCTAATATAAAACAACTTTCCGTTCAAATGGAAGACTCCTTCCCCTTTATCGTATTTTCCTGTTTCGCTCTATAATAAAGTTTATTTATGTTCATTTCATTATCTAGATATTCTGTAATAAAATCTTCAGACGCTATTTGTGAAAATGAGGGTATTGGAAGAAGATAGCGTAATTTGTTACAAAGTAAAAAGGATAATTTGTAAGTTGTATAATGAACTACTCAACTACGTCATCAAATGGTATGGTAATTTAGGTTTATCTTGTATTATACTGAAAAACTTTTTAAGTTAAGATGTAGAATAGAACTTTTTTTCACTCGTACAGTAAATATAATGTTTCGTTATTAACAAGTTTATTGGGGAATTGAAAATCAAACTCCCTCCCTTCTCCCTTTGTCTTTTACAGACAGTCTTTTTTGCATATCAGATACACCTTCTCTTTTATTATCATACTAGCTGCGCCCCGCGGTTTCACCGGCCTAAGTGTTGATCCCGTGGGAATATCGTGATAAAAAGTACCTAGCCTATATGTTAATCCAGGGTATCAGCTACCTCCATACAAAATTTTATCAAAATTGGTCCAACCGTTTGAGCGTGAAGAAGTAACAAACATATAAACACACACACACACCCCCAAACGCACATACTCACAAACTTTCGCCTTTATAATATTATTGTGATCAGATTAAAGTCAACAAACTAAAAAAAAAAAAAATACAACCCTGCATCAAAATCAATAAACTTGTTTGACGAAGTAATATTTCCGCCAGTTGAATCATCGAAACAGTGTCTAGTGAGGCTCGATTCTGAATCCCACCAGAGTTGACTTAATCATAAGAACGGCCGCGAAATCGCTCCGGTTCAAACGAGGCCCGAGGGAGCGACCGACTATCGGCCTCCTTTCTCCTTTTGCTTCCTTTGCCGAGACGATCTAGCAAACTTACCAGGATTACATCAGACTTACCCCCACCGACTGCCGTATGAAAAACTTGAGCCGTTAAAGTGTTGTTGCATTTTTTGTCGAGTTTTAAACGTTAGCTTGATTTTAAAACTAGCTCAGTTTAAAAACTACGCTTTTACGGTGAGTTTTGCTTTTTATGATTCATTCGCTTCATAAATAGTTGGTTACCTGCTCGTCTTGTTTGTGTTACGGTAAGTACGTAATTGTAGCTGTTTAAAGCGAAGTGGGAATTTATAAGACTGTCTGTTCAGTTTAGCAAGATGGAGTGGGACCTTGTTTTCCCTGATGAAAAAGATTTTGGGAAGTCATGTAGGTAGTACCTTCCTACTTTGTATATTTTCTCAACCGGGATTGGCGATATCACGAGAACTGTAAAAGTTTACTCAGCAAGAATAAATCAGTTTTTTCGCATATGGAACTGGCAAACCCTTCTTTCCCTAAAAATGTTGGTACTTTTTTTCACATGATTTAAAAATGAATGTCGATATGGTCTATTTATTTATATACTAGCTGAGCCTCGCGGTTATACCCGCGTAAGTGTCAATCCCGTGGAAATATCGGGATAAAAAGTAGCCTACATACAGGGTGTCAGCTACCTCCATACAAAATTTTATCAAAATTCGTCTAGCCATTTGAGCGTGAAGAAGTAACAAACATTATAAACACACCCCCACACACACTCACAGACTTTCGCCTTTATACCGATAGTGTGATACTTTTTTTTTTGTTTAGCCTGTTTTGTCCCACTGCTGGCTAAAGGCTTCCCCCAAGACCTTCCAGGAACTTATCCCGCGCCACCTCAAACCAACCTTCGCGGTACGCGTCCAGGTCATCTCGCCACCGCTTTCTGAGCGGCGCCGTCTATCTTCAGACACCCCATTGTGTCTTTTGCCCAGCGGTCATCCTGCATGCGACTGATGTTCGGCCAATCCCATTTGAGCCTGACAACCTTCTTCATTGTTATATAGAGGTATGAGGAACATGGTGTAAAGTTCACTCAACGGGTGTTGTATCTGGCGGGCAACTGCCCAATGATTCATGTCGGGCCGTTGTATCTATGGCCAGTGGCGCGGTAAACTCTGCTTGCGAGATGCAGGATTTTGCGTGACGTCAGTATGACGCGTTGTTCGTGTGTGGCGTTGTAGTTATCTCTCACAGCTATTATGAATGCAATAAGTGATAATAATAAAGCTAACTGATACAATAGTAACAATACAATGTGAGCCACAAATTAAGCGTCGTCGTGGCTTGTATCTTGTGGCTCAACATATTTTCCTCTTTACTGATATTTGGCAAAAACACAAGCACCTTAAAAGAAGTATATGAAAGTACGAAATCGGCAGGACAAAAACAATCTAGTAAAAACTGAATTCTGCAAACAAGACTCTTGTACAGAAGCAATAAAAACTAAAATAAACACCACTTCTTCTGTAGATTTAAAATATTCAGACTTTCCTCCATCGTTTACTTTTCAAGTTTCAATATGAACTCCCAGCAATCTTATTTCAACTCCTCGCCATTTCTCAAGTAAATTATTATGAAGCCAGGTGCTAATATCATATAGCGCAATTTAGTTTATAGATGTCAGTCGTCATTAGTATCTCGTTACATACGACACTAAACAAATAGGTGTACACTTAATAATGATTAAATGCGTATATAAAAGCTTATGTGCATTTAGGGTTACACCTGGATTTTAAACTCTATTTTTGAGTGAGCAAGGTTGGGGTTGCCTTGGATGTCTTCTTAAAATTTGATACGGTAAATAGAAGCCCCAGGACGCGCGGTATTAGAGCTGGCTTATGGCAGTGTATTAATTTTGAACCGTAGTAACTTAGGTGGTGACAGAACTAAGATACCAACGCATAATTCACTTGGTAACACAAATGAAACTACGCTTAATTTACTGTTATAATTTAGTGAATTCCTTTACAGTCCAAAGCGTTGAGGAACTTAGCCGCGGCGGGATGGTATCCTGTAAGTTGTTTGGAGGAATGAATACGTTAATACTGTTGTGGTTTAGGTTACCATTTTCCCTTAGTGTTTTATGCAAGTATTAAAACGTTAAATAACCGAATTTTTGTTTTGTTTTTTTTTTTAAGTACTTACCGAACAATAAAAATAATAATTTCTTTACGATATAAGTAAAAGTAGCAACGATTAAAAGTTTAAAAAGTTAACATAGAACAGAGCTCATCATACCACTTGTGCTTTACCTAAAAAAGTTGCCCAATTTTTATTATTATACATCTACATATGAACAAGCAACAGCACGTGAAATTGCCAACAAAAAAGAAAAGGGAAAATCACACGGAGCGTAGCATCACGGGCCGACTCGGTTCGCGAACTACATTACAGTTTACATAAAAACATCGCGTTCAACGACAACGGGGCATCAACTTTCCCAGCGAAGACATAAGCGAAATTGAATTACACATATTGAAAAAGAAATGTGTAGCTCCTTGGTAGGCGTGGTTTTGTTCGAAGACTCCTCCTACCCAGTGATCCGCGCATGAATCGCAACGGCTTCGCTCTCAAGTCGGCCGGTCGCTCCGTGTGTCGCGCGAACTAAGTCAGTGCGAAACGGACCGCGCGCTGGGACTGTGTCGCGCCACCGCACAACTTGCCACTCCACACGACGAGCTTACTTCCCGTCTGTGTGCCGCGAAAATACACAAAACTTTCGTGTTCAACTTGCGCAAAATTTAATATAATTTTACCGGATCAACAGAAGTGAGACGAGGAGAGTAATGCCAGTAAACAAATAATTTGTTAATTAAACCGACCAGGTTTGAGTGGATTTCATGTTCAGTGAGTGTGGCGAGGATGACAACCGCACGTTTATTTATTACAGATCTGCTCCATGAGCTATGACCAGTTGCAGAAATATTGTTTCGTTTCATTGAATTGATGTAGGTGAGTATTAACTGATGAATGTTACTTTGAATAGAATTAAAGCTACGTTAAAATGTAGCTGAACTGAAATGCAATACAGTAGGTATTAAATTTCAGTTCAGCTACTTAACATAAAGTTATTTTCTAAGCACAGTATTAGTTAGATAAGTTAGACATTATTTGTGAACCAATCTCTAAGTTTAATTCTTAGAATAATAATTTAGATATCTTCACAATTAATTTTAATATTATATTTCCCATGTCGCAAATGAGTAAGTTTCAGTCATGCCTGAATAAATAATTGGACAGTAAAAGGTTTCAACTATGGAAACTTGAACGTAAGAATAAGTAAATGAAGTGGTTTAAACTCATTTATTATGCCTGAACGTTGGTGCTGTAAGTTAACAGAGTTGTGCTGTAAGTTAACAGAGTGAAGGAAGTTCAGGCTAGACTGCTCTTCTAATTAAGTGTATAAGTATTTAGCAAATCTATTCCAGACCAAGTAAGATAATAGAGCAGGAAAATATCCAAAGAAATTACAGGGGAAAATAAAATAACCTGAAATACTGGGAATAAAATTAGAGCTAAGTGATGTTAAATGTAGCCCGTGGCAAACTAAATTGTTGTAGGATAGCCCTGCCGGTGACGTAGGTACCCACTTAGGGATTTTTCCAAATCGCCCCTTAAGCGAGGTAAAAGGGATAAAGTACGTTTTCACGGGCAACGCCGCGGGCCGAGCGGAGCAATAAATAAAGTTGCCAATTGCTCTCCCCAATGAAACTCGAATTTTTCAACCGGAAATGGTTCGAATTAAAGATTTATAAAATCGTTAAATTGACCGGTTGGACATATTAAATTGTATAAAATATTTGGGAGTGCTTCATATACTGATAAAATTTATTTTGCTTGTTGCGAACAAACGTTATCCAATATTAAATATTTTATACAAAACAATAATACCTACGCAATACAGTATTTATGTCATACTTCGACCATTACATAAATATTGTTTTATGCTAACCAAAGTGATAAATTTCAATCATTTGTGCAGTAAATATTTTAAATTGATGGCATTTATAAATTATTTTTGCAGTACAAACTAGGTAGGTAGTACCAACAAATTGTATATTATGTAAAACTATTTCAAATTAAAAGAGAAACACTAACATATTCTTTTTTTTGGTTATACATAGCGATCTTTGATTGCAACTAATAGAATTAGTAGGAACAGGAAATAATATTAATAATACACATGACATACCTACTTAGATATCCCCGATTTATAGATAATTTCGATTATTAGGTATTTAATTTAGATATTTTACATTTTAGGTTCCACGTCCAGCTAATACAATAAGAGGTATTCGTACATCCGTTGATCAAATTCTAACCAAACAACCAGTATAAAAGTCAATAGATTTTTTTAATAATTTGTTCATTAACTTAAAAGCTTCTTGAAAGCATAACAAGAAGCTTCGTCAGTTTTACAAAATGCGGACCGACATAATTTAATATTCTATTCATTTTCTATATGAATTCCTGTGTACAGAATTTTTAGGAGCTTTTTTATAAAAACCTTGTATTTTTTTTCCTATATTTAACATTCTGCCCTGGTTCTATTTATATTTCTCATAACAATCTTATGTGCGCGATCTGAAACAAGAGCAAGTACTTACCCCATCATTCATTACCTGATGAGGAGATGTTTTTAAATCCGACAAGACAGTATTATAAAACTGTCATTATTATGTAATTCCATTGAATTATTTCGCCATCCTACGCTTTGGTACTTACGAATTATTATAAGACAAAGATTTAATATTCACTGAGAGAAAGAACATTAATATTATGAGTACAATACTGGTAGTACCAGCGGATATTTATATAGAAGCAATGTCATAATTTGTAATGCGCGTGAATTTGCAATCTGAGCCTTAAACAAATCATGGGTGACTTTAAAAATATGTTATTGATTGGGTTTTCAATAATAGGGTTAGTGGAGTTTAAACATACAACCTGTCTCTTGCCAGTCCATGCCTTAACCAATGCGCTAAGTGCTACTACTGTCCCATTAGAATAGAATAGAATAGAATACTCTTTACTATGTACACCATATAAATTACAAACATAATTGCCCCATTGGTCTTGTGGTAGCAAGCGCGACTGCTGAACGTAGGGTCCTGGGTTCGATTCCCAGGTCGGGCAGTGTTATTTTGTTTATCCATAAGGAATTTCTCAGTAGCAGCCCGGAGTTCGGAAGTTAGTGGTCTGATACCCCCGTGCCTCGGAAAGCACGTTAAGCTGTTGATTCTGCGCCTGATCTCTCCCCGGTCGTGTCAGATTGCCGTCCAATCGGACTATGAGAGTAAAGGAACAGAGAGTGCACTTGTGTCTGCGCACACACTTGTGCACTAATATCTCCTGCGTACCTGGCTAATCTTCGTTGAGATTGGCCACCGTGACCGAAATCAGTCGGGAGAATACTAATATTATGGCCGCTAAAGAATATGTACAGACGCCAGCACATCAAACTACTACAATATGTAAAATTTCTTGAATAGATTTTCAACTTGATCGCTAAAGCATAAGGTTCAAGATGGATTAGGAAAATTTGACAGTTTCGGGTACCTTGATGTGCTGGTGTCTGTACCTAAACTGGTATTATTCTAAGTTTTAGGTGCTAATACACCTTATTGTGGCGTATATTTCCGCCATTTCCTAGGCAATTTGCATAAATTATTAATGAGATTGATATTTGATTAATTTTAATAATTAAAACGAATTTTCCATGTAGTGAACCGATAATATGTTTGGTTCCTAATTAATTTTACTGGTAATAAAATAATACCTTACTAGTTTTACCCTACCATTCGCTGGTAAAAATATATTAACACAGATTTATATCACAGAAAAGCTCCACCCATTATTCTTCGAGACACAATCTCCCTGTAACAGGATACAATTAAAATCAATTACAAGTAAGGGCGATTTTTATTAGGAACGCTTATCTAAATAGTGTGAGAAGTACACTTAAGTGGATTTGTAGTCACGGCAGAGCCAATGCTTCCGTAGCAGTGAGTAATTTAAAGACGGCCACGCTGATATCTGCGGGCGCATCCATTACCCCCAACAACGGGGTACCAGGCTCCCATAAATTATAAGCAGGAATACTTATACGCTGATTTATATAGAGCTGTAAATTTTCTATTCTATATAGTATTTAGATGCTACGGTCTTTATAATGGGGGCTAGCATGTGGCCCTCAATTACCGCGGCTGTTCGCGGTAATACGCGTTTCGTTATGGTGTAAGGAAGATATGTTACGGCGTGTCCGAAATGTATGAGGGATTTTTAAATTGGGCTATGGGTACCGTGTGAGCGGTCCTGGTTACTAATATGCGGTGTTAAAATCTTATGTAAAAGTTACATGACTAAGTGAAATTAATATGTTTTTGGTTATGTTAAAATTAATACAGTCTGTTAAAAAATCAGATATTTTCTGCCACCGACGGCATTACCTTCAAGAACTATTTCTCTGCTATTTTATCAAACGCAATCAATCACTTACCGAGCAGTGATGACCAGGTAACAGCCCCGACTTACAAGTTGTGGGTCGTGGGTTCGAACCCAGCCCAGGCCCTTTAATTTTTGTAAATATTTTTATCAGCACTCCTCTCAAAACGGTGAAGGAAAACATCGTGAGGAAACCGGCTTGTTCTACAACAAAAAATTAGAAGACATTTGACATCTACCAACCCACACTCGGTCCGCGTGGTAGATTACAGCACACTCCCTCTCGAAGAGAGGAGGCCTGTGTCCCAGTAGTGGGATAATTAAAAGCTAATCATATATATAAAACAAGCAACAAGGGTAGTCAGAAGCCCGAAAGTCTGACAACCAGTCTTACCAAGGGGTATCGTATTACCCAGTAACTGGGTTGTGGAGGTCAGATAGGCAGTCGCTCCATGTAAAATACTGGTATTCAGCTGCATTCGTTTAGACTGGAAGCCGACCCCAACATAGTTGAGAAAAGGCTATGAGCAGGATAAGGCAGATGATGATATATTTAAAACAAAATAAAATCAGCTAGTAATGGTAATTAATGTGTACCAACAATACATTAACTCCATTAAAACACGAGAGAAAAAGCAAAACCAATAAATAAATGTCATTCAAATGTAAGAAGGTATTTAAAAAATCTTAACTCTTTGCTAGACAATTAAACGGGGATAAATACTCGTAGCGAAAAATGAAAATAAGAAACAAAAACAAAAGATTGCGTCAAGTTGGTGTAATGCTAACTTGAGCCAAGTATTTCATTCTAAGTAAGTATTTTCGTTTAATAAATATTCATGGGTAATGATTTAAACACAGTTTTACCGAGAACAACCACTTTGATATTGTAGGTCTCAAGCATGGCTGCCGAACCATACAGTTACCTCTTAATTCAATCTACCTACAAGCTGCCAAGAATTTGTAATATTTCTTTGTAAAATAACATTTTTAAAACATTAATTATAAGTTTAAAGGTAGCGTAGCAATACAACGCATGCTACGAAAGCGTAGCTGCCTACGCCGTAGCAACATCAATTCCGTAGCACATTCTCAATGTATATGTATATTACAGCTTCACGTCATCTAATAATAATAATAATAATAATAAAAGCCATTTATTCAGACCATTTGAAACTTATGCTAGTACATACAATAAAATTATTAATAAACTGTTGTAAATAAGTATAGCTAAAAAATAAAGACAAAAAAAATAATTATATTATTGACACCGGCTGACTTCGTCTGTGTGCCCATTGGCAAAGGCCTCCTCCATTTCCTTCCACTTTTCCCTATCGACTGCTATTCGGGTCCATAATTTTCCTGCTGTGGTTTCCAGCTCGTCGGACCAGCGTTTTCTCTGCCTTCCTCTGTGTCGTTTACCATTTCTCGGGTACCAGACTGTTACCCTTTTGTCATCTACAGATTTTTAAACATTTCATTTTAAATTGTCAAAATAAAATGATCGGACCACGTATTTCCGTTCGAAAAAACACGTGACGTCAATATTTTTGTTGAATTTTAAAATCACACAAACATTGCTGAATAATAAATTATTATTTGAACAAAGCGTCCAGAATCCAGATACAAAATAACATTGTGTTTTCGAAGCCCGAACTTTTCTCACGTCTATTTGATGCACGATGTTGGGCTAATAAAAATTAAAGGCTCCACTGAGACATTTACAGGCACTACTGTTTTTGCCCTTGGCTGTAAAAGGGCAATATTTGTTTTAGTGGTCCAGCTACCTGGGGTTAGCCGACTCTTACGGCTTTTGAACAAGCAAACTTGGGGTGAGGAATATTAAACTAACATATTTATCATTACTTTGAAATTACAGACGGTAATTAAATCACCAATACTGCGAGTATTGGTGATTTAATTACCGTCTGTAATTTCAAAGTAATGATAAATATGTTAGTTTAGTTAGGTAAAGATAAAATTATAGCTTTTCTTAAGTACCTATTCATCTTTTAAATTACTTATACATACAAATAATTTTTACAAAATTTAAAAATGTAATTAAATTAAAATTCAGAAATTTTGTCGTAAAATGAAAACTACCTATTTCATAATAGTATGGTTTCGAAAATACTATTTATGTTCGTAACCCAATGTTTCTATCAATATTTTAGGAGAAAATCTCTTATGAATCTCGCGTAATTTGTAAGGTATTTATGCTCATATTTGTACAGCCAAATTAAAAAAAACGATACTCATAGTCAACCTGTACCTACAGGTTGACTATGTATTTCAAAAGCTTCACGATTTACAAAACATATCTATTTTAAGGTTTCGTACCCAAAGTGTGCCAACGGAACCCTATTGCCTTCGCTGTCCGTCCGTCCGTCTGTCTGTCAGCGGGCTATATCTTATGAACCATAATAGATAGACAGTTGAAATTTTTACAGAGAATTGCTATTGCCGCTATAAAACAAATAATAAAAATATAATAAAGTTAATAAAAATTATAGGGGGTTTCCATACAAGAAACGTGTTTTTTTCCATAGTTACATCAATGGGTCAATGTTTTTTTCGGCGATTTTTGCCTTGTGGCATGGAACACCTCGTGTGTTTTTTTATTATAATTCTGCTTGTTGTTGAGCATAGGTCTTTCCGAAGTAGTCATTTTTTCCGCATCAGACCTCTTTGGTTCACAATAGAAACATTAGGTACGTCCTATTCGATAAATAGACCGAAAAAGGACACAAGTAAACAACTTTAAAAACTTATAGCACTGAAGTCCCGAGAGATAGAGAATGAAATATTATCTCTCTTTGTTATTCATTCGTGTCTCGGCGGATTCATAATTTTGTCAACACTTAAAATCTGGCAGTGTATCCTACTGTATTTTAGTTATCTTTATAAAAATAAAGATAAATAAATATTTGTATAATAAAAAAGTCCGTTCAGTTCAACAAAATTAAATCATAGGTAATATTTTGCAACTCATTTTTAATTTGGTGGCTTCAGCAATTTTAGTCACCGCGGGATTTCCTATCGATAAAAATGACGAACTTCCATACAAAGTGTGACTCCATTAGTCCCAAAAAAAATCCCATTATTAACCGACTTCAAAAAAGGAGGAGGTTCTCAATTCGACTGTGTATTTTTTGTTACGCGATATCTCCGGCAATTGTAAATCGATTTCAATTTTTTTTTTTATAGATAGGGTATAGATCAGGGGTGGTTTCATGTAAATTTTATTAACTTTGCTTGGATAGTTTTTGAGTTAGCTTCAATAGTACTTATTTTTGCCTCTTGGTTTATATTGATGATCTTATAATAGAATAGAATAGAATTTTTCTTTATTAGAGTAACTCAGACTCAAAATCAAACAATATTGTTAGTAAAACTTATGACTAGGTATGTTAGTAAGCACAGACACTAAACAAAAAAAAAAAAATTACGAAATAACGAAAACCCAACGAATGAAATACCTTCCTTTCACTGGCAAGCAAGCAAGCCAGCAAGCATAGCAAGCAAGTAAAGCTAAGCCAAAGCAAAGCTAAGCAAGTAGGTAAGCTAAGTAAGTAGTAGTTTTCATAGCAAGTAGTGTTATACGTATTTGTGTGGGGTAAGTAGCACTTAAAAGTGAAAACTATAAGCATATTACAAAAAAAAACAACCGACTTCCAAATAGTAAGATACGAGATAAGATATAAGTGAAAAATAACTTTAATTTCGGAAGTCGGTAGCAAACAACGACACCGACTTCCGAAATTAAAGTTATTTTTCACTTTGTAGTGTCATATTTGGAAGTCGGGTTTTTTATAATCTACTTTGGCTTATGGAACTCTTGTGCAAATTTAATGCTTCTAGACCCAGCGGTTCAGGTTGTGCATTGTCAGTGAATGAATTAAAAAATATATATTAAGTAAGCTAGCATTTTCCCGCGTGGAGGTCGAAAATTATTCCACGGGGACGTACTACTGATAAAAAAGGAGCCTATGTGTTAATCTAGGTTATAAACTATTTGCGTGCCAAAATTGATTCAAATACGTTCAGCTGTTTTTACGTGATTGATTAACAAACACACAAACTCCCATATTTACAATATTAGTAGTATATAAATAAACAAATCGAGGAAATACATTATGCCATGTCAATCAGTCCCAACATTATCTCTATATAATTTCCACAGTGTGTCCAATTAGAAGTGGGTGAATAAAAATAGTCTTATATGGGTACGACAATTACTTTGACCGTGACCCAAGCCTGGCCACCGCGGTTGTCCACCTTGAAATGAAACAGAATGAAGTACGGGTCATATCCCACGTGACCGACAGCATCCCTGGATTCACTACCGCCATTTTACCGACCATTTTATTAGACCTACGTTCATTTTATGTTTCCTACCGATTTATTTATCGAACTGGCCTGTTGGTCTAGTGGTCAGTGACTATGACTGCTATGCCGGAGGTCGTGGGTTCGATTCCCACCCAGGACAAATGTTTGTGTGATGAGCATGATCATTTGTTCTGTGTCTGGGTGTAATTTATCTATATATGTATGTATTTAGAAATATATAAGTATGTTTATCAGTTGTCTAGTACTCATAACGCAAGCTCTGCTTAGCTTGAGACTAGACGGCGTTGTGTGATAGTTGTGGAATATTATTATTATTTCCTTTATTCAATTAAATTCTTATAAATTATATTTTTAAATATTAGTATAAAGAAATATAAAACATTTAATAATAAATAAATTTATTATTATTATTATTTCTGCTCTGTACCTACTAGAGATTACGATATTATAGATCAACTATTTCGAAAAAAGTATGATGTCGGAGGGGCTCGTGGCTAACAGCCGCTCGAGTCAATCGATCAGGTTAAGCTGCGCTTGCCGTGGTTGGTCTGTGGATGATAACCATCTTTACATACCGAGACCCCTCGGAAAGTACGTTAAGCCGTTGTTCCTGGCTGTCATTCGTGGATCTTTGACATTCGTTACGGGTCGTCGGAAATCCGATAGCCTGATAACCGGCAAGGGGTATCGTACTACCCAGTAACCGGGTAGTAGTCAACAACCCAATACTACCCGTATTGGGTTGTTGAGGTCAGGCAGTCGTTCCATGAAAAATACTAGTATTCAGCTGCATCCAGTTAGACTAGAAGTCGATCCCAAAATATTTGGACAAAGGCTACGCAGAAGATTTCGAAAAAAATATGATTTCGTACAAAGCTTTAGGGCAAAAATAAATGATTGGAAATGCACAACAGACTCCTCTTACGCAATTCATGGAATGCAAATAAGCTGCCTCATTATGTAGTTAATTTAAATAAAAATTAAAAATAATTGCATATTTCCAACGAGAAATAACAGGCAACCAGTTTTAAAATATTCGTTTTTTTTACATGCACTTCACGTTTTCACATCAAACAAACAATATTGTTCCAGGAAAAAAGCCTTGACGATGCATAATAAGTTAAAATATTTTCAACTAATGAACTGAGAAATTGTAATACACAGTTCAGATTATCTACGAGTATTTTTCTTGTTAAAAAGGTATCATCGTATGTGAAAAAGTGCAGAATTTATATTTAAAGGGTAATATAATGTTTCTCCGTAGATAAATTTGCAGCGTTCGGTCAGTGTCCGGGTAAAATCAATAACCGTCCAATATGTGCCTATCATTTTGACATCTAGAATTTCGTACGCAGCTTATGGCAACGCTTCAGTTAAGTGCCGGACGGAGTGAGAGCGGGTAGCGATGGTGACAGCATAATCGAGGTCAAGAGCAAGAACATTCAGCAATAAAAAAAAAGAAGAAATGTCATGGAAAAACTATGATCCCATTTCTCAGTGACGCCACCTAGCATAATATAGCAAAATTATATAATAAGCTAGTTGGACGCCATATAATTTACCGACACTAACCTTTGATTACCAACCGTCAGTGTTGGGTAAATTATAAAATACTAATGAAAATAAATCTTAGGAGAATCGGCATAATTATTTTCTTCGAAAATATATATTTCTTTTGCACACAGTGAAAGAAAGAAAACACGTTTAGGTATTTGCGGTAAACATGACGCAATAAAGAACTGTGCGTGTGCTTGTCACGTGTGGCGTATGACACGATACCTAATTTTTTTAAGCCTGATGGAAAACGATGGATGAAGTCTATGGTGGATCGAGCGTGCCCAGAAAATGCCTGTTTACCCTTGCATTGAAGGCAGACGGGTTAAATGTGGAAGGGAACACAGAGGCTGGCAGAGAGTTCCACACTGGCTGTGCGGTGCGCATAATAAATGTGGAGGAGAAGCGCTGTGTACGACTGGTCGGGATATCATCCAAGTGTGGATGGTACCCTGCAGTACGTGTGGTAGTCCGGTAGTAAAAGGGCGATGGTGGGATCAGGTTGTGGAGCGCCTGCGCACACTCTCCGAAGTCTGTAAAAGATCGACAGGCAAGCAACATAGATTTAAACTTACCGAGGTATAACCTGTAGGTAACACCTAGTACTTCGATGTTGTTCGCTTTGTCCCATCTATTGTAAGTAAGTATATTTAAATGTCTTTGCATCTAGGTGATATGTGATAGAGAAACCTATGTACAGTCAACAAAAGAGATAAGTATGCAGGATCGTCAGATATAGTTGACGTTTAGTAAGAAACCGATGGATGTTCTCGAATAATATTTAATTTTATTTATAGAAAACCAACAGCTCATTTATCAAAATAAATTTTAGTCGACAACGTTGTCGTCGTAGTTGATTTTTAGAAATACAAACGCACACACATTTGATGTAAAGTTCACCTCACCCACAAACGTATACCTAATTAGGAAAACAATGTTTTTTTTTTTTTTAAACGTTGCCCCACACTAGGAATTGTGGGTGCGTTTACAAACATTTAAACTCACATACACAAACAGCCAGACCCGGAACAACTACTTGTAGGTCATACAAATATTTGTTCCGTGCGGGAATCGATCCCGCGACACGCAGCGCAGCAGTCAATCGCCTAACCACTGCGCCAACCGTGCCGTCGAATGTACTTAGTTTATGTATCAAGTACCTAATTCCGGGAACCTATTTTCATGTTTCTCAGCAAATAATTCATCTATATACCTTTTCATTCAAGACATTATTCTCTTCAACTGAATTCCAATACCTAATCATACCTCTCAATCAATTATCCACCAAATGCCATAAAAATTGAAAGCCCAATAAGACCCTGAACACATGAGCGTTTCGCCCGCTGACAGCCAGCCGCGCCTCACCGGCCGATACCAACCGCGTGTTGTATGACGGTCCAGTTTTTGTGCGACACGGTACACCCGCTATTCATTAGGCCGACGCTGTCCATGTCCGCATTAATTACAGGACGCCTCTGACGAATGACACGCAAATACGGTACGGATAAGGCAATAACAGCGGACGGGATGTTGGTAAGCTGATGAGCGTAGGAAATAGTCGGTGCTTGGGGTCATTCTCAATTATTAGGCCAAATTACCTACCTGAAATTGTGGTCTTACTCCGAAAAATTTAGTGGGATGAAAGATGCTACCATTATCTTTTTCATACAGAAATAATTCTGTATTCATATTAATATTCCCGATGTGAAAGTAGATATGTCTTACCTTTTCATACCTTAACACACGCGTAGATCAGGACCAGGGCTAGGACTTAGAATATTTCTTATCCCTGTAGTAAGTTGCCGTGGGATAATTTCCGAAGTAAACGCGGGCGATGCCGCTGCCAAAAGCTAGATCATAAAAAAAATTGTCAGCAAGAAAGGTTGGTGACAAGGCACAGAGAGTTCTAGATTTAGTCGTTAGATCGTCCTTCGTACTATTTGATTTTCATATTATAATCCAGCCCATCTCAATAATTATGAAGACAAACTGATGATTAAAAAGTACAAAAACGGCATATCATTTACGGCATGCAAACACGTAAACGGTCACATCAGTTATTTGATAAATATTGTATCAAAAATCCCACACAAATGAATAATTCTCAAACAGTCCTTAAAAGGTCGAGTGGTGTGTCAAAATAAAAGTTTGGCAAAATAATCCGTAAGTTTTACAGTTCAGTACAAAATTCGGGGAATTATCGATAATAATCACTAAGCAGGCAGCCCATACTTCCACTCGTATAAAGTTCAACTTGCAGCTGCTATTTTTAAATTCGTGATGAAGTATCTGCCGTAAATCGTTGATAATATTTTACAATTGAAACGTGCGGAAACTAGAACTAAGAAAACTGCTTGTTGCTGTTCGGCTTTTTTTGTAAGAAGAAAACCGCATTTTCAAAACCTACAACTAAAATTGACTACTTTCCCTCCTATTCAATATTTCCACATAGAAAACTTACGTAATATTATCACGTTCCAATGCACGGTTATCTATTCTAAATTCATATAATACAATCCAGAGCTTTCAAACAGCTAGGAGCTGCATAATATAATAATACTAAACTCTCAACTACGCCGCATACGCATCAGAAAATAGGCATAAACTGATACAGTTCCCACTCTGTAATGTATAGAAAATGCATCACTAATACGCGGCTGGTCAAAGGATTCTGTTCAGTCAGAGGTAGGGATGGGAATCGGATCAGAAGTATCGATATTACAGACACATAAGTTTTATCGATTCTTGTAATTGTGTACTTACTACTCGGTATATTATTATGAATCAAATTGACCATTTATCTAACTTACTATCCTGATTCATTTATAAGTTAATAAGTATGAATTTGTAATAATATTTTGTCTACTCGCAAAACGCAGCTTCGAGTTTCCGTTAAGAAAGACAAAGACAGCATTTATGGAAACACTGACGTCACAAAAACAAAATCGAGTATCGTAATAAAAACGTAAGTACTTAATTGAGTTAAATTTTTATTACTATAAATAATACTATTAATAGGTCCTAAAAATATCGTCCCTATTTGAAAAATATCGAGTAAAAATACACTAGCTGCTATATCAAAACTATCGAGACTATTTCGGTATCGAAGCAACTATAAGTATCGATACTTTTTCCGACTCCCTAGTCGGAGTTCGATACGCCGACCATTCACTGATTACGCTGGTTTATAATTGCCGCTCTCCCAAATGAGCTCGAACTGCCAATCTGACGAAAGCAAAATGTGTTTTCAGTCGCGTGATCATTAATTTGAGTATATTGTGTCAACTCTCACATTGATGATTTAAATGGAATTGCAATCGTTTTGATTTCCAGTTGTTAATATCGCTAAGTATGAACTGATTAACGTTTGATAAATGTCATGAATGTCCATTGGACGGAACACAAAAGCACTGAATTCTGATTTCGTTTATGTGGTTTTGTAATGGTTAGCAAGATGGTTTTTCGCAGATATATGACAATGTTCGTTATTGCCTTATATATTCTGCCTATTTACAAATAGTTTGAGGTTGGCGCCCAGTCTGACTATATGAGGTTTAATATCAAAATTAATATGGAGCGCTTGTCATCGGCCCGCACCGCCCAATTATAAGTACTGGGAATTACCAATATTCTAAGTTTAGATCAAAGGAAAGACTTCTGGGGTTCTGACTACTTGGAACTAACTGTCATGTCAGTCGTAGTCAGACTATCATTTTTGTCGGAAGTTATTTGATGCAATTACATGACGTATAATCTTTATTCAATTACCATTTACTATCTACTGCTCAACAGCTAATATTCATTCTCACACAATACGCACAGTCATCATCAACAGTTAGCAGTCATTCTGACACTCAACGTTTCACAAACTTCTGCGCTCATACATTTAAGAATAATTGTCTTCCAAAGAATGTTATCTTTCCTTTTCTGTTAAACATTTTTATTGTGTTCTTTGTTCGCAAAAACTAATCAAGTGAAACAATCTTAAAGTTAGTTAGTTAGAAACAATTTGAACCAGTTACAAATTGAAATAATTCAGTGTGCCGTGACGCGTAAGTTTACAGCTTTAACCCGCAAATGTAGTGGCAAGTAATGGGTACACTAAACGCACTTATTTTTACGCAATCCAAGGGAACATGAACCAACGTAGGCTACTGCGGTGCTATTCTGTAAAAACATCACGGTGATAACTTAGGTGAAGTGAGCTTAAAGTGAGCTGTCATTCCACATAATGCTAGGGATTGACACTATTGACAGCTCACTCCACGCTCACTACACCTAAGTTTTCACGGTGAGATTTTTACAGAATAGCACTGCTGTACTGAAGTATATCAATGTATATTGTTTCGGTTAAACTAAAGTACAACTTACAAATAAAAGTTGCAAAGGTGTCAATAAAATTAAAATATTTGTTATATACAATCATTACGGGGTTTCATTAGAGCCTTAATTTGATTAGATAGCTTAATTTGATAGCTATTTGTCACAACATTTTGGAAGGCAATAAAGAAAGTAATGCTGAAAGTAATAGCTTATGCGTCATAGGTCGTGGGTTGGATCCCAGGTAGGCAATTTACTTTGCGTAATTTATTCCGACACTGCTCTCAAAAGGGTGAAAAAAAGTTTGAGGTAGGTATGTTCTAGAACCACACTAGGATATTGGATTATGGCCCACTCCCTCTCACAGAGACGGAGACCTGTCTCCCAACAGTGGGAACCTTATAGGCTGATTATGCTATACTAAAAAAAGGTAACAGAGATAGCCATGTTATCTTAATGAGATTATATAACTTGTTTTAATACTAATAGTATTTTCTAATTCTATTTTTGTGCCTAAATTAAATGTAAAATTTAATTTAATTATTTTTTTTATTTTACCCGTCCTCCCAGGAACGGTGGGGCGTGCCGCTCTGCAGTCAGTCCGGAGCTAGTTTAAAGTACCTACCTGAAATACAGGTAGGTACTCTAATCGAGCTCCAGAGCCAGGGTCAAATTTTTTTCTGTAACATATTTTAATGGCAATAAAGAAATTTACTTACTTTTCCTTATAGTCGGTTGCCAAAAATACTAATAGATACCGGTCTGTGGACATGAAATCATTTCTGAATATCCAGTTATCCTACTGAACGATTTGTTAGTCCGTACAAACTGGGAATGCTATCCATTGGGAAAGGAATACCGTGTAGTCTGTGGCTCTCGTTTGATACACTTGCAAACTACACATACGAATCCTACGACGCGAGCGACGCCTCAATCTAACTTGTTATCGATGTTCGTAATGTTGTGTAGTTTGGACTAGATGAAATTGACTCGAACCAAATATTTTAAAGAAAAGCTGTCTTGTGATGTGATATGGTTATTGAACTGCTTGCTAGTAGCAAAAGTAATTCTCATTAAGCTCTAAGGTCAAAGATTGATTCCTTCTTATGGCTAGCGCAGAATGAGGCGGTACGCAACGCATTGCAAAAATCCTCTCTCCTTTAACCCTTTCATACATTGTCTATGAACCAACACACACTACAGGCAGACCACACTGCATATTTTTGTATGACAATGCATTGCGCTGCAACCCGTTGCGGCTGTAATGTGCGCTTGGCTTTATATTTCTAAAAAAATGCAAAAGTGACAGTTAATAGGCCGTTAAAAATCACGTGTTCGCGACTATTCTTAGGTCTAACATTAACAACTAAAACCAGCTCCACAAACATACTCAAGTACAAGTACATAACCACACACCATCGTCAAACATACAGAATTCCGATGGCGATAGCAACGAAGTTTTAAAAATCTCCTTTTAACTGTTTTTAACTAAATCTCAAGCACAAAAGAAATGTATTATCATAATTTCATCACTCCACACAAGTACACAAACACAGCACAAGTACATGACCACACACCGTCCAACATACAGAAGGGCGTAAAGGAAACGCATAACGCTTGCTGGCATTAATTACAACTTCCGATGGCGATCGCAACGTTATCGCGGTTCAGACGCGGCCGCGCTGCGTTCCGGTGATTTGTCATTGCCAAGCTGCTTGTTTTGAATCGATTATATTGCTTGCTTAGTGGTGGTAGATTTTGTGTATTTGTTTAATGTTTTTGCCACTATGTGAGTTACAAGAGAAATAGAGCAAAAAAGAATATGTTCTACCGCAGCCTAATAGTTCTTATTATTCAGTGATAATATTATTATCTGGGTAACTGGGTGGTGGCTGGCTGGGTGGTGGATACCTAATGGGTGGCCTATGTTAGGCAGAAGCACATATTATAAAGTTTGAAAGAACAATAACTTATTGTTTTGGTAAAAATGAATAAATACTGAGGAAGTTCGGTACCTACTGTCGAAATAAAAAAAAAAATCAAAAAATTACTTTATGAAACCTACAGAAAAAATAGGAAAATCAAGCAGCTATACCTACATGAAGAAAACCACACAGTCGAAAAACGGCTTATAAAAATATTCCATTAGCTAACTATGTGATGTAATGCACATTCTATCTGGTAACAGAATCAGAGGCCAAAAGACACCACCGTATCCATTTTGTGATTATGTTATGTTGAGTGCTGGCACATCGATTCCCTAGAAGAGATTGGACGAAAATATGTTGTTTTGTATTTATTTATCACTGATAAACGACTAAATATCGTCAGTTGGTAGAAAATGTGAAAAACCGAAATTTCAAGTGACTTATATACCAAATGCGATATATGACCCCACAAAAAAAACATCAAAATCATATCTTATGGTTCCATAGTCAACAAGGAACGCTTATAGTTTCGCTATGTTCGTCTGTACATCCGCAGCTTAGCTCAGATACTCTTAGTACTAGAAAGCTATAATTTGGCATGGATAATGGATACCTAGGGTAAGGTGGTGCAAGAGTGCGCGGTCGGTAAGAGACCGCATCTATCCTACGTCGAGTACTGAGTGACATTTGTAACTAACTTCAGTCGTATTTTGGTGTTGAAGTGAACGCCGTTGTGCTCCCGAATAATAATTTGTGTAAGACTATTTATGTGGATTTTAGGTAAGCCAATAGATTTTTACTTCTCTTCATATAATTTGTTTGTGTTTTTCGTTGAATACAGTTTGAAAACTAACCAGGAAACATTAATCAAAACTTTTAATGTGCAAAACTTAGTGATTGTTCAAACAGTTTTAAAGAGAAAATAACGATGTTTTTCAAGAGATGTCGCTAGTGACTCGTCATTTCGCGTTAGGCCGATTCGTGAAAGAGTGCGCACTGTGACGCGTGTAAGAGTGTAAGAGTGCGCGCGCACTCTTACACGCGATGACGGATCACCTACCGAAATAACCACATTGTTGCACTGACTTTACCTCCTCACACAAGCCACAAAATGCAGCCACTTGATTGTGGATTTCACACAGTCCTCAAAAAATACTTTGCCAATGAATGCGAGAAATGGTTACGGAACCATTCTGGACGAGCGATCACTGTATTTCAGATGGTTGGCATTTTTACTCCTGCATACCTCAAAACTGCTACTTTGGCTTGTGCTGCGCAGAGTTTTAAAGTGACTGGCATTGTACCTTACGATCCGGATGTTTTCACTGAAGTAGATTATTTAGCAAGTTCAGTGACAGACAGAGATCCTGAAGATTTTAATGCTACACACAGAGAGCTTCAAGAGCATCGACTGAATCTGAGTCAGCATCGCAACTGCCTCTGAGTGCCTCAGTCAACAAAGACCCTTCACATAATGAGCAACGACTTGCAGAGGATGTCACAGTGGCTTCAATTGAAAATAATTTTACGGCACCCGAGTCATCAACGCAGAATTTATCCAGCGCAACAGAAAATCCTTTTGCATATGCGACATCCTCTCCTACTCCAGGAACTTCTACTGAAGATTCTGTTTTTAAAACAGTAAAACATATATGCCCCGTTCCTAAAGCTCAGGCTAGAAAAAAATCGAACAGAAAACATAAAAAATCAGACATAATTAGCAGTTCACCATACAAAATTGAAGTAAAAATGCAAATTAACATGAAAAAGAAGCCAGCATTTAAAATTGACCCGGAAGGACCCCAAAAATCTAATCCCAGCAAACGTCAAAACGCACGAAAAATAGATCAAGAACCTAAAAAACCAAAGAATGTTCCAAAAAAGAAGAACTGGCGCTGTGTCGGCTGCCAGGAAATATACAAAGAGCCTATATTAGAAGATTGGATTGAGTGTTCAGACTGCAAATAATGGTGGCACGAGAATTGTACCGCCTATCTTGGCCAAGGTCCCTTTAAGTGTGACTTATGCGCTCATAATTCAAATGCGCACTCTTATACATCTTGGCGCGCACTCTTATACGACCGGTTGTATAAGAGTACGCATTTCTCATTTTTGTTTTATGTTATACCTAAAATTATAGTAATAACTTGTTTAACTTCATGTTGATTTTTTCTAAGATATATAGAGATTTAAAATAAATTAAGTTGATTTCTTTGACTATAATATTCTTATTAATACAAAGCCTCGTTAAAAAAGTGCGCACTCTTGCAACACTACATTTATTAATCACGCCACAATTTTATTAGTAGGTACGAGAAACGCGAAACTTTTAATTAATAACTGTAAACACACAAAAGCAACTCAGGACATTTCTGAAATAAATGTCAACTGAATTTCAGACAAAATATATTTACTCAGATCCTACATTATCTTTCACTTGGATCCCGTCTCGTGAACTCTAGCACCCGTACCTACATGTATTAAAGGAACTTTGATACCCCAATAATGGCTCTTCCACGACCCCTAATTCCTCAGGCGGGCAGGCCCGTGGTCCGTGTTTATGCTGCCTCGAATCTTTGATATCAAATTCTTTTAGAACCGACCGCACGTACTCTCACATTCACTCATATTTTAGATAACATTCGACTGTTTCTCTGGTTCCAGCGAATGTGAATAAAAATACGAATATTTTACTACCCGTGCGAGTTCGTGCATAGATACCGGAATTTATTGTTAGGTTAGGTTATATTTTTATTCCGTTTTTGATGAATAAAATACTGCGTTGATAGAATTTGTTTACAGATCGATAAAGGCCGAATATTTTGTTAAAGCGAATGAAGTCGTAAAAATGTTATACTATATTAAAGTTACTACAATATATTTTTTTTATAAAATAAAAAAAAGTGAGCAAAAAAAAATGTTTACTTAACTTTATCAACCGATCAATTTTTATATTCATTTGTAACTTCTTATCTATTCGGTCTGTCTCGCTCAGAGCTCATTATTACTTATATATAGTCTTGGATCATTTTGCTTTTATAAGTCCTCAGCTTAGTAAAACTGTGAAAACAATTAGAGCCTTTAGATTAGATTTAGAGAGTAGAATCCACAGCCAACCAACAGCTATAACAGAAGCATAACAATCGTTTATGAGACATAAAGCCAATTACAGGTTCTCACGGGTAAAAACAGAAAATGTAGTAGTTATTGATCAATCGGAAAATAGTTATTTGTGCAACAAGAGAGCAAAGTCGTTTTTTGCTGCGAGTGCTGATTTTGAATCCTGAGTGTGGCGAGATTTCAGGCAGCAAAACCTACATGTTTGAGCTACTGAAGTGAAAATATTATTTCCCGAGAAAAATAAAATATAATAACATCGTTTAAAATCATAATAGTATCTTATTGTGTTAATGCTACTCTACACAACAGTACTTACCAGACGATTCAACTGATTACACATCGACATGACATTAGCATGACCTAAAAAAAAAACAATCAATCAATCAATCTTTATTCGTGAACACAGGTATTACAATGAAGGTCTTATGTTGAAATTTTAGTTGAGCTCTGTGTCCTACCAATGTAATTGGTGTACAAAGATATTCGTTTTTTTCAGTAATAAGTCTGAATCTATACAATACAAAGTTACGTTCGAATGACAATTAAAATGTATTGTTAATAAACAATTAATCAATTATAATCTATTTTTAAATGCATGCCAATGGTAAATTATACTAAAGGGCTAGTAATGTCATATTTCATCATATTGTAAATAATGTCAATTAAATGTATTATTAATATAATATAATTAATCAATTATAATTTATTTTTACAAGCATATCAATGGTAAATTATATTAAATGCAGCCCCATGGTAATTTCATATTTTATCATCTATATAAATAAAAAGAAAAGTCCTGACTGACTGATTGACTGACTCATCAACGCCCAGCCCAAACCCTTGGACCTAGAAAGCTGAAATTTTGCACAGAGGTTCCCTATATAACGTAGACAAGGAATAAGGAAGTATTTTTTTTAATTCAACCCCTAAGGGGGTAAATGGGGAGAGGGTGAAATTTCACGCGGACGAAGTCGCGCGCAGAAGCTAGTTTAAAATATTCTTCGATAGAGTAATACGTCTTATCTGTTAGAAATAAATACAATTTAGTTTTGAATTTGCGGACACTATCTTCACTCCTTATACATTTTGGTAATTTATTATAGACCATTGGAACCATTACAGAAATACTGTTTCTGTAGGTACAGTGCAGTAGTAGATCCGACTGTTTGTACACAACGCGACGGCGCAGATTAGTTACTCGAGCAAATTTATGTAAATTATTTTTGACGAACATAGACGTTTCATAGATGCAACGAATACTAATATTATAAATTCGACAGTAACTCTGTCCGTCTGTAGGTATGTTACCTTTTCACGTCTAAACCACTAAACAGATTTCGATAAAATTTGGCAGAGAGATAGATTGCATCCCGGGGAAGGACATAGGATATATTTTTATCCCAATATTCCTACGGGATCGATACTTATGCGGGTAAAACCGCGGGGCGCTGCAAGTAGTTAATATTTTCGGTTTAAAGCTGTCTGTTATCTGCAAATTATATATAGCTCATAGGCAGCTTTTTTGGTACTTAAACAACATATCGTTACCCGTGGCATTGCCCCAAAATATATTTCCATATCTCAATGTTGAGGCTACTAGACCACGACACGCCGCCGTTAAGACTGTTGCTCGATTGGCCGTTTTACTTAACATGTGCAAAGCATAGGAATGTTGGTTTAGCTTACTGCATACTTTGAATGAATGAATGAATGATATCTTTATTTGCTCGAATATAGGTTAGGTAGATGTTATATAGTTTGTTTGTTACACTATATTCAACCTTACGATTATGCAAATATTAAGTCAAAATAAAATAATAAGGAACAATGACATTTAACATTTACAATTCAGCTTCATGCAATTTTAATCTTGATTAACAATAGCTTAGTAAGTCATTAAAATCATTTGGGTCTCTTAGTTATAGGTACGTCAAGTCCTTTGTCAATATGTGAATTCCATTTTAAAGTGTTTTCTGTTTAGTCGCATTTGTTTCGTTAATAATTTTGTCCTTGTATTTAATATTAAAGTCCAGATTGTATATTGTCGTCATTAATACTGTTTTATCAAGATTTATAGCCAAATTATTATTTTGCAGCCAATTCACAACTAATAGTACGGTAGAATTAATCTCAGCCTCTAATGTGTTTACCTCGTCACTATTAAAAAGTGAAGTGCTGTCAAAAAAACTGCAAACATTGTCATAGAATATGACAATGTCATAGAATATGAAAATGTTTCGGTGTTTTTGTTTTTGTGTCGGAAAGTCGTTAATATAAACAATAAATAGGGGCGGCCCGAGTACACTACCTTGCGGTACTCCATAATTTACCGTTCTCACAACACATTGTTTTTTTAATCCGCTACAATATTTACTTTTTTTACAGATATCGCAGACCAATCAAATTTCGAACTGCGTGTTAGTGTTTCAAAATGAGAAGATTAAAGTGGGTGTCGAGGTTGGATAGCGGCGGGTGGTGGCAGCATCGGACAGTGACTCGTTGAAGCAAGATGGCGACGCACGCGCAGGGCGGCCCGCTCGCGCGCCTTCTAGTATTGGCTGTGTTACATGTCAATTTTATTGGTAAGTTATAATTTGCTTTTGATTTAAAATTTGTAATTATAATAGTTTTGGAAGGTCTGTGTGTATTTGTGTATTTTTAGAACATGATATTTTAGAATATATTTGATAGCTGTAACATCAAATCACAAATCAAATTCCCAATAATATTTTCAGCGTTTATCTTTCGGAAGCCTCTTAAAACCTTTATTAACCTTAAACACAATCTAATGCAGGTGAACAGCAATTTGTTACCGGAAACTTTTAATATTATTTTTAGAAAAATATCTCATAAACACTTGTTTCAAAAATTGCAACATTACTTTGTAGTGACAGATTGTTCGCTCATCGCCAGAGGGCACTATACCAGGCTATTTCCCGAGTTGACTGCTGAAATTACCGTGGGACGGTAAACAACTGACAAACTGCGCTTTATTCTATTTTTAGAACGGTTGTGAAGGCCGCAGGAACCCGTTGGATGCGAGAAGCACAGAACCGGTCGAAGTGGAAGTGCTTGGGGGAGGCCTATGTCCAGCAGTGGACGTCTTTTGGCTGAAATTATGATGAGAACGGTTAAGCCGGATTCCTAGTTATTTATTAATTTGGAAAAAACATGTACAAAATTACAAGCCATAACTTGGCATCTGCATTTGTAATGTTGTGCATATTTTTAAATGTCAATAAAAAGAGACATATTTTCAATAAGAAAGGAATACCAGTAAGACACAAACAAGTAAAAAAAACTGACAAAACAACTAAAATATATTAAATATACTATAGACTAGCTTCTAATCGTGACTTCGTCCCCGTAAAATTTCACCCATCGTATAGTCTGCCCGTGCTATTATAATACTTCGTTTTCGCAAAGATTTGTTTCTGACTTTTTTTCTTTTTGCTCGTCTCCCAAGGGTCGCCGCGTGATGTTAACTTATAGCCTTCCTCAAAAATTGGGCTATCAAATGCACATGAGAGATTATCGTGTTCAAACAAACAAACTCTTCAGCTTTATTATTAGTATAGATGGATAATTATGAATATCTTTACCGATATTATAAATTAACGAAAGTAACTCTGTCTGCGTGTTACCTCTTCACTCATAAACTACAGAACGGATTTTGATAAATTTTAACAAGGAGATAAATTACATCCTGGGGAAGGACATAGGCTTTTTGTCCCGTTCGCACGTTGCCGTGGGATGATTTCCGACATCCAGGCGGACGAAACTAAAATAAGCTAGTTCAGCATAGCTAGTCATAAATTTTACAGTGTTAAAAACATACATGATATTAATACTACAATATTCCCCAGCCCGGTACCAAGCCGTGCACGTCAAAACTTTCTATTAGTTAGTACTTCGTAAGTAATATTTTTTACTTTTACTCGAATAATAAATTAATACATGTTGCCTTTGGACGACAGGTTTCATTTTAGTTTGAAAAGTTGTTTTTCATTTTATTTTGGTTTCTTTGCTGTGCGTTAAACCATATAAAATGAAATGGTTGAAATAGAATTTTATGTCCAGTCAAGAGAACTCTAAAATTCTTTTATCTCTTAACTCATTGGCTTTGAAATTGTAACTTAATTTTATTTTTACTGACTTTTATTTCGAAAGCAATTAAGTTAAGGTAAATCTTTTTGAGCCCTTGAACCTCTGTATTAGAGATTAAATAATATAATACAAAAATTCGAATTCCACACACCCAACCAAAAATTTTAAAAACAATTCGAGAAACACTAGAAACAAAAATTCGAAGACATGTGTCATCTAACAACCCGCACTTGGACCGAGTGATAGTAGCCCACTCCCCCTCGATGAGAGGAGGCCTGTGCCCCAGCAGTGGGGACATTATAGGCTGATTATGCTATACCACACATCCTATTTATCCGAGTTTACCCTTAGAGCTCTAAATATCTGCTATGTTGAATATAATACCTCCACAGTATACCTTCATAATATTATGTCCATTCTTTAGGCCTTACTCTACAAAGCACAATATCCTTTCTCATTTTTACGCGCACTGTCAGTCGTATTTCGTAATATACAGTAAATCATGGTAAGGGAATCTGTTTGTCTAGGACATCGTGTGGGTTGTCAAAGTCTAAACTCAGCAACCGCGTGTAGATAAAGGTGAGCACAGACTTGTCCCCTAAACAAAAATATACGCAAAAACGCGACACAATAAAATCGCTAAGCTGATTATTTGGAAACCATATTAAAATAATCGGACATTTATTGATAACTATTATAATTTACGTCCGTCTAATGTAACATTTATTTATGTGTCTAGTATTGTGTAGGTACATTTTTTGTTGGAAATCCTAAATCAATAAGTAAATAAACATTAAACATCACAAAGTAGAATTTCTCACAATAATCTAGGTTCAATGACTGTACTTTATTTGGTTCTCTTTCCACACAGTTTGTCCGTATCCCTTAGGGAATACGAAACCTTTTACGTGTGATTCTAGTAAATTCCTAGTAAAGTACAAACGGGCTTTTCATCATGATCTGCAGTCTGTAATAGAGCAGATGACGAGGACGTCAAACAATGGATGTTAACGGATTGATATGGACTGTGCGGTTTCAATTAACTAATCGGAACCTATCGGACACCGGATTCCCCTATACACCACAATACTCTTTGAACTTTGGAGCCCGTGCGTATTTGGTACGCGGTAACATGTATCTACCTTTAGAGTGAGGTCACACGGGAGTTTGCTGGTGCATTGCGTCATCATACCGCTTTGATTTTAACGCACTCACACATTGCGTCATCATACCGCTTTGATTTTAACGTACACAGGCAATGCCATGGCCATGCCAATGGCAATGCGGTGTCTTGACGCAACGCCGCTTACTACGACGTCGTAGCGTCTCGGTGTTGGGTTGTCAGTCTTTTATATAGTACAAACAACACTGTGCTCCGCTGCGTTGCCGCTCCGATAGTCGGTGTCACACCGCAAGATCCCTCCCTTCATCTCTCTAGTCCCCTTGTTAGTTGGGCGTGCGTTGCGTCGCTGCACGGCATCGCAACGCTCCGCGTGGCATGTTACCACAGAATAGATAAATTACTGTGGTTTGTACAAAGGTTGACGTAGCGTCACCGCTCAGACAACGCGCCGGCAACGCGCCGGCAACGCATCATGTGGCTTAGCTCTTACGCGACGTTTCGGGCCGCGTTCACGGCTCTTTGTCCCGGACCCGCTCTCATTTGACAAAGTGCAAGCTTTCGCTGCGTAAGCGTAGAACGCTTCATAATACTAAACTATTGTACTTTACACTGTTACGGTTATGGAATCGCGGGCTAAAATGAATCTAGGAATTAGTGAAATGAGTATTTTCGTTTAAGCTCAAGTGTGAATGTTTTTGTTAGTTGTTGAAACTGCTGGTGGTTGTTTAATTTATTGTTGCTACCTACAGGATTTTCTGTGACCTGCTTGACTATCATCTACCGTCTATCATCATCATCATATCATCTCTCGACGACCTGTCTCCGCAGAGTTTTAGAATTTTTCGGCCATATAGCGAGAAAAGATGGCAATAACCTTGAACAACTAATGGTTACCGGCAAGGTGGATGCTAAACGACCAAGAGGTCGCAGCCCTTTGCTATG
Source organism: Oligia fasciuncula (assembly GCA_963082905.1). Lineage (NCBI taxonomy): Eukaryota > Metazoa > Arthropoda > Insecta > Lepidoptera > Noctuidae > Oligia > Oligia fasciuncula. The sequence continues at coordinate 11,063,794 of OY720387.1, forward strand.
GTCCGACCAGATAAGCTCTTCTCTTGACACGAAATTTCATGATGCGCTTCACCTGGCCAAGGATAGATAGAGATGGAGAAACATCGTCAGGGAAAAGATGTTTTCAAGGGAGAATCACGACCCTCAGTAATGAGGAGCACGACTTGAGGAGGAGGATCATCTACCGTACATATGTATCTATACTAATTTATCAAAGCTGAAGAGTTTGTTGTTTGAACTCTGGAGCTAGCAGTCGGATTTGAAAAAATAATTTTGGATTTGATAGCCAAATTCTTTTGGAAGGAATGTATGAATTTAACATCACGATACGATCCTTAGGAGCCGAGCAAAAAGAACACTAAGTAAAAACGGGGGAACAAGAAATTTCACGATAGCTATGTCGCGGACAGCTAAGTTATTTTTTAATAAAACATTATTCGTTTAAGTTGTTCTAATAAAAACTAAGAATTTTATTTACCTGTATGAAGTTAAAAGCTTATTGTATATTTATATTTGAAACTTACTGGTGGTGGACAGTGCCATAAGTGTAAACGAACATAATAATAAAACCGACATTTATGACGTCTAGACAGACATACTGGACTATTCCTACTTTTAAATATTATCTAGAAGTGAATTAGACTTTTGCACTAAAAGCATTTGAACAGACAATAGCAGTGGGTAGGTTTTAGACAAGGTTAATTTAAACTTTGAGGGCATTTAAACTAAGATTTTAAGACCCGTATTATACTTATAATGTGTATGTGTCGTGTTCATAATTAAAACAAAAATATAGTCCGAATACTTGCTGAGCTATTCCTGCCCGATTAGTACAAAGATATTTCCTAAATCCGCCGGATATTAAATAAACAACTAAAACGATTTTTAAAATATGTAGTTTCTAACATTCCTAAATAATGTGGCTCCTCTCAAAACTTCTATGAATTACTAGACAAATATTCAAAGAATTCCTTTTCAGTGCAAAAGACAATATTAATTAAGTACATCATTAAGCGGGCCCTTTATACCCTCAAAATGCCTACATAAAAAGAGTATTCAATGTTAGCGTAAAATAAATCCAGGGAGACATTTTGCAAATGGATTTTTTGTAGTCACATTGGAGCAATTCATTTGACGTTGATAAAAATATAAAAGCATCGTAGAGTAACGTGGATAACCCTTTCAGAGCTCAAAGCGATGTTTGGTATCCTTGTTGAAAAACCGTTGAGAGGTCGAAATAGAGAAAGGGATACACGCATCCCCGCGTCAGCCGATAATTGCTGTTATTTGGCATTAAATGTAAGTATCTGCGAATTTTAGCTAGAGGGAGGAATGAGTAACATAACAATTCAATATGTAATAATAACGTAAATGCCCAACTATTTTTTTATTTATTTTTTGCTACCAATGAACCCATGTTTCTTACACAGCTCACGAAAGAGGGAACATTTTAATTAACGAAAACAAAGTTTGACAGTCCTAATTAGGCCATTTATTTTAATTGAATAATATCATATCATGCAATTTTAGTAAAATAGCTATTTAATAAAATTTAAGTGGCTATAATCCGGCGGATTCAGTACCGATTTTATTGAGATTAAACGGTCGGATTTGTGTATTTATTTTTTGATTGGATTGTTCAGTAAATCTGCTAGTAATAACAACAAAATGTTTATTTTTTTATTTAAAATAAATACGAACTAGCAGGTCCCCAAACTAAACTCAAATAGATTAAGATTTTCTCAGCAAATATCTAGACACCACCCCGTCGGAATTGAATTAATCTCGTTCTAAAATTTTCACTTGCCACCTTATCTCCTGTCGTATTGTCGTTTTATTGTACCTACCCTGGAACCATTAGCGAAAATGTCACAGCGGCGGCATTGTAATCGCGCGCCCGCGGCCCGCCCGCACAATGATGCGGCCGTTCGACCCCGCCCGTCTACACGCGCCTTTTACCTTGACTATGATACAAATTTGAGTTTCCATAATAAATGAGAATACGGAATACCCCCCGCATTATTTACAGAATAGAACGCCGCTTTACCTATCCACAATCCCGGAGCGAATGCCAGATATAGTCGCCGATCGACGTGGGAAGCTTAGCTTCGAAATCGTATGAATGAGTAAACACTTTTACGAATTGTGTCGTCTACATTTCACCTCCCGGATTCTTCGCATAGAGTTAGCAAATCTCGTGTGGTGATTCACGTCACGTTGCGAGCGAGTGGCCGACAAAGGAAAGAGGGCTTGCATACCTTATTACCACCTTTTTGCCAAATCCCTACTTATGTGAAACACGACGCACTCGGGTCGGCAACTCGGAATGACAACTACGTGTTAACACAAAATGATGTTGTCAGTGGGTGTAATATTTTTATTTCCTTCAGAAAGCTCTTTTAATACCTACTATTCAAAATTCATATCTCACCTTTATGGAAGTACTCGTATATTTGCTTTAACGTGGATCGTGTTTGTTTTGACTAAATACTGAGGTAGACAATACACTACAGATACATTCACTACATATTCTTTTGAATGTTATCTTGTTAGAAAAGAAAATCTGGTTGTGAAAGTCTGACAACCAATCTCACCAAAGGGTATCGTATTATCCAGAAACTGGGTTGGTCAGATAGGCAGTCGCTCCATGTAAACTACTGGTATTCAGTTGCATCCCGTTTAACTGTAAGCTGACCCCAACATAGTTGGGAAAAGGCTAGGCAGATGATGATGACCTTGTTAGTAAAGAGTTTACTCCATGAAAATATGTCATGCAAATCAAAATTATTTTTTTATAATTATACTGACCCAAATTACATGAGTTTTTTAATCATACACAAAAACATATAATTATTTGTATTTTTAATTGTATTCTATTTGTATTTTTTATTTATATATTTGTTATTGTATTTTAAATTGTATTTATGGTTGTATTTTTTATTGTATTATTGGGGTACCTACTACCTACTCAATGTAAGTTAGACGTATGTGTATCTTTGTGGTAGTAACATTGCATTGGCGTTTTAGCTGTTATGGTGTTATTTACGAAATTTTGAATAAATAAATAATGTAAGGTATTATACATGTTGTTAATATCTAAAAGAAAATAAACCTGCAACTTACTAGGACAACAGCAAAGCAGAGGGGTGAGACCTTCAAAGCTTCCAAGTCATTAGACAATTAGGGCGTTTAAGTTTCTTTGCATATTTTGCCACATCGGAATGTCACCGCGGTCTCCTTGCAATCAATCTGCAGGTCAATGAGCCGTTTTGTTTGGACGTCGTCGATGAGTAATCCTTCCCTAGTGATTTACTGACGGACCCGAAATATCCCTGAAATAATGATCGTTTCAACTCAGTATTTTATCATTTTTAATGGCTATGGTGTTATTTTGAAACGGTTAAGGTTTTTACTTAAGTACTTCTTTTTGGTTTAGTTAGCTTAATATTGTGATTATTTAAGTTTATGTTAGCACCGAAACCTAGTCAATAGAGAGATTTCTAGATCATATGCGTTTAAGAGATAGCGTGAATGCAAGTGCATGGAAATTAATGATGACTACAAAACCATTTTCCATTTCCTATCTACATTTTAAAAGTAATATTATCCTGCAAAAATGAAAACTATAGACAAAACAAATATTACTATCGACTGAGTCATGATCATGAAGAAACTAAATAACAATACAGGACTAATATCAATTTCAAGAATATATTATCGAATGTAAATTAGAGAAACGCAACATTAGACGAAAACAAAACACAACTACACAGCGCCCGTATTTATTACCCTTATCTTATTTGCATGCAATTCTGTATATTGCTGTCCCCAACATACACCATAAGCCGTGGCTTCCGACTTGTTTATAGAATATTCGCTCATAAACATGCAGATTGCGGATGAGACGGTTTTTATGTAAAATTGGGGAAAGGGGAGCAGTTTTATTTATTAGCCTCTTGACTCCGGCGCGTCACGAATGACAGAAGAGTCGCTTGAGAAATTGCTCGTAGTTCATATCGAGATCGAGCGAACACTCTAAACATGGGGGAATTTAAATCTTATTTTGTCGCGGAAGTTGTGATAAACAAGTGAAACAAATGCAGAAATCTCACCGTGCAAACTTACAGAAGGGCAATTCTCGTAATTAAAACAGCGACAATGAATGTGAAGAACTTTTCAAAAATGTAGGGAAATTAGGTATTTTTGACAGATTGAGACTGAGATCAGACTATAAACGTTCTAAAAATTACCCCTCTGAATTCTGTAAAAATACCACCGGGAAGATGGAACTGAAGTGAGCTGTCGTCCCACCTGATACAAGGGATTGACACTATTGACACCCCACTGCAAGCTCACTTCACCTAAGTTTTTAAGGTGATATTTTTACATAATAGACTGGCTGGAAGCGGTAAATGTCAAGTTTAGGCCTTAATTTGGTAACGTTACGGAGAGGTTCCGAAATACAGTTGCACTAAAACAAAGATGGCTGTAACTTGTCATAATAAGGCCTTTAATTACTGATACTGGGTCACTTAAATCATAAGTAAAATTATAATCACGACTTTCAAGAATTCAGTTGAAAGTAGATTTCAACTTTCAATTTAATTCTGTCGATCGAATCAGAAATGAAGAGATCCGCAGGAGAACCAAGGTAACCGACATAGCCCGAAGAATTGCCAAACTTAAGTGGCAGAGGGCACATTGCTCGCCGAATAGATGGCTGATGGGGCCGAAAGGTTCTGGAGTGGTGACCGCGTACAGGAAGACGTAGCGTTGGAAGGCCTCCCACAAGGTGGACCGACGACCTTGTGAAGGCCGCAGGAACTCGTTGGATGCGAGAAGCACCAAATCGGTCGAAGTGGAGGTGTTTGGGGGAGGCCTATATCCAGCAGTGCATGTCTTTCGGCTGAAATGATGATGATGATGAATTTCATTCTGAATAACCATGAATAAGCATTTCATAATGAAAAATCCATCTTGGATTTGGATCATCCGTGTTGTCGACTTGCTGTTAACTGCATATGCAATATAACTACTATTGACTGCCCCGTTGGTCTCCCAAATATCCAAACCTTAGCATTAAAAACTGACAAAATAAAATAAATTCATATTATCTCTTTCACAATGCATATTTCCGAGCATTCACGTATGCACCAATAATTTCTAAGTCCCATTGTCCCTACTGCTTAGTACGTTTCCTGGGCACAGTTTCAAGTCTAGAACTCATTTAGTCGAACGATTATCGGTCCTGCAACAGATGAGCCCGAGTGTTCCCACCACATTATGGCATTATGTTTGCCTATTGCCAGCGGATGGCAAGCTAAGCTGCACTGGATTTTATACTAAGTTATTAGGTAAACAAATATTTTCCATTTTCTTGGCGAGGGAATTTTGCTAACGGGAATTATTTTAACGCCGACATTTTTATAGGTACTCATGAAATAAATAAGAAGTTATATTTAGCAACGTTATTAAATTAGTTTTCTTTAAGTGCCTACGCACAAAATTGAATAAATTTAATCCCTAAAAAAAATATTAATTATTTTTGGAACACTAAGGGCTAATTTTTCCAACGCCAAATAATTTTATCCGAGGAATAATTTTGAATTTTTGACAGTCAGCCATACAAAATCTGTCAGATGTCAATTTTATTCCACGAATAAAAAATATCTGTAGATTGAAAAATCAGCCCTAAGTGTTACTCTTAATGTCGTCTCCCCATCTACTTAGCAGTAAACTTATTGTATAACTAACTTCTTCCCGCGACTTCGTCCGACTTCTCTTGCTGTTTCTTCATTTTCGCTTTCTTTCTGTCTTTTTTCTCGGCTCCTAAGGGTTGTAGGGTGATGTTAAATAGCCTATATCTTCCTCTAGAATTAGGCCATCAAATGCTAAAAGATTTTTTTCAATCTGACTGGCATTTTCAGAGATAAGCGCGTTCAAAAAAACAAACAACGTCTGCAGCTTTATTATTAATATAGATTTTACATCTGCAAGTGTGCTACGAGTTTGCTACGAACGTGCTACGAGCAGCTACGAGTGGTAGAAGTTAAAAAAGTTGGCAAAATAAATTCAGAATTGTTTACTTGATACCTCACAAATCTTTATTTGATCGTTCACAAACAATCAAACCCAATAAAACGAAAATAATATTAGGAGCTTGTTCAATAAATACTGAACAAATAGTTATAGTTTCCATTTTCCAGTTCGTGATTTCCGTTCGGAACGAAGGATATAAGTAAACGACAAATACTGTGTCCACAAAATGTCCTGACACAATAAAAAATAAATATTCAAAAAATATCTGTCCTGTGTCGGCTAAAATAGGGTAACTTTGAGGGCGTTGACAAAGGTGACCAAAGGATAAAGGACGCGGATACCAAAATAGTTTGTGTAAGTAAAATAAATGGCGAATAAAAAAATGCACGAAAAAAAAATCTGTTACAAATGCTAGTTTGGTGAAATGAAATGAGGTTAAAGTGAATCGATGGAATTGGGGGTTATAAAAATACAGAGGCCCTTTTTATTGTATTTTGCAACTAATTTTGTTTTCTAAATCAAGTAGGTAACAAAACTGTACAATGTCCAGTAGGTTAACCGTTTTTTGACAGCTGACTTAGAACGTAACTATTCCAGATTACGTAAAAGTTAACTTTAAAATGCGTAATAAAATAAATATATAAACTGCTTTATCTTATTGGTTTGTTTAATTATGCCATGGTACAGACATTATACGTGTGTCACTTTTTACCAAAAAAAAATTGTTTTGCGTATTATATTACTTACATTCTATCGTACTAAGTGATGGGATCGAAAGTAATCGCTTCAAATGAATATATCGAAAATATTATATTATATTATTATAGGTAAATCAGTATAGATAAACCACTCAAAATCCACTCAAAAATCAATAAAACATAATTTTTTTTTGTCTGACATACGGATTTGCCACCATAAATAAGATGTTATTGTTTTGTTTCGAATTTAAAACTTTCATAAATGTTATCACGGGTATCAGTTACCTCCATACAAAATTTTATCAAAATTGGTCCAGCCGTTTGAGCGTGAAGAAATAACAAACACATAAACACCCACACTCACAAACTTTCGCCTTTATAATATTAGTGTGATTGTGAGTGGTTGTTGGTTCGTTGACCACATGCTTTGGTTCGACGTGCGGAAAATAAATAGCAGTCGTGTTTGTTGGATACCTTGGGGATTATAATAATATTAATCAGCTTACTGTGATGCTACTAGCTAATTATGTAGGACTAGCTGCGCCCCGCGGTTTCACCCGCGTAAATGTCGATTCCGTGGTAATATGGGCATAAAAAGTAGCGTATATGTTAATCCAAGGTGTCAGCTACCTCCATATAACATTTTATCAAAATTGGTCTAGCCGTTTTAGCGTGAAGAAGTAACAAACATATAAACACACACACACCCCAACACACAAAACACACACTCAAAAACTTTCGCCTTTATAATATTAGTGTGATAGTAGGAAGTAGGTACGAGTAGAATAGGATTACATTTGTGAAAGTTCTATCGTCACAAACCTCGTAGATCTTTCTCAAGGCGGTTCTCACGTAGCAAATAATTAGGCACGCTAAAGCTCTCAATGAACAAGCCAACTAGAAGTACACAGCCAAACTCCCCCTGACACGTCACGGATAAAACTGGGGTGATTAAAAACGTGACCGTCATCACTTGTCGTCGGTCGCCCATAAGGGTTTTATCTACTACGAGCCACCCTCGAAGCTTTGTTTATTTATTGTAACGGAACTTTCTTGTTTGATCGCTTTTATAATCAGCTGTGATTATGAGGAAAATTCTGCGGTAATTATGGGTTTTTTTTTGTGGGGTTTATTTTTTGATCAGCACGTGGAAAATTGTCTGATAAATGATAAATGATTTATTTACTGTAATTAGGTTTGTACAAACACTTTTACACGTCAATTATATTTTTTTACTTTATTTCTTTCAAATCACAACTGTCATTCTTTGACAGTTGTATGAAATAGCTATAAGACGTCAGATTGACGTGGTGTCAATTTGATAATATTTTTTTTTCCTGAATAAACATGTCTTTCATCTTATCAAGGCAGAAATATGCAGTGAGGGCTAAAGTACCTACAGAGTTCCCACTACTAAGATACAGGCCTCCTCTCTGTGAGAGGGAGTGGGCCATAATCCACCTCGCGGGGCCAGTGCGGGTAGGCGGATGTCACATGTCTTCGAATTTTTGCTTTAAGGACGTACCAGTTTCCTCACGATGTTTTCCTTCACCGTTTTGAGAGCAGTGCTGATGAAATTAAGTAAATACACAAAGTAAAGTGCCTGTCTGGGAAACTCACGACCTGCAACTCGTAAGTCGGGGCCAATACCAATACTACTGAGCAACCATTGCTCACAGGTTAATTGAAGTGCAAAATCAAGATACTCAAAAATACTCTCGAAGAAAAAACAAAGAAGGTCCTAAACAGTTACAATAACATAAATCATTTTTGAGAACAAATAGAGCTATAAAACCAAATGGTTACCCAAAGAAGAAAGAATAGCCCATTTTACGTAAAATAGTGTAGATAGACAAAAAGACTCGAAAAGTATTTACGTTTTAAAACTCTCTTTCTAAATGTATCATTAATATTAAAGATTCGTCTCAATTGTTCAATTACCATGTTAGCCTGCATCATCCCAGTGTTGGGCAAAGGACTCTTCCCATGACTTCCAGCTCTTTCGATCCAGGGCTAAAGTGGACCACTGGGCAATTGTTTTCACACTCATTCTTCACTTATATTTCACTTATTACTCATTGTTCACATATATTTTTAAATAAAATGTTTATAAAAAAATATAATTTCATACATCTACGCAGTACATAAAATTGTACAATCCACGTAAAAAAAACGCACGAAACTGGGCAATACAAACAGGTTTCATTGCAGACTACATTGTAAATTCGCATTGAAAAATCTCTATTGACACTTAAACTGGGAGCGAAGCTGGGGGTTAATCCTAGTAATATTTTACTACATGTTATTTTTATAATGTAACTAAACTTGGAAATATGAGTAGGGAATTTATGTGTTGTAAAAATGTTATGTGTGAGGCGATTGGGTCACGCACGGGGGGGCTATAAGACTGGCTACGATTTTTATTAACTGTTTGGATATGTTGTGTCGCCGTAAAACTAAAACGACCCTTACGTCGATTGGGATATATTGATAAGGGACATCTTTCTTGCTTCTTTGGAATTTTTGTTACACAAGGGAACTTCAATCATAATATGATTGAAATTCCCGTGAAAGAAAAACATAATGTTTTTCTTTTGCGAATGCACTTTACTTTCGGGTAGAGTTTGATATTTTATTTTGATACAGCGTAATTCGACTGCCCCGTTGGTCTAGTGGTCGTAAGCGCTACTGCTGAGCATGAGGTCCTGGGTTTGATTTCCGGGTGGGGCAATGTGTTATAGAGTTTTTTCATCTGGAATTTCCAGATGAAAAAACGATAGCCTTTTTTTTTTTGGAGCTGCTAATTAGGTATCAGCTCGGAGTCTGTATTTGTGGTCCCGGTTGATGGCAATAAGGTGGCCCCCTGTTACATGGGACTTAAACATAACTGGCGAAATGTGGGTGTAGGTACACCTCTTTCAACCCTTCGGGAAATACAGGGTTGATTTTGTGGTATTGTGTGTCAAGACCAATTTAGTTAAAAATATGTTTCATTCAAGCATCGACAAAAAATTTAAACAAATAAAATATTATGTGATATAGTGTCACCTATATTATAAAAGCACACGTTGCCGTTGCGCAGAATTTAAGAATAACATAGACACGTCAGCCGCATATCATGCCGTGGGAATTGTGTCAATCACGGGATTCACTTACTATGATTTTTGAGGCTATACGCGATTATTTTCCAATCACCAGCGGAATTTTGTATGGTCACATGTTTTTTGTTAGTTAACTGTTTATGCATTATGAATAACTAAAACAGCGAAAAAAAATTAACGAAATTTTGATTTTGAAAGATAAGGCTAATAATTCTAAATCTCTTTTTTTATCAACTTAAGGGGGATGCGCTAATGTAGTCAGTTAAGTTTTTTCTTTCAATTTGCAGGTCAGTGTTAGATCAACATACAACCTGATACTGACTTGCTAATTGCAAGAAAAATAAGAAAATTTGAATTTCGCGGCCTACCCTGAAGTCTTATTTTCAAACTAGATTGTTTACATAATTATAAGCTAACAGTCTCAAAATATGTAATAATAATATGAACTTGTATAAAAAGGGGAGGAAGCAATTACAGGGCATCAAAAAAAATAGAATGTTCATTTAAAAAAAACCTACGGTTATTATTTTTTAAGTGAAATTTCGATTGCGACATTTAAAGTTCCAGCAGTACGATTCTGTAACCATCTCACCGTGAAAACTTAGGTGAAGTGAATGTGGAGTGAGCTGTCAATAGTGTCAATTCCTAGCAAAAACAAACTCACTTCACCTAAGTTTTCACGGTGAGATTTTTACAGAATCGACCGGCTGTACTATTTATGAGTTATTCCGGTCTGATCCCCTGAACCCCCCCTCCACCCCTTCCTCGATCCCCTGTTAGTTCTTCTTTTGTTTTAATCTTTGTCTTATCCACTATAAACTTTCTCATTCCGGTTTGATCCGCTTTTTCTTTTGATTTTATTATTCCTGAAGGCAAACGACCATTTTCGAATCAATGTCAAAAGGCTGGTTCTTCACGCGTTGAAAACTACAAATCTCGCAATCACTCCCGGTACCCCAAAATAGAACGAAACAAAATTCATAAAAGCGATAGATGACTTTCGAATATTTCTGCAGGATGTCATATATATTCTGGATGCATTGTGTTGTTGTTGCAAACTGCCAATATATCTCAATTATCGAGCCGTTACGCTTCAAACCCAAAATGTGAAAGATATGTGATTTAATACATAAATTGGATTTCAAAATGTATAGGTATTATACCACATGAATGAAATGTTTAGTTATGTATAGTCAACAAAGGAGTTAAGTATACAGGAGCGTCGGATATTATTGAAGTTTACTAAGAAACCGATGGATATTCTCGAATAAAATTTTTGTTTATTAATAGAAAACAAACAGCTCATTTATTAAATTAAATTTCAGTCCAGAACATCCATCGGTTTCTTAGTAAACTTTAACTATATCCGACGCTCCTGTATAGTTAACTCCTTTGTTGACTGTACATACACATAAAAACAGCAGCAGCGGTGCAGAGCAGTGGCGGCCCACTGGTAATGGCCGCGACTTACGAGTTGTAGAAACACACTCAGAACGGTGAAAGAAAACATCGTGAGGAAGCCACCATGTCCTAGAACCAAAAATTCGAAGACATGTGACATCCGCCAACCCGCAACCCGCGTGGTGTATTACGGCCGACTCCCTCTCGCAGAGAGGAGGCCTGTGTTCCAGCAGTAAGTACATTATAGGCTGATTAAGCTACATAAGTAAGTACATGTTTTTGTTTCTTTCTATATAATCGGAAGAACTAACAATAGGCTATTTGACAATGTAAAAAATAAGGTCATAATTATTGACACTCGTATAGATTATCGCTTTTAAAATCGATTTGCATTAATTTTACTACAAAACAATGTATTATTATTTATAAAAAAAATCCCGAAAAAACTTCATCTTTTTAAATCTGGCGCCACGTAATCGAAAACGGTCTGGATTGGCTGAACTTAAGATGACGTCATGATTTAGTAAATTTCTGTCTATCGTTGACAGAACAGATGACTTTTGTCTAGTATCTCGACCGTTTCAACGTTTGTTTACGTGAATCGTGACGTCACAACGCCATATTGTTAAAGATAGCGTTTTGGCTGCTTATTTAAACAGTACATTTTTATTTACTATTTTTTAAAAGAAATACATTATGCAATTTGAAGTAATAGGTTTTTGTGGGCTCGTTAGACACCATTAAATAATCTGAGATGTTTATCAGAAACCAGTCAAATAGCCTACTACACAATAGATATTACAAATAAATAGAACAGAACGGGTGTGTCACAAATGTGCAACCAACAAAGACTTCCACAGATACACAAAAAGGCAAAGACAATGTCGATAAAGTAAAGATAAAAAGTCAGACACAATAGAAAATTGCATAAAATTAAATACAGCTACTGCTAATGAACACTAGAGACATAATATTATTCGTTTTTTTTTATTTTGTTATTATATTTAGTAATATCTTTCTGCTGGAAAAAAAAATTAACCAGTCCGCAAACTGTACCCATGCATTCAGCATTTTTATGATTCTTTTCACCAAGTGTTTCGGTCAGTGGCCTGGTAGAACGCGGCGCTGATAGTTATCTCGAGTTACTCCGATATTTGATCCGACCACCGTTTTGGGCTTCGGCCTCCCGGTACAAACTTTGGTCTTCCCGTACGTATATTTACATATTATATTCGATTTTGCCGTCCAGCTCGAAACATCCCGAGTAGAACATGTGAGTAGCACCACTAAAAGTACAAGTTAAATTCCTTTAGGAAAGTTTAGGTAGCGGTCAGGAGACTGGATTTGTGGCCGGTAAAAAGCAACAGTCTCGCCTCCGAATACGAACTTCAAAAATAAATGTGAATGTACACTTTCGCTTACCCTTTCGAAGAATACCAGCGTGATATTAACACGTCATGTCAAACAAGCCATAATCTCGTCTTTCGAAGCATTGTCTAAGTTACCGCAGCTATTTTACGCAGATCCAACTTTCTGTTGACAAAATTTATTCATGACGTGATCCCTCGTAAATACATTTGGGACTTTATTGTTGTAATGAATTTGATATGGCTTATGAAAACAGACTTATCTTTTACTCTATTATGTTAGTTTATTTTTAAATGGTTGTTTCATTACTTTTTGGTTTGTTGTGATTTACTTTTTGAGGAGACGTCTTTTAGTGGTCCTAGTTAGTTAATATCGTATTACCCAGTAACTGGTTTGTGGAGGTCAGATAGGCAGTCGCTCCATGTAAAATACTGGTATTCAGCTGCATCTGGTTAGACTGGAAGCCGACCCCAACATAGTTACGAAAAGGCTAGGCAGATGATGAGTTAGTTAATATCCATGAAACTGACAGGTAGTGCCCATAACAAAACGACGCCAGCATACCAGCTCAGGGCACTGCCGTATGTTTTGTCAAAGTGATTCCGCTTGTTAAAGTTAAAATACGCGGAATCACTTTGAGGTTAAAATGAACGCTTGGGCGGAGCACCACCGTGTCCTCGTAGAGGCGATCGGCAGCGGCGGCGATCTCTCGCGTCCGGCCCTGGTGCAAGCCATGGTTCGGAGCGAGAGAGAGTGGGAGGCAGTCACCTCCTTCTGCAAAGCAGTTATGCTAGCGAAGCAGGTGGCGGGATGCCTGAGGGAGAGAGCCTCCCGTCTCAGCCGCCGCGGGAGACGCTCCGTAGGCGCGGGCCTGCGGACGAAGAGTAATGGGTAGCTCACCGTCCGGTCAGGACCAGGCCCGTGCCGAAAGGTCGTACGTGTTCCGCGCGCGCCTCAAAGAGATGTCTCCGTTAGGGCCGAAGCCTGCCGGGTCAGCGAGATTGTCCGAAAGGGTTACCGCTGCCCCGGAACATAAAGGGCTAAGGAAGGAACACGGGTGGGTTTTAGTCAGTAAGAGTCTGACACTCCCTTCCGCTCCACCCAGAGCGGGAGGGGGTCATTTGATGATATCCCATAAAATGATTCATCCTTAATTATTTATATTCCATTGTATTTGCACTTAATCACATTGTAATTTTAATATTACACATTATTTTGTGCTCATGGTCGCTGCTTATCAAACGAGATACTATTCAAAGACAATGCCTAAGTTGAAATTAATTTTGTTCGAAAAGTATTTCAAATATTGGTACCTAGTACCTACCCTTATCATTCTAAAGCAAGAGATAGATAATTTGAAAATCCTGAGTAAATTTTGAATACCTACCTAATTTCTCACAGAACCAAGAAATCTACCGAAAAATCCACGTAAAATCAGTTTCCTTTTTAAATTCTTTTCTATTGTCTACTGCAGTACTGCAGAGGTGAAAAGCGCGAGCTAGCACATATTTCTTCGCGCTTATTTCACCTACTGGCTTTATACAAAATTGATACAATAAATCGGGAACTAACCCAGTAGGAGGCAGGCGGCACCGCGGCGTGCGTTCTCTGCAAGTACATGCAGATTTCAACGTTTTGTTCTTTACTTGCGGTCGCATTCCACGATCAAATTGAAAATTCCGCACGAATATATATGGTACTGTGTGATTCTTGTACATACATAGATAACGACGATGCACATTGTACTATTTAAAATATTTTTTTAGTAGTATCATTCTTAATAATGCCCAGTATTATACAAACTTTTATTCAAATTAGGAATAAAAAATAACAAAAAGCTTAAACGACTTGTCTTTGAAGTAGATAAAAATTCTAAATGCCATTTTTATCAAAAACTGTTCTCATAAAAATAATTTAAATACGAGACACATTACTTTGAAGTATTTTTTAATATCTCAATGCAGAATTTATATATAAAACCTGCATATTAAAATTTAAAACATTCTGTTAGCGAAAAATCAATTTCGCCTCCAACTATTATTTCGCCGACACAAATTGATAATAAATAAAACCGCTTAAAAAGTTTTAATATGAGGAAAGAAATTTATTCACGGAGAACATGTCCTATCAAAATATCTCGGGCCACACGTTATGTTGGCACATTCTTCTCCTAAATTGAAATTCTCGAACGCTCGCCCTTCGCAAGTGGGACGGGTTCAGAGCCAAAAGACAAATACTTTGAATGTTCGATTAATGTGATCAAATATCATCTTTTCTTTTTAACGGTTTATTTTATTAAGCTTTTTCTGCTTATTTTTTGTGGTTGTCCTTTTGAGGATAATCTGATATTAGAATATTCGAACAAAAATGTCGTAAATTGACTTATGAGGATTCATAAATAAATAATAGCCGATTTTGATAAAGCGAAAGTTTGTACAAAGAAGTAAGTACTAGATACTATCTATAGGTACATATAATAAAAAATATCCAATTATTTAAATGTTAAACTCTAGATCCTTCCAGAGATCCTTCCTTTACCATCTAAATAATTGTTTTTTTTTTTGTGAATTAAATCAATTTGGAATATCTACAAAGACAATAATTCTAGACTTTCACAGATACCTAGGTATATTTTAGGTTAGTGATAATTTACCACAAATTTGTTAAAAGTTATTTTATCGTTCTCTTTACATAAAAGAGCCTTATTTTATTTTTCTCGCCTCTGTCAAGTTCATTTTGTTTGTAAATGATAACAGTTTAAAACATCTCCATTTATTGGATTTGTTACAATGATTTTATTGCCTGTTCCCCTTCAATTCCAAGCTCTGCATATTTTTGTTTGACACGTCCATCAGCGTTCGCTTTTATCGCGACGTTTTTCCTTGTTTAACAGATTCAAACAGACCGTTACAATATTCGAATAAAACAATGATCTTTTGATTTTATAAGAGTTAAAAACAAAATTTTCTGATCAAAAATTAGAAGCATTATTAATATTTCTCAATTCATATTATTGTATACATACCTTTGTCTAGCAGTAGACATCTTTTGTAGGAGTTATAAAATGATGACTATTGCATCTCAAACTCACAGCATTTATTTTAATTAAACCATTTACAGGCACTTTTGAACTGTCAAGAAGTCGGTCAGTCAGAAATATGAAGCTAGTTAGTTGCCCATTCCAAAGCGTAGTAGGTATCTACCTATGGAGAAGAACGGGCCAGAAACTTCATGGACACTCTTTTAAAGAGTACAGAGAATAGAAACAATTATACAACAAATTAATTATTAAAAATAAGCCGTGGCCACTAAGAGATGATCAGTCCCAACTGACGGCACCCACTCACGAACATGACGCATGAACCAGCACCATTCAGCTCAACCATTTTGAAGGGAGCTAACTCTATTAACCAAAACTGCTCATTTAGTAATAGTATCGAACTACACAGATAGACTCATCATGAACTCCATGTAACTAAAATCTGCGAAAAAAGCACAGATGACGTCATCAGTTCCAAATTTAAAAAAAAACATGGCGGCTTAGTGAAAAAAAAAAATAGACGTCCTCAAATAGGGATAAGAAAGGATGTGTTTTGTGCCAAGTGCTCATGATTGTAGGAAAGAGGAGCCTCTATACCCTTGTACATTGATCTGAGTGGGAACGTACGGCTTGTTTCGTAGAACATCCTTTGAGGCGGTCGGGCGGACGAGCCTTTGAACGGTGGCTCGGGTGCATTTTGATAGCGGTATCGATTTTAACAGTGAATAGATTTTTACTTCAGTTCTTTTAGTTTCCTTTAGTCTAAAAGTGTGAGCGCTTTTGTTCGAGGTGGCATATGTTTAGCGAGTAGGTACATGCATATATTTATGCATACAGTACATTTTTGGCTTCACGGGGTTATTGCAAAGGATATTTTTTGCTGAATGTGTCTTTAAAAGTATTAATTAACCCTTAAAAATACGTTGTCGTATTTTTTTTCATTCGTTCGACATTTTTGCTTCATGAAATAAATAATTTACCTCTGAAAAAGATATTTAAAGATCAAAAGCTTCAAGTTTTTTATTGCCAGCGAAGCCCTATTTCACTTAGGTTTGATAAATAAATCTAGAACTTATTGCTTCGCAACTCTTGAAGTGGTCCCTATACACTACTTGATTTCTGTACCTAAAACAAAAAAAAAGAAAAACAGGCGTAAAATCAGATAAAGAAACCCTTGCAATATGTCTAAAAGCTTACAACTAAACAATTCGTATAAAGTCACCCTCAATCATAACTTCCTTCCTACACGGTGGGGTGACTATGAACCCCTTACATTTTTCATTTTCTCTCTATTTTGAATAAAATTACTGGAGTCAAGCTAACGGAAAGTAATAAATAATAGCATAGCTTCCGCATACATTCTAGACTCAAACTTTAAAAATAAGTTTCGCGGATGTATGTACGTCGAATAAATTTACATACTTACTTTTTTTTAATGTAGTCAGAACGTTGTGGACGAGTTATTTGTCGTGACGACGAAAATTGGCGAATAGGAAAATGAAGCAATTATTCAGCTTAGTCATGCATTGTATTTCCGCTCATTAGGTGTATATTTATTTAATTTACAACGGCTGGGGGCCGACGATAAGCTCCGGAGCGTGCGCCTCTGCGACTTCGTCGACTGAATAACAATGCAAACGGACGTCTAAAATGCTGCCCCTCTGTTATGCAAAAGAAACGGGGAAATTGTATTATCTGGCGGTATCGTTACATTTTAGAGGCGCTGATCTGGTTGTCAATGATAAATTGAAAAGGAATTCGCTTAAAACAATTTATGGTTAGAATTAATTTTAACAATGAACGGCACTTATTTATGTTTTGTTTCATAAGTACTGTTATAGTGGGAGTATTTTTCATTAGTTCAGCCATTATTATTTAACCCACATACATACTTACATTATTCCTAACATTAATTGTAAGAACTCATGCCGCCTGTGATACAAGTTTATCCTAGTACAGGTAGCATACTTTTGAATACCTAGATAATATCTAAGATTATAAGTATACACACACACATATATATTTACACCATTTTTTATTTTTGAATAAATATTTATCTTGAAGTATGTTTATCTGCTGACATCTTCTTTCTGTTCATAAAACCTGAGTCTCAGGTCCATAAAACTTCTCAATAAAACATACGAACACTCATTCAGAAAATTTCAGACAGCAAAAAGAGCCCTTATTTGTACCTGGCGTGAAAAACAAACCCTCGCTACTCATGTGCCGTGGCAAATACAATTAACTCAAATTAAAAGCGCTTTGTTAATAAACAGAAGTGTAACAACGTTAATCTGAGAAACAATGAGATTATGAGAATATTTTTCAAACAATCCTGCCCTTATAACTTTTTGGTGTCGAGCCTTTCGCGCATACTAAAACAACGCGCGGAAAATTGTACCTGCGCTGGAAACGTGGAATTTTCATTTATTAAACGTTTATTAGTATTTTGCTTTATTGCAAAAATGTGTGACGGTGAGTTTTTTTTTCCATTATGATTTATTTGAAAACGAGAAAAGTGTAGAAATACAATTCCAGTTGGAAGAACATTATAATATTTATAGTTTCAGTTTATACTTTTTATTGTGATATTTATAATAACACATTTAACTTTTTTTAAATATTTACATGATGTAAAAGCTAAGAGTCTTAAAATAATAATAATATGTACATAAAGGTATATACAAATAAGGCATCAAAGAATTCGTCCGCATCCTTGTCAACAGGAAAAGTGTCTAAAAGGCGTTACCACGTTTTATAGCAATGCTGATTCCTTGGCCAAAAATAGGCCAGCACTCAGGTTACATGAAGAGTCGACCAACGATTCTAAGAATATTTCCAATACAAAAAAAGTAATTAAAAAAAATTAAACGGACTTCAAAAAGAAATTAACTCAAAATTATGAAATAACTTAAATTTCGGAAGTCGGTGTCTTGGGATCTGTATTTTAGTTTTATGCCACCGACTTCCGAAATTAAAGTTATTTCATAATTTTGAGTTAATTTCTTTTTGAAGTCGGTTTAATTTTTTTAAATTAGGTACTTTTTATTTCGTAATTTTTAGTTTCTGCACTAGAATTTGACCAAGGTTTTGAGATGTTTTCCCTTTGACACTACACCCGTAGCTCGTAGCAATAAGCCAGGCCGTCACACTTAGGTATACGTATTAGTCCATATCTTGAAAATTACTGAATAGATCTTGATGAAACTTGCACTGTTCCCTAAGTGGAAGTAAATGCAAGCCCACAAAAAAATGGTCACGATCCGATTAATAGTTCCGGAGATATGCGTGGACAAACATACATACATACATACATACGTCTATAACATTTTGTATATATGTTTGGAAGCCCTAATAGATTGTCATAAGTGAATATCATGCAATTCCAATAATATTACATACGTACGTGTCGAATTGATAACCTCCTTTTTTTGAAGACGGTAAAAAAGTAGGCACCTATCTAAGCAATATTAAGAAAAAAGCGTTTATTTTTTAAGATAGCTTTAAATTATATTGAATTGTATGCGCCTACAATATTTTAACCCCACTTTTCATTTTCAGTCAACGCCAACAATTTGATTACAACAACCTTTATATTTTCCAGTCTAGTCGCTCTACAACAGAAAAATAACTAATAAACGAACTAACCCCACTAAATTCATTTCGAATTGTGTGAGCTCGTGTACAGCATGTCGAGTGGACCCACGTCATAGGGAAGAGCAAAGTGGCCCGATAACCGCGCGAAACCGCGGCCTATCGGCTTTTGATAGCATCACTTTGCCCAACTTGCCATCTGACGGCCATTAGGTACGGGATATTGAAAAAGTGAGCCTCGCCGATCGAAACGGTATGTGTGACGTCATATGTTAGCACTTTTATCGAGATAAGATGGTTGATACTATTGGTTTTGAAGATCTGTTTTAGATCACATTTTGTAAGTTTCATTGTTTTTTTTATTTTTGTTTGGTTTTTTTTTACGCACGTGCGGCTGAACTAAAAATTCGAAGACATATGACAACTTCAAATCCGCACTGGGCCTGCGTGGAAGACAGGAGGTCTGTGTCCCAGCAGTGAACACATTATAGGCTAATTATGCTGTGTATTGTATTTTTGAAGAAAACTTTTTAGGCACACAGTTGTTTAAGGTAGTGCGCAACGTAACGCACGCAAAACATTGTGCTAATGGGTACATGTGCAACGGTACAAGGATCGTAGGAGTATTTCAAGTTAGGTTATAACATTTAAAAGTTGTTTTCGTAAAAAAAACCTTTAAAATTTTTATAACTTTGATCTTCAATATCTCCGTAACCAGAAGATATGAGATGTATGATCCACTACAAAAGAACAACATAATAATGGGAAGAACAACTGAATCTCGAAGGGTATTCTTACACCCGTTATATTCTATTCGTATAAGGAAAATGCCCTAGAAATTACCGATCTTTGTACCCGATGCTATTTCAACTGAATTAAATTTAAACTCTCCGCCTTGCGATCTAAAATACATCGAGTGCTTCCCACTCACTAAAGCTGGAACTTCCAAATTTATTCACCTCAATTACCTGGGTGAACTTGATAGCTGGGTCATTATTTAGGGCGGGATAAAAAAGAAATAAAAAAAAATTTGGTTATTTTTATTAAATTTGCTTTATTATGGACGAGAACACGCATAATAATTACAGATAAAATAGAATTAAAGATGGATACAGCTTATTTATTAAAAAATCTCAGTAAAACGTTTTTTGTAGGTAACGAAAGTGATCGTAAAGACCACGAAAAATAACACTTATATGAATCATAATCAGTCTCTTAATTTAAACCTCTGTTGAACCTTAACCAAAGGTACGTATAAAACTAAGAACAATAATTACTTAGAGAAAAATGAACTTAAATAATAATTAGTCATGAAAAAAAAAAAAACACTTTGACCACGAAAGTGATGTCACCTAAGTTACCTCGCTAAATTAATCTTAATCTGAGCCAGTGCTATCCGAATCAAAGAAAAAAAATACAGTTTTTACGGGGATTCGGTGCTCCAGCATACCACAGTATCAGTTGAAGAAGGTCTAAGTTTACCAAGACAGAGCTCACGCGATGTGGATATTTAGCCTGAATTCGGTGTTTCAGAAGGTATATCGAGCCTGCAGCACTTGTGGTATCTGAATCCAACGCAGAAGCCATTTCAGATGTAGATGGCGAGCTTGCTGCACTGGTGTTATGTAAATTGAACGCTGCTTCTGTCTTCTTATAAGGCAAATGGAATATTTTTCTTTTTCTCTATTAACTTCTGCATTGTAATTTTTTTATGCTCTCGTCTTTTTGCCTTCTTTTCTTCATCAGTAGTTTTGTTGCGAGTTCTGGCCGTAGCTGTAAGATTTTTTTTTTTTTTTTTGATAAATCGTATTTCGTTATTAAAATTCATGGAATGTTTAAACTGTTGACCATATGAGGTAGCTTGAGGTATTGGCGACTGTACCACCCCTATTCAATAAAATGATCTAATTGTGAACAAAAGAAGTCAAAGGATGCTGGCTTCAGCAGTGTTATTAAGTCGGCATTAACCCATTTTTAATCTTGACCACGAAAATGAGGACCACAAAAGTGATAATTAAGCACTTTACCGGTTCTAGTATGAAACAGTATTGAGGTTAGAAAAAATACAATAGCCTATTTGCAACATATCCATAATTCGAACAGAAGAAGTATGTAATTCTATTTTTTAATTACCAACTTACCAAAATACAGCTGTCACGAAAGTGATGCACGATCTTTGACACAATATTTTTAACAGACAAAATATGTTTTTAAACAAAAACCGTTAATATTTTCAATCTAAATTTTTTTGCGATGTTAAAACAGCCAAATTATAGTGTTGCTACTAACAAGTATATTTTGGATTGACCATTATTTAGTTAAAAATAGTATAAAATATGAGTGACCACGAAGGTGATGATGGTTTTCGGAACAAAATAAATCGTAAAAAAAATTAAGGATATAAATCTGTTTATTTTTTGTCATTCATTTCAGATATAGTAATATACATTATTCATTACAAAAACCTAATGAAAAGGTCCGTTTTCACTTAAATTATATTTTTAATAAACGCAAGAAGTCCAGTGTATATCACCTGAACAGACCACGTAACGTGATTTTTATTTAAAAAAAATTAAATTTCACAAAGTTTTTATAAAAATAAATATTTAAACAAACATACAGTAATAAATAATGTAAATTTCAGTTATAATTTGAATCAATAACACTCATTTCTATTCTGCTTTGTAAAATATTACGCCTGAACATAATTTCACCACCTCAAATAATGACCCAGCTGCAATTTTGAATGTATTAAATTGGCTTCCACCAATGTACCTATATGATTTAATTCTACACAGTTTAATTGATAATTTAAATCAATAAAAACAGTAGCTACTGATGTGAAATAAGTCGATGGAACACTTGAAGGAAAATATTTCAGACTACTTATTAATTTTCATCGAATGACTGAGAAAAGAAAGAGGTGTTCTGATATTTATTTTATAAGTTCCATAATGTAATCTTCCTGGTATTGAGTTATTAAATTATCAATATATATCTCGCATTTTGAAACGTACACTTATAACAGGTACTCTTTATACACGAACTAGCTGCCCCCGCGGTTACACCTGCATAAGTCTCGATGCCGTGGCAATATCGGGATAAAAAACATCCTATGTTTTTGGCCTACCCACGTGTCAAATTTCATCTATATCCGTTAAGCCGTTTTAGCGTGAAACCGTAACAAACATACAAAAAATTTAATCTTTATTTTTTTACTAACCTTTATTCTAATGTAATATTTTCTCTTTATAATATTATATTTAGTTTGACTCTTTAGTTCCGCTCTAAATTATCTTTTGTGTAGAGTAATAAATGTATAGTTTAGATAACACAACCATAACGTGTACATTCACACAAAAAATCCATTATTTTACGTTACGCGTTACGTTTTATTTTACGTTGCGTTTGCGTTACGCTGTTTGTGTACGTGAATTTAAATGTTTGTAAACGCACCCACGATACAGGAGAAAATCCTAGTGTGGGGCAACGTTTTTTTAAAAAGAAAAGAAAGAAGAAGAAGAAAAAAATCTTCGAGCGAATTGAAAGTTCAAAAAATCTTTCATAATATAAAACATCCCCAAACTTTGGCAACCTTGCGCAGGCGCTAACACAATAATATTGGGCAAATTGGTTTGTTATCGGTAAACATGTGGGTAACACGAATCACGTATAGTCCGGGCAACACATCATTTTCTTTGTAGGTCAATTTTGTTAATAATCAGAAGGGGAGGATTTATTGTGTATCGCGATTATCTTCTTAGGAAGCCTTGTTTTGTACGAGTTCTTTTGGCAGAACTTTTACTTGGTCATCTATACATATTGTAAATTGAAGTCGCTTTACATGTCTGTCTGTGTTCGCGTTGTTATCTTTATCTATTTTCTTAAGTAGCTTTAAAACTTTTTATTTTAAAATTATTAATAAACAAGCTGCGCCCCGCGGTTTTACCCGCGTAAATGTCGATCCCGTGAGAATATCGGGATAAAAGGCCTACTTATATGTTAGTCCAGGGTGTCAGCTACCTCCATACCAAATTTTTGCAAAATTGGTCCAGCCGTTTGAGCGTGAAGAAGTAACAAACATATAAACACACACACACACCCCCTCACAAACATTCGCCTTTATAATATTAGTGTTTTTTTTTTATCCTTTATTAAAAAGAACCAGGTTCTTAATAATTAATTACAATCTAGCCTTTATGACTAATAAGCAATAAATATTAGTGTGATACATATTTGAGGTAAGCCATTTCATTTGATAAGTCACAGGGAAAAATTTACAAAACTTAAAAAAAAAATGCCTTCCCAAATTGATCCCTACATTCGCCCCACTTTAACCCAAATTCATACGAGTATGTGTACCAAATTTTAACTTAATTGGCCCATTAGATTCGGGGCAAAATGGCTGTGACAAACGGACACACGAGTATCCTATAAGGATTCCGTTTGTTCATTCGGACTTACAGAACCCTAAAACTACGGAACGGAAACCTTAAACTGAAAAGTGTATTTTAGATATCAGACAAATGGATTTTTTAATCTACTTAAGCTCTTTTTACTAGTTACCACAGAGCAAAAAATTCTTTTTTCTTGTTCCTTTTTCAGTCGCAGTTTCTTTGACCTCTCAGGAAATAGGTAGGTACCAACAGCTAGCGTAATTGATAACAAAGTATCTTGTAATTGGATCAAAGTCGCATTAAAATTCACTTTGCGGCTTCTGAATTATTATCGTCTTACCCATTGTACAGAAGTTGCTTAATAAGATTTTTACATTTAAATCGGTTGTTGTTTTGGCAAAGCTTTTCGGAAACCCATTTATATGTATATAGGTACCTATACCCATATTACTTATAATTCAATTATTTGGAATTATTTTTGCAATGTGTGTGAAAAAAGTTCTGGTGTATGGACACTCCAACTGGGTTGGAGTCTCCAAAGTGTTCATATACCTACACTTTTGAGGACCTAAAACACGCCACGGGGCCGTGATTGGCGTGACCATCACCTACTGGGCCAAACTTAAGTCTTCTTCGTCTTCCATCCCTTAATCCCAGTTCTATCTGGGGTCGTGTCTACTTGTAGAGCTGCACCAGGTTCTGCGCTTTCATATCCCTGTCGAAGATCCTCCGCTACATGGTGGTCCAGTAGGACCACCATGTAGCGGGGGATCTTCCTCTCCCCAGGCGTTTCGTAGGGATGTTTAGGACCCAACTTAAGTAACACCATAAAATATTTTTACATTATTGCCATCGACTCGAAAAGAAATAAAAGGTTCTTCGGCCATTATAAATGTATATTTTAAAAAAAAATGAACAGTTATCTAAATAACACTAACTTTCAATATTCAGAAACATAAAATACACCTTCACCAGCACATATTGAAGAAAATATATTATTATTTCCTCTGTTAGCGCTCCCTAAGTAAAGATTTTCAGAAATTCGACCCGCAAGGATAGGAAGGTCTGTAATGCGTTCACGGACAGTATCGCCGGCTTGTTTATATTTATATAACTTTTGTCTGGGTTCACCTCCTCTCACCCCAAAATATCACATTTGTTCATGTTCACCCTCAATTTCTTTCCCACATACTTTGCTGAATCATTGAATCCTTTTTAGTCGGACTATGCTTTTGTATTTGTGCCATATTTTTTCTATTCAGATCAACTTTATTGCATTACGTATTACTTAAATTCCGCCTGTTTTTTAACCGACTTCTTACCGAAGGAGTAGGCAAAGGTGTACCTATAGACGTAGCTTACCCACATTAGCCAGTTCTGTTTAAGTTCCATGTAATAGCGCTCACTCTCATAATCCCATCGGACTATAAAAACTGGCCAAGTGCGAATCGGACTCGCACACGAAGGGTTCCGTACCACAAGGCAAAAACACCGAAAAAAACACGTTTGTTGTATGAGAGAAAATTTCAACTGTCCAGCTATCGCGGTTCTTGAGATACAGCCTAGTGACAGACAGCGAAGTCTTAGTAATAGGGTCCCGTTTTTACCCTTTGGGTACGGAACCCTAAAAATGAGGGAAGTGAGAGTGCACCTGTGTCTGCTCACACGCTTGTGCACTATAATATCTCCCGGCAGAAAGCTAGTCTCTATTGAGATTGCCGCCATGGAAAAATACGGTCAGGAGGACTATATAATAGCGGCCGAGACTATTGCCATCAACTGGCCACAAATTCAGACTCCAGGCAGCCACTCACAAAAAAGCATTACACATCTAATGCAATAAAGTTTATCTTGATCACACATTGGCGTAATATATACCTTACATTGCAGAATCGTGAACGCACCTCAAAGGCGAGCAGTTCGCGAGCGTTGCATGAAATACATCACTCTCACGAATTTAATTAAAATGTGCGATGTTGGTGCGTGCGTAGCGTTAGCCATGTTGCGCGTAACTTGCATAATCCCAGATTTACCAGTGTATGCGCACCCTTAAAACGATCAAAATAACAAAAATAAAACAGCAATCGTCAAAAATAATCCCTCACTATTGAAAATGAAAAAGGTAATAGAAAAATGGTTGGCACTGTAAATAATAAATGAAGACTAATGTAAACAAAGTACAGTCACGGTTATTAACATTAGATACAGTTTTTATTCCTTCTCACTGTAATTGTTATACGGTTTATTCTAGCAGTTTCTTTTATTTATATAGAGCAGGTAATTCGTTTACCCGTGAGAATAGTTTCAACACGTGCCGCGTCTAGACGAATTGACTGTAATGGACTTTGTGCCCGCAGTAGCCCGTCGTATCCGTGTGTTTACACAAAGAGGGAAATATTTATTGAGAGAGGTTAACGCTGAAATAGGTTCAACTTTTTTATTTTTTGAGGGTAGTTTTTGGACACGGCTGAAAATAATGTTGGAGGTTTCGTTGTGGGATTTTTAAGCGCTTCGGTTAGGTAAAATGTAAATTAAATGTACATTATGATTAGGTACCTTCAAAGATAACAAGTAACAGAGGCATAAATGAAACTCATGTTTTCCTAGCAAACATTAATGTCGATAAATTGTCGACCGTAGTTGACCAAAACCAACAAACGTTAAAAAAATATTGATGCAAATTAACTAGGTACTAGAAAAATGATCAATATCAATAATATTCTAATGGGAACTCAACGTAGTCATAACAATATCATGATAAAGCTCTTGAATAAAACCATCATCATCATCGGCGGCCTTGTTCCACCCACACTGACTATAGTGCTCCTCCTTTTTGAAACATGCTTCCCTGGTCTGTGTGAGTCTCATTCAGGTAAACGTAGGTAATGACTCATTTGTTACTCATCATCATCAGCATCGGCAGCCTTGTTCCACACACTGCTGAGTAGAGTCATCTTCCCTTTTGAATCATGCTTCCCTGGTCTGTGCAAGACTCATACAGATAAACGTAGATAAACTAATTTGTTAGTCATCATCACCAGCAGCCTTGTTCCACACACTGCTGAGTAGAGTCCTCCTCCCTTTTGAGCCATGCCTCCCTGGTCCGTGCGAGACTCATACAGATAAACATAGATAAACTAATTTGTTAGTCATCAGCATCAGCAGTCTTGTTCCACACACTGCTGAGTAGAGTCCTCCTCCCTTTTGTCCCATGCTTCCCTGGTCTGCGTGAGTCTCATCCAGGTAAACGTAGGTAATGACTAATGTGTTAGTTATCATCATCGGCAGCCTTGTTCCACACACTGCTGAATATAGTCCTCCTCCCTTTTGAGCCATGCTTCCCCGATACGTGCGAGTTTCATTCAAGTAAACGTAGATAAACTAATTTGTTAGTCATCTCATCATCATCGGCAGCCTTGTTCCACACACTGCTGAGTAGAGTCCTCCTCCCTTTTGTCCCATGCTTCCCTGGTCCGTGCGAGTCTCATCCAGGTAAACGTAGGTAACGACTAATTTGTTAGTTATCACCATCATCGGCAGCCTTGTTCCACACACTGCTGAATGCCTCTTCCCTACCCTGGTTTGTACGAGTCTCATCTAGCCGTTCCCGCGATCTTCTGTAAAACCGTTATAATTATCTACTTACCAAAGTTTTTCCAGCGTACCCAATTGACACCAAAATAGTTTAGAAGTTGAGTGTGACGTAATAAACTGCCAAAGATCATAAATAACAATAATATTTCAGGCTCATAGAGAGCAATGGCGCAAAAGTAGCAGACAAATTGTTTCCCGTCCACTTGGAAAACCATTAATTAACCCATTTTCTACCGTCACTTTACAAACGGTGGGAAATAAACTAACAAAATGTGTAAGTTTTCGTATAGTTTGTTACGTATTCAATTAACTATTTTTTTCATTCAGTTTCAGGACTGCTATTTACATTTTTAGATGTTTTTTAGGTTTAGGTACCTTTAATTTTTAGAGAACACATGACCATTTCTAAACTTAAATAGACATATTTATTTTTGGGTTAAAATGCTCATATCAAAAATAAATAAGCCTCTTTTTCCGTAAACTCAGGTAGATACTGCTAGATGCTGTACAGTACATTAATTACTTTGTCCTACAAGATACATTTGGTTCACACTACAAACGCGTACTTATGGATTCTAACGCCAAAACGGGCAGCCGTTTCTTACTAATATTTATAATCAAGCTGAACATACACTTAAAAAGTGGACGCAAAAAGTCTCAGGAAAAACGCAACATAAAATTCTGAATTCATTTTCAAATGCGCAAAGAATTGTAGAAATCTGTTCACATCAAAACTTAGTAGACGAGCGACCTCAGCAATTAAGTCACTCGAAATATTTAATGAACAGTGCTAGTTCCGCGCCGGAAATGACACTTAATCGGCTTAACTTCGCCTCAAAACTTACCCCGGCCAAACACCCCCCTCCCGCCCCCATCCCCCAAACCATACCTACACTGCATCAAAGAAGTTGGAGAATGTGCAATTATGAGATTGTTTTAATTTAGAAACAATGTTGTTAAAGAATTTCCTTACTTCGAATGAGCTCTCTCAAACCCCAAACCAGAATTCTTGGTTTCCCCCCACATTGTTTCTCCGTTATTGCTTACTGTCGATCTTTAATTTATTTTTCTCTAGTTAACAATTTTCCTTCGAAGATGTTTGCGTTCACTTTGTTTGTTCCGTTGAGTTTATATGTATATGCTTTGTTCACGTAGATTATCCGTTTTAGAGTAGAAACTGAGCACCTAAGTTTTAATATTTCAGATAGCAAAAGTTTGTTAGGTAAGGTTAGGGGTTTTAATTAAAATTGTTTTATGAACCACTCACTTTTGCTTCTACCTCATTGTATTATTTCATTATATTTCTATTTCAACGACTAACAGAAATCTATTCTAAGTTTTATTGCATTATTTATTGATTTATTGTGGTTTTTATTAAATATATAATACACGGCATAAACTTCTTAATTTCAGCCCGGAACCACCACCCACTGCTGGGTATTAGGCCTCCCCTTTCGTCTGCCATACTTCCCAGTTCTGTGCATCTGTCACCCAGGTGTTTCCTTTTGAACGGTCCTGGTTTCTTTGGACCATTCGGTCACAGCTTTATTCGGCCATCTCTTTATCTAGCTAGATATCCTGCCCACCGCTCGATCCCCGACGTCGCGTCGTAGACTTTCATAAACTAAATTAACTACCAAACTATTAAAATTAAAATATATTAATATAACCTAAATAAAGCTATTAACAACTAAAATATGCCTTCCAAAAATCATCTGCATCCACAGAGTACTTTTTATATCTATATCGCTGTCGATTGGTAATGGACCCAAGAAACTGGCGGTATTGCCACATTGTATGGCAATGCTTAGCCTTTATCCAAGCCACCCCTTGGGTCACGGGAAGTGTCAACTAGCAATTTTTTTATTTAAGTTAAAAATTACTTAAAATACAATGAAAACTATTTTCAATGTAAGGCATTTACAAAGTAAACTTTCCCCAAATGAGAAATATAGCAGTTTTATATATGAATAAGCCAGACGAATGTTTGTTTCTAACGGTACGTCTGAACCTCTCTAAATATACTTGAACAACAATAACAAGGGTACAGCATCTCGGAGACTTCGACGTCCGAAATAAAGTTTGGGCCAACATTTAACTAGTTGGAGCAAACAAATCCGGAGTGCGACTCTAGTGGCGCGAATTGCACTCGGGCCGTAGACCGGCCGTCTAACTTGTTCGTAACGACTTCAAAAACGTCTAGGAAAATATTTGTTTTGCCCACCAAGATACGAGTACACAAGATCTGATGCCACGTCTGCTTAGATGTATTGTTTGTGGAACTTTTATTGCGGATGATGTTCTTGTATTTGAATAATGGCTGACTGAAAAATGAGGTAGGTAGAACAGTACAAATGTTAAGTTAGTTTATGTTATTTCCAACACTATCCATCACAATCTGAATCATTTTAAAGAATATTGCTAATCCATTTCTTCATAAATTCGAGAAATTAGTCTGCACAACAACGAAAATAACGCAATGAATGTTGGTGAACCAATGATTTCAAAAGTAAGGATACGCCCGTCTGAACATTTTACATAGAAGTTCTTCGTTCGAAGTTCGAAGTTCGCGCGCACCACTGTCAACTGAGTCGCGTTGGCCCTAAAACCGTCATTTTAGGGCCAGCGCGTTGGTGCCATTTAGTCGCGCCGTTAGCCCGGTCCTTACACGAGTAATATATTATATAATGTCAATGTGGTGAACTGTCAAAATTAAAGCCATTGCTACTGATAGTGTGTTACGCAATTATCCCGCAGATTATTATTGTTTACCTTTGATGACAACCATTAAATACGATCAATAAAAAAAAAAAAAAAATCTCACTAAAATTGGAAGTAACTAAATACTACTTTATTTACAAAAAGTAATCATTTATATATAATCCATTCCTATCTTAAATAAACTACGCTCCATCCCATTCTAGGCTCCTCTAATAAAAAACCCCACCAATGAAAATAAGAAACGTAAACCTCGTAAAAGGAACTCAAGTTAGAAATCTAATCTGCTGCCAGTACTTATCAAGTTGTTAGAGATAACCTCTGATTGAGATCCGCCGACAGCCGTAAGTGGCGCGAATCGGATTCCCCTCAGCGACAATAGCCGTTTTACCCACTGATCCACTCAGTGATATCATAAGTTGACTCGTCTACGGCAGGGATGGCGAACCTTTGGCATAGGTACGAGTCAATGTAGGCGACATAAAATTTTTAAAAGGATTGAGGGGACAAAATTAAATACATTTTTTTTTCTTTCATTATTGTTAAAATATTTTTTTTTTTCTAAAATTTGATTCCAAGGCCCGCCTGCATTACATATGCGCTTTTGCGCTAAACCTTTTTTTTATTCAAAAGGAAGAATAAACAGCTACAATATGAGATGAGACATAGAAATTACATTATTTGAAATATTCTAATTCATTCTGTCTCTGTTATCTTCAAATGAATGACAAAATCAGAGCTATGTTTTCAACACGTTTAGCGGTAATAGGTCCATTCAATATTTAGCGATTCGTGGTGTAAGTAGACCTAAATTTATTTGTCTTAGGGCCAATTCCACCAAACTTTTATACGTAGAATAAGGTGTTATTCTGAGAATATTTTTTGAATGTTTGACAGTTTTTCCATACTAGAACTGTCAGACGTCAATTTTATTCCACGGATAAAAGATCTATGACTTTGGTAAAATCAGCCCTTATAGTAATCGTCTTTAAAAAAGGATTTTTAAGTATAGTCCATTCAGTTATTTTATTTTGCATCACTGTCACAGTGATCTTTATACTCCTTGTAACAAGGTTGCTGTTAGCTTGCTGCCACTGACTAGTATGTTAAAATCACAATAATCTTTATTCTCGTTACTATAAGGTTGCTATTGGACTGCTGCTGTCAGAGGTAAGAAAAATGTGTAAGGAGAGTATATGAATAATTATTTATCTACTAGCTGCGCCCCGCAGTTTCACCCGCATAAGTTTCGATCCCGTGGTAATATCGGGATAAAAAGTAGCCTATATGTTAATCCAGGGTGTCAGCTACCTCCATACAAAATTTCATCAAAATTGGTCCTACCGTTTAAGCTTGAAGAAGTAACAAACATATAAACACACCCCCACACACACCCCCCCACAAACGCACACTCACAAACTTTCGCCTTTATAATATATCGCACCTTCGGTAGAACAAGGGCACAATTGTCAAAAAAAAACTAAAAGTTCTTAATTCTTGTTAACTATACGCCTAAAAAGGATATAGTATATAGTTTATATCATGCAAAGAAGAAAAACTTTCGAGCAATATTAACAGAGCAAGACCTCACTGAATGCAATAAATATCTTAAAATAGCTCTCCTGTAAAATAGCAAAAACTGCAATTATGCCCTTGTTCTACCGAAGGTGCGATATGAGTGATCTGATTTGCGGAACGTCATTAGCAAAATCTTTTTCCTCTATTGTCACGCAGATGTAAAATGGTTCGTCGTCTCTGGCCTAAACCTCGCTCGAGGTCCCTTGAACAAATGTATCGAATGTAACTGATTGTTCGGGTAATTTATTGAGGATGTTAATGTGATCCCCTCTTGACATATTGCTTACGTATTATTTTGTAAGTAGTACTTGAACGGTTTTATTTTTAGAATAAAGAAACGGTTTTTTTTTGTGTAAAGCTAATGGCGGCTGATACTTGTTATGTATTGATTGTTTAAGATCTTATTATGTAAATTTCGCTATATAGGTATCTATCTATAGGCTTGAATTCTATGGTTTCGGTAGAGGTTCAATACCTCTAGCTTCCAATATTTTTAATTTAACAAATCAATGAAATTTTAATGGTGCCTTAAAAAATCATTAATCCTACGAAACTAAATAAATCAACCATAGGTATTCAAAACATGGAGCTGGAAACGTCTATTTCCATGTTTCAATAAAATGAAAATAATGAATTCATTTTTTTTTATCTTTTATGAATTATTTGCGGTGTCGGTTTTATCTTTTTTTTTTTACTTATAGGAGTAGGGTAGGAGTAGTGTAGGTGTAGGGTGGGAGTAGGGTAGGGGTAGGGTAGGGTAAGGGGTAGGACACCACGCGAACGAAGTAGCGCCGGGCAGCTAGAAATAATTTATATGGCAAAACAACGTTTGCCGGGTCAGCTAGTGAGTTAATAAAATAACCTACCTTCCTTTACACTGTGTATGCAATCGATGCGCAAACTAGTACCTACCATGAATCCTAGGATCCCCCCAAAATAAGGGCAATACCGGTCAATACGCTTGGTCAGCTGATTTTATTTTTCATGGCATTTCAACATATTTTTCAAACACGAACTCAAAATTTTCGCGACACAAAGTCCCACACAACCAGAAATACAAAAAAAAAACCTTCGCGGTAACTCAAATTAATACACCGAATACTATGAATAGGGACGTTTTAAAAGCAATTTCTGTAAAAGGACGTCGAATATCTCCGAACAAGGCACAGTAATGCATCCTTTGCCGCTGGAACAACAACAATAGGCATAATTCACGGGTAGCGTTCGCTCAGTGGAGAGCCCCAACGAAATCACTGAACCAAATTGCAAATGAAGCGCCTGCCTAACTCTAGTAATGCCGTATATCAGATCTTATAGCTGTGCTACGTGTTTGCTCGCGTAAGTGATTAATATTCGACTTTATTGCACGATCTAGGAAACCCAAGGATTTGTTGGGTGTGTGTTTTGTTTTATTTTAACCTACAAGCAGTCTGTCCGGTGGGATTTACCAGCGGCAAAACGACTAACGTCCTTATAAACTTTCAACCTCGATTAAACCTCTTTAGGGGATGTATCTTCAAAATTCCTTCCTTAGTGCTTCTTTTCGTTATGTAAGGAACTCTTTTCATACGTCTAGACCCAGCGGTTTAGACTCTGCGCTGTCTGTCAGATATTTATTAATCAGAAGTTTCGTGTTTCGCTCACGATCTTGCAATACCAAATTTATTGGTTCGATTATTGCATAGGTGTACCTAAGCTGAATTTGCAATTAAGTACTAACCCAAATTTAGTTCTGAACTAGCAAGAACTTATAAACAGTAAAACTTTTAAAATCCACAGAGACGTTATCTCCTAAATAAGATTTAATATATTTACTCGTAGGCCTGTAGTATACAAAGTCAATAGGCACATTTCAAATATTATACTTGCAAAATGTTAACTACCTGTTAGCCCTAACTTTCAAGATGCTGTAAATCAAATCTCCGTATAGAAAAGCGCCCAATTAAGCCGTAGGACTTTTGGCCAAGAGTTGTTAGCTGTACCAACTCCGAATCTCGACGAAAGTACGAAACCGTGTTAGCAAATTGTTCGCAGGCACACGTGCTCGCATACCGTACCAAAATACGTAACGGGATTAATTTAACAAATTAGAACTATACATGCGATTATTATACGATTGCTCACGATACCAATGCGCAGATAATACACAAGGGGTCCTTTATACTCGCCCCCAATGAACGCAACATCCAAATAACCGTCTATTGTTTTTAGAATTTATTTCAACCGCTCTGAATGGAAAGTAGGATTAGGCTCAGAGTCGGGATTACCATAGAATTTACAAATATCAGTTGGTCGGGCCGGTACTTACGAGTTCAGCTGGTATCGACGCCAGCATTGGCCGGTTATTGGCAGTGCGACCTCCGGACCTATACAAATCCACCTCTATTTACTTTCCGAACGTCTCCTCTGTACGATTCGGACATTTGATATCGCTACGAGATCGGGGAATCATTTCCGCTGAGATATTTTAAGAACTTTGTTCGCATTTTAAGAATACTACGAATGCTCTGGATAAAACAATCGTCTACTTATAGCTGACATTAATTGTAGTTTTCAATCTGACTTACAGGAGTATAAAATTATTTTCCATCTGGCCATATTTAATCATATTTTATTGCGCGATTGCCGCCTACAATTGTACATTTGGTCGAACTCGCTTTTCGCAGTTAATTATATTTTAATTGCCAATGAATATTTGAAAATTTAAATGCGCGATGTTAACACTGCTCTGAAGCCAGCCGACATTTTCTGTGTTCCCAATATAGAACGGGAAAGGCTTGTGTATATCGACGACATTTAGTCTGGCGACATTTGCTCTGGTGCTTCAATTGACCCATTCCGTTTGCCACACATGGACGTGAACAAATAAGGGCCGAAATGAATTTAACTCCGTTATGTATTGAAATTTATTGGACCCAGCGATGTGTTTTCCCGATCTGTTAATGAAAGGAAAACATAAAGAGCTTATCTTTCAGTGCAAATTGTAGTCGAATGAGAGAATCGAATTACTGTGGAGTCTGTGTACGTAAATTGCTTGTAGATAATGTTGTTATTGTAGTCTTTAATACAAATTAATGTTTAGTGCCGTAGTATTACGTAGGCAGATCTTAAGATATTTTGGACGTGTCTAGATTGTAAATGTGTCGTCAACATTTAGCATTATCAGCCTGTAATGTTCCCACTGCTAGGACACATCCCTCCTCTTTGTGAGACGGAGTGGGCATAATCCACCGCGCGGGCGCAGTGCGGGTCGGTGAATTTTCGCCATGGAGTTTCGTCATCATTTAGCCGTATGATAATATTATGACCAAAATGTTACATGCCTGTCCAGATCTCACTATTTGATGACTACCTGACTATGTTTTCAAAAGATCACCCTATTACAAATCCAGCGTTTGGAAAATTACAGCAACCCGTCCCTTAGCCGAAAACATAAACGGATCGAATGCACCATGTAACCCGCTTCCTGTCGCGCATGTGAACGCGAATAATTCAACAGTGCGATCGCCATTCTATGGGCAAACAGATAGTCTTCACTTCCGACACATGTTTCCGTGGCCGACACAAGTAACTGGTCACGTAGAATATTGACGCCTCCAGCGGCTCCTGCTATCCATTCGCTCCGGACAATACCTACGGCGCTAAGGGAGACATTTTTATGCGGAACTTACGTATATCATTCTAAACATTCGGCGAAGAATAACGAGTATTTTCTGCGCTTTAAATTCTGTGAACGATTCGTTTGATTCCGAGATCTGGCCGTCTGAAGTTGTTTTGGACTGAATTTAGAAGGACTTCTGAACTCCTCTGGGAGAACAGTTCAGTTGGTTCCAAGGCAACCGGGAATCTATATACCTATATAAAATTCAAAGTCCTGACTGGCTGATATATCAACGCACAGCCTAAACCGATGGTCCTAGAGACATGAAATTTGGAGGGTGTTTTCTTGTGAAGAGATCCACTAAGAAAGGGTCGAAATGCCACCCCTAAGAGGGTAAATGGGGGAAAATATCACACGGACAAAGTCGCAGGCAGAAGCTAGTAGAAAATAACTGAAATACCTACAGTCCATTGACTGTTATTTTACCTTACCTACCTCTGATTTTGCATCACTGTCAAAATCACAGTGGTCTTACTCCTTGTAATATGGGTGCTGTTGGATTGCTATTACTGACAAGTCTGTAAAAATCACAATGATCTTTATTCTCGTTGTAATAAGGTTGTTGTTGGCTTGCTGCTGTCAGAGGTAAAATAACTGTGAACAGACTATACACTATAAACATCAAATACATTGCAAAAAAGTTAAGCTCACATATTTTCCCATTTAAGTATGTACGAACGCAAAATAAAACCTATAATTACAACATACCTACGGCTACGTTAATGTCATTTACAGTCAACAGCAAAAGTAGATGATCAAAATCAGAAATTCAATACTAATGAACGGAGTTCGCGTCAGAACTGTGTGGCGTCGAAGTGATTCAAAAGTATGTGATTGTAAATTATACCAAACATTTACTACTAGCACAGCTGCCATATATTCGTGATCAGTTTTGACTCCTATTGAATTTCTGATTTTGATCATCTACTTTTCTGTTGACTGTACCTACATATATTTTAATATACAGCGTCCCCCAAAAGTTAGTTGACATGTTTCCACTTCAGCTGTACCTAATCCCACATTATGATTTAAAATTCTAGTTTCAAATGTTTGAACTGTACACTAAGCTATAACATTTTTATTGACTAACTAGCTGCGCCCCGCGGTTTGAGTGTCGATCCCGTGAGAATATCGGGATAAAAAGTAGCCTATATATGTTAATCCAGGGTGTCAGCTACCTCTATACAAAATTTTATCAAAATTGGTGCAGCCGTTTGAGCCTGAAGAAGTAACAAACATATAAACACACACACACACTCACAAACTTTCGCCTTTATAATATCCTTCGATCAATATTATTGATCGAAGATAATATCAGTGTGATTCAACTACGTGGGGTAGGTACCTACCTACGATAAGGGATAAGGGATGACCTGATTTTTTTTATAAACGTGTTTCAGTTGAATGTTGGCATTGCAGCTGAACTGGAAAAATGTCAACTAACTTTTGGAAGGCACTTTAGGTGAAATTCTATCTTTCTATTAGCGTTTAGCCATCTTTTAATAACATCCATCAATATTTATAAGCGTTTGTCAACCTTATTTAATGTCTTTCAAAACAAATTACTGTCAAAAGCACGATCATGTTACCTTTAATTCTTTTCATACTTTTGGGGTCACATTGAAAGTTAAGGTATAAGATATATTGAAAAAAAAATGTGGTTTTTCTATTTCGTATAACTTGATAAGTATGTAGATTAGGGATTTAAAATTTTGGTATATATTTTTTGACTCTTTGGTCTAGTCTAGGCTCTCATATAAAAGGTATTCCTTTTATATGAGAGCCTAGACTAGACCCGATTCAATGATTTTTTTCTCGATACAAAAAAATTTCAAAGTTATATCTATTTTTTTACTTTTTTCCTACTGCTCACCTTCGTTATATAAGAAATTCTTACACAAAATGCTTCTTATTGGTTGGCCAGA
Organism: Oligia fasciuncula; assembly: GCA_963082905.1. Classification (NCBI taxonomy): domain Eukaryota; kingdom Metazoa; phylum Arthropoda; class Insecta; order Lepidoptera; family Noctuidae; genus Oligia; species Oligia fasciuncula. The sequence goes on from OY720387.1 coordinate 11,100,887, forward strand.
CTGGCAGCGGGGGCGCGGGGGCGGGTGCGGCGCGGCGTACTCAAACATAAGAACTTCATTTGAGTGCCCATAGTGGGCACGCGGGCGCGGAGAGCGGCGCGGGCTGCTCGGCGCGGGGAGCGCGCGGGCAACACACGCCATAATTCGTTCACATAAGTGGCCGCAGTGGGTGCGCGGGCGGCCCGCGCGGGGTCCGGGGTTCCCAAACCAGTTTGAGCTTTTTCTAGTAAAAATAAGTCTTCTTCATTCATATTATATTTTGACAAACACGGGACACGACTAAACGCAGAACGCAGCCGCGCTCGACTGCGGACAGGCAGATCCCGCGTTCCCGCACCCACGCCGCTCCCCGCCCCGCGCTGCCAGTCTGGCCAAGGCCTTAGCCAGCGATTTAGGCAGTGCGTCGTCTGTCAGTGAATGAATTTAAGATTTTTATCAAGTAGAAGATAAGCAGGAATCACTTGGTCACAACAACAACATATAACATCCGCCCCGTAGCGCGTGGTCCTGCGCCTGATCTCTATCCGATCGTGTCGGATTGCGTGCCGTCCCAACGGACGAAGAGGCGGTGGGGGAAGAGAGAGCGCACCTGTGTCTCCGCAAACGCTTGTGCACTATAATATCTCCCGCGCCGAAGGCTAGTCTCCGTTGAGATTGGCTGCCATAGCAGAACTACGGTCTGGCTATTTTATGATAAAACACTTAGGACCCAAATTAACAATATCAAGAATTCTCACGTGTTCCTATAACAAACTTCCAAGGTTGGATAGGTAATAATTCAGAAGACGTTCATTATTAAACAGGTCGTGTTCGAACATTTAGTCTAAAATGTGAGGCGTTATGCTAATGTTACTTGACAATCGTATTCGCTGAACTTGAAGTATTTAAACCTGATTTGGTTTTAAGTTAAAATTTTGCAAGTTGTACCTATCAGAACTAATGTTTTTTTTTTTACTACGGAAATACGAGGAAACTATCATAGGAACCATTCTGGTTTTTTTTTTGTGTGTAATTTTCCCACTGCTGGGACACAGGCCTCCTCTCTATGAGAGAGAGAGTGGGCCATAATCCACCACGCGAGCCCAGTGCGGGTTGTAAAAATGCTTTTCGACTCTGCTCCTTTCATTGTATCAGATAAAGACATTCTGGACAGCAGAAGTTGGTCAAAATATTTTCCCGGTTGAAAAAAAGTCTGTAACTACGAGCCGTAGACCTGTATTTACCTGTAGTTACCTACTTACTTGAAATTATAACAGGAGTTTAGAAAATATTTTTGTTTTTTTATCTTCCTTCTTAGTTTTAATCATGATCTGGCAGTTTGAGTAGTTTATGCAGCCTACCCAAATGTCCTGTCTTTGGTATTGTTCGTCGAATCGTTTAGCTCCTCAAGTTCTGAGTAGAGCTGCACGATTTTTGACAAATGCGTGCACTGATTGGACAGGTCCGCACAATCTGTGTGGTTCTTTCCTCAAAAGACCATTTCAGACACCAATCTACATGGTCTTCACACGATCTGACCAAGATTTTGTCTGGACTTTAAAAGAGACTGTGACTTTTCAGTTTGTTTCGGCCTTTCTTCTCAGAATAGTCAGATAGGAAACGCCGACCTCATCTAGTTTAAAAAAATATGATTGACGTGTAAAAGTGTCTGTAAAACCTACTTAAAGATACACTATACAATAAATCATTTATCATTTATCAATAGTTTCGCGAGTTAATTTTGGCACTCATGAAGTTTGAATTTGGAAACTAATTGTTTTTTAATAAGTGATTTTTTTATTACATTGATAGTCCCTTTAAAATTCCGTTTGCTTGATATTTTTATTCTTATAATCAAAGTGCAACTGTTTCAAATATATATCGAGACTATTCGAGACTGTTTTTTGTCCGATTGTAATTCCAGGAATATTTTATGAGAGCAAGAACGATATCGAAAGCATTCGAAAATGTACCTTACTGGATCGGCTAGCAAGAATTGAGTATAAAGCCCGCCATACAATATCTAAACCTATCTTCAGATAAATTGCTACGTTGAGAATTGAGATTTTTTTTTCCATAAGAATTATAATTCACTTACTAGAGAAATAATAAACTTAAAATAAAACATTTCGATTGACAAACGGTAACAGTTTTAACATTTTTTTTGTAAAAGTGTAAGGTAGGTGTTAATAATTTAACCCAGCCAAAGCGAAGCACGCGCATGCACTAACGGCCTCTTGTGTTATTGTGGGATGGGATTTTTTTATTTTTTTTAAATGTTTGCATGCATTCAGTATTTTTATGTTATTCAGTAGGTGCAATATTCGCTTTTATGTCAATAGGTTATTGACATAAAAAACGATACTTCTGAGTATTTTAGGTCAGTTTGGATTCCAGGAATTCTTAGTGCTAGCTTGCTTAATTAGTAGTTAATTAAAGAGATTAAATTACAAATCATAAGGTGTTATGTTTTGGATTAATCATCGTTAATTTTCCTACGAGTAGAAGTAGAAATTAACTTCATAACACCATCGATATAATGGTTTATTTATAATTATATAAAATATCACGAAAAGTAAATGCATCTAATAAACATGCGTCATTTCGCGTAAACGAAACCTTCTATTGACTACAAGTCCTAAAACAGCAGCTTACACAGTGCGAGTCACGAACGTGGCTAATAATATAAAAAAAAAACAAAAAACTAACACCAAAAACTACGTCAGCATGAACAGATTTAAAAGAGCATTGAAATCACCCTAAACCGAAATTCACCGGTCTATTTTAGTAGCTACCACATAAAAGTTAGAATCTAGGAAATAATGTACTAAAGCAACCCGTTGGAAAACCAGCATTGTAAATCCTAGGTTAGCTTAATCTCAGGAGAAACGGCTCGACTGCGGAAGCTTATAACTTTCTTTTTCCTATAAAAACGGCATTCCTATTTGCTTTGAGACTACCGAGAATTCAACCATGGCGAACGAATTTAAAATCTGAAAAATATTGCTACCAAGTCCTTTTTCGATTTAGCGTTATAGCTAAGCTCATGTAACTGAATTTTCTGTACATGTGTGAGTTCTAGCGCTGTGCTGTGGGTCCCCCATAGCACAGCGTCATGCTTAGTGAAAGCCTTCTTGTCACAGTGCAGCTGCCGATTATTTCTGTTGTGTGCACGTGAAACTAGCTGACCCGGCAAACGTTGTTTTGCCATACAAATTATTTCTAGCTGCCCGGCGCTACTTCGTTCGCGTGGTGTCCTACCCCTTACCCTACCCTACTCCTACCCTACTCATACCCTACTCCTACCCTACTCCTACACTACTCCTACCCTATTCCTACCCTACTCCTACCCTACTTCTACCCTACTCCTACCGTAGGGTAGGAGTAGGTCCTACCCTACTCCTAACCTACTTCTACCCTACTCCTAACCTACTCCCACCCTACTCCTACCCTACTCCTATAAGTAAACAAAAGTATTAAAAAAAACCGGTTAAAAAGTCCTCCTATGTCTGTCACCTGGTTCTAAGCTACCTCCCCACCAATTTTCAGCCAAATTGGTTGAGCCGTTCTTGAATTATAAATAGTGTAACTAACACGACTTTCTTTTATATACAAGGTGTTGATTTGCATCCTAGTCAAATTCAAGGACGTAATTATGCTTATGATTCTCGACCCAAATCAACAATAAATTATTTTTTTCTTATTTACGGAAATCCGTAAGTGTGAACCAGCCGTATTTAAACGCGGCCCGTCTGTTACTAGCCCTATAACCGCGCTTTCACACACAAACAAACGCCTTTTACTTTACTAAGTACTAAAATAATAAAGTACTAAAATGTCTTTTATGACAACCTCCTGAAATTTGACGAGGATGCAAATCAACACCTTGTTTATAGATAAATATAATTTTTATGTGCACGTGTTTCTATGACAAATAAACCTAATTTTCTTTCTGTTGGTAGTAGGTATAGCATAACCAACCTATATATAACGTTCCCACTGCTGGGATACAGGTCTCTGTGAGAGGGAGGAGGCTATAATCTTCGCGGGTGCGGGTTGGTAGATGTCATGTATTCGAATTTTTGGTTTCTCGACTTGTCGGTTTACTGACTATGTTTTCCTTCCCCGCTTTGAGAGCAGTGGTGGTAAAATTATTTACACAAAGTAAAGCGCCTGCGTGGGTTTGAACCCACGACCCAAGCCGTAAGTCGGGGCCGTTACCAATGGGCCACTACTGCTCTTCTGGCTTCTGGCACTCTGGATAGTAGGTATAGCTGTCACAATTCGGAAAAAATGCATTGGCTTACAAGAGACGAAAACTAATAATGGTTGGGTTTTTTGGTTCACTTTTTCATACGAACAATTGCCCGGGCAAACATACAGAGTTGTAGAATATCAGAAATATTTCTATAACTGCCTGCTATGGTTTGATTGCAATAGAAAGTTTATTTAAAAACGAACGAAATCGAGCGAAACGAATGTACCCAGTAGGTACTAGCTTCTGCCCGCGACTTCATTCGCGTGGATGTCAAGATGACTGCTTAGCTCCTTACAAGGAGGTATTTAGTGATGATATTCATTTTAGAGGTTAAATCCGTATCTACGAGTATCTATCTGATATATTTTATAATTTTTCTAGTTTAATTAAATCGCGCGGTAAACTGTAGAATGTTTGATTGCTGATTTCGAATGGCGTATTGCGTGATAATATAAAGCCTATGCGATAACCAGACTTATAAGGAATAATTGTGCAAAATTTTAACAGAATCTTTTCAGTAGTTTTTGCGCCAATCTGGAACATTATCTACATCCAGACCAACGGACATTACATTCTAAAAACTATATTTTCGGAATCAGACTCGTTCCCACCCACACATCGTAACAATTCCTACTTTTTATCCAAAATATTCCATGTACGGTTTTGGCTTCATTACTACATATATTTTGTCAAATGTATATATCTCAGTGTATGTACAGGGTGAATTTTCCAAGTCGGCGTGGATGGCCAAATCCGAAACTATGAGGAATAGCGAAAAGTACTCAAAAGAGTCGCGGGCTCGATTTTGATGAAAACTAAAACTGCATCATTGGATTTTTGAAAATTCAATATTTCTAGCCAAGAATCGAACCCGTTGATTATGAAAAAAAAAACACTGTATTATTACACCATTCGATAGTGTCGCTAATAAGGATTGAATCCTGGGAAGTAATGACATACGGGAAACTAAATGACGATGATGACACTTGATCATATAAAGACCATTTAATTTTAAACGAAAAAACTGTATTAAATATTGTTTATTTAAAAATCAAACTTAAGTTGAAAAATATTCTTCAAACAAAGCTTTCTCCAGTATTTATTTTACTTTTTACTATACATACTTCCACAAACTATTTTAAACAATAACTGTTTAGTTTCACGAAACTGCATATTATGTATGTATCATATTTTTTTATACCTACATTATGCAATCAGCATCTTACCTCTACGTATATTTTCTAATAGTATCGATACTAGATATGTATATGTTGAGTGAGGTAGGTATACAAGGCAAAACTAGCTGTTACTTTGTAAGCCAATTAAAAATTTAAAATAGTTTTTCAAACATTTAAAACATACTTGACAACAAAGTGGAGCCATCGAAGAAGTTAGCAATATCGAAGGAAATAATTTAGGAATAAATTGGCAGCGTTTTTGTTTTTAAAGGAAATCTATGAACACTTACGGCAAGAGTAGGTAAAAGAACGATAAAAACACGTCCTTGTGTACCGGACGAAAATATCATGATAACACCAACGCAAAATAATACCAATCGGATTATAATTTAGGCCTTCATTTCCCATGAAAAATAGACCAATCTCGCTAATTGAGTTGTTCATCAATTCACGGGCCAAGAGAATAATAAAGTAATCATCTGCCTAGCCTTTTCCAAACTTTGTTTAAGCCGGCATCCGGTCTTACCGGATGCAGCAAATATAGTATTTTCGAAGCCTTTGCCTATAAGACTGGCAAACATTACATGATTTACATGGCGAAAAAACAATATAGTTACTATTTTTTAAATGCACATTTTTTTTCGTTTGCGTTCCCATTGAGGGACAACATTTGAATTATGAGCTTTTGAATGCGTCAGCTTTTAGTAAAAGTTCTCAAACAGTTGTAAATTCATTGATAATTGGTTTTTATTTTTTAAACGTCTCATATATTACGTCTTATATATTACACTCTAAATGAAGGTCAAAAACACCATTAATTCAGCTTTTATGAGATTAATACGTGTCGGCCCTGTTGCTCCATTTTGTATTGAAATTAAAATATAATAGTATCGCCTAAAATATTTTGTTAGAAAAATAAATAGTATTTAGGCCTCAGCAGGATACTATATTATTTATTGTAGAGTTGGCGACCTTAGCTGGTGACCTACGAATGACAGTCGGGACCAAAAAGTTTAACGTGATTTCCGAGTCACGGAGGGCTTGGTATGGATAGTCCCCCATCCACCGATCGAACTCGGCAAACGTTTCTTACACTTTTTAGCCACAAACCTAATAAAGTAATCATATTTTTCTTTTCGTTTCAGCGTTAGGACTGGAGCCGGACTTCCTATATCCCTTGGAGAACGTGACCATCGCACAGGGGAGGGACGCGATGTTTACCTGCGTGGTGAATAACCTGGGCGGTTATAGGGTGAGTGGCGACTCCGCCACAGCCAGGGTGTGTATCAAACTGACTCATTACAGCTAACCCTAGTGGAGCACTGTCACAGCACTTGTACTATGAGATCTATAATTTATAACTACTAAAACTTCTTAAACGTTTTCGGAAAATTCTGGAAAATTCCATTCTTAATGGTTTTGTACGGATTCCTTTTTCCAATCAGATTTTTTTCCTGTAATATCGTAACTGATGTTTTAATTTTCTGTCTTTAATTTCTAGTCAATTAACTCTCTACTACTTATGAATCAGAGGCATGTTTTTATTCTCACTAGATTTTCTTCTAGGAGTTTTTTTTTTGCATAAAGTTCTCTTGACAACTGTAAGTAGACTGTTCTCCATCTATTTTTTACATTTGTTTCTAAACCAACTCTTACTTTTGTACTAGACATAAACAATCATTAAATAGCTGATGATGTTTACTCTAAAACACTCAATATTCTAGAATCAAGAGACCACGTTACTGAACTTACATAAAAAATTATAGATCTCAACAAATAGACTTTGCACCACTTCCACACTTCTTAGCACACTACCTTCAATGCACTTTCTTCAGCACTCTTCGAGACTCACAGCACCACTTTATAGAACCTCTCTCTATCCTAGGGTAGAGTTACACCGGTACTATATTTGCACAAATCTACTGTAAGTTTGTCCACATAGCCGTAGTGTTGGCACACTGTGCACAACTGCATTAGACACTAACACTTGCACATAGAAACTAAGATCCAAGAATGTGATAAAAACAGTGATTTATGCAACAGTGAACGAACGTTTCGAGAACTATTCTTGGGTTTTAAACACTAATGCACAATTCCGTTTATTTTGGAACACAGTTTTGAGCATGCTTTTTATACCAAATGCACTTTACGCGACCTTTTAGTTTAAAAGATAATTTAATTAAGCGATGCACGTCGGACAGTTAGTCAATCATTGTCGGAACAAAAACCGCACCCCACTATGATGGGATCACTTTAGTCCAAGGAATTTACGTTGCAAAACAGTCACTTTAGGAAATTAAAATAAAGCCAGGACAAACCCCCTCGGTCCCCGTTCAATCATTTCGAGAGGCGGTGCTCTCAAACTGTCCCGGGAGTTAATCTAGTACACTATCATTATGATATACGATACTGTGTCGTATACGATAATGTCGTGGCTTGAATAAATTCGATGGGCTGGTATAAAACTGTACATGTTTATTTGTTTTTGGCAAATTTAAGATATTTTCTTTGCGCACACTCAATAAATTTAGCTAAAAAAACAATAAGATTTATTCCAAGTTTCCAACGCAAGTAGTTATTAAATGACCTTAGGCACATGTACTGGAATATTTCACAAAAACAGAACACGTTAGCCATAACAACCAAAACCTCGTGCAATAAACCCGCGCACAAACACTTATTCGCGAATCTTTCCTCTACGAGAAACAAGATTCGATAATAGTCTCACTGGGGCCGTTAGCTCAGGTCACTCGATTCTACACGACTATCGATACATACTCGCTTTCTATATCGATCCCGCGTAAGTAATTATACAAGACTAATAACATCTCCGCATGTGTTTCTCAACAATTCCCACGTGGGAATTGGGATGAGAATCGTATCAACACGAGGCTGTATAAGGAATAACCACCAATTGAGTTGTTTCTCTGAAAATGAAAAAGAGCAACATAATTGCGTCTATAATCTGCGGTTCGCACGACGGAAATGATTATAGGTATATGTATAATTTATGCATACAGACTGGAACTTTATAATTGGCACCGTGACGTTAATTTAAACAACGCAGACAGAATTAGTAATTAAATTAGAGATTATATACAAAGACATCTAAAATTTATTAATGATTTGGCTCTTAATACAGCATTAATTGTATCAGATTCAAACAACACAAATACAATATCAATACATGACACACAAATAATCAAAAGATTTTAAACACATCTTCGATATGCACCGCTGGTATGGATGAGTTCAAAATTTGGTAAATATATCTTGTTTTATACCCCTTTATTTACTGTGTGTTTACGCGATGCAATTTCTAAAGCGTTTTCAAGCTGAAATTACATCGTTCAACAGCTCTGCAATCCTTTCTTCGCTCATTTCAATATTGAAGATAAAGCAAAATGCAAGAATTGTAAGGCTGTTGCTACAAAACATTTATTGTGTTCAAGCACTCCGATGTTTTAGTTATATTTGTCCTGATTGTAGTTCCTAGGCACCTAATTAGTGACTAATTAGAGTTGCACAAGCACTATACAATTATAGAACACTTTCTAAGTCGCACCTCTATTAGTGCACTTCTTCTTGCACTTTATTCACTTACGTTACGTATTTAAATGTAAAAATTATGTTCCGTAAATTTATAACAAACGAAAAGCTAAGCATCCCCATTTTGTGAAAAATATTTCCACTGCCAACTCGAGCAGATACATGAAAAGGCTGATACCCTGATACCCCATATAACTCTTTCAATGGGAACATTGAATTGAAGTACTTACGCTCACATTCGGCACGAATTACGAAAAAAACATCGCTCCAAATAATATTTTCAATAATAAAGTTATAATACCGAGGGCGACGCGTATCGTAGACGAGTACAAACGCCGTATTTCTGTTCGTATTTTTTTGTTACGCGCTATGCAGGAAATTAGCTTCTATTGCGATGTCGACGCTTTTGGTAAAGCGGGTGAAACGAGGGCGTTTTCAGTGCGCCCGCAGCCCGCCTCATGCCGGCGACCAGACGAAAATGTAATTAAAAATTCCGAGAGCATTTTGCGCGGCGCTCGCAACAAGATAGTGTTGCCGGCTCGAGGATCGTTGTCGTGACTGCCTCTTGGGAAGCATTCGCTTGTAATTAGACTTGTTCGTTGAAAGTCTTCATCGTTTACAAACAAAACATCATACGTGTAACGGATAATCGTGACAGGAATGCGGCGTTTGTGTTCATTTTTATTTTTCGTTGTACTTACAATGTTCTTTCCTCCATGCACACTTTGGGCGTACAATTTGGCTGACATCTGTTCGCGCTGGATGTTCGCGGGGTAGGTAGCGTGGATCAAAGCGGACACGAAGGCGATACTGGCGATCCACGAGCACGTGATCACGAACAACGCGCGGCTGAGCGTCACGCACAATGACTACAACACGTGGACGCTCAACATTAGGGGGGTTAAGCGGGAGGACAGAGGACAATATATGTGCCAAGTTAACACTGACCCAATGAAAATGCAGGTAAAGTGCTGCTTATTTTAAACCATTAAAATGTTACCTTCCCACGATTTATTCCTGAACATGCATTGCGCTGAATTTGTGCTTTTTGCTACTTCTGATATTTGTACTGTGTTACTTTAACGAGAACTGCAGGTTGTTTTTCGGAACGACTCTTGTAGCGGTTCGTGAATGCAGGCCATAACGGCTCGCCCGTATAATGGTGTCATTTCTCCGAAAGAGCATTGACGCTATAGTCAGAATAACGATGCATGCGAGTGTGAAAACATGCAATTCTTAAATCAACATAAATGTTGAAATAAGTATATATTCATTCTTTCAAGGGAAACTTGTTGTGACAAAATTATCATAATAGAGTAAAGTTGCTACTCTTTGTACCCACAGCGATAATTTTCAATACTTACGTTTTTCCATGGCACAATTTAAAACTTTTTTTATATTTCAGACAGCATTTCTGGAAGTAGTAATCCCTCCAGACATAATCTATGAAGAGACGTCAGGAGACATGATGGTACCAGAAGGAGGGTCAGCTAAGCTGGTCTGCAAAGCCAGAGGCTACCCTCCTCCCAAGATTGTGTGGCGTAGAGAAGACGGAGGAGACATCATTTCAAGAGGAGGACCTCAAGGAAAGATGAAAGGTATGTGTCCCAATTTTTATATCCCACTTCCTTCTCTTTTCATATCAAAATATGCACATTTACCATCTAAAATTATAAAAAATCCAAAGGAAAAAAAAACCGCGTCACTTCACGAAAATCTTTCATGAGCAACATGATCGGATGGTGTTAGAGATCCTTTACACGCTTTGCGGAATCACGAACAATTTGTGGGGACGAGTGACGCATAGATCTTGACAGTCGCGAACGAAGGGGCGAGGCAAATGCATGTTTGCTCACAAATCGGCGACATTTAAGGATTAATACGTAAAATGTAAGGGAAATCGGTAGGAATTTTATTGTGACTCATCAAAGATGTGCATTTAATTATCAAACTAGCTGCGCCCCGCGGTTTCACCCTCGTAAATATCGATACCGTGGTAATATCGGGTTAAAAAGTAGCCTATATGTTAATCCAAGGTGTCAGCTACCTCCATACAAATTTTTATCAAAATTGGTCCAGCCGATTGATTGTGAAGAAGTAACAAACATATAAACACACAAACACACCCCCACTCACAAACTTTCGCCTTTATAATATTAGTGTGATGATGATGACTGCCGAGTGGAGTCTAACAGGGTTCCGTTGGTAGGAATATTTTTTTTTTACTAAAAATCTGTGCTTAATAAGAGGGATCATTTTATTTTTATAACAACATTTCTGTTCCGCCGTGTCACGTAAACAACTTTAAGCTGTTGGTCCAGGCTGTGATTTGTAGATGGTTGACAGTCGTTACTGGTACTCACAAGCCCGAAAGTCTGACAAACAGCCTTACCAAGGGGTATCGTATAACTAGGTTCTGGAGGCAGCCGCTCCATGCAAAATACTGTTACTTGGCTTTGGCTGCATCCGGTTACACTGGACGCCGCCGACCCCAACATAGTTAGGCAAGGCTAGACAGATGAAAGCATTACCAAAAAAAGAGAAATAGGTAAAGAGTAAAGAGAAAAAAAAATAAAGAGTATTTCTATTCTATTCTACCAAAATTAGACAAAAATATGTAGGTCACTTGCAACCTTAGTATGACGCACCATCATTGAGCCCGTCAATTCATTACTGTAGAGGCACTACGATACGTCTTGACGGTTCGATAGGATATTGAAGCCAGACGTTATTAGACTATACAAGGTGTTGATTTGCATCCTCGTCAAATTTCAGGAGGTTGTCATAAAATACATTTTAGTACTTTATTATTTTAGTACTTTAGTATTTTAGTACTTAGTAAAGTAAAAGGCGTTTATTTGTGTGTGAAAGCGCGTTTATAGGCTAGTAACAGACGGGCCGCGTTTAAATACGGCTGGTTTACACTTACGATTTCCGTAAATAAGAAAAAAAAAAACCTACCCATTTTATTGTTGATTTGGGTCGAGAATCATTAGCATAATTACTTCCTTGAATTTTACTAGGATGCAAATTAACACCTTGTAGTAACTCAATACAGCTAGCTCCGTTGTAATCTTTAAATTCAATATGTTACCATTAAATATGGCTCGGAGCATTGACACACACACATGTATCGGGGTTGCGTAGAAACTCCGAGGCTGAGTTTAATTCATCGCTAAGCGTGTCGGTAACTTACTCGAGAACTTGCTCTAGTCTATTAGCACCAAACACCCATGAAATCTGCGGTTTGATTCTCAATAGTGCGGGTCTAAAATGTATGAATCACGAAAAGAGAGACTTAAAGTTGTAACTAGCCACACCCTTAACTTGATTTTTTTTCTACTTTCTACATTATTTATGGAACAACTAACTTCGAACTTCGTATGTCAATAAAAACTATCCTATGTTTTTCCCCGGAATGCAATCTATCTGTCTGCCAAATTTTATCGAAATCCGTTCAGTGGTTTAGGCGTGAAAAGGTAACATACAAACACACAGACAGAGTTAATATCGAATTTATAATATTAGTATGGATATTTAATTCATTCTTTTTTTTTTTTTTTTAATTCATCGTTATTTGATCCTTTAAGAAATTATTGATGTGCTAATCATGATCGCCATTTTTATTGTTTGGTCTTCTAATGATGCCTTTTTAATAAATGAGAGAGATAACTTTTTGAAAGTTAGTTACAGTAACTAAGTTCCCCCTACGAAATGGGTTAGGTTAGGCTAGAACTGTAGAATCATGTTAATTTGTTCTAAATGTTTCGCCTAAAACATATTCATATAAAAAATATTACCTAATTAAAATATTCGCATAGTCATTTCAACAGAATTTTCAACAGTTTTATTTGACAAAACTGCTGTATGTTATTAACCAACCTATTAATTATATAAAACTATATGCAATAATGGTTGAGCAAACAAGCATTTTCTATTTAAAATCGTTTAATTTTATCCCAAACCAATTAATCAAATAACGTCAGCGAGTGTTGTTGTCAACACATTGTACCAATTAATATTCGTTACAAAAATCGTTGAATGTAAATAAATTAAACTGACATCTCGTTTGAACTTTGACCGATTATTAAGCTATGATTATTCTAATATTTTGACAAAAACGAAACGTAGGTACGATTGACACAGAGGACTAAAATTAATAGTGTCTAAATGTTCCGCTCCGCACGATTCCTGCTTACATATTATTACTTCATGATTGTTATAACTATTACTCTGTTATTGTAACTCGTCATCATCTGCCTAGCCTTTTCCCAACCATGTTGGGGTCGGCTTCCAGTCTAACCGGATGCAGCTGAATACCAGTATTTTACATGGAGCGACTGCCTATCTGAACTCCACAACCCAATTACTGGGTAATACGATACCCCTTGGTAAGACTGGTTATCAGTTATTGTAACTCGTAAAATTCAAAATTTCTTATGTTTTTTGGAAATTGCATCACTGTTTTACGTTGTAGGTATGTGAATCAAAATTCATTTCGAGGAAATAATGATAAAATAATTTACTAAATTATAATCTTCAATATTTCTCTCGAAATTATAATAATAACAAAAAATTATGATAGATGTTCGTGAAAATATGACGATTTGCAGCAAATACAAATAATTAAAAAACTTAAGAAATTTTGTTTTTCGCTGGCAACTTTGAAGGAATACTGTTATGCTTACCTACTCGAAGCTGAGTTCTGAGCTGAAACAATTGCTATCGATACATTGATAAAAAAAATGTTTCACTCCTAAATATACTTGTTCTGGGTCTGTGTGTTATAGTCCGCGCGGAACTAGTTGGCCGCGCCTTAGGTATGTGAGCGGTGGGACGGAGGGGCGGGGGCGCTTTGTCATGACTCAGTACGTGCGTTGCGAACAGTAGGCAACCCGGCCGCCCTCATCCCCGTCACCACCCAAGGCGCGACCAACTAGTTCCGCGCGAACTATAGTGCAAGAGATATTCATGTTTGTAAATGCACCCACGACCCACATTTTACTGAAGAGGAAACAATCGTTTTGTAATTCGTCGAAATACCTACGTTACAGCAACGTGTGCTTAAGAGCAAAAAGAAAATAAACATCCGATTTTAACAGCCATTTTGTTAGTAAAATCAAGCGAAATTTACGTTCTGCTAAGGTCACGGGTGTTCGCGTGCTATAAGCATATCATTTACTACTTTAAGGCAACTTAAGGCCTCTTAACACGATAACTCCTGACTAATCTATCGTTAAACTCACACCAAGAGAGCGGGCTGACGTTCCGATTGCAGTTAATTTTAATTAAAATAGATTGGCAAAGTTTTACTGTAATCATTTAAAAGATTTTTGGATCCGATATTTACAGAACAAACTAAATGTCAAGCATTTTTAGGGCTCCGTACCCAAAGAGTGTTAACGGGACCCTATTTATCACTAAAGCTCCGCTGTCTATCCGTACGTATATCACTGGGCTGTATCTTTTGAACCGTAATAGGCGGACACTTGACATTTTCACAGAATGTGTACTATTATGGCCGCTATAATAATAAAAATAAAGTTCAAATTAATGGTATACAAGGTATAAGAAACTTTTTTTTTTCACTTCTCAAGCTCTAAAAATTCGTCTTTATGTTGTGTGTAGGCACGACATAAAATCGCTTTTTATGTTCTAGTGCTTAAAGTTTTTTTTTTTCTAAGACCAAGTTCATCAGGCCCAACAGCCCCCACACGCACAATAAAACGTCGCAGATTAAAATAGTAGATTGTACAACTAGTGCATAAAAGAAGCCATTTTACCCCGAGACGTTTATGTCCACCAGAGCCGCAGGCGAGGGTGGATAGTTAAGTCGAGGGGTAAAATGGCTCGTTTATGCCCGAGTTACACACTCTGCTTTTCACTTCGACAGAACCGTTTTTCCGACGCACACTTGGCTGCTTTTTTTTCTTAATCACAATAATATTATAAAGGCGAAAGTTTGTGAGTGTGTGTGTGTTTATATGTTTGTTACTTCTTCACTGACACCCTGGATTAACATATAGGTTACTTTTTATCCCGATATTTCCACAGGATCGACATTTACGCGAATAATCCTTAACTATAAACAAACACAAAAAAATCTCTTCCAAAAAAAATCATGCCTAAAAGCCCGTAAAAATAGGTTTTACGGGCTTTTAGGCATTATTTTTTTTGGGAGAGATTTTTTTGTGTTCGATTAAAATAATCTGCTTGTACAAAAGGACCGTAACAATTTCTAAAAATGGTAAAACCCGTTCACTGTTACAAAACCACACCTGTTTCCAAATTGCTACGTGAAAAAATAGTTTTTTTTAAATGATTAAATGATTTTTATTTCTGTAAGTAGGTTTGTACAAACACTTTTACACGTCAATCATATTTTTTTTTAAACTAGATGAGGTCGGCGTTTCCTAACTGACTATTCTGAGAAGAAAGGCCGAAACAAACTCAGAAGTCACAGTCTCTTTTAAAGTCCAGACAAAATCTTGGTCAGATCGTGTGAAGACCATGTAGATTGGTGTCTGAAATGGTATTTTGAGGAAAGAACCACACAGATTGAGCGGACCTGTCCAATCAGTGCACGCATTTGTCAAAAATCGTGCAGCTCAACTCAGAACTTGAGGAGCTCAACGATTCGACGAACAATACCAAAGACAGGACATTTGGGTAGGCCGCATAAACTACTCAAACTGCCAGATCATGATTAAAACTAAGAAGGAAAAAAAGAAATGACCCACATAGTCCTCACATTCACAATAATTAAATAAAAAATAATAATAAAGATTACTTACAAAGTAAATATTCATGTCATTGTCTAAATAAAATTCATCAATGTCAATGTGTATATAAAAAATCCGGACATAATCTTTGAGGACCATGTAGATTAGTGTCTGAAATGGTCTTTTGAGGAAAGAACCACACAGATTGAGCGGACCTGTCCAGTCAGTGCACGCATTTGTCAGTAACCGTGCAGCTCAACTCAGAACTTAAGGAGCTCAACGATTCGACGAACAATACCAAAGACAGGACATTTGGGTAGGCCGCATAAACTACTCAAACTGCCAGATCATGTTTAAAACGAAGAGAGAAAAAACAAAAAATTACCCACATAGTCCTCACATTCACAATAATTAAAATCATATATTACTTTATACAGTAAATGTACATGTCATTATTTAAGTAAATAGATACAAAAAAAAAAAAATATATTAAAGTGTAAAATAGCAAAATAAAAACAACATTCTAAACCTATTGGAGCAGCTCAATCCCAAGCCTTTTTGTCCTCAATATAGTCTTTTACAGTATAATAGGCTTTCTGACATAGTTTTCGCTTTATAAAAGATTTAAACTGTTATACAGCCAGGCGTTACAAAAGCGGTCCCGCTACTTATATTTCGATTAAAACTATAATAATGCATGAAAATGCAGGCTGAGTTCAAAGGTTCATATAAGTTGGACGAGGTCGACCCTCCTCAAACTATGGAGCAGAACTAGGCAGAGCTTAACCTTACCCAGTTTCTGTATTATCCACCTCTAAACTATTCCAGCTCAAAATGTCGTTAAGCACATTAGTTTTAGGAGCATTACTTGCAAATATGATGACGGGAGCCGAAGTTATACCTGAGTTTAGTTACTAAACGTTTTAAAGTTTGAAATTTTTTTTAGAACACAATGGAACGTTTACGAACAGCACCCTTATTGCGTTATACAAACTCAACCACAATCTGAATAATTTTGAAGGATATTGCCAATCCATCGCTATAAATGTTCGAAAAATATGTCTGCTCAACAACGTAAATTACTCAATGAATGCTGTTGGACTGTCAAAATTAAAGCTACTACCTATTAGTGTGTTACGCAATTACCCCGCAGCTCAGGCTTAAAGAATAGAATATAGAAAAAGTTATTGGTTTAAAAAAAACATTAAATAAGTAGTTTAGTTTTTACTAGCGTTTAATTTCACCTTATGGAGACAAAGAAAACAAGTTTTGTTACTACTTATATCTAAATACTAAGCAGTTCATTTTGCAGTTCATGTCGAAAGATTTCAACAACTTCAAGAAACGACTAACAAATAAATCACCGCTTAAAATATTCACTATTGAATCTTAGCAGTAAATCACACCGCAGCACCTCAGGAACTCCTATTACCATTCACACCGCCCTTCCTAATCCCGCCGGATTACAATCTCGAGACGGTCCGGGAATAATTACTTACCTACTCATCTCTGCACTCGGTCAAATAAAAGCTGGATAAAGGGTTATCGCCGAGCCCCCAAATGAACCACAAAGTTCGAACAATAAAACAGTTTACATTAAAACAAATACCAACACACATATTTATGCACTTTGTGCTCTTTTATTTTTGATATGGCAATAAAATTAATCGACCGTTGCCTAAATTTCGAACACCCATTCCATTTATGAAATTGAAAACGTAACGGCTTATTTTTGGAATTCGTATTCAAACGTTGCAATAAAATACTATTGGATTACTTTATGGGAAAGTGAGTACAAAAATTATGCCAGCACAAGGGGAATTCGTGACGAGTGGCAATTGGAAACTGTACTGACAGGGTGATTAATCAGCAGGTCCCACTTAACCCTACCACTGTTCAGACCTCCTCCTGCCATCAGTCAATTCATTAAGCTAACAAAGTACTACCGGTAATGACTTTCACAACGAGCCGAGCACTTCAATACTACAGCTAAGATTAGAGCACACTTAGACCATTTCAATTCTGTACGTTGGAAGTTAGTGTCAATGTATGCATACATTCAGGTGCTGTAGGGGGTGCCAACTATTAGCAATTGATTTTAAGCGATAAAACTATTCCGTTCTGTTTTAAATTATATGAGTCAACAAAAATTTTTTGTGATTACTTAATGCTTTTTATGTGATGTGCATCTTCCAAATCAGCATTATAAATTTAAAAAAAAAATTGTAAGATAGGTACTATAAAAGTAATAAAATTTATAAGAAAGCAAAAAATCAATTTGTATTAATAAAGTGAAGTAATACGCTAGCATAACACAAAAGCCACGAACTTACAAAATTATCGGTAATTGAATAAGTGGCGAGGTGAAACCCGCCTAAACCAATTTTAAATTAACTAACATCAATAACAATCATCAATTTGAGTGAAGAAGTCTAATTAAAGAAGCCGTTACAAGTTACCTCCATAAATCTGAACGGAAAACAATACAAGCTATCCATTACTCAGGCCTATGGTTCTTCACGAATATTCCAATGAGGAAACTTTGAGGCCGGTCCAGACAAATATAGTTTTTTAATGACTACCACGACCACTTTCCAATTTGTTATCTCCCACTGAGGGGCAACTTTAGCCATATAAATCAAATTTAAGTGCAAGAATTTAATATTGCCAAGATATATGATATTGCTGCATCGATGTAAGGAACGGAGCTTTGGCGTGTCGCGGGATTGCACACCGTAATTTTAAGTAATTCACTTCGTTATCTATTGGAACAAAAAATCTATTTCACTTTAATCTATTCCTTTTGTTTTCGAGAATCCTTTGATATTATTTCATTATCTTTAGATACCTTTCTTTGAATTGTTTTGGACGAAGATTTTTACAAACCTCATAATCGTTAAACACATTAGCGGTCCGCTTTGTTGTTAATATAAATCTGAAAATCTTTGAGACAATCAGATTTTACTAAATCTAAGGAGAACGAAATACGTCCTATGTTGTGGAGGTAATAATAATGATAGCGGCGACAGAAAACAGCGTCGCCAACAATAGGGCATTATTCAAAATTTGCCCTTTATTGTTTCGCATAAAACATGTTCGTGGTGACAACGGCGTGTCGCGTGCCTATTTGTTTCATGTTCAACACCAAATTATGCAGATAAGCGAATGAATGGTGGAAACTTAGTCGTAGACTGATGCAAATTAACTTCACCATCCTTCCATTCGACGCTTTTCATCAGCACCACAAAGTTTGAAACAGATACGACTGCGTTCTACGATATGCAGAATTGTTAATCAAAATTATCGAGTAAGTTGTTCAGCGGTGGTGTTCGATTTCATAACAATTGTTTGTGTGGTTCAAACAATACTTCTTAGCGATCACATCAATTAATAGAAAGTCTATTAAGTGCTGTATTTCTGCTTATTAAAATCAAGTACTTCTCTTAGAAGGGTGGTTTACCCACCCTAATATAAAATAAATAATTACCCACTCAGTACAGAACGTTTCGAATTCGTAATTAAAATTATAACTTTGGAACAAGGAGTGATGAGAAAATGTTGGTTTTCCATTTTACTTGAGGACACTTTACCAAAGTACCTGCTGGACTTTTGTCGCCTTTACCGTAGAGTTTAGCAACGACGCGATTAGTGCCAATATTATTAGAAAACTTGGAAATTAACTTCAAATCAGAAATGTAATAAATTGAAATTCCTTTTATCAGTTATTTTATTGGAGAATGTTGAGGCAACACTTCATTAATTAAAAACCGATTAATTTCAGGTCTCTCAATATCGTGAAAAGCGCCGTTTTATAATTTTCTCATTAAATATTTATGATCTTGTCTCATTTGCGTAACGATTCATCCGCTTAATTTAAACCAGCCAAAAAGAATAAAAAATTAAAAGAAAACTATTTTTAAGAACATTTGAAAAGGATTCTTTAAAAGATTTCGTGTGTCTGTGGCAAAACCACTAGGGGTCCGTGGGGCTCAAGCGTCACTTGACTTATGACACATCGACAGGCCAAGTTTATTCAACGGTCCGCTTCGAAGACAGCACAACAATCTGTGGAGTAGTGTGCAAACTAGTTATATTATTATTGATTTATTTTTATTCCGTTAAAATCTTCTTTCGAAATGTTTTAATGTTTTATTTTATTTTATAGTAACAGTTGTATTCATTCTATAGAGAAATGAGCTATATTTTAATTGTCCTATACTTACAGCTTAAAAGTTTTTTATGTGATTAATTTCACTATCAAACAATTGACGTATTACTTTTTTAAACAAATTTCCATAATTCCAAAGCTTTGCTATGCTAAGCGTTGCTAGCTAAGCTTTTCTGGCTATGTTTTTTACAACTTCAACCCGCAATTGAATGAAGCACAACAAACTATTTCCGACCCATTCCAAATTAAAATTAAAACTACAATAACGCGAAGCGACTCAACGGCCGCCTCTGTGCGCGCATTGTTTGCTAACGAAGCGTCGTCCCGCCACCAAGCTCTACACTTTAAACCATCAACGGTGTACAGCTCCTTCGGAAAATATTGCCCTAGCTTTTTATCGTCTTGTTTGAATAATGGCTGTAAACGTACTTGGCCGCCATTCGAGCAAGGTGTCAGGAAAACAGCTCGAGTTCGAACCACTAACGGCACTTGTTTACACAACCCGTCAACTTTTGGCGGTTCACAAGTGTTTTCCAACAGTTACTGGCGGAATGTAATGTAAGCACTTCCACAGATAGTGCTCAAAACCGTTTTCGTGGGTCTTTGCTTTGGCAATTTCGGTTTGTGTACGTAGGTGCGGTTTGGGTGTAGATACCGTATACCAATTTTTTTGTGTGAGATAGATACTTACATATCGGTTTTCTGTTCACATTTTTGTTGTAGGAAGGTCATCTGCTCCTGTGTTAGACACGTTTCAACAGATTTTATTAAAATTAGGTACTAAGTTTTCAGTTATAATTTAATTTTATGACTGAAAAATTTACGTTCTTAGAATATTTTACAGACCCGTGTTTTTATTTATAGCCCTAAAAGTTGACGATCTTTCTTAATTTAAAACACCATTAAAGGTAATTTTATCCATAATTTACTATTACTAAATTACTTTACTATCCATACTATAATAAATTAATATTATAAATGCGAAAGTGTGTCTGTCTGTCTATCTGTCTGTCAGTCTGTTACCTCTTCACGCTTAAACCGTTCTACTCCGTTCTTTCTCACTGCGCTCCAATTCCGATTAAGTCAAGAAATAAGTTGTGTGGGCTTTAAAAAAACTCGGTCGATTTCCACTCTTGCAGTCTTTTCTTTTTCCCAAATTGGCGGAGCCCAAAAGGAGGGTAATGTTTTTCAACATCATATTATCATTTTTCTGGATTAAAAGTGCTTAATGTTTTAGGCACAATATTGATTTTGTCTTTAAACTCATTATTATATTTGTATATTGTAATTATACCGATGCATTTACTTTAATTACTCACTCAGGTCGAAGTTTAATTATAACAAGGTGCTTATTCAATCTTCGCCTCGCCTTCTACACGAACGTAATTCGGACTCATTTATTTTCAAGTCAGGCTTCAGTGATTGAATGAACTGAACTAAATGCTCTGATTTCTTCACTCTTTTTCTTTCAATCTGTTTTGTTTGAAACTAACTCGAGCGTTGCAATGCTGTACTTGCTAATCCTGAAACCACTAACAGCCTGAGAGATTGATAAATATTTCATATCTCCTAACTACATAGGTGTCAATAACGTAAAGTTTTATGATTCATCATCTGCCTAGCCTTTTCCCAACTATGTTGTGGTTAGCTTCTAGTCAGCAGTATTTTCCATGGAGCGACTGCCCATCTGACCTCCACATCTCAGTTATTATGGGTAATACGATACCTTTTGGTAAGACTTGTTGTCAGACTTTCGGGCTTTCGATGACCCGTAACGACTGTCAAAAATCCACGAATGACAGCCGGGACCAACGACTTAAAGCGCTTTCCGAGGCATGGTGGGGTATGTAAAGATGGTCACCCATTCACGGACCAACCGCGGCAAGCATAGCATAGGCTACATTTGCCGCGGTCAGGTTAATCTGATCGATCGGTCCGTGCGGCTGTTATTAGATACTTAGCCACGAGCCCCTTTATGATAAATGTCAAGTAATCATTACTGAGCTGATTATGTCGCTGTTAAGTTCTTGTTAATAACCTCATAGGAGTTTCAATGAGGTTCTACGTAAGCT
This sequence comes from Oligia fasciuncula, assembly GCA_963082905.1. Classification (NCBI taxonomy): domain Eukaryota; kingdom Metazoa; phylum Arthropoda; class Insecta; order Lepidoptera; family Noctuidae; genus Oligia; species Oligia fasciuncula. The sequence goes on from OY720387.1 coordinate 11,122,813, forward strand.
GCTATGCGAGAGTCCATTATTCCAAAGAGATAAGAAAACTTATTTTCAGGCTTTTCTTTTTGATAGCTTTAAGAAGAACAGTGGGCTTTTAGGGACTAATGACCTACCTACCTACAATAGCATAGCTTGTTTAGTTTTTTTAGTTTTATTTACATTCAAGGGCCCTAGGGTATCATCATCATTCACATATTCACAGATTTTGATTTGTTTGTGGAAGAATGGTAAACGAAACTGTCAGAATATGTAAATTTTGTGAGAAGAATGTATGACTATGTGTCATGTGTGTGTGTATGTGTTTCTTTAAGTACGATTCTATTAAGTCCTACGGAATATGTTTGTTTTTTACGTTTTTATATTTTTGTTATTTTTTTTTATTTTTCTAATGTGTTTAGAAGCCAATTATACTAAATTGGGTTCGGTCATTTCTTTTTAAAATAAATAAATTCGTAAATAAAATTAATGTTCAAATAATTCTCTTTTGTCCACAGTAACCTCTCTGGAAGGAGAAATAGTCAACCTAACGAAGGTGACTCGCTCCGAGATGGGCGCATACCTATGCATCGCAGCCAATGGCGTGCCTCCCTCAGTGAGCAAGAGAATAATGCTGCATGTACACTGTGAGTATTCATTACAGATAAGACAACTGATAGTAGGGGGAGACAAATGTAGCTTGAAATGTAGGGGAGTGAAATGAGTTATTATTATTCCGTGTCTCTTGTGTGTCGCTGGTGTAATGATACAGTGTAATACGATGCTAAGACAGTTAAAAGGTTAAGTACGAGGTATATCAGTACTGTAGCTTTTAAACGCATTTGGCTTTACTTTTAAACAGAATCTTACCAAGCAAACTTTCAAAACATCATACATCGATTATTCTTTCAGAAATCTGGCACACTAAATTGAATACATTATCACGCTGTTCTACAGCTGTAGCTACATATTGAGTGCGTTATATTTAAATGAAAATCGGAACCAAATCAGTCATACAAAAACGTACCTGAAAATTAATTCTCTAACCCAACTCACAGGGACCCAATCCGATTACGCATTCACGACATGTATCAATTCAATCATCGATAAAGTCTACTCGCTTGCGTAAAGCACGAGCAAAAAGCGTTACGTTGCGAACTCACTTATCAAACGATCGTCCTAATTTATAACCAGGAGTTATTCAATGCTCGGGTGGTCTCAAGTTCTCAACTTTTCACGTGGAGTGGGTAGTAAATGGAGTGCCCACATGAACATTTTACTGTTAATTTCTACTCGATGATTTTTTTATAAAGTTACGTCTGTCATTGGATGGTTGTTCAATGTTCATGCCACATTTTTCTATAAATATACATGATTTAATCGAAGGACTACAAATTTCCAGTACTGTTGCTAATTATAAGTACAATTTTGACTGTAGAGTTTCACAGCAATATGCACAAATTTTACCTATGAATAATTTACGTGTTGTTATTAGATTCCAATCGAGACCAAAACTAGTCGGGCATACCTACATAAAACATATCATGCAAAATAAACTTGTCATGCTTCATATTTGAGCACATGTATTTTCCCTCGGTAACCTGATTTATCACTCCATTTGCCTACTACTCCGTGACTGTAACACACCGGCCCCGCCGGCTCGAACACGTAAGCAATTGGGAGATTTTCGTGTTATCACGTATCATCTTCGGTGCGTGTCTTGCATCCGAATGACTCGCACCAAAGCGTAGAAAGTTACTGCCCCGTTGACTATTGGAATTTAGTTTTAGTACCGTTTTCAATTATAGATGAAATCGTCTGATAAATTTGAGTTACAATATTTTGTGCGCTGTGTATTATCGCGTGTGAGTGAGAGTGAGATAAAATGTTTCTTTGCATATCACTTGTTTAATGAAATTCTATCGTATCTTAGCATAGCTAAATTTCGTAAAATTGCCGTGGCTTAAATACGAGCTACGAAGTTCGTAGCGACTACAGCGTAGACATAACTTTCCCTAGATTTTGTAAACTTCTGTTAATTTAACAAAAACTGAATCTGTATTTTTGTATAAAGATACAGTAACGGTTTCGACTGGGGTTCGGGTTAATTACGTAACACGCTATCTGTCAGACTTTCATTTTGACAGTTTAACCACATTCATTGCGTTATTTACGTTGTTGAGCAGACAATGTTTTTGAACTTTGAAGCAATGGATTAGCAATATCGTTTAATAAAAAACTATTCAGATTATGATTGAAACTTTGTTACGCAATTAGGGTGTGCAGGTCCCGATTTTCTCAACCACTCAACAAAATACTCAACTTTCTAATCGATAACACCTTTCTCCAGAACCCGACTAGTTTTACAAATATTTCCGTAGACACAATGCATTGCAGAAAAAGAAAAAAAACGTGTACTAACGTTTATCTCGGGCCAGCACTCAGACAAATTAATCTCCTATCTGGCCTGATCAACCGTTCGTATTCGCACGCAGATCGCAAAATCACTGCTGAAATTATAGTGTGCCCGCACAGGTGCATACGCCCATTTCCATTTGCATGGATAGTATGATGCTACTGGGAATTGATGCTGATCAATTCATGAATCTGAAAACCGATGACAGTGTAACTATTTTGTTAAAGTTTAGTTTGTCGGAAAAATATATGTTCGGTTTTTTTCTTCGTGTGAAATAAAATGAACGAGAGTTTGTGAGCAACTAATTATACGATGGTTTATTGAGAGTTGCATTTTGAACTTACTTCCTAAATTAATGAATAATGATCAGACCACTCTATCCACCAAATTATAACGTAACGGGGAACGTACTACCAAGATAAAAAATCGAATGAAATCTTGTCCTTACCCAGGACAAGATAAGTCATAGTTTACCTGACTGCTGAATTTCATCGAATCCGTTCAGCCTTTAAGGCATTAAAAAGTCAGACAAGAACAGACAGATAAACAGAGTAACTTTTGCATCTAAAATATTGGTATGAATGGGTAACGTACAGATGCCAGCAAATCAAGCTACTACAATCTGTCAAATATCTTTAATAGATTTTCAACTTTATAGCTAAAGCATAAGGTTCAAAATTTATTGGGAAAATTTTACAGTTTCGGATAGCTTGATGTGCTGGCGTCTGTACAAGAAGACAACTTACATAATTAATACTAAAAACGGCAAATAATACGGCCACATAAAGAAGCAGAAGGCACCTGTGAACTAATAACATCCCAGTGATTGCACATCCGCCGACTTCATTAAAGCATTATACCGGAAGGAACGTTCGCTCCAAATGACTTTGAGGATCATATTCAGGAGAACAATTACGTATGGCTTGATTATTATGAGAGTGATGATGGTAAAACAGCAAGGAGTTTACATTGTGAGTGTGCCTATCTTCTTCTATATCTATACATATTATTTATTTAATACATCAAGCACATAAATGTACAGAGGCGGACTTAATGCCATAGGCATTATTTTTTTATATATATAAATTTAAGTTACTTTTCTTAGCTGTGTGTCACGTTGGTCTTCTAAACTACGCAACGGATTTTGATGCGGTTTTCACCGGAAAACATCAGATGTGTGCGATGCATGTGGAAGACATGTCGATGTGTTGTCAATGGTTGTCAAGTCGTAAACAGTGCAAAGCACGGGTGGGTCGCTCGTTTAGTCATTTTAATTATTCTATATGTCACTTAAAAATAGTTTTTCGATGTATGCAAACATGTAATAAATCTAGCAGAGTGTGGATGAGAGTCATAACAATTGTTGAAACTAAACAAGAGCCATCCAACGGCCTTTACAAGGTCGTCGGTTCACCTTGTGGGAGGCCTTCCAACGCTACGTCTTGTTGTCCTTGTGAAGGCAGCAGTAACCCGTTGGATGTGAAAAGCACAGAACCGGTCAAAGTGGAGGAGGCCTATGTCCAGCAGTGGACGTCTTTCGGCTGAAACGATGATGATGATGAAACAAGAGCCTAATGCTCTTTAAGGTGGCTTATATCCGTTTTTACTAACACTAATAAGGAATACCTTAAATAATATTACAAGTTGGATTTTCAACTCTTTGCGCCGAGCCAGCCGTTGAAAATTAAACAGTAGGTTCTTGTTTAGGCATAACATTTAGATGTTTCCTAGTATCAGTGAAAACGAGCATTAGTAAAATAAAGAAACACCGAACATGTATTTACTTGTAAGTCAGTTTCTAAAAACAATAACTTAATAATATTATTAACAATTCCTATATTCAAAAATGTTATTAACATTGTTAGTTAAAGCTAAATAACTAGCGTCATATAAAAGCCAGTAAATAAAATCAGCCGTTGTATAATGTATGTATATATTTGCAGCGATCCATCAACGTTCATTGAAAATTTATAAAAGGGTTTTTATTATTACAATGATAAACAAAGCCTTCAATCACCAAAGCTGTCAGGTAAACATACGAGACTAAATTGTGTTATCTTTTATGTATACATTACCGACTATTTTATTAAATTATCTATTGTTGAATCCATACTAATATTATACATTCGAGAGTAACTCTGTCTGTATGTTACCTTTTCACGCCTAAACCACTGAACGGATTTCGATAAAATTTGGCTAGGAGATAGATGGCATACTGGGGAAGGACATAGGCTACTTTTTGTCCCAGTACCAAGTTCCAGTGGGATAATTTTGAACATCAGCGCTAGGGAAGCCGCGGGCAGAAGCTACTTCTTCTATATTTCACTAGCTGTGCCCCGTGATTTCACTTGCATAAGTGTCGATCCCGTGGAAATATCGGGTTATATGTGTTAATCCTGGTATTAAACTATCTGTGTGCCAAATTTCATCCAAATCCGTTTAGCCGTTTGTGCGTGAAGAAATAACAAACACACAAACACACTCACAAACTTTCGCCTTTTTAGGGTTCCGTACCCAAAGGGTAAAAACGAGACCCTATTACTAAGACTTCGCTGTCTGTCCGTCCGTCTGTCCGCCCGTCTGTCCGTCCGTCCGTCTGTCTGTCACCAGGCTGTATCTCAAGAACCGCGATAGCTAGACAGTTGAAATTTTCACAAATTATGTATTTCTGTTGCCGCTATAACAACAAATACTAAAAACCAAATAAAATTTATATTTAAGGGGTAATAGGTAATACGGGCTGGTTTCCGCAACTCCACGTCAAAGCTCGAAGGGGGCATACAACAAACGTGTTTTTTTCGGCGTTTTTGCCTTGTGGTACGGAACCCTTCGTGTGCGAGTCCGACTCGCACTTGGCCAGTTTTTAATATTCGTGTGATGTCTGTTGATACAGTAATTTCCGTCAATTGAGACTATCCTATTTTTCCTCAGGTTGTGAAAAGAAAAATGTTGCTGCTTAGATGAGCAGCCATATTTTTCTTTTCACAATGACTATAATAGTCATTGTGAAAAGAAAAATCTGTTTGCCAAGTTTTATGTTTTTACAATAAATAGATTCATTTACTTATATAACCATTACCGAATCGGTGTTCAGTAATGGACATTAAAGAACTATCGAAAAATAAAACATGAAGAAAAATACTAGAAATATTTCGAATCAAGTAATAAACACACTTTAAAATATCATCTTTGTAAGGATTTTCTCTCAGGTACCAAACCATAAATCTATCTCATTTACAGGACCGAACTGTTATGGTTTCTTACTTTGTATTGCCCCTTCAAGTTCAGACAATAACCGTAAAAGACGGAAAGGTAATAATAGTATAATTCCAGTTCCAGTGTCTGGTTCCCTCGCTTTTCACTTCAATGTGCCTATAAAAGTTTTTTGTATGGTTAGCGGGTCACTGGACGCTCTGACGCGTTGTCCACTGCGTATTTGCATTCTGTTATTGGCTGTCCGGTGTAAACATTCTGATTGGATATACGAACGAATCTACTAAATAACTCACCAACTTATTTAGGTTAGGGAGTAACGTCAAATAGTGAGTTTATGAAGTGAATAAAGTACTAGTTTGACATACACCTTAGACATTACGCTCTATAAATATACACTTGAGATACTTGACATTTCATATCTCGTATCTATAAAACAAATAAAAGCCAACGTCGTCTGGCGACAACCGAGAGAAATTCACTTCATAGAAACGCAATTTCAAGCGAACAAACAAACTACTGCCGTCTGAAACCCTTCCACTCAGTTTAATTACTTCACAAAGAATGCGTCGCGTTCGCTCGATGAGGAGACAAAATTAACGCTCTCAAATATTTAATTTAAATTTCCTCCCCCGAAAACGAATGATAACAGCGGGCTGGGTGGACTTGCGGCCGCGGAGGTACGTAAAAACACTTTTTAGAAGCAGAAGTGAAGCAATTCATTTGTAGCAGCAAATGCCACGTAACGCGATGAGTCTCTTTTAGTTGATTCACTGGAGCCCGGACGACGGTAAATTGAGTTTAGAGAAAAAGAAACACGCCAAACGAAGTGAACAAATCGCGATCAATTTGCAAAGAGGATCCAGCAGTTAGGGATAATTAATTTTAGGATGTATTTTCTCTTGTAGTGTTAATTCCGAGCTCGCCCTGATTTATAAGTTTGTCTGCGTTCAGATAGCGAAGTGAATGCAACGTATTTGTAAGGATTGTTAGGTTAAAACTGCAGCTCGAGAAATTCCAAAGTCAACTAAAACAGGTAATAGCTACAAAACGCCAAGAAATCCGAAAATGGGGAAAGCGTGTGCGCCGCTCGGTTAATCAAACTGTCACTTCAAGAATTCCGCGCGGAATCCTTCCCGAGAAAACTCCCCTAACTTTTGATTGCTGCGAGAATTCCTATCTACTTATACAGTTAGGGATTGCTTAATCACGTTCTTTAAGTTATATACTGCGCACTCAGCACACACGATATAATTTCAATGTAAAATATTCCGCCGCTTTAACTCTTATAAAATACAACTGAATAAAACGCAATTGCAATTAGATTAACATCTCGACTGTTCATTATTCCGCTTTATTTAATAAGCAAAAGGTTACCCTCGTAGCCCCTTAGAGTTATTAATTAGAACAAAAATTCTGATCGTTCAGATTTTGTTCGCTAAATTGGCCACTCAAACTCGTAAAAGCCGTCCAAAGGAACTTAACGACGGTCAAAGAGAATAACCGCAAATAAGCTCCGATCTAAGGTCGTGGAAGAAAATTCCGTTTTCCTTAATTCACCCTAAATAGACTTTTGGGGATGCTGGTGCGATTGTTTACATTTTCGAAATAATCCGTTCGCTTTAAGAACGACTTGACGCTTTCATTCCGACATTTCAACCTTTTGGTATCTTTTCGAATCAGGGCTTTTGTTAATTGCGAAACATCTTTTGATTCAAATAAAAGCATTGTGAAAGTCCTTTTAGGGCTTAATATATTTTTGGTACAGATGAGTAAATACAATTTTCAAAGTAATAATGAATGGCGCTCTAATTTGGAGTTTGCGTTGGATTACGATCATCACTAAAAAAACATGAATGTTACGCTACGAACTAACCGTACCCTGTCTGAAACTGTAGTTTAATTGCGTGCAAACATCTAGTCCGTTAAATAGTTAATGCACACAGAAGTAATGCAGCCAAGCGGGATGATATTCAGCGTAAACACCTGACAGACGCAGTGGAGTTTTACCAAAGTGGCGGAGCGAGGATGCAAACAGAGTGCGCGAGCGACGCGACGTGACGCGGCGATAGCGACTCGCTGCGCACTGTCAACAATATCACAAGTTGCCAACTAACTCATAATTTTTGGGAAACTCGTGTTTCACACACAAACATTTCCAGTAGGTATGTGTCTTGCCATACGCTATTATAAACGTCACATTTAATAAAGAGATTAAAAGATTTCAAGAGACTTCGTCTACTTTAACAGCTACGCTGTCGTAGCAGTGGCGTAGCGGCTACGACGTAGCCACGCAGTCACTACGGCGTAGCTACTACGACAGTTTTTTGGTTCATAAAAACAATTATCGTATTTTATTTAAACAAAAGCACAATATGGTTTTATAGGCTGTAATAAAACTAGCTGTATATAAAGACCTTGTTGAGCAGACACAAATTTTCGAACATATGAAGCAATGGATTAGCATTAGCAATATCCTTCAAAATGATTCAGATGTGTTACGCAATTAAGTAGGGGCCCATGGCTAAATAATAACAGCAGCACAGGTCGAACGATCAGGTTAAGCTACGCTTGCCGCGGTTGGTCTGTGGATGGGTGACCATCTTTACATACCGTGACCTCTCCGTGCCTTGGAAAGCACGTTAAGCCGTTTGTCATTCGTGGATCTTTGACAGTCGTTACGGGTCGTCAGAAGCCCGAAAGTCTGACAACCAGTCTTACCAAGGGGTATCGTATTACCTAGTAACTGAGTTGTGGCGGTCAGATAGGCAGTCGCTCCATGTAAAATACTGGTATTCAGCTGCATCCGGTTAGACTGGAAGCCGACCCCTACATAGTTGGGAAAAGGCTAGGCAGATGATGAGTGTGTTACGCAATTAGGGTGCAGGTGTGTCCTTTGATGTCATCCTAGAACCAAATTTTTTTAACAAAATAGTCAATTCTTAAAAGCAAGTATCAAAACCACTCAATTTTCACATTCGCAACAGGATAGTCAAAACCATAACTCATTACCGAAACAGATTAGATCGTATCATGTTGAACGCTCACATGAACGTAAAAGTTTATTCGAAACTAATGCAGCTCACCCTGCAATATATTAACGTCATTTCATTTATTAACGCGACCGTTTCATTAACTACAGCTAATAATATGACGTCATGCTGCAGTTGACTGACATGTATGAATGATTTTATAAGCAAATGCCGGTCATTTTGAACGGTAGGAAACTTGAACGGTGCATTATTGCCTTGAACCCTGAAGTATACCTGTATAAGTACAAAAGTATACTTGTATAAGTACATTAAAGTGCATTTCTGCTTATTCTTTTGATGAATATGAGTAGTAATTATTACTTTTTCAATAAATAATCATTAGAGAGCCAGCGGTGGCCCTGTGGTAACGGCCGCGACTTTTGGGTTGTAGGTAATGAGTTTGAACCCAAGCCGGCACTTATTTTGTGTAAATCATTTTATCACCACTGCTTTCAAAAACGGTGGAGAAAAATATCGTAATGAAACCGGCACCAAAAAATCAAAGTTTATGGCCCACTCCCTCTCACAGAGGGGCGGCCTGTATCCCAGCAGTGGGAACATTATAGGTTGATTATGCATTCATTAGAACTAAATTAAACATAACAGTTCTAAATGGCATAATTTAATTACAAAAATTAACAATGAACTCACTTAATGAAGGAGTAAAAATACAATTCGCGGCTCGGCTATCTTTTCCAGACTACCATTTGATGGGCTGGAATCTTAGGGAGAATAAAAGTCTTTATTATCTGAATTAAAACTGGAACAAAAATCTATGCTCTATTTGCTACTTTTTCAGTCGTAATATTAAACAGTATTCAAATAAAAAATCAAAAGTATTTTAATGTAGATATGCATTCCTAATTTATTGCAGCATGAATATTCAGTCATCTTGTGATAATGAAGTAAATAGTGTGTCTGCAGTCAAATCGCTGGGGGAACAAGATATTCATTCTCATAATGATAACTTACACAGGCAGACTATATTCTCATTGGATATTAGGATGATAATAATCAGCCTTTTTTGAACCTCAAAATTACATAAGACTATTATTAGACTAGTCTATTATTTAACAGAAATGTAACTAAACCACAAACACAAGCATTACAGCAACATGTTTATCGTACACTAAAATTCAAGTTTGCGTTATTTCAAACATTCTCCTTTATTAGTGCGAAAAGTTATAAATATAAAATAACATGTTCTGAAACTGTGCAAGCAAACCGTATGCATACCATGCCAAATGCAAAGGCTTTGAACGCGTATTTATAAGCGGAAGGCGAAAATAGCACGTAATGTTACAAAAATGTGAATGAAACCATTCACTAGGTTCGTGCCATTTTTGGAATATTGTGTGGTGAATGAAAATATATGATACCTATATTTTCTTACTGTACGTATAAAAGGGCTAGAAATGTCATACAATGCAAAAATATATAAAAACTATATAGTAAATCTAGTTGATAGTACACGTTTGTTACCATAATGTTTTAAAGTGTAAGTTATTTAACTAAACTCATTTCGATAAAGAAACTCTTTAAGATTTTATCAATTGAATATTAATGTTTACAATTTAAATCTCCTTTCATATTCTCAAAAAGTTTATTTAGTTAGCATAATTTACTTGATAAGAAAAAGTGGTGCTTTAAAATCTTTCTAAACAAACGTAAAACTAATTTTAAAAGAACTCGACTTCATCAAGATAATCTGAAAAACTATTTCATTACATTTATGCGAATAAGGTTGATAAGATAAGCGTAATCTTACAAAACGTTTCTATTATTCTTAAAATGTACTTAGATAATTTTGTATATCAAATTAATTTGTATCTATGTCACATATTTCAATTCATATGTATGTGCTTTCTAAGCACGTTAAGCCGTTGGTCCCGGCTGCCATTCGTGGATCTTTGACAGTCGTTACGGGTAGTCAGAAGCCCGAAAGTCTGACAACCAGTCTTACCAAGGGGTATCATATTACCCAGTAACTGGGTTGTGGAGGTCAGATAAGCAGTCGCTCCATGTAAAATACTGGTATACTGGTATTCAGCTGCATCCGGTTAGACTGGAAGCCGACCCCAACATAGTTGGAAAAAGGCTAGGCAGATAATGATGATGTATGTACTTTCAGAGTTTATCTTGGACATTACTGACATCAGTGAAGGAAAAACATCGTCTAAAGTCGCCAACGTCGTGCCTTCTCAGTATGAGAATCTCTTGCCCTAGAATGCGACAGTAATAGGCTTGTATATTATATATTCATCATCATCATCAATTCAGCCGAAACACGTCCACTGCACCGTATCCACTGCACTGTATATTATTAGTGGTTAATACATCGTCACTACAAATATTGGAGACAATTAGAAAAAAAAAGAAATAAAATACGTTTATTTGCGGCAAACATGACGCATAAAAATAAAAAAACTGGCCAACTGCGAGTCGAACTCGCACACGAAGGGTTCCGTACCACAAGGCAAAATCAACGGAAAAAAAAAACACGTTTGTTGTATGGGAGCCCCCCCATATTTATTTTGTTTTGTTTTTAGTATTTGTTGTTATAGCGGCAACAGAAATACATAATTTGTGAAAATTTCAACTGTCTAGCTATCGCGGTTCTTGAGATACAGCCTGGTGACAGACAGACGGACGGCCGGACAGACGGACAGACAGCGAAGTCTTAGTAATAGGGTCCCGTTTGTACCCTCTGGCTACAGAGGGGGGAAACAATCTGACCGCGTTCCATGTTCGGATGCTCTCTCTTTTTCAGCTGCTTGAGCCAGCTGTCAAAGTTTCGGCAAAACGGCTGTTATTGTTTATGAGAAATAAAATATTTTTAATTTGATTTTTTTTTATATATTGTATTATTTTTCAGTAGTTACAAGATATGGGGCTTCTTTGTATTTTTATTTTTACCTTTTCACTGGACTGGTTTTAATGTATAACACTTTTGTTCCCAGTTCATCCACTGGTGCAAGTGCCAAACCAGCTGGTGGGTGCTCCGACGGGCACTGACGTCACTCTTCAGTGCCACGTCGAGGCTTCACCCAAAGCTATCAACTATTGGACCAGAGAGAACGGTAAGAGCTTCCAATAATAAATTTCCAAGTTTTCGAGAACAAAGTTTAAATCTGTTAAAGACTTAAACAACGACAAACTCAAACAAAACAACAACAACTGACCATCAACAACAACCGATACATCAATTCAATTGACTTTGACTATGCGTCGTATGACTACATTCAAGTATTTTTTCCCAAACTAAGTGCAAAAGTCAAATTGCTAATTAGTTGGGCACACTACATTTGAGTTCATTAACCTTTAGGCAAGATTAATGACGTAAGCTTAGTACCTAGACTCAGCACAAACTTTACCAGTAGCATAAAGGTTGCTGACCTATTTCAATTTATATAACCATCGAGCAAGACTGATTTCTGAGACTAGATGTTTAAGGAGTTATCGGGTTTTTCCATCTGGAATTTTTCAGTAGCAGCCCAGAGTTTGGATTTGTGCCAATTTTGGCAATAGGCTCGCCCGGGGTATTACATGGGACTTGAACATGACTGGAGAAACGTGGGCGTATTATGGGCACACCTTTGCCTTTGAGAAATTCCTAGTGTGGCGCAATGTTAAAAAAAAAAAACGCTTCGCTTCGGCGGTGATTGCGTAACACACTATCAGTAGCAATGGGTTTCAATTTGACAGTTCAACAACATTCATTGCGTTATTTACGTTGTTGAGCAGACGAAGTTTTCGAACATATGAAGCAATGGATTAGCAATAAGCTTCTAAATGATTCAGATTGAGATTGATAGTGTGTTACGCAATTGGGTGCAACTTTATTTTATGTTATGTTATGTATAGATATTCAGCCCGACTGATCATCGCGATGACTTGTTATTCAGCAGAGAATACGATATTGTAACCAATCCTTTTAACCAAATCCCAAGGTGCCCGACCTTTACAACGCCCACGGCTGAAAAATTAAAAACCATTTTTTCCGAGAAATTCAATACCCACTATAAAGTCGAACACCTATTACTTAATATAACCTTCTATTAAGTAGTTCATACGTAAAGGATGAAGAAAGTCCTAACTGAAGCGTAAAAGGACATAAAATACTCCCAAAAAGCAAAGTTTAAGAAGCTTGAATAAATCTCTTGGTGACTGGTTTTATGGTGTCCAAACTTGGACAGACACCAAGGAGACTTAGCACAAAGTAGTGCGGACTACAAAGAAACACTCAACATTAGTCCACTACTTCTTCTTTGTGTGGCTGGCACGACTGTTGTGTGTCTAGACCTGGCGAATGCGCCGCTGGCGAGCCGCTTGCGAACTGCGCGCGTGTTGCTCGCGTGCGGTTACAGCCTACGTTTGGCGCGCCGCTCTGGTGCATCTCCGGCAAGGCTCGAATGGGGCGCGCGTGCAGCGCGCGCGCAGCTCGTGCGCACATAGCTTCTTTCACGTTTAAACTATGAGCATCAGTTGTGAATTTGCTTGCGCCGCTCGAGTACGGCGCGTAGCTTGCGCGCGAGCGGCGCGTGGATAGCGCAGGGGCTGCGTACGAACATGAAATTCACGCGCGCACTTCGCAAGCGGCTCGCGAGCGACGCATTCGCCAGGTCTGGACACACCTTATTTTAAATCTGGTTTTCCCAAATCTTTGCCACTTCCACGGTGTTGTCGGTGGCAGCGCAGAGGTCACTTTGACTGCATGTTTTGGAACACAGAGGGCAGGATAGGAGGTGGAGCATGGTTTGTGACACACCACAGTCTACTAACTTTGTCCTACATAATTGAGCAGTGAGAACAAGGAAATATGGGGGGCGGGATATTTGGCTAAAAGGCCAACACTCGATAAAATAGTCCAAAGAATTGGCTGTGGACCGCTGGCAAGGCAGCAAGGTTAAATAAACAACTAGGAATGTAACATATGTACATAGATGGTAAACAAAAGAGACCATTATTGAATACCAGGTCACGGGTTTACGACAAGAAAAAAAATAAATTTATTTAACCCAGGTTTAGGCAGGACAGCCTTTTTTTTTTTTTTTGCGGATGGGAAATCATCAAATGACCCCTCCCGCTCTGGGTGGAGCGGAAGGGAGTGTCAGACTCTTACTGACTAAAACCCACCCGTGTTCCTTCCTTAGCTCTTTATGTTCCGGGCCAGCGGTAACCCTTTCGGACAATCCCGCTGGCCCGGCAGGCGTCGGCCCTATGGGGCCCCTCCTCGATGCTGACATCTCTTTGAGGCGCGCGTGGAACACGTACGCGCCGTCCGGCACGGGCCTGGTCCTGATCGGACGGTGAGCTACCCATTACTCTCCGCCCGCAGGCCCGCGCCTACGGTAGCCGGGAGTCGTCGCGCGGCTCCCGACGCCCGGAGCGTCTCCCGCGGCGGCTGGGACGGGAGGCTCTCTCCCTGAGCCGTCCCGCCACCTCCTTCGCTAGCATGACTGCTTTGCAGAAGGAGGTGACTGCCTCCCACTCCATCTCGCCCCGGACCATGGCTTGCACCAGGGCCGGGCGCGAGAGGTCGCCGCCGCTGCCGATCGCCTCTACGAGGACACGGCGGTGCTCCGCCCAAGCGGGGCAGACCGCCACCGTGTGCTCCACCGTGTCCTCTGGGCGAAGGCAGGACAGCCTTAGCTTTACTTATGGTGGCAAGGCATCACTATAGGGAACCTGGATTAGTATCTAAAATAATTATCAATTCTCATTCCGGAGAAGAGACCTGACCCTTACATTGTGTCTGTTAGTATAAGCAAAAACTATGAAACGCGCTTAACAACAAAAAACACGTATCGAAAGTATAGAGTGATCGATGAGTATTTCCTCATTTCATGCTTCGTTTATCACCTTCCAGAATCAGTTAATGCAAGCTATTATTAGTATAATCTCTGATTGTGTTCTAAAGATGTTTACGAGCGGCGCAACTCATAAACTCTATTAAGTACTAAGCACGAACCTCGAGAACGGAATAAGCAACTAATTTCATTATTCATAAAGCACATTGAAAGCGTTAAAGCAGTCATTAAAAGGACCGTTATTCATGTTCCTACTATCCTCTTTGACAGGCCACGGGGCTAGTGCTTGCTTACAAGTTATTGCCGTTTTATGGACGTATTTAAAGGGAAAAAATATGCGGTTATTTCATGTCCGTTTTTCATTTCGCAAAGATTTATTTCTACTTTGATTATATGGCGCCTATGTTACGGCTTATTAACGACCTCATAATTATAGCGACGATGACATCGTGAAATATTGCTGTGCCACGAATTAATAAATGGACCTTGTTTATTGTCTAGGATTAAGGTAATTCGGTTTTGATAGAAAAACCAATGAAACGTCGGTTTTTAATAGAAAAACTAATGAAACTTGCCTGTTTCTGATTGATTCAAAAATAAAGTTTCTTTTGTCTCTACTCCCGTTACTGGGTTAAATAAATACGCCTTTTTACCATAGCCTTCCTTTACTTCACACTTTTATACTGTACCTTTACTATTTGTAGAAATAACGACTCAAAAAGCCATTTCAGCATTATTAAGTCGGCCGGGTAACATAAATAGCCGACCGTCAAAAGGCGAACTAAATTGGACACCGTGAAATATAACCTGTGAAACACCTGTATAAAAACACGTGCTAACTAATACAAATAAGGCTCTTAACCTAACAAAACATCAGAGAGGTCGGGAACTTCATTATTTCTCATTAAAATGGTGCACTAAATAAGCAACTTTTATCCTGAGGGTGGGATAAAAGTTGCTTATTTAGTGCTTGGGTGACAGATGGACAAAAGCACTCGGAGAGAACGAAAGGAGATGTGCCAGCGATAAGCTCAATATTTAATTTACGTTTGTTCTACGTATGTAGATGAAGGAAATAAAGATCAAATGCGAGAGATAATGTCGTGACTTTAACAAAACTGACCCAACGCCCGCGCGCTGTCGTAAATCCAAATATTCATAAAACTGACAATGCAGTGCTGGCATTTGTATAATTTCGCAATGTTTATGAAATAGAGATGCAGCAAATTGACATTAGTCGAGACAGACAGCAAACACACTGAAATTAAAAAAAACCTTGATCAGTATTATTTTTCACTTTTATTGCGTTGAAGACAGGCCAACGCAATTGGAATCCAACATGCCGAAATACGTTTTAGTCGAAGCGCTAGTTTTCAAGTGGATAATGCGTTGCAACAAACAGCCGGCACGGTCGGCGGACAACGGCCGGCCACTAAAGTCGAGTTAGGAATGGATTTACGGGTTGCGGGTCGTCCGGCGCCGTCCAGCGCCGCCCTGTGCCGTTCGCAGTCATCTGCCGCCCGCCACCGCACCGCATGCCGCGACATGTGTGAACGGACCTCGACCAAAACCCGATAAAACGAACAAAACTTTTTCGCAATGCGGTCTTTAAACTTATATTTTTTGTCGGTCTAATCGAACAGTTTATGCGGCCCAATGCGAGTGCAGTCAGGGTTTGCTGAAAGTTAGACGCATGGAAATTGAGATTTCGAAAGGATTTTTTGCCGATTGTTAATAAGAATTGAACAGAAATATGTGGGCGAGCAATGCGTGTTTATCATGATTTTTTACATTATATGGAAAATTGGCAAACTGATTACTACTGACCAGATAATTTTTTTTTTAACTAAACATTATTGTAAATATTTTTTGCACTTATCGCTCTCGCCACTTCACCTATTCTTAGCATAAGTCATGAGTTTCCTTTCATAACAGTGCTGTTCTATTCGAAGTTTCACATTCATAGGCATTAGGTTGAGAATTGTGCCTAATTTTGTCTAATTACGTAGAACAGAGTGAGAATCTTCAAATAAAACAGACGTAGCTGGAAACACCTTCGATTTTCACACAAATAAATCTAATACTGAAAATCGTGTTACGTTAATAATACCAAATACCATTCCATCATTTTCCAGGGAACAGTACCTATAGAACACACAGCCCATATAACATGACACAAAACCATCAAACCTTATCCCATATATTCCTCAAGATCTTCAAAAGAAATAAACAAGCCATAAATCCCTAACCTATAGGGGTCCCTCCTCGGTACTACGAAATAATTGGTTATACCCCAACCAGGCCGACGCATAGTGCAGGCAGATTTAGATGCAGTTACAAAGGCAACCGAGCTCGCTATTACGCGGTCGGAGCGACCACCCGCGCAAAAAGCGGACCAAATTCTATTACCGCCCGATATGCAACAAAGACCGCTGGCCCGCCCGCTTCAAATTGCTTTAGGTTACAGTCACAATATTTACTCTCACGTACGTACCACAATATTCGTGCAAATCTAAATTCAATTTCAAATATTACTCGCCGAAACTAAACCACCCCGGATTTATGCAGTTTTAGTTTTCTATCCCCAACAAATGAAAACACGTACCCAGTAAAAATGCACGTTCCGAAAACATAGACACTACCTAATTAATAACTATGCAAAAACATTTTCCAAAAGATCGCATTTCCGGGTTCACGCTTTTGATCTCTCGCGCTCTCCCTCACGCATTTGCACATTTAAATATTCATTATGGCATATTAATATTCATTATTTCGATAATATTCAATATTTTTTAAAGTATGCATGGCAATAAAACGTATTTTTATTGAATTTTTAATGCAAATTGCGAGTTTTAGCTTTGATAGCCTCAAACTTTATGAATTTTCAGAGTCGTTAACACCTTGTGTAACGCTGAAACTTTTAAAGCAATTAACAATCAAATGCTGAAGTGACGTATGGCACATATGTCTGGACCGTTACTAACAAACAGAGGGGTAGACGGCTCTTCTGCGGCCCATAAATTGCGGGGACTACAAATTAAATTAGGTAATACACGGGCGTGACGAGATGGGACAAGCGGCGTGCCGGCCGCACCGGACATGGAATGGGAGTGTCCGCCATTCGCAGCCAGGCCTTGCGACAACTTTTTGTTGTAATTTCAATCGGGTTTTATTTAAATAAAATTGCTTACTTTATTGTCGTGATGTACAGGTTATTTTTCGATGGTGCTTTTAACGAAACATTTTCGTTTCAATTTATAATATCATTGTCCATTTAAATTCAGCGATGAATATAGATTTTGTATTGTTTTAACTTAGACGGACACATTCTCATTGTCGAAGTTTAAATGACATAAAAAGACGAACTAGCCAAAAACATTACACAGGCACAGAAACAATAGGTATCATTGCAAACGAAACGCAAACAAAGCGAAACTATCTAACGAAATTCACCATTAATCTTCACTTCAACTTCTCAACATCATCGTCCATTCATTACCATTCGATACGCCTTCAATTGAATTCTGTAAACTGACAATTAATTAACAAAGTTGTCAACAATAAACAAAAGAGGGCGTGTCAGTGGCGGTTGGCCACCGTGGAGGTGTCAGTTGCATCAGAGCGGGCCGGTCGCCGCAGATTTGTGGTCTGCCGGCCCGAGCGCCAAAGCCACGTCTCTTGACAGATCTCGATGTCTTCGGCTTTGACCGCAGTTATTAATGAAGCTATTGTGATCGTGTTGCTATTAGTGTATTGCGTAAAGTTATTGTTTAGTCCAATTCAATTAATTAACCTTTATTTAACTTGAATATTATTTATTGTCAAAAATATTTAAACTATCATTTTCATCGGCAATGGGCAATGATGTCTGCTTTTAGTAATTTTACTTCCTACCCAGTTTTTTTTTTACACTAAGTTCTGGAGACTTTAATGCTTACTATCTGACCCGGCGAACTTCGTACCGCCTCTGAATCAATATGCTATATGAGAAAATTAACTAACTTATTTTTTTAAAGTAAATTTTTCCCATGTTTTAATAATTCTACTGCTATTTGGGGCAGAGACAAATCCAACAAATCAAAGATTATAAAAATCGGTCCAGCCGTTCTTGAGTTATAAATGGTGACCAACCCGACCTTGTTTTATTTTATTTAAGTATATAGATTTAGGCCTGTCAATTTCAAACTTTGCCGTTAACTGGCAAATTTGAAAATTGACAGTTCTATTAATAATTATACCACTAATCTATAATTTTCTTATTACAAATATATTATTTCTTGCACAATGTGATTCCCAAGTTGACTTGTAATAAACATGTATTACTAAAGATTTATTCTCAATCTTACTAGTTAAACTGTGTTCGGAGCAGTAATAACATTTAATGTTTTGCTACCATTTGCTGAGCAATATTACAACAGTAATGCGTTGAGTTCTAACATATGATAGCGCCTCAGGAGTAATAGTGCGCTGATGTTCAGGCCCCAATTTCAGTTCGGTACAGAACAATTTTGGACAATTAAGGATCTTAATTTATGCTTGTGATTTAGTTGCGAATTCGTTGCGTAGCTCATAGAATTTGAGGTTATGACTTGTTACAATTATTGTAACTTTAAACGCTTAATCGAGATAAAACGGTATCTGGTCTTTCTAAAAAAATGATCTAGTCCTTCAATGGACATGGTAAAGTACTTTTTTTATGTCAACAAAAAAGAAGCACCCAGAAATGTGTTTAACATCCTAGAACTTATAATAATGTCCTACACGTCGACTATTCAGAACATTAATTTCAGTTTATAATTTCTAATTTAAACTTTAAAAACAGTTCCTCAGATCTTACCACAAAACCAAAATGGCCGATGTCACAAACAACTGCTGCAATAGCGTATTATAAATAAAGTTTATTTCGAACTAAACTAATGCAATGAACTCACCCCAGTAATAAATTAATGCCATTTCATGATTAGAGCGACACCTCTACCCTTCGCGAGGGAATAATATATAATCATGAAGATGCTTTGTGTACATTCCTTTGGTATTGTTTTTTCCAAGGTATTGTTAGGGTTCGGTTTCCCTGAGGAGTGACAGTGTATAGTGCAAGTCAACTGCAGTCAAAAAGGCACGACTTTTTCACAATATCATCATCATTTCAGCCGAAATACGTCCCTGCTGGACAGAGGCCTCACCAAAGCACCGCCACTTCCACCGGCCCTGCGCCTCCCGCATCCAGTGGATTCGCAACTTGATAATATGAGTCAGGGAAATTCATTGCTACCAACTTAAATTGTCCGTATATTCAAATTACAACTGTCGTTCTTTGACAGCTGTCTAAAATAGTTATAACACGACAATATGACGTAGGGTGTCAATTTACTTAACAATTGACTTCCCTGTCTGTATAACCGCTAAGATTAAGCATATTCAAAAGCTGTAATAAAGTTTAACCCCGAATAAAGCCGCCGTCAATTGAAGTGAGATCAACCGTCGCGGGTATATCAGTGTGTAATAGAGCCACGGTCTTACGGCGTGATTAACGATCACATCAAGTCGGCGGCGACGTCGAACTCGCCGCGTTATATTACTGCGAAGTCGATAGTCACTGAATATTGAATGAGAAGAATTGTTAGAATTTGTGATAATATAGGTTTAAAGAGATAAGGTGGATGCATTGGTCAGTGCGTCCTGCCATGAAGGTGAACTTATTTTAACAACATTTAATGAAGACAAACATTGTATTGTACTCATGTGGTAAGACTATATACAATCATTACACAACTATTTACACTAGGTATTAAATTAAATGAGTAACAATACTCGTACAAATCTATTATAATAATAACTATAAAAAAGGACACGACGTTTAGACGTCGAAGTGCTCGTTCATATCTTTTTATCCAGAAACGGGCTCAGAACACGGGCAGTAATGCCACGTCGAATGGCAATCAAGCAAGAGGTCTGGCTCGTTCTTTGGCCAAAGAATTAGTCTTTGGCCAAAGAACGAGCCAGACCTCTGGTCATGAAGAGTAGATGTACATGTAGACGTACATGACATTTTTTCATTTTTTCTTATGTATGAATTGTTTTAAAATCATACGTAGATAGCTACTATGATTTTATATCTATGATCGAAAATATTACAGTACGTATAGATGTTTTGCAAATAAATTTGGTAGCAAAATAAAATATTTATAAATATAATACTCAATGCGGATGCACCATTTGCTATGATCCAATAATCCTATATACAAACGAGTGCCATACCCACTATCGGCTTAGTTTTACTAGTGAAATACATATGTAACTGATCCTCTCAAAACTTATTGATCTTTAATTATGTACACTTTTTTAAATTAATTAACTTCTTTAAACTGTTTGCGCTTTTAATGAATTTACTTTTTTAAAATAATTGAGCCTCTTTTTACCTTTGGGCCTTTTCTCACACCAAACGGGTTAGGTTAGGTTGGAATTATGACCAACTAGGCGCGACACAAATTGGCCACAGTATCTAAGTTAGGGTACTCCGACAAATGGGTTAGGTTACGCGAGCGCTACACATGGAGGCGGTGATTTTGCGGGCGCTTTCAAAAACCATCGCGCCAGGACCAGACGGGGTGCCCGCAAAGGTACTGGCTTTAGCGTTGGATGCGATGGAGGACAGGCTTAGAGAACTGTTCGATACCTGTCTGACGTCGAGACGGTTCCCTAAGCCTTGGAAGGAGGGTCGTTTAGTTTTGCTGCAAAAGGCTGGACGGCCCCCGGAGTCTCCTTCGGCCTACAGACCAATAGTGCTGCTGGACGAGGTGGGAAAGATGCTAGAGAAGATTCTCGCTACCCGCATCGTCCGGCATTTGGAAATGGTTGGACCAAATTTGTCGGACGCCCAATTTGGTTTTCGAAGCGGGCGTTCGACCGTGGACGCCGTTATGCGTCTCAAAACCCAGGCGATAGATGCGGTAACGCAACGGGAGGTGATGTTGGTAGTGTCATTAGACATTGCCAACGCATTTAATACTTTGCCATTCAGCTGCATCGAAGAGGCGCTCCGTTTTCATGGGGTGCCCATGTACTTGAGGCAGCTGGTGGCTGACTATTTGAGGGAGCGATGTGTTAGTTACCAGGGACGCAGTGGCCAAATCGTGCGGAGGCCTTGCAAGTGTGGTGTTCCGCAGGGGTCGGTCGTAGGGCCACTCCTGTGGAACTTGGGTTACGACTGGGCCCTTCGCGGTGTTCTTCCACCCGGGCTGGGCGTCATTTGTTATGCTGACGACACTCTCATCACAGCCCGGGGAGGAAACTTTGAAGAGGCGGCGCGCTTGGCCACTGAGGGTGCGTCTCTGGTCATCAACCGCATCGAAGCGCTGGGTCTTAGGGTGGCGCTCGAAAAGACGGAGGCCTTGGTGTTTTATGGGCGCCGCCGCCGACCTCCAGCGGGCGCTTACATCACTCTGGGTAGTGAGAGGGTTATGGTGCGGTCGCACATGAGATACCTGGGCCTCGTTCTGGACCGTAGATGGAACTTCGGTGAGCACTTCTGCCGACTTGCCCCGAAGTTGATCGGCACAGCCTCCGCCCTAAGTCGGCTATTACCGAACCTGGGTGGACCGAGTGTGAGTTGCCGATTGCTCTACACGGGGGTGATGCGCTCGATGGCGCTGTACGGCGCCCCAGTGTGGGCGGACTCCCTGACTGCCCAGAGCAAGGTACATCTGCGGCGACCACAAAGAGTCATGGCTATCAGGGTGATACGCGGATACCGCACAATCTCAGCCGAAGCGGCGCTCACATTGGCAGGAACACCCCCGTGGGATCTGGAGGCGCGAGTGCTTACCGAAGTTTACCATCGAAGTGTGGAACTTCGGGCGGAGAGCGGCAGGGGCCCACCGCCTGAAGTGATGATGAGGTGGCGCAGAGACGCGCAGACTGCCATTATGAGGCAGTGGGCGGAGAGGCTGGAAACTCCCAGTGCCGGTCACTGGACTATTGGGGCTATCCAGCCAATCCTATTGGAGTGGGTACGGAGGCGGCACGGGACGTTATCCTTCCGTTTAGTGCAGGTATTATCGGGGCATGGCTGTTTTGGCAAATACCTGCACACGGTGGCAAGACGGGAGGTGACTCCCGTGTGTCACCACTGCGGTTGCAGCCAGGACGCGGCCCTGCACACTCTCGAGCAGTGCCCTGCCTGGGAGGCGCAGCGCCGTGTTCTGGCGGCAGAAATTGGGGAAGACCTGTCGCTGTCGGCCGTTGTCAGGGCTATGGTCGGCAGTGAAAGGGCATGGGAGGCGGTTGCGTCCTTCTGCGAGGACGTAATCTCGCAGAAGGAAGCGGCGGACTCTCTCGCTGACCCGATTCGCCGCAGGAGGGCAGGACGGCGCAGGCGGCGAAATGCGGACCTGATGCCGTCATAAGACCCCCAGCGGATGATAGATCGGGGAGTCTATCGTCTACGCTACACGGTCCCTGGAGTTGAGGTGATGTCCTAGTGCACCCGGACATCGCCGAAGGAGGATAGATCCCGGACGCGGGCCAAGAAGAGGGAGCCCAGAAATGGGCCACGCTGGATGGGTCGCGAATGTCATACGTAGTAGTTCTCGCGGCCCACCCATCAAGGCGAAAGTAGGTGCACAGGTGGAGTTTTTAGTGGGTGCAAGTCCCACATAACCTCGTCGTCTCCCCGGACGACGTGGTATGCGTTAGGCATTTTCTCCACCCAAAAAAAAAAGGCGAGCGCTACACCCAAGTTGGTCGCAGTAACTTCACTATTTAGTATTTTTAGGACCCCATAATAGGAATTATTAGAGATTCACAAAAAGAGATTCAATCATTATATTAGAGTTTTCAATAATATTATGAGGAGCGCAAAATGGGAATTATTACAGGTTTGATTAAATACATGCTTTTTTTAATACAGCTAAAATCTATCAACCGAAACCACACACCACAGCATACAATACAAGAAACGACAACAACCAAGTAGATTGTATAATTAAAATTCCTATAACCTTTTCAATAGTGTACCAGAAAGCCATGGTCACTGGCTGGCAATAAAAAATAAAAACGCCGCCCACAAAATAAAGCGACGCAAGAAGAATGCAAGCAATTTTTAATGTAGAACGTAGAACGAACGAGGCATCGTGACCCGCCACGGTACATAGCTTACAACAATATTCTACGGAATCGCTGTACACAAAATATACACACATATTTTTAACGTTATCTTTCAATAACAACGTTATTTTTCCTTAACCAATATACCTAATATTTTTTATTTTTTTATTTTATTTTATTTGGGAAACAAACAGATGCAATAACAAACATAAGTACAGTCAACAAAGGAGTTAAGTATACAGGAGCGTCGGATATAGTTGAAGTTTACTAAGAAACCGATGGATGTTCTGGACTGAAATTTAATTTAATAAATGAGCTGTTTGTTTTCTATTAATAAACTAAAATTTTATTCGAGAATATTCATCGGTTTCTTAGTAAACTTCAACAATATCCGACGCTCCTGTATACTTAACTCCTTTGTTGACTGTACACAAATAGTTTAAACACAATCCAGAAACAGTTTCCACAGATTATTATACAATTAAATAATATGTACCCAAGTGTAACAACAACCAGAAGTTCACACCGTTAAAATTTACAGAATTTACAATTTAATACTCTATAACTTATATAACATTATTATTATTTAAATTTCGATGCCAAAATATTTCTTATATAAAATTTGAATTTGGGTAGAGAAAGGTGAAAAATATCTAAATCTTGATTTGCTTTTAATGAAATGGTGTCGTTGTAGAGACGACAAGCTCTTTTAATAAAAGTATTCTTACCATAATTGGTTCGGGAGAAACCAATTTGGAAGAGAGTTCTTTTGCGTGCATTTAAGCGTGGACATCCAAAACTTATTTTGCTGAGAAGATAAGGGGAGTCCAAGTGGCCTCTAATAATTTTATATAAATAAACTAGATCTCGCTCTGCACGACGTTCCTCCAATTTCTGAAGCCTAGTTGTATGATCAGTTCCAAAGTTAAATCGCCAATTCAAGTGCTTAGTAAATTTATTTTGCAATTTTTGGATTTGTTCAATATAAACTGCATACTGAGGATTCCACGCCGCTGAAGCATATTCAAGAATCGACCTTACAAGTGTCTTATAAAGAAGTATCAATGTTGACTTATGTTTGAAATCCTTACTAACTCTCAGTACGAATCCCAACATGCGAAATGCCTTGTTGGTTGTGGTGAAATGGTTTTGAAGATAACAAACAGAGATTGGGAACTATTGAATGGTAATTTTAGCTACCTACACGCTTCATTTACGTACAATGTGATACTAAAAATATAATACCTAAGCATTAATCAATTTATTAAAATTATGAAACTATCCAATAGAACTTTGATTCGAGACAACGTTTCAATAGCTTCACACGTGTAGTTAAAATGTTACGAGTTTATTTGATGCTCATAAGAAATACCTATACGTTTCTACTTACTTTAAGAAGAATTAAGGATTGCAGGGCTTCCTCCTTTACAATAATTCCTTAATGATTGAAATGATGATTGAAATGATTTTATTTTTTTGTAAGTAGGTTTGTACAAACACTTTTACACGTCAACCATGTTTTTTTAAAACTAGATGAAGTCGGCGTTTCCTATCTGACTACTCTGAGAAGAAAGGCCGAAACAAACTCAGAGGTCACAGTCTCTTTTAAAGTCCAGACATAATCTTGTCTTCTAATGTGCTACACATGCGATTGTAACCAACCAGTTGATGTCTAAAAAGGCTCGACTGGCAGTTCAAATGGTGTGCTGGTGCCTACGCTTATGTATTAAAGTAAATGTTGGGCGTGTCTCTTGACAATTCAAAAGTGCCTGTAAATGGTTTAATTGAAATAAATGCTTTGAGTTTGAGTTTGTGGCAAAAGAAGCATCAAAGTACCTACATTCTGTGGAAATACATTCTTTGCGAAGCATGTGTGGTGTTGAACGATAGGCTGTGGAGTGATGTGGTAAAGCAACGGTGCTATTTAAAAGAAGATGTAAGGACAAAAATTTAAAGTGAAGAGTGTGCTTAGATAGTTTGGTCATGTTGAGAGGATGAATGAAAGAGGACTAACAAATGGTATGTACAAGGCAGATATGAGTGGAAACGCAAGAATGAATGAATGAATGAATGAATTGCACCGATCCCAGCGTGGTTAAACCAGACTCGATTAATCGAATGAACCCCAAGATTCGCACTAGCTCCTGTAGCCTCATGTTCATGGTGCTACAGCGACCATTGCATATCAAGGAATAGACCGGGGGGCGCGTTAATGGTAGGGAAGACGTGCCCGTAGGATAGGTAAGGATTTAAGAGCCTACCGGATATGCATCCTAGAGTAAGCATTGGACTAGTGGAGAGATGGGTAATTATTATCTATGGATGGGCATCTTTTATCGACCTTGCCGCTTGGTTGGTTCAGGTCGAGCTTCCTCGGTGCGTCTTTTGGCGAGCTTCTTCTGCTTTCTCGGTTCTTTTGTATGTCATTGCTCAGCTGTGTTGTGTTATATGTTGCTGTTGTCAATGTCTTCGTCGGAAGTTTCGCTACTATCCGTTTCCAGTTTTTTGTAAATCTCGCTAGCAGCGATCTTGATTTTACTTCTATCTTCTGCTGTATCCATCCAAAAATTGGTTCCCTTGTCGAAGTACTTCATGTCCTGTTTTAAATTGTCGTTCCATGTGTAAATAGGTCGGCCGACCTTCTTGGATTTGGCCTTGTACTGCATTGCTGCGTGCAGTAGATGTGGTTTGCGGCGCCTGTAGACATGTGCGAGGTAGCACATCCGGTGGTTCTTGATGCGTTTGGTTACTGTTTTTCCGTCTAAGATTTCATGCATTTTCTTTTGTCTTGGTTTATTTCTAGAGTGGTTAATCAAGTCTCTCATGATAACTCGCTCATATCTTCTGAGTCTTGACCTGTTAGCTTTGGTAAATGCCGATACTTTCAGACCATGTATCATACACGGTACGATCACCATTCGGTACATGAGTCTGGCTAATTTCCAGTCCATATTTGAGTTATTTATGAATGGTAGTAATGATTTGGCGTTTTTCATGGCCTGTTCGCAACGTTTTTTTATAGTGCTTTTTCTTCTTAATGTAGATGTTATGTATGTCCCTAGATATTTAATTTCGTCACATGTCGGTATACTTATTCCATTAAGGGCTACGTGTGTCGTTTTCTGTGTAGTTATGGGGTCCCTAATTAGTATTTTTGTTTTTGTTTCATTTATTTGGAGGCCTACACTGTCTAGTAGGGGTTTAATATGGTATAGGATACCTTCTAACCTTTCTAGGTCATCTGAAATGAAGATAAGGTCGTCCGCAAATGATAGTACTAGGGGGAGTGAGATTTCGCGATCCTGGTCGAGTTTTATTAATTGGGTTTCCTCTTCGAGGGTTCTAAGGACTTCGTCAATGACCAGTGTAAACAGGCGAGGGGACAGAGGGCAACCTTGTTTGACTCCCTTGCCTTTGATAATCCAACTGCTTTGCTGTCCACACCATTTGATGCATGTTCGTTCATTCAAGCATACCTTGATTATCCTGTTGGTTAGCGATTTGTTGGTTCGTTGTAATAGGATATCCCTCAGTGCATTAAGGTCGACATTGTCAAAGGCCTTTTCTATGTCGAGGGCAAGCACATAAGTTCTTTTACCTGCCCGCCATTCTTCGTCTAAGACCCTTTTAAGTGTAAACATATGGTCGTCTGTTGATCTATTGTTTAAAAAGGCCGCTTGATAGCTTCCCAGTTCCAATATTGTCTCGTCTAGTTTTTTAAGTACGTAGGAGGCGTAAATCCTGTAACCCGTGTTGCAAACCGATATGCGGCGATATTCATTCGCATTTTTAGGGTTATTATTTTTTGGAATTGGTATTTGTACGGTCTCCAGCCAAGCGTCGGGTGCTTCGTTCTGTGTCCAAGCTTTTTTCATGTGTTTGGTGACGGCTTCTTGTAATATTTCTGGCATTGCTTTGTACAGCTCGATTACCACTTGGTCAGTTCCGGGGGCTGTCCCGTTCCGCATTTTATTAATTATTCCCATTATGTCATCTGCAATGGGACCGTCACACTGTACTTCGGTTATCGGGTTTTTTATATTAACTGTTGGTATAAGGTGGCCTTCGGATTTTTTTAGTATTTGCTCCCATTTGGTCATCGGTATATAAGTGGATCTTTTTCGACGTTTTGCTTGAAGTTTGTTTCTACTGTAAAAAAAGTATAGCATCTGCATGCGTTTTGCAGGGTGTTTTTTTCCCAGTCCATTTAGACAGGCCCTGCATGCTTTTTGCTCTTCCTGATATTTGACCTTTTGAAGTGTTGCCTGACATTCTTTTACTAGGTTGTGCCTATTTGGGTTATCAGGTTGCCTTCTTTGTAGGAATTTGGCTTTTTGTAGTTTAGCAAGAGCTAGTCGATGCTCCCTGGAGAGAACTGGCTGAAGAATCAGAGTTTCCTGGGCAGCCGCTTTTAATACTTCCGTTATGGTATTCCAGGGTATTTCGATGTTTTTGTCCGTTGAGTTGATTCCTATATCTTTTAGTTTTTTTGTTATACAATCTTGGTATTTTGTTTTCGTGAATTTACTATTGAGGGATTGATAATAGCACTGTTTATAGTTGAAGTCCTTGGCCGCAATTGTTGTTTCCTTCGCGGCTTGCTGTTGTCCTTGTGCATTAATGTGTTTGGTGTTTTCTTTTTTGTTTGAAGTTCGGTTTGTTCTTAGCCGACCCCAGATTATTTTATGGTCGGAAGTGCCCCTATCGGCCCATTCGCCTTTAATAAGTTCGAAGAGTTTCTCTGTTGTATGTGGCGTTATAATGTGATCCAATTGGGACTTCTGAGTGCCCTTTGACCATGTTATCCTGCATGATGATCTCGCTTTTGTAGTTTCTATTTGCAGTTTTTCTCTGTTGGCTATATCCATTAACATTTCCCCGTTGTAGTTAGAAAAGTCATGGTGTAGGTTTTGGTGGATCAGTCCTTTGCGTTGGAAACTTTTTGTATCATGTCGACCAATATGAGCGTTGAAGTCGCCAAGAATTATTAAGGTACATTTCCTTGGTTTTTGTCTGATCAAGTTTAATAAGCCTGTGAAGGATCTGTTTGCTATAGATGTACAACTGTTGATGTGAGAGTTGATTATATACAGTTGAGCAGGCTTGTCGTTTCCCCTGTTAACTTTAAGAGTAGCTGACATCGCGTCTGTATCCTTTTTTCTGTTGACTAGTTCAATTTGGGCATCTTTTCTGATTAGAATTGCAAGTCCCCGGTGTGTTTTACCTGAGGTTCCATAGAGGTGCCATTCGTAGTGTGTAGAGTTGTATGTTCCAGAGTTCATACCTGTTTCTTGTATGCAGGCTGCATGAATGCCCCTAATTGAGAGTTCAGCGTCAATTTTATCTTTTTTGGTCGGTTTTGAGGCCCCACGGACGTTCCAGGTTGCAATACGCAATTCTGAGCAAGTATATTCTGTTGCGGTAGTCGGCTGGTTTCTAAGTATTGTGAACCCAGTAGCATCTGCGACTACATCTGATACCTGTGTATACATTGATGTTTGTTGTTCATACTGTGTTCCAACGCTAGCTAATTGAGGGCTGTTCGTTTGAGACTGGGGTATTATGGGTTGACCTTGCTTATCCCGTGCGTTGTACTGGTTAGTTATAGGCTTATTATGCTGTGTTATTTTGACGTTGTTTGATTTTTGCATAAGCTCTATCGGGTTGCTGTTGTAATGCTCGTCTTCAGTCATGACCCAGCTATCATAGTGCTGGTCCTTGTAGCGGATGTGTATGTTGCCGGGTACTGGTTCGCCGGTAGGTGAATACACTAGTGTGTGTCTTGTATCCGTGTGCACGTGCAGATTTACAAGATAGAACTCGGACGCGGCGATTAAGATGTCCTCTCCTCCCCAGAAGGTCTTGTTAAACTGCATGGTGATGTATTTTGTTATCCTTTGTTCCTGGGAGAGATTGCTGTTAGGGAAAAATTCTTGTATATTATTTAAAAGTGCTAGGCGAATTCTGTCGTCATTTCGATGTTCCCGTACATATGAGGCGAGGTCCTTGCGGACAGACACGTGATCGAAAGTTAAACCCATTAAATTATTTATTTGATGGGCTATAGCCCTAAATAGGCAATTGCCGTCTTTTGTCATACGCACCATTATGCCCATTTTTAAAGACAAAAGCCTTTTGTGTATATGGTATTGCAAGACTTTCTCAGCGAACATGTGCCGTGTGGCTTTTTGAGAAACAATAAAGCTGACAGGGGGCGCCTCAGATTTATGAGCTTTGCTATTTTTTGTTACTTAGCTTAACCTTTTTCTACTTCGAGTCGCGCACGTGTACAAAACTTGACTTACAGGCCAGGAAATATTTAGCTTGTTCAAGGCAGTTTTGGTAGTTTAGTACAATGTTAAATGAAGAAAAGCGTGGAATACGAATTCTAGAGCGATACCGTATTTTAGGCTAGAATAGTGGAGTGTACTAGTTTATCCCTCGCTCCTAGATGTAATATGCATACATTTCCCTAAAGCCTATTTTTAGCTTATAATGATGTTAAATTCGCGCGTGGCTTCAACAGTCCAAATTAAGAAAACAAAGCACGGCCGGATACAGCTTCTAATGGAGATCCCTGAAAATAAATATACGGAAAGATCTCACCAAATTTGCCCGCTAAGGTCTCTCGACGTCACCAAGGTCCTCGGCTGGACGGCCTAGGTCTCGGACTTGTATATCAGGAACACACGTATGCCACTTTACCACCGTTTTAAGGCGTTTTAATTTGCACCCACAAAACAACACGCGAAACACCGTTATGCCTGTTTAGTTAGAGCCATGTGCTACGCACGTTGCGTCAAGTATAAACAAAGGCTGGACACGACACGTCTGTCCCCTTCGGCGGTCACTACCCGAATCCCAGATATGAGTGGAAACGCAAGAGAAAAAAAACCAGAAACTTTGTTGTGGAGGTCAGATAGGCAGTCGCTCCATGTAAAATACTGGTACTCAACTGCACCCGGTTAGACTGGAAGCCGACCCCAACATAGTTGGGAAAAGGCTAGGCAGATGATGATGATGATATGATTGGAAATGCCGGGAGGGGATGCCCTAGAAGAACATAAACGCCCTAGAAGTATACCCCATACTTACAGTGATCTTATTGGTGATGTTCTTCATAAGGGTCAGGTGCGTAGTAGGTACTCCCAACCAGCGCAGGAGGGCTATTCTCGTAATTTTAAGAACGTTTACAGTCTGATCTCAGTCTCAATCTGTCAAAAATACCTCTAATTTCCCTACATTTTTGACAAGTTTTTGGCATTGATTGTCGCTGAGATGAGATTGCGACTAGATTTTGAACCTTTTTAATTACGGGAATTGACGTTCTGATGTATGAACGTAAAAGGAGTATGTAAGGATCGTATCTGATGGCGTTCTGTAGTTTGAGTTGTTGTTGAGTTTATGTAGGTATGTATGTAATTGTGTTTATTTAAATTACAGCTAAAACAAACAGATCAAGGACAGCACATTAGTCTGAAATCCAATTACAGGTATCCACTTATAAAATCATCATCATCATCTGCATAGCCTTTTCCCAACTATGTTGGGGTCGGCTTCCAGTCTAACCGGATGCAGCTGAATACCAGTATTTTACATGGAGCGACTGCCTATCTGACCTCCACAACCCAGTTACTGGGAAATAAGATACCCCTTGGTAAGACTGGTTGTCAGACTTTCGGGCTTCTGACTACCCGTAACGACTGTCAAAGATCCACGAATGACAGCCGGGACCAACGGCTTAACGTGCTTTCCGAGGCACGGAGGGGTCGCGGTATGTATAGATAGTCACCCATCCATAGACCAACCGCGGCGAGCGTAGTTTAACTTGATCGATCGACCTGTGCGGCTGTTATTATCCACTTATAAAATACAGAGATCAAAAAGTAAATTCTAAGGACATTCACACCAAGTTACTATAAACTACAGCATACCTAATTACTATGTTGCTCGCACTGCATACCATAACAACCATCATAACAAAATGAAATACATGAAAAAGTTACCGCTTAAGCACTTTCTGGCTGACGACACACTAGTTAGGAACGGATGATATCGTACTGTTTACCTGTAATTCCTTAATAAATCCATTAGAAAATTTATTTGAAAGCAAGTTCAGTCATATTTTCAACATGCCGCTAAAATCTATTACAAATAGATGAAAATACGGGTACCTAGTACAGTAGGTATGTACACAATTGCAGATTGTACAGTGCAAGTCAAAAACACCAGCGGCAGCGTGTAACGTATCTATTATTCAAAACGATGACTGTGTTTAGATTCGCACAGCGATTATTTTCGCCGGATTCACGGATTTTCTAGGCACGAATCCCGTAGAATGACTTTATTTTTTATTCAACACTTTTTCGATATCATTGTCGCAGGGTTAGTTCCTAGAAAATAGGGTTGAAATATCCCTTTTTTTTAACTGAACTTTGGTATTTGAACTTGAACTTAATTTAGGTGAGATTTGACTAAGTAGCCTGCGTTTGCGATTTATTTGAAACATAAAAACAAATATGTAAACAAATATGAGTTATTGGAAAAATAACTTTAATACCTACACAATAAAGTTCAGTTTACGCTACAAATTCAAAAAAAATTCTAACTTTTTCAATAGTACTAATCAATAGTCACTCTGAAATAAACTTAATTTTCACTTTATTAAAGTTGATATTTGTTTAACATGAAATAACATCAATTGGAAACATGAATTTAAATAGAACTTAATGCTTTTGGTTATTTTACATGTGTAAAATACACACACATACATAAACTCACGCCTTGTTCCTCTGGGGGTAGCAAAAACTGCAGAACGCCACCTAAAACGATCCTTATATTGTAGGTATACTCCTTTTACTTCGTTAAAATAAATATAAAAATGAAACGACGAGGCTGCTGATGCCATGTAGCCTGTCCCTTAAATACGTTTTCACACAAACACACAGGGCACCTACTGTTTTTGAGCGCAACCGCGAACCAAACTAATAACATAGAAATTTCGATTCGCATCACATTGAATAGGAAATCAACCCTATAATACAGTACAAATGGATAGCCAATATTCATAACAAGGCCCCCATTTTGATTGGCAAACAACATGTCCCCCAAACCATGATTCAGTCGCAACATACACCACTATTAATGGATTAACAATCGCAAAACGGCAGTTTATCCATGTAATTACTATTGTTTTGTGAAGCACATTAAGCTTTCCGACTGACAAATTGAACACGAACGAATAATGTTAACACTTGCCCCAAAATCAACATTTGCTTGTTGACATTGCAACATGGGATGGGATGAAATTGAATATTATTTTAACTGAATACTGAATACTGTTAGCACATACTGCAAAGTAGATACATTATGTGAGCATATAGAGTATTGTTCCGCACACGACATGCCGAAACAATATTTCAATTCGATATCGGGCTGACAATGGTCGGAAGTGGCCGAATATAAATGGACGGAAAGGCTTGCGCCTATCGAATAAAGGGCGCTGAAACAAATGGCTGTATCAACTGAAACCAAAGGCTATGTAAACATAATTAATAGTTGCTTGGGCAAGATAGTTTATGGCGTGAAGCATTTTTAATTTAATTTGGATGGGTTCATTTAAACTTACTTATTGACTGAAAATTTGAGGGGTTACACCGTCATTAAAAACCTATCCATCCCTTGATTATCTTAGTAAATTGAAACATTTATTACGTTTAATTATATTTTTATACCGAGTGTCAAACTATGTTCATACATCGTGTCAATAACTGTTATGTTTACTTGTACCTATCACAGAAGAGCACATCTATTCTGTAACACAAAGGTGACACTTCATATTTGTTTGAAGTGAGCTGTCAATCCACCTGATGCTCTGCATTATATTGTAGTCTGTGTGCTAGGGATTGACAGTATCGGCAGCTAATTTCACCTAAGCTATCAAAAAGTACTCTGTGGTTTTCACAGTGAGTTTTTTACACAATATCACTGCTGTGTCTTTATGATTCGCGAAACTTTATCACTTAACAGAGGAAGACGTGCACTTACCTATATATAAGAGAAATCTTTGTTCCCACTATTTGTCTTTTTAATTGATGAAAGCTCTGCAAGATAATAATATCCCTTTCTTTTGCAGGTGAAATGATAATTTCAAACGACAAGTACCAGATGACTGAGATCAACAGTTCTGCATACAGCGTGCAGATGCGTCTTGTTATCCGAAACATTCAGAGAAGTGACCTCGGAGGCTACAAGTGCATATCCAAGAACTCTATAGGCGACGCCGAAGGCAACATTAGGTTATACGGTAAGTCCTGGACAAAGGCGACGCCATACTGTCTTTGTATTGTTAATGGAACTTTGTGTGGCATGAAGCGATTGTAAGCTATGGACGTTGCATGTTGTGTGTCCAATCGTGATCCAAAGATATATTGTGAACAGAATATCAGTGTTTATATTCGAAGTTGAACTGGAGGCAAAAGCAGCAATGTTTCTTTCAATCGTGTAAAATATATTATAGACCATGTCACGGATATATGGCCCAAAATATAATTTATTTTGTTTTTCTATCATCGTAGCCACGAAAGAAAACAAAAAAACAATCCAGACAATTATTGTGAATTAATGTTAAAAAAAAACCCTCTTCTTTCATCCAGAAATGGAGTTGCCAAACAGAAAACGCGACGACGATGATCGCGACTACTCCATCGAAGAGACAAACGACGTCCGCTCCAGCCTCCAGGGTCCGCTTCGAGAAGGTGGCCCAAGAGACGAGGATGCTGGGTTCTTAGGCGGAGGCGGGCCAGCCGCCGCTACCGCTTCTGCCCTCACCGTGAGCGCTACCTTTTTAATAACGACCTTAGCCCTCGCCACATGCTAAACTTTTACTTAAGCCATGTGCAAAGTTAAGACTGAAAAATTCGGAAAAGTTACTCCTTGTTTTTTTTATAACAATCTCGGGTATTACACATGAAGGGCTGAGGTGCGTACTGACCGCGAGCATTTATCTACATGTGTTTCAAGATCAGAAATTGCTGGATGTTAATATTTAAGTGAATGCATATTCAAGTTGTTGTACTTACTGATATCGTGTTTGATTCCCAATACACGTAAAATGCTCGCAGTTAGTACCTATCCGCCTATGTTGACACGTTCGATTATTCTATGAGGTTGGGTGAGACTCTTCACCAATTGGTTTCAAAACAAGAGACTATAACTGTAATTTCCAAGCATTTCGACCTTATCACTGACCTCTTGAGACGACTGTACCTGCATACAAAATCGTTAATTTATCAATATTCTACTTCATCAACCTTTATTTCAAGATAATCTCAATATAATTCGTCACGTACACACGTTTAACATAATTGAACTAATTCTTTTGTGTGAGCTTGTCTTAAAATTGTGCATGGCTCAGCATTGTTCAGCAATTAGAAGTGTCTGTGTTTTACTAATTGGACGTAAGACAGTGTTTATCGTTTAGGTTAAAGACTATGGTACTAAGTATAGTACGTTTTATAGCAAACGGTGAACGAACGGTAAATAAGTGTAACTACTTAATAGTCATTAGCATTTCATCAGGTGTCAGCTTGTATTAACAATGTAAATGCTTTATAATGTATGGAAATAATAATATTGAGTTAAATGTTTCATTACTGTTGGGACTTTAATGTCTTGAGTGTACAATATCCATTTTATATTTTCATAAATACGTTACACTAAAATACTTTCTTGCTATTGTACCATATTTTCCACTAAAATACGGAGTTCGTTTGTGTTGCGTCGCGCGCGCCTGTAACTACTCAGTGTCATAATAATTGTATAACTAAAATAATAAACTGTTCATGTATGTACATAATATAATGTAGCTAAGCGGTTATAAACGTTAGAACTTTATTTGCTCATTTATATAATTTGTTATTTAATAAATTTTATAGCTGTATTAATGAAAATGTATGTAAATCTGAAATGCTATAAAATATAGGGAAAATTTTGTAAATTGTTAACGTTTATAATATTGTTGAATTTATGAGAAATAATTTGTAAACTGTATCTAAAATACTAAGTGGAAGTTTCGTAGTCATATTTTATGCGGATGTGTTGTGTATTTTTTTTTTTTTTGTGAAATTGGTAAAGGATTGTATATCTGTCGTGCAGCCAGTGTTTCTTTACTTATTGGCCTTATGTAAATGTATGATATTGCCTGCGAAACAAATATAAACGAAGTAAAACTTTTGACATGGTTTTTTCTCATTTCAACTCAACCTATGATGCACAAATCTTAGTTATTACGAATTTTTGACACTTTATAGGGTTATTTTAAATTGGCTAGCTAAACTCCGCAGACGCAATGCGTATCGTTATCTAAACACAATAAAAAAGATTGATTGATTTTCCGTTATTTTTTTTTTGGGAGTAAAACTGTGTTTTTTATGCTTTATCGTATTTAGATATCAACCACGTCTGTGAAGTTTACGACAGTTTATTTTAAACTGATATTTCAAATGAATGCAATAAGTGCGGTTGACGACCCCACAAAAATCTTTTTTTTTTTATAATGTTTGGATATCGATACCTACTCATCGCGTCTGCGGAGGTAGCCAATTTAAAATAACCCTGTATAAGTACCTACGTGACGCAGAGGTAAGGTTAAATTAAAGGTAGGTAATTGCTTCAACACAGCTACGGTTCCCAATTTCTTAGACCATTCGTACTCTCAAACCATATACCACCTTAATATTAACACTTAGTCAAAATATACCGGGCCGGGGAAGGTCTGACAATATCCCCGCCGTGTGTCGACCCTCTTAATAGGTACCTTCGGGCGAAGCCTCTGTAAGTGCGATGTAGATAGGGTGTAACCACTTGCATTAGCGAAATTACCTGAGGCTTTGTTATTTTCATTGCGACAACCGTAGGTACCGCATATGTTAGTGGAATGGAAACTTGACTACTAGAACCGCGGTCCCGTAGTCACGTAACACGTAGACGATGAAATGTGCCGAATTTTCATTGAA
This sequence comes from Oligia fasciuncula, assembly GCA_963082905.1. NCBI lineage: Eukaryota > Metazoa > Arthropoda > Insecta > Lepidoptera > Noctuidae > Oligia > Oligia fasciuncula. The sequence continues at coordinate 11,159,375 of OY720387.1, forward strand.
TTGACATGATAACTATAACTAGAAGTGAATGTACGATGCTGAATGCTAACTTTGTAATTTTAATAGTGACCTTATAAAGCATTAAGAAGTTAAAAAATAGATCAAAATGCTTTGGTTGACGGTATTGAATGAATGCTGAAAAAAGTCTACAACTGTTTTGAAAGAGAAATTATAATTATGAATAGCAGAATCAAACCATGGATGAGCTGGAGAACAGTCTTTAAAACTCAATAAATCTAAATATTAGTTTTATTTAATTATATATTAACACTAAAATATACATTATTATATAAATTAATATTATTAATTTTTATTAAATATTTTTAATCTATTTACACACCACATACTTTCTTGTTCAGAAAATAAATCAAAAGCTTTTAGCTACTCCTATATGCCTAAAAGAGGGCACAGCTACATAGAAGTTACCATTTTATTAATGGCACACCCTAACTGCGGTTCCCTTTGAAGTCTTTGTCCAGTGCGTCAAAGCCCAAGTTTAGGCACACGGCTGATATTCAGTGATCTTTGTTCCGGTAACACAATATCGGATACGTACATTTCTGTCCCCTGGAACTCTCCTGTGTATCACGATTTGGATGTCACAGTTTGCATCTTAAGTGCTGGGACACCTACCTACTCATGCAGTGAACCTAATAGATGGAAGAGATGGGAATAGGCTCTTTTTGTGACGTTTTTTCGTCTCCCCTGTGGGGCAGGGTAGCTTTAGACGCGTAAATAATGCGTCGGGTACACAGGTCGGTATTGTTAGGTTTGGTTGTATTCCCCTGGAAGATTATTTCCATGATTCAATACTGGGAATTTGAGTGAAAAATGTTACTATACAATTTCAGAAGACTGCATTGTAAAGTTTTATTGTAGTTTTTGATACAATAAAACTTTACAATGCAGTCTTTTCACATGTTTACCTCGAACCTCAATGTAAATTCGGATCTTCGAAGAGATTTTTACAGAATAACAGCACGCGATCAACGATGGTGCACGCTTTTCGAAAACGAACCTACTCTGTACTATCATGACATCCTAGTAGTAATCTATTTATTCGGTACTGAGATTCCTCATTCTTGGGGGTTTGCCAAAATCGTCACGCTTGGCAGGCGGGTTGGTGATCACAGTAGGTACGGTGGTGAAATGCATAGAGAACGCTGCTGCCCATTAGCCCAGGGAAGCTACGCAATATCTTCTCGTCCCACATACCGCAGTGTCTCAAGACGAAAGTCTTTGACCAGTGCGTGTTGCCAGTGATGACATATAGCACTGAAACGTGGTCGTTCACACTTGGCCTTATTAAAAGGCTAAAAGTCACCCAAAGGGCAATGGAGAGTGCTATGCTTGGAGTTTCCCTGTGTGATCGAATCAGAAATTAGGAGACCCGCAGGAGAACCAAAGTAACCGACGTAGTCCGAAAAATTGCCAAACTTAAGTAGCAGTGGGCAGGGCAAATTGCTCACAGAACAGATGGCCGATGGGGCCGACAGGATCTGGAGTGGCGACTGCGTACCGGAAGACGTAGCGTGGGAAGGCCTCCCACAAGGTGGACCAACGACCTTGTGAAGGCCGTAGGAGCCCGTTGGATACGAGAAGCACAGAACCAGTCGAAGTGGAGGTGCTTGGGGGAGGTATATGTCCAGCAGTGGACGTCTTTCGGCTGAAATGATGATGATGATGGGAGTCCTCATACCTTCAGGTTTTCAACCTTTTTCAGACCAACTGAATGTGTTTTGATGTAGGTACCTACCTATTCACACGACCACATTCATGACTTTCAAGAATCACTTAAACGTAAATGCCACTCCGCGTTTAATTTTGCCGAACCAACAACAAGTGTGTTGTTTTTATTTATATAGATTTCTGTAGTCAACGTGCATTAAAAAAAACTCGCTTGTTGCTGATATGTGAAAATTAAACGTAAAATTACATTTAATTTTGGTAAATTTTTTACAAGAATTTATCAAGTATAGTAGTATTAGTACCACAAGTAACTTCTAACTCTCTCTCCTAAACATTAGAACCAAACTTTTTACAATATTTAACAAAACTAACTGATGAAATGACTAACTAACTACACAAATAAGTACAAAAACAAAAGGATTCTTAGGTGTCGAAGTACTCGTCTGCATCGCTGTCATCCGGAAACGTGACCAGAAGACTGGCAGCATTGTCACGTTGAATGACATTAATGGCAATACTAATTCTTTGACCAAACAACAACCCAGTCCTTTGGTCATGTCACGAAACAAAACTATTATTAAAACCACATCATATATTTCAGTCGTGTCACTATCATGTAAAGTTAAAATTGAAGTAAACTGCACGTTTTTGAGACACAACTTTTCTGGCTCTTTGTTCCAACTCCGCAGCTTTTCACTATTGCGAAAAGTTGCCTAGTTTCGCATTCAATGGAATATATAGGTTACAGAGGGGACTTTCACTGCATACGGAATGTTAATGTGGTCGTTTTGACATTAAATCGTGGTGTAAACTCACTGAACTATCCACATAAAGGTGTTGTGTTTATTCTAACTGCGGGAAGCAGAAAACTCATTCTTGGGTGGCGATTTTCGTAACTGATAACCTACTGGAGTCTGCAGTTCATTTTGTAACATCTTTCTTGGTTTTGGACAAAGGTGTTTCTTGGATCGCCCACTGCTCTTTAATATTTCCATGCAAAACGGGTAATATTAAATCGATTAAAGAAACTAGGAGTAGTAGTGGCCCAGTTATGGCAACGGCACTGACTTACGAGTTGTAGGTCGTGGGTTCCAATCCAAACTGCCCTCAAAACGGTGAAGGAAAACATCATGAGGAAACCGGCAAGTTCTATAATAAAAAATCCAAGACTGTGATATCTACCAACCCGCAATGGGCCCGCGTGGTAGATTACGGCCCACTCCATCTCACAGAGAGGAGGCCTGTGTCCCAGTAGTGGATACATTATGGGCTGATTATGTAATTATAAATCGCTGCTTTTGTAGGTGAATAATGAACGGCATTGGTATAGTTCACAACTTGCTTAACGTGCCTCGGAAAGCACGTTAAGCCGTTGGTCCTGGCTCTTTGACAGTCGTTACGGGTAGTCAGGAGCCCGAAAGTCTGACAACCAGTCTTACGAATGGGTATCGTATTATCCAGTAACTAGGTTGTGGAGGTCAAATAGGCAGTCGCTCCATATAAAATACTGGTATTTAGCTGCATCCGGTTAGACTGGAAGCCAAACCCAACATAGTTGGGAAAAGGCTAGGCAGATGATGATTGGTGTACCTAGTTCACAAAAAACTCGCTAAACTTAACGTTTATGTTTTTGCGCGACAGCAAAACGGGGTTATGTTTTTCACGCGTATCTATGTATTTATATAGGGGATTCTTTATACTAAATTTTTTAACCTAAACAATTAAAATGTAAAAAAAAAAATCTCCTGCCACCCAAACAAATCCATTTATCAAACTACTGAACTCCAAAGACTTCACTTCACTCTTTACTCAAGTTACCTCACTTAAACAAGACAAGAGCGTTCAAACTTCAACAGACAACTATCACAATTTGCATACCCAAGAACAATTAGTAACAAGCGGTTATTATCGATGTATATTTGTTTGCAAACATCTCATATTGGAGGGTGGTGGTGCGCCGACGTCCGGCAACAATCTGCATAACAATGGTGGTCATAGTTACGTACTCTCTAGGCGGATGCTAATGCCCTCCATTCATAATTCATGTCTTAATGAAGTGGACGAACGAGCCCCAGTCATAAGATGTCACGATCCTTTGTCTGGAGACCAGTTCATGTAATATGCTGTAATAGGATTTGTGTCTATGAAATATATAGCAAAGACCACGGGGTGACATATAATAGAAGTTGAAGACTACTTTTCTTACAAAGCCATTTAAGAACGGTCAGCCTTATAAAGATATAAGTACCTATAAGTCGCAAGGTATTTACTGGTATTCAGCTGCATCCATTTAGACTGGAAGCCGACCCTAACATAGTTGGGAAAAGGCTAGGCAGATGATGATAAAAGAAAAAAAAGAAAGCAAACATTTTTGCATTTAATAAGCTTGCTAAATATATGTATGTAGAACCTATCCTAATGGAAAATAGAACTCCGAACCGTGTAGAGGTAACACAAGGTAGGTATTAATAGTAATCCCCTGAATGTAACGGAACATTTCGGGATCATGTCCAAACCTCGACATTGAGCAATGAAACCGAGGTGCGAAATCTAGTTTTCATATCCGTTTAATTCAGGGGACTGTTCGAAACTAACCTCAAATCACCAACAGTACACCAATCAAATAATATATTTCGATCTGTCGATGATACTAGGGTAAAATATAATAACATATATGTACAGTCAACAAGAGAGATAAGTATGCAGGATCGTCGGATATAGTTGAAGTTTAGTAAGAAACCGATGAACGTTCTTGAATATTTTTTTTTTTTATAAAAAACAAACAGCTGATTTATTAAATTAAATTTCAGTCGAGAACATCTATCGGTTTCTTACTAAACTTCAACTATATCCGACGTTCCTGCACACTTATTTCTTCATGTGACCAGAGAACTGGTTTATTTTTGGCCAAAGAATCGGCATCGCCATACAACGTTTTGGGCACTTTTCCTGTTGACGGCGATGCGGACGAATTTTTTTTTATTTGCCTTAAGATTATTTTTCCTGATAATTTACACATTATTAATATGATTTTAAGTCTGTCAGCTTATATATTATGTAAATATTATAGTCTATTCTATATCTTCTATACATATAATAAATCTGTAGACGAGGCGTTTCTGTACATCTATCTATACATATAATAAATCTGTAGACGAGGCGTTTCTGTACATTGAAAATATTATTAAAAAAAATAGTTGGGGTGTTATAGGATAACCAACAGATGCCATTTCATCAATTTTTAGAATTTTTGTCTGTTTGTCTGTTTGTCGGTTTGTCTGTTTGTCTGTTTGGATGTGACAAAATTTGATTTGAACAGGTTCAACGTAAAAAGTACCAAACCAATATGGTTAATTTTTATACTCAATATAGTGTAGAACTCGGAGTAGTGTTTAGTTTTGGTTTCATCGCAATCGCTTCACTGTATCAAAAGATATAATCATTTTAATGTATTCTACAACAACTTTCATTATGTAAGTTGGATACACGTAATGACATCTATTGGCGCTTTATAGTACTAACGAAAACATAATTATTGTGTTTATAACATTATTATGTGAATAATCACGTCATGCAGGCTTACCTATAAGATGACTATCACTGTCACTTCTGCCTGTGTTATTTTAAAAAGTAATGATAATGATTACATAATAGAATGTTAATCGCTTTCGATTGTTGGTTGATTAGTGGCGCTAAAAGAATTTCAAATAAAAAGTGAGGATAATGTAAGATAATATTATGTGATGTGGTGTTCTGAGTGATAAAGATTGCAATGATAAATGATTTTATTTTTGTAAGTAGGTTTGTACAAACACTTTTACACGTCAATCATGTTTTTATTTTTTAAACTAGATGAAGTCGGCGTTTCCTATCTGACTACTCTGAGAAGAAAGGCCGAAACAAACACACACACGGGCAACTTTATGTAAGAGTTCTTTCGAGGGGCAAGCAACCTTTCTAACATTGTTAACAGAGAAGCATTTTCTTAGTGACATAAGGTTTTAAGATCATAATTATCATACTTTCATAGTTTTTTGCCTTTTTTCTCGATTTTTTTAAAATGTCTTTACCATGATAACGCTTCAAGGCACACCTCAAGACGGGCTGTTGATTTATTGAGTATAGGTTCGGCAGGTGCACACCCTTTTTTTTGTTTCCGGGGTGGAAAATCTTCATAGATGTCCGCCGCCCTGGGACGGGCGGCGAGGTCTGTCAGGCTCTTACTGACTAAAAATCACCCCATTGTTCTGTCTCACACCTACACCGGGGGTTGCGGGACCGTACGATCCTTCCGAAACCCCCGACTGGTGACGTCAAAGAGGGGCGCGCGTAGAACACTACGCGCCGCCAGCTCAAGTCCTGATGTGTTGGCGGTGACAGACGTCCCCGAATTCGTCGCCCCTGGACCCGTTTAGGGGGGCTGGAAGAGGGCGTTGTACGCCCTCCGCCGACGCCCGATGCGCCTACTGCGGGCCGGGTGAGTGGATGAGATCACCCTCTCCCTTTCCACAGCCTCCTTCTGCGAGACGACCGTTTCGCAGAAGGAAACCACCGCGTCCCAGGACTCTTCGCTGCCGTCGACTCGACTACGGCCGGCAGCGATACGTCAAGGTGCACACCCAATACAAGTAGCACTGCCATGTCGTAAAAAGGTATTGTAAATTATATCTTCGAGACATATAACTAAATTTTTAGCCATTGTCTTGGTTAAAACCATATCGACCATTTTTTTTTTTCGGATGGGAAATCATCAAATGACCCCTCCCGCTCTGGGTGGAGCGGAAGGGAGTGTCAGACTCTTACTGACTAAAACCCAGCTACCCATTACTCTCCGCCCGCAGGCCCGCGCCTACGGTGGCCGGGAGTCGTCACGCGGCTCCCGACGCCCGGAGCGTCTCCCACGGTGGCTGAGACGGGAGGCTCTCTCCCTGAGCCATCCCGCCACCTCCTTTGCTAGCATGACTGCTTCGCAGAAGGAGGTGACTGCCTCCTTCCCTCTCGCCCCGGACCTTGGCTTGCACCAGGGCCGGACGCGAGAGGTCGCCGCCCCTGCCGATCGCCTCTACGAGGACACGGCGGTGCTCCGCACAAGCGGGGCAGACCTCCACCGTGTGCTCCACCGTGTCTTCTGGGCGATCCTAGCAATGGTGACACCCGGGCGTTTCCTCCCGCCTGATGATGTGCAGGAACCTCCCGAAACTTCCGTGTCCGGTGAGGACCTGCGTCAGGTGGTAGGTGAGGGCGCCGTGGCGCCTCTCTTGCCACTCCTTAAAGAGGGGTCTTATCGCCGCTTTCGCGGCGTGCCCTGCGCTGGGTAGCGACAGTCGCTCTTTCCATGCCGCCATGAGATCGCACCGGAGATCTGTCCGCTCCGCACCGATTTGCTGCGGAAGCGGATCTTCCCCCCGGCGTAGTGCCTCCGCGCGCCACTCATACAGGCGCGCGAGGACTATCGCCTCCAGATCCCATGCCGGCCCCGGCCCGTTCCAGTTTGGGGGCCAAACGTCGGAAATGCACCATATCGACCCTCAAGCTATCTTATGGTTATCCATCAAGAGAGAGTTAGCAAATGTGGGCACAGGTTTACAGAAAAAGTTTAAGAAAGACTTCAAACTACTTTTCAGATAAACTTCAGTAGGTACGATTTAAGAGTAACACCATTGATGTATTCTTCTTTTATCTTCTAGATATCTCGACGCGATATCTACAATACCAAGTTAAGAATTTCTAAATTTATCGCAGAGCGGCAGAGAAGAAGACAAGACTTATAAAAACTAACTTCAAACTTCACCTACCAATCTCAGATATACTTTAGATAAAATGGTGGTATGATTTTACGATTTATTCCGGTCTAACTTAGTATTCTAAAACAAATGCAAAATAAAATGGACATAATTTGGCTATTTGGTCAGACAATCAGCCTCGAGCAGGCGCTTTCATTTTTATTTATCCTCAAAAATCAAAGTGACACTTCGTCGCATTGTCATTATGAACCCTGAAGACGCAGTGACTGCTGTGCAGTCGAAAGGGCTATGGTTGAGAACCCCAGGCAAGGGAAGCGTTACTAGACAAGATCGGAAGATTTTTCATTTTACACCTTTCCTAAGCGACACATTATTGTGTTCCGACATCCACGCGAACGAAGTCGCGGGCACAGCTAGTCTTTAATAAAGTTCTAACCGCTGAACGTTCATCAAAGTCGTTTCACTCATGTTTATCGAAATGCCGTCAAATACCCGCTTGTAACAAAAACTCAGTCATAGCCCTGCTTCGCTACTGATGTATTTCCAATAGGTGGGAAAGTGCTCGATTGCCTTTTGTTTTCCGCTCCAACTCTCTATCGGCGAAGTAACGTCGATTCTTCCCAACTTTCCCGCGAGGAGCAAAACTGAAGAGCACTGGGCTAGAAATCATTGCACAGCTCAACGAATGGAGGAAAAACGGGCCTACGTGACAGAAGGAGTTACAAATTCTTTGGTTATTCCTCAAACAAATACAGCGCACATTTAGGGTCTTTATCATGTACTGAGGGGCCCGTGGCTAAATAATAACAGCCGCACAGGTCGATCGATCAGGTTAAGCTACGCTTGCCGTGGTTGGTCTGTGGATAGGTGACCATCTTTACATACCGTGACCCCTCCGTGCCTTGGAAAGCACGTTAAGCCGTTGGTCCCGGCTGTTAGTCGTGGATCTTTGACAGTCGTTACGGGTCGTCAGAAGCCCGAAAGTCTGACAACCAGTCTTACCAAGGGGTATCGTATTACCCAGTAACTGGGTTGTGGAGATCAGATAGGCAGTCGCTCCACATAAAATACTGGTATTCAGCTGCATCCGGTTAGACTGGAAGCCGACCCCAACTTTGTGTAAATTATTTCATCACCACTGCTGATGAAATAATTTACACAAAGTAAAGCGCCTGTCTGGGATCGAACCTACGACCTACAACTCGTAAGTCGCGGCCGTTACCACTTGGCCACCACTGCTCTTATAACAACCCATACATTCATCTAATCTCATACTTTTACTTCGTCACAGAAAATAACCGAGAAAACTAAAACCTCTTTAATACAATTTACCCTGATATCTTCAAGATGTAATCGAAAGCTCAGTAATATTGATCTAAAAGCATTCTAGCGTGGAATTAAAGAAAGCAACGTAGGATACACTACTCAACAATTGTCTGTATACAACGTAAGTAGGTATTCTATTAGAACTTCTTCTAAAATACGCAAAAAATTGCCTAAGGTTTTTTGTTTTCTTTTTCTTCACCTATCCGACCCACGATAGCATTATACAATTCAGACCTTTTCTAGTAAAAAGTGGTTTATTGTGTTCTTAAATAAAGTTATTCAGTTTACTTCGCGGGGTATTGTGCGGGCCCATTGTTGGAGGGCCCAGGTGCGGCCCTTACACATTCACCTACAATAACGTTATGAATGTCAAAAACACGTTATTTTTATTTTTATTTACCTTAAACGGCGAAATTGTATTGTTATGGCCGATAAAGTGGTACAATGTTAAATGATGGATTTTTAAAATGATGTTTTTCTTATTGGAAATAAAATGGAGAGCTTTAGAGTACTCGGAAAAACCCGATATTATAATTATAAAGAAGGAAAGCCTAAATAATAAGGTTGTTATTGATATTCTTTTCCGTAGAAATCATTAAATTATAACTTATGATATAATTAGGACACAAAGGATACACATACATACATTCACAAGCAATCGTATTTTTTTTCTGGCTTACTTCTTTAATATTAGGGTGAACAATGTTCGAAACCTGAATGATGTCGTTTATGTGTTGGCGTAGATCCTGAATTGATACTTAATATTAATATTGTTGTTGTTGTTTGTTATTGTTGTTCGGATATCGATATCGGATATCTATGGTTCAACCTTATATTGTTACTTTCGCTTATGGTCTATCATGTATTCAGTCTGATAATGATTTATTTATGATGTTAATATAATTCACAAAAAGCAAACTATGTCTTGCACGTCGTGTTACGCTCGTGTAGGTGCAGCACCTTCCAGGTCACTCCTTTGAGTGCCAGCTCCTTGACCTCCTGAAGGCCGGCGCAGACCTGGCGAAGCGCAGCGCAGCATTGTTTTTACTGCCAAACAAATATCGACCTTGCTTTGTACAAATAAAGCTGAAACTATATAAATTTAATTTAGTCTGAGAGCGCATGAAAGCGGACAGAGGTTATTTATTTTTGACTTTATTTTAAGACACACTATGTTCATATTTGCTTGGCAGTAAAACAAGCTATGCGCTTCGACAGGTTTGCGCCGGTTCTCAGACGTCTCGACCTCAACGCGTATAACATAAAAAGGCATGTATTTATTAAGCTCTTTTTCCGTTCCCAAATAATACTCATTTATTAATATGGGGATATCATTAGAAGCTTAAGTTTTTAGAGGCACATTTATTAAAACACGGTCAAGAGCGAGTCGGACTCGCACACGAAGGGGTCCGTACCACAAGGCAAAAAACGTCGAAAATAACACGTTTCTTGAATCGTTCCTTTAATTTTAACGTTACTTATTTCTTGTTATAGCGGCCAAAAAAATACACACTTTGTTAAAATTTCAACTGTCTACCTATTACGGTTCATAAGATATAGCCCGCTCGCAGACAGACAGACGGACGAACAGACAGCGGAAGATTACCTAAAGGGTCCCGTTGGCACGCTTTAGGTATGGAAAAGAAAAAAAAGTTTTTAGAGGATCAAGAGGCAGGGAGGGTTTTTTTTTAATGTAACAACACATCAACAATATGATATTGACGGTGGCGCCAATATTTTGTAGTAGTAAGGGTGGTTTTCGTCCTTCAAGTGTCATTACTGACTTTACCTACTTACTGCTCTCTATTGATTAGAGAGAGATAGATTGAACATATAAATATTATCAATACAAAAGAAAATCAGGATCTATGCCAACATAAAACGGACATCATTCAGGTTTCAACATATTTCTCATAGGAAATAAACACCCTGAACTGAAGTTTCGATGGTTGAAGAGACTGCAGTACAGCCAAGTGTCGATCGGATCGAAGACTTTCTCGTAGTCCACAAACGCTAAGCAGAGAGGCAGGTCATATTCTTCGATATACTGTATAACCTGCAGCGTATATAATATGTGGTCTACGGTGCTAAAGCCTTTACAGAATCCGGCTGGCAGTCATCAAACCAGCGCGCGAGACGGCTCGTGATGACTCTTGAAAACAGCTTGTCGACATGACTCAGAAGTGAGATGGGCCTATAATTCTTAAGCAGGGCATTATCGCCCTTCTTAAAGAAAAGTATCACCACACCTCTATTCTATGCCTGTGATGTTTTACCTTCGAGTATGACGGAACAGACAGCTTCAGAAGGGCGTTAAGAACGGGTTTTCCACCGGCCTAGCTAGCTGCTATATATAAAAACACTCCCCTTAATATTTTTATCGTTAATTTTAATACCTATTAAGTATATTTACTACCTTAGTTATAGCAAACGCTCATGTTCATTTCTACCATGGGCATAAACTGTTTAAACGAATGTCCAAATTATTGTTGGCAAAAATACGATTTTTGGTACTTTCAAACTCAAATAGCAGCCAGGGGGTTAATTGAAGACTTTCGTTGTTGAATTAAAAAAAAAATCAAGGTGTTATTTCCCATAAGAAAACAGCTTGTTTGTTAACTTTGAGTTTTGTGTACGGAATGAATGATGATTTCCTTCTGCCGTGGAAACTTCAGTAATATAAGTTGAAGTCCCTTCATTTAATCTTGGGAGCATTTAAACATTGCCTTTAAAGATTTTTTGAAAAACATTAACGCATTATTTATCAGAGTAACAATTGCATGGCATGAAAAACGATCAGTTTTAAACATAGTAACAAACAATAATGGAGGAAATGATAAAAACTGATACGATACTACATTTAATCAAACTCAAAAGCTGTCATTAATTGTGCACGTACATTTAATCCCAAATTACATTATCAATCAGTATCAAAATAGAGGTAAAAAGGATAGTAAACGGAGGTTGTTTCTGACCAACAAAAATGTAAAGAAGATTAGTTCTCATCTCACAGGCTTTAACGGACAGCTTAGGAAATGAGCGAGTTAATAGGGCCGCCGTAACCAAGTAGATAGCATGCAGTCATTGCTTGTCCATCGAGTACGGAATCGCCGACAACGTCTAGACACGGTAGTAGATGCAGTCAGAGGCTTACGTGTGAGTTTTTTCACTCACGTTCGATTGCAAGCGCGTTATAATTTCATATGGAGAAAAGTTATGGCGCCACCTGGTGGTCACTAGGCGAAGCCTAATTTCCCATACAAAAATCTAACGCGCTCGCAATCAAACGTGAGTCGAAAAACTCACACTAAGGCCACATCTTCCGAAAGGAGTTTAGCCTCTTTTAGTAAAAAGGCTAGGCTAAAAGTTGAACGGTGCCGTAGTCGGCATCAGAAGCCCGAAAGTCTGACAACCAGTCTTACCAAGGGGTGTCGTAATACCCAGCAACTGGGTTGTGGAGGTCAGATAGACAGTCACTCCATGTAAAATACAGGTATTCAGCTGCATCCGGTCAGACTGGAAGCCGGTCCCAACATAGTTGGGAAAAGGCTAGGCAGATTCATATAAAATAGCCTCCAAAAGTTGGTTGACATTTTTCGATTTCAGCAGCGATACCACATCATGATTAAAAATAATCAGTTTATCCTGAGGGATTACTTGATTATTTTTTTATGATAAGTCATCGGTTAATCTATATATATAAAATGGTAAACTGACTGACTGATTGTTGATATATCAACGCACAGCCGAAACTACTGGATCTAGGAATGTGGAATTTTGCTCATGGCTTCCTTTTATAATGTAGGGGAGCACTAAGAAGGGGTTTTTGGAAATTCAACCTTTAAGGGGGTGAAAAGGGGGGATTTCGTTTGTATGAAAAATCTTATTCCTTGAGTTAATAAACTTGAAACTTGGCACGAATACTTATATCTAAGTAAATGATTAAGTTTGGCATTTTTTGTTTTTCTTAATTACCCCCTAAAGGGGGATTGGGGGGTGTCAAAGTTTGTATGGAAGAATTTTAACGGGCTGTCCGATTAACTCGAAACTCAGTATTTATACTTAAAACCAAAAATAGAGAATAACGTGTATCAGGGTTTTTCGAAAATGTACCCCTAACAGGGTAAAAAGGGGTAGTTAATTTTACAGGGGAGGATTTTACTGCGCGGCTTGATTAACTCGAAAATTGGTATAAATAATCTTTAAGTCAAGTAATGAGCACATCTTAAAGGATTTTTCGAAATTCCACCCCTGTGGGGGTGAAAAGCGGGGATACAGTTTATATGAAAAATCTTATTCAATCTATATCTTCTATACTTACATATAATAAAACAGTAACGAAAGAAAAACTGTACATTGAGAATTTTCGAGAAAAAATAAGTGGCTTTTGTTAGAAAAACGTAACTGATGACAAAAAGTGACTTTTTAGAGTTTTTGTCTGTTTGTCTGTTTGTCTGTGTGTATGGTAAGGCTTCACGCCAAAACTACTGGATAGATTGAATTGAAATTCAGCTAAAATGTTCTTTGTAAACCAAGGAAGGCTTTAGGCTACATATAATCACGCCGTATGTTATGGGAGGTAAGCAATATTGATTTTAAAAGGTTTTGGTTCGTAATTGAATGCACAAAATAATTGAATGCCCAAAATGACATGTTATTTATTTAGTTAATAAAAATTTAACCCTGGAAACATAACAATCACGCTATTTTTATAAAGGAGCGGAGCAGTAATATTATAAATTGCAAGGGAACAGCTATTTCAACCATATGTCAACAGGGAATTTAGCGGTAAGGTCAGGCGACCGTTTACCGCAATAGATGGTGCGAGTTCAAATCCCGGGTTATAAAAAAAAACTGTTATTGTTTTAAAAAATCGTAAAATTCTTTTTTTTTAGTTTTTGCATTTTTTATGTGCATTAGGAACGATACTGTTATGAAATCTGAGAACTTTACATGTCCTATCTACTTGTATGGGGAGTTTCACACCAATATTAATAAACAGATTGATTGGTGGTACAACAAGCTACACTATCATAAAGTCAAGTCAAACTTTTGGTTCTAAGTTATATCTTACCAAGCGCATTTGTTGTTTGTGGAGTGTCACGCAACAGTGACAAAGGGCGCGTGCTTAAAGATTGCTCTTTAACCGTGTGGGATGAATGCACTATGGCGAACAGAAAAGCAGTAGAGGCGGTAAACAGGACTTTGTAGGACATCCGCAGGAACCAGCAAATGATGGGTGGCGTTACAGTTCTGTTAAACGGCGATTTCCGACAAACGCTGCCTGTGGTGACGCGAGGAACTAGGGCTGATGAGGTGAATGCTTCGTTGAAATGCTCTTTCTTATGGCCACATATTCATAGGTTGCGCTTAACGATGAATATGAGAGCACAGCTTGGCGGGAATGTACACGCCCAAGAATTTTCTGATCTTTTCTTAAAATTGGGTGAGGGAACGCTACCAGTAGACGGTGGCCAGGTGGTTCTACCTGAGATACTTGGGAGAGTGGTGTCCACCTTAGATGATTTGATTCGCCTGGTACGGGGACATCAATAGGATACCGCACCAAGATAATTCTTGGGTGTGACGTGAACGAGTCATTTTAACACCCAGAAACGACCAACCTTCAGCGATCAATGAATGCATTCTCGCGGAAATTGAGGGATATGAAGTGACTTCAATAAACACTGTTGTCGACCAAGATGACGCCACTCAATACCCCGTAGAATTTCTCAATTCCCTCAGTGCAAGTGGACTACCAGCGCACACCATTAAGCTAAAGGTCGGTGTCCCAATTATGCTTCTTCGGAATCTCACTCCACCGAAACTGTGCAATGGGACCCGGCTCAGGCTAGGAACTCACGGAGCGATTTCCGCCCGCAACCGCCGCGGTTGCGGGCCCGCAGCTTCTGTAGAATGCAAATATTTATATAAAAAATTAAAGCACATTTCACGACGCGTTTTACGCCCGCGGTGTTCGCGGTTGTATGCGGCTCCCGCTGTACCGGCGGGCAACTAGTAGAATCGCGCGGGCCGCGGTTACCCGCAGCCTCGGCGGGTGGCGCCCGCGCGCTTTGCGAACGGTTGGCGGGCGACCGCGGGGGCCGGCGGGTGGCGCGGCGGGAGGTACGGCCGGCCGGCCGGTACGGAGGTAGGGAGGCGGCGGCCGCGTAACCGCGCGAATAACCGGTCTCGTGAGTTTTGAAATAAAACCGCAGATCCACGACCGCGGCGGTTGCGGGCGAAAATCGCTCCGTGAGTTCCTAGCCTAACCGGTCTCGTGAGTTTTGAAATAAAACCGCAGATCCACGACCGCGGCGGTTGCGGGCGAAAATCGCTCCGTGAGTTCTTAGCCTTCAAGTCGTCTCGCTGCAGAGAAATATCATTGAGGCGGAAATTCTAACGGGTTGTGGTGTCGGCGAGACAGTGTTTATACCACGTATACCACTGATTCCCCACAATTACCCTTTTTTTTCGGATGGGAAATCATCAAATGACCCCTCCCGCTCTGGGTGGAGCGGAAGGGACTGTCTCTTACTGACTAAAACCCACCCGTGTTCCTTCCTTAGCCCTTTATGTTCGGGGCCAGCGGTAACCCTTTCGGACAATCCCGCTGACCCGGCAGGCTTCGGGCCCTCGATGCTGACATCTCTTTGAGGCGCGCGTGGAACACGTACGCGCCGTCCGGCACGGGCTTGGTCCTGATCGGACGGTGAGCTACCCATTACTCTCCGCCCGCAGGCCCGCGCCTACGGTGGCCGGGAGTCGTCCCGTGGCTCCCGACGCCCGGAGCGTCTCACGCGGCGGCTGGGACGGGAGGCTTTCTCCCTCATCCGTCCCGCCACCTCCTTCGCTAGCATGACTGCTTCGCAGAAGGAGGTGACTGCCTCCAACTCCCTCTCGCCCCGGACCATAGCTTGCACCAGGGCCGGACGCGCCTCTACGAGGACACGGTGGTACTCCGCCCAAGCGGGGCAGACCTCCACCGTGTGCTCCACCGTGTCCTCTGGGCGATCCTGGCAATAGTGACACCCGGCCACAATTACCCCTTTCAATTCAAGCACGTGCAGTTTCCTGTGAGCGTGTGCTTCGCCATGACAATAAATAACTCGCAGGGGCAGACACTGAAGGCTGCGGGTGTCGACCTCAGGACGAGCTGCATCGCATAGCAAAAAATATTCCACGTGAAGAGCATTTTCTGCTGTGAGAATAAATTTGAAGATCTGGAACACCTGTTGTGGAACTCCAAAGCCCAGCGACACTATAACATAATTATAGGAATGACGTCTTAGCAAAAGTTGTTTAGTCTGATGGGCATTTCCTGTTGACTTACAAAAATGAAAGATCTGGAACGTCTCGAATCGTCTCGCGCATCAAGCCGTTTTCCCGTCCCCGGGCTCTTAGAATTTGACATCAGACGTTTCAGATCTTCGATTTTGACGACCCCGTTGTCGCTGGCATTAGCAACAGAATCCGCGTACGAAGTCGCGGGCAGAAGCTAGTTAGTCAATAAAAACTTTATAGTGTACAGTTCAAACATTTGGAACTAGAATTTTTAATCATTATGTGGTGTGTCACAGCTGAAGTGGAAAAGTATCAACTAACTTTCATCATCACCATCATCATTTCAGCCGAAAGTCGTCCACTGCTGGACATAGGCCTCCCCCAAGCACCTCCACTTCGACCGGTTCTGTGCTTCTCGCATCCAACGGGTTCCTGCGGCCTTCACAAGGTCGTCGGACCACCTTGTGGGAGGCCTTCCAACGCTACGTCTTCCGGTACGCGGTCGCCACTCCAGAACCTTTCGGCCACATCGGCCATCTGTTCTGCGAGCAATGTGCCCTGCCCACTGCCACTTAAGTTTGGCAATTCTTCTTGCTATGTCGGTTACCTTGGTTCTCCTGCGGATCTCGTCATTCCTGATTCGATCACGCAGGGAAACTCCAAGCATAGCCCTCTCCATTGCCCTTTGGGTGACTTTTAACCTTCTTATAAGGCCCATTGTGAGCGACCACGTTTCAGTGCCATAAGTCAACACTGGCAACACGCACTGGTCAATGAATTTTGTCTTGAGACACTGCGGTATGTGGGATGAGAAGATATTGCGTAGCTTCCCGAACGCTGCCCAGCCTTAACCTTAATTAACTAAACGCACCTATCAGACATCAAAAAAACAAATCACCATTTAGAAGCCACCCTTCAGTATTCCATTTCCCTGAATAAATGATAGGAAGCTTATTTTTTGTAAGGAAACATTCAAGGTAGGGGCGTAAAAACATTGATAATGACTTTTTTGGCAATGTCACGAATTCCTTTGAACAAATTAAACTTGGCTGGTCTCCCTCATCTAATTAACTTCTTGAAGCGCACTTAAAATAAACAACCTGTTGGTTCCCGCTTCTAATTTAGAAGATAGGCTGGAAAGTGAACGGATATCTTACTAGTACCGGTAAGAAATACTTTTATTTTAAACTACGGGCCCACTATGGGAGTTTTTGTACCTTGCGCGCTGTTATCATTTCTAACGTCCATGAAATGTATGGAAATATTAAACGTTATCGTGGCCGAAATTAAAAAGCGTCTTCACATACTTCCATACATTTTACTTCCCTGTGTTATCGTGATGCCGTGATTTGGACGTGGACGTCCACGATAATTTATCGCCACGGTAAAAAATATAAAAGTGCACATTTGATCACGTTCACGTTGACGTTCACCTACTTCAATTTGTATGGATAATTGTGTTTCCCATTAATTTCACTAGAATGCGCAGCTTCAGTTTTAGTACAAATTGTAGGTGTAAAAAAAATAGCAATAACCCTACTGAACACCTTGTAACAAGGTAAAAAAATGCACTCGGTATATTTTTAAAGAACACAATGTCACTAAAAATTGGTTGTACCTACGCTCGCTAAAAGCGATATCTTTTCAAAATAGCCTTTTTCGTATTGACATAGGGAATACAATGGTTTACTGTACATGAAATATGCGTATGTATTGGTATGTCTACATTTATCATGAATGTATTTTCGATGTGTTTACTTGGCAATCTAAATATAATATTATAATCATATCTTAAAACCTTAACGTTAGAAAAGCTCTTGATCGCGCGTGGAACACAACGCGCCATCGACCTGGGCCTGGTCCTTACCGGACGGAGCTGCCCATTGCTCGCCGTCCGCAAGCCCGCGCCTACGGTGGCCGCGAATCGGCTGTCGTTTCCCGCTCAAAGATTGCCTCTACCTCAAGCGCTCCCCCTCCTCCTTCGCGAGCACTACTGCTTCGCAGAAGGAGGTGACGGCTTCCAATGAAGTCTCGCCCCGTACCATTGCCTGGACTAGGGCCGGACGCGAGAGATATTTTTGTCGGAAAAGTGCCTAAATACTTATACGCGAGCAAATTTTTTTTTAATAACCACCATAAAATTTCCACCCTTCAGATCATGGACTGAATCCATGCTAATAGGTTGCGCGTCGATCTCCCTGCTACGCTGTATAGATACATAAGCAACACATCCCATGTAATGGTCTACTCTCATCATAATTGTGTTACTCGACTATTAATCCTTGTCAAGCGGAGCGATTGATATGTCGCAGTCGGATTGTATAATCCGCCATATTACATTACAGCTAGCCGTTATCAAAAACAGGGCAGTTTTAAAATGCGGCGGTCCAACGATTAGCCGGATTGCATGCAGCTAAATAAAAAACCGCCGGAATGTATTCGCCGCCATACGCTCTTCAACACGGCTAGCCATAATGTAATACAGCGAGACGCCTCTTTGACAGGTTTTAGTTCCGATTCTTAACACTCGTGGCGCTGCGTGACATAACAACAACAATGCCGTCGCACAGACGGGTATTTGGCCCTAAAACGCGGCCAAAATTCAATTTCAAAAAGGTGCCGTTTCCTAGAAATTAGCCTTACCTGCCTATACCCAAAGGATTAAGGAACAATGGGCGGCCATCTTTTTTACCTGATTCTTGTCAGAACACACCTAGTCAGACGAGTTTCGACTGCGCTGTTGGTTGCACGTTTATTTTTGTAGTGAGTGTTTGAAAAGTTTTTAGTATTCATCAATTGATAAAATTGATAAATTCTGTTTCCACCGAAGATTTTCAACATGGATATTGCAGAACCAGGTATGTATTATTCAAATATATTGTAATTTCTAAAATAATTTGTTTTTATATAGAGTTATAGTGTTTTTGGATAACTGCATTATTTTTCACCTAATCATTCTCGCAATCAAATTTAGAAAAGGCTAAAAGTAAGATAATCGGGCATTATCGGATTATATCTAGTATAAGGTTTAGTAGGACATATATTTGTAATATATTATATAGAAAGAAAAATTGCCACTTTTTGCCTCTTATATGGATTTCCCTTATATTTATGTGTTAAGATCTCTATAAAACAAACTTTGTTTTGCGGTTGTGATTATATTTTTGGATTTTAATTGTTCTAGGAACGTCAGGGGCTCGAGTGTTGACGCGAATGGATATTTACAACATGATCCATAACCATTTTGATGGATTTACGGTTAAAAAACTTGATGAAGTTGAAGGAGAGTTAATTAATGACACTTCTTTTGATGACGAAGAAAAATAAGTTTTTCGTCGTAAATTTGCGACATTCAAGCATGATTTTAAGTCAAGATGGCAAGCAGCAAACAGGACTAAACATAAAATTTTAAATAACAATTTACAATGGCTTCAAGGCACTCTTAAAATACTTCGGAAAAGACTTTCTAGCGGTAATGCAGGGCGCCCAGAAAAAAACTTTGGCGATTTATCTGAACGAAGCAAACGCAGAAAAACTGAGAATCTTCGTGAAAGCCCCACGCCGTTTTATAGTTGGTTTTTAATGTCTAATAAAATAAAAATGTAAGAATGTGTCATATTTTTTCTTTACCTTTTCTCGAACACCTAGATTCCTTTCCAATTGATATTTTGCCATCAACTAGGTTTTGAATCATGATTTTTAGGATTCCGTAGCCAAATGGCAAAAACGGAACCCTTATGGATTCGTCATGTCTGTCTGTCTGTCTGTCCGTCCGTATGTCACAGCCACTTTTTTTCGAAACTATAAGAACTATACTGTTGAAATTTGGTAAGTAGATGTATTCTCTGAACCGCATTAAGATTTTCACAAAAAACTATAAAAAAAAACAATAAATTTTGGGGGTTCCCATACTTAGAACTGAAACTAAAAAAATTTTTTTTCATCAAAACCATACGTGTGGGGTATCTAATATATTTTTTTTCTAAACTGAACAGTTTGCGCGAGAGACACTTCCAAAGTGGTAAAATGTGTCCCCCCCCTGTAACTTCTAAAATAAGAGAATGATAAAACTAAAAAAAATATATGATGTACATTACCATGTAAACTTCCACCGAAAATTGGTTTGAACGAGATCTAGTAAGTAGCTCGCCGGTAAAAATTTAAAAACATAATTATGATGGTACGGAACCCTCGGTGCGCGAGTCCGAATCGCTCTTGCTCGGTTTTTCAATAAATTAGGCTATATAAGCACCGAAATATTCAAAAAATATTGTTAAATAGTTTTGGCCACGTTTTAGGGTCAAATACCCGTCTGTGCGTCGGATACAGAACTACGTCGACATAGGATGCAAGAGCGAGCGAAGGGCACCCCGAGGTTCGGTTTGGTTACAATCTAAGTAGTAGTACGATGCGGCTAAACGCCTTATTGAAGAACGTATCGCAATGACAATCCGGCTAATCGTTGAACCGCCGCATTTCAAAACGGCCCTGTTTTTGATAACGGCTAGCCGTAATGTAATATGGCGGATTATACAATCCGACTGCGACAGATACATTATTCTGATACTAGTTGATGCCAACACCTGTTTATATCTTCATACATACTTTAGTTAGATCGTGAGCAGGGGGTCTACTCCGAAGTGGTTGATTGTCGTGTCGGCCGAATGTTCGGTCATTTTCTGATTCAAATATTGTTGTCCTACTACGAATTAAAAAAAAAGAGGTAAAAAAAAGGGTAAGGGTTCTAAAAAATCACATGTTTCCGACGTCCAATTACCAACTGGGCTATGGAGAACACTGCGATTACGATGTTGGTCCCACAGAGAAAGTTCTTCAGTCTGATGGTCCACACTCTTAAATTTGCCCCCAGCTTTTTGATAAATACTGCCTATATTCTAACCAAATGGGACAAAATGGCTGGGATGGACAAATGGCAAAATTGAGATTTTTCTTCTTCTAATATCTAACTTAAAATCGGTCTCACGGTTCCTTGACAACTTTGCTCTAATCATAGATTTTCAACTCTGCAAGTTCATCAAAGCTTTCTTTATAACTGGGATTCCGCAGTTCCGTCTAGATGTAGGTAATTCTTTGACAGTCTCATTATTGCTACAAGATATGAACCTCTGGGTATGTCACAGACTGACAGTAAAACTGTTTTTTTTTCACACCTCTATAAAACTTATAGTACTTACTTATATTTTGTCTGCACGTGTTTCTATGACATATAAACCTATTTTCTTTCTCACCTACTTAGGTAAAGTATTTATTTATGTTATTCTATTCTGAGAAACTTACAGCTAATATAAACAGTGTTCATTTGAAGGCCATTTACAAGTTTCCATTGATAAACACTTGAAACAAAAAAGACAACAATAAAGATCGGTACAAAATACCTATAACATAAATTAGGAAACATAATAATAATATAATATTCTCTAATACATATTACGCCTGTTTGGCACTTTTGAGGTAGGTATTTTAGTCCTAAAACAGTGTAGTGGGTAAAAACCGAGCACTTTAATAAGTTGTCAATTAGACGCTGAATGCAAAGCTTAAAAGCGTTATTATCCGACGTCATTGGTTATAGACCGCGGTGCATTAGTGTAATTAACCAGATAGGTTTTGCTTAATTTTAATAAGCGACAACATGATTTTCAGGCTTGTTGTGTGTAATTTGTAATGTACAGACGCCAGCACATCAAGCTACCCGAAACTGTCGAATTATCCCAATCAACTTTGAGCCTTAGGTTTTAGCGATAAAGTTGAAAATCTATTAAAGAAATTTGACAGATTATAGTAGCTTGATGTGCTCTGTACATAGAGTTATGGTGCATGCTGAAACACAAGCTGTTCGGCAGTAGCTGTTAATAATTAGACACTATTGTAACTGATTTCCTTTTAAGCATAATTATAAGAAGCTATGTCAAATTGTGTAACATGTTCATTCTTTTTGGTCTAATAAATATGTATTATAATATTATTTTGAAGCTTTTCGCATATCTCGGGACAGTAGGGTCCCGGACCTTTGGAAGACGTACCTACTAGTTGCAGAGGCCTAATAAGTGCTATTAATGAAATGAGGCACCAACCGACGATTATCCCTATATTATATTAATATTATTACGCAAAGTATCACACCAATCCACATCAGTAGGTAGTACATAACTCCCTTTTAAAACTATGCCAATACTTAAAAAATACCCTTGTTAATATTTCGACCAGCTACAAGGAAGAGATATTTTTATGTGTCAAGTCTAGCCTAAACCCCCTTACTAATAAACGTATTTTAACAGATGAATAGTTACACATCGATTTCTCTCTTTCAGTCGTCAGTAATTTGAATTTCGAAAGAAGAAGGCAAAACATGGTGTAACTATACAGACAGTATACAACGTTTAAATGTAAGGGGGTAAGTGTGTGATCAGCGTTATAATTTATTGTATGAAATCTCGAATCCAGAAATGAATCAATTGATTACAAATATTTTACGACTATAAAGTCCCAGACAGGCGCTTGTTACATTAAGTCCATACGACGTAATTGGAAGTAGTTTGCCATAGAAATATACGGCGGTATAAACAGTTCTTTTGTCGGCGGCAACTGCGTACAGCAACCATAGGTATGGCGGCGCGACGCTCGCAGCTACCTAGCGTGCTCATGGCTTCACTTGAAAAAATCCATGCACTTAGCGCTGAAAATAAGCGCGGCTTTCGACCGCATTCACTTTTAGCGATGTAGTTTTTCTCCTTTTACACCCTCCACACCCATTCTCCCAGCTGGCATCCCCCATCTCACTCCAACTTCGCATCTCTTCAACTATACTCGGTTCGCTTTAGCGTTCGTGACACAAAGCAATATGTGAGTTAACTTCAGTGTAACGGTTCTTGTTTGAGTTGCGATTTAATGCCTCCTTAAACTGAGATGGTTTACGGGTTAACCGGGTTGAAAAGGATAAAAGTATCCGCAGTTGTTTACTTTTTGGATCTGCTTCGTTTCAATAAAAACTTTGAATCCGTTAAAGGCAATCGAGCGCTTTAGACATGTACGCTTTATTATAGCGAGATTTAGGAGAACTTTTCACTTAGATGAAAACGGAATATTGATCCGCTGTACCGTTTTTTCATTAGAGTTTGTAAAACATAAAATTAAATAAAAAGGCGTTTGTTACGAAAGAAATTGTTGATCTTTCTCGAGATTATGATTAAGTTCTTTATGTGAGTATTTAATAAGGAAACTCTTACCTATATTGTTTGTATAGAAACATAATTAACTTTATAATTGAATGACCTTCAATGTTCACGTCCTACCTGCGTAAGTATTAAAAAAGCTACTTGACCCGAACGACCCTGTCCCGCAGTGAACCGGACACCCGTTCATCTGGAAACAATTTTGTGCTAGAATCGGTCAGATTAAGAGCTAATCTATATTTACCAATGAAACAAGCATCAGTGTCGGCCACAACTTGTCCAATTTACATGACGAAGGTGGCGATAGCGCAAAAGAAAGTTTCCGACAACTTTTATCAGATCCCAGCCCACTGCGGCTGATGAGTTGGCACCGAACTTTATTTACTGATACGACGATTCAATTTAATGGAGACGGATACGGAAATCATTTAACATGTTTCATTTTTAACCCTAATATTAATAAACTAATTTACTTTTAAGAGTCATTGACTTAATTAGAAATTCATTATAATTTTATACGCCTAATGAAAACTGAACTTCCACTAATTATGAAAAGCTCCACGCCTAAACCCCAAGCTCACGTACGTTTAAATAAGATTTAAAATTCTAATTAGTCAGCTTCAAAAATGTGGACTGACTATCAAAGCACTTTGAAAGTTGAATATAAACGAAAATAAAGAGTCCCACTCCACATTAGACGAGCTCGCTTGAGACTCGGGAACTGGCTCCGAGGGACTCGGATTAGGCACTGCCTACAGCCGAGTACGTATTAGACGAAGAGATTTAAACTGAATTAACCGTTCGATCGTAAAATTGGAATGCCACACAGATAATTACCTGACACTCACAGAAAAGGAAGTCGCTTAGAAAGGGGATTCAAATAAGCGTGTAGGAAGGACCAAGTGAATCGACCGCCCACAAAGATTGGCCGAGATCCGATCACGGTAAAAATAACTGATACTGCGCTATCAGAAAGCGATCGACTGAAACCGGTACAAGCTGCAATTTGGGCCAAAGTGTTTAGAAATGCCAATCGAACTCTCTTGTTTTATAATACTTTTTCGGGGTAAATCTGCGATGTTTGGTTCTCGTCGTTATTGCGTCAATAACACACCATTTCGACATTTTCATTTATTATAAGTAAGTGTTTTGTTTTTTAATTGGTGCCCTATCCATGCAATACAGGCACTTTAAAACAGTTTTCATTTTGTAAAATAATCCTTAAGTTCTAAGTATTCTATCTGACGATATAAATCGATAATTCTAGTATTTTGTTTTTATTCTTTGTCTGCATAATATGTATATTTACTCGACTCACCACCTGTGGTTATCTTGTATAGAAAATCCCAGGACACATTTCGTGAAAATAAACTAAAACGCAAGCGGCAAACGACCGCTACAGCTGAACATTGGCGTCCCCGCAGACCAACAGAACGATGAAACAAGGCATCGGAGAGTTCATACTGTAATCAATACACTAGACAGATTTAAGGATGAATTTGTTGATACACGGAAACATTGGTTTCCGTGGCTTGAACTGTAATTACTTCCATAAAATATGTAATCTTCCACGTCGCGCGTCGTTTTTTATTTACAATATTTTATTTTTTGTGAAAAATGTTGGTGTGGACAGGAAGTCCTTATTCTACACATAAGTTTATCAACATAAAATAGCATCACGCCTTTTGTTTGTTTTGTTTTCAGTTCTGTCGGCACTCCCGGAGTGCCACTGTTTTTTTTGCGTTTAACGATACCTATGGGACAAAAAGTGGTAGCTTATTCTGCACTGGAATCAACACAGGAAAAAACATATAAATTATGGATACTTAGGTACTATTATTGTATAATTTATTATTGTAAACATACATATATGTGTAACTGTATTAATGCACGTAATTAAAGTAGTTTGTTCAGAATCTTTTACTGCATCGACTTCTGTAATTTTTTTTATTGGTATTTTTAATCCCTAAAATAATTAAAACTACGTAAATTACAGTCACTATTCCGCTGTACTGTCAAAACAAACCAAAATGGACAACGTAGCTACTACGCTAAACCCTTATACTCTGTGCGTGCGTAGATTTGTCAGTATAACTTTTAATAGATAAACAATGTTTAAACGTAATAGAAAAAAACCTGTGTATTTGCTATGATTTTATCGAACTTAATATTCAAATTGGGATGTATAATATTGTGCGTTCATGGCCGGGACATGTTGTATAATGGAAATGGATAGTAATTATGACTGAACTTATAGAGATATGACGTAGATACTGTTTTTTATTTTATTTTAACCATTTATTAGTTAAATACCTACAACAAAATACCTCCCTCTTACAGAGAATAAGCCTGTATCCCAGCACAGTATCTGTGGGAACATTATAGACTGATTATGTAACCACAATATTCTATTCTACTTTATGTTTTGTTCAATTTATAAACACTTGTTAGCTCTTTTAATTTTTATTTATTTTATATTAGTGCAGAATAAGAAACATGCAATCCGAATATACGCACTTACCGTATACGTAAGTAGAGCACATCGCATAAGCTCTCTCTACTTCTATTGACATTTACCTAACTTGAGAGAATTTCGTAGTTTATGTTTTTCTTTTGCATATCAACATGGAATATTAGTTACAGTAAGCTAGTACGGATAACATACAATCCACTGGTAGTACTTTGAGGACTTAGATAAGAAACATACTTTCTCTCTACCGACAGGGCTTTTCAATCGAACCTATAAGTTTAAAATCGGATAACAGATATATTCTTTGAGTACCTACAATACTTTCTTATTCTGAACGATTTTATTCCTGTTTTCACAAACACGAGGCGAAATCTGAATGAATGCCTGAATAAAAGCGCGCTATTGGATTTTCAACGCTCGGCTCGGTGCCGTAGGTTTTTAAATATTCTTGACAGGTGCGTACGACGACATATCAAGCTATACATTTCCAGTAAGCTGACTTCACATTGTACGAAAAGCCAGCCAATACGAGGTCAGCTAAATCTGGAAATGTATAGCTTGATGTGTCGTCGTATGTACCACCTTTCAACTTGTATAAGTACAGAAATCATTTCTTCTTCAGTGCATTCCAGTACTGAGCTAAGTTAGAAAAAAAGAAAAAAATTATAGTCACAGAACATGTGTGTATAAAAAAATACAAATTTGCTCGAATAAATAGTTTTTCATCATGCTAAATGCAACGAGAAAGTAGAACATAATCCTCTTTCTGTTTATCAAAATCTGCTCAGTACCATATTGGACCAGGATTACGAGAGCCAGCGGAAATCATGCCGAGGATTAGTGAACTACGATGGTTTCATGGCCTTTGACTGCACTCCATACTATGATGAGCTAGATGACTGACAGGGATTAATCCCAAGTAATGATCCCAACGCCGAGCAGGAAGTCGGAGGTACCAATTTTGAAATGCGGTGGGTTATTCGTATAAAACTTGTGCGCCACAATTTTGAAAATAGAAAAGAATTTTGTTTATTATCGAGCCGATAAGGTGAGTTGTGATGCTGATTCCGTGCAGTTTTATGTGCGATGACTTTGAATGGGTTTTGTGTGCAAAGAAAATTCGTTATAAAAGTATATATCACCATTTTTAAATAAAATTTTAAGTGACTCACAATTGTTTTGTTTAATGTATATAGAGCTTGAAAAAGGAAAGTTTATGATTTTATGTTATGTTACGTTAATCACAAACTTTCATTTTTACAGATTTCAATTATAAAACTATATTTAAATTACGCTGGAAAAATAAATCGCACAACAACAACAATAATAAATAAATCAACAGTGTAACTTTAGCAGCATTGCTTTGCAGATCACATCTAAATTCGAAACGCTACGGACATGAACACTTGACGGACTCAATAATTCCTAGGCATCACTCACTCACACCAGCACAGGTGTGCTTGAGATAGCACAACAGCCCGTATTAGTGACGTCACTTAGGTATACGTTACCCATCCGATCTCTCACGGCCTGTCCGCGACAGCAGGCTGACACATGACGATAATTCCGAACAACCAATACATTTTAAACCAGTGATGCGAACTGCTCGATGGATTGCGACTTTGTCGATTACAGACACGAATTGAATGAACTTAATAGGCGTGAATCATTCGCATTGTGTTTTGATTTGGCTTTGTATTTACCGATTATGATGATGGAAGTTGTTAGTGAGTTGACAAAATCACGGATGAAGACTGAAAATAGAAAAAAAAAACAAAGAAAAATCAACGATAACGTTTACTAGTAGCTACTGAGGAGTTCCACTTTCCACCTCCTGGCTCCATCATCAGATCCTCGTTACCCAAACCAAATCTATTGGACTCGTCAAAACGAATCATATGAGCCCAAACTCGAGGGGTTAACTAGAAGCCACTGAGGAGTTCCACTATCCACCTCCTGGCTTCATCATCAGATCAGTTCCAAGATTCCATATTATTATATTGTCATCGGTCCTGGATACGTGTGCAAACTTTCAAGTTAATCGGACGACTTGAAGTTGGTGAAAATTACGTTGAAATTTTCCGTTACATAGATAGATAGGTTTATTTGTCACAGAAAAACAAAAAGATAAGATATAAGAAAAAGATAAGTCGAATAATTATGAAAAATCAAAAAAAAATAATGTACAATCACGAACCCAGAACAGAAATACTCGGCAGCTGCATGTCGGCGTCGTGACTGGGACAGGAAGGGTTCCACTCAGCATAGTACTCTGCTATGGCGGATCCACAGCACAGCGCATATTTTCAGTGGTCACCCGAAAATGACGTACGTAAATAGAAACAGTGGAACAATGGTGGCCCATTGGTAACGGCCGCGACTTATGAGTTGTAGATCGTAGGTTCGAACCCGGACAGGGGCTTTACTTTGTAGAAATTATTTCATCACCACTGCTCTCAAAACGCTGAAGGAAAACATCGTGACGAAACCGATATGACCAAGAACCAAAAATTCGAAGACATGTAACATCCAACAACAAGATAAGAGGCCTGTATTCCAGCAGTGGGAACATTATAGGCTGATTATGCTAAATAGAAACTGCCATAAAAATTATTACAACAATATCGGCCTAACTGTATTGTATTCCTCAATACGGTTTCCCTCCCCCAAATAAACAAAAACCAATTATCTGAGGAGTTTCATAATGTCGGAGACAGCGAGATAGAAAGATATTATATTGATCATCAGCACGCGTAGCATGACGACGTTTTGTCGACGGAAGAGTAGACAAAATGGCACATTGCCATGCTTAGACGCGTAGAATGCGTACAAATATTTCTACAATCTGTCATTTTGTCTATTCTTCCGTCGACAAAACCCGTTTCTACGGTGGTCATGCTGTGCGTGCAGATGGTACAGTACAGTTCGCGTCAAATAACTTTGCCGCTCTGAAGTAGGCAACAAATCACTGCGCAGTAGTTAATCCTATGAATAAAACAGCAGCGCGCATGGCGCGGATTGGCTCGGCTAGGAAAGAGCCTAGCTTCAGAGCGGCAAAGTTATTTGACGCGAACTGTAACTCTAGTTAAACAGATGCTACTGCAGACTATGCTACTGGTACAGACGCCAGCTCATCAAGCTACCCCAAACTGTCAAATTTTCCCAATCAACTTTGAACCTTATGCTTTAGCGATAACGTTGAAAATCTATTAAAGAAATTTGACAGATTGTAGTAGCTTGATGTGCTGGCGTCTGTACATACTGTATCTGATCTGCTTGACTATAGAGACAATTTCATAATCGTGCGATGTTGGTCCCGTCATTTTATATTCCGCATTCAAGCAGTTTTTCAAAATTATGCTAGACAAGCCGTGTACCCGATGGAAACTCCCAGGCAAAAATGACGAACTTCCACGCAATTTTTCATTCCTTATTTAACCCCTTTAGGGGGCAATTTTTTAGAAATCCATCCTTAGTGCTCACTTTCGATAGATAAGGAATTATTGTGCAAAATTTAATGCTTCTAAAACCCAGCGGTTTAGGCTGTGAGTTGTCCGTCTTCGAATGAATTTAAGAACGTGTCGCTCTTAAACATATATCTTCTCTCTCTTACATATTCTTTACTTTTCCACACAGATGCAGTTTATAAACTCCTGCAAAAAATTCTCTTCGAACACAAAGGTAAATAACTCAAAGGTAGGTAGGTGTGCTTACCGATACGAGCAACATACTTTTTTTCCTTATTGCGGTATGGAGACACCACTGAAATATAAGCCAACCAATTTTTGCACGCACCATTCCCCATACAGAGACAATTTTGTATAAAAATATATTTTTCAACACACTTGCTCGTAAAGTGGCTCTTATTGAACCGCTTTTAGGACCATAATGGAGTGTATTACGAACGCGTGCTTTTTCTTTACTTTAATCCACATGTTCTGTAATACCACAGATAACTATTTACTAGTCGGAGACGCGCGCTTATTTAATCTCATCAAACCCTGCGTTCCGAATTGGGAAATAATCGATGTGTTCCGAATTGGGAAATAACCGAATTAGCGTGAGCGCGATAACGATAACGATGTCCCGTGAATCGTCATAGATGACGTCATGACATTCGCCATCTTGCGATAATGCCGACCATGCCCTAGAATAATATCACCGTGAGCGCTGTCAAAAATGACAGTGTGTGTATGAGGTTGTGTCAGTGTGTGTTTTGTTTTGAGTTGCATCATCTTTAAATTAAACTAACGTGGCATTTTTGAAATTGTGCTTCTGGCTGACAGTCGCCACCTAACCAAAGAAGAAGAACTGAAGAAGAAATGTGGTGTTTATACAAAGAAATACTGTAATAATATCTTTTTTACATTGTGTAAGCACTGTCATGTGAGCGCGTTCACGAGTGTTCCGAATTGTTGCCAGCTCTCAGCAGTCATAATAGTAATATCTAAATCGGAACGCATGTGAGATGATGCATGGACGTAATATTACGTCCATGGAAATGATGTGAGCGCTGTGATGTGAGCGATTATAGCTAATTCGGAAAGCGCCCAAAGAGAATTCATGCCGAAAGAAAAAATCCGCGGGCTATATTTCAATTTTTTTTTAAATAGTCTGTATTGTCCTTGGTCGCAAAATGAGCTCGCAAGGGACCACAGACAATTTAAGGTGAATGCGCAGTGGTAGACCGCGAAATTCATAGGTTTTTTGCAATTTTCAGGTTTGTGTTTATTATATTTTTTCTATAGGCTGTTTGGCGGTTTTGTCTGTGCCATAGATTAATATATTTAAAATGAGTCAATGTTGCGCGCGCATCGCTAGTGCTGGCTAGCACGGCGCGCGGGAAAACAAAACCAGCG
The DNA here is from genome assembly GCA_963082905.1 of Oligia fasciuncula. NCBI lineage: Eukaryota > Metazoa > Arthropoda > Insecta > Lepidoptera > Noctuidae > Oligia > Oligia fasciuncula. The sequence continues at coordinate 11,189,937 of OY720387.1, forward strand.
CGCCATTTTCCATACAAGTTAATATTTAACAATACAAGTCTGTTTTTTTCCTCGCAAGTGTGTTGAAAAACGTCGTATGATACGCGTGTGCATTAATCAATATAGCACACATGTATCATAATGTACTATTATGTTCGTAAGTTAGCGAGAAAACGTATTACTTAAAACACAAGGGCAGTCATGGGGACTGCCGATATTAGCGAAAACTTAAAACTATGAAATAACAGTGTTTTTTTATTAGTTTTCAAATTAGTTGTAGTAGTAAATTAAAAATCAAGATAATATTTACATAATATAAACTAACACTTAAAATAATAATATGTACAAGCACATACATGGTATATGAAAAAAAAAGCTAAAGAATTATAAGGGCATCAAAAAATTCGTCCGCATCGTTGTCAACAGGAACAGTGCCCAAAATGCTGGCAACATTGCCACGTCGTATGGCGCTAATTATTTGGACAAAAAATAGGCCAAACTTCTGTTCACGTGAAGAGTCGACTAACCGCTTGGCGATTAGAAAATTATTAAAAATGATAATGAAAATTATTAAATTAAAATTATTAATTATTAATTCAAATGTATGTATAATAAAATTGTATATGCTTTCACTGTTGGCCAAGCGCAACACGTCATACTCATAGCTACAGATTTACAGTTAACATTAGCATGTCGATGATGCGAACCCCTAGGATTTTCCCCTACCAAATATCGCTCCACGCGCCTGAAGAAGTTTTCACTTTAAAATTTTGTATTAAAATCTTCACATTTTTATAGTCTGTGCGCAGATACTTTGTCAAACGCTCTGTGTTCAGTCTTTCCGAGTTGTGTACTAAAATACCGTAGCCGGAACTGGGCACGTTTGACCCGTGGAGCACTTTACGTAGATTTGTCGACGGCACAGTTGTCGTGTCCGGTGAGATCTCAACATACTCTTAGGAAGGCAGGGTCAAAACGAACTGAAAGTATGAGATTTTTTTTTTTAGAAAATTGTCGTCCTATATTGCTGTTAATGAGGATCACTTAAAAAATAGTTAAAGAAAATTATTTTACATCACATTTTTGGGCCGGAATTAATCCGTATTAATATGAGTGCTCTAAGTCCCTAATACACGTGTAAAGAAAATTCCAGTACAAACCGAAAACAACTTACAAGTACAGGCAACCAAACTTTGAAGTAACATGTGAACGTGAATATGTTAACTACGAGGTATTAAGTTAAAGGGATTGGTACCTTTCGAACAATTAGGGTAGTTAGATCCGAGGTACTTGATTAGAAGGATGTCCGTATCCTCGCTCGCGGCTACTTCCTGATATTGTTTCAAACAAATTAACCATACATAGAGGTTTTAATAAGCTGAACTTGTCTATGGGGAAATATTTTTGGGAATGTGGGCCGTGTTGCCCTGTGTGATCAAAATTCGATTAGTTTTAATGTGTCTCTTTGGTGAAGTGGTCGCAAGTGCGGATTTGTGCCCGGTTGATGGCAATAGGCTCGCATATTACATGGGACTTAAATATAATTGGAAAACAGACGTGATGGCGTGTGTGTATGTTGTAGTAGATGTTATAGTTTTCATCTTATTTCTCCTATCGGCATTTAAAAAAATATCAGCCAGCCAGTAAGGTTTTAATAGGACTGCCGGACATTTTAATAACTGGCATAACGGAGGCATTATTATATTATATTCTTCATCTTTAGTGACGAATAAATATAGACAGTCATATTTTCAGAGGCAGTTATTTACGGAAACTTGTGTAGGCTGTAGTAAAAGATGAATCAAATAATATTCATAACATATTCATGAATATTATTTCGATTCAATAACAATATGAATTCCCCGTACTTAACCATAGGCCTATAATGAGAACTATCCATGGATTTCCAATAATATCATATCTATCGACGAAATAACTATTCCGACACATGTTTTCCCACTAAGGCCTGTAGGCCTGTAGGCCTGTTCCTCATACCTCTATAGGCCCACATGGGGACAGCACCCTGTGACCCTAAATTGACGAACGGAAACCAAACACACAGAAATCACAGTAATATTATAAATCCGAAAGTTTGTGAGTGGGGGTGTGTGTGTGTTTATATAATTATGTTTGTTACTTATTCACGCTACAAAGGCTGGACCATTTTTTTTTTTGTCTGGAGGTGGCTTATACCCTGGATTAACATATAGTCTACTTTTTATGAAACTACTGGGCACTGCTAGTAGTAGGTAATAAATTAAAATAAACAGTACTTAACAAAAAGTGAGGTATAATAATAAAAGAGAGTGCTATATGAACGAAATAAACAGCTTATATGTGAGAGCTTACGGCTTTTGAGTTAAATTTTATTTGATTGCAGCCTCGTCACGCCGACAAGGCTGATTGATGTATTGCCGTCGGGCCGGCCTCCTGGTCAAAGATTACTTAATTGATGCATCGTGTTTGCAGATATTCATATTAGGTAGTATATCACTTTTGTAAATGATTACGGTTTTGCATGTGTTTTAAATAGTGTTGATTTATGATTTTATGGGGAGTGTTTGTTATCACGTTAAATTAAAGTCTTGATTAATGTTTCAGCATAGGCTTTTTGTTTTCACAGCAAATTTTTTTCTCTTTAAAAAAAGTTTAAGTGATGTCACCTACGTACCTAAAGGGGAAGACAGGTTTAACCTGTCACATGTTTGTCTGTCTACCTGCCGAAACACCCCACGCGTCGGAGTAGTTGAATGGGCGCAGTAAATGACACTGTTGTGTACACTTGGTGTATCGTTGACGTTTCGAGCACTTTCTCTTATGTACACTTGGTGTACACATGACGCTTGAGGGAACGCATTTTCCGCAAAAAACCAGCAGTAAATTTCATAACAGAGGACTTTCATGTTGCGCTTCACCATAAAAATGTCGAGTTAAAATTAGCGAGGCAGTAAGGTCGGTAGCATGGTTGACTCACACTCAAACCATTTCAATTAAACCAATAACAGGCATTTGAATAGTCAAGAAGTAGGTCCGTCAGAAAGATGAAGTTTGTTGTCCATTCTGGAGCGTAGTAGTCTTATGGAAGAACTGGCAATAAACTTCATAGACAATCTTTTAAATAAAAATATTGGTTACACCTCCATGTTTAACCTTATAAAGGGCAGAAACGAAAGTACAGCGCCTGCAACCACTCGACTAGATAATTATACATGTATAATTTTACTTTTATAGGGCAGAAGCGTTGTAGTGGACTAATCTAACTTTAGGGTCAATTTTATCAATCAAAAATCGACCATATAATTAGACTAGTCGGGCGAATACAGGCGCTGTACTTTCGTTTCTGCCATATAAAGGGTAAATTATACACGATGTACAGGTGTGAACACGATTCTCACATGCACATGTGAGAAGCGTGTTCACACCAATCAACCCTACGTTGCGACCGCGACAGTTCGAACAAACAAACATTCACTAACCACGACTTTCCACAACGCCAACAATACGATAATCCCTTAGCTAATAGATCGAAAGTCACACATCCTACTACTAATCATCCCACGCTCCCTAAAGGCCACGACACACGAATCCGCGATTGAGATAAAGCAATAGCGCCCCTTTCATACGACATTAGCTGCGTTAGTAACGCCACATTTCCTAACAATCTGCACTGTGGCCCATTCGCGTGTGAATCCTTAGATACAGACGCTCATTTCCTCTTACGTTCGCGAGTTAATATTGTACATGAAACCCGATCGAATTTAAGATTTATTCGCTGTGTGACGTGGTATTAATAATGTGACAATGTATTGTTATTATGTGTTCATTAGAGGGCGTATTGTCTTAACTGGAAACGGAGGAAGAGAGTGATGAAAGATTTATTTCAGAAGTAGAACTCGCGTGCTGGTGAGCATCACAAACAATTTTTTGTCTGCTTGATGTGTCCTGTGGTAAACGCGTCTGACATAATAAACCGCAAACAAAATGAATTTTCATGAAGAAATATTTTGTTACATTATTCTCTTTATTCGTCCTGGATAAACATTGTTTTTTTTTTTTATTCTGCTCTCTGTCTCTGTTCTTTAAGTTCTAATGAGACAGTCTCCTTTCTTTTACACATTTTTGGACATCTCTTCGTTACTTCCGTGTGCGATAGCAAAACCGCCTTCACGAATTTAGAGGCATTTTACTTCATGTTAACATCAACCATCCCCAACAACGTGTAAAATATGGTTTTACATCCTCATTCGAGCGGATCGTAAATTCCACATATTTTGTTTCATGTACACTGTCATATTTGGTGTCAAAGAAGTCATTTTGTAAAGCATCTCCTTCGCCCGATACGATAGTTATTGCCGGTACGTTAATTACGAGAAGATAAATGAGGAATTAAGTAAAATGAATTGGAATGAGCAGATTGGGTTGGAAAACTCTGTAGATGTGGCAGTAAATAAGTTTTATAATATAATTTTTAGCATAATTAAATCTAATGTTCCACTCGTCAGTTCTAAGTCCTCGAAATTTCCGTTTTGGTTTTCACCATCGCTGATACATATTTACAAAAACAAGTTAAAAGCCTGGGTGAAATGGAAGGTGTATCACAATATCTCTGATTATGAACAGTTCTCACTATACAGATCTAGATTCCATATTGAATGCAAATCCTGCTACATAAAATACATGGAATCTGTTGAGGACGGCATTCGCAGTAATGTTAAATACTTCTGGACGTACATTTCTAATCGGAAGTCTTGTTCTGGTATACCTTCTGACATGAAATACAAAGACCAAAGTACCAATGACCCCGAAGAAATCTGTAACTTTTTTTCTGATTTCTTTAATTCAGTCTATGAACAATCCTCGATGAGAGGTATTTCTTCGAGTGGGGATTCAGATCGCAATTCCCTCATCAGTAAGATAGAGTTAAGCGCGAATGAGATACTGAGGGCACTTAATTCTTTAGACTCAACTAAGGGTCCAGGCCCTAACGGTCTTCCAGTCGCGTTTCTCAAAGCTACCGCTAAACATATTTGTACTCCTATACATATTTTGTTTAATAAATCACTGGCACAAGGAATTTTCCCCGAGGTATGGAAGAGTGCGAACATAACACCAATATATAAATCGGGCTCTAAGCAAGATGTTGAGAACTATCGTCCTATATCCATTATGTCAGCCCTGCCGAAGCTTTTTGAGAGATTAGTCCACGATAAAGTATACCCTGTCCTTCATCACAGTATAATTCAACAACAACACGGATTTGTAAAGAAAAGATCAACTTCCACAAATTTGGTGGCATTTATGGATTATTTGTTCAACAACATGGATTCTCGTGTTCAAGTGGATGCCATTTACACTGACTTTCGAAAGGCATTCGACAAGGTTGATCACGAGTTGCTACTGAATAAAATTTCATTTAACGGTATACGTGGTGATCTACTCCGATGGTTCTCTTCATATGTCACGAACAGAACTCAAAGGGTCGTAGTGAATGGTTTCAGATCTGCTACAACTATTAGTGTAACTTCTGGTGTACCTCAGGGTTCGATTCTGGGACCCCTTTTATTTATTTTATTTATAAACGATATTGACACTTGTTTTAGAAATTCTAAAGTCTTGCTTTATGCTGACGATCTCAAAATTTATAGGCCCATCAAAAATTTGCAAGACTGCATATTATTACAGGAAGATCTGGATCGCTTCAGTGAATATTGCAAATGTAATAAATTGCAACTGAGTCTGTCGAAATGCTGTTGTATCAGTTTCACGAAGAATAAGAATGTTTTCAAGCACCCATATTCTTTGGATAATACTTCACTATCAAGGGTGTCCCTTATTCGTGATCTTGGTATTCTCCTCGACGATAAACTTCACCTTGATGCCCACATTAACAAAATTGTAAATAATGCCTATCGGATGTACGGTTTTGTGATGAGATCTGCGAAGGAGTTTGTGCGCCCCTCTACCTATTTATATTTGTATAAGTCTCTGATCAGATCACAGCTCGAATACGCAGTGCCAGTGTGGAATCCCTTTTACGATAAATATTCAGAACGTATTGAAAGGGTTCAAAGAAAATTTTTAAAAGCCATGCACTACCGTTGCTTCCACGAAGATTTATCTTATGATTATTTGCTTAAGAAGTATAAATTACTTGACCTAAAATCAAGACGCACTCTCCTAGAGACGGTATTTTTGTTTGATTTGTGTAGCAATGTATATGACTGTATTGATATCCGTAATAAAATAAGTTACATAGTTCCTAGAACGACAGTATGTCGCGGGGTGCGCGCACGGCCGCTGTTTGCAGTTACTTCTTGTCGCAGTAACGCAGGTATGCGGGCACCCCTGCGGCGACTTACTAGTAATTACAACAAAAAATTCTATCATATCGATATGTTTGCTCTTTCTGCTGGTAGATTCAAAAATATTGTACTCAAAATACTTAGTCACCAGTCATTTTAATTTTTTTTTTTAATTAAGATTTTGCATGCCTTCTGAGTTTTTGCTGTTTGTTAATATTTGCTTTTGTTTTACTATTTTACACAAGAAATGTTTTCTTAACTTAAATTATTGTTGTAGGTTTTAGTTTAGATAGCATGGTTTGTAAAGATTATTATTTTTCATGTGTATTCCGTGGAAAATGTTGTTGGTTACACATTTGACCGTATCTTATTGTATTTCTTCGTACAAAATGTAATGTGTCACTGTTTGTTTTCCCAAATAAATAAAATAAAATAAAATAAAATAGCGCCCCTTTCATACGACATTAGCTGCGTTAGTAACGCCACATTTCCTAACAATCTGCACTGTGGCCCATTCGCGTGTGAATCCTTAGATACAGACGCTCATTTCCTCTTACGTTCGCGAGTTAATATTGTACATGAAACCCGATCGAATTTAAGATTTATTCGCTGTGTGACGTGGTATTAATAATGTGACAATGTATTGTTATTATGTGTTCATTAGAGGGCGTATTGTCTTAACTGGAAACGGAGGAAGAGAGTGATGAAAGATTTATTTCAGAAGTAGAACTCGCGTGCTGGTGAGCATCACAAACAATTTTTTGTCTGCTTGATGTGTCCTGTGGTAAACGCGTCTGACATAATAAACCGCAAACAAAATGAATTTTCATGAAGAAATATTTTGTTACATTATTCTCTTTATTCGTCCTGGATAAACATTGTTTTTTTTTTTTATTCTGCTCTCTGTCTCTGTTCTTTAAGTTCTAATGAGACAGTCTCCTTTCTTTTACACATTTTTGGACATCTCTTCGTTACTTCCGTGTGCGATAGCAAAACCGCCTTCACGAATTTAGAGGCATTTTACTTCATGTTAACATCAACCATCCCCAACAACGTGTAAAATATGGTTTTACATCCTCATTCGAGCGGATCGTAAATTCCACATATTTTGTTTCATGTACACTGTCATATTTGGTGTCAAAGAAGTCATTTTGTAAAGCATCTCCTTCGCCCGATACGATAGTTATTGCCGGTACGTTTGCACGGCAGTAACGTGTGTGAATTCCGTGAAAATTTTAAAGAAAGCAATAAAATTTCATAGTTTTACTCGGCGCGAGTGACAATAAAACTGCATCTCGATTCTGATCACACTCGTTTCAATATGTAGATGCGGGAACACCTGAGACGTCGGCCTGCTTGAGAAATGCTTATTATATTGCTTTCCCGTAAATAAATGTACATATACGAGTTTATTTGAGGAAAGAAATGTCCCAATTATCATTAATGTTGTCGTTTCGCACTTCAGGCACGTGAAGATTGTTTCAGTTGAATAGTTATGCTACTATTGTCGTTTGGTTTGGTGGTATAATAATGTTATTCACGAACTGGAAATGATAGTTACATTCATTTTGTAGCTATTTCATTTTTTTACAGCCTCTTGAATCAGAAGCTCCAATTCAAAAAACCGGGCAAGAGCGAGAGATCATATGTTTTTAAAATTTCATCAGCGAGGCGAGGGAGGAGAGAATTTTAACACTGTGTACTGCGGTGTAGAATATTGAAGTTTTATTTCAGCGCCATCTCTTAACCGATAGTGAAACTAATGTAACTTTTGTTGATGATTTCTGAAAAAGGGTGCTATTTAGAGACTTCGTTTTATTTTTCCTGTAATCTTTACATAAACTTCTATCACATAGAATTATTTAAGATTTTTCTCTTTGCAAACTTCGGAGATAAATTAATCAGCGCCTGACACTACTCCATACAAGTTTAGACGTGATTAAAAACTTACCTACTACAATTACGTCAACGTCACGACAGGACTAAACTAAAATTTATCTTCTGTCCTTTTCTTAATGAAATAGAAATAAAAAGATGCACTGACCTTTTTTTTTTTTTTTTTTTTTTTGCGGATGGGAAATCATCAAATGACCCCTCCCGCTCTGGGTGGAGCGGAAGGGAGTGTCAGACTCTTACTGACTAAAACCCACCCGTGTTCCTTCCTTAGCCCTTTATGTTCCGGGCCAGCGGTAACCCTTTCGGACAATCCCGCTGGCCCGGCAGGCGTCGGCCCTATGGGGCCCCTCCTCGATGCTGACATCTCTTTGAGGCGCGCGTGGAACACGTACGCGCCGTCCGGCACGGGCCTGGTCCTGATCGGACGGTGAGCTACCCATTACTCTCCGCCCGCAGGCCCGCGCCTACGGTGGCCGGGAGTCGTCGCGCGGCTCCCGACGCCCGGAGCGTCTCCCGCGGCGGCTGGGACGGGAGGCTCTCTCCCTGAGCCGTCCCGCCACCTCCTTCGCTAGCATGACTGCTTCGCAGAAGGAGGTGACTGCCTCCCACTCCCTCTCGCCCCGGACCATGGCTTGCACCAGGGCCGGGCGCGAGAGGTCGCCGCCGCTGCCGATCGCCTCTACGAGGACACGGCGGTGCTCCGCCCAAGCGGGGCAGACCTCCACCGTGAGATGCACTGACCTTAAATTTAGTTTAGTTTGTGAACAACAGAATCGGCACTATTAACTACTGTTGGACGTATTTTCATCTCAATAAATGTTGCTTTCAATATCTTGCCACAGAACATTACTAATTACGTGCCATGATATCAATATGTAACCTGCTCATTAGTTATGGCATATCATTAATAATTAATTATAATCCGAGGAGGCTATTCTATACGCAAACAGTATAAATCAAATTTACAGCTCTAGCTTATTTAGTCAGAAACTAGAGTTTTAGATTTGATTTAGCCGCGGTCAAAAACACTAACATTTCATCCGCTGGATGTGAGATAATCCCAAGGGAACCGGAATTAAAACTACCCTATGTGTTAATCCAGGTTGTGAACTGTGTGCTAAATTTCATCTAAATCCGATTAGCCATTTTTGCACCTATCTGGAACATACATCCAGACAAAAGGACAGAAATCTTCGTTACTATTTTTATTACAACCCAATTTAAAAACGATATTTGCAATTTTCAAAATATAGCATAAACGAAGAGTAAAGACGAGCACTTGAAGCTTCATATCGTAATATCGACTAAGAGAGATGGCTCGATACAGGAAGCATGCACTTACATTAATGGTTTCGAAGCGAGCGACTATTTCTGTTCTACGTTTTTTGACGGCCTGCAGATTAAAAATTCATATGATCAAAATGCCCGGGACTCTTGTCCTTATGGCAGAAAATATTAAAGTTGAGTTTGAACCTCACAGTTCATTCGATTATCTTTCGACGTATTGGGTCTCGGTTCTAATAAACGGGGACAGTCAGTTCGCAGAAATAGCTAAGGCTACTAAATTGGTGTGAGATCCGTTTCCGATTCAATCGATGGTTAAATTATAAACTCAACAGAGAAGCAAGATTCTATTTATGGTCTTAGTTTCATCAAGAAATTATATATTTTAACTGTTCATCCACTGTGAAGGAAAAATATGACAATTGTTATGGCTTCTTATCTAAAGATGGATGCCGACTAACGTCCACCATTTCGCTTGCCAAAACATCTATGTTCTTGGTTCGAAGTATAATTTTGATCACATTTCAGGTAATATTTAAAAACCGTTCATAACATCGCGTTCGGGAATTGCTGAATAGTAAAAAATTAAAACAAAAAGTTTTGCCGAATAGTAAAAGTCGTCTGAAATCACTTTACAACATTACCTTTATGATATTTTTAAATCATTATCAAAAACGTGAGTTACTCATTACTTTTGACGTTACTCCCGTTTAGGAAGACTGTGTCCACGCAAGCACATCCCTATATTGAATAGGGATGTGCTTGCGTGGACACAACAAGCCGTGACACTCCACAGTGTCAAGTGTCACAGGCTGCTATTGACAAGGTTTTGTAGTTTTTAATCTCCTGCTTGATTATGCATTCCGCGCACGCCTATTCCTTGTTGGGTTGGGTGCGTTCACTTGACTCGCCCGAAGCTGAAGCAAAGCTCAACTTTTCCAGCTAAACTAAGTTTTTGGATTTTTATTGCTTTTAAACAACGTGAGATGAAATAATATTATTTTACATTTTAGTAGGTACTGCGGTATGGTAGACTTATAACATTTTCTTTAAATAAAGTTTTATAGAAGATGTAATATGTGTCCAGTTGCACTTGGAAAACTTGAAAGAAAGGAAGAAAATCTTTTTCATGTAGCGTGTGATCGTAGCAGATAAATTCACATGTTAAATTATTTGACGGTGATTCAAATGCAAGTAGGTATCCTAAAATCCAATTAATAATCACACCCACTTCAAATCAAACAGCCTCCCCTCAAATCACGTTAAACGATATTTTAAAAAGTCTCGTAAACATCGGTGTTGATCCACGTCGCGAGATCATTCGTCTCCCACACAATCCGTCTGCTCAAGACGTGCGTCGTACTTTCGCTAAAAATGCAAATTGTACGTCGAACAGACACCACGCCCAGGGGTCGTGGAGCTGACTTAGGGACTCAGCGGTAAGGGGGGGCTCAACATTTTTCACGAAACGTAAATGAGCAAGACACACCCCTAGGACTCGTTGTGTGTGGAGTATTCCTGTGTCAGTATTTCATTATGTGACGTGATTTTGAGCCGACTCCTGTTTACATTTTAGGCTCTGATCACTTATGTATGAAAAAGAACTTGCATGTCATTTAAAACTGAGAGCCTGCCATTGTATTTTTTGTATTAATTAAACCACCTCATCCGTAAACTAATAAGTAGATTTAGGGCAGATTTTTCCAACGCCAGATAATTTTAATCGAGGAATAATTTAAAATTTTGGACAGTTCTTCCATAAAAAATCTGTCAGACGTCAATTTCATTCGTTGAATAAAAATTATCTATCGATTGGAAAATCAGGCCTTAAACAGATAAATCGAAAGTTAAACGAGCACAGACTCGAACTACATGTAATACCCAACGAAAAAAGCTTTAGTCACATGATGCTCTGATTGGATTATTTTTTGACTGCACCGTTGGTTTCGTGGTCGCGAGCGTGACTGCTGAGCGTGGGGTCCTGGGTTCGATTCCTGAGTCGTAAAAGTGCTATTGGGTTTTTCCATTGGGAATTTCTTAGTAACAGCCCGGAGTTTTGAAGTTGGCTGTGTTTCCCATGCCTCGAAATTGGCTCTGCACCTGATCTCTCTCCGGTCGAGTCGGATTACCGTCCTATCGGAGAATGAGAGTGCAGAGGGAAGAGAGAGTACAACTGTGTCTGCGCACACACATGTGCACTATAATATCTCCCGCGCCGAAGGCTGGTCACAGCTGAGATTGGTCGCCGATGCCGCAGTAGGTTTTGGGGCTCTGATAGCGATCATAAAATACCTAAGTACATCTTGAACAAAACGCTTTACTGTTAGAACTTAGGTAAAGCAGTGGCTTATTGACAAAAGTTATCACGATTACATTTACCATTGAAAAACAAAGCTGCGACATGATGACCATAGGTGTCCGTTGAGAATAAATCACTCAAAAGTTGACTGACGTCAGCATATATACCAAAATGACAACTGCGGTCATTACATTAATGACATGTTGAGAAAAAATGTCGATCATTGCTGCGAAAAACACTCCGGGAGTAGCGACAGAAGTGAAAACAAAACACAAACAGAATACTTTGCCATCACTCACTGACATATCGGATATACATTAAAACCGAGTACATCCCGAGGACAGCCGAACACATCCGAAGCGGGTATTTTTTTAATAGTCTTATAAACAAAACACGCGCGGTGTCGCTTACGGTAACAGTGGCGCGAATTCAATGGTTTTTTCCCATCTCAAAATATGTCCAACGCGCCTAAAGAAGTTTTCACTTCAAAAATCCGAGTTTAGTTGTATAATTTTAAGGAACGATACATACGGACGCGGATACTGTCTGCACGTAGAATGTACCCTCTTCACACATTACTTCAACAGCACAGACAAACAAACACATGTTGTACATTATTAACTAACTTATAAAACAAGGTCTGTGCACGTACATTTTGTTCACTTATAACTTAACCACGACTTCAATTTTCTTGCGGTTTTCTTTATTATACGAAGCGGCTACAGAACGGTAGTGACGTCATCTAACAACCTTCATACACTGCGTTAAGTATCAAAATTGCTTGTAGAACTCATTTAACCAATTCCTTGTATAAAACAGCCATGTTTATTGTGTTCCTGATAAAATGAATTAGGTTTTTTTTTTATAAAGAACCGGAAGGTCTGTATGAACGAATTGTTATTAATTAAATATAAATTGTTAGTAAAATAGTCAATCAAGTTAAAGAGCTTAATTTTTTTTAAGTGTGCGTCTTTAGATGCTCAGAAAGATATTTTTAACTTTCTGGCCTTTCCTCACTGACTGTCTCAGTAACTAATATAGGCTGCCCCGATCAAACTGGTTTAGGTTAGGTTTTAGTATTTAGAGGGTGTAAATATTTAGAGGATCGGTTAAATATTTCCCAATGACTATTAGGTACCTAACTAAGTCTACATAAAAAAAAACTTTAAACCGTTTTGATCCTTTCCTGCTACATTTGAGTTAAATGAATTCAGCTTGAATCAACTAAAGTTAGCATTCCCCAGCGCAGCGTGTTCAAGTTTGAATTCTCACTAACCCTACTTTGTATTACGCGCATGGTAAATCTGCATAGTAAATTTTAATCGTGATACTTGGTACTAAATGTTGTTAATAAGAATACCTACATACATTTGATAAAACTACGAAAATATTTTTTTTTTACTTATGAATGATAAAACGTAATTTAAAAAAAATAAACCGACTTCAAAAAGAAATCAACTCAAAATTATGAAATAACTTTAATTTCGGAAGTCGGTGTCTTGGGATCTGTATTTTAGTTTTTTGCCACCGACTTCCGAAATTAAAGTTATTTCATAATTTTGAGTTGATTTCTTTTTGAAGTCGGTTTAATTTTTTTAAATTACTTTTTATTTCGTAATTTTTAGTTTTTGCACTAGAATTTGACCAAGGTTTTGAGATGTTTTCCCTTTGACACTACACCCGTAGCTCGTATCAATACGCCAGGCCGTCACACTTACACGTATTAGTCCATATCTTGAAAATTACTGAACCGATTTTGATGAAACATGCACTGTTCCCTAAGTTGAAGTAAATGTAAGCTAATACAAAAAAATGGTTACGATCCGATTAATAGTTGCTGAGAAATGCGTGGACAAACATACATACATACATACGTCTATGAAATTTTGTATATTTGTTTGGAAGCCTTAGTAGATTGTCATATGTGAATATAATGCAATTCCAATAATATTACATACATACGTATCCAATTGATAACCTCCTTTTTTTTGAAGTCGGTAAAAATGTTAGCGAGCACACAATTTTTTGTGTGCCATAATATGTATGCCTCTTTAAAGGCGGATGTCTGGTGGAGTGTTAATAAACTTTGTACTGCTAACACAATCAAACCAAAGATTCATATTATCCTATCAATATAAATAAATTGTGTGATAGATTCAGCAATCAGTATAACAATTTCGCATTTAAATTTAAATGTTAATTTTCTAAGCTATTAACACATTAGGAGTGCACAACGGACGCTATCGTAAATCAGAAGTACAAACAGTGTATTAATTACAAATGCAAACAGCGAGTGTGGTCCGCCGCAGCCGTCTCTATCCTGCTAATGATTTGCAGTGTAGCTGTAGCCTAACGCACACACGGACAACCGAGTACTACGATACGACACACGATCATATTTCTTTGTATGTATAGTATTACAGATTTTTTTGGATAAGCCTGTCTGTGGGAATAATAGTGTTTGGACTGATAGTATATTGATTATTAAAGTGTGTAGTAGCCTAACGTACATACGGACAAACGATGATATCATATTTCTTTGTATAGTATTACAAACTTTTTGGGATATTCTATGAGGGTGTGTCAGGTAATAAAAGAGTGTTCGAACTGATACAGCGTGTAAAAGTAGTCTAATGCACACACAGACAACCGGATACTACGATGCCACTAGTATTTGATTAGTAAAGAGACTGATTGCTACAGATTACTTAATAAAGAGCCTTCTGTAGTATCACGCACACACTCAATACGACAGACGATCAAAATATATGTTTTAAAATTTTCTCAATATATGTAGAAATTGAGGAGTATTTCGATTTGACATTGTCCTTTCATTGAATAATATTCCTAATTGAAGAACTTTTAGCTAATTAAACTAGATAATAGTATAGTAGGTAGGTAGAGAACTAAATTTTCCAGAAACCTTAATATCATTTATGCAAGTTAATTGTAGTTCGAGTTTACTTGTATTACTTATTCATTTCAAATACAAACAGCAAGTGTGGTCTGCCACAACTACCTCTGACGTGGCTACACACAGACCAATACGACAAAGGATCAAATTGCTTTGTATTGCTATCATAATTGCTTGTATTGCATACAATTCGTTGTTTCATAACCTCCTACTTTGTAGCTGATTTGTTAAATCAAGTTACGAACTATTTTGCAAATGATAACTTTAGTTATAAACTTAACTGCTGCGTAAATGTTCATATTTTGATATTAGGTACGACATATGATCAAATATTAATTTCACATTCCAATGCATTTTGAATAAAAGTCTATTTAGGCTTTATATTGACGTTATTCCATGAAGTTCAAATGGCTTTCAATATTAGAAATTAAGGGAATATATCAGCAGCATAACCTATACTACAAAATGAATGTTTCGCAGTGGGTCTGTGCCACACACATGTACACCAGATTATTTGACGACACTACAAACGCACTAGCCTTTTCGACTAACCATTACATTCAATTCCCCTCAAAATCAACAACGCTTCAACCGCCACCAATTTACCTTTTGACGTTAGGATTTAAATTGATTCTGGTATGAGCATTTTATTCAGTGACTTGCGCCATAAATGGTTTGATAGGCAGCTGATACGCTCCTTTGTTTTCCACCGAAATGAGTTTTTCACTGATTGTTACTGTAACGAGTATTTATCGAGTTTCAAGCAATTCGCTGCGGTAATTACTCAATCGAGTATCGTGCAAAGGAAAGGTGGATGAATTTGCTTGTTGTTGGAATATTAGTGTTATTTATACACGTAGCAGAATAACAGGCAATACTCACAACTTCGTATTATGTAATGGAACCTCAATAGCCTATAGGCTTACTCATAATCTGTCGAACATGAGAAAATATCCCCTCAGTTTACACCCGACTGTGCGTTTAGTTACTGCTCCTTTAATCTGCATAAATTGGAGCGTTACGCATATTGCGGAATGAATCCGGCTCTTTAATGCAGCCGTTAAAAGTGATTCAGTTGACGCAGTAGCCATTTTGAATAGGAGAAATAAGAGAATAAAATATATCTTAAGAATTCAATTAAAATATTAAATATCTGTCTGCTTTACTCAAAATACTGTTACAGAGGTGGATCGCTTTTTTATGGGTTATGAGTGTTATGTTAGGGGTTAGAGGGTTCATGCACTTGCGTTTATGACGATCGATAGTGATTCTAATATTACAGAAATCCGTAAAGTTTACACGTGCCGTATGTTTACCGCACAAAGCACTTTAATATAGGTATAGACACTGTCTTAGCACTTACCTCAACCACTTTCAGAATGTGTAGGTGGCTCAATTCAATTTTCTATATTATAAACTGAGGCAGATGACAAGTGGGAAATAAGCAGAAATATTACAGATGTGCTATCCATTTCCGAGATGAAAAAGCCTTAAAAATAATATACTCTATAAAAGCGGAGATAGTACGATATCGTTATGAAGAAACGAACAAAACGTTCGACTAAAAGCTCCATTTTAATTTCATCACCATAACTCAGCCGTGTAAAGATACGGTTTTACATGGAAACTGAAATAAAAAAGGTGCAGGTACGACGTCGAAACAATAATGCACGATTGTAGTTGCTTTTACAATGGCAGTCGGAGACATGCGGGCGGGTGCCGCGGTACAGCCGACGTAAAGTGAAATCGGTCCTTTCAAAACATTTTACTGCGAGCTTGGAAAATAAAACGGTGAAGCACTATTCAACTACCCACTGTGGTCGTGGGTAAAGTGTCCGCGATAAAGGGCTTTCACAAAAAAAACTCGCCTCTGTAAACTGGGCCGGCTCGCACGGTAATCAACTTTATTCTAGCTTGTGTTTGGTGGGAAAAATTGAATGGCATTGTAGTGACGTTAGTGTCGAATCTATCCGCAAGTGTGAGGTCTGTTGCTTGACTTTGCTTCTTGTAACAGGCGAAACTGGCTCAAAATGTCAAAAGTTGTATATTTAAATGGCAGCTTCTACTCAGTGAGTGAAAGTTGACTTAATTATGTATGATGTATTAATAGAAATGTCTGTAGTAGGTATTTAACACATAAAACCATGACGTAATTCACAAAATTAAGGTAGAAATCTTAATAAGAGTCCTGTCAAGTTATATGTTAGGTAACTACGTCATTCAATTTGAATGTGAAAAACAAGTTTTTCTTAAACTTAAAAAGGCTATCTAAAAAAGTAATTTAAAAAAATTAAACCGACTTCAAAAAGAAATTAACTCAAAATTATGAAATAACTTTAATTTCGGAAGTCGGTGTCTTGGGATCTGTATTTTAGTTTTAATTTTTTGCCACCGACTTCCGAAATTAAAGTTATTTCATAATTTTGAGTTAATTTATTTTTGAAGTCGGTTTAATTTTTTTAAATTACTTTTTATTTGGTAATTTTTAGTTGTTGTACTAAAATTTGACCAAGGTTTTGAGATGTTTTCGCTTTGACACTACACCCGTAGCTCGTATCAATAAGCCAGGCCGTCACACTTTCACGTCTTAGTCCATATCTTGAAAATTACTGAATCGATTTTGATGAAACTTGCACTGTTCCCTAAGTTGAAGTAAACGTAAGCCAATAAAAAAAGAATGGTCACGATCCGATTAATAGTTACGGAGATATGCGTGGACAAACATACATACATACATACATACATACATACATACATGCATACATACATACATACATACATACGTCTATAAAATTTTGTATATTTGTTTGGAAGCCCTAATAGATTGTCATATGTGAATATAATGCAATTCCAATAATATTACATACATACGTATCGAATTGATAACCTCCTTTTTTTGAAGTCGGTAAAAATAAACAGTACCCCGGAAGGTCAGATACTAATACATTTTTCAACATCCGAATTTGATGTATTCGCCAGAACACTCGGTTTAAAAATACGTTCCACCTAGTTGGACCAACTAACCTGTATAATATCCGAATTCCGAAATCGAGTTGGAAGTCTCGTAAAGGAACTGGCACAAAATAGATGCGTACAGAAGGCCGGGTCCATGCAACGAGCGAAAACAGGTGCACGCACGCGGACATGTCCTAAAAAAAAGAAGGCAAGAAAGAAAATTAATTTATGTGCGGTAAACATGACGCAGAGAAAATTATGCATCAACGCAAAACGGCCATCGCTCAGCATAATGCTACCCTATGCGAGAGAGCCCCAGCGCTGGTTTTCAGCGACAGCCGGCGTTGACGTTGACGTCAACCGGTGCAGTATACGACGAGATTAAACAAAAAAAAAAACAAAAGTTAGTTCTAAGTCTTATTTATAAAATGGTAACATTTCGGGCAACGACTCACGCGCCGCCGCGCCGGCCGACACGCGACGACGCGACGCCAATCTGCTTGTTGCACTGGCTGTGCGTAGACGCATGTATATGTGTGCGTGCGTTTTCGCTCATTGTATGAAGCCGACCTTCTGTACCTATCTATTTTGTAGAACCGGGGTCGCATTGCCGAGCCCCGCGAATATTCGATTCAATCGTCTCCGCCTCACCTAGCCTTAAGTGTACGAGAACTATTTTCGTAACGGTGTGATAGCGACACACTGGATGAAGAAGTTTGGAATGTACCAAACTATTTTCTTTTCTTCGTACAATTTAAAAAGTAATGTCGCAGTAATGTGTTAGCGTATCAGGTTGTGTGATCAGAAGATGAGGTTTACTCTTAGAGACCTTATTTTTGGAGTGAACACTGATAAAATAGTAGTAGATAAAAGCTGGATTTTAGACGCGGTTCTGTGGAAGAGCTACTCTGCCTTTACAGTTTAAAGGCAAAGTAAAGTGTAAAGTACTGTACAGTGATCTGTGTAGCATAATATAAGGAAGGAATTGGAAGGCGCACACTTGCAGCTCTACGCGGCCCTGACCACGTCTTATCTCACAACTGGTCGCAATATGGATTAAAACTGGTAGGACGACCGATTGTGCGGCCAAACTTTCATCTTGGTCTTCGAAATGTGCGAGGACTACGATAAGTACCTACCTCCACAATTAGGAGCAGCTTGGTTGAAATAATTGAATTGGCCGCCACGCTCAAGATATCCACTGCCAAAGCAAGAAACTCTTACCTCAAGCCACGTGCGTGAAGATTGCAGCCAGTCGTGGCACAATACTGCGCCAAATCCCTGACCTTTTAGTAGGTACGAGTATTGTGGATCTATGATCTAACCCGCATGCACAGTGACCGCTGGACAACAGTCCTCACACAGTGGGTGCCTCAGGATGGGCAGCGCCGCCTAGCCCGGCCCAGGAAGAGGTGGCGAGACGACCTAGACGCGTATCGCATGGTTTGGAGATACCGCGAGGGTTCCGTACAAACTTGAAGGTATGTAAATAGTTTATCGCGGGTTTTTTTTTTAATGTAACTACTAATTTACGGTTTTCGGATGTTTTCCTTTACTTGTGCTACATGAAATTGCTTCTTGCCAAAAATTTCATGATTCTAGGTAAACGAGAAGTATAGGTATAGGTTTTGATTGCGGAACATAAACGCCCGTATCTTTTGATTGCGTTGACTTAGAAGTTTGATTTTTTCACTGCTTCAAGGGATTGCAGCCTTAAATATTTGATATTAATTTCAACTTGATAACTCTACGCGTTCTTGAGAAAAAGGGTCTTGACCGATGGACAGACGGACAACGAAGTGATCTTATAAGGGTTTAGTTTTTCCTTTTGAGGTACGGAACCCTAACCAATCTGCACAAAGTATGCTTAACCATAGCACCTCATGTATTGAAATAACCATGCTACTGCAATATTTCTCTTACAATCCTCAGAGGCAACTAAGTAAATTCATACTCTACGTTCCTGGTTCCCAAACAGAATATTAAAATACGTATTTAAATTGCATTGCCATGTTTTACGGAGATTTTGTCTTAATTTAAATTATATTATGCCACAGCTGGGCTGCTTTCACGGTATTTGAGTTCCGACAATCCAGATCTAATCCCTGTTTCTTTGAATTCTTGCGGTCGCTAGCTATATAGACATGGATAAAGGTAATGTAATAATACAACGATGGGCTGCATTTTTTTCTATTGAACTTATACACATAGAGAGACATAGACATAGAGTAAAAGTTTGCTTTTAGATAAAAGCCATAATTATCACTATCAGCTACCACAGTCTGACTTCACCCACTGAGCATAGGCCTCTCTTTTCATGTATAGAGGTATGAGGGGCTTGTGGCTAAGTAATAACTGTTACTCGACTAGTCCTGTACTCCGGCGATTCGTCAGTACCATAAACATCATCATCTACACAAAATAATCACGACTTAGAAGAAAAAAAACTCTTTATCAAGTGATGAAAGTGGGACAATTAATTTTAATCCAGATATTTATTCTGAGCCCCGGCCCTTTAATCAGGAAGAGCTCAGCGCAATATTCAGAGACCTTGGCCTTTCTCAAAAAGCATCAGAGATTCTAGCTTCTCGAGTAAAGCAAAGAAATATTTTATTTAACTCAAGAAACAAGAATTTCGTACTATCGTAACAGAGAGAGTTGCTTTAATTCTTTTCTGAAGATACTGATTTTGTTTATTGTTCAGATATTCCTGGTTTATTGAAAGCAATGGGAGTACAAAAATATGATCCAAATGAATGGCGTTTATTTATTGATTCCTTTTAACGTAGCCTAAAATGATTAAATTTTAATTTTCAGCGATACTATGCGAAAAAAATAGTATGTGTACCATGAGAACAAAGTAATACATCTTTACCTGGGTGTTAGCCATCCTCGCCAACGGTTCGGGGATAAATTTTACAGCCTGTAAATATGTACTACTTTGTTCCCTGGGTGAACAATGTACTATTTTTCTTGAAAATCACGGTTTCATTATGTCTCAAAAACTAAAGCTGATACAAAAAATCTGACTTCGAGAATATATAATAGATATTAGTGATAATATTTCATGCAACAAAAATGCTATTTTCTATAATGTCATTTAGGCATTTGGTCTTTAATCAAATGTTTTATTACAGCAAACAATCTTTAGACAATAAACATTTAGTCAAATGTAGTGTTATGAAAAAATATGTACCTAGATAATTTTTTTTTTTTTGGGAATTACATGGTTTTACTTACACAATTACTTTTTTAATTACATTGCATGGTTGCGGTCGGTCGGCGACGGAGGATGCAAGAGCAAGCGAAGGGCACCCCGAGGTTTGGTTTTGTTAGGTTACTTTAAACCCTTTTCACAGAAATAGCCTCATATCATATTAAACAGGGCCAATTGAAATCATAGGCAGACAGAAATAAACCCTGACGGTACTAAATATTTGCCTTATTTTATTTTGCGTAAAATATGTTATACCAAGTGAAAAGTTTGCTAAGTACCTAATGATTTGGCAAATGAAATTATGCGGAAAATTGTTTGGGAAGTGATAATTTGGCAATTTCTTTTCGATGAAACAAGGGAGACCCACAAATAACCCTAAAGCTGTTGATCCCGGCTGTCATTCGTGGATCTTTGACAGTCGTTACGGGTCGTCAGAAGCCCGAAAGTCTGACAACCAGTCTTACCAAGGCGTTTCGTATTACCCAGTAACTGGGTTGTGGAGGTCAGATAGGCAGTCGCTCCATGTAAAATACTGGTACTCAGTATGAGGAACAGGGTGTAAAGTTCACTCAACCTCCATACAAAAGGGAGAATCCTCCGACCAGACGGGTGTTGTGTCTGGCGGGCAACTGCCGGATGATTCTTGTCGGGCCGTTGTACATAATTATGCTAGTTGCGCGGTAAACTATGATTGCAAGATGCAGGATTTTGTGTGACATCAGTATGACGCGTTGTTCGCATGTGGCGTTGTAGATACAGCTACACATGTGCCAATCTCCACGCTCCTGTACCAGCCTCACCCAGGTTGTACCCATGATGGCAACAATATCGTCCGCCACCGGACGAGCTAATAAAAATCATAAATGGTCCAATTTGCAGAAATGATAATTATGTTATTAACACTGCTGTTTTTTTTTTAGTAGGTAAGTATTTCAATTATGCAATTGTTCAGTCAACTAAAATTATTTTTAGTACGAATGTAATTAAATTTTTTAGGTACTACCTATAGCTATTTCTACTTTTTTTTTCTAACTTTTTTTATAACAATTTCATCAAAATTCAGTTCAGCCGTTAAGGCGTGAAAAGGTAGCAGACAAACAGAAAGAGTAACTTTCGCATTTATAATGAACTAGCTCCGCCCCGCGGTTTTACATAAGTTTCGATTCCGTGGGAATATCGGGATAAAAAGCCTATTTATATGTTAATCCAGGGTGTCAGCTATCTCCATACTAAATTTTATCAAAATTGGTCCAGCCGTTTGAGCGTGAATAAGTGACAAACATATAAACACACCCCCACACACACACTCACAAACTTTTGCCTTTATAACATTAGTGTGGTAGTGTGATTAGTGTGATAATATTAGTACGGAAGCTAGATTACTATCAACAGTAAAATCGTTGGTATTCCCGGAAATGACCAAGTGTACCGCTGCCACATATATTGCAGCTTGGCTACGGAGAGGCTTTTCTGTTTGCGAGCTGCATTTGATCTATTTTTTATCTCGCGGATGCAACTGTGTTTATCTTTTAAAAACGATCTGCACGGTACAAACGAAAAAAATCTAAATTAAATCGATTCCATTTTTCCCCTTGTCTCTCCATGGCATGACACATAACAAATACGTACCAACGTTTACAAAGAAACTTCCGTGTCGGTTGTTAGTTTAAGATCGCACGTTTCTGTTTCAATTCACTGAAAATTCAATTTAGCTATGAAAAATGGATGGCTCTGTACTTTAGTTGTTCAATTTTATCAATTACCTATTGCGTTGTCTCCTACCGAATAATCGATCATCGCTGTTCCCGAGGGCTCACTGTTCGTCCAATAACATTCAAAAACATATTGGCGTAAGTGCTCGATATGAAATTGCATTTAAGCCAATAGGTGCAAGTATTCATCGTCCGTCATATTATTTGTCACCAGCCGTCAGTGGCAGGCGCCGCCGGGCGTCGAGTGCGCCCGACATATAGCGTATATCCAATTACCCATTCGCAATATTTTCTATGCGATGACGCATATGCGAAACGCAATCAATCCACAATACGAATATTGTCTAAAATTATTTGGGAAGAGAGCGAGTTATGGTAAATTGTTTTCCGACAGAATTGTAAACGAAGTTAAGTTATTCAAAAGCAATTGGATTTGAAGAATGGTTTGACATGCAAGTCGAGATAGTTTAGATAGGTACGATGATCATGCAGTATGTTCAACAACGCTAGTATTTAAGAAGTAGGTAATTCAAAGTATAAAAACATTTTATACTTTGAATGATTAGATACCAGATGATCTGACCTAGATTTAAGAGACTGTGACCTCCGAGTTTGGTTAGGCCTTTCTTCTCAAAATAGTCAGACAGGAAACGGGCGGCGTTTCCTAGGTCGGTCATCTAGTTTAAAAAAATATGATTGACGTGTAAAAGTGTTTGTACAAACCTACTTACACAAAATAAACCATTTATCATTTACTAGCTTTTGCCCGCGGCTTCGCCCGCGTGGAAGTCGGAAATTATCCCATGGTAACATTCTACCGGGATAAAAGTATCCTATATGGTAATCCAGGTTATAAATTATTGTCTGTGTTGACGTGTTTGTGTGATTGAGTAACAAACGTCCAAACATACAAACTTTCACACTAATATAATGATATAGTAGTATTATAATATCTGCTGGAGAGGCTTGTGGCTACGTAAATAACAGCCGCACGGGTAGATCGATCAGGTTAAGCTACGCTTGTCGCGGTTGATCCATGGATGGGTGACCATCTTCACATACCAGGAGCTTGTTTTCCGAGGCACGGAGGGGCAGTGCCTCGGAAAGCACGTTAAGCCGTTGGTCCCTAGACTGGAAGCCAACCCAAACATAGTTGGGAAAAGGCTAGGCAAATGATGAGTACCTAGTATTATCCTTACATAGTATAAAACACAGTCGCCAAAATGTCTGTACGCGAATATCTTCCGAATGACTGCACCAAATTGGATAATTCTTTTTTTGTTGTGTTCGGTATTGCCAGGACAAGGTTTGTATGAAACAAAATTTCGGAAATTCGAAATTTTGTTCGAAATTCGAATGCGAATCTGGGGCGGGCCGCTAGGTTTACTCGTAAGTACAATATTATGTAGTAGGATTTCCAATTCTTGCAACTGGTAGGTAGGGTAAGCTACTAAACATAGAGCAATCAAACCGAACCATCTAGATTCATGGAATATAAAAGGGAACTTGGAGGTACTCTCAAACGTCACTTTCTAGAAATACTCTGGAGGGGTCCGTCGAAAAAAATAGTACTAGGATTTAATTTCAGTTCTACGTAGTACTTGTAATTCCAAGATTTACGGGTTATTTCTAGGCAACCTCACTTCATTGCTGACCGCATCGTGCTTCCATCCATTCGGTCTGTGGTTTGTTTAAGTTCTTAATCCCTGATTAAGAACTTGAACAAACCAAATGGGTTCACAAATTATTAAGAAGGTCATTTTAACCCTTTGAACGCCATTGTCACTTATACGTGACAAGCGAGCGCGTGCCCTGTACGCCAGTCGTGTGTCGATTATCCTATTACGAGCGACATAAATATGTGACAAAAAATGCGGTGCACTTTATCACGAAATAAACAATTAAATCATTACTTTTGTGTGTTTTTAAATGTATACCTTAAATATTTAAAATTGTGGCTTGGCGTGGAGGGCACGCGCGTGCGTTTATGCTCTGGCGTTCAAAAGGTTAATAAAGGCCATCAAAAAAAAAACTATAAAAGGTATTCAACCTTCAATAAAATTACCTCATCATCATCTGCCTAGATTTTCCCAACTATGTTAGGATCGGCTCCCAGTCTAACCGGATGCAGCTGAATACTAGTATTTTACATGGAGCGACTGCCTATCTAAACTCCACAACCCAGTTACTGGGTATTACGATACCCCTTGGTAAGACTAGATGTCACTACTTTTGGGCTTCTGAAGACCCGTAACGGGTTGTTGGGATGCATGAAGAAGCCTCCTCGTTTAGCGCAGTTTGTTCCGCCAGTTACTCAACTGAACCGAGCGCTCGGCGCATCCTGGACAGTCACACCCAACACCTTATATGACTGGTCAATTCTTCCCTTGCGGGTGGTAGGGCTAACGCCCACCTGGTTTGCGACCACCCTTACACTGAAGTCAAGCAGCCTGCTGTGATTCGTCGATGCGTGGGAGTTCCAGTGCCTTAAGCATCTTCTGGGCACGCTCGTTCCATCATAGACCTCATCCATCGCTTTCTATCAAGCGTGATCGAGGTCAGGAGCTATTCCATTCAGCAATAAAAAAATAAAACAAAAGACTGTCAAAGAATAAAATTACCAACTTAAAAATAAGACTAAAAACATAACACAAAAAAAAGTTGAATAAGTTAAGGATAGTCATAAAAATACGCGAATAAGAAAACAAGGAACATTAGATTAAAAACCGAAATAACAACAGTTTTGTTGGCACGCCTTAGAAAACTTATTTTCCCTCTTGGGCGAACTCCAGAGCGGGTAACAAAGTGATAAACGTTATTATCGGACTTGATACTTCATTTATACAACGCGTTGTATTATAAATGGGATTACGGAAATGAATACGAGACGATTTACGTCTTTTGAATCGTTTTTTATTACGTTTTTTTTTCAGTGGCGTTTTCAGCATCTCCACTTGTCTGCTTTCAAAGTAAGAGTGAACAGGCATCTTCTGGGCACACTCGATCCATCATAGCCCTCATCCATTGACCAGGTCCAGTTGAAAACCAGCGTCAGGCACTAGTTGTCTGGCATTTTTGGCCTTCTTGGCGCAGCCGTGAGGCACACTTTCCTGCTAATTTCTTACATCGGACTTTGCACTTTTTATTTTTATCTCTTTTTTGTTTTTATCATATGTACGTTTATTATCTGACTATTTCTGGTGTATTGTGTGTTTTTTAGTCTGTGCTACATAAATGTATTTTCTTTCTTTCATTGCTTTCCATTAGGCGTGTTCGAGGTCAAGAGCATGGCAGGCCATTTCAACAATCAAAAAATTTATTTAAAAAAAAAACAAATTATAAATACAAAAAGATACACATTTATACTCGGAATGATCAAGTACATACCATCTGAAAATTATCATCATCATCTGCCTAGCGTTTTCCCAAGTTCGTTGGGATCGGTTTTCAGTATAACCGGATGCAGCTAAATACCAGTATTTTACATGGATCGACTACCTATAATATCTGAGCCCAGTTACTGAGTAACACGATACCCCTTGTTAAGTCTGGCTGCCTATGTCCTTTCCAAGGGCTCAAAGTATCCCCATAACAAATTTCATCAAAATCTGTCCAGTCGTTTCGGAGATTAGGCGGAATTACCCGACAGACAAAAAAAAACATTTTGTTATAAGTACCGTATAAAACCTGTTACTTTGACATTACAAACAGACACATTTTGTTTATTTGTATAATTATAATATGTAGGTAATTAGAGAATTTTAAGTTATATGTATATTTTGTCACACTGGACCAATACCTTATTCTTTTAATTAAACTACAACCTAATACACGTTCCTGTATTGCAACAGCAACTTTATTACGTTGCATCAATAAACCTCTCCACACAGCCTTTATCAAGCCCTAATTCAATCCAGCGCTCCTAATTCACATCACCCATTCATTACGGCCCGTCTAATTTGTTAGTATTCTCCTAATACGACCCAATAGGTGCACATCTCATTTGCACTTACATTATCAAGGCAGAGTTACTAGCAGTCACATAATCGTCACAATCAGTAAACACATGTATTGTTGCTGTCTCCTCGAGGCCTGAAACTAATGAAATCGTAAATCAACGAGCATACATCGACAGATTTTCAGCGTGCAAATATTTTGCTTTTCAACATAACTCTCGGCTCGACTGACGCCTTGTTAATTAATAGAATTAAAACCAGACTTGATGAACAGCTCAACAGCGTGCCAATTAAGCGTGGCATATATTTTTTTCTGTCTCTTTAATCTAAGTTGAAAAATTCGAGAGTCGGAAAGAGTCAATTGTTGTTTGTAGCAAAAAAATATCGTATTTGATGAAACTTCCTTGTCATGTGATGAAACTAAAAACTTGTGGCTTGTGTGAAGAGATTTGGGGCTAAAACTCTTAGCTTCTATTTTAAAAGATAGTGTAAATTTAACGTTTTGAGAGGGGCTCATGGCTAATAATAACAGCCGCACAGGCCAATCGATCAGGTTAAGCTACGCTTGCCGCTGGTCTGAGGATAGGTGACCATCTTTACTTACCGAGACCCCTCCGTGCCTTGGAAAGCACGTTAAGCCGTTGGTCCCGGATGTCATTCGTAGATCTTTGACAGTCGTTACGAGTAGTCATAAGCCCGAAAGTCTGACAAACAGTTTTACCAAGGAATATCGCATTACCCAGTAACTGGGTTGTGTAGGTCAGATAGACAGTCGCTCCATGTAAAATATCGGTATTCAGCTGCATCCGGTTAGACTGGAAGCTGACCCCAACATAGTTGGGAAAAGGCCAGGCAGATGAGTGTAAATGTAATGTTTTGAGCAGTAGTGGCCCAGTCGTATCGGCCCCGACTTACGAACTGTAGGTCGTGTCTTCGGACCCTGGCAGGCACTTTGCGTATTTTTCATCAGCACTGCTCTCAAAAGGGGGAAGAAAAACATCGTGAGGAAACCGGCATGTCCTAGAACCAAAAAATTCAAAGGTCAAGTCTTTGAATTTTTTGGTTCTAGGACATGCCGGTTCCACCAACCCACACTGGGTCCACCTAGTGGATTATGGCCCACTCCCTCTCACAGAGAGGAGGGCTGTCTCCAAACAGTGAGAACATTATAGGGTGATTATGATGAGTGATGAGTAAGTGTAAGATCTACTTGCTCAACAGTTATAGACATGTAATATCTCGGTGTCGAGTTTTACGATAACCGTCGCGCCTGACGTGCATCTTATTTTATGCCTTTTAATCTTCCTCCATTACTTAGTTACTTTTTATTGTGTATTATATTAGAACGATTAATCTAAATGATATACAGTTTATTCAGGCAGAAAAACATTCATAACAAGCGCGAAAACATTTATAACTTGCTGTGAGTTTTTGGCAATGAAACAAGAAATATCAACATGGTTTTTGGCATTTAAAGACAAAGTCAAAGCATTTTTTTTAAATAGGTACATAGAAGGCACTTTTGAACGTCAAATAGAATTTATTCTTATCTTTCCAAAAGATAGTTTCGTATTGAGAAGTATGGGCAAGAAACTCCACCGTTACTCTGAAGTAGGTACAGGATTTAGTATCTACAATTTTATACGGGAGTTATCTTAAGACTTAAAGTGCCAATTCCATCAACAAAACTAAACGCCATCAGTACATTCAAACCGCATTCAAGAGCTGTCAGTGTCAATAACTCACAGGAGTGATAACAATGACAGTCCTTGAAGGGCGATGCCCCATTAGTGCCTTGCGTTGCGTCGTCGTTGCAACGGATCAACGCATTGTATGCCACATCTGCGTTGAGTCATTATAAATATAATATTCACTAATAAATTAGACATTGTTGACTAATTTAATTGAAATAATAATTAAATTGTCATAATTTAATTAATTATTAGTCAGTATTGATTCGACGCAGCGACGACGCTGCGTCAACGCAACGCACTAATGGGGCCTCGCCCTTAGATGTACTGCTCGCGTTCAGTTTCATTAGTGAACTCCATCCTAAGTTATCCCGAAATATTTTCAAGTTTCGATGATTCACCTAATAATTCCACCTAAATAATCTACATAACAATTTAATTAGGAGTAGGTTAGTGTAACCGCGCGAGTGAGCCTGGCATAACGCGACCACAACTCAGAGAGTCAGATAACCAATTTTGTTCAGCTTTAAATCAACTACTCGTTTGTACGATTAACGTTGTGGATTATTTATATCGAATAGCTCTCGACTCACACACGAGCGTGTCTGTCGGCACTCGGCCACTACATCAAAAACGGTGCACTCAAACTAATTGCATTTGCTATTGATGTGAGCCTATAGCATTGCTGAATACCTAGCCCCGCTCTGCTCGCTCTGCCCGCTTTACCCGACTCTGCCTGCCCGTCCAACGCATGTCGACTATTAGCAATATAATTTCAGGGCACTGTGTGTATATTTGGCACGGCAAAATAGAGTAAGGCATTCATTTGCTTTGATTTGATTTGATGCATTAACATATGTGCCCGATGACATTAGTAAAATTAATTGATATTCGTCGGTAAGTGTGTTGATATTATGACCTGAAAGGGCAAATGGAAATGATGTGTATTACAATGATTGAATAGTATCGACATGCATCGGTAGAAGCCTAATATAGACGAGAGCACTTTGTCTTCACATTGGCTATAGAATATTTATTTATATTTAAGAGGAGGTTATTAAAATAATTATTTAAGGATCGTATTATGCGGCGTTCTGTTGTTTTTGTCCCATGGGAAGAAATATACGTATGATAGAGGATGAGCATAAGTTCTAGAAGGCATGCACTGTACCGTCCTATTAGCAAGGTACGTATTTCTGTATCTTATAATAAGTTACGGTAAGAGCAGAACCCCTACTTTGGAGCAAAATTGACTTGCTTAATTTGTAATGTGTCTAACCAAGACATCCTGACTTACAACTTTCTAGTTTCTATCAAGCATCAAGAAAAAAAATTAACACTCTTAGGGAGTTTAATTTTATATGTTCATGAACTTACATAAAACTAAATTAATACAACTGCAAAGTCAAAAATCTAAAATTCACACTAGCAAGTAGTTGTAATCGCACTGTGGTACACTAATATAGTTTCTATGGAACATTAAAAGGTCCTAAACGTGCCGCAATTCGTACCTACCTGCCCCTCAAATTACTTAGTTAATGCTTATTCAACAACCTATAAAAACAAAGAGGTTGCCACGACAAGGAGGGTCAGAAACTCTATTGTATATTAATGTAACCGGCGCCATTCTCTCGCTAGTTTTGGCAAAGATGCAATTTAATTTGAATATTGTGCAAGACTGTTATACTGCGTTATAGTCGTAACTGGAACACTTTAAATACAAAGTGGTCATAAAAGTAGTGTATAAGTGTTGCTTTTAGATGGTGTTAATTGATATTGGTGTTGTAGTATAGTAGTGACTGTCTTGTTGCTGTAGTGGTTGCAAGCACTACCTACTACTGAGCGAGAGGTCCTGGCTTCGATTCCCGGGATGGGCAAAGTGTCATAGTCTGTTTCTATCTGGAATTTCTCAGTAACAACCTGAAATCTGGTCTTGTGCCCGATTGATCGCAATAAGCTCGGCCCCGGCCAATTGATGGCAATGAGCTGCTGTCTCGTCATTCTCCATCCAGGCCCTGCACAGCGGACTGTATGTGACTTCTATGACAAAGAGGTGTTTATTAAATGTCCAGTGACCAGTTAAAGCTGCTGTAACTGTACGCAGCTGTAGCATGGAGCTGTATGCTGCATGGTTTCAGCTACATGGTGATTCATGAAATCTCGATAGGCAAACTTACAACGTGTTTTCAAAGGTCAGTCTAAAGGATGGCCAATGCGCGCTGGCAATGGCGCGCTTAGTACATAATTTATGAAATGATAATGTAAAGGGGTGGGATCCTGGTGTCCTGAAACACAGGCCACGAGCCTAGCTTAGGCACCAGTCTCTCACAATATATACTTACCTGAACTATGTATCTTTGTGAATCTGTCGAATGTAAAATGAGTCTTGTATATTGTGGTGAGAAAATAAAGTTGATTGATTGATTGAATGACTAATAGTCTTTATTCTACTTAACTATACACATTAAATATAAAAATATCCTAACTAAACTTAGCCTAACATAAGTCGGCATCGAAGTGGAAGAATTTTTCGATGCCGTTTTAGTTTGTGTCTTTAATGGATTTTAAAATAGTTATCATGACTTCTGTTTCTTCACACACAATCAACAGAATCACTTTAGAAATTAGTTTCTTTTATGTACATCAAAGTCGTCTCCGACGTTTCCTGTCTAACTTCCTTTGAAAAGAATCGTCTGAACGTACTTTAAGGTCAAGGATTCATTTTAAGTCCAGACATTTCGACGTACTATAACTACTTAGCAAATAGCTTTTTATTTTAAGTTATTAATAAAAAAAAATGCTCGCCTCTAAATAGATTTATACGAATGATAATACCTATCCATATTAGGTAACAGGGTGATGTCGTACGTTCACGGCGAGACAATTAAAAGGAAATTTTAGCGCTTGCGAGGCGCACAGAGCGTATATGTGCCTCATTCCGCGCGTAAGTGTGCCTTCTCTCGTCACCGTGTCTCCACGATTTATGCGAGCAGTATTACACGCCATTCGACACGTTGCCAGCACATGAAGGTAAAAAGATAAAAATATGACAGTGGAGCAAAAATTGGGAGACTAAAACTAGGGTTTCCTAAGACTGCGTTAGCCGCACATAGCGTCCGTAAATTACCTTCGAATGACGTCACTGAAACGTTATTTATGATAGTTAGTTGGTGAGCTTTCCTAGAGAACGTTATTTGAAACCTTCAATTCAAATATCCGGCATTAAGTGGCGGCCATCGGTTTTCTAAGAAACTGTAGCTTTAGCTGAAATATCTGCAGAGTTCCTGAGAATGTACACTTTTGAAAAAAAAAAATTGTTAAGAAAGGCATTTCGTTGAAAGAGTATTCAATTATAATTGTTGCAAATTTCCGTGGATTTTATATGATCGTCCCAACGATACCTACAAAAATACGTTTAAAGCGCCAGTTTTCAACCAGATAGATTTACTTTTCCTTTCATGTTGTTTTGTTAATTTTGTTTGTGCAGAATAAACAATTATTTTTACTTTCTTTTTTTTCTTTCCTTAAGAATAAGAATTAATTACTCCTACGTAGGATGAAAATTAATCTCACGTCAAAACCTGCAACAAATCCTAACCTGCAAATTCAAAACAAGCAGTAACCGAATAACGGTAACTCCTTTCCATGATTGTAATTAATATCCGCGTATTGCCATAGGATGCTTCCACATAATTGTATGTAACATCGTTTATCCCCGACTTACTTAACAGGACCGTCTGGGTCCAGTTGACCAAGGACTCCCCTATCATTCCACGTCCCAATTACAGTCATTTCATTTCGATTATTGTCTCATTCATTTGATTTATGTTGTATTCCATCCCTTCTTCACGCCATCCGCAACGTGAGTAGGATAAATGAACTTTCACTTAACATTCTTCTTCACCTGCATCTGAAAGTCATAGAAAAATATTTTAGAACTTGTGACAGATCATAAAATACTTAAATGACCAAATGTTACCATGGAATCGTATGCGATTAAATTATGCTACGAAAGCGTAGCAGTCGTAGCCAGCGTAGCAACGCGCTACACGTGGGTCGACGTCGGCGTCGTAGCGACACCGGTTTTATTCTAGTAACTAAAGAAACGAATACCGCTGTTTATATTGAAATTGGACATTGTAAAATCTATTCTCACTGCAAATAACTTTGTTAATTATGAACAGCATACAACAATCAACCTCTAGTTACATTCAGTTCTGAAATAAAAAATATTTATATTAATTTAACTGGAAATTGGGATATCATAGTCATTTAAAAAATGCCGCATCCAAACACTCCTGCCTCCTCCCCAGCACCTCTAGGATGATTGTGCCGCTTGTCTAATTGTTTCTTGCAACGCCGCCATATTAAGCAGTGAGATGCCGCCGACTTTATGACTTCTTGAATGAGTCATTAAGTTGTCGAATCAATTCGTCTTCGGCCTCGGCACTCGGCATTCGGTATTATTTCTGCCAAGACGAGTTAGGGGAAGCATTATACCTCAGTTATTTTACAACTATCGTCGACGTTCAGTTTGATACGTTTGTGTAAGGAGATAAATCAGGGGGATTTATGATTTTCAATTGTTTTATCTTGCTTCGGACTGCAATTTAGTGACAAATTCTACTGTTGAAGCTATTCAGTATCTCAGTACGAGGAGGTATATAAATTATAGAAGCCACATCTTTTTTATTTCTTTTGTTGTTAAGATATTGTAGAGAATATTTTTATGAGAGCCCTAACTCACCTTAGTATTACTGATTGCATATCATAAGTGCATTGTAATTTATGTTATTATAAAATAATGTAGGTCCCAAACAGAGTGATAAAAAATAAATCCGAACAATAAAACCAAATAAAATCTTCAGAAGTTTGCGTTAAAACAGTCAACAAAATATATTACTTTATGGTTATTTATTTTATGAAGTAAACTCCTCTAGATGAAGACAACACAAAACTTCGCTTTTAAAATAAAACCAAACAATAAGAAACAAACAGATTGCAACATTCATAACGCTTAAAATTCATATGAATTAACTTTATTGGCTGAGTGCAACTCGAGAAAAACAGAGCTAAAGAACTTGTTAATATTCAAAGTTGAGTCGGAAGGAACTTAATTAAAATAGAACATTTATATAAATAAGATGTTTTGAAGTTACGGCAAGTAGTGCAGGATTCGACACTAAGTTGTAACTTAAAACTGCAACACTGGACGACAGTCACCATATTTTGTAACTTGGGAATTATGGGAAGAATATTGTTATAAGCATTAAGCTCTTGCTGGGGCAGCCGGGTTAAAATATGGCCATGGTCTTGTGGATACGCCAGTATATCTATCATTGAGCCAATCTAAACCTGAAATACACGTGTTCCACTATTACTAAAAAAAAAATTCCCCTTGGGTCTAAGCTAGCAGCTTTCTTCCCAATAGAACTACTTATCTTAGTGTCAAAGGCTGCCGCCGATGCGTGTCGACGGATGCGGTTGCCTCTGTCGTCGATGCGTGTCGCTCGTGTACCTATATGACACCAGTCAGCGAAACACGACGCCGACACTTCGTGTACGTTAGTTTATTAGTGTTAATATAATGTTGTATGTATATATAGTATTTTTAAGTTATATTAATATTGTATTGTATGTATTTATATGGGCCTTGATGCCTGAAATAAATGGATAAATAATAAATAATACTAAAATTAAATGAAATTAAATTGTTTATTCTGTAAACAGGATTAAGGAATAAAAATTAAGCTAGATGGAGTCGATGTCTGACCCCTGAGAAGAAGAAAAATGGCGAAACAAACTCAAGGGTCAAAGTCTCTTCTAAAATCCAGACATAATAACAAAAATCAGGACAATGCAGAAACAGAAACACACACAGATTTGAGTAGACCAGTCATGTCAGTGCAAGCTAACTGAAGCAACTAATCCGTTAGCCAAGATTGGAGAATAGAAAGAAAGATAGGTTTATTCGTCACAGAAACACGTGCATAAAAAAGATAGGTTTATTCGTCACAGAAACACGTGCATAAAAAAGATAGGTTTATTCGTCACAGAAACACGTGCATAAAAAAGATAGGTTTATTCGTCACAGAAACACGTGCAAAGAAAAGATAGGTTTATTCGTCACAGAAACACGTGCATAAAAAAGAAAGAAAGAAAGAAAATACGTTTATTGGGGGTAAACATGACGCAATAAAGAATACAAACAAAAAAAATAAGAATGGGTTGGGGGAATCATGCGTCACATCCACGCAAAACGGCTATCGTTCAGCATTAAGCATTATCGCTAAGCAAAAAAGATAAGTTAACTGAACATTAGTTCAGTTAAATTATGAACGGTTAAGAGAGCAACGCCCAAAACTTGTAGCCTCTTTTCACTGGTTTCATGGGCATGCATTGCTTTAGTGGTTGCTCTCTTAACCGTTCATAAAAACCATCATACGGAAACCATGTTTATCAAAGACACATTTTCCCATCTATGTAAAATTTAATCTGACCTTCACTAATCGATAGAAGCGTGACCTTAACGAAAATAAACCTTCACCAACCTTCTGCCCTTTCCAAATTACTAAAAAGAAACATCGTGGTCTAATCAATTTTATAATCGTTCCCTTCGCCATCGACCAAGTAAATTGCTCCAACAATCAAACCGAATCACCCAACAATATCTTGTTAAACTCAATCACAAGAATTCACAACTTTCAACAAACATAACACTAATTTGTGAAAGCGGTCAATATTTATAAACATGTTAACTTTGGGTAATTATTACTGCTGTGCGGTTTGTATCGTAAAATATAGAATAGGAATGAGATCTCTTTTTAGGGTTCCGTATGCAAAAGGTGCCAGCGGAACCCTATTACTAAGGCTCCGCTGTCCGTGCGTCCGTCCGTCTGTAACATGGTTGTATCTTTAGAACCGTAAAAGGTAGACCTGAGATTTTCACAGAATGTGTATTATTCGGGATGCCATAACAACAAATAAAATAAAATGAAGTAACAAGAAACGTGCTTTGTTTTTATTAAAGTATTATAAAAAAATAAAACACGGCGGCGAGAAGGTCGGACGACATTGTTACCATCGTTGTTAGAACCTGGATGAGGCTCGCACAGGAGAGGGGATGGGGATTAGCACATGAAAAGAGAGGCCAATGATCAGCAATGGGTGAAGTCAGGCTGTGGATGGTGACGATGATTAAAAAAATAATCGACATCATCATCATAAACATGGAGAGGACACCGGCCTATCCTAGAACCAATAATTCAAAGACATGTGACATCTACCAACCCGCATCAGGCCCGCGTGGTGAATTACGACTCACTCCCTCCCACAGAAAGGAGGCCTGTGTCCCAGCAGTGGGAACACTACAGGCTGATTATGATCTGTACATAAAGCACTATAAATATACGGAAACCCCATCTCAGCAATACTTATGCTGCGAAATTACCATGCCGCAGGGCTGTTACGCCGTGCACTCTCCGATCATTTTGTCAGTTCATTATCTTCATCTTCAACTTCTACTGCTGAGGATAGACCACTTTTGTCTTATGCCAATCCCCACATTCCTGAGCCAGCCGCATCCAGGTTCTGGCCCTTCTCACCGCGGACGACTGGCACTTCGTCCTCCAGTCCTTTTAGGCCACTTGGTCACAGCCTTACTTCACCTGTCATCACAGCGCCTTGCCAGGTGTCCTGATCAACTCCGTTTGACTTCCAAAATTCATTTCATTCCGTCAGTTAGGTTTACTAAAAGCCGCATGAAGACCTACGTTATCCTAAATTGGCCCTAAAACCACACAGTGTATCTAAGCCTGTAAATAATTCACCGCTACAAATATATCACAAATTGAATTTAGCTTCATGACCCTCATTCATGTAACACCGATTTGGGAACGGTTTTTTTCCATTCAATGGGCCTTTTCGGTCATTAAGTCTGACGTGTATACAGATGCAAATTGATTAGCTTCCAAAAGATATAATAATAAAATTGGTGTAACGATGCAATAACGTGCCTTTGTATTTACGCGAATTTCGTTTACCAGAACAAAGGCAGTTTTTGTAGAATAATTTTCGTTTTTTAAATTCCAGTTTATGTGTCTCATTTATCAGTTTTAGACTGCCTTCTGTAAAGGACCGCTGTGATAATAGTTACGTTAACTGCTGTACGGCCAGTATGTTAGAGACTGTCAAATTTTCGCGATCCACTTTGAACCTTATGTTTTAACAATAAAGTAGAAAATCTTGATAGATTGTAGTAGCTTGATGTGCTGGCGTCTGTACAGTCCAAGGAAAGTAACAGTAATTTGACAATATCATCCACAGTCCCACTTCACCCACTGCTGGGCATAGGCTTCTCTTTTCTTATGCCAAGCCCCACTACACTACTACGAAGTTCGCCGCGTCAGCTAGTCACACTAATATTATAAAGGGGAAAGTGTGTGTGTTTATATGTTTGTTACTTCTTCACGCTCAAACGGCTGGATCAATTTTGATAAAATTTTGTACGGAAGTAACTGACAACTTGTTTATTTTAACATATAAGCTTTTTTTCTCCCGATATTCCCACGGGATCAACATTTTCGCGGGTAAAACCGCGGGGCGCAGATAGTATGATATAAAAGTACCGAAACCTTTCAAGTGCGAGGTTTATACAAAAATACCCATGGTTCCTTATCTATTTGTTCTCGACATCGCACCCTTCAGATATCCATTACAGAAATGAACCTTCCAGCTTCCCCTAAACCGCCACTGCCCTAAACTATCCTGAGGGTTATTTGCCATAATTACAACGGCGTAGATCGTTGGTATTTGCAGCATGATATTATTAAACAACATCTAATGCTTCACAGCAACTGCGAATAAGTTTTCATGGTCCGGAGGGTCACGTGTTCAAGTAGGTATTTAGCAAATTCTTCTCTTTACAAATGTTTCCGATGACATTTAATCATTTAAACATTTTTCACTTAATATTTAGATTCTTTTGGAAAAAACACGTTTATACAAAATATCATTTTAAAATACATTTTCTAAACCAGTCACAAAGTCATTATGACGGTATTTTCGCTCTTGCATCCTATGTCGACGGAGCCCCGTTTCGCAGGGCCCCATATTCTGTGTAAAGGGTTTAAAGTAACCTAACCTCGGTTGCCCTTCGCTCGCTCTTGCATCCTACGTCGCCTATTGCGTTCGTTGAGTTCGGGTGCGGTAACGGTAACGTAAGTATATAGCGAAAGAAGAAAAGATAATTCGGAAATAATTCGGAGTATTGAAAATCGGAATGTCGTTTTTCGTTTTTAGGAAATTGAGTAATAATAAGTCAATATGTAAAACGTTTTTATTCCAAACGTTGTTTTAAGAGACAAAATGAATAAAAAATGTATTTTTTGTCAAATAACACGTTATTAAACAAAGGTTTACCTGGTAATTATTTTGTACAGTGAATTATTTGACAAAATTGTTGTTGTATAATGATGAAATGACAAATCATGTTTTTGCCAATCGTTGCTTGCTACGCTAAGCTACGCTTACCGCGGTTGATCAGTGGATGGGTGACCATCTTTATTTACCGTCTCTTTCGTGCCTCGGAAAGACGTTAACACATTTGTTCCGGCTGTCCTTTATTCTTTGACAGTCTTTACGGGTCTCCAGAAGCCCGAAAGTGTGACGGGATATCGTTTTACCTAGTAACTGAGTGGTGGACGTCAGAATATCAGTCGCTCTATGTAAAATACTGGTATTCAGCTGCATCCAGTTAGACAAAACTGACAATTCTATGAGCATGGAGCAGCGAGATGTTCAATGCTCTTGCTTTCTCTGTAGCTGTATAAGAAGCCTGGAGTGGTACAATTACAGGCTGATTATAATTATGTTACTTGCGACCCGACCCAGAGGGTCTACTTTCTAAGTCCTTCTACGAAGATAAGGGCTTGTCCGACACGAGTAGTAGTTGATCCGTTAAAAAAAGTGTTAAATTAAATTGTTCGAATGTGCAAAAAAGTGTTAAATTAAATTTTTCGAATGGACATAAAAAGTGTTAAATTCAATTTTTCGAATGGGAAAAAAGTGTTAAATTAAATTTTTCGAATGGGTAAAAAATGTGTTAAATTAAATTTTTCGAATGGGCAAATATACTCGTATGTCAGCAGTGTGTACACTGTCAAATTGTGTTGTCATTACAGGTCGGGGCCCGAACTAATCATAATTATAATGGCTACCAACTTCGGCCGACACTACGGATTTCGTGCGTAGGGAGTAGACTGTCTGCTTCGCACGGTTTTTACAACTTGATCGAACATAGAGATTTATTTATTAAATGATGGCTTTCTGTTTATACTATACACGTAAACCTCATCATCTGCCTAGCCTTTTCCCAACTATGTAGGGGCCGGCTTCCAGTCTAACCAGATGCAGCTGAATACCAATATTTTACATGGAGCGATTGCCTATCTGACCTCCACAACCATGTTACTGGGTAATAGGACACCCCTTGGTAAGACTGGTTGTCAGACTTTCGGGCTTCTGACGACCTGTAACGACTGTCAAAGATCCACGAATTACAGCCGGGACCAACGCTTTCCGAGGCACGGAGGGGTCTTGGTCTTGGTATATAAAGATGGTCACCCATCCACGGACCAACCTCGGCAAGCGTAGCTTAACCTGACCGATCGACCTGTGCAGCTGTTATGACTTAGCCACAAGCCCATACACGTAAACCTACCGGAATAAAATCCTATAAATGATGAAAACCGTATCAAAATCCATTGTGAACCTAGTTTAGAAGAACAGTGCGGAGAGACTAAAAGCGACTTTAACATACAAGAACAGATTTAGTTTAAACCAGAAAAACAATACAATGTATCACGTAAAGCGAGCATAAGTCTGGATATAAAATGGTTAAAATTATGAAAACATTTTCTTTAAAGCTTTTATTTGGGACCGGGGAGTAGGAATTAATAAAAACAGGGCGGGAGAGTTCATAAAGAAAAATGTCACTGCATTGCAAAGTAATGCTCTCTCCTTCTAGCGTCGACTAAGGAACGCAATTTTGCAAACCCTTGTTTGTAAATATCCTAAACGAATTTGAATTTATTATCCCATATAAGTCTTGAATAAATTATACACTTCGGAGTCAGCGTTGTCGTTTTGTTTAAATAATAATATTTA
This sequence comes from Oligia fasciuncula, assembly GCA_963082905.1. Lineage (NCBI taxonomy): Eukaryota > Metazoa > Arthropoda > Insecta > Lepidoptera > Noctuidae > Oligia > Oligia fasciuncula. Next base: position 11,229,308 of record OY720387.1, read on the forward strand.
TTATGCAAATATTAAAAAAAAAAAAATATTTATCTGAAAATTCATTGAAAACCACTGCTTACTTACGTAGAAATGATAGAAATTATCTCCAGTAAGCTGTTAACAACTAATAGAAAATTCAGGGTGGCTTAAAATCTCTCTCATTTCAGAGTATTCGTGGAACTGGCGTTCGGAAAAGCGCCGCAACGGGACTGGATGTCAGTATTTTGTTAATATATGAATACATTACAACAAGTTCGAGGAAACAGTTTCTCGCTGAATTAAAATCTCTCACGGGCGAATTAAAACTGGAAAGTTTTTAAGCTTACTAGGCGTAGCCGCTTAATGATATTAAACTGTTGATTTATAAACAACAGCGCTATGAAATACGAGGTTCTTGTGCTAGTTTTACTCGCTTTTACAGAGAAACGTAATCTATGGTGGAAGTTCTTCGATAAAAATTAATAAATCATTTTCTTTGTAAGCAGTTTTCTACGATTTTCATCATTTGTACATCAGAAATCAGGCAATCCTTGGAATATTATAGGTACTGATTCAAATCTTCCATGTAATAGAAAATATTATTTTAATAAGTATTGTGGTCACATTTTACTACAAAGTAGATTCAGAACAGCATATTGTGCCGTGATTAGAATGATATGGTCACCAAATGACAGATAACCGGTCGAAATTGTGGATACGAACCTACAATAAATTAAAATATGTTTTAGTAGCTGACCCAAAAAAAGACGCTGTCCTGTCCAAATTTCAATAATTCGTACAAAATAGAACACAATTTTCAATTTTTTCCAGAATTTTCACATTTTTGGCCAATTTTTGTTTCTCTAAAAACCTTATTCGGACTATAACGAACATTGCAAAAATAAAATTAACCATATCGGTCCAGCTGTTCTCAAGTGATGCGCTTACCAACGAACAACATTTCATTTTTATTATTTACTAGCTGACCCGGCAAACGTTGTTTTGCCATATAAATTATTTCTAGCTGCCCGGCGCTACTTCGATTACGTGGTGTCCTACCCCTTACCCTACTCTACCCCTACCCTACCCCTATCCTACTCCTAACCTACTCCTACACTACTCCTACCCCACTCCTACCCTACTCCTACACTTCTCCTACACTACTCCTACCCTACTCCTACCCTACTCCTACCCTACTCCTACCCTACTCCTACCCTACTCCGACCCTACTCCCATAGATATATTAAATTTTTCTCTGTGTAAGAACCATCCTCGTACTTCAAGGAATATTCTAAAAAAAGAATTATCGAAATCGGTTCAGCTGTTCTCGAGATTTGCGCTTTGCAACACATTCAGCGATTCATTGTTATATTATAGATTTACATAGATTTCCAATCTAGATAAAATTAAATACTGGGTTCTCTGTTCTAAAACTTTATCACCTCACAAACTCAAAGTTGATACGCACATCCAACGCTCATAGCTCAAACACTATATAAATTCAGTTTTTCAGTCTGTTTAGTAGGTGTGGTGTGTACGCTAGTTTATAAGAGGAGCGGGGCTCGGGCGGCGCGGCGGCGACCCGGTCCGTGCCGTATCTGTCATCTCCCGGCGCAAACACGCCGTTACCTCGGCTCATTTTATTAGGGGCCCGTGCCGACAAGCCGAAACCACTAACGCGATGCGCTAATAAAATTGAATCAGCCTTCTTTTTACTTCGCCGAATAGTAATGGAATAAGATGGTTTAATTTTTTTTTTTTTGTGGAGTCTTCGCGTTGAAGTGGCTCTGTTTGAGAGAAATTTCTTTTGTTTTGGACAAGAGAAATGAGGAGCTAATCAAAGGCATCTCGTGCATTTCATGATGGCTATGTCGGATTAGATATAATTATAATTCGACACATGCGCATATACTTACAGGGTTGACATTTACGGTCAAACACTATCTGACGAACGTCGTACCGGCTCAATTTTTTTTTGTAATGCTTCCCATGTGTTAATAATTAGGAACCCTCACGGGCGTCCCCACAATACCCTACCAAAGTTTCATCACAATCTGACAAATGGTTTCGGAACGCATAGAGGACAAACATACAAACATTGATTATAACCTACCACATCTATGTAACCTACTTTCTTCTTCTAGTACAAAAACCAATATCTCAGGAAACACGAACTTACTGGTCATAATCGATTTGCTATGATATTGAAGCATTTCTAGAACACGCATAGGAGATGATGAAAACTGACATGCTATCCAATCAGAGCTGTCTCTAAGCCGAATATCAATGGACATACAGTTCTGACATCCACTTGTACCTACATACCTATAGGTAAATGATACACCAAGGTACTATGAAATCCATAGTAATATTCAAGATGAAAGCCTAATACCGGGTACAGATTGGTGAAACGTACAGTGCGGCCGACGAGCGAAGGCATTCTTGACACCTGTCAGTTTCATACAAACGAATACGTGTTTTGCGAATTTGAGCTTTATTAGCTACCACTACAATTGTCGTATTGCCTTGTTTAAGGAACGTGTTCTCTTGACGACCGTAATAAAAATTAGTCGTTCTATTTATGCCATGCAACATCAAATGTAACGTAACAAGTAGGCGAATTTTCTTTCAACGTGTGTTACATTTCATGTTTCGTTTCACCAATCTGTACCAAACGTTTACTAACGTGACATCATGTCCATGGGGGCCAGTCCATCATGCAAGATAGAAAAGTCACCGTTATCTAAGTGAGTCGTAAACTTCCATTTTTGAAATATTGTAACAGCGGCAAGTGAGTGTGTTTTGAACTAAGTGTGACAAATGTATAGAAAGACTGGCCGGAGAGAAACACGTAACATATAACGTTACAAAGGTAGGTGTGTAGCTAATTTCTGTTCCCAAATTATCTGATAAAAGTGTAAACTTTTCTCATTCATACGCAATCGCTCAGTAAAGGGAGTTAGTAACACTTCATCTATATTTAGAAGGTTTTAACTTTATAATATATTTCACCACTTTTTCCAACAATTATTGTTTGAACATTAATGAATTGTATACGAAAAAACATCGATGGAAATTGAGGTTATAAAATTAACATCAACTAAAATTTGCAAGCTTATTAAAATAAATCGGGTTTTAAGTATTCAAATAAACAAATCAAAGCTGTCAATTTGCAAGTGGTACCAAGGTAACCGACATAGCCCGAAGAATTGCCAATCGTAAGTGGCAGTGGGCAGGGCACATTACTCGCAGAACAGATGGCCGACGGGGCCGAAAGGTTCTGAAGTGGCGACCGCGCACCGGAAGACGTAGCGTTGGAAGGCCTCCCACAAGGTGGTCCGACGACCTTGTGAAGGCCGCAGGAACCCGTTGGATGTGAGAAGCACAGAACCGGTCGAAGTGGAGGTGCTTGGGGGAGGCCTATGTCCAGCAGTGGACGTCTTTCGGCTGAAATGATGATGATGATGACGACAAGTGCACGTTCGTATCCATTTGTTTACATTTTCATTCGATACTTTTGAAACAAACCATACATTTACTCGTGCTGGGGGATACAGCTAAAGCCTACAAAGAAAGCGATCCTAATAATTTTGCTATTTCATACTCATGCATTAACATAATGCGTGTTAGTTGCGAGTACGAAACACACGACCTTTTGAAGGGACAGCGTCAAAAAGGTCAGTGTATGTCCTTTTAGCACTCCTCACGTGTGTGCTAATGGGAATGTATTATACTAGTGACTTTTCCTGTGACTTTGCTTTGTCTATGTTAAGTCAGGGACATTCATTTGACTACGAACTTAAATCCTACTTCCTATCCTATCCTACTTATAAACGCGAAAGTTTATGAGGCTTGATGGATGGATGTTTCTCTTTCACGCAAAAACTACTGAACGGATTTAGATGAAATTTATCACATAGATAGTTTATAACCTGGATTAACACACAGGATACCTACTTTTTATCCTGATATTCCCACGGGATCGAAACTTATGTGGGTGAAACCGCGGGGCGCTGTTTGTTTTCCATATATTCGAATCGCCACTGTCATTCTTTGACAGTTGTATGAAAAGGCTTATAACATGCCTAATTGACGTAAGGAGAAAACTCTGCTTAAGAGGAAATGCGGTCGGAGAGACTTTTTGAAAAAGCCTAAGTTAAAAGTTTTTTTTTTATTCGAGGTTTGGCTCTCGCCTATTTTCCCCCCAATATTGGACCAATTTAAAAGATATTTCATAAACAGAATAATAAGGACATAATTATACTGTGTCCCTATGTTTTTCTTTTTGATGATACATTATTTTAATAAGCAGTAGAACCCTCAAAAAATGCTCAAAATTTCCGTTGTCAACAGAGGCCTAGTGTACAAAGACAACTATTAATGAAAACGAAAAACATAGGGACACAGTATACCTATATCCTTTTTATTCAGTAAAGGAAATATCTATTAAATTGGTCCAATATTCAAGGAGGAAATAGGCGAGAGCCGAAATTCAATTTAAGACTTTTTCAAAAAGTCTCTCCGACCGCATTTCCTCTTATCAAATCATTTCCTGGCTATTCTGTCTCTGCGTTACAAACTATCTGTGTAGGTATCAAAAGTCACGGCATCAGTTCACTGTTTCAGTTGTTTTTATCTATGGAAAAGTCATGCTGTGGCGGATGGGAAGTCAGTCTCCAAGGCAGTTATAGGTACTATATAACTCGTGAAAGCATCGCAATTTTATATTAACACTAGCCCCTGCTGCGCACGGTTATTATGACTTGAAAAAACATCGAGCTTTTTTATTATATTATACATATAATAAAAATTAAATAATATAATATATTAATTAAATAATATTATATTTATTATTGTAAATTTTTATAGCAAAAGCCTTCCGGAATCAATTCCCTAACCGATTGTGAAAACCGCATTAAAATCCGTTGCGTAAAATCTAAAAAACAACGCGGTGACACAGACCGACACGAAAAGCAACTTTAAATTGTAATATAGATACAGAATAACATGACAATACACCAAAAAATACAAAAATATGAGTAATATTTTAAGTTAGATTATAACATAGTTACCGAAACGGCATGAAATATTTATGCCGCTACAAAGTTCCGTGAAAAATGACGCACTCTTAAGAGAATGAAAAATATTGGCAACTCATTGTAGGTACTTGCGTTATCTGTGCACCGATTTATATTTTACTACGAATTCTTATGCGTCATCGATCTTTTATCATCAACATCATCTGCCTAGCCTTTTCCCAACTACATAATTATGTTGGGGTCGGCTAACTGAATGCTGCTGAATACCAGTATTTTACATGGAGCGACTGCCTATCTGACCATCACAACCCAGTTATTGGTCATCGGTCAGAGAAAATATGTTTAAGATTAATGTAAGCAGAAGATTATATTCAAGACTATTGAAATAATATAAAATAGACAGATTATAAGTATATGGAGTGGAGTACAAAATAATCCCACGGACTATCAATGAAAATATCGTCATTCTACAGCGTTATATATATTATACTAGCTGCGTCCCGCGGTTTCACCCGCGTAAGTATCGATCCCGTGGGAATATTGGGATAAACAGTAGCCTATATGTTAATTCAGGGTGTCAGCTACCTCCATACAAAATTTTATCAAAATTGGTCCAGCCGTTTGAGCGTGAAGAAGTAACAAATATAAACACACTCACAAACTTTCGCCTTTATAATATTAGTGTGATTTCTTAGCAAACGCCATGGAGAAGTATTGTTCTAAGTAAACATGAAGAACACCGAAAGAATCATAAATCAAAAGGTAATTAAACAAAAGAAAATAATAATATTGGTTTTGTATTTACTTGAAAATTAAAAAGCCAAAACCACAAAGGTCACTGAATGCAACAATCATACCTCTTAAAAAACAACTAAAAGAAAATACGATACGAAAATGAGACGCTGAAGAAGTATCCCTGGAGGCGTCAAAGCGCGCGATACGCCACTGCAGTCGACTGCACGACTGAGCTCACGAACGCAGTGACGCTTCATCTCACACTTAACCGTCACTGCCAGTACTGCCACATCCAGTGCTAGGGTCACATAATTTTTTAACGTATCGTCCCCCCGAGTGAACACCTTTTTTCTTTGTCTTCCACTCCTCGCAAATAGGGTTGCTTATTTTCTATTCTGAGGTTATCAGTTTCTTTTGGCGGTTTTTTTGTTTGTATTTTAAGGTTTTTCTTCTGAAACGGACGTTCATTCTACATGTTTTTGACGATCATTGGTAGCATATTTTTTGTTTTTTTAATAAAAACTTTGCCCCACACTAGGAATTTCTCCTGTATCGTGGGTGCGTTTACAAACATTTAAACTCACATACACAAACAGCCAGACCCGGAACAACTACTTGTAGGTCATACAAATATTTGTTCCGTGCGGGAATCGAACCCGCGACACGCAGCGCAGCAGTCAATCGCTTAACCACTGCGCCAACCGTGTCGTCGAATTTAAAACCAAAATCAATTTAGAAAACTGTGTCATACAAATCTGACGTTACACAGACACTCGTTACATAATATTCTCAAAATATCCCCAATTCCACAGAGTAAAAAATCAAACTTACAATAAATCGATATGTTTGTGTTGGTGTACGCGAGGTATCTGCTGATCAGCAATTATCCGATGGTTAAGTGTACACAGCTCAACCCTGCTAGAGCCGATTGCGATCAAGAGCGGCTCCGTGGAAATGAGAACGGGCGGCCAGGGACCGCACAGATAAAAACTTTCACTTTTTCCGACAACTCTCTGCGGCGACATTCGCTGGCGACAATAACGCCGGCTGCGGACGCCCTTATTACGTTATTGTTTGCGTAATTGTGATAAACAAGTTTCATCATAAACGTGGAGGTGTCGTTTCTTACTATATTTGACCACAAGAAACTGTACAAATGGTGTTAGTAATCTCTAGATCCAATAACGCTGCATTGTTCTTTTTTTGCACGTCTACTAAATGCTTTAGGAATAGCTTTCGTATTCAAATCTTGTGAATAAATCTGGAATTATGAAAATATCAATATCCGCTTCCGCCGGCGTACTTTACGCGAGTCTTCTTAAGGTGATAAGTGGAGCTTTCGCGCCGAAAGCGGGTGGTTTACCGCGGTGGCAGTTTTATTTACGATCCAGAGCAATATCTGGAGAAGGCAGCGTCGGGTATACTAATATCGGTCGTGTGGGCGCAACCGATAGCCGCTCGATAGAATAATATGACGGGCGCGCGACCGGTCCGCTGGCACGTAGGCAATAAGCCGCCGGCAGAGCGCCAGCGAGCCGCCCGGAAAAATAAGATTGCACCCGACGCTTCTGACCCACCGCGCGTGCTTCCACATGCCCGACGCTGCCCCGCGCTGCCCTACAATGCCCCACAATGCACGGCCGCGCTCGGAGGGTTGTCTACGTACTCCACATTCCGCTTGTAACAAACGACTATTTTAAAACGTTCCAACTATCTTGTTACCAAAGAAAAATACCAAATTTCAAGAATGCCGGACGAAGTTCAGCTCAGCAAATGCCTTCTAAAATTAAAAGTTGACTAATTGCATTGCGACTTAAAATTGTTATAAGTAGGTAATACCTATTCCTGCTCACCTATCCCCTTCATAAAATAAAGTTAATCCATTCCAATAACTCTAACCCGAATCTAATATCAGAAATATATTCAGTGCCAAAAGCTCAACTGTAAGACACGAGGAAATGAGCCAAGTCAAACTTTCACATTTTACACCCGTACGTGGGCAATGTAACTAACGTGTAACATATTCAAAAAGAAAACGTCCCGCCGAGGCGCGCCTTGTTTCATTTTACGATCTTATCGAAATAATCCGATCTCGCTTGTTATTTACTGCCGCCTTCCCTCGATTCCGGCTCTCACGGCAAACGTGACTGCTAACCACAAATAATTATCGACCTTATTCCCATAACATTCGATGCTAAATGCGTTATCCTAATCCGACGGCACGACTCCTTACACTCTCGACTTCATCCAGGAAACGACGACCGAGCGATTTAGAAAAGTATATACAGTCGGACTTGGTACCCGGTAAATATAATTCATTTTCGGAAGTTTCTTTGAAGCGCATACGATCTTTTTCGCTGAAATGTTTCCGCAGACGTACCTCGGGAGATTGAGAGGAAAAATCTAGGTGTTTTATTTCACATGAGACTGCGGTTGTGAAGCCAGGCGCGCTATCACAATAAACACTTTGCGGTCGCGGCGGTCTTGTAAATTATTCATAGGCCAAAGGTTTGTGACAAGTCTTGGAATAGATACTGCCAATAACAATGCTTCCATCTAAGTGTTGCTTCGGATCGGAGAAGATAGTAAGGCAGCGCTTTCAATGTGAGAGCATCTTGCATGTTTGGAGGAGTGGATTTATTTTTAACATACAATTTTCTCTTTTCTGTAGAAATTATTATTTTTCAATAAACAGTTGTCTGTCAATTACAGTCAATATTTACAAAAAAAAATCTGATGTGGCCGTGGTCATTTCTAAAATAACCGCTTTTACTTTACCAAACAAGACAAAAAAGACAACCTAATCCCGTGGACACATGCACATACAAACAATAACGTACTCAGGGAATAACCCTCAGCGCCTCCACACTATGAAAATAATATTATTTCAGTGTATGTGACGTCACAGTTCCACAACGTGTTGCAGCAACATCGTCTACGTGACACCGAGCCGAGGTCGGTTACTTTTTAAGCTGAAACAAGAACAAAGCGCACTGGTCTAATGCTAAGGCGAAAAATTCAATATGGCAGTTGCAAGACTCGAGTCTCTTGCTACTACACGTCTGGAAGCACCTAATAAGCGTGGACGAGAATGAAGTAAAAATTCCCGCCATTGTCATTCTTACCGCGTACCACTGGTAATGAGCTAAGTTCGCCGTAACGCCTCGTAACTTACATACCAATCGGTGGGCTCCTTACCACCCGACCTCCATTGGTAATCATGCCACAAACATGGAAAACAGGAAACTTCTGGTCATGTTTCGTACTGGGTTTGAAGGCTATTAGTTCGTGTGGAAACTTTTTTGTAAGTTTAAATTAATTTTCAGAACTGTCTTTAGGCGTTTTACCTGTTATTTCTTGTAATTTTAACTTTTTGGTGATTTTTAACAAATTCTGAAAACCGGTTATATTAATAGTGGAAGAGTAACATTGTCTGTTGTTTGGGATCATTAAATTTCCTGAAAATCTTCATATATGTATAAACAAAAATTAAATGCTGTTCGTTGATAAGCGCATTACCTAAAAACGGCTCTACCGATTTGGCTATTTTTTTGTTTTAAAATGTTCGTAATAGTCAGTTGCATTTAATGGAATGAAAAAATGGAGAAGATTCCCGTAAAATTTTGAAATGCGGCAAAAACTGAACGTCCCTTTTTCTATGGGATTTTTGTATACACTATTCAAATTTGGGTCAGGACAGACGTCTGTTGGGTCAGCTAGGTCGCAAAAAAAAATATAAACCCATAATTACCAGGTTTTTAAATCAGCACCTCCAATGGACTCTCCTTGTAAGTAGCTGTGTATCTTAAATTCAGCACGGTAAGATTTTATCATTTCCGAAAAACGAAAGCTAAATACATTTCTGGTAAATGGTTAGTCGAAAGATTTCTTTTAAAAATACAAAACACTTTTTCGTTATTTCTCGGATAGGCTGTATATTTTTCCGTCTGGACTTTTCTAGAACGACAATAGACAAACTTTATTTTTACTATGCTGTATAATATGTAACTAATGAATAAGTGGTAAGTACCTAACTTTTAAATAAATAAAAACAAAATGAAGACTTTCAAGTTCCTATTGTTCTAGAATAACGCCTAACCCGAATACATCTACCTATCATGACATTATTAGGCCTTTGCTCAGCAGTGGGACCGTATAGGCTAAAAAAAAACAACATAAAAACCCACGTGATGTGTAGTTCCCCAACAATTTTCCCAAAAGCAGTAACAGACACAACGAAAACAACATTAAAACCCACGTGGCATGTGTAGTTCCCCAACAATTTTCCCAAAAGCAGTAACAGACACAACGAAAACAACATTAAAACCCCTTTGGTATGTGTAGTTCCCCAACAATTTTCCCAAAAGCAGTCACAGACAACGAAAACAACATTAAAACCCCTTTGGTATGTGTAGTTCCCCAACAATTTTCCCAAAAGCAGTAACAGACACAACGAAAACAACATTAAAACCCACGTGATATATGTAGTTCCCCAACAATTTTCCCAAAAGCAGTAACAGACACAAGCAACTAGATATATTTTCAATGACCAGACCACAATCTAGGTAACTAGCCAGCTCCCGAAGCAGACAGCCACCAGTTTCTTTTGACGCCTGGCCGCCGACTTTGTAAATGGAATTTGCAAGTAATTTCGCCACCACCCCGCCCCTCTGCCCCCCGCCCTTGCCTTGCTCTCTTGTCTCCGCGTGTCGCTTCCATTACAAATTGTGTTGGAATAAAAATATGGCCAGATTTACATAGAGTGGTTTATAAGCGTGATAAAATTGTTGTTGTTGTGCCGATTTATCACACTAATATCATAAAGGCGAAAAATTGTGAGTGTGTGTGTGTGTGTTTATATGTTTGTTACTTCTTCACGCTCAAACGGCTGGACCATTTTTGATAAAACTTTGTATGGAGGTAGCTGACACCCTGGATTAACATATAGGTTACTTTTTATCCCAATATTCCCACGGGATCAACACTTATGCGGGTGAAACCGTGGGGCACAGCTAGTGTAACATAAATGATCCTAAACACAGAAGAAAGAGACTTTCAAGCGTTCAATTAATAAATTTATAATGACTAGAACATATTTTTAACAGAGTTCCTTATTTCTAGAATTAACATACCTTTTCACGCATCTACTCTCTACCTATAAATATAGGGGCAGTAGGCCACACCAAGGTGGTAACACTTTCCCTTGATCTGGCCTGGCGTAGTACGGAAATTCAATAGAATAAGAGGCCAGCTTAGCTTATATTAATGGTTTTACATTAACGCGTTATTTACCGTACTAAAAGCGAACTCGACATACACTACACAATTATCACGCAAATGACTACCATAGGGTTTGTACACAAAACTGCGAATTGGTGCGATGCGAATTTGCAACGCAGAAAACTGCAACACGAATTGCTGAGACGCGACGTCGCATCGCAGTTTTGTGTACAAGCCCATAAATCACACGCTGGTCGGCCTGCAATTAAATAAGTCACACTATTTGGAAACCCGTCTATTTCAATAAAGAAGAATATTCGAAGCTAAGCTACACACTTTATATTATCTTCATCTAACTTAATCTATTAAGTATAAATATTAATTCTAAATATTACCCCTACCTACATTCCACTAAAAAATCCAGTCTTCTAACAAACCACTCTATATAGATCGGATTCGTTCACGGAAAGAAGTGGGCGTGTAATAGGAAATGTTCCGCATATTGACTCCGGCAACGTTTCCGAGATCTCTAAACAATGACACACGGATACAACTTACACCATACAATATGCATTGATTCACTGACTTTTGGTTTTGATTGGACACTTGGAGCTGTTTTAAAGACACTGGCGAAATGTGGGTGTACTTTAGGTACACCTCTGCATAACCCTTCGGCGAAAAAAGGCATGATGATATGTTTTTTTTTTGTCAGCTTCAAAATCAGCTGTTCCCTACATTTATGTATAACTCGTCAAAATGTATGGAACAGCTGATATTTTTTTCGCGATTTTAGGTTTGGTCCCATAGTAAAAGATGTTAATAATGATGAGTACAATGACCTCTTAAGAGGTTGTTAATGTTTTACCAGTAACCCTGTACAAGTATGGTATTAATTTTACAGTAAATAATTATTCGGATTAATTTATTCTTACTACCTCTTCCAGAATGATGAACCTAACCAAAATCATTTACAAGTAGCAACTAGAATTTATTGTGTCTCATGTTTATTCGCTATTGTTTGCGACTTGGAGTTGTTAAATGAATAAATCTTAGGAGTGAATTTAAAACAATTCACTTCCGCGTGGTTCTTGGACAATTTCTTGTGATTTGCATCTTTTCAGCAATGTAGAATTACGGTACAGCTTGCGAATAAACCTTTGTAATCGGAATCAGTTTATTTGAAAATAGGTTCTTGAATTTGTAGATAGTAAACTTGCTTACCTATTGTGCAGCTGTGTGGCCAACCTCTTTATTTAAATATATGCATTTGCTTAACGTGGTGATTACAAGATTATTGATTCATCGTAAGTATTCGTCTTGTGCGATCTCTGACCATGTTGGCCCTACATGGCGCTGTTCATTTATTACGTAAAATAATTTTGACCACTTCCTGACCCCCCTCTGTAAGAAAAAATAAGACTTGGAAGAACCCCCTTCGCCCCTTTCAATCTTACGTAACATCAGTACCTACCTATCTACTAAAATTGCAAAAAAAAAGGTAACAAAAAAATTAAAAAGTTATGATTTTTGCTTACTTTTGTGATCTTACGTAAGAACAATCTAGACCCCTCCTACGCCCACGTAAGAAAAAATAAGATTTGTTTGGACCCCAAATCGTCTTACATAATAAATGAACAGCCCCCAAATGTTATCAGATCGTCACACCACCTTCGCCGTGGTCTACTTCGACGGCGATGGCCACCCTCAGGCGTCCAGTGAGTGACGGTCGTTGCCCATCTCTCCGGTTGCGTTCGTGAGACGTGTCCGGGCCACTCTCCCACTTCAGCCTTGAGGAAGGTTTGGGACGATAAAGGGGCAATCCATGCCCAGCAGTGGGACACAACATAGCATAACAAAAAAAAGTATTCGTCACTTTTTTGTGTGAATTAATTTTATTGGGTAAATGTTGAATTAAATTGACCATGTTGTAAAAGTTTTCTGACTGAAATAAAAGTACCTATCGTCATATCGTTATGAAAGACAAATAGGTAATCTTGGTTGACTGGTAGAGAATGCCTAAGGTATTAAGTCCGCCTTTGTACTCTTTTGTTTGCGAAAAGATTAAATAAATAAATAAATAATCTGGGCCTTGAACAGGACTAGGAAATAATTATGCTGTTTTTATCCTGTATATTAATATCAAAAATTATGAAATACAAAAAATTATGGAGTCGCGGGCAACAGCTGCAAGCAGACAATGACACACGAGTAGGAAAATACAAAAAGTGCAGACACAGCGTGTAAGCATCCAACCATACGTAATTGTGACGTTTCCTTTGCAAATTTTTATTTAACATCATCTAAACTCCAGGAAACAATAACAGTATTTTATGGAAAAGATAATATCTGTCATATGAATAGAAATGTAAGAAAATATCTGTCATATGAATAGAAATGTAGGTAGTGTGTGAATTTTAATCTCAACTTCATGGACAATTAAACACACAACGTATTTCTTTGCGTTACATTATGAGGGTTGAAAGAAAATATTATATTTGAATAAATGTAACACCAAATGCGGAGAGGGAAAAATTAAATCGAGAAGCTCGTGGCTGAATAGCAACAGCCGCACGGGTCGATCGAAGGGTAAGCCAAGCTTGCCGCGGTCGGTTCGTGGATGGGTGACCATCCATTACATATCGTGACCCCTTGGAAAGTACCCTAAGCCGTTGATCCGGGCTGTCATTCGTAGATCTTTGACAGTCGTTACGGGTAGTCAGAAGCTCAAAAGTCTAAACCAGTCTTACCAAGGGGTATCATGTTACCCAGTAAATGAATTGTGGAGGTGAGATAGTTTTTTTTTTTTTTAAATGGCATCTCGCAGTTCTACCATAGGGGTAGTCGACTGCTCAACCGGACTTTCCTGTGGATGCCACAATAAATTGGGCCTCCAGCCAAGGCATAAGAGGTCAGATAGAGCAATCGGTTCACGTTAAATACTGGTATTCACCTGCGTTTGGTTACACTGGAAGCCGACCCCAACATCGTTGGTAAAAGCTTAGACAGATTGATTGATTTGAATAAATGTTACAGTAAATGCAGAGCGGTATAACTTTAATCGTTGTTAACAAAGATAAAAAACGCAGTAGAGTATTAGAGAATGCATAGATATGAAGACCACAAGTAACACAAAACGACGAGTTGTGGCCCAAATGAGTAATGTGTCTTACGTAAGCTTAATACCTTCTCTTAAAAGAAACGTAACGCAACCCAAAATCTTTACAAATATGCCTTAAGAGGAATGGTCTTTTCTCCATAGAAACGCTCTCGCCTGTTTTCTTTCTGGTTAATGACCATAAAGCAATGATTTTTTTACAGAATAATAAATATTAACTCTTGTATATCTCTATGTTTGCCTTTTTGATAATACATTATTTTTATAAGTACTAGAACCCTCAAAAATGCCGTTTTAAACCGCTGTCAACAGAGGCCTAGTGTACTAATTTGACAACTATTAATGAAAAAAGAAAAACATAGGGACACAGTATATATCCTTCTTATTCAGTTTATGAAATATTGGAGGAGGATATAGGCGAGAGCCAAACCTCGAATACTACACACTACTACTTTTTACATAGGCTTTTTCAAAAGTCTCTCCCACCATATTTCCTCTTAACCCGTTGACTTTCGGCGAACCATTTTTCTAACATAACCCTTAAAAAGTAAAAAAAAAAATTGCAGCTAATAATCCACGCTGCCAGTATGTAAAGAAGAATGTAATATCCGAATAAAAAAGTAAAAGTAGCAACCTCTGTAGACATAAACTTTGAAAGATAAACAGATTTTGATGAGCCCGCCAAAGCGGGAAGATAATTCGAAAATCGCTACCGCTGCTTGGTTAAAGCAAAGTTAAAATTGGAAAACCGTCTTGATGATCCGAGAAATACCTCCGGGCGAACTTTAACTTGAAACCCTTTGAAAACTGTTAAGCTGATCTACACGATAGACGTTATTGGAGAGTGTTTATATTAACCCTTATCAATATATCTTTACGAACTACTTACTGGTCTGTAACAAGCTTATACATCAACCGTGATACGGAAGCGAAGCTTGCTGTCCACAATATGGTTAAGATAGAAACTACGTAGTATGTAGGATAGCTCAGGAAACTTGCCGCAAAGTTTTAAAATATGATTATTGTACAGTCACGAGCATAAGTATTTATACATTTGGCTGTATTCAAAGGTGATTTTCTCCTTTATTTTTTAATGAAATTTTATATTATTAGGAACATAGTATTTTGGAACCCATAGGTTTATGTAAAGTGTCGTATTTCAACGTTGCATTCGTTATTTCGTGAAAAAATTGCAATTTAAAGTTGCCAAGTGTTGAAATATTAGTGCTCGTGACTGTACCACTGCAGGGCAAAGGCCTTAACTCTGTAAGCAGGGACTTGAAAACGAAATGAATTTCGTTCCGTTACCATTAATGTTGTCATAAATCGTTCCAAAATTTGTAACGATACTAAAACCTAAAAAATATCAATAACGTTACGAAGAAAAACGTCATGCTAACATTTTCGTAGAACAATATTTTATAAGTAACGTTATAGGTATCAGTAACATTAAGCTTGTCTGCTTGTAATAACGTTACAGGTAAAACGTTACAGATTAATTTGTAATGTTATTCTTCATACTTTTTCGTCATCTTTTATGTCATGAAGCTGGCAAAGTTGAGTATCGAAATTAATAACGTTATTGATGATATTGTTATTAGTGAACAGTTTAAGATTTCGTTCCGTTTGTCATTATCGATATAGCCAATGAATTAATTTTGTTACGATCCTGGTGGAACGGTACAAATTATCGGTACTGGAACTACGCGTAACGTTATTTGGAGTAACGTTTTGACGTGACAACGTCTTAAATTAGGTTGCGACTGGGAGTCACTTATGAAAAAGTGTAACGCTCGGTAACGTTACGATGAGTCACCGAACGAGAGAGAGGCCCGCCGAATGCCTTGCGTCTCTCTCCCACTCAACTATGATCGGATGATCGGTCGTTGTCACGTAAAATCTTCGCCCGTAAAACCGACTTTACAGGCAACCATTTTTTTTAGTTCCTGGTCCTGATGACCAGTTCTTGTCGAAGAGTCTAGCTCATCCCGCCATCCCCGTCTGGGCTTTCCGCGATGTCACTTGACCTTTAAAAAACAGTGGCACTCCGGGAGTGCCGACAGAAGTAAAAACAAAACGCAATCAGAATACTTTGCCATCCCTCACTGACATATCGGATATACCTACATTAAAACCGAGTACATCCCGAGGACAGCCAAACACATCCGAAGCGGGTATTTTTTTCATCGTCTTATGCCTGAACAAAACGCGCGCGGTGTCGCTTACGGTAACAGTGGCACGAGTTCAATGATTTTTTCCCATCTCAAAAAATGCCCGACGCGCCTTAAGAAGTTTTCACTTCAAATATCGGATAAAATAATACAGTTCTTTAACGATCTTAGATTTCTAACCGAGTTTATAAAAAAAAACAATTCTCAGTAACCTTTTTCTATTCCCTAATACATATTCTATTCTACATTTAAAGTGCTTGTGAAAGGATTTCCTAGGGTAAAAGTTTAAATAAGTTTAGGCGAGTTTCTCAGACCCCTTTTACGAGTGCAAAAGGGCAAAGAAGGCAAATGTTTATTCAAAGATTTTATAGATTCTGTAGAGTGAAAGGGAGACGAAACTAAAGTTCATAGATCTGTTGAGTGAAGAATATGCGTACTTACCGATACATGTATGTACGCACATATGTACTTACAACATCCTCATGCGAACATAGATTGTAAACCTTTGGGAAATTTAGCTAAGCAAAGTTTTTCGATATTACTCTCATCTTTATGATCGTTTGACGTAGTAAAGAAAAATTAATAACGATATTCGCTTTTTATTTTCCAAATTATATAACGAAACTTCACTACTATATTATCGGTATAGAAAGAACGTGATGCCACAATCAACATCCCAACTTTCTTGACACAAATTACGACGGATATAATTTAATCTTCGCGAACTTCGTTAATTTTATTTTTCCTTTGAATTAATTTAAAAATTCCTGCTGAGATCCTGGCAGTTATCGAACTTGGGACGTCGGAAACTTTCAACACTAGTAATATTAGCGAAGTCATTTCGAGAATTTCCGACTTTAGAATCTAGGATTGCAGACGTTAATTCTTTCACACGTTGGAGGAAATCTATTTATATAACAGTTTAGTTTACACAATTTGAATAACAAAAGTTGAAATGGATACCTCAAAATCTGATTGTATTCGCGCCCGGAAATCGGATAAGCACTTAACTTTCGGATATTCAATCCGGCGCTCTATTCGGCTAACGTTTTTACGCGCTGCTTTACGCGGCAGTAATGCGGAACAATATCGTAAACGTAGTGTGTCGTTGAGAATCAAAGCTATAAACTGTACGTCGGTAGCAAATCGGTGAACGTGTCGCGGAGCAGGGAGACAGTAAGAAGGCTTTAGGACAAGCGACGTGCGACAAAGTTTTTATTTCCCTGGGGACACACCGATCCTAGCACCGCCCAGGTGCTCCCCGCACCGATGGAAACCTATATTATTTGTTTGAACGAAACTTTCTGGTCTCGCGTGAGATAAGTAAATTATGTTTGCGTCCCGAACGCCGCGTTGTATTCAATGTCTCGCACTGTGATTTGCTTATTTAAACTAGAAATATTTGTTTGCAAAAGTTCCTCAAAAGTTTTCGAAACTAAATTAACTCGTGAAAACCTTGACATTATGTGTTCTGGTTTCTCGAAGAGTCAGTAACTGACTTTGAAGAATTTGATATTAAGAAAGAAAGAAAAGAGATTATAAAATATTATCCGTCATTCCTCCCATATACAACCAAAGTAAAAATGAAAAAACTTCACAAAGAATGGAGCAATCAAAAATTATACAAACGATCGTCATACATTACCGTTATTAAGCGTTGATGAAACTGTTTTAGCGGTTCCGCGCACTCCAGATATTCGAGGAAATATTGCTTAAATAAAATATACAGACTGCAAATTATTCCGACATAAAGAAGCTTGAGAGGTTTATGGTTATGCCATATAATCGCAATTTAAGAGTGCGAGTGTTGGTATAAAATTGAATTACGATAGGAATGGTTAGTCTTGGCTGAGACGACGATGAAACAAACTGTTTGATGGTTTAATAACACAAATGTTTCACTGAGTCTATAACTATACCTACTAACAACTAGCTTCATCTTTCTGACTGACAGACCTCTTGACATTTCAAAAGTGCCTGGGATGAAATAAATGCTTTGAGTTTTGAATTATAGGTACAATAATATTATTATAAATTAAAGTCGCTTTTCAAGTCTATGTGACTACGTTGTTCTTCTAAACTATGAGCCGGGCGTGCGGGACGCGGCGATTAAAGCGCTTATTTAAATTTCGTTTCATTGTTACCGTGACGTGTGTCGTTTCTATTGGGGCAAATTAAAAGATGAGGTCAAAGCCGTGTCAAAAGCTTCGGGACTGAAAACTATAACAACGGATTTTGATACGGTTTTCACCATAATTAAGAGATTTTAGTCCGGAAGGGTTATTGTATTTATAACATGAATATTAAACTCAAGTAATAAATAATGATTGATCTTCTGACAAGGCGTAAAAACCGTGCGAAGCAGGGGAGGGTCGCTAGTAACTAAACAGATTGGTGGATTTCCTGAGCAGTGCAGCTATAGAAGCATTTATAAGTATCAAACTTCAACAAACAAAACTCGATCGTCTGACTGAGCCCTTAGTAACAGATCATTTACATAACACACAATGATGCGTACCTACAGTCCCAACATTAATACTTACAAAGCAAAATGCAAAGTAACAAAAGTTAACATCACATTGTTCACGCGCTCGTTACGAACTCGAATCGAATTGGTAGCTTCGAGAATGTTTCGAGCCAAATGTGCCTGGAAGGCTGATGAATCTAATTTTTGTGTCGGGGCGCAGCAGCGCGTTTCTTATGAAAATTATGCCCCATTCGAAGGCGCGGAACAAGTTGAGAAGTTGAAATAAACTGTCCCGCCGTGACTGGCACACTGATCGAGCTGGGCGTGCGGGACGCGGCGATTCGAACGCTTATTTAAATTTCGTTTACATTGTTACCGCGACGTGTGAAACGCTCGTTTCTATTGGGGCAAATTAAAAGATGAGGTCAAAGCCTTGTCAAAAGCTTCGGGACTGAAAAGATAAAATTAAAAAAAAAAGATGCTAAAGCCAAAAAAGGTAAAGCTTTCACAAATCCTCCAATAAATATTGTTATTTAGAGTTCTCCTATCAAAAAGTCTCTGAAATGAGCTTGTATATTCTTCCTTCTTCAATAAATCTTAAGAACTTCAAAGAATTCTTAATAATAACTTTGTAGTTTCCGTAGGTAGGTACAGAAAGTTCGATATCTCATTTTCGTGTATTCTTGGAATGAATTTGGTTCTCTGAACTTCCACTATTAACAACCATCAAATTTTGTAATTCTTATTAAACCCTAACAGGCGGTGCAGTGAAGCAGACGAACCGCGAACGTGCCATTATCACCGAGGCGGACAAAAGGATGAAAACAGGTGGCCCCACCTGAGTGGAGTGAACCGTGCAACCGCTGATAACGAGATGAAAACATGCCAATGATGCCTCTTTACAGGAAGAGAAATACAGACCACTTGGCCCAAATCTAATAAACAAACTCGTTTATTTCGCTTCACTAATTTTAGGTGGAGTAATGAATTTTTTTTAAATTACGTGTGTGAAAATAAGGAATTTTTAAACAAGGCACATAATCGGTACTCACATAATTAACTATACAAACCCAAGGGAAGTTAAGCATGCAAACGAGCACAAACCAATACACAGTCTTTATAATACAGTATACCCGATAATTGCACATTATACGCTGCTTAGCTTTCTGCTCACACCGCACACAAATCCAAGCAATTCACATAATTATGGGCACAGTAGGCGATTCGGCATGTGATTCACAAGCGGCCTATGTGTTAACGCGTTGTGCAGACAAACGCGGCACACGAATCGACCGCAGCTAACGTGGGAAGAGTACATTTATTATGTCGAGTCACGGTACTCATTTGGGTATTAGAGATAAAATTAAAATTTACGCTTCGCCCAAAGCAATTTGTAACCGCCCGCTTTACTTCGCGCAGAAAATAGGCTTTGGTTTATCCTCGCTTTACATTAATTTTCATAAGTGGCTTACATTCAACGAATGCGGCTAAGGTCCGGTTAGAGGGAACGTCGCGGCCTGGGAAAGTCCTCCACTCCTCCTGTCGCCTTTCCACATTACACCGCTGTGTTAGCCACTTAGGTTTTGCGAATTAAATGTTTTTGGTGGACCGCTCGCTTTTATTTTATGCATGAAGTTAATTTGTTAGAAATAATAGAATGTATGTAGATGCAGCAATATTATGAGAAACTTATTATTATTTGGTTAGACACACTAGCAGCTAATTAGCTGATGCGTGTGTATCAAATAGCTTGGAGATATTGAAACTGTCCAGTCGATTCTTGAAGAAGTGCAGTGTGGGAGCCGTCACAACATTTTCCGGGAGCCTATTCCATGCTGTTAAAACTCGGCCAGACAAAAATTGCTTCAAAGGCTTTTTCTTTGATGTATCTTCCCATAACTTTAGGGAATGCCTATGTAAATCATTCAATTTGCATTATCGTTATGTGTGTGGCCAGTAGAAACGAGTATTTTATGTACCTACATACAGAGAATATCCAAACACAAGCAAGCTAACCTCACCTAAGTCTTAAGCGTCTATTAGTCAAAAGAAAGGACCGTAGAACAAGAAATGCCAAGACAATTTGTCAATGAGAATTCATTGTTGTTTGGTTTACTGTAACCCGCTAGTGAGACTGATAAATGTCCTTTCAGAGTGCGCCGTCAGTCAAATCGCGGTTGCCTGCCCACAAGATATATTGTGGACCCAAGGCTCGTCCTTGTGGAACACCCGACCCTAGCGTTACTTTAAAATTAACCGTTTCAGTGAATCTTTACTAAATAAGTGATGAAATGTCGAACAGTTACGTTGGATACATAGTGTGGTCCGACTTTCGTAGGAGTTGGAGCGAATCAGCCGCGCTGTAATGTCTAAAGACAAAGTAGAAAAATATCGATGGGGAGGAGCTTTCTCTTTGCCTAATTTTTTTCGTCTGATGACCAAGTTGATTTCACCAATCATAAAAAAATACTTGACATTATTCACTCGAAAAGTTAATTACATAAAAATCTGTGCTGAGAGTCCTTTTGCGTGTTACGTTACAGGCTTACACCACGCATTCACTCCGGAACAAAGACCATAGGTTGATTACCAATCAATCACCCGAATATCGGCATCGGACACCTACCTCTTTAGCAGCCAAGCTTTAATTATTTCGTTGTAAGCATAAAACTATTCACTCACTTTGACGTGGGTAACGTTTAATTTGCGAATGCTAACAGTTTCGGAAGCGTTTTCGACTAAGGGCGACCGCAGCAAGCATCGGAGGCTGAACAAGAACAAACAAAGTAATTAAACACATCAAACGTTTGAAATTGAAGCTGTGACTCAAAGCGCGGCCGCGGCGGTGTAATGGAAACGGTCACCTTTCATATTACGAGCCGGCGGGATCACAAAGCACGTCACGATTACACGAAATATTATGAATGGCTAATAGAAAACCGCTCCTCTACCAAACTCGGCTGTTACTACACATACGGAATTCTAAGGCGGTTTTGCCGAATCGTCTGTTTTGGTTCTAAATGTTTCTTAACGTCTGTTATTTGGTGAGATCTTTTTTTACTTGATACTATGAAATAGTAACGAAGTCAAAACTGTTAATTGAATAATTGCTACGAGGTGTGGGAACGAGTCTGCCGCAAATATAATTTATTGAATTTATGCCATTTTGTCGGTTTTTTCCAGATTGGCAGAAAAACGACTGAAAGGAATTGGTTACAATTTGACACACAGATAGTTTATAACCTGGACTAGCACTTCGGGTACTTGTAAGTTTTACGTTCCTGTCGGATATTTTTCGACATTTACGCGGGCGCAGCGGGGGCAAAAGCTAGTACTTGAAGGATCTCCTTCAAGTACTAGCTAACCTATTCAGCTATCGTAGCTGAATTATGCTGGATTTCAGGTTTCATAAAGACCTTCGAACTTTATTTACGAAACAAAATGTGTGCTTTTCTTGAATACTCAACTACCCACACAATTGTTTTCCAAAAAAAAAAAGTTATTACCTTGCCATTACGATATTAGGTGAAAACTCTTTTCGACTGACACTTCTTTGCTTTAAGTCAGACCAAATAAATTACTCTACACAGTCCAAACAGAAAATTGTGGCGCAATTCGGTCAGAGTAAAAGATACAGCGAGGAGCTTAATGGTTCTAAACACAGCTTGAACAGAAGCCGACCACAACCAACTAAATACATAGACTTATGTAGTACGTCCTTTACTTTACTAGTTGTATACCTATTCATTTTATGTTGGAAATATTGTCGTTGAAAAGTGGCATATTAATTGAATAGACGGTAATATGGGAATTATTAGTTTATAATTCTAAACTGTTGAAAACTTTCCAAAAATTAAAAAAGTGGCCAAGTGCGAGTCGGACTCGCATACAAAGATTTCCGCACCTCAAGGCATAAAAAACGCCGAAAATAACACGTTTCTTTAGCGACAATAGAAAGACACACGTCTGAAAATTTCAACTGTCTACCTACAACAGTTCATGAGATACCCGCTACCCGCTGTCAGACAGACAGACAGACGAACGAACCAATGGACGGAAGGACGGACGGTCAGACGGACGAACGGACGTCAGAGGCTTAGTAATAGGGTTCCGTCCTTCTTTCATATATCTATGGTTCCGTCGGACGGACCTAGGGCACGATTAACGGAACCGTCCCTAACAACTAACTCACTGCAGGTGACTTTTAACCGACTTCTAAAAAATAGGAAGTTCTCAATTCGGATGTTTTTAAGTCCTAAGTAGTCTCAAAGCGGGAGTTAAAAAATAACGGTAAAATGCGGTCGTTCAAAATTATAATAAACATTTAAATACAGCTGCAATCTAAACAATACGTTCTAGTGCATAGATTGCCACCGCGATAACCACGATTAGGCTAATGCAAACGTTTTCACGAATAAAATATTGACAACAATATGTGATTAGCATAATTTTACGATATACAGTTCAAGTATTTACACAGCTTGTATCAGGAAGGTGTGATCCAAATTTAAGGGTTCTGTGAGAGCTTTCGAGCTCTCAGTACCGGCACGAGTAAATAAAACCACAGTTTGTCATATTACTTCACTAGCTGCGCCCCGCGGTTTCACCCGCATAAGTTTCGATCCCGTGGGAATATCGGGATAAAAAGTGAAGTGAATATCGGGAAGAAAAGGGTGTCAGCTACCTCCAAACCAAATTTTATGAAAATTGGTCCAGCCGTTTGAGCGTGAAGAAGTAACACACACACACACTCACAAACTTTCGCCTTTACAATATTAGTGTGATTCTACATCTCTACATTTTTTATCCTTGTCACCTTGGCTTGACGGCAAAATCTGATGTCTACTGTTGTTGTCTATTCGTCTTATAAATCAATGTTTGTCTAGTATTTCTGCCATCTACTTTTTAAAGTATTGGTTATAAAGGTCGCATTTAAGGCGCCACCGCCACCTCAAAAATCTAAAATCCTCGAAAACCTACTAAGCGAACGAAAGTGATGCAATTACTATTGAAACGCAAAAGAAGAGTGTTGGCTGTAATGTGCGTGCACTCGGAATAAAACGACGCATGTGCCAAAACGAATTGACTCCTTTTTTTAACAAAATAAATGGATTAAATTTAAAACTACTTTGAGAAAACTTTGATAAGATAATTCTCTGTTTTAAAGTAAATTCCATTGAATAACTCTTAAGCGTTCCATGTAAAAATACTGGTATTCAGCTGCATCCGGTTAGACTGGAAGCCGACCCTAATATAGTTGGGAAAAGGCTAGGCAGATGATGATGAACTCTTAAGCGTTACTCCGTGATATCGAAAAAAGTAAAAAAATTGATATAACTTGGCAATTTTTTGTTTCGAGAAAAAATCATTGAATCGTGTATTCCTTTTACATGATACCTAGTATCATGTAAAGAGAGTCAAAAAACAAAATTTTAAATCCCTGTTACACATACTTATCAAGTTACACGAATTAGGAAACCCAAATTTTTTCAACATATTACCTTATGCAAGTAGTCTATGAGGTACTGCACCGACCACCATCTGAACCACTTTCTCCATAGAACCAACAGCGTAATCGCGATAAAATGATCAACTGTCCTATACAAAACTTCAATACCAGCCGGTCGATTCTGTAAAAATCTCACCGTGAAAACTTAGGTGAAGTGAGTTTGTTTTCGCTAGGAATTGACACTATTGACAGCTCACTCCACGCTCACTTCACCTAAGTTTTCATGGTGAGATTTGTACAGAATAGCACCGCTGCTCGACCCAAATGATGGCTTATTATTTTTTCTAGATTACGTGATGTTGGTCCCATGTAGAAAGTAGTGCAGTTTTATGGTCTGTACCACACCCTAAAAAAAACATAGTTTTCTGACACATACTATAAATAGGTTTCTAATTAAAAATACCTTCGTAGTGGTTTGTGCAACAAGTCTTTGCAGTAGTTTGACTCCTTGTCTTAAACTGTTCCCTTCTTTCAGGACACATTTCTGTTTCATTCATCAACGAGGACTCCACTGCGCATGATAATTATAATAATCCTTTCGCCATTCATCAGTTCCCATTAAAACAAGCTGAAAACTTTAATAACATGACGTGATATTATAATTTATTCAGTTATAAATGAATTTTATAAAACATCTTCTACTACTTTAGCACTGAAAATAATTCTTACATTTCCTGATTAATTAGCCTGTGTTTAATCTGATTGTTGAGTATGTACCTACATTAAACGTACTAGCGACCCGCCCCTGCTTCACTCGGGTTTTACGATCAAAAATCGAGATTTCGTCATTATATGTAAGTAGTAGTATTACTGTATCAAACGACTACACATAACCATGCTGGAATAAATTCTCTAAATGATGGTGAAAACCGGAAAAAAGTAGTATTAGTAGTAAAAAGTAGCAGTTAAAAGAACGAGGGTCGCACAGACAGACCCGAAAAGCGACTTTAATACTGGGTTATTTCACATTGACTAGCTAAACTCCGCAGTCATGATAGATATCGATATCTAAACATGAAAAACCAAAAAATAAATTAATTTTATGTTTTTGTGTTGTGAGGTCATCGACCGCAGTTTAGTATTCACTTGAAAATATCAGTAAAAAAATCTGCTTTGTGTGTAAACTTCACAGGCGTGATATGTATCGATACCTAAACACGATAAAGCTTATGAAAACCATTTTTCTCGACTCAAACTTCACGTAACAAGAGTAACAGCTGTCGTTGACCTCCCAAAAAAACATCAAACCTTTTTATTTTAACGTGTTTTGATATCGATAAGGTACCCATCGCTTCAGCGGAGTTTAGCTAGTAAATTTAAAATAACCCAGTTTAAACGTAATATGTCTAGATATAATTAGTAAATTATAGCATGTGAATCCGAATAACGATGATTATATTCAACCCTGCGGTCTGTCGCTGCATGGTCACTGCGGCAGTGACTGCAATATGCTGAGTTGATTGATTGATTGATTCTAGTCTGCATAGACCACACAAGACCACATAGTAACAACAAAGCTCATTCTACGTTTTTAAATTCTTTATTTGAATATTTCCCAGTTTTTTTTTAGGATAGGTGGCTGGCATGGAATTAGTATGTAAAAAAGTAACAAATTCTAATTTCGAAACTATTTAAGAATAAAAATGACCAATCCCACATTTTATTGGGACGAGCGTTTAAGCCGCGGTCAGACCTGCTCGAGAGGGCTCGCGGGATAGACCCACAGACATTTATAAAGCAATTTAACCACGCCCCGACGTCTTGACCGGTCTTTGTGGAGTGAGACTTGTAATGAGCCTGTTTTAACTAATGACTGTGGTAAGGGATTGTAGGTGAACGTATTAGATATGGTGGGCGGGATGAAACAGAAGTACAATGAGCTGTTATTTTATCTGGTTTTCAGGGTGTCGTAGCCAAATGGTAAAAGCGGAACCCTTATATTTTTTTACATTAAACTTGTTGTTATTCACACTTATTGTTAATCATTTTCGTTGCAGAAAGATCTATAGGCCGACCGCTTAACTGAGACGTTGCCTGAGGTAGCTGCGCGGTGCGGGAGTGGTGATAGTTGTCACAAGTTGACGAATCACTGAGCTCTCGCATCACGTCACCACACCCCTCCCGCATCGCGCTGCTACCTCAGGCAACCTCTCAGTTAAGCGGTCGGATTATAATAGGCATTTAATTTTAAACACTGCAATAAACAACTTTACTCAGCTGAACTTGCTCAACTGACTCTATGCATTCTAATTAAGGATGCCATGAAAAGGGAAATAAGAGATCCTGACATGTCTGAATAGTGAACGCCAAACCCCGTCCCGTTTTTCACTTTACTTTCATTAAGTAAGCCAAGTTCAGCCTAGGACATTCATATAAGCTATTATTACGTGTTAATATGCTTTATCCATAATTTGAGTGATTATAGGACAAATCCTCTTCGACCGACTGCTTAGATTGATGGCCATCTAAATTTAACGCGTAATCCCTTAGCTACGTAAGCCATATTGCCATTAGCGGATAATTATAATGGGTGGTGCAATTGAATAGTTTATGAAATCTATTTACAGGAGTTTCCTAAGAATGTGGTGGCCACTAAATAGCGTCACTGAAACGTTATTTATGAAAGTAGTTACAACAGTTACAGTTAAAGTAGTTAGTACACTGTAAAGTTTTGACACCTTACGATGTCAAAAAACCGACTTTACGGTGTCGGTGTCATCATTTTCAGGGTGGCGGCCTGTTGTGTGACGGCACCGGTCTTCTAGGAAAACCAAGTTTTACCCCCTTTTTTTTTTGGGTGTGAAATCATCAAATGATGAAAATCCCTCCCGCTCTGGGCGGAGCGGAAGGGAGTGTCAGACTCTTACTGACTAAAACCCACCCGTGTTCCTTCAGTTGCCTGTGCCAGGGGCCACGGTATCTCTTTCGAACAACCCGCGACCCTGGCGGGCATCGGCCCTAGCGGACCCCGTCAGTTGGTGCTGACATCTCCTTGAGGCGCGCGTGGAACACAACGCGCCGTCAACCCGGGCCTGGTCCTTACCGGACGGCGAGCTGCCCATTGCTCGCCGCCCGCAAGCCCGCGCCTACGGTGGCCAGGAATCGGCTATCGACTCCCGACGCCCGGGGCGTCTCCTGCGGCAGCTGGGGGCGTGAGGGCGCAAGGATTGCCTCTCCCTCACGCGCTCCGCCTCCTCCTTCGCGAGCATCACTGCTTCGCAGAAGGAGGCGATAGCCTCCCATGCACTCTCGCTCCGTACCATGGCCCGGACTAGGGCCGGACGCGAGAGATCGCCGCCGCCGATCGTCGCCGTGAGGACACGGCGGTGCTCTGCCCAAGCTGGGCAGATCTCCACCGTATGCTCCACCGTGTCCTCCGGGCGATCCACACAATGGTAACACCCGGGCGTTTCCTCCCGCCTTATTCGGAACAGGAACCTCCCGAAAAGTTTTACCCCCCTCTGGTTAAAAAAATCATTTTAGGATCACCAATCCGATTTGTTACCAAGGGCGATGATTTTTGTCTCCTCTTGTCACGGCCGTTTTTCATGGAAACCCCTATGTTGAAAACCTCTGCTGAAACAATCCAACCACTTCAGTTGATGATTTTTTTCTAATTTTGAAAAATAGAATCATCATTCATCATTATTCTGCCTTTAGGTACCAATTTTATTTATTTAGGGTCTTTTTTTTTTAAATCAAATCATTTATTTATTTGCAAACATGGGTAAGAGATACATAGATATAGGTCTGTGCAATGTCTTTTTCTTCCATACCTACTTCTCTTTTAGCCACCTCCTTTCTAACCATATCAATATCCACACAGTCCATCCATCGATTCTTCGGTCTTCCAACTTTTGAAAAACCGAATAAAAAAAATTGCAAAAAAAAAAGATGAAACAAAAAAAAAGTATTTGATAATAACTCAACTATCCTAGACTTACTCTGTATGTAAGTAGACATTAGTTGTGGTAAACCTACAAACAAACATAACAGTAACCTAAAACACATAGTAGTAATTACAAATAACGAGGCATCGTGGCAGGCAATAGGTATATTTTATCGGATTACACACACGTTATCAAGCTCGCCGGCACACACCCTCAACGTTTGTCGATGATGTACTTACACCCTTACTATAACGTTACGTATCGTCGTCAAACATTATCGTCTTATAGGATAAAGCTGCAAACTGTGGTGGCCCTTTTTTTTTATTTATTTTTCCTAGTATATCGGCAATTAGGTAAGTTCTTATTTATTTACATAGTGATGCCATATTAGCACTTACCTAATATTCGCCGTACATTCAGCCTCAAAAAGATACAATCCATAATATTGTACCCACGGATTCTATGATTGTACTAATATATGTATGTGTAGTACCACAAAATATATGACACATTGAATACCTAATTGTTAAAACATTAGTACACACACATTGATACAGTATTAAGGGACAAAGATTGTAGAAAATTAAATTATTTCTTACCGATGTAATGTCGCAGACAACTGGTTAAATTAGCCGTTTAGTTAACCGCCTGGCCTTTGGAAGTAGTGCTCGCCTCGCTTCGCTCTCTCGGCTCGCACGCGGTTGATCACGGTTCTAACCTAACCTAACCCATTTGGTCAGGGTGCCCTGACTTAACTAAGCCAGGAAGACCTGGGTGCCTGGGTGCCTGGCTAAGATTGTAGTAGCTTGATGTGCTGGCACCTGTACTAGAATTCTTGCATTTCATTTTATTTCATCGTTACTTGTGATTTTGTGTCAATCCCTAGCTTCAGGTGGAATGCCAGCCGGTTTATTCTATTAAAATCTCACCCTGAAAACTGACGTGAAGTGAGCTTGACTGGAGTGAGCTGTCATTCCTCGTGATACTAGGGATTGACGCAGACAGCTCACTTCACCTAAGTTTTCACGGTGAGAAGTTTACAGGATACCACTGCTGAAAAGTAAACTCTTACCACAGAAGTTTTTCCACCTCATTACCCGCCAAATGTTCGGGATATAAAAGCTGTTAATGTTACTTACGTCCTCATCTCAATAAACTTTAGAGCGAAGCCTTCAACAAGAAAATAATAAAATCTTTTCGCTCTTTACCTCCTCAGTTTGGTCGCAGTTGCTTTGAGTTTTAAAACGTATTTTTAACGTTTCTCTTTCAAGACACGTCTAGTAACTCTTACCTAGGGTTGTCATGCTTTTAGAGATGGATTTTAGGGATGAGATTAAGTGTCTAAAATTCTGCTGTATTGTACACCCACATTTCGGTAGATATAACGCCTTAATTTTCCTGAAAATAGTAACCCTGGGCTACTTTTTGCAAATCTAGACCACTTGACCAAAAACAATATATTTAACCGCTTAAACCCCCCGCGTACTACTTACATGTGCCACGACACAATAGAAAATCAATTGTGTCTCATGCGGGCCTTGACCGATGAACCTTACAAAAATATTTCTAATTCCAATACATTGTATTAAATCTCGGATTGACCCCCAAAAATAAATCTGTATTTTTGGTTTTTGACTGGCGATCTGTATGCGCGTCTTAGCATTATGGCAATATTAAAATTACTACGTTGTCTAGATCTGGCAACCTCACAATAACATAAGTACAGCCATATCCAAACTTTATGGCGACTCTGAAGTGCGCTTTTCGCTGTGCAGTACCTCACTCCTCACCCCCGCTGACAGGTAAATTTGTTACTGCGCAGCAATTTGCCTCATGTTCCGGGCCGCCACAAATTTTGATTCGGGCTGTAACTGCTATGATACCCATAGCTGACTGTTCCTTAGTAAGTCTTGGCTGATTAAGTCATAGTTTTTTCTAATATAATATTGTTTAAATTATTGATTATGTTGGCTTCTTCCGTATACAGCAGTATTAGAAAGGTGTGGTCAAATTTAGGGGGGTACAGACCTTCAAACTGAACAACTTCGTTGGTCCCATAGAGAAAGTTTTTCTATTTGATGGTCTGTACCCCACCCTTTAATATGGCCACACCTTTTGATTCACGCTGTATAACTACTTATAAAAGGGTTTTCAATATTAATAACTGGAATGCGACAGCCCTACGCCAAAACCCTGCGGCCCCCGCTTTGTACGGCCTCTGATTGGCAGACGACAATCCAAAAATTGTTTTAAACAACAATTTTATTGACGTCAAATATTTCACTTTGGTTTGCTGAATGAATTTTATGAAGCGTAATAATACGCTCAGCTTCTAACTTTCAAAGGGCTGAATAGTGATTTTGAAAGCTTAAATAGTTGTGAGTTTAATACTGTCGGACTATGATTTTAATATAGTAGGGATCTAGTATCTAGGGAAACTAAACAAGAGCGAGTCGGACTCGCGCACCGAGGACTCCATACCATGATGGTTTTTAATTTTTAATCGGCGAGGCCTATATTCGTCAGAGAATTTTAATACTGTGCACTGCGGTGTAGAATATTGCAGTTTTATGTCAGCGCCATCTCTTGAACGCTAGTGGAACTAATGTAACTTTTGTTGATGATTTCTATTTAGAGACGACTTCGTTTTATTTTGCCTGTAATCTTTACATAAACATCTATCAAATAGAATAATTTCAGATTTTTCTATTTGCAACCTTCGGAGATAAGGAGGGGGGGCGGTATTTCCTTTTCACATTTTTCATCAAAACTCGAAAACAATGCGGCCTAAAAAAAGAAAAAGTGGTTGAGAATGTGCAAAGTACGCTCTTTCATATGATACCCCACATGCATTAGTATCCCCACTTCGAATTTTTCAGACCCCCTTTCAGTCCCTGTTGCAAAAAATATACATTTTTTTTTTCTTTCTTATTTTCTAAATAGTTAGGCAAACGTCATCTAAAACTATTCCAAATTTCAAGTTGATAGCATTAGTAGTTCTTGAGATATCCAGCTGTGACAGACAGACAGGCAGACTGAGTCTCACCATAAGGGTTCCGTTTTACCATTTTGGTACGGAACTCTAAAAAGATCTGCGACAAAAAGGTTTTTTTAATAGACATAAAAAATATATACTGTTTAAAATTATTAATACCTACCTACAATAATCTCGAACACGTTTTAAAACATATAATACTCGTACAATATTATCTATAAAATACACGGAGAAATTCAAAACGGACCTTCTTGAATAGCACCTAAACATTTGGTTACTTAATCTTTCCAAGCTCATTGCTTACGATTAAAATGATATAATAATATATAGGTATCTTAATTTTATAACAATGATATTACACGTAAAACACTGCATATCTCCAAGCACAATAGACACCGATTCAAACAATACAGCCACAACCATCATATAAATATTGACAACAAAATCCTTACAAAGGCGCTCTATAACTTAGTCGAACCGCAGCACCACACAACAAGGATCTAATCAGGTTATATACTGCAGCAATATTTACCGACAATTTAAATATTGGACACCGGCCACTTTATCTTGGCATACGGTAAAATAACGAACTAAATTCAAATGTACTGTATTTGACGTAACGTTGACGTTTGCTGTCAAACGTAGCGCCGCCATGATGGATGAAGTTATACTGGGTATTCTGTAGGCTTGCGGGTAAGCTGCGGATAGCGATGCGAGTCCGAGGGTCCGCTGACACGGCTCTACCCCTGACTAATGCGGGGCATTAATATTCCCGGTAATTAATTGTTTGCATGTCCGCCGAAGAAACGTC
This sequence comes from Oligia fasciuncula, assembly GCA_963082905.1. NCBI lineage: Eukaryota > Metazoa > Arthropoda > Insecta > Lepidoptera > Noctuidae > Oligia > Oligia fasciuncula. The sequence continues at coordinate 11,261,221 of OY720387.1, forward strand.
CCGTCTCATGAATTCTCTCGTATAATTTAAATTAACGGACTGAGGCTACTTCACACGGACGCGAACAAAAATGATGATCTGTCGTGGAACAATTGTTTCTAATCCTTTGATAAAGGGTTACAGTTATTGTGTTTTATAAATAAAGGAACGCTTGAGTTTTCGTAAATAAACTGGGATCTTCTGGATTAGAGCATGCTTTTAAAACTGAACAGATATTAATGATCTATTCTTACCAAACTGGCAAATGTTCTTTTATAACTTTTACAGACAATGAGGCATTCACAGATCTGGAAAAACACAATAAACGCTATCTTATTTTATTTTATTTGAAGATTTTAAGATACCAACTAGAAATGTCAATAATGGAATTAAAATGATCATTTGTTTTTGCAATTTTATTGCAAGACAATGCAAAGCAATCAGAATCATAACATTTTCCATTTTCATCACACTATCAAAGAAAAAATACATAAATCTCGTCAGTCTAGCTATTTAACTAAAATATTAAAATTAGCAGAAATGGTTTAGTGCCAAAACAAGGCGATAGAACTTGTAAAACAGGGTGAAGGTAATTTTGTCCACTCGATACGGATGTTCGCCCATTGCTTCCGCGAAAGTACCCTCGAGCGGGATGGATCGTAAAATACACGACACTTCAATATGTATGGGTGAAAGCAGCCCGTTTACTGCCCACTTAGAAAAAAATGCTGGCTTAAATCAGCACGTCATTTTCCCTTCCCCCTCCCGCCATAAATACGAGCGATTCATGCGATTTGATGGCGGAACACTTGAACCGGTAAAGACTCCGAAGGGGTAATTAGCTTTTACCTCTGTATTTTATTCTGCAAAAAAAATGTTGTTCAGAAATCATTCGATGCGCGTCCGCGATCTCGTCAGCATATTTTCTTTCGCTGTAGGATGTTTGCGAAAAGGGGACTCGTATTTCTATTAACATTAGCATAATTTGAAATGGAAACGTTATTTCTTTGATACTCTCGTTTCTATGTAAATCGTATAATCTTAAAGCTTTTAGTATAAAATTAATTCCTGTACCTACTCATTGAACCACTAAAGAAATAAAGATGTATGTTCTTGGCGAGTAAAAATAGAACGTCAGTGTGATGCGAGGCAACGAAACGATGTTCCTTTCAATAACACGTTATATTCGTACACGTCATCGATTTCCTACTCGAGCGGCGATCTGGACAATGAAAGGAAGAAGTGTGGTCCCAAGGCGGGCGAGCACAAAGGAGTACATACCTGCCGTGGAAAAATAGTGGCGGTATGAAAGTGTACGTCATGCGAGCGATCATATGCGGCCCTTTGGCGCACCGTCTGCAAAAACATCGGCATAATAAAACTGATTTTTTTTCTTCTATTTTTCTGTTCACTTTTGAACGGTTTTGCGTCAACACGCGAGGATTGTGGAATATTTTGTAGCCGAAATCTATTTTTACCGACTTAAAAAAAAGGAGGTTATCAATTCGATACGTATGTATGTAATATTATTGGAATTGCATTATATTCACATATGACAATCTACTAAGGCTTCCAAACAAATACACAAAATTTCATAGACGTATGTATGTATGTATGTATGTTTGTCCACGCATTTCTCAGCAACTATTAATCGGATCGTGACCATTTTTGTATTACCTTACATTTACTTCAACTTAGGGAACAGTGCAAGTTTCATCAAAATCGGTTCAGTAATTTTCAAGATATGGACTAATACGTGTAAGTGTGACGGCCTGGCGTATTGATACGAGCTACGGGTGTAGTGTCAAAGGGAAAACATCTCAAAACCTTGGTCAAATTCTAGTGCAAAAACTAAAATTACGAAATAAAAAGTAATTTAAAAAAATTAAACCGACTTCAAAAAGAAATCAACTCAAAATTATGAAATAACTTTAATTTCGGAAGTCGGTGGCAAAAAACTAAAATACAGATCCCAAGACACCGACTTCCGAAATTAAAGTTATTTCATAATTTTGAGTTGATTTCTTTTTGAAGTCGGTTTAATTTTTTTAAATTACTTTTTATGACGAGTGGTTTTTGAAATGCAATGTACTGTAGCTTTCCGTTCTTTCTAAACGCAGTACTTTTAATGTTTTTGTCATAAAAAGCGTGTCACTACGGCGCGGCATACGAGCGTGTACAGTTTAAAGCTAAAAGTGAGCACTCAATTTTTACTGGCTCGTCTCCTAAGAGCTGTTTTGTGTTCAGACAAAATTTACGAGCTGCAAGTAAATACTGGAGTAGTGCGAAAGTCACTGCTCCTTTTAATAGCAGATAAGTCGCCATTTTTCCTTGAACGCCCCAGTATCCACTTAGGATACTAAAACAATATTTTGACATTTTATTATTTACTGAAAAACTAACAAAACACGCTTCAGCGTTAACCGTGGCTTGCTATACAAGCGTCAGAGTTTCACTTTTTTTTCGCTCTTACTGCGGTAGGTACCTCAGCTTTTTTTTTTCTCTTTTTTTCCAGTCGGTGTCAGTGATCGGCGTCAGAACTTAAAAGCCTCGATACACAAAGGGAAACACATCCGGCCTCACGACTGTTGTGGACCGACCTCGCTCCGCAGACCTCTTCGAGACGCCATATCGCGTCGCCTCCTCCGTAACACAGGTTTTATAAAAAAAAGTTTGCCGCAGACGTTATTGAGGTATTTAAATTAGATTACCATTTTATCAATGGATGTGTATTTCTTCGAAACTGCAAGAGTCTCCACTATTTAATTATTCGATGAATAAGTAGCAAACATCTACAGACGTACGTATTCAGATCTCGCTGCTCTTCATCATCTGCCCAGCCTTTTCCTAACAAGGGACGGCTTTCAGTCTAACTGGTTGCAGCTGAATACCAGTATTTCACATGGAGCGACTGTCTATCTAACCTCCACGCTATAATACTGGGTCACACCCTCGGTAAGACTTTCGGGCTTTTGAATACCCGTAACGACTTAACGTTCTTTCCTAGGCACAGAGGGGTCACGGTATGTAAAGATGGTCACCCATCCACGGACCAACCGCGAAAATTGTAGCTTAACTTGAACGATCGACCCGTGCGGCTGTTATTACATAGCCACAGGCCCCCCTCCCAGATCTCGCTACTCACTCAATAAAAACAATTCTGTGTTATTTAAGTAGTGAAAACCAACAGTCAGCGTTCATACAATGGTTCGTACAGTTCTGGGTGTATTAATTAAACACGTCCGAAACGTTCGGTAAGCCACTAATAAAATTCATATTAAAACCCACAGTGTAACAATATACGGACCGTGTGTCAACCTCAAATATTAACATCGAAAACATTTTACTTTAAAAGCAAATGCTTTTTATTGTAGGTACTGAAAAAGTTGCCTAAGCAATGTATACTATTAAGTCAATATACACAACAATCGCTCGACCCTAAACAAATGCCAAATAAACTCAATTAAATAAACATCACATATACTTTATGCCCATTGAACATGAACTGGCCTGCGTATTTACAAAACTCGACCTCATATGAGTACAAATTCATTTCAAAGGAATTTCTAAACAACCGGATCCCGAGTTCCCAATGGTATTCCAACAAAGCCTGGAAGTTGTAGAGGTATTCCAAATTGTTTACAAAATTCAATCCTAAAGCTTCGAGCCAGATTAAATCTAATTTCAACTTCAAGGTAAGTCTGAAATAAGTCTTCATAAAAGCGGAACCCTTTGATTTAACCCTTCCCGAAGTTGAGCTTGCTGATTGCCCGAAAGTTAGTCTCGCTTGTATTTCGCGGTGTCTTTTTTCGCAGGAAAAAACAAATCGAAAACAAGCAAGTAAGTAATGGCTTAAAAGTGACTTCTGGGATCGGGACCGGTGCGTCGCGGATCCGGGGGTTAGCGGGTGCCTCTCGAAACGTCTTAGCGTAGCGATTACACGCCGCCACTCATGTAATCACTTCTCCTTGTTTACTGTACTGTAATGTTATCCCTTGCTAAACTTTTTTGATATTTTCTGATTGGATTCACAGAAATATTTTATGCTTGTAAGTAATGCTGTTATTTTAGAGTAAATAGTACTTAAGAGTACATTGAGTAAAGGCAAAAATAATGTCGTGTTTCTGTCTGACAGAGTAGCATTAACAATAATTTTATACGACAAATTCATAGAAAAATATAGCATATCCCGAGAAAATTATTCCTTTTCGCCTAGTATTCGCTTTCGAAAACCAATGGGTCTCCGCACTCCAAATAGGGCCCAAAGGAGCGTTCATTTTTGTAACGCTTCATTTGCAACCCAACTTTTAAGTAGTTGAAGCTCGCTCGCTACCTGTTTCCTCAATACAAATACTTAGTAGGTAGGCAGCTTTCTACTCTATCCTAACTGTTACGGGAGAAAACTCAAACTTGTAAATAAATTTAAAAGTTAAAAATGAGATGAAGTGAATAAGAAAGTAGTTTTTTATTTAGTTCGCTAACATATATCGCATTAGCGAAAGCAAAACATTAAGTCTTAGAAGAGAAAAAAGGAACACTGCGTATGCAATCGTATGAAAACATAAGTAATACAGTGTGAGTCTTCATAATGTGCACATAACGAAATGAGGGAAACATAGCTTAATTTTATCGACGGAAAAAATAAAAACATATTTAAAAGGATCTTTACCTGCTAAAGTATGGTGATTGCAAGGCCTTTCTTTATCAGTTGATAGGAAATGTTGTGATTGAGTTATAAACATGGTATTGTTACGTTTAGAAATCTGATACGATGGAGAATAATTTTAAAGTAATCATAAAGGGTAGGTAATCGGGGCTTTTATCGAGTAATTTTACAATTATTTATTTTATTTATTTATTTTTATTTAATTAATGTGTGTAATTCTCAATTGAGGGGCGATTGTTTACACAGGGGTCACAGTAGCGAAAAAGAATTTTAAAAATGCTACAATTTTTTTTATTATTTTTTTCCGTCGATAAAATTAAGCTTAGTTTCCCTCATTTCGATATGTGCACATTATGAATACTCACAATGTATACATGTCCCTAGATATAGATTGAATTTGGTAGAAATTGTATCTATCTATTAAAATAATACCTTGGCCAGAGGCTATAAGCATTGCCACACAACGTGGTAATGCCGCCAGCCTCTTGGATCCATTACCAGTCGACAGCGATACGGATGAATTTTTCGACGCTATATTTTAGTTTCGAGAAGCCGGTCAAAGTGGAGGTGCTTGGGGAGGCCTATGTCCAGCAGTGGACGTCTTTCGGCTGATATGATGATGATGATGTTAGTTTAGTTTGTGAATAGTTTTAGTTACGTTATTAGGTCAATGTTAATTAATATCTATGTTAATAAATTAGGAAAACCAAATGTATCTAATAAATAAGATGAATTGGATAAATCAAATGTATGTATCAAATTATATTCCTTCTTAATTTTAAATTCAAATGTTAATTTAGTTATCCAAGTATTTTATTAATCTAATCCATTAATCCATTATGTGATATATTTACATAGAACGAAGATCAAACGTAAAGTCTGATAGAAACGTGTAGTTGGTGTTTTCAATAAATAAATAAATCTATATACCACCCCAAACCATTTCTGAAAATAAAAACAGACAATACCAATGCACCTAATAATTCGCCAACAAAGAATAGCAACATAAATATTTGTGGAGTGCGCTCGTATTTTACACACGAGCTGCCGACAATGTTCTAAGCATCGGAGTTATGAATCTAAACCGGAGGTTGACTGCCGGCAGGCCGGAACCGGATGGGATTCAGCAATTGACGCGAGTCCCGCTGAGAACCTCTCTGATCATACTCGTATATATTTTTAAAAGGAGATATTGACACAGAGTTTATGTGACATCCTTGGAGGAGGTTGGGAGTTTATAATTTAGAAAAAATTGTAAGTAATTTTCTTGTGAGAGGTGATGTGTTTTGACAGTGTGTGGATAATAACGTATACAATATTGGATGAAAACAATCTAAAAATGGTTTTAAATGTAATTTGTCACGATTTTAGCTATACTTCACTGTTGAACATGGGTATGCCAATAGTTAATGTGGAGTTCTTATCAACACATTTAGCATACGAACTCGCAGTATTAATCATCTATTTATCGCAACTTTAGCAATTTTATCAAAATACTAGATTCTGCCCGCGTGAGGTTTTAATATTTTTGCGTAGAACCCAAATTACTTTTCTAAAATAAAAGTAGCATAAGTTACTCCTTATAACATCAACAAGTGAAAGTTCCATCAAAATCGGTCCAGCCGTTTCGGAACTGAGCCAGAACAAACAGACAGATAACATTTTTAAACATTGTTTTTTTTATAGGCACCGTATATACTTTCACATACATTTAGTAAAAAGCTGTTATTTTGACATCACAAACAGACGCTTCAATTTTATTTATTTGTATAGATAAGAAGAGATAACCTTATTTTATAGGCAAATAAAAAACCACAACTTAAGTTAAGAAAAAAAAAAAATATTTCGACAGCGCGGTACAGATAATAATGATTTTGGCAACTCGGAATTCACAAAATAAAAAAATCGTAACGACAAAAGGGAAAAGTTTATTTCTGACAAGTTTATTGCATGAGCATCTGTTTGATGACACCAACTTTAAAGTAGATAAGTAAACGTAAAAAAGTTTTTGTAATTTTACTTCCAGTTTCCAGTAGGGCAGAATATCATGTCTGTCTGTAAGTACCTATACTGAAATAAGCAGGCAACAGAATTTCATAATATTTCTCGGAGTTAAGCTCAAGACTACAGGCGTAATTAAGTGACCTAATTGAAGCTCAAATAACTTACAATTTCGTCACATCTATTAGATAATAATAGTTAAGACTACATCATCATCTGCCTAGCCTTTTCCCAACTATGTTGGGGCCGGCTTCCAGTCTAACCGGATGCAGCTGAATACCAGTATTTTACATGGAGCGATTGCCTATCTGACATCCACAACCCAGTTACTGAGTAATACGATACCCCTTGGTAAGACTGGTTGTCAGGCTTTCGGGCTTCTGACTACGCGTAACGACTGTCAAAGATCCACGAATGACAGCCGGGACCAACGGCTTAACGTGCTTTCCGAGGCACGGAGGAGTCGCGGTATGTATAGATGGTCACCCATCCACGGACCGACCGCGGCAAGCGTAGCTTAACCTGATCGATCGACCTGTGTGGCTGTTATTATTTAGCCACGGGCCCCACATATATAATAATATTTAAGTATAAATAATAGTTAAGACGACATCATGGTACGAAATGTTTTGCAACAAATTCTTATTTGGTACGAAACCATATGCTACAAAACTAGTTGCTACATACGTAGTACTGTGCTACGAGAACTTAAAATTAATTGAGTCTTTTCCTTTACAATTTGCTAAAACAGCCACAAACTCATAAGTACCACGTACTACAAATTATGTTACGATGCAACAAATGCTACAAAACTATGCTACGAAGGTTACTACGAAGATTGCTACGAAAGTTGCTACGAACTATGCTACGAAATAACAATCGTAGTAAAATACACTCTTTAGCAAAATATTCAACCACTTAGCGCAAGTTGTTAACCAGTGCAGACAGACATCCCCCGGTACCGGTATTGGTATTATCCTGAGCATGTGCTCATCGGGCGCGAGACATCGAAACAGTTTACACGTAGAACTATAAAGTAAATAATACCGACAAGGGCGGGTCGGCAGCGAGGCATGACGGTTCCGTACCGTTCAAAAACTTACTTTGCTAGACTAAATTTATATTATTTTTGTGACTAGATAATAAGGGAGACAATGGAAAAATTAAAGAGAGATTAATCAACTCTAAGTTTCTAGTGCACAGGAAGTACCTATCGTTGGTTTTATTAGTGAAAAGTGACCCAAAGTTTTTTGACGCAGTATTTGTTTTTTGTTGATGCAGAAACATGTATTTATGTAAAGAAAACTTAATTCCGTATATTATTTCAAGATACTAATCGATGTGTCGACTTTACTTGCGAGACATTAATTTGATGCCCATGAATAACCCTTGTAAAACCTATAAGGGCTCCCCGTGTTTCCATTGTTCGGTCTGGAACCCTAAAAGAAACAATGCGGTCGGCTGGCTGTCGTATTGCTCCGTTTTACGCGCCGCATTTAGAATCGCTTTCAGTTTAATGTGGGCTTTACTGCAATGTGCATCGACAATAGGTAATTTTATCGCTCCGCTTTGGAAAGAGAGGTTTTGTCGAACAATACTTAACTGATTCGGTCTGCCACTTAATGTTATGGCTTAGAGGTACGTTGATGGCTTCTGTGCAATGCCGTGGTTGAGTTTATGTGCAGTTGCGTGTGCCAGACAAAAGAAATTTCAATGAGGCCCGAAAGTACTTAAAAGGGGTAATAAAAATAAGGACCCTACTTACAATTACATGAATATTCAATTCACAAAAAGGTGGAGTATACACTATTTTCTCTGCCTTGATCGCCACTATATTTCTATATTAAATGACAAGCTACGCAAAATCACCACCATCCAAACCATTATTTAAACCTACCTCCTTCACTATATTTATTTATTCTTACTATAAACAATACCCCGTTCTGACGTTTCTGCCGAGGCGCACCTCCCATCAATAAGCGTCAATAATTTGCCTCTTATTTTATCTGCAGCCCTACGGTCTTGTACTGACAGATGGGGGCAATCAGCCCGGCCCTGGGCGATGCTGACGCAGATTTCACAGCAAGGTCTCGCCCTGACAGGAGAATTTATTTATCACGCTGTAAATCCACTCATCTTGTTTATGTGCTACTACTACATGTAGAAATAGGGAAATTTGATTTTTTTCTTGAGGTTCAGATGAGATATTGCGACGTCATAGGTTGGTAGACAGGAATTCCTTTCAAACACACCCAAAGCACCTAATAGTCTTGTCAACACATCCTCTTTCTACAATATAATAATTTTAGTAAATTACTTTTTTATTACATTGTAGTTAAGTTTCCTTTTATTGATTTATATTTACATGAAGATGTTTGCCTTACTTGGGAAGCGACTGGACCTCACGATACAGGGAATCCCCGTGTGGGGTCCAGGAAATTGGTAAAAATCTAGTGTGCCTAATGTAATATATTACCTACTTGTTTTTTTTATATTGTGCTGTGATTCTCTGAACCGAAAAAAGTTGTGATTTTTTCAATTTTTATTTTTATTAAATAAGTTTCTCAACAAAAAAAAAATAGACGAAAACCGAATTCCTGAAGAATCTATAGCAGCGTATCCAATAGCCTGGCCAACATAATAAGAAATATTTTCCTTTTCAATAGTGGCTAAAAGGACACACATTCAAAGCATCCCTAAACTTACAAAAGAGCATGGGTACTTATCTGAACTCCCGAGGCACTAATCTTTATACGAGAGCGAATCAAACTAAAGGAGAGTTATCACCGAACGTGTGGGGGGTGACGAGTGCCCTACCTGTTCCTGACAAGCTGATTCAAAGCCACGACTGCTAATAAAATAAGCTGCCTAATAAGAACCAGATAACATCCGGTTAGAGCTTCCAAGCGGATATAACGATAATACTGGCAGTTTTAATCAATTTGGATTGAATAAATATGTTCAGGAATATCAAGTCTCAAATAAAATTAGTTGAAGAAATATGAACGCAACCTTCTGTCATGTTGACGAACGCGACGTTCTACGTAAGTGTCAAAATTATTTTTGTTATTTTGATCTTTCTCTTACATAGTCTAGTCAATCTATAACATACAATCTTTAGTTAGCGAAACTCCACAGACTTGACGGGTATCGTTATCTAAACATAAATTTGGTGATTTATTTTCTTGAGGTCAACTGGGGTTACTTGAAGTATGAGTTAAGATTTCGATACTTGTTACGTCTGTGAAGTTTAAACAAAAAAAAAACGTTTTTTTTAACTGATCTATCAAGTACCATAAACAGTTGACCTAAAAAAAGTATCACCAATTCAATTGTTTTATGCATGTCGATACCACCACGTCTGCGTTTTGCTAGCTAATCTAATTAGACCCAGTATTTGCGAGAAACAAGGATAAGTCACTTAGATCAACGATCAGTTAAGTTTTGAATACTGAGAACTCTGATTTACAGAACAAAAGGACTGAAATGATACAAATTTATTTTCCCCTCTCCATTTACACGATAGATACCTACAGTCAACATTGACATTGACAGAGCCGTTATGTCATAGCAGTAAGGGTGATTTTCGTAGTTCTACACCACTCATTTGCAGTTGACTATATCTATCTCAAATGTAGTGCATGCTGTGCTTTTCTTGAGGCGCTTACACTTAAGTTTGCTATGTAGAAATTGTAAAATATAGTGTACTCATTATTGAAGAACCGAATAAATAAATACATGCAGCAACAAACCAGTTACAGAATAACCATGCAGTTTGTACATTTAACATTAGGTACATAGGTACGTACTATCATTCCATTGTCCAACCAATCATAAAACGACCGTGAACTACCCTCAATATTCACTTAAACCCAGAGTATGTTTCTCGAATGTCCGATATCGACACGGCTCGTCACTCGCGATCCCGACCCGGGATCAGGCGCACGTCGACACTTTTCACCCCATTTGGGGCGGTTTTTACGACACCCACTCATCCGGGTGGTCTTTCCACAACAAACAGTGCGATCAAACGTTTTCGTTTGAATGCGATACTAGTACTACAGCTATCGTACGATGATTGTCGTTTTCAAATCATTGTTGTGCTTGCATTGTATGGAAATATGGTTTCGGATATTTTGTTTTTAATATTATTAGGTAGGTAATTAGCTGTTCTAATTTGGTTTCTAGATTCAATACATCGAAGTCCCTACGAGGAAAAAACTCGTTCATTGAAGTGGTATTTGCAATCGCATCTATCCACTGTGATATAGGTAGGTATAGGCGACATTGTCTTTATTTTACCACCCCCAAGGTATGGTTTCCTTGAAGAAAGCGGCCGCCACTCAACGGCCGCAGTGACGGCTGTCGTGAAAATGATGGCACCGGGGTTTGACTTTACGGTGTCAAAAACCGCTCATAGGAAAACACACCAACTTACTTACATAAATAACGTTTTTGTGACGTTATTCGCTGGTAAATTGCAGACGCTATGTGGTGACCACCTTGTTTCTTGCACGTCAAAACGACAAGATCTGATGATCTGGAGGCTGTCGCTAAAAGCCAACGCTGGGGCTGTCTCGTTTATGGTCTTTGCATTATGCTGAGTGATGACCGTTCTGCTTGGACGTGACGCATGTCTTCTTCCAACTTGTTATTTTTTTTTTATAACTAATTGGCCCACTCTTGGCCCCGATCACGCCTGATGGTAAGCGATAGATGAGGTCTATGATGTTATATTTTTTTCTGTTTATTTTCTTTTGATGCGTCATGTTTGTCGCAACTAAAAGTATTTTCTTTCTTCCTTCTTTTATCTATTTTTGGCATGGAATTAGTAAGCACGTGATTTTTACCTACTTTAAAACATTGCAACTGTTCGTTAGTTTCAAACTTGAAGTTTCAATTTGCTGGGAGTTTTCATCAAAGCGGTTATGCCAAAAAAATCTTAGGTCGACTTAACCTAAACCTGGAGAATTTCATCACTAAGAAAACCGAAAGGCAATCACAATAAAATTCGTCTCGGTTTGGACGTAGCTTGCTTTGAACTCCATCATAGGTTTACAAAAAGATCCTATTAGCCATAAATTCAAAACGTTTCATTTTGCCGTCGCCACCGACTTTGGTGTAAAATACAGCATAATTCCCGCCTACTGCATATTTCTATCGCACAGACTACAAAAGAAAATAAAAGTATGTTCTACGTATCAGATGCGCATTTTCGTTGCCCAGCAAATTTATTTGTTTCTCTCAATTCTAGATGAAATAATTGAGCAACATTACAAACATGAGCGATTGCTTTGGAATCAAACTAATTCATACGTTGGTACTTATTGGGTTTAATAGTTACTTACCTACATCCGGCATCCTAATTAGATACGTAACACTATCAAGCACAATCTGTATCATTTTGAAGGATATTGCAAATCCATTGCTTCAATTGTTCGAAAAATATGTCTGCTCAACAACGTAAATAACGCAATGATGTTGCTGAACAGCAACACAACAACAGTCAAAATTAAAGTTATTGCTACAGTCAGTGTGTTACGCAATTACCCCACAGGTAGGTACAGTTTCATAATTACCAGCGTATTTTCATTCACACGGATGAATAATGTGTTGATTGATTAGACAATTTCCAGTACACCAAGTCCAATTCTAGCAATATTTGAACAAATAAACCCACCACTGGACATGGAGGGAAACCATTGTTTGACTGTTCTAGGAACAGTAAAATTGGTGGTCAACTAGTGAACCCGAACTAAGCAAACTTTTTCATCAAACGATTTCCAAATAGATAAGTAAAGGAATAATAATGTAAATTTAAAATTTAATTTGATAAATGAGCTCTTTGTTTTCTAATAATAAAATTAAATTTTATTCGAGAACATTCATCGGTTTCTTACTAAACTTCAACTATATCCGTCGGTCCTGCGTACTTATCTCTTTTGTTGACTGTACCTAATGCACATCAATAATTAAGTACCCTAAGGAACACGGGTGGGTTTTAGTCAGTAAAAGTCTGACACTCCCTTCCGCTCCACCCAGAGCAATGATTTCCCACCCAAAAAAAATACCTTACCTACTTAGGCATGAACTCGTTCATTGAAGTAATTATTTATTTATATATACTTTATTGTACACCAGAAAATACATAACAAAAAAAAAAAACGGTTAATACAAAACATACAATGGGCGGCCTTATCGCTTTCTGCGATCTCTTCCAGGCAACCTTGGAATGGACAGTGATTGCGTGGATATAAAAAAAATGGGGTTGTCAGTGGTAATAATAATATGTTATGTGGAAGTAATATTCCTATAAAAGGAAGATTACTTCAATTAACTCAGCCTATCGCAGTCCACTGCTGGACATAGGCCTCTCTCAAGCTGCGGCACAACATCCTGTCTTCTGCCTTACGCATCCAGTCTCTCCGAGCCACTTTCGTAGGGTCGTCGGTCCATATTGATGAGGGCGTCCCACGCTACGCGGGTTCACTCCAGGATTCGCTTACTCCACCAGCCATCGGTCGACAAACATGGCCAGCCCTGCCACTCCAGATTACTTTCAGCATTTACGAATTATTATTAGCAGTTTTGAATATCGACGGGCAAGACCACTTTTGAACGCAATAAACAACCATCGTATGGAACTACTTTCAAATTCACAACACCTAGTTCCAGCAGTTCTGCAAAAACGTTCGAAACAAGTACCTACCTAGAGGTACACATGCATTGTACTGTACAATTCGATTAAATTTGCAAATGGGAATGAAAGAATATCGTAAAATATCGTCGCTAACGTAAATGCTGTTGGTTGCGTTATTTATGCGCCGCTTTTGAACGGTGCCCCTTTTAACGGCAGTTTTAAGTGCTACCCATGGTCCGACCGGATCGGTGATCGCAGTAAGTGAACTGCTTTGAGCGATAGACAAAGCTGATTTGCATAAACCAACTGTAGGTGGCATGGTGGATGTTTGGCTGACTTGATATATCGGTGGGAACTTTGAAGAGACGCAATTTAAATCGGGAAAGTTCTTTGTCTTTGAACTCTTGCGTCACGCTTTCAGACTCCGCTCTGCTGAGTTTGTGCTTGGACTGTGTCGAATGATACTTAGGTAGGTACTTGGAGCGCACGATAGTGTTCCTTATGCTTAGGTATATACAGACCTTATGAAAGTGGCTGAGACAGACTGGATGCGGAAGGCGGAGGAGAGGGTATTGTGGCGCAGCCTGAGAGAGGACTAAGTCCAGCAGTGGACTGCGATAGGTTGAATTAATTGATTGTTTGCTATAGGTACAGAGCTCACAATTGTAGGTACCTATGCGTTGTGTCTAATCATCATTCTAGTAAAAATAAAATGAAGATTTCAACATCCCTTGACACATTTTGCAGCTGAAAATCTGTTGGTATTCATTTTATTATATACCTACTAGAAACAAAAGGCTTTGTCCGTGGCTCACCTACCTATTAACCATTTTGTTTTTTGTTTTTCAAAATGGCGATCCCGCATTTTGCTATATAAACCGATAGCTAAAGTAATAAATAAAAGCATACAAATATACAATGAATTACCTGAAAATATACGGTCCACGAAAAAAACATGTGTATGTATTTACACCCGGTTAAAGGCATTGCTCTTAAAAAAAATTTACTACGGTATTCAAGAATTTATGAAAGATAAAATGTTAAAATAGAGTTCAAATATTGTCTGTGTTAATTATATTATCTAATTTTTAAAGTATAAAGCTAGATATAAGTTTAATTTATATTATATTTTTATTGTGAAAGTTCCTAATCTAGGTAATAATAGATAATAATTAATACTTACTCACTAGAATATTATTAGCTTTAAATTATCTTGCTGCGCCCTAACAAGGTCATGTACTCACTAGTTTAAGCTTAGCGTGTAACTATGGGTGTGTACGGACGCCAGCAGGTCAACCTACCCGAAACTGTCAGATTTTCCCAATCAACCTTGAACCTTATGTTTTAGCAATAAAGTCGAAAATCTATTAAAGAAATCTGACAGATTGTAGTAACTTGATGTGCTGGCGTCTGTACATTGTGCATTAAATAAATAAATAATCAAACACACAGTACAGGTATGCCAGGCTCCATATACAAATCTTCAATGCCCTTTCATTTACAAATTTCATAGACAGGCTGGTCATTTTTATTTAATTTATCGCTTTTAATGCTAAACTCATTTTCAAAATAAGTTGCCTATTTCAAATACGCTCTAAGCTTAGGATTTGCACCAACCGATCAATTGAATGGAAAATGTTGTAAGAACGTACCTATAACATAATGTACAATATTTTTATTTAGTAGGTAAGTACCTATTGTTGTCGATTTTTTTATAAAAAACTCGCGAGTTAATCGAAGCTTCTTTCGCAAATAAAATTTGAACATGGGTAGGTATCATGGACTAAGTACATAATATTATTATACCAGTCTCAATCTCAAGACGGCCATGTAAGTGCAGAACTCAAAAAGCTTAACCAGGACCTAAACAGGTCAACTCAAAACTGCAATGGCTTTCTTCAATAGGCCCTCCCTGACATGACCCTGCATGGTTAGACTAACATAATAATATTAATAGTACCTATAATGTCTGAACTTCAGCTGCATCCGGTTAGACTGGAAGCCTGATGATAATGTTTGGTTTGGACTTTAAAAGAGAGAATTTGTTTCGGCATTTCTTTTCAGAGATCAGTCAGCTAAGAAATGCCGGCGCCATCTAAATTTAAAATATTGACCAAAAAAAAATTATTTCATAATTTCACCCGAATTTATACAAATAAATAGGCAGTGGTTTGATACCAAGCAGAGCCATCAATTTCTACTTCTCTCGTTTCGTATAAGAGTATACTAGCTGCGCCCCGCGGTTTTACCCGCGTAAATGTCGATCCCGTGGCAATATCGGGATAAAAAGTAGCCTATATGTTAATCCAGGGTGTCAGCTACCTCCATACATTTTTTTTGCAAAAATGGTCCAGCCGTTTGAGCGTGAAGAAGTAACAAACATATAAACACACCCCCTCACACACACACACTCACAAATTTTCGCCTTTATAATATTAGTGTGATGATTGTTACTGAGCGTAAGTTCGTTCAGCGTAGGAAAGCATTTATGCTGCATAAAGGAACGTTCAGCAGCATTGGCGTAGCTAGAGATTTTATCTATGGGGGGCAGCCTTCCTGCTGAACTAACCACAGTCATTTAATGAGAGATCATTTATGACGCCTAGTAATAAATAATCCAACCATAAACATGTTTTTTTTAAAACTCCTTACGTATTTGATATTAATTTCAACTTTATACCTCCACGCGTTCTTGAGAAAAGAGGTCTTGCTTGACTGACAGATAGACTGACGGATAACAAAATGATCCTATAGGGAGAAGCGGTTAAACTAAAACTAGTAACTGTTCAATAAAATTTAAGATGTGGATATTGGTGTGGGTTACATGTTTGTTAACTCTAGTTTTTAAGGACTTTTTTTTTGTATTCTCTGTAGCATGTAACTGTTTTATGTCCCTAATAAATAAAAAAATAAAAAAAAATACTGTCGATTTTTCTAGGGTGGGCAAAGAAGATTCTAGAGTGGGCATTGCCCACTCTTGCCCCCCGCTAGCTACGCCCATGTTCAACAGACGCTATGATGATGGAACATCATATCATTGTCTTAATGAAGTTATCAAACATGCCTTTAAGACGCAACTCTCTCAACTCATCAAGATGAGCTTCTATTTCAATAAAACATACAAACATCTGTTTCAAAGAGTATTTTGGCAAAAATATTAGAAAATATCTCTTAGCTACAGGATGTAACATATGTGGGTGTGAAGTCTCGTCGCCAGTCCGTCGGCGGCGGCACTTCTGCACTTCCAGCCGTGTCCGACAAACTCGTTAAAAGTTGGCGAAACAACGGAAGCACCGTTACTTGGAGACACCGAGACACCGACACACTTGCGACTCGACGTTAAGTAGAAAAGTATAACACGACAATAATATGAAACATTTTGTTGCCAGACAAAACTAACGCGAGGATATTTAAGCTGATATCTCCAGTTCAAGAAGTTTGCACTTGTGTATTTTTCATTTTGTTGTTGTGTTTGTGATGGTTTGAGATAGCTTTATGATGGCACAAATTATTTCAATATCTCATTCAACTCACTTGCGCCCTTTCAGCCCGATACTTCGATCAAGTTGCGTTGACTGTGGACACGGAAAGACGAGGTATGTCAGTGTTACAAATTAATTATATATATATATATATATATTATATTATATATAATTGTCTTGAGCGGCGCCGGTTATTTTGAACTACCCGCATTTGGTTTCATAAAATAGTCCGAATTACGATACATAGTTTTAAAATATATTCCAATGTTTCGAGTTCGCTTAAAAAAATTTAACTGTTAAGTTTTTCATGCTGTGCAGGAAAATTTCAATATTATTCAATACGCAGTTTAAACTGTGAAAAGAAAATATTTTAACGACAAAATAAATGCGTAGGTAGGCATTCCAGCAGTAATCTAAAGAACAATAGCGGTTCAGTGTGGTCGTCGTTAAAATTATAAATACCCCCGGCTCACTAACTGCCCCTGTATTCCGTTAAGAGGATTCCCAAAGCTGTAAATTGCGTGCGCGAAATATTTACGAGACAGGCTTTCGCGGCATTACAACGACTATGTGCATACATTTCGCCGCGCGCTTGTTGCAAAAATGCAACAACATGGACGCCGGCTATTGCATTAACAATCCGCCACCAACTAGATAACTGCGCTGTTTATTGGCCATGACGCTTTAGTACGAGTTTGCAGCAATTGGCACTTACCTTTACGATAAATTCTGTTAATAACTTTACACGACTAGGTATTTGCTGTTAGCAGCAGTACCTACTAACTAAATAAAAGAGCTGCACACTTTTTAAAGTACCTATGCAAGCTGTTTTATTTTGTTTCCATTTCAATGCACTTCTGTGTTTAATTAGTAAAATAATAAATTCTTACTAATAAAAGCTAATATCATCTGCATACGCTATTACCAACACACGAACGAACGAACTCGTGAAAGCTTGCAAAAAGAAAACGGTTTTAAATAAAAAAAAAGTTCAGATTTTTCTGTTTTTACACTAGTCTCGCTGCAGCAGGAGTACGGTCAGTGAAAAAAGGGGAAACAAAAACGATTCGGCTAACCGCCAAGCGTTAATAAATTCTTCGAATTTGCGGAGAGAGGGCTGCGCTGCGGAAAACTCTGTGTCCGAGCACGGCTGGCTGTCCGCTAACACTGGACATAGCACACAGGACACACCACAGCACTAGCATTTAAAAAATGTATGTTTTACACTTTATTTTATAGTGGTATAGGACATAACTCCTTGCAAACCAGTCTCAGATCTATAGGATGACTTCTAATTTCAGGTTTTTTTTTTCATTCCTTCCAGAACGTGATAGTGACACCTTTGCAACATTTAAGCACCCCCCTACGCCTAGGCGAAAATCGAGAAAAAAAATACCTAAGTATCTATAATTTTTCTCTAAACTCTGGTTGTTTTTTATTTTATTTGGGAGTGAATACGTTAAAAAAGCATTCTATCACGCTCTGGAAGTTATGCGTAGAATTACAAGTCAGCCTGTATACATTTACTTAGCGGTCCTTAACATAATTACAACAGACTGCATTTTTTATTGTGGATCTCGATTCAACGCTGGGATGAATGATGAAGATGATATACATCACGGTGGAGCACACGGTGGAGGTCTGCCCCGCTTAGGCGGAGCACCGCTGTGTCCTCGTAGAGGCGATCGGCCGCGGCGGCGACCTCTCGCGTCCGGCCCTGGTGCAAACCATGGTCCGCGGCGAGAGGGAGTGGGAGGCAGTCACCTCCTTCTGCGAAGCAGTCATGCTAGCGAACGACTCCCGGCTACCGTAGGCGCGGGCCTGCGGGCGGAGAGTAATGGGTAGCTCACCGTCCGATCAGGACCAGGCACGTGCCGGACGGCACGTACGTGTTCCACGCGCGCCTCAAAGTGATGTTAGCAGCAGAGAAGGGGCCCCTTAGGGACGAAGCCTGCCGGGTCAGCGGGATTGTCCGAAAGGGTTACCGCTGGCCCGGAACATAAAGGGCTAAGGAAGGAACATGGGTGGGTTTTAGTTAAGAGTCTGACACTCCCTTCCGCTCCACTCTGGGTGGAGCGCTCTGGGTGGGAGGGGTCATTTGATGATTTCCCATCCGAAAAAGATGATAGAAATAAGTACCTCATTGCCGAGGTCACTTATGTTTAGGTAAGTAAGTATGTTATCATCTTCCTACAAAGTCTTAGAGCTGACCAAAAAAAGAAAAAATAATCTAACACTCATACGACATCGTAACACCAGCAACTACAATCGGCAATCAGATTTGTGACCGCACATTACTCTGCTACATCTTCAGGTGTTTTTCCTTTATCCCATAATCAATCTGGAGTCAGTCGATAGAAATATAAGTAGATACATAATGGCAGGAAGACGAAGGTTTAGAGTTTGAGCCTCTTTAAGCATAAGCTAACCTACATAAATATAATGGATTTTTTACCAAAAACTCTGAGACGCGATTGATCGACCTTTGGGAAAAAAACAGCAGACCTCGAGAGTATTTTCTCAAAACAATAACTTAGCGAGTACAAAGCAAGTTAATAGCATTCTTCAAACTTATCAAACAGCCGTTTAATGAGTGCTATAAAAAGCTAAGTACAATAAACCTTCAGTGTCGAAGTTCATCTTTAATATCTTCTACTTCACCATTACAAACTGTCCAACTTTAATGAGACCTGTCAATTTTGTTCCTCTTGCAGCGGCGTCAAAAGATCACAGATTAAGCTCAGGAAATCTTTGCTCTCGTTTCCTATTAACTCAGGGCATCGATTAAATTTAAAACTTCTTAAGAATCGTCTTGGAGTTGGTAATATTAGCCGACAAAAAAAAAATTAGAAATAAAAGGAACAAATTTTAATGTTATTATGACAACTTTTGTTAGGATCGCTGTAAAAATTGTCTGGAAAGTACGTGAAAGTCAAAAATACGCAGCACTGTTGTGTTTCAACGTTACACACGAGTAACTCTTCTGAAATGATATACATATTTTGGATGATTTTTGTTCTTTATCAAAGTTTAATTTATAAACATAATGCCCGAGTAAAACTGAGTTTCCCAGAATCTGAAAAGCGACATACCTACATAATACAACAGTACCTACTTTGGTTAACATCACCTTTCCGTCGCACGTGTGTGGGGTCTTTTTCACAAGAAGAAGAATAAACCAATCACTTTGGCATCATACCCCTGATTTGCAAAACCCATAGAATTAAGGACACACATTAACAGCATGATTATTTATTTTTCGTCGCATTGTCATTATGAACCCTGAAGACGCAGTGACTGCTGTACAGTCGAAAGGGCTATGGTTGAGAACCCCAGGCAAGGGAAGCGTTACCAGACAAGATCGGAAGATTCTTCCTTTTACACCTTTCCTAAGCGACACATTATTGTGCTCCGACATCCACGCGAACGAAGTCGCGGGCACAGCTAGTTTTTATTTAGGATCATTGATATTACAATGGGTCGTAGATTCAGGTCTATAGGTACTAAAGCCTGCATGTTATTTTGCCGATCATAGTACAAATAGAAAGGCATCCTTCTTTCGTTATACTTTTAGTCAATACTCAATCCTATATTGCATTCCACAATGTTTATGCTTAGGTGGTAAGTAAACAATTGTTGTAACAATCGTGGACCCTGCCGGGCACAGCAAAAGAAAAATTTGAAGGAAGAGGACTTATATAAACATGCAAACTAACTTATTCTAAGTAAAAAAGGTAACATTTTATTAATTAGGTATTAATTTAATCTAAAATGTTATTATTAATTTATAATATTATCTCTGTTCTATGGATTTGTCAATTAAATATTCATCTATGCTATAATAACATTAAAATTTATTTAGTAATATTTTTTTAAATTTATTTGTAATAATAAAAATAGCTATCTTTTTCTCATTTCGGAGTACTAGTTTGTTATAAATTTTTATCGACAAAACCAGTGGACTAGATGAGTTCATTTTTACTCGGGATGTATCGGTAGGTTTAATCGTGTTTTGTGTGGGAGTGTGTTGTATCTTGTTTGTATGTCTTCCCATTTAGTGTAAAAGTCTTGGTGCGTGTGTGCGAATTTACAGATTTCCAGTATGTAGGTATATATAGAAGGAAGAGTTAGAATGTTTAGTTTTTAGGGTTCCGTACCAAAATGGTAAAACGGAACCCTTATAGTGAGACTGTCTGTCTGTCTGTCACAGCTGGATATGTCAAGAACTACTAATGCTATCAACTTGAAATTTGGAATAGTTTTGCAAATAAGAAAGAAATAAAAATACATGTATATTTTTTGCAACAGGGACTGAAAGGGGCTACTAGGGCATGTGGGGTAGGTATATGAAAGAGCGCAGTATTTTAAGGCCGCATAGTTTTCGATTATTGATGAAAAATGTAAAAAAAAAGTCCCCCTCCCCCGTATCTCCGAAGTTTGCAAAAAGAAAAATCTGAAATTATGTGGAACAGCGCCGCCGGTGAGTGTGCTATTTCCCCACATTACGCCGTAGATAAGCCATGCATGAGCATAATATGCATAGTAGGTGACCAGAGCAGTTTGCAAGTTTGTGGTTTTTTTTATTTCTCGAAAAGCGTACAAGAATTTGGAAAGATTGGTTTTTATTTTCTGTACGTGTGCTTTCCAATTGATGTTTAAATCTATAGTTAAGCCTAATAGCTCACCGTCCGGTCAGGACCAGGCCCGTGCCGGACGGCGCGTACGTGTTCCACGCGCGCCTCAAATAGATGTCAGCATCGAGGAGGGCCGAAGTCTGCCAGGTCAGCGGGATTGTCCGAAAGGGTTACCGCTGGCCCGGAACATAAAGGGCTAAGGAAGGAACACGGGTGGGTTTTAGTCAGTAAGAGTCTGACACTCCCTACCGCTCCACCCAGAGCGGGAGGGGGTCATTTGATGATTTCCCATACAAAAAAAAAAAATGGTAGGTATTCATTTATTGCTTCTATTTTGTGATTACTAAAAATTTGGTACATAAAGAGGATTTTTTGTTGGGGGTGGAAAGTTATTAATTTAGTTTTAGCAAAATTGATTTCCAGATTATGTTCGTTCATCCAGGTGATTGTTTTGGTGAATATAATGTACTTTAGAATAGAAATATCGTCCGCAAACAAAACGCATGGTATGGATTCCTTTATGGTTTTTGGCAGATGTACCTAAATGAGAAAAAGAAGACATTCCCTTGGGATATTGGCTTGGGATATTCGATAAAATTTGGCAGAGAGATAGATTGCATCCCGAGGAAGGACATAGGATAGTTTTTATCGACATACCTCGCGGGCAAAGCCGCGGGCGCTAGTATTTTATATTTCTCACAGGTGTGGGTACACCGTGTACCTACACACGACTACACATTGCTTTTTCAAAAATCATTGAAGCTGTAGGCAGAAGAGCTATTGGACGATAATTATTAGGGTCTGTTTTGCTATTTTTCTCGTGTAAAGGTGCGATTTTTAGCTGATCAGGGAATACGCCTTGTTCGAAAGATTGGAGTTCGTCTGCACATTACCTGAGTAGGTAAACTAGGTGGGAAATCGTATATTCCGTGACTGTTTTTTGTTTTTTAGGCTTTTTGTTACAGTGTTTATTTCAAAAGGGTCTACAGGGGCAAGGAACATTGTGTTTTGGGTAGGTGAGAGCGCGGGGTACCTTTCGGCTCATTTGTTCGTAAAGGGCTTAGGTACTTCGCCGATGGATGCAAAAAAGTTTTTGAAAATGGTTACAACTTTCCTTAGGTTCCAAGGTTGTTTTATTGTTGTTAGTTGGCAGTAAGTATTATGTTGTTATTTTTTCTATTTTTTGTTTAGGTAGGTATGCATTCGTTCAGGATATTAGATAATGTATCGTGAAATGCTTTAGGTAAGTATACTTAGTTGTCGTTCCAATCTATTTGTTGATCTAATAACGTTATAATCTATGGTATTTAGAGCACATTTGGGTTTTAATACGTTTGTGTTGTTAAACAATCTCATAGTGCGTATGAAGTAAGTTGTGTGGTTGTTACATTTGGTATGGTGATGTGTATCACTGTTCCGCAATGATCTGAGAAACCTAATTCTTCAACGGAAGTGAATATTTTGTTTGTATTAATTTTGTATTTAGGTCTACCCTACCGCCTAATTGTCGAATTATATTACTTATCCAAGCTTTTTTTGCCCCCAGCTTCGCCCGCGTGGATGTCAGAAAATATCCCACGGGAACGTAGGTACTACCGGGATAAGGCGATTGGCACACTGCTGCGTTTCACGCAGCGGTGTGCGGGAAACGGAGCCAAATTCCACGCGCGTGAGTGCGTTTTTATTGAATTTGTATGTAAAAAATCACGCGCGTGAGTGCGTTATCTGCGACCCGCTGCGTGATGCGGTGCAGTGTGCCAATCGCCTTAAAAGTACCGACCCTATATGTTAATTCAGGTTATAAACTATCTGGGCCTGCAGTCTCGACATAGATAGCGACGCTGTCGCAAACTACCGATCGCTAAATAATACCGACAATAATCGCTAGCCTTAACGATCCTTACGACAAACGCAAGTCTCTACATCTGTCAAAAATGCTCGCAAAATATATTCGTAAACATTACGAAAATCGTAAAGTTTGCGACAAACTTCGGTAAGATACCGATGACAATCGATAACTTTGAGAGTCGAGAGTACCAAATATCGCTAAATCCGGATCGATAGGACTTTGCGACCGAATTCGGTTTTAAAGCGATTGCTATCTATGTCGAGACTGCAGGCCCTGGAGTGCCAAATCCGTTCAGCCCTTTTTGCGTCAATCCGAAACATACATCAAGGGACAAAAATTCTAAAAACTATATTTTCATCAGTCTCGGTCCCACCTTGTAGCTTTTTTTTATTCAATTCAGTTTTGACTATTTTAGTTTTACTATTTTTATATTTTAGTATAAGTTGGTAGTTGAAAAATAATATAAGGTGTGTAGAATTTGAGGTTTGAGATGTGTAATTTTGTGACTACTTAGGTATTATTGCCGACCGACGATTAACTTTTTAAAACAAAGACCAAAATATTATAAACATCGATTTATTATCAACAATTACCTCATATATTCTAATCACTGGATATCAAATTACATTCAATCAAAACAGTCTATCAATCACAATACATTATAGAAACTTATCTTGGAAAAACGTCAAATACAAAAAGCATTAGAAGCAAAGACATTTAAATATACAGATTCGAAGTCAGCCAAATATTAATTTTCAGTGTCTTCATTACGAATATACAAGTCTCATACTTTCGTTACCTGCGATTTATTAGAATATATTATTCTAGCATCTTTAAAATCAGATTTAAAATATGGTGATTCAGTTGAATTTGACCTTTATTGTCACAATCTTACTTCTTCAAAACAATTACGTCAGTTTTTTTTTTTACAAAATAATTGTTTCATAAAATACCACATTTTCGTTAAAAAAACGCCAAGTTTTTTATCAGTCCCTAGTAAATCGGACGAGATTTTAGAAATCTCAATAAATTAAAATGTCAGTATTATAGAAAATTACAATGTTCTGTTTCTTCATGTAACGCAATTCATCGGCGACATAGGCTGTATTTATAAATATAAATCAAAAACAAGATTACTGTTCGAAGATAGTGGAGACATACATAAATACACATTATAATACTACCTTGTCAATAACATTCATCTAGTCTCATTGATACAAAATTATGTCTAAAAATTAAACTATTTCTAAATTAAAACTAGCAAACAAACCAGGTACCTTAAACAAACCTTATATCAAATTCAGTCCTTTGTCACAGAACGCTTATAAAACATCGTCAATACATAATGCGTCACATGACTTAACATACTGCTCACACTAGCACACAAATACTTGCATATTATGCATATAAGCCTAGGAACTTGGTGGCATCTTAGCTAGTTCATAGATAGCTTCGCCTCTGAGCTGGTGTAGGCTGGATACTTTGGCTAACGACGTGTCCAAATATTTGCTGTACACTGCCCTATATTTGGAGTTGTCTACATTGATGACAATTTTCGCCAGTTTCCTGATGATGGGGTCAATGTGATTGAGGGAGTATCCTGAGTAGTATGAGAGAGTGGGTGTCCATACCTCTTCGAGCCTCTTACTTGAGAGCAAGTACAGGGAGAGGCAGATGGCGGCGGCAGCTAGCTCTGATGGCCGGTAGTGGGCCATCGAGTACTCAACGAGGCAAAGATCTACAAAGTATTTGGCTAAGTGGTGATTCTTTGATGTCCCATGTGCAGCTTTTACAAACCTGGAAAAAAAAGTAAGTGTTAGCAGCATCTTTTTTGGCAAACAAAACAATTCTGAGACATTTTGATGTTATTTATTTAGGTACAAGCTATGTGCCATGGGATTTCCCATCAGCAAAAATTAGAAACTTTTATTTAACCTTTGGACGAATTTTCAAAAAGTTTTGCTTATTGCTTCCACCTCCACTAGAAAAGGAAAGCTAATGCAAAATTTCTTGCTTATAAAAGTGTAAACAAGATGGTTCGTACTTTCGCGGTGGCGGAACCCCTTAAACTTATATGTAACATACCTACAGCTTGTCCGAGTTTCGCCAAAACCCATGGCTAAGCAATGTGACCCCGCGGTAGGTAAGAAACTTGCAGTTAGTACATACCTTCTCAAAAAGCTTAGTGGAATAGGTCTAGCAAGGCAGAAGTCTAGTTTCGACATGATGTCCCTCTCGCACTGGAAGACATCGGCTTTGGAGTAGGCGTTGTCGGTCACATACACGAAGTCGCCGACGTCGGGAGCGTAGATCTCTTCGTACTTGCTTGCGATGAACATCGCCGTCACACCGACAAGCTGCAGCTGATTCCGTTGAACGTTTGGCACCGCCTGTAAGTAGGGAATTGGTTTATTTCAAATTGTCGAAGTGTGAAGAGTAAGTTACAAATTCGCTGACGCCAATGTGATTATACAGAAAATAATCTTATTTTCGTCGTTTTTTTAGTCGCTAGTCGCGACGTGGCTTCTTCGACTTTTATGACTTTTGATTTTGTATAAGAAGTCCAGTACAAGAAATGATCTAGGATCAAAGGAAATTATGCATAGCGCTATTTTTGCTAGCTGGATAGTAAAAAACGACTGCGCCGCCCGTGCTGCTCTTCACTACGCCAACTGCATTGAGCATACTAAATAAAAAACGATATTTACCTGCAAGTATCGGTCAATGATTCCAACAGTCAAATGGAATGTCTCCAGCACTAAAGAGAACTGTCTCTGCACCTCCACAAGCCAATCAATGAGAGTAGCCCTCATCTTTCCAGTGATTACAGTCTGGAAGGGAAAAATATGTTTCAATTACATTCAAATTTAATCATGATGGCAATTCATTAACTTGAATGGATATAAAACTGTGAACACAGCTTTCTCATAGTTTGCAGCCCAGCCAACAAAGTGCTTTAATTTTTTTTATTGAATTTATACAAACCTGTTTCCTCAAATGGTCGGTCTCAATAGGATACTTTTCTTCTAACTCAGTCAAATATGTGTAAATATCCTTAATGTAGATGGACATAAGCAGCGGGCTTTTATTATCTCCAGCGTCAATATCTTCAATGTCATCGGGCAATTCAGGAGTAGCATTGAGGTCATTCATGTCATTATTCATTAAGGCTGCATATCTTTCAACCTTTTTCCTGTCAATTATTGAAGTCTTTTCGTAATCCTCTTCTATTTTCAGCTTTCCAAATGATTCCGTTGATTCTTTTAGGATTGGTTTCAATGCTTTGATTTCCTTATTTTCTTTTAGTGTTGGGAGCTTAGAAGTCTTTTTATTTTCTTGAACTTTCTTTGTCTGAATGTAAATATTTATGGATTCTTTCAGTTCAGCTGGCTTGTTCTGGGCATCTTTCAGGATGGCCTATAAATTATTTTTTTTTTGTTATAAACTAGGTCAAAAATGTTGATGTTGTCATCTTGATTTTCATCAGTAACATGTACAACATTGTCCCATTACCATGAACTAGTAAGTCATTGTCAAGTAAAATGCTATAATATAATAATAACAGGTACAGATTATTCACACTAAAGCAGTAAATCATCATGTGGCATTTACATAGAAACCTTGATCATCACAACCTAGTAAGTTAACAAAAATATGGCGTTATTTTGCTGCCAGTGCCAACATATGCATTTAAAGAATTATTATTAAATTCCAAACATAACTACACAATGACATGTTCATTTTAACAAGTATTCGTTCATTCAAGGTTTGCTGGGTTAGCTGATGGACAACATAAACATTTGTACTGTTTAGCAAATTTGTAGCAAATCAGTTCTTATTTCTAAAAGCATTCAAGAAAATGTTTGTGAGCATTTCTATCATCCAAATTTTCATTAATATCCACAGGTGGTCATTAAACCTGCCTACTACCATACAAAAAATTAAGTTGGACAACAAGAACTATGCTTTAAATAAAAATTTACCCTGTTGCGAGCAGCAGCTCTAGAAGCAAGACCAGCCGTACTTTCCTCACGGCGCAGTGGAGGCCTAGAGGACGGCTGCACCGCGGCAGCCTTAGCTGCCAATCCTGTGTCAACCTTCGACTGGACATGACTGTAATTACTGCAATAAAAAACATTTTGTACTTTTACCTACAAGATTCTAAAAAAAAAACAGGCTTGATTTTAAATAGAACATGGCACAGTAGATTTTATTACTTAGTATCATCCTTTCGTGCCCATTTTAAGACACGTTAAAGATAAAACTACAAAGAAAAAAATACCAGCTGATTATCAAAATAATGTGGGTGCGACAATAAATCTCAATAACTTTTCCTTACCTTTTCACAGCAGCCCGACTTAGAGTCGCTTTCTTCTCAAACTCCGCAGCAGCAACAGCGACTTTGCCACCAATTTCACGCTGCGGTTGAACATTAGTGTTGATATCCCCCAAAGCTCCTCGAACGGTCAAACCTTGCTTCTTGGTAGGAATCGCCACGTTAGCTTTACCCTTAATAGCATATATATTTTCCTGATCCTGGATCTGCGCCTAAAATATTAGTTTCACCATTTTATATAGGTACGTTCGAAGTTTTCAAACACCAGAATCAGTTACCTTTGTAACGTAACGAAAATTTCTTACCGTTCGGTGTCTCCTCATCTGAATGTCCATTACGACGTCTTTCCTTGTTTAGCCCGTACGCAATTTAATAAACCGTCTCGGGCAGATCCTTGTTTCCGCGTAAAGTAAGTAGTTAAATTACATCCAGCTGTACAGTTCGAGTTTGAATTTTATTTTTTTTACTTCGCTTGCTTCTTTTGACAACGCTCAACTCAACTCAAAAATAACGGCAATTTTTTTTCAATTTTCAGTCAATTCACTATAGTTCGCTACGATTGGTTCAAAATCTTGTAGTTCTGATTGGTCCGTTACTATATCCGGAAAGTAAAACAAAAAACTAATATTAATCCCTAAGATATTTTCGCACTATTTAAATCATGTTTAAACTCATTTAATTAACTGGTAAAAAAATGGCTTAGCAAAGTATTTTACAAATTCATTTGTAGCAGTTCTTTCCTTTACACACTCTATTAATACGTTTACTGATCTCAATATAGGCAGAAATCTATGACACCTTACTTTTTGTCTATGCGGTTATGGATGATATTCTCAACATCTAATCTTTATTTGAATACATTTTGGCACTTGACCGGAAAAAACGTTGGTTCAGAGTATATTATTATATTGACGTGACAACGTCTTAAATTAGGTTGCGACTGGGAGTCACTTATGAAAAAGTGTAACGCTCGGTAACGTTACGATGAGTCACCGAACGAGAGAGAGGCCCGCCGAATGCCTTGCGTCTCTCTCCCACTCAACTATGATCGGATGATCGGTCGTTGTCACGTAAAATCTTCGCCCGTAAAACCGACTTTACAGGCAACCATTTTTTTATTATACTCTTTGATCAAAGTCAAACAACTATATTATTATACTCTTTGATATTATTACTGCAGCTGTGATCGAATCATTCGAATCCGAATGTGCATGTTTACGTTGTCAATGCCTGTGACGGCTTCATGGACGTAATATAAAGAAATAACACAAAAAAAAAATCCAGCGGGACATCATTATTGCGCCCCTTAAGCGGCCATTAGACACTCAATCTTTTTTTTTTTTTTTTTTTTATTTTTTTTTTTTTTATTTGAAATGGGTTTGCTCTTGACTCTAGTCTAGGTCAGAGTTGACAGAGACAAAGTCGACGATGGAGTGAGCTCACCCAGAAGAAGCCTGTTCACTCTTACTTTGAAGAGATTCGGGTTGTATGAGCTCGGAAACACAGACGCAGGTAAAGAGTTCCACTCTTTTGCTGTGCGCATTATAAAAGACATTTGAAAACGCTTAGTGCGAATTGGTGGAATAGCAACTAGGTAGGGATGGTAACTTGCAGTGCGTCTGGATGTCCGAAGGTAGAAGGGGGCCGGTGGAATGAGGTCGTGGAGTTCTTGGGCACACTCACCGAAGTACTATTTATTATCATATTATATTTATGTTTTAAACGCGGTTTATGGAACCCCAAAAAATAATAGTTACACAAATAAGTATAAAAGGCTATATTAAAACTGAAAGAAGTATACCCATAAATTAAGCCGGGTGCAACCGTAGATGTCAGTAAGAAGATAAATACGTTCTACTCTTTTTTGCAACCACGATTTCACACTGTTTTTTTTAACACGTTACTTTAAAGATATCGCAAAAATACACACAACTCATGTTCTCCAGCAAGATTTTGGACTCTGACTGAAGATGTTCGTGACTGATCGTCTAGGCATCGCTTTAGTCTTGCTTCAGTCCGTGATCAAATAAATTAAATGCTTGTCAGTCAGATTGAGCATCTAATGACCGCCATAGTCCAATGAAGTTTTGAACCTCAAATTAATTTAGCAGTCAGTATTAAACATGACAACTGCTGCTTCGCGCATGTTCTCTCACTCGCACTTGCCGCAGCCTTCTGCGCGAAGTTCAGACTTGCCAAGATAAATCGGCCGTACTGTACTTCAATTATTTGTGTATTTAAGTATGTGTATTGTATTACAAACAGACACTCATATTTAATAGTATTGTATACTGTATAGATAATTATTATATGCTATCATCAGCAAACATAGTCAAAGGTTGTCTAATGGACATGGACATTTCATTAGACATTTAAAATAAATAAAAAAGGCTCAGCAGTACGGTTCCCTGTCCACCAAATACGATTTTACATTATATAATGATAATGAACACCTATTTAAAATTCCTTCCATACTGGTACTGGAATAACAAAAGCCTACGATGGCTACTAAAACGTTCTTCACCATGATCAGTCAGCAGTCTGGCTGCACTGTGCTTACTCGCGTGAACCTAGCTGAAAAGTGAGTTTCGAACCTCGACAAACCATCATTCAACTGATAGAGCGTTTTTAGGGTTCCGTAGCCAATGGCAAAATCAGAACCCTTATGGATTCGTCATGTCTGTCTGTCTGTCTGTCCGTCCGTATGTCACAGCCACTTTTTCCGAAACTATAAGAACTACACTGTTGAAACTTGGTAAGTAGATGTATTCTGTGGACCGCATTAAGATTTTCACAAAAAAAAATAGAAAAAAAAACAATAAATTATGGGGGTTCCCCATACTTAGAACTGAAACTCAATTTTTTTTTTTTTCATCAAACCGATACGTGTGGGGTATCTATGGATAAGTCTTCAAAAATGATATTGAGGTTTCTAATATCATTTTTTTCTAAACTGAATAGTTTGCGCGAGAGACACTTCCAAAGTGGTAAAATGTGTGTCCCTGTAACTTCTAAAATAAGAGAATGATAAAACTAAAAAAAATATATGATGTAGGTACAATTATCATGTAAACTTCCACCGAAAATTGGTTTGAACGAGATCTAGTAAGTAGCTCGCCGGTGAAAATTTAAAAACATATGATGGTACGGAACCCTCGGTGCGCGAGTCCGACTCGCTCTTGCCCGGTTTTTTTTTTAAAGTAATGTTTCAAATACTGGTATTCAGCTGCATCCAGTTAGACTGGAAGCCGACCCCAACATCGTTGGGAAAAGGCTAGGCAGATGATGACATAATCAATGGAAACTTGCGGAAAATGCCAAGTGTGTGATCTGGCTTTAGTTGGTCCCATTGTCGTTCCGTTCTTCATAATCTTCGGAGAGACATTTTCCACCCACATCTTTCTTTTAGGTGAATTTCGTTTCACGCTGATCATTTTGACATTCTGGTTTCTGAGTAATTCTGACAGAACTCGCTGCGCGATATATGCGTGTGCCGTTCGCTGATTTTGTACCATTATTAAATTATTGCCGGGTCGATTTTCCTCAGAGTTCTAAGTTACTAAGTTCTATCAAATTTTCCACGACGATTCTAATAAGATGTAAGATATTTTTTTACTTATCCATTCAACATTAACTTATGCGGCTTTTGTAACGTTATTTATTTGTCCATAGTTTTCTCGAAAATGGTGCAGAAAGGTCCTCGTCCTTTGGTGCTGTGCGGACCTTCGGGGTCGGGCAAGAGTACATTGTTAAAGCGCCTTCTGAAAGAGTTTCCCGATAAATTCGGATTTAGTGTGTCGCATACTACAAGAGGTCCACGTCCAGGCGAGAAAAATGGTGTGCATTACCACTTTACAAACAAAGATGACATGACCGCTGCTTTAGCAAAAGGAGAGTTCTTAGAAACCGCATGTTTCAGTGGCAACATGTATGGAACCAGGCAAGTAAATGTGTTTTGTGAAGAATCTTACTTGGCCATGTGCTTGTTGTTTGGGGCACATTGGCATCTTGCCAATAATGAGGTGTTCTTATTCATAAAGTCATTGTTTTGTTTAATGCATTTACTGCTAATATCTCAATAATTCCTCAGTAAATACTCTTTGCAACATCATCTTCAAGGTCCTATTCTAGTTGGTTACCAGAAGCCAAAACACAGTGCCTACAGACCTCAATATTTTTTATGTGACATAATAACAAAAGTTATTTTGAAACTTTCAGTAAACAAGCTGTAAATGATGTACGGTGCTCAGGCAGGATCTGTGTCCTAGACATTGAGATTGAGGGAGTCAAGCAAGTGAAGAAAACTGATCTCAATCCGCTGTTGGTATTTGTGATGCCACCTTCTATTCAGGAGTTGGAGAGGCGACTGCGTGCCCGCAATACTGAGCAGGAGGAGGCTTTGATGAAGAGGTTGGAGACAGCTCGCAAAGAAATCATATTTGGTAAGTGGGTTTTTTATAACAATATTTTTCAAATACTTACTACTATTATTATTATTATTTTTTCATATTTTTTTTACTGGGTTTTACATATTTCGGCTTATTTTTAATTATTTTATTTTTATTTTTGGATTGTTGTTTTAGTACTATTTGTTGTACTCTGGACGCTTTTAACGCATACGTCTTGTTTATTTTTACATCGTTCTCACATTATTTAATTATAAATTCAAAAGTAATGATGTAACTAATATTTTTGTAAAATATAATTTAAAAAGAGTGTCCATGGAGTTTCTTGTCCGTTCTTCTCCATAGGTACCTACGCTTTGGAATGGGCAACTAGCTTCACATTTTTCTGACTGACCTACTTCTTGACAATTCAAAAGTGCCTGTAAAATGGTTTAATTGAAATAAATGCTTTGAGTTTGAGTTTGAGTTTGAGTTTCAGTTATAAATAATATTAATGAAAAGTTTATTGTTAAAAAGATGGGGTTTTTCATTGGCTCAAAACTAGGCAAGCCTGTATCTTTGGCACCAATATTGGAACAGGATTACAATTTTAAACATTTATTTTATAAACATCTTCAGTAATTAAACATATAATGCTATATCTACTTATCATTTTATCAAACTTTGTCTACTTCAAAACCCTTGTATTCTAGTGACTGGTGATAACATTCTATACCCTGTCCATTAGGTAAACCGTTTTTGATAGATGGAACTAGTGATTGCAGCAATGTAACATTTCAATTATTGTGGTTTGGTTTCTTTATTTTTTTTTGTCTGTATTTATTTTTATTAAATAAGAAACAATATAAATTAGCCGGTTTGTTTACTTTAATTTAAATTTTGCAGGTAAAACCTGCAAAATAAGCATAGAAATATAATGTCCACTGGTTTACCTTATTAAATGTGTTTTAGTGTATACGCATACATATGGGGTTTACTACATATTAAAATACCGTTTTTTATGCAACAAAACATTTTATGAAAGTTTTAAAATCGAAATAAACCATTAACATCTTGTTTATGTTGGCAAATCTGTATGCTGGCAAATAATTTATATATTTTATTGGTTTTTGAGTGGATGCAAGATGATAATTTTTTATATAGTAATTTGAAGCGATTAAATTCATTGCCAGCACTTAATACGATAGAATGTAATTTAATATGCAGAACAATTTTTTTTTGTCAATACTGATACACACTATATTACAATGTCTAGGTCTGTAAGAAGTCATAAATAAGATAATTCAATAAGATAAGGCAGTTCTTTTATGTAATCTGGAATAGTTACATTCTAAGGTAACTGTCAAAAAACGGTTAACCTACTGGACAGGGTATACTAGTTTTCATTAGCAAATAATAAAATAAATGAAAAGTAAAAAATTCAACTATCTTACTAACATTAATTGAAAATGATTTAATAGTGGTTTTGCTTTTGATGCAAAAAGAAAAAAAATGTATAATTAATATATTTATCATTGATTTTTATAATACAATACCTACTGCACACTTGAGAAATATTATTAAATTAAATTATAAGATAATTATTGTCTTGAAGGAAGTTAGGCAGAGTAAAAACCTTTGAAAGTGACTAAACATATTCATAAAAATAATAGCTGTTGAATTGTTGTTGTTGTACTCTTTGTCTAACCAATAGACTGTTTTCAAGAATAACATTTGTGTTGCTTACGCAACTCATGTTATTATAAATTCAATCATGGATGTTTACAATCAGTGTTACAAATATAACACAGCCATCTGATGCAATGGTTTCAGGTCAGGAGCCAGGGAACTTCCACATTATTATTCTCAACGACAATTTGGACAAGGCATACTCAGAGCTGCGTGAATTTATTTCTCATAATATGGAGGAGAAAGAGCGAGGTTTGTGTGTTTTCTCTTTATGTTAATTGATCCTCTCGAAAACAACTAATAATAGCATAACGTAAATAAGACTGAATTAGCATGTTGTTCAGTTATGTTGAGTAGATGTGTGTGTGTGTGTGTGTATGTTCTGTGTATTTGCCTGTTTGTTTGTGTTGTATGTGAGGCCACTTGGAGAGTTGAAAACTTGTCGAGAGAATTCTCATAAACAATTTTCTTGATAATTTTTGTGCTCTAGGTATTTTTTTAAACAGTCATGCTGCATCTGCTAAAGATATTCAAATTTTTAATTTTCTAACATATTTTTGATGTAGTTATGTTATCAAAAAATTTGGTAATCAGAATAATCAATAACATCCAAACAAAGCACTTTAAATGCTTTATCAATTAACCTTATTTTGATAAATAAGAACACTGATAGTAAGTTAAAGATATGAAAGCACTTAACTATCACATACTATAATATAAAACAATTCATAATAACTAAATTACAGAACAAACTTATCAGCAAAAAGTATTACTACAATTATTTTAAAAGTATATACAATTAACCGTAATAATGGAACAATAGCTAGGTTTGATCTGCATAGGTATTACAATAACAATCTATAATTTCATGGTTATTTCACGTACAAAATAACCATTCAATTCTTGCATGGTTTATTTTAAATTATTTTTATTAAACATTTTTTTTTATTAATCTACCATGTCCCACTCCTAGGCGAAGGCCTCCCTCCATTCCTTCCATCTGTCGTGAGCCCGCGCGTCCTCCTTAAAGTTTTGGCGGTACCTATCGAAATTCCCATACAAATATAATTATTATTATTTATAATATGATCCATAATACCTTTGAGTTTAATATTAATAAAGTGTGTTAATAACTTTACTAACATTATTCAACAGATATCAAGGAGAAGAAAGATGAAGAAGAAAAGTGAACAGCCTGTGCATGAAGCATGATATTATCCTTGGGATACATTAGATGAGCATAAATGAATTCTCTTGATATTTAAAAATTATTGGTGTTAGTTAGTTGTGTGTTTAACACTGAAAAATGGCCCCAATAAACATAAGCATATACATATTGTATCATGGTTTAAAATCAAATCTATGAGAATCTACCTCCTATTAAATATTTAAGTACACAGTATTGTAAAACCATAAAATGGTGAACTTCAAGGGATTCAAACTGATATTAGGTGTTTAGAAATTGCTTATTGATTGTTGTTCGAGTTTATTACATGTTTTAAATGTTAGAAAACAATTAATCACGTTAAGCACTGTGTATTTTTGCAAATGGGTCAATAATCTCTGCGTCTTGACTCATTTCAATGAGTAAAAAGCATAATATTTATGTAAAAAACTATATCTCAATCGTATCGAAGCTTCTAAAAGCTTTAAATGTTTCAATTTTGAACATTATCTCTTGTAGGATTTATATAATAACCTATTATATTATTATAGTACACAATATTTTGTAAGATTACAAATTGAGAAAAACTATGGTTACTATAGTATGGAATTTAAAGTATTTACAGTGGACTTTTAGCTTCCCTGTATGTTGTCCTTGCATAATGGAGTAAAATGTTGTGTACTACTTTGGACTTTAAACAACCTAGTCTAAGCTTTACCATTTAGTTAAGTGTTAATTATGTAGTTCAAATTTATTTAGTATGTTATTTATAATACTAAAATCAAATGTCGTGTGTTATTTGTAATATTGATGGTTTTATATCAATTGTCATGCCCCCAGCGGCAGCTATCAATAATATAATCGACAAATAAATACCTAGGACGAGGCACGAAAACTTTTATCGTATTAATCCGACATGTTGATCTAAATCTAAAAGAATCTCTGACCAAAAACATTCCTAGCCATATTTTGAGATGATTTTGCACTTGAGTCTTGACTAGGTATATAGTTTTCTGTCACAGTAAAATCTCAGTGTGATGTTGTCTATCGCATACCGCTTACAAGACATTCCATATTAAAAGCCTACCTTAACTAATTAATAAAAAATACAGTTGCGATATTTTAAAATCAAACAAAATATTTTATTTTAGTAATTAAGTAGATGTAATTAAGTCTACCATTAGTGTTTTTTTCTTCTGGACCTACCATTTTTCGTGCCAAATTTTTGTACTATTTGGGCGACTTAAAATATTAAAAGTAAACAATTTTGCAATTGTATTGCGTTATTACGTGTACTTAGAAAATGGTAGTAGAGAGATTAATGTGTAATTTAATAGTTTTGGTTGTAAAAATATTGCACTAATAAGGGATCTCGTGCACTCAAGTCCAAGGCTACTGGCCGTATTAGACCAGCAGGTCCATCTTTCAATCCATTGCTTCATAAATTTGAAAAATTCGTCAGCTCAGCGACGTAAACAACGCAATGAATATGGTTGAACTGTAAAATTTAAAGGCATTGGCATCGATTGCCATTGTATATCTATTACGCAATTACTCCGCAGATGTCCTATGAAACTATTAAGCGACCAAGTGCGCGATAGAATAAATCGTTTCGTAGAACATCTGGCGTCATGCGACCAGTAGAGTCGAACTTGAACTATTAGTACGCGAGATCCCTAAGATTTTGCATTTCCTTTTTCTCTCTCAATGTATCATAATTAAATTAGTATTCAAGTTCTTGAAATAGATCTTAGACCTCATAATTCTTGATGTGTGGGCATAAAATTATTATTTGTATAGTAGGGTTTACTAAAATTAACATTGTGTAGTTAGTTTGTTACTGTCTAGCTGTTTTTTAAAATATTTATTCAAGATTAATAACATTATTCTTATTTATTTTTGCTTTTAGCTGTTCTTCGAGGATTCTAAAGGAACCGGGCGCTGAAAGATTCTACTCAATTTATATATATGTTAGTATTATTGCTAATCTAATTAAAATACTCGTCAGAATGTATCATCTCGAAATGCGATATGATGTATGTAGGTACCTACATACAATTTTGAAAAGCCTACTTATGAACATTTTTCTTTGTGGACTCTGCGAGGAGTTACATTCTACAATGGTGTTATATTTTTATGGGGCTTATTTTTGTATAACTATCTAACCAGTAGCCATCTCCATTTTTGGTGTTCAATTTTAAACCATTCCAAGAAGCTAGCAATGCTGTACTGCTCTATACATGAACATTATATATTATTGTGATTTGCATAATTTTTATTATTTATTAACTTGCCTATTTACACCAAAAGGATGTTTTGCGTTTGCAATATTTAACGCAATTGGATGTATTAAGTGTTGTCAGTATAGAAAATAAAATGATTGAAACAAATTCTTGTTTTGATTTGACTGAATTATGCCTTTTATTCTGTTGCTATCAAAACATCCTGTAAATGTCATTTAGCAGTCTACAAGGCTGTGCCATACTTCCTACATATAAATTTGCTGTGTAATTAGATTGCAATTTTAAGAATGTTAGGTACAGACGCCAGCACATCAAGTTACTACAATCTGTCAGATTTCTTTAATAGATTTTCGACTTTATTGCTATAACATAAGGTTCAAGGTTGATTGGGAAAATCTGACAGTTTCGGGTAGGTTGACCTGCTGGCGTCCGTACATGGTTATTGAACTAGGTATACTTCTGAAGCAATCCGAATTCGAACTCATGATTTTGTTGGTGTGTTTGACTTCATTTATTTGTTTAATTAGAATGTGTATTGCCGATATTTGCGTTGCAAATGAAATGAGAATGTGAATTTGTGGGATTACCAAGGGCAATAGGTAGATATGATCTAACTAAAAAATATTTATTTTCAAGTCTATCAATACAATTACTGCTAGGAAAAAGATAATATGAATTATGTTTATTTTATTGAGGGTCAAGAATTACTTATTGTAGACAATAACAATTGTTAATAATTTCAAACAATAAAGCAAAGCATGATGTCAGTACAAGAAATTATTCATTCTGAGCAATGTTATTCAAAAGTCACATTTTACAATAAACATAATAGTAAATATAAAACAATTTCCAAGTTTTAAGAATATCCTACAGCACACTTGCTGTTGTTAGTTACCCTGAATCAATTTCAAAGTACAATGCTGCTGTCTTTGTCCCAGCGATCGCGATGTGAATGGGGAGGTGTATTCTCACAATCTCCACCTAATGCTGCAGCTTTAGAAATATTTTTCAAAGAAACACTACTCTCTGCAGGTATCAAGTTCGGCTGCTTTGACAAACACTTCAATCGTGGAATATGTGACACTCTTTTAGGATTTTTAGTACCAACCTTCTGGTTTTTGGGATCAAACAAGGTGTTGGCTGATTTAGATCGTGTGTGTCCCACATCACCCTTGTTCTTCATACATGACAATGGCGTTCTGGAACCGCTATTACTTGCAGACTTCGACTTCTTCGGTGTCTCATTCAGATCAGTTGCTTCATCTTCATAAATGAGTAGCCCATCAACATTATTGTCTGTCTTGGCACCAGTTTGGCGAAGCTCTGCATTGGTGCTCTGTAATACTTTGATCAAAGTATCATCTGACATAGTTTCAACATTTGAATCCTCTTCAGTTTTAGCAACAACAATAGGTGTCCTCTCAATACCTATTGATGGTGACCGAGGGTCATCATCAAGGATCTGAAATACTGGGCCATTATCCTCATCTTCATTTATAGTATCAGTATCTCCAATACTGTTTATATTTTCTTCACTATCTTCAAATTTATCCTCATTTTCTACATACTCAAAGTTTGTTTCCAAAAACTTTTGTTTATGTTGACCTTCATTCGATATGTTGTTTTCTAATGCTTCATGAGAAGCTGTGGATGACCCCAATGGCTCTTCGGGTTCTTTTAGTGTATCATCTAAAGTTATGTTATAGAATCCCTCACACAAGTTTCGGGACACCACTAAATCTGGGCTCTTTTCACATGCTTCAGCGCAGCTGTCGCAATTGTCGTCAGTTTCAGCATTCAACACAGGACTGGCACAGTTATCACTTTGTAGTCTTAATAATTTCTTTTCATTAGCTGCTTCATCAGTCTTTGTTGAAATTATAATAGGTGTGCGTTCAAAGTCTTGTGTAGGAGAGCGCGGGTCATAAGACTGCAAATGGTTCTTTATCACAGCAGAAAGAATAGGATTGTTGTGTATCAGTTTTTCTTCACCATTACCATTTTCGAAAGTCTTTCTCAGATCAACGTTTTTAGTAATATTGTGTTTACCAGTTGACTTGTTCTGAAAACCAAAATGCAATAAATTAGTAAGATATTTCAAGACAAAGTCAAAAAGGCCAGACGTTCCGAACATAACAAAAAAAAAACGAATGGAGGGAACTAGTGTTATTTTTAGGTAAGAATATTCCTATCGTAGATTTCGTAAACGCACCTGTAGCGGAGTCCGTGAGATATCTGGTGTTGGGGATCGAGGATCAGAGTTATTGCAAATGTCTGAAACGTCCAACTCATTCTTTTTCGTAGCAGCAGTTGGTGTTGATGCTTCAGTATTATTTGCTTTACTTGTGTTGCTTCCCATTGTTATTTCTAAATATAGACAACACGTTGCATAGAATCCGATACTGTTGTTTATTATAACAAACTAATCATTTTAACTATCAGCTAGCTACAAAGATTAGCTAAATTATTACTTTTTTTTCTTCCAACAATCCGGTTGACGAACTCAAAACATTTAACGGCCGCAAATGTCACACTGGGTTCTATTTTTGAAAATGTTTCGTTCGGAAAACCAGACTTGAGGTTAGTATAGTAAAATGATTTGTGCCACTATTTTGGATGTTATTCTTTCAAAGTTAACTATTAGAAATTATGGTTAAAGAGATTGAAAGTAAATATTATGATAAGTAATCATACATATTATATTTCTAGATTTGAATTTGTTATAAAATGGCCACCATTTCTGAACGAACTAAAATTGATTGCCAACCTAGAAAATAATAACCCGCATTCCGAGTTGGGAAATAATCGATTTGAGCGTGCTTAAACCCGTACCCAATTAGCATGAGCGCGATAACGATGTCCCGTGAGGGTCAGTACACACCGAGACGCGACGCGACGCGCAGTTTTCAAGATAGAAATACAATTACAGACCTTATCTACTACAATAAAAGGTACACGATTCAGTGAGCTACGCCGCGCGGCGGCGGCGCCGCTCGACGTAGTAGGTAGACAATGTATTGTGTACCTTTTAGTGTAGTAGATAAGGTCTGTAATTGTATTTCTATCTTGAAAACTGCGCGTCGCGTCGCGTCTCGGTGTGAACTGACCCTGAATCGTCATGGATGACGTCATGTCATGCGCCATCTTGCAATAACGCCGATCATGCCTTAGAATAATAATATCACCGTGAGCGCTGTCAAAAATGACAGTGTGTGTGTGTGTGTGACTTTAAATTACACTAATGTGGCATTTTCGAAATTGTGCTTCTGGCTGACAGTCACCACCTAACCAAAGAAGAAAAACTGAATAAGAAATGTGGTGTTTAAACAAGGAAATACTGTAATAATATCGTTTTTACATTGAGTAAGCACTGTGAGCGCGATCACGAGCGTTCCGAATTGTTGACAGCTCCCAGCTGTCATAATCGTAATATCTAAATCGGAACGCATGTGTGATGATGTGAGCGCTGTGATCGATTATAGCTAATTCGGAATGCGACCTAAAATTCGTTTGATCATGGTGTTTGATTGCACAGGGGGTCTACTCCGAAATGGTTGATTGTTGTGTCGGCCGAATGTTCGGTCATTTTTTGATTCGAATATTGTTGTCCTACTACGAATTAAAAAAAAAAAAGGTAAAAAGAGGGTAAGGGTTCTAAAAAGGTTCGGATTGGCACAGTTTGGTCGGGACCTATAGTCAATATAGGAAATGAAAGGTAGTAGAAAATGACCGAACATTCGGCCGATACGGTGGTTAACCGCTTCGGAGTAGACCCCCTGGTTTTCCAAAACATTGATTATTTCTAGAAAACATAATCCCACCAAAAACATTTTCATGTAAAATGTTGCCAAGACGAGACCACATATGGCTCGCACTGCCAAAAAGTTATCAGATCTCATGTAGAGCCAAGATTCTAACTCTACACGCCCTAACTTCACAAACTCTACACCTTAGTCAAAATATGAGGCTTGGCCGTTTCGTTATACTACAAGAACTATTGTATAACAAATGAACAGTGAATAAATTTTTCACGCCCCATGTGATGGAAGCGAAACGGCCAAGCCACATATTTTGACTAAGGTGTAGAGTTGAACCGAACTGAAGCGATTTCGCTAATTCTTTTTTTAGAATATTCCTTGAAGTAGGTACGAGGATGGTTCTTACGCAGAGAAAAATGTAATATATCTATGGGAGTAGGGTAGAAGTAGGGTAGGAGTAGTGTAGGAGTAAGGTAGGACTAGGACACCACGCAAACGAGGTAGCACCGGGCAGCTAGAAATTAATTTATATGGCAAAACAACGTTTGCCGGGTCCGCTATACTTAATTATAATATCCTTCAAAATTATCAGATTGAGATGGATAATGTGTTACACAATTAGGGTGCAGCCCTCAGCAATAATAAAAATACAGTCTAATTATAAGGTACCTACTTACTGCCAGTCGATTCTGTAAAAATCTCACCGTGAAAACTTAGGTGAAGTTAGATGAAGTGAGTTTGTTTTTGCTAGGAATTGACACTAGTTGACAGCTCACTCCACGCTCACTTCACCTAAGTTTTCGAGGCTTCGATCAATAATTATTGATCGAAGTTTCGAGGTGAGATTTTTACAGAATAGCACCGCTGATATTATTGAATAAAATATAGGTACCGAGAGGCGCTTTTTTAATATCGATGGGATTTTCATTTTCTTGTAGAATTTTGAAATTAGAACTAATAAGGTAAGAAAAACGAAAACACGTCAAAAACAAATATTTATTTAGATAGGATTAAAGTAGGTACATATCACAAATTAGATTATTAAAACTTATATTATTTTGACTTGCGGGCCGTTCCAGTATTACGTAAGCAGATTTTTTGCAATAAACAATCCGGGGGGGATTGTCAGCAAAAGACAATTTGCTTACAAATCCGAAAAAATTAAAAAATAAATACTGCTGACGTAATCACCATCAAGACCCCCCATCCCCCATCCCCCATGTCATCAAAAATAAGCAAAGCAAAGACTGTAGTGCTTCGTAATACTTGAATGGCCCCTTGATTAACATTTCTAAGATTTAATTTTATTTTATGGTCTGTTTCAAAAGTATTTGATAAAAATGTAGGTAGGTACTTGGTAGGTCTGAGACTCTGAAGAAATCTGAAGAAAATGCGTGTTACATACACGCATTTTCTTCTTTGGAATGGATCAGAAAATGTAGGTACCTAGATACCTACCTACTTACATGTGGTTGTCATTTAAAAGTTGAACAGTGCTTTGGTACGATTTATTTGAATACTTACTACCCGAAATTCTAATTTTAAATCACCTTATCATCTGTTTTTCATTTAAAAATTGAGGTTCAGGAGGTTATGATTTTGACCGGTAATGTAATGGTAATGTGTTACTAATTGCCATCAGTGAGTGATTGCCTATGACTTTAACCTGCAGGGTACCTAATTGCGTAATACACTATATCAGTAGTAATGGGTTTCATTTTGACAGTTCAACAACATTCATTGCGTTTTAATTACGTCGTTGAGCAGACACATTTTTCGAACATACCTAATAATGAAGCAATAGATTAACAATATCCTTCAAAATGATTCAGAATGAGATTGATAGTGTTTTACGCAATTAGGGTACTAAAGAGGGTTTGTTTACACTTTCACCAGATACTTTTGGAACATACATTAAATAAGTGGCAATTAATAAAGTACTTAAGTAATATACATGGCACGCACTTTATTTGATGGATAGGTAGGAGGTATTGGTACTACATTTCTTCTTAATACTAAGGTAAGTAAATTGTAATAATAGAGATAAAAAAAGAACACTAGGTACTTATTTCGTGCGTTTGGGCACACAACCTAGATCATAGGTCCAAGCTCCGCGCCTACACACGGCGCTAGATCGGGAGCTCCACTTCCAGCCGCGCGCGCATCTTACGCGACAACTAGATCCCTCATTGAGCCCCCAACCATTCGGTGACGTCACACCTTTACAGCTGACCCTGCCATGCTCAGGAGGTGGCGGAGGGTGACACCACGTGCGAGCTGGAATGCAGAGAGATATTTATAAATACCTACTGGAAAATAACCACACTGGCTTAGTCGCAATCCTTTCCGTGTAGGAATGTAAACAACGAGGAATTTTATCAGCGCTTATGTGCTATTTAATGACATACCGCAGAATGGGGAAATGGGCAACTGGGCAAGATTGCAATAGAACCTTGAATAGGTACGACAAGAGCTCATCTCACAACATATCTACAACTGGCTGTAATAACAGTAAGATTTCAATGAATTGGGCGAAAGCTCAAATTCTGTAGGTACTTCTCTATATCTATCCTGTGATACTGTACACACGATGACATAACAAGCTATACATAACTAACCTCGCATTGTATAGGCTTTTCGTACAATGACAAGTCAGCGTACCCATACGTCGACGTCGTCGTCGTGTGTACAAAACGAAAACGCTTTTTGTGTCCGTCTGTGTGATCGCTTAGGTCTTTTAAACTAGCTCCACCTACATAATGGATTTCGATGTAGTTTTCACCATCGACGGCATCGTTTAAAGAATTTATTTCTACAGGTGATCTAGATCTAACATAACCATAACCATAATCAGCCTATAATGTTCCCACTGCTGGGACACTGGCCTCCTCTCGGTGAGAGGGAGTGGGCCGTTATCCACCACGCGGGCCCAGTGCGGATTGGCAGATGTCACATGTATTCGAATCTTTTGGGTCTAGGACATGCCGGTTTCCTCATGATGTTTTCCTTCACCGATTTGAGAGCAGTGGGGATGAAAATAATTTACACAAAGTAAAGCGCGGCCGTTAAAACTTGGCCA
Source organism: Oligia fasciuncula (assembly GCA_963082905.1). Classification (NCBI taxonomy): domain Eukaryota; kingdom Metazoa; phylum Arthropoda; class Insecta; order Lepidoptera; family Noctuidae; genus Oligia; species Oligia fasciuncula. Next base: position 11,305,127 of record OY720387.1, read on the forward strand.
CCACTGCTCCTACACCTTTAGGAATAAATTAATTAAACAATTGACAAACAGTTTTTATTTTTGTCATTTGCCCAGATTGCAGGTGATGGTCATGGTCTTGAAGTAAATGGTTGATTATTTTGAAGTGACGTCTCTGAGTACCATGGTTAGGTATGTACATCAAGCTACTACAATCTGTCAAATTTCTTTAATACATTTTCAACTTTATCGCTAAAGCATAGGTAAGTACCTAAGGTTCAAAATTGATTGGGAAAATTTTAAAGTTTCGGGTAGGCTGTTGTGCTGGCGTCTGTCTGCACCTACTAAAAAACGGGGGGAAAGCATTTTTCCTTGTCATGTCTTCGATACCTCTAGCGAAGCTGCGGCGAGCCGCTAGTACAGTCAACAGCAAAAGTAGATGATCAAAGTCAGAAATTCAATACTAATGAACGGAGTTCGCGTCAGAACTGTGGGCGTCGAAGTGATTCAAATGTATTCTACGTAGTAAGTATTCTAAGTAGTAGTACTTCGACGCCACACCTACTATAAAATGAATCCAAATATTATCCAGCACGCATTAATTACTAAGGTACATAGGTAGATATCTATTTTGTTTTGTCACTCAAGGCCTTTATTTTTTTGGCAGGTGCTACAGGAATATACCTAATATTATACTACGTAAGTAAATTAATCGCAGATAATATGAAACATTTGGCTGCCTTCTCGATAATATTTTGACTCTGTTTATTGGTAAGATTTGCCTTTCAGCATTCATAATAATTGTTGCAATACGAAGTGCACGTGGTATGAATCATGGTGATAAAAGAACATCAAAATGTCCCACGGCCTTGTTGTTATGACTCGGCGCCGCTGTTCATAGCAGAGATATTATTATATTCCCTTTGTTTTTCTAGTTGATGCGACTGTAGCGTGCAATCCTATTAATTAGGTATACAAAGTGCGCGTAATTACTTTATTAAATTGTGGTAATGATTAATGACCTACCGCTACAAACAGGCAAATGTCCCGACCAACTCATGTCGTCACCACATGTCAGCGTTCTTTGTCCTCGTAATTCAGCTTTAGGATCTCGGCATGTAAAATTGCAAGCTTTATTTTCAGCTCCACAATGAGGCACTAAGTACTTGGGCACAGAACAAGACTGGACCAACACATGTATCTGCATTTTGCATATTTGGAGAATCTGGAACGTACAACATTATCGTTGAGAGATGAGAAAATTTATTGACACGATTTCCACTTACAAAAATACGAGTAAACTCACTTCGTCTTTATGCGTGATCCGACCGACGACCATGTGGGAGCCCTCTTTCAGTAAGGAACCGAATTTAGGTCCATACATGTGGGCGAAACGTACGTGTCTAGGGGCTTTTTTTCCTGAGCATGACAATATACGAGGATATTGCAATGTTGCACGATCAACACCAGGCTTGGCGATCAATGTTCTGTCAGGAGGACAGCGCACGCAGATTCCTAAAAGCATTTTTGTTAAACTGTTAGTTGCACGGGACCTTGAATTAAAAAGTAACTACACAAAAAATGTATTTCTAATTACAATAACCTTCATGGATGCTGTTAAACTCATTATCTCTCATACGAATTGGCAGCGATCTCCTGCGATGTTGTTCACCCGCTCGCACTACTCCTCGTCCAAGGTAAATGGACGAAACTTCATTGTTTAGGTTCTTCCTATTAATTTCTTTAATATATGCATCAGACTGGTAGAAGAGCCGTGGGTCTTCTCTTGGTTGGTATACTTTACCCACCTTCTCTTGGGTAATTGACGGGGTATCGTGCCGAACGTGCAGCGGCGGCCGTAGCTTGGAGAACCGGCTGCTATAATAGTCATAATCATTTCTCCTGTTGTGATCACTTAGTATCGACCGTCGGCTGTGATAATTTGATTCTCGGCTGTGAGATCCTTCTTTCGGTAAAAGTTTTATTCTGAAAACCGGATAAAAATATTAAAATTTCGATGCATATTTATCACTGTCTAGCTGTGCTTGCGACATCTTTCGCGTGCATTTTGGAAAACAAATTGGTTTTTCATGGGTTTTTTTTTTTTTTCGCGGAACCCTTTAAACCTTTTTCTAAAATTAAAATAAAATACTAGTTACTGCTTATAACATCACCTATCTGCCAGTTAAAGTCCCGTCAAAATCGGTCCAGCCGTTTCGGAGATTAGCGGGAACAAACAGAGAGACAGACAAACAATTATAATTATTAGCCTGTGATGTCCCACTGCAGGACAAAGGCCTCCCTACTCTCTTTCCACTTCTCTCTGTTCAAAGAACAGACAAACATAAATATTAAAAGTTGTTTTTTTGTTATAATTAGTATCGTTTATTGCATATATACTTTCATATTAATTAGTAAAAAACCGGTCAAGAGCGAGTTGGACTCGCGCACCGAGGGTTCTGTACCATCACGTTTTTAATTTTTCATCCAATTTTAACACTGTGCACTGCGGTGTTGAATATTGCAGTTTTATGTCAGTGCCATCTCTTGAACGATAGTGGAACTAATGTAACTTTTGTTGATGATTTCTGAAAAAGTGTGCTATTTAGAGACTTCGTTTTATTTTTCCTGTAATCTTTACATATACTTCTATCACATACAATTATTTCAGATTTTTCTCTTTGCAAACTTCGGAGATAAGGGGCGAACGGTATTTTTTTTACAATTTTCATCAAAAGTCGAAAACTATGCGGCATAAAAAAAAAGGAAAAACGTTTGAGAATGTGCAAACTGCGCTCTTGCTCCATATGATACCCTATATGCCCTATTAGCCCCACTTCGAATTTGTCAGACCCCTTTTCAGTTCCTGTTGCAAAAAATATACATATAAATATACATACATATTCTTATTTGAAAAATAGTTGGGCAAACGTCTAAAACTGTTCCAAATTTCAAGTTGATAGCATTAGTAGTTCTTGAGATATCCAGCTGTGACAGACAGACAGACAGACGGTCAGACAGACAGACAGACACTGAGTCTCACCATAAGGGTTCCGTTTTACCATTTTGGTACGGAACCCTAAAAGCTGTTATTTTGACTTTACAAACAGACCCTTAAATTTTATTTAATAATTTGTATGGTTATGTGAAGTGCGAATTTGCTAATGATGAGTGCAAAGAAAAAGTACCTACACGTTTCGTCAAGTTTCGTCTCAAATTTTTAAATGTTTACACAAAGAGAACTAGGTATTGAGGTTTTCACAACATCAGAACTAGAGCTTGTAATCTGTTTAGGCAGTCAGGTATGTTATAGGAATAGAATTGACGTATGCTTGCTATTTCAGCCAGCCCTGTGTTAGCTTTTCTGGATTGAATATTTTGACAGGCACTTATCCATGTTATGATTTAAAGTTATTTACGGTTAAATAGTGCGTATTTTCTGGTATATACTACGCAGTAAAAGATGAAAAACCTGGTTTAAAAATTTAATTTCCAGAGTGAAGTAGGTAATAAAAAAAGATAAATAACGTTCATTGATCATAGATAAATATTGGTGCCAAAAAGTTTACGTCAATTGACTAACCTGTTGATGTCTATGTCCGGCTGGCGGGCTCTCAGTGATCCTAGAAAAAAAGCATATAAAAAATGTTATGATGGCGATAATATTTGCTAACTCGAATGAAGTTCCACTTCTTTATTACGTGGAATCAAAATGATATTTGAAATAATGACAAGCTCATCCTGTAACTGGGTTATGTAGGCCAGATAGGCAGTCGCTCCATGTAAAATACTGGTATTCAGCTAAATCCGGTTAGAATGGAAGCTGACCCCAACATTGTTAGGAAAAAGCTAGGCAGGTTGAAAATGAATGATGAGGAATGAAAATTATACAAACAACAATCAGTTTTGCAAAAGAATCAACAAGAAAAATTAGGTTCCCGAAACTTTTTAACTTGTCAAAGTATCAAGAAGTTTGACTCGATTTATTTATAGTCACGCTAGAAGGCAAACCTTATGTACTCCCAGAAAGTATAGCCAGAGATGTATATACTGTAGGGCATACCCATATTTCGCCAGTTATGTTTACCTAAGTCCTATGAATCTTATGATGTAGGCATGTACGTAGATCCTGCCTACTAAGGGTCCTACTGGAAAAACCCATTAACATTTTGACCAACCCATGCTCCATCCAGGATCTAACCCAAACCTTATGCTTCGCAGTCACTCTTGTGACTACTAAACCAACGAGGCAGCCAAACATTTCACACATTTAATTGAATTTTCAAAGATTTACAGTGAAGTCATTGTAGCGGTATTCCTCCGATATTGGAAAAATCAACCCTAAGTCTTTTGTTTACATCAATCTGGGTGGATGGTTTCAAATATCTGACCAAATGCGTATCTGTCGTGTTGCTTGTCTGCCGAACTGCGTGTCTGTTGAGTTCCGTTTCTGACAAGTTGCGAGTCTATCCTGAGAGATGACGAAATGCGTACCTATTTGACCACTTGCGTTTCTGACGACATGCTAGTAATCCTCAATAAGTAACACATTTCATCTACAATCAAGAAGAGATATATAAACTAATATAAAATATCTGGCACAAGTCCCACATTCCGATGCATTTGCAGGTGCATAATGATTTTTGTTTGATAGTGACACTGGAACAACGTCACTACTGGAATCAGCTAGAAATAAACCATTCCATCATTCCTTTGAGTTGTCGTGAGAGGTGACTTTTATATCCAAAACTAGCTGACCTTCAGACGTTGTTATACCATCTGAATTTCAAGTACCCACTTAAGTACTTTTAGATTTTCCCGAATTCACCAACTTTCGGGGCAACTTTTCCAAATATTCTTTCCTTAAAAACCATATTCGGACTATTACTTACGAACATTTTATAACAAAAAACAGCCAAATCGGTTCCGCCGTTCTCAAGTAATGCGTTTACCAACGAACAGATTTTTTTTAATAAGTATATTACTAGCTGCGCCCCGCGGTTTCACCCATATAAATGTCGATCCCGTGGGAATATCGGGATAAAAAGTAGCCTATATGCTAATCCAGTTAATCCATAAATATCAAAATTGGTCCAGCCGTTTGAGCGTGAAGAAGTAACAAACATAAACACACACCCCCCCCCACACACACACACCCCCACAAACTTTCGACTTTATAATATTAGTGTGATAAAAAATTATATTTAATTGTACTTCTTATAACAATAATTCTATACTTACTAATAATAGAAGTTTTTTTTTTTTTTGTTTGTTTCAACGCGCTAATCTCTGGAACCACCAGTTGGAATTGTTTTTTTTTTGCATTGCCCAATCCTTAAGGAAGGCTATTATGCTATTAAACATCACGCTAGGAACCGAGCAAAAATAATAAAAAGTAAGACAGAACGCTAAACGAAAACGAAGTAAGCCACAGACACATTATTGTGTCGTGTTGTGTCGTGACGTGACTCGGATACACCAATCAAACGAATCTGTTCAGGACTACGTCAAATTACAACGAGTTTTGATTGGCTAACACTGCGTCAGAAGGCGTCACGACACGACACGACATGACACAGTAGTATGAATCCGGCTTTAATAGCGCGGACAGAGCGATGCGATGCGACGGGGTGGGTCGGGAGAGCAAGAAATTTTACGCGGATGTGCGAAGTGTTGCGGGCAGAAGCTAGTCAATATTATATAGAGAAAAGATTTGATTTTGTGTATGTTTGTTTAATACGCTTTCACGCTAAAACTGCTGAACGGATTGGATTTGGAGGAAATTTGGCACATGGGTAGACCTTGACTTAGATTAGGGCATAGGATACTTTTAATCCTGATATTCCCACGGGAACGAGACTTATGCGGAAGAAACCACGGGGTGCAGCTAGTTATTTATATAGAACAAGATAAAATTGAATCGTTTTGCTCCATACTACCTGAGTAATGTTAGAAATCAAAACATTTCGATGAGTGACTTGGTAAAACTAGGAGTCAGTTAAGAACAAAATTGTCTAGCAATAGGAAGACACTGTAGGTACTCTGACATCACAGATGAGAATGCCTATCTACCAGCTATATGAGGTCTAAGCCATCAAAGAGGTATCATTTATTTTAACACATCATCCACAACCCTACTTCACAAAAGTATTTGTCAGTAAGTTCATCAGTCGCAGGATACTAAATGAAATGCAATTGTTTATTCTGTAAATCGGTAAGGAGGTGGGTAACCGACATTAAGGATTTCTATTGTCCCCAAGAATTGTTTGTTGACTTCTGTGTGGGAGGTCGAATGTTCAGCTGTTGACTATTATCAGCTAATAAATGATACGAATCAAGAATGACATCAGAAATACGCACTAAGCCATAAAACAAACTCAGACATTGCAAAACACTTTGTAAGTGGCCTGATGCAATAAATTACTTATTGACCACCCGTATAGCGTTAAAATTATTGACATGAGAATTGTGGGACCGCTATCAATAATGCTGTTTCTAATCATTGAAGCTTCAGCGAAGAATCCTTTTAAGGAGTAATGATTTAGACTTACCCACCTTACCTTTGAAGTATTGGAATTTAAATGCTTTCCTGTTCGTTCTATAGTAAAGCTTTGTTTGGTTTTTAGGGTGTAAGTAATACCTACTTATTACAATGGCAACCACAGGGCAAGTTTAACTGCATCCTTCTTTAAACTGATTGAGTTTTAAATATAACTCTTACTAGCTGTTGCCCGCGGTTTCGCTCCCGTGGTCTAACTATACGGAGGTGAACTAAGCTCCCACCTGAGAGGCGCCTAGAAAATAAATATTCGGCAATATAAGAATTTATTCAAATAAAGGAAGTGACGATTCCCTTTTGTAACGATTAAATTAGAGAAGACGTATCATGAAGGGAAGTTGGCAAAAGAAACAGGCATAGAAACAAAAGATTGAAAAAATACATAGCAATTTTGCCAGCAAGGTATCAGTACCCAAGTGCTCAGAAATAAATCCTTGCACCGGTGAATAATATTGGCGAGAACACGAAAGCAACTAATTATATGTAAAACATTTTAATTACGCAAGCAGCGATATGAATTTTCATCCATGTTTTGGACGAGACGCAGTGGTTTCAGACAGATGTGATGTCTTCAAGACTTCAATTAAAATCCAGACAGCCAAAAATAAGACTGACAGGGCAGATATAATCACGAAAACCAGATAATAGATTAATATTTCATAGTGATAAAAATACACAAAACACGATAAAAGTTACGAATTTTAAATGCCTACCACTCAGTCAGACCTTGATGCTTACCAGGGCAAACCACATTCGGAAAGCTACATGAAAGCTACGTAGGGCCTCTTAACGATCCTCATAGCTAATTAATAGTCCATTATCATAAAGAAACTACATATGCAAATCAATATAACCTGCTGAGAAGTGTTAGGAAGCTATTGAGATATTAAAATAATTACTTAATATGCTGTTGCATGCAAATCGACTGCAAAATGTTCTGTAAGTACATATAATTTTGCTTTTAAATCGCCATTCGAATGCTTATAATGTTTCTCGTCATCTCGATGAAATGATGTCATGTATAAAATAATAGTCGATGATCTAAAACTATACGATTCCGTCAAGTTGTTTGTTTTGTACTAGATATTCTAAGCAGCTCGTGTCAACTTGTATCTTGTAAGTAGTTGATTTTAAGTAAGATATAAAAACGTTAAAGTAGTTCCTACTAATTGTTAATAGAATCCGACTAGTCACTGGATTAGTCAGTATTTTTTGTACCTACATCATTTTAATTTGGAGTTGTTTGTTATTCATATTAATTATGTCATTGTCCTATAATTGGTTCAGTATCTGTAAGTAAAGTATTTAGTTTTATAACTGATTAATTAATTATTAATTAACTAATCTATGATTTATTGTAGGATGCATACGGCGCTAGTGTTTATCTTAATCTTTGGCCGACCCTTTCAGAAGAAAGGCATTCCAGCATTTTCAAGACCCTATAATATATAGTCTCCCATCATAGATCCATCCATGCCAGCTAACTTTTAACTTTCGGGTTTATGGACATTCGTTTATGAATCTTTTTTCTCCAAAAGTTACCGACGATTCTCCATAGACACAGCCTTCCAATTCTATTTCAAGCTAAGTAAGTGCCTATCCTAGTTTAGTGTGCTTAAGTCAGATTGAGTTCACTTGGTTGCTCTGGTCTGGGGGACTAAGGACTATAGATTGTCGCGAAGAAAAATAATTTAAGCGCGAAGAAAAACGCAAAAAAATTTCAACTGGCGAAATGTGGCTGTACCTAGCTGTGCTGTGTGTGTTTGTACAGTACAGCTCTGTCTATCCCTTCGAGGATTACAGGCGTGATGTTGATAAATGATCTTTTTTCAAAGAGTTCGTAGGTATCTTTTTCGTCAACGATACCTATCTCTTCAACTGAATACATCTGTTACCGATCTTATTTTTAACAGTAGGTACACCTTGTTGATATAAAAACTTGAGGGCCATGTTCGATCGCTTTAGTATAAAGGCCCGAACCTTCACTCTTCAGTGAGGTGCTCTATACAGGGGTGGTCTTCAAATACTAGTAAAATTTAAGGGTGTGGTACAGACCATCAAACTGAACAATTTTGTCCATGGGACCAACATCGTAATCGCGAATAAAAATTCTGTTTAGGTAGAGTAGGCAGATACTGGAGTTTTCTATGGGACAGTAGATAAATTTTTCGCGATTACGGTATTGGTCCCATGGAGAAAATAGCTTTGAAAACTAACCCAGTATATCCCATGAAACATTAAATGTGTATCATTACTATGTTTGTTGCACATATTATCATTAGTTGTTTAAGTTGTACCTACTTTGTCTGTCAGACTCGGATTGTTTGAGATGTTTGTAATATACCTATTGTAAAAGGTGGGATAGGTACCTACCTATCCCACCTTTTACAATAGGTTTTTTTTACCTATAACCTACCCAAAGCATAAAATTTCTGTCATTTCATAGCAAATGGTTACAACAATACCTACTGTGTCACTACGCACTTAAGTAGATACGCAAAATACACCAAAAATTATTGTCAATGACATTATGCACATAATTTTTAAATAAATAATAATAAACTTTATTGCTTAAAAGATTACATAATGTCGACCTACATTGTTAGGTATATAAAGCGATAGTAACTATGCTACTCCAATGAGTTCGATTCACCCTGAACTTGACCAGTGGGAAATGAGTAGTGAAGGCGGCATCTCATTTAATTTAAATGTCGTCTAGACATGTGACTGAGTCGTTGAGATAATAAGACGTAGGTATATTAAATAAAAATACTCGTCTCGTCGTATTAAAATGTCGTGATAGCCAAGCCGCCTCTCATTTACTTTCCGAGTTTATCTTGCACATTAGGTACTGACAATGACGTCGGTGAAGGAAAAAATCGAGAGGAAACCAGAAGGGCTCGTAATTTTAAGAACATTCACAGTCTGGGGTCCTAAAAAGCCACTTTGGAGAATCATAAAAGGATAACATTATGAATTATAATATGGCGAAGACAGTCCGTAATTTTTTTTTTGCTGCACTACGTATGTATATTAAAGAGATTGGGATTGGTTTTGGATTGGATTGATTGATATTTTAGCACAGACAAAAAAAAATAACTGAAAAATGCTTCACAAATGGGATTTGATACGATTACTTAACTTACTTGTTAACAGTTAACTGACCATTATGTTATCCTTTTATGATTCTGCCAGTGGCCTTTTTAGGCCCCCTGATCTCAGTCTCAATCTGTCAAAAAATACTTCTAATTTCCCTACATTAGTTTTTGACATTTGTTTGTCGCCGATATGAGACTGCGACTAGATTTTAAACGTTTTAAATTACGAGAATTGGCCTCCTGGACTTATAGTTGATATAAGTCTGAAATCACCAACCCGTCTTGAGCAGGCGTAGTGATCAATGCTCGTACCTTCTCTGTAGGAGAAGACGAAGCCTAGCCCTGCAGTGGGACTGCAATAATACGCTGGTATTGTAAAATAAAGTAGGTACTTAGAATATTAATTTCTGGAAGAAGCAAGAATTCTGTCAATTTAGAAATAGGTATGTTCTTGGAATGAACCTCTTCATTCCAAGAACATACATTTTTTGTTTTCAAAATTGTAAAAAATAAGCATTTTCCGCCCGTTTTCTTGATAAATTTATATGACTGTTCAGTTGATAAATGCTGACGCATAATCTGATAGGTCTGAGACTCTGATGTATTTATGAGCATGACTCCTGCATAAAAACAAAGAGACACATTGTACTAATCAATAAAGATCCCATAGACAAATGCAACAATCACCATAATTCATCGTTTATTAAATGTTTGTTCACTGTTGTTATTTTCGTTAAAAATTGACACAGTTGAATGTTTATTTACCTACATAAGCTGAATGATTTGTAGCGGACTATAAATAGCAATCAAAGTAACGGCAACAGTGACTTCCTGATTATTATGAACGATTGATAAAAGATGAATGACTAATAATATATAATTATTATCTTTAATAAAAAATATCATTAGGTATAAGTATCATTTTATGATGATTCTATAAATAAGAAATTAAATTGAAGAGACAGCTGTCTCAGTTATTTTAAAATAAAGAATATGAAATGGTAAGTACCTAACATTTAGTAAAAATCCTGAAAGATGAGTTTTCAATTGTTACGAGTATTGTGCAAAAATAAAAAGAAGACTTACCAATAACACAGAAAATTAGAAGAGTAAACACAACTGACATCTTGAGACAAACATTCGTGTAAAAGTAAAGAAATAAAAATTTCACAACGTTCTATAATGTTTCACAAGCACGCGACAATATTGTGCACTGAATTTATCGGTATAGCGTACGCTGTAGCCAAAACCGACAAAGGCAAGTGATCGCGAAAAGCGCGCGAAAACCACTAGTGTTGGAAGCTCAACGTGATGCGAAGACGTGGGAGGAATGCTCACGGATGCCAGAATAGCATTAGAAGTTTATATGAACAGGTTTATTGAAGTACATAAGTACATTATGTTCTGCATACTCGTAAATTGATATCAATGTCACTCATACTTTTATTTAGGCGAATAACTGAACCAATTATGTGCACATTAGCGTCTAGCATTTGTTAGCATTTGAACTCGTCTGAGGAGGTCATAATTGCACTGATTTAACAATTACCACGTCTCCAAACGAATTAGAACTTATTTAAGTATTTTTTGGAAACTATGTACATACCTACTTATTATACGGTAGGTACTATAGACTCTGAGAAGAGCCCCTATAAGTAAATAAACAGCAATAGGATTTCTCCAACTTACATTCTTAAAAAGACTTTACGTTACCACGTTAGAACTAGCACTGTCTCTACTATACAAAAAATACCACCTGCTTGAACGTTGGAATGGAAAACACGCTCAATTATAACCAGCCTGCATGCACTAATAAAGGTAAGGCTACATAGATAATTAGATAGCCTCTACAGTACCAAGCTTTCGGAATGACTACGAGTATATTCTTCTAACAAGAATATAATCAGTTTCTAAACAAGCGCGAGAAAAAATAAAAACAAGAGGCAGATACTGAGGATGTCATTTATTGGACAATATACAGTTTACGATTCACAAAACTGACGTCACGACTGCACTTCCACGAACTCACAAATAACGAGAATTGTCCCTTGTTTCAAAGCTTTCGCGACTGATTTGAACCATGGGATTATAAAAGACTACGTTTGTTGCAAGATCTACCTTATAACTTGCAATAACTCTTGGTCTCTCTCTCTGGCTTTAAAACAAGGATTTCAAATAATCTATCTGCGGGTGTCATTAAGTAGATCTTTGACAGTCGTTCCGGGTGGTCCAAAAGGTCTGACAACCAGTCTTACTGTGCTGCTGGGCAGTTTGTTGCGCTAATTCTTCACACTAGGAAGTGGTGACGAGCGAGCGTTTTGGGGGACTGTTTTATATTCTGCCATACCACTGTTAAACCTGCAATGGTTTGTGTGGTATGTTTAAAAGTTCAACAAATACTTGAGCTTGTTTTTCGATTCTTAAACAATAAAAATAAATTTGACGTCCAAAAAGTGATGATTCCAAGTTTGAATAAATGACTTGATTGACTTACCAGCACAGAGCACGGAATCGCCGCGCTGGCAGGGTCTAGAGACCACAGTACTAATTTAATTCGTGGCACCACAAGTGTTGTACACAGTATCTGTACCACATTTGTATTTTCGAACGGTGGCTCTTGGTTTGTGCAGTGGCCGGCGAGACATCTCCATGCTGTGTGAGTCTTACCAAGGGATCGTGGGACCCAGGTTCTGGGTTGTGGAGGTTGGATAAGGAGTCACTCCATGTAAAATGCTGGTATTCAATTGTATGCAGTTAGACTGGAAGCCGAGCCCCAGATCGTTAGTTAACGTTTAGGCAGATGAGTTATGTTCAAAGTCCAGATCAACTTCGGCGTCTTCTCACGCTGATCCTTGTTTTGAAAGCCTTTGATATTTGAAAGATATTGTAACGCATCAGACGAGTTTGTTGCAGGTGTGGTAACAGCAGGGATGGTAGGGCGGGTTTGGGCAGGTGAAGGCCTGGCAGGGGGGCACGCAAGGATTGCATTCGCCAGGGTACCATACTGTACGCGCGTAGCGGCCGCTAGGCCTCGTGCAAGCTCCGTGGTTGAAGCAGTGGGCCTTGCACGGGAAGTCGTAGCAGCACGGTCTGGGAATAAAGTAAATGAGATTATTTCGTGAACGTAAGGGCTATTCTCAACCAAACAGGAAAAGATAGGGATACGTGTCTTAGGGCTGATTTTTCAATCATCTGATAACTTTATTCGAGGAATAATTTTGAAATTTTGACAGTTATTTAATACAAAAACTGTCAAACGTCAATTTTATTCCTCGAATAAAAGTTATGATCTGGCGATGGAAAAATCAGCCCTTAAACAAATACCTAATAGGTTTTCATTTTGTGTTTGAAGCAAAGGTGAGATTTATCTAGGAAATAAAGTAAAGGTTTTTTTGGGATATGCTAACAATAAATACGTGTCCTTTCCCCTTTGGTGGACACCGGCGCGGCGGCGCTTATAGGTTTGAAGTTAGGGCTTACATTATTACAAAAAAAGTCTAGAGCCTATTACTCCTCCGTCAGAAGAAAAGTAGTTTAATTATGTACCTACAATTATGCCAAGCATCTTTTTCGGAATTGCTATTCAAATAGCTATTTATTTTAAGTCATTGTTCTCTATGAATAACGAACGAGCAACCTATTTAACTTTACTAATCTTAAACGGGTCATTACAATATTACCGTAGTGCCGCACTAATCTCCCCTAACGACCAGTTTCAAGATTTATCATGCCTGTAAATCTTTGAGTGTCCATTAAAATGTTTCAATGCGTTTACTGGCGGCTCATCTGTTATTGTTCTACCTTTTATAGAAGAACGCGTCAGGTTAGATAATAATTTAAAAAGAGAATACAGAGGCGTCTTCTTCTTAGCGTGTCGATGGCAAAAAAATACAAAAAATATAGTTTTTTAAACTTGTTTGGCCCAAAATTCAGCAACGCGAATACCGTTCGCTGACGCAGGGTGACAGAGTGATATAGAGAGGGGGTCCCTCTCACCTAGAGGAGGCCTGTGTCCCAGCAGTGGGAACATTATAGGCTGAATATGTATGTGTAGAGGGGGTATAACCACCGGAGGTCTGAGCCGTACCCTCACTTGTGGAGGTTGTCTTTGCTGCGATCTTCGGTTCGAAGTGAGGCGTAACGTGCTTGATGTGGAGGAAAACGAAACACTTTTCTTCACCATTTTTCAAACATCAACCAAACTTCTACAGTAGTCACAAAGTTACCTATCTCTAGTGCCAAAAAGCAGGATATAATAGTAATGAAATGCGATGCGAGGTTCGAACGTCCAGCGGATAACTCTAGGCGTTTCTTTCTCATTTCTTAAAATATCTAGTAATGAACTTGATTAAAAACAAAAGTAATCATTACTTACCTCTCAACAGGCGCATTACTAGGGCATCCCCAGTAGTAGCCAGCGCACTCCCTCTGGAACGGCTGCGGCCTGGGTTGCCCGCATCGTGGTCTTTTGTAGTAGATACTGTACTCTCCCCGAACGCACCCGAACCTTGGCGGGGGGCGGCTGCATTCATATCCCCGTGGCAACACTGACATTTTTGTGAACCGTAACCCTGTGTGGTTGGCTTTGCGATTTGCAAAGTTGGTTTTTATTATCTAGAATAGAGAAAAAAAGTGTTAGTTTAATATTTAATAAACTCAAATATTACCAGAGACCATTGCTGTTAATAAAATAAGCAAAAGCTTATTTTATTAACAGCAATGGTCTGTGGTAATCAAATTAAATTATTACCAAGAGGTAATAACTTAATTTGATTCCATTAACTTAAGGAATACCAAGGATTTAGTTTAGCCGTCTGACAAAGACTTCTTGCGATTGAATGTCTTCCTAATTAATATTATAAATGCGAGTGTTTATTGATGAGTGAATGAGTTTGTTTATTATGCTTTCACGCTAAAACGGCTGAACAGATTTGGATAACATTTTATGTAAGGGTAGACCATAACCTGGAGAAGGATATAGGTTGCCTTTCATCCTGGATCGTAGACGAAGTAGCGGACAATAGCTAGTTCAAAATACAGCATAAAACTGAGCTGAGTACCTATACAAAATTTATCTGTTGCTAATGTTTTTAATTAAACATTGTAACTTGGTCAGGCTATCTAGTGCCTAAATGTTAAAATGTGACATTGAAATGCGGTCAGTAGTTTCAGCCTACTTTGGTATCTTGATTGAGCACTGACTGAGCGTTATATCAGACATTTTTTTCTATACCACCGCATTAATAGGAATGCGAGAAACTGAGTGTTGTCGCGCTATTGCTGTTGTGACGTCATCATTTTTATGAGATGACGTAATAGTGGGATATACATTCCGATAGCTGGCCGATATTTTAACATCATCATCAGCAGCTCCTCTGGAGCTTTGCCTCTCCGGTCACATCTTCGACTTCTCTCATCCAGCTAGCTGGTATCAGCCATTTATAATTCAAACACAAATATTGACATCTAAAGATAAATTAAATGAAAAGATACCTACCGTACTTTTTATGGTTTAATGTTATATAATTTTCCAATTTTTTATAGGTTTAAGATTTTATAAAGAATTTTTTGGAATTTAGATGATTTTCATTGAAATGTTGTGACAGAAATTAATGTCAAATTTGTTTAAAAGAAGAACATGTTCCTCTTTGAGATTTTTTTACTCTATGAATCATTATGTGTGCCAGCCAGCATTATGGGTGGAGAATAGAGTTCTGTATCTATACTACGAGTATTATATTAAAGCTGGAGTTTTTTTATTTGAAAGCGGTAATCTCTGGAACTGCCAGTCGGTTTAAAAAAATCTTTTTGCATTTGATAACATCACGCTACGACCGTTAGGAGCCGAGCAAAAAGAAAAAAAAGTCAGAACGAACGCTAAGCGAAAACGTAGTAATAGCACGGCCGGGCGATGCAATTTCACGCAGACGAAGTCGCGGGCAGAAGCTACTGTCCATGAATATAAAACTATGATTTTCTTCTAGGATGAAGAAGATTCTTGCATATTTGTTTTCCTTCTTTAAGTCTGGCATCTAACCTACCTTCTGCTGGACATGGGGCTAGGAGACAGGTTTGCACCAAACAAACGTCTTGTGCGAAACACAACTTTCACTATTAGCTACCAAATTGCCTTTACTACGTAATATCTCCATTTCCAAAATACAGATGTGATAATAGTATGTCATCATGCAAAGTAACGGGATATGGGGACAGTAGACTCGCGACCGCGCCCCTGACCCTGCTAGTCATTAAGTGTTCAAGGTTTTTTTTTTTATATCTCATAACTCTAGGGAAATTAAAAAAAAACACCTTGAATGAGACCATATCAAACAATCAACTGGCATATGAATTATTTTTCAATTATCTCTTATTTTTATTTTTTTATTTTTCATCACACTAATATTATAAAGGCGAAAGTTTGTGTGTGTGTGTGGGGGTGGGGGTGTGTTTATATGTTTGTTACTTCTTCACGCTCAAACAGCTGAACCAATTTTGACAAAATTTTGTATGGAGGTAGCTGACACCCTGGATTAACATATAGGCTACTTTTTTTATCTCGATATTCCCACGGGATCGACACTTACGCGGGTGAAACCGCGGGGCGCAGGGATATAAAAAAAACACTTTGTTTATTTATTGAACAGTAGTTTATGTTAGTGGGTTTGTTGTATGTTGATTTGTGATTCTGACATTTGTTATATAGTTACTCGTTGTAGTGTTGTGAAGAATAACAATATCAAACACCACTGCTCTCAAAACGGTAAACGAAAACATCGTGAGGAAACCGGCATGTCCTAGAACCAAAAATTCGAAGACATGTGACATCTACCAACCCGCACTGTACCCGCGTGGTGGATTACGGCCCACTCCCTCTCACAGAGAGGAGGCCTGTGTCCCAGCAGTGGGAACATGGGAACATTATAGGCTGATTATGGTAGGTATGATGATGATATGTAAGTAACAAAACTGGCAAAATCATAACATAACTGGCAAAATCTGGGAGGGGGGGGGGCAGATTTTGCCAGTTATGTTTAAGTGTTATGTGTAAATAAAAGAATAGTTATCTACAAACATGTATTCTTACAAAAGAAAGACTCCACTCAGTTTTATAGTACTCTACTACCAAACAGGCATGCATGGTCCGCAGCAGCCACAGCCACAGACGGGAACTCCTGGATAACTGCATCTCTTGGGACTGCATATCGCGGGCTCCGTGCAGCAGTAACAAGGGCACGGCTTGCATCGATTCGGCCGGCAGCAAGGAATCGCAACCTTCTCACAAAGAGGCACAGGTTTCGGCACCGGAGTCATTGGCTAGAAATAAAATATATGTTTTCTAAAGTCTAGTCTAGAAATAATATTGAAAAATAAACATTTTGTCACAGTGCCAAAGTATCATAATAATTGTGAAGTGGAATAATTTGACTAAAATCAGAATTCAAGGTTGTATGTGTGGAGGACATAAATAGATCGTGGGAGTGATACGAATGCTGGAAGTAGGTACCTTATCACATGGAGGGCAGGGTGGCAGGCATGGTAGGACCGGACACGGCGGGCAGGGGGCCGGGCACGGGCGGACCGGGGCCGGGCAAGGCGAGCACCCGCCTCCCGGGCACACTGAACAGGGCCTGAGGTCGTTGCAGGAGGCGACACAAGGCTTCGTGGAGTAGGGGTAGCAGGCCCCACACGGCTGCCCACTGCATACGCAAGGATCGAAACTGTAGAAAGGAGCACTCATTTTAATTTTACGCTTTTTATGTATTACAAAATAATTTAAAATTTCATAAAAAATATGTCATGACAAGTACAATTTTTTTGTATGAGATATTTTGTTAATGCTTGCTGATATTTATTTTGTTTCTATTTTTTTTTTCAGCGAAACCTGTTTCAGCTGTTTCACAACTAGGGGAAGTTTCAATACAAAAAGTTCCAAGCTACTAGATTACAGCGAATTAAGGGTAGTTCTTCAGGGACAAATTTTTCGATTTCTGTGGGTATATTTCTCTAACCAATTATCAAAACGGCATGTAATTTTTTTTTTGTACAGTTTAGCTTTATCCCTTACTGGGACAAATGATGTTTTTTAAATAATTGATGTCTAGGTACAAAATAAAAATATTTGAAGTTCGTTCTGATTCATATAACGCGTCCGTTTGCCATTTTCCGGAACAAAATGGTCGATGTCGCATTTTCCCTTTGATACATCAATATAAATTATAATTATATCGAAAGGAAATGAATTGTCCTCTTACAAAAACAATGAGTATTAGATAGAACTACGTCAGTCTATTTATGAATAAGTAAATAAGAAGTGTGAGAGTATAATACTGATTAATGTGGCGTAAGCTGCGCTTGACCGTACTTGGTCGGGTAATGATAATGAGAGTCTGGCTTCCCGCGCGGGGGGAAGCCAATCATGCAACGGACGTCCTAGAAGGTGGACGTGCGGCTGGTTGGCTTAGATCCCGGTGTTACGAAGGAAAACATCTGATTCATCTGTGTTTGGTTCAGGTGGCAGTCTGATTACAATGCCTACTTTATAAAATTTATTATATTGTTTTAAAACTTCAATCTGTGTTTCGTGTGATGCTTTTGGGTTATAGATTCGTGTAGAAAAATTAAAATAATGAAGTCTGTATGTGTGATGAGCAGTGATCGGAAAAAGGTGAGCTAAAAGTTCGAAAAAGAACAGAGACAAACTGGAGACGCCTTACGACAAAATATTTTTTTGGGGCTAATGTCGGGGGTTTCAACACATTTCTTAATTATAACTAAAATGAAATTAGTTTTATAACACTAATTTGACCAGTAATTTCACGTGTAAACGTTCAGTTTTACAATGCATGCATTACTTTTGTGACACTGGAGTAGTTTCGTGCTATGCGCATATTTTCATGCAACTAATTCTAACATGTAAATGCGACGCGAAACTATTGTCACGACAGCACCTGCGCAGAGTGGACATCTGGTATCTTCATCTGCCAATTCAGAGATTAACTGTGTTGCACCCAGATGCTTTTTTCAACCCATCCTCGAATCGACCAACGTCTTTTCTTCCGAGATAACCTTTTTTTAGGGTTCCGTAGCCAAATGGCAAAAACGGAATCCTTATGGATTTGTCATGTCTGTCTGTCCGTCCGTATGTTACAGCCACTTTTTTCCGAAACTATAAGAACTATACTGTTGAAACCTGGTATGTAGATGTATTTCTGTGAACCGCATTAAGGTTTTCACAAAAAAATAGAAAAAAACAATAAATTATAGGGATTCCCCATACTTAGAACTGAAACTCAATTTTTTTTTCATCAAACCCATACGTGTGAGGTATCTATGGATAGGTCTTCAAAACTGATATTGAGGTTTATAATATAATTTTTTTCTAAACTGAATAGTTAGCGCGAGAGACACTTTCAAAGTGGTAAAATGTGTGTCCCCCCCCCTGTAACTTCTAAAATAAGAGAATGATAAAACTAAAAAAAATATATGATGTACATTATCATGTAAACTTCCACCAAAAATTGGTTTGAACGAGATCTAGTAAGTAGCTCGCCGGTGAAAATTTAAAAACATATAATGGTACGGAACCCTCGGTGCGCGAGTCCGACTCGCTCTTGCCCGGTTTTCTAGATTCTATGGCTAAATTGTCCTTCTTGGAGAATCACAAAGTAAAGTTAGAATATAACTACCTATACAGGGTTATTTGTAAAACACCAGCAACCTCTTAAGAGGTCATTGTACTCATCATTACGAACAACTTTTACCATGGGACCAAACCTGAAATCGCGAAAAAAAAATCAGCTGTTCCCTACATTTATGTTCGTATAACTCGTCAAAATGTAGGGAACAGCTGTTTTTTTTTTCGCGATTTCAGGTTTGGTCCCATAGTAAAAGTTGTTCATAATGATGAGTACAATGACCTCTTAAGAGGTTGCTGGTGTTTTACAAATAACCCTGTATAACTTGACCAAAACTGAATTTCATCGTTGTTAGTTGGAAAATTCAGCAGAAGTCAATCAGAGAGCCAGGAACTAGCAAACTGCTTAAAAACAGCTATGTGTGTTAACGATCCACAGTGCATGATAGCAAATGATTATAATTATTAAATAATTATGCCAACGGATCTGCATTGGCATGCAAAAATTCAATAACCGCGCCATAGTTGGCCCATAAGCGATAATGGCTCCAGTTTCCGTAATCTTTGTCTGCCACTGTATCTGGCTGGCATCTTCTCGTACTTCTTGACATAAAAAAGTATTTAGACATATCAAAATTATAGTCACTACAGAAAAGTCAGCAAAGTCTAAAAAATTCAATAAAAGTGGAAAATAACACAAAAAAGAGAAAATTTATAAGTGATAAAATTAATTAAAACATTTGAAGATGTGCGCATGTACTTTTTGCCCCACCTGTCCAGCAATATTGCCTTGTGGTACAGGGCCTTGCACGTACTCATGTCCACCGCCATGCCCGTGCTGTCAGCCGTGCTGCCCGCCGCCGATGCCTTGCACGCCGTGTCCTCCGTGTAGATGTTGCCCAGTGTTCCGGCAATGCCCGGCGCCCGTGATCCCCGACCTCGTGCCGCCCATAGTGCCCATGTTGCCACCTTGCAAACCTCGCAGGTGTCCGCGTCCAGAACCTTGTCCACCTCCCCCACCTCCACCAGTTTGCTGCCCACCTGTGCTGCCATGCTGCCCACCACCGCCATGTTGTGACCCGCCACCGGTGAAATTCTTTTCATAATATTATCGAAATAAATATAATTTTATTTGTAGCATAGTTTAGTTTACTGGATAGCAGAATTTGACATAAATGTTTATATTTACTTACAGGTCTGTCGGTGCCCAGAACCAACACCATGTTATCAGCCGGTACTGCCGTGCTGTAACCCGCAGTGTCCCGCTCCTATCATACCTAAACAGCGTCCTATCTGCCCCCGGGCTCCTCCTTGCCCCTACCCATGCCTGCCTGTGTGCCGCAGCTGTTGCCCACATTGTGAACTTGACCCGGTGACACGACGAAGGCCATTAATAGTACATGACAGCCTGTTCCATTGTAGAAAGACTGGATTGCCTGGCGAGTGTTTCACAAGAACCGCCCCTAACGTGCGGTACCATGTTGAAAACTATGTGAGACAGGTAAGGATGTAGCTTCTATAGCTGATTCTCATGAAGCGCCTGAACTACTAACTAACAAAATATACTAATTTTGCCTTTTGTTATATTTCAGGGTCCTCAATCTGGTTGTTGGCATCCAGTCCCAGTTCCTCTAATTTAGCAAAGGTTTACTTTTTATGTGCAGTGTAGTCTGTGCCTTGTTGAACGGTAATGTGACCGAATTTTACAAGTAACGTTGGTGATGGTTTTGTATAAATATAAACTATTATAATAATATAATAGTTGTTTATTGAAATATGGCTTGTATTTTATTCTATTACAAAAAAAACCTATTACAATTTTTTAAATTAAATTGTTAAGGGTGTTGGTGCTTTTGATCCTTAGAATTTGATTAGCAAAATAAGTAGGAAATTCGTCATCAAATTGCAATCTTTGATACCTGCTTAAATTACCTATTATTTTGATGGAGTGCTTTTGTAATGTTCAACAAAAACAAAATAAAACAAATCTAGGAGGCTTTGATCTCACCTTGTTTGTTTTTGTAATCTAGGGGGCTTTTAAAATCGATCTAATCTACTAGGCTGAAAATCAAGCAGGTATTATTACTAATAGGTATTACTGATACAGACTGATAGGTACCTAATAGGATTCGAGGTTCGATGCCCTGCTCACCCTCTCCATGCTTACTGAGGTTCAACACTAATTTAAAGACACATCAGGGAACAGACTTACATGGTACCTACAGATCGAATGAATGAAAGTCCGAAACTGTATCCTAAATGAATTTATTTTGCTCACATCACTATTATCACTACAAAGTTTTTCAGTTTTCTTCACTTAACGTTACATGATCTGCGTGTTGCAACTGTAGATGTTGATGCAAGGGTTGACTGCGTAACATCTCGGCTGCGGCGGGCACTTGGTCTCGCACACCATCGGAGCACTGGGTCCACAGTACGTAGGAGAAGGAGGACTACACTGAAACGGCGGACAGGCCGGAGGACAGCAGCTAGGAGGCTGATAAACAGGCATTGTGTTTTTTTAAAATTAACTTGAAAATTTTGTTCAAAGATGGGTCGGTCAACCAAATGAAAACTGGGAATAGAATGCGCTCCTATTTATAAACATCAACAAGCCTACGAGATTTTTGGGAGAGTAATAGATTTTGCAGAGAAATCTAGTCAGCTGAGGGATTGACTCAATGACGACGCACCAAAGAAATAATGTCCGTAAGGATTGAGGAGCCACATCAGATTTTAAAAATCTGATCTCACCATTATTTAGCAGCAATGTAGCTTATTTTGCAGCACGAATTCTACATTTAGCAGCAAAATATATCACTAGTTATTTTAATGCAAAAGTGGCTCCTCAATCTAAACGTCTGAATTGAGGAGCCACCTGGAACTCGGTTAAGTAATAGATGAATATTTATGAAAATTGTGTATCATTTAGTAGCAATTTTGCATATTACCGTCTAAAAATTTAGCTTCTGTAGCGCTAAAATGAAAGAAAATACAATACTTTTAATATGGCTCCTCAATCTAAACTCAAGTGGTGAATTTCTATTGGATGTGAGCGATCAATTATTATATTCGACATATTGTTATATATATAGCAGGTGTTGTGTTTGTTTTTGCAGTATTAGGAGTAAAATAGTAAAACAGAGTAAATTTTGTATATGAACGCATTTTCTTTGGCTCCTCAATCCTGACGTTCTAATTAGAAATGTTTGACTGTAGCCACCTGAGATCTCAACGGAATCTAAAGCCAGAGATACTAACATTTAGCAGAAATAACTGCTAAATATATCTGCACAGTTCAGCAATGTATATATTTTGGATTCTGAAAAAACAATACTTAACTATTTTCTTGTAAATTCAGTGTGTAGATCTAATTGACACAAAATTTTCATAAATATTCATCTATTACTTAACGAGTTCCAGATGGCTCCTCAATTCAGACGTTTAGATTGAGGAGCCACTTTTATATTAAAATAACTAGTGATATATTTTGCTGCTAAATCTAGAATTCGTGCTGCAAAATAAGCTACATTGCTGCTAAATAATGGTGAAATCAGATTTTAAAAATCTGATGTGGCTCCTCAATCCTTACGGACATAGAAGACTCGTAGTCACACCAGATTATCACGATTCCTGCTGGAGTAACCATAGATAAAAAATACTAAATGTATGGAGTAACGTTTTTCCAGCAGGAAAATTCTAAACGAATGATCGGAGAGAAATATTGTGCATGAGCAAAGAGCTTATATTTGTGTAAAAATTTGTTCCAAATTACATTCCGAGCACGGCAGCAATGCTGCGCGACATTGCTGCGTCACATTGTTGCTGTAATCTCATATAACCTATAGAGAATTATATGGGGACTAGTAGTGCTGCTTCGTGCTGCCGAGATCGGAATCATACCTTATCACCGATTTTGACAGTGATGCAAACTCGGACTCAACTGTGAAAGGACTGCATTGCTGAGAGACTGCTAACGATGATATCGGCGACGGTTCCTTGATGCGGCTGGCTAATGGCTATGGCACTCGTTAAAACAATGGGCACCCAATAAAACCAAAACTATAATAATGAACAATTTTTATTGACACTTTTACGTAATACAACCAGATTCAATAACGACATGACGGTACAGAACTTTCACCGGACTAATGGACTTTTCAAGTTAAAATGTTTTCTCAGCATCATGATTTTAATGATAGCCGATTTCTATGACTGCTTTGTCGAATGCTGCAACAGGCATTGGCGGTTGGCCAACTGCTAACACGGCATCTGTAAAAAAAAAAACATTGTCAGTTTTTAATGTCGCAGTGCAGGACAAAGCCCCCCACTCTTCCTCTTCCACAAACATACGAAAATACTTATTTAGTTGACCCCATCGATTGCTCGCCCATTTGAAAGTAAGTCTAGAAGATGGCAATAAAATACCAGACCGTCCGTTATAAAACTCATGACTCGGCTCTTACAAACTTCCCATGTTTTCCGAAAGGGTTTGAATTATGGATAAATGGAAGATATTTTTTAATACAGTTGCTCAAAAAAGTAATTTAAAAAAATTAAACCGACTTCAAAAAGAAATCAACTCAAAATAATAAAATAACTTTAATTTCGGAAGTCGGTGTCTTGGGATCTGTATTTTAGTTTTTTGCCACCGACTTCCGAAATTAAAGTTATTTTATTATTTTGAGTTGATTTCTTTTTGAAGTCGGTTTAATTTTTTTAAATTACTTTTTATTTCGTAATTTTTAGTTTTTGCACTAGAATTTGACCAAGGTTTTGAGATGTTTTCCCTTTGACACTACACCCGTAGCTCGTATCAATACGCCAGGCCGTCACACTTACACGTATTAGTCCATATCTTGAAAATTACTGAACCGATTTTGATGAAACTTGCACTGTTCCCTAAGTTGAAGTAAATGTAAGCTAATAAAAAAAGAATGGTCAAGATCCGATTAATAGTTACGGAGATATGCGTGGACAAACATACATACATACATACGTCTATGAAATTTTGTATATTTGTTTGGAAGCCTTAGTAGATTGTCATATGTGAATATAATGCAATTCCAATAATATTACATACATACGTATCGAATTGATAACCTCCTTTTTTTTGAAGTCGGTAAAAAGTGGTGTATTGCAGGGAAGTATAGCGTTCGGGATGTGGGCTATTACATAATAGTGCATTTTTTTACCTTTCCCGAACTCGTGCGTCTCTTTCCCAACTGTCAAAATAATGTCTATTAAAAAGAAAAACCAACCATGAAGTTTTTACTAAAGAGTTTTTGTGATTCATACAAATACGTATATTTCTAATAAAAAGTAATTTAAAAAAATTAAACCGACTTCAAAAAGAAATTAACTCAAAATTATGAAATAACTTTAATTTCGGAAGTCGGTGTCTTGGGATCTGTATTTTAGTTTTATGCCACCGACTTCCGAAATTAAAGTTATTTCATAATTTTGAGTTAATTTCTTTTTGAAGTCGGTTTAATTTTTTTAAATTACTTTTTATTTCGTAATTTTTAGTTTTTGCACTAGTATTTGACCAAGGTTTTGAGATGTTTTCCCTTTGACACTACACCCGTAGCTCTTATCAATAAGCCAGGCCGTCACACTTACACGTATTAGTCCATATCTTGAAAATTACTGAATCGATCTTGATGAAACTTGCACTGTTCCCTAAGTTGAAGAAAATGTAAGCCAATAAAAAAAAAATGGTCACGATCCGATTAATAGTTCCGGAGATATGCGTGGACAAACATACATACATACATACATACATACATACATACATACATACATACATACATACATACATACATACATACGTCTATGAAATTTTGTATATTTGTTTGGAAGCCCTAATAGATCATCATATGTGAATATAATGCAATTCCAATAATATTACATACATACGTATCGAATTGATAACCTCCTTTTTTTTTTGAAGTCGGTAAAAAGAAGCTACTAATTTATTTCAATATCAGATTTAATGATTTAATTGAATGAGTTAGGTTTGGTTTCATTTCATTTCATCTCATTAAATTTCATTTTCATTTCATATCAATAAAAAAATATACTGAAGACTAAGCTGTATGGATAGTTCCCTTTGCCTACCAAAATGGGTGAAGAAAAAAAACTGAAGACATTTGTCGGAACTCTTTGCAATAACAGCCTTTCCGCACTTGTACAGTCGGAACAAGTTGCAATGACGGTTCCGCAGGTGTACTGAACGACTATTTTTAATACAGTTGCGAAAAAATGAAGCAATTTAATAAAATAATAAAAACACAATAAGCTCCGTAGAATATAAGCAGAGTTTTTTTTTCTTCACCCATTTTGGTAAGCAAAGGGAACTATCCATACAGCTTAGTCTTCAGTATGTTTTTTTTATTGATATGAAATGAAAATTACATTTAATGAGATGAATTAATGAAACCTAACCGAACTCATTCAATTAAATCATTAAATCTGATATTGAAATAAATTAGTAGCTTCTTTTTAGAAATATACGTATTTGTATGAATCACAAAAACCCTTTAGTAAAAACTTCATGGTTGGTTTTTCTTTTTAATAGACACTATTTTGACAGTTGGGAAAGAGAAGGCACGAGTTCGGGAAGGTAAAAATAGCCCACATCCCGAACGCTATACGTCCCTGAAATACACCACTTTTTGAGCAACTGTATTAAAATATACTATTTCACATTTCTATGGTTTGAATATTTGTCAGATTTTTTTTATTAGGTTTATTTTTTGACAAATTATTTCGGACTGATAAGATTGAACAATATTGAATTAAAGTTATACGACATAAGGAATGCGCTCACTGTTAAGGCGAGTCCGCGACGAGGCGCGTTACTATTTCTATAAATAATCAATTGATTTTAATGTTATCTTAAGAAAAGGGTTTAAACGAACAAGTTCAATGAAATTAAAATAAGTTTCAATATCGTAACGTCATTTTAATAATCACGTTTTAAGCCGATATCAGACGCTTCACTAATATAAAGGTTCATTTTCGTTTCATTCCACGTTCACACGACACCGACAAAATTATTTATGAATGAACGTTCATCAGCTCCTGTCATTACATTTTTCGATCATTTGGTAGGCAAGACAAAGATAGTGCCGAATTTAATTTTTAACTTTGGTAAAAAGCGCGGTTAACCGCTAGTGCGTAGGAGCGCTTACTATGTTCAGAGTGCTCAGACGTTTCACTTCGAGAAAGGTGCCGAATGAACAAAAAGTGACGCGTTTGATATCGACTTAACGATAGATGCAGCGCGCCTCAACGCCGACTCGACGTTTTAAGTGTGTGAGCGATACCCCTTGTAAGTGATCGCGAGCGCGGTGGCGCGTCACTGGATATGTGCTACTTGACTGTAAACTGTGACGAGGGAGCTTCCTCCGCAGCAGGGTCTGCAAGGACCGCAGCAGGGTCCTCGGCAACCGCCACATCCGCCCCTGAAACAAGATAACAGAAGCTTATGTTCATTCACGACGCGGATACGTAGGAGGGCAAGGGAAGCAGTTGCCCCCCCCCTGGACTTCGACCAAACCAAGTCCCAAAACTCCAAATTAGACAGTTTATAACTTCGTTGAAAAGTCTTTGTAATCCTCGAAAGAGGGCCCCCTGGACTTCGACCAAACCAAGTCCCAAAACTCTAAATTAGACAGTTTATAACTTCGTTGACAAGTCTTTGTAATCCTCGAAAGAGGGGGCACATTCTTGAGCTTAGGAAAAATGGGTGCCGAAGGTTTTTTTTAAAAGGCTTTCAAGGCTTGGGTCATAAAATAATGTTTCTCTGAAGAAAGGAGGGCCCTTCTTCAGAGAAACATTATTTTGCCCTGAGCGGAAACCTAGACCCGCGGCTGTGTTCACTACCAATTTGGCCTACAATCACTTAAAACCGTAGATCATGTCATGGAAAACTAGGTTAAAAAACTTTAGGGTGAAGCACTTTAGGCAGCCTGGAATACTGTGGGAGAAAAATCACAAGTTCGGCAGGCTGTTGCAATAAAATGGTTTACTCGAAATTGATGGACAAAGATAACGTCGTAGACCGGTATATAATATATATAAATAAAACTCACTGAATTGCGGACATAACCGATTGCAATTGGCCAATAACACCCATTCGGTTACACATTTTTGTAGATTTTGTATGTTATTTAATTTACAGAATCTCAGAAATTTTGATCCCCCAAAAGTATGATTGATAAAATTTAATACAAATTACAAACTGACAATGTGACACTTGAAAATGGAACTGTCACTTTTCTAGGAAGGCTGCTTCCTAGAAAAGTGACAGTTCCATTTTCAAGATTAGGCAGGAATATGTTTTTTTTCTAATGTGCCTGTATTATTTCACTAACGACTGCCTCTTTGGTTTAGTAATCCAGACGCGATTGCCGAGTGCCCGGGTTCGAACCCTAGGACGTGCAACGTGATTGATTTTATTTTATGATCATTTCGGAGAAGCAGGTCAGAGTTTAGAGTCTTTTTCTATATTCGTTCCCATGGGACTTATTAACTGGCAAAATAAACCTGGGTCAACTTCTCGTTGGGGACTACAACAGACGATGTATTCGTTTTTAACCGACTTCAAAAAGGAGGAGGTTATGCATGCGATGGCATTTTTTTAATATACCTATTATATTTTGTAAGTACACTTGATGTACACCGATTTACGTGATTCTTTGACTTTGTAGAGGAAGCCCGCGCGGTGGTCCCTAAATTTTATTAATTTAGCTTGAGCAGTTTTTGAGCTATAGCTTCAATAATAGATACCAGCGAATTTAATCTACTTTTTGTATGTTGATGATATTATATCTCCCTGTCACTGTTATTTACATAGCAAGTAGTGATTTATACATTTGTGTCCCGGGGTAGGTACTTAGTTATGCATTTGGTGAAATGTGAAGTACTTACAAAATAAAAAAATACCTACTTTAATTTCGGAAGTCGTTGTCTTTGATTTTGCATTATCATTTTTAACCGACTTAATTTGCCACCGACTTCCGAAATTAAAGATAATTTTCACTTTGTAGTGCTGAAAAAAAAATGGTAAGTACTTACACCTACCGATAAAAGAGTTCATAATTTATGTGAATCTTATTGACCAAGTACGAAAAATCGCCAATGTTTTTTTTTTTTAAATAATATTGTATTTACCTCTAATGAAACTAAAATTAAATAATATACCTGGATTTATCTACAGCAACAATTGTTATACGAGGGAGCGCACGTCGGATAGTGTGGTTTAACCTGGAAATAAGAAAAAATATAATTATACAATGTGTAACTGAAGTAATGCGCATTATGAAATTAGTTTGTTCAGAATCGTTTTCTGTCATTTGTAATTTTTTATCCTAAAAAGAATTAAAACTACGTAAATTAAATACCTACAGTCACAATACCGCTACTGTCAAAAAAAATGGACGGATGGATGGATAGCGCAGATTCGTAATGAGTGCATAGATTTGTAATAACAATTTAATAACAATGTTTTATACATAATAGTAAGCAATCAGTGTATGTAATGTAAATGTGATAATAACATAACTAGCTTCTGCCTGCGACTTGCGTCCACGTGAAATGGGGGATCCAGGGCCTCCCCCATTCACCTTTCTCCGGGGTGGAATTTCGAAAAACCCTTTCTTAGTGGATACCTACTCTTCACAAAGAACACACCCTCCAAATTTCATGTCTCTAGGACCAGCGGTTTAGGCTGTGCGTTGATATATCAGTCAGTCAGGACTTTGAATTTTATAAATTAAAAAAGATATTCTAATTATGGTATTCGGTGGTGTGCGTCAATTCCGGGGCATGTTGTAGTTAAGTATAACAAACGAATTTTTATTCAGGAAAGTGTTGACTGACATTATACCTACTACTGTAGGTATTCTCTGACCATGAAGAGTGGTGAATGACGCAGGAGGCCAAACAAACAAAAGAGACTGGAAAATTGATTTCAATGTTATGTTTGCGTGCTCAAGTGCGAAAAAAATACAAACATTCATCGTGTGGAATGTTTAAAAGCTAGGTAGGTTATAACTAGCATTTGAGCTCCTTTTCACACGTTCCGGTTGCCGGATAGTCGGTGTCTAGTACTCCGACACCATCCACCCATTCATCTATTGGCCCATTTATATGCCAGGTGAGCTTTAAGCATAACCATCCTGTAGCCAAAAATTCGATCGTGTAGTAGCGTGTAATCGTATATCGTGAGTCATCTCAGTTAAACGGCGCAAGACGAGGGGAAGACTGCGATGTCCGAGCTCAGCACCTTAAGGCGAAAACACCACCAGGGTAGCCCGCGAAATAATTTTTTTTTACGTTTTTTGCAATTTGCTGGTCAGTATTAAGTTGTACGTTGATTAAAATATGATTCGGGGCCGTGACAAATATGTATTTACAGAATTATAATCATTAAGACGTCATCAACACAACTCTCTCAGACCAAGTAATCCCCAAGAATGACTATTTCATGAAATCTTGACATTTGGGGATTATACTAACTTAACAAGTTGTATTACAGATTGTAATGATTATAATTCTGTAAATACATATTTGTTACGACCGCGAATCATATTTTAATTAACGTACAACTTAATACTGACCAGCAAATTGCAAAAAACGTAAGAAAATTTGAATTTCGCGGGCTACCTTAGCGCTTCCCCCTTAATTGCGGAACGCACTATCAATCACAATTGAAGGATATTGCTAATCCAATGCTTCATATTTTCGAAAAAATTGTCTGCCCAACAACGTAAATAACGCAATGAATTTTGTTGGGCTGTCAACGTGAAAGCCATTCCTATAGGTGTGTTACAGTATTAGGTACCCCGCAGGACAGCAACCAGTCATCCATTGACCACCGGGTATACACGAAGCCGCCGATCCGGTTGACGGAGCGTGAGAGAGTCGATGTGAAGTCACTAGGTAGGTACAGACGCCAGCACATCAAGCTACTACAATCTGTCATAATAGATTTTCAACTTTCGCTATAGCATTTTTAGGTTCAAAGTTGATTGGGAAAATTTGACAGTTTCGGGATGTTTGTGTTTGTCTGTACGTAATACCTATTTTTATCTAAGCTTTACAAAAACAAAGTGAAAGCAAATTAGGACGCCTGATTAAAATCCACACGCAAAGTTATTTGATTCATCGACTAATCTTCTTATTTTACTTCTTTATGTTTATTTATACGATGTACTGTATAGCTGCACAGGTCGATCGATCAGGTTAAGCTACGCTTGCCACGGTCGTTCCGTGGATGGGTAATCATCTTTACATACCGTAAGCAGTAAAGGACGTTAAGCCGTTGGTCCCGGCTTTCATTCTTAGATCTTTGACAGTCGTTACGGATCGTTAGAAGCCCGATAGTCTGACAACCACCCAAGGGATGTCGTATTACCCAGGAACTGGGTTGTGGAGGTCAGATAGGCAGTCGCTCCATGTAAAATACTGGTATTCAGCTACATCCGGTTAGAAGAAGCCCACCCCAAAATAGTTGGGAAAAGAGATGATGATGATAACGGTATGTATAATAGACTGTATAAGTGTATACATACCGGCCGTTCGTAGTTGATGAGTTGATACCGGACTTTCTTGTCCTGGTTGTTGAGCACCATGCCCGGCCAACTAGTTGGTCTGTAGTCAAAGGTACTGTCGTGCACGATGAGAGGCCGGCGAACCGTCCAGTTGTCCATTCCACATGGCAGACATGCTGGGCCCTGGGAGAAAAATAAATTATATTAATATTACCAGCCTATTATTAATCCACTGCAGGGCAAACTCCTGTTCGAAAGCATTGATCACCACGCTTCGTTTTCTCAAGACGGGTTGGCATTTCAGACTTCTATTAGTTAACTATAAGTCTAGGTTTCCTCACGATAAAATCATGGGAGACTAATGCTTGTGCAATCGTAGGTGATAGGAACTGTAATAGGAGTTTAATTGGGATAGATCATAATCAGGGCAGTTTTTTTTTTTAATATCGCCGTGGCCTGGCCCTCGAAACACACACTACCTACTAGATGCAGTTGGCCAAAAATAAGATTTTGTTGCGCATCTGGAAGGGCTCACCAAGTCATAGGCCTACTGTTCAAATATAACTAGTTACAGCGCTTTTTTTAATTACAGACGACTTAATTTCCTAATTTTGCCGACAATAAGGCGGATCACACACTACGACGCACCACGTAACGAGGCGCAGATAACGCGCCCCCGCGCGTGATTTTTACATACAAATTCGTTATAAACGCGCTTCCGCGCCCCGCTGCGTAATGCGGTGGAGTGTGCGAATCGCCTAAACAGACACAGAGTGCATAGCATAGTAGCAGCTGCAGCGTTATTTATTTAAGGTGAATGGGTAGTTGAGACCGCGAAATTCAAATTTTCTTACGTTTTTTGCAATTTGCAGGTCAGTGTCAGGTTGTATCTTGATCAAAATATGATTCGCGACAATAACAGGTACCTACCTACATATTTAGAGAATTATAAAATCATTAGAATCATTAATACATCTATCTAAGTTAGATTTCTACCATTAACACTTTTCCATAAGAGATTGGTGATTGGTGGTTGGTGGTAGAGATTGGTGGTTGGTGGTAGAAATCTAACTTAGAAAGATATATTGCCATGTATATCAAGATACTCTGAAATGCAAAATATTTATTTCGTTCGGGCGCAGCTATTGAACCATACCTTCTTGGTAATCGCGAAAAAAGCTCAAAAGAAGGATGTCTCTGAGCTACCAAACCCATCAGGTGCTTGGTCTACCTATATCTATAGATAGAGCTTTTCACATGCGAACAAGTCGCGCGAACAAGTCGCGCGAACAGTCGCACGATCTATCGCGGCACAACTTACAACAAAAACTCGTCGTCATTATTTTGAGAGTTGCTGAGTGAGGAGTCGCAGCGTGAGAAGTCGCTGCTGTGTGCAGAATCATGCGCTACCTGATAATGTTATGCTACGTTCACACGCGCGCGTTCAACTCGACATTCAACGTGCACATTCACATTCCCGAGCGTGTAAACGGTACGCCCGAGCCACAGTATAAAGATCATACAGTATTGTAACTCGGCCGTAACCTTGAAATAAATGCCTACAGCCGCGCGGTACGTAAACATGCGATAGGGCTGCCCGCCTCCAGCATTTTAATTACATTTGCCTACTTTGTGTTTCCATTTAGTTTTGTTATTGTATTTTACTGTGTGTACATAAATATTATTAATAAAAACCACGTCTTTACTTTGAATTATACAAACTAACAAAACAAAACACACATGCCCCGAGGTTTTAACACAAGCGTACCTACCGTATAATGATTCATGACCCGCCTATAACTACTAATTTCACTCATGTCTATCACTTACCTTTACTCAATTCACTTTATTTATTAATCCAGACATCTTTTTTTTCGGGAGATAAAAGGAAATACTTATCCATTAAAAAGACACATTATGTACCTACCTACCTACTAGTAAGTAAAATTATTTTATAGTCTTACCTTTCAGAGTTTCCTGGTAATTTAAAAAAGAGTTATCTCTGGATGCGTTATTGACGAATTCATGCAACCAAAAACAGCACAATATAGCCTACTCGTCATATTAAATATGTACTTACTTCAATTTATTTTTAGTGAAAAAATCGCGATTATTGTTAAAAAAAACAACACACCGTCCGTTCGTCACGCGGCACAGTCGCGACTGTCTGCATACCGAGCGCATTCCGAGGTCGAGGCGCGTAGGTATAGCTCGCGTTTCGTCCGTTTCTATGAAGTCGAAATACTGTATATCTTTATACTGTGCCCGAGCCCGTAAACGCGCCTGTGAACGTGAAT
Organism: Oligia fasciuncula; assembly: GCA_963082905.1. NCBI lineage: Eukaryota > Metazoa > Arthropoda > Insecta > Lepidoptera > Noctuidae > Oligia > Oligia fasciuncula. The sequence continues at coordinate 11,338,234 of OY720387.1, forward strand.
GCCGCGAACCGGGCGAGTGTCGGTTTTTTGGCAAAGTTCAAAGGATGAATGTGCGGGTAGACATGTGCGCCGCGCCGCGCTGATGACCGCCGCCGCCGCCGGTCAGGGCTCGACGCCGCTGCCCGTCGGCGTAATCGGCGTGATTGGCGCGAAGATTTCAAGCTATTAACGAGGTCGATAAGTATTTATCGCTACACGGAACGGATCGAGTATCATTTCTGGCTAGCTACACCCGTCGCGTAGTTAAAAAAGAACATTTGTGTTCTCCATCTCCCACATCAACGATAACGAGCACTGTTCAGGCCGAATCTTCTTCTTCGTCTTCTCGACTCTTCCAACTCTCCTTAAAATATGGAGCTGGAAGTGGAAGCTATTCCGCTGAAGATCAAAGCAATGATTTCATCGAAACAGAGTGTTGGAAATATTTTGTTGGGTGCGATCCCCGCGACTATTCTACGAATGACATAGATGTACTAAAATACTGGAAAGACCGGCAATCGTCATTCCCTTATTTATCAACTTTAGCCAAGGGTATTTTGTGTGTTCCAGCGACAAGCACACACAGATATTTTAGTAGGTATGTTTTTCTGTAATCGCGTACCTTAGTTTTAGTTGTGACTGCATTACTTACATTATTCTAGTGCCATTGATTGATTGTTACCCTCAAAAATACTGAGTTTGAAGTTAATAAATATTTTCTAAATTTTTTGAAATTTGATTTTTTGACGCCGTGTACGCCGCCGTTTACGCCGCCGCCGGCCATTTTTGACCTCTACGCCGCCGCCGAAGATTTTGGCATCGGCGGACATGTCTATGTGCGGGCACCCGGTGACTGTTTACACGCGCGCGGGCAGTCAGTCTCTCACAGAGTACATTATAGTATACTGGTCTCTCTCGCGCTTTCGTGACGAGTGGATCTTCTTTGCAGTCTTTTTCTCCGTCGTTCATCATTTTGTTTCTTTTTCCAATAAAAATAAGTTAAGCCAAAGGATATGGCAGCAACAACACCGAGATCCTCGCTGCCCGCCATGCTGGCACTGACTGACACGACGGCGTGCGTGTGAACAGCTTGAATTTTCGCCGACCTGGGGCGGGCTGCATGCCGCGCAGCCCGCCAGGCAGCCCGCCGGGCTGCACGGCGTGCATGTGAACATAGCAAAGTACATAATTTTTTAACTTACACTGATAGGGATGCAGGGAATATAAGTAGGGGGCTCCTTGTAACTTGGTAAGCGTTGAATTGGGCTGCACATTGTTTTGCTTGTTATTTAAATACTTTTATAATAATTTGTAGTTATAAATATTTCTTTGGATTTTCTGAATTTTCTCACTGGTATTTTCCTATTTTCACATCGAATTTATTTATTTTGTGACAATTGTTTGAAAGATGTCATGTTAAATTTTCTATAAAAAAATAATTAGTACCGTACTGGCAGTAATAGTATAATGGTCTCTGCACACAGAAGGCGCGGCGCGGAGGGATGGGACGGCGACGCGACGCTGAGCAGTAGATATTGTAATGTACTAGATATACCTATACGTACTGGCAGTCATTATAATGGTCTATGCACACAGCGGGCGCGGCGCGGCAGGACGGGACGGCGACGCGACGTTGAGCAGTTGTAATGTACTAGATATTACGGACGACGCCACACAGAGCCGTCCCGCTCGACGCGACGGTAACCGTCGCGCCACGCCGCCGCCGCGCCGAGCGGGAATACAAGTCAGAAGCGGCGGCGCCGGCGGGGCGGGGCGTGGCGGGATGAACTTAGCCACGATGGTTTACGTATTGTACGTGTACGTGTTCACGCTCCGCCGGCAGTGTGACTACCACACACTGCCGGCGGAGCGTGAACACGTCCCGTCGGACAGGACGGAGTGTGAATGTGATTTTGTATTGTTTTACAAAAATGGATGTCGAAAAACTAATCGAATGTGTTCGTGCTCACGTATGTTTGTACCATTTGGGCCATAGGCAGTATAAAAACACTGTTCTTAAAAATTAACTTTGGGAATCTATAGGAAGAGAGTTTAATCAAAGCGGTAAATTACAGTTTTTGACGAATGAATCGCGTCGCGACACGGTCGGCGTAAATGGGCGCGTCGGGACGGGACGTGATCGCACCCGCAATGTGACCGATGCCGCCGCGCCAGCGCAGCGTCGCCGCCCCGCCACGCCGCGCCCCGCCTCGCCGCGCCCCGCCACGCCACGCCGGCTGTGTGCAGAGACCTTTAAAACCACGAGCAGTTTAGAGCCCGAACACACGATACCACAACCACACCACAACTACAACCACATCAAAACGACAACAAGTGGACGGGCGCTACCAACCACATCAAAGCCGGACATAATATGTCCGGCTTTGATGTGGTTGGTAGCGCCGCGATATTATCGCAAACAGGACGGTCTGTCTGTCTGCTAGCTAACACTAGCCACAACGTAACCACATCGCAACTATTAGCGACAACGCAACTGCAAGAAGTCGCAGTGACACTATGACATCTGATAAGCGTCCATCAGTCGACTGATTGACTGACTGACGTCAAATATATTGATTTTTGTCTTCAATCATGCAGTCACTAAGTTATGACTGAGCGTGTAATGGCTTGCTGTCACTCACGCATCAGTCACTCGTCAGTCAGTCGTGATTTGAATAGCAAAGGAAGATTTTTCGTCTTCGTTTTGCTGGCACGACAGTTATTTAAATTTTGTTGACCCATAGTTTGCCAGTCCCACGGCGTTATCGGTGGCAGCACAGAGAAGAAGCTTTATTAAAACGGCAAGAAGTATACCAACCAACCGTAGATTATGTCAGCACGTCAACACGTTTCCTAAGGCTGGCCGCATACGCTCGGTTTCCTGATTCGGTTTCCGGATCAGGAATTCAGATTCGGAAACCTGAATGCTTCATTTACATACAAAATGTTCAACAAGGCGCACACGTCTTTAGCATTTCCGAACGGAAAAAACCCCACGTTCGTTTCGGAATTCGAAAAAACGGATGTTTGCGCTAGGCACACGGAATTCCGAATCTGAATTCCTGATCCTGAAACCGAATCAGGAAACCGAGCGTATGCGCCCAGCCTTAAAGATATTGCAAGGACACACGCAACGCAGCATGCGTTGCGTGTGTCCTTGCTTGTGTCCTTGCTTAACTTTATTAATATCCATGTTCTACAGCCGGATTTTGGACTCTGACTGAAGATGTTCCTGACTGATCGTCTAGGCATCGCTTCAGTCTTGCTTCATTCCGTGATCATAGATTAATCAAATGCTGTCAGTCAAAACGACATAGTTATGTTTTCTATTTCAAGAACGACTTTTCGGTGCTTGTAAGCATTCCATTGTTCTGTAAAATAATTACTAATTTCATGTTTTTACTTCTCTCGCCAACTGCGCTCCACACACTGACCTCCATGATTGAGACAATATTCGAGTAAATAAATTATCTATTGTGTGGAATAGGCTTTACTAAGTTTTTAATACTGGCTGAAAACACATACCTTTGTAATCTTTTTTAAAGCCTGGCGTTCTAAAACTCAAATTTAAAAACGACATCGACACTACTCTGTCAGAAATTAATCAGTTTTTACAAATCCACCGTGTAGTACACATCAATATAAAAATTAATAAAAAAAGTAGAAAATACGCGTAAAATATAAAAACAGTATCTTTTAAGAAAAACATTGAAAAATATTTTTAGGATAATAAAAACAAGTAAACTTTTCGCCATAACTGTTGGAATATAATAATATTATCACCGTCGGTGAAGCTTTGATACTACTATATTTTATTATTTTGCAATAGACATTTCAAACTACTCATTAAAATGTAAGTTGGTACTTGTATTATCATTACTCGTTTCAGGCGAGTGCTCGCCCTTGCGCACTTTTGTCCTGAAGCTCGGCACAGCTTTGAAGCTCCCCTAAGGCCGGTCGCATGCGTCCGGCGTCCGGGCGGGGGTAAATCGTCTCTAAGCGCATACGTTCTTATATTTTCAGTTCGGAAACCCTGACGGAAAATATAAGAACGTATGCGCTTAGACGATTTTTTATGAAATCCGTGCATTCAGGGTCTCCGAATCTGAATTCCTGATCAGGAAACCGGACGTATTGGACCGGCCTACATCCTAATTTTGGTTCCTAGTCATTACATGCCTATGCAACACATGGGTTGTTCGCGGGGTTTCTGCAAGACTGCTTTTCCAACAACCTACAAGGCGACAGTTTTATTGTCAAAACTGGCGTAATCACCTCTATTTGGTGTTATTTTTCCAGGTGTGGCGGTTGTGGTGGATGCGGTGGCTGCTGCGGCGGCTGCTGCGGAGGGTGCTGTGGTGGCTGCGGGCCATGCTGCGGCGGTTGCTGTGGCGGTTGCTGTGGCGGTTGCTGCGGCGGGTGCTGCGGATGCGGTTGTCCCAAGATATGTATACATACGCGCTGCACGAAGATTTGTTAATGTGTTATTTTGAGATATTGCAAGGGCCGCCAGTAACGAGTTCTCCGGAAATGCTGAGATATGACGTCTACTCGCAGCATAGCTGGAGTACCGTATCCAGTAGCGTCCACCAGTGCTGTGACACATTGTGCTGTAATCAAGTGGAGTTTATTAAAAGTTTTGGGTTAATTTTATATGCTGTATTTTATTTCCTGCGAATGTGTATGTATAGATCGCGATGGCAAGAATTAAGCGATGTAGACTGTATGCAACGGGCTTTCACAACTTGAAAGTATGCCTTTGTGATTGTTAAGATTGTGGGCTGGTATGCCTCGTGTGAGGACTTGCTTTGCTGTAGTGTGCCTGAGCCTGTGACGCTGCCCTCGGAGGGGGGCTTTCACAACTTGAAAGTATGCCTTTGTGATTGTTAAGATTGTGGGCTGGTATGCCTCGTGTGAGGACTTTCTTTGCTGTGGTGTGCCTGTGCCTGAGCCTGTGACGCTGCCCTCTGAGGGACGCTGCCCTCTGAAGGACGCTGCCCTCTGAAGGACGCTGCCCTCTGAGGGACGCTGTGAGGACTTGCTTTGCTGTGGTGTGCCTGTGCCTGAGCCTGTGACGCTGCCCCCTGAGGGACGCTGCCCCCTGAGGGACGCTGCCCCCTGAGGGACGCTGCCCCCTGAGGGACGCTGCCCCCTGAGGGACGCTGCCCCCTGAGGGACGCTGCCCCCTGAGGGACGCTGCCCCCTGAGGGACGCTGCCCCCTGAGGGACGCTGCCCCCTGAGGGACGCTGCCCCCTGAGGGACGCTGCCCCCTGAGGGACGCTGCCCCCTGAGGGACGCTGCCCTCTGATGAACGCTGCCCTCTGAGGGACGCTGCCCTCTGAGGGAGGCTGCCCTCTGAGGGACGCTGCCCTCGAGGGAGGCTGCCCTCCGAGGGACGCTGCCCTGCCCTCTGCCCTCTGGGAGGCGGGTTTTCCTGGGTGTATGCCACTATTTCTATTAGGTATACTGACCGTAGCGTTTCTGAGTAAAGCCGCAATTATATTTAGCCCACGCTGCGTGTCGCAACGCCGTGGGTAAGCTATCGGTTACATACATTTAGTACTAGATTGATTACATTAGTCCCGTCCCGCCTGTCGCAGAGCCTACTGACGCCACGCAGACCGAGCGATTTCGATCGGCGCGGGGTCTGTGGTGGGGTTTGTGAGGCTGAGAACTCACGGAGCGATTTTCGCCCGCGTCCGCTGCGGTTGCGGGCCCGCAGCTTCTGTAGAATGCAAATATTTATATAAAAAATTAAAGCACATTTCACGACGCGTTTTACGCCCGCGGTGTTCGCGGTTGTATGCGGCTCCCGCTGTACCGGCGGGCAACTAGTAGAATCGCGCGGGCCGCGGTTACCCGCAGCCTCGGCGGGTGGCGCCCGCGCGCTTTGCGATCGGTTGGCGTGTGTGTCCATGGCGGTCTGGACCTCAACTGATCGTTAACCGCCCGTCTTGCAATCTTGCGATCATCGCCCGCCACGTTTGCGGGCGATGATCGCAACCGCGGCGGCCGCGTAACCGCGCGAATAACCGGTCTCGTGAGTTTTGAAATAAAACCGCAGATCCACGACCGCGGCGGTTGCGGGCGAAAATCGCTCCGTGAGTTCTTAGCCTGACGCGTCAGCCCAGTCGGGTCTAGTCTATGGCTAAGTTCAGATGAACGCGCGACGACGCGCGGTTGGCTCGGCGCGCGGTTTAAGATTGTAACAAATCAATGTTGTTGTGTACATGACCGCGCGATGTTGACCCGCGCGCCACGCCATCTGAACAGGTGAATCGCGCGGCAGCGCGCGTCGTCGCGCGTTCATCTGAACTTAGCCTAATAACGCGTGGGCACGCGCAGACAGCCATAGACTGCAGACAGCCGAGTGGCGACGTAGAACAGTGGACGTGTATTAAAAATGTCAGACGAATTAGATGAAGTATTTATTAAGACCTCTTGAAGTATTTATTGGATGTACCCAATATCTCCTTTTCTTTCTTTCCTTTTTGAGTAGGCTTAACATGAGCAGGTATGCTACATTTTCTTCAAAATCCGTATCCGAGTCTGAAGAAAACATTGTAGACGTTTACTCCAAAGGCTACCTGTACGAATTTTCGTGAGGCCGCGCGATTTTCGTGAGGCCGCGCGGCGACACGACACGCAAATTTAATAACCCGCCGTTGCGTCAGGCAGCGTGACGACACGCGGCGTGGGCTAAATATAATTGCGGCTTTATGCTGACCGCTCAGCGCTGACGGCTCATACGTTTCGCTGTCAGCGCCGACGATCAGCGTGCGGTCAGCGCGGACTCTAAAACTGAGTGACGCTGCCCTCTCTGAGGGACGCTGCCCTCTGAGGGACGCTGCCCTCTGAGAGACGCTGCCCTCTGAGGGACGCTGCCCTCTGAGGGACGTTGACCTCGGAGGGTCGCTGCTCTGGCTTCTAATTAAATATTCATAGATAGTGCTGCCATCTGTGTGGTTACAGAAACCATTTTCCGACTCGTAGCACCAGTATTTAGCACGCACGCGGTAGGTTGTAGGTCGCGAAGTTCAAACATTAGGACTTCATCCCTGTCTACATATTCTTCGAAATCGTATCAGTGATTGTGTCACTGACTCTGGCAGAGCCACCAACAGGGATTTTAATTTTCATAACACAAAAATTTGTCGCTAATTAGTCGAAATTTGTCGCCAAATATCAGAATTTGTCGGTCACTGGTTCAAAAGATATAAGGGTTTATAGGTGGTCGATCTGGAGAGAATCTCCCCAGCAGGGCCACATTTATTTCTCAAAAACTAGGGCACCTAGCGAAGATCTGTTTTCTCCCATATTTTGTCGTCAATTAGTCGGAATCAGTCGCCAAGTCACAGATTTAATCGGGTCTAAGTTTAGGAGATATAATGAGTTCAATTAGTAAGGTATAGTCCATATATCCGTAATCCAAGAGCTAGTCGAAGAGTTTTTTCGTGAACTCTTCGATCTAGCTCTTGGACTATACCTACACCTGTAAACCCTTAGGTATATCTTTTGAACCAGTGACCGACAAATTCTAATATTTGGCGACTGATTTAGACTAATTGGCGTCAAAATATGGGAGAAAACAGATGTTCGCTAGGTGCCCTAATTTTTGAGATATAAATGTGGCCCTGCTGGGGAGACTCTCCAGATCGGCCACCTATAAACCGTATATCTTTTGAACCAGTGACCGACAAATTCTGATATTTGGCGACAAATTTAAGGTCTGGTAGTCTTTAAGTCGTGAAGTTCAAACATTACGACTTCATTCATATTACTGTCTACATATTATTCTGAACTCTTATAGTTTCGTCATGTCCGTCTGTCTGTCTGTCCGAGGTTTTGCTAAGAGACCGTTAGTATTAGAAAGCTGTAATTTTGTAGGAGTGTGTATATCAAATACGTCGACAAAGTGGTGAAATAAAAATTTGGAAAATATTTTTTTTTAGGGTAGACCCCTACATGTGAAGTGGGGATGAATATTTTTTTCGTCGTGTACCCCATTGTGTGGGGTATCGTTGAATAGGTCTTTTAAAATGATTTAGGTTGCAAAAATCATTTTTCGATTTAATGCTCCATTTACGAAATATTAAACTTTAAAGTGCAAATTTTTGTTCCAGTATGGCGCCCCCCCCCCTCTAAAAGCTAAACTGCTGACTTGAAGTTGCTTGTTTATGACGGGTAAAGACTTGCATTCAAAATCAAAATATGAAATAAAAAATCCATAATAAATTATCATAAGTTTCACAATACTGCCGCTAGATGGCGCTGTACCAACGGGTAACACTTTCATTTGAGTACCTCTATAAGTCACAAACGAACTTTTTGTGAATTCAAATAATAACTTGGCAGCAATCATACTCTTATTTTTTAGCTTTACAAGGAAGAAAGTGGTTATTATTAGTTAATGTCTAATCTGTTTATATAATTATCTTCGAAAATCAATAATTTTGTTGTGTTTAGTATCGCTATTCGATAACAGATGGCGTTGTGCCGTGACGTCACTTTTGTAGATCGCGGTGTTAAGATTTTCTTGCAAGGTATGACCTCCGTGGTTACGCTACGAATTAAAGTTTTGTTTTACTCTGGAAACCCTTGTCATATATTGTTATTATAATATAACCGTTAACTCCTAATATCACTATTACATATATTCATTGTATTCAGAATAAAGAACAACAGAATCGTACTATATTGTGAGAACCCTACACTGTGCGTCGCCCGACACGCTCTTGGCCGGTTTTAATAATGTACAGACGCGAGCAGGTCAACCTACCCAAAACTGTCAGATTTTCCCAATCAACCTTGAACCTTATAATTTAGCAATAAAGTCGTAAATCTATTAAAGAAATCTGACAGATTGTAGTAACTTGATGTGCTGGCGTCTGTACTTAATCATGTGCAAAGTCACGGAAACAGCTAGTAGAATATAATCCAATAACAAGTTATTTTTTTTACTTGTTTTCTACTTCAGTCAACAGCTGTACGACAGCTTAGGTTTATTTATTTATATATCCATTTATTTCAGGCACCAAGGCCCATATAAACACGTCATGCTTCCTGGCGGAACCACCTTTACTGTAACAAGTATAAGTTACATGAATTCTATGGAATTTCTATAAAATTCTAGTACTATTGAAGCTTATACGTTTACTCATTTAGGCGCTGTGATATTTTTTCGGGTTTTCAAAAAAGCGCGATATCTTGAAAATTATAAATATTTTCTTGAATCTAATTCTGTCACAAATAAGCACAAATTAAGGGCTACTCGTGTATGTTTATTCCACAGGCGCACATATAATGGTTTTAGAGATACACGACTCTGCAAAACGTCACTCCAGCAGGAAATGCAATATAAAAAAAAACCTGAAAACGCACAAATTATATTTTCAACGCACATTTTTGCACAAATATAAGCTCTCTACCCATGCACAAAATTTCTCTCTCTGATCATTCGTTTAGAATTTTCCTGCTGGAAAAACCTTATACCGCATTTACACAATCGTGCTCGCTATTCGCCTCGTGGCTCGACGAACCATGGGCCTTCGCGAACTACTGTTCACACATTCGCGGGGTGAAGTATTTTCACAACGCGAGCCACAACGCGAGCACGCGAATCGCGAGGCGAGCCACGAGGCGAATAGCGAGCCCACTGTTTACACATGCAGGTTCGTGATTCGGTTCGTGGTTCGCCTCGTGGTTCGCGCGATTATGTAAATGCGGCATTACCCTAGCAGGAATAGTTTTTCGTTTTTTTTTTTTCAAAACGACAAAGCGCAAACAATTATTTGGCGCACATTTACAGCAGATTACGCTAATTATACGTTCCACTCTTAACACTCTAGGAGCTACTTTCCTGCTGGGGTAACGTACACGTAAAGGAGGAGGTTGTGTGAGGAGGGTCGCTGCCCCGTCTGTGTGAGGCTGAACCGTCTGTGTGAGGGTCGCTGCCCCGTCTGTGTGAGAGGAGGGTCGCTTCTTCGTCTGTGTGAGGATTGCTGCACAGTCTGTGTGAAGAGGGTCGCTGCTGCCCCGTCTGTGTGTAAAGAGGGACGCTCTGCCCCATCGTGTGTGAAGAGGGACGCTGCCCCCGTCAGCGTGTGAAGAGGGTCGCTGCCCCGTCAGTGTGTGAAGAGGGTCGCTGCCCCGTCAGTGTGTGAAGAGGGTCGCTGCCCCGTCAGTGTGTGAAGAGGGTCGCTGCCCCGTCAGTGTGTGAAGAGGGTCGCTGCCCAGTCAGTGTGTGAAGAGGGACGCTGCGCAGTCAGTGTGTGAAGAGGGACGCTGCCCCGTCAGTGTGTAAAGAGGGACGCTGCCCCGTCAGTGTGTAAAGAGGGACGCTGCTCCGTCAGTGTGTAAAGAGGGACGCTGCCCCGTCAGTGTGTGAAGAGGGACACTGCCCCGTCAGTGTGTAAAGAGGGACGCTGCCCCGTCAGTGTGTGAAGAGGGACACTGCCCAGTCGTGTGTGAAGAGGGACGCTGCCCCGTCAGTGTGTGAAGAGGGACGCTGCCCCGTCAGTGTGTGAAGAGGAACGCTGCCCCGTCAGTGTGTGAAGAGGGACGCTGCCCCGTCAGTGTGTGAAGAGGGACGCTGCCCCGTCAGTGTGTGAAGAGGGACGCTGCCCCGTCAGTGTGTGAAGAGGGACGCTGCCCCGTCAGTGTGTGAAGAGGGACGCTGCCCCGTCAGTGTGTGAAGAGGGACGCTGCCCCGTCAGTGTGTGAAGAGGGACGCTGCCCCGTCAGTGTGTGAAGAGGGACGCTGCCCCGTCAGTGTGTGAAGAGGGACGCTGCCCGTGAGAGGGTACAAGTAATAAAAGTACGCAAGTACGCTTATTTATAGTAGTTTATTTCCACAAAACGGCACGGGAGTGCATACTTAGAAGACATAAACATCTGAGGCGTCGTTGCGCCATCTTCAACACGAGACACCATGGCTTGTCTGCGCGAAGTGGTGCAACTCTGTACCACTAGCAAATCTTCGTACAGCAGGTGTAGATTGTGATGCAAGGGCAGCAGCATCCACCGCAGCAGCCACCGCAACAACCGCAACCTCCGCACCTGTAAAAAACGGAACAATGTTTCAAACATCTGAACGACAAGTACTACAAACGATATCTTGCATTGGAAATTCAGACGGGCAGACAAGACTCTTGCTATGCTCAGATAAATTGCTCTGATAAGTCGGCAATTTCACAGAATATTAGCACAATACTCTTTTTAATGGATCAACCAAGTAGTGATAATTATCTCTGCGACAAATCCCGTCCAAACTTTGTTAAACTTACATTTTCCTTTGGTAGGTAAATAGTATTTAAACAAGACTAAAATAGGTCGAAAATAGAAGTTGTGGAAAGTCACTATTTTTTTCAGTAATTTTTTTTATAAAGATTAAAGTTTTTTTGGGACTTTTTATTGATGTGTGTATTACGCAAGCGATTTGATTGTACTACCCTTTCTCACAAAAGTACTTCTACAAAATACCTCGGATGCCGTTTGAATAGAGAAGAAAATACATAAATTCGAGATTTATTTTTAAAATATTATTTATTAATTGACAGTACCATTCTAAGTAAATATAATTTCAAACTGAAAAGAGATCATAATATTAAAACAAGGTGGTCGAGGTCGATCGATTTTTCACTTTTTTTATTTAGCAGTTTCTATTAACCAACAAATTATGGACACGCCTTAAAAATATATTGTATTTTCTCATCATAAACTGGCATCAAATTCTAACGTGAAACATTGCGTAAAACTAAAACTTTTAAACCATATTTTGATAGTGGAAGGAGTTACATAGCATAGCATCAGTTTAATATTGTAAAGTTCAAATAATTATTAGATATACAAGAAAAATGAAGCTATATTTTTGTGAAGACGACGATTGCGCCAAAACTGCCAAAGCTAGGGTTATATGCATAGAGTATGATGGTGACATATCGTGCTTTGAGTTGGGTGACTTACCACCACCTCCGAATGACCCCAAAGAACTCGGCATTGTATTTCCATGTTGCGTTAAAACAACAAAGGCACTTAACGAAAATCCATACTCAATCATGAAGCTACACAAGCCGGACACAAAGCATCGGAACAAAAATGTTTCCTACTTAAAGCAAGCGAAGTCGAAAAACAACATAAAAACTGTTGGTTCTGAAGAATGTGCGTTTCCTCTAAAAATAAACAAACCTAAAGAAGACTGTATTCTCTACGTCTTCGATAAAAATGGATTCAACAAAGCTATTAGTTATGCCAAAGCCAATGTTGATTGTAAAGATACAGCAGAACTAAAAGGAGACAAGAGTGGAAATCGGAACGTAAAATCTTCAGATAACAGAAAAGAACGATTGTTTAGCGCATCTTTGAAGGCTGGATCTCTCCGTGCATGTAAAAGTCGTGAATTAAGAGGAGGTGTCCTCTCTACCGACTGTTTCTGCCTCCGGAGAAATGGACTGCAGTATGACTGTCGCAGAACTGGCTGCCAGAATAGTCCGTTGTGTTCCGTTCTACCAGCACCTGTTTGCGAGCCATCGCGAGTTGCTTGCATTACTCATTGTGCTAACCCACACGCCGAGGAATTAAGTAGTATTTGCAAGTTACGTCCCTGGTAGCCAGGGGTAGTGCCCTGTATAATACTAGTCTATTATCTATCTACATACTTCTAACGAAAGCCAATATATTATCAACAAATCTTTCGTACGGTAACATTCTTCTTCGTATGTCAAACACATGAGATGCACGTTATTTATAAAAAAATCGAAACTTTCGTTATATGCTAAAGGTTGTACGCTCGATAATGCAGTTAATATGCAGCTTAATGCTTTTTTGAGGACCAAATATGAGGCAAAAAATCAAACATAAAATCAGTTACTGCTAGACTTTTCAAATACAATGGAATCCAACCCCGAGTCTGCTGCTGGTTTCTTTTTGCGATCCTGGACCATCACCAGTGACCAAAATAATAATAAAATAATGACATGTATTTTTCTACTACTGGACGTGTATCTATGAAGTCTTCTTTCAAATAAGTATTGCCTCATTAGAAAAAATACAGCAATCCTGGCACAAACAGAATATTCAAAAAAGGAATAAAAATATGGAAACTACACAAAAGAAAAAAGGTATTGACAGAAGAGATCTTCACTTCGCCTAGTTCAGATGTACTTTTTATAAGAAAAATTTTGTAAAGTTTCATAAAATATAATATTAACTAAATTCTTGTACTATTTTCATGTAACTAATATAAAATACTAAAAAATAACAAAAAATTAAAAATCCATCCTCCCCACCGTTTTAAAATCTATAAAACGGGCCCGTATAATAACTATACCCGTATAGCTATATCCGTATAACTTTCAAGATGTAAGTATTTTCAGTTTATGAAAAGATCTTTGTTACAAGCATTGTAATCAGCAAGTAAAATGCTACTTTATGGCCGTTATTACAAATGCTTCAATTTGATTTTAGGTGTTCTCCGTGTGGTCCTATGGTTTGCTACAAATATGAAGACTGTGGTCCCGCGGTAAGTAGGCTCGCTGAACTTGAATAATATGACATAAATCGTGATATAAAATCTAATGGCCATATCAATGTTCAGCTACAGTGTCTCCCGCGATCTGCGTTCAAGCGCAATGGACTGCAAGATTGCCAGTTCTTCCAGCAGGGCTCTATTCGGTACCTGTGCCGGGCAGGCGGCTGCCCGCGGCCGTGCCCGCCGTGCTGTCCGCCGTGCGTGCGCCGCCCACCTCCCGGCAAGACCTACGTCACGCGCTTCAGCGACTTCGACCTTATATCACAGTGGTAGTGATAAAAGGCCTTTTCGCGTCGTCCTTTTGTCCTTAGAATTCCGGTAAATAAATTATTCAATCACTCACGGCGGACAGACTATCTTTCCTAGTAGAATTTGAATTACAAAGTATTATTCTCTTTACAGAGAGGTAAGCCTACTGATGGAGGCCATAGAGTGGTGGAGGACGGCGAAAATAAACAAAGTGAAAAGGAAAATCAGTTGAAGCGAACCAAGAGTCGTGAGTTGCGTGGTGGCATCATGTACTACAGTTGTCATTGTATCAAGCGAAATGGGCTCCAGCACGACTGTCGCCGCACAGGGTGCGGGGGCGAGCCAGCGTGTCTTGTTTTGCCCGATCCGTTGTGCGCGCCCAGTCAGTTGGCGCGCGCTCGCGGTCTCGCCGACCCGGCTGCGCTGGCAGCTCACACTCATGCGCAAGGCGGTGGAGGCTCTGGCAGACCGGCAGATTCGGGATCCGGCGGAAAAAGATTTATTGTCTGCGAACTGAAGGGTATTGTCCCCGATGCTGGTGTGGACAAGGGCAATAAATGCTGTAAGTGTCCAACTACATTTGTTGTACCTACACAAGCCTCCAGTAGTGGTGGAGTGAGACCTCACACAGTTGTACCTACCCAAATCTCTGTAAGTGACGGCGCGAAATCTCATACGTGCATCTGCACTGGCGGAGCAGCTTCAGTGAAAACTGCACCAAATCCTCCGCCAAGTAGTCGTGCGTCCTTTCCGTGCTCTTGCAGTTGTGGGTCCGGGTCTGGAATGCAAAATATGCAATCTTCAGTAATTGCGTTCGATGAAAATACTATGAATCAGATAATGAAAAGATTTGACAAAAAAGAATTGGCATCTCGTGAAACGAAGATCGTAGGACCTGGCGGTCGGATTCGTGACCCTACGAAAACTACTCTTCCTAAAGAAGAGCCGTGTACTAGACCTGGGTGTGTGCACTGGCAGCCACCGCCGCCCTGCGTGTGGGACCTTCCGTGTAAAGCGGACTGTTTCGAGGCTCCGGCCGGCATCCAACCGGGCCGCAACCCGCTGGGGGGCGGCGGTGGCTCCAGTGGCTCCAGTGGCACAAGAGGACCAGCTGGTCGCAATATGCAGTCACAGGGTACGCAGAGACCTCGCGAAATAATGAAACTGCTGACGCCTGAATGTTGTACAGGTTGTTGTTCTTCGTCGAGAGAGGGAGGCGGCATGGCGAGCGGCGGCCCAGCAGCAGGCTTACCTATGTTGGTGATGAAGCTTTGCTGAACGCGTTTTATCCTATACTCACTGATTTCCTGAAAGCTTAAGAAAAAGTGCAAAATAATCCGCAAACATTAAATGTTTAATTGTATCTCGCTTTTCATTTATACCTACCTGTTTTACAATTTATAAATGGCATGGTCAACGGAACCGCACAGCACCTCTGTTTAACCCTTTAATGCTAGGTACACACGCACCGACTTACTAGTATAACTAGGACAGCACTAGTTAGGAATAAATAGTGTGGAAAAATCAGTGTGACAATCGAGAAAAAAATTCCTTTTTGTCACACAGGTGTTACAATCTGGTGTGACTACCGAGTCGGTAATGGCGATTTCAGTTATTAGATTATTAAAGGTGCGCTTACACGGGCGACTAAAATTGCTCAATCCTGGTCAATTCTCGGTAAACTATGACGTCACGACTGCATCCAGCAATTTAGGGCGATGGCAACATGTAGCACCCCTAGCAATTCCAATTCTGTCAACGAAGTTTTGCTTTCAGCGGCAGGCTTTTAAATGCTTTTGTGAACACGAAAGAAAATAAACCGGTCAAGTGCGAGTCGGACTCGCGCGCACCGATAAAAAAAAATCCCGTGATAAACTATTTATGTACATACCTACAAAGTACGTTAATGTTGTGCTACACGATCTTGCGCCTCTTACCAAACATGATTCTAGGTCAACGGGAAGTACCTTAAGGCAGTTGTCCCACCGCCGGCGACGAACGAGTAGCGAGTAGAACTAGCAACTGAAAACGAGTTGGCGAGCACAATAGTTTTGTCGATGAGCTATCAGCGAGTGTCTCGAGTGCGACAGGCGATTACTCGCACCACTCGCTCAGGAGATATTATAATTATAATATAGCGGGCTTGAGCTCTGACTGCCAAGCGAGCATGGCTGAGCGAGTATGGTCACTGAGCGAGTATTATCTTTGATAGCTCTTGTCGCTCAGCGACAAACCAGTGGAGCGAGTCCTCGCCCGCTGTGTGAACAGTCAGCTATCAACTATTAATATATGTGCATCTCTTTTGTTTACACGAAATGTATATCAGATTGTAAGTTTCTTGAGCGAGTAGGTAAATAGCCGATAGTTAGTCGCTTCTTCGCCGGCGGTGGAACAACTGCCTTATAGAAAACTTATTTATTCTTAATTGCTGGTTAGCGTTCAGAGTAATATAGTCGATGCATCGCAAAGCTCGAGCTGCACACCTTACTCGCTCCGCTACACAGCTTAGTATTAAGGGCTTATTCCGTTTATCCACCCTAAAACAGCCACCCGTGGATGATCGGCGCGCTTGTCCGGGAATCCACACTAAGCCTATAAAATTCGTTTATCCAATTAGGCCATATAGGGTGGATTCTCGGACATGCGTTTCTGCCGTTACCGACTCGTAGTCACACCACCCACCTTAGGCGTGAATTCTATAGAGACGGCGCGGCGGCGGCGTAAGATGAAGGCGCGGCGCAGGCGCTGCGCAGGCATGATGCCGCTTCAAAACGTTTTCATACAAAATGTACGAAGGCGCCTGCGTCGCGCCTTTACCTTACGCCGTCTCTATATAATTCACGCAAATTAGCAACTGTGCGCTATTTTATTTTAATTGTTAAGCTATTCATTGTAAATGTATCCCTTTTTTTATAAATAAACGATTATTATTATTAAAACGATTAAACGATTATTATTACGCCGTTTCTGTATTATTCACGCCTGGGTTGCTGTTTTCGGCTGGAAATACTGTTACGCCGACGTCGGTCGCTGAAATCGGTCGCGTACCGATTTATAGGGACTCGCGCTCGCTGACCGTCGCGTCGGTGCTACAGTAAACACGTCCATTTATCCTCAGGTGTCTTGGTATGCGACAGACGTCAGCGTAAGTGGAATTCAGGCCTTAGGGTGGATAAACGGAATAAGCCGCAGCCGCATATAACGGAGTAAGCGCAGACCCACCGCGGCGCATGCTGTGCACGGGCACGCGGCGTATTTTAGCTGCGTGGATTCATTTGTTTGACAACGTGAGTCTACATTTCCACTGCAGAACACACTACACACCCACACCTATGTACAACTGTAACATGGCCCAGCGCGGTGCACTGAGCTGCGATACAGTTGTACATAGTCGTGGGTTAATAGGTATTCGTGTATAGTGTGTACCGCATGCACAGCGTGGATGGCGTTGACAGCGTTGAGCTATGTGAGCGCCATATTCGAGCAAGCCACGCATGTACTAATGACGTCAATTGATGCGTAGCGTGTCCGTGGTTTGCAGTGGACACAATCACATACATTTTCTTTCAAAGCGAACCTTAACACACGGGCGTGGCCTATCCGTGCGCCGCAGTAGGTCTGCGCCTTTAGTGGAAACGGCTTCTGCCAAGATAAAAGCCAGCCCTTGGGTCAAGGGAAGTGTCAACCTGCCGTTAAACCATGAGCACTTGGATCCCACGGCCCGAGGGTTTCAACCCCAAAACGGCTCGAAAATATAAAATATTACCAATAAAGTTTTTATACTTATGCCGCTTGAGGTTTTCCGCTGCCGCAGCAGCCACGCCGGCACAGCATGCCGAGGCAGGAAGACAGGATGGCGCAAGAGTATGGACACACGTTGCATCCCACACTAAAGGACCTACACCCACACTATAGGACCTTCCATGGAAATAAAGACATGCTGTCCGGTCTCTTGACATCGTCGCGTGCCAAGTCCTTTGGTTCTAATACAGCTGGAACGCCGACGGTGACAAGAGCTCATCGGATGATGTCATTAATGTTCGTGTGCCGTGCTAAGCGACCCGCACTTCGGCTGCAAGACAGACCGTGGTGTCCGAGGCTGTTGAGTGTTGACAACTGTTGGAAATTAGTTAAAAATTGTAAAAACTGAAGCAAAGGTCCATACTGAACGTTAACGACTTTTTAAATCGTCTGCCGACGATATTGTCCTTTTTTATAGAAGTATTACGTCCATGCCTTGATCTGACTCACAGAGTACTTTTTGTTTTTGATGTACTTGGTCTGTGTTTTCAGTCTATCAAAAAGTACTCTGTGGTCTGTATTTTTGATAGACAGTGCTCTGGAGCCCTGGAATTCCGTTTTATAAAATCCTGAAAGATGTCTTCTTGATTTGATATTCTCTCAAACGAAACACTAAATTTAAAAAAAAATAGTAAAATATTGTAAGCAAAAAATAAATTTCGCGATTTCGCGCACTTTCCAATAATGATTTTTTGGTAAAAATGAAGTAAAATTTCAAGTGCACCTGACCAAAATTTACAACATAGCAATGGCACTATTCTCCCACATACTCCGCATCACCAATCCTGCACAAATTACAACAAAATTAAACATGGTTTCTTTCATTTTCAATACGTCACGCATACCGCCCGGAGGATCACGCAGTTGTAGTACTGGTAGTAAATCTGATTCTCCATCGATGTATGATGTAAGTACTTTTCTGAGAGAAGTAGGTAGATTGAGATGCTGTCCAACTGAGAAACAAACGTAAAATATCTCGTGTTTTTATTTTTTACATAATTTTAAGAAGTATATACAGGCTGAACAGTTATTATATAAAATAATATCATTTATCTATCATACATTAATCTAACAGATAAAATAATGTATGATGGGTATGATCATAGGTACTAATATCACTGGTTTTTATACTGTGCTAATATTATAAAGGCGAAAGTTCGTGAGCGAGTGTGTGTGTGTGTGTTTATATGTTTGTTACTTCTTCACGCTAAAACAGCTAGACCAATTTTGATAAAATTTTGTATGAAGGTAGCTGACACCCTGGATTAACATATAGGCTACTTTTTATCCCGATATTCCCACGGGATCGACATTTACGCGGGTGAAACCGCGGGGCGCAGCTAGTATTTTATAAAAATTATTGAAAAGCATTACATGGGGGGTAGGTACGGTATAAAGGGTGGCGGGACATCGGTGACAGCACATGACCTAATGTAGAAATTTTTCGTCGGTAATAAAAAAAAAACATCCATTTTTGAAATTTACTTCTTTTGTTATTCTTATTTTACTGTTTTCATTTAAGTGTCGCAAGATACACCACAAACTATCTGAAGAAACGGCTTGTCCGTGCTTTGAGACTTTGAAAAATATACCCAACGGGGTCTTCAGGGACACTACAGGAGAGGTAATTTTGGTATTTTAGAATTTAACGCACCATTTTAGGTTATGCCTTTTGACGGTCGACTAGCTGTGGTTAAATGGCCTGCCATAACCTTGTATTAAATTTGGAAAGGACCATGCGTCATTTTGGGCCCACTTTTTCAACATTGTTCAACAGTGATGAATACATATAATTCATCACTGTTGAACAATTGAACATTGAAAGCTCTTAAAGTGTACTTTATTTCATTCTATGGCAGCTAAGTTCAAATCCAGCGCAAAAATGTTTTTTTTCTGCGTTTTTTAAAAATGTCGTAAATGGAGCATTAAATCGAAAAATAATTTTAGCAACCCCCAAAGTCATTTTAGAAGACCTATTCAACGATACTCCACACGATGGGGTAGGCGACGAAAAAAATATTCACCCCCACTTCACATGTAGGGGAGGGAGCTACCCTAAAAAAAAATATTTTCCAAAACTTTATTTTACCACTTTGTCGGCGTCATTGATATACACACTCCTACGAAATTACAGCTTTCTAGTACTAACGGTCTCTTAGCAAAACCTCGGACAGACAGACAGACAGACGGACGGACATGACGAAACTATAAGGGTTCCTTGTAGGAACTACGGATCCCTAAAAAACAGGTACTCCTGGGAATACTTTGTTTTTTATTTTTAAAAGTCAAAGGTAGTTGAATTTGTCAATAACAACGAGCAGTTCAAACATTTGAATCATAATGTGGTGTTACAGAGGTGGGAAAATGTCAACTGAGTTTTCGAGTCACTGTAGTTGTATTTCAGCCGCGGAATTTAATTTTCATTGTACTATACAGATGCATCGTTGATCTAGAGGTCACAAGCGGTACTGCTGAATATGAGGGCCTGGGTTCGATTCCCAAGAAAATGTTATAGGGTTTTTCTATCTGAAATTACTCAGTGGCATCCCGGAGTCCGCATTTGTGCCCAGTTGATGGTTATAGGATCGTCCCCTATTACATGGGACTTTAACATAACTGGCGAAATGTGGGTACTTTAAGTACACCTCTGGTTCAACCCTTTGGGGAAACAAAATGTGATGTACTCTTATGTTATTTCCAGCTCCTTGGCCTGGGCGCTGGAAAGGCCTACTACTACAAGAATCCTGAATATTTCTCCTTTCACCACATGAGCTTCTATGATTTGAACATTGGTTTAAGACAGTACCGTAAACCTTGTCCTAAAACTGGAAGGAAGCCGAATTGATTTTCTTATCGTCAATTAAGAAGAGAAGTTTTAAGATGATTCCAACGTTTAAGGTTCGTGGTTTCAATAAGGATTATAAAGGGTTTTCTAATAAGAGGTGTTATTTTGATATTCAAAGAAAAATGCCATTTTTTAATATAAATGATCGGATGTTTATTTCATTATAAAGAAGAAGATATGCCGTTAATAGTAGAAAATAACATCATGCAAATGACCACCACGACCACGCTTACAGGATGACCATATCCTTTTCATAAAATTTTCCATTAACCAAATCGCAAAGTGGCTCGATAGCCTCACGAATTCCATCTTTGAGGTCTTGAATCGACGCTGGGCTGTTGGCGTAGACCTTCTCTTTCACGTGGCCCCAAAGGAAGAAGTCGCAAGGTGTTAAATCACAAGATCTCGGTGGCCAATTGTGACCACCTCTTCGAGAGATAACACGGTCCGGAAACTTTTCCCGTAAAAGATCAATGGTCTCGTTGCTTGTGTGGCACGTAGCGCCGCCCGTCTTGTTGAAAGTAAACGTTGTCCAGATCAATACCATCCAATTCCGGCCATAAAAAATCATTAATCATCTCTCGATAGCGCAATCCATTCACCGTAACTGTTGCTCCAGCCTCATTTTCGAAAACGTAAGGTCCAATGTCTCCGAACGACGACCCTTGACAAAAAGTTTTACGAACCGTCTCTGCCAAATTTTCACCATTTTTATAGTGAATTTTAATAATTTCAATGCGTTGTTGAAGCGTGTATCGTTCCATTTTTATTAATGGCGTAGTTTCTACTTGTCAAATGTCAAAAAATTACAGCTTCAAAAGTGACATCTACCGAAATAGCGGGCTATTCAAAATAACCTTATTGGAAAATCCTGTAGATAACTGTTTCCGGTCTTCAATCAGATATGTAAGTTTAGATAAACCAACGGGAAGAAATATTTACTATAAAGCAGGTGTGCCTGTGGGATAATGACCTACTACTACTATTCCACTCTCACTTCGTTCTATGTGACGTTCCTGTTGGCACTCTACAGTTTATATTCATCCAAATGAGGTTAGATATCTAGACCTCATGCCACAAGCAGGGCATCACGCAACACAGAATTTAATGTAAAAAAAAAATGTTGTACTAGTTTTACCTTAAACATGTAATAATAAATTATTCTAATCAATATTTGAATCGATTGTTTTAATGTAAACGATAATAATGATTATGAGTTGAAATTATTCCCTCGAAACATTTTTAGTCATGCTTTTGTTCTGCAAGGTCCTTTTGGACTTGAACTTCTCAAACACATGACCTAATAGTTGTTACACAAATACATTCAGAGTCATCTAGTTCCGAGGTTTATGCACTTTAAGAGAATAACCTATAAGAAATTGTTACGCTGACCTTTGACTTTATTAAAACCATTATTTTTATCATTTTCTTGCACTGTTGTTGGCCATTAAAGAAAAATACATAAATAAGAGCTAAAGCTTTGTACCATAGCATTATCTGCATACAATGTTACCACTGCTGGGACACAAGCCTCCTCATTGTGAGAACGAGTGGGCCGTAATCTACCACGCAGGCCCAGTGCGTCACATGTCTTCGAATTTTTTTTTCTATGATATTCCGCTAGCGTTTCCTCACGATGTTTTCCTTCACCGTTTTGAGAGCAGCGGTGATGAAATTATTGATACAAGTAAAGCGCCTACCTGGGATCGAACCTACGATCTACAACTCGTAAGTCGGGGCCCGTTACCTTTGAGCCACCTCTGTTCACATAATCCATTACTACATCATGTGATGTGCTTATTAAGTACCATCAATCTTATTTCGAAACCTAATCAAAGTCTTAAATAATGAAATTGCATCGTTATTTACACGTAATTTGTGTACATTAAGTAAAACAAATAGCAGTGGTCGGATGATTTATGTCTTAATAAGCATGCTGGTGCAAATTGCTGCACGTTCCAGGCCGCTGATCGCGCAGTTCAAGATGACGGCAGCAGGGAATGAAAAACTTTATGCGCTTCTCTCATGCATGATTACGGGCCATCCATAAATTAGAGGTACGTCACACGAATTTCATGATATTTTGAGCCGCAGTATGTACCTGTGATAAGGATGGGGGCGGGGGGTTGTCATAAGTGGTCATATTTGTGTGATACTAAAAGAAAAGGGAATGAATAATAGCGTGACGGTTGACAGGGGAGAATGGAAAACCAAAACTTCTTACGCCGATCCCAAATAATATGTGAAAAGTAAGTACAGGAAGGTGATAATGTAATGTTGATATAGATGGTAATTGTCGTTACAGTTGCAAGTGAGTTTTAATACTCTATATTTGTGACGTCACGGAGCTTATGACTCCCTCCCTCCCACCTTGTCAAACTTTGTTGACCCTTTCCTTCCTCCAAAATGTGGTACCTACGTATTTTTGGATGGCCTCTTACCTCGGCTCGAGAATCATGTGCACATCTCTCTATTGACCGCAATCTGTCTTTAATATGTGTTGTGGATTGATTTGATTTATTCAATCTTTTATTCCTTGGAAGGCATTGAAGTCAACAGTGTTTATTTTCAACACTGTTTATTTTCAACTAAGCTTTAAGTTTATCTCTAAGCTCTATTATAAAGCTGTTTAATTTTTCTTCCTACTTACGATACAATTTAGGGGATAGACATCTAGGAGTACAGTCAGGAAGCGTAAAGACTTCAGTTTCCCCTAATGCCAACCCCATGCGACCGAGAGATGGCGTCGTAAGTACCATAACCAAATAGTTCCAAAAATTGTCCTCGAGTCGCTGCTATCGCTCTCCTCTCGTTAGTTCCAACTTTGACCACTGGGTCAGGTGAGTGGCGCTGTTTGTCTAAGTTATGATGAACATGCGCTGTAAGCTTTACCTGCATATAGTTCGAACATCAAAGGTTGAGAATGTTTGATGGCAGTAGCTCTAACTCTGACTACTGCAATCAAACATTCTCAGCAATACGTGAGACATTGGCTTTTTTAGGTTTTCCAGAAAATAATGCTGTTGTCAATGTCCAAGTTTTAACAGCAATAGCCTGAAAAATAAAACAGGATTACATATTAATATCAATCTGCCTACCCATTTCCTAACTATGTTGGGTTCGGCTTCCAGCCTAACCGGATGCAGCTGAATACCAGTATTTTACATGGCGACAGCCTATCTGACGTCCACAACCCAGTTACTGGGTAAGACTGGTTGTCAGACTTTCAGGCTTCTGACTATCCGTAACGACTGTCAAAGATCTACGAATTACAGCCGGAACCACCAACGGCTTAACGTGCTTTCCGAGGTACAAAGGGGTGTCGATATGTAATGGATGGTCACCCATCCGCGAACCAACCTTGGTAAGTGTAACTCTCGTTTTAACCGTCTTAACCGTTCGATCGACCCGTGCGGCTGTTATTATTTAGCCACGAGTGAGCTGCATTAGATACCTACTTAAAAAAAAAAACTAAAACTTAAACTTTAACCTTGTAAATTATCAATCTAGTATAACCACGTGGATATTATTTGCAGTTACTTATAAGAAGTTTGTGTTGCGCATCTGTTGCCACCATGTTGACAAGGGAAACCTGTGATATATGGCTGTTCGTGCCTGCCGTCTGTTAACTGTTTAAGTAAACTACACTTTACTTAATACCGCTATATTGTCGTTGATTGGCTATGTGAGCTGTGCTATTAATTTTTATGGTTACTAGCCATGTGACCGATTTCTCATCGCCATCTGCAAAAATAACGAACTTATGGAAGTTTGTATGGACAAACTTTCATCCCCTATTTAACCCCTTAAGGTGGAACTAGTCGCGAGCTTAACTGGTGAGGCCAGGCCCACCAGTGAAGCTCACGACTAGACAGCGTGCGTGCTCTTTGGCCATCCAAAAAGCACGCTAACGTCTAGTTCGCAAGTACACAAACACTGTTCCGAACTAAAACGCGCGTAAAAAAATACGAAAAGTCCTTTGGAAAATCGAGTTTTATGAAAAAACCACTACATAAATCAATTAAAGTTTGAGTAGGGATTTGAGCAGGGTAGGAGTAGGGTAGGAGTAGTGTAGGAGTAGGTTAGGAGTAGGGTAGGAATAGGGTAGGAGTAGCGTAGGAGTAGGGTAGGTGTAGGGTAGGAGTAGGTTAGGAGTAGGGTAGAAGTAGGATTGGAGTAGGGTAGGAGTAGTGTAGGAGTAGGGTAGGAGTAGGGTCGGTCCACCTCATTATGCATAATTGCATGTCGTCTTTACATAAACACGGCATTTCTTTGCTTGCTAATTAATATATGAGAAACACCGCGAAAGCCATACATAATCAACAGTGGCTATAAACTTACAACGGGGCTATGACATGTATCAGACAGATCAAAATGCAAAGGAAACTGAAGAAAAAAGATTAATTGCACTCAACAATAGTCTGTTTAACAGCGCCGACAAGAACACGTTCACATTATGGGTGTAAAAACATTAAATCATCAGCTATACAAGTTTTTAAGTGACTCTCATTAATGTCAGGTCGAATCTGTTACGCGGCAATTAAACCAGCCTCTCTGCGCTTCATAAGGCGCTCAAAGTTTGCAAATTGCTTATAAATTATAGCCCTCCATAGTTCCCGGTTTTCAAGTATTGCAAGATTCCAAACCAGATGCACTGCTTACCTTATAGTACTGTTCCTATTAATATGCAACATGTGTGTAATTTCAGTTAACTAACCACGCCATGCGTAATAATCTGGTTTTTACAATTAGAAAATTTATTATCTGCTTTCTTTCAAGCAGCGCCAGAGTCTACATTATAGGGATATGGGTTCCCGAATGGAATTTTTCGTCAAATGAAATTGGTTGATGCTCATAGCATACAATAGAATAGAATAATCTTTACCTTATTATAAACAACAGATATAAATGTAGAAATTCATAAAGCGTTTCTTAAAACATGCTAAGTTAAATTCTAACAACTTCGTCTACCTAGACATGTGTTTTTCGTCTCTAGGACATACTAGTATTATTATTTACTCATCACTGAAAGCCTTGCGATCAAAAATAATATTAAAAGCGAGTTCAAATGCATCTTGCGACAAAGATGAAGAACCTCAGGCACTGCGACCTACCCAGATAAAACAATAGTGGTGCAGTCACGCATCTCTCTGACGTTTCCAATTTCCCACAGCCTCGCGTCGATAGCGGTACGAAAGCTTATCTCGTGTCGCTATTCCTAACATAACATGTTTATTACCTAACATTGTTCTACTTTGTAAATGATTAACACCTTTTAGATGATGACAAAACGGCTGATTTAGATATGTGCTAACGTCATCGCCATTTCAACATTTTCTTTTCCCACCAAATTCAACCCTTCTGTTCCTATCAATTTATATAGTTTATTGTTTCTGGTTAGTTGGGAATCTTTCGTATGAGAATAATTTTATCAGTGTACCAGATGTTCTCATAATACACACTTATGTACTGCACTTGATGCGATGCAAGTGCAAAGGAAGTACCTATTCTTAGTGATCAAACAGACTATCTTGTAAGAGATGATTTTAAGTGGTAGATTTATCTACCTGGAACAGCAGTTTTCCTTAAAAAGGCTAGTAACTTATAGGTAAAGTGAACCATGTTGGTATATTTTTAAGTCTAACCAAAAAATGCAAATGTCAATATTTACCTCTGTTGTATTGTTTTCGTCATATCCCCAAATACATCATTTCAGTATTTACCACGTTAAATTCTTACTAATCGATGTTTCCATCAATTTGCACCTCTTGTTGATAAACAATCTACGTATGAGGAAGCGCCATGTGCTAGGTGCACATGGTGCTTCTTCATACGTAGATTAATGTTTACCGTCTGTCATTAACGTTATGAGTATCCTCAGTTGGTTTGGCTAAGAAATTAACCACTAGGCTTCCTAAGAGCGCGTGTCAACAAGGCCTCTTTCTTCCGAATAGATATCTAATCAATTTATAGAATCAGTATTGACGTAATGTCTTTAGAAACGGTTAGATGACTGAGTATGCAGGTATGCAACGGAATATTCTCACGCTTCACTTGGTTCTCGTTTTGCAATGATGGCATGCAAATACCCATATATCTAGTTTGAGAACTTTTTAATTTCTGGCGCTATAAGTGTTCATTCGTCAGTAGCAGGTACCACTGCTTTTTACTTTCTCATAAAATCTAATGAGAAGTCTGGGGGCCTGGAAAGGCCACTTTGGCAGTATCATAAAGGCCTGCGCAGACGACTGACTTTTGTCCGCGGACTGTTTTGCCCGCTAAAATAGATCGCTTACAACTGTATCGAGTAACGCAAACTAGGGATTAAAAGTAACGCGTACAATTTAAGCGATATATTTTAAGTCCGCGTACAAAAGTCCGTCGTCTGCGCAGGTCTAAAAAGGATAACATTATTTATCATAAAGGCCTGCGCAGACGAGGGACTTTTGTCCGCGGACTTTTTTGCCCGCTAAAATAGATCGCTTACAACTGTATCGAGTAACGCAAACGAGGGATTAAAAGTACCGCGTACAATGTAAGCTATCTATTTTAAGTCCGTGGACAAAAGTCCGTCGTCTGCGCAGGCCTTAATGGACAGTTAACTGTTAAATTAATCGAGTCAAATCCCATTGGTGAAGGATTTTTCAGTTTTTTTTTTGTCTGTGCTAAAATACCAATCAATCCAATCCAACTCCAATCCTGATCTCATTGATTATACCTACGTAGTGCAGCGACAAAAAGAAAAACACGGACTGTCTTGGCCATATTATGATTCATAATGTTATCCTTGTCTGATTCTGCCAAAGTGGCCTTTTTAGGCCCCTTGTTCTGTAACTCTACTTTTACTTTCACCTCTATAATCTCGGTTCTTTCAAGTTTCTATTTTATTTTTCCATGTTCTAGCCATTTCGGATGCTGCTACCGTAAACAGTGCAGCTGTAAATTGATTTATAAGCATGATGGATGTATTCTTATTTTTATTTTCAGCTTCATCATTAAATTTATGTTCAATCGTGCCACGCTTCTCAAGCCGCGCTGCATGGAGCTAAGATCGGGGACGTGTTGAGAATATATCTTGAGATCTTTACTAGCAGTTCACAATGCTCTAATTGTGTACTAAAGTGCTAATTAAATGAGTAATCCATCCAGTCGTTTAGTTAGATGGTTGGTGTTTTTCTTCCCTGGATCAGTGACACTGGCTCAAATATAATCTTAAGGGATCTTGTAGCTAGCGATCGCTCAGTGTTAATCTCTTGATACTCTTAAATCATTCGCTCAGGTACGTGTTCTATTATGTTTCCCAGAAGAGCATATACTACCATCCAAAGATTGTCTTTAAAAGATCGCTTTTAGCGATAAGACCGCCCATTGTGTCACCCTTTGTATTGTTTCTATTATTATGTCTGTAATTTATATGATGTACATAATAAAGAGTATTCTATTCTATTCTACTACAACTGTAGTATATGCTCTTATTACTATTTATTGTCTCCTTACAACCATAGATCACGGTAGGTACTACAGTGCATGGCCACTTGAACAATGATATAATCGTAGAGAAATTCGCTCACCGACAGCCGTGTGTGACAAATGATAGCGATTTGTTTTGTGGCCACAAATAGCTGTTTATATGTAAGACGTTATATGACTAGGTATGTCGTTCGTGTAATGGCATGATTACCGTACCTGGGAGACTTCAGAAATATAGAAAACTTCCTTTCCTTATTTTCTTTAAGAAAATGAGTCAACAAGTTGCAGCTTTGGTATTGAACTAGCCTTTGCCCGCGACTTCGTCCGCGTGAAATTTCTTCTTCCCGCGACCCACACCGTCGCCTCGCATCACCTACCCGCGCGTCATCACTTCGTTTCGCTTACCGTTCTTTCTGCTCTTTTTTCTTTTTGCTCGGCTCCTAAGGGTCATAGCGTGATGTTAAAAAGCCTAAAACCTTAATCAAGAATGAAAAAAAAAATCTAATCCGACCGGGTCTGGTAGTTCCAGAGATTAGCGCGTTCAAACGAACAAACAAACTCTTCTGCCTTATTATTAGTATAGATTATTTCTCCATCAAATTCATTACCGCTTGCATCGTCTCATGAGCGGTCCATAATCGTTTTACATTAATAAGTATCTATTGAAGAACTTATTCAATAAGTTAGTTGGATTTGCCTAATGAAAGTGCGTGATCAATAACTTCTGTATTTAAGTAGATAAGTTCCTCAGACGCCGCCAGAACCTCTCGTAGTAGTAGTGGGATAGGTAAGAAGTTTGAAGTCTTGTTTGTCTTTGTATCGGTTATTTATGTAGATAAATCAATCTTAAGTTTTAACCTCACAACGTGTTTCTAGTTTTCTTCGATACGACTCTGTCTACACTACAGTCTGACCTCTGCAACCTTTAGGGAAAGCTGATTTTCGCACTGTGTTGTTGTTGTCGTCATTCCTACGCAGCGATACCTTTGCATAATAGATACGATTTGCGAAATCTATAAGGTACTTATCTACAGTGTAGTTTGCACTTTGCAGATGACCTCTTTTATATAATGCCTACATAAATATATTCTAACATATAAGATAGACAATTGCTAAAACATGCTGCACTTATTTAGCGGAAAAAGGTGACCGCAATAAAATGATTATCGACACAGATAAAAAGTTAAGAAGAAAAAGTTATATCGCTATAACTTGAAATCTAATGATAGATATTTAATAATATTACCTAACGTGATTGGTAATTGAAGAACGAACGCGCAAATCAAAATTTAAGTTAACTCAAGTTAAGTAACAAACTGTACCTACTCAAAGAATAACGTCTAGTGCTACAAATAAAATAATTCTTCTCTTCTTGTTCTCATACACTATTGTCTACATTTCTTTTTCATTTCTCCTTTCGCAGGTCTGCTGGAAATTTCATATGCAATAAGCAGTACTTTTGTAGGTACTCAGTGATTATGTATGTCGTATCTGTTTTACGGCTTGTACACACAGCTGCATTAAGTAGTTACCCCACCAAAAGACATGTGCGTTCAAATCCGTGATAGGCCCAAGTTGGTTTTTGTATTTTGCAAAAACATTTTATTTTAAATAATGTATTGTTTTAGTGAATAAATAAGTTTAAGTAAGTATTTTTTTTTTTTAATTCTGTTTTTATTATTGTTTTTTTCAATAAAACAATACTTTTGCGACGACAAGCAACAATAATAGGGTTAACATTTACGACAACTTATTCATCGTCTAAATAGACTGGAGGTTTCAAGACCGCTTACCGTGCATGAGATTGGAAGTTCAAATCCTATATAGGCACGAAATGTGCTTTTTGTTCATTATATTATTTTGATATATTTTTCTATTTTGTTTTAAGTAGTAATTATTTATAAAGAATTAAAAAATCAAGAAAAATAAAATACTTTATTAATCATTTATTAATATTTATTATTGCTATTATTTAACAAAACTATGATCTTATTTTACAACAAACAGAACAACTATTTTAGTTCTCATAAAATCAGAAATCATTTAAAAAAAAAAATGATAAATAGTAGTCGTTTACTCTTCGCCGTTTTAAGTGAACGTATACAAAGTTCTAACTTGAAGGTATGGATTAATTTTATAAAGTCAACGTAAGTAAGTAAAATTAATGGATACCCTCAAATTATAACATCTTTCGATTAGACAGGGACCTAAAGATATAATGACTCAGCCGATAGTAGATAACAATTTCATCGCAATTCGTATGGGCTCGCTGGCTAGTTCGTCAAACTGCCGGTATGAGTATGACGACGTTCGGTGATGCGATGGTTCGAATCCGAGTCAACACAATGGACTCTTTTTGAAGTATTCTTTAGATTATTCGTAAGGAATTCAATGTTGTAGCAGTGTAACATTTTAAAACTTGAGGGGTTAGGACATAGTGACGCTTTCTGTACATAAATAATAAAACAAATACGTAAATAAAATATAAACTAAGTACTACTGTTATTATTTGTTTTTACTTATTAACAATGTAGTAACAAAATACCAATACGAGAACCTACCTACGTTATTTATTTCCTAACATCCAGTAGGTGATGGTGTGTCTCCCACCAACGAGTTACTCGAAACCACGTCTTGCACGATTGATTGATTTCGAAAGAAAATATTCCAATCACGCAATACCGTTTAAATTATGATTAAATAGGTAATTGATATTGAACATACTCTTAACCAACATCGTTAATCTCCTTGGTATAGTCTGCATCTCGTTAAATTGCTATTGCATGCAAATAGTATTATTGTTTCGTACTTTCTGTTATGAAAACTGTGTAGGTAATATTATTTTATTGGTAGGTAAGTTGTAGTATGTTGATGGCAGGTAAGCAAATTAAATTCATTTAGAGTCCACAGTTTGAAGTCAACGGCGGCATCCGAGGCTGAGGTGAACGAGAAACAGAGTGTAAATAAAGTAAGAGACGAAGTAATGCCAGTGTTAGGTTGTTTCAACAAAAATTGGTAAAAAAGTTTGACTATTCTACTTGGACATTACCGCAATCTTAAGGTTAGTTATATGGGTTTTTTAAAAGTGTTATTAAAATCATCTTTGATCGAGAAAAGAGCAGTGGTAGCCCAGTCGTAGCGGCCGCGACTTACGTGTTGTAGGTCCACCCCAGGTACTTTGTGTAAATTATTTCATCACCACTGCTCTCAAAACGTTGAAAGAAAACATCGTGAGGAAACCGGCATGTCCTAGAACCCAAAAATTCGAAGACATATGACATCCATCAGCGCGCACTGGGCCCGCGTGGTGGATTATGGCCCACTCCCTCTCACAGAGAGAAGGCCTGTGTCCCATCACTGGGAACATTATAGGTTGATTATGCTGTGTGTAATCTTAATGACAAAAAGGTGGTTTAATTTTTTTTTTAAGTTTTTGATTACCAAGGTATTGGTCTTTTAAGAGGAACCGGGACCACCCCTATGTGCTGATGGTGATCACCGGGGTGGTTTTAGTGAGGTAAGAATCCCACACTCCCCGACCCCCGAGGCCGGGTGCCTTCTGAAGGTTTCCCCCCAACAAAAAAAAAGGTACCTATAGCAATACCAGACCTGCAGTAAAAATAAAATCTCAGAATATTATACCTTTCACTCTCAAAAATAGCCCCAAAAATAAAGATTCCCTACTTATAGATGCAAAATGCAAGTGAGAGTAAGCATTTCAACTGGATCATTGGTGACATTCTAACCAATAGTTATGCTATACGAGTACAATGATTGTGTCTACAACGTGTAACTGTAACAAACATGGTGGATTCTACAAATGTTTGTCTTGTAAATGTTGATTTTATTGATAGTGCGAGCATTTTTGGACTGGTATTTTAGCAACATGCGGTTTATCTGGAAGCTGAACACAAAAAGTTAGGAAAAGATATGCTAAAGAAGAAATTGATTTCGAATTAGATCTGAATCGTAATAAGCATGAACATTTAAACGCCCATACATAATAAATTATGATTAAAATAACATGGCTACGAGTTTGCTGCCGACGCGACGTGCCATAAATAAAAGTAAAAAATCCTATTGCTGTAAACTTGCTGCACACAAACTCTAGTTGCTGCCGATGTTTTTTTTTTACCTTTTCAAGAGTTCACTGGCAGTGATGCTCTCCATCTGTCTCTGCTGTTAAGGTTACAAAGCATAGCTTTGCTTCTTCTTCTTAGCGTCTCGCTATATACAGCTTCTCAAGATGCACATTTTTTTTATCACTGAGCCTTTTCTCACAGTTGGTCGCAGCAACTAAGCTAGGGAATCTCGACCAAATGTGTTAACTTAGGTTAGAACTGATTAATTGGTTTGACCCAAAAAAACGTATCGCATCTCGTGTATGTGCGTTTGACACGACATTCCTATCAGGCGTTGAGTTCCAAAACCTTTATACGGTCTAACGAATACGAATTATCTTTAAAAATCATTCCGTCTTCAAGTTTACCTTCAGTATTGCCATTGTTTTATAATTTACTTGCAATAGCATTGTTCCTCTATAATCAAACAGTTCAATAATGCCTAACGGGATAGTCCGTTTTAACCGGCAGTTAAAATAACTTGTTTGTCGTGAAAATTGAACACTGCTTTTATATTGTCGGCTAGTTTCTAGTTCAGAGTTTCTACAAAATTGTTACCTACAGTACAGTTTTCTTACGGATTGAGCTACAATTTTATGCCCTAGAAACGCCTTGGAAAAATGTATGTTGTAAAATCGATACAGATCACAATTCTCCAATTTACCGTAATGCATTTAACGCGTTGGTTTTTTAATTGAACCTTGCATACGATTTTTCGGTTGGCATAAACAAATATTAAAATAGCCTCGTGATATTGTCAGGGGGACCGTGACTCCTTTTTTTTAAAATGATCCAAGGTTTTTTTACCAAAAAATCAATAGTTCTTGCGCCTAAGAGAAGTATTGTACACAGCTGAACAGAAAGGAGGCGGCGCCGGAGGTCAAGCGCTGAGTTCTGTGCAGTTTCGTGCAAAGATCAAGGTTACTGCTCAGATAACATCTCGGCCGCAGGCGACGCAACAAAAACCTTTTTGGTTCTCTTTGTGTGGTTCTGTACACCCGTGAGATCCAGATTAAAAAACGTAACTACAAAGAATTATGCAAACGAGTTTTGTACGTTTGTTAGGTTTTGTAATAAAATTCCGACTTAGGGATTCGATATACCTATTCCACTCAGAGCCCTGGGGGGTCTAAAAATGCTACTTTGGGGAATCATAAAAGGATAACATTGTGAATTATAAAATGTCGAAGACAGTCCGTGTTTTTTCGCTGCACTACGTAGGTACAATCAAAGAGATTGGGGTTGGATTTGGATTGGATTGATTGGTATTTTAGCACAGACAAAAAAAAATAACTGAAAAATGCTTCACCAATGGGATTTGAGACGATTAACTTAACAGTTAACTGTCCATTCTGTTATCATTTTATGATTCTGCCAAACTGGCCTTTTTAGGCCTGATATACTGTAATCTGGGGGCCTAAAAAGGCCACTTTTGCAGAATCATAAAAGGAATTCATCAAATCATTATAAATCATAATAGACAGTTAACTGTTAAGTTAATCGTATCAAATCCCATTGGTGAAGGATTTTTCAGTTATTTTATTTTGTCTGTGCTTAAATAACAATCCAAATCCAATCCCAATCTCTTGCAACGCAAAAAAGCAAAATACGTTTATGATTCTGCCAAAGTGGCCTTTTTAGGCCCCCAGTGCTCTGAGTGAAACACTTCAGTGATTCATGCCCTACCTGCGAAACACTTAAAATGATGTCATCAGTGATGTAAATTAGTTTGGTGTTTGTTTTGTTGCGTATTGCAACACTTCCAGCGATTTAGTCAAAGTGAAAAACATAATACAGAACAATTAATATAACAATATTATATAGAATGCGGTTGCCTGTTTCATTGGGACGAGAGAAATTTCTGTAACACGTTTATAAGTTTCCTGGTGTAGGGCCAACATAATATAACTTGCAAATACGCATGATAAACCTAGTTCCTATTTATTGATTTCTAGTCTCATTTCTAGTCCACATAAGGATATTAACATGAATCACGTCTGCGAATTAATTCCGTTACTCTGATACGGCGGTACCCAAAAAGGACTACGGCTGTTGCTGGCACGCTGCATGCGTAGCGCCAATTCTCCTGACATTTGCCTCACGACTAAGTTTACTTAGTAAAGGTAAGATACTATCAAACTGCCACTGATATTGCGCTATATATTCTTTATGTGTCCGATGCAAGGGACAGCTCTGGAACATCGCCCAAAGATATAGAGCATGCCGCTTTTATATCGGATAAGGTTATATTATGACCATCATTAACCTTACCACTCATGGTTTTGCCTACCTTATTAGTCCAGATAAAACGTTGTGCAACGCGGGTATTTTAAACTAGCTGGCTTCACAGAAAAATAACTTGAAAAGGAAAAGGTATGAAAGCAGATATTAGTCAGTGATTCTGTCCATGTTAAAAATATACAAGAGTCCGTATTAAACAACAGTCTAAAGATGCAGTTTCGTAACAAAACATTTCAATGTTGAACATAAACCTGAATCACATAGTTCAGACAATTCATCTAACCCTAATGAAGCTAACCATCGACTATTATTTAATCAATCGGTGAGTCGATTTGAAACAACTAATTGGAATGATGAGGACCAGTCGTTCTTGACAATAGCTCGGAGAGTGGGACTGATACGGGTTTTATTTTGAAACGGGAAAGGAATAATATACTTCACACTTGACGAATAATCACAATTATTTATTGATAATAATGTATTTTTTTACACAGTTGGGCAGAGTTTTGCCTTATCTTATGTACGGCAGCGAAATGTGTTCGCAAAATGAGCGATCAGAGTACTTATACCCTTCGACGGTCGGATGTGACGTCACTAACGGTCGCTAGCTGGCTTGGCTGACAATTTTAGCTCCAAATTGTCGTAAAGAGGCATTGGCTTGGCGTTGGCTGGCTTGGCGTGGGCTGATCACATAACGTGGCGTTACAATCGGCCATCCTGTAACAATTGCTCCCGCAATGGAGCACACGATTTTTATTAGCTTTCTAATAGATCGATTAAGTCTTCTGTCTCCAGCTGGTCATCAGAGCTGCTGGCACTGTCAGATACAGGAGCTATGCTACGATAAGGTCGCAGGGAATCTGCTGAAACAAGCCCCGTAAAGTTTTTGTAGCCCCTTAAACCCTTAATGCTCCTGATCCTGTATCTGTCATTGCCAACTACTTTAGTTATTATGTAGGGGCCTGAAAACAAGTCATCTAGCTTTGTGTTGACCTTAGCAGCACTACTAGTAGGTGCCTGCCTCCATAAGACCAAATCTCCTTTCTTATAAACATGGCAACTTTTACGACGTTTGTCGAAGTTACGTTTCATCCTAGCGCTAGCTTTATTGATACGTGCACTGGCCTTGCTACGCTTGGCCTGGGTCGATTCAGGTACTTGATCTGGGATGGTTACATCACACACTGGCCTACCACTACGTGCAAACATTAAATCATAGGGCTTAAACCCAGTGGTTTCATTTAAAGTATTATTTATTCCCCAAATCACATCGGGTAGACGGTTAGACCAGCTATTAGCGGCTTCACTAGGGTCAGTCGCGCGTAGGGCATTTAGTATGGTGCGATTCGTCCGCTCGACTTGCCCGTTGGCACGCGGGCACGCAATTGCATTCAACGTATGTTTAAATTGTTTGTCTGCCGCATATTTCTTAAAATATCTACTGGTAAATGCCTTACCATGGTCAGTTACGACTCTATCCGGGTAGCCAAATAACGAAAACATTCTTTTGAGTATTCTAATCGTTTCTACTGAATTAACTGATCGACTGCACTCTGCAATTACAAATTTTGAAAACGCGTCAGTTATAACTAACATGTATTGATAACCTTTCTTTGTCTTACAAAACGGGCCTAAATGGTCGACATGTATCATTCTAAACGGTTCATTTGGCTTAGGAATTGGATGTAACTTGCCTTCCTTCCTGCCATGATCTCCCTTTCCATAGGCACAACTTAAACAAGAGGTTACATATTTACGAATGAACCGTGTCATTTTAGGGAACCAAAAATCACTTTTAATCAGGTCAGTGCATCGTTTTAATCCTACGTGCCCTATTTCGTCGTGATGCATTTGAAGAATTTTCCACCTAGCTGCCACAGGCACTACAAGTCGATTACCACTGAGCGTCTTCCTATACAACCTATCATCTATTAATACATAATTGTTTATTACATCGCGTTCAGTCGACCCGGCTTTTAATTGGTCAATAATAATTTTTAATTTATCATCTTGATATTGAACTGTATAAAACCAATCAGTGGCTTCTAAACGATTAATATTTACAGCATCACTTGGATTCCTACTCAATGCATCGACATGTTTCATTCGTTCACCAGGCCTATATTCTACACTGATATCGTATTCCTGAATTGACAGCCACCATCTTGCGATACGCGGTATAATATCGCGTTTAGTGAGAGTGGCTCGGACGGCGGTACAGTCAGTGACTACCTTCACGTTTTTACCTACTATGTACACCCGAAATTTACGCAATGATTCCACGACTGCTAATGTTTCTAGCTCGTAGCTATGATACATAGTTTCCTCCCTAGATGTCACTCGGCTAAAATACATAACAGGGCGCAAAGTACCGTCAGACTGTTTTTGTAATAAAATTCCTGCTATTCCTAATTTGCATGCATCGCTATGAATTTCTATGTCTAATGTGGGGTCATACAAAGCTAACACTGGTTTAGAGCATAAACATTTTTTTAATTCGTTAAAACTATCGACCTGTTTATCACTCCATACCCACGGTACATTTTTCTTAGTCAATTCTGTTAAAGGGCGAGCTATAACCGCGAATTTAAATATAAATTTACGAAAGTAACTGCAAAGGCCTATAAATTGACGTACCTCATGTACATTCCTTGGTACAGGAAAATGCGAAACTGCAATTAATTTTGGTTTTGCCGGTTGCACACCTTCATGAGAAATTTCATGTCCTAAATAAGTCACTTTCTCTTGTAAAAAAGAACACTTTTTCATGTTTAATTTTAGATTTTCCGATTCAAACTTTTGCAACACCGATTTTAACATATTTATACCAGAACTAAAATCAACCGAGGGTAGTAATAAATCATCTATGAATGCCAGAATTTCACTAGTTGAACTGTCAGTTTGTGACGTTTGGGAACGGATGGAATCAACAATTTTACTAATCATTCGCATGAAAACTGAAGGTGCATTTGCTAAACCAAAGGGAACGCGCATATACTCATAATGGCCCTTAGGTGTAATAAATGCAGTTTTGTGAGTGTCTTCGGGTGCAATTCGTAGTTGATGATAACTTTGGGCCATATCGAGGCTCGTAAAATATTTCTTACCGGCTAGCTTTGAAACCTGATCGTCGATGTTTGGCAACGGATACCTATCTTTTATAGTGACCGAGTTAAGGGCACGATAATCCACACATAACCGACTATCACCGTTCTTTTTCTTCACCAAGATAACTGGAGAGGCATAATTTGATTCGGATTCTTTAATAATACCGGCATCTAGTAACTCACGAACTTTAGAATTAACTATTTGTTGTTCAGTGTGCGATAACCTATATGGTTGACGGTATATTGGCTGCTGTGTGGTAAGTTTTATTTTCATATGGAACAAATTGGTGCAACCGAGATCTTTTGTGTCAATTGCAAAGGTGTGTTTATATTGTAATAATAAATGTATTAAACTATCACGCTCGTTTTCATTTAAACTCCCCATACTGATTTCGGATATAGGTACCCCGCCTATACTATCACTGATTTTATTAGTTGTTAAGACCAAGGCAGACGGGACTGTAAGGCCACATGGATTAGAGGAACTAGTGACTGAATAATTTGGCTTATTTGGCAAAATATTGGGCAAGTAAGACAATAATGGCTTGGCTGAACTCACCCGGCTTGGTTGGATCGCCGATTCGTCGCAGCTATCTGCTCGTGCGAGGATCTCGCCGGCTTCCCACTCGATGTCCTTGGTGCCGGTGTTGATAACCTTCATGAAGCCTTCTCCGCCTCGGAGTAACGTGGCTGGTAACGAGTAGGAAACTCCATTCAGTTCATAGTGACGCGGCGCTGTGCAGACATCTTTCTCGGCATTACCCAACACCCGGACTTTGATGATGGAGCCACCGGGTGGCAAGGATTCTTTGCTTGATGTCACCACCTTGAATTTTTGAATATCTTCGACAGCCTGAAGTTCAGCAAAAGGGTCAGGTTCCAATCTTAACGTAGCAGTTTTGTTAGTCACCACAAGCGACACACGATCAGCGTTGATAACCGGCTGACCAATCAGTAAATGAATGTCCTGCATGTCAGTCTCTGTTACATGCGCAGTGCATTTTACGTGAATGTCATCAATTTCTAGGTCGAATTCTACTTCACCACGGCTTGTAAGTAAACCACCAGAAAAGCCCTTTAGGATGGTGCTCGTAGGTGTAACTTTGAGCGCCAAGAGTCCGACAATATGTGCATTTATAACATTTACCTGGCTTCCTGTATCAATGTAGGATTTCAAAAAAATCCCGTTTACCTTCACGACCTTCTTGTAAACCTCATTGTAATTTTGCACTAGCTTAATTTCCTTGACGCTGCTGTTCGATTCGGCAGTCATCTTGGCATGTGTAGTTGAAGAGCCAGGGCAGCGAGTGGCAATATGGCCTTGCACCCCACACTTGAAACAAATGCGTTGATCAGGTAATGAGCAATTCCGTAAGATGTGACCAGTCTTCTTACAACGCGGACAGGGGTCGGTCTCAGGGTTCACTTTCTTATCCGGGTTCGCCAGCTGTCTAGCGTCCTTGTTCGGCTTGTCACGTGCTTCGAATGTCGGTGAGCGATAATCATCGAGGGCACAGAGGAAGGCCTCGTACAGTTCATCTGGACGCTGGCATTGGAAAGCCCGTGCGTTTGGTTGTAATGAAGGCGGTAATCCTCTGATTATACACGAAACGGTAGCGCTGTCAGACAGGTTACAACGAAAGCACATGGCGATTTTGTCCTGGTAATACTTAGTCATTGTTTCGTTAGGGATCTTCTTCCGGTTCATCATTTCGTCTAGCAAAGCACTGAAGTCACGATGTTTGGGAAATGCTCTTGCTAGCATGCATTTCCATTCGTCCCAGGAATAGTTATATTCATCGAGTCTGTTGTACCACTTACGTGCTTGACCACGGAGCTTATCTTGAAGGTGAAATGATTTTACTTTGTCGCTCCAGCCATGTATGTCCCCCAACTGGTCAATTTTCTTCAACCATACCGACACTGTGCAATCTTCTCCCTCGGGGTCAAATTCCGGGATAAGGGACGCCGCACGATGGCCTTTGAAATGGTTGAGCGGTAAGATATCGTCGTTGAGTTCGTGTATCGCCCTACCCACTTCGTTTTCTAGCATAGTTTTGAGTAGTTTTCTAGCAGGTGGCGGCGGGAATTCTTCATCTTCACTAATATTATGGTCTTGCTCTTCTTCAGTCCAGTCAGGTGGACGGATTCCACGACCAACAGATGCAGTAGGGCGATTACGCTTCATATCCCACTTCTGAGTGAAACGGGAAAGGAATAATATACTTCACACTTGACGAATAATCACAATTATTTATTGATAATAATGTATTTTTTTACACAGTTGGGCAGAGTTTTGCCTTATCTTATGTACGGCAGCGAAATGTGTTCGCAAAATGAGCGATCAGAGTACTTATACCCTTCGACGGTCGGATGTGACGTCACTAACGGTCGCTAGCTGGCTTGGCTGACAATTTTAGCTCCAAATTGTCGTAAAGAGGCATTGGCTTGGCGTTGGCTGGCTTGGCGTGGGCTGATCACATAACGTGGCGTTACAATTTGGAAAGTTTTATGCTTATTTAGCATAGACCCATTTGCCAGTTGCATTGTTTGTGCGTAAATGTGAAGACATTCCCACAGTGCGTTATTTAATGGTGAATCTAATGATACAAAATCGTCCTATTTTTAAAACCATCGTATCTTCTCGGATAAAATCTGAATAGCCTAACTTTCTAGAATCTAAATTCCTAATAATTTTAAATTAATTAATTAAATTGATTCAGTTTACAAAGGTCTAAAAAGTTACTTAAGAACATTTTCGAAAAATAGTGTTACAGCCAAATTAGACCGATTTTTTATTTTTCATAGAAACAGAAAATTCCAGTTAATTCCAGTTTCCAGTTTTTAAATAAGACATTTCGAAAATGTTCTTAAGTAAC
This sequence comes from Oligia fasciuncula, assembly GCA_963082905.1. NCBI lineage: Eukaryota > Metazoa > Arthropoda > Insecta > Lepidoptera > Noctuidae > Oligia > Oligia fasciuncula. Next base: position 11,378,455 of record OY720387.1, read on the forward strand.
TTTTTAGACCATTGTATTCTGCTTATGCGTATGAAATTTCATTAAAATCGGTTCATTAATTTCGAAAAACAAGGGCTTGAAAGTTTGTATGAAATGCCGTACGGCGTAAATTGTAATAAACTTAAGGTCTTTATGGGCCTAAAGTGAAACCCTGCGGGACGCCTTTAGTGTGCTTTCTGCATATTCCAGCACAAATATATTTTAACTGGTTTTCGCAAGAGTCTGCAAGCATTGGAATTAAAATGTTTTCTGTATTTGAATGAATGTATTTAAATCCTTATGGCCTTTCTAGAGAAAGTTAAACATGCTGAGAATAAAATAGTGTGGTAAATGACGTGTTTTCTTAAAGTGATATTTTGCTTTGTTTATCCAAACTTCTTGTTAAAAACCAGACTTCAGACACCAGACCCAGACCAGACAGACCACCCTCCAGACTTCTTGTTGTAATAATTGGGTTATTGGATACAAACCCATTAACCCAACTATTTAAGTTATTTATTAAATGCTTGTATGAAGATGTAAGACAAGACAAAGTAGCTATTACGGTAAAACTGTGATTCTTATGTAAGTTACATTTTTTATTGTGATTCTTAACGACATTCATCAAACATACTGACGTGATCGACCTCGATAATCTAGGTATTAGACTCCCATATGAACTAGTAACATTTTAGCTATGGGAAATGAATAGACATAATGAGTTAATATATGTAATCTAAAAAATGTTACCTAATACGTAAAACAACTGTGTAATCTCTTAGATTCATTCTTAATTGCAGCGATTGTATTGCATTTGATTACATAAATACATGTATGTAGATGAGCCAATAGACTAGACACAAAGAAAACTAGAAATATATTAAAATAAAGTAGGTAGCCATAAAGTAGATATTTAAAAATGTTGCTGTTGTCGTTTCCAGTGTACAATTGAAGCGGGGAAAGTCCGTGACAATAAGTGTTAAGAAACTCTTGGCTATAATTTTCACAGTGGACTTACACCAGCAATAATTAGCGGTAATAATTTGACACGGAAACATCGTACATTATGTGTTACGGGAAACCATAATAATTATGTTATAGACGTCTGGTTATTTAGCATTAGGTATCTCGTAGTACCTATATAATTTTGAATGACAGAATAACAACATCTATGAAATTTTTGTTGCGTGACGTAACCCCATTTGAATTTTCTAAAATAAAATAACAGGCGTTATCGATGTGAATGAACCTTTTTACTCGAATCTATACGTTATACATTTCATAATGGAGTCACGCACTTTCCACGTATTTCTTACTTTATTTATCGGAATTGATAAAGGTACACGACAACATGGTCTCTCAGAATCATTTTTTGGCTTCATAATGTGGGTATGCAAGTGCAATTTCGGACAGTACCTAAGTTAATCAGTAAATAAACATGAGATAATGTTATCTGGTGCTTATCTGCAGAATGCGGCAGGTCGGGGCGGGTGGGGGGTTCCGTTAGCCGCGACCGAGCCACAGCTGATTTCACATGTGTCTGACCGCGACACCGCGCGCCCGTTGTGCGTTTCTCTCGCGTGAAAATGCCGACAACTTAATACTTCGAACAATAAAGTTATAAATAATTCCGAAAGTGAATGTGTTATTGATACCTTTGTTTGGACCATTTATAAACCACGTAAGGATACAAACGGAGTTGCCGTTGCTATATTGTTTTTAGCGGGTAAGTTCATATTGTTTTTGTTTGAAAATATACTGTGTTTTTAAGGTAGATACTTCATTTTTGATGATTGAGAAATTGAAGTGACTGTTATCGTTAGATTTTCTCTCAAATATTTGAGATAAGTTTTATCTGAATAAAATACTATCACATACCATAATGCTTGAAATGTCAATGATTTAAATGTTTTTTGTGCGCTTAGTGTAGTTTTCACTTTTAAAAGAAATTGAATAACAGACAGATTTTAATTTATGTTCGTTAAAAAATCTGAATGTAAATCACGCTGCAAGCGGACCAGATATAAGATTATTAGCATGAAATCAAAACATAATCATTAAATGATTATAAAAAATATTAGCAGCTAACACTTATAATACCATACCATAAAATGAAATAGAAATAATGGAGGTTTTATCAAAGTTTTAATCATCAGTTTCTTAATAACTAAAATTATTATTTTAATTGATCAATAAAATTTGTAAGTTGCCTTATAAGTTGTATGGTCAATAATTAAGTTTATTTTATTTTATAGAAGAGCCGCTTTATTTTATGTCTACTTTTGAAATATAATAATAATATATCCACCTGGAGTCTGGATTTGTGCCTGGTTGGTGGCAATAGGCTCGCCCCCTATTACATGAGACTTGAGGGGCTTTTAGGTACAAGACCTAAACACAAAAAATGCAAGCTTTAGAAACAATAAAAGTATATGGATCGACTACAGTAAACAAAATCAGAAAAATATATGATATTCTTCAGGATATATGCTAGGTAGATAGTGTTTTGAAAACATAATACAACTAATTTGATACGATATAAAAAATCATGAAGATACCTCTAAAAACTTTCTTTTTACAATAAAAACCATACTAATATACATACAATCATTCTGATTTTTTGTCAGATTATTCTACAAGCAACATACTATAAAACATTTGTTTTAATTTCTAGTCCAAACAATAGATTTTTTGTAATTAAATATTGTTTCATATTTTACAATAAATTACCAGCGTTGTGTCATCGCGCTTCTCTTACTCTATGCAGTCCGACAGTGACCACGCTTTAGGCCATGTAAGCCCCTTAAACTTATCTGACAAAATGTGGGCGTACTATTAGGAAGGAGAGCAGTGGTGGCCAAGTGGTAACGGCCGCGACTTACGAGTTGTAGGTCGTAGGTTCGAATCCAGACAGGCGCTTTACTTTGTGTAAATTATTTCATCACCACTGTTCTCAAAACGGTGAAGGAAAACATCGTGAGGAAACCGGCATGTCCTAGAACCAAAAATTCGAAGACATGTGACATCTGCCAATCCGCACTGGGCCCGCGTGGTGGATTACGGCCCATTCCCTCTCACCGAGAGGAGGCCTGTGTCCCAGCAGTGGGAACATTGTAGGCTGGTTATGAGTATGAGTATGACTATTAGGAAGCCACACCTCTACCTAACCCTTCGGAGAATACAGGCGTGATGTTTTTTTTTTTTAAATATTGTATACGACTAGCTACTGCCCGCGATTTCGTCCGCGTGAAATTTCACCCTCCCCCCATTCACCCTCTTAGGGGTGGAATTTAGAAAAACCCTTTCTTAGTGGATACCTACTCTTCACAAAGAAAACACCCTCCAAAGTTCATGTCTCTAGGACCAGCGGTTTAAGCTGTGCGTTGATATATCAGTCAGTCAGTCAGGACTTTGAATTTTATTTAAATAGATAAAAATGTGTATTTCTTATCTAAGTATTTATCAGGTTTGGAGAGAAGGTCATCAATAACAGATGCACACCATGACTACACGTTTGTGATTGATCACTTGTTATAATGCTGATCTCACCGTGAAAACTTAGGTTATGTAAGCTTGAAGTGAGCTGTCATTCCACCCGATGCTAGGGATTGCCAATATTACCAGCTCACTTGAAGTTCACCTAAGTTTTCAGGGTGAGATTTTTACGGAATAAGATCGGCTGATATTCAAGATGTTGTTGTTGCTGTTGGTATCCTTGAGAGCATATAGTTACGAGTACCTGCTATGTCAATGCAACCCGCACTGGGCCCTCGTGGTAGATTACGGCCCACTCCCTCTCACCGAGGGGAGACCTGTGTCCCAGCAGTGGGAACAGTATTGACTGGTTATGCTATGTCAATGCGGTCATTACCATTAAAATTCTTTATTTTCTAAACAACAGAGGTTGTTTTTGCATAAATTAGCACGTAATTATTACAAAATTTTGGATGTAAATAAATTAGCTAACGATTTCTCTGACTTTAATCTTTGCATAATGGTCCGTTTTTCTGATAAGTTTTGCCAATAGTCTGTTAATCGTAAGCATTTATAGTATTAAAGTTTATTGCCCTTATTTATGTAGGAAGAAAAAGTTCCACAATGGTTATAATCCATCCATACTAATAATATTATAAATGCGAAAGTGTGTCTGTCTGTCTGTTACCTCTTCACGCTTAAACCGCTGAACCGATTTAGATGAAATTTGGTATAGAGATAGTTTGAGTCAATTATTATGATACAATTAGGGATCATTAATATCTACCTGTTACCAGGTAGTCTAGTACCTACGTATATGTTTCTGAATTGTTGGGCATTGTTCAATTAGAATGTTGATAAATCTAATATTCAAGTTTACTTCATGGATTTCCGTGTCGTTTTGATTTGTTTATATATTTTAAACTACACCCATAGGTACTTATTGTTTTTCCTGCTTCATTGCATAGGTACCTATTTAATAACAAAGGGAAAACATTACAATAACTGTTAGGTACGTGGTCATACCCTATTGGTCGTCCTTATTTATAAAATCTCAAGTTTAAAAAAATGCAGGCTCACCACTTTTTATAGACTTTGCACATAAACACCTACTTATGACAATTAAATACCTACCTACCTAAGAATGGTTACTAAGTTATTATTTTTGACGAGTGCAGTTAGCTAATTTGAAATAAAAAGTAGATAAATTATAATAGTGGGAAACAGTTAAAAGTTACAAACAAATAATTATTGTACAGACGCCAGCACATCAAGCTACTACAATCTGTCAAATTTATTTAATAGATTTTCAACTTTATCGCTAAAACATAAGGTTCAATGTTTATTGGGACGGGTAGCTTCATATTCTGGCGTCTGTACATCCAATTATGTCGCGAAAAGAAAATAGAAAAACTGGCCAAGTGCGAGTCGGACTCGCACACGAAGGGTTCCGTACCACAAGGCAAAAACGCCGAAAAAACACGTTTGTTGTATGGGAGCCCCCATTAAATATTTATTTTATTTTAATTTTATTATTTATTATTAAAGTAAAAATACAACTGAGTATTTTGGTTATATTTCAAGTGCCTACCTGTTGCCATTATTGATATCGAGCAAAAAAGGGCAAAAACATCGCGTTTGTTGTATGGGAGCCCCCCTTAAATATTTATTTTATTTTGTTTTTAGTATTTGTTGTTATAGCGGCAACAGAAATACCGACATAATTTGTGAAAATTTCAACTGTCTAGCTACCGCGGTTCTTGAGATACAGCCTGGTGACAGACAGACGGACGGACGGACGGACAGACAGCGAAGTCTTAGTAATAGGGTTCCGTTTTTACCCTTTGGGTACGGAACCCTAAAAAAATACATACCCAAAGACCAATTTAGTTGATTGTACGAACATCACTGAAAACATAATTGGCAATGTCGAGGCGAGAAGGTACTTACCTAGGTACACAATTTCAATGCGCCACAGACTACAGTCCACAAAGTACATATATACCGAGAAACGGGTAGAAGGAGCGTTGGCAGACCAATAGCCAGGTAGGTGGACGACCTACACAGGGTCGCAGGGAAGACCTGGATGAGGCTCGCACGTACCAGGGAACCATGGCACCCAAGGGAGGTCTATACTCAGCCATGAGTAGACCAAGGCTACCAATAACTTAAGAATCCCAAAAAAAAAATGGTGATTGGTTAAGAAGGGTTCGTTCGTACGTATAGATGACCTTGACTCAAGTAATAAATAAGAGATAAGTGCAGTTTACAGGCTCTTCGACGTTAACACGTTTGAGTTGCGTAAACAAATAATTGCCGTTATAAGAACCGCATCGGAGTGTAGCAGACCTAGGGTTGGCGATCAACATTCGTCCAATGATTTTTGCAACATCAATGCATTCCTAATCTTGTTTACGAAAGATCATGAAATCGCAAATCGTTTTCGCGTTTAGTGTGGTATGAATATTGCCATGAAAGGAGTTGATTTAGAAATATTATCGGTAGGTACAGTCACGATATGTCAACACTTGGCAACTTTGAATTGCGATTTTTTTCACAAAATAACGAATGCAACGTTGAAATACGACACTTTACATATACCTATGGGTTCGAAAATACTATGTTCCTAATAATAGGTATAAAATTTCATTCAAAAATAAAGGAGAAAATGGCCTTTGAATAAAGCCAAGTGTATCATACTTTTGCTCGGCTGTACCTGCTACGCTTTGGAATGGGCAACTAGCTTCACCTTTCTGACTGACCGACCCCTTGACCATTCAAAACGGCCTGTAATTGGTTTATTTGAAATAAATGCTTTGAGTTTTGAGTTTAACTTTTACTGATTACAGTAAGATGGTTTTTAATCTTCAACGATATTGCACAGTACGTTGCAAAATTTAAGTTACAACATTTGGGTAAATTTGAAACAAAAAATTCCACGCTGCTTTGGAACCTCAGTCAAATGTTCTCGGGTCTGTTTGTTTGATTCTACAACATCATGTCTCAATACAACCCTGGCATTCTCTAGATTCTTCTACGTACATCGCGTTCAGGAGATCACTAAACTCGAACAAACCGATACAATTGAATGCTCATCCCACTTTTTACGTCGCGCACGTTACCATACGTGGGAGTGTTTTGTATAATAAATCATTGTGCCGTATTCGCATGATTTCATATAAAACAACCACGGTATTGTTCGATCAACTGGTGCATTTGTGCCGGAAACGCAACGAGAGCATTTCATTTGTTCACAAAGCTACAGAATTTATTGCGTTATTATTGTCAAATGAAGCCACTTACGATTCACAAACACGAATGTATGTCGTCTATGCACGCCCATTATTTTGTGAATGTTAGCACTAGATAGTTTATTTGCTTACTTTGGAATGCAGTGTTTGTTTGGTTACCTACAGTTGATACGACACCCAAAAAGTCGTTTCTCTGCAATTATGGTACTGTTATTTGTTGGAGAAAAGGCTTTTATTTAAACAAAATTTTTGTCAATTTGTTGAACAATCGCAGCGACGAGCATTAGTGACGGCTCGTGGTTAAACGCAGGTGAGATTCTTCCGGATCTAATTGTGAAATGGCGACAGGCCGACGGTTCGCTACGTGTTCGCACTCAATGGGAAACGTTTCAATTTGTTTCATATTTCGCTCGGCACAGTCAAGTTATTAATTCGACTATTGGTCGCGGTCGGAAAGTGTGACGCCGTCGATACGTCACGCCGGTTGTCAATCGGAACGGACGGAGTGATGCGCTTACAATTGCATGATATCGACCCGGTTCTCGACAGATTTCACTACGGCGCGGCTCGACAGAATAAAGCAACAATTCGTTCAGTGTTGAAACCTATAACGCTAGAGTTTCCGTGATACCGCGACATATAAATTCTTGCAATAGTTTCACCTGCATAGTATTTTTTTTTTGCTGAACATGAAAACGCTTTTAAGGTAGGTACCTACTGCACTTTCACTTTGGAAGCAGAATGTTAACTTCGATAGGCAGTCTATTAAAATCCTTAATTTGGGTATCACGGTTACTGAGAAGAGAAACTAGTTCAAACGAAAAACATTAGACTGAAAAAAGTACCTAACTTTTAATTAAAAGTCGTAGACGAAGAGTTTGCTACGGAACCACTGAACAGTACGTTCTTAAGTCATTAATTCGACTCAAGATTGTCATGAAGATCGCCTTGAATACTGTTCAAGCGAATCATTAGCCGCTAATCTTCGAGTTAACACACAAAAGGTTAGATGTACACTTTTGTCCAAATTAAGGCCAGTGTACAATTTCACGTGTGACTAATAAAAATAAATAAAATAAAATACAAATTAATACTTGCTTCCTTCTTATTTACGCATTCAATAACCTGAGTTTACGGTTAACTAATAACTGACTCCTGCGTTTCGCTTTGAAATAGACCCATAACTGCGGTAGCTCTATAACTATCCATAAGATAGTATTGAATATAAAGAAGATTACAACTGCACGACATCATTGCACGTGACTTTATGAATAGTTTCTTTGACAGTAAAATGTATAGCATATAAAGTTTCCTATTCAATACTAACAAAAAGCTAATCTGTACTTCTATCATATAACTAATTGACTATACTTTACAGTTTTTGCTATAACGTTACCCCCTCGATTCAATGAGAACTCTGGGGCCTTGTTCGTGTGTATAGCGGCCGTCTTGCGCTCTCAACGTTAACACGATAGGGGCAACAAATTGCTGAAAAATACCGCGAATTGCACAGAGACCATTACTTCTAAAGAATTACGAGAGGAATTAACGGCAATTGAAGATATCGCCGCCATTGTTGTACAATTGAAATTGATTGCCGATGATGCTCAGTCCAATGAATGGTTGGATGTTGACCGCGGAATCACGATCGCTATGGTTTCTAATTTATGGAAGCGATCAGCAGGCTACAGTCCCATTGTTACGGGTTGTTTTGGGCAGATTCCGATTGAATTTGATCGGGATTAACAAGATATCATCAGTAGTTATACAATACTGATTTGTAGACAGATTTAAATCGCTTTTTTCGTTTCTGCGGTACCAGTTGTTTGCTTACATTAAGATTTATGGAACCTGTTTTGGTCTAGATATTTATCAAGATTGAAATTGTTAGTTAAATTTTGATTAAAGTATGTATCTGGTTGCTCTTGGTCATTATGGCACTGTGGTACATACTTCATAACACTGAGATTCTCTGTTACACCAGATTTACCACCTGTGTTTACCTTTACCTATGTTTGAGGCGCGTGAAGTCGTATAAATAGTCGGAATGTAATAATGACTGAACAATGCAACTGCAACATGCGCCCAGAGCGCAACAGCCAACTTGCTCTCAGCCTCGTCGTGTACGACGAGGCTGAGAGCAAGTTGGCAAGTTGGCAAGTTGGCACATGCCATTTTTACCATGGTAACTTTGTAAAGGTACCATGGTAAAAATGGCATGTGATTATTTTTTGCTTTTACTCCCATACCAATTGATTCACACATACAGAAACTGATCAACTGATCTGTGAATCAATCGTTGTATTTTATGATCGCGTAACGGACCTCCTTGAATGTTTTATGATTGTATAACGGATACAAAAAAATTGACTAGAATGGAATATAGGTACCTACGTACACGCCATACTCATAGACTTTGCACGCTCACATCACCATGTTGGATGAAGTAAATGAGGTTTCCAGACGTATTAGGGTCTGCATTACACATCTGCATATAATCAGAGAACCGCACTATTAGCACCCAGAAGCAATCATCAAGCGGTTGCGTTAATATCTATGAGGAAACTGCATGTAGGTAACTAATTTTCAATAGATTTCCTTTCTAAAGTCGAACTAAAAGACTTTTTTTTATTTCATCGGCGCCGAATATTCAAATTACATATATTGCAAACTGTGATAAATGACTTATTTATTGAATACTGTAAGACATCCAGTTAAAAATACAAATTAATTAAATACTCGTACACATGGCTGAGACGCCTAAACACTGCTTCTATAAATTAAACGTTCAACACGCTTCGATTAAAACTGTGTGCGCATCGTTAAATTCTCACTTGTTCAGATTCAGTTATAGCGACTTGCACACCTACAGTATGGTTGAGTGGTATACATGCACTGAATACTTTGGACACAGAACAATAACGAGACAACAATCGAGCGTTGGGAATTGTCATTGAGGCAGAGCGTGGTAGGTACGAACGTACGAACGGAGCCGGCTAGAGGGGAACGTTTGTCATTGCCTAGCGCTAAGTTAGAGTGAAGTGACGAAACTGCTACAGTCCATCCACTATCACCTACTGGATGTTAGGGAATATGTAAAGTAGGTGGGTTCTTGTATAAGTATTTCGTTACTACATTGTAAATTGTTAATAAGGAAAATAATTAGGAGTTTTATTTTACGCCTCGTTTGCCACCACCGCCGCCTTGACCTCCTTTATCTCCTTTTGACGTGACAACGTCTTAAATTAGGTTGCGACTGGGAGTCACTTATGAAAAAGTGTAACGCTCGGTAACGTTACGATGAGTCACCGAACGAGAGAGAGGCCCGCCGAATGCCTTGCGTCTCTCTCCCACTCAACTATGATCGGATGATCGGTCGTTGTCACGTAAAATCTTCGCCCGTAAAACCGACTTTACAGGCAACCATTTTTTTTGTTTGATCCACAATTCTTTGACCATCCTGTATACCAGCAGCATATCTTTATTAGCATGTCATAGTAAAATGAGTTTAGTGACGCTCCGTAGCCATCAGATAGTGCGTATAATATTCCTTGTATAATTCTTCATTAATTATTATTAATTAGCTAGAAGACTTCTTAATTAGAACAATTATTTCGTACTTCTAGACTTTTTCGCACAGTTTATCATTCGTCGTTGGCATTAATTTTTTTATTAATTATGCGTTAAATAAAACGACTAACAAATATGCTAATTATGTTTTTTACTGTTTGACGGTGCTGTTTACTTCGTTTTGTGAGCAGTTATTGTAGGATATCGAAGAAACACTTTATTTTCCATTTCGGCATAAAAATACAGTTGTTTAACTGCTTAATACTCCGCAACTAGCTAACTGTTTCAAAAATCCTTGATAAAGTAAGTACCCAAAACAATATTGCACAACCTTCACTCACTGTAGACAGCTAAAATCTAGAGTGCACTGTTCTCACGGGTTTCATAACGATATCTGTTACAAAAACTTGCTTTAAGGCTGCCGCAAACAGGCGCGACGCAACTAGTAGAACAATTTCTATGAAAACTTCAAGGAGATTGTTTTATCAGAATCGCGTCGCACCGTCACGTTGCCGTTGTCTGCGGGCGCCTTTATATCATGCCTACGTACATTTATTACAGCTTTGTTAAACTTCGTCTACGTGTGGGCAAATCAGGTTTTGTCATTCATGCAATGCAGGTGTGGTAAATTAAATCATAACTAAATCTAACAATTGAACACCTGGTTTACTTATATTGCCCCGTTGGTCTCGTGGTTACAAGCTGCTGAGCGTGGTGTCCTGGGTTCGATTCCTAGGTCGGGCAAAGTGTTGTTGGGTTTTTCCATTAGGATTTTCTTAGTAACTGCCCGAAGTTTGGAAGTTGGCGGTGTGATACCCCCGTGACTTGGAAAGCACGTTAAGCCGTTGGTCTTGCGCCTGATCTCTCTCTGGTCGTGTCATATTGCATGCCGTCCCATCGGACTATAAGAGCAAAAGGACTGGAGTGCACCTGTGTTTACGCACACACATGTACACTTTAATATCTCCTGCGTACCTAGCTAATCTCCTTTGAGATTGGCCTCCGTGACCAAAATCGGTCGGAAGGCTATTATAATATTTTTTTTTATTATGCCGTCCCATCGGACTATGAGAGTGGGAGAAGAGACTGCACCTGTGTCAGCGCATACACTTGTACACATCAATAATATCTCCCGCGCCGAAGGCTATATAGTCTCCAATGAGATTGACCGCCATGGACGAAATACGCTGGCACTATTATATTGATTATACTTATATTGATTGTGTAATGTTGACCCCAAATCCTTTATATTTTAATATATCAAGCAGGTTTGCGATTTAAAATTTAAACCTTTCCTACCTAAGTACCTTAATACTCCATACATGCTCGTTTTAACTAACACTAGGAAATGCCAAAATATTATTACACTGTTGGATTTTCAACAGCGGTGCTATTCTGTAAATATCTCACCGTGAAAACTTAGATGAAGGGAGCTTGAAGTGAGCTGTCAATCCATCTGATGCTACGAATTGACACTATTGACAGCTCACTTCACCTGAGTTTTCACGGTGAGATTTTTTACAGAATAACGCCGCAGCACAGTCTCGTGGTCGTCATTGCCAACAGGTGCCTACGTCTACGTATGGTGTAAACTTTCACCTATATTACTTGTTATTGACATAACATCTTTAAACAGGATGATACAATTGACTATTATTTATTTACATCCGATAGAAGTTATCTGAATCAGTTTTAAGTAATTAGGTATGAATAAATCAATTTAATTGCTGAATATTAGTTAGTTAATTGACGCTATTATTATTTTGTTATGTAAGTACAGTTGACCGCACGTCTGTGGTTACAATTTGATCTTTAGATGGCCTAGCGTAGCACGGAGTTTCTATAGAATAAGAGGCTAGCTTATACTGATTACCCCCTGACGTGCGATCTACTGTACCTAGGCATCATGACATCTCGACCCCGTGACAACTTAACCCTAGAACAACTTGACCCCGACGCTTCGACCACCGGAGAACTCGACTCTAGGACAACTCGAACTCAGCAATTTGACCTTGACAACTCGACTCATACAATTCGAACCGGTGAGAATTCAATCCCGACAACTCTTGAACTAATCATTCCTAGAGCGAGCAAACCGAGCTCGGGAACTTAGGGCATCCCGCCACGGAAGGATTAGGTTCTTATAAACAATCCTGACAGAAATAGGACCCCCAACCCGAAAGGTGACTTTGCTTAAGCCAACGATTATGATTATTACCTGCTTATGACTGCGTGACCGGAAAGATCGGGTTATGCTTTTATGATTATGATGATTCGATGTTGTATGATCGGGGTCGAGCTATCGGGGCGGAGTTGTCGGGTTGAATTGTCCGGGTCCAGTTTTCACGGGGTCGAGTTGTCATAGCCGAGTTTTGTTAGGGTAGATTTGTCGTAGAATTATTTAGTTCCTGAAAGATACAGTATACAGTTTTCAGTTACATAAGAGCGATATCTTTCTTCCAAGTCTTTCATTATTTTGGTTAGATGTAAGAGTATGACTTTAAGATTTAGCGATACTGATACTTTCAGCGGTGTCGTTATCTCAATAGATGTCCATATTTAAATCTTTACAATAGGCTATTTGACTGGTTTCTGATAAACATCTCAGATTATTTAATGGTGTCTAACGAGCCCACAAAAACCTATTACTTCAAATTGCATAATGTATTTCTTTTAGAAAATAGTAAATAAAAATGTACTGTTTAAATAAGCCGCCAAAACGCTATCTTTATCAATATGGCGTCGTGACGTCAAAATACACGTAAACAAACGTTGAAACGGTCGAGATACTAGACAAAAGTCATCTGTTCTGTCAACGATAGACAGAAATTGACTATATCATGACGTCATCATAAGTTCAGCCAATCCAGACCGTTTTCGATTACGTGGCGCCAGATTTAAAAAGATGAAGTTTTTTCGGGATTTTTTTTAATAAATAATACATTGTTTTGTAGTAAAATTAATGCAAATCGATTTTAAAAGCGATAATCTATACGAGTGTCAATAATTATGACCTTATTTTTTACATTGTCAAATAGCCTATTACTATGAATATCAATTTTAGCAACTGTTCCGACAGTAATGTAACCTCGAATGACCCAAGTTTTTATAAGATACGTGATGATACTGACCTTTGACTATGATATTACGAAAACAATGATGAACAAAAAGTTGACTAGTCAAAATTATTTGAATATAATAAAAACTCGAAATGCACTTCCTGAAGTGAAAGATGTTGTACAAACTGGTCCAAAACCGGTCAGTCAGCTTGATGGTTAATAATTAGCATAACTACTTTATTTTTTATTATGCACGATTTAATTCGCTTACGTGGCGGGTATAATAGGGGTTAACGATATTTTTTCACTTTTATTATTTTATACAAAGTTATTATATAATATCTATTAATATTAATCCCTTGGAATATAGGTACCTATTGTGGACTTTTTTTTTTTTTTGCGGATGGGAAATCATCAAATGACCCCTCCCGCTCTGGGTGGAGCGGAAGGGAGTGTCAGACTCTTACTGACTAAAACCCACCCGTGTTCCTTCCTTAGCCCTTTATGTTCCGGGCCAGCGGTAACCCTTTCGGACAATCCCGCTGACCCGGCAGGCTTCGGCCCTATGGGGCCCCTCCTCGATGCTGACATCTCTTTGAGGCGCGCGTAAAACACGTACGCGCCGTCCGGCACGGGCCTGGTCCTGATCGGACGGTGAGCTACCCATTACTCTCCGCCCGCAGGCCCGCGCCTACGGTGGCCGGGAGTCGTTGCGCGGCTCCCGACGCCCGGAGCGTCTCCCGCGGCGGCTGGGACGGGAGGCTCTCTCCCTGAGCCGTCCCGCCACCTCCTTCGCTAGCATGACTGCTTCGCAGAAGGAGGTGACTGCCTCCCACTCCCTCTCGCCCCGGACCATGGCTTGCACCAGGGCCGGGCGCGAGAGGTCGCCGCCGCTGCCGATCGCCTCTACGAGGACACGGCGGTGCTCCGCCCAAGCGGGGCAGACTTCCACCGTGTGCTCCACCGTGTCCTCTGGGCGATCCTGGCAATGGTGACACCCGGGCGTTTCCTCCCGCCTGATGATGTGCAGGAACCTCCCGAAACTTCCGTGTCCGGTGAGGACCTGCGTCAGGCGGTAGGTGAGGGCGCCGTGGCGCCTCTCTAGCCACTCCTCAAAGTGGGGTCTTATCGCCGCTATCGCGGCGTGCCCTGCGCTGGGTTGCGACAGTCGTTCCTTCCATGTCGCCATGAGATCGCGCCGGAGCTCCGTCCGCTCCGCAGCGATTTGCCGCGGAAGCGGAACTTCTCCCCGGCGTAGTGCCTCCGCGCGCCACTCATATACGCGCGCAAGGACTATCGCCTCCAGATCCCATGGCGGCAGTCCGGCAATGAGGCTTGCCGCCTCGCCAGAGATCGTGCGGTAGCCCCGGATAAGCCTTATGGCTACCACCTTCTGGGGCGCGTTCAGGTAGTGGGCGGCTCGCCGCCGCAGTGAACGCGCCCACACCGGGGCCCCGTATAGGGCCACCCTATTGTGGACTTGGCAAATGGTTTGATGAAGTTCCATTAAAACCTCGATCTATTTAAATAATTAATCCATAGATACCTAGTAACTTTTCTTTTAAACTTTACTCTGCCTCACAATATTTAAAATCGAAATATTTTATTTCCCATAAACCTTCTGACGTTTCATAAGTGCCCATATAGGGCACTTATGAAACACGAAGCACGGTTCCAATTGGTCGTTTCCTATTGAGAAGAGCCGACAAAAAACTCCACTGTTACTCTTTTTATTCTTAGGTCATCCTAGTTCTCCGTATTGGTAAATCTTTACTTCATCATCAATGGCCCTGCTTGTTTAAAAAAGGACTTTTCTAACAGATGCAGTACTTTCTTCACACAAATTCGGGCTTAACTTTACCTCAATAGATAACAGAAACACGCATTTTGTTATGGTTTCCACGTGTTTCGTGTTCAAGGTGACGGAGTCGGATTAGCCTTGGTCGTGACATTGCAGACCTTCCATCACGTGACGACGGATGGACACCTAATTACGAAGCCTTTTCTGTGCATCAAACGTCGTTAGTTGGTCTAATCGCTATAATTTCGTTGTTTTGTCCTTCTATGTTCATGTACGCTGGATAAAGGTATTTTTACGGCCATAGCTGTAGCACCGAAAAGGTTTCAAACTTAAATTACGCTCAGATTATGAACTCCTCGTACTTATTGCAGTGTCAGTTCTTAAAATATTTATATTTAGGGACTGTGTTGGTCTAGTGGTTGCTGAGCATGAGGTTCTGGGTTCGATTCCCGGGTCGGACAAAGTGTTGTATGGTTATTTCACCTGGAATTTCTTAAGGCACCCCAAAACGATGAATTGCAATTGTCAATATTTACGTAATTGATACACAATGATGCGCCAATTGATCGTCTACCAAATGACTGCATTTGGTAGACGATCAATTGATTTCAATCAATGTCAATCGCATAAACTGTGATGCGATTGACAATATTAGTACAAACGCAATTGATCGTTACGGCACAGATGGTTACGGGGACCTTTCAGGAACAGCCCGGAGTCTGGATTTCTTCCCAGTTTAGGCCGCTTTCACATTAGAGCGTTAGCAGCGCGACAGTAGCGCGGCAGAAGCAGAAACCTTCACGCACGCTTCTGTTTATAGTATGAAATTCTTACTGGGCGACGGTCGTGCGTCAGTCGCGCTGTTAAAGTCGCCTAAATGTGAAAGCGCACTTATGGCTTATGGGACTTAAACATAAATGGCGAAATGTGGGTGCAGGTACTAAGTAAAGATAAGGTAGGTACACTAGGTGCGCGAGTGTTGTTATGTTATTTATAATGTTATGTTCCAATATTTGGTGCCAGTTCAATTTGAACGTTTACAATATCATAGCTCATTTATTTGTTCAAGACATTTAAAAGTTACAAGATCATTTTCTGGCCTTGTGCAGAATTTTTTCTAAGTACAGACGCCAGCACATCAAGCTACTACAATCTGTCAAATTTCTTTGATAGATTTTCAACTTTATCGCTAAAGCATAAGGTTCAAAGTTGATTGGGAAAATTTGACAGTTTCGGGTAGGTTGATGTGCTGGCGTCTGTACATGCAGCCATGGTCACAATTCGTGACAGGTGGTTACCGCTCGACTATGATCGTGTACGTTCCACTAAAATCCCCATTAAAGTAACATTAGGGTCACAATTTATTTCGAAAGTTAAAAACTTAGATATATCTATGACATTTGATGTTGTTGCTGAAATAGAAATCTTCGAATTATTCCGTGTCGTCAAATTGGATATGGTGCAACACACCAAGGGACTACAGTTTTCGTAATTGCGACTTTCTAGATTTTTTAAAGAAGTTTATTGCTATTAAAAACACAGACAAAATTCTGTGCTTAGCTTTCCTTTTACTTTTAAAAAGTTTATTTATTGAACTACAAGTAGCGTAGGTAAAGACGCCAGCACATCAAGCTACCCGAAACTGTTAAATTTTCCCAATCAACTTTGAACCTTATACTTCAGCAATAAAGTTGAAAGTCTATTAAATAAATTTGACAGATTGTAGTAGTTTGATGTGCTGGCGTCTGGACCTTGCAAAACGCATTATTAGCCTAAGTATATCGCTAGCCGCCCGCTTACCTACTGTGGGCGCTTACAAACAGGACCCGATTTCCTGACGATGATTTCCGTCACCAAGATAAACTCCAAAGTGAAATTTCATAAGACAGTTTAATATTTTTTGGAGGTGCCAATTCGTTTTCGAACTTTCTCACGCATTAAAAATTGCCTCCATTTAATCATTCGTCTGAGAAACTTGTCAAAACATCGAGATTTCCGTATTAAGTATATGGAAGGTAAAAAACAAAAAAAAAATGTATACATATATAATGTAATATATACAGGGGGCCTAAAAAGGCCACTTTTGCAGAATCATAAAAGGAATTCATCAAATCATTATAAATCATAATAGACAGTTAACTGTTAAGTTAATCGTATCAAATCCCATTAGTGAAGGATTTTTCAGTTATTTTTTTTTTGTCTGTGCTTAAATACCAATCCAAATCCAATCCCAATCTCTTGCAACGAAAAAAATCAAAATACGTTTATGATTCTGCCAAAGTGGCCTTTTTAGGCCCGCAGTACGTTAATAATAAATGTATTGTACGCATATAAATCTTCCGGAATAAATTCTCAATACTCAATATATTTATTGCTTCAACAAATAATCTTCTTCTCTAAATATGTACCTATATTGTATACTAGTGAAAGCCGTATCAAAATCCGATGCGGAGTAATAGTATCGCGGTCACACAGACCGACGTGAAAAGCGACTTTTATTTATGTATATAGACATAGGTAACAATTGGTAACCCATGCTCCATTGCTTGGTTAATACCGTACAGTTTAATTATCGGATTTACCTACGGTGCAACAGGAAGTGCGACTCAATGATCAGTATTGTCCACGTAATGCTTGTAAATGGACAATCACACGGTTCATGTATCAATGACTCTGGCGTAGATAACCGATTCAGTATCAACTTGTATCAATTGATCAACAAGTTGACAAATTTTGTGCTCATTTTTTTGCGAAATTCATTGTAAAGATTTAGATTATCAGGCAGAAATTGGTAAATTCGATAAGAGAGTCCGATACCACGCTTTTTTTCATTTCCCTTTTTATTCTTCTTAGCGTATCGATAGCAATCTAAATGGACTCGGTTCAGAATTCGGCTACTTGTTTGGCGCTATCACCAGCGTCCATCAGTTCCTGTGACGTGCAGCTGACAAGACACGCAGGCGCAGGACAGCACCACATTTACACTCCAAGGCGGAGTCGTCTATGACCCTTTTATTCATAGGTAGTACCTACCTAACATGAAATCACGCCTGTATTCCCCTAACGGTTGGTCACAGGTGTATCTATAGTACAGACACATTTCGCCAGTTATGGTTAAGTCCTATGTAATAGGGGACGACCCTATTGCCATCAACCGGGCACAAATCCAGACTCTGCGCTGCTCCTGAAAAAATCCAGATGGAAAAACCCAACAACAATACAGTGTAGCAGAAGTAATGTCTGTCAGCAGTAGGTAGGCACATATTTCCTTTATATACCGACTATGTAATCAATAGTAGGTTAGTTTGGTAGGTACTTTATGTATCATACTTTCTTTAAAGAAAAGCAACAACAAAACACTACATTTGATTTTTTTGCGTTAAAAATACGATTGATGTTACCTACTTTGAATTTATGAAAAGCCAGTGCAACATTGCCAAACACGTCAACCGTCAACCTGAAGATACATTGGTCGGTCTACTGATTGCTCATACATAGTCCGTACAGTGACACAAACAAACATTTTTATTTTTCGAAGTTTTATAAATGACTACACTGGGTCAGTAGCTCTACCACACCAAGCCTCTCATGTAGGTCCATTCCACTTTGTATCTTTTCCCGCCATTCGTGGTGACAGATGACATAGTGGCAGCATCTACCTCAATACTTGTTTGATCGAGTCATTATTTACATCTTTAACTATTTATACAACGTTATTTTTAGTATATGCGAAACCTGAATATAGTTTGTTCCGATTATGTAACTCAATCGATTCCAATAATTTTTACCCCATGTTATATTTTGTCTTAAAAATATTTAAAAAAGGTCAAAAGTTGGACACTGAGCTCGAAGTATGCATGCGTTAACCCTTGGAACTACTAGTCAGATTTGAAAAAATATGTTTGCATTTGGCAGTTGTAGGCTATTCAACATCACGCTGCGACCCTTAGGAGCTGAGCAAAAACAAAAAAAAAAACAGAATGAAAACGATGTAAAAGCGCGGGCGGGTGATGGAATGGGACGCCGTGGCTTGGGTGCCGAAATTTCGCGCAATTTATACCGTATCTATTAAATATATACACTACATTTACAATTAGAAACAGTTAAATATACTTATTGCATAACTCTAGACATTGTATTATAGTTACCCAATTACAAATTGATCGTAAATAAAACGTAAAGAAGCGTTTTGCGTGTATGATCATTAAAAGTAATAATAATAAAATATGCGCATCATGTATCATTGTTACTTTATTGTTATGTTCTTAAAGAGGAAGGAAGTGAAGATGCGTTTGTATTTAATAATAAAGATAGGTAACCAGTTAAAATTATGTTAGAAGTATAAGTGACTGCTGCTTCGTTAGTCTATTGGTCGCAATTGCTACAACAGAGCGTGAGGCATCCCTGCCTAGTTGCTATTCCACCAATTCGCACTAAGCGTTTTCAAAAGTCCTTTATAACGCGCACAGCAAAAGAGTGGAACTCTCTACCTGCGTCTGTGTTTCCGAGTGCATACCTACAATCTCTTCAAAGGAAGAGTGAACAAGCTTCTTCTGGGTGAGCTCACTCCATTGTTGACTTTGTCTCTGTCACCTCTGACCCAGACTAGAGTCAAGAGCAAACCCATTTCTTATAAAAAAAAAAAAATGAGGCCTTAAGTAATTACGTAACACAGTTTCAATCACAATCCACCTTCGGGGATTACATGCGTGATGTTATCTTCTGTTATAAAACTTAGGAACTTATCCAGATGAAAAATTAAACAGTACGTCGAAAAAGCCTGATTTCCTTAAAAAAAAATCTTGAGAATTTGTCGCAATCTATCTATACATATATATATATATATATACATATATATATATATACATATAATAAATTTGTAGAAAAGTGGTGTCTGTACAATGGAAATATATAAAAAAAAAGTAGCAGGGGTTGTTATTATATCGATGCCGAACCCGAAATTGTAATTATTTTTTTTTTGTCGATTTAGATGCGGTTTTCACTAATATATTGTAGTAGGCTTCACTTAACATTTAGTGTTTATTTCATGTCAATCGGTTCATAAATAAAAAAGTTATGTCAATTTAAAGAATCACGGCGAACATTTGCAAGTACGTACACGCCTCGGGCCTGCGCGTCCGATCTTCGAAACTACTGGACGGATTTGAATGTTTTTTTTTTTTATTGTATAGTTATTATATGGCTGGACAACATTCAGGCTATAATTTATCTTGGAAACTTGAACACCTGATGCAGAACCGAAACAGACCAGCTTAACTATAAGAGATACAAAAATGGTACCATAGCAAAAATTGTTCCACGTGATGAGGATTTTCTGCTGAGAGAATAAATTTGAAGATCTGGAACACCTGATGGGGAACTCCAAGAGCCCAGCTACACCATAACACATATAGGAATGACGTCTTAGTAAAAGTTATTCGGTCTGATGGGCATTTCCTGTTGACTTATAAAAATCGAAGATCAGAAACATCTGATGTGGAAATCAAAGCTATCACTAATTTCACCTCCACGCGGTGAAGGCGGTAACAGTTTAGGACTGATTTTCGATGACGATGGTATATCATTGAAAATTTGACTCTACTGGCCAAAACTCCCATTTATTTTTTTTAACGTGAAGAAATGCTCATGCATTCTGCACTACCACGGGGAGATAGTGCAGTTATGTGGGACTCTAACCCACTAAAACTCCACTGTGTCCTCCTCTGCCGCTTACGGCGGGAACATGGGCACGCGTTAGCACTCATCCGTGAACCCGCCGCGGCTGTCCGTCACCGGACCCTCCGCTGGGGAGTACTCCCCATCACCGGCGCACCAGAACACATAGCACGCCGTGACCACCCCAGGGACCAAACCAGCACATGGGCGCCAGACGATCACGTGTCTGGGCACCCTTGGTAGGGGAGCAGTCACTTAGATTTTAATTGATCAGGTATCTTCTTCATAATAAAACTATAACCATGCCTAGAAAAAGGTCAAATCTTTCCCAATGTTCCAAAGGAGCTAAAAGATTGAGGATCATAAGATCCCAAGAATCTACCGAAGAGCGTCAGGAGAGACTTGATGCTGTTTGAGAACATCAGGCTGCAACTCGCTCCGTGGAAACCTCTTCGGATCGCGAAGCACGCCTGCGTTCTCAGCGTATTTACGCATCTACATCCAGGTCTCTAGAGACCAGTGCAGAATATGATGCGCGACTGACCGCTGATACGGTGAGATTATCATACATTGTTCCGAACACGCACACAACAAAATATTCATAATCAGAAATTGAGAAAGAAAGAATTGCTGGAGTACGGCATGAAGAGACAGATTAAGAAGAGCGCAACGAACGTTTGAATTCTGATCGACTTCGACATTCTCTGAACAGAATGTCGATATCATCTGAAGAATCGGATGTGTCTCAAGATATAGCCGTAGGGCATGGCGACCTTCCTTGGGTTGATAAAGAACGGAGTGCATTTACGTATACTCCTATGATTGACTACGCCACATATTCCGCCATCGGAGGTATGGTTGAAAATTGTACTTTTTGTGAAGCTGTTAAATAGCAAAAAGAAACAAATGGTATGTGTTGCTCAGGTGGGAAAGTACATATTGAAATATTACAAAATCCTCCAGAAATATTAAGATCATTGCTAATCGGTGACCATCACAGTCAAAACATTTCTTGGACAATATACGTTCGTACAATAATGCCTTTCAAATGACATCTTTTGTTGCGAAACAGATTTCAGATGGCCCATTTATGCCAACATTCAAAGTGCAAGGCCAAGTTTACCACCCTATTGGTTCATTATTGAAAATGACGTCTCGAATCGTCTCGCGCATCCCGTTGTTATCCAGTCCCCGGGTTCTTAGAATTCGACATCAGACGTTTCAGATCTTCGATTTTGACGACCCCGTTGTCGCTGGCATAAGCAACAGGATCCGCGTACGAAGTCGCGGGCAGAAGCTAGTATCAAATATTTTTCTCAAACGTAATGTACAATTTAAAAAGTCATTATTATTAATAATTTTGTGCACTGAGGATCTCGATTCTGGGGGGTCATGCTCACACGGTGGCGCGGGTATCGCAAAACCAATATGAAAACCTTGAAAATTTCATAGATAAATAAGTGTTGATTTTATTTGTGCAATTAACATGATCAATGTTGATTTTTTAATTAGTCACTATATGTATCCTTAAAGAAAATTATGTTCTGTTTTGTATCTTTTTGATAAAAAGATCTAAAAATTCTACTCTATATTATTGAAAATCCTGAGATTTACAAAATCCGACAGTAATCCTGAAAAGAGTTAAAAATCCTGAGGTCTCAGGACAAATCCTGAGATGTGGTAACCCTTTCCCAGCAGCTTACGGTTTAATGAGAAACAAACGTTTCGAGGAAAATTGGTGTGAGGTGTGGCCGCTCCGGAAGCAAATATGACATCATGATAAAAAATATAGCAAAAACTCATGTTTTTATTGCAATTTTCAACTGCAAGGTCGATGTCATTGAGCCGATTTAGCCACGGTTTGATACTTCCTAATTCGTCGATATTTTTGCGTCTCTACATAATAATGGTAGGTATAACATTGGTTTGTGGCTAAGTAATAACAGCCGCACGGTTCGATCGATCAGGTTAAGCTACGCTTGCCGCGTTTGGTTCGTGGATGGGTGACCATCTTTACATACCAAGACCCCTCCGAGCCTCGGAAAGCATGTTAAGCCGTTGGTCCCGGCTGTCAGCCGTGGATCTTTGGCAGTCGTTACGGGTCGTCAGAAGC
Source organism: Oligia fasciuncula (assembly GCA_963082905.1). Taxonomy (NCBI): domain Eukaryota; kingdom Metazoa; phylum Arthropoda; class Insecta; order Lepidoptera; family Noctuidae; genus Oligia; species Oligia fasciuncula. The sequence goes on from OY720387.1 coordinate 11,401,378, forward strand.
CCGAAAGTCTGGCCAGTCTTACCAAGGGGGTATCGTAATACCAAGTGACTGGGATGTGGAGGTGGAGGTCAGATAGGTAGTAGTTTCATTTAAAAATCTGGTATTCAGCTTCATCCGGTTAGACTGGAGCGTCACTAAAATAACAACAAAACAGAATAATAATATAATTCGTGTATGACTAATTAAATAATTAGGTCATTCGTCAAAAGAATTGCATCACCAAGAACAACTAAGTACCTACCTATTGTTTTAAAATTAACATTTGTTATACCTATTTAGATTCCATTCCGAACTAAGCTTTTTGAATAAAAACAAGAAGTTTTCTACAAATAAGAAGCGTTGCTTTTTACAAATTTCAAGATAATGCTCAGTCATAAATCTCGATAAACAGGGTTATTGGTAAAACATTAACAACCTCTTAAGAGGTCATTGTACTCATCATTATGAACAACTTTTACTATGGGACCAAACCTGAAATCGCAAAAAAAAAAACAACTGTTCCCTGCATTTTGACGAGTTATACGAATATAAATGTAGGGAATTCTTTCACTAATGGGAAGCTACAGTATTGCTGAGTGTAATATTATGTTAAAACAAGAAATTTTCCGCGGACGAAGTCGCGGGCAGAAGCTAGTACGAATATAAATGTAGGGAACAGCTGATTTTTTTTCGCGATTTCAGGTTTGTTCCCATAGTAAAAGTTGTTCATAATGATGAGTACAATGACCTCTTAAGAGGTTGTTAATGTTTTACCAATAACCCTGTATAAGACTGGCAGCGTTGTTACTAATCTCAACTCAAATCGAGTGATTTTCTGATCTCTCTTGAGTAGAGAGGCCTTCGAATAAAGCACAAAAAAATATGTTTATGAACTAAGTCAAAGACTTTAATCATTAGAAAACCTGTACTTTATTACCGGTGGTCTTCATAACTCCCACAGTGTCTACTAGCTATAATATATACCTACATAATCAATGACGCTTACGTAATTCGGTGAAACTAAGCCCTATCGAATCACGTTACCAATCTTGAGAATATGAAATGTGGTAGTTATATATCGCATGTTAATGGCACAGTATCGGCCAGTCCGTGACACCGAACACCGTTACTAATGATCGATGCACAACCGCCACGCTTTAATAGTAATAAGCGTTACTACGCGATTCTATCCACACGATAAGATAAATCGGCTGAATTAAAATACCACTAGCATCACAAAAAATAATAACAAGCTTGATGGAAAGAAAAAACAATAAATTATTTCTGGCACTATACAAAAATCCGCCATTGCTCACGGTTTTGCCTTTATAGCTCATCAAAAACTAGTGAAGGGTCCATTACAAATCGACCATTAGTTTCGGAAATAATCGTCTACATAAAGTCAAGCAGTTACCTAGTTCTTTTCTGTTTAATGTGCAATAATTTGTGAAACTCCTTAATGTTTTATGGTACCTAACTTAAAAAAAACTTCTTACTTATTTAAGTAGCTACACTTCTACGGTAATTACCTACGTTTGTGTTAAATAAAACAACTATCCATGGGGTCAGCAATGGGACAGTGAAACTGACTTAAACGACTCAACTTTACTGCACTCAAAAGATTTTACTATGAACAATAGAAAAGGCGCGAAATAAATAAGAAACCTACTTTTCTTTTTCAGAGAAAGTAGAACATTTAAAAGGATACAAATTTATTTTAGGGCTTATTGTTATGTTCCAAACTGCATAAAATTCTTTACCTTTTCTATGACATATTCATAATATTTCGCAAAATTGTGTAACGCAATACATATAAGTATTTATTAGAGCTTAGATATTACATAGTGGGTAAGTACATACTTATTCCATGCGCAATATAGAGTAGGTAGGTATATGAAAAGTGAACACTAGTCTATGGGAAAAAAAACAAGTGAAGCGCAATGGCGCGAAATTTGACATAATTTTATTAAATTTTTAGTACTTACCTAAGTTTTATTTTAGATTATTTTACAAGCGCATTACAGTTTTCGAAGACCAAGTAATTTGTGCAAGCGTTTTTACTTCCTTAAACTATTTGGTACGTATTTTGTATTAATTTGTGTGATTTTTGCTCCAATGGATTGCATAAACACAACGGCAGGTACAAACCAATATTGCTTAATTAAAACGTGATATAGTTTAGATTTCTATGGGTACGTAACACACCATTGTTAATAATGAATCAAAGCCTATTAGTTACTCTTGATTTTTGCTAGAAAGCGTTGCTTTCTCGTCATGGCTACAATAGAATAATTTAAGCGTCACGAAGCCGTCTTTATCGAAGCCCCCTGGCTTGTCTTCAACATCGATAGTCACGCTCCGAAGATGTTTTTGTAAATAAAAATCTGACAAAAAGAAGAACTTTATCATATTTTCAGTTATAGTTCTTCTCTGTACTTATCTAAATATCAAATGATTTCTTTCTGTATAAACTTAGTTTTTCAGCCTCATTTGACGCCTTGTCTATGTGATTTTCATGATTAGCAATTACAATTTTATCATGTTTCTCTAACTTACTATGTCTTTTTATTTTACCCTGATCGTAAAATATCTTATCCCAAGTAGGTTTTTCAGTGATTAGTAGTTGGGTGTTTTAAATATTTTTTTAAATAAACCAAATTAAAAAAAAAAGTTTTTTTTTTTGTGTGATTTCACCTTTCTCTCGCCGGTTACGAGACACTGGTGGTGTTGTGATACGATACTGAGTCACGAAACTTTGCGCTGTTTCATCTTTTCTTTAGCCGACTACCTACGTTCTGGCATTCAAGACTCTTTCATGATCTATCCTTTTAGTCACAAAAATTAACTTAAAGCAGTTAATTGCGGTAACTATTCCCTGGTTTAAAAACAAGAATGACGCACATTTCTTGGCCAAGTAATTGATACAGGTATGTACACAGATAGGTACAGTAAATTGCAAGTATACTGATATATGAACTGCATGCATCATGTTACCGGCACGATTGTCAAACAAGGAAGTTTGGTAACTCCCAGTGTCTATATTGCACGTTACACAAGTGATCTCAATTTTGTAAGTTTAACGTGTGATTTGTCGTAAACATGTTATTGTGGTACTCTGGAAACATGTAACTTTAACAATATTAGGTATAAACCGCTGAGGTAGACGTGTTCTTGAGTGGAGACCGCGAAAACGTAAGGTAGGACGCCCTCAGGCTAGGTGGAGCGATCTTCGGAGGAGGGTTGGTAGTAGCTGGATGAGAGTTGCCGAAAATCGAGTTGAATGCTGTGCAATAGGAGAGACCATGTCCAGCAGTGGAGTGCTGTAGGCTGATGATGATAGATGATGATGATGTAGATGTAATCGTACTAATCGTAACCAAATTAAATGCGAATAAGTTTTCTATGGAATGTTATACATAATTATAAGGTTTAAAGTCATCAGCTTACGTAAAACATGTCTGAGCACGAATGAATAAATCAATCGCATTAATTATGTCTCACAGTCAGTAATTAAAAAGACGTTAATCAACGTGGCTTTTAATTCAAATTGGCAACTGTTTCCATAGAATTCAGATGATGACATAAATTAACGCTGTCCTCAATTTATTTACGTTGGTACGGTGTCATTTCTGCCACCTTTGAGTAATAGAACTCGGTAGACTTAGTAGGGATGTTGACATTTATTTTTATTTTACAAAAAAATATAACCGCTTAAAAAATTGCCATGTTTTAAAATAACTGCTAGACAAAGATAGCACTATCATAGAAGTGACGTTACGACTATATTGTAACCTCATACTAGCACCATAGAATGTGTATATCGCGCGACAAAGACGGGAATAATCCCTTCCAAAAAGCTTCTCCATATTTCAATCGATTTTACAGATTTTTCGACTATCTTATTTTTTTGTTCGAACATTTCTAATATTAGTCGTCATCACTATTCTGCGTAGTGTGTACTTTGTCACCTTATATTTTGCACGTGTCAGCACTTTGCAGGCTTGAATTCTTACGTGTGTGCGTTATGCCATCCGTCAGACAGTTCGTTCGGCGACCGTGGCCGAGCATTATGCGGTTCGCTATAATGCCATGAAAGGATTGCATTATGCACCTCTAAGGCTTCGTTGTACTACAATATTGAATCAACAAAGCTAAATCCACTGTTTTACATTTTGTTAGCATTGTTTAAAGGTCAGGTACCTACTCAGATCATTTGATAATATGATTAGATTTGTAACAATACATACCTACATAGATGATCCGGTAATAAAATGTTGATTACATATTCGTGACTATATATTATATCTACCTGAAAAAAAATAATTAAAAAGTGTTTATTCACAGAAACAATTTTTTACATATTATATTTACCTCCGCCAAACTGCAAAGCAGTTTGTTGGCAGACGTAGCTCCTTTTTTTTTTTTTTGCCTATTATCTTACCTATTAACGTAGATAGAGTTCGAGATTTAGCTTTTGTATTTAGATTTAATTGAAGCTCTGAATTTGATGGTGATTGCAATTAATTGAGATTTCCCAAGACCCGTAAAGAATTAGTTCTTTATTCGCGATGCCACGTAACCACCATCAGACGCAATACAATCTGCTCAAACAAAATATCAACAAATTTTCTTTAACGCTTTCGCTACAATTACGAGTATAAAATTGATTACCCTACACTATAAAAGAAATGTCGGTTCACGGCAATGGACTTCACTATCTCGCTTATTGGAGGTAATATTTCAAATTGCCTATCAGCTTACATCGGCCATTGGACCAAAACTTAATGCTTTTATTCCCGCAACTGAATGGCAGTCATTATTGGCTTGGCACGTCATTACATTTAACACCTCTTTCACATACTTGACCATAGATAAATTATTTGTTTTATAGTCGAAAGCTTAGGCAATGACTTATATCTAACTAGCAGCGCCCCGCGGTTTCACCTGCGTAAGTTTTGATCCCGTGGGAATATCAGGATAAAAACTATCCTATGTCCTTTCTCGGGACTCAAACTATCTCTATACCAAATTTCATCTAAATCAGTTCAGCGGTTTAAGCATGAACAGGTAACAGACAGACAGACACACTTTCGCATTTATAATATTTATATGGATGTAACCGTTATGTCATGCCGTTGGTGCCAAAGATATACTTCACAGAACAGTCGATGCCATGGGATATACAGGGTTATTGGTAAAACATTAACAACCTCTTAAGAGGTCATTGTACTCATCATTATGAACAACTTTTACTATGGGACCAAATTTGAAATCGCGAAAAAACAATCAGCTGTTCCCTACATTTATATTCGTATAACTTGTCAAAATGTAGGGAACAGCTGTTTTTTTTTCGCGATTTGAGGTTTGGTCCCATAGTAAAAGTGGTTCATAATGATGAGTACAATGACCTCTTAAGAGGTTGTTAATGTTTTACCAATAACCCTGTATATAAAAGTTGCATATAGCAGACCCCAAATAAAAAATAGCAAAACGTTTTATAGATTTGATTACCCTTGGATTCACTGGTAATGGCAGCAGTACCATAAACACTTTCGCCAGAAAATTATCTGTAGGTAGTACCTAGTGGCTTGTAGCCCTGAATAGAAATCAATCCCTATTGATGGCAGAAAGTTCCCTTCATACCTATTCTGTGGCTTGCCTCCTACCATATCGGATAATATACCGTTATTGACCGCGAGTAGGTAACCGTTCCAAACCGATTTAGAATAATATCGAGTCCACAAGGTTATAAGTACCAAGATGAAAGGTTCTGTTGCATAAAATACAAACAAATATACAAATATTTATTGTAAATTAACAATTACTTATCTATCAAAATAGAAAGTGCTAAGCAACCGGAAATGCTATTAGGTATTACAATACAATACCCGCTATTGAACCTGAGAACGTTGTGTCTAATATAGTCATGTGAAACACATCGCCCTCTCATGACTTAAGATCGTTCAAACACATACTGAAATTCCTTCTTATTAATTAATGCTCGTATAAGTTGCAATTAAAAACGGACTAGATTTAGAAAAGATGGGTAATAGTGTAATTGTTCACATGCAAGAACGAATCCAAACAATGAGTTGAAACATGCGGTGACGCGATCCCCTTCGACAACGTAATAAGAAACTCGAAAAGCAATGCAGTTAAAGCCACTAATTTCCTATTTATTGAATCACATTACACATATTCACATAAGTAACCACTCGATTGTGACTACCAATTGTACCTACCTATACAGGGTGAATTTTCCAAGTGGGCGTGGATGGCCAAATCCAATGCGTAAGTCAATACTTCCCAAATTTTGATCCTTATTAGAGACACTATCGAGTGGGTTTAATAATACAGTGTGTGTTTTTTATCAAAATCAACGCGTTCGATTCCTGGCTAGAAATATAGATCTTTCAAAAATACAATGATGCAGTTTTAGTTTTCATCAAAATCGAGCTCGCGACTCGTTTGAGTACTTTTCGCTATTTCTCATAGTTTCGGATTTGGCCATCCACGTCCACTTGAAAAATTCACCCTGTATACAAACACACACGGAAATGTATGAGCAGAAGAAATAGCTAGAAACCTTTTTGTTTGTGCAAGTTTGTTCATTTTATAGCTTGTTACACTTATTTTACTTTACAGTAGCAATCAATTTTTATTGCGTGTTAACTCAATAGAGTTGTTTTTTTTTTTGGATTACTAGATTATAGTGTAGGTACGTTGTGTGCATCTATTGTTAGCGAGGTTGTAACTAAAATGTTGCGGTTAGCATGACAACTGTGCTAAACCTTATAATTATCACAATGAGCTCGCCAGGCCGTCGCAACATTGTCTTCGTGACAAAAACAATCAGTGAAAGTGTCTTCAGTCGCGGCCGTCAGTCATACTGCGCTAGGATTTGTTGTGTTGACTTGCAGACATTACGCAGTTTACGCCGGATTAGGATCATCGGTCGATACGATCTCGTCATGCAAAAAATCTATTAGGTATTAAGCCATTTTTGCCACGACACTCGTTTAGCATCGATGACTTAATTTACCGTCGTTTGTGACTCATTCATATTGATGGCGAAATTGATGATATGTCTTTTACTAATCTGCTGTAATTAGTTTAATGTATATCTCTACAGTAAATATGGAGTATCGCTATCAACACGAACGCGATTTTAATTATTTGTATAATTAACATTAGTTAGATACTTACGGTAATTATGTTTGTAGTTCATAATTACAAACAACATGCTTACTTATTACTATTACTAACCTACTCATTTTCGTGGAAAACATTAACGTCATCGGTAGATCTCCTGGTTAAAGCGAATTACCACAAAAGTTCGCTAGGTAATCAATACTGTACACGGATCCAAGGAATTGCATTGTATACAAGCAACAAAAATAAACACGTCTCATTCAAATGATTTGCTCATGTCTATTTTAAACCAAAAAAATATAGTCTCGAACTAAACTATTTAACTGCACTGTCACTGTCGTTGACCCCAAAAAACTAAATTATCAACAAAAAAATCGATCGATCTTGTCTGTATAGTTTCGCTAGCTTATTTAATTTGACTTTGACATAAGAAAAGTCGTTCCGTTACACGTGTAAAAATAAATACTCATCTCCATGCGTAAAAATAAATACTCATTTCATGGGGTTCTTACCGATCCAACCTTCAGCAATCACAAATTCGTGCCGCCCATTTTTTTAATTCAAATAACCCTTAATTTACCTACGTTCTAAGTTCAATTTGTTGACATTACTTGATATTACCTACTTTATGCTCTCATAATCTCCCATCGTTAGTTAGTAATATGTAACGCATGATGTCATAACGTCATACCAAGGCCTACATTGGAGACAAACGATCATCTACCTTACGTCTATATCTCTTATACATAACTTTGATGAATGAGGGTTATTTGTCCTGATGACCGATCATTTAAATGAACCAATTGAAATAAGTAGGTGCGTATCCATATGTCATAATAACAATGTATGAATACAGGTACATGACATCTGTCGAACATACTGCGAAGTCACTACTCTGTACAAATTGGCTCAATCGTAAATGTTTGTGTGGGCTCTATTCAAATATTGTCGACTCATTTTAGTGGTAATTACGACACGCCGGCAATCCATCAAGGTTCGCACCGACTTGACTAGGTAAGTTATGTCTAAGTTACACCATCGTAATGTTACCAATATAGCAACATTATGTGACAGAGTTCCTCAAGAGCATTAAAATTGTTTGAAAGTTGACGAGTGATTGTGCACTTGACAACATTGGCGGAAATCGATGTTATGTCTTCTTATGGCTTTAATAGTTTTACAAAAGAGTTAAGCTTCCTCCTATAAAGTAGATTCGTTTTCCTTGATATATGTATTTATTATTTTTGTAGGTTGCGGTATAAGTTTGGGTTTTATAGACTATTGTGTGCAGCCACTGCGTCAACAAGTATCCCTGAAGTCTTTATAACACTAGACGATATTATACGTTATAGCCAAGTCAGTATGATTGCTGTGCAAGTTTATTGACAACTGCATAGATAGTACCGCACTCCATCCTCTAGTCGAGCATGCATGACGCCGCTACGCGATGGCGCATGCAACGGCATAATCAATTTATTAATGCCGTTTCCTTTCCTTTTTCAGAAACCACCATAGTATTTCTTACTGAGCAGCAAATTGTTGTGAATATATTACTATTTCAAACTGCTTAGTCTGCAAACCAAGCAGATAAATGACGTATTAAAAAACACGCTTATCGCGTTATTTCATCCGTCGTCGAGTCGTACGAATTAACATTAATTAGAATATATTATAATATATTACCTAAGTCTGCATCATCGCTATAGTATTGAGGGAATATTATACATTTCACTTTCTAGTTGTCTCACATTTTAATCAATCCAAAAGTGTATAGAAAGCTGTAATCTGTAATAATTTACATATACAATCAAAAGAGTTGATATGGTGTTAATTTTTATTAGAAATCAATAAAGTTCTGCGGATGCGTTCGGTTCGGCCCCGGTACAGTTGTTTCTTGCCGGATGTTTCAACTGTTTCACGTGCTAATTACTAGACTTTTTATCATACATAACGATACATTTTGTGCCTACAAAATGACGATACGTATGTACACAATTGTGATCAGCGGTGCTATTCTGTAAAAATCTCACCGTGAAAACTTAGGTGAAGTGAGCTGTCAATAGTGTCAATTCCTAGCAAAAACAAACTCAATTCACTTAAGTTTTCACGGTGAGATTTTACAGAATCGACCGGCTGCAATCAATTTATCTACGACTAAGTCATTAGTCGGCTGACGTACCTATACGCTAGACGTATCTAATATTATTTAATCGAATTATTAGTCATTTATCGCAATCTTTCCTCGTTAACACACTTTTTAAGCAAGCGAAATATGATTATGCGGAACGAGTCGTACGGGGTAATGTTTTCTCTTTACGGCCTTATAGATGGTTTCGACTCAACCAATTAAGTAGGTAGGTACATGTCCGTAAGGATTGAGGAGCCACATCAGATTTTTAAAATCTGATCTCACCATTATTTAGCAGCAATGTAGCTTATTTTGCAGCACGAATTCTAGATTTAGCAGCAAAATATATCACTAGTTATTTTAATGCAAAAGTGGCTCCTCAATCTAAATGTTTGAATTGAGGAGCCACCTGGAACTCGTTAAGTAATAGATGAATATTTATGAAAATTTTGCATCATTTAGCAGCAATTTTGCATATTACCGTCTAAAAATTTAGGATCTGTAGCGCTAAAATAAAAGAAAATACAATACTTTTAATATGGCTCCTCAATCTAAACTCAAGAGGTGAATTTCTATTGGATGTGAGCGATCAATTAATATATTCGACATATTGATCATTTAGCAGGTATTGTGTTTGTTTTTGCAGTATAGGAGTAAAATAGTAAAACAGAGTAAATTTTGTATATGAACGCATTTTCTTTGGCTCCTCAATCCTGACGTTCTAATTATATATGTTTGACTGTAGCCACCTGAGATCTCAACGGAATCTAAAGCCAGAGATACTAACATTTAGCAGAAATGTCTGCTAAATATATCTGCACAGTTCAGCAATGTATATATTTTGGATTCTGAAAAAACAATACTTATCTATTTTCTTGTAAATTCAGTGTGTAGGGTGACCATATTATACTCGTATTAATGAAACCAGGATAAGTAATTTAATAAATTTATATTTCCATAACAGATTATATCTATCGTACCTATTGGTTATTTAGCAATCAATTTCGCTATAAGTTATAGAATGAATGAATATTGGCTGATTAGTACTTATACGAATTTTAGAATCGTAATCATCGTAACAGAACGTTTCATCTTTCGGTGTAAGATAGTGACATTTGTAGTGGCCTATGCCAGTTTCGATAGTTGCAGGAATAAATTCTATAGCACCTACTTATTTATATGATTTAGTCGAAAACATTACAAATTCTGGTATTATTATTAACAAATATTTTAGAACATTAAAGTGCTTCAATTTGGTCTATTTTAAGAATCGACCGTAGTACTTATGTATTTTAATTTGTAAACTTCGAACCCGAACATACTACATATTAAATAAATAAATGTAAAAAAAATAACAATAGTCATATATCAAATCCTTACAACTTACAACAGGATATCAAATCCTTTTTTTAGCCGCGAATATCTTATTCAGCCTTGGGTTTTTTTTTTTTTTTTTTTTTTTTCGGATGGGAAATCATCAAATGACCCCTCCCGCTCTGGGTGGAGCGGAAGGGAGTGTCAGACTCTTACTGACTAAAACCCACCCGTGTTCCTTCCTTAGCCCTTTATGTTCCGGGCCAGCGGTAACCCTTTCGGACAATCCCGCTGACCGCCTTGGGTTAATCATACAATTCGAAACATTCACACTCTATCTCTTTCCCGCCATTAGAAAGTGAGAGAGACAAAGCAAAGACCAGCCCTTTCGAAGTTCCGATTTTGAATTCGACCTCAAAGACAAACACGTTCGGAATTTCGTACCAACTAAAGAAATTTTTCAAAAAGATAATAGACTATTTGACAATGTAAAAAATAAGGTCATAATTATTGACACTCGTATAGATTATCACTTTTAAAATCGATTTGCATTAATTTTAATACAAAACAATGTATTATTTATTAAAAAAATCCCGAAAAAACTTCATCTTTTTAAATCTGGCGCCACGTAATCGAAAACGGTCTGGATTGGCTGAACTTATGATGACGTCATGATACAGTCAATTTCTGTCTATCGTTGACAGAACAGATGACTTTTGTCTTGTATCTCGACCGTTTCAACGTTTTTTTACGTGTATTTTGACGTCACGACGCCATATTGTTAAAGATAGCGTTTTGGCGGCTTATTTAAACAGTACATTTTTATTTACTATTTTCTAAAAGAAATACATTATGCAATTTGAAGTAATAGGTTTTTGTGGGCTCGTTAGACACCATTAAATAATCTGAGATGTTTATCAGAAACCAGTCAAATAGCCTATTATGTCTTTTAATGTAATTTATTGAATTTTTAACTTATTGTTGTATTTAAACGAAAATAAGTATTTACTGCAAATAAAACTGATATTTAACCTGTAAATATTTATTTCTAGTTTCAATAATGTTACGTAATATATTTTGAATAATAAAATATCATGGGTGCTATTTCCGAACACGCCTTACAAAGGGCGCTTTCCGAATTAGCTATAATCGCTCACATTATCTCACATGCGTTCCGATTTAGATATTACTATTATGACAGCTGAGAGCTGTTAACAATTCGGAACGCTCGTGAACGCGCTTACAGTGCTTACTCAATGTAAAAACGATATTATTACAGTATTTCTTTGTATAAACACCAGATTTCTTCTTCTTTGGTTAGGTGGCGACTATCAGTCAGAAGTACAATTTCGAAAATGCCACGTTAGTTTAATTTTATGATAAGATGCAAATCAAAACAAAACACACACTGACACATCCTCACACACACACTGTCATTTTTGACAGCGCTCACGGTGATATTATTCTAGGGCATGGTCGGCGTTATCGCAAGATGGCGCATGTCATTATGTCATCTATGACGATTCACGGGACGTCCTTATCGCGCTCACGCTAATTCGGTACGGGTTTAAGCACGCTCACATCGATTATTTCCCTATCTCGGAATGCAGGGAAAGTGTTCTCGCTGCTGAAGTGAAAAGTTATGTGTGTTACACACAGAGTACTTTTTGATAGACTGAAAGTGTTACGAGAGCAAAGTTTTTTGCATCTCGTGCCTTTGAATCCCTCGCCACACTCAAGATTCAACTTTAGAATCACTCGCTGCGCTCGTGATTCAATCTTGAACTCGCAGCAAAAAACGACTTTGCTCTCTTGTTGCACAAATAACTATTGTAGGTACCTACCCCCAAAATGTGGTCACCCTACACACTGAATTTACAAGAAAATAGTTATGTATTGTTTTTTCAGAATCCAAAATATATACATTGCTGAACTGTGCAGATATATTTAGCAGACATTTCTGCTAAATGTTAGTATCTTTGACTTTAGATTCCGTTGAGATCTCAGGTGGCTACAGTCAAACATATATAATTAGAACGTCAGGATTGAGGAGCCAAAGAAAATGCGTTCATATACAAAATTTACTCTGTTTTACTATTTTACTCCTATACTGCAAAAACAAACACAACACCTGCTAAATAATCAATATGTCGAATATATTAATTGATCGCTCACATCCAATAGAAATTCACCTCTTGAGTTTAGATTGAGGAGCCATATTAAAAGTATTGTATTTTCTTTTATTTTAGCGCTACAGATCCTAAATTTTTAGACGGTAATATGCAAAATTGCTGCTAAATGATGCAAAATTTTCATAAATATTCATCTATTACTTAAAGAGTTCCAGGTGGCTCCTCAATTCAAACATTTAGATTGAGGAGCCACTTTTGCATTAAAATAACTAGTGATATATTTTGCTGCTAAATCTAGAATTCGTGCTGCAAAATAAGCTACATTGCTGCTAAATAATGGTGAGATCAGATTTTAAAAATCTGATGTGGCTCCTCAATCCTTACGGACATGGTAGGTACAGATAGTGTTGCTTGTCCATTTACTCAGTAAAACCTCTATTATTGCACTATTACAAATTACAACTAATAAATCCCAAAGTGTTACTGGCATCCATGCATAACCGAACTGAATTTAAAATAGAGGCGGTGTCGACACGTTAAATTACTTACAATCATTTAGATCTCTTTTGAAATAGTGCTCTAGCGTGTAAATATGTAGATAAATTTTAATTTTCATAGACAGGATATTGATGATGCTTTTCGAATTTCCGAACTCGATTAATTTCGCCTCATTAACTCAGCTAAGTAAGTTAATATTGCTTCAGCTTCGATTATCCTGAATATTTAGTTGGGAAAACTCTACATAGCGAGTATTGCGACGTGCTGTGCACCTTTGGTATTTATACAATAGTCTGATGACACTAGTGTAAACGAGTATATTATTTAGGAGCGGCAAAACCCTTTATATTATAGTAGGTTAAGCCCCTCCAAGAAAACCCAAGGGGGTTTTCTTCCCTTACCAATAAACTATTATGATTATAGCTATTTTATGTAATACTTTTCGTTAGTTAAATCCTCATTCATCATCATTATTTCAGCTTGAAGTCATTCTTCGAAATGTTGTGTGTTTCTCATCCATTCGTTTTCCGCAACATTAGCGATACCGTCAGTCCACCGCGCTTTCGGACGACCTGGATTTATTTCATATATCCTTGGCTATTATTTGGTCTAACTAAAATTTACTTCTTCAACCACCTACCTCTACTTCATGCCAGCTAAATAAGTCAACCTTCCTGCAATTATATCGGCAGATTATTATTTTCCAGATGGTGTCTCAATGCGAGTGCTGAGCCATGCGCAGCGACGTGGCATACCGCGGGCTCTCGCAGCACGTGGAGCTGGACCGGGCAGCCGACCCTCGGGACCGGTTCACTCTGCAGGAGCTCATCGGAGAGGGCACTTATGGAGAGGTGTACTGCGCTAGAGATAAGAAGACTGGAAGGCGGGTTGCAGTTAAGGTCAGTCAATCTACGAACGTGCAATGTGAACGGATGTCGGTCTGATCGGATTTGTGCACAAACACGAAACAATCACACTTATAAAGTTTCAATGATTTGCTTCTTATTCTAAAGCATTCGGTCGTCACAAAGCTACATCCAAACACAAGATTTTGGATAGATCAAGCGGATCCGGATATCTATGAGCGGATCTAACTAAAGGTAGAGCTGACAATTTAGATATCTCTTATGTACCTAGATAGAAGTCGATGCAGGCGACCGTCCCTGCCAGGGTCAATACAAGCTTGTAGAAGAGGGCACTTAGTGGACGAAGGTCAAGCAGACCGCCAGACGGATAGCCCGTAGCGGTCAAGATCTGTTAGTGTTTATTCGATGAGTCACAAATGAAAGATTTTATAGGTTATTTAAAATAATACCTGTGTCATTTTATCATTATATTGTTATGATTATTCTAACCTTTAGAAGGACAATAATTATACTCTTTAATAATAATAATAATAATAATAATAATAATCTTTATTGACATAAAAATATTACAACCATACATGTGAAACCCCTGACTCCTGTGCTAGGCGAACCTGTGTTACAGGAATCAGTGTCCTCCGCCTTAGATCAATACACATTTCAATTTTTATGTAATAAAATACAAATAGTAAGTAACACTAGTAGGTATTGAGACAGTAAAAATAAACAATAAAAAAGAAACAAAGCGAGCGTGTGATTGCGTGTGTATGTGTACGTGTGCGGGGGTGTGTGTGTGTGTGTGTGTGGGGGTGAGTGGGTGTGTGTGGGTGTGAGTGGGTGTGTGTGTGTGCGATAGTAAGCGAACGCATGTGCGTGTACATGAGTATGTATGTGAGTATCTAAAAGTTTTTTGTAAATTATACTCGTCTTTTATGTTACTGTTAATATTAACTTCTCAGTGTCGTCATAACTTAAGGATTGAAGCCAAGGTCTTAAAATCTGTTTTACCTTATATGACGTAAGCTTATAAATCGAGATAGATTTATTAACACGGTTGTAAATTTTTGAACTTAACGCACAAAAGTGTCTTGACGCGAGAGTAGTGCGACATTTGGTAACTTTGCAGACTGGGAAACCAGTGCGTCTACATAATGCATCTGAACTTATTGGTAACATAGTGTGTCTACGTAGAATAGTACGAAGGATATATAATTGTCGAACTGTAAGGACCTGAGCTTCCGAGTACAACTGTCTAGTGGGATAGATTTGTTTTTTGAAGGACATCACTTTAAGTACTGCCCGTTGTGCCCGTTCCGCTCTAAGCATAGCTGTTTTAAAAGTCCCTCCCCATACTGGAATGCAGTAGGTAATTATAGACTCGCATAACGAGCGGTAGACCATTGTTGCTGTCTCCTTGTCCGCAGAATGTCGTAGGTCTTTAAACAAATAAATAAGCTTACGAAGCCTAGAACATAGAGCGTCTATGTGTGTTCGCCAGTCGAGCTTTTCGTCAATAAGGACGCCTAGATATTTGATGTGAGGTACCAAAGTGAGGCTAATACATTTACATTGCGTAGAATCTGTACATACATGTGGAATTATATCTGTAGTAGTTGGGGGCTTAGGCCAGTTTGATGAAGAGAACTGTATGACTTTTGTTTTTGCAATATTCAGTGTCAGCATGTTGTTGTTTAGCCAGTCCATTATACATCGCAATGAAGATTTAACTCTATCAGCCGCCTTGGACCAGTCACTGTCATAGATGAGAAGTGCCGTATCATCAGCGTAAGTGAAAATATCACATTGATAAACAGGTAATTGGCAGAGGTCATTAATGTAAATTTGAAAGAGGGTGGGCCCTAAAATACTGCCTTGTGGAATGCCGTAGCAAACCGGTTCCTCTTTACTAATGATGTCCTCAATTTTTACGCATTGACTACGGTCACTCAGGTAACTTTTAAAAATATCTAGAGCCAAACCACGTATTCCTATGTGCTCCATTTTGGCCACCAGTCTAGGGATTGAGACCGTATCGAAGGCCTTAGTGAGGTCCAGAAAGATTCCGTAGCATTTAAAGCGATTATCCAGTTTATCCACCAAATTGTTAACAAGGTCTAACACCGCATCCTCGGTACAATTACTTGTAAATATCATCACAGATAATAATGTTGAACATGTAGGTAGATAATAGTGTATCATCTCACCTCCAGGAAATATATTTTTATAGCAGACCTGCACTAGACCGGTATCAGTATTAGTCACTATAAAAGTTGTTAACCTTATCTTAATTTTGCACATGAGCTGACGTCATTTAAAAGCTATCGTCAAGAATCCGCGGTGCCTACGATTATTTCCACATGTTATTTTAGTATGAGCACGACTAAGGTCAACAACATATTTTATAGGGCATGTACTCGTAAACTGTTCGTACCTACGGGTGAAATCCGAGAGAAACTGGCTCGTTCTCACACTAGCCCTACAAGTTTTAGTTTAATATGAATTCAATGTAATAGGTTCCCTGTTGAATGCTTTTTGATTAAAGATTACGGTAATTTACTGATAAGTAACTACTCAAAATTGGGCCTCTTTAAATTAAGCAAGTAATGACTGCAATTAAGCGGGAAAGAAATAATTACACATATTTGTATAAACATGAAAGTACTCACTATGTATGAGAATGCTGTGTATACAGAATAGGTCGATGAATTTTTATGGAGGTATTGTTCGCATACGCATGTAATTGATTGCTTAGATGTTATCTCAAATGTTGTATTGATGTCAAGGCTGCTAAACAATACATTCATGGCTTTGCCGCATCTCGTTTGGAACACAATAACTTATAACCAGATTCCAATTTATGTGCACAATATGAATTCAACAGTTTTGAATAAATCTGACTCAGTTCTCAGTTTTGAATTTGACTGATAGTTCTATATTTATTTCCTTACAGATTTTGGAAAACATTACAGAAAACATAGAAGAAATAGAAGAGGAGTTCCTCGTGTTTCGTGACTTATCGGGGCATCGTAATATCCCGGAATTTTTCGGTCTGTTCTTGAAACGCGGCGTCTGTTCGGATGACGACCAAATATGGTTCGTCATGGAGGTCGGTATACGTTTTATTTATAGGCTGCCTATTCCGAGCTTTATGCGAAAGGCATAAATCAAATTGACCTTTGTATTTGCAGCTCTGTACCGGCGGTTCGGTGACTGATTTATGCGCGGGAATGCGGGCTCGCGGTAGCAGTCTCGCTGAACCACAACTCGCGTATGTATTGCGAGGCACTGTACGGGCCTTGACACATCTACACGCTCACCGTTGTATGCATCGGGACGTCAAAGGGCATAACATTCTTCTCACAGAAGATGGCGAAGTCAAACTTGTTGATTTCGGAGTTTCATCACACTTGGCTGCTACAGCTGCCAGACGAAATACATCAGTTGGCACGCCATACTGGATGGCTCCAGAGGTAAAATGTCAATGAATCTCGTTAAATATCAACAATTGCAAAAGTACGGTCTACTTGCTATTTATTATCTAGCTGTTCCACATAACGCGAACAACATTCGTGACCCCGAACACAATATTAGTGACTACGTTTTGAAAGTGGCTGTATGTAATAATCTCGTATTATAGTGACGGTTGAAGGTCATAATACCTATCTGAATTCTTTTCGGTTGCAGGTCATAGCATGTGAACAACAGCTGGACGAATCTTATGACTGCCGCTGCGATGTGTGGTCAGTGGGCATAACGGCTATAGAATTAGCTGAAGGTGAGCCGCCACTGTCGGGCCTGCACCCAATGAGGGCACTGTTTCAAATACCTCGGAACCCGCCGCCATCTTTATCCCATCCTGAAATGTTTTCGCCGCAACTCGTAGACTTTATCGCAGACTGTTTGATAAAAGACATGAATCAGAGACCATTTGCGAGAGAACTTTTGGAACATCCTCTACTACTCGCTGTTAGTAGCTTTGAGGATAGGGTAAGAATTAATATTAACTATAATTATTTTGCAGTCTTTTTTAGATATTTCGTTATGAACAAACATTTTGGATTTTTTTATAGATCCGTAAAGAGCTTCAAGCGGAGATAAAACGACAGAGAGCCGAAGGGCGAGGCTCTCGCGCGCCTGAAGCCACGACCAAGAGAGGGAAACTCAAATCGCATCGAAAAGCGCGACCAGAGAAGATGTACACCGATGATCTGGCGACATTGGAAGTGTTGACGGAAGATGCTATCGTAGAACAACTACAGAAGAGATATACACAAAACCAGATTTACACCTATATAGGAGACATCCTGGTCGCCGTAAACCCATTCACCGACGTGGGAATTTATACCACAAAGGTAATTTTAATGACGCCTAAAAGTAACCACAACATTAAAAATATGCTCTTTCGGGCAGAACGAAGGTGTTTAATTAATTCGTCCTCACGCATTTGGACTTTATTATTAATGTGTGGGTTACTAAGCGCTGCTTCGCTTTGCTGTTTGCGTGTGGTTAAAATGTGAAACGGGATTTTTAGACACGTCGCGTCATTCTTTATTATAAGTAGGTTTAAGAACTGTTATCGATTTTGATGTCATGTGTCTCGACATCAAAGAAATTATTCCCAAATATGGGACGGCTATGGTATAAATCCTGTTAAAATTAGCTTTTTTGCTTCGCTATCAATTATTATGTGAATTATTCTAATTGTTCTAGACTCAACAGATATACCAAGGTCGCTGTCGCTCGGACAACCCGCCGCACATCTACGCCGTGGCGGACGCGGCGCACCAGGCGCTGCTGCACCAGAAGCTGCACCAAGCCATCGTCATCTCCGGCGAGAGTGGCGCCGGGAAGACCGAGTCTGCGAACCTTTTGCTGAAGCAACTTGTGTTTCTGTCGAAGGTATCTTCTGTTGCTTCTGACTAGGTCTCACTAATAAGGAACTTGCGCGAACCTCTCGATATTTCAGCATACTTTCTAGTATTACTATAATTAACTCTACGACCACTGCCCACAACTTGACCTCTATAAGTTAAACATAATATATAATGTAGAGCTAGTTTTGATCAGAACTTTTTTCAATAGGTACTATTTTCGATTTAAGTATGTTAAAAATGGCAATATAGCCATGTATTAGGTACGGGTTATAATGACCTATTTCCAGCTAAGTCATTTCAATTTTATCATTCCAGACCCAAAACCGAAACATGGAAGAAAAAATCTTACAAGTAAATCCAATTATGGAGGCCTTCGGCAATGCTCGCACTGGTATCAACGCGAACAGTTCTCGTTTCGGCAAATATCTAGATTTGTCTATGATGAGAGTTGGCCGGATATCTGGCGCTAGAATATCGGTGTATCTTCTTGAGCAGTCCAGAGTGGTACATCAAGCCTTGTAAGTACATTTTTTTTTCAAGTGTAGCACTTTCTATAGTGACCCGCAAAAACTTCCGAGTAAATTGTACGAGCCAATTGACCGAGATTTAAATTCGAGTGTCGGTTTTCGATGAGCAATAAGCATAAAATAAAATCTTGTCCATTGACATGGCCTGTGGATATGGGTAATACGTGGCAAGTGCGAGATACGCATTTTTACTTGCATTAATCGATGTATATCTTTTAAAGATCTTAAACTCCAAAGATCTGTAATTATTTTTTTTACACGTTAGTTTTACTCATTGCCAATTATATTTCTCTTCCGTACTTACATTCGAATATTATAATGCAATAAAGGTCGATCTTAAAATCTCCAGGGGTGAAAGCAACTTCCACGTGTTCTACTACCTATACGATGGCCTAGAGAGTGAGGGTCGCTGGAGGAAGTTCTATCTGGACGAGCAACTGAAGTCGAGGCATCGTTACCTGCAGCCACTGTCCGTCACCCACAGGGAGCACAATGTGCATCGCTGGAGACAACTCAACCAAGCTTTTAAGGTACGTTACATAAAAGTTACAGGTACCTGGTGGTTTCGACCAGATGTTTGAACGTAAACGAAGCAAAAGGTGTATGTAAGGATCAGAGGCTTAAGTGTGAGTTTTTTCACTCACGTTCTATTGCGATCGCGTTAGAATTTTTTAAGGGAAGAAGTTATAGCGCCACCTGGTAGTCACTAGGAGAAACCTAATTTCCCATACAAAATTCTAACGCGCTCGCAATCGAACGTGAGTCAAAAAAACTCACACTAAGGCCACAGGTAACAGGTGGCGTTATGCAGTTTTTGTCTGCCCTTATTAGAAAAAGGCGTGAGTTTATGTATATGTGTATGTATTAAGTTTTGTCGCTCATAGTTAATTCTTCATCATCACTCACCATAACAACGAAGTAACAAATTCTGATGAGGAGGGTTCCATAATCTGAAATGCAGAGCGATATGTAATCTACGTAGCGGTGTTCGATACCATTGACTTACAATATTGATTAACAATTATAATCTGAAAGAGTGCCCATGAAGTTTCTTGCCCGTTCTCCATAGGAACCTACTACGCTTTGGAATGGGCAACTATCTCATCTTTCTGACTGACCGACTCCTTTGTCAATTCAAAAGTGCCTGTAAATAGTTTAATTGGAATAAATGCTTTGAGTTTGAGTTTCAGATTGCAATATCAAAGAAAATCTATAAATAGCAGAAAAAAAAGTTGAAAAATATTAATATAAACCATGCGAATCTATATAAAACGTATTTCCAGGTGGTCGGATTCCAAGAAGAGGAAGTGCTGGTTCTCTACAAGATGTTAGCGGCTATCCTGCATCTCGGTGACATAGAGTTCGGTGAGACAGCTGGCGAAGCCAACACGGATAACAAAGCAACTATCATTGACACCGCACCGCTGCACAGAGGTAAACTAATGACCAGATTACGAGTTTATAATGAGACACCGTTTAAATGATGGTTGTGGAGATTCGTATTCGGATGTTTATTTTATTGTTGTGTCTAGACAGCGTTAAAGTCATTGACTGCCCTCTTGTAACATGCTTCTATTTATATTGACTAGAGAAAACTTATTTATCATTTCTTTTATGTAAATATATTAGCCATTCACCAAATTGGTAGAGGTACCGATTGTTTAGGGGTACAGGGGTTAATGCAACCTACTTACAAATGTCTGAGTCTCATATTTCTCTACTAATTTATTATTAACACAATTATTATTACCGTGATTTCACAATAAAGATAATTCAATCCTACAATTTTTAAAATATCGGCATTCTCATAACTGTTCTACATTTCCACAGCGTCCTGCCTCCTCGGCGTGGAGACAGTGGACCTCCGCGAGTGCCTCACGAGCAGCAGCGTTGTCGCGCGCGGAGAGACCATCGCACGTCACAGCTCTCCCACTGAAGCCGCCGTGGCCCGGGACGCGACTGCGAGGGGACTATACGCCAGAGCCTTCGACAGAATCGTCGAGAGAATCAATGCTTTGCTGTGCCAGAATAGAGCTAATGTGTAAGTTTTCCATTTATCTTTCCAGCAAAGCCGCTGAGGCCAGGGAAAAGCACTTGTTAGGAATGGTTACGACAGAATCAATACTAAAATGTGTCAGAAGACCCGTTACGTTTAATTATTTTGGTTCAACACAAATTATTTTGGTCTTTTTTAATCCAACCAACTGATACTATAGTTCGAACAATGCTGAATCCACTGAATTTTCCAGTTCAAATACGCAAACAAACATGGCGAGTGATTGTCATTTTAACATTACCATTTCCAGAAACGAACAACTCTCCATCGGCATACTCGACATCTTTGGGTTTGAGAACTTCAACAACAACTCCTTCGAACAGCTTTGCATCAACATTGCCAACGAACAAATCCAGTACTACTTCAATCAGCACATCTTCACTTGGGAACAGCAGGAGTATATGGCGGAAGGTGTTCCTGTAGACCTGGTGGAGTTCTCTGATAACAGACCGGTGTTAGATATGCTGTTGTCAAGGCCAATGGGAATGTTGGCTTTGTTGGATGAAGAGAGTCGGTTCCCGAGGTCCACTGACAGAACTCTTATTGGTAATTGTTATAACTTTATTTCTACCGCACTTTAGTGAGTAGGTTTTAACTAGGTATTTAATTATATAAAAGCTGCAAGTCTCATTTAAGTCAGTTTATCATTACAATGATGTACGAATGGATGCCTTTGATTTGATCCAGCTCTTGCTTCGGTACGACATGAGGTACTGTAACAATTTATATATTTACAGAAAAGTTCCACAATAACATCAAGAGCAAATACTACGTCCGTCCGAAGTCCGACGCTATTTGCTTCGCGGTCCACCACTTCGCTGGTCGCGTTGTCTACCAAGCCGACGGCTTCCTGGAGAAGAATCGCAACTTTCTTCCTCCCGAAGTAGTTCAGCTCATGAGACAGAGTCAGTACGACATCATCAGGTTCCTGTTCCAATGTCCCATCACTAAGACTGGCAATTTGTATTCGCCGCTTCAAGGAGACGTTATGGATTCAAGGAGCTTGGAGAGCCCTACTTCTAGTGATGTAAGGGTAAGTTTTTATGTTGCTTTAATTGTTTTCACTAAGGATCAAATTGATGACAGTTTTAAATTTTGGGTGTAAATCCAAAAATTATGCAATAAATCCTAGATTCGAAAAGAAATTGCTCGTAATTGTAAGCCGATACTGAAAGCTTTTCCTACTTTGAAAAACAATAATTCCAGGAGCGCTTCAACAGTCGAGGGCTTGCCTCCCAGTCGCGAGCTCAGCAGACAGTATCCACATACTTCAGATACTCCCTAATGGAGCTACTTCAGAAGATGGTGAGCGGAACCCCTCAGTTCGTAAGATGTCTCAAACCGAACGACACCCGCTCTCCAAAGCATTTCGATTCGGCGAAAATATTGAAACAACTGCGCTACACTGGAGTCTTGGAGACCATTAGGATAAGACAAACTGGATTTTCCCACCGACTTTCGTTTGAAGAGTTTTTGAAGAGGCAAGTGTTTCCGTTTAATCCAATCTGTATTCCAACATTGTCTTGCGCACGTTCGTTGTATTTTTTCTTTGTTTCTAATATTTATTTATTTTGTATCTTGTTACGTTATCTCATTTTCGTGCCCATTATTTTATAATTCGCATTTTCTTTTCAGGTATGGATTTCTGGCATTCACTTACAATGAGGAATTGAAACCCAATCGTGATTCCTGTCGACTCCTACTGTTGAGGCTGAAGATGGACGGCTGGGCGCTCGGTAAATCTAAGGTGTTCCTTAAGTACTACCACGTCGAAGTCCTCTCCAGGATTTATGAGGAGCAGGTAAAGATACTTTATCTTCCGAACTTTATGAGAAGTAATTAAAATAACTGAAAAATTCTTAATGACTCCCATTGTACTCATTATTATGAACTTTTACTATGGGACCAAAACAGAAATCGCGAAAAAAAATCATCAACGCGGCAAAATTATTTTAGTTAGGTTCATCGATACGTAGTTAGGATCCTATAGTTAGTTATCGCAGTCTTACCAAGAGGTATCGTATTACCCAGTAACTGGGTTGTGGCGGTCAGATAGGCAGTCGCTCCATGTAAAATACTGGTATTCAACTGTATCCGGTTAGACTGGAAGCCGACCCCAACACAGTTGGGAAAAGGCTAGACAGATGATGACATCGATACGTAATCAACTACCGTTTCCATAATCCATCTCCACCCTTCAACACTTGACACTTTTACCAAAATATTTAGTTGTTGACATCCTATTGCCAAAACTACAATACCTACACATTTAAACAAAAGCATTCTATGCATGATGTGATGATGAATAATATCCATTCGATGCTAACCTACAAGTTTTGTTATATTAAATTCCAGATAAGAAAAGTATTGCTAGTCCAAGCATGCGTCCGTGGCTGGTTGGCGCGACGAACCTTTCAACGGCTAAAGGCACAGATGGCGATATCAGCTCTAACTCTACAGAGACACGTGCGCGGCTGGCTCACACGCAAGCGACTGCAAGGTCTGCAGGAGAGACAGAGACAGCTAGCGAGAGAGTTCCAGATGGAGCGGGACGGCCAGAGGAAACAACAAAAGTCTGGTGAGTGTAAAACGCTTGCTATTTAAACTGAACAACAATCTTTTGCGATTGAATTCCCGATTCAATAGCACCACATCAGCTTAAATGAAAATCTCTGCTCAGAAAAAGACAGACTTGAAAGAAAGTTTCAGTTGAAGATCCACTTTCAAAAAAATAAATATAGCAGGATATAAAGATTTGTGGAAGGTTCCTCTGACCAGCAAACAATTCCTCTAAACCTAACGAGCCTTAGGTACATCCAAATGCAAAGAACTAATTGACATTTTCTTACAGGTGTCCCTGTCAAGAACAAAGCTATGATGAAGGCGAAGGTTTTGAGACGAATGACGTCAGACGAGAGCGACACCAATGAAACTATCTCCGGTAACAAAGAGAACATTGATACTAATAAAGCTGCCGTTGTTATACAAAGTCGTAAGTATCCGTTATAAAACTATGGAGAAGGAGAGAAGAAGTTATCTTAGGGAGTGGAAAAAATCGATTAGATACGTGTATTAAAATGACATATGTACGAACTGTGCCATGGCTTAGAACTGAGTCAATCAATTCACTATTTGACACTAGTGCCGATTCCCTTGTTCACAAAATAAACTAAATTTAAGTTCAGTGCATCTTTCTCTTTGTATTTTCATTAAGAGAAGGACAGAAGATAAATTTTAGTTTAGTCCTGTCAAATTAAACAGCGCCTGACACTACTCCATACAAGTTTAGACGTGATTAAAAACTTGCCTACTAAAATTACGTCAATTTACGTCAAGCGCTAAAAGCTAACAGTTTAGTTTGTGAACAACAGGGGGAAAGCCCCCAGAATCGGCACCACCACCACTGTCAGACGTTCTCCAGCTAGATGGCCTGATGAAAGGTCGTCAGTCCATCTACTTACCTTTTTTAGAAAAAACTTGACCGGGAAAGTCGGAATGCAGAAAGTAAACCGGGTGCTGTAGCGCAACTCGGAAGAGGCCTCAACCTACGGTTTCCTAGAAGAGAGGTGGCTGTCACAACGGCCGCAGTGACAGCTGTCATAAGAATGATGGCAGAGGGATGATATTACGGTCTCAGAGTACTTTTTGATAGACTGATTACGGTGTTAAAAACACCCTCTGGTAAAACATGCAACTTACTTTCATAAATTAAGTACGTTTCCGTGACATTATGCGCTCCGGAATCGCAGAAGCTATATGACGACCAGCACTCTTCTAGAAAACCGTTGCTCAAGGACCGAGCGTTGTAGTGCAATTTGGAAATAGTATATTTCATTAAAAGTGCGGAAAGGCTGTCATTGCAAAGAGTTCCGACAAATGTCTACCCGAGCCGAGGCGCAGCCGAAGGCGAGGGTTGACAGTCGGAACAAGTTGCAATGACGATTCCGCAGGTGTACTGAACGACTATTTTTAATACAGTTGCGAAAAAATTAAGCAATTTAATAAAATAATAAAAACACAATATTGCTTTTTTCTCTTCTCTCCACGCAATAAATTAGTCGTATGTAGATATGTAACGACTTTTTGACTTTTCCGGTAAAATGTTTTCCAAAGCATTTTGTGCAATTATACTGAGTACCGGTGGTGTTAATTAAAAAAAAATAAGGTCGAAATTACTCATTTTGTGCAACAAACAACTAAACTCGCAAAGAAAATTCCTGGAAAATGGTGCCAACCGTAGAATATAAGCAGAGTTTTTTTTTCTTCATCCATTTTGGTAGGCAAAGGGAACTATCCATACAGCTTAGTCTTCAGTATATTTTTTTTATTGATATGAAATGAAAATGAAATTTAATGAGATGAAATGAAATGAAACCTAACCTAACTCATTCAATTAAATCTGATATTGAAATAAATTAGTAGCTTCTTTTTAGAAATATACGTATTTGTATGAATCACAAAAACTCTTTAGTAAAAACTTCATGGTTGGTTTTTTCTTTTTAATAGACATTATTTTGACAGTTGGGAAAGAGAACGCACGAGTTCGGGAAAGGTAAAAAAAAAGCACTAGTATGTAATAGCCTACATCCCGAACGCTATACGTCCCTGCAATACATCACTTTTTGAGCAACTGTATTAAAAAATTCTATTCATCCTGTCACCGATTTACCATGTTACAATGTAACCTATGGCTTAGTCCAAAATGTGGTGTTGAGTGCAATGTCATGTCCCGCAGACTTCCGCGGCTACACGGCGCGCCGCAAGTGGGCGAAGGGGCGCGCGCCGCCGCCGCCGCCCGCGCACGCCGCGCCCCCCGCGCCGGTCGCGCCGCAGCTGCTCATGCAGCACTACTCCGTGCAGGAGAGAGCCACTCAGCTTCACACCTTTGCTGACCAAGTAAGGAAGACAGTTTTTTGCCGCACTTGTCCTAAACCTCTTTAAATTTTTCTGAAAATTTCGACGACTCCGGATGATAAACAATTTTTAAAATAAAATGTGAATGTCACAAGAGACTCAGATTCTAAAAGTCTAGTGCACTGTTTGCTGACTAAGGGTCTAAACAGACGGACTGTAGGTATTTGAACTGCATGCCAGCTGCAACATCGCAGTCTGGATGCAGTTGACATAACTAGGTTTCGAAGCAGTTAAGTCAGTTGCATTCAAACTACGATGTTGCAGCTGAAATGCAGTCCGTCTGTTTAGACCCTAAGGAAACTCCGACAAAAGGAGGTCAATATTACTTCCGGACTAACATCAAACCCCGACTTTCTATGTTTGATTTACTTTAGTTACTTGGCACTGAATGCACCCTTTACTTTTTTCCAAATCTCGTACCTACCAGGTGCACGACAAGAACCAAGAGGTCCATAAGAATCTGCGTCGTAACAAACCTGGGATCAGACTGACAGAAGTCCAGCGAGCCGACGAGTACCGCCAGCCGCCCGGCTTCACACTCGTGCCGGCCATCGTGCGCGGGCAGCCCACGCAGCTGGACCGAGATGCTAGCAGAATGTCCAGGTAACCGCAAAATTTCAAGCATATAAGGTCAAACTAAATTAGCTAGCGAAACTCCGTAGACGTGATGGATATTGATATATTAATATGATAAAACGAAAAAAATATAAGTATAAGTTTACAGAAAAAAACATCATATTTTTTTTCCTTAAATCGGCGCCTGTGGAGTTTTGCTAGCCAATTTAATTTGACCCCATATACACGAAATATATATTAGGATTTTGAAACTAATTCTACATTCGCTTGAGTGATCGAATGCAACCAAAGCATTTTCTACCAGCCTGCATGAAGTAAGGTTCCCTTTTTCAGAAACAGTTTCAATACCATGAAAGTGTTAAAAGTTTAACTTTAACTTCAGTAGCTTTCTACTGGGTGTCGTGGACCATGCTCCTCAAATTCTAGAAGATAGTTCTAAAGTGTTATAGGGTTGTCCCCGTACAATACATATTTCACCGTATTATTGTGAACACTGTTAGTTAATAATCTATCTCGCGAGATTGTAAACTGTCGATAAATTGTTAACTGTACCATACTGCTTAAAATATTACGTAATATTTTCAATAGTTTATAATCTATCCATGTCAACTTAAACCGTCAAATTGTGAACGAAACTGCACTTACCGACTACACTAATCTGTCCGATTTTATCACCCGTAAAATTATGAACCGTCCCTGATTTGTCGGTCTTGGGGGTAGCCGAATCGGTCACAGTACCTAACTAAGCCAGGGCATCCGGACCAAATGGGTTAGCATATTAGAACTGTAAATAAACCGCGCGCGAGCCGAGCGAGCGAAGCGTGCGGTGCCGCAGCCGGTGAGCGCTGCTTCCAAGTTGGTCGTAGTTATTTGACTATTTATTAATATTAGCGCAAGGTGCGATCTGTCGCAATGCAAGTTTGATACCAGTTCACAATTTATCGGTTTGCCCATGGACAGGTTATAAACTATCGAAAAATAATGCGTTAAATTGTAAATGATTTGTTACTTCTTTTCGATAGTTTATAATCTCGTGAGATAGATTAAAACTAACAATGAAACTAAACTTAACTGTTTTGAAACTAACAATGTTCATACGGTAAAACATAAATATCAAAAATCAAATTCATTGTTTTATCATCTGTGTCTTAAAAAACCGTCTGGTTTATTTTCGATGATTCATGTCAAGAACTTTTGGAGGAGTGACCAGACAAAATATAAGATTGCGTCCACCCCTCGAGTTTATCGTCTATCAAGCAGTCGTAATGTATAGGTATCCAATTTTTCACATCAATCGGAATTTTCAGCTACGATGGCAATAAAAAGAATACGCGATTTGCGGAATGAGAATGTTTATTTTTCTTTAATTACTCATCGAATGTTAATAATATGAACTGACAATAAAGCTATCTTAAAAAAAAAAATATTTGCGTTCTGAATTAGCGGATACCTTTTGCCAAATCGTAAAATATTTTTCCATTGTCATCACAGTTGAGTAAAGCCATCTTCCATTTCTTTCACATCGATTTTGGAACGTGTATCCTACTATATAATTTCTATGCAATTGTTCATGCTTACTCTAATGGAACTGCTGCAGTCCGTCGCCTGAGTTCCTCGAGAGTCCCGCTAGGCCTTGGGATGAACCGTTGATTTGTAAGAAAGATATTGAGATCAAAAACCCCAGGTTTGTTGACTTCCACCATACTTTACTAATGTGTCTATTTGCAGCTGTAGAAAGAGATAAAATATTTTGTCCGTTCGTTTTCATCGTGTCTTAATCTTGTTTGATTGTCACCTTATAAATAACTAGCTTTCGCCCGCGGCTTCGCCTGCGACGTATGTCGATAAAAAGTATCCTATGTCCTTCCCCGGGATGCAATCTATCTCTCTGCCAAATTTTATCGAAATCCGTTCAGTGGTTTAGGCGTAAAAAGGTAACATACAGACAGACAGACAGAGTTACTTTCGAATTTATAATATTATTTATTATATTATATAATATATTAGTATGGATGGTTGTGTAATTGGATTGTAGTATTTTCAGATGGTGGAAAGTCATAGCAACAAACTGTCATGATTTTTTTGTAAACAATAAAAGTCAACAATGTTTGTGAATGTCCTTTGTTTGTATAACTATTGTCAAACAATTTTCACTGGCTCTAAAGCTTTTTGAAACGGTCTGTGTGCATTGGCGGAGGCTCACAATCGACAGAAAATGTTTTGAATGGGAAATATTGGTCAGAAACAAGTAATTGTATTTGATCAATATTTCCCATTCAAACAGACCTGCAGAAATTAAGCATTGTATGATATCAAGGCCTCTTTTTCTTTGTTATTATATTTTCTTGTACATATAACATTCAAGTAAACACCCCAAGTCGCACTCAACGTGAAATTTGAATATTCATTACCGTTTTTGATCTTTTCCTGAATTATAATGATGTAATTCAAGCTTTGATCACATACGCAACCTAAATAAATGTACTCAAATTTCCTTTTCCTCACAGATACCAACCAACAAGCAACGGTCACGCGTACCAGGACGACAGACATGTTCAGGCGAACAACTGGCAAAATAACCTGCCGTGCAGCCGGCAGTGCGGCGGACTAGTCAGGTACGAACAATACGACAGGGATCATAGGAACCCCAGGAATCACAGGGACCCCATGGATCACAGGGACCCCAGGGATCAAAGGGACTTCAGGGACCACGGGGAGCCTATCGATCACAGGGAACCCAGGATTTACAGGAACCCTAGGGATCCCAGGGACTACAGGGAAATAGACGACAACACCATGTTCTGGCCCTGAACGAAACTAATCGCTTTCATTCTGTATTTCTGTCACATGCGTCTCTTATTGTGGACAGCAGAAACGAAGGGTATGCATGGTTCCTGCTTTTTGTTAGAGCGCTTGAGATTTTGTTGTTACGTAGAATACTCGGGGAAAAAAAATCTACAACGATTTTCCTAACCAAATGCCATACGCAGTAAAATCCATCCATCTCATGCATAGTGGCATGGCCTCACAATTAGTAGATTTTGTAAATAGTAGGTAATTGTGACGTTCGATTTTTCTTTGTAAATGTACGGACGCCAGCAGGTCAACCTACCCGAAACTGACAGATTTTCCCAATCAACCTTGAACCTTATGTTTTAGCAATAAAGTCGAAAATCTATTAAAGAAATCTGACAGATTGTAGTAACTTGATGTGCTGGCGTCTGTACATAATTATTATTTAGTTTAGACTCACACCAATAAAATCACCCATGTGACAGTCGTGGTGCGGTCTCGATTAGGTGCGGTAAACACGAACATGCTGTGATCGTTTTCACAACCAAATGGTGAGTATAGACTAGAGCATTTATTTGTAATAGAACATCGAGTATTAGCCGTTTTAAAATTTTATTGAACCGCACTTCGAATGCGAAGTTCGATGTTTTGTTACAACATGATTTTAAAAACCAACGAGGCGCATTGTTGTAACATTTTATCGAGCACGAGTGGTAAGTATCTGTAGGTCCGACATTTCAACAATGAAGGCAAGATAGCAAGTTACAGGTAAAGCTCACTCGCCGCGGCGAGTACGTACGCAGCGTCGAGCATTCTCAGAAACGTTACATTACACGGAAATTCTTTTGGAAACTGAGCTTTTGCCTGTGTTGTTCCATTCGTAACATTACGTGGAAATGCTCGAGAAAATGTTCTAGTGTATACTCACCTATGCTGTTATAACCTAAACGAAATCGCATCCACTTGACGCCATCGCATTTAACGGAGTATGAGTACTAATTTCAATTATTTCTCCCGACAGCAATAAAATTAACGAGCTCGTGCGAAAATCACAAAAATCGGATCCACCGCCGCGACCAGCGTACAACCCTACCTACGACCCTGAGTCCGACTTGCGGAAGATACTCCGGAACTCGCCCGAAATACTCGCCACGCCCATATTCAGCTCCGACGACGACTACACGGAGGGCCCCTTCAGGTTCAAACAGTTACTACGACCAACTCTAGGACCCACAGAGAGTCTTCGCAAACGAAAAGTCCGAAACTCCTCAGGACAAAGTCCGTGGATGTCGGACAGTTCACAAGACAGCACCAGCTCCAAGCAAGCTTTGTGCAAACGTCGGCCGCAGATCAGTATGGGCGTCTTCTACAATTCATAGATTGGAACTTGAAAAGTTATGAGCAAGCGAGTTCCACCTCTACCTCCTAGAGATAAGGTGTACTCAACATCCCAGATATTTTGACTGCCACAGTCAACAAAGTTTCGCATAGCTTGTTGACAACATATCGTATAAGATAGTCGAGTTTCAGAATAGATGTCCGCAGTTTCAGTAACAGTAAGCCATTAGATACAATGCAAGTGTACCTAAGCATTTAAGTAAGATTTCAGGTTTTTCAACATGTTCCTTAGACCTCCTCCTTACGTAAGGCCCTTTGTAGACACGTTTTTCTTGCCGTGAAAAACTACGGTTTATTCGCCGTGTGTAGGCACGGCCGACAATGTTGTATGGATCACTGTGGAAGCTTGTTGACGGACACGTATTTTCTACGGCCCGGATACACCGTGCCGTAAGGGCCTAAGGATCATCAAGTACCGCGGCTACATTGTCGCCGGCTATTTTGAACAACGCTGATATTGCTTGCCTCACAGCCATAATTCAGTAATATTTAAGAGCACTTAACATTGATGTAGTCTATAAATATAAAATTATTGGACTTTGTTTGTGTAGCCGTCCTAATGAGCAACATTGTTTCAACTATTTAGCAGAGGTTATTGTAGTTCCCTATTTAAGTTTATATTATTCTTAACTGAAAGTCTCATGTAGGTATACTTTTCGAATGTTTTCCGAAATAGATCTTAATTATAATGGTATAGACAAGTTTACCATATAAATATTGGTTGAAACTATTTTTCTGAATGTCCCTTTGGTAATTATTTATTTGTAGCCTTGTTTTAAATTATTAAATGTTAGGTATAGGTACATACCTACACATATGTATTACATTATAATCGTGGAAGTCATATTTGTAGTCTTACTAGCATAAAGGACCAAGTTCTTCAGTCTAATAGGGAAATAAATCAATGTTAGTCTTAATGATTCAAAATAAAGTTGAAATTACTTCGCAGTCTCTCGAATCAGTCGAAAATGAGTCAGAAATAATCTGTTAAACACAGAAAGTTGCGTGTTCTATACATATAGGTACACACATATAATTTTGTTTCAAGTAGATATTCTTCAAATTCTTCACTATATTAAGCAATTACCAAAGCCTTATAAGTAAATTTTAGTTAATAAGATAATTATGATCTTACTACGACTTCGCTACGGTAATTTTGTAGAAATGTATGAAATAATTATTATAATAATCAGATTTGTCTTGTAATATTTATCAGTATTATTATATCATATAATCTACTTGTGTTTACAGCATGTATATTGAAAGTAGGATCTCACCGGAAAAGTGATTTTGATTAAAAATTACTCATTATTGCCATCACAGTTACAGAGAGTAAAACTATTGAAATGTTATCATAAGTAGGTATGTAAAATTATAGATACATCATTGACAACCTTTGTGATAATGTGCCAATGATTAATAATAAGTTAATTAGTCGTCTATTATGGGTGGTCAACGATATGAAAATAAAGTTTGTGCATCAGTTAACGATTTTGATTTATTTCCTGATGAATTTCCATAAAAAAATTCCTAGTACCTATGTACAGTCATCAGTGGCCGCATATCGTGCAAACGTACCTATTATAAAATGTAAGTGAAACCTGCACGTGGATGAATATAATAAAATTGGCGCTCGAAATCAAAACAAAGTAAAACACGTAAAGCTGTAGTTTTTAAAGCCCGCAAGAGTATGTGTTAAAACTAATCACGAAGGCGGGCGGGACGCGGGGGGCGCACGTGACGCGGCGCGCTCGGCCAATGGCGGCGCGGCGCGACGTGCGCGCGCACACGCGCAGTCGCCCGCGCCAGCCATGGCGGCCACCGGCCTGCCCGACGTTGATCTCTCACAGATAAAAACGCGCTCCATCGAGAGAACCCTGCTCCCCCTCATCAAGCAGGTATGCACCAGCGTCAGCTTGCGTGAGGAGCCGCCGCCGGCACCCTCCACGCGACGAGCTCATGACGTCTCGCGCCGGCGACGGATTGCGTCGTCGCCGCCCCTCTGACGTCGCTCTTGACGAGAACACCGACGATAATTCCTCGCTTTTACGTACGCGACTAAAACCGTACTTTTATTTTCGTGGAAGCTGTAATTTCTATTGCGTCGCCGGCTTGACGTGCGCGATTAGAATTTCCCGCCCACGACAACAATCTGTTGCGTCTCGGCCCGCGCAGCCGCGGTGAGGGTCTGACCGCTGGCGGCTGTTTTGAATAATAAGTTTTGGTATCTTGGTAAAACTTGGTGTAACTTTTTATAATAATATTAACTACTAGGTGCGTGCGTTTTGAAGAGTTTATCGATGTAAGGTGAAAGTAAAAGCATAACTTAAGTCGCGCCGAAAGTTTGTGGTGGCATTGTAAGCACGAGGGGCGGGCGGCCACGTGGACTCGTAGCGGGTGGCGGCGCGTGGGGCGGGGGTAGGTGCGATCGATGCGCGCCGGGTCCGTCAGTGCCGCGGCGATCGCGGGCGGAGCGGCGCGGTGCCGCACGACACGCCACCGAGCACGTGCGCGCGCCCGCGGACACGCGCCGCCGAGCGCGCGCCCACCGCCCGCGCGCCACGCTCTCCAAGACATGGACGCGCTCTCCGATGACGATGAAATCGCGCGCCGGGAGCCCCAGGTACGTGCTGGCGCCGAGCTGACCCTCGGCGCTGTACCGGGCGCCGGCCTCCCGCACGACCAGCTCTGCTCCTAGCGATGCAGATACGTGAACGCAACAAGTAGTGCGGGCGCGGGGTGGCAATGAAGCTCGCGTGCAAGAACGACCTTGAGCGGAGCTCGCGCCGCGCGGGCTCGCCCCGCGTCCCGGCCACGACAATCCAAACCTTCCAAAATATGATTAATTGAATATCTTGAACTATTACGTATTTTTTACACAAATAAACAGATATATTTGCTGTGGTTTATGCTTTCTCGGAAATATTCGATTGTTTTCATTTTGAACAATGAAGGCCAAGGTCTACCCACTAGCAAAACATTAAAAGCCACGTTAAAAATTAAAACCAAACCGAGTAGGCTATAAAGTAACAAATTATTTTTTAAATATTAAAGTTCCGCGGACGTGTGCATTAAACTTTTAATTGAATCTAGAGCGGGCTCAGTATTTTTAATTATAGCCATAATAAAGTATGCCGCATGCGGGTCAGTGAAGCTTGTGTAAATATTAGTGTGAACGGTAAAATTTTCTTTAAAGGGGCTCCGTAATCTGCGATTAACAATCCGTTCGGGTCTGATCCGATTAACCTTGGCAGATGGCATCCATAGCGGGAACACATTGATGTAAATTAAGTTTTCAGTTGCTTACGTAACGTTTCAGTGACTAAGGTTGACATTGTACTTGTTTGACTTATCTTGTACCAACTCAGTGCGGTCAACATACTAACAAAGACTTAGCGTCACAACTCTACTCAACAAATCCTCTCTGCAGCCAGAATCTATGTTAGAGCATAATTTATTATTCTGTGATACTAACAAGATCGAAGGGTGTAGAGATGAATTTAATTGCTGCTCCTTTAAGTTATATTACCAACTTGTGCATAGAACTTGGTATTTTTCCAGAGAAATTAAAATTGTCAGTAGTAAAAGTACATAAAAAAGATGACAAATCTTCCATCAGTAACTACAGGCCAAATGCTTTAATAACCATTCTCTCTAAAATATTCGAAAAAAACATATATAATTGCCTCTACCCATTCTTCGAAAATAATAACATGTTTACCCCATGTGAATATGGTTTTAGGAAAAACAAATCTGTTAATATAGCAATGTATAACTTTTTACACAAAGTCCTTCTAAATATGGATATTAGGTCGCCAGCTATAGCGCTGTACATAGAAATGTCAAAAGTATTTGACCGAGTCAGCCATATAATACTCTTGAATAAATTATATGCATTTGGTGTAAGAGGTAACGTATACAAATTAATTGAATCATATCTCAGTGGCAGAAAACAGATGGTAGAATTAAAAAGAGTCTCCTTAGCTACCAGAACTGAAGAAACTGTTCTTTCTGAGCAGCATTCTAGGCCCACCATTTTTTCTAATTTATATAAATGACATGTCGACAGTTACAATGCACCAATATGACCTTATTTGCTGACGATAGTACTATATTGTTTACCGGTAATGATAGAAGTAAGTTAAAACATGACTTAAATTACACCCTGAAAACAATTATAAAATGGCTCGATGAAAATGACCTAAAAATAAACCTAGAAAAAACAAAAATCATGAATTTTAAACAGCGAATACAACCAAAAATCATGAATTTTAAACAGCGAATATGTTACCCTAAAACCAACATAGAAGAAATCGATGTAACCAAATTTCTGGGTCTCTATATTGATAGCAAAATAAATTGGAAGCCACATATAGAGCAAGTTT
The DNA here is from genome assembly GCA_963082905.1 of Oligia fasciuncula. Taxonomy (NCBI): domain Eukaryota; kingdom Metazoa; phylum Arthropoda; class Insecta; order Lepidoptera; family Noctuidae; genus Oligia; species Oligia fasciuncula. Next base: position 11,436,967 of record OY720387.1, read on the forward strand.
GCGAGAGACTTAGTCAGAGCTCTTATGCTCTTTATAGATTAAGAAACACTGTCAGTCAGTCTGCACAACTAACTGCCTATCATGGATATGTTGCTTCAATCATACGCTACGGCACCATATTTTGGGGGCAACTCTGTGGAAAAAGAGCTTGCTTTTAGAGCTCAAAAACGTTGTGTGATATCGATGTGCAATATACACCAAGTGGATTCATGCAGACCACATTTTACAAATTTAAAAATATTAACTCTCCCTAGTGTATATGAAACTATAATGTTCATAAAATCAAATCCAAACTTATTTGAACTTTGCACTAGGGCCAGACACAAAGACAAGCTGCGCACCGTAGCCAGTAAAACAAAGCTTTTGCACCAGAGCATCTTTTGTAGGGGCCCACGTATCTTTAATAATCTTCCACCTTTTCTTAGAAATATGAGCGATATAAATGCCTTTAAAAAAAAACTACACGAATTATTGATAAGTAAATGTTATTTCTCTATAAGAGAATTTGTAAATGACAATACATTTCAATGATACTATTTTTGTAACATGACTAATTTGTAATAAATATTATACTAATTTAATCTTAATGTATTGTATGACAATTTATAATGTGAATTTTGTATGCCTCCATGGCGGGGCATATCAGAGTTACCTGTAACTAACACACCATCTTATGAACCTATGGTCCACAATAAATTATTTTGAATTTGAACAAAAGCAATTTTAAAGACGACATAATATTTTAAGTTACCCAACTACCCTTTTCAAGTAAGAAGCAATGCGTGAAGGTTATAAATATCCGAGGTTTAACCTTCGATGCCAGACACTGCCAAATGCCTGTCCTGGGTCCCATTTAACAATGTAAATTAGTTTGCCAGGCATATTTACGATTCACAAATTGCCCTATAAATCAGATTTTGTATAATATGTTAATAATGAATAAGCATCAGTCGAATCTAAAATTGATTATCCAATAAATCGTTGACTTTATTTGGTGGATTGTAGGCTTAGGAAAAAATACCATAATAAAAGAAGCAAGTCGTAATGTTATTCTCTTTGTGCCTGTTACATTTCAAGCCTACGTTGGACTTTGTGTTGAAATGGGTTCCACCAATTATAGTAGTCCACATGGCCTGGTTGAATTGAAAATAATGAATCTTATACTTTTATTACCAAGGTAGGTGAATGAAAACTCCACTGATGTGCTCTATTAAATATCTTGCACGTCACTGAATGCAAAGAAAATTTCCTTCCCTCGTTCCCTCGATTCCGGTTGTATTTAACTGGATTTAGAAAATCCGGCAGGTATTCTGATTGCGTTACCATTGTTCTTACTAGACTCTTTCTTAAAGATTTTTCTCGCATTGATGATAAATCTGCTACAATTTATTTCATCCCTCGATTTAAACCTTCCATTTGGCCAATATTGTTTGCATAAACGTTGTATTACTGTAATCTACAATTTACAGTCGATAGTCGGTTATTATTTCTGAAACAACACAAAGAAACCCGTACTTACATAAAGCTCTTCGCTACATTAATAATGCAGTATCCTTAGGTGCAATTTTACACACAAACAACGGTTACTTGTAAAATTGCAGAGATATATATATAATTTCCTAGAATTGTGAGTAAGGGCAAAATAATATTGGAATTGAAGTTTCACGGCTTCAAAGGGATCAAAGGAAGCATAAAGCGTCGAATCTAAATAGTCACCCTTCTCCTTATATGAGGGTTATAACTAAGGTTGTAACGGACAAGTAAAGGATTAACCGTCCTCTTTGGGGGATAGTCAAAGGCTCATTTACCTGTGTTATGTGTATGGCTTTCATAATAGTGTTATGAATATAGGTACAGAAAGGTATATCTTGCTTAAAGATAGTAGATGTATTTTATTTGTTTTGTTTATTTCAACATGGATCTAATGAAAATGAAAGTAAGTATCAATATATTATTATCTAGTCGGAGCACTCAGGGTTGGTAATTATGGCAACACGGTCTCCTGTAAAAATCGTCTAAATATAGTCTAGTAAAACATCTGGTGTTGCTGTTCCACAAGTTATGGGCCACTTCATATCGTGTCCAGAGTGTACTGTTGTCTGCACGCTACAGGAGTTGATGGACGCTACTGAAGGTCTCAAGCTCGTAGCCAAATTCTGGACTGACTGGATATAGATTACCATCGACACGCTAAGAATAAGAAGTAAAAGATAAAGAAGAAGAAGAGAAGAGTTGAGCATACAGGGGGAGACTATCTGACCTTACAAGTTACTAAAACACATAACATTATTTGCAGATGGCCGCAGGTTATGTACCCTTCATTATTTAGGGTATACTAGCTGCGCCCCGCGGTTTCACCCGCATAAGGTTCGATCCCGTGGGAATATGGGGTTAAAAAGTAGCCTATATGTTAATCCAGGGTGTCAGCTACCTCCATACAAAATTTCATCAAAATTGGTAAAGCCGTTTGAGCGTGAAGAAGTAACAAATATATAAACACACACACACTCACAAACTTTCGCCTTTATTATGTTTTATTATATTTATACCCGGGAGCTTTCCACCGCATTGTGGCTGCGGCGACGCGTGGCAAATCAAGAAGTTGCGTGGTTACTTTTCCCTATTCAATGTATCCGACTTTTAGTACAGTTTTCTCCTTATTAGCTTCTATCTTTTACCGCAGCTCGTCATGTTCTGATTCAGTACTGACTCCTTAAAATACCTTTGGCTCCCGCGAAAAGGAAGAGCGAAAATTAGAAGTTATTGTGAGCCCACTCAGAATAGTCCTATTTTGGTTGTCTAACTTTTCTAGTAACACGGAGATTGTATTTGAAAATTGTACAGTTTTTCATAAAGTCAAATCGATGATGTGATGTCGTAACCGTTACCAAACCAAATTACAGAAACTCCGCATCTACAAGATATTGATATAACACTTTGGAATTGTGTTGTTTTTTTGCAAAATGGTCATGAAAATAGTCGTACGTTTCCCTTATCATATTGAACTTAAACAATCAGTATCACGACTGCTTCGACTTCTTGTGTCGTCGAGTGCTGCCAAAACATGTTACCGATACCTCCGAAACTCGGAAAATTACATTCTGCTTTCCTTTAGGACATACTTAACGTGAGAACTGACAGGCAGCGAATCTGCTACGGGTACTAGACGATGTTATTAATCAGAAATTGAGTATTTCTTGTAACAGTTTATTTTCTTTTTAAGGGTTTGCGAATATTACACTTAATAAAACGCCCTACTTATCACCTTCACTATCAGCTATTCTCCAATGCATAGTTTACCCCAGTGACACTATGGCACCGTGGTCCATGAATATTATGCCTATTCGGGCAGTAGGTAGAATCCATTTTAGAGGTCGATCTGGCGTTGCAAAGCTATCGAAAATAAATAAGTTAGAGTCGAAGGGGCCTATACTTATAACTCAGCTGAATTTTGCGTAAAACTGAAGCAGCGCATTCACGATCTTTGAATGACCTACAACCATTAGTATGTCATTGCAATAAAAATCTTATCCCATTGTAAAAAAATATAATTAATAATTATTGCCGTGAGTTTGATAAAACGCTCGGCGATCATTTCTAACTGTACCGAAATAGCAATTACATTAAAATGAATTACTATTGGGTTTCTTCTATCGTGAATGTCCTACTTAAACCTGTGCATGGAACACATCAATAACGGAGCCCCGTTGTCACAGATCAGCAGTCTGGTGGCGTCACGCGGCGAAGCGTCCGGCGGGGCGGCCGTGCAGCGGGTCGGCGCTGCCGTCTGCTGCGCCGTCGAACGGTTCGTGGCCGTCGGGGAGACCATCGCCGATGACAACCCGGACGTGCGGCACAGTATGGTGCTCGCTTGTAAGGAGGCAAGATCCGCAGGTCAGTCTAGTGAGGAGAAAAATAATACTAAGGCGCTGAGCTGATGATGGACAATTTGTCCAAGATTTGTCCGCGAATAGACTGCCGGCATTTCCATTCGTTCTATCAAACGTATGGAAATCCCGGTCTATTTGTCCTACGTATGCGTTATTGCATAGGTTTCCATACGTTTACAAATTGTCCATCGTCTGTTCAGCGCCTCACCCACGTAAGGCTGGAAAAACAGTGTCGAATTGATGGTCGCGCTGCCTATTTTTGAGTAAAGACAATATTGTTGCGTTCACGATTGTTTTGACTGCAATTTAATGTCAAGCAAGCGGAATGCTTTATCACTGAATAAAGTTTGATGAAAAAGTCTTGTCGGTAGAGTTTACCTACAGTTTTTCCACAAAGACTCGATAACTCATTATTTACTACAAACTCGAGTGCTTAGATAGTATTGCCTAAAATCAGTGTTATCGGTATTTTCCATTCAAAAAAATTTAAATATAAATGATTTTTGCTCCCGCAAAAATGATTTAAGGCACACACGCGCGCGACGCGACTCTAGTAGAACAATTTCTATGAAAACCTAATGGAAATTGTTGTACCAAAATCGCGTCGCACAGTCTTGTCGCGACTGTCTGCAGGAGTCTTAAATCATTTTTCAAGTAGGTAGGTAATATTCCACCGCAAAAATATTTTTTACAATGTTGAAATATGGAAAATGTATAAACCAAATAATTTAAACAGAGGCAATATGGTGAAGCTTTTATAAAATTCAAAATAAATCGTTTGTGTTTAATTAACTTCGAAAAGAGAGCACATCAATTTTCATGAAAATTTAACAGCTTTTCCGATAGTTTGCGTTCGGCTGGTGCCATTTTGCCGAAATAGTTTCTTAGCTATTTAATTAAAGCTAAGTCCTTTAATAATGACGTCACCCACACCGACCATAAACTTAAACTTAGGTATACAATCAACTTGCTAATGTGTTTAAGCTTACACACCGCAACTAAACTTGAGGCGTTAAATTACTCGGTTAAGTACGATAAACAAACCTTTAATTAAATGTTGGTAAATTACAATAATTACTTGTGCAAATATGTAAGTGCTTCAAGTACAAAAATCCCAAGAGCTTTAGAAAGCTACTGAAAATTATTTCAGATATTAATTTAATAACGTAAAATATACAAATGGAAAGCGGTGGGATTAAATCCACCGTCGTGCACAACCATTCAGAAGGTTTTAATCAAGGCTTGCGTGACCTATAAATCTCTCCGATATCTCTATTGTGTATTTAAGAGGCCGCCATATATTCGACTGAATGGATTTGTACAGTTAAATGTTAAGAAATAGTTCGTATAAGGTAGGGGATTGAATCAAGCAGCGACAAAAAGTGGATTTATGTCCACTGTCACAGTTCACTCGGGTCGGGACCCTCCCATTGTCCCTGGTGACAAGGACGCCAATTATTCCTGAATAATTAATCTATCTATAGATGTGAACTCTCAGATTTATTCAAATAATATGTAGGTACAGTCAGTTATAGCAATTAGCTGACCCACCTTTGCATAAATGGGTGAGATTTTTTACATCTTTTCTCAGCACTATGTGAAGGAAGTAAGGAAGATTTATCTGTACTCAATACATTAGTTTTCTAATCTGTTAAACGCATTATGTTCATAATTCCGTGTTGCTCTTTTCGCTTTTCTGTTTAAACATGTAGCAGATAATGCGGGGAATCAAGGCCTACCCTTTCTAACAGCCCTCATAAATTTGTGTCAACAACCTGACCCGAATTTTAATGCTTGAACGTTATTACCGGATCCGGCATGGCAACAAACAAAAGATGCAAACAATGGCCGCCCCTTTCCCTCTGCCCTTCAGCCTACGGGAATACCGATCAATTTCGTAGCTTGCCGTAGGTACTTATTATAATAAAGCATGTTATTTACTTTGAAATTCTCTATAGCGATTGACTTGACTATAGCTTGCAGATTCTGGATACCTGCAGTCTGAAGCTAAAGCCATCTTTCTAACAAAAAATCAATATTATTTCAATTTAATAATGAAATACGTGTACGTTCAATAACGTTTATTTTTGTAACTCATCTTTAAGTGCATTTAAAAGTTTCATGCCACCGCTGAACCAGTCTCCAGATGGGGGGCCATCTGGAGACTGGTTCAGCGGTGGCATACGGCACACAACTTGATAACAATCGATGTTACTTCGTTATAAATCACTTTTCTTATATTCCACTTTTAATGGGTTCACTACTACGATTTATAAGTTATTTAGATGCCAATAAAACCTAATTTTGTGAGCGTTTCGTAATATCGTGTTTTGTCAAAACATTCGATCGACGGTAAAAAAATTGAACGAGGTTACTGGGTTCCACAAAAGTGGCTCATCTTTAGCGTTTATAATATTGATTCGTAACACACTGTACAACGTCTGAAACACTCCAGGACTTCAGCTAACCGCACTCCATCTTGTTTGACACCATTGGTCCAGACAAATGACTCGACACCTCGTTTGTTGAAATTGTTCTGGTGGTTTTAAAGACGAGGGTGAAAACCGCCAACCACATTACCTACCTGCCGACCTTCCTATCTACACCGAAAACACCGCGGGATACAAAACATACAGTAGTATTCCTCTTGAATAATGGCTTTCACAATCCACATGAACGATTCCAATATCATTGTATTCAATTCAAATTGATATCACAAAAGTCATCAATCATGGATGCCATTGTAATTCAATCTACCCTTATCATAACTGTTAAATTCCTTAATAATTTGCTGAAAGTGCCAGTTGGTTTCAGACTCGCTGATTTCGGATTAATACAGTTAGTGATGTTGTTTAATCTAAAATTTACATAATTGTGTAATATTTTTCAACATACTTAGGCAAATGATACATTATTTTATTTCTGAAAGGTTTTTTACAAACACTTTTACACGTCTATAATATTTTAAAAATTAGATTAGGTTGGTGTCTCCTATCCGATTACTATGAAAAGAAACAAACTCAGAGGTCACTGGTCACACACAGTCTCTTTTAAAGTCCACACGTAATGTTCATGTCAGATCATGTGAGGACCATGTAGATACAGATCTTTGAAATTATTCCACCCAATACCAGAAATATTTCGTCCCCCTCCAGCTCCATGTTATTAAAAGTTACTGGAATGACATAATATCAGAGCTCCTGAACCGTTACAGATGAATGGTCATGTAATTACTTACCATCAAAATTGTAACGGCCCTCTCGTGAGCATTTTTCACTAACCAAAAAATGTAGTTCGTTCGTTGGGTTCGCCAAGGGCGCGCAGTGGGTCAGCTGTAACGAGATTATCCGGGATCGAAACAAATCTAATAAATAACAGGTGTCGACTGTGACCTTCGCCGGCCACTCCCACACTACTAAGCTAATGGATAGCAGTCCTAATGCTGTTCTTGCCCAGCTATTGTTTACCGAAATGGTTCACAACCTTAGCTTTCATATTTATTTTCGGATCCATCGACATAATTAGGGGAGTAACTTTTCAACTATCAAGAAAACAGTTTTGATTAATTTGTTTGAAATTACGAAACAAACAGTTATTTACCAATTATTGGCACGATTTCAAGAAAGTTACATAGTAATCATAAAATAGAAACCAAAGAAATGGCTGATAGCTTTTAACCGCGGCTTCGCCCACGAGTTTGTCGGAAATGTTCCCACAGGAACGTACTACCGGGATAAAAAGTATCCTATGTGCCTATCCGTGTGCCTAATTTCATCTAAATCCGTTCAGATGTTTAGGTGTGAAAAGGTAACAGACAGATCGAGTTACTTTCGCATATTTTAGAATATTTTTTAGTCTCTGAGTGGCACAGCTGATCCGTAACCGGGGGCGGCATGAAAGGTGCCTCTACCCTAACTCGTGTCTCACTCTCACCTTGTTTACGAATTGATAGAGATGAGAGCCATTTTAAAGTGAAATAAAATTCAATTTCCTGGGAAATTGAAAATGGGCGCCTATAGGAAAGTGAGAATGGCTTATAAAATCTATTTTTTACGGGCATCTTTCCTTAACAACCGGGAGTTATCTTTCTCCCATAATTAAGCCGGAAAAATATTAAAAATTCAAACAGGTCAACGTAACTAACTAAACTTAAAAACGGATATTCAAATATCGAGAGCGCTTTCTTGAATATCCGAAACCGTGCCCCGTTTAGATAAAAATAAGCTGAAACTGATGCAGCTATACACGTTGACGGGAGCACATACTTAACGAGTATTAAAGTAAATATTTACGAAGTGTTTTGACACACACCGCGTGTTTTTGGTTCATATACCTGGTGGTGAATTTCCTATCCTTCGCTGTGAGACCTAACACTAAACCCCCTCCTAATTTCTCTATAAAAGCACATACCTATTTCCGATTGCCAAGATGTATGTAACTGCTAGGTAATTTCTCGAGTGGATAGTGTTAAGTACTTGTGAGTGCGGTTGGATGATGGACTGAGATGGGACAAGCAGATTGATACAACTATTACCCGAACTAGGCGGCTAATTTCTATCTTTAAAACCCTTAGAGATTCTGCAACGTTTGAAAACTGAAACTAGTTTAAATGGCTCTATGTCTAGTCCATTATCCGGTACTGCATAACACTGTGTGGAGGTGTAGTCAAGACACGTCTTCTCGGCTTGGAGAGAGCGCAGAGAGCTGTTCTTAAGGTCAAGACCAAAAAACCATAATTATACATAGATTTCCCGCGTCGCATCTTTTCGCTGAATGTAAAGTCCTTGTGGTGCGCCAGCTCTAGGTGCTCAAATCCATCCTAAGAAGGCACCCGACGGTTCTCTAATATGCCCTACGGTACCCTGTCGGACTGCTTTCGCTAAACGCTAGTACAGCTGCAGTTTGAGCAGCCAACTGTAACACCATAAATAAAAAGTTAAATATTGCTAAATCGACCCGACACGACAATAAAAAACAAAGATACGGAGTGGCTTCAAAGGCTGGATTACCAGGAGACAGAGCATTTACTCAAGTTCATCACGTAGAGTTTAATTATAATACCTGCCTACCTTCCCCGTCCTACATTTGTAGCGGTATCTGCAACGCCACATGAGAACAACGCGTCATACTGACGTCACGCAAAATCTTGCATCTCACAAGCAGAGTTTACCGCGCAACTAGCATAGATACAACGGCCCGACATGAATCGTTGGGCAGTTGCCCGCCAGACAAAACACCCGTCTGGTCGGAGGGTCCACCCTCGGATAACTATGGTCCACCATTTTCTATGGAGGATGAGTGAACTTTACACCCTGTTCCTCATACCTCTATACATGCAAAATGTGCGCACCTACCCACTTTCAAAAACACTCACCCATCCTCCAGTCATACCACCACAACATACGCTGAAACTATCTTTTAGTTTTTTAAATTCTATAAACCTTTTTTAAATATGTTAGTTACTGCATGTTCTTATTGTACAACTCCACATATCACCTACGACTGCCGTCTTGCCTTTATAAATAGCTTGTCAATAATGTAGCGACATCCCATATATAAAAAATGCTGTCTGGTCCTAACAGATCCTATGATTGCACACTGGACCCCCAAAATACAGGCCTAGGCCTAGTTTGGGAGTTAGGACCAATTCTTTGTAATACATTCATATTGTAAGATTGTGACTTTGAGTGTCTGTCTTTTTTTATTGTATTTATTCTGGTGAACGTTTTTATTTTATTATTTTACTAGCTGCGCCCCGCGGTTTCACCCGCGTAAATGTCGATGCCGTGGAAATATCGGGATAAAAAGTAGCCTATATGTTAATCCAGGGTTGACACCCTGGATTAACATATAGGCTACTTTTTAGGTAGCTGACGCTACCTCCATACAAAATTTTAACAAAATTGGTCCAGCCGTTTGAGCGTGAAGAAGTAACAAACATATAAACACACACACACTCTCCCCCACAGACTCACAAACTTTCACCTTTATAATATTAGTGTGATATACATGTTATTAAAAACATTTATGTACAGACGCCAGCAGGTCAACCTACCCGAAACTGTCAGATTTTCCCAATCAACCTTGAACCTTATGCTTTAGCAATAAAGTCGAAAATCTATTAAAGAAATCTGACAGATTGTAGTAACTTGATGTGCTGGCGTCCGTACACACTACGGCCGTGAACGAATGGCAGCTAAGCGACTGTTTATGCCGTCCCTCCGCTGACGTATGATGCCACATTATTAGTCTGCTCTTTTAGATAGGAGTGCGATAACGGAGGCAATTCCAACCTCCATGTGAGAAAATGAATAAAGGAATTACCTCAATTAGTGTGATGGTGCTACTTTGTCATGTCCGATTTAAAACAATTGAGAGTGAATGCACTTTTTGTAATTTCTACCGCGACGTTATTATCGTGGACGTCCACGTCCATAAACCATACTGTAAATAAATGAGTTTGACTTTGATAAAATGTATGGAAACTTGTACGTTCTAACGCTATCGAGGAGGGAAATTTAAAAGATTCTTCATATACTTCCATACATTTTACTTTCCTGTATTATTGTGAAGTGGACGTGGACGTCCAAGTTCTCGTTACATTATATTTATAAACGCGCACATTGGGGTAGGTATATTTAAGATAAAACATAAGAGATTTCAGTATGTCTTTTAACTGTCCATTTAACTTACCTCTCAAATATTGTAGCATTGCAATGAATCGTTGAAATAATAACGATTTTCAAAGTTAAAAAAAATATTGAAGTACGTACCTACATAAATGTATACGTAATATTTTCAATTAAAATAATTCTGCACTGTATGATAAAATATTTCATTTATAACCCGTAAATCTGTAGCCACTATTCTTCCATGAGGACAGAGACTTTCTGATTCAATGAACCCTCGCCTGAAGCAATTTCAAAGATAATATTTTCCACTTGCAGTACCCGCTCGTGTTTATTACAGTAACCTTCTGAACGTTACATTTTCAAACGGTTTCAGTAGCAATGTTCTAAAGCTACAGTAAGGGGACTTACATTTTCAATTCACGTTTATCGCTCTCTGAGCTGTAAGTAGGCACATACATCGTAAATTCCGACAAATTTACGGGTACCGTAACAATTACACAGGTAGCAACTTTTACTGTTACCCTAAACTAACACGCGATGTCGTAAAGTCATCCCGTAGAATGTTACTATTACCCCTTTATTCATGACGGGTAGTCTTACTGATATCAAACATTAATGGTGTCGTTAATTTCTTATCACGTCAAGCTTTTTAATGAAAGTGCTTCGTCCTTCACCTGGATGGAGTGAAAGGGAAGCGAACTACAGAAGCATACGTAACTTATTGTGTTCATGCTTAGAGATAATTTTGGCACATCTGTTCTTAGGTATCATGTAGGTTGAGGCGATAACAGCGATAATTGCGTAACACACTATCAGTCAATGGCTTTCATTTTGACAGTTCAACAACATTGCGTTATTTACGTAGTTGAGCAGACAAATATTTCGAACATAGGTATGAAGCAAAGGATTTGCAATATCCTTCAAAATTGTTCAAATTGAGATTGATATGAAATTTTGAGTGTGGTATGAAATTTTGTCTTCTACTAAGCCTGCTCGATTGCAGGCTTAGAAGTAAAATTTAATTCAAATCTTACAATGCTACATTCCCACACACATGTTAACATCGTTATTATTATTATTATTATTTATTTATTTATTCAGACAGAAATCCATAATTGTTAGTTACAAAAACATCATTTAACATCTACCTGAAAATATTAGGTAGACGCACGGTAGAAATGGGACACGTTTGCCTGACAGAATAAACTCAAGCATCTCACGAAGGTAGTTACGCACATTTATGCAAAGTTTACTTCCCCAACCTTTGCACGGTAGATAAAATAAACCGCACTTTTATTTTCGTCCCTTCATTTCTTTTGCGGACTATTAATTCAAATTTGTACCTTTGCTTATAAAATTAAGGCATAGGTATTCATTAAAAATTCGGTTCGCATTAGGTTCGCATCAATAAACTGGCCTTTATAATTAAATAATATTTCGTCTCGTAGTTCACCGGAGTGCCAACCGACGGCAAAGATTTTGTGATATTTTAATTTTATATGACAATTTAATATTTTAATCACAATTTGAGCGACCATCTTTACATACCAAGACCCCTTCGTGCCTCGGAAAGCACGTTAAGCCGTTGGTCCCGGCTGTCATTCGTGATCTTTGACAGTCCTTACGGGTCGTCAGAAGCCCGAAAAGCTGACAGCTAGTCTTAGCAAGGGGTATCGTATTACCCAGTAACTGGGTTGGTATTCCTGCATCTGGTTAGACTGGAAGCCGACCCCAACATAGTTGGGAAAAGGCTAGGGATGATGAATTTTAATGATTGTATTGAATTGTCTTGTATTGAATGTTTTATTTTATATTTGTGATTTGTATATTGGGACTTGGTGCCTTTGTAAATAAAGCTACATTTTCCTAAAAGTGACAAGCTCGGGCTGTTATTTCAACAAGGCCAACATTCTGATTGCGAAGTAGAGTGCGCTGCAGTGGCAACATTTACGTCACGAGGTATTAAATCTCGTGAAAAAAACACAAAAAAAAATTAAACATAATATAGACCTTGTCTAGTACAGCAGCTGCAATGTTGCAGGCCAATCATGTACTTTATTAAAAAGCTCGAGAACTCATGACCAATTTATGAGTTTATAGAGTACCAGTATAGAGGTATGAGAAACAGGGTGTAAAGTTCACTCATACTCTATAAACATAATCAGCATAAATATAATGTTCCCACTGCTGCGACACAGGCCTTCTTTCGGTGAGATGCAGTGGGCCGTAATCCACCACGCGGGCCTAGCGCGGGTTGGTGGATATCACAAGGACATGCCGGTTTCCTAGCGATATTTTCCTTCGCCGTTTTGAGAGCAGTGGTGATGAAATAATTTACACAAAGTAAAGCGCCTGTCTGGGTTCGAACCTACGACCTACAACTACTACTGGGCCACCACTGCTTTGCACTGCTAATTTATGGGTTTACTTCATTATTATTCCCCACAATGACAGCACTTTAAACAAAACCCAACCGATAAGTGTGCTCTTAAAACGTCACAGCTCATCATCATAGAACCAAAACACGACGCCTGTTAAAAGGATAAAGTGGCTCTGAAAGATTACTTGACAACATTCCACAAAAGCTTTCTGAATCAACGTTGTAATATTATACACACCAGTTAAAAAAGGAAAACAAACCGTCGTCGCTAGACGATTCAAAGGGTCTTGAAGTGGAAGTACAACGTGACAGGTACCCACGTCGCGCCTTTGAAAAAAGAACTTTGTAGAGTGAAAAAAATCGTAATTTTTCTCGTAAAAACACACTGTACTTACTGATGGTCTACATTCTCTACATGAAGAGAATAGCTCTTTTGTTTGTTTAACCACATCCGCCCCGAGATTTTCACTGAACATTCATAATTCTATCATTTAGAATTCTTATACATACATGAAGTTAAGTAGTGATTAGCGACTGTTTGTTGAACCATACATTTTTGACGTTTGAACGTCTCTAAACTTTGAGCAACATTTATAAATAAGAGGGTAAGTATTTACTTATTAAACTGTCTTAATTTGTGTGTCTTAATTTTGTGTTAACAGACTCTCAAAATTATTATTAACTAGCTGCGCCCCGCGGTTTCACCCGCGTAAATGTCGATCCCGTGGGAATATCGGGATAAAAAGTAGCCTATATGTTAATCCAGGGTGTCAGCTACTTCCATACAAAATTTTATAAAATATTTCGAGCCGTTTAAGCGTGAAGAAGTAACAAACATATAAACACACACACACTCACAAACTTTCGCCTTTATAATATAACTCTCGAAATTAATATTAATAAAAAGACAATGAATTTTCTTTTGATGAATAAATAACATTCTCTTCCGGAACTTATTACAGAGGAATGAAGAAAAATTCTTTAACTTGAACTCTATTGCAGAAAGATTTTATTTGAAAATACAAGTAGTTTTGCTGGCAACAAAGAGTTTCAAAGCACGACTTTTAGAAAAAGGAAATACCAACTTCATGGTTTTAATTTGTGCTTCCCCACCTTTATGATAAATATTAACATAACATCACGCATGTAATCCCAGAAGGGTACCTATAGAGAAAGGGTACCTATAGGGCATAGGTGTACCTATTATAGTACACCCACAATTCGCCAGTTATGTTCAAGTCCCATGTAATAGGGGGCGAGCCTATTGTCATCAACCGCCCGCCAACTCGGAGTGTGGATTTGTGCCCACAAATCCAGACTCCGAGATGCCACTGAGAAATTCTGGAAAAACCCAATAACACTTTGCCCGACTTCGGAGTCGAATCCAGGACCTCATGATCAGCAGTAGGTAGCGCTTGCGACCACTAGACCAACGAAGCAGTCTATAATACAGGGTGGTATCATCGACGCAAAATCTGTTACCATGAATTCAGTACAGTCAACAAAAGAGATAAGTATGCAGGATCGACGGTTATGGTTGAAGTTTAGTAAGAAACCCATGGATGTACTCGAATAAAATTTTATTTTATTAATAAAAAACAAACAGCTCATTTAGCAAACTAAAGAATGATAGGCGTTTTGGCCGGTATGTCCAATAGAACCCACATATACATCAAATGAAAGCTTACGTCATCATAAGCATCAATTTTCATTATGAGCAGAAGGCCGTGAAATACCGGGTTGAATACACATGAAAAAAATTGTTATTACAGTTCTCTTGTAAAACGGTGATTAGCGTGTTGTAGGTACTTAAATGAGAATAAAGGTACCGAAATAGTTTATTCCGAGAGACAGCGTCTGTTTCTAGACGAAATGACCTTCCTTGTGTAATATTTGGTTGCCCTCGCCTACCTGTTGTATCGATAATGATTGTTTAAATGGAATTAACTCAGTTTATTTTGTATGTATGCCAATATATTCACTGACTGTTAAAAAAAAGAAGTTTGCTTTCTAAGAATAGCAATATTTTACCAGTCCTCCGTCCTCCCCCGCTCCGCATCACTAGAGGTCTACTGAGCGGGATGCACTTGCATTTTTACTCAGTCGTTATTTGCTCGTTGTTCACCTACGTCTTACATCAGTACCATCAGTTAATGCGACTTTTTGACCCTGGCTATCTTAAACGGACTTTTGATAACAACTTGTGAATTGGTATTGTGTTGACTGATTTGGTACAGTCCATGTCAAAATATTGCCACCTAAGGGGTACTTACCAAAGTGATATTTTTTGGTAAAAAAGGCAGCTAATGGTCCCAGCATAAACTTGTCAGCTTTAGATTTATTTTTCACATAAGAATCGTCAAAAAAAAAAAAAAAATTGTCCTCGACTGTACAAACCCGGTAGTTTATGTTTTGTTTCAGTAATTGCCGGTTATAAGCAATAAGTTGACATGCATTATAACTGTATTGGTCACCAGGCCAGGCTCCATACAAAAATGCCCAACATTCTTTCAGTCGACAACATCCATCGGTTTCTTACTAAACTTCAACTATATCCGACGATCCTGCATACTTATACCTTTTGTTGACTGTACATGATTCTGAACCCCCCTTTTTTTTGGGTGGGAAATTATCAAATAAGTTCTCCCGCTCTGGGGTCTAAAATCATGTGCTGAATTCATGGTTTCAGTTTGCGCGTCGATGTTCCCTGGCACCCTGTTTAATCTGATAAATACTAATAAAATAATAAACACATAATACACCTAGATAAAGTTTCAGCAATTTTAGAAATTGCTCAGAGGTTGAAATGGTGTGAAAGTTCTACTAAATTCCTGCAATCACATGCCGTTCATATTTCTGAGTTTGTAAATGTAGCTAGTCAGTTTCGTAGGTATTTCGTAGCTCCAACTTTGTCTGCCGTTGTTCTCATTAAGAGATAATAGTTGGGTAATCTGTATTGACATTTAACTAACTATTGTCTTCTATCAGCAAACTTAATAAGACGAATAGCGTAGCATAATCAGCATATAATGTTCCCGCTTCTGAGACACAGTCTTCCACTCTACGAAATGGAGAGGGCTATTATTTACCACGCGAGTTGGTAGATGTCACATGTCTTCGAATTTTTGATTCTAGGACATGCCGGTTTCCTCGCGATGTTTTCCTTTACCGTTTTGCGAGCAGTAGTGACGAAACTATTTACACAAAGTAAAGCGCCTGTCTGGGTTCGAATCAACTTGTAAGTCGGGGCCGTTACCACTGGGCTACCACTGCTCAGAGAATGAATGAATACCTACTTGAAAATCAATTACTCCCTTGGGACTTTTATGACGTTTTTCAGTAGCAGAGAGGCTATAACGATTATGGTATTTATCTATGTCGTCCCAGATGAATCGTAAAAAGGAAGTTGTGAAAGCTTTATTGGATAACGGCCCTGCTTACAGCACTTTTAACTTGGAACAGTTAACTTGACCGAGAAAACTTTTATATCGCATTTAACATCACTCTCCCGTCCATTCCTGCTTAGACTACATTTTTTACTCGGAAGTGACTTGGAAGTCTGTGAGAATGTTTCCATGTGACAGCTCCTAACAATGCTTTGAACGTTTCAGTTACTTCGAGTGCGTTTTAAATGAAAATTGGTTCAATTACTTCTGACGCCTACCAAAACTTTCTCAGACGTTGCATTTAAATTTCATGTTTAATTAATTTTGTTCGTTTAGCCATAAACTATTAAAACAAAAAATACCATTGTCGTATAAAGTAGATGGGTCTCGTCCTCAGCGCTCGTTTCCCTAAGTGTCAAGCGAGTCACTGAACAAAAGTGCGACGAAGCCAACGACGCGTGACTCTCTGATAGAGACGCCCCCGAAACGTAACTTTCGCCCTTTTGAAGCACTGAAAGTGATCCTATCCCTCGAAGCAAAAAACACAAAAGATACTTATTAGTTAAAACTTAAAAGAGGACTGAGACATTGTTTCTGACATATAAGGTTAAATGAACTTGGAAGGGGTTCAAAGTCCACGCGATGCCCTTTCGACACGAAAGATATTCTGCAGGTCCATTGAGCGCGCGCTGAAATATTTTAATAAAATTATAAAGGGCATTGAATGTCAGCGATCTTTACAGTTTCAATGTCACTACTATCATTAAAAGACAATATGCAAACATAGAAGATTTTTGATTACCTTTATCTACCTCTTTGTTTTAATACATCGTCTACCTACTTGAAAAACATTCTTAAGTACCTGAATGAGATATACCGAGGACCCGAGGTGCACATAAAACAAATCTCGCAGGGAGATAATTTTATACCAGTAAAAAACTTCAAAGTCATTCATACTTTAGGAGGCAGAATACTTTACTCATTTTATATAGGTATATCTGGTATATGGTAAATATGAAGATTTAGTCCGTGACCTAATATAAGCCAAGTACGCGATCACAAGGATACAGCCTATCTCTTATCTCTTCCGAGCCCGATTATTTGATAAGCTAGCTGAGCCGACGGACGATGTCCTGTCCAAATTTCAATAATTCATATGAAAATCACATAAAAAAGAACGTTCTGTTTTTCCCAAATTTTCTGGGAAACTTTTCCAATTTTTCATAATACCTAATTTAGACTATTACAAACATTTTAAAACAAAAAATTATCAAATCGGTCCAGCTGTTCTTAAGTAATCCGCTTACGAACAGCATTTCATTTTTAACCACCGTTATATAGATTACTAGATTACGCGTCTATGGCGGAAATTATCCCACGGAAACGTACTACTGGGATAATTATAAACTATCTGTGTGTCAAACATCCGAATCCATTCATCCGTTTGTGCGTGCTTGAGTAACAAACATCCAAACATCTAAACATACAAACTTTCACATTATAATATTAGTAGATTAGGTTTATAAACGAAAATAAACTTCCTCTTTTATTCAAAAAACTACTCTGGCATATTGTTGACACGATATTATGTAAACAACCGTCAGAGCCTTTTGTCGCGTACAAATAAATACATATAAGCTTATCATTCGTGAGGTTTACCAGCGTTACTAACAATTAATATACAAAGCTTTTATGTCGTAAATCACTCTTATATGCCGCTTATATAATAAACAAAAAGTGACAAATAGGTGGTCTGTATTGACGGGACAAAACTCAGACGTAGCTTTAATAAAAGCCGCTTCTGAAGTACGATTATTGGCATAAATCTGCCATAAATGTGACGTCACAGGCCCGTTGAGAACTCAGACACGCATCAGCATAATACCGTGATAATGCGACCCTTGAGTGCGGCCTAGATCCGGCTCCCTGTGGATTATGGCCAGGGGCTCCACGCCCAAATAAGATCTTTTTTGTTTGCCTGGCTATCTTTTGTGAGAAATTGTAATTCCGCTGTATTTTATAAGTCCGACGAATATTCATAGAATGGTTGACTATCACCACTTTTATCACGGCCTAGACTGTTGGATTAGATTTTTGCTTATGCATTTGTTTTTTGGCATGTTTGAGAAGCCCTTAAAAGCGTTTACGCCGTACGGCATTTCATACAAACTTTCAAGCCCTGGTTTTTCGAAATGAATAAACCGATTTTAATTAAACTTCATACGCATAAGCAGGATGCAAAGGTCTAAAAAGTTGCTTAAGAACATTTTCGAAATGTGTTGTGTGTGTTGTGTTGTTTTAAAAACAAGATGACTGGAAATCGCTGTTTCTATGGAAAATTTAAAATCGGTCTAATTAACCTGAAACACTATTTTTCGAAAATGTTATTGATTAACTTTTTAGACCTTTATATCCTGCTTATGCGTATGAAGTTTAATTTAAAACGATTCATTCATTTCAAAAAACAAGGGCTTGAAAGTTTGTATGAAATGCCGTACGGCGTAAACGCTATTAAACACTGTCGAGTTAGACGACTTTAGTTAAATATTGTTGGAAGGTAAAAAAATATTTAAATACAGAAAATATAACTTAAGCATTGTTTGTACATTCAATTCAATTATTACAAGAGAACACATGTGTTCACTGATCAGTAAAGCGATAAAGCACAGTGGAAAATGCAAAATTCCATATTCTTGTTTAAATGTTTGTTAATTAAATTTTCGCTCGTAAAATTTTGATGAAAGGAGATTTTGCTACCAAAATGTCCTTTCATCAAAATCCCACGAAATTAAACTGACGCTTTTCTTCTGGCCTGTCAATTCCACCGAGTGTTTCATTCAAATGTCATTCCGAGTTGTCTCATATTATTTGCAAGGAAGGTTCGTTGTCGTAGGGAATTCAGCAAGTGAATGTATACCTATATACCTATAAGTACTATATATGTAGGTTTGGTTTGGAGAGCAGTGGTGGCCAAGTGGTAACGGCCGCGACTTACGAGTGGTAGGTCGTAGGTTCGAACCCAGACAGGCGCTTTACTTTGTGTAAATTGTTTCATCACCACTGCTCTCAAAACGGTGAAGGAAAACATCGTGAGGAAACCGGCATGTCCTAGAACCAAAAATTCGAAGACATGTGACATCTGCCAACCACTTGGCCCGCGTGGTGGATTACGGCCCACTCCCTCTCACCTAGAGGAGGCCAGTGTCCCAGCAGTGGGAACATTATAGTCTGATTATGTATGTAGGTATGTATGTAGGCAGGTTTACAGTCAACTTTCATTTTACGACTGCTCGAAACTGTTTGTGGGGGAGTATTATTAGGAATATTTCTAGATGGCCCTTTTTCCAACCCAAGTTTCAATTTGTGCGCCGACGAAGTTTACAAACTGTATAAATATAGAGCAGTGACGCCGGTTCAAAAATTTATGGCCACATTTGGCTCTAGTTTGCTTCAATATCTCTCATATTTGTGTTTCAATGCCAAATGTCGACCTTTGTGGAGCTGCCAACGACTTCCGGTTTGCTTTTTGACGGATGCCCATTATACCTTACGAACCTCGGCAATGGGGTAAATTCGCTATGAATAGCTATTTTTCTAGTTAACGTTAGGAATAAAGGGCGGTTAAATTCTAGAAAGCACGCAATGTTTTGTCATTTTAAGCGAGTGCTAAACACTTATCAGGAAAGACATTAATCTGGGTAATGTCCGCCTTTTCCGTGGGCAGGTATCTATTAACGAGGCCGGCAGCATTTATAGCTTGCGGAAAGACGTTATTTTTCAATGAACCGACACTTTGTTAAATGTTTCGAATTCTAAAATTGTAGGAGAGTCTAAATCACCTTTTATTAGCCAAACTAGCAACACGCCCCTGATTTGCACGGTTTTTACAACTGACAAAACATAGATTTTTTTATTACAATATTTTTTATTATTATTATTTTTTTATTCAACTATGTCAGTTGTATAATAAATTCTCTAAATGAAAACCGCATCAACATCCGTTGCGTGGTTTTAAAGAACAATGTGGTCACTAGACAGACACGAAAAGCGATTTATAATATGTATAAATATAATTGATAAAAAATTATTGTAATAGCGAACGTCTGCCAATCTCTTATCGTGGTAGGTAATCATAAACCCTGCAACATAATTGCGTAACACACTATCAATTTAAATTTGAATCATTTTGTACGATATTGCTAATGCATTGCTTCATATGTTCGAAAAATTGTCGGCAAAACAATGTAAATAACGCAATGAATGTTGTTGAACTGTCAAAATTAATAAATTAAAGGTATATTGCTACTGTTAGTGTGTTACACAATTACCCCACTAAACAGCCCCTGGCCTATCAGTAGCGTAGGGGACAGCTGCATGAGCTGTACAGGTGCCGCTTCTTTGTCACCATTCATATGACGCTGCTAGTTTTCATTGGCTGGGGAACACACAGAGATAATCTAAAAATATTTTCTTATGATTAAAAATTATAAAATATATAAAAAATTATTTCATTTGAATTTCTATTTAAATGTCCATATTTTGTTAGTATTACAATTATCTTAAAACTATGTTAGTCATGAGGAGATAAAATAATGTAATAGGTAATACGGGCTGGTTTCCGCAACTCCACGACAATGCGCGTATTTTGCGTACGGGTGGGAAAATCGATTAGGTATTCGATCCACCCCAGCATCAAATAATGTATTGAAGTATTTAATAATCCAAACAAATGATTGAATAAAAACAAAAATTACTTATACTTATATATATAAATAATTGAAAATAAATTGTTTTTTCTTTTTTATCAGATTGGTGAGTTTTTGATCATAGGTAAACTTACATATTTGTTTACTCAAATGCATTCCATTACAAAGCTTGAGCGTACCTACAGTACGTCTACATATAAACTGAAACAGCTTCCAGCATTCCGAAAACACTTTCTACAAAATTAAATAGCTATGATATAGATTTACTCACACTTGCTTATGATACCTACGTGAACACAAGAGGTAGTATCGAGCAACACATCCGGGACAAGACTAGACCCGGCCACGTTCAGAACCACTTAATCCTGGAACAAACGGCTCTAAGAGAAATTACCCGGGTTGAGATAAACTCGTCTTGCGACCCTCTCCGAAATTAGGTGCTTTCTGTTGAGTACGTATTCTAAGAAATACTCCTACCTTAACAATATTTACGTGTTTCATGAAAGTTGTGAATATATTTAAATTTCTTTGAAAATATCTATGTATTTTTTGCACATACCTACGTTTAAATACAACGTCACATGGCATGAAAATAAAACTAAAAACTTCGCTTTTTTGTTCAATCAATTTATAATTTCTTTGAATAAACCAAACACATACACTCTAAAATAACATGTCCATCATTGGTAGGTAGGTATATCAAATTCGATCTCCCAAAAATATAGATACGGAAATCTGTATTTACTGTCGCTCAAGATAATTTGATTATCATTCATCCCGTTCGGAAACGCTCTACCAAGACGTAGGTGCCGACAGCATGTTTGAAAAATTACACAATATCAGCCTCATGAGTAAACAGTCACCATCAATAATGGCCAGAATATGAGGGAATCGTCCTTTCATTGAACGATCAAACACCTCGTCAGGTTATAGATGACAAGCAAATGCAAAATGATTTTCTTTAGAGAAAGTTTACTTGACTTAGGTCAAGGTCGTGTAATCATGCATTTTCTCTGATAAAGTTTTAGTATTAAATCAAGCAATTGTCCTACCAATATCTTTCACCAAAACATCAATGAAAAACTTTAACAGCAAATTAACCGATCAATAACTGCGGAATATTCCTTTGAAAGAGCAGGTAAACAGTTCCTAGAATATTGTAATAAAATCCATCTCTATATGTATGTCGGGTCAGCTGAATGCAGCCCGTTTCAGCGTAACCGTGACCTACCTCGCTACAAATAGTAATTCCCGTCGCTGTTTATAAGTTATTGGAAATGCTCCGCAGACAGCTTTCCCTGTAAGTGAACTTGACACAGATACTCGTCTGATAGTTTACTGGGTTATATTTTATGCACGCTGCTTTTTTCCCACGATAGATACGAAAATAAAAGTCGTGTTTATCAACGCCTTTGAAAATGCCGATTGAAAGCTGTCGACAGCTAACAAAAGCCACGTAATCTGAACAAAATCACGAGCAGCAAAAACATCTCGTAATAACAGACAGTTCCCAAAGAACAGTCTATAAAGAACATCTTTCATCAACTCCAATTCAACACTCCCATTTGAACTAAAAATACAGTCGTAAAAGCTGAGCCGAAAAGAAAACAAATCGGCGGTGTGTACCACGGGATATTGCAAAAACCTAAAGGGGCACAACACATAAATCTTGACAGACAAGGCCGAGAATAGAAAATCCGGCATTCGCTTCAGTACCGTCATACCGTGCTATATTAAAGTGCAACTCCCGTTTTCTGGGTCGCAGGGGGCTGAACTGAGGAGTTACACGCACTCATTATGAAAATGTATCGTACATTTTTGTATACAGTCATTGTTCTCGCCGTAGTAGTATGAAATATTGATTTGTTATTTGCGCAAGTGGTTTTGTTTAGAAAGAACATTTCGAAACCAGTCTTGAACAAAAAGTAATGTAACTGATAATGGCAACTAGGGTTTCATTAGTTATTCCTTGAGCGGTTTTAAACAATCGGTACCGTCACGACAGAGGAAGACAAATCCTGCCTCCGTTCAAAGCGGCTAGCCGCATGAAGTCACTAATCCGGCCAACAATGAACTCTGGACCACACAAAGCCACATACATTAGTAAAAAGAATTCGATGAGAGCCGGCGTCATGCGCGGAAGAGTATCAAAAGCAGGACGCAACAGGCCTAAGCCAGGGATTACCACCCTCAGGGGCTTCGCGCTGCAAATTGAATGAACGCAAACATTTCCCTCGTATAGATACTAAACACACAAAATAAATGCAATTACTTGAAGACGAAGTTAAAGGAAGCCGGTCGGTGCTGCGTCATAGTGTCGTACTCACGTTATCTCTCAAGTTTATACAAGGCAGTTTTATGTAGTTCTGAAACTTGAGAGAAATGATAGCGCCGACGCCGGGCGGTAATGTTTGTGATACGAATTGTGGAAAACATGTGAGTAGGTACATCGCTGTAAATCGGGATTGAAATAGACGCAAACAGCTCATAAGCACTTCAAAAGACATTTTATTACAACCCCCGAGACTGTTTAATGAAATAAACCACTCTGAAACATTGTTGAATCTAGAGAAATTAATGGAACAGATAAACATAGCTAAGCTTGATTCTTCAGAAGCGCAATAAATAATAAAAATAAATCCGTGGTGTAACATGTTTATAATCTTAATGTTGGGCAGCTTTCACGCGAAAATAGATGATACTAAACTTGTTTTATTGGTGGAATAAAAAGTGGCGCGTTGACATGTTTACTACTTTCAAACAAGTTCATAAAATTATACCAAACACTTTTCGTTTTTAGATAAAGGTACGTAGGCATGTGATTTACAAGACAGCTCAAAGATTTACCGTAAAGCAACAACAGAATTTATTTAATATAATCCGCTTAGAACTTTTAATTTAGCAAAGAAACCGATGTGCGTTCATAAATCCCAACTATTTTATTTGCGAAAGTAAGTTTGTTTGTTTGTTACCTTTTCACGCCTAAACCACTGAACCGATCATCCTGAAATGTTGCATATACATTAGCAGGTGTACAG
The DNA here is from genome assembly GCA_963082905.1 of Oligia fasciuncula. Taxonomy (NCBI): domain Eukaryota; kingdom Metazoa; phylum Arthropoda; class Insecta; order Lepidoptera; family Noctuidae; genus Oligia; species Oligia fasciuncula. The sequence goes on from OY720387.1 coordinate 11,460,999, forward strand.
AAACGGACATAGGGTACCTTACATCCCGAAAAAAAGTGCTTTTCCCGAGGAAAACAACAGTAACGTGAATAAGCTAATAGATGGCACCACGTGTCTTTCGAATCAAAAGCAGGACGTCTGTCGGGTCAGCTAGTCAATTATAAATCTGACATCTGAAAACAAAGTCACTTCTCTGAATCTCTGAAAAGAAACGACCAAAATTGTGGATATTCATAAAACGAAAACCAAATAGCCAACCACAGTTTGACCCTGAAGAATGCGGAAATACACTAAAATAATTCATATCCCTATTTTTTTTTTTTTTAGCAGCTTAAAGTACCATTACAGGGTTTACCCTGAACTTAAACTAATAACGTTATTTTTAGTATATCCGAAAACTAAATACTTATAGTTTGTTCAGAATAAGTAACTGAATCGATTCCAATAATTTTTACCCCATGTTATATTTGGTCCCAAAAATATTTAAAAAAGGTTAAAAGTTGGACACCGAGCGACACTAAGTAGGTTATCCAATCTCCGCGCCGAATGAGAGCAAGACGGTGCGGCGCGGGTGAGCATGTTTTTGTACGGACAAACAGGTAACTTAACAAGCTTATAACTTTATGATTTTTGATGATACAGTTTTGAAATTTTTTACTTAGATTCTTTACATAAAAATAGACACGTGTTTCCGGTTTCGCATATACTAAAAATAATGTTCTATACTATATGATTGATTGCCATCATAAAACTAATGCACAATATACGCAAGTTGTCAGAACATCATCAGTATTGATGACAGTGTTGGTTACGAGAAATATTCATAGCCATCATTTATCCGAAATATATTGAACTGATCGCGAAGGTCCCCATTAATATAGGTCGGTCCCCATCAGGCCCACCCCTCATTTATAGCACATATGAACGCTTCGTCATTTCCCGGAAATATGGAGCCAGCCGCCGGAAATTCATCGGAGGCTCGCAATTGGGAGTCCCGTTCGAAAATTTTCAGGAAACTAGCGTGAAATACCTACCTAGCTCAGCCTAATAACCTTTTATTTAAGTAATAAGTTCGTTAGGCAGGATTACTCAGCATTATAAAGCAGACGCGATCGAAACATGACCATTTTAAACGAGAATTTAACCATCCAATTTCATGCAATGTCCAAACCGTTTCGGAATACGTTTGCCAAACTTAATTTTCAAATAGTACGTACCTTTTTCAGGCGTTAGTTTTATCGCTTTTAATCTGCGCTCCGTGTTTTATTCATTTAGGTGAGTATTCTGTTCGCAAATACTTAAGTCAAATCTTTGTATTCAAAATTCAAGACCTTTGTTTCTAGGCTTTTTAAAGACTCTCTCGAAAATGTAAACATATTTTCAGCAAGGACACGAAACATTTCAGTGTTGACGTCATGCGGCGGGCAAAAACTTGCGCAAGATACGCTTATTCCAAAGATTAGCTTATTGATAAAAGAGGACTGTCGTATAACTAGTGATCCTACAATCATTATCATCTGCCTAGCCTTTTCCCAACTATGTTAGTAACCCAATGCAGCTGAATACCAGTATTTTTCATGGAGCGACTACCTGTCTGGCTTCCACAACCCAGTTATCAACACGGTAATACGATACCTCTTAGACCCCTCATACAGTTTTTGTATATAATCAACAAAACATCAAGCTGTTATTCAGGTATCATGAAAAAACAACATCCAATATTCCAATTTCAATTTACTTTTTAATAAGATGGCTTTTTTGGCAATGCTTTTTTTTTTACTGCTCGCGTAAACACATCCCGTACAATCTCATTATAACTAGCTAACTAACTAATATAATAGTTACGGTCCACTCTACAGAATAATTCCACCGGTTCTCTCAGGGTAATATTTCATAGGTAAACTTAGCAGTTTATCGCCTCCTGAAATGAAATATCGGAAAATGTTCGCACGTATTTTCTTGGAACGTTGTTATTGTAATTTATATCTACATTAAAGCTAATGGCATGAAAAAGAGAAAGTTCCTACGTGCACCATGTTCTACCTCGACCTGCACGAAACTTGTACATAAACAATGACTCGTCGAAAATACCGTTCAGGTAGTTGGTCGCTTCCCCATAATGTCGTAACTGTAGCTACATTATACTTCGAATAAATCTGAAAAAGACATGCGATGCACTAATGATCGCAGTCAATTAAGCAGATACATCGGCAAATTGCTAACTCACTTCACTCGTTAGTAGAGTGGAGGCATCGCTACACCTAACAATTACGACTCCCTCTGTACGTAGTTAGGTCCCTACACTTTACTACAATATTCACGGAAACTTAATTATACTTTATTTTTGTTTTACACTGATTGCGGTGAACTTTTTTTAGGTCAAATGACAATAAAAAATAGTTTACTGCGATAACCTACTTCCAATGTAATATTTACGGAAAATGCTGAAAGTTTCAGCTCGCTTTTACACAATATTAAAACTTACAACTACACCAGTTTTAAAACAATACCTTTGTTGTGACACTGTTCACATAATTTATTACCTATCCGGTTTAAAGAATAATTTAATGCTGTAAAAATGATAGTTCGGTTCACATTTTGTTAGAGAAGTTCTTCTGGAGTAGCATTAACGATTAATCTATGTCTAGGTTGACAAAAGCGAGCGGTAACAAAGAATCACGATCCACTTTGTCCCCCTTTACACAATATTATGCGGTTTCCGTGACTTCGCACCATAATGACGTTAGTCTAATTGTATGAGCCCGACACACACAAACATAGTGGATATACTAACTCCGTACTCACATAACTTAATTTCAACAATGTTGCACGACATTGTTACAATTTATTTAAGTAGCAGTGGGGTTAAGAGGACTATTATATTCAAGCCACTTTTCACGTAACACTGAACTCTTGGCAGTAACAGGACACAACTTAACGAAACTGTACAGTTTATTATTAACTGTACAATTTTTATAAATAGCGACCCATCCCTATTTCGCACGCTTTTTACGACTTGATAAAACATCGAGATTTCTTTATTATATGTTAGTTTAATATTTATGTACTTAACACATAAACCTTCTGGAATAAACTAAGAAGAGAAGAAGAAAGAATCTTTAAGAGATGTTGAAAACCGCATCAAAATTCGTTGCGTCAGTCACACAAGCAGACACGAAAAGCTACTTTAATTTTTTGCATAGATACAACAAAGTCGCATTTCGTGTTCGCCTGTGTGACCGCGGTTGCAAGACAAAACATCTATTATGAGTTAATTACACAAGAAAATGTTAAGAAAAATATTACAGACGTACACAGTCGTTACGACTTAAATTGCCTTAACAAACAAAACGAAGAGTTCTTAATGGCTTAAGACTGGGGTGTCTGAGTAAAAGCATATTAGTGAAGTGACGTAATGATTGCCGCGGAAACGTCAGTTTCAATTACATTAGCTACTTCAGTTTAGTGGCAGTTGGTGGCCGCAACTTCAGCTAGCAGAAAGTCGCCGTGGTCCTCACTTAATCGGTATCGATCGGCATCCGTCGAGCCGCCTCATTCATGCACAGTCACTCGCTGATGTAGCTCATTATACATTTTAAAGTCGATACATAAATCATTATTAATTTAAACAGTGTCCAATCTGTTCGGTTTCCGTTCCAAAATACCTACATTAAGTTGAAATGTCAATTATTTAAACGCTTGGGATATGAATGAATAGCTCGGTTATTTTATTTTTAAAACAGAGATAGGTGCAGTAAAGTTTACAATGGTTCCTTTTTTAATTTTTTTGCTTCCGCCACCGAGTGTCCGAACATACTTTTTCTCGTGTTTGTCACATTTATCACACTTAATCTCCGCCGTTGCGGGACTAGCGGGTGGCCACTTCAACTCACCCGCTGTATTAGATGACATTCCTACTTTTTATTACTCACGATGACGTGAATTTTATTTCAGTATATACTGGAGGAATCCTACATCATTTTAGTTTTGACATCTCGGCATTTTTAATCTCCTCACCAGCTAATCTAAACTAATATTATAAAGAGAAAAGATTTAATTTTTTATGTATGTTTGTTACGCTTTCACGCTTAAAAGTCTGAACGGATTTGTATGGGCACATGGTTAGACAATGCCCAGGGGAATTAGGACATAATTTACTACTTTTCATCCCGATATTCTCACGGGATCGAGCGATTATGCGGGTGAAACCGCGGGGCGCAACTAGTTAATAATAAATTGTAGAGTATAAGCTAGGTGTAGGTACACATGCTCCGAATGTCGTCCGACCTGCACACAGATGGGTTTAATGAAGCTTTGATGTTGCCTTTCTTTTTCAAACAAGGCTTCTGCTATTAAAATTAACAGCTACTTAAGGCTTGTATTCATGCCAACGACCTTGTGCATTTGGACGGACTTTAAGCGATCGCATTTTTAATTTATAATATTAAAAAATATGCATGTTTTTAAAAAGTAACAAAAGCAAATCATTTTCGTTTGTATTGCAATGCAGTAGATATTTTTTTTATATTCTTTTGATAAAAAATGAAGGAGTAAAATGGTTTCATCTCAACGATTTGGAGGTGATTTGGTGGTTTATTTTCTTAATAGGTGTTAACGATAGAAAAATTATGGCTAAACCAAATTACGATTCATATCATGTAGATTACCAACTAGTTTTTCAGATTTAATGTCTCTGTAAGTTCCGGAGAAAAGCTGCTTCATCTGCACGCAGCTTTTAAGTTTTTTTCGAAAGAGTAGCCTTAAACAAGCCCCGACAAAATAATACATTTGAAATATTGTAAGCTTTTACCGAGCACATAGATAAATTATAGTGCTAATATGCCTTCTGCTAATGTAGCATAGAACATTCCCAACACGCTAGCTTATATGCATAGGAAATAAACTGAAGTAGTTCGCATAAAAAAATATTGGCAAAACTGTAGTGTGGACGTTGATTTGCAACAACATTGCAATTTGTTCGTCGGAAAACGTCAATAATTTCCCGGGAGGCGCCTGCAGCGGGAACGACTCTATACGCTATTTATTGCATGGATTCTACAACAATTACCTACTATTTTAGTAGATATATACTTAACGGGAACTTTAATAACTCAGTGAGCTACACCACTTATTACGAGCCTGGAATATGGTAGGCGTGAAACGGTTATAACCGCAATCCGGTATTAATTTTCATTTCAGTGATCAGCATATTCGTTATCTATGCTGAAATTTTAGCAAGGAATCTGTTAGTATATCTTTTAGCACTTAATCAACTAATAGAGCATTAATATTTATTGCCAAATAACTTGTAATATAATGCTTTATGAGGGGAAGTTATTGTTTGCGAAAAAGTAATGTTAATATCCTAACACACGTACATATCTATTACTAGCTTCTGCCCACGACTTAATCAGCGTAAAATTTCTTGTAACCCCGACCCACACCGTCACATCGCATCGCCTGCCCGCTCTACTACTTCGTTCGCTTAGCAATCTTTCTGATTTTCTTCTTTTTACTCGGCTCCTAAGGGTCATAGCGTGACGTTATATAGCCTATAGCCTTCCTCAACAATTAAACTATCAAAATGCAAAAAGATTTTTTTCAAATCCGACTGGTTCCAGAGATTAGCGCATTCAAACAAACTATTTAGCTTTATAATTAGTATTGATATAGATAGATAGGTGACACAATCACGTGATGTATTGTGCAATTAATTCTCGCAGTCATCTTGAATCGACATTCGACTGCTGGTGATTAATAGCCAATCGCACAGCTCCGTCTGTCGCATCATGTCATTAGCAGGTTTATAAGAAGGTTTCTTTCATATTTTTCTTTTGTCGTTTGTGCGCGGAAAAACGAAATGTCTTTTAGTCGTGTTTTGATTCTTTCGCGACTTCGTGTTGTAAAAAATTAAATGTTTACCGACCAGTGGCGAAGGTTCCATTCAACTCGATTCCCACCGGCTTCCCTTTGAATAATGGCACAGTCAGTGTTCTATAGACAAATAATATAATCATATTAAAGATATCCTCTCCGGCTTACCTCTTACCAAAATTGACCCTTCGCTACTGTTACCTACTATAGAGGAACAACATTAATGTACCTATATATAAAGAACATAAGTAGGGCTTGTGGCTAACTAATAACAGCCGCACCTGGTCAGAGATCGATCAGGTTAAGCTACGCTTGCCGCGGTTAGTCCGTGGATGGGTGACTATATTTACGTACCAAGACCCCTTCGTGCCTCGCAAAGCATGTCCCGGCTGTCATTCGTGGATCTTTGACAGTCGTTACGGGTCCTCAGAAGCCCGAAAGTCTGACAACCAGTCTTTCCAAGGGGTATACAGTAACTGGGTTGTGGAGGACAGATAGACAGTCGCTCCATGTAAAGTACTGGTATTCAGCTGCATCCGGTTAGACTGGAAGCTGACCTCAACTTAGTTGGGGAAAAGCTAGGGATGATGTATAGAACATAAGCGAGAAAAGGAAATGAAAAGACTTTTCTTTATAAGCCCTCAGACGGCCATGAAGAAAAAGAATGAATGGGAACGATTTACATTTATCTACGAAAACTCTTGAAGATTAAAGTAGGTGCCTACTGTTCAGTGAATAGTATTTGGGCCACGAACAAGAACTTCTCGATAAGAGACATTATTAAACAACATTGTACTTTGCAAGGCAAGTTTCAGTTTGAAGAAAAACACATTCACGTGCCCGGAAACATTAGGTAAGGAGCCATACAAGTTAAGTAGTCGTATTTAAGCCGTATTTTACTACAAAATACGTTAATGGTCACGCTACCACGATTTTACTTGGCGATCGAGACAAAAGAAATTTTTAAGTGAAGCCCCACAGCAGGCACCGAAATGGCTTGGAAAGTTTAACTGGATAAGTTTCCCTTACATTACTCTCGAGACAGAAGCGTCTTCAGACGTTGTTTGTATTTATAGTGTCTGCTCTAACCCGGGACGTATGCAAGTAATGTTTTCCGCAGTCAATTCCCAACTGTCAAGAGCAATGCCGCGGGTAATTGACATTGAACTCATAACGTTCGTTATCGAATGGACAAGTTTATTATTACGATAAGAAACAACCCTTTCACACGCCAAAACTAATAAAATACCGCTTCGGCCTTAGTAGTCCAATTTTTTTTTTGTTCTATTTCTGTACATTCGTTACGTTTGTGATTGCAATCACTTTTATTCGAAAAGCCAAAGCGTCTAGTGCGGGTCTAATCCGATATTGCTACAATAAAACTGCAAAATTGTGCCAGAGAAGTGAAATAAATGTCCTCACGAGCGCAGTTGAAAGAGAAATTAAAAGGATACCTAGATAAAGCACCTGCTGATAAATGTTGGCATTAAGTCTTACTGTATAGTCCTAATAGGAACGGTTATAAGGAACAGTAAACATATGGTCAATAAAGGTAATCCCTATTTGTGAAGCTTATACCGATAGCGAGTGGGGAAACGAGTTGTCGAGTGCAGTTTGCAGTACCGCGTAGAAGTAGAGATGACCTGAAGACTGAAGATACCCTTGTTGCGTTTGGGATCGGACGTTTTTATTATTTTCTTGCTTAGATGCTTTTCGAAACAGTCATTAGTAGTCAATTGTATTAAAATGCTTCTGGTTCACTTAATTTTCAATTTATACTACTGAAAAAAAACACGTAGGTATAGCGAGATGTTTTTATTCAAAATTTAAAATAGGTACTAACAGATTTAACAAAAATATTTGAGTAACATTCCGTGCAAGCTTAGCTTTTTTTACCTGAAGCAAGGATAGCAAATTTGGACGCTCCACCTACCATAATTCATATCAATAAAAAACATGGTGCGTATCCTTAGGGGTAAATATTTGTGCCGCAAATTCACGCATATCTGTATGCTGCGTTTGTCCACATACGGAAATATGAGACCCAACACAAAAATATATTTACTCGGGCCTTTTTTACATAGGTACGTAGCTTTTAGATGACTTTTAGATGTGGTAAAAGAATATTTATTACTCAAAAGATAATAAACATTTTTTTTTTTTTTTTTTTTTTATTCAGCCTATACTGTCCCACTGCTGGGCAAAGGCCTCCCCCAAGTAATAATAATAAACATAAGTATTAAAATAATTATATAAGCGAGCAGAGGTTTACAGAATTATATTATGTATATATAAAACATTTAAACTCAGTCGTCATCATCATTTCAGCCAAAAGACGTCCACTTCTGGACATAGGCCAAGCACCTCCACTTCGACCGGTTCTGTGCTTCTTCTCCATCCAACGGGTTCCTGCGGTCTTCACAAGATCGTCGGTCCACCTTTTGTGGACCGATTGATAAACTCAGTAGGTACCTACGAAACATATTTTGGAGAAAAATATTTAAAAAATTAACTTACGTAAATAACAATGATAATTATAAGAACATGATTTCCTTAGGTACTTAGTTTATTTTTTGGTTTTTTGTGATCACACTCCCAAAATTCAGTTGTGGACAATGTTAAAATAAATGATAAATTATTTTATTTCTGTAAGTAGGTTTGAACAAACACTTTAACACGTCAAACATATTTTTAAAACTAGATGAGGTCGGCGTTTCACTCTGAGAAGAAAGGTCGGAAAAAAGAGGTCAGTGGTCTGTTTTAAAGTCCAGACATAATCTTGGTTAGATCATATGAAAACTATTTACATTGGTGTCTGAAATAGTCTTTTGAGGAAAGAACCACGCAGACTGAGTAGACCTGTCCAGTCAGTGCACACATTTTTCAGTAATCGTGCAGCTCAACTCAGAACTTAGAGAGCTCAACGATTCAACGAACAATCCCAAAGAAAGGTCATTTGGGTAGGTTGCATAAATTACTCAAACTGCCAGATCATGATTAAAACTAACAGAAAAAAAGAAGAAAAAACCCCCAAAGGCCCTTAAACTTCTTAAAACATGTTTTGAACTTTTAGTATCGCCATTTTGTAATATGAAGATGTGACAGTGAGTCGGGTTATGTCTGGACACAGACTTCCTCCATTTTGTAACGGAATGATCGTGGTTGTATATTTTTGTAAGACCTTGAGAATTTCCCTAACGGAAAATAAATTATTGAAAAGTTGTAAAATATTCTGCTACTACTTACAGCTCATGAAATAGGTTTCACTAAGAATACAAGGTGGCACCGACGTCGACGTACAAACTGTAAGCATGGATTCAGTAGGTACACGATTCTGAAAACCTTGAAATTTTTCTTCTCTTTTGTTATTAAAAAAAATTGCAATTCCATACATTTTGACCCCATAGGTATTGTACATATACAGGGTGTTATTGAATTAACGCAAAACCTCTTAAGGGGTCACTGTACTCATAATTATGAACAACTTTTACTATGGGAACAAACCTGAAATCGCAAAAAAAAATATCAGCTGTACATTTTGACGAGTTATGCAAACATAAATTGTTCATAATGATGAGTACAATGACCCCTTAAGAGGTATTGCGTTAATTCAATAACACGGTGTATAGTTTTCTATGAAACAGCTGTTCTTTCTTATAACCTACGAAATATTTCTACGCAAGGGGTCTAGACTCATGTGCTGGATTCATGGTTACAGTTTGTGCATCGAAGTCCCTCCTGTTCCTTTTAAATGATACCAAAGAGACAAAAAACATATACCAAAATGTTAAATCCCTATTCCACATACTTAACAAGTTACATGAAATAGAAAAACCACATTTATTTCAATCTATCACCTTAACTGCGCTGTTAAAATGTTGCTGATAATGCTAACGATAATGCCTTTACATACAATGTACAAAAAGGAAAATGTAGAGCTTAGTAATCAATGGTAGAACACCACATTTTCCACAATACCCCATTTCCAATGAAGTATAAATACCTGTTATTATTATGCAAACAGTATAAACAGTGTTTCGGAGACTTGCCACAATGTGGACACATGCATAATGTAGCAGGTGGCGGAAGGACGTGGCCACGCCCGCAGCCACAGCCTGCAGTAATGCTCAAGTTGCGACCCCGGCTGCTAATCATAGCCACACGTGTCCCGTCCCTACTTGTGGCCTTGTGGTCACCTTTATTCTAATGTTAACGAATTTCTAACAGCTTTCCGCTCTGGTTATATAATCTTCTGTTTGGTCAGTATGACTAGTAACTACAGATTTGTGAAAATGAAAATGTGCAAACGGCCATTACGGGCTTAACGTTTTAAATGAATAGGTGAATCTAGGGTAACTACTGAACTAACAGGCAGAGATAGTCTACGGGTTACAAGGTTTTACCACAGGTTTTACCTTCACTGCCTTTCTCTAAAGTTGTAAAATACTTTAACTATTCGCCCCTTGGCGCTGATTACCGCTCACTGTAACGATCTAATCCTTGAAATAATCCCAGTTTTACATTATACACTATACTAACTATTTTATTTATTTATTTATTTATTTGCACAATTTATTACCTTATGTATACTTTTGACATTATACTAAATAAGGCCGCCAGTAACAGTCACAATACCCCCTGTACTAGTTGATACTGTATTACAGTAGGGTACACCATTTATAACTCAAGAACGGCTGCAGCTGGTCCGATTTATATGATCTTTGATTTGTTGGATTTGTCTCCGCGCCAAATAGCAGAATAACTATTAAAACATGGGAAAAATTCACGAAGTAAAAAATTATGAAGATAATTCATTTTCTCATACATTTTGTATATATTCATTCTCAGGTGGTACCTACGAAGCTCGCCGGGGTTTGCTAGTTAAAGATAAAATGGTGAATCAAATGTTCAAGTGGAAGCCGTAGATAACCATATTAAAATAACGAAACAAAATAGCAAATTTTTATACATTTTATACCTATGACCTTGGAGATGCTTACTTATGAATTTCAGGAGTTTGATAACATTTATAAACTGCGGGACATCCGTGTGACCATCACAGTCGAACGAGCAGCAAAAGGAAAAGGAATATATTCTGTATCTCTGGAAACAAAATGTAGGTACTAGTAAGTTATAGTCGGCAGGTGTTCCGATTTTCCAAGACGTATTTCAGTAGCTTTATAGCTGGAGGAAATGTGCTTTCGGTGATACAAGCAGGTATTTTATCAGCATTATAAAACACGTACTCGTATTTTAAAGAGAATATTACGTTTGTAATAGAGTATTCCGTATTTCGTAGGTCAAGTATTGTTTAAGCGATGGTCTAAAGACCTAGAAGAAAATGTCGTATAAAACTAATAGAGCACTATATCACTTTAAGTGGTGATCTCAAATGTGTCGTACAGACGCTTGAGACACTGGCGCGGAGGCTTGTTGGCGAGGTGCCGCGCGTCGCGACTCTGCGGCGACAGGCCCTCACAAACATAGCCTTCGAAAACAACTAACACTAGCTTTTTGATCTGAATACATTCGATTCGAATAAATTCTGTAACAGACCGTAAACTTGTTTGTTCGGTTACAGAATTACTCGTGTGTATCATCACGGAAGGAATTTTGCGAACAGATATTTTTCTAAATATTCACCTCTTTTATCGCCTAGGTTATAAAACAAAATATATGCAAAGCTGTAGATCCTGAATAAATATCATCGAATAAGTTATTCGTTGGAAACCGAAACGGTGAAGGAAAACATCGTGAGGATACTCGGCATATCCTAGAACCAAAAATTCGAAGCCATGTGACATCTACCAACCGACACTGGGCCCGCGTGGCCCACTCCCTGTCACAGAGAGGAGGCGTGTGTTCCAGCAGTGGGAACGTTCTAGGCTGATTATGTAAGTTATTCGTTTCGTACAGCTATTCACTAATCATTGAACCGTTGCTGCCTCGGGAAACACAAAGCGTTATCTTTACGTTATAGGCAGCTTTAATGACTTTCTTAATGTTCTAGGAAGGAAGATAAACACCAACTATATCAAGTCTTTATCTTCTATCTTCGCTTAATACTTAGTTGTGCTAGTGAACCGAGAGTAGCCTAAGTAAAATTATATTTTATAAGTACCTAACTAACTATTTTTTATTGCTTCATCCAGAATACTGCATTAAGTCCGCCTTTGTACAGTATTTTTTTACTTGTGCATAACGTTTTAATAATAAATACTGTCTGTCGTCTTTTAACCAATTAAAGACTGTAGGATTAACATCTAATGCAATACAAATAATACCTAAATAAAGTAGTATCAATACATTGTTTTGAAAGTGACAATGTATTAAAAGCCACAGATTTCAATGTCCATAAACGACACTTTTTACTCGATTGAGCCCACAATTGGCACGTTTGGAACATTAACGACCCAACAAAGTACGATTCCCGCAATTACATTAAATAACATTTAATTTGTTTAAAACTTGGGGAATGGAATCTCCGAACTGGACTAAGTTGTACTTTATATTTGAAGAGGATTAGGGTGAATTTAAAAGAAAGGGACGGAGCTCATGCCGGCGGCGCGCGGCTGTACCTACAAGAAAACTCCTGGGTCTTATAACTTCGTAGGCTTCGCCCCTAAGACAAATCCACTCCGCCTCCTTGGAGTAAGGTTATCAAAAGAACACACTAAATGGTAATAAAAGAACATTGTTTTCAGTTTTTTTTTAATGAATATCTGCACCTGTGAAAGAGAAAATTACGTACCTAATATCCGCATACTAGCGCGGGATGTCGAACAAATATTTAATGTTAAAATTATAAATTACTAGCGACCCGCTCCGGCTTCGCACGGTTTTTACGATATGACAGAACATCGAGATTTATTTATATTCTGTACTAGCTTTTGCCCGCAACTTCATCCGCGTGAAATTTCACCCCCCCCCCCCATTCACCCTCTTAGGGGTGGAATTTCGAAAAACCCTTTCTTATTCTTCACAAAGAACAAACCCTCCAAATTTCATGTCACTAAGACCAGCGGTCTAGGTTGTGCGTTGATATATCAGTCAGGACTTTGAATTTTAGATTTTTGTTTATGTGTTTATAACATATGAATGTTATAAACACATAAACAAAATCCGTTGCGAAGTTTAGAAGAACAATGCGGTCACACAGGCTGACACGAATAGCGACTTTAATTTAAAATATGTATGCAGGATATATCTAGATATAGAATGTAAAACGGCAATAATTATAGTTTGGGTTTTTTTATGCTTAATAATCGCAAATCTGCGAAAACGATGAACAAAAAACCGACCAAACGTGAGTGATTGCATACAGTGAGGTCACACTATTACGTCATGCCATTAATTAGACAAATTACAAGTTACTCAGAAACGAATAAGGAAAAATTAAAAAGTCTTTGGCGTAAAACTTTTTTTTACTTTGTTCCCCTCACTTCTAGGAACTTAAATATATAAATGTAAATGAAGCTATTTACATATTTTGTGAGTCTGCGACGGAATTATTATATTTGTATATTTAGTCCCAGTATTGTCCTTACTTCACAAGTAGATTAATGAAAGTAATTTAAAGTCGGAAAGATCAGAGGAGAGATACGTTCGTGTTAGGGACGAACGCACGACATAATGTAAATTTGGTAGATTTTTTTTTGCGAGAAGCGCAATTAATATTACCCAGAAATATTACTAAATTTTTAAAATTAAGTAAATATTATGCGCGTAACGACCATTTACAATTCTAAAATCGTTTGAATTTACATTAAGTAGGTACTTGCACGTTCGTGTTAAAACTTCCGCAGACAGACGCGATGCGACACAATTTCTATGAAGACTTCATGAAAATTGTTCTACCCAGAATCGCATCGCGCCTGTCTGCGGGAGCCTTTAGGCCCATTGGACGCAAAATGAAACAGCTTTAAAAAAACTCGCGAAGTAATATGATTTAAATCTTTTTTGCAGAGCTTTTGGAGCGAGGTAAATGTTTAGATAGCAACGTTTTTCCAGCCAGTATTATTCTTAAATCATTATGATTGTTCAATACTTTTTAAAGTAAAAAAAAATCACCGACAAGAACTTGGAGTCCACAAAAGATAATCGTTAGGGTCTCTTCAATATTCATAATGATATAAAGTATGCCCGATGGAATTCCAATTTTCATGTTATAAAAATGTATTGGGCCCTATGAAGTCAAATTGCTGATTATGTAAGCTTCGTCCTTATACAGCCTCCCCTATGAGCAAGCTATAATATGCTAGACAAATAGAACATTTGAATAACATCGTGACAATTTGTGATATCTATCTTATGTTTGAGTCACGTTTGGAATAATGCAGAATGTATTTTTGCTTCCACAATAAAATTGGAAATAAATCCACCATTCCAAAATAGAAACGGTTTGGAAACGTTGTCGCTTTATTGTTTACAAAAACCTCGGGAATATGGCACATCTAAATATTTGCCACTTTAAAAAGGCAGTTTTATTTTCACAGAAGCATTTAATCTGGCAATAACAGACTATGAATATTGACACGCGCGAACATTTCCGATAAACTGCAATGGTTGAATCAGTTACTGACATTTATTAACGACTGCAGTCAATCGAATCCTTGTTTGTATACGAGCATATAAAAAAGCCACGCGATTGGAAATCGGAAGGATGCGGTAAAATGTACATTAAGAAAATGTTATGAACCCGTCAACATTAAGCACTCTACGCGCTACGGCGTAGTATGCGCGTAGCACACTCCATAATTGATTTAAAAAAAAGTCTAATTGAATGTAATGACATGTAATTAAGTAAGTTAGTAGTTTGTAACATGTGGCACGTAGGTGCGGGGAGGCGGGAGTCTCATTACCTAGCGGTAATGAGCCCCCCCCACCCTTTTGCAGCCAACTCATTAACATAAGGCATTTTGCCTCACGCTAACGAGTATCCTCGTTCAACAACAAGCCAGATACTTTTTCGCAGCGAAACTCACCGGATAATAACTGCGGCTAGTACTTATCTATTGTTGATGGTAACTCTCCCGTTCGCAGCAATTTGCGCCGTCGAACCTTCAGCGCGGAGCTCGAAGTTTCGTTTGTCAGTATACAAAAGTAGCCTCCTTCGAGTTTTCGGTATAATGTTTTGCCTTGTTAATATTTATTCTGGGGAAACAAAGAAAACTGATGTGATAACGGCGACAAATGTCCACTTGTGCATATCGTTTGTACGCTTACTTTGTACACATTTGCAGTAACACATATTCGTGAAGTTTTTGGTCAAAATACCATGAACCATGAATATTTTGTTTCACATAATTATTATTTTCCGGATATATTGTGTGAAGCTGCCTTACTAGGTTGGAGGACGAAGCATTATTCCGAAGAAATAAAGAAGCATTATTACTAGGTACGTAAGAAGTGGGATAAATTTTAAAACAAAACACATTTACGGGAGCATATTATCGTCATGAATCCTCGTGCAATACCGCGCTCTGTTCACATTAAACCTTGTAAGCACAGATCTCCCAGCAAAAGTATGCGCTTCGGCAAACATCGTATAACTTCGGAAAATACACAAACACCCACGATTATGAGATCTAATAGAGAGCAATTTCAACCATAGAAATGCTTACCTATTTTGTATAACCATGGTTACAAAATTTGAAATTAACAACTCTGCGGTACGGCCATAGAAGGGAACCGTACAATGAGAATACTTCCTAAAAACCAAAACTCTTAGCGATAAAACCGCCCTGTGTCACCCTTTGTAAATTTTCTATATTTATATCTGTAATTTATTATGGTGTACTTATTAAAGAGTATTGTAGTCTACAAACTTGCAATGATAAGTGCACTAAGATATAACCCGGCAGTACAAAGTTTAGAACCTACGCTCTGTTTCCCTTTCAAAGAAGCTAAGTTACTCTGTGGTGCGACGTTCGTACTAAGTCGGAAACACAAAATTATCGAAGCGCACACCTTTTCTGGTTTACAAGTGCACACCTGAGCTAAATGACTCTCCGGACTCCAGTTTTTCTATTGAATAACGCGAAGGTTTTCATTGAGCCTCTTTAAGAGTCGAAAAGGTGTTTAGAAGTAGTTCTTTAAAGTTTGTAATTCAACCGTAGCACAGTGAATACTAAAGGTAGTTTTAGAACGCCTGGCACCAAATGATATAGGTACTTATCTGATACTTACATTGTTCCTGCAAAGCTCTACATCTGCAAAGTTGCCGCAGTCTAACTAATATGTAGATATGAACCTGAAACTAGCTGAAATGACGGCAAACACCGTCTTAGCTAATGATAAGCCTAATCTGAAATTCTCAACTTAGCTTGTTTCTTAATTTTCGAGAGAACTTCAATCTTTTACACACCCTTATGACGTACCTCATCGTAGACAGAGTAAACTATAGACTGCTGCATATCTTCTTTTTCATTTTGCACAAGTAAAAGAGAAATATATTAACGATCATTTAAATTAAATTTAAAAAAATAAAATATTATTAACGAAAATAAGATCTTTTTCGTGCATAATTCAATAATAGTACATTTGCGCAACTGTGAAAATGGTAAGGTGCAGTGTAATAAGCTGTAAAAATGATAGTATATTGTAGATTGCCGGATTTTTTTTCCCTTTCGGTGACACGGATACCATGACTCTATAGATTACTCTGTCTACGTATCTCATCATCATGTTGACAGATTTAATTTAGTCTAGATACCAAAAAAAGACAATGATCCTTCTTTTTCCTTATATCCTTCGCAATATAATTCAATCAATTACGAAAAACACGTAATAAATACGAACAACATTTACATAATTGTTTCGAAACACAAATTCGCTTTCGAAACATGTTTATTTCTTTTCGCATTATATAGCCTGTCGAATACGACATATTTTATGTAAATAAGAGATATCTAATACATTATTCATATAGGAATATATAATATTGTATTGAATACCTATCTATCCTAAAATTAGTCGCAGCGAGCGTGCGAGCGCCTCGCCGCGCTCTCGACCGCCCCCGGCAAACAAAAGAATGAATACATACACAGGTGCTCGCAAAGCGCTTTTTCCTTTTCATGCCTCCGTCGAAAATGGCATTCACCGCCTCTTAGACACATCTAGTGGATGAATGCAGCTCTCTTAAAAGCCCCAAAGTATACATCTCGAACTTGATCATCAGTCTGCGTTGACAAAAGTTTCAATTTGAGATACCTACCGCATATTTTTATGAAATGTTTACATTAGTAGCTTTCACTTCACCTACTTGCATAAATTTTCCGCTGGCAAACTTTCTAAGTTATCAATTATCTGTTTATATGGGTATCATCATACAGGTCGTATAAAAGTTGGAAGCAGGCGGGACCCATACCATATTATATTTTCAAACTCAAATAGGTCCCGCCTACTTCCAACTTTTATTTAATTTAAAATGGGCTTGTTTTAGCTTTTAATTTTTTTTTCTAACTTAAGTTTTTTACCGCAGTTGGGTTTTTTATTTGTTTAAATTACTTTTTTTTTTTCGTTTCCGTGGTGGAAAATCCTCATGGATGTTCGCCGTTCTGGGGCGGGCGGCGGGGTCTGTCAGACTCTTCCTGACTAAAAACCACCCCGGTGACCCGTCTCACACCTACGCCGGGGGTCGCGGGAACGTACGATCCTTCCGCAACCCCCGACTGGTAGCGGGCCTCCTCGGGGTCAGGGGCGCGCGTGGAACACCACGCGCCGCCACCTTGGGTCCTGATGTGTGGGGGGACCCATTAGGGGGCTGGAAGAGGGCGTTATCCGCCCTCCGCCGACGCCCGGTGCGCCTGCTGTGGGCCGGGTGAGTGGACGAGATCTCCCTCTCTCTTTCCGCAGCCTCCTTATGCGAGACGACTGTTTCGCGGAAGGAAACCACCACGTCCCAGGACTCTGTGCTGCCGACCATCGAGTCGACTACGGACGGCAGCTATAGGTCACTGTCTACTTCTGAGATGAGAGCACGGCGCGGCTCCTCCCAAGCGGCTCACTCTGCCAGCGTATGCCACGCCGTGTCCTCGGCTCCCTGTTTATTGGACACAGGTACTTCCCGAAGCAACATGCCCCGAGAGCACCTGCGTAACCCGAAACGACAGGGAGCCGTGCCTCCTCCCGACCCAGCGCTCGAGTACCGGCCGGACCGCCTCAATGGTGACGAGGCGGTAGGATAGGGCGTGAAAGGCTGAAACTCCACTCTCCTGTGCCATCCTCACCAGGTTCTACCCGCGATGAAAACAATATCGTCCGCCCATATCGACGCCGGACGACCGACCACTTCGTCGTCCAGTCCTTGGACGCCACTCGGTCACTGTCTTACTCCACATGCCATCACTGCGCCTTGCCATGTGTCCTGCCCAACTCCATTTGAGTTCTAAACTCTATTTCTGATATCGAACACACTAGCATCAACTCTTTTACAACGAAACGCTATGTAAAGTTTACGAGATACTTTATGACTACCTACATTTTTATCCGAGTACCCCGCGGCATAATATTTTATACTGAAGGTATGAAGTTAATCTCGCTTTTGTTTCTAATCTGTTACAAGTTCCACGTTCCTAATCAAGACTCCTTGAAGACAAATTAAAAAACTCAGCCACCCTTAGCGCAAAAGCTGCATAATTAAAAAAAGGGGTAGGGCATCGTTAATCTTGTGGCAGTGAGAACAAAATGCGAGCGCCATTAGTGCCACCTTTCAGCCGCTCATTCAAGCCATCCATCAATTTTTATAAGCCTATTACATACTTATTGTATGAAGCCTTATTTAACTCACACAATTCTATAACTTAATCAGAAAGATTTACCAAAGTAGACCCCGAGATACCCAAACAGTTACATTGAAATTAAAAATAAGTTATGCCGCGAGTGCCCCAGGAGCTCCAAGTAGGAGCCCTATGCCAAAAAAGGCACCGAATAGGGTTGATGATGAGGGTTTCGTGACGGTGCAAAGGAGGAAGCGCCAGTCGCGAACGAACAAGAACCGCTGCGGCAAAGCTCCTACGGAGCCCGAAGTCAGCTTGCGTGCCGCAAAGCCGAACACACCGGTGTACATCTCCCGCCTGCACTACACCACTAAGGCGGAGGACATCGTGGAGTACGTGCGCCAGAAGACGAAGTACGCGCCGAGGGTGCAGTTATTGGAGTCGCACCGCAACGTCAACTTCAAGGCGTTCGTGGTGCGCGTACCGAATTGCTATCTGCCCGTCGTCATGGAAGAAGACTTCTGGCCGCAGGACGTGGTGTTCCGTCGCTTCCGCGGACAAGTACCATAGAGCAGCTCAAGAGTTAGCTAGTGAAGTACCGTTTTATAATAAGAATATAATATATGTATGTTTAGGTTAAGGTATTTATGTATGGGCCTGCGTCGCCTGAGATAAATAAATAAATATAAATATAAATATAAATATATATATATAATGTAAGCACAAAACTTTTCCTGTGCAAGCTTTCTCTCTGTTTAATTGAATCGTCAATACGAAGTAACAACATAACACACAACCAACAAAACATGTTCGATAATGGTTCCGTCCCAGATTACTTGCGAGCGATCGTATTATCGTATGTATTTGCTATGATATTCAGGCCCGAAACACGAATCGTCAAGAGGCGTTTGAGATTTACTCTAAGTGCGTCTAATCCAACACTCGAGTGAGCTGGCAAATACGCCAAGATTAATCACAAGGATGTTGGTAAGCCGTACCTGCGGGAGTGCGGGGCTGTAGGCCGGGTTAAGGCGCCCGAGAGCATGGCCTTGTCCCACTATGGCGGTCGTCTATTTATAGCTCGCTCCCCCTCCCGCGCCGCAGTGTCCCGCCTCCAACACCCGTCAATGGTGCTATTTAGAGAGAAATTGCCTCTTTACGTGGGATGAGAATAAATAATAGTTACTTGTACTTAAAGGTATCGGAAGTCTTATAGATATCGCTCCGAGGTATTGGCATCGATATGTAGGTAGGTTCCTAATCGCAGATTATTCGGTAGAGCAAATAGATGGGGCATTTCTCCCCAACATTCTGGCATCTATCTTTTATTTATTTTATTCATAACTACAACGTATAATAACTTAACGAGGATTATCGGACTAAGATAAGCCCCAAATAGAAGTTGATATTGCATTGAATACATAAAGAGGTTTGCCCGGTTCAGGTTAATTTAGATTTAAATTGGAGGGCAAAAGGACACATTGTGAGATTAAAATGTGCTCTCGTTCGAGGCTGGGAGCGGGTACGTCAGAGCGAACACTTGTGAAGAGTCAATGATGGAGCATTACCTTAGTTACCTCAAAGGAAAAGTTAACATCTCTTGTATACGCGTACTTTTTAACCTTTTCACAATTTTGCCTTAATTTTGAGATCAAAAGGCTGTGTTTGAAGCTTTGAAATAATTAAAAGCTTTTTTTTTGAGAGAGCACGGTGTGTGTAATTGAAAACCTTTACCATAATCTTCCTCCACCTCCATGTGTAAACTTAAACAATGATAAAAATATCTTCTAGTCTTTTTAAATCCTTTGAAAACTTAGTTCCCATGATACGTCACACAATTCCCTGTAATTTTCACCTAGATCTACAATCAACCGACACCTCACGGCGTTTGGCCATACTTTATATTCAGACTGAAATACTGAAACTACTTTACATAAACTGAACCGCTGAGGCTACGTGTATTTTCAGCTAATTCCGCTGAAACATTTGGCTGCAAGAATTACAGTTCTAAATCAATTTATTCGGGGCTGTCGTAGCGTTGTAGCAATAAGTTCGTAGGTAGGTTCGTAGCAATTTCGGAGGCTCGTAGAAAGTTCGCTAGTTCGTAGCAAGTTCGTAGCTTATTATTCTTAAGGTGTCAATTTGTCATTTACAAAGTATTTTATTTTATTTTCTCTGACTTTTCAGTTGTCATAAAGCAGAGTATTTAGCATAGACGTGGTATTTAGTAATAAATCTTAATGGACTGATTTGATAACAATGAAGTAGGTGTTGCAAGGAAGTTCTTTCTCAGAAGAAGAATTTTAGGCGATTGAAAGTCACTGTTTTTGGGACGGTTTCTAAAGTAAATTGTAACTCAGAGATTGAATTCGTAGGCACCTACTGTTTGTGAGTCTACTGTCTAACTTCCATATAGGTTTTTTGACTCTAAATTAACTTTATGTTGGTAGATACAGAATAAACGCCCCAGTTAGAACGTACAATACATGTAAGATGGAACCAACCAACGACCCTAAACGGCAAGCTTCGGCAAATTATTGCTCGGGCCAGCGGACGCTAAACGACACAACTATTATATGTATATATGCGCCGGAATCTCTTCACTAACTCCGTTTAACTTTCGTCATAATTTATAAGTACGAAGCTAATCGTGAATGGACTGTTTAATTATACGGGAGTCTATTATATCCTGAACTGTCGTTAATTGAATGAAGATACCTACTTGTGGATACACAGTGGATAAAAAGTGCGTTTTTTTATCAATAGCAGTCAGTTTTTTTCACGTTTGGTGTTGGTTGTTTAGCTATCGGTTTTTGTAATAGAAATACATGGAATTGTAATATTACGCATATTTCAAATCGCCATACCAAGCAAAAGCCATTTTCCAAACAGATATGCGATTGAATAGTTGTCCTCCGGCAAATAAACGTGAACTACCAATACAGCGGTGTGGTGGACGATATCAACCGGCTCACTGGCGCGGCGCCGGCCGAGACGACAACTGAACCGAGATGCCGCAGACCTGGGGGCCTAAAAAGGTCACTTTGGCAGAATCATAAAAGGATAACATTATGAATCATAATAGCGAAGACAGTCCGTGTTTTTCTTTTTTTCGCTGCACTACGTAGGTATAGGTAATCAAAGAGATTGGGATTGGATTTGGATTGATTGGTATTTTAGCACAGACCAAAAAAAATAACTGAAAAATCCTTCACCAATGGGATTTGATACGATTAACTTAACAGTTACCTGTCCATTATGATTCATAATGCTATCCTTTTATGATTCTGCCAAAGTGGCCTTTTTGAAACCCCCCCCCCCCCCCCCACGTTAGAGACCTCCACCTTAGATAACCGAATCGACTAAAGAGATACCCGTAATCAAACAACTGTGAATGATTCGCTCAATATTGATTTTGGAGCTTCAATGCTTGTCTTCATGTACAAGTTGTGGGTAGAGTCATATCTATCTAGTGTGTAAAGGATATTCAAATCAGTGATCAGTTAATAATCTTCCGATTAATGAGAAATTGGGAACCATATAGTGTTCGAGATGTA
The DNA here is from genome assembly GCA_963082905.1 of Oligia fasciuncula. NCBI lineage: Eukaryota > Metazoa > Arthropoda > Insecta > Lepidoptera > Noctuidae > Oligia > Oligia fasciuncula. Next base: position 11,483,128 of record OY720387.1, read on the forward strand.
TGTACAGTAAACAAAAGAGATAAGTATGCAGGATCGTCGGATATAGTTGAAGTTTAGTAAGAAACCAATGGATGTTTTCGAATAAAACATTATTTTATTATTAGAAAACAAACAGGTCATTTATCAAATTGAATTTCAGTTGACAACCTCCATCGGTTTCTTACTAAACTTCAACTTTATCCGACGATCCTGTATACTTATCTCTTTTGTTGACTGTACATTTGTTTGATGACTGTTTCCAAGATACGCGATCTTTAGATAAACAAAGTAAAATGATTCCTTAAGAAAAAGATAAAAGTAAAGCCTAACCCTCATCACACTGATACATTATTTCCACGATTCGTACGAAGTCAATCGCTCAATGGTAAACAAGTTGCAATATCTTGTTTGATGCTGACTGGGGCATCCGTGAAATGAATTTTTAAACACAGTCGTCACCGGCAGCGTCTCAACCCGCCCCCCCCTGTGTCGCAGCTGCCAGCCTCACTCCGTCGCTTCGAGGAACTCTTTCCGTTCCTTTGTAGCCGAAGTAACCATGTAAGTAGCGGATGTTATACGCTACCTGTCTTTCCGTAACTCCCCAACCAATCTTCATAAAGTATTCCTGAATTCACCCAACCTCCTCACCACAACTCCTTAATAATTGACGATCTTGTAAAGCCTTCCTAAAAAAACTACTCAGTTTAAGTGCACATGAGTTTGCCTAAGAAATTGGTTTGCTTGTCCAAGGAGAAGAAAACTCATTTACGCATAAATATTACACTCACAATTACCACAGTTGTGTGTGGCGACGAAACGATACTGCGGGCTCTCGTTAGCAAATAAATAACACGTTCTTAAGTAAATAGGTGGCTTATTTCTGTCGTAATACGCGTTTAACTAGCTCTCGGCCTTATTCCAGACAGCTGAGGATTCATTGCCAACTTTTACTCAATAACGAGGCGTCTGACTCTATAAAGATTTTTTTATAGTTTGTTAACCTTTCAGGAAATAACTATTTCAACTTTTTAATCATTTTAACAACGACTGAAATAGGAAAAAGCTAGCAAAAAAGCTAGCTAGCTAGGTAAAAGTTTTTTGTCTGTTTCGTTTTAACTTTTTTATTTTTATTTTAAATCATTTTGAAATAATTATCTTAATTTGTAGGTATGTATTTTTATTTATGAAATTACTATACTAATTGATATAATATATAAGTTTTTTATATAATATGTTATTACTGAACAAGTCGTTGGAGTACCTAAAATAAATAAATAAACTTTGTATTTGGACTCAAACAATGGCATGAATTAAACAAAGTAAAATGAATTTCTCGTTTTCAAAAATGAATATATAATAAAAGAGCTGTCCATTACGGGGTATCGTCGAGGTAATTCGCTGTAACTCACCTTCCACAATGTCTTCCCTGAGAGTTGGCTATTCATAATTAAATTAAGTCTTGCTCTTTTCTCGCCGTTCTACTCATTCCACGTTTAATTTGTTCGTTTAATATAGTTTGACTGTACCGAGGAGACTCACAAATTGGCGCAGATGAAAGATGTTAAAAATAAACAGTATAGATATTTTAGGTCATCATCATCAGCTTCCTCGCCATCTCAACATCCAACCAACCAACATCATCATCATCTCTCAGCCAACTATGTTACAACTTCCATTCTAACCGGATGCAGCTGTATACTAGTATTTTACATGGAGCGACTGCCTATCGGACCTTCACAACCCAATTAAATTGATACCCCTTGATACGACTGGTTGCCGACTTTCGGACTGCTGACTACACGTCATGACTGTCGAAGATCTACAAATGACAGCCGAGTCCAGTGGCTTAAATTATCGTGCTTACCGAGGCACGGAGCGAATGAATGGTAACCCATCGATGAAACGACCTCGGTATGAGTAGCTTCACCTTCAATCGACCCGTGCGGCTGTTATTATTGTTGTTGTTATGTGGTGTTGGTGTACGCAAACATTTTTGATGCGGCTTTCCATTAGGAAACTTTAACTTTCATTTCTGCAGATCCCTATCCTGTCCATTTTCTTTTGACATATTCAGCCTTGTTTATAAAAATCTCGTTTATCCATTGATTTAGCAAATTCTGGTCTATTAGTATATAGTGGTAGAAAGAGTGGTCAATTTAGATGTACCTATACAACTTTTTATAGCCTCCGTTTTGGTTTGACGCCAATTTTTGCAGTTGTTTGATGTCTATTCATTAACATCAGTCATTTTTAAGTATCAAAAAGGAGGACATTTTATACGATAAATAAGATCTGCCTAACTTTATTTACCGTATAAAATTGCCAAGCCTGAATAATATAATTATAGAAAAATATCTGGTAATTTTCGTTTAAAATAAAAACTAGCTACGGTTTTACCCGAGTAAATGTCGATCCTATGGGAATATCGGGTAAAAAATAGTCCATAAGTTAATCCAGGATATCAGCTACCTTCATACAAAATTTTATCAAAATTGGTCCAGCCGTTTGAGCGTGAAGAAGTAGCAAACATATAAACACACACACACACACAACATTTTGCCTTTATAATATTAGTGTGATAATCTTAATTTAAAGCTGTATACTTCCGAATTAGCCATATTACGCGTCGTCGTCGAAAAGAATCAGTTAAATAAGGTTTCGCAAAATTCTATTCTCTTGAGTGAAATATAATAAACATACTAAAGTTTATGAGAATATCCTTTGAGTAAGTTAAGTTAACTCATTGATTATAGTTAGAAAAAAACCTAAAACAGAAACAAAAAATGTTTAATAGATGTTTAGGTAGAGTTTGACAAGCTTAAAATTCGCAATTCAGAAACCGACTGTAAGTAAGACTGCATATCTTCATCGCAGTTTAATATACACTGAGAAGAGAAAGTATGATATGGCATAACGAAACGTATGTCGTGCATGTTTGAGGTTCTGTGAGAACATAGACAACAGATGTGTTTTTTTGTGCCAATATTATTTGATTGTTTTTTGTTAGTTTTGCTTGTTTTGTTAGTTATTTTTGTGTATTATTTCTTATTTTTATTCCGTATTGTAAATATGTCAGTTTTTATTGAAATTTAACTGTGCAAAACATGGATCTGGGTCTGTAATACTGTGCATGTTTTTACCAAATAAATAAATAATACGGTCACAAATAGCATGTTATATTCGATCTGCACCCTAATTGCGTAACACACTATTACTCTCAATTTGAATCATTTTGAAGCATATTTCTAATCCATTGGTCCATATGTTTGAAAAATGTGTCTGCTCAACAACGCAAATAACGCAATGAATGTTGTTGAACTTTCCTACTGATAGTGTGTTACGCAATTACCCTGCTGGTGCTCGGGACACCATATAAATAACAGATGTCTCACTTCCGAGCCCAGAATACAAATGAAATAAATCTAGGGTATTTTCCAAGCTCTACCGTATTTACCGTGATGGATATTTAATGTAAGTACAATTACTGATCATACTCGTAAGAGTCTGAGGGGCTTGCGGCTAAATAATAACAGCCGGACGCGTCGGTCAGGTTAAGCTATGCTTGACGCGGTTGGTCCGTTGATGTGTGACCATCTTTACATACCAAGATTCCTCCGTGCCTCGGAAAGCTGGTTAAGCCATTGGTCTCGGCTGTCATTCGTGGATCTTTGACAGTCGTTACGGGTCGTTAGAAGCCCGTAAGTCTGACAACCAGTCTTACCAAGGGGTTTCGTATTACCCAGTAATTGGCTTGTGGAGGTCAGATATGCAGTCGCTCCATGTAAAATACTGGTAGTCAGCTGCATCCGGTTAGACTGGAAGCCGACCCCAACACAGTTGGGAAAAGGCGAGCAGATGTTGACTCGTAAGCGTCTTACAAGAAATTGAATGCAATACAACAAATATACATACTTGGTCCAAAAGTTATTTCAGAGCTTCCATATTAAACAAGGTGGCTGTACAGCGCAATCAAAATGCATAGTGTTGCTGTCAATCAGATTAATCTCAATGTTTAACCAAGGATTACGGACGAGAGATGATTAAGGCTCAATTCGCACTAATCAACACTGTTATTGGAAGACTATTATCCGTGTCGGTTCTGACCATAGATATAGATACACCTAGATAACGCAAGAGCAACTACTTCGCGTGCCAAAAATCGTACCAGCTTACGATAAAAAATCATAAGCCGCCACTTTCGCGCTCAGTCCTGTGTACTGCTGGCTGCGTAAGCGTGAGCGAGAGCGCGAGCTTTTGACGTCATAGTAGGTAGTCAAAAAATGGCACGCTTGGTTTTCATACAGTTCGTGATACTTGCGTTATCTAGGTCTATCTATATCTGTGGTTCTGACGAACTAACTGACGCAGTAGTAAAGCGTTAAGCTTAACTAATAGGTAGAGGAACAAATAGGTGTAGGGACTGACTTTTATTGTAATACTCGCTTTTGCCCTCGACTTCGTTCGCGTGAAATTTCTTGCCCCGAACCACCTCGTCGCATCGCATGCCTGCATTGTTACTCCGTTTTCGCTTGGCTTTTTTTCTGATTTTTTATTATTTTAACTCGGCTTCTAAGGGTGCTAGCGTTAAAAAGATTTTTGTTAATCCGACCTTTAGTTCCAAAGATTAGCGCGTTCAAACAAACAAACTCTTCAGCATTATCAGTACAGAAAGAAAATTTCCCCAAAAAAAAATGCTCTGTTGTTTTAAGAGACGCTCAAGAAATGTGGAGTAAAGTTGTGACAGAATGGTACCCCAGAGTTGGCAAAAGGAACCGGGAAAGACAATACAAAAGATTGGAAAGACCAAATTGGAGAAGAGTTGAGAGAGATAGGAATCAGTGGCAGCTGTTAAATGCCTTTGCCAAGAGACACTAACAACTAAAAGACATTCTGTACCAGAAGCCGATCCCCTTAGTTAATAACGTTCAAAATCTAGTCGCAATCTCATCTCAGCGACAATCAATGTAAAAAACTTGTCAATAAGTAGGAAAATTGGATGTATTTTTGACAGATTGAGACTGAGATCAGACTGTGAACGTTCTTAAAATTACGAGAACGGCCCGTCTTATCATCATCTAAGGTTTTACAGCCGCGGGTGGGCATTTGTCTGATTCAAGATTCAAGAGCCTTTATTTGTGGAAACATGAGTATACATACAGAGCATGCAAGTTATCACAATACAATAATAGATCAGTCATGTTTGGCCTTGTCTGCTCATGTATATTTCTCCAACGTGAACTATTTCGTGCTTTTCCTCTCCAATTTCTCACTTCAACAGTTCTTAAATCTTGGTCGACGCCATCCAACTATCAGAAGGCCAATTCTCGTAATTTAAAACGTTCAAACAAAAAAACTTGAAAAACGTGTCAAAATGTAGGGAAATTAGAGGTATTTTTGACAGATTGAGACTGAGATCAGACTGTGAACGTTCTTAAAATCACGAGATTTGCCCCTCTGAGCTTGGGCCGCCAGCGACTTCTACGGCCATCCGATTTACTATCCAGTAAACGTTTTGGTGCTCTGGTCTCGTCCACTCTTGCGACATGTCCTGCCCATCAAAGACCTCCTATTTTGATGGTTATAATTACCGTACCATTTATTATTCTGTACAACTGAAAATAACACAACGCAAAAAATATTCAGAATTAAAGGGCTTATATTATTACTAAGTTTTTTGCACGTAGTTTAATTAAGAAACGAATAAAAGTTTGTTCAACTGTAAATTAACGGGGTCATAAATTAACCGTCTTTGCCGTCCACCTACGGCTATCATACTGTTAATGGCCTCTGTATCTACAGCATTTTAAGATCATACATATCTACTTTACCACGTACTAAGTTTCTTTTTGGTATTCCTATCTCGTAAATTTGTCAACCACGTAACGGAGTGGTTCTGTATGCATGCCTGAACACTGACTACGTAGGTAAACTGGTACAATCACTTAATGTACCTACTCGCGTACTAAGCCGCGGTGACAAGCTATTTGCATTTACAATTACATAGAAACATATTCGCTAAAATATTTAAATGCTGTTTACCTTGGCAGTTTACATAACATAACATCACGCTTGAATTACCCGAGGGGTTCGTCAGAGGTGTACCAAACACCCACACCACACCCACATTTCGCCAGTGTGTGTGTGTGTGTGTGTGTGATAAAAAGAGAGCGAGCCTATTGCCATCGACCGGACACAAATCTATACTCGACAAATTCCGGATGGTAAAACCCAATAACACTTTGACCGACCCGTGAATTGAACCCATGATCTCATACTCAGCAGTACCGTTGCGACCACTAGACCAAAGAGGCAAGCTTGGTAGTTTAATGTTTTGATAGTATATCTTAATGCAAAGTGAGGACGAATCTTCAGTCGGTGTGATGGAGGTCGCTTTTTAATGGAATCGATTGATTTCCGACACAAAATTGAGTTTTGTCAGGGAAATCGAGGGATTAGATTGCGGCGTCTTGGTGGGAAACTTCCTGCTCTGTTACCTTTACCAGGCTGTCATCGCTACGCCTTCATCGTAACATAGTTATAGATTCCTACCAATTGAAAAAAAAATAGATCAATTTTAAAAAGAGTATTCGATATTGTTTTATCATGAATGGATGAAGAAAATTTGTTATGGCTATTGCGTAACCCACACACAATCACAATCCTCATAATTTTGACGACGTTCAACATATTATTATGTAGGTACTAACTTGTTCATGGACCAAAAATCAACGACCTCAATTAAAGTCATTTCTCAATTTAAATCTTTTAATACAATTTAAATTCTATCAAAGTTCAACCTTCAGTTGACCACCATGTATCTTGTATATTAACATTGTTTTCTCCATGAATCGCTTCCCACGCATGGTAAAGGTTACCATTAAAAAAAGGTTCGTCTATTTTCAGTAGCGTTCACAAAGTACGCGTAGGTACAGTTACCGAGTCCTATTTTCAGCACGTCCAAAAATATTTCGTACTACATTTTCTACTTCGGTAATGTACAACCGCGGATAATCCTTATGCACTTAGTAATAAGGTTGAAAAGTTCACCGCCAGTGTCCGCGATGATAAATTATTTTAGAATGTGTGTATCTTTATGAATGGCTGTATCTGCGACATCAAATAAAACCAAAAGTTGGCCGCAAGCTATTCATTTAACTTAACATTTCACAAAGCCCACCTGCGTTACTTACGTTGTGTGAAATTCTTTTATTTTAAAACAGAATGGTAAAGGCTTTTATTCAAAGCATAAAAGGTAATAATAATGAATAAGGCATCTCGATTATTGGATAATATACTCGTATATCTGTATTATTGAATTGAATTGTTTTTTTTTTTTTTTGGGATCGATTCCCGCACGGAACTAATATTTGTATGACCTACAAGTAGTTGTTCCGGGTCTGGCTGTTTGTGTATGTGAGTTTAAATGTTTGTAAACACACCCACAATACAGGAGAAATTCCTAGTGTGGGGCAACGTTTTAAAAAAGAAAGAAAGAATGCTCGTATTTTTATGAATAAACTAGCTGCGCACCGCGGTTTCACCCCATAAGATCCCATAGAAATATCGGGATAAAAAGTAGCCTATATGTTAATCCAGGGTGTCAGCTACCTCCATACCAAATTTTATCAAAATTGGTCCAGCCGTTTGAGCATGAAGAAGTAACGAACATATAAACACACACACTCACAAACTTTCGCCTGTATAATATTAGTGTGATTTCTCCGTTCGTGTTTTTTCGTTTCTGTTCGCATTTTACCTTACCCTTTATTTTTGTATTCAAAGCACAGACTTGTGCCCGTTTTTACTAACACTAATTGTTGACCCTAAATAAATGCTTAAATAAAAGCACAGTATTGGATTTTCACCACCTGGATTAGCGCCGCGAGTTGAATATTCAACAGTACAATAAACACGTTCATTTAAGTGCTTCCTAGTAAAACGAGCAATAAAAACTTTTTGTACGGGTGGGTTGGTAGTTGGTACCTACTAAAAACATATTGAGAATCAGCATCACAAGTTAGGGCATACATCAACAGTCGAAATAGGAAGGTGGTGTGGTACGCGACACATGATTTATGCGCCAGAGTCGTGATTTGCATGTGACGTTATATGGCTCCGACGTACGGCCACAGGAAATTGAAAGCTATACGTAAACCAAGCCATTCCAAAACGTCTATTCGAACCATCAGATTGTGGCTAGCTGTAACATATTATGCCCAGCCGATGTATTCTGTAAAAATCTCACCGTCAAAACTTAGGTGAAGTGAGCTGTCAATAGTGTAAATCCCTAGCATCAGTTGGAATGACAGCTCACTTCATGTTTTCACGGTGAGATTTCTACAGGTTATTCTGTAAAAATCTGCGACAGAACTTTTAATCAGGCTAAAGTCTACAAAAACTGGCTGAAACTTTTTAATTTCTTACTCATTCTCCTTAGAAAAAGAAAAGACCTGTGTAAGCTCTACAAGTTCTTAAATAAAGTTTCTTATCTTTGAATCGCTTGCACGGCACATATTTACGAGCATTATAAAGCGTGTTCATAATAAAAAGTCTCTCATCCTTTGATGCTCATGAGAAATATTTTATTTTTCCGCCCTCTAGCTATTACATTAAAAAAACAATATTTTGTGTTTCGTTTCAACTAAATAAAAATTTAAGGCATCCATAAAATTTTACTTTAATCAACGAAGCAGTATTTTTAATATTTTTTGCTGTTTTTGAATTTCTCATTTCAAGGGGTCATAAACAATTTTTCGCAGTCACCTACATCCATAAAGAGTAGGCCCGTAGGTCGCTCCCTCGTAAATTCAGCCTCTGCGATCCAACACCCAAGGCCATAAAATAAAAAGTAATTTTTAAACCCAGCATCAAACACAAAAATATCTACCCTTTCAGGACTTTTGTGCTTTAAGATCCTTTAATAACAACTAACACGAGCTTCAAATATTATTCTGTCAGTCAACGTCAGTTCTGACTGATAGCTGTTTTTTTGAAGCGGGTAGACATATTTATATAAGATAAGTTACGTTAAGCCGTTGGTGCCGGCTGTCATTCATGGTTGTTTGACAGTCGTTTCGGGTAGTCAGAAGCTCGAAAGTCTGACATTCAGTAGTATTACCACAGTCTATACATCATACAGTCGTTCGACGAAGCCGTCTAGACAGGGCAATCGTGCGGGGTGTGAGGGGCGAGACGCGGGAGGTGCGAGACCGAACTGCATACTGCCACCGTGTTAGTAGTTCGGGACATAACTTTCAGGGTTGATGATTTCGACTTTTCGGTATTGATTTTATTAATGGGATACTATTTTCAAAAATGTAATAGTACATATTTTATATAATTTTTAATTTATGAAGACAAATACAGAGATAGGACATGTAACATTTGAGTGCTTGCTTATTTGTTGTTTTTTTTTTCTAATTATTTTACTTATTATTTTTTTTTTTTTTTTTTTACTTGACATTTCCATGGCTTTCGAGGACGCTAAAGCCGATAGTGCAGTCAAAACGAAAATCCAAAATGGCGGCTGCAAAAATTTTAAAATTTTTCATCATGGGTGTCGTTTCCAAGGATTTCGAGAGTGCTGACATCGAATATAAGGTCATAATCAAAATTCAAGATGGCGGCTGCGAAAATTTTCAAATTTCGTCATGGGTGTCGTTTCCAAAGATTTCGAGGGTGCTGACAGCGAATATGAGGTCAAAATCAAAATTCAAGATGGCGGCTGCAAAACAATGTAATTTTTCATCATAGATGTCGTTTGTCCTGTTGTTTGAAAATGGGACTGCGACACTATCTCATGTAGATAAACGTATGTTAAGTAGAATAATTCCATTCGTAAAAATGGTCAAACTCAGCGGTCGTAGGTACCAGTCATCACTCCAGTTTCCTCATCAATCTAGGAAAAAAATAATTTTCAAGTTTTACTTAATATTCCTCATTCCCTTTCAATATAGTGTACATTATTCTACTTGTCAAGCCCTTGCATTTGATACTTACCTATATTGAAGGAGTTGTGAAAAAAGAAAAATGTAATTCGCCATTTTGTGGTGGCGGCCATCTTGGATTTGAAATTTATCATAGTGTATAATATTCCACTAGTCAAGCCCTTTCATTTGATACCCATATTGAGGGAGTTGTGAAAAATTATGTAATCCGCCATTTTGTGGTGGGGGCCATCTTGAACCGATTTTCATCAAACATAGCTAAGAACACTTCCGACTAATTCACAATCGGTTCATCCGTTCGGGAGCTACGATGCCACAGACAGACACACAACACACAGACACGTCAAACTTGTAACACCCCGTCGTTTTTACGTGGGGGGTTAAAAAGACGATATTTTGATAATTGTTAATTATTGTTTATGATAATGTTGATGACGATGTTGATCTCAAATTAATAAATTAATATTGTTTACTTGAGACAAGTGACAACCTTAGCTGTCGCGATAATGTCTAGACGTTGTCGGCATTTACCACGAGATCAAAGGCGTCGACCTACTGTATGGTTTTTATACTGTGGTATTACCAAGGAGTAGGGGTGGGGTATTAGGTACCCAGTAACCGGGTTGTGGAGGTCAATAGGCAGTCGCTCCATGTAAAATACTGGTATTCAGCTGCATCCGGTTAGATTGGAAGTCGACCACAATACAGTTGGGAAAAGGCTAGGCAGATGATGATGATGAATCATGAGTTTGTGGTTTCTTTGTGGATCCTAAATAGCATTAAACGACTACGCGGCAGGCCCAGGTACGGCGGGATGAGCTGGACTCCTTCTTAAAGGATTGGCCCACAATCGCAGTAGATCGGAAAAACTGGAAAGAAGGAAGGGAGGTTTTTGCCCTGCAGTGGGACATCACAGGCTTATAATAATAATACGTTTGTTATTCAACAAAATATCTCGAAGTTCGTATGAATCCGGGGGTCGTTAAACTCATGTGTTGGTTGGTGACTGAGGTGTTAAGGATATCGATACGTTATCGGCAAGCGGAAGGCGTAGTAAAACGCCGCTTTGACGCGAACCAATATGTGTTGTGACGGAAAATAAATCTTACGCCGCGCCGTAGAAAGTGACAGTCGTAAATTGTGTGCGTATGACAGAACTGACAGCGATTACCCTCAATACAGACGATCAAAGGATTAGCATTTTGACTGTTGGTCTGGCTAGGACTGAGCGGCACTTCGAACTGCATTTGTCTAGTTTTCGGTTGTTTTTTATTTATTTAAGGTTTCTGCCGGCCTATTCTGTAAAAATCTCACCGAGAAAACATATCAAATCAAATCTAAATATTTTACTTCACATAAACCTACATTGGCACTTATGAAACGTCAGAAGCTAGGTGCACGGTTTCAATTGGTCGTTTCCTACCTTTGTTGCCCTAGTTACTACCAATTTTACTACCAGTTATGGAAGAAGAGCCGGCAAGAAACTCCACGGTTACTCTTTTAAAAATAATTAGCTTTTACAATGTTTTCAAATTACAGTAGGTATGGGAGGACAGCATAGGCCTGTCAACAAGTACCAGGTAGGTAAGGAGCTGTCATTCCAGCTGATGCTAGGGATGACACTATTGACAACTCACTCAATTCAAGCTCCCTTCACCTAAGTTTTCACGGTAAAATTGTTACAGAATAGGTCGCCTGATATTCATGAAAATGTAAGCAAAACGTTTAAAAATTCAATACCGATGCAAAATTGCCTTAATGCTAACATATTTCAGCATAAAATATTCCTCCCATATTAAAAAGTTCTACCAGGTAATGAGGTAACGTTATTGGCTAGATAACGCGAGAATAATGTACTGTGCGTGTCATTCCTTCAAGACAAAGTGTACCTACGGCGTGTGAATAACGTGAAACCTCGCGATTCTAATAAAGATCACGTTTACTCCCACACCAAGCGCTTGCAACCTCATTGTTTTTCCAACTCATGTCACCTCGCGCTTCAACATAACGATAAGGAAATCGATACATTTTAATCGAGTGTAAACTCGTTAAACGAATGTTGGAGTGGCAGTTTCAGCGTGCCTAATCCTGCATGAGGGGGTGTCGGGTTACGAAGATCGCATTAACAGTCGAAACATTCAGCCGACTCGCGTCAAGTATCGGACAGCTTACTCTAGCCAGAATGTTACAAGTCGGTTTCGGAATACAAATGGTGTGAATATAGCCAATAGTTTTCACACACGTAGAGACAAAATTTTAGTAGAATTAGATACCTACCTACTGATGAATTTAAAATGTTACTACGTACCTACACGCTATTAGTAACTAGTAGTGTGTTACCAAGGGGCTCGTGGCTAAGAAATAACAGCCGCACGGGTCGATCGATCAAGTTAAACTAAGCTTGACGCGGTTGATCCGTGGATCTTTGACAGTCGTTACGGGTCGTCAGAAGCCCGAAAGTCTGACAACCAGTCTTTCCAAGGTGTATCGTATTACCCAGTAACTGGGTTGTGGAGGTCAGATGAACAGTGGCTCCATGTAAAATACTGGTATTGAGCTGCATTCAATTAGACTGGAAGCCGACCCCAAAATATTTGGAAAAAGGATAATGATGAAAACCTACTACTTTTTACTGCCTAACAGTCCGCCAGCACAGTAGACCGCATCAAAGAATCAATTAACTCAAACACTCTCTTCTTCTGCTGAATTTTATAAATCTCTACAACTGCAATTACTCAATTGTCTCACGTGCTAAACAATTTTTCACACTTCAAAACTCTTTCAAAATGCTCTTAGTTGCGGTGAAAACTGTACTAAATTCCACTCACGAGTTTCCAAGACACGGTGGAAACTTTGTTTATAACTCACAGTAGCTACCTAGTTGCAGTGATGACATACCTAAAGACTGCAATGTGCAGGTACTTAATTTGCTGAAATAATTATATTTTGAGGGAAATCTCACACCTAGTAAATGCTTGAGGTTTTATGTCCAACAACTTTGGTAAGATCTCAGACATGCATTAGTTTACTATAAGCATAATCGGCCTATAAAGTTCCCACTGCTGGGACACAGACCTCCTCTCGGTGAGAGGGAGTGGGCCGTAATCCACCACGCGGGCCCAGTAGATGTCACATGTCTTCGATGTTTTTGTCCTAGGACATGCCCGTTTCTTCACAATGTTTTTCTTTACCGTTTTGAGAGCAGTGGTGATGAAATAATTTACACAAGGAAAGCGCCTGTCTGGGTTTGAACCCTCGACCTACAACTCGTAAGTCGCGGCCGTTACCACTTGGCCACCACTGCAGCACTGCTCCAGTTAACAATGCTGCTTGGTAGCGTCTACATTCCAAGACACATACCTACCAATACCAACATCACAGGAGTCTATGTAATTCATTAAAGTTAAAATATTTTGAACAAGTAGCTCATTAAAATAAGTTTTTATTTACTATTGTATGGAGAACGAACGACAAAGAACGTAAAATAGTTGCTTGCTAGCTTGAGCTGCCTACAGACAACATAAAGTTTAATTAACAGTTTTGTAGAAATAAATGGAGCTTGTTAAATTGTTCCCAACTGTTTACTAAAATGCTTCACGAAAGTCAGAGAAACAACACGAAAAGAAACCGCAAATAAAATTGCTACTGAAGAAAAATTTTAAATGCATTTCAGGAACGGAAATAGCGGTTTGTGAATGAAACAAGTCTTATTAGAAACGGAAACGATGCATCTGCTATGACGACTATTTTAAAACTTTTCAGCGTTACGAAACCTGAAGGAAAGTTAACAAAAAAAAATCTGAAAGATTAAAATGATTTCCGCGCTATGAAAATGAACACTCTGGGGTTTATTTAAAAACGATGATTAAAGTTAAGCTCGCGACGTTGAAACGTCAAAAATGTATGGTTAAACAGTCGCTACAACATAATCAGCCTATGATGTTCTCACTGCTGGGACACAGGCCTCCTCTCTGTGAGAGGGAGTGGGCCGTAATCCACCACGCGGGCCCAGTACGGGTTGGTAGATGTCACAAATGTCTTCGAATTTTTGGTTCTAGTACATGACGGTTTCCTCACGATGTTTTCCTTCACCGTTTAGAGAGCAGTGGTGATGAAATAATGTAACCAAAGTAAAGCGCCTGTCTGGGTTCGAACCTACAACTCGTAAGTCGCGGCTATTACCGCTGGACCACCACTGCTCTAATCTAATCTATATCAGTCGCTAATCACTACTTAACTTTAAGAAACGTTTATGAATAAAGGGGATTATGTGCCAGTTTATGTTTCGACATTGCAGACAGAACTTTGTATAAGATGACAAATTGAATGTTAGCATAACGTTCTGAAAACGGGCCTCACCTCATCGAGGAACAGCCGTAAGTCCAGCCATTGAACAACATGCTGACTACAATACCGACATCAATATTTACATTACAAAAGCGATACAACATAATAGCAGTTCAGCTTACGCAAGCAAGGTAATAAACCATTACCCGCGTGGAAATAACGCACGAATGTGTTTAATATTTTTTTATCAGTCAATTTATGACGACAGCGGCACGTCATTACTTTCCGTCCACACACGGTCCGCACGCTCCATAATTCTGCGGGACACAAATGGCGGCCGACCACAAATGCGGATTTGTTCACCCTTAGCATCCGCACCGGTCACAGCTGCGGGCGTCAGCCGGCAATGCCACGTGACGTGTATAAGAAAATGCTGGCTCGGATGATATGATCGGGTATCGCCGCGACAGACACGTGTGTGATTTATAAGCAGAAGCACCCACAAAAGGCGAAACATTTTGTGAGAGTAAACCGTTTAGTTACGCAGGTATTCTCTTTAGGTTCAGGTTTATTTCAGAATTGTTTGTTGGCATTGGATAAATTGAGTTATACATACATTGAAGCTAGTGTTTGTAATAATTGTGTGACACTCGCCGCTCCAATCGAAACATCGCATTCACATAATTTGTCAAAATGTCCGAATGTATCCAATGCGCCCCGGAGACCAATTACAAGCCTGACAAGCGGAACTGATACAGTGCCTACAGATTAATGAGCTCTTCTGAGTACGGAAAGGATAGATGTCACACCCAGTGCCGGACTAGTCACGTAGCAGGTGTAGCAAAATGCTACAGGCCCCACGCTTGCCGCGCTGTGGGGGCCCCGCGCTTGGACGTACAAAAAAGAAGTCATGGTACCCCATACCATTAGGTTTATTGAAATATTAGGGAAGAATGGTCAAAAGAAACCCAAGCTCTCCGAGATGGAATGCCAAAAACTTTCGAACTCACTTCGCTCGCTCTTGCACAAGGTACTCTCAGAACTTGCAAGTATATATATAGGTTTTTACAAAAGTACCTACTATACTGAGCATTGCTTGAAGAAAGTAATTTGGCTCAAGTACTTTAACTGATATGAAACGGAAAAGGAAAAGTGATTCGACTAGTGAAAAAACACTACACAACTAATACTATTATGAAAAAGTTCTGTTTTATCTTGTAAACCTTAGAACCTTAAACAAAGTTCTACCGTATTTCCCCCTAGGTAAAATTTGTTACAGGCCCCGCGCTGGCTTACCTAATCCGGCACTGGTCACCCCTCATAATCATTCGTTAGGCCGACGACTGCGGGCCTGTCATTTGACACGAACTATTTAATAAGCTCCTAAACTCGTCGTCACGAACCACGAATTTAACCTAAGTATACCGAGAAACTTCATTCGTAATATAATCATTTCAATTAATAGGAAGTTAATTATTCAGTTTTGATGATACTGATGGGCGGGAGGTTATAGAGCGTTCCCAACATTTCAATACTTTCAGCTCCCACGTACACTATAGGTACAGTCAACAAAAGAGATAAGTATGCAGGATCGTCGGATATAGTTGAATTTTAGTAAGAAACCGATGGATGTTCTCGAATAAAATGTAATTTAATTAATAGAAAACAAACAGCTCATTTATTAAATTAAATTTCAATCGACAACATCCATCTGTTTCATAATAAACTTCAACTATATCCGACGATCCTGCATACTTATCTCTTTTTTTGACTGTACATACATATATTATAATTATGATACGTTAGTAACAGCGGGGTAATTGCGCAACACTAACAGTAGGAATGGCTTTCATTTTGACAGTTCTACAACATCCATTGCGTTACTTACATTGCTGAGCAGACAAATTTTTCGAACAAGTGAAGTAATGGATTAGGAATATCCTGCAAAATGATACAGATTGTGATTGATAGTGCGTTACGCAATTAAGGTGCAGGTTTAACTTTCAGATTCTCAATGCGTTTTAGTTTATTCTGGCTGAAAAGTTTACATTGAATACAAAATTAACTAATATAAAACTTTAATCATTTTTAACAATAAGTAGGTACCTATATGCGCTGGTTATAAGTACCTACATACGCTATTAGCTGGTTGAATGGCCGTAATTACAGAAATAATTAAAAATCTATTGTGTCTCGCGTGGATCCACGTTCGAAGAGTTAATCAAGGAAAAACGCTTACTAATAAAAATCTGTCTGCATAATTTTTTTACAACACAAGTAGACCAGGCAGACGTCCCATAACTGAGTATTTCAAGACTGAACAGATTAACAGTTTACGAGCCAAGTTTATAGCTTCTTCGGCTCCGTTTTATAAACACAAGACTACTGAAACCGCTGAAACTAAATGATACCCGCGGAATGATCGTAAGTAGGCATATAAAGTTAGCTAACTGATCTATATACTTACTTGTTTGTGTGCAACGTACACACAAACAACAATATATGCAAATGCATATGTTGCATTGTTGGCATTCGAGTTCGGCCGAACTTCGATAATTGATTAAAATCCATACTTCCATACTAATGATATAAATTCGAAAGATACTCTGTCTGTATGTTACCTTTCCGCGCCAAAACGTTCGTAGCACGTTCCCGTGGAATAATTTCCGACATCCGCGTGGATGAAGCCGCGGGCAGAAGCTAGTTTTAATATAAATGTATATTTATTAAATAAAATAGTACTTATATCATTATTTAAAAAAAATGTTTGAATATTATTCATTATACTTTCTTGTATTTTGCATTCTTTCGTGTTTATGAATAGAGAACCTTAATTTTACCCAATAATGTGCAATAATCCCTTACAGTTATTTCATGTAAATTTTCTTTAGATACCTGTTATCTGTCTTATGCATTCTTTCTATTAATTTCAGCTAAGATAAAGAGAACATATATTTTCTCAGACAAGTTAAACATGCAGACACGTCCCACACATAGCTTCTGCTATCTTAGAGTGTTGTAGTTACATTCCTGCACGGCTTGCACACGTTCGAAGCAGCTCCTATGTGAAATGCCAATCTAAGCTGAAAGCCGAGTAACATAGGTGCCTATATTATGTACAGAAATAAATACTATACATACATGTTCATGTTGAAGATTTAGAAAACTTATTCCTGAGTTTCTGTGTCAGACTATTATCGATATAACGTCACAAACCAGGGGATTTCCTCCGAAGCGGTTAACCACTGTATCGGCCGAATGTTCGGTCATTTTCTACTACCATTAATTTCCTATATTGACTATTGGTCCCGACCAAACTGTGCCAATCCGAACCTTTTTAGAACCCTTAACCCTTTTTTTACCTTTTTTTTTTAAATTCGTTGTAGGACAACAATATTCGAATCAGAAAATGACCGAACATTCGGCCGATACAGTGGTTAACCGCTTCGGAGTAGACCCCCTGTGCCCGACTGCCCGAATTTCCAATTCCAGATTCAAGAACGTAACATAGCAGTTGACAAACAAAAATGAAATCGTGAAGAATTGATCGATTTTAATGAACTAACTCCCTTACGATGATGATGAATAGTTACACACCGATTTCTCTCTTTCAGTCGTCAGTAATTTGACTTTCGAAAGAAGAAGACAAAGCTTTGTGTATATACAGTCGCTATACCTACAACGTTTATTAGTAAGGGTCGAGATATGGCCTTTGAATGTTCAAACTAAACTTTACAGTTGGAAAAAAAAAACACTCATAGATACCTTTTTCCACATTACGGTCGATGCTCCTATATACTGCAAATGTAAGTTTTTTATCACAAAAACTGTTATTTTCTTGTTATATTTCTACAAGTTATCAATGTTCTGATTATTCCCTTTATTTGTTCTGTGAAACCTTGCTACTTGCCAAAAGTCATGGCACCAATATTGCCTAGTCCTTGCCTGATGGTGCCTTTTCTGTTTTCGGCGGTCATTCAAAATAGCATAAGAAAGAAGACGGTTAACGAAATTTTGTATTGCAGTAAAGCTTAAAAATCAGTCTGAGCTGAGGTATCAGTTCAAACAGAGTGATTTTACAGATGAGCCTGCAGGGCGAAATTCTAACAACGCAGTGTGTTTTGAAGGAAACATAATATCTATTATTTGTTCATATACCTATTATCAGCACTAGTGCAATATCACTGGAACATGCTGTTCTTATTAAGCGCACACTAATGTCTAGTCCAAAGCAAGTTAATAACTTAGTTAGATTCCAAGTCACGAACTCATAATACCTACGTTAGGGCGGCCATCGCGCATCCTAATCAGAACAGTTCGAATTCCACTATATGCCGCAATTGACACTGTAGCGCTACCTCGAAAATAAATCGTAGCGACTGATCTACTAAGCGAGCGAAAGTAATGCAATTAATTTATTAAAATTAATTAGTAAATGAAGAGAGATGGCTATAATATGCGTGCGCTCGGAATAAAACTACATATATGCCAAAACGAATTTACTCCTTTTTTAACAAAATAAATGAATTAAATTTAAAACTATTTTGAGTGATATGATAATTCTCTATGTTTTAAAGTAAATTCCATTGAATAACTCAAGCGTTACGCCGATGTCGAAAAAAGTAAAAAAAATATATTTATCTTTGCAGTTTTTTTGTGTCGAGAAAACTTCATTGGATTTTTTGTTTAATTTAAATTTGGATTTTTTGGAGAAATATATACAACAATCTTCTCTTTCAATTCGCCTCCAAAT
This sequence comes from Oligia fasciuncula, assembly GCA_963082905.1. Taxonomy (NCBI): domain Eukaryota; kingdom Metazoa; phylum Arthropoda; class Insecta; order Lepidoptera; family Noctuidae; genus Oligia; species Oligia fasciuncula. Next base: position 11,502,094 of record OY720387.1, read on the forward strand.
AATAATATACATATCTCCCAATACAAATTGTTATCGACTTTGTCGCCTTAGTAGAAAATAATTAGTAAAGTAATTTATGTGAAAGTACTTTAAAAATATGTAATTATTATTGAAGGCCGCCAAAAAAATATCCCAGAATGAGTGATATCCTTTAGCGCTTGAGAGACCACGAGCTGGATTACGACATAGGATATTTTTCATCCTGATAGCACGGTTCCGTGGGATAATTTCCGACCTTCACACGTGCAAAGTCGCTGGCTCACTAATAATGTAACAAAAAACAAAGACACTGAAATTATAATATTTGCTTTGTAAACAACTCATAAAATATTATTTTTGTAAATAAAAATTATCTCTACATTTTGACAATTCGATTAATGAATTGATTGATGGCTTCTTCTTCAATGATGTCCAAGCGTTTTAAAATAACTGAAAGATTACCTTAAATAACCTGCAGGCTTCCTGCCGGATTATTCTGTAACAATCTCACCGTGAAAACGTAAGTAAAGAGAGCTAGAAGTGAACTGTCAATCACTAGCTTCAGGCGGAATGACAGCTCACTTCTAGCTCACTTCACTTCGCAGAAGAGACCGGCAGTATCCATCAAGTAACACAAAACGGCACTCTATGTGTCTCCGAATGAAGCTAGCAAACGACATTGTATTAATATCGTAATAAATCTATTTCTGTTATTCAAATTAGCAAATGGCCTACTCCGATTCCCAATAGATGAAATCAATATCGTCGCACCACACTACTTATTATTCAGACTGGACTTAAATTAGCCCGAAGTTACCATAATCCAATTTCAATAAATCTCGATCTTTCAGCTTCAATGGATTAACCATTTGGTGATGGAAATACCTACCTATATTCATATTATCTACACCTTATGTATTATGATAGATCAGGGAAATAGATCGTTTTCATATTTTATCAATACAATGAGACAAAAGATGAATATATAATATACTAGCTTCTGCCTGCGGCTTCGCCCGTGAGTTATGTCGATAAAAACTACCCTATGTCCTTCCCCGGTATGCAATCTATCTCTCTGCCAAATTTTATAGAAATCCGTTCAGTGGTTTAGGCGTGAAAAGGTAACATACAGACAGACAGATTTACTTTCGAATTTATAATACATATTAGTAGATAAGGATATATTTCTATACAACCCAAATGCACTTATACCTAGAGATTAATTGATATAAAGCTTGTAACACTTCGGGCTGCTACTGAGAAATTCAAGGTAGAATTTCGGAGTAGCAACCAGGGGCCTAAAAAGGTCACGTTGGAGAATTATAAAAGGTTAAAATTATTAATCGTAATATGGCGAAGACAGTCCGTGTTTTTCTTTTTTCGCTGCACTACGTAGGTATAATCAAAGAGATTGGGATTGGATTTGGATCGGATTGATTGGTATTTTAGCACAGACAAAAAAAAAATAACTGAAAAATGCTTTACCAATGGGATTTGATACGATTAACTTAACAGTTAACTGTCCATTATGTTATCCTTTTATGATTCTGCCAAAGTGGCCTTTTTAGGCCCCCAGGCGGCTGGATCTGTGCCCGGTTGATGGTAATAGGCCCGCGGCGAAATTTTCGGAGAAACAAGGCGTATCTATACCTACTACTAATAATAAAACTGAAGAGTTTGTTTCTCTGAACGCGCTAATCTCTGGAACTACCAGTCGGATTTTTCAATATATTTTTGCGTTTGATAGCGCAATTCTTGAGGAAGGCTATAGAATATTTAACATGACGCTAAGATCCTCAGAAGAAGGGCAGGGTCAGGCGATGCGATGCGACGGGTTGTATCGGGGGAACGGGAAATTTCACGCGGTTGAAGTCACGGGCAGAAGCTAGTTACAACATAAGTACCTACCTTAGGAGGTAGACACAATATAGTAGAGGTGTTAGAATGTACAGTAAGAATATTACCCCGGGATCGTTCATTGTAAAGGTAGTGGAGTACAACGAAACGTTCATTCCATTATTTCGGGAAAGTGCAGCAATCGATGCGGTTCATGGTTGGTATCGATTAATTAAATCGCTATGCCCCGGCGGTCGCTACTTATAAATAAATGGAGGCAATACTGTTTCACTGCAACACAATTAGCCACCAAAAGTATATAGCATCAATCTACATGGTCTTCACATGGTCTTCACCTCTGTTTGTTTCGGCCTTTCTCCTCTGAGCTTACTTCGGCCTAACAGTCAGATAGGAAACGCCGACCTTATTTAGCTTTACAGAATAAACAATTTCATTGGTAAAAAGTAGGTAATAAGTATCTTCGATACGAAAAACTTCAAGTAAACGTGTGATATTTGAAAAAAGTCGAAGCTAAGTATGCATATTACTTCAGATATTTATGTTTTCTTTTTTGTTTTTAATAAGTTTCAGCTATTGTTCTATATATTTCCATCCAATTACACTCAAAGCTCACATCTGTGCGGATCTTTGCGGATTTAGCAGACTGCGTCTGCTTGTCATTGTTACGAGTGAGCAATTAAATATCTTGGGGTCTTACTAGACGAACGACTCGACAGGCGTCCACAAAGTGAAGCTCTTACTAGTCGCATCAGAAAACTAATGTACAGTAAGGCATCAATTTTGCATAAGCATATTAGAAGTCAAAATGGTGTGAGCACCACCGGCCCGTACGTATCTGTGTGTGTATGTGATCAACACAGAACGCACAGTTCAGATTTTGAACACTGCCTGGCTAGCGTCGTAGCGTCGAACGAAACAAAAAAACGTACCGACGCTTTTACACACAGGGTACGCATGATCTTGGTGGGTTCATACGATTGCTAAATTTCAGTTAATCACACGCCATTAGCTATGTATACATTCATAGCTAATGGCGTAATATTGAATTAGCAAACGCGAAGGTCTGGGTTCCAATCTCGAGTTGAGAGTGTTGAGACTATTGGTTTCATCAAATATTGTACTTCATAGATTAAGTTTTTGTTGCACGTTGAGAGCGAAATAAAGTTTATTATTACAACTTCTGTTAAATTTTTAATTAATCTGGTGGACAAAGCCTATTTTGATCCGTGAAACTGTACCTGGACCACTAAGAGGCTAACTACAAATAAACACCACCATGACCTTTTTACCTTTTAATCATTATTACTCTCTCCAGCAAAAGCCAGTAGCGACAGTAGGTCAGGTAGCTTATCTTTTTATTGTTCATTTATTTACAAAACATGTAATGTTTTCCTCGAACTTCCCTAATTGGAGGCACCGTGAACGTTAATACCCAAATGGACATTATCTACCCATTAATCATTTGTAAGCCATCGATAAATAATTTGGAGAAGAGCCTGAAAGCATAATAATATTGTATGTATATAGGGTGACTGGTAATTAGTGACCGATACTTAAACACGTGATTTTACTCATCATTATGAACAACTTTTACTATGGGACCAAACCTGAAATTGCAAAAAAAAAAACAGCTGTTCTCTACATTTTGACGAGTTAGACGAACATAAATGTAGGGAACAGCAGATTTTTTTTTTTGCGATTTCAGGTTTGGTTTCATAGTAAAAGTTGTTCATAATGATGAGTAAAATCACGTGTTTAAGTATCGGTCACTAATTACCAGTCACCCTATATAAAAGCTATGCGGACAAATTATACAAACGTAGGTAGGTATTTAGATGCATTAACGGTGGGTTATCAATTTGTTTTAGAATCAATTTCAAATAGTTAGTAAAATTAGTGTACATGTTGGTCCAGTTTTTTTATGTAGAAATCAAATCAAATTATTTATTTGCTAGAATGCAGGTTATACAAATAAGGTGTTGAACATAGATATAGATACACCTAGATAACGCAAGAGCAACTACTTCGCGTGCCAAAAATCGCACCAGCATACGATAAAAAATCATAAGCCGCCACTTTCGCGCTCAGTCCTGTGTACTGCTGGCTGGGTAAGCGTGAGCGAGAGCGCGAGCTTGTGACGTCATAGTAGGTAGTCAAAAAATGGCAAGCTTGGTTTTCATACAGTTCGTGATACTTGCGTTATCTAGATCTATCTATATCTGTGGTGTTGAAGTACCTATTAAAGTTGAGCCATACATTCTGCCCAAGATTCCATTAACACTTTAACACTTTTCCCTAAGAGATCGGTGGTTGGTATAATGATTCTAATGATTGTAATTCTCTAAATATGTACCTGTTATTGTCGGCCGTTGTAAGTATCTATGCTAGTTGCGCTGTAAACTCTGCTTGCGCGATGCAGGATTTTGCGTGTTGTCAGTATGACACGTTGTTTGCATGCGGCGTTGTAGATACCGCTACAGAACAAAACTGAGCGAGTTTCCCGCCCCTGCTTTGCACGGTTTTTACGGGTTGACAAAACATCGAGACTTCTGAGAAATACGCGGTCACAAAGACAGACGGAAAATATGATTGACGTGTAAAAGTGTTTGTACAGACGCCAGCACATCAAGCTACCCGAAACTGTCAAATTTTCCCAATCAACTTTGAACCTTATACTTTAGCGATAAAGTCGAAAATCTATTAAATAAATTTGACAGATTGTAGTAGCTTGATGTGCTGGCGTCTGTACAAACCTACTTACAGAAATACATCACAATCATTTATCATTTAGACAGACCACTTTAATTTATAATAAGTATGTCTAGGTAGATATAATTATATATTTAAATAGCATTGAAGCTTGTATGAGCCATCAATGGTAATGCGTGAAAATAATCTATCGTTAGAGTGCATTAGGCAAGGGCTGATTCAATCATATTGCGCAATAAAATAATTGCGTAAACTTTTGTAGGTATAGGGGCGGCCTTAAGCGCCTGCGGCTTACAATACCAATGTTCCGGAACGTAGTGTGCAACAACAAACAAGGTGTTGTTGCACTTCCGTAAGGCTTCAAATAACAAGTTACTAGTTCAAATAATATTATACGCAAAGTTATTATATGAAGGATCTTCTCAAACATAGGTAACGAAAAAAAACATTCGTTCGTTCTCTGAGAATTCTATCGAAACATTCGTTAGTCGCCGCACTGAAAACTCAAAATATACCAAAGAGGATAGATTAGCCGCTATTAGTTCAACACGACGGGTACTAGAACCGAGGGTGTAATATGGCGTTATCTGCAACTGAACTATTTTTTCAACACACTTGCTCGATATCAGGCTCTTATTGCACTGCCTTTCGGTTCACAATGCAATGTATTGATCACGCGGGCCTTTTACTCTGCATCTCCGCTCTAGGGCTGAAAAGTACGACACAGATAACAGTACTGTATAAGTACCTTTAATAGTACAGAGATGTGCGATATTTTTTAAATTTCATGCCTCTTTATGCCTAAAAATGTTCTAAATATACATGACTAGGCTAACTGCGGTTTAAGAACTAAAAAAGTCAGAAATCGCAAAAAAAACTTTTCTCTTTTATTTCGTATAGGAAATGACACTCCAACTTACTATTTGTGATGGATAGACTGGCCGCTACCAAGAAGAATGGCTGAAAATAAACAAACAAAAAAATTTGGAACATTATGCGTCATAATTTTATTTGCTTCGAAAACAAAATCTTGTTACAGTTCGCGTCAAATAACTTTGCCGCTCTGAAGTAGGCAACAAGTCACTGCGCAGTAGTTAATCCTATGAATACAACAGCAGCGCGCATGGCGCGGATTGGCTCGGCTAGGAAAGAGCCTAGCTTCAGAGCGGCAAAATTATTTGACGCGAACCTGTGCGGCCGACGAGAGAATGCTTTCTTGACACCTGTCAGTTTTATACAAACGGATACCTACATGCACAGAGTACTTTCTGATAGACTGACCTACATGTTTTTATTGTCGCACTGACAGGACGTGTCGGAACGCATTCTCACGACAGTCGGACTGTAGTTTGATACTAATTGTGATTTCTGATATTTTGTGACAAAAATGACCCTCATTTTTATTTAGAATGTTTTGGACTTGTTACAAGCTTATTTTATAAAATTAAAAAAAAAACATAACAATTTCAAAAGATTCTTATAAAATTACCCGTTTCGATACTCGCTGACGTTACATTGGACAATTCACTGCGTCACTGTGTGACAGATGACAACAAGGCACAAACATAACCATCTTTTGACGAGGAATCTAACGATTGAAACCGCCGCTAGGCAACCGTTTTGCCCCAATTTACAAATTGCTACTCTACCGAATGGACAACTTTTTCACTCACTAGGTTTTCATGGTCTACGAGAGATGCAGCTGTGGGTTTTCAATTGGGTTTTATTCTTTAAGCTTTTTACAGTACTTAGTTATTTTGTACAATTTGACATAAGTAGATGTAAGTTTTACATTTACATCTATGTGCAGTTTGTTAAAGAAAACAGTGAGGACCATCAATGAAAACATCATCATGGAAACGTTTTCTTTCGAATTACATTTTGAACTTTATTTTAATGCTATATATATATATATTTTTTTTTTATGAACTTAACTTATTTTACCTGTGCCAGCAGCAATCTAACAGTAACCTTATTGAAACTAGAATAAAGGTTACAATGATTTCATCAGACTTGTCAATGGCAGCAGCCACAGCAACCTTATTAGAATGAGAATAAAGATCACCGTGATTTGGACAGTGATGCAAAATCAGAGGTAAAATAACTGTGAACCGACTGTACATTACAAACATACGTCAGCCGGTCGATTCTGTAAAAATGTCACCGAAACTTAGGTGAAGTGAATTTGTTTTTGCTAGGAATTGACACTATTGACAGCTCACTCCACGCTCACTTCACCTAAGTTTTCACGGTGAGATTTGTACAGAATAGCACCGCAGTTTGTATTGAAAGAATCTATACGAAAAGAAGAAAGAAAACTATACAGTAATTTACGGCCTAACAGTTTTCTTCCGCAAGTTCTATCTGGAAAGTAAATCATCTCAGCAATTTAATATCTACTGTTATGAATGACACTACCTATTGGATAAGTACTTTCGGATATGTACCCAAGCCAGTTATCCAATCTAGAAGTTAATTTTATCAAAATTCTAATTCTTATTTGGTTAGCGTAAATAGGTACTTATCCATATACTAAACAGAATTTCGATATTTTTTTCAATTACCTGGTAAATACTGGGACAGACACAGTAAACAGACCCAAAAAAAGTAGCTTCCAACAAACCGTTTTATAAACAGAATATAAACAATGTTTAACTACATTTAGTCTTCCAGCCCGCCATTCAAAACATGCAAAGTTATCGTGTTAATAGTTATACCCGGGAGAGTTATCAGCTAGCGCGCTCGCCAGGCGGCGGCGGCGGCGGCGGTCAATTTAACAATAAGGGTCATGTTGACACGCAATTAAGTCTGCACCCGCTGGACAAACCTTGCGTGCCAATGTAGCACGCTAAAAATCACAGGCTGGTCTTTGGTTTTAACTGCCAAACAAAGCCGACGGAATAAAACAACGGTATTTTAGTGTTGAAGCAAAATTCTACGTGTTCAAATCCCACACAGGGTTACTTTTTAGGGTTCCGATCTTTAAAGTTTTATTTTAATTCTCAGCCTTTTTTTTTGACGTGACAACGTCTTAAATTAGGTTGCGACTGGGAGTCACTTATGAAAAAGTGTAACGCTCGGTAACGTTACGATGAGTCACCGAACGAGAGAGAGGCCCGCCGAATGCCTTGCGTCTCTCTCCCACTCAACTATGATCGGATGATCGGTCGTTGTCACGTAAAATCTTCGCCCGTAAAACCGACTTTACAGGCAACCATTTTTTCTAATAGCGTTTAGTTTCAAATGTTTGTTTCAGCGGCCAGATAACATTTTGCTTTTAATAGAGTTATCAGTTCATCATTATCTGTCTAGCCATTTCCTAACTATGATGGGGTCAGATTCCAGTCTAACCGGATGCAGCAGACTAGTAGTATTTTACATGGAGTGACTGCCTAAATGACATCCATAAACCAGTAACTGGGTAATGCGATACCCCTTGGTAAGACTGATTTAACGACCCGTAACGACTGTCAAAGATTTACAAATGACAGCCGGGACAAACGACTTAACATGCTTTCCGAGGCACGAAGGGGTCTCGATATGTAATGGATGGTCATCCATCCACGGATCGACCTCGGCTAACGTAGCTTAACCTTCGATCTGTTATTATTTAACTATTAGCCCTCTAATCGTAATTCTATTAGTAGTTATTGATTCCTATTTTACAAGAAAGTTATTAATTATTAAAGGCCTTCGTAGGCTTCGTTGCGAAGGCCTTTTGACTTGTGTAGTACTAATCTTTATCAAATAAAAATGGTTTGTAAGCATAATCATAATTATGTTTGGGTTTCATAATAAATTATGAAAAAAGTGTTCTCATACCTAGCAAAATGTGAAAATTTCTTGGAAGGTAGTGTAGATATTTTTTTCCTTGAGACTATGTCATGTAGATAATAATGTCATGCGTAATTTATCTTACGCGCAACACAGTAATTACAGCAAGCCAGCGACCGTTCCACAGACTACTCAGTGTAACTTGGTACGGAACTCCAATCGTGCAAACCTGACTCGCCCTAGGCCAGTTTTTTTTACATTTCAATAAATCGTCAGTCTAGCTTTTAGTCGGCTTTTTGTTTAACCACAAACGGCTGAATGTAGGCTGGTATTTTTTTAAATCACAATAAAATAGGACCTATCTATTTGAAACGTGTTTTTTTTTATGCTCACTCTTAGGGTAGGTATCTATTTCTATTGAGCTTACCACAAAAGTTGTAAAACTTAGTCGCAAGGAGTTGGCTTACTTGTTGGGACTTGACTTAGCACTCAGGCGGTAAGCCAGTGACCTATTACAGTGGCACAGTGGTGCACTATAGTCTATAGCCGATGACCAATACATTTTGCCGCAACTATTTAATCGAAGTGATGCTCGCGCACGTGATGCCTCGCTGCGGGTTAAATTTCATAGAAAAAATAAGAAGGAAAAACTTCATATTTTATGTGGCGATTTTCTTTTTAACGTTAGTAGCAGTTATTGAGAGGCGCGTCTTTGTTTACGGGTTGTACTTATAGAACTAGGCCCATGAGAAGAAGAAACATAATTCACATTACCTTACCAGATTAGTTTTACTCTAAATAAACTACAACTAAATTATAGTATTTGTTAGATACGCCGAGTACCTACTCGTTATCGGCCGAATAACTCGGTTTGGTGTACCTCGGCAGTCAAACCGAGTTTTTCAGATCTTTTCCTGTAGGAAAAGATCTGAAAAACTAGTAACGACCTCTTTACAAAATTAATGTAGATTAAACAAAATCACGTGAAAAAAACGAACATATTTTAATTAATCAGTCTCTCGTGCGGTAAACTTAGACATTAGTCTAACTCAATAGCGATGGATCTTCACGCTGTTGTGGTGGTGTAGATGCTAACTCCTCATAGCAATGCCAAAAGCTTGCATGACATTCTCCTATAATATTTGAAGCGTTTCTTACGTTCCCAATACCTGCGTCAACTAAACTGAGTTAGTTAGTACTCGGTTCAGGAAACATACCTAATACCGAGCAATACTCGGTAAGTAGGTAGGTACTCGGTTTCTCGGTAAAACTTGTACTCGGCGCATCTCTAGCATCTATACATTAGAAAATAGGTTTTCATTACCTACTTATTTAAGTTTATCGTTTACGAACGATACATGAAAATCCAAGTCCATGGAGTTCAGACAGCAGACCTGCATTTGTACAAATTGTATCAATACGATAAGGAACCGTCTGTATCCCTCATGCGCCTGAATTCGTAACCATAGGTAGGTATCTTGTTGAGACAAATCTGCGCGAGTGTTACAAACTCCAGTGGTAAGGGCCGAGACTTACGAGTTGCAGGTCCTAGATTCAAAGCCAGACAGGCTTTACTTTGTGTAAATTATTTCATCACCACTGCTCTCAAAACGGTGAAGGAAAACATCGTGAGGAAACCGGCATGTCCTAGAACCAAAAATTAAATTCGAAGACATGTGGCATCTACCAACCCGCACTGGGCACAGCCCACTCCCTGTCAGGTATCCTAGCAGTGGGACATTATAGGCTGATTATGTGACAAACTCGCGGCTTAATTCATGAATGTGTAAATAGCAGTTCTATTTTCAAAGCCATGTAATTATACTAAGTAATTATACGGACTGAGTGCAATTCAAAAAGCTATATACTTTAAACACGGATATAAAAAACCCGCGTTAAAATATTTTCATTCCAAAATAAACTTTCCTTCAAAAAGAAAACGTGCTAGAATCCGATGAACTCGCAGCTTTCGCATAAAAGGGAAAAAGGCATTAAAACGTTATTTTTAGAGCATCCTTCAAAAATTACATTCATCATTACACCTTCTCGCTTATCTACAGTAACGATTACGACCCAAATAGAATCTACGACAACGGGCTTAAACGCAAAAGTGTCAAACACATAATAAATTAAAGGACATATGTGCGCGAATCTCTCGAATCCACATTTGTGCCCCTTTATTAATCTCATTTAAGACCGATTGCCACTCCAATCGGCCGTGAGCGATTTCCAGAGGATTTGTGAAATTTCCAAAGAGCTTCGCTCTGTAACCAGTTTTTCTGCAAATGTTAATGTCTTCATTTAGATGTGGATATCGTTTTCCGATATTGAACCGAACCCGCGCGGGATGGTTGCCCGTCCTGTCAAAATACATGGTAGTTTTTTAGCTGCTGGAAATACTAGAATAGTAAGGGTTTTTAACTTGTGAATATTCATTTATGTTATATTTTTTCTCTCTTTAAAGATTATGCTACGGTGTATTTTTGTTATTTTATATTAGGTATATTTATTATTTTATAATTGGTAGTGATAGCGGTAAAAGCCTTATCCAGCCTTTTCCATGCTGTTCTATCTCTGGCGATTCTGCTCTATGTTCTTCCTGCTATCTTTATATTTTTACATAAGTAGGTATACATAAACCAACCAGCATAGTCTTGGAAAAGTACTATAATCTAAGGTCACAGAAATTAAATTGAAATACCTCATCAATTTTGTCACTGTCACTGGCGTAGCGGAGCGTAGCAAATCGTAGCAAATCGTAGCACCGAGGTCTACGAACTCATGTTACGTTGCTTTTGTAAACCTCTTCTCGGAAAATGGACATGTATAAATCAATTATTTTTATTAAAGGAATTATTATCATTGAGGTCTTTAAATGTTTTTTTTTAATAATACCTGTTCAAGTCTGTGATCAAGAGTCACGTTATTATCCGTCTCCTATAAATAAAGCAACTATCTATTGTTAAAACTGTCGATAAAAGAAACGTGGCCTTTTTGCATATTTATATTTCCGCCATTATCCGTTGCAGCATTGGCGGGATCCATAATTTACAAACTATATTCTGTACTGTAGCAGTACAGCCGGATCAAGAGTGCCGTATAATAAAGAAACCCCTATCTCCGAACAAAAGCTTCCGATATTATATTTTGAAATAGTCTATGAAATCGGCAAATAGTTACAATAATATGGGCGGTTTGTTCGCTAGATAGGGTGTAAACTTTTCGGATAATCCAGGATAGGGTGGCAACCTTTATTACCGTCAGTATTCATTGGGGTCTGCCGGACACCCGCCGCCGGGGTCCGGTGGGTTCCAGCCACGACAATAATACTCCAGGTACACCCCACCCAAATAAAACACGTACACGTTTGATTACACTTTACTTCACTGAGTTTACCCCACCGCCCGTTCATTAACCTCGCATGGTCGCATTCAATTCAATTCTCATCTCTTTCTTGATTTATTTAAGGAACTTATTGCAATTTCAAGCGTAATTGCATTATTTTGTTCGTAGACGGCCACTACAACCTTTGGAGTGAGAACTCTTTGGTCGAGCTGTACAAAAATAGTATTTTTATTTATGGTAGTCTTTTGATGATTTTTATTTGTAGAGATTCCAAATTCAAATCACATTATTGACCAGCGGGTTATACCTAATGAAATTCAGTACCTACAATAATAATAATTACCGGCTAGAGCCTAGGCTAGTTTTAATGACTTGCTTTAGTTTAGGTTTGTATGACACATAATTTAACATTAACGAGCTGGTGGTGTGAAAATATCATTATGTTTTTCCAAGTTCCGCATTTTACAGCTTATGTTAAAATTTGAATCCCACCAAAAACATTAAAATTAACTAAATTCTCAATTTGGTTGACTTTAAAATGAGATCTGAGATGATTTAGATTGTGATCTAAAAAGGAATAAACTTCATGCAGGCATACAGGTAATCAACTCTAAGGTACAAATTGCAATGAATGTAGAGAGATTAATCAAACTCTCGGCATTCGTTCTACGGGTAATTTACACTTTATTACAATGAGTTAAGAGTTACCTACATTGTTTGTTTTAGGTCAAATTTGATTATTCGAGAATGTGCTACTTTAATCGCAGGTCAAAATTGACACCAATTAACCCTTGCTTCAAAACACGCACGTATTTTGTTGATTGCAGGCATATTGCAGGTAGGTAACTTAAAGTGAACAATATAATATAAGAATCACACGCAACGTTTTGTGACACGATAGCGCTAAGGATTACCTAAATACAGAGTGTGACTAGAAATATTTGTAAGGCACAATTTGAAACTTGAAACTTAACCGTTCTTCTCCATAAGAACCTACTACGGTTTGGAATGACCTTCATCTTAGTGACCGACCGACCTCTTGACAATTCAAAAGTGCCTGTAGAAAAAAAAATGATGCAATGCCTGTATCACACAGGCCTTGACTCATCGAGGAAGCCAAGAAGCATTCCCATTCTAGGGTATAATGTAGGGTGTAACGTGGTGTTAGTGAAAACAGCCATTAGTCTGGCAAATTGCAAGATTTTCCCGCCGGTCTTCAGAAGCTCGTTAGTCGGCGACAAGGCATATTATTATTATTTATTCTTCAACAAATTTACATTTGTGTCAAACAGTGGTTTTAACAATACTTAAATGTAACACAAAATTAAATAATCATCATAAAGTCAGAAAAGAAACAAAAAAATTAAAATATTAGGTACATTCATTCAAATTGGTCATGACATTATTAGTCTTAATATTAATTATAATAATTTAACTTAATATTACTTAACTCATACTATACTTTCATACATAACTCATACTCATGCAGCGTTACATACCTACCCACAATATGCTTTTGTCAATTATACTTACCTTGCAATTTCAGCGTGAGAACTCATTACAAATAATTTAACACGTCACAAGCTGGTCGGGAATTTAATACCTTTGAAATGAATGCCGCCTCACCGTCTCCGTTGCCAAGACATAAAATTATGATATAATGACAACTGTGCTCTGTATAAGCTTTCCAATTTTCATTGCGAATACATTTTATTTTTAAAGAAATAACAAAAGAGATGTGTATTGTAAAGATCTGTAATAAACAAGCCGTTGCATGATGAGGTTTCCCATCGGCAAAAATGACGAAGTTCCATAGATACTTTCATACCCTATTATAAGTCTGTACAAGACATAGATATCCGCGTGGTACAAAAGGATAAATTTTTCAAAAATCCGTGGTACAAGAGGATAAATTTTTCAAAAATCCTTCCTTAGTGCTCACCTTCGTTATATAAGGAACTCTTGTGCAAAATGTTATGCTTCCTTCCTTCAATCCAGCCGGGCTGGATTAGCCACGTAGCAGGTGTAGCAAATGTTATACAGGCCCGCGCTTTGAGGCCCCGCACTTGAACGTGCCTACAAAAAATCAAGTCACGGTACAGCAGTATTAATTAGCGTACTTGTACAGTCACGAGCAATAATATGTCAACACTTGGCAACTTTCAATTTGCGATTTTTTCACGAAATAACGAAAGCAAAGTTGAAATAGACACGTTACATAAACCTATAGGTTCGAAAATACTATGTTCGTAATAACATCAAAATTCATTAAAAAATAAAGGAGAAAATCGTCTTTGAACAAAGCCAAGTGTATACATACTTATGCTCGTGACTGTACATTATACAGAAGAAAATATATAAGTACATAATATGTAAGTACGGTGCATGGACTGATAAATAACAAATAATAAAACACATAATTCACTTGTTTACATTTTCATCAGATACTTAGAACAGAGTTTAGGTGGTTCTCATTGAGCATCTGGGCCCTGAAACATGAACGATGGCTTTAGAATATGCGATGCAGAACTTTCGATTTCAATAGAAAATTGAAGCGAGATGGTTGAAGTTTGGGTCTTGCAAATTCACTATCCCTGATATTACACAGTTCCCAAAAACATAACTGTTCTGAGAAATCTGCGTGTGATATCCCATGACACAGACACACATACAGGAGGGTGGCAGGGACCTGACATCGATGCGCGACCTGATACCATGGAACTTACTGTAGATAGTTTAAAAAAAAAATGCTGTTCCATACAATTTCACCGCGTAGGTATTGCAATTTTCTATAAAACAGCAGTTTTTTTAATAACCAACGAAATATATCTACGGTACCGTAAGTCTAGAATCATGTGCTGAATTCATGGTTACAATTTACGCGTCATGTCCCAGCCACCACTGTATTTTTTTTATATTATGTCCGTCTTTATTAAAATATTGCCTGTCTCACTCATCACCATCATATCCAATCAAAAGACGACACAGCAGAATACCCATGACCTCTTCTAGAATCACGATATAGACCTTACACAGTCCTTTGCAGGCAACACACACGTACTTTATTTACTCCCTTCAATATACCTATAATCGGTGGCATTTTTATAGAAATACTGCCTGATTTGTCTACTGGCCGAAACCGAAAGTGTTACTGCTGAGCATGAGATCCTAGATTCTATTCTCAGGTCGGCTAAGTGATATTGTGTTTTTCTACAGTCACGTAACATGCCAAGGTTTTGGCGTAGTGGGAGTAAGTTAGCGCATGTACACTTAGTGCTACAAGAAAATGGTCACTTTTATTGTTTGTCATTATACTATGGTTATTGCCATAGATTATTTTTAAACATGTCTGTTTAGAAGAAATTAAAGAAAGGAAAAACGCATCGAACCACTCTTGCCAAGTTACGTGCCGGGGACTGTATCAGAATTATCTCATTAGCAGCCCGTGTCTGGATTTGTATTATATGTGTACAACTCGGATAACTATGTATGTGTACAACACTGAATTAGTGCGAAGACTAAAAAGGGTAAAACCTTTTAAGTTAGTTTAGTGCAGTGTAAGTGAACAACTGTAGTGCAAGTGGTGAATCTTATAAAGAACACGAGAATAAAGTGTCTTCCCCTTAACTTATAGTGAATAAGAAAGACGCTAATGGACGATTTCTTAATTTTATAGTTACTTAGCAGTTTAAGTTATATTTAAATTACTTATTAGCTAATAGGCTAGATTGTAATGTAAATAAAGTACCTATCACCAACTGTGTTACTTTATATAGAGAAATATACGGTCGAATTGAGAAACCTCCTCCTTTTTTGAAGTCGGTTAAAAAAAAAAGTAGCAGCCCGTGTCTGGATTTGCGATAACAATAACAATTGCCATCATCAGGGCACAACTCCAGACACCGGGCTGCTACAGAAAAATAATTACATAGGGCTTGATACGCGTTATGTGGGTGTACTATAGGTACACTCCTGCCTAACCCTTCGGGGATAACAAGCGTGGTGTTATTTATGTTATGTGACTTTATAAATAAGACACTTTGTCCACATAACTAAAGATCAGTTTCCTTTGTCGTGCAGGTCGTTCGATCGAGCGCGTGTGCGCGGGCGCAGACGGCGCGGGCATGGTGGCGGCGGCGCGTGCGCTGCTCGCCGCCGTCACCAGGGTGCTGCTGCTGGCAGACATGGTCGTCGTGCGACAGCTACTACTGGCTAAGGATAAGGTAATTCGAATCTACTTAATAAAATTGTCAAATTCACAGACAGACAGCGCACGGCCACGGGCAATGTCTGAAGCATGACATTTTGCACAAAAGCTCCTTTTGTTACGAAGGTGAGCACTAAGGAAGAACTCTTTCTATTGTTTTCTATACAAAGTGACGCAATTTTCTTCATTTTTGACCATGCTCCGTAGAATTACATTCTCGAAATAGAAATCTTTCCCCCATCATTTTGTCTTTCGTTGCTTCGGTGGTCATGCTACGAGGTATTTTTTTTGCACGAAACTTATAATACGACAGAGATTAAGACCCATCGTTCACGTCACTACACAAAAGCAACCAGTGAGAAACTCAAATCACCAAAGAGTAGCCAGAATGTCACAGCAGTTGTACATATTCCAGTGAGAGTTCGTACACGACGCAACCAATAACGAACCCGAAAGCACTTGGAAGTGGCGAAGGGCGCATTTTGGGGGACTGTCTTATGTAATTTTGACGTTAGAAAAATGCTGATTCTCAGCCTAATTTGAATAAATGACAAGATTTTGAATAATCAAAAGGAAAAGTATAGTCAGATCATGTAACATATAATATCATTAGCTACTTTTTAAACTGTTAATAAAAAATAAGTTTATTTCATATCATTTTGGCTTACATTGCAAGACGAGGAGTCTCCATTTAGGCATACAAAATGCCTGTAGTTGAAGGCTCCGCTCTTCCCTTACATCATAAACATACAAGTAGGCAAATAACGAAAACAGGAAAAATAAAAACAAAAAGAAAATACGATCAATTGTATAGTGTTATCAAACTATAGAAATCTAATGTAATCGAGCAGATTAAACCGTTAGAACGGTACCAGTAATAACTTTGTAATCTGTTATCTAATTATAAAGGAATAATGGACAAAGTTATATAGAAATGTCATCCAACCTGAATTACTCGTAGATCAACGTTCTACCGCCGAGCTCCGTTCCGAAGTAAGGCCTTGACCTATTATTCGGTTACGGGGTTACGGTAATTCCACGGCTGGTAATACCAACAAATTCAGATATATTTAACATGGATTGGTAATTCTCAGTCGTGTGTTGGTCCAAAATGTCCTCATAAAAGTCGAAAAGGTAAACCATGCAATTACTACAAATATTTTAATTCTAAGTTAACAATAAATACTTTTTTTTAAATAAGTTTTACATTGATGGCGTCTTCTTCAGAATGAATGGTAATTTTAGCCCAACTCACACGTGAAACTTAATTTGTAATATCGACTAACTTACGAAACTATGGGATAACTTCGTGAGTTAGTCAAAGTGGCGCACTGCGAATGTGTTGCAAATGCGGTTAAATTGTTTCGTTTGTCGTATGTCATGCGGCAGGTATCTATTTCAATATTTCAATGCTCTGTGGGATAACTTCGTCCTTGCGTTCCGTAATTTATTGCCTGAACGCAATAACACAGTTCTTGCCTCAGTTATTGTTATTGCGTGTTTTACACGACAGGTGGCGCGAACCCTGGACCGGCTGGAGTCGGTGTCGAACTTCGCGGAGTTTGTGCGCGCGTTCACGGAGTTTGGCGGAGGTATGGTGGAGCTAGCGAGGCTCACGGCGGAGAGACGAGCAGACCTGCGCGATGAGAGGAGAAGAGCACAAGTGGCCGCAGCAAGAAACGTCCTGGAACGTTCCACTCTCATGCTACTCACCTCCTCCAAGGTAACGCGACATTTTCAAACTTCATAACCCTCAACGTTTATTCAATCAACATTGCTCATTTACGGAAACTCGTTGGCAACTCTCGTAAAAAGGTCAAGCAAATTAGGTACACGTTCAATCTAAATGCAACCACGGAAATAGGTTAATTGTTCCTTTTTTAGGTTTCTTTAGAGTTTAGTTTCACATAGGCATTTTATAAGTATGAGAAAGTGGGGTAAAATCGTACGGGTATTTAAAGATAAGCTTTATAGCTTAAGCTATCAGCTAGTTAGCTTTAGCTTAGGTTAGTTTTAAGTATTGTCACTTAAAACTTGGTTTCGTTAATAAACGTTAAAAAGTTGGAATTGACCATCAACACGATGGTAGTTAGGTACCAGGAGGTCACAGGTATGGGTCAGTACAAAAAAAATATCTCAATAACTCGACTAAACGACTCTTCTTTTTACACCCGTTGTACATAATGAGTAGGTATGACCGCATATTCTGTTTCCTTTGTATGTGTGTTCTCAACATCTATAACTCTTCATCAAGAAGAACACATCGAACCTGATTGCTAAATCAGATTAAACTCGTGTGCGCAATCATTGAATTGAAAAGCCCTTAATAAAACACCTTTAGGTACGAGGGCCCGTTATTAACACCATAAACAGTAATAAATTTTCAATCCGAGTGTCCGGTGTGTGTGTGTCCCGTGGCTCGCATAAATTAGGTAGGTCTGTCGCTTGCCCGCCGCTCCTCCTATCAATTATGTAGGTTCCAAACCCAATTCGGAACCACAAAGCGTTGTTTGTGACATCGGGGTTTATGCACGCACATTTCTCATACGTTTTATAGTAAAAAATAAAGACGTAGCTTGCTATAGGTACCTATATCTATTGCAGTGTCAAGTGTGTCATGAGAAGGGTGAGTGAACAATCGCGGTCAACTGTGAGATGGCAAAGCTAGCAATTTGTCAGCGCTTCCGTGCGATCGTCGACCGCGCGGCACGCCGATACCAACCATTCACATGACATATTTTACAAGACTTTTCATTTTTCCACCGCTCTATATTAGATGTTTGACATTGATAAAGATCTTTTTCAACATACTAGGTCGTGAAGAGGCTCTTATTTCGCTGCTTTTGCAGTGTGTTTACCTAACACGCGCTTGTTCACCTTACATTTCCGCCCTAGTGCGGAAAAGTGCACAGCTAACTAAGTATAACTAAATAGTCAGAGATGAGCCGTTTTTTTTAATCTTAGCGAGGAGCCTTCTTGCGTTTTTTATGTTGTTGCCTTTCCTACCGTGATGTTTCGCTTTTAATAACACGTTGCAGTATTTCATTAGAATAATTGCAGTAGGTAGAGCAATTTAATCCTTCGCAACTATGTACACAAGTCTGCACCACATATGTCGCATTTTCCCGACGCCTACCGACAAGTACTGTGAGCGAGAGGTACTACTTAATGCACAAACTTCGTGGTGTCTCATCGTATACCTCATCGTACTCCACAAAGTAGTTTATATTGAGTGTGAACTATGCTAAGGTAGGACATTCACGATCTACTTAAAACCATTAGTAAGTTATTGCAATTTTGCGTCTTCACATATAATTGTAAAATATATGTATACAAAATATTGTAAAACATTTTTAGGAGTAACCGTGGAGTATCTTGCGCTTTCTTCTCCATACGAAACTAACTTTTGGAAGGGGCGACTAGAATCAATGCTATTTTATTATAAATTTTAACGTCCAAAAGTGACTTTGACTTTGAATGTAACTGTTATCTCGGTAAGGAAAGGTACACATTAGAACGATTGCCGAGAATTTTATAAAATTCACGACAATCATTCTAATTAATATTTTATTACGATGAGATAAAAGTTTAACGTATTTATAGTGACTTTGACTTTGAATGTAACTGTTATCTCGGTAAGGAAAGGTACACATTAGAAGAATTGCCGAGAATTTTATAAAATTCACGACAATCATTCAGAGACAGTCATCAGATGAGATAAGAGTTTAACGTATTTATAATGGGGTTTGGCGATATAAGTGTGCTCTCATAATGTTCGTGTACCTACTGTGGTGTTCATATTTGGATCAATACTATTTGCAAAAGGCGACCGCAACATGTAGGCCGCCACAATAGCGACTAACAACTTGCCATTACTGCCACTAACCGATTGTGTGAACGGCATATATGTGCAGTTTCGATATGGATTGTTAAAACTTTTTTACAAAAAAAGACAACCTACTTCCAAAAAAAAACATAGTACCTATACCTACATTAAGTGAAAAATAAGAGGAATTCCACTCAGAGCACTGATTTCACTTAATTTCGGAAGTCGGTGTCTTTTGTTTTGTTTTTTTTTTTGCCATCGTCTTCCGAAATTAAAGTAGTTTTTTACCGACTTCAAAAAAAAGGACACAATTAATTAACAATCAATTCGACACGTATGTATGTAATATTATTGGAATTGCATTATATTCACATATGATGATCTATTAGGGCTTCCAAACAAATATACAAAATTTCATAGACTTATGTATGTATGTATGTATGTTTGTCCACGCATATCTCCGGAACTATTAATCGGATCGTGACCATTTTCTAGCCTGAAACGCAGGTCCTACCTAGTTCAGGCAAATGAGCTACTGTGTTCTTTATAATTTTTAAGATAACTTAATGTAAATCTGCACCATTTTTATAAATAAACTATATTATTATATTTTTTATTTTTTTTATTTGCTTACATTTACTTCAACTTAGGGAACAGTGCAAGTTTCATCAAGATCGATTCAGTAATTTTCAAGATATGGACTAATACGTGTAAGTGTGACGGCGCTTATTGATAAGAGCTACGGGTGTAGTGTCAAAGGGAAAACATCTCAAAACCTTGGTCAAATACTAGTGCAAAAACTAAAAATTACGAAATAAAAAGTAATTTAAAAAAAATTAAACCGACTTCAAAAAGAAATTAACTCAAAATTATGAAATAACTTTAATTTCGGAAGTCGGTGGCATAAAACTAAAATACAGATCCCAAGACACCGACTTCCGAAATTAAAGTTATTTAATAATTTTGAGTTAATTTCTTTTTGAAGTCGGTTTAATTTTTTTAAATTACTTTTTTTGTTGTAAGAAGTTTTTAGTTGTGGTAACCTACCCCGCCCAAATTCTTATGACACCACTTGCTATGTAAATAACAGTGACAGGACCTTATAATATCATCCACTTAGACAAAGTGGATTAAATTAGAGGTGTAACCTATGTATAATTGACGCTCACTCAAAAACTACTCAAGCAAATAAAGAGTACTTAGGTATTATGGGACCGCCGCCGCCGCCGCCGCGCCGCATGGGGTCCCCAAACAAAAGGAAAAAAAACACGTTAATCGTCCCAGTAATCACGGCGAAATCGGTGTACAGACGCCAGCACACCAAGTTACTACAATCCGTCAAATTTCTTTAATATATTTTCAACTTTATCTCTAAAGTATAAGGTTCAAAGTTGATCGGGAAAATTTGACAGTTTCGGGTAGCTTGATGTGCTAGCGTCTGTACATACATTAAAAAAAAACAAAAAAAGTCGTCAAATGCAGAACTTCCTCCCTTTTTGAATATTGCACCGGACAGGAGCACCGCTTGGACGATGTAATTAGCTTTTAACAGCATTGGAGATTATAAACTGAGCATATTGTTCGACACAGTTTCGTAATAATCACTTGTTTAACTTTGAACTGATATTGGTAATGGTGTACAAGAAAAGGTAAACATGAATGATGCCATAGCCAATTTGTACATGCTCAATCAACTAGATACGTAGACACTCCCAGTGTTTTTACCACCTCCGGTGGCTTTGATAAACGGTGGTTTTATTACCCGTAACTACTAACTACCGTTCTTGTGAAAGCTACTGCTCTCCTGGTTTACTGTCGCCCTTTACGACCCACTGGTAACTGATGGGGTTTCATTCATAGTCGAGACGAGGTTTCCACCGCAGTCGCTTTGTCTTGAGAGTAGCTTAATATTTGTTCAAGACAGACGAGCCTGGGGCTCCCGTGCAAAGCGTTGGCGCAAAACAATGGCGAGAGATGGAGAGTTGTAGGTCAAGATAGTCCTACCATTTATTCAGATTTCCGTGGCTTGCTTTATAAATCTTAGATGATTTTGAAACTACTGTTTTTTGGTATATACCTAAATTTATCTCAACATTTTACTATGATATGCAGAGTACAAATTACAGGGAAGACGTCTTCAAATAATCAGGTATATTTAACAAGGTTCTTATAAATATTAAAACTAACTATATATAGTGGTGCCCGAAAAACAGTCGATAATGCTGGCAAAGGTAGAATTTGCAAATTTTCATCCAGCTCACACTCATAGGGCGAAGTATTCCTAACATAATTTTACTTAAAACTATTTTGTCATAAACAGACCTGCATGAGGCACCCATCAAGCGCGTCGGCACGGGAGAACAGGGACACGGTGTTCTGTCAGATGAGAAGAGCCATGGACCTGATCCACTACGTCGTGAGGGACGGCTTGCCAGGACACGAGGAGCCAAGCACCCACGAGGTTTGATGTCTCATTCCAATATTTTCAAATACACTAATATTTCTTCTTGATTTGCTGACATTTGTTAAAGGAGCTCTGAAATGAAAACTTCAGATTAAAATAGCTACAATTTAATATTATATTCCCCGTGTCGATACTACGGTAACTATTCCAGTTTTTTTGTTTACGAGTTTGGGCTTTGACTTGTGCTCATAACTGGCTAATGTAGCTAGAATTATACAAAAAATCGCCAATTCATTCATTGATTTCATTTAAAGTTTTCTATAAAAAAATAACTAAAAAGTTTCCCTTCAAAATTACACAATGAGAATTTTTATAGCTTCTGACAATTGGTACGTTACCTGTGTAACGGCGAAAAGTTTGAGTATTTTTATTCGACCCATCCTATAGAAATCCTATAGCAACTCAATGAAACCTCGGAGAAGCTTTCATGAAAATGTAGGTAGGGACATAAATATTGCGTGGCACAGTTAGGCGTTGGGGTAACAATAGATGCAGTAAATTATGTCCACAATCCGTGACTTCAACCACCGTATAGTCTGCGTCGTGTATTCCCGCGGGTATGGTCCCGATTCACGAATGTATGCTCGTGGTTCAATTAATTTTGTTTACGACTACATTACAAATGCATTGCTTAATCACAATACCCACAGGCGATGTGTTATCATTAAGTATTCATAGAAAACTTGGTAAAGACGTTTATAGAATTTAAGTTGATAGAAGACGTTTGAATAGAAGAGTCACCTTAGGGGGAAAGCGATAAGGTAGCCCGCGAAATTCAAATTTTCTTACGTTTTTCGCAATTTGCTCGTCAGTATTAAATTGTACGTTGATTAAAATGTGATTCGCGACCGTAACAAATATGTCCTGTAGGTATTTAAAGAATTATAATCATTAAAGTCATCAACACAACTTTCTAATGCGGGCCACTCACGATCAAGTTCGCCGTCAAGTTTGATGATTCCGACTAATTGGCGACAAAATAAGGGAGAAAACAGATCTTCGCTAGGCGCCCTAGTTTTTGAGATATAAATGTGGCCCTACTGGGGAGACTCTCTCCAGATCGGCCACCTTTAGACCCTTATATCTTTTGAACCAGTGACTAACTAATTCTGATATTTGGCGAGAAATTTCGACTAATTAGCGACTATTTTTTTGTGTTATCAAAATTAAAGTCCCTGATGGTGGCTCTGCCAGAGTCAGTGACACGATGAAGCAATGGATGTCAAAATGAAAGGCAATTACCGCGCAGGTGGTCAAAGGCCCTGGTGCAAAGCGGAAATTGAAAGAATCATCCGATATCAGTGGCGTAACTAGGTAGTTATATAAACGCCACTGAGAAAGGGATATCTGATTCTTTGTTTTAACTTCCATTGTAAAATGGAAAAGACGGTTTAAGAAAATAACACCTTGAAACTGACTTTCAATGAAGTTTAGCTTCACTTAAAAACTTTTCCTTTGTATGAAATCTATCCTAGAACTTTAATGCTCGTTTTCACTAACGCTAGGTTACACCTAAATGAATCCATTCATTCCTATACTTTAATAATATTTTATTACTTACATATTCATTTTCTTGTCTGTCTCTGTGACCGCGTTGTTCTTATAAATTACGCAACGGATTTTAATGCGGGTTTCTCCATAATTTAGAGAATTTATTCTGGAAGTTTGTGTAAGTGTTTATTACTTTCAAATGCGAAAATAAAAAGTCTATTTGACTGTCGGTCTGTTACCTTTTTAGTTTTTAACGCCTTAACGGTAAACGGATTTCAATGTAACTTGGCAGACGGGTAGACCATAACCTGGTTTAGGAATAGGACATAGGATATTTTTACCTCAGTAATACTTTCCCGTGGAATAATTCATGAACTCTAATTCGCGCTGTTGGATTTTCAACGCTCGGTTTAGCCCCGAAAGTTAAAAATCAAATAGTTTGTTTTTATTTAGGTAAGTAGGTATTAATTTAGGTGTGGCCTAGTTTAAGTGAAAACGGGAATAAAATTCCCAACAGAAGGTAGCGTCGAGAATGTAAATTCGGACAAAACGTGCTCTGTTTGAAACATTTCACGCAGAATTGACAGATTTTCACAGATAGCCGAGTTTTTTGTGAACACAGAAAACGAACAAAAAGCTTCAGTGAGAAATCAAAATATCTGAATTTCATGCCAGCAACGGTTAAAAATCGGGACAAAATTCCAGCTGCATTTTTTATTTATGTTATAGCGCTTAAAGCGATGAAAGCCAAGACACCATTAGGTAAGGCGCCACAAGTGCAAACATTTGCCGACTAGAACATGTCCTCGTTTAAACAAGTTTAGCGGAGAGACACGCAGCACTAAGCACGTTCCGGAGGGTAGTCGACACACGTTATAGAAAATTGTTGTTACGTTCACATATTATAGGTAAATGGATCATACATATTGCTGAAATATGTATATGGCTGATGTTACCTGGGTATGAGCACTTAGGCAAGCTACATAATTCGGTGTGTAGGTACATAACATTTATAGGTAATTGGTAGGTTAGTCTAAGGTATTCGTTCATTTTCAAAACGATTAGATAATTATGTTTTCAATTCGCCCATGCCAGTAATGTTTCAATATTTTTGTTATGTCCTAAGAAAAGCTAAATTATAATAACAATCACGGTTACGTCGCAGTGTTAAAAGGCTCTCTGATATAGTGTTCTCTATCTGTACAGGATGACTTGTAATTCAACGTACCCATTCCATCCTAGACGTCATAGTTTACCACTTTTGCGACAATTACGCACCCCACATAGCCTAGGCAAGAAGAACTACTGGCTGGCTAGGAAATAGTGTTTCATTATCACACATTTTTCTAACAATTTGCAAATTCTCAGAAATTTTAACCTAATACAAATCCACGCAAACTAAGTCGCGGGCGAAGTGCTAGTATTATATGAGACACTAGAGCGGCTTCCGCAGTCTGCGGCAGTCCGGACGCCGGAACAGATAGATACCTATATATGTACAAACTAACGGGAATACTCGGCTAACTTTACCCAGCTGATTGCCTGATTACAGATCAGCGGGGTAATTGTGTAACACACATACAATTGCAAACGATTGCAATGCCATTCATTTTATACTTAATGATTAATTAAGTACTTATTGCAAAACTGCGCCAATAATTCAACGACTTGTCCATTTTAGCATAGGTGCACTACACCATACGAAATAACTTAGAGGTTAATAGTAGGCACGTATGTGACTGTTTTATTTAGTTGTATGACT
This sequence comes from Oligia fasciuncula, assembly GCA_963082905.1. Classification (NCBI taxonomy): domain Eukaryota; kingdom Metazoa; phylum Arthropoda; class Insecta; order Lepidoptera; family Noctuidae; genus Oligia; species Oligia fasciuncula. Next base: position 11,527,508 of record OY720387.1, read on the forward strand.
TCATAAATCCCCCGGAATCATTATAACAAAATGCATAATGAAGATAGTACCTACCTAAATAATGTGATCATGGATTCAATTCCTAGTTTTTTGAGACCTCCCATTTCATAACTCTGCAGGTTCTCTTGATTTTTAAAATACTTTAGTACCTATGTAGGTACTATGTAGGTATGTTTGAAAATACACCAAATAGGTAAGTGGTTATTATTGTTACTGAAACTTTCAGCCTAACGCAACCACAGCTAAGCAAAGCATGGAAGTCTCTACACATGTTTATTTATAGAAATCGAGATGTATTCTACTTCTTCCACTGACTGCTATGACTCTCGGTTACTCTGTGACACTTTCTGATGCGTTTTCCTCGAACATAAACACTCTTTTATTTCTTTTCTTGTAGATGAAACCTTTCTCGGATAGTCATGAACAGGTATCAGTTTATTAAAAGCAGGTAGCCATTCATTTTTATGTAAGAAATTATTGTTATTGTACATAATAAGCACTAGATTGTTCTCTTGTATGCTTTATTTTTATTAATGTTTTGTGAATAATATGTATGTTTAGTTTCCTGCAATTTGCTTCCTCATACTTTACCTATTTGTATTGTGAAAAGATCTAATTTTTTTTTCACTCTTGAGCCCACTTGCACCACAAATCTCTAAGCACGTTTAGCGCTAAACATACCTAAGTAAAACAACATTCTGTCTTTGTCATCTTCAAAATAATAATTGACAGAAACAGAGCGATGGTTTAACAACGTTTAAGCCCGGTTTCCACCACGAAAGAGCGGACTTCGTTTTCATGAAATAGGTTTGCGTTTCCACCAAGAAAGAGTTTAGTGGTCTGATTCCTACCGCAAAAGAGAAATGAAACAGAAGAATGAGCGAGCTCATTTTTACTCTTTTTGCCCGCTGCGTCATTTCTGTTCAACTCTTTGTTGGTGGAAACACATGTAAGCAGTTTTCTCTTGCGTGGTAAAAGAAGTCATTAATGGGTCCGCTCCGCTCGCGGTGGAAACTGGGCTTTAGCGGTAAACGTATTTAGCGATTTGTGATGCAAGCGGGAGTTACCATAATATGTATCTACTTATATCATTTTTTTTTTATTATTGCTGTAGACATTATTCAATTTAGTAAGTGGAATAATGTCTTCGATCGCTATCAATATCTACTCTATTGTTCTCGTTTATATTTCAGGACTTATTTATATTTGGACTTGAGGAAGCATTCAGTTCTTAAACTTGTAATAAGTAAAGAGCACCTGTATTTTATAAACGTAGCCATAGACTCTAACGATTTTAAAAGTATTTTTATCTCACAAAATTCTGCTAACGACCACGCTCCATACAGCTTAGCTTATAAAGGCCTGGCTAAGCTTCCCGCTACGTAACTAACTTTATAGGTACGTACGGTAGGTATTATACTAACTTTCAGCGATTAGGTCAATTTCCAAACTAAGTACCTACTGGGGCCCTACCACCACCTTTAACAAAACAATCATATTTCATGAAAGTTTTGTTTCAAGTTTATATTAATATTAATCGTATTCGTACCATGTACTTAAGGCCATGTCCTATTCAAAAGCGATCACCGCGCGAATTTCCATCGCCACGTTCGTGTGACTTCTTTTCCGGTTACGAATCACAAAGTAACGTCAAAATAATACTGCTTTAAGAGGTGGTGATAGGCTCCCTGAGCTCGACAGTGGTGAGTAAAAATTATGTTAAGCCTGCATAAATAATTATGAAGTATGTGATGTAGCCCTTAAAAGTGATAGTCAGTTACGCTTATTAGATAACAAAGCACTATTTTCTTTCATTAAATAAATTCTCAAAAAAAAATATCTTTTCCACTTTAATCGAAGCTAAAAACACCTATTTTCTGTACCTTAGGTAGTTGTCCCGTGATTAGATAAGTGTAAGGTAGGAATCTGCTACTTTCAAATAGTTTGAACATTTAGATATTTTGTGTTTTATACTAAAATTGAGTAAATATATAGGCTGCACAATGGGAGGCGGGCACGGCGCTGGGCGCGCTGCGCGGGCTCACGGGGCAGGTGCGAACGGCGCGCGCTCGCGGCGGTGCCGACCTGCCGCGCCGGCGCTCGCTCGCGTCCACGCTGCGCGCGCTCGTCGAGCGCACGCACGACTTCACCGACTCCGCCTACACCTCGCACGAACATCGACAACGGATACTAGCTCTCGCCGAAAGAATAGCTTACGAATTAGAGAGATTAGTTGCCGTCGCTGTATCGCTGGTAAGCTACCACTGTCACTTCTAATGATCATATCTTATAAAGATTTTATTAAGAGTGCGTAATTCAGGAAGAGCAAGGTGTCAACGGTACTGCGACGGCGCTGGAGAGCGCGTGTACGGGTGCCACCAGTGCCGCGTCGGAGCTTGAACGCGCGCTAATCGCTGCAGCGCGCGATCAAGCTCGAGATCTCGCCCCCCTCGCTGACGAAGCGAAGAGACTCGCGTCCGACCTAGCATATATAGGTAAACAAGCAGGTATAGAGTATTGTCCTAACTATTAATTTTAACGATTTGCATGTCTTCATAACAGCGCCGCCTCTTCACCAAACACTATGGCTTCGTTTTACATGTTGTTTGGATATGGATTTTCGTAACGTGAATATATGAGAGCAAAATAGTATTTTTCCCTGCAGCTAGTTCCTGTGGTGAGAGAGAATCAGAGAGACTGCACAATATAGCCAGCCGGCTCCATGAACAATTAGATCACATTATAGAGGTAACTTCAAGAACCCTAACTTAAAATGGGCACGAATCCGTAGAATCGACACATGTGTAAGTATATATTTTAATCAACAGGTTTGCAAATTACTCAGACATATAGCTTTGTCGGAGACTCTGCAAGTGAGTGCAAAGTTTGCGGAAATAAACCTTAGGATATACGGTCCGCAAGTTGTGACGGCCGCGCGGACGCTGGCGGCGCACCCAGGCAGCACGGCCGCGCGGGAGAACCTCGATGTGTTCGTAGACATGTGGGCGTGGCTGCTGGCCGACGCCGCGCGGCTGGCGCGAGAGCTGCTCGACCTCACGGACGACAGACCCGACAAGCAGCAATACAGCAGTTTGCCGAGGCCAGGAGTAAGTAGTGCACATACACTGAACACACACATTTTACGTTTGATTTCGCATACGCTGATATTCTATGCAATAACCGCAATCGTAACCGGCATTCATTCGGCTGCTCTCACATGATACCTACTATCATGTAAAGGTAGATATTATTCGGATCTTCCGGCGGTCTGTCAATCTGTAACTGGACAATATAATCTAGCACTGACCTCTATCATACAAGTACCTACGTGTATGATACAGGTCAATGTAATCTAGGCTTCTGTTGAATCAATATTACCAGGTTTTAATGTTTTTAATACAGAAGAAATATGAAGAAAACATGTCACTTACGCAGTAGAAATGTGCGAAATGCAATTCGACTTACTTTCGTCTCGGGTAAGTTTAAAAAAAAAAAATAACAGGAGCTTGTGTATGTGAGTAGATAAATGCTGTCTCAATCCGAATAACAGCATTATATAGTGGAAATGTGCTCGAATCGCAAATGATTTTGGTATTATATTTGTACGGACACATCGTGCTTCGCAGACCTCTTAAAAGACACAAGCAATAATACAAAACATCATACCAACTCAAATCTAATTCTAACATAACATCCAAATGCCCAATCTGTGTCCACGTACTTAATATTAGTTCTAATTAATTCATAGAAACACGGGACGACAAGCAAACCTCTGAAAGCAGTAAGGTTGGATTCTGACGAGCAAGCAAAGATCGCAAAGTCTGGTTTAGAAATGAAAATGATGTCCTCTGAAATGGATGCCGAGACTGAAAAATGGCAGGGCGCAGCTGCCGACGAAAACAACGATATTGTGAAGAGGTACCTACAGATCACTATCACTAGTCATAGGAATACCAACTTATAACATAATTATTTCATATAACTTCGGATCTGAACATGACCTTCACAAATTACAGGGCAAAAAATATGTCTTCCATGGCCTTCGCTATGTACCAATTCACAAAAGGTGAAGGCCGTCTAAACACTACTCAAGACCTCTTCACACAAGCGGAATATTTCGCGGAGGAAGCCAATAGACTTTATAAAATTGTGCGACAGTTTTCATATCAGGTAAACCAATACTAGCATGTATAACATCCATAGTAATTAAATGGTATATGTATGTATCTATCATATAAAATATATTTTAAGGTACCCGCGGGAGCAACAAAAAAAGAACTTCTAGAACATCTTGATAAGGTTCCAACGTATGTGCAACAGCTACAATTCACAGTGAAAGAGCCGACGGTTGGGCGCGCAGCCACCTTCAGCAAAGTAGACAACGTTATACAGGAGACCAAACATCTTATGAATGTTATTAGTAAAGTCGTCACTACATGTTTCGATTGCGCGAACAAGGTGACCGCTCATTCCTTAAATCTATTTGATTACCTATACAATATTATATTTTTCAATTTCTTTTTCGAGCAACACATCGCACATTTTGACAGTTTAGTAAATTTTCTAGGAAATGTAAAGATTTTAGTGCATTGGAACATAATGTTCCTTAGGTACCTTTGCCGTGGGAGGCCCGTGTGGGAGTGGTTAAAAGGCACCAGAGTGTTGCACCTGTTAAGTACTTTAAAGATTATATTTCATTCGTGATTGTTAGTTTCGGGAAAACGGTGAAACAGTGTGATTAAAATTACGGGATTTATTCTTGGTTGCAATTTACATATTACAGCTTAAAGTTACAATTATTTGTGAAGAACCAGAAAATTTGCGTCAATATCAACAAGAATAAATCTCATTAGTTTAATAGAATATTAGTTTTATACCTATAGTAATAGAGCAGTTTAAATATGAAGTATCCCACTTTTATTTACTGTTTACTGTTGTATTTATTTTTATATCTTTTTTTCCTTTCTCCATGCACCGGGTGGTTCCGTCCACACCAGGGCCTAATTCCGCTGGACAAAGCGATAAACAAAACTTCAGCACAGACGCGGGACGACTCGGTCTGTCTCTATCTTGCACCCGCATATATCACAACATCACCATATTCATGTATCTCTGTGTTCCTGTGTATACGTAGTTTACCTGAGCATGTTAATAATAATCATGCCCATACGAAAATATTTCTTCATGAATACATATTTATGCTAATGACGACCTACGTCTTTCGTACAAGTTTGAGCCAGCTAGAACCTGTGCTCTAAGGGGAAATCCAAATATTCCCACGTCGGAGATTCCCAGTTCACTATGTGGTATATGAACTTGCCTTTTTTTTTTGTGTCCAGCCAGCCTGTCAGTTGTTATAATCTCTTTATTTACCAATGCTTTTTCCATGTCTCATTTATCTTTTGTTTAAGTGTTATTTGTTAAATTTATTTTCAGTATTCCCTATGTATGCCTGAGAGAGTTCCTATGCATTGGAAGCCAAATTTACAAAAAGCATCCACGTATAAGAGTGAAAATAGTGTACTGAATGGTTGAAGTAGGTATTTGTGGATTCCGAATTGTGGTTTTGTTTAACAGTTCAGTTTGTACCCAATGCAAATCATTAACAAACTGATCATTTACTAACCGTGGATTTAGTGTAGCATTGTTTGGTAACTCATAGCTATTATTAATGTTGTTGGTGTGTGATATTGCAATTGATAACTTATTATTAAGTATTAGATTAGCATCTGTGTGGTATTTTAATTAATCATTCACTTTTAAGTTCATAAACCGAATATGAATCTTTAAGTGAATCAGTTTTTTTTTTCTCTTCTAAGTAATTTTGATACAATTTATCTAATGTCAATTAAAACCATCACACTTGGTCTCTAATTTTCATTAAGTATTGGAAAAACTTTTGTCCCTTACAATACATGATTTCAATTTGAATTAACCGTGAATTTAATGAATTCGAACTAATGCATATGACCGCAAATTGATTCGCGAGCATGGTGTTTCTTGTCATTTTGAGAATATAATAAATTGTGTATTCCTTTAGAAATGTGTGAACTAAAAGTCTAACGATGAGACCTATCAAAAGCATATTTTACTCAGAAAATTGAAATTATACTAAAGCTATCTGAAAATATGCTATTAACTGTTCTGGTCATGAGGAAGGGGATTTTTCTAGTGAAAAGCTCCCTTGTTCATGACCCTCGTCGTTAGTGAACAATTACAATTCTGCTAACTAGTGTGTTCTAATGGCATACAGTACAACCTGGACTTCACGGGTCTGACGGCGGGCGGCGCGGTGGCTGGCGGGAGGCCGGCGCGGGACGAGGAAGGGGGCGGCGGCGTGGGCGGTGACGCCAAGCCGGGCGGCAGCAGCTCCGATACGGCCATGTGACAGTACGGCATGGGCCGGCGCGGCAAGGGCGACGCGCGCCGGACCAGGGTCAGCTTCCTCTTGTTTTAAAGACATAAACGTCTTCGAACAACTCGTCGCCTAAGGTCGGAAGAACCGACACCGCGCTGATACACATAAAACTGTCCTACAATGCCTCTAATATATTGGACGAGCTGGATGCATCAAGTAAGATTTTGGTTAGTGATTGAAGTAACATTATCATTTGATATCATTGATGGTGTTACTAATAGCATCAGCAACTTATGAATAGCAAGATAAGAACTCGAAAGGTGTCCGTACCCTTTACCCATAGATTGAGAAGCCATGTCAGGAATTTAAACGCGGCGCGGATAAGACCAACATTTAGTAGTTTTGCCGATTTTGTAGGCGTTCATACGGACCCCTAGAAAGATTGCGAATTAAAAGAAAGAATAACGAGACAAAATGAGGCGTATACACAACGAATGGCATTCTGTACAGCTTTATGTACTTCTAGTGCGATGTCGGTACTAGGGACCACATGAAATGATGTGTAACTGTTAAACAATGCCTAAAACGACGCAGTTACATGTTATTCCGTGTGGTACTTGAACACCGACAACCCTTGCTAACAAATGATTATAACTCGCATAAATAAGCAGTCATTAATTAATCGTTTGTAGCAATTTAATTATAAATAAGATGGACAGTACGATATACAAAGTAAGTTTCTGCAGAGCACTTGCGACACACAAAGCGTCTTCTCAACTCAACTCTTAGTCCGTTTTCACTAGTACTAGGTGACACCTAAAGGAATGCCTAAATAAAAACGCACTGTTAGATTTCAACGCTCGGCTGAGAGACAGTGCAATCATATTTAGGCGTCCATTTAGATGTTTCCTGGTGTTAGTGAGAACGGGCATTAGTATTTTTACTCTTAATGCTAGATCGCAAGCGTGCGGACGCAACGCATTTGGCTGTGGATCGAAAGTAATAAATATATTATAAGATAAAACTTTGTTACTATAATCAGGGCCTTCAATGTTAACAACACAATATTTACTTATATATTTTTTCTCAAACGTAGTTTCCAGTGCTATTAACTTATTGATAGAGTAGAAAGGCGTATACAGACAGTTGCAGTCATAGGTATTATGAATAATGCCTCGAATAGAACAATTTGTGATCAATAATTAAGAAGAGTGAAATCGTACAATAAATATAATACTTGTTACACTTTCATAATGTTACACATTGTTACAATTAATACGTAAACAACACAGAGAAGCCTATTTTTTTAAGTTTCCCTCTGTTATGCCTGTTATAATAAGTACTTCTAACCCTACTGACTTTTATCTACTTATATGTAATATACATATACTGGTCCTTCACTATTGTTTACACCTAAGCTACCTACTTCTCTGCGCACCCTACTGCACCCTCCGTGGTCCTGTTGCACTTTGTTTTGCGTTATGCACGGCAGCTTCTCTCTTTCGTTTGGCATCGGTGGCGACTGGCGACATTATTTTCAGAACATGCTACTTTACCACATTACTTCAGAACGACACAGTGTTACTCTTGCATTCGATGTTATCGCATTCTTAGTCATTCTCTTTCAACGAGTTCGTGTACAAACATTAGAATACCTACGGTCATATTGACATTACTTGCGCGGCCTGCGCGTGCGGCTGTATACATTGCATGATTGTGAAACGGAACAAATAGGTAGATGTGTGTTGCATGTGTGTACGTTAATGGATGTCGTACGTCATCTTTCCGACGGAGGATGTTTAATGTTAAGATGAGGGAAATTGACTCTGGTGGTTGCTCCAACAACTCCCTCGTCGCCCAGAAACGCAGTGTTATATAGACCGTAGGCCTACGAGCCGCGCCGGCGCAGAAAGCGGGCACTCGTTTGACGACCGCTCATGCATGTTGCAACGTGTTCAGGGCTGGCATTGCATGGAGACGCGCATCGCCCGGCATGCCTGCGACACCACTGATCAAAATGTGTGACGGCAATAATGAACATATCAGTTTGTAGGTCATAGTTTCAACTGCCTACAGACGAACGACAAAGTCGTTATTTAGTCTTTAAGAGCTTTATTGTTAATAGCGAAAGAGAAACATGAGCGTACCTACCTCTACGGTCAGTTCAGTAGTATCTATATTTGCCTAAATGAAAAATTTTCTAATAGAAAACACAGAAAGCATAATGATGTTATTTGGGATGTCCAATTAAACATAGATATTCTGCTTACCTACTCTATTTGTTGCAATTTCTTCTAAATTAAATAGTAGCAAATTGTAGTTCGACGTCCTCCTATTGAAGGTAGGTACAGCACGAACACACTCGTGTGAGAACAGGTCTAGATACCTACTATTACATAATACGTATAAATAATTGACGCAATACTATGTATGTAAGTAGTTGTTAAGACAGCCGCAAGGTATTCATTATTTCACTGCAGGTACTACGCGTAGTGTACCGCTTGGCCACCGCTACGACCGTATATATCAATCTGTGCTTCTCGCCGACACAGCGGTGCCTGTCTTCTGTGCTGGTCCTTACGCTACACCGGTCTATATAACACTTCGCTTGTTTCATACGTCATACTTTTAGCATTTACTCTTCTAAACTTACAACGTGAACGATGTTGGCTTTCGTATTATCTATAGTTATATCTAACGAAATTGTTATCTAATACGATACTGACTACTTTAACTAATCTTTAATCTTGTTTATTGCCTTCTTAGTTACTTAATAGTACTTAATGTATTAATCTAGAATACTAATAATTACGTATAAGTCAGTTTCAATTGTATTAAGAGATGATTAGATTAGTTACCACAATATTATAACTAATGTAAAGAGCTTGATAAAGCTTTATAAAGAAAGAGTTGTGAATCGAACTTGTGGCCACGTAACGTTAGAAACAAAGATTAGCGTAAACTGCTTTGACTGTTAATAACAATTAAGTTTATTAAGGTTTTTCACTAAGTTTAGTGGAGTGACATGTTTATCGATTCATGGGCTATAAATTAATTATACACAAACATATTGCTTTTATACAAAATATAAGGTAAATAAAATGGTTGCGAATGCTCTAGGCAGGGCTGTTAAGATATTAAAATTAAAGCTGATTGGCTTTATTGTACCTATTGCTAAATGCGTAAAGCAGCTTCGACCGTCATTTTTTATGTCGTCGTCATTCATGAATGGATTGTGCCAAAACAATTCTGGATGCGGCATTATAATAGATACGCAACTGATCATTAAACTGTACCCTCTATGAGTCTATATAAACATGAATCCTAATTTCGAACGTTCGTCGGTCCACACTGAGTGATTTGGAGAAGCCCGCCGCCTCACTACAGTTATCAGTCACTGCTTACATCACGGTCATTTCATGGTATAAAGTTAACGAATACATGGTATAATTTATGAATCATAGTGTCATCGGAGTACATACGTATATTGTAGGTCGTGAATACAATAGCTGTGCCATTGTGCCTCCTCGCTTAGACTTTAGCGTTTAGCTAATTAGCACCGTTACCGAAATTTTCAACGAGAATTCTTGATCATAAAATAATAGTGATTTACCTACACGATAATAAACGGTCATCACAATAACGATATCATAATTTATCGGTTAGTGTATAAGTAGAATTTAGCGATACAGTGATTTGTGATATTACAAGATACTTATCGAGTGTTAGTACAACGTCCTTTAATTTCAACGTTTTTATAGTAATTAACTTTAGTAACACGAATGAACACCAAAATAGTAACCATAAATACTAATAATTATGTACTTATAGTTAAGATGTAATATAGACAAGGTATGATATAATAGATCAAAACTTGAAAGGAGGAGACTTTAGCAAGAGATTCTTCTATTTAATTAGATAAAGTAGGATACATGCTGAATTTGAGATTGCCTACGGCTATATGCGCATCATCACATAGCAGAAGACATTGGTTTCAAGCGCGATACAATTAGTTAATAGAGAACGAATGGCCTGAGATGTAAACTGTTTGACCTACCTCGAAGCTGAGAAATCAAACGCAAGGAGACAATTTAGGTATAAGGGAACATTATGAAATATTATTTGCAATTCAAATAACGTAGGTACATTCTTAGAAGTGACTATATTTTTCAAATTTAATGTGGAATACCTAATCTAATAAAAAGTGAGCTTCCGAAAGTTGAATGCCTAATTCATTATCACGGCTACGTAAGAAAAACAATAAATAATTAACTGCAATAATACCTATATTATATCAAGTCTTATTTAATAAATAATCCATGTACCTACACTTATTAAGGTGTCACTGACTCTGGCAGGGCCACCATCAGCGATTTTAATTTTGATAACACAAAAAATTTGTCGATAATTAGTCAATATTTGTCGCCAAATATCAGAATTTGTTGGTCCCTGGTTCAAAAGATATAAGGGTTTATAGGTGGCCGATCTGGAGTCTCCCCAGCAGGGCCACATTTATGCGAAGATTGAAGATTGCTGTTTTCTCCCATATTTTGTCGGAATCAGTCGCCAAGTCACAGATTTAATCGGGTCTTAATTTAGGAGATAATGAGTTCAATTAGTAAGGTACCTATAGTCCAAGAGCTAGATCGAAGAGTAACGGGTGGCCCTACTGGGGAGTCTCCAGATCGGCCACCTATAAAATTTTATATCTTTTGAACCAGTGACCGACAAATTCTGATATTTGGTGACTCGACTAATAGTAATAAAAAAAAATAAAAAAAATAATTAGCGACAAATTTTTGTGTTATCAAAATTAAATTCCCTGATGGTGGCCCTGCCAGTCTGTGACACCTTATTAAGACGTCTTAGAACACACATAAAATGATGTGCAAAGTACTTAGTTATAATAACTACAAAATATTTTTTCTATTATTCTCTTACATGTAATGTGTAAATTGATTACGCTGAAGGAGTAAAACCCCGATAAAATGAATAGGTATTGTAAATAAATGAATTTTGATAGAATTAAATTCAGTGAAGAGATGTCATAGTTACATTAAAACACGTATCGTCGAATATTTTAAATTAACTTAATGTTACTTTGTGTATAAAGATTGTATTGTCGATAAACTGTTGTGATTGTTATAATATATTTGAAGTTGCATTTTCATTATTATAAGTAGAAGTATATTTTCCATAGTGCTGCCAAAGATATTTAATAATATATCTAGATGTAGTAACGTTGTTTACATAACAGAATATTTTGAGGTTGTTCGTGAATTTATGGATTGTATTTTGATGTGGTCGACGAATGTAATAACACTGTGTACGTGATTTATTACATCACTAAATAAAAAGAGAATTCATACGAGAATTTTTGTTTCATTACGGCCCCCAGTCTTACTTGTAGCTATGGTTAGTGTGAATGTTTTAAATAAAACGATCTACTCCTATATATTACGTATTTATTTATATTTATTCAAAGGTACAATATATTACATCGTCTGAACTCCCTTCCTCTCCCAACACTCGTCGCAAGTCCATCGTAATGACTAAGCAAAAGATGTGTATGCTAGTGGGCCGTAGCCCTACACAAAATACAAAATTAAGCATAATCTTATGACCTAAAGTACTAAATTTAACGCGAAAGTCAATACTGTAGTGGAGGAAATAATACAAATTTATTTAAACATCGCATGCTGATTAAATAAAGATTATGCATGTGTCATAAATAACGCGTCATTTAGTAACGTAACCTGATACTATATATTTTGCTCGTAACACAATAATAACTAAACAAAATATTTACATAACCTAAAAAAAAGCTAACTGATAAGCGGTATAGTATAGTGTTGAATATGAGTCATATGAAGATATTAAAACAAGAGTAACTTTATAGCATGTATTGAAGTCGATCAAAGAATCTTATGCAAGTTTGACAATAAAATGAATAAAGATTGATTATAAATACTACTTCGTTCCTTGCGTTCCACAATTTCTGTTGGAGAGAGATCCTTACATCATTCCCTTACTCGTTACTATAAAGAAACGCTAACAACTAGCTAGAGCTAGATTCTATTTCACAACTGAACTATGAGCATATTTTAATATCACTAAGCACAATATAACTTTGTACAGTTATAACAAACGCTGTGCGAATCAAATCGACAGGTGTACGAATGCACCGGTTAGTCCGAAGTCGAATTACACTTTGTAATGATATACAAGTAAAAAATATGTCTTATCTAATTCACAGTTTTGAATGGTGTATTACCTAATGCGAACTTTTAAAATAGCTACGGTATTCTCTCTCTACTTTTAAATATAACAGAAAAAAAAACGGTAAACATACTTCTCAAATATTATTATTTTGTAACTATCTTTGGCCGCGGCATAGTCATGGTCTATCCGCGTGCCTAATTTCATGCAAATCTGTTCAGCCGACAAGGCGTGAAAAGGCAACAGACAGACAGGTTTACTTTCGCATTTATAACATTAATTAGTATAGATTTTATTATGCTATATTTATCAGTAAAGATAAAGATTTAGTGCCTATGTTAAATACCCAGATATTGAGCTGAATCGATAACGTTTCTGATTGAGTCGTCTATCTAGTGTTACTCAACATATAATATAATAAATACAGTAAATCATGACACATTCGTCTTTAATTAAAGTATACCATTATTATAAGCTATTTGGCATCTTTATGGACGTAAATGTCTACTCATAAGCTGTAATATTGTTTGTGCTAAATCCAACGCTGCTAGCAGCTAAACAGTTTGAAACACCAAAAATAATAAATAATCATATAAAATATGTATGTTTTACAAAATCCTTTAGAAACACAGAATTATAAAATTAGGCCTCACTTATCATAATAAATGCTTTGTCATGGAAAAGTCTTATAAATAAAATACATATAAAATTAATCTCATACAATGTAGACTCATGGTAAATTTTGTATTAACTTCCTCAACGCATGTCAGTTACAAAGTTATAAGATCCTGTAGTCTTCATTAGTCGTTGTTTCATTATGCTAAGCCCATAGAACTATAACTTACTAATTAGTTAAGTGCGCCGTGTGCGGACTATGGTCCTTACTATATAACTATTCCAGTTGCGACACTCTTAAAAGACCAATCTGCAAATGACGTAAAAAATCTCAATACGTGACGTAAAATTACAAGAGTACAGTAAATTACAATATTTTTGGCAAACATCAAAACATTTTCAAGTGAGGTTTAGTGGCTCACCCTTTTACATATTTGCGTTAGTTTTGTGTTTTATTAGATTACCAATAATTTTGAACCAACTATATTAGAATTAAAAAAAGATATGTAATAACCCATATAAACAGAACAGTCACCAAAAGAGTGATTTAGTCACAGAGAAACATCAACATACAAAATACAAGTTTGAAGTAGAGTAATAAGTGAGACAAACTTATTGTGAACACACATAGCTGGACAGAAGACATAAAGCAATTTTTACTTGACAAATACTTGTGTTTACGACAGTACAGTTACTCGTCACAACACTGAAAATGGCACTATATAACCCAGAATTAGGTTGACAAATAAAAAAGTAACAAATCTCCAGAATTCAAATACAATCAATCATGAATTCCATTTCTCAAACAATTTCTATCACGCTATGTACAGTCAGTTCCAATAAACTAAGGGCTTGTCAATTCTAGCTAACTGAAGAATTTAAGTATCTATTTTACAAGGAGAATAGAGTTAAAATACGTAAAGTATTCTATTATTATGTTCGAAGAGTCACAGTAACCATAGACATAATTAATTTTATCGAGTATGTTTTGTTATTGAACAGGAGCCCGCCAGAATGCGGCCGGAATCTCATTTAGCATAAGGGTTATGCTATAGAAAATCATCGATCGAAGCTACTCGGGTAATTCGGTATTGACGAATAATAAAAGGCAGAACGCCAAGGCTTATTTCGTTATTTTAAAATTTTAAACACGATATTAGGAATCAAACTTCTATTTGTACTCGGACCTCGTTTCGATACCAAAATGTGAGCACTATGACCGAGGGAACCGACACTCGATCGATGATAGGCGCATGCGCCGCGAGGTTAGTTACGCGTGAGTAACGGTGGGTGCGAGGCCGATGAGACTGTGGTCGAGTTTAAAACAAACCTTTCTTTTTCTTGTCCTTCTTATCCTTGCCGTCGACAGTCCTGGAACATGAAGTCAGAGGTTAGATACTTCATTACAAAAAAGAGATCCAATCAAGCATGATAATTATTATTCCTCTTCTTGTTGTATCAGAGTTTCGTACATACGTCATATTCATGAATGTAAAAGCGGCGCAGCCCGAACAGCTTATGTACTTCAATGCCTTAGCACATCACTATAGCGTACACGCATCACTAGTCTCCTGTCTATACTAAGACATTTCACCAGCCGCTTGCTACACAAGCCAGTGAGCGAGTGCTTGTCCAGAACCCTCTGGACTCTTACTATAGTCTGACTTTTAATTAGCTGCAGTAAACTGACAGCTTATGTGTTACTTAAATGACTGAAATTGGCGTCATTTTGTTTTTTCGCGGCCATCAACCAAATCTTGTTTTTTTAGTACAGAATAGTGTAACAAACGTAACTTATTTACTTTTTACATGCATATCTCTAAACTCAGTCCGAAATGAGTTATTATGAAGTGTCATTTTACTGCAGCTTAAAAGTCGGACTATATGTGTCCCGATCTAGGGTGAGCTCATCATTATTCTAGGTGCGAGTCATCCTAGCAAAATATGGTCTCTTATCGAGATTTTGATTTGACAAATAAATAACAATTAGTGCCTCATTTCGTGTAAACGTGCCCGATAAAAGCCAATGACCAAAACTGGTGCATTCATTTTTCAGCGGCCTTAAAAGAAACATTTAGTGGAAACTAACAGAACAACAAAAACTTTTTATGGCGGTAAAGCTGAATAATCAGTCTGAGCCAAGTTAACAAAACTTTTTATGGCGGTAAAGCTGAATAATCAGTCCGAGCCAAGTTAACAAAACTTTTTATGGCGGTAAAGCTGAATAATCAGTCCGAGCCAAGTTAACAAAACTTTTTATGGCGGTAAAGCTAAATAATCAGCCCGAGCCAAATTAACAAAAAAAAATATGGCGGTAAAGCTAAATAATCACTCCGAGCCAAGTTAATGGGACGTCACTGCATAATCACTATGGGTAGTAGAGCAAAGTAGTCAAAGTCGAGGTCATGGTGGCTTCTGCCTAAGACGCGTATCAAGGATTGTGTTATGTTAAAGAAGCTTTTGGCCAGACAAATTGTAAAAACGAACAACGTATGCTTCATTAACACAACACGAGCTATGTTGAGGCGAAGAAGGAAATTCGCTCTGTCTGTACGTAATAGCTTAATTGTATTTTCTATGCCCTAAGCTAGCAGGACCTCTAAATTTTTTTTAAGCAAACCATAAGATCTGCAATAAAAAAACCAAGACTCCACAGGTTGATGGCGAGATACCAAGTAGAAAAAAAAAGCAGTACGTACTCCTTGCTGTTGGCCTCGAGCGAGCGGCGGCGCAGGTCGTCGAGCGACAGTCCGGTCTCGCGCTCCCAGGCGGCGCGCTCGGCGTGCAGCGCGCGCGTGCGCTCGTCCAGCTCGCGCGCCTGCGCCTCCAGCGCGCGCCGAGTAGCTTCGTGCCGCCGCGCGAGCTCCGCTTCGGATTCCTTCAGCTTAGCGCGCTTCTCACGGACCTTCATCTCGAACACCTGAAGATTAAACATGTAATATTGTTAGGCATGGTATACACTTATAAATCGAACTGTAATGCAAATTACATCCCAAGTTATATAGCGGAGCAAATAGTGATATTTTGTAAATGTGCTTGCTTATAGCAAGAGAATGCAAATTACGAGAAATGCATACAAGATGACCAATCGCGCACCTTCATATTGTACCATCGATGGTTGAGTTAGAAGACTACAAATGAATATTAAATATTGCTTTCCTATGCATCAGAATTTGAAAAATCTAATAGGCTTACCTATTAAATCGAAATATTTTTCGTGCGAACTCGAATTACTTTTTTTGACACAGTGCACCTCGATGCAGGTAAACGCGCCGAACATGTGTATGCTCGCTAGTTGTCGCTAAGGACACTTCCAATTTATTTACGTGATTACAATGGGCCATGGTTATCCGCTTAGAAATGTGCTTAGAATTCTTAAAGAGGAAATCCCGTTTAAGCTTGTACATTAAACTGTTTCTCATAGTTTGTTACTCGTAGTACGAACACAAACTTTGAGAATCAATCGCTTCTCTTAGAACTATGAGTTCAACATCAGATCAACTGAATAATAAAAATCAATACCTCGCTGATGCTAAAGCCAAGAATATACTTACTGTTTTTTTTTTGTTGTGAAATCTTTTTTTTGATCAATAGAGTACTAACCTGTTCCATTTCGCTTTCCATTTTCTTCATCTTAAGATCATGTTCTCGCTTTTCTTCCTCCATTTGAGCCAAAGGATTCCTGGGAACAAATAATGCCATTTTAAACTATCTAAATGACCGCTGAGAACATAATGGGAAGAATAAGAAAATGATTTAAAAAAAAAAAACAAATAAGTAGATCATTTTAAAATAAAAAGAAGTATCTTAAAAAATACATGCAAAAACTAGTTGAGTGCAATTAGCTTAAAAAAGTGGAGCGAAGTTTGTAATGGACGGATTTGAATGGAACATTTTTATATGAGTTCCTAGAGGCGAGTCTTCTCTTCATAATAGTGTTCGTTTCTATTGATTCGACTCAAAAGTGTGGCACAAATCAAACTGATTGTTTTTTTTAAATTATTCATAATCTTCCAAAGATTAAGCTATTCATAATCTTCCTGTCCATGTTACTTTTGGTCGGCGTGACATGTTTTCTTCATCCATTCTCCCCTGTCAATCGTCACGCTATCAATCACTCCCTTCTCTTTCATATTATTCCTCACACAATCCATACATCTTTTTTTGGTCTCCCTTTCCCTCTCATCATCAACAATGAGGTCGCTCCGCGAAGCTTGTGAAGCTCCCAGAAAGCTTCTCTGCTTATGAGGAAGAAAGGAAGTCCCATCATCATCACCCTCTCATCATCCACCATCAACATTTACATAACACTCTTTAATTCATTCTCAAATTTTAAGTTACTCAGAAAACTAATGGAATAAAATAAAATGTCGTCCCTTTGTTAACCTTTTTCTCGTCACCTCTAGGTACTCAACAAAAAAGTGCCATGAAAATACGACGACTATAAACTTCGTTTCACTTTTTAAATATTTCTTTGGTCTACTTGCATTCGACTAAACGGTCCAACAAGAAAAGGGGCTGCGCCCAAAAGTATACTATAATTTCTTTCCTTTCACGGATATAATGAGGAATATGTATTAACATATTCATATCATGTCTAATGATAATATATCACATCAATAGGTACTTTTAAAGACAAAGGAGGGTAAAGCGCTATGTGAAATGTAGGACACAGTTGACAAGTCACGTTTAAACGACGGCCAATCCGCCTAGTCCAATTTATCAATTGGGTTTAGTTACAGAGCAATTTCTTCGTTTCTAGAATCAGGATGAAATTATTTCACATTCCAGACGATTATACACATTGAGTTATATCCGCTGTGGTAAGTTGGTATGATACAAAGCTGACAAAATGAAAGCAAAAACATGCATGTCACCAAAACCCAATATCTACATTCATACATACATAATAATATACTACTAGTTTAAATATTAAAAAACCGCTTGTAAGCGTAAACTTTATCTTAATGAAACCTTCACTAGTTTTATAAGAAAGGTACAATAGGACTGACGTAACTTGGCGGGCCTGAACTTTGCGCAGAAGGCTGCGCAGTAAGATTTTTTAGGAACCAAATGGTGACATGAGGCGAGTGCAAGTGAGAGAACATGCGCGAAAGTTCTTAGTGCCTATGTTCAGGCCCGCCAAGATACGTCGGTGGTATTGTAGGACAGGAGGCAAGTGTTCTATCAAAGTTTAAGCTTCCAGGCTCAAGAGAACAAAGCATAGGACCAAGGAAAAATCAATCAGTTCTATGATATCTCAAAAACATTTCCAACGAAATATCGCCTTTGAAATTTTTAAATAATTTCAAAGCTTTAGTATCAAAAACTGAATGTTCATATATGGGGACACATGGCCAAAACATATAACACCGTGCTTTGTGTACAAGCTGCAGTTATGAAAATACGTCGGACGTGACGGGACTTACCAAACGGTCATGAAACTGTTCATCAATCCTTGCGGGCACAAACTGAACCAACACAACCAGAGTTAACGACACGCAGCTGTGCCCCGCAAACACTTCACAGTGGCATCAGTAACAAACACAACAATTACACAAAGCAGCCAAAATGCGACATTAAACAAATAGGTGTAAATATTGCATCAAATTGTCGTTCCAAACGCATACGCATTGATGTGCTGTATTCTTTAAGGGGCAAAAAAGACAAGAGACTTTTTAGATGCCGTGTGATGTAAGCTTTCGTTACGGTCTAAAGACGGTTTACAAGACATTCATGTACCTATTACACATATTAATGCTGAGAAATCAGTATGCAGCCGAGTGTAACACACGCAAATCGGTTGCAGTCATCATTATTTGAACACAACGAATATAATGAGGAATAAATTGTTATTGATGCCACTGTGTAAGCGCGTGAACTGCAAGTTATTATGATATATGATACTTTCATGGTTATTTTTCTAAATAATCCATGAAACAATGATTATGATAGAAATTAACATTGAAGTATATGTTACACTAGAACCGCAAATCCGAACACTGATGATGTTCTACGCGCGAGACGGTGGGCTTCTGTTATCTTATCATACAGTAAAAAATAATTCTCACGCTGCCACCATTTCTACCTGTTGGGTGCGACGAGATGATGAAATACATATTTTTTAGTTCAAATCACACTAATATTATAAAGGCGAAAGTTTGTGAGTGTGTTTGTGTGTTTATATGTTTGTGACTTCTTCACGCTCAAACGGCTGGACCAATTTTGATAAAATTTGGTGTGGAGGTAGCCGACAACCTGGATTAACATATAGGCGACTTTTTATCCCGATATCCCCACGGGATCGAAACTTATGCGGGTGAAACCGCTGGGCGAAGCTAGTAATTTATATTTTAATACAGTAGCGATATGGTTTTGAGCTTTGTATAGGAATACCTCATCTATACCTACCCTTATCCGAGGGCATAGAAATCTGCCCCGGCAATTTTGAGAAAAAAGTACTTTTAGATACAGGATGGATACTTAGGCGGGTAGTAAGGCCAGGTATTTCAACCGTGGCAGCTACAGGAATATGTTCTTAGGAGACTGTCCTAAACTTTTCGAGTAATTTCTAAAAGCATTGCATTCAGAGAATTGAAAAAAATACAGTCAGCAAGACAATGGGTAATTTACAAAAAAAAACTTATTTGATAACAATCAACAGTGCTTCTCACAAGAAACAAAAACTCTAGCGGATCAACAGAGTTTAAAGTACTACAATTGTCAACATTGCAAAAAACTTTTCTCATACAATTCATTGCGTAGTAATCTATCATTAGTTCATTACATCCACTTCTTCACTATCATTAGATATTTATAAGATTTATATAATATCTAGTTTAACATGATCATAAAAAAGTAAGATGTAGTCTCATATCCCATGAAAGGAGAATGCCGTCAAATATAGGGCACGCTGTACCAACCTAACGTAACCTAACCAAACCTAGTGTATTTGGAGTAGAATTTAATACCCTTCCTATATTGCTAACTATTTTTTACATGGATTCCCGCAATTCGTATTTATTTGCCATTTATCTACATAATACTTTGAGGTTACGTTCGAGAAAATGACGAATGAACGATGACGATGAATGATGGAGGCATCGCTAAGGACTACGTTATGGAAAAGCACCTGAACGTTTCCGTTAATAGGGATTTTAGTAATATTTAAATAGTTCAGATGAAACCAATATTTAAAGTAACGTCATCCGTGACGGCGCAACAGAACAAAAATGCAATACGTCACGTGACCGTGACGTCGTCGTGATTGTGACGTATTGCATTTTTGTCAATATTGTGAAATGTGTGAAATGCCTATTTTCTTGCTGACTGTAAAGTTTTTCAAAATCTGTAAACGCAGTTAGCAGTTAATTAAAAAGCTATTTCCTGCAGCTACAGCGGTAATCCACCACCACCGTCCGAATATGCATGCAATGCATGTATATTTTAAAATAGTGATGGTTAATAAAAACGTATAACACGATATGCGTACAAAACGTACAGCGCTTCTTGTATCGACTGTGACTGCATCGCAAATTGCACTTGCGCGCTCAAGGTCAATTTAGTGTGTGACAATAATTATAGTGACAATGGACTTGCCAATGGCATTTTAATTTTGCGTATTTATGCTATATAATTTTGCAATCTACATTATGTCATAATGAAGTTTTTTTTGTGCCATTACTTTAAAGGTAGGTACGGTAAGTGTATAAACACTTACACACGAGTTCAATAATTAGATACTGTTTTAAGTTCGTAATGCAATAAAATGCGCTTTGTACCTGCACAAGTATCGAAATGAATGTCACGTAGGTGCGGATCCGGCACCACAGTTGAGTGGATCAAGAACACTGTTTGGAAGTGCAGTTGTAGTGTAACATATACTTTAATGATTAACAAGTAATATTTCATTTCTGCATGCCCAAGCACAGAACGTTCAATGAAAGAATATCAATGCAGAGCTATTTAATAAATTATAAAATATTAAAAATAAAATAAAACTCTGTAGCACACAACTGCGACAGTATAGAAGAATGTTGAAGGTGACCAGACATGCAGCAATGAAGAAACAATCAAATAAATCACTCAAAGAACGTTTCAATTGTTAGTAAAATGTTATAATAGTCCATGGAATTCCAAAAATAAGTCTGGTCACCTTAAATACGGTGACGTTAAATAGACGTTCCAGCAACCCTGTCTACTTAGGTTGTTAAGTCTAATCATGCCTGTTTCAAAATATTATTGGAAAGATCTACTGAGACCAGAGAAACAGGTAAAATTTGGTTCAAAAAGTTAGTTTGTTAGCACAATTTTAATGAGTTTATGACATGAAGAGCGGAATGAGGCGACAGGTTAGCAACATTCGTCTTACTTGTTGGAGTTGATCCTGTGCGGCTTGCCGTCGTGCGAGAGGCCGGCCAGCTTGCGGCAGCGGTAGTTCTCGTAGTGTACCGAGCTTGTCACGTCCTTCAGGTCCTGAAGATGCGTCCTTATTACCATATTGCGCAGCGCCAAGAAGTCGCAGTGTTCCAGGTTCTCAACTTTAAACAAACAGGCAAAATATTTATGTTTCTGTGCAGTTTCAAGTCAGAATGTGTAAATGAGCTGTAGGTCAAAATAATTAGTGTGGAGACTAACTACGAAAAACTGGATGAAACGAAAAAATAATGGTGCACATTAGCCATGAAACGAAAGAGTTGGAAGCCATGGGGGGGAGGCTTTTGTCCAGCAGCGGGAAGAGAGAGAGAGATACGAACTGCATCGATTAGCATCATAAAAATAACGTGAGAATTGACGAATTTCTAGCTGACTCTGTACCATTTTTTTTTTAATATACGAATGCAGTTAGCAATTACTAAAAAAAAATGATTCTCCTAAGACCGTGTTACTGTAGCTGCACTGCAACGATTTAGGTACCTACCTGCCCTTACTGATCAATCTCAAAAAAATATTCAGTATAATGCTAATCGGGTAACTTTGCTTGCGCGATGCAGGATTTACGTAACGTCAAGTATGATGCATAGTTCGCATGTGGCGTTGTTGAAGCCTCTACAACAGTACCGATGTAAGCGAGTCAGTTATGACAGTAATTCATAAAGTGACACATTGTTAGTTGTGTTGTGACGTACCCTCGGCGATGCCCCAGGGGTACTTGCGGCCGCGCACGCGCCGCGTGTCGCTCTCGATGACGGTGTTGGCGCCCACCACGGCGAAGGGCACGCGCGTGCGCAGCGAGCGCGCCGCCTCCGCCACCTCGCCCTCCTCGCCCGTGCTCTCCGGGAAGTCGTAGATCTTGATCTTGTGCTGACTTATCTCTTTCATTATCTGTAGTACGAGTGGTAAGTATAGAACTCATTATCATCACGAGGATTATAAAAAATATTTCACTGTTTGCGTCCTCGCCTTTTCATTAATATCCGTCGTTGTTGTGGTCCGCCATCGCCTCGTCGTTTATGAGCATAATATATTGCTCGCAGGTGATGTTTAGATTTGAGAAACGAGACTGACGGAACTCAAACAAGTCCGTTTCGTCCCACTAACCTGTTCTTTGAAATCTTTGCATTCTTCCGGGGTCATGGTGTCGGCCTTGGCAATGACCGGTATGATGTTGACCTTGTCGCCGAGCCGCTGCATGAACTCGACGTCGAGCGGCTTGAGCCCGTGGCCGCTGGGAGCGATGAAGTACAGGCAGCAGTGCACGCGCGTGTCTGGCGGCGCCGCCTTGCGCGTCACACGGGACTCTGCGTTCAGGAACTCTTCATACTTCGACTCAACGAAGTCGATGATAGGTTGCCAACTATAATGACAAAATGGAGTCTCATTAATATTAATGAAAGTCAAGAATGAAGAAATATTATCGCTAATAGCGAAATCAATCTAAACGATCATTATTATTTGTTTAGTGTACGTCATCGAACAATTTTCGCGTGTTGGGTAATTTACGTCAATATTATTGCACGCAGAGTAATCGAAAGGATGTTTTGAATCACGCACCAATTGCTGTTGTCGACTGCATCGCCGAAGCCCGGTGTGTCGACGATCGTTAGCGTGAGATTGACTCCGTTCTCTTTGAGGATCACCACGCTGGTCTCCACGCCCACCGTCTTCTTGACGCGTAGCGAGGGGCCCGGGTGCTTGTCCCGGTCGTAAACGTCCGTCAGAAACAATGAGTTTATTAACGTTGACTTGCCCAAACCAGTTTCACCTAAAAATAAAACGTGTTGAACATTAACAATCTTAATTTCCAAGAAGGCTGCATATTAACGGAGTGACTAATGTGCACATTCCAAAATTTTAATCATAACTTTAACTACATTCGGTGAGGGTATTTCATTTAGGGAATTTGTGGGAGACCTTTGCACAGCAGCAAGACATTACAGAATACCAAAAGAAAACCGAGAGCAAAATACTGGATTATTATTGTAATGAACTATGACTTACCAACTACCATTAGCGTGAATTCGAATCCTTTTTTCACTGCCTTTCTGTATACTTGGTTTGGTAGATTTGCAAATCCGACATATCCATCTAATTCTTTGGTTTTTGGCTTTTCTAATTTAGGTAATTCTGGTTTTGGCGCGACTGGTGGATGGTCAGGTTTCTGAAAATTAACAGAAAGCATTGTGTAGTTACAAATCGTGCCTTCTTCTCTAGGGCAAAAATGACCAACTTCCATACAAACTTTCGTTCCCTTTAGTGGATGAATTTTCAAAAATAATTCCTTTCGTTATAATTATGACGAACTCTTGTGCCACATTTCATGCTTCTAGACCCAGCGGTTTAGGCTGTCCGTTGTCTGTCAGTGAATGGCTGAATTTAATCATTTGATTAAGTAGAAGATATGGCATAGATTTAATCATAACATATCCTCCAACGAATAAAAACACTGTTATTACTATGAGTGCCCGCATAAAACGAAAACTGTTATGAGATGCTGATCGTCGCGTCGGTGATTGTTTGCAATTTATTACTAGCGTGGCGAAATAGGCAAGTACTTACTTCTTTATAATGTCCACGTAAGCACATGATAGAAAACTAGGATGGGTATATTTTAAAGAAGCTAGCTTTTAGCTTGTGAATTAACGATCACCCACAACTTAACTATGAATGAATATTAAAGTGGAACATCCACACGGCAGACTACTAATAATAATTGAGCATCGCCAAAGCAAGGTAGTAAACTAAACAGTTGACATAGAACGGTTTATAAGGCAGGAAAAGGAAACATTAACGCGTGCTCAGTGCTCACCGTTCAGCTCATCGAGTTTGCCAAATGTTTATTCAAGTGCGCGGGTCGTTGGCGGTGACTTAAGGTGTCGTCATTCATTGTCTTGACGCTTTTCTACTGGTAGCCACTGTTGATTCTGGTTTTCAAGAGTTGCAGTGGTTGGAAATACTGTAGCGGGCTTCTCCCATTCTTACCTTGATAATGTTTTCTGTACTCCTGAGCGGGGCCTGGCCGCCGGGAGGCGCGGTGGTGGGCACGGGGGGTGCGGGTGTCGGAGGCGGCGCCGAGCTGGGAGGCTTGCTCGTGTCCACGGACACGCTGTTGCTGAGCTTGTTGAGGGTCCCGTTGGACTCGTGGTGGTTGTTCTCGAGCTGGTCGGGTAGCGTGGCGGCACGCTTGGCCAGCGCATCCTTCAGCGCGGAAGGCGGTGCCGGCGGCGCTCCAGCCGGCGGGCCCGTCGCGCTCACACTGCCGCCACTCGTAGAGTCCGACTTGAAGAACAATTCGCGTTTACTTTGTAACTGGAAACAAACAGAATTGTCGATAAGTATTATGTATTACTTAAAGGTTAGGCATTAGGTACAAAGGGACGTAAGCATGCATGACAGAATGTCTAGTAACAGTGCAATAGAATCAATCGATAGGATGAAATAAATTCCATTCGAAGCGTAATAGTTCATAGAATACTGGTAAGTACAGTAATGTTTCATAAAATAATAATGGCTCCTATTTAATTCCCATATCTATATTAGGTAAATATGTGTATTAAGCTACTGGCGTGACATCAGAATAGTAGCACAGAATAACTAATAGTTCTAACTTATTTTCCTGTATACGAACATTACGAACGCAGGATTCCCATCAAATACACCTCTCACTAACGAGATTCCTGCTGAGCTGCGTAGTCATAAATTTACCGTCGAATAATGAAGACAGTTGTATGTATCCCAATATCGTCGCTGTAAATACAGACAAGTCAAGTATAGCTGACCGAGTCGGTCTAGCCGGCTCCATACGAGTCAGATGACTCACCGATTTCAAGGTAACGTTACTGGACAATGTAGTAAAATATACCTATAAGGTATAATTAACTAAGTATAGTAGCATACCTCGGATGAACTGCACAGGCATGTATAGTAAACAGAAAAGCGGGCCGTACCAAATGAACAATGGTCTCAACATTATGATACTTTCCCCGATGCCAATATTTGCAATGACAAAGAAAATTAAAAAGTGCAATAACGAGTTAATTTCACTGTTTAAAACAAATATTTGCATGAACCGCACACGCATCGAGTAAACCTCGTTACCAATAACTAGTACCTAATTACGTAGGTGCGAAGAACGAAAGCTGTGACTCACACAGTGCATGTTACTTGAGACTTCACTGCAATACACAAAACGATCCCTTAACGAATTTCAAACGGCAAGAAATCAATCGACCATAAAATCAAAAATCTCCTAATAAAGTTATTTTCATTGAAAACTGAATGTAAAATAAAAGAAAAGATCTGTTAACTTATAAGTTTATAACTTATAACAAGCTGCTGCACATTAGATACCAATGATTATTTCTGGAATTCCAAACCACACAATATGTGAACTAGATCATAAAACAACTGATCTAAGACTCGATAGATTGCAGCAAGAGCAAGCGAACAAACACGCGTGATAATAATATTTTTATGTTATACGAACATACGCTTCCCATTTAATATTTATAAATAATATACCCGCATGGACGTTTAGGCATATGCAAAACGAACAAGAAAGTGGATATGCAAACACGTATGCCGTTTCGCGAAGTGCGACGACCGTAATGCGTCTGTGACGGTTGATTCTAATAATACCTAACAACAAACCAAGTTCCAGGCTAAACCCTAACAATATCCCAGTTAACCTTAAACTTACAGCGATATCTGCGAAGAAGTTTCTTTCATTTACCAGTCTCAGGTTCCTCCGACATTTGCAAAAACACAGACTTTTTAAAATACTTAAATAATGTTGAATTTTTATAACCATTTTCGTCGGCACTGTAACCCAGATTGGAGAATATAGAGATGTCTCCGACACCTGGCGGTTACAGTCTTGCAGCAGTTGCAGCATCGAAACACGGCGCATCACGCATATCACCATTTCACATGACAGCACACAAAAACTAGCCCATTATTGTCATCAATGCAAGATGAAATTCACTTTACAAAATCAGTCATCCTCGATGAATCAAGTACATGATGACGGAATGCCAATGGCCCACTGAATGCCTTGTACGCTTCGCTTCAGCACTCCATCCGGCGAGTGTTTACCACAGCACGACATTGTACTGTAATGTAAATAATCAAACGGACCAAACATCGCAAGGAATTTATTTGTTTGTTTGTAAAGCAAGCACGTATAAACAACCATATTATCGAACACTTAAACAAGAGTTCTACTACAATGAGAAATCATTCAATTTCGACACCGCTACACGGTTTACATGAATCAGTACTTACATCGTCACTGACTTTTTCACTACTTAATAATTTCTTGTTCTTGCATTTCCTTAAACTTAACCTTTTCTTAATCGTGTTAAACATTTTACTGATACACTAAATAATAATAATACTATTATCGATATCGATCAATATCAGGTAGAAGCACCGTCACACTTATCAACTGATAGACTTTGTAAATGAGAACTTGATAATGTACACGGTTGTAATAATATTCCATATTATTACTTTGCTAATACACAACACTATTCAATGCCAATAGGGATAAATTATATCACTTATCCATATGGAAGCTAAGCAATAAGCCAGCACACGCTGTACGGTCGTCGTTTACTCAACTGAGTACAATTTATAATACAATATTTTATCGTTTGTGCGAGGCAGTTTCGCTGACACACTGTAGCTGAAAACGTCGCTGACTAATATTAACTACAGATTAGGTTATTGTTTAACCGTAGCTAAGCCGCATGCGTAATTAGTGGTACTTGTCATCTAATATACTTGACTAACTCATTCAACAGTTTAAAATCCGGTCTATTCACGGATATTTTACAGAATATAATGTACCATTAAGTAGAGATGACAGTAAAACATAATTATGGGCCCACCCTTTTATTTTAATAGAGCAACAATTGAAATAAGTACTAAATAGTAAGCTATAGAGGCAGTAATTACACGAGTGATTGGATAGCGACAATGCCATATTGTCCTTTGGTCGAACTCGAAACGTCAGACTTCAATAACCAAAATTCTGATAAGTGAGAGTACAAAAGATAATTCATTTGTGACCATCCTTATTACGTTATCTTAATTAAACGTAACTGTTTAACATCCAGCAATAATTTTCCATTCGTTGTAATAATTTTAATCTTTGTGTGCTAAGCATGCTACACTGACATGCTTAGCGCTCCTATGTTTCTTGGTGATAACATAGAAATGTTATCACCAAGAAACATAGGAACGGTATCTTAAGAATCGCGCGTAGAATAACAATCAGTTTCATCTGGCAGCTCGACAACGAAGGAGGCATACGTTCTCGGCCGATTAAAAAAATGTCTCCCTCTCAAGACACTTCCTGTATAATTGCAATGCTTCGCTCGCAGTCGCGGGCGGCGCCACACTACGGAGACATGACTCATTCGCTGAGCAATCACGATGACTCTTCCTGGCTGTATTGTCAGACGGATTACTTTCCTGCTCCCCCCCACCCCCTCTTAACCCCTCTACTACCTCAAGAAATTTCTACAAACTAGAGCAGGCTATCAATAAGAGATCTATATATAGCTGCAGATTTCATTTACTACATTGTTGTATTATTGTTTTATGAGTCATGACTTCAAATCCTGCATTGCTACTAGATGCTTATTGAAGACGTATTGCACATTATGTATAACTGCGTACTAATAATGTCTAGTTCTAAACAAAAGTCTCGGTTCTTTAACCACGGTTGCGGTCATTATGCACAGGTGTGTGCTGCGCTGCTCATTCCTACCCCGCCGGATATTGTCTCGTGCCTGTTCAAACTTCATAAACTCCAGGGCAGGTATATTAACTTGATAATAAACTGGAAATTAACACGCTGTAAATATCGATTGTCATTTAGTGAGATATTGATTCCTATTGAATTACTAACCCGCTACAGTATTGCATACCTACTGTACCGGATTAGTAGCTACTGTTAGGATAGATAATGTTAGCGTTACATGCGTTACATGCTTATCAGTTTGCGTAAATTGAAAATAAAGCAGTATCAGTGGTATATTAAATTAAGTTGGGTATTATAGTTGTTTGTTGTTGTTATTTGATAAATTCATTTAAGAAGGCATTAGTTCATAAGCTAACAGAAAAGTATCAGTTTACCGCATAGAGCGGAGTAGGTTTCTCACAATTAGCAGTTTATGGTCGAGGGGGAAATATTGCAAAAAAAAAAAAAAAAAATGTTCGATATCTCCTTGGAGTCCCCAGGAGATCATTCATCGAACATTTTGATTAGTTTATTTCCGATCTCGAGAAGTCTTTATGAAGCAAATCCCTGACAAGGCCAAAATATGTTTAGTAAGTAAGAAGATAAAATTTTCGAGCTCGATTCAGTTGCTCTTGCATCCAAAATTCTCTTATTCAATCTCAATTTTTTTTTGCATAAGCCGACAAAGTAACTCCTATTTCTGTATGAATGGTTAAAATAATACTTAACCTTTCGGAGGGAGTGTTATCTTTGACAACGCTTCACTCGCTCTTGCATTCTACATTCACCTAATTCTCAAACTTTTCAGACAACATAATGCACTTGGTATGTATGAATGTTCAAAAAAACCTTTTTTTAACAACCTGACGTTTTGCGAATTGGACTTACTGTGTATATACCAAAATTTATTATGTAATTAATTAAATGTGTTATGTACTTTTGTGTGAAGTGAAGGTGTACCTTCCGGTGACGGCCGATAACTAGCTGTACGCACTCACTTTCTTATACATTATGTTTAGTTCGATCGGCCGAGTTCCGGCGACGACGTACGAACATAGCTCGGCCGATTAAGGATTAGGTGTACGCTTCGCGTTACATAAACGTCGTAAAAAGAAATTTTCAGAATAAACCCAGTGAACGGAGTTAGAACAAAGAAACGGCAAATAAAAACCATGAGAACAGAGAACAAAGTCAATAAGTAGGTCTGTGGATAAGAAACCGAGGAGCAATATTACAATGTGCAAGCAAATTGTAGGTTACATACGAGTAATCACGAACGAATTACAATAATAAAGAAAGTCGATTAACACTTATGGATATGGGCGCTATCTCGATCACTTTCATTTTGCACTTTCTGGTGTAATTGAACAGAGAGCCCACAAATTCAGTCAGATGTATTTAGCTACAAAACTAAATAACTTTAGAAGGCTCTTTTTCTGCATGTATTCTTAGTCGCTACTGAATTATTCATGTGAGGTAAAGACGAAGACAAGCCCGACAAGTATCTCCTGATATAAATACTGTCGTGCACGTAGTACCTACTTACTATAACATGGCAAGATATTTATTTCTCACATAGCGTCTGTGGATTAGTGCTAGAGAATCCAGTGTTCTACACTCGTGAGAAACGTGCGGGTCACCAACAGAAACCTTAATTTCTCAGAAACTAAAAATGATAGTTTATTAAAATAAAGAGTATTTAAAGGTAATTAATTACCACTCAAAACGTTAATTAATTAACACATTACTTATTTTCATTACTTTGACGGGGTGGAAACATTGATATTATAGGTTTTTTATATATCAATGGGTGGAAAGGGGTAATTCAGTTCAAGGGGCAGGATTTTACGAAAATGCGTATAAATAATGTTTAAGTATTGACTTTAATCACCAATAATCTCAATATAGGTTAAAATATTAACAAGACTTGACTCTGTGATGCAAATGACAAGAAAACTTTTAGAATGTTAATGACAGGTGCCTTAACAAACCAGATCAATACGAAGACACGTAAAAGCCATCGCGTGAAGCAATTAGGAAGACCTGGTTGACAGCTGCCTTAACCAGATCAATACGAAGACACGTAAAAACCATCGCGTGAAGCAATTAGGAAGACCTGGTTAACTATAATTAATGGGGGAAATGGAGCATCAAGCATCGTGTAACTAAAAGAAAGTCCATTACATACACTAGTGATGATTACAAGCTACGAACATGGTTGTTCTTGTTTGTGAATTTCTTATAAGGTTCATTTTGCTTCGTTTACGTTCACATATAGGTATCTCATACACGCACGCGCCGGTTGAGAGTACTATATGCATCTGACGTTTCTGAAGAACATCATCAATAAGGTCAGTATGGTACCTACGTCCTTCTAGGGTGTCCCACATCTTCCTTGTGAATAGTTTTTTTAGTCGCCTTTCATTTATCCTCTCAACATGACCAGACAGACCATCTAAACATACTTACTCTATTCAATTTGTGGCACTATATCTTCTTTTAAACTGCACCGTCTTATCTTCGTGTCTTATCGCATCATTCCTCAATCCATCATTCATAGTACACCACACATATTACACAAGCAATGCGTTCCCACAGCATTTATTCTACTTTCATGCCTCCTCCGCCACAGCGCCAGCACACCATTGTGGACAGCCAGTCGAGTCTTTTTGTATATCACTATTCACTTTTTTTTTTTTTTTTTTATTTGAAATGGGTTTGCTCTTGACTCTAGTCTAGGTCAGAGTTGACAGAGACAAAGTCGACGATGGAGTGAGCTCACCCAGAAGAAGCCTGTTCACTCTTACTTTGAAGAGATTCGGGTTGTATGAGTTCGGAAACACAGACGCAGGTAAAGAGTTCCACTCTTTTGCTGTGCGCATTATAAAAGACATTTGAAAACGCTTAGTGCGAATTGGTGGAATAGCAACTAGGTAGGGATGGTAACTTGCAGTGCGTCTGGATGTCCGAAGGTAGAAGGGGGCCGGTGGAATGAGGTCGTGGAGTTCTTGGGCACACTCACCGAAGTGAGTGAACTTATTTCTCAAATTAACACTCCTTACCTAATAAGGTATAATGGTTCTCAAACATGGCCTTTGACAATTCAGCAGAGGTCCACGCTCGAGGGGTTTGGCCCCCCAAACTGGAACGGGTTGGGGCCGCCTTCAAGCGGCTCTTGCCCAACCTGAGAGGGACAAACGCCTTCTGCCGGAGGCTTTACGTGGGGGTCGTGCGGTCCATGGCCCTATACGGGGCCCCAGTGTGGGCGCGTTCACTGCGGCGACGAGGCGCCCACTACTTGAACGCGCCCCAGAAGGTGGTAGCCGTAAGACTTATCCGGGGCTACCGCACTATCTCGGGTGAGGCGGCAAGCCTCCTTGCCGGACTGCCGCCATGAGATCTGGAGGCGATAGTCCTCGCGCGTCTGTATGAGTGGCGCGCGGAGGCACTACGCCGGGGGGAAACTCCGCTTCCGCGGCAAATCGCGGCGGAGCGGACGGATCTCCGGCGCGACCTCATTGCGACATGGAAAGAGCGACTGACGCAACCCAGCGCAGGGCAAGCCACGATAGCGGCAATAAGACCCCTCTTTGAGGAGTTTCTAGAGAGGCGCCACGGCGGCGGCGCCCTCACTTACCGCCTGACGCAGGTCACCGGACACGAATGTTTCGAGAGGTTCCTGCACATCATCAGGCGGGAGGAAACGCCCGGGTGTCACCATTGCCAGGATCGCCCGGTCACCTCCTTCTGCGAAGCAGTCATGCTAGCAAAGGAGGTGGCGGGACGGCTCAGAGAGAGAGAGCCTCCCGTCCCAGCCGCCGCGGGAGACGCTCCGGACGACGGGAGCCGCGTGACGACTCCCGGCCACCGTATAAGGCGCGGGCCTGCGGGCGGAGAGTAATGGGTAGTTCGCCGTCCGATCAGGACCAGGCCCGTGCCGGACGGCGCGTACGTGTTCCACGCGCGCCTCAAAGAGATGTCAGCATAAATTGAGGGGCCCCTTAGGGCCGAAGCCTGCCGGGTCAGCGGGATTGTCCGAAAGGGTTACGGTTACCGCTGGCCCGGAACATAAAGGGCTAAGGAAGGAACACGGGTGGGTTTTAGTCAGAGTCTGACACTCCCTTCTGCTCCGCCCAGAGCTGGGGATCATTTGATGATTTCCCACCCAAAAAAAAAAAGGGCCCTAGGTCTCTAAGTCCGGGTCTGGGGACACTTGCTATCCCACGGAAACGTAGTACCGGGATAAAAAACTGGCTAAGTGCGAGTCGGACTCGCACACGAAGGGTTCCGTACCACAAGGCAAAAACGCCGAAAAAAACACGTTTGTTGTATGGGAGCCCCCCTTAAATACTTATTTTATTTTAATTTTATTATTTATTATTAAAGTAAAAATACAAATGAGTATTTTGTGAATATTTCAAGTGCCTACCTGTAGCCATTATTGATAGGTATCGGGCAAAAAAGGGCAAAAAAATCACGTTTGTTGTATGGGAGCCCCCCTTAAATATTTATTTTATTTTGTTTTTAGTATTTGTTGTTATAGCGGCAAGGCAACAGAAATACATAATTTGTGAAAATTTCAACTGTCTAGCTACCGCGGTTCTTGAGATACAGCCTGGTGACAGACAGACGGACGGACGGACGGACGGACGGACAGACAGCGAAGTCTTAGTAATAGGGTTCCGTTTTTACCCTTTGGGTACGGAACCATAAAAAGTATCCATGTTAGGAACCCAGACCATGGTCTACCTGTGTGCCAAATTTCATCGAAATCCGTTCAGCCGTTAAGTCGTGAAAAGGTAATAGACAGCCATAGTTTCACATTTATAATATTAGTATAGTTACAGTACTATAAAGTATCTAGTAGTGGATAGATGCGATTGAGGTAGGAAAACTAGGAAATCATCATGTTTTGGTCTCATTAAGCAATATACGCCACTGGCCATGAATTTTTAATTGAGGTTAAATTAATTGTCACTTGAATTAACATTGTGAACTTGCGCATACGCATAAATGGGCTATTACGCGGATAATTACCAATTAAGGTAAGTAGTAGTAAGTAGGGTTTATGTTCAGTAACAAAGCTACACGTTAAGTATCTGTTTTTTTTTTTTTTCAAAATGTGAGGAAATAGAAGTATGAAAGAAGAAGAAATGCTGCGCCGACCCCACGTACATTAGGATAAGGGTAAGAGAATGATGATCAAGAGGGAAGTTTACAGTACTTTAATGATTATATTATATAGTGTCGATCTACCTACACACCGCTTAAATGATTGTTGTTAACTTAGGATTACAGTACATGATACATGTCTCTCTTTTCGATCTCATCACCAAAATGTGAATGTTGGCGCGCGGCGTTTTGAACTACCTACAAGTTAATTAAAAAATGGTACAACATTCTCATAAACTTTATTTTAACATCGGACTTCACTTATAGGTAAGTTGGTTCGATTTGTAATATGTGCGTATTATGCAACAAAGGTGCGACTAAAATGAGCTAGTTGAAGCCAATTAATTGAATTTCTATTTTCAATTGCACCCCCTCAACCCCCAGATATCGATTACGAATAAGAGCAACTCTGAATAAATTAAATATTCAAGCGCAAGCGCGCCTAGTAGTTTCTTACCGGCACAATATTGTTTGTGTCATGTTAAAAAAGTGCAAAGTATCGATGCGATGGTGTGTTAAAACTTACAGTCACAAGACACAGGAACAGTGTTGGACCAACGCGGCAACGGAACATTTTTTTTATTACCTACCGTTTTTAAGTTATTGACATAACAATGCGTATTTTGCCTCCCATCATTAGCGTTAAATTCGTAAAGCACGAAACTTCAAGCTTGGAACTGAGCACTACGGACAAGGTAATCTTCCGATGATGATGCGAAATCTTATTAATTGATAGACCACCGGAAGTGCTAATAAATGATGCCAATTCTCAAGGTCTAAAAATAAAAATAGGGGGTTCCACAAAGCCCTATTGGGCCCTTTCCTCTTTTGTTAGAGTCATATAATAATAATCTCCGCAGGCGTGATTCTCTAAAGGCTAAAGGAACTATTAACATCACGACGTACCTAGTCAATATATGAAACATGATATAAAAAATAATGATCGTAAGAAAAAAATCTATTTTTTTAGTAAAAGAGGTTACTTATATAAAATACATAATTATTACTAGAAATATGGACCAATTAATTCAACCAGCTAAAGTAGACTCATATTTCTTTAGGTAAGTACTGTTTATAATATTACAACTAAAATGAGGTTTTTCAGAATACTTTGTGTGGGCTTCCGTTTAACTTAGACTGAATGAGACGTTCGAATCACGCACACTATGCAGTCAAGCATAATAATATTATAAGTTCGGGGATTACATTTGACAAAAATACTTGGCTCAATGCTGGTTCTACTCCACAACCACAAGGGCGCATTAACTAATAGATTGGCATTTGATAAAAATGTTGGAGTTGCTAATGATTGCATGACTAAGTACAGACGCCAGCACATCAAGCTATCCGACACTGTAAAATTTGACCAATCAACTTTGAATCTTATTTTTTAGCGATAAAGTTGAAAATCTATTAAAGAAATTTGACAGATTGTAGTGGCTTGATGTGCTGGATGGCGTCTGTACCTTTGCATTGTAGTATTATTTAATTGCATAGCACATTCGGAGTACAATATAAGTACTAAAAATCTACCATTTACTAGGTACGTCTTTCATTGGCTTGAATGTGCCAGGGCAATGGTGGCGTATGTGTTAGATCATTC
Organism: Oligia fasciuncula; assembly: GCA_963082905.1. NCBI lineage: Eukaryota > Metazoa > Arthropoda > Insecta > Lepidoptera > Noctuidae > Oligia > Oligia fasciuncula. The sequence goes on from OY720387.1 coordinate 11,562,662, forward strand.
GGCTTCCTTCAAAATGGTTGAGCTGAGCTGAGTGGCGCTGATCCACGCCTCTGGTTCGTGAACGAGCGCCGACAGTTGGGATTGGTTATCTCTTGCCTTATTTTAATGATTTCTTTTATTTTCTAATTGATCCTTATTGGTCTGGACGCATTTAACGTGCACGTCTACTTACATTGTTCTAACAATAATTAGGTACCTATCATTTCAACATGGATGTAAATGTAAATAATATTTTGATTTAAAAGGTTTTATATTTTTCCATGGAGTTTCTTGTCATTTCTTATCCATAGGAACCTACTACGCATTGAAATGGGCAACTAGCTACATCCGATGCGACTCACTGACTCTTTGACAGTTCAAAAGTGCCTTTGAAGTAAATGGTTTGACTGGCAATATTTAAAAACAATGCAGGCCCCTGAATCAATGCCTACCACTAAAAGTAACTGTATACGCGTCTGAGACATATGGATAACACATAAAACTAAGACGTCGAGTGCGATTGTGACTTATTATGCTATTGACGAGTCATCGACCCGAGAACCGACGAGGATTAGGAAATAGTTACTTGGATCTGTTCTGCATGAAGAAACGGGAAGTCAATCAAATATGTTTTGTCACAGTCACGTGCATAAATATATTAATGGTTCGGCAATAATATCTGATTTCCTGATTCGTTCATTAATATCTCTTCTCAAGAAGACATCAAATTTATATGTGAACATGTGTGGAAGGCATATAAAAGTGACAAGCCCAAAACTACATGACGAGAGAGAAAACCGAACTGTCCATAGTAATAATTATATTTATGCTCGTGACTACATATTATAAACGTTTCCAATGGCAGGCATAAGAGTTGCATACAAACGACATTCTGTTCCAAAGGTTCAATTCAGTGACTCCCTTATCAACAGCCGTTTATTTATACTTAGACGGCGAAGCAACAGGGTTTTAATTGATGGCGACAATATGTAAGTTCTGAGTGATAGCACGAGCTCTAAAGGCACGTTTGTTTGTCACTGCATGACCGCTCCCGGAATTTCCTATTCATAGTGTTAAATTATTGGAATTGTTATTGTTTTAGTCACCTCTGCTTTCCTGCGCAATGATAAGTTCCTCCAGATATCGCGTGGGCTCGTCCATCCAACTTTAGGCTTATCAGTTCCACTGTCTCCTACGCTGCTAGAACATCTTGTTAATTTAGTTAGATGTACGTTGCCGTTAGTTAGTGCTCGGTTTTCCATTTTGAACACATCCGATTAGATTTATCCAACGGTTGAAGATGGCAAAAAACACTTGATACGCTCACAAACTTGTCTGATTCTCACGTAGTATATTAAAAAAACTTGTTGAACAAAGGTAACACAAAATCTTTGCAACTATTCGTTTACATTCTCACAATGTAAGTATTGTACTTGTTCTATGCCCTTTCGGCTGTGTTGATGCACCGGCCGTATCGATGTAACACCATTGTTCGTCTGTTGCCATATAAACACGGACTGACTAAAATCACACGTATTGCGTTAAAAATCTGCAACAATTTCAAATTAATTATCACGGTTTAAACGTCAGTTGGTAGTTTTTGAACACAAACTAACTGTTGTAATATGAAGCACCGTTCACGACTGTGTCAGTTTGAGGTTAAGTTACAAGCGATACCGGCTGCCGCGCCACACCAGCGCACGGTTCGGGCCTGTCCCACACGGGGAGATTATTACTATTTTGTACTCGATGTCGATACCAACGCTTTTATCAACTTGATAGTTGATACAGCTGTCAACTGTTATCTATCAGATAAACAAAATGTTGAAATGTTGTTGAATAAACAAATGGTTTACTTATCATTCGACGATGCCCTAAGAGATATAAGTTATTATTTGGGCGAAGTAGGTATTAAAGTGCTTTTTTCAACTGTTTATAATAAGTATACTTACTTATCGTTAAAACTTTTTACAAAAATAACAACGGGCTTAAAAAACCATGACCAGCCAGAGCATATGATACTGTAAAATATTAAAACATTTAATCTTTGTTTAATTGTAGTTTAGTACACAAGTACATGCTTATTTTATTCGAAAGCGGTTTACTAGATCGAAGGGCTAAAACTAAAACACCACGTGTGTAAGGGCCTCCTTAAACTCAGGTACCGCTGAGTTAATTATGACTATATCTATGTATATAGACGCAAAAGGATCCAGCCCGTCACACTTATGCCCACATGCCCACCAGACACACAAAAGCAACGAGCAATCGCTCCAAAAGAGGGTAAAATAAACAGTCGATAAAACGCAAAATGGTTCTTAATACGATTGTATCAAAGCTGAGAATATTATCGTTACTCAATGGTGCTTAGTTTTTTGTGCACTGGGCTTTACAATGCAAGAGGAGAACGTGCCCCAACCGCTTTTGCCGGTTAGTGAAAAACTTCAAGCCAAATTCGTTTCTTAAAACAATGTTTTATTGTAATGATTTAAAACATGCATACTTACGAGTAGCTATATAAATACAATCCATTATTCTAAATGCGAAAGTGTGTCTGTCTGTCTGTGTACCTCTTCACGCTTAAACCGCTAAACCGATTTAGATGAAATTTTGTATAGAGATAGTTTCGAGTCCCGGGAAAGGACAAGGATACTTTTTATCCCGATATTCCCACGGGATCGAGACTTATGCGGGTGAATCCGCGGGGCGTTGCTAGATATTATAAACTGTGTCTGTCTGATCGCATTGTTCGTTCTAAACCGTTCTAAACTAAGTACTTAACGGATTTTGAAGCGATAATACATTATGCAGCAGAAGAAAGAAATCTCGATTTTTGTCAAATAGTACAAATCGTGCGAAGCAAGGGCGGGTCGCTAGTCCATGAATAAGAGCATAAGTTAAGTTAAGACGCCATAAACTATACAGTGACTGGCCACGAATCTTGAGAGCTCGATGAAAGAATGGGAAAGTTTTACCATAAGTTACAATGATCTGACTATTAAATCGAGCGCGTAAGAAGCGCTAAGATTCGTTCCAGTCACTGTAAAAGAGTACAAGTTGTCCAAAAATAGGACAATCGAAGTAAAAGTAACTTGAGTTCTCGGTGCAAGTCGCGAACTCAAGATAACGTATTACTGATAATGATTCCAAGAAATTTGACTTGAGCATACAGTGTGATAAAGAAACCTTTATTTACAATTATGCGCCAGTTATGAATGATCCCCTCATGTAGGAACAGTTGAATGAACTACTGAGATCCATTTTTTGACTTTTGAGTAAAGGAAAACGGAACCTTTATAACACGAATTTTTTGTCCGGCTGTCACTCAGTATTTATGCAAAGTAGGATTTTTAATTTTAGGGTAATGGTAGATTCCAATGACGCGCATACTTATCGCCAATCAAAATCCAAAATGATACTTGATTTTCTGGCTGTAAGGATTATAAAAAAATATGTTGTTCGTAATGTTAGGTAGGTACTACCTGGATGCCTACCATGATCTAATTAAAAACGATTCAAAAGCAAGACATTTCAGTTTATGTTCCTAAACTGGATCGCTTCAAAGTCTTACCATGACGTCCAATACACTCATCGGCATTTGGATCGTTAAAAGTGAATGAAAGATCGCAATTTGTGGCTGAACCGCATTTGAAACGTTATTGGTGAAAAAGAGACAACGCTATTATTAGCAAATAAGTTTGTTTCACGCACATTTTAGTGTCCGACACGTTCAGAAGCGAGTAACATTTTATTTGTTCTTAACTCGTATATCATTATATAAAAGTAAAACAGACACTCAACAATTGTTTTTAAGATTCCACGTTAATACGTTAACTATTATTAAAATAATTCTTAGTCAAAGTAGATATTTATTTACCTTTTGCTATTTATTAACCAAAAAAATATTTCTATTTCGACGTAATCTGTTTCGAACGTACCAGAGTAAAAATAAGTTGTGCGAGTTGTCAGTTTAACTAGATACGTAGTCTGTGGAGTTGTGATCCCCGTATTTAAATTATTGTACTATGTGGTTGTGATTACGGTGGGAAAATTAAAGTGAAGTGTATAAGTTTAACATTATTTCAAGGAATGTCGTAAGTATTTAACTTCTTCAAAAAACTCAAATAAAAGTAGTTCATCAGACATCTGTAAAGAAAAACAAATGCGGTTAAAAAATGCATGTAAAATAAGTATTTTAGACTTTAAAGGAAAGATTAAAGTACACTTACATTGGTTTTTGTAAAATTCCACTAAAATAGCACAAAAAAACGTCGTTTTCGCCAATAATTCACAAAACGTTTCAGTTTATGTAGAGAAATAGTAACTTTTAGTGAATCGCTTATTTTGACAGTTAGCGTTTCAGTTTGAGCTGCTCTATGGACGTTATGGTACCAAACACAGTACAAAATTAAATGAATGAACCCAAAACTTGCGACTCAGTTTGGGATATTCGCTGTCAGATGGAGTGACCTAAATTGAATCGTTAAACTGACGTCATGGTACGAATTAGACGAACAGTTCAGTTTAGGTCCTAAAATGGATCGCGATAAGAGGTTGTGGTAGGCCTCCTGATCTAAAAGATATAGCTCAAAATTTGCAAACAAATATGGTACCCTCCCCCTTTGGCTTCTGTAGCTAGAAGTTCTAGCCTTTTAACCATGTAGTAAGTAATGTTAATAAAATAAAACTAAATCATATACTTAGTGCAGATATTTTTTTTCCTGGTCAATGTCATTTAGGTGTATGGTGTTTATTACGCGCAATACAATAATTATTGGAGCCCTACGAATTTAGTTGTACTAGCTCGCTCGACTCGCTCGTGGTCGGTTTTTTTTTCATATTTTTAAGCGAAACAATCAGTATTTAAGAAAGTATTCAATGTTCCAAGAATTTTCAGGTCAGGGTGCGACCGTGAAACAGTTAATGTCTGTTTAGTGAATTCGACACATGCGAGCAGAATGTCCGCCACTGCTCGAGGTTATTTTTAACCCTGTAGACACGGGGACTCACGAGGTCAGTCACCCGATCACCCCTCCCGCACTCCCAACCAGTCCTATCACATGAGGAACTGCGTGGGAATAGGCTGCCAGCATGTGCTTACCCAGGACAGAATAACACAAAACGGCAAAAACAGTTCAGTTGGGTCACGACCACCATTCCAAGATGAATCACGAGTAAGACTTTCATCTGCAAACTGCAATAAGCGAGCACTCCCCATCAGTAAATAATTGTAAGTATCACATTGTCGTGATGGCCCAGTGATAAGGCTTTCACCTCTCAAATGAATAGTTTCGTATCATTTTTTTACAGTACATTGGTTGGACCAGAACTCACAAACCTAGCGCTACGGTACGGTACGGTTCGGTAGTAGGTCCACTTGGAGAAGTTTCGCGCCAATCGTAGTTGTTTACTTTGTTTTTTTTTTTTCACAAATATCACACGTAGATACGATTAAATATCATGATCATCATCTGCCCAACTATGTTGGGGTCGGCTTCCAGTCTAACCGGATGCAGCTGAATACCAGTATTTTACATGGAGCGACTGCCTATCTGACCTCTACAACCCAAATATATGACAAATAGGTATAATAAACAACAAGAAATGCCCAGATCTCAACATAATTCCAATAAAGCGGTCCAATTATTACAAAGATTATGATGTTTTAAGTGACTGCTATTTAAGTCAATAGTTTTTGAGCTACGGGATATTTTTGGTTAAAACTGCAGAAATAACTTTGATTTTTCATAGCTTTTTCGAGAGATACTATGAAATACAAACTTCTTTTTGCGGTAGATAAAATGATTTATTCTTCGTTCGCCCCGAAGTTTTGTCCCACATTCCAAAAAATCCCGATCCCAAACAATATGCTCCCTTCGTCCCAAAATACATTTTTTATTGTTTATTCCCGCTTCGTCCAATTTTATATTCTTTCTACGGCCCACATTTTTTTTGTATATATCAAACTTACTTTTTTGTACAATCGGCAACAAAAGGGTTACGTATTATTAAGAGCCCTCTTACATTTCGGTACTGGATGCCTACCATGATCTAATTAAAAACGATTCAAAAGCAAGACATTTCAGTTTATGTTCCTAAACTGGATCGCTTCAAAGTCTTACCATGACGTCCAATACACTCATCGGCATTTGGATCGTTAAAAGTGAATGAAAGATCGCAATTTGTGGCTGAACCGCATTTGAAACGTTATTGGTGAATAAAAAGTAATTTAAAAAAATTAAACCGACTTCAAAAATAAATCAACTCAAAATTATGAAATAACTTTAATTTCGGAAGTCGGTGTCTTGGGATCTGTATTTTAGTTTTTTGCCACCGACTTCCGAAATTAAAGTTATTTCATAATTTTGAGTTGATTTATTTTTGAAGTCGGTTTAATTTTTTTAAATTACTTTTTATTTCGTAATTTTTAGTTTTTGCACTAGAATTTGACCAAGGTTTTGAGATGTTTTCCCTTTGACACTACACCCGTAGCTCGTATCAATACGCCAGGCCGTCACACTTTCACGTCTTAGTCCATATCTTGAAAATTACTGAATCGATTTTGATGAAACTTGCACTGTTCCCTAAGTTGAAGTAAATGTAAGCCAATAAAAAAAGAATGGTCACGATCCGATTAATACTTACGGAGATATGCGTGGACAAACATACATACATACATACATACATACATACATACATACGTCTATGAAATTTTGTATATTTGTTTGGAAGCCTTATTAGATTGTCATATGTGAATATAATGCAATTCCAATAATATTACATACATACGTATCGAATTGATAACCTCCTTTTTTTTGAAGTCGGTAAAAAGAGACAACGCTATTATTAGCAAATAAGTTTGTTTCACGCACATTTTAGTGTCCGACACGTTCAGAAGCGAGTAACATTTTATTTGTTCTTAACTCGTATATCATTATATAAAAGTAAAACAGACACTCAACAATTGTTTTTAAGATTCCACGTTAATACGTTAACTATTATTAAAATAATTCTTAGTCAAAGTAGATATTTATTTACCTTTTGCTATTTATTAACCAAAAAAATATTTCTATTTCGACGTAATCTGTTTCGAACGTACCAGAGTAAAAATAAGTTGTGCGAGTTGTCAGTTTAACTAGATACGTAGTCTGTGGAGTTGTGATCCCCGTATTTAAATTATTGTACTATGTGGTTGTGATTACGGTGGGAAAATTAAAGTGAAGTGTATAAGTTTAACATTATTTCAAGGAATGTCGTAAGTATTTAACTTCTTCAAAAAACTCAAATAAAAGTAGTTCATCAGACATCTGTAAAGAAAAACAAATGCGGTTAAAAAATGCATGTAAAATAAGTATTTTAGACTTTAAAGGAAAGATTAAAGTACACTTACATTGGTTTTTGTAAAATTCCACTAAAATAGCACAAAAAAACGTCGTTTTCGCCAATAATTCACAAAACGTTTCAGTTTATGTAGAGAAATAGTAACTTTTAGTGAATCGCTTATTTTGACAGTTAGCGTTTCAGTTTGAGCTGCTCTATGGACGTTATGGTACCAAACACAGTACAAAATTAAATGAATGAAACCAAAACTTGCGACTCAGTTTGGGATATTCGCTGTCAGATGGAGTGACCTAAATTGAATCGTTAAACTGACGTCATGGTACGAATTAGACGAACAGTTCAGTTTAGGTCCTAAAATGGATCGCGATAAGAGGTTGTGGTAGGCCTCCTGAGCACGCATCTTTTTACCGACTTAAAAAAAAAGGAGGTTATCAATTCGATATGTAATATTATTGGAATTGCGTTATATTCACATATGATGATCTATTAGGGCTTCCAAACAAATATACAAAATTTCATAGACGTATGTATGTATGTATGATGTATGTATGTATGTATGTTTGTCCACGCATATCTCCGGAACTATTAATCGGATCGTGACAATTTTTTTTTATTGGTTTACATTTTCTTCAACTTAGGGAACAGTGCAAGTTTCATCAAGATCGATTCAGTAATTTTCAAGATATGGACTAATACGTGTAAGTGTGACGGCCTGGCTTATTGATAAGAGCTACGGGTGTAGTGTCAAAGGGAGAACATCTCAAAACCTTGGTCAAATACTAGTGCAAAAACTAAAAATTACGAAATAAAAAGTAATTTAAAAAAATTAAACCGACTTCAAAAAGAAATTAACTCAAAATTATGAAATAACTTTAATTTCGGAAGTCGGTGGCATAAAACTAAAATACAGATCCCAAGACACCGACTTCCGAAATTAAAGTTATTTCATAATTTTGAGTTAATTTCTTTTTGAAGTCGGTTTAATTTTTTTAAATTACTTTTTATTTATATTTTATAATTGGCATCTCGCAGTTCAACCTATGAGGTTGTCATCGTCGGAAGCCTCAATAAATTAAGGCCTCCAGCTAGCACAAGCGCGCATCGCCGGCGCAGTAAAATATATAGTACTTTAATTTTATTTATTAAAAATCAAAGTAGCATTTTTTTTTATTGCTTAAGCAATTATTGGAGACTATTTTGGTACAAATATTACGTGAAAAATATGTAAAAGTTCGGAGATATTCAGACATGTTTTCAGTAGAAAATTTAATCAGGTCCAGTGGTTTTTTTTTTATTTATTTTTAAGGCATATAACAAAAATGTATTCTATTATTATAAAAGTATATGATAATTATTTGTAATATCATAAAAATTGTTTTGATGGATTATATTCAACGGAATCTGCAAATTAGAGGTCTCAAATCAGCTGTCAAAAAAAAAACTAAACTAAACTCTTAAACTACCCCAGTTTAGAAAAACAAAAAATACCAAACTTCATAATTTACTTAGACAAGTATTCGTGCCAAGTTAATTAACTCAAGAAATAAGATTTTTCATTCAAACAAAATCCCCCATTTTCACCCCCTTAAAATTTCATAATTCAAAATTTCATATTCCTAGTCCCAGTAGTTTCGGCTGTGCGTTGATATGTCAGTCAGTCAGTCAGTTTCTTCTTTTATATTTATAGATTCCTAGCTGACCCGACAGACGTTGTCCTGGGGGTCTACTCCGAAGTGGTTGATTGTCGTGTCGGCCGAATGTTCGGTCATTTTCTGATTTGAATATTGTTGTCCTACTACGAAGTAAAAAAAGAAAGGTAAAAAAAGGGTAAGGGTTCTAAAAAGTACCTTTAAAGTAAGTACTTGTAATTTGGGACGAAACACAACTTTAATAGTGATATGGGACAAACTAAGAATTTTTTGGAATTTGGGACTAAACTTCGGGACGAACGAAGAATAAATCGATAAAATCAATATTGTGCGTGCGATATTCATTCCGACTACAAAACCGAAACCCTTTACTGTGCGTGGTCACACATTTGGCCGGTGTTTTACATAGCGCAGGTCTGTTGTTTATAGTTTGGACTAATCACTTACGGTGATTTTATTTTGAGTATTTATCAATAAAAGTAGATGTTCAAAAACCTGTATATTTATGAGTATGATGAAACATACACCTGTAACGCATCAACAGTTGCATTTCCATAATAATTGTGATACTTGCATAAATTATAGCTAAAATGGCGAAAAGGGCCATTTTTTTATAAGTATGTAATTACAATAAGGACAACTTGTACGAGTTGTATTCGTACTATACACATTCAAAGAGCTTGGTAAGTCTTTAAGATTAAATTTTTAAATCCACACAAGGCTCTCTTGTACTCAAATAATTACTTCAATGCAGAGCTAACACATACAGCGAAGTTGATACGTTACTGTTTTATGTAATACCTACATGTCAGACGGTTAGGTACCAATATGGTTTTGGTATCGATGTCCCAATGTAAACAAACTAGTTTCAGGCTTACTGCACGTTACTTGCATCATCCGATAAATACTTCGGTCTAAGACGACTTACTTATTCTAGTTAGAAAATGACAACGATGGCGATACACATCTAAATACAATAATATCATCACTACAGTGTGAGGGCTTTACAAAATAAAATAACACATCCCTTTCTCGGGGTGCCCTAACTACGATTAGGGGAAATGTTGAGGGTGCACATGAAAAACGGCAAGGGGACTCTGGGACTCACCGTTGCCGTGTCGGTTAGGGTGACGGTAGCAGAGGTGGGCCCATTCGGTGGTGCAGTAATTGTCAAGCCGACAGACACCTGATTATTAGCATTTTGTTCAATGATACGTTGACGGAGTGCTAATCTTTCGAGGCTGGCCAGACGATGGGATCCGCCGGTACCCTCCCTGTCTCGTTCCCTAAGTCCAGTGGTGCTGCCAGCGCTAAAGGAACCACTATATTTAGGCAACGTGGGCGGTGGAACAGGTCTGGCTGTACCACTGCGGCCAAGCAGGGAGCCGCTGGACGTATACGCATAACTGCTGGGAGTTCCAAGTGTAGCTGTACGCGGCGCTGCACCGATTCCATTTAGGGCACCAGTGGTCCCATTGACTGCGCCACCATTCACCGTCGTCGTGCTGCCGTTCATCTCCTTAAAGTGTTTTCCGTCATGCGAGTATTACAAAATCACCCACTGAGTCACTGACTGCGTACTACGTTACGATCGCGAGTTAGTGCGGCGCGCGTTGTGCCGGTGCGTTCAAGCCGGGTGCCCGACGGAGGCGGTTTGACAGCTCGGCGGTGGCGAAGAGGAGCGCGGGCGGGCACGGCGCCCCGCACTCGACGCCTCCGTCCGTCGTCGCGGCTTGCCAGCGACCCAGCACTGCCGTCCCGAGCCCGCTACATCTCAGGATTATTGCCACACGACCTCCCGACCAGAGGGTTGAAAATGCATTGTTGCTCGCTCTCTGTCAAGGTCAACAGATATTATTGGTGTGCAAGCTGTTTAGGCATCGCATTTTCCAAAGAGATTTAATTAGCAATTTAATGGCGCCGTTCTGCTAGGTACTAGTCTTACTCCGTTTTAAGTTATTATTAAACAAAAGTCTGAGTTCGCTGAAACTTTCATTACCTACTAGCACTTGTTGATTGTCAATTCATCAGACAAACGGACCAACAGTGAACAGACTATTCAAAAGTGACGAGAAACGAAATAAAACTAATAAGCACCACGTACTTACTTTCTCTTCCAACGGGACCAGAGCCAAATGTCACTTACAACGAGAATGTAAGAAACATTTTTAACTATAGACAGATTTTCCTCACGTTATAAGACTTAGAATAAATTGTCAGTCTATCAAGAAAGGAAATGACGCTGTCTAGTTCATCGGCCTGGATCCAAGAATCTAAGCGACCATTAGCGGAAGTACGTTTAAGGTACAAAGAATGATTGTGTTTTGTGGATACTCTAATAGCTTATTCGTCAGGCATAGGCAGCCCACAATGGATTTATAAGGAGGGGGCCTCCGAAATGAAGACATTCCGTATGGCATATAATTTCGCTGAAGTCAATCATCATAACAAATAATGAGTTTTTTTTAACACATGGTATAAACAATTCAGTATTGTTTAGGAAACACGTGTTAGTCGCATGTGGCAGTGAGGTCCAGCCATCGACCGCCTCACCGCGCATGCGCGTCCTCACCCCAATCCTGCGACCGTCTCTCCTTGCACAACCCCTCGGTGCATGCTACACCAACATGCTTCCTCGTATCCTCTCTGAATGACAATACTATTCCACTAATTATATTCAACGAATGCGCATAAAATTATCAAGGTTTCGATTTATTAGCCATGTTGAAACCAGCGATAAGTTAGTGTATTCATTATTTGCGAAATCCAAATGAGGGAGATTTCAAAGACGATAATGATGAGTGCCGCTAATACAAGATGTACAGACGCCAGCACATCAAGCTACCCGAAACTGTCAAATTTTCCCAGTCAACCTTGAACCTTATGCTTTAGCGATAAAGTTGAAAAGCTATTAAAAAAAATTACAGATTGTAGTAGCTTGTTATGCTGGCGTCTGTACAATGATTATAAATATAATTGTCTCAAGCTAGCATTTAAAAACAATGCTTTGGTTGGACGAGCAGAATGGATCCTGATTGTAGTTTTAGCTTTATTGGAAAGTAAACAAACAAGCGCCATCTAACGGATGTGGTTGACGTATTTAACATTTGTATGAATGAACATCATTTATTACCGCTAGGAGCAGCTTGGAAGCGAGCAAATGTAAACAATACACACACATGGACGTAATGCTATTACTGGGTAATCACCAGGTGGCGTTGATTCAACACTAATTTTACATTTACAGGGAAATGACCTGAAAACAGGTTTGAATGGATTCTCGATAGTTCGATACTGGGGTGCTTAGTTACTATTTTGTAAAAAGACATTCAAAAAAACTTTTTAGTCTAAGAAAAGAGGTGATCAAAGGGCTCATTATTTTGTTCGACGCTTTGCTGAACTTGTACAAGTTGCCAAGTTAAAAATTTTTTTTACGAAACTTGTAATGAATTATAGGCTGAATATTTTAGCTAATCTTGTGATTGAAATCCCGTGTCGAGAAAGACGAATTTAATAAGTATTTTAGCTAATTCCGCCGACAAAACATCGACATTCGTTTCTATGCGATGAATGTTTCATATTGATAAAGAAAGATTTGGTAAATTATATAATTTGAAGTCACACGTGAATTTGATCATAATATGGTGTATTCTGCATGTGGACAGGCCATTCCACGTGTTCCAAAGCATGAATGATTGCCTCCCGAAGTCCCTCCCCGCCTGTCCCGAGATCACATTGCAACAAACGAATGAGTTTTCTTTTCACCCGACTACGACGAAGCAAAAAGGAGGGTTATGATAATAAATAAATAATAATCATCACCATAATTCAGCCAAAGAAGTTCACTGATGCATATAGGTTTCTCACATGATGGACCGATGACCTGGTGAAAGTCGCGAGAATCCGTTGTATGCAAGATGCACAGGACCGGTCTATAAGATACAATTACCTATATAATTATGCACATGTAAATACTATCTACTTTTTTCCAATTTTTATATCTTTAAGCCATATGTCCACCAACCATAACCATGAACGACCAAATCATTGTAACCTAACCATTCACGAGGGGACTAAATCGCGATACATGTCGCGGGGCGTCGCGGTACTTTTTCTCGAACTTCACTCAAACAAAATATAATGACGAAATATAGAAAAAGCATCGAATAAACCTAGTTTAGATTTGATTGTGACAGGCAGACGCGAAAATTAGAGGCAAGTTCGTGATGGTTTTTCTATTGAGAAAATTTTGTTTATCTTTCTGTTCCACAAAAAGTTTGAAAATATTATTTTAATTTTATATCTTCTACGTCTTGTCAATTTCATGAAAAATCTAACTAATTTACGATTGGCAATTTTGCTTTAGGCACGCTCTTAATTGACGCACCTCGACGATTTATAGAAACCGTATACATAATACATTATACAACAGAAAATGTGAGTACGAGAGCGATGTTTCAGTAGGCTACAAACAATCTACTTTATTTATTAAATGCAACATAAAAAGGTACATGGACGTTTCTCATCGAGACATACGGGTGCGTAAAGAAAGTATGTTGAACCGTAAACATGTTGAAAGATTGAATAAAGATGCGCCATTCTAGACGAAGCGCAAGCTGATATGAAACACATTACACACCGCACGCGCACGCGTAAACATACGCATAATCAAACAAGTTTCATTACTTTTTTTTTTTAGAAAATGATTACCTTTTCGAACATTTGCCATTGTATATTTTATGGAGTGTTTTTTTTTACTGGGACGAATTTTCCTATGGATTAATCGAATCCAGAGGAAATATAGAGAAAGTCTTAGGAACCATTCATGAAAACAAATTTTGGCATAATTAGTTTATTGATCAAGTACACTTTAGCCGACCCCAACATAGTTGAGAAAAGGCTAGGCAGATGATGATGGTCAAGTGCACTTTAATTTTTATGGACAACTTGTTCATAAAAAATTATGTGAAATTGATCAAATCGTTTTTATGCCTTTCGACTCGTTTCATTGTATCGAATATAAAAAAATCGGGACAGCCTGCGCTAGCGCCATGGCCATACATAAGACATCTAAATGTCACAGTGCCAAAGAAAAAAAATACAATTAATTAAATTGATTTAGAGCTGATTTTTCAATAGACAGATAATTCTTGTTCGTGAAATAAAGTTGACGTCTGATCTGACAGATTCTGTATGGAAGAACTGTAAAATATTCAAAATTAATCCTCGGATAAAATTATCTGGCGTTGGAAAAATCAGTCCTAACCTAAATAACGACGTAAGTATTGATAAAATGTAATATTACTAAGGGTTGATTTTTCAATCACCTGATAACTTTATTCGAGGAATAATTTTATAATTTTGTCATTTTTTTTTTCAAACAAAAACTGTCACACTTCAATTTTAGTCTTTGAATAAAAGTTATCCACCAATGGAAAAATCAGCCCTTCGATAAAAAGGCCTTAAGGCTCCTTCAAACAGGCGCGACACGCGATAAAATCGTGCGCGACACAAAGGCACCGCAAGTCGCGCAATGAGCGGTGCCATTTGTGTCGCGCGCGATTATATCGCGTGTCGCGCCTGTTTATAGAAACCTTTACTATGTAAGCACCTATTTTTTTTAGCAATTAAAACAGTGTCGCAAACCGCTATAATTCGATTTGACTTCTCTATCAATCTTTAAAAATCTTATAAATCGATAAAAATCAAAAATTTTAGCTAGGACCTAAGATGGTGAACGGTATTTTTTTGCAAATTTTGAGCTACATATATATTTTCAAGGCACTAAAACAAACAAAATAAAACAATATTTTTAGAATCCTCATAGTAAGCTCTTTTAATGGATGCCAAACAATCCATACTAATATTATAAATGCGAAAGTGTGTCTGTCTGTTACCTTTTCACGCTTAAACAGCTGAACCGATTTAGATGAAATTTGGTATAGAGATAGTTTGAGGCCCGGGAAGACAGAATACTTTTTACCCCGATAGCCCCACGGGATCGACACTTGGGTGGGTGAAACCGCGGGGTGCTGCTAGTATATTATGGTTATGTCCTAAGATCGAAGTGACCCCGCAATTATTTATTTTTTCTTTGACTAGCAATCTGTGTGCGCGTCACCGAGACGCCAAAATTCTAATTCCTGCGTTACATAGATCCTAAAAAAAAAACTCTGTGACAGACGAATGAAACAGTGATGTTACAAAGATTCCATTTTTTTTTTTCATTTTTAGGGTTCCGTACCCAAAGGGTAAAAACGGAACCCTATTATTAAGACTTCGCTGTCCGTCCGTCCGTCTGTCTGTCACCAGGCTGTATCTCAGGAACCGTGATAGCTAGATAGTTGAAATTTTCACAGATGATGTATTTCGGTTGCCGCTATAACAAAAAATACTAAAAATAAAATAAATATTTAAGGGGGACTCCCATACAACAAACGTGTTTTTTTCGGCGTTTTTGCCTTGTGGTACGGAACCCTTCGTGTGCGAGTCCGACTCGCACTTGGCCAGTTTTTTTTTGTTGTATTTTTGTCTGGGGTGTCCAGGGATAAAACCAATTTCACTTATATGTCCGGGGTTTTTGAAGATTTCGTCCGGGCGGCATCGACAACTTAGGTGATGGCAGCCCTAGCCATATATGAACTGATGTGCAGTTATGTTCAATGTGCACTTATGTGTTGCGGTCTGAATTGATGCCGTCTGTTTAGTAACGAACCTACAGTTAAATCAAAACATATGACGACGGACTCGCCATGCTGCCATCATTCATTAAGTAATTTATGTTTGAAACACACCACTATAATATTTGCAAAACTATGTAGTATCATTTTATTTTTTTTGATCTGTGCACGTTTAAATATGTTTGGAAGAAGTTTATCAGTTTGTTTCTTTGTTAAGTACACAAAAAGTATGTTAAAAATGTGCTTTTGACAATTTGGTTCGGTTTATGGTGGTCGTCGTCTGAAGACGGATAAAGTTTTAAATTTAATATAGCCATGTATTCACGAAGCAAAGGGATAAAGTCGCGCTACATGTCGCGGCACTTACTTTCAACCCTAACCTCAAAATATTAAGTAGGTAAATGAAAAATAAATAAGTAGTAATTCTCGGGAGTCCATGTAAAAAAGTAAGCAATGTAGAAAGAGCATTGAATTCTCCTCCAAATACCAACATCGTAATCGCGAAAAAATAATCAGCCGCCCCATATATTTGGGTCGAGTAGGTATTGAAGTTTTGTATGGTGTTGGTTCCATAGAGAAAGTTGTTCAGTTTGATGGTCTGTGCCACACCCTTAAATATGACCACACCTTTCTGATACATGCTGTATTGCACGCACGGCATTCTCCTTTTGTTTGCGTAAGTTAACTCGGTTACGTAACTCAGTGATGGCTGGCTCAGCCCTACAGATAAGAAGCCTGGAAAGTCAATAATACATGTAAACATTAGGCGTGATAAAACTATTGAGGTTGGTTGGTAATTACCCAGTGCGCTTGACAATCATTAGTAATCTCTGTCAGGTAAAACTCACAAGGAAAAAATGAGGTTATAAAATACAATTTACCTCGACTCTATACCTAAATAGAATAATATTATGGAGCATTAGAATTACAATATTGCGAAGTTTAATTCAGGACTATTTAATCTTCTTTTCGGCACTGTAAAATTTCGCGAGAAATTGCACGATTTATTTTAAACCGGGCGCGCGTGCCGTAAGCTCCTGGAAGAGGCATTTCATTAGAGCAATAGATATATTCAAAAACCGGCTAAGTGAGTGTCGAATCACACACACGCACAATAAAGGGTTCCGGAGTCGGGATGCACGGTATTTAGTAGTAAAAACGGAACCTTTATATGATCACTCTCTTGTCCGTCTGTCATAGAGGTTTTTAGTAATATCTCGCAACTTCATGCAGTTAATTCGACGAAGCGGCAGGTATGATCCGACTATACATCCTAACATAGTAATTTATTGGAGGTCTCGGTAACTTTCATCCATCCTAAAATAACCTTCGGATACATTGAACTGATGATGACCCCCATATCCGAGCACTTTTAGGCTTCTAACAAAGGCCTCTTTATGTTTGCGCAATCAACTAATGATCCCAACCTACAGGGTACACCAAATAATAAATTAGCTAAGTACTTTGATGATGTGATAACCTGTCAGTGAATAATCCTACGCAGGTAATAATTATGCAAGCAATGTTTCGTATATTCGAAGAAACGTCCCACAATCATAAACTGATGAACAAAGTAGTTTAACAGGTGATTGAAGGTTGTATTGTGTATCAACTATCGTTGTTGCTGAGTGGTTAGAATAAAATATCATAAGACCTTTACTCAGAAGTGAGACAGCAGAAATATGCTAAAAAAAAACCTAACATAACGCTAAGACTTGGTGTGATTAACGCCATGAAGTGTGTCTGAGAGGAATCCCTTGACAGATTATGCCGCAAATCAAATTGTGGCCGTGAATCATGAGGTGGCGCTGCCTATTCGCGTCAGTTTTCAAGACACACATAAAACCTTATAAACACTGGCAGCAATAGTCTATGGACGAGCCATGAGATTCTTCTTCTTTGCTCTCTTCTTCTGTTTTTACGTCCCTTCATATTCTCGTCCGTTGTTCTAATGTTTCGTTTTTTCTAAGTAAGTGGGCAAACGCACTAGCGGTTAACCGCGCGGCTAGCCGCTTTTTCAGTTTAATATGCAACGGCTTATGATTGTACGGCGGTTTAGTGCGTACGATCATAAGCGGTTGCATATTAAATTGAAAAAGCGGCTAGCCGCGCGGTTAGCCGCCCCCGCGGATAACCGCTAGTGCGTAAGAGGGCTAAGGAAGAATCATCTGAGCTATGTGTACAGTCACGAGCATTAATATGTCAACACTTGGCAACTTTCAATTGGGATTTTTCACAAAATAACGAATGCAACGTTGAAATACGACACTTTAAATAAACCTATGGGTTCGAAAACACTATGTTCCTATTATTATAAAATTGTATTCAAAAATAAAGGAGAAAATTGCATTTGAATAAAGCCAAGTGTATACATAGGTACTTATGCTCGTGACTGTACAAGAGCGTGAACGGCATAATTTTAATTTTCGACTATTATATCAAAAATAATTCACTGCAGCAAGTCGAGGGACTCTTTGCCTAGTATACTTCGTGACTACAAAGTCCGTTCGCACAGTAGGTTTTCAGAAAAAGCACTTCTCCCGTCAGTAATGTCACGTACGCGGCGCCCCACAAGCAAAGTCCTATACTCGCATTCATAAGGACCTAAAATATCGTGTAATCAAGCTACAAAGTATTTGAAGAAGTAAAAGTCCATTCATGAAGAAGTTGATGATGCGATATTATAGTAACTAAAAACATCGATAACCAACCAGACCACGATAAATTGAGTAGGATGTGCCCCGCCTAAAAAACAGCATCATAATAAACAACTTTAAAAAATAAACCACGGTTATCTATTCGTTATGCTCAGGAACTTTTGGTGAAAAGGGGTCCTAATATGTCTCAAGGTGCTACCAGACGGTTGTTGCTGTAGTGGAAACCGACTTCAAATATAGAAGAATCATCAAGAAACCGTTCCATGACGAGAGACATTAAAAAAACACTAGAAAAAATCATGGCATTCTAAAGGCTCATATTATAAGAGGCCAGAAATGGGATTAATTTAGTTATAAATTTCAAAAAAAGAAGCTATTAATATCTCAAGAATTTATGTCAAGTTATGATTCATACTCAAATGAGGTATTCTTAGCTACTAGGCCCGCTGTCACCAAGTTCACTTGTAAACATTAGGGTTGTGTGTTGTGTGTGAGGAAACCTCGCCTCCGCCCGCCCCCGCAAATGCTTTCGCAAGAAATTATACTTCCGCATCCACATCCGCCCCCGTAAGTTTTTAACTTAGTTGTAATTGTAATGGAGGTCTTATTAAAGAAAATCTATTCCAGTTAAGCGAAGACCTTTTAATGTGGTGGCGATATACTCGTACTTTGAAGTTTCAAGTTGTTGCTCCGAGACTATTTGCACTATATCAATGAAAATTTGGAAAGATGGTTAGTGAAATTACAAAAAAATAATATAAGTCGTGGTCACTACCCAAATAGAAACGAGGGATGAAAAATTCAACCAAAGAATTACTATTTATATCATGAAATATCAATATATAGGATTGTAACAACAGGGTTGTATTGATAATTTATTTATAATTCTGTAAATACATACTCGTTGTGCTGGCCAAATCATATACAACCTGACACTGACCTGCAAATTGCAAAAAAACTTAAGAAAATTTTAATTTCACGGGCTACCGCTAGCGCGGCTAGTGCTTTTTAGCTAATAGTTTTTGTGATATGGAATATTTTCAGTTACAATCGCTGAAATACCTTTGTTCTTCAAAGTTTTATCGAGAAATACTCGGAAAGTGGATATTTTGAAACACGAAAGAACCGATAGGTACCTAAAATTCTTCGCAGCGGGCTACTATCATGTTTAAGCACTAATAATATCACAAGCGACCTCTTTCCTCCGTACCATAAACGAATAAATTCTGTACAAATATATCATAGTGATAAGAGAAATTAATATTGCTAACAGCCGTATTTTAGTATTTATAGTACGGACGCCAGCAGGTCAACCTACCCGAAACTGTCAGATTTTCCCAATCAACCTTGAACCTTATGTTTTAGCAATAAAGTCGAAAATCTATTAAAGAAATCTGACAGATTGTAGTAACTTGATGTGCTGGCGTCTGTACATATTTTCAAAATCGCATTCCTATTCCTACACAAATGTAAGTATGTAATAACTTCAGTTACAGTCTCGTTATAGAACAGGAAAGTGTTCCTTTTGTATTAGGTCATCGATACTTATATAATAGCACTTAGCTACTACCCTTACCTGGTCTGTAGAGTCCCCACAGGGCTTATAACGAGCCAAGACTGGTCTGTTTCTTGACCTATTCAATGGAGACTCCGACAAAGATGTCATTTTAATGCACTGACACACACCAATTGTAAAAATATTTATTTTTTAAACTGCAAATATAGTGCACATCTATATGCTGTTCAAGAGGAAAACATACTGTTATAGTTACAGTAAATATTGTTCCATTACTCACTAACAAACGCGATACCACATTTTTTCGTCGACAAATCACATCCGGAGAAGAGCCGAGTGAAGACCGTGTGGGTGATTCAACCGATTACGACAACCACACAGCTTAGAACTACCACTGATAAGCGTTAATGTTGTTTCACTAATAAACACACCGTAAGTGACACAGAAAATTATCGGATACAGCTAAAACTGTTTAGCACTGCTATTTAAAGACTTTACATTGTGTAGCACCCTGTGTGTTGCCATTTACTGCCGCATGCATTGGATCATCGGAATGGTAAGTTTGGAAACGTGATTTTTCGAAGAGAATGCGTACGATAATTATTTGTGAAGTTTATTTGTTTTATAAGAAGAACTGGATGCCTTTTACTTGGCTTGTTTATTTATTGATTGTATTATTTTCACAATTAAATCACATCGCAGCGACCGCTCCCCGATTATAAATTCGCTTACTGAAACAATAAAACAATATGCGCGTCGTGGATAGCGAACGGGTTCGTCACTGCAATCAGTACCGATGTGTAACTGCGGCCCAGTCCGCGTCGATGACGGTCACCATAGGGACTCGGTATCGGTGTCATGGTGCTTGCTGCCCCTGAGTCGTCGCCTGAGGACCGAATAGCGGTCGCGAATTCCAACTCGTAATTCTAATGACGCACGTATGGCATACGTGCCCAGCGGACAAACGGTCCTGGCGACCTAATAATTCTAACTCGATATCACTTCATTGCTAACGATATCAATGCATTTTAATAATTGATTGATTGGAATGCTAACGTAGATTAAATTAGCTTGATTTTACAAAAATTTTGGGACTTTTGAAGGAAGCTATTATGATCACAAATATTTTAAAAATAGAAATGTACTCACCGCTGATTTTGAACCGTTGATAATGCAGCACATGAAACAAAAAAAAATTAACTTAATTATAATTATTCATCGTTATTTTATGTTGTTAACCACGGAAGAGATCTTTATAATTGATTTAATTTTGGCTTTGGCTAAACACTTTTATTTTAAAATTCTATACACATACCTAGACAGGGGAGACAACATGTACCTACGTCCTCGAGACTTTCTGTGCTCATGTAATCAACGTCCATGAAAGAATATTTATATCACCTATTTTGTATAAACAAAAAATAAGAATTAAAGGTGCCAAATAACACGCAACTATGTGTGGCAAAGCGAGACATACTACTTACTCTGTATAGCAAAAGTCAACCCACGATTCAGTGAATCACTAGAACTGTATGCTGCATTGTTTTGAATCCCGATTGTTTTCACGTCGTCATTGATCAGTTAAAACAAATGACGTGACCTAATTATTATAAAATCAACAACAAACCATAGATAGGGTAATATATTTATCGATTAGCTGCCGGCGTTGATAGAGTATTGTATAGATTAGTTGACAGCGCATGCCTTCAGGGACAGCGATCTTGACAGTCACTTTTAAACTAGTACTACCTAATGTAGCCGAGTAATAACTTCCCAAAGAAATCGTATCGTGATAGCCGTTTTGTTGGGCCTCAGTTGCTAGCTAACAACTTTCTGTCTCGTTTATTCTTACTATTGGATCTAATAAGTGTGTCCTGCTCTCATTTCTTTTTTTATTATTTAGTGACTTGTCCAATGCTCATACTTTGTTTACGGCTGTCAACGTATACCACAATTATGGGATAGCGATAGTCTTGGACAATACTAGTAGTAGTCGGATAATACTTTCCATAGAAATCGTATCGTGACAGTTTGTTGACATGGCTGTTTCGTTGGGACTCAGTCCTTGGCTAATAACTGTCCTTTTCTCATAATTATTATTCAGTGACTTGTCTACTGCTAAATCTTGGACAATACTAGTAGTAGTCGGATAATACTTTCCATAGAAATCGTACCGTGACAGTTTGTTGACATGGCTGTTTAGTTGGGACTCAGTCCTTGGTCCAATAACTGTCCTTTTCTCATAATTATTATTCAGTGACTTGTCTATTGCTTATACTCCGTCTACGGAACAAACTACTTTTTCTTCACTTTCATCTAGCATTGTCACATTGTCTCTGTCACTGTGGCCTAAACCTATCGCGCCTAACCTAGCCTGATGATGTATTTGATTTCATGCACCTTTACTGAACATTAGGCATGCTACACAAAGATTCTCTTGGATAAGTTGGGGTTATGTTATGATCATGAGTTATCATGAGTTTATTAAAGTGGGTAGGTAAGTGTGTGTTCAAATAAATTCTAAATTAAAAGGTGATATTCTATTACCAAAAAGTGCCTACGGTAATCTTTACTTTATATTAATTAATTAAAGATAATATAAGCGGGTGTACGTGTACCTAATGGCTTATAAATCTTATTTATATAAGTCAAATTATAGTAATTTAGATGAAACCTTCCCAAATTAAAACAAAAACCTTACACGATAAACACGAAGTCTCCGTTGCTTCCATTGCTGCTGAATACTAATCTTCAAGTCTTCTTAATAACGAATAGAGTTCAAAACATTATTTCCCAGAAAAAGATTACATCCTAATAGAAAACGATTGTATCACTACACTTTCGTTGCTTACGAGGAACCAACTGTCCATCGACAAACTTATTAGCAAATATTGACACTTGCTTGGACAGTGTGACAAAGTTAGCTTTTATGTATAACAATAAAGGTACGATAGAGACGTGACTAGGTGTTTACGTATGTGAGATAAGAATGCGTTTTACGGCGGCAACGAAGAGCAGTCAGTGTGCGCGCTCGTCAACGAGGACTGAGCTGGCGGACGCGATACTGTACCTACTGCGCGTGCAAGTGCACTACAAGCTATTTCAATACATGCAGGGAATTCGCAAGTTGGCAGATGCCAGGCGCTCGCGCCGGGGTGGCCGTCGTAGAGCGTCGCGTGCCCCGTGAGGTCAATCTGCTTATAGCGGCACAAACTTACTCCTGTGTAACCTGTATTATATAAAATATCCCCTGGTACCTACTATAGTTATTTCCTCTACTCGACTTAGCCTCCATCAATCACATTGACAGTTACCACAGAGTTTTCGAACAATGCAACATTAGAGTCCTACAAGGAGGATCTCTTGGCGCCTGAATGACATTGACAGTGGGCGTTGTTGGTAAACATTTGTAAAATTGGTAAGTACTTACAGAAATTTTATTCACAAAACAAGATGGCGGCGTCAGTTCTGAATTTGGCCACGCGCCAAAATAAGTAGTTTATAGCGATGTATCAACTTATAACAGTCAATTTTATTGGAGAACGCTCGAATCGCAGTCGAAGTTGAGTCGAATGAAGGAAATAAATAAGAAGAAAAGCGGTTAGCTGCCGCAGCGTTGAAATCGGGAAAAAGACGAAAGCGCTCGTGAACTGCTCCACACACTACTTCAGCTAACTTTTGAGACTGGACTGGAGCTGACTTTTGGTATTATTTTCGGTCACGGTAAAGAGAAATTGTGACAGGGGGACAGCAATGCAATTTTGTATATAAAGCTAACAACCCAATATAGGCACTCGTAGGTATCATAAATTCTGATTGTGATAACGTCTGCATTTTATTGCAAATTAATAAAATGAAGGTCACTTCCATTTACGATGACAAGCATGCAATTCAATAACAAATGAGGACTTTGATCTGCTTTTGTCTATATGTATGTATAACGTAAATGTTTATGGTAATTAAGTTACAACGGCTGACAAACCCTGCACGAAAGACGTTGTGATTTTTGTGATAATCAAAGCATCCGAATTAATCATTATTATGAATTATGATGCTGTTTACTGCTAATACTTAATTGCAGAAATTCTTAAATTATTCCTATTAGGTATTAAGAAAATCTTTCTTAGTTATCAATAATCCGGTCATTTGCGCAATAAACTTAGGATGTTGAAATAAAAACGTTATTTCCAATTATCCTGATTCTATACCACAGGTGTTCAACCAGTGCGTCCTGCCCGTCATGACATACGGTGCTGAAACGTGGACACTGACGGTCGGGCTGGTCCACAGATTCAAGGCCGCTTAGCGGGCTATGGAGCGAGCTATGCTCGGAGTCTCTTTGAAGGATAAAATCAGGAATGAAATTATCCGGAAAAGAACCGGAGTTACCGACATAGCGTGCAGAGTAAGCAAACTGAAGTGGCAGTGGGCTGGCCATGTCTGTCGAAGAACCGATGGCCGGTGGAGCAGACGAGTCCTGGAGTGGAGACCGCGTATCGGCAAGCATAGTGTAGGACGCCCCCCAGCTAGATGGACGGACGACCTAAAGAAGGTGGCTGGGTTAGACTGCGCGGAAGACGGAGGACACGGTGTTGTGGCGCAGTCTGGCGGAGGCCAATGTCCAGGCAGTAGACTGCGATAGGCTCAGTTGATTATACCACAGATAATATTTCGTGAAGGTTTGCTTATGGCTTAGAAGCGACCGAGTGAACCGCGTACCTACAGAAAGGTGTGGATTACAGCGAGGGCGACACAGTGGTCAGTTTCCGCGTGAGGGCGCACATCCTGGTATGAGGTCACACGCTCCGTGAGCACGGCACAATATACCTACGTCTAACCAATAAGTCAAGCACAAGAGCGTCAATTGTGTTTGTGCGTGTTTTGAATAAACGCGAATAAACAAAAAAAAATATTCTAGCTAGAGGATCTGATGTTGGGATTTTGGGATTGCTGAGAACTTGAAAACCTAGTTTTTAGGTTTGGTGCAGGACCGCAAAATTCTGTAAGTAGCCACGCCATGGAAATGGGTGGGTACAGGACCTAAACGCAAAAAACGCAAGTTTTAGATGCAATAAAAGTATATGATCTACTACAGTAAACAAAATCCCACCAAAAACATTTTCATGTAGAATGTTGCCAAGACGAGACCACATATGGCTCGCACTGCCAAAAAGTTATCAGATCTCATGTATAGCCAAGCTTCTAACTCTACACGCCCTAACTTCACAAACTCGACACCTTAGTCAAAATATGAGGCTTGGCCGTTTCGTTACTACAAATTGTATAACAGAAAAGTAATGAACAGTGAATAATTTTTTTAATACAGTTGCTCAAAAAGTGGTGTATAGCGTTCGGGAAGTGGGCTATTACATACTAGTGCTTTTTTTTTACCTTTCCCGAACTCGTGCGTGTCTCTTTCCCAACTGTCAAAATAATGTCTATTAAAAAGAAAAACCAACCATGAAGTTTTTACTAAAGAGTTTTTGTGATTCATACAAATACGTATATTTCTAAAAAGAAGCTATATATATTTCAATATCAGATTCAATAATTTAATTGAATGAGTTAGGTTAGGTTTCATTTCATTTCATCTCATTAAATTTCATTTTCATTTCATATCAATAAAAAAAATATACCTACTGAAGACTAAGCTGTATGGATAGTTCCTTTTGCCTACCAAAATGGGTGTTCTTATTAAATCTATGGGGTGAAGAAATAAAAACTGCTTATATTCTACGGTTGGCGCCATTTTCCAGAAATTTTCTTTGCGAGTTTAGTTGTTTGTTGCACAAAATGAGTAATTTCGACCCTATTTTTTTTTAATTAACACCACCGGAACTCAGTATAATTGCACAAAATGCTTCGGAGAACATTTTACCGGAAAAGTCAAAAAGTCGTTACATATCCACATACGACTAATTTTTTGCGTGGAGAGAAGAGAAAAAAGCAATATTGTAAACTCAAAACTCAAACTCTAATCATTTATTTCAATTAAACCTTGTACAGGCACTTTTGAATTGTCAAAATTAAATAGTCTGTCAGTTAGTCAGAAAGTTGAAGCTAGTTGCCCATTCCAAAGCGTAGATCTCTATGGAGAAGAACGGGCAAGAAACTCCATGGACACTCTTTTAAATCAAGATATTACAAAATCCTGGGTACATTATTCTTGTTGCTTCTATATGTGAGAACAATGTAAAAAAGACAGAAATGAAGAAACAATTCAAGACATAAGATTAAAAATAAGCCATGGCAGTTAAGAGATGACCAGTCTCAACCGACGGCGCCCGTCCACGAACATGACGCGTGGATCAGCACCATCCAGCTCAACCATTTTGTAGGGAACCGAATGATCCAACACACGCGCCACCATCGGTGAGACATTTAAGTGAGCATGACACGTTCTCAACTGCCATGCTCTTTCAAGTCAACATCAAAAAATCATAATAAACGGAAACATGGTTCTTACATTTACAAAATTAAAAAAAAAATGCTTCTAAATTATACAAAACTACAGTTTGCAATTTATATAAGAGGTAAATAGAATTTTATTACCTACCAAACAGGAAGAGATATTTAATATTGAAGTATTCAACACTTAAAACTTGATTGACGTAATGACAGAAACACAAAAAAAAAGAAAAAGGGAAGCACCTCTTCCAAATATTGAAATTAACTACAAAGATAGACTTACAATCTTCAGCAGCTCCAACAAGTATTCACTTAAAACTTGATTGAATAAATAAATAAATAAATTAAATTATATATTAAATGTGTATAAATTAAATGTGTTTTTATTATTTTATTAAATTGCTTCATTTTTTCGCAACTGTATTAAAAATAGTCGTTCAGTACACCTGCGGATCCGTCATTGCAACTTGTTCCGACTGTCAACCCTCGCCTTCGGCTGCGCCTCGGCTCTGGTAGACATTTGTCGGAACTCTTTGCAATGACAGCCTTTCCGCACTTGTAATGAAATATACTATTACACCTTACGCCCATGTGATGGTAGCGCAACGGCCAAGCCACATATGCGCTGCGCTGACCCCCGCAAAGAAGCAATACCCCGCTTATCGGTCGCGAACCGACACACATAATGACCCTAATTTATGTCAAATTCGTAATTAAATAAAAACAAAGCAATCATGCTGAAGAATACAACAATGATTAGTGATTACTGATTACAGCTTTTCCCTTTACCTAATGTTGATAATAAAATGTTGATACTGGCTGCAATATTTTTTAGGGTTCCGTACCCAAGGGGTAAAAACGGAACCCTATTACTAAGTCTTCGCTGTCTGTCCGTCCGTCCGTCTGTCTGTCACCAGGCTGTATCTCAAGAACCGCGATAGCTAGACAATTGAAATTTTCACAAATAATGTATTTCTGTTGTCGCTACAACAAATACTAAAAACAAAATAAAATAAATATTTAAGGAGGGCTCCCATACAACAGACGCGATTTTTTTGCCCTTTTTTGCTCGATATCAATAATGGCAACATGTAGTGTAGGCACTTGAAATATTCACAAAATACTCAGTTCTATTTTTACTTTAATAATAAAATTAAAATAAAATAAATATTTAAGGGGGGGGGTTTAATTTAAGTATCTGCCATTCTTTAAAATAAACTACTACTTTTTGTGAAATACTGAACATTCAACACCCATGGTGCAAATTCAGTATTACATTTCTAAAATAGTCATAAAAGAGTGCATCCTTTTCTTTATGCTCTCTAACAGTAACAGGTTACCAACCTAATATTATATTTTATGAAGAATGGAATGACCACTTTTAATCAGAGCAACATGCACGCCAGTAAGTAATCAGTTTTATCTGATCCAGCCTGTTTTCTCCTACCCTCCCCCAGTGATACCTTAAGCTAAGGTCCGTACCTCACTGGGAATGCCCTTAGCATGTAGTCACTTAGTTTATGTTTTTTGCCCAGGGTGAAGGCCTTATGTAAGGCACCCACAGGATAGCCCAGTTAAGCAACCAACAACCTCCTAAATTGAACTGCCATTGAGAAAAAAGAAAATAATAATCAGCTCATTTGTTGGATGTCACTTGTGAGGGCAGAATCCCTCAAGGGCTGTAAGATTTTTCAATTTTTTTTACCAAACACGCTATGTTTTAAATGTTAATTGTATAAATTATTAATGGTGGTGGTTTAGGTTAATTTAAACGGTCATTAGTTTGTTCCTCTGTAAAATTATAAATTAACAGTTGTAATAATTTCAAATAAATTATAGTTATCCTTATTTTGTGTTCCACTTCCTACTTTGAGTGTCAACCCCACTATGTGATAGCAAACACATTTAACACTATTAAAATCAATGTTGCTAATAATTATTATCCTAACTTTAATTAGACACACATGAATAATACAGAAGGATACAGATGATGTAGACACATGATTATGAATGAACACACACACACACAAATGTGATGGTAACCAACTGACACAGCATTTGAAACTCTTGATAGCGACTTGATGACATCTTCAGATCATGTAAAACAGGCAAAAACTACATTTCAAACTTTAATCATAAATGGTTCTTGATTCCAAAAATAAGATACTCTTAAAATTTCGCACGGTGAAGGTTCCGGTAGTCGGGACGAATATTTACGCATTGCCATTTGGCTACTGAATCATGTGGTAAAAAACTAATTATCACATTTGATTCTCAGTAGTAGTTATAATGTAACATGTAGGTAACTTCTGATAATTTAATCAAGAAATGAAGAAATAAGACATGCCCACTGATAAGTAAGTAAAACGCCTATGTTCGTCGCTTTCGTCAGGTCACGAATGATATCTAGCACTAATCTATCTCACAAACTATGTGTATTGATTAATTATGTAAAATACTTGAATATTATTTAAAATACCCATAAACTGTACTTAAACATTTGAACGAATACTCAGAGCGTTTGAAAAAGAATACTAATAAGAAATTGGCGCGAATAAAACGCTATTGCATACGCAAAATAAAAATAAACTTATTTCAAATAATTATAGCTTCACGTTACCTGATCTCTGCATATTGAAAATGCTAGGAATCCAATATTCAAACCAAAAACATTTCTTGAAACACAAATTCAACACACTCTTCAATGAAGCACAAACTGTCAACAATCCTGAATCCTCACCCGCCCATGGTCCATGGACCGCGTAGAAATTGATTTTTGAATATTGTTGCCACTCGCAAAATTTTTAAGTAATTTAAAGCAAACCCCATTTTCTTCGTATACGCACGGACACTAGATTTTAATTTTATAATGCTGAAGCCACATTGGCGTCTATCGCCAGAACCCTTCAAGCTAACTATTTTTTGAAACTATATACGTAAATGTGGTAGTTTCAAAAAATAGTTTATCGGTTATCATTGTGAAAGGTCGGATTGAGAGTTTCGCATGGGTGGGTGGCGTGGCGGTACAGCAAAAAGTTACGAAGTTGCTGTTTCAGTGATAATTATCTGTTTTCATTATGATGTTGCATCATTCTTGCAATTGAGTGCCTAAACAGTACCAAATAAATAAATATGCCCTTAATAAAACAATGACATAATTTGGTATCGTGGGTCCAATTTGACCCCGGCGACAGTACAAATCTCCACTTGAAATAAGCTTCAAGCGCTGGACTTCCGGCACCTGGCACCTGCCACACCTTGCCACGTAATGAGATTAGACTGGTGCACAAAAATGTAGCGCCACGCATTACGAAATTGAACGTATACATACTTTATTGTTGTTATGATTCCTTTTAATAACCCACGATTTCTTTGAGGGCTAAGCGAGTTACAAGTCTATAGATTTGGTACGAAAATTCCAGTAGCTATATCCATTATAGTCAAAGAGATTTAAGATAGATAAATAATATTTAATGTCTTTGATTTATAGTACATATATACTAATGCCGCATTAGATTGTTATAGTTACTTTACTCTTTGGCTAAATTGTAGTCTGTGGATGATTCTGATTGTTGGTAATCACAGAGTACAATAAAGTATTGTTGGCTTTGACTATGAGTAATAGTCATTGTACATTTAGTATTTTATCTATGGTAATAGTGTTCTGTGATTGTTGGTAATTGTCAAATTTGTTTGTTTGACTTTGATTTTGATTTGATTGATTCAATAAACCTTGTTTTCTTATAAAGGAATTCGAATTGTTTGGTTACTTACTACTATTCACAGAGTACTTTTTGATCTACTATTAAAGAAGTTGTCACGGAAATCTTACACAACGGAAACGCAGACAGTAGTACAGAATAATTACTATTTTTTTAGTAATCTCATCATCCTGCTTGTATTGTACCTACTCATCAATATTACCACTAACATTGATTTTAACCGTTTATTTTTATCTTGAACATGGTTATTTTTTACAAACTAAATCCTGTATCTTTTAAGTTTGTTCAAAAAGTTTTTAACTATAGGAAAATAAATGCTAAGAATAGTGCCAAAATTATATTACTGCAGGTAAATCTTTAGAAAGTTAAAATTTAATTAAGTAGTAAAATAAATTTTTAATAACTTCTAAACATAATTTTGTCTACAGACTGTAACTTTTCCCAAAAATGTATTGGTATTATCTGCAACCCTAGCATTTTCATTATGGCCTGTGAAAAATAAAGATGTTGCTGAAAATATACAAACAAAGAAGCTATTGCCTCCTTTAGAAGATGCAGATAAATTATTTGACAATGGCTATTATGAGGAATGCTATAACTTACTGTCTGAGCATCAGGTAGGTCATGGTGTATGGATATGAAAAACCATTTAATACTTACAATAAGACCTTTGACCATAATAAACTTGTTAAATATTTTATTCCTTGAATTTAATTTATTGTGGTATCAAATAAATTCTATTTTAGGACAAGGACAATGTAGAAGTCCAATGGCGTATATGTCGAGCTTTATATAACATGTCAAAGGAATCAAAGTATGATAAACAGTACAAGAATAATCTTATTCTCCAAGCATATGGTATAATATTGAAAGTGCTGAATGATACCAAAAATGCTCAAGACCATTATGCTGTACACAAGTGGTATGCTTTACTATTAGATGCAAAAAGTTCGCTTGATGGTATGAAAGAACGAATAAAACAATTGGAAAATGTCAAGAAGCATCTCGATGTAAGTGATTATCATCTTTGACCATATTCATTGATAATTTGGTTGTTCCTGATTAAAATAACCATTGTGAAACTTTATTTTCAGATGGCAGTTTCAATAAATCCTAAAGACGCTACAATTTTGCACATGTTGGGTGAATGGTGCTATCAGATTACCGAGATGCCTTGGCATCACAGGAAAATAGCTGAAGTTTTATTTGCTTCTCCACCAAACTCCACTTATGAAGATGCACTTGAATATTTCTTGAGAGCAGAAACAGTTCAGCCCAGATTCTACAGTGTAAACTTGTTAAGACTTGGCAGCTGCTATCTAAAGCTAGAAAAGGAGGATCAAGCTAAATACTATTTACAGTTAGCTGCAAGCTATCCTGCTAAATCAAATGATGATCACCAAGCAAATACTCAAGCTGCTGAGTTGTTAAAAAAACTCAAATGAAACTGTTTAATTATATTATAACAATCTCCGGTGGCTTACAGGACCTAAACGCAAAAAACCCCAAGTTTTAGAAACAATAAAAGTATATGATCAACTACAGTAAACAAAATCAGAAAAATAGTTATTAGTCATACTCTTCAGGATATATGCTAGGTAGATAGTGTGTTGAAAACATAATACAAATAATTTGATACAATAAAAAAAATTATGAAGATATCTCTAAAAACTTTCTTTTTACAATAAAAACCATACTACTAAACTTACAATCATTCAGATTTTTTGTCAGATTATTCTACAAGCAACATACTAAAACACTAGTGTTTTAATTTTTTAGTCCAAACAATAGGTTTTTTAAATTAAATAATTGCTTCATATTTTGCAATAAATTACCAGGGTTGTGTCATCGCGATTCTCTTTCTTTTCTATGCAGTCCGACAGTGACCGCGCTTTAAGTCATGCAAGCCCCTTAATATTGTCTTGAGAAAAGATAAATATAGAAGAAGATCATCCAATAAAAATGTGAGCGGTTGGGGGACCCCTGTCAGGAACGAAGTTCCTTTCGCGATACTCACACGCACACACGTCTAATAGAAAGAGACAGAGAGTCGGAGAGAGAAAGTATCATGGAGGTGGAAAAACGCTTTTTCCTTACATGACGATTTCTACAAGTGAACTCTACCACAATCCGCGTTATGGAACTTCCAAAACACCAAAACACTGAATCTTTTCATGACTTTATTCTTACATTTTATGGTAAAATACTTCTCGGTATTGGAAATAAACTACAGTATAGCAAGTAAAAGTGCTGCAAGTTGAATATACATACCTATTTTAATTATTTTTTATATAAATTTTATTGATTAGTAAGTAGGGATAAAGAGGATTTTTTTTTTTAATTATGTAGTTCATAGGTATGTACAACCGTACCTACTACCTAAAAGTTTATATTTTTGTAGTAAATAAAAATATATTAATTAAGGTCTACGAATTATTGGCGATTCCCGGTCTAAGAATAGAGAACCTGACATCCTCTGAACAAACATCTAACAGATTATTTTCAGTCTGCCTAGTGCCTAGTGCTACTGACTACTCAACTAGACCAATACAATGGATCCAAACTCGATTGATCAACGATTAATTATAAAGCGAACTTTCGTGACCACATTCCGGCTTCCTGCTCCATCATCAGACATACTCGTCAAGATTAGGTAATTAATGAGCCCAAACACTATAATAAATGTCTGTCTACTTTAAGTGGTTGAGGAGTTCAAGGAATATCGTCAGTGGCAAATTGCTTTATTTTTTTAATAAGTCCTTACTCTCTATAAAGGAGGACTTAAAAAAAAACGTTTAAAAACATTACGTTACGTTGGTATTACATTTTGACGTGACAACGTCTTAAATTAGGTTGCGACTGGGAGTCACTTATGAAAAAGTGTAACGCTCGGTAACGTTACGATGAGTCACCGAACGAGAGAGAGGCCCGCCGAATGCCTTGCGTCTCTCTCCCACTCAACTATGATCGGATGATCGGTCGTTGTCACGTAAAATCTTCGCCCGTAAAACCGACTTTACAGGCAACCATTTTTTTTGACGTGACAACGTCTTAAATTAGGTTGCGACTGGGAGTCACTTATGAAAAAGTGTAACGCTCGGTAACGTTACGATGAGTCACCGAACGAGAGAGAGGCCCGCCGAATGCCTTGCGTCTCTCTCCCACTCAACTATGATCGGATGATCGGTCGTTGTCACGTAAAATCTTCGCCCGTAAAACCGACTTTACAGGCAACCAAATTTTTTTGCTTTAGAAATAGAAACGCAATTTTTAATTTCTTGCCAATTTGATTGAATACCTACATCTTACCGCAGGCTGTAATTAAGTAACGTTTTCAACATGTGAGACACGTAAACACGTTACTCTCTAGTATTGTAATAGTAGTCTATGCACGTTACCACGTAACATGTGAATGCCAAAGTGAGTTACAAGTTTTTCTAGGTACTTATTTATTTTGACCTGTGTACCGTGTGTACCTAACATTGGTTTTTATTAAGAATTTAGTGTAGATTATTCTGAACACTCAGGTAGGCTATTAAATAAAACGTATTTATTATTTTATTTACATATTTGTTTTAATATGTTTATGCTTTTTTAATGTACCTACTTAATCAGCATTTTCACCTTCATCCCCATGATAGAACGGCACCAACTGAAAAGTAAAATGTTCATGACCATTGAATACACAATAACGACTACATTCCCTGCAGGGTTCATAATAGTCCTCCAATCCGTATTTCAGCCATGCCGGACTATCTCAACGAAGTCTAGTCTTCGGCACGGGAGATGTGCGTGCGCAGACACAGGTACACTCTTCTTACACCCTCATAGTCCGACCGGCATCGGCACGCAATTCGACACGACCGAAGAGAGAGATCAGGCGTAGGACCAACGGCTTGATGTGCTTCCCGAGGCACGGGGGTATCACACCGCCAATTTCAAAACTCCGGGCTGTTACTAAGAAATTCCTGATGAAAAAACCCAATAACACTTTGCCAGACCTGGGAATCGAACCGAGGAACCCACGCAGCCCACGCTCAGCAGTCGCGCTTGCAACTTCCTACATACTTACTTTACTCTTTGCTTGCAACCACGAGTCAACGGGGCCACAGACCATGAACGGGGCAGTTATAGGGTTAGGCAGAAGTGAATTTATAGTACACCCACATTTTTCCAGTTATGTTTAAATCCCATGTAATACCCCTATTGCGAGCCTATAATCGCCATCAACCGGGCGATTTTAAAATCTGTGCCTGGACGTGGATTAATTATGCTGTCGACAATTCGACAAAGTCAATGTTGTTATCGTTGATGTTGATATGCATATTCAATTTTTTTCCTTCGCCCTACCTACTCGGGCAGGCTAAGGTTTTGGACCATACCACCTCGTCTTCATTGTTTATTGGTGCCGATTCCCTTGTTCACAAACTAAACTAAAGAGTTCAGTGCATCTTTTAGTTTTTCTTTCTATTTCATTACGTCCTGAACTCCTGACGCACTGTTAGGCAATCAAAACCAAAGACTACAATATGATGCTGATCAAAACTCGTTGTAATTTAACGTAATCCTGAACAGATTCGTTTGATTGGTTTGGTGTATCCCGAGTCACGACACAGCACAGTAATGTGTCTGTGACATGGACGCATGGACGTAATATATAGACTTCTATATATTACGTCCATGCATGGACGTAATATATAGATATTACGTCCATGCATGGACGTAATAGGGTAGGGGCACCAAAAGATGAACGACCCCCAATAGATGAACGATCGAGCGAAAAATAAAAAAATATAAAAGACCGCGCTACTTACATGTGTGCAATATTTTTTCCCGCATAGGGCAACATTTTTTCTTCCGGGTTCCATAAAAATTTTGACAGTGACGACTCAGACGCGCTCGCCAGGGGCTGGTCACTACCATACAAGACAAGATTTCAGTAAAAATTTGTAGAAAAGCGCCATCTATTATCATCTGCGCAAAATATTTAGTACGTTTGAATTATAATAGATGGTGCTTTCAACAAAAAAATAACTTCGATGAAATATCAATAGATTGATGGGAATTTAAAAATATTTAATTATTTTATATATAATGATGAGTATCAACGAATAATGTTAATAAATAATATAATTTAATGATCAGATATTCTTTATTTTGTTGTTAATTTATTTTTTTGTATGGTAATAATGAAGCTAACACTCAAACAAAATTCGACGAATTTGAATTTCACAAATTCACAATTTCACATAATGGCGACTACCTACAACTTGCGTTGCGCGTACGCTCATTTGTAGTTTTCGTCTATTTTGCGCTGCTGACCTGCGTTGATTTGAGTTTTTACTCATCCGCCGTGAAGTATTTTCAGTGAATTAGTGAGTGAGTTGAGCTTTGCTCCTCGGTTTCATGTGTTCACCAAACTTGCGAAAAGACGCTATTATTTAGTATTATTTGCGATATAGACGCTATCATTTTGTGTTATTTGTTTTATATACTCTATTATTGTGGATTTGTGATTAAAGACGCTTGTTTGCGTGGTTAAAATCATGCCAAGGCGATGCGAATTGGGATGTTCATACAACCCGGGTAAGTGCTATCTTCATTATGTTTAGAGTATCTAATTATTTAGAATTATACCTATTTGCATAAAGTCTCACTTCATTGCTCATGTTATCATGCTGTGCTGTGATTTGAAAGCTAGGCTAGTCAGCATCAGTTGAAAACCAACGTCAGGCGTTTTGCTGAACTGGGTCGTATGTGGCGTAGACGTAGGGCATAGAAAATACATGTTCTTTTATTGTGTCCTCGTCTATGTCAATTATTATTAATAGACACTAGCTGATCCCGCAAACGCGCGTTGTTCTGCCCAGTTCTGCCATATAAATTTATAGCGGTATGAAATTTACGACGACGTATTCTCATACCTACCAAATATACAGAAAAAAATTCATAAAAATCGGTCGAGCCTCTTCGGAGGACCACAAACACCGTGACACGAGATTTTTACATAAATACAGATTAATTCTTTGATAAACTTACTTATTCAAAAGTCTTGAATAGAAACTCGCACTTTCAAATAGTAACTTCATCGCTAGTAGTGGTTGTCCACCCCGATAACACTGACCTAATCAACATAGTGAATTTTCTTGTCATTCCGCACCCCTTTATTAGGGTTCCTTACCCAAAGGGTAAAAACGGGACCCTATTCTATTACTAAGACTCCACTGTCCGTCTGTCTGTCTGTCACCAGGCTGTATCTCATGAACCGTGATAGCTAGACAGTTGAAATTTTCACAGATGATGTATTTCTGTTGCCGCTATAACAACAAATACTAAAAACAGAATAAAATAAATATTTAAGGCTCCATACTACAAACATGTTTTTTCTGCCTTGTGGTACGGAACCCTACGTTTGTGAGTCCGACTCGCACTTGGCCAGTTTTTTTACTACTATGGCAACTTAGCCAAAATCAGCTAAAACTTCATGTGTTTAATTTTTTTCAGATGTTACATACCATCAATTACCACACCCAGAAAAGAATCCTGAAGGATTCAAAGCCTGGGTTAATATTGTTGGTGGGAAACTGGAGAGAGAAAATTTATTTTGAAAACACAACAATAAATGTCATAATTTATAGTTGGTGCCGATCAATTAATCGGATTTTATCTGGTAAAATCCAATACCGTGGTGAGGATGATGAAATTAAACTTTCAGCACTTTATTACAATAAACATAAATAAGTATATATATTGATTTTTATTTCATTCCAGGTTGCCTACTGTACTTCCAAAATGTACATAAATAATATTGTTCCGTAGCATCTCCATCTTTATGTCTAAAACAACTTGCTTCTTTTGAGCAATGCAATGACATTATAAATAATTCTGCCAATAATTTGGTCACTATTAATGACATTGCTAATAATTTAAATTAGAAATTAAGACAATAGAGGCAACCTCTAGCTATAATGTACGCAAAAAAAGCCTAAAATCAGTCAATAGTATCAACCTAGTGCATCAAAATATTCAAGGATTTATGAACAAAGAATTAGAAGTAGAATTATTTATGAATTTTAATAGTATTGACATACTTTGTATAACAGAACATTGGCTGAAAAGCCACCAGTTCTTGTTCAATTTTAATAATCACCAGGTTGGTAGTTCGTTTAGCAGAACAATTGCTATACATGGTGGCTCATTAATTTTAGTAAGTAACCAGCTCAAATTTAAAGATCGTATAGATATTGTGAGCCTATCAGTTGAGCGTACGGTTGAAATTGCCTGTGTAGAATTGGAGCACTCTATTGTATTAAGTGTGTATAGACCCCCTTCAGGATTGTATGACTGCTTTGAAAAGGTAATGGATGAAGTGTTACACAGGATTTGTAACTCAAACAAGTCCGTTATCATTTGCGGTGATTTTAATGTCAATTTATTAGAAAACTCAGGTTCTCGTAGTAAAATTTTAAGTTTGTTTCAGTCCTACAATCTTCTAAACCTATTTTTGGAGCCCACAAGAATAACCCCTACTAGTGCCACATGCCTAGATAATATATATACAGATATTATACCAAGCCACAAAGAAATTATAACTTTACTAGATTCTGATCATTGCGGGCAAAGGATTACTATTCAAAATCAAAACAAAAAAGTGGCTAAAAAGGATATCACTGTTAACCCCAAAACTGCAAGTCGCTTGGAGGCTTTTAAAGTTAAACTCATTGATAAATTACCAGTTTTGTCTATTCATGCTGATCCTAATCATCTTTATGATAATTTTTTTAATGTATACTGTAAACAATTTGATTCCACCTTTATTCCCAAGACTATTTCGGTTAATAGTAATGCATCGTTCAGTGATTGGGCTACCATTGGTATTCATAAAAGTAGAACACGGCTTTATGAACTGTACAATGAAAGGACTTATATTAACACTGATGAATTTAATTTGTATGTTAGAAATTATTCAAAATTATTTAAAAAAGTTTGTTATATGGCCAAGTCACGTTATTTGGGTTCAAAGATTAAAAACAGCAGTAATGTAATTAAAACGACTTGGAATATTATTAATAGTGAAACGGGAAGATCTAGTAACCGAAATACTGACTACAGCCTGTCTATTAATGACAACATAATAAAATCAGACTCACAAGTCGCCGAGGCATTTGAAAATTTCTTTTCAGATATTCCCGTTTCAACTACTAAATCACTAAACTCATCACCTTCTGTTGCTGAGTCTTTGCTTAAAGAAAATGTTAATGGTTGCGATTCGGAATTTCATTTTGAATATATTACCTGTAGAGATATAATTAAAACCTTTCACACTTTAAATGTAAAAAAGACTGCAGATCTGTGGGGTAATTCTGTAGAAGTAGCCAAGTCTATTATTGACATTGTAGCGCCTACTCTAGCTATTATCTTTAATAGTTGTATTGACAATGGGGAGTTTCCTGACCTTATGAAAAATAGTAAAATAATACCTTTGTTTAAATCAGGTAGTACATCAGACCCCACAAATTATAGACCTATTTCTGTACTACCTACCTTTAGTAAAATTTTTGAGAAATTAATTTTAGACCAAATGCAAAGATTTTTTAATAAACATAAATTATTACATAGCAAACAGTTTGGTTTTACAAGGGGTCGTTCAACTACTGATGCCGGCGTTGAACTATTAGGACATATTTATAATGCATGGGAAGATAAATGCGATGCCTTGGGCATCTTTTGTGATTTGTCCAAGGCATTCGATTGCGTTCTTCACGAAACGTTAATCAGGAAACTCCGCCACTACGGGATCCGAAACACTGCTCTGGATCTTCTTATTTCATACTTGAGTAAAAGGATTCAGAGCGTTGACGTTAATGGAAAAAGATCACCCGGATCTCTAGTAACAATGGGAGTCCCACAGGGCTCAATTCTTGGTCCTTTCTTGTTTCTCATTTATATTAATGACTTGCCGTACCTCATAAAGGATCATCATGATATAGTGTTGTTTGCTGATGACACTTCTCTTTTGTTTAAACTTAAACGTCAGCAGTTGGTTACTGACGATGTAAATAGCGCGATCTCGAAAGTAGT
Source organism: Oligia fasciuncula (assembly GCA_963082905.1). Taxonomy (NCBI): domain Eukaryota; kingdom Metazoa; phylum Arthropoda; class Insecta; order Lepidoptera; family Noctuidae; genus Oligia; species Oligia fasciuncula. The sequence continues at coordinate 11,601,695 of OY720387.1, forward strand.
CCACTGGTTCAATGTTAATAATTTGCTTCTAAACGAGAAGAAAACCAAATGCATTAAGTTTACGCTACCCCACGTAAGGCAGGTGAAAACTAATGTGTTGATAAAGGGCGAGGAATTGAATCCTGAAGACAACACAGTATTCTTGGGCATAACTTTGGATGCTAAGCTTCAGTGGGGTCCACATATAGATAAATTGTCAAAAAAGCTAAGTTCTGCAGCATACGCTGTTAGAAAAATTCGAAATTTAACTGATATAGAGACTGCTCGTTTAGTGTACTTTAGCTATTTTCATAGTGTAATGTCGTACGGTATTCTATTGTGGGGAAATGCCGCCGATATTCAGACTATCTTTGTTTTGCAGAAGCGAGCTGTTCGATCAATTTATAAATTAAGTCCGAGACACTCTCTCAGAGACAAATTTAAAGAGATTAATGTAATGACTGTGCCTTCTCAGTACATTTATGAAAATCTTTTATATGCCCATAAAAATATAAAATTGTTTAAAAAATACAGTGATATCCATAATATAAATACTAGAAACAAACACAAATATGTTGTACCTACAACCAGGCTCAAGAAAATAGGTGGCTCGTTCAGATGCCAATGTATACGCTTTTACAATAAACTACCAAGCCACGTTCAAGATCTAAGCCTTAATAAATTCAAATCTTTCATTAAACGTAAGTTGTGCCAGAAAGCCTTTTATACCGTTAAAGATTATATTGAGGACAAAAAGGCTTGGGATTGAGCTGCTTCCAATTTCTGCATTTTGAATGATTTTTTTCTTTTTTATATACACATTGACATTGATGAATATTTTTTTTTTTAAACAATGACATTTGCTTACTTTGTAAAGTATTATATTATTTTTTCATTGTGAATGTGAAGACGATGTGGGTCATTTTACATACTTATATATATTTTTTATTATTCTCTCTGTTCTGTTTTTTTTTTCATGGTCTGGCAGTTTGAGTAATTTATGTGGCCTACCCAAATGTCCTTTCTTTGGTATTGTTCGTCGAATCGTTGAGCTCCTTAAGTCTTGAGTTGAGCTGCACGATTTTTGACAAATGCGTGCACTGACTGGACAGGTCCTCTCAATCTGTGTGGTTCTTTCCTCAAAAGACCACCTCAGACATCGATCTACATGGTCTTCATATAACCTGACCAAGATTATGTCTGGACTTTAAAAGAGACTGTGACCTCTGAGTTTGTTTCGGCCTTTCTTCTCAGAGTAGTCAGATAGGAAACGCCGACTTCATCTAGTTTTAAAAAAAACATGATTGACGTGTAAAAGTGTTTGTACAAACCTACTTACAAAAAATAAAATCATTTCATCATTTCATTTCATTTACGCATTGTTAAATAATTATTTGCTACAGATCAAGTGTACATTTTGTAACGTACTTTGTAGGCATGAACAAACACCCTCTATGTATAAACAGGGTGTACCAGAACGGTGTGGTCAAATTTATGGGTGTGGTACAGACCATCGAACTGAACAACTTTCTCCATAGCACCAAAATCGTAATCGAAAAAATTGTTCAGTTTGATGGTCTCAACACCCGTAAATTTGACCACCTTTCTGGTACATCCTGAATAGAATATATTCTATAGGCAGTATATTGAGTATAGGTATGTATGTACCTATACGTGCCGATTAATTTAGGAGGACGATACCAGATGGCGCTTGAAATGACATTTACAAGGTTGCAGAAAAAATCCAGAGTGGGTTCTCTATTCCCAAATCATTACTATACTCTATGCGCGCTCGCAGCCAGCCGTTGTGTGAGCGTCAGTAGTAATAGTGTTCTGTGGTGAGCGTTTCCCGTCAAAAATCTGTTTTCTAGGGAAACTTACTTAAGGGGGAAGCTCTAAGGTGGTCCGCGAAATTCAAATTTTCTTACGTTTTTTGCAATTTGCTGGTCAGTATTAAGTTGTACGTTGATTAAAATATGATTCGCGGTCGTAACAAATATGTATTTACAGAATTATAATCATTAAAGTCATCAACACAACTCTGTAAGACCATGTAATCCCCAAATGTCAAGATTTCATGAAATAGTCATTCTTGGGGATTACATGGTCTTAGAGAGTTGTGTTGATGACTTTAATGATTATAATTCTGTAAATACATAATTGTTACGGCCGCGAATCATATTTTAATCAACGTACACCTTAATACTGACCAGCAAATTGCAAAAAACCTAAAAAAAATTGAATTTCGCGGGCTACCCTGGCGCTTTCGCCTTAAGGAAAGTACCCTCCGAATTTAAGAATTTTATCAGCTTATAGAAAGAATTATTAATAGATTTCAGTGGATTTGATTAGAATAAAATCTTGTTATATTCGGCTTTGTTTATATTGATACATTTATACATTATTTACCGTATTTTTAGAGTAATTTATTGTTCAAGTAATGGATTCAATTTTGTTCGCTTGATCCAATAGATGAACGGCGTTCAACTACTGGAGAAAAGGCTTATTTTTATAGCTATCATTACTTATAAACTCACGCTTAAAGACCAAAACAAAACCACTCAAATGAATTTTAATAAATGTATGAACTTAGTTACCAAAAGTTGAACACATGATTTTAGTTTTTGATTATTTTTAAGGCTTTATTTTAGTATGAAATCTTGCACTGTTCAGCTTTAGGATTTACGCCCAAAATTTGAACTAAGAAATATGTTCACATTTTATTCGTTCATATTTTGGGTATCTTGCCTTAAATTGAACCTGAAGTGAATTTTATTCGTTCATTTTCTGGTTCCTTATTCCAAATAATGAACGAATTGAATGTGTTAGTTCAACTATTGGGTGCAAAATATTCATAATTAGGGCTCAGTGTTCAACTATTGGGGTAAAACCCAAATATTTTTACAAATAGTAACTTTAAAAAAAACATTGTAGATCTAGACGGTACTTTTTTTAATCCGTTAAATCCTAAGGGTTATAGGATTAATAAAAAAAATATGCATGCATCAATGTCGTGAAATAACTGAGTTATAGCTATTTAAAGTTGTCATAAACGCTTAATCGTTCATTTATTGGTGCCAGTACCCTATATAGATATTACGTCCATGGTCTGTGAAGATAATCTGCGTTTTCGTTTCCTGCTGGTATTGTCTATGGTTGTAACTGATGACTATAGTGTACCTATTCACGGAGACGAGTTAGTATAGCGCCTTCTCTATTGCACATTATCATACAAATGACAAAGACAAAAAAAACTTTTTACACCGCCTTAGCGTTTATCATTGACCAATCGCAGTTAAAAAATTGTGTGAGTGAGATAGCGCTCTACTAACTCGTCTCCGTGAATAGACTATAGGCAGCATGGTCCCTGACCCTAGCCTGTTCCACAAGGAACAAAACGAAAAAAAAAAATCTATGGTTGTCTTGGAGTAATAGTGTTCTGTGGTCAGGTGTCAGGTGTGTCATGCATGTCATATTTTGAAAGAAGTTCGTTATGTGTTATTTTCAATTAATTCAATGTGTAAATTATTATTTGATTAGCACGGCCATTATTTCATTCATTATAGTTTATTTTATTACAAAACGCATACTTACTGCTAATATGTCTTTGTATAATGCAGACGAAATAAGTGATGATGAAGTTTTCTTCGGAAAGCTTTCTCTGAAAGAATTGAAAAAACATATACTATGGGATAAACAACAGCAAACGTAAGATCGTTTTATCAAATTAATATCTATGCAGGTTCCTGGCTAATCAACAAGGGTAACACTAGTTACTTACTTGTCACCTGTCCCACCGCCGCCCGACGGCCCGACGAGGAAGCGACTAGCTAAGCTAACTCATCATTGTGAATATTCCACACGTTAGGCGCTAGATGGCGCAAAACAACGCGTAGGAACGTGTAGAAAACACGAAGCTGTCGTCGTCAACGTAAAGGTGCTGCCATCTGCGGTGGTTGCGGTACTAACGTCGGGTGTCGACCAATGGGGAGACGACATCGTCGCGCCATCACCACGAACCAATCAGGCTGAAGAATTGATTTGGAAGAAAGAATAACGAGGTGTTGAGTTTTTGCCGGGAAAAGTTTGAGGGAGTCCATTTTTGTAATCACACAGGATCAGGTACCTAAGTAAATACAGTTAATACAGTAGTGTAAAATATCTCCAATTTAATAAGAAGCTAAGTATTTCCCTTAATTGCTGTGTGTTCTATTTAAATGTAATCAGAGTAACGCTGCTATGGGCAATTTGTGTTTTATTTCTTAGGGATAGCTTTGCTACAGTTTACTGGAGTTTTATTTGAATTGTAGGTGATTAACTGGCTAAATTCTATTGTTTTATGAGGTTTCAATAACTTTATCTAAATTATACCTATGATGTGTGTTCTTATTTAAATCTAATTATCGCTGTTATGGGCAATTTGTGTTTTATATCTTGGGAATAGCTTTGCTGCAGCTTACTGGACTTCATTTCAATTGTAGGTGATTAACTGGTTAGATTCTATTGTTTTATGAGGTTCCAATAACTTTATCTCTAATTTACCTATGTACACGCTAAGATGACCTAATTAAATACACGTTTTAAACTGCTATCGTTGTTTATTTAATACAATTGTTTTAATAGGTGTAACAATTTTCAGAAGTGGGATCGTTATCTGGAGCAGTTCGCAGGCAAGGCATGAGTTCCGATGGTCACAGCCGGTCTCGCAGCCGGTCTGGCAGCCGGTCCCGCAGCCCTGTCAGATGGAGTCGCCGGCGGAAGGAACGACCGCAGCAGGAGCGACGCAGCTGCTCCCGTGATACCTGGCGACCGAGGCATTCGCCAGTCCGGGACTGTCGTGGCCGTTCTCCGCCTGGCTTTTCAAATGAACCTGGTAGGTCATTTCCATATTATTCGGGTATGATGGTTAAGCCGGATATAATACCGGAATTTGATCCTGAAAAACCGGAGCTACCTGCATATCAGTGGCTTAACAAAGTAGAGCAATTAGGTGCCATACATGGATGGAACGACAACGTTAAAAGTTATTATATGCAGGCACGTCTTGTTGGATTAGCTAAATTGTGGCATGGTGCATTACGAAGCTATGAATTTACGTGGCCGGAATGGAAACAAAAGATTCTGGAAGCGTTCCCTCAAAGCGTAGATTATGCAGACGCATTGAGGGAAATGTTAAATAGGAAAAAGTCATATAATGAAACGATGACTCATTATTTCTATTCGAAATGTACCATGCTAACTAAGTGTGACATCACTGGAGAGAAAGCGGTGTCGTGTATCATTGAAGGGTTGCCGTTCCACATGAAGACTTCTGCAAGAGCTGGTAACTATAAAACTCCAGGCGAGCTTTATTCTCACTTTCTGTGCATGAACGATGACAAAAGAATGAATCAAAATCAGAGAAACGTTCCTCGAGGTCGAGACTCCGCATCAGGGTCTTCAAAAGAAGCAATCAGAGATCCAAAAGAACGAAAGCCGGGTGTAACTTGTTTTCTTTGTAACGAGTCGGGGCATGTTGTCCGATCATGCCCTAAAAATCCTAACGCTATAAAATGCGAAATCTGCGGGAAAACCAACCACAAAAAGGAACAGTGCTATCAAAAGGCTGTCAGCATTGTACAAATACAGGTAAATGAATGTTATTTTAAACACGTCTTGATTAATGGTATAAAAGCTACCGCTTATTTAGACACGGGGGCTCAAGTCAACCTTATCACACATGATTGTGTTCTAAAGCTTGGCGTTTCAGTGCAACCTTGTGTTTTTTTTATCAACGGGTTTGGTGGACCACCGATTAAAGCTCACGGACAGGTGTCATTAGAGTTCGTTATAGATGAAGTTAAGGTTTGTTCAGACGTAATAGTTGTCGACGCTGCCATGAACCGCGCCGACGTTTTTATTGGACAGCCTATTTTGAACAATGAAAAATTCAAGCTTACAATTAGTGGGACAACCGTCTTTTTAGGATATACAGATAGAGAGGAAAAAGAAATTGAATCAGTTGAAATAAATTATTTGCAAGTGGGTACATGCGTAGATAAGGTTAACATTTTGTGCTCTGCAGACACTGTCGTTCCAGCTCATTCATCCTTGTTTGTTGACACCTACAATGATGTTGAAATTGACAAGTCAACTCTACTGTTTGTAGATACTCGTACAATTGTTTATAATGGTTATAACTATAGCATTCCTGCTTCTGTGCACTGTTTTCCAGTACAAGCCATGTTCATAGTTAATCAAGGAAAAAAACCAGTTTGTTTCGAGAAAGACCAGATTATTGCTCGTGGATTGGTTACTCGGGAAATAGGTTGTTCTCCTGGTAATTTTGCAGATAATATTGCTTCGATAATGAGCATTGATATAACTAAAATCAAATGTGGATCCGGAGATCCACAGGTAATTAAAGAGTTGGTAGAGATTTTAAAGGAATATTCAGATTGTTTTTCGATAGACACAGGAGAATTAGGCAGGACTGACAAAATAGAATTGAATATTGAACTTAACTCTGATAAGCCGATTTGTTATCGTCCTTACAGGCTTTCTTTTTCAGAAAAGGCAATAGTACGAGAAAAGATTGAAGATATGATGTCCAACGGTATTATTAGGGAATCGTCGTCTAATTATGCCAGTCCGATTGTATTAGTTAAAAAAAAAAATGGAGATTATCGGTTTTGTGTGGATTTTAGAAAATTAAATAGTATAACAGTAAAAGATAAATATCCTCTACCCATCATAGAAGAACAAATCGAGAAACTAGGTGGGAAAAAACTTTTTACGAGTCTTGATTTGTCGCAAAGTTTCTTTCAGATTCCTGTAGCGGAGACTTCAATCCACCGAACCGGTTTTGTCACGCCTGAGGGCCACTATGAATTTTTAAGGATGCCCTTCGGTTTGGCCAATTCCCCCGCTATTTTCCAGCGACTTATGGACAAGATATTTTCTTCGTTACGTCATGATAAGGTGCTTCCTTTTATAGATGATCTGTTGCTACCCACCAAAACTGAGCAGGAAGGCCTCGATCTACTTCGGGTAGTTTTGAAAATAATAAGGGACGCAAAATTGACGTTAAATCTTGATAAGTGTTTTTTCTTGCAAGATAAAATAGATTACCTAGGTTACGAGATCAGCGAAAAAGGTATTAGGCCTGGTAGTACGAAAATTGATGCTGTGGCCAACTATATAGAACCTAAGAATGTACACGAGCTTAGGATGTTTTTAGGTCTGACTAGTTATTTCAGGAAATTTGTTAAAGACTATGCGTCTGTCACGTATGATCTGTACGGATTGCTTAAAAAGAATGCACCGTGGATTTGGGATTCAGCACAGCAAAGGGCTTTCGATCAGCTGAAGAAGATTTTGACGACTCGACCAATACTCTCATTATTTTGTAGGAAAGGTGACATAGAAGTTCACACTGACGCAAGCAGTAAAGGTGTAGCTGGAATTCTCTTTCAGGATCAAGATGGGGGTTTGAAACCCGTCGCGTATTTTAGCCGAAAAACAAGCAAAGAAGAAGCTATGTATCATTCCTACGAATTGGAAACATTGGCTGTAGTGGAATCGTTGAGGAGATTCAGAATTTATTTAGCAGGTAATCATTTTAAGGTGGTAACAGACTGTGCAGCCGTTCGAGACACTTTCCTGAAGAAGGACCTACTACCTCGAATAGCAAGATGGTGGTTGGCTATTCAGGAGTACAACATGGAAGTCGTTCATAGGCCAGGTAAGTCTCATAGACACGTTGATGCGCTTAGCCGATTTCCAGTAGACCCTCCCTTAGAAGCAGACATTAACGTGATTGACGTATTTGATTGGTTAGTATGTCTTCAAAATCAAGATGAGAAGATTCGCATAATTCGAACAAAATTAGAATCTGGGGATAGCGACCCAGATATAAGGAATAATTACAAGCTCAAAGATGGTCGAGTATACAAGATCGTTAAGGATGGAGAACAGAGGTTAGTAGTCCCTAAATATGGAAGGTGGAATGTCATGAGGAAGTATCATGATTGCATCGGACATCCAGGCCTGAAGCGTTGTGAGGAAATCATTAAAGGTAACTTCTGGTTTTCAGGAATGACGCGTTTCATACGAAAATATGTCACCTCATGTTTAGACTGTCTTTACAAGAAGGGACAGTATGGAAGACCTGAAGGTGAGTTACACCCCATTGAAAAAGTTCCAGAGCCAATGCATACTCTGCACATAGACCATCTCGGTCCTTTCTGCAAAAGTCGAGCAGGTAACAGTTTTGTGCTGATGGTGGTAGATTCCTTCACGAAGTTCACATGGGCGGTACCAGTTAAAACTACAAAGACTCGAGAGGTAATAAAATCCTTAAATGACATATTTTGTTTATTTGGTTATCCAAAGAGAATGATATCCGACAGCGGTACGAGTTTCAAAAGTAAACATTTCAAACAGTTTTGTTTGGATAATCAAATAAAACACATAATAAATGCTGTAGCATGTCCACGCGCAAATGGCCAAGTGGAGAGGTATAATCGTACATTACTAGATTCACTCAACACAAGCGTGGAAGATGAAAAGGATTGGGATACTCGGATCACAAACATCACCTGGGGAATGAATAATTTACAAAACGGTTCGACTGGATTTACACCATACAGGCTCATGTTTTCCGCGACTCGAAGCAGGTATCAAGGTATGGGAGATAACATCGTGGATAGTGAGGAGACAGCTGCACGAACTAGGACCGAAGCTACAGCAAACCTAAACCGGACGGGGGAGAAAATGCGCAAATATTTTAATAGAAAGCATAAATCTCCAACAAAATACAAGGTAAACGATTTAGTATTATGGAAAGGAGCTGCTGACCGAAATGTGAACGTTCGACGAAAACTGAAGGAAAAGTACAGCGGACCGTATAAGGTAACGAAGGTAGTAGGAAATGATAGATACATGATTACTTCGCTGAAAGGTGTGAAAGGGTATAAGCGATTCAGAGCTCTTGTGTCGTCGGACTCGTTAAAACTTTTTCAGGGGGAGGAGGACTCGGGCACTAGCTCAAATGATACAGAAGTGGACAGCACGGAGGAGTTGATCGACTTGCTTGAAGGTTGAACTTTAATGAAATTGAATGAACTTGATGAATGAATTCCAGGAATAATCAGGTATAATACTAATTTTGATGAGCAAAGTAATGTGATGTTATTGGGATTTCACAATTTTCTCGGATATAAATATAAACGAATAATTTGGGTTGTGGTTGGAACCTCGAGTGGTTTAAAATTGGAATTGGTTACGGAAATGTTTTGATAATGGATTGTAAAAACATGGTATTTTGGAAACTTGTTTTGGTAAACAAGTATTTACTTTTGGAATGACTTTACCTGATGGTTGGTAATGATTTACATAAAGGACAGACTTATGATGTTATTTTGTATTATGTGTGGGCCAAATATAAATTTATTATAGTTCATGGAATCGAGTTCTTTATCTCTTTTTTTCAGTGTTATGCTAATTCTGAACAATTATGTACCGTCTTTTGTTTTCTTCCTTTGCAGAGTCGCAAAGGCGTCAGGATGGACGAGTGTGAATATTCCACACGTTAGGCGCTAGATGGCGCAAAACAACGCGTAGGAACGTGTAGAAAACACGAAGCTGTCGTCGTCAACGTAAAGGTGCTGCCATCTGCGGTGGTTGCGGTACTAACGTCGGGTGTCGACCAATGGGGAGACGACATCGTCGCGCCATCACCACGAACCAATCAGGCTGAAGAATTGATTTGGAAGAAAGAATAACGAGGTGTTGAGTTTTTGCCGGGAAAAGTTTGAGGGAGTCCATTTTTGTAATCACACAGGATCAGGTACCTAAGTAAATACAGTTAATACAGTAGTGTAAAATATCTCCAATTTAATAAGAAGCTAAGTATTTCCCTTAATTGCTGTGTGTTCTATTTAAATGTAATCAGAGTAACGCTGCTATGGGCAATTTGTGTTTTATTTCTTAGGGATAGCTTTGCTACAGTTTACTGGAGTTTTATTTGAATTGTAGGTGATTAACTGGCTAAATTCTATTGTTTTATGAGGTTTCAATAACTTTATCTAAATTATACCTATGATGTGTGTTCTTATTTAAATCTAATTATCGCTGTTATGGGCAATTTGTGTTTTATATCTTGGGAATAGCTTTGCTGCAGCTTACTGGACTTCATTTCAATTGTAGGTGATTAACTGGTTAGATTCTATTGTTTTATGAGGTTCCAATAACTTTATCTCTAATTTACCTATGTACACGCTAAGATGACCTAATTAAATACACGTTTTAAACTGCTATCGTTGTTTATTTAATACAATTGTTTTAATAGGTGTAACATCATCTTCCTTCTTTCTTTCTTCTTTTTCTTCCCATGTTACTTGGGGTCGGTGCAACACGTTTTCTTCTTCCATTCTCCCCTGTCAACCGCCACGCTATCATTCACTCCCTTCTCTTTCATATCATTCCTCACACAATCGACTATTTTAGTATTTTCTCCTCAAGAAACGTACAAAAGATTGTACGGTACCTAGGCCTCGTTTAAATTAAAACAATATAATGAGATACAGATACATAATATTTATAGTTGTTCGCTGACTCTTCAGATTGCCGGCGAGAACTCTGTTAAATAAAACTCGTTTGTAGTTGCTAGCTCTACTCTACTCGCTTCTCGCTGAGCGCGGCTTTGGGACAGGTGCCTTAGGGTTTATCTATCTTCGTCTACAGGATGAAATTTAAAACTTGCAACAAATCGTAATAGGAGGTGCAGTAGGTAATAAAAAAAATGTGTAATTAATTAACGTCTTAGATAGTGCAAACTAAGTTATTGCCTTCAAGTAGACACAAATTATCGTCGATTCAGTTTTTTTTTTTCAAAATTAATAAATTAAATAAAAAAATTAAAGTATTAATTTTAGAATGCACCCAAAAAGCAATACATTTATCACTGAATTCAAACCATGAAGCAAGTTTGCAATGTGTTGAACTAGCAGTATTTACCTAATTTTAATCATTACCATGAAAAAAAGGGCACATGACGACGATGCCAATCGCTCACCTACACATATGTGCATGCCTTTCCTTGATAACATACTCTAAAATGACTTTATATCACGCTGAATTAGATATTTTAATTTGTCGCACCTATTCAATTTCATCCTGTATATTATTTATATATACATGTATTAAATTGTGTATAAATTTTTATTTATAGAAGCGTCTGTTTGTACTGTCAACATGACAACTTTTTACTAAATGCTTAATAATATGAAAGTATTTATGGTACCTACTTGCATACAAATACTACCTGGAGTATGTGAAAAAGGGAAAATATTCAGTACTTACTTTAACCTAAGAACTAATTTACAGGGTCAAATTAAATTAGCTAGAGAAACTCTGGAGATGTAATGGGTATTGATATACAACATTATTTTTAGTATATTATGCGAAACCTGAATATAGTTTGTTCAGAATAAGTAACTGAATCGATTCCAATAATTTTTACCCCATGTTATATTTCGTCCCAAAAATATTTTAAAAAGGTTAAAAGTTGGACACCGAGCGACACTAAGTAAGTTATCCAATCTCCGCGCCGAACGGTTAGTATTATTATATTATATCAATGAGCACAAGACGGCGCGCGGCGCGGCGCGAGTGAGCATGTTTTTGTACAGACAAACAGGTAACTTAACAAGCTTATTTTGTGATTTTTGTGATACAGTTTTGAAATTTTGTACATAGATTCTTTACATAAAAATACTGGACACGTGTTTCGGGTTTCGCATATACTAATGTTGTATAAAAAGATAAAACAAAATTTACTTGAAAAATCAGTTTAATTTTTTTTGTGTTAACTTCCCAGTTTTTTGTTGCGATTGGTAACGATATTTCAACACAATAAAACATATTTTCTTCATACTTCAAGTATCAACACCCCCAACGGTTGTCGAGGTCACCAAAAAAAACATTAAATATGTTTATGAAAATATAAATTGTGATTTTATCGTGTTTAGATATTGATTTTATCGTGTTTAGATATTGATACCCATCACGTTTGCGGAGTTTCGCTAGCTACTTTAATTTGACCTTGTATGCTATTTACAAGGCTCTTAAGATTCAGGAGAAATCAACCTTTACAGTTTTTTTTTTTCTTAATCTTAGCATACATGCTACAAGTGAAATCAACAGCCCCAATAATTCTGGAGATCACAATGAAAGTTTGAAAATCCTACAAGCACATTCACAACCTAACTTAATACCTAATTCCGAAAGCCTTGTTTTTTCTGAAGTCAATAGTCCTGGGTGGGATATGAAAGTGGCTGATGACAGTTTTATTGAAATGGAAAATATGGTGTCTAAACTATGCGTATCACCTAGAAACAATGAGAAGACTGGAGAACTAAACAATACATTAGAAGTTATTGAATATATTTTAAATAATCCACCAAGCAATACTAAAGATAAAATGGAAAAAAATTATGACCCTAGACTGAAGACTGAATTTAAAAATGAACCGAATGTATCAGATATATCGCTACAGAAAATTGATAGAGAAGTAAAAAAGTATGAAGCTTTTAATTCCCCAGAGCCTCCTCAGAACACTCCAGAAAAATCTGCTCATCAACTCCATAAGTATCCTGAAGGTCATATAACACCAAGGGACATAAAACAGAAACATATTTTTAAGACACCTGCTCAGCCTTTATCACTGAAGAAACCAGCATCCTTGAAAAAGACTCCAAGTCGATCAAATGCTTATCAGCACATTAGCAGCCCAGTGGCCTCTTACATAAAAAACTGTCCGATAGCACCTTTGGTAAAAGATGTCCATCCTAAAAAACCTTTACCTGGAACATCATCTATTCCAAAATTTGTTAAGAATATCCCACCAGCTAAACCAAGTAATAAAGAAAATGTCAACTTGCCTTCAGTTGCATACAAAAGTGCTAAGAAGACAAGAGTGGTAAGTTGTCACACTCGTTTTATTTAACAACTATTGCAAGAAAACTTGATTGATTTGTTAAATGGCAGATGATGAATTGCAATTTTTAAAATAGAAACAAAAAAATGTCTATGATTAATTAGTGTTAATTCAATATGTTTGAGAGCAGTGGTGGCTTAGTCCGAGTCGTAACGGCCGCGACTTACGAGTTGCAGGTCGTAGGTTCGAACCCAGAAAGGCGCTTTACCTGAATAAATTATTTCATCACCACTGCTCCTAAAACGGTGAAGGAAAACATTGTAAGGAAACCGGCACGTCCTAGAACAAAAAATTCGAAGACATGTGACATGTACCAACCCGCACTGGGCCCGCGTGGTGGATTATGACCCACTCCCTCTCACCGCGAGTAGGCCTGTGTCCCAGCAGTGGGAACATTATAGGCTGATTATGCTACAATCTGTTAATTCTATCTGTCTTTGTGAAACATTTTAATAATGATTAATTATTATTTACAGATTGATGTACCAGATGAACAGAAATTGCCACAGAGTCATTGGGTCAAGAAAATCACAAACACTTTACCAAAACCACTGGTAATGAAACATGATCACAGGGAGCTGAATATTGCTAAGAAAAAACGAATGCCTCGGCAAGAAGATAGCTTTGCTGATCTCTCATACCACCAAGCTGAAGTCTCTGTTTGTACGCAGAAATCTGCATTCAAGCTAAAGAAAAATCTTTAATCATACTAAACGGACTGAACTTCATGACATGAATATTTAGTATTGTGGTAGGTAATTATTATATTGACAAGCCGTGCGCCTGATGGGATAACTTCTATATAAACTTTCATTCCCTATTTAATCCCTCTAGGGTATGAATTTTCCCAGTGGTTTAGGCTGTGTGTTGTCTCTCAGTGAATTAAGATTGTTATTCGGTTGATTGTTCTTTCCAAATATACAGTTACATTTTTGATATAATTATTTGTTTTAATTTAGGATTAATTAAGTTTATGAAGAATGAAGGCAGCAAGCTCCGGGATGGTGTATTGGTGTAGGTGCCTGAGTGAGTTACATAATTTAGTGTGAAGGGAACAAGCCGCCGTATATCACATAACAATACAGAAAGCCTGTTGCGGCCAGCCTGACCTGTGCAATGGTCAGGTGGTTCAGGTTGCGTTTGAACCTAACGAGCGCGTCCTAGTCTCGCTCGGTCCAGTTCACGCAGATTCTATAAATTGTTCTAAGAATGTTCACTTGCTTGGCGACTTGGAAAGATGATGCCGGTTTATTTATACCCTGGAATGCAACATCCAATGTGTCACAAGATGGCCTATGGTCATCTCCACTGATTGTCAAAAGTATTATAAACAAAGCGACATGTAGTTATTAGTGAGCTAATGAAGGTGTTGTATGGTTGTCACAATCAGTGCGGAGTTACAAAATACAGGCTGTTAGTGTGAACAGTGGCAATATTTAAGGAGGTGCATAAGTATCATGAGTAGATTCTAAAACCGTTGAAAAAATATGACCTTTTTTTCTTCTAAGTTTTGCTTCTAATATCCCGAAAAATAAAAAATCATAGTCACATTACTGTTAGGCCTCTGCCCCGCATGTACCGGCCGCGCCGGCGGCGCGCGCGCAACGTCAGTCTGCGCTCAGTCGCGTTAGAGAGTGTACGTGTGCCGTTTGCGTACAGACTACTCTCGCGCATCACGTGTATCGACGCGATATTAGTTACCGACAATGGCCGCGTTCTCGAACGAACAACTTACCGAAATGGTTAGACTCTAAGCTATAGCCGGTGATAGTTTACTTGCTGCTCAGGACCTGTACCAGGTATTGTACCCGGGTCAACGGGCGATGGATTGGTCGCGGAGAACCTGTCGCATGGCCTCCCTCACTCCCCTTGACTATTTTTATGGGGCGATTTAAAACGCCGTGTGTATGCCACGGAGTTTAATACCAGACGCGAATTGAAAAGACGCATTAAAAGTGCTTTTAATGACGTAAAGAGTGAGAGTGTTGTACTTAATCGAGTGCAAAATAACTTAAGAAGACGTGCGGAGACATGTTTAGCCGTAAACGGTTCACATTTTGAACAGATTTTAAGACTAATGTAAGTTATTATTGATTTTCTTAGTAAGTAGGTATTTAATCATCATTTAAAATTTAAATCAAAATCAGTGCAGTGTTGAAAGGGACAACCTAACTAAATTACTTGTAAATAACGTGATTCTCTTTTTAAATAACTACGCCGAAAATACCTAACTTAGAAATTAAGATGTAGTAAAGTTCGCTAATTCGCACTGTGCGTCCATTGTGTTTCTCATTGTTTCGACAACATCATAAAAAAAGTGTCAGTACCGCCAGCCCAGCCCCTACGTAATAAGGGCGATTTTTTGTGCATCGGTCTTCGATCAATAATAGTACTAGATGAATGATTAGGAACAAACACAGAACAGATAAAGAAGGTTAGAAAGGAAATAGTTCCTGATTTGTATCAGAACGCGCGTCGCCGTTGTCTCCCACTCTTTAACTTCACTACATGCAAGAGACCAATGCCTAAGCGGATTACGCACACAAATAAACAACACGCACTTAGATCGTAAATTTGCTATTGGTTGTCACACTAATGCAATCATTGCGTTTGACGTACGTCATGCACGCATAAAAGCACGCCAGGGTGGGCGATTAAAAGGTCGATAGTTGATATCGATAAAATTAATGTAATCTTGCTTTTTATTTTGCACGTATTGTTGACTATGTGGACTTCTGTAATGCATGTTGTGAACTTGTATTCATGCTAATATAGAAACAAATAAATAAAAGTGGATCAAATAAAAAATACATAACTGAATTTTAAAACCAATTTTGACGTGACAACGTCTTAAATTAGGTTGCGACTGGGAGTCACTTATGAAAAAGTGTAACGCTCGGTAACGTTACGATGAGTCACCGAACGAGAGAGAGGCCCGCCGAATGCCTTGCGTCTCTCTCCCACTCAACTATGATCGGATGATCGGTCGTTGTCACGTAAAATCTTCGCCCGTAAAACCGACTTTACAGGCAACCATTTTTTATTACTTATTAACATTAGGATTTAAAATGGAATATTTACCATGTTTATTAGAGAAAGTCGGTTGCCTTTCAACCTTACATTTCCGGTACTTATCATCAGTTCAAAAAGAAAAAAATTATTGTCCCTGAAATAATACGTATTTATTAAGTAGCATACGCTTGCTCTCCTTTAAATTGGAGTTTTTCAAAATGAAATGCAATCTAACAGTAATATACTTTTCTATAATAGTATAATAATATATAATTCCTCACTCAAAATCTATGTTACTAATTGGTCGTACGTAATAAATAATATTATTTTAGTTGTAAAGTGTACTTATTGATAATACGAGGGCGGGTCAATAAGTCCGTGACTTTTTGAATTTCTGACCTCTTTACTGAAAAAGCAACACTACTCCTGTCAACAGGCATCTGTCAGTTGACTCCTATCAAAATTTGAACTTGCTGCGTCAGTTAGTTTGTGTTTGACAGCTATCTTTATCAGACTACCCAGTAATTTCAGGAAAAAATGGAAAAAAGTGAATTTCGTGTGCTTATTAAGCATTATTTTTTGCGAAAAAAAACCATTACCGAGACCAAGGCTAAGCTTGATAAATACTATGAGGACTCTGCACCATCGATTTCAATGGTAAAAAAGTGGTTTACTGAATTTCGTTGTGGCCGTACAAGCACTGAAGATGCCGAAGGTCCTGGACGCCCAGTTGAGGTCTCTACACCCGAAACAATCGAAAAAATTCACGATATGGTGTTGGCCGACCGAAGATTGAAAGTGCAAGAGATTGTGGAAGCCGTAGGGATCTCGCATGGCTCAGTGGTTTCAATTTTGAATGATCACTTGGGCATGAGAAAGCTTTCCGCAAGATGATTGCCGCGTTTGCTCACAGTCGACCACAAAAGCAATCGTGTAACAACCAGTTGCCATGGCAAAAATCCATGAATTGGGCTATGAATTGCTCCCTCATCCGCCCTATTCTCCAGATTTGGCTCCGAGTGACTACTTCTTGTTCCCAAACCTGAAGAAATGGCTTGGTGGAAAAAGATTTGACTCCAATGATGAAGTCATCTCGCAAACAAAGGCCTATTTTGAGGACCTCGACAAATCATATTTTTTGGAAGGGATAAAAAAATTGGAGAAGCGTTGGACAAAGTGTATAGAGCTCAAGGGAGACTACGTTGAAAAATAAAATGATTTATTTATCAAAAAATCTGTGTTTTATTCCAAAAGTCACGGACTTATTGACCCGCCCTCGTAATCAACTGTATCATAGTAATAATCGACATTGTTTACAAATTGGCACAGCACTATCGATGCCTAGATTTCCTGGAAATGAATCCTCGGGACCATAGATTATACACTTAATACTGGTCTCGGGACTCTCGCGGTGAACGTAATACATTGCGCGATCGCTCAAGTAGTACAAAATGGTACCCATCTATTGCAAGCAATACATAACTATTCGTCTGCTTGCGATTATATCATTTTTGTCTACAAACTTCATAATGCTAATGTTATAATTACAAATATCACAAGTATTTCAATGTTTTTGGACTTACCGGTGGAAAGAAATCCCTCCTCGTGCTACACTACACACCTGGCTTCTTTTCCGACACGTTATAATAGCGCAAGACGGCATAATTTAATATTTTTGCGGAGCTTACGTACGCTGTCAAAACAAGAGCGTGATTGCTGGCCGGTAAAGTAAACTTCGGTTGATATTGAGCATTTGCTCATGACCGCGGCGCGCGTGCCCCGCCCACAAGGCCCTTCTAACCTTCTTTTATCTGTTCTGTGGGAACAAAAATAAGTCGCTAAAGTGGCCACGTTTGCACACACATAAACATTTATATTTCTTTCTACGAACTATAGAAAAAAGTTAAATAATATTAACAACTTCAGATTATTATAAACCTTAACACACTATCATAAAGTTTAATTACGATTGCAAATGATTAATATTTAAGTCCTTCTGTCATCGAAGCAATAAATTTAAAATGTCACTTGAAAATAAAAAGTCATTTTTATAATAAGTACAAAAATATTTATTTTAAAATGAAACTTAACACCTAAGCAATAAGGTTAAAAACATTTTGTTGACAATTTCGTACTTACTCGAATTTGGAACTAGACGTAGTTCCTGGAATTACATTTCAATGCTCCAATGTTTGTTAGAATAGTTGGCGGCCGCGTTGTCGCAAACATTGGCCAAACAATCATAATATTTGCTAATTGATTTTTTACTATTTAATTGTGTTACTATTTTATGAAAAACATTTAATTATAAAAAGTTGCCGAAAAAACGATATTCCTTCCAAAATCTGGGTGTTACGGTGGTTATTTACACAACTTTTGAACGCGCACTGAGGCATTTTGACGTCTTAACATTGGCTATGGTTGGACCATACCAATTTGAATTAAGAGCACAAAAGTATTCGTGCTCGTATTTTTCGGGCCGTTTTTGAAGCGCTTATCGGGCATCTAGTACTATTATTGATCGAAGGCATCGGTGAATGGAAGTTATCGAATGGCGTGTACATGTGTGCGTGCGCCGCGTACGCGATCGTGGCGGCGCGCGGCGCGGCGGGCGCGCGCTTCGTGCGTTATCGTAGGGTGCGGTCACTTCGCGTAAAATTTCGGAATTAGAAAACTGTAAAATTCGCAAAAAAATTGCGACTTATACATTTAAAACTTTTGTAATATTTTTTTATTTAAGGTTATCTATCCGTCCTTTGAAAATTGCCACTGTTTACCCTTACATCCTGTAGAAGTGTGAAATATGACAAGACTAGGTAGCGGTCAAGGCCATGTCAGTTAATTGTTATTTGAATGTAGAGAACCATGCAGAGAATAACCTTCTACACAAGAAAAGTCTAACACTTGTAATGCCGGCTTTGGTCGGATCTTTCCCTTATTAAGTATATAAGGCAGTACCGCAGTAAGCAGCAAGTTATTGTCAAATGTTACGTTCATTCCCAGTCGCTCCCGCGGGGATTGCCACCGGAGGCAAATGGGAATAAAAATTCCCAGTCGTTATTCTGTCTAAAAATTTAAAACATAATTGACTTGGTCAAATAGTTTAAGGAAGTTGCCAGACTATTGTTCACCTACTATATTTTAGTAGTAGGAGTTAGTATTGTAAGATTAAAAAACAACTTAATAAAATTAAAATAAATTGCTTGATACCTCATTATTACAGTTTCCAGTACTTACGAGTGCAGCAATCAGTGTCTTCAATAGCATAGTATATTTGTTCCCCCTCTTCATTTTTTAAAGCGTATTTATTAGGGTTTGTAATATTCGTAACTAGCTCCAGCATCTGCATATCCTGTTCTATTTGTAGCACATCAAGCGTAGAAATACATTCCAATCCTGGTGGACCGATCATGGGCCCCTGTCGAATATTCAACCATTCTTGATCTGAAACTAATGTTTAAAATGTAATGTATTCTATAATACAACATAGATAATGTTAAATAAACCACATAGCATAACATCACGCCTGCATCTCCGGAGGGTTAGGCAGATGTGTACCTAATCTAAAAAAAAAACATATTATAAAATAAATTACCTGTTTCTATTTTTATGAAAATTGTACACTTAAGACTTAAAAATATTATGTAAGTAAACTATAATAATTATTTACTTAGAGATATGTTTAGTAAATACCCTCCACCAACCTACGGTCAATATCAAAATAAAACCTTTTCTCTTCATCTGATAAAAACTTTTCATAACCACTGGAGCGAGTGCTGAAGAATTTTCTACAAATTCTATTCAAACTCCTCTTAACACTAGAAACACTTAGTGTTTCAAAATAAACTCTCTTCTCCCTGATATCACTTATAGCTACACACTTTTTTTTGTTAGAATAATATTTGTACTTTAGCCACTTCATGCACTTTTTACTCTTCTTATTAGAATCATCATTTGAGAAAAAGTCTAAATTCGTTTTAGAGTCTTTTAACATACTGGCAACTTTTATGGATTGTTATAGATCAATAGAGAAATACAACCAAGAGGTAAGAATAACTTGCTCTGTGAAATAACACTGAACATAATGCAATATCAACGTGTTATCAATACTCTTGAAGCTAGGGGGCATTGCACAAAGAGTAAACAGCTTTATCTGTAGATGTCAACAACTCCTATATTTAAAGAACAAATAAGGCAAAGACTAGACAATGAAAACCAGTCTATCAGCAAACTGCTTCTCATGCACGAGGTTTGTGGGTTGAAATCCGGGCAAATAGGTACCAATGTGACCTTTTCAATCCTTATGTACTTAAGTTTATCTTACACAACACTGACATTGGTGTAGGAAAACCTGAACTTATCTATACCTACTATTTACTAATAATAAAGCTGAAGTTTGAGGAAGGCTATAGGTTACATAACATCACGCTAGGACCTTAAGGAGCCGAGTAAAAAGAAAAAAAATAAGAGAGATTACTAAGCGAAAACGAAGTACCTAATCGCGCGGGAAAACAATGCGATGCGACAGAGTGGGTCGGGGGAACAAGAAATTCACTAGAAGCTAGTAATATTATTAACAAGTCTGAAATCACCAAAACGGGGCTGACATGTTCTCACAAGAACAAAAGTCCCTAAAACAAAAGAAAAAAAAAAAAATCACCAACCCGCTTTGAGCAAGCGCGTGGTGATCAATGCTCATGCCTTCTCTGTATGAGGCATAGGTATGAGGAGAGGCCTTTCCCCTACAGTGGGCCATGCATCATGTTTGCAAGAAGTTTTTTAGTTAAATGTTATTCTAATATTGATTTGCTGCACGCTTTGGTGTAAACTGTAGGTATGTTATGTAGGTAAGTGCAGCAAACAATTATTATCTAAATAAATTACCTACTCTAAATTCTGAAGCACTAGAACCTTATAGTCTTTTGTCATAAAGTTCATTATAGCAAAATCACAAGCTCTATCTCGTATTTTGCTCCGGCCCGAATATACATAATATAGCGATTGCTCTAAGGTGTAGGTACATTCAGTCGGATAATGCAGGTGACAGTGGGCTCAAAAAATTCGCCTGGAAACCTCTGCGACTCGCCACCGCCGAGGAGGCTTGTAAATCCTTCTTGAAGATTGTTCTTACACAGTTACACACTTAATATTTTATAAAATGCGCCAAAACATTTTTGAACTTAGTTGGCATAATGCCCAATGATATTCCGGTACTGCTCCATTTTTGCGATGAATTTTATATCGAATTAATTTCCTTTCTAAGAGTTGTTCGTTATTCAATAATCAGTCCAGAATATCAGAATTTGTCGGTCACTGGTTCAAAAGATATAAGGGTTTATAGGTGTAGGTATAGTCCAAGAGCTAGATCGAAGTTTTTTCGTGAACTCTACCTACCTTACTAATTGAACTCATTATATCTCCTAAACTAAGACCCGATTAAATCTGTGACTTGGCGACTGATTCCGACTAATTGGCGACTAAATATGAGAGAAAACAGATCTTCGCTAGGTGCCCTAGTTTTTGAGATATAAATGTGGCCCTGCTGGGGAGACTCTCCAGATCGGCCACCTATAAACCCTCATATCTTTTGAACCTGTGACCGACAAATTCTGATATTTGGCAGCAAATTTCGACTAATTAGCGACAATTTTTTTGTGTTATCAAAATTAAAATCCCTGAAGGCCAGAGTCAGTGACACATTCAGTGGGATTAGAGTTGTGTTGATGACTTTAATGATTATAATTCTGTAAATACATATTTGTTACGGTCGCGAATCAAATTTTAATCAAAGTACAACTTAATAAACTGACCAGCAAATTGCAGAAAACCTAAGAAAATTTGAATTTCGCGGGCTACTTTTTCACGTGCCGTTTCAGTTGCCGACAAATCAGCATTATATTGTAGTCTTTGGACAAATCTAAAGCAAAAAGTCATCGGATCAATTCATCAAACTGTCAATCATATTGAATTTTCACAATTTTCTTAGTTGCCATTTTTAGTCTATCAAAAAGTACTCTGTGGTTGCCATCGATACGCTAGAAGAAGAAGAATCTTATTGTATGGCGTGGAATAGGCTTTTCGGCGCGAGCGAATTTCTTCCCGCATCCCGCGCGGCATTCGTATCAATTTGATCAGAACTTTAGTGCGCGAGTTCGGCTCGTACTTGACCGATTTTTTCATTCATTACTACTTCTGGAGAGAATACATAAAACGCACAATTATAGTTCAATAACACATTTATATCATACACGGTAATATCAGTTTCTTAGAAAAGTAAATACTTAATAAAAGGTTGCAGACAATCAGATGAGCATTTTATGCTCACATTACATTATATCACTGTAAATCGTAATGCATTCTTCTTCTGTGCATTGTTTTCGTATTGTGCAATGTGCAGCATTTGTACGAATAAACATTAATTACATTGGTTAAATGTTTAACATAGTTTAAATAAAAATGATCGACATACCTAATAACATTGTATAATTATTATTATTGTACTAAGAATTTAGTGGAGAATAGTTACAGGATGCACAAAATATACGACAGTAATATATTCATTAATCATTACACAGATATATTTTTAGATACATAATTAGAATACTTATATATAGAGTAGTATAATTTTTGGTTGCTCATTCTAAAAGTACACATGTAAGAATATTTTTATAGGTACAGTGTTTTTCGAGCCAGTTTGGCTAGATTCTGAATTACAGGTCCTGCAGAAAAACTCTGAAAGGAACCTTGGGCTAAAAGAAAATGATATCAAAATTAAAAAAAAAACAAAGAAAATTAAAGTAACGATTTTTCTATAGTGACACTAATAGTTTTTTTAAAGAGTTGGCTCATAACATGAAATGGTGACAACTTCCAACAAACTAGGTATACGAGATAATAAAAATTTCGTTTGTAATGAGAGAGGAAAATATTTTCATTAAAATTGAGCTCATGTTTTTCTTTCTCCATTACCTATAGTTTAAAACTTACCCATACTGGCTAGAAAAAAAAACAACCTGTTTACTTAGCTAAGTATATATTTATTTTTAATGACTAATAGAAGCATGTCTATATAAAAGTTTTCTACAAATTCATGCAAGAATTTTTAACTCTAGTATAGTAGAAATTTCTTGCATGAATTTGCTATTATCACGATATTGACAAATAATATTTAGGCTTTCAACATCAAAGGATAACACTATCCCATTTAGCACCTGTTTGAAAAGCAGAAGGTAAGCATAGTATACTTTCTTACATCTATTTTTAAGGACGATGAACACTTGAGGGTGCATTCCGAAACATGGCAATGTAGCAGCACATAGTTGTCAAATATTTCAGTTTTGATTAATTTATCAATATTACTGAACTAGCTGACCCGACAGACGTTGTTCTGTCCAATAATTTATACAAAAAATCCAGTAGGAAGAAGGACTTTGTTTTTCCCGAATGTGAAAATTTTCCAGGAAACTTTCAACATTTTTCTTTCCATAAAAATCTAATTTGGCCTATTAAGAACATTTAAAAACAAACATAGTCAAATCGGTCCAGCCGTTAATAATGATGCACAAGTCCACCGAGCAGCATTTCATTTTTTATTTATACAGAGATTTATTTTCTGTACCTAACACATAAAAATATTGATATTGAATTGCAATAATGACACTGGATTACGTGTTGTACTTGTGACAGTTTAAGGATGTAAAAAATCATGGTATAAAGGGAATTGCTCATTATCTTAGGGTGCTTTGGCTAAACGTGTACAAAATGTTCCGCTGAATTTTCTTTCCAAAAAATATAGCAAATTCCAGCGTGTATATTTAACGTTACCCTAATTGTAGCATTTTTAATATTTTATTTAAATAAATTAGTATTAATAAATAAAACAAAACTAAAATATCTTAAAGATATTTGTGACATTGCCTACTTTCAGAATGCATCCTGATAACATTCTGTAAAAATACACAAATAAATGTATATTCGATAAATAGGTTATCATATAATACCACACTTATTTATTCTGTAGTATATGTACTTACATTTTTATATTTTAGATAATTCAAACATAAGGCGATTCAGTTTAAAGTTTAAGTAAACTACGCGAGTATACGAGATGATAGTTAGATAGGTACAAAAGACTATCACGCTGCTTATTGGTATAAAACTAGCCTGCGGGGTAATTGCGTAACACACTAACAGCAGATATGGCTTACATTTTGACAATTTAACATTCATTCATTGCATTATTTACATTATTGAGCAGACAAATTTTTCGACCATGTAAAGCAATGGATTAGCAATATCATTCAAAATCATTTGAATTGCGATTGATCGTGTGTTACGCAATTAGGGTACTGGTTGGTTTATAGCGTGGTGTAAGTTCAGGGCCACAGCGAGACCTGTGGTATCATATGCAGCTTCACATTAACAAGTCTGTGCATACCAAAAGTAGCTCGCTTATTTTAGAAACAAGATTACAATATTCCAGGACTGTTTTGACTTGTTACAGGCCAGGAAAACGCCAAGACAATGTAAAGGTTACAACATCAATATGTACATAATACACATTAACTAACACAAAATGCATATAAGACTAGAACAACAAAAGGTAAATTTGGAACACTACATTATGAATAGGAATTATTGCATTTTTATGTGCTTTGTAAATGCAAAAGTTGTATTTGAGCTGTAAGTACATAAATATCATTTTAATTTTTAATAAATATTCTTCCAAATCACTTTAGGATTCTTCCACGTCAATTAAATAAAATAAAATCTTAATTAAAAATCACAATCACACATTGTACGTATATAAAATCATGCTTGTGTTCTCTTATAACGAGGCGAGCAATATTATCATTGCTGTTGTTAATAATCGAATAAAATTGATTCTTTCCCATTTATATTCAACTCCTTCTGAGCCAGGAGTCCGCTAATCTCGATTGGTAGATTTCATTCTGCACTAGCAGTATGCTTTCGAAGTAAAGTTAGCCCATTCTGCTACAAGAATAAATGTATTCGAGACAGTTCTGATGATCACAAGTGTGGAAATATGTAATTAGTTAAGCAGTTAATAATAATTGTAAAACAAAGTATATCATATAACAGAAATAATCATTTTAGGCTTATAGTACTAATTAGTGCGTTTCACATAATTAAAACAAATTGAAAATAGTTTCTTAAGTATAAACACGCATGCTTTAAATTAATATAAGTGGCGACGCGAGACGGGATTGTATTTTATTTAAATAGCTACCTAGAGAGAGACCATCCCTTGGGTGCGATGGCGACATGTTAAAACATCGAGATTTCTATGATATAGCATAGAAATATGTGTATAAGAGAATCATAATCCATTGTGTAGTTTAGAAGATCCAAAGCCGTCACACAGACAGACACGAAAATCGATTTCGTTTTATTAGTTCTTTTTTATAGTTATAGATTAATTAAATAACTTCAATGGATATTAAGAACGCATTCTGTAAGTTGTGCAGCGTCGCAAATAGCAGTTAAATATTTCGCTGATCGTAACTCTGAATATGTAGTTTTTACGTGTGAAAAAGCACTAGGAAACTTTCAATTTGATTTTTTTCCCTAAAACTGTTACAACACCTAATTTAATGTTATTATTATTGTAATTCAGAATCAATGTTTTTGTACGCTACAGAGCAATATTTCATAATTTAATTGAGTAATATTGATATTATTAATCAAAACACGAAGGAGATGCGAAATATTTGAGAGCTATTTGCGACGTTGATAACTTTTAGAGTAAACCCTCTAAACGTCCTGGTAGTTGTTTTTTTTTTTCAGGCAAAGAGCTCTTTTAAAGTATGCGTAAAATAATTATCATAAACACCTCTTTGCAGTGTTGAAGCGTTAATATGGCGTGTAAATTGGTGTGACGGCTTGGAAGTTGTAGCTCCGCGTGGAACTGATTGATTTTAAGTTAGTCCCCGGCGCGACAATCGGCGACATTAACCATACTTCTCGCCGCCACTAACTAAAACTAAATAGTGGGCGATTCCATGAAAACAGCTCAACTCTTGCAAATAATTATTATTATTTTAAGTTTAAGATGCTGTTTGAGTCCTCATTATCTAATGTATACTAACGTTTTACTACGTATTTAGTACTTGATCAAACATCGAGATTTCTTTATAAGTAATATTGAAGTTTATTTTTAATGTCTTCTAATAATAATTCGGAAAGAAATTCTCTAAACATTAAAATTTTGTACGTGAAAAATGCTGCGAACTTAAGAGTTGCCCAAATTTCATGGAATCACCTAGTACATAAATTAATAATGTTAGAGATTCTATAAAAATCATAACAAATCTTCCAAAAGTAAAGTAATCCAAAAATAAAAACGAAATAAAAAATATAATAATAGTAGTATCAAAAATTATCTGATTAGTAGTATCAAAAATTCTCTGAATAGAATGATGGGCAGCCAAAATGGTGCCATGATTTGAATCCTCTTCTCACATTTACAGCATGCCAGGACGATCGGACTCCTGGTTTCCAGACTTCTCAAAGAACATGAAGTCCTGAAAAGTAGTCATAGAAATTAATCATCAGTCATAATTATATTCAATGCAGTTTTAGTTCGACGTGACAAAATTATTAGGGTTCCGTAGCCAAAGGGTAAAAACAGGACCCTATTACTAAGACTTCGCTGTCTGTCCGTCCGTCTCTCTGTCACCAGGCTGTATCTCAAGAACCGCGATAGCTAGACAGTTGAAATTTTCACAAATTATGTATTTCTGTTGCCGCTATAACAACAAAAATACTAAAAATAAAATAAATATTTAAGGGCTCCCATAGGAGTAGACAAATTTTTCGAACATATGAAGTAATGGATTAGCAATATCCTTCCAAATGATTCAGATTGAGATCGATAGTGTGTTACGCAATGAGGGTGCTGATCGACCGGCCCATGCGGCTATTGTTACTTACTTTAGCCACGAGAAAAAATAATGTGGTGTTTTTTGTTTTCGACATAATATTTAAAGAAAGGTAGTTGTTACTTACGATGAGGAAACAAGCTCCAAGAAGAACTGCCTTTATTTTCACATCCAAATCCATGGGGAAGGTAATGCCGAAATAATCGGAATCAGTAAATGCTTCGCGCGCCAATCCCGACCACTGCTTCGTTATCTTGCCAACTTTAGTTTCGCCATCCTTGGAGTATACCTGAAATTGCACATTAGTTGAAAATGTAGATTATTACGGTAATACCTATGTTCGACAAACGCTGGGCTGTCAACCCCACTATCAAACTTTTTTTTAACCGCAACAGTTAAGCTCTTGGCCTTCATCTCACCTGATGGTAAGTGATGATCAGACCGAACGTGAAAGCAAGCTTCACCCGGAGTCCTCAACCACAGAAGAACTTTTTTTTTTTGCGGTA
Organism: Oligia fasciuncula; assembly: GCA_963082905.1. Lineage (NCBI taxonomy): Eukaryota > Metazoa > Arthropoda > Insecta > Lepidoptera > Noctuidae > Oligia > Oligia fasciuncula. The sequence goes on from OY720387.1 coordinate 11,629,072, forward strand.
ATCCGCGATCCGTTACTTTTAGCGGATGAGTTTGGGTGACTCCAGCGAGGCTCAAACTCATACGTATTCGTGCTTAGGTCCACACATGTGTGGGTGGACTACACGATGTCTTTCCTTTTAAGTCTTTTCCTGCAAGTTCTTGTTTTCAGTGCGGCAGCCAGATAGTAGATAGAAGTCTGCAAAGGCGCCGCCTTTGCAGTCTTTCCTGGTACCTTGTTGATGTTCTTGATCTCGTCCATGACATAATTCATAGATAACTCCTTGTGTATTTCAGCGTTCGTGAGAAGCCAAGGAACGCCACTAATTGAACTCCACGGTGTCCTCTTCTGCCGCTTACGGCGGGAACACGGGCACGCGTTAGCACTCATCCGTGAACCCGCCGCGGCTGTCCGTTACCGGACCCTCCTCTGGGGACTACTCCCCATCACCGGCGCACCAGAACACACAGCAGACCGTGACCACCCCAGGGACCAAACCAGCACATGGGCGCCAGACGACCCCGTGTCTGGGCACCCTTGGTCCCCCTGCGACGGGTCAGGTCATTGGCTCCGCAGCTTGCCAATTTTCGGCCGCAGAGGATAGAGCGACCAGAGGATAGAGAGAACGGCCACCGCGTCCACCCTCATACGGTGGCGATCCCGTCAAGGCCGCGGAAGGTAGGGAGAGCGGCGCACCGCAATACCGGCTCCTCTCCCACCGCAGCCTCCAACCCTCATCCGCGATGAAAAAAAGCTATACTGCTCCTCAGTGTTTCTAGACATCCAACAGGCCTTCGATAAGGTTTGGCCTAAGGGTCTGTTATATATAAGCTGAAAATCAACCTTCCCCACCAGTACTACTCACTAATGAAATCCTACTTGTCAGAAAGAAAGAAGAAGCAGATGTGACGTCACGATTCTGCAATATAACTGGAGTACCGCAAGGGTCGGTACTAGGACCGGTGTTGTACACAGTATACACTGCAGATCTCCCGCAGGCTGATGAAGTTACTACAGCAACATTTTCTGATGACACTGCAATACTGGCAAGTCACACAGATCCTGCTGTGGCATTAAACATGCTGCAAGGAAGTCTCGACAAAATAACCACATGGTTACAAAAGTGGCGGATAAAGACGAGCGCAAGCAAATCAGTCCAAGTTACATTTACGCTGCGAAAACGAAAAGGTGACTGTCCACCAGTACAACACAGAGGAACTGGCTATCTTACCTCAACTGCCGAAACACAGTAATGCTGTTAACATTGTTGTTATGGTGACAGACTTAGATAAGATGGTAGCTAGCCAGCTAGCTAGACTTAGAACCAGCCCTGTCATCAACCAAACCAAGCAGAAAATTTTGACCCCGCTGGGAATCGAATCCGTCCTGGATTCGATTCCCAGCGGGGTCAAAATTTTCTCTGGGTCTGAGTCAGGTGGTGTTACCACTAGAGCACAGAGGCAGTTAAAAGTTGCTTACTGACTAGTCTCTTTACTTAGGTCAATATTAGCAAAAAAACTGTTTAACTGTATAATGCTACACTGTAAAATACATTATTATTATTATAGCTTAAACTAAATTACTTACATGGAATTCAACATCTCCACAAATCGAGAAAGTGCAAACTGGTCCCTTGATTCTGAGGACAGTGTCTCCGGCAGCATTCTTGATACTGTAGCAGGGCCTGCAGATGGACCATTCTTGCTCAATCGAACCAATCACAGAGCCTGGTGGGGAGGAAACCTCCATGCTTTGCAGCCAGCATGGACACCAGCACGAGTCACAAGCCAATGGACGGTGAAGATGGATCACCTGTCATTAGAAATATTTGTGAATTAAAGTAATACACTCACTGGCAGTAAATGTGACCCAAGTCCTAAACACGAATTTGTAAACCAACTATTTAAATTTAAAAGGATTTTTTAAGGGGACTACAGGACCTAAACGCAAAAAACGCAAGTTTTATAATGCCTAAAAGTATATGATCGACTACAGTAAACAAAAACAGAAAAATATATGATATTCTTCAGGATATAATTATGCTAGTAAGATAGTGTGTTGAAAACATAATACAAGTAAGAAGACGGGTCACCGCCCATACAAAATTTACCCAGGCCCAGTGGAAAAAAAAGTTATTATAGTAAAGATTTTTTAAAGAAGACATTTGGCTAGCTGCCAAATGCTTCTAATAATTTCATTTTAAGTTAGTATAAATGTGTCTTATTTTTTTTCCAAAGCTGTTTTTAAAGTTCCCCAGGAAGTTAAAAGATTTTTTAAATTAGAACATGACACTGTCTGTAACGGTATCTACAACGCCATATGGGAACAACGCTTCATACTGACGTCACGCAAATCCTGCATCGCGCAAGCAGAGTTTACCGCGCAATTAGCATAGATACAACGGTCCGACATGAATTATTGGGCAGTTGCCCACCAGACACAACACCCGTCTGGACGGAGGATCCTCCCTTTTCTATAGAGTATGAGTGAGCTTTACACCCTGTTCCTCATAGAATAGAATAGAATACTCTTTATTATGTACACTATATAAATTACAAACATAATTATAGAAACTGTACAGAGAGATGATGAGGTTTACGGAGAGAGGAAGTGCTTTTTAACCATAATACCATACCTCTATAACACATAGCGCTACGTAGGCCGCTTGGTCCTGCTTGTTAATCGTCAAAGGACGAATTCGGCTGTAATTTTCAATGCTAGGTACATTGAAAATTACAGCCGAATTCGTCCTTTAAATCTTTACTAGTTTTCTAAACATGCGGCGACCAGAAATTGGCAGAACATGGCGCAACAGCGTCTGCCGACACCACTTCATCAAAATTACCTTGTAAAAAACCGATTTCTCGCCGCTGTTGAGAGCTGCGGGGTAATTGTGTAACACACTGCATTGCTGTTGCAATGGCTTTAATTTTGACAGTTCAACAACATTCATTACGTTGTTGAACAGACAACATTTTTCAAACATATGATTAATAAAATTGATTAGCATATTGCTGCCTTGAAAATGATTCTGATTGTGCTTGAAAGCGAGTTGCTCAATAGGGTGCTGTCAGGGGCTCCAAATGGAATGAGATGGCAAACCAGACGAAAGATGGAGGAACATGATTTATACATCCAGAGACAAGCACCAGAAGCCAGAACTAGAACACTATATTGTGTCGTTTTCTATTAACAACTTGCCAATAAATTATCATCAGAGGGGTTTTAATTTCACTACAAGCAACTCTCGAAAGTAGTTTTTGGTATATCTTTTCAGTATTTAGCAGATATGGCAGTTTAACGCCGAGTTACTAATTGACTGTAATTATTACTAAGGTCAAAATAATTTTAGGATGATATCACAGTATTGTATGTATGAGTTCTGACTTTAGTCCAACTCCAAACCTCGAGTCTATTATTGTATTTTGAATTTTATATTTTAAAGACAGTTTTTGTATGAAGTACTTGCCTTTTCTCGAAGACTTCACTGGCTTGAACAAAACTTACATGTAATGTACTAAGACAGAAAATGTTTTTTTTTGTAGTTACCTCATTCCTGAAGTTATCCATGACTTTCATGTCAAATGGTCTCATGGGTCCGCAGCAGTTTCTAGTGCAGCAATCATTGTCTTCAACAGCATAGTATACTTTTTGACCAATACTATTTTTTACTGTGTATTTATTATTGGTTTCGAAACCCACAAACGCCTCCAGCAGCTCTACTTTTTGATGTACTAATAGCCCATCAATCATAGAAAGGTATTCCAGTCCTGGTGGACAGTTGCTGAGTCCTTGTGGAATGGTCATCCATCCACCTAAAACAAAAGTATAAGTAATAATGGTTTCTTTTTGTAAAAAGACTATTTTTTAATCACAACACACATACACATCATAATCATAATCAGCCTATAATGTTCCCACTGCTGGGACACAGGCCTCCTCTCAATGAGAGGGAGCGGGCCGTAATCCACCACGCGGGCCCAGTGCGGGTTGGTGGATGTCACATGTCTTCGTTCACCATTTTGAGAGCAGTGGTGATGAAATAATTTACACAAAGTAAAGCGCACGTCTGGGTTCGAACCTGCGACCTACAATTCGTAAGTCGTGTCCGTGACCACTGGGCCACCACTGCACACATACACACATTGATGAATAAAATAAACACAGGCATGCCCTTCTGGACCCCTGAATCAAGCCACCCTGCATATTTTTGTTTATAGGGTGGTAGAATAAAGAAAAATTGTTCAAAATTTTCAATTTCATGGGACTTTTATTGTTGAGTTCCTAGACATGAGGAGACCATTTGCATTTTTTATTTTTCAAAAAGGTTCTACCTGAGCCAGGAATTGAACCTGATTATTTTTACAAAAACATCACCTGTATGCCGCCAATAGTGTAGCTGGTAAGGACCAAATGTTATAAATGTATCTACTTCCTAGTCACTTGTACATAGTCTAAGCTAGTAAATAATAGGTAGTACAAGGTAATACATTATTGACAAAGAGGATAAAGCACCTTACTTATACCCTAAAATAGAGTCAAATAGAGACAGTTTGAGGACTATACCAAAGAGAGGGACATAAACAGGACATATTACCATCTATTTATTTAATCATCATTTTTGTTATAGAATAATAAGGTTGTAGTTGTCATAATAAGGGGGGTGTGTTGAGAATCAAAATGTTGTACTATTTTTCAATAAAGTAAGTTTTTTTTTTCAACCCCAGGTACCTATATAAGCAATAAAAAAAATTAAGCAGTATTATTCAGTGCAATTTTTTATTTTTTACCACTAAGTGTACTTTCTTGGGCAGATTTTGCTGACATCCTTTTGAGATATTATTGTCTCTCTAAAAGAAGAGCACAGGGTGAGCCAATTTTTATGTATACAAGTGTATGTTAGTTTTCTTACCTGGTGGTACCTGAGGTCCCGGCTGTTGAACTACAGGACCATAGCCTGGCTGAGGGTAGCCTGCCTGGCCATATCCCGGTTGTGGATACCCAGGTTGAGGATGCTGATACCCAGGAGCAAACCCTGGTTGGAAACCCGGTTGAAATCCAGGCTGGAAGCCAGACTGCATCCCTGGTAGCGGTTGAGCTCCAGGTGGCAGTTGAGGGCCTGAAGGTGGTGGGCCTGGATAGCCGCCTTGCAGGTGCATTGGATAGCTTTCAGCTTTATTATCTGACGCTGGAGCATATCCTTGAGATTGTGGGAAATTCGGGGAATAGGGTGTTTGTTTGTGCGACATATTGACCTGTAAAATATATATAATAATTTCATTCTAATCACTGATACTATGAATGACTATTATATTTCTATCAGCTATTGTTATGATAGTTTCCAGTCACTCGTTATTACATGCATGATCAATAGTTAATTTGCGAGTGCTGCATTCTTTACCGGCGCCCCGCTTAGCATGGAACAGTGAATAACACCACAGAACACTATTACTCCTAGCGGAGGCTAACACTGTCGAACTATTCTTAATACTATTCTAAAAGTCTAAAATAAGCCCTAGGCCGACAGCCACTGAAAATAGTAGCCAATAAAATGTTTACGAAAATGTTGAAAGATTGAAAAGTCAAATTTACAAAATTCTCTATGTATGAATTCTGAGCAAAAGTCAAACTTACAGCTTTACGACTATTCTTATTTCTTACACTCAAGTATTACTTGTACTTCCAAGTTTTGTCTAGCTCCCTAAAATTATTTATTTTTTTCGGACTATTTTTTGTCCATCCATACTTCCATAGACAAAGACAAAAGTATTTTGTTCATAGAGCATATTTCAACATAATTTGATTTGATTAAATACTAGGTAATTGAGCAAATGAGCACGGGCGTTAAATGTAAATGTAAAGCGGGCTGTATACTTGTAGAGCGAAAGCCCGTGAAGCCCATGAAACGCTACTGTAGATGGTTTCGCGTTATGTCCCGCAATAAAGGGTTCGCGCTTTGTTCACACTGCGCGAATGCGAACGCATCTACGTGCTATTTTCGCAGTAGCGTGTGAGACGTTGTGAGCTGTAACGAGCGGCGATGTTACAAAAACAATGAGTGTTTCGTGGAATAACGGCCATGAGCTAACACTATGTCATGTCTATGCACATGAATGTTATCAAGCAGAGAAACAATGATCACAAAAAAAAGTAATTTAAAAAAATTAAACCGACTTCAAAAAGAAATGAACTCAAAATTATGAAATAACTTTAATTTCGGAAGTCGGTGTCTTGGGATCTGTATTTCAGTTTTAGTTTTTTGCAACCGACTTCCGAAATTAAAGTTATTTCATAATTTTGAGTTCATTTCTTTTTGAAGTCGGTTTAATTTTTTAAAATTACTTTTTTATTTCGTAATTTTTAATAAAAACTGAAATATTTGTTTGTATTAAGTAGGTTTTGAGATGTTTTCCCTTTGACACTACACCCGTAGCTCGTATCAATAAGCCAGGCCGTCACACTGACACGTATTAGTCTATATCTTGAAAATTACTGAATAGATTTTGATGAAACTTGCACTGTTCCTTAAGTTGAAGTAAGTGTAAGCCAATAAAAAAAATGGTCACGATCCGATTAATACCACATACATAAATAACTACATACATACATCTATAAAATTTTGTATTTTTGTTTGGAAGCCCTAATAGATTGTCATAATTATGTGATTATAATGCAGTTCCACTAATAATACATACATACGTGTCGAATTGATAACCTCCTTTTTTATTTGAAGTCGGTAAAAACCAACTCTAGGGCGCACAGAGTCACGACAACAGCGACTTCGATGTCCATATCTGTCAAACGTGTCGCTACTTAAACGTAACTGCGAACGAAACCGTAAACGTTGCGAGTGTACAGGGCATTTTTCACCCAGAGTTCACTCGCGATTTACCATTTGCGCACTTCTATGTCCGACCTGTGCTGTGGGCGCTGTGGCCATAATTATAGTAAGTACACACGCAGTGGCTTTAGTCGACGAGTCGCTGCTGGTGATTTTGAAAACAGCGTGTTGGCGCGAATCGCGCGCGACCCAAAGGCACCGCTCGTTGCGCGACTTGCGGTGCCTTTGTGTCGCACGCAATTATTCGCGTCGCGTGTCGCGCCTGTTTGTAGGAGCTGGTAGATGCGGTAAAAGGTTACATGCTCTGTGGATGCGGTGATTAAACCGCTGCAAATCTCTGGCAGCCAAGCCAGCAAAGCCACTACTAGCTTTTCTTTGTAGAGGCCGCTACTGTCGGGACGTGAATGTCAGGACGTCAAAAATGGCGCGATTCTTAAAACAATTTAGTATTGTAGAGCGCTAGACTCGTTAAGGGGGAAGCTCTAAGGTGGCCCGCGAAATTCAAATTTTCTTACGTTTTTTGCAATTTGCTGGTCAGTATTAAGTTGTACGTTGATTAAAATATGATTCGCGGTCGTAACAAATATGTATTTACAGAATTATAATCATTAAAGTCATCAACTTTACTCTCTAAGACTGTAATCCCCAAATGTCAAGATTTCATGAAATAGTCATTCTTGGGGATTACATGGTCTAGTTAACCTAAAAAAAATTGAATTTCGCGGGCTACCCTGGCGCTTTCGCCTTAAGTAACTTTATTTAATTAATTAATTTAAATTATGAGACCCACGGAAAGCCAACATCTTGTATTTTCCTTGTTATCCTTGTCATTTACGGAAATATGTAGCTGCTAGCGTTATCTAAATGCCGCCTTTGCAAATAATTTCTACGAATAATTTAAGTAATATTATCACAGCAGTATACTTTTGCTACTAAATAAACACAGCGAAGGGTTTTGTAGTTGGGATGAATATTTAATTTTACGCAATGAAGATTCCTATACATTACTTACTAATTCCATGGATTCCATCGATATACGTTTCTAAGGTAAGTTTATGCGAAAAAAAAGTTGTTTTTTATTTTACAAAAACCTTTTAAATGGTTTTCATTTTTATTTAATTTCTCACAGTAAGTATTATAATATAATCTTTATCAAATCTATCATCTTATTATTATTATTATTGTATCCCTCTCGCAGAGAAAAGGCTTATGTCCCAGCAGTGGTAACATTATAGTTCACGATTCTATTCTATTTTTTCTTTTTTATTTCTGAACGAAACACAGAGTAGACAACACAAACATAAAAAAATTGTTTCCGGCAAAATGTTGCCATCTTTGAGATGAACTAATATGATGGTAATATGACAACATAGAATAAGTTCTTATTGTTAACCGACGAAAAAAGGAAGAGGTTCTCAAGTATATTTTTTTTACAGCATGCAATCTGCAAAATGACAGTATTTAAAATTAAATTACTGTGAAATTCACTTATAAAGTTAAAACTGTCTTTGTTTTTAATTTCATTGAGCTGTAGCATGTATTTTTAATGTTTAAATTGAAGAATGTAGTGTAGTATAGCTCCTCAGCTTTACAGCAGTTATATCGTATTTAGGCTTCTTTCACTCATCTTATTATGAATGAATGGTTAAGAATTACTTAGCTGGGGTAATATTAAACCGACGAAAACATAAACAGGCTGAAAATCGAGGCACCAAACAATTAATGATTAAAGTAGATCAATGAACCTGCAATAATTTTACGCTTTATTTGTTTATTTAATATCCTTTTTTGTTTGTTTGGCGCTGTCTCAAAATGAGTTACTTAGTTTTATTTATATATGAGCTTAGTTAACTAAAAAGGTTTTACGTTGGTTAATTTTTTGATAAAAAGATTTTTTAAATAAGTGCAACATGCTCGTATTTCTATTTCATGATTACCTGTCATTGTTATTAGTGTTTCGGTAGAATATATTGATTTGTGTTGGTAACACTAGCATCCTTCTGGTACTATTTTCCATTCACCAACCAATCAAACCATTGCATTACATTGACCAACCTGCTGCTGCTGTTGAATCTAGCTAGCAGTGAACAAGTCAGTTGGTAGATGTTTGCTTCCGCGTTTGTATCTTTGAAGTAATACCGTCGCGATGCAGTCCAAGTTGTTTCGCCACTCATCCAACTAAAATGGCGTCGCTGTTTATCAATTAGCTTGCTTTATGTGTACCATAGATGTGTACATTACTCAGTGGTCGTATCCGAGTGAGTCATAAACATAAACCAACATAGCAATGACATTTTTATAGCACATAGTGAGAATACGTTTCTAAAACGTTGTGTAGACTAGCAAGTGTGATTTGAGGAACACAATAATGCGCGAATTCAAAGTGGTCGTGTTGGGCTCGGGTGGGGTCGGGAAAAGTGCTTTGACTGTGCAGTTCGTGTCAGGATGTTTCATGGAGAAATATGATCCCACAATAGAAGACTTCTATAGGAAAGAAATAGAAGTAGACAATTCACCATGTGTTTTAGAAATATTGGATACCGCCGGCACGGAACAATTCGCTTCAATGCGAGATTTGTACATAAAAAATGGACAAGGATTCGTCGTAGTATATTCACTAACGAATCATCAAACGTTTCAAGACATCAAGCCAATGAAGGAATTGATAACGCGCGTGAAAGGATCTGAGCGCGTGCCCATTCTGCTGGTGGGCAACAAGGCCGACCTGGAGCACCAGCGCGAGGTGTCGAACGCGGAGGGCTCGGCGCTCGCGCAGATGTGGGGCTGCCCCTTTGTGGAGGCCTCCGCTAAGAGCCGCACCAACGTCAACGAAATGTTCGCCGAAATAGTGCGTGAAATGAACGTTAGCCCCGAAAAAGAAAAGAAAACTTATTGTTGTTGTACAGTGCTTTAATATTTAGAGTGTAATGTGGCATTTATTTCTCGTAAGACTGCAAAAGCGAGGCAGGATCGTGCCTGCCTCCGCTCGACGGCCGACCGTCTCCAGTGGGGAACTCGGCGACGGCGCGCCGGCCCCGGCCGCTGGGGCCCCGGCGGCCGCGATGCGCGTCATATCACATTGTTAATATCGTTGATACATACCATTGTCCAATCAAGGTGCTTTACTTATATTTTCATACTTTATTACTGGTAGATACTCCCGCAATAATGGTTATAATGTGAACAATTATCCTTATTGGAGCATGAATAGTTACTCAAATGCAAAAAAAAACAAGCTTCATTTTGTTGTTCATAATATTTTGCGGACACTAGCAATAGCCGTGTCTGAAGCAGAAACATGTATTGTAAAGTAATATTAGTCAACTTTGTATATAATTTTATGAGATTAATGATGTTGAAGGGCAAGGACAATTTAGAAAATTAAAAAGCCATCCAATATGCAATAAACTAATGATTGTGTAGAGTGGTGTGCGAGGATGAGGAGGAACTTACACTTAAGTGATGTCGCAGATTATATTTTATTGTGTAAATTATGTTTTTATGAAAAATCAGTAATCAAGGAAAGCAGTATGTTTTGTCAGTTGCGTGATTGTGTTTTAAAGTCTACCAGGATTTGTGATAATACATATAACAAAATACCTATAATAAAAGTTTTAAGTGGGAGATTGAAAAGTGAAGTTTTATTCTTCAGTAAATAAGGTAACCAATCCATTTTGATATTACACAATTTACATGATATATTTTAGTACAAACAGTGAACCCTGTATATTTACATTCTAGAGACAACTAAAAAAATTTTAATAAGTTTAGAAAATCATTCTCTGTAATAATCAAATTGTTTCATTGCAGTTTAACTAAATGTTGTGCTGGTAGCGTTTTGTATACTATTTATAATAATTAATTATACCAATAACATTTGTGATATTGAATAGAAAGCGAATAAATTACATTTGCATTTCAATTTAGTAATTTAATACAAAAGAATATTTTTATTTTCACAAACAAATGGCACAGATTTATTTGTGCGACTCCTTTCTCTTGAATGTAATCATGTTCTGCTTAATTTCATGTTAAGTAGATAGTTGAACAGTTATTGGCAATTAATTGCTCAGTGCATACCAAGTGGGCACTCAACTGTGCAGATCATATCATCCACAATGTGGATTCAATTGCACAGTGTGCAACTGGTATGACATTGCTGCTGATTGTTTACAATCTTATTACTTGTAAATAAGCAGCTTATATGAACTCCTTTTATCTGCGACTGGCCTTCTAGCCATAATCACCTGAAGTGTCAAACAAATGTCTTTCTTTTTCAATATTCATTGGGTGAAACTAATCAGCAGTTTAATTGCATTGTGCACATAAAATGGCAATTGATGGCAATGCCTTTTAATTCAACAGTTCAGCATAGTTCATCACTTTATTGAGCAGACAAATTAGGTTATACAATTAGGTTGCTGGTGCCCTGAGTTTTTCTTGAAGTACCTACAGTGTCGAAAACTTAGTTTTCATCCACTCCTATTGTAGTCTAGTGCACTTCAGGCCAAAAATTACTCAAAAATGGAATGAAGTTTGCAATAAATAACATTTATTCAGTAGGTATCTCTAAATATTTTTTAGTTATTATGCTGCATTGGACAGCACGTAAAATGGAAATGTATTTAGGATAATGTTTGTGTTCAGTGTCATGTCTTAATTTACATAGATTTCCTGTTAAGTTTGAAAATTAATTTTTGTTTGCATTTCTATACCTAATTATCTGCAAGTGTCAGTTACTAACGACAATAGAAAAGTCTTTAAATTCTAGAGATAAATAAAAAAAAAGGAAAAAATTACAAATGTTCGAAAACGATGGATAAGCAGACAGACCAAATACCAAAGTGGTGAATGGTTGCACACAGGTCATACTATTACGCCATAATATGCATTCGTCGAATTTTATGTTACTCAGAAAAGAAGGGGAAAAAACTTCGGCATCCGTTTTTTTTTACTCTGGTCTCGTCACCTCTAGGAACTCACTATAGAAAGTATTTTTAGAGTTCCGATGGCAAAAACCGGTCAAGTGCGCTGTGCGTGTCGGACCACGCACAGCAGAGTTCCGTAGTTAAGATAAATGTTTACCCATGCACTTTATCGACCTCGAAAATAACTTTGTAGGTACCTATTTAGTTGTAACCGAAAACGTTACGTAATTTCTGTGGTAAACCAAATTAATGAACTTGCGGCAAAAGCGCCAGTGTCTGCGAAGTTTAAATGTTCTTACGTTTTTTGTAATTTGCAGGTCAGTGTCAAGTTGTAGGTACGTTGATCACAATATTGAGTCGCGACCGTAATAATGATATTATTTTTAATTAGGGGCTAAGCAAGCTTATTACCTAATATTGAGTCAAATCAAAATGCTAATTCTTTAGATTTTTTTCCTCCAAAATCGAGGTCATGATTCCTTCGACAATTTTCTACTAACCATAATTTCTTTCAGAAACTTCAAAAACCATCTAGAATAAACAGCAGTGCGATTTTGTAACCATCTCACCGTGAAAACTTAGGTGAAGTGAGCGTGGAGTGAGCTGTCAATAGTTTCAATTAGCAAAAACAAACTCACATCACCTAAGTTTTCACGGTGAGATTTTTACAGAATCGACCGGCTGATTTTCGGTCGGGCCGAAGTAGGGTTGCCAACCATGTTATATGGGACCACCGCGCCGCGCCGGCTTCTTGTATCAAATGAATCACGTAAATCGCCCTAGTAATAACGGAGAAATCGGTGTGCATACCAATTACCAACATGCAAAAAAATCGCCAACTGCATAACCTCCTGTTCTTGAAGTCGGTAAAAAAAGCACTATTCAAGTGCCAGGCATCGATATTGAAAAAAAATATAATATTTGTTACACTTTCCTGCAGCGATATTGTTTAGTTTGGTGGCTGTTAGGCTGCCCGCACACGTCGGATATAATCGGTGAACGATTTTTGTAGGAGAAAAATAGAACGTACTGATGGCATGGCAATAGTGCAACGCACACGTCCTACAAAAAGTCGGTCTAAATAACATAGGGCGAAATAATCTGACCGATTGTAAGACCTAAAAAAGTATGCAGTGTGCGAGCGTGTTAAAACGTAGTGGTAGACAGAGGCACGCACCCAGATGACAAAAAAACTGGAAAAGGTTTCGGGATTCGGGTCGGGCCAGGGTCATAGATGACCATTCCCTTTTTGTGAGATAGAATAAGCACACTCGACAGTAATTGCATTTATTAGTTGGAAATGTTGGAATATTGCTGCGTTAAAACGCGATGGTTCCTTGTGGCAATCGCCAAGTGGCACGGGTAAACGACTGGGCTCTTGGCGCGTGCTGCTAAACGGTAACCAGCTGTTGGACCGTGACGTACGGTGAGCGCAACTATCCTCATTTCTGCAATACTCATCTACTTTGTTATTGCTATAACACTGTTGCGCGTAATTTAATAGGCTATCGGACAGTAATCAGAAAAAATCTAAAAAGTAGTTTGAAAAACATCATCGTAACATGAAACGATCAATCTCTAAATATTTTTGCGAAATAATGATCTATAATTTAAAATAAATAAATGACATGAAATAATTTTAACATTTTAATCTGTTTTTCGCCTCAAACGAAACGCCTATCCACACCCACAGTACCTATAGTGATGTTTTTCGTGTGTAAATAAACACTACCGTAGTGTTATCTAGTTTTTTAATAGCTTTTGCTTTGTTCATGTGTTATCAGTTACAAATTAGTATCTAATCCATTTTTCAAGTATTTCCTGGCATCTAATTGAGTTTAAACTTGGCATACCCTATGTAGGTAGGTACTTAATATTTTCCTAAAAGCTTGACAGTTGTAATGTAACATGCTTGTAACCTCTTTCCGTAACAAAGAAGCTTCAAGATTTTAAAGTTTTATGTTAAGGTATTTTTATTTACTATAAGTTTTCTTCTCATAAAATACGAATGAACTATGATTGTATTTGTGTGAAAATCAAGATTTTTATGACGCGACAAATTATAGGTTGGGAAAGGTTATATAGGTTAGGAAAATTGAAGCATTGTCAGTTTGTCACTAAACTAAAAGCGAACTTCATGTTATCACATGCATATTTTGTTTGGATTTAGCTGAGCTTTATACTTGAAGAACTTCATGCCACGGTCCGCTGCGTGACCTCTACAGCACTAAAGTAGGTATCGACATCAACAATCTCTACCTATGAATCGTTATAATGCCCACAGAAACAAGGTTGCGAAGGTTGTTCACACAACGACATGCTGTATACGAACTAGGGAATAACTGAAGACAAAAACTGGTTACATAATAAACATACATTCAATTACGTCACTGAAATTCGGTAGTGAACTAATTCCTGCAGAACGTCACAATCTATAGCTCAAGTGGCACGTTATCATAAGGGTCAGCGCAGACCGACGGAGTGCCAGCGAAGCGAATCCTTCGATAATACTTAACTGAAAGTCTATTTTATTAACTATGGCATACGGTTGAAATTTGTACCTATTACTTACGTAATAAAAACAAAGCGTCGCGAAGCGACTGGAAGCGTAGAGCGAGACTAAGGTCAGATATTCACGATCGACTTAAAACCATTAGTAAAGTCATTGTAATGTAACTCATCTCGGTAAGGTAAGAATAAAATTAAATAATAGGTAAGTAATAAATATAATTAGAATTATTGCCGCGAGTTTTATCAAAGTCACGGCACTCATTCTAATTTAAATTTTAAAAAATTAGGTAAGAGTCTAAAATAGTTACATTGCAATGAAATACGGGCTTACGTCATTCAAATTTGACTGCGAATGTGCTTGTTAAGCGTCACACCATACGTCACAAGGTGGCTTTGTGAGGTCCGCTCGTCGCTCAGTGTGTCTTGCATCCGATAAACTGCTCTTCGCCGCTACTCTGTCGGTGTACGCTGATCTTATGTCTTTTCGTGCGCTACTACTGCTTATGTGCCGTTAGTGGCCCAGATAGGAGCTAATTCGCCCGGACGTTGACGGGAGGGTGTTGTAATATCGTGTTTACTTCCTTGTGCATCGATTAGTTACTAGCCACTGACTCCATCTTTACCGACGGAACTAAACAGGACATAAAATTTTACTTTCATGACTTGACTAACTGCTATATTGTACTACTCTTTGAACTCGCCTAGTTGGAGTTTAGCTGTTTAGTACGTGAACAAAGCTTCGTTTGAGGCATTGTTGCTAATGTTTATTGTACCTACCTAACTTTATTAATGCGGTAAATATGTAGGTATTTGAAAACGGATTATCCTTAGTGATTTGCTTGAACCAGTTACAATTTAGATTTGTTGTTAGCTTTCCCTGATTGATTCAGTCAAAATGTAGGTACTTAGGCTAAATGCATTGGCTGGAATAGCCATTTTGTAATCACCTACAAAGACTGTTTTTCCCGAGAACTAAGTAATAGTCATCATTATTCATTATACTTAGTAAATTAGATCAACTAATGGCAATATTTGACTTTGGTGGCGCGGGCGCTAATTCTATTGGTGGAGGTCATGTCTTATAAAATATTAGGTAAGTACTTAGATTTCTATGGTCATGTCACTTTGACAGCTTTGTTGAAAGGGTTGGAAACAAAAAAAGAAGTGGATTAAAAAAAAACTATACAGTGCTGCTATTTTGAATTAGGGGTGGTCGAAAGTAGCTCCAAACAATTTTTGCTAGATAACACGGTTGCTTCTGCCTGTTCTCCGACCGACCTAACTTGAAACTCTGTTTGACACACTGCCTTGTGTCTGGATCCAGTACCTATTTATTAAACACGATGTTTACTAGAATATAAATATAGACATCCGGTCCGGATAATAACGGGTTTTCCGTCTATTATTAATGTATTAAACAATTTACTATTATTTTATTAATTTACATAACTAGAATAACAGTACCTATTGGATTTGTTTCTCTTTATTACGAGATAACGTAATTTCAAACATTAATTATTAGATATACCTAATGTGTTATTACTATATACTTACCTCTGATAGGTTCCCAATCCCAACTAGATTGTGCATGAGTAGTTATACAGTTAGTTACATTGCCAGACGAGTGGCGAGGGCCGCGGGCTGCGTTATTGATTACATTACACAAAGGGAAATATCTACACACTGTTTCCCCTCGTCTAGCGTTGATACCTCTACACCTGAATGTTAATTCACAATCGGATCATACATACGCGTATGGTTCATGTGATGAATGTCTGCATTGGACTTGCATTTTGGAATCTGAAACGGCACTGGTGAAGTAGGAAATAGCAGTACCTACTGCATTCAAAAGGTAGTAAATTCATCATTCTCCTGCCCATAACCCAGTTTAGTTGGGGTCGGCACAACATGTATTTTTCTTCCACACTTCTTTATTAGTCGTCATTCAAAAGATCATTGATCTGATAAATAAGGCAGAATCAGTTAAATTAAGAATTCACTGGAATTCACGATCTATGTAAACATTGTTTTATGTAGTGTAAAATTACCTACAATGAGGCTGTGTAATTAATAAATTGAACATGTGCCAAAGAATTTGACCGCAACGAATTTTCCTGAACATAATAAGTTTAGGTACCTATAAAATCGAAGGTTTCAACATAATATCTTTGTATTTTGGCTATCGTCACGTCACGATCGTCACCAAACCATTGAAGGGACTTGCGGGCAGAGCGGATAGGGAACTAATATGCATAATAATATCATGCACTTGAGCCCCCAACTTGTTCATTCATTCAGATGGATGTAATGAAGTCACATAGTGCATTCACATTTGTATACCGCTGCCCTATATTTAAATAGTTTTTTTGGATTATGTGATTACCTTCATCTTCATCACTAGATGTGATTCTCGTCTTACGCCCGATTTCTGGAACGAAAAGCGAATTTTTCGGTGATCCTTATATTAAAAATTCAGTCAACCAATCACAGCAGTTGACATGCGCTTAATTTTGAGACGTCGTCGTTGATTTTCGTTGCAGAAGGTAATGTCAAGCTTAAAACGTCGTTCTCTCTAAAACATGGTGATGTGGATTGGTACATTATGGCAGAACTTCGTTACTTACCGTTACCTAAAACTTTTTTACCGACTTCAAAAAAAAGGAGGTTATTTTAACATTCCAATTAAAGGTTTCTACGCTTTCTTATTGTAAGTATTGGAAATGTTTTCGAGGAGTATGCAAGGTCTCGCCTGGAATAGATGCGTCTCGTCGAGTCTCCCGCGCACCTCGCGCGTTGCTGCTGCGTGTGGGGCGGCTATAAATAACCAACCTAACATACGCTACGTCAGTCCAATAAAAATTATACCATAACGTTGAGTAACATAATTCAAGTGCCGCAAAAATAATAATTCGAGCACGTTCCCTTACCGCTTTAATATACAATCAAACCTCTCGAAATCTGTGTTACAATGCCACAGTAGTAGCTACATGCAGTTTCGAATAATGAAAACGTTGTTTACTTACGAACGACAGAATGGCGCGGTGCTCTCCTCTGTTCTCATGGCTTGAACGTTCTCATGGAAACAATCAATGCGGGTGCAGAGGTATTATTACATTGAATGCTTTTAATTTAACATCAAATAGGTGCTTTCCTGGCATGAATGGAATTTATCGAATGCGTGCACTCATGAACGACTACATGATATTCTTCACTTTTCGGTTATTAGGTACCCAATTGAATCAGGATATTAAATTAAATACTTCTTTATTGCGGCGTCAGAGGCGTTGTTCAGGTCGCCAAGGATGCAGCTGGACGGACACTTAGAACATTGTCTGATCTGGAGCACCGAACTCGCACTGGGTGTGGGATGAACAGATAATGCTCCATTTCGCCTGATTATGTTCTATTTGGGTATGCAACCCATTCAATGCTTACCAAATCTTTCCAAATAGGCCACTGCAGTTCACGACCGGGAGGCAAGTGTTCTTGTGGCTTCACGAAGTCGTGACGTTGTGGATACCTCTACACACAATTTACTTCGCTCTTTATGTAGCCTGACTTGGATTGACTTTGTAGGAAGCTTTTGCGACTTTTTAGTCTACCAAAAAAATAACCAGGGATCCGTTTCCCGACATTCCCTCTACGACTAGAGGGGATTTCGGGAAACGATTCTTGGTTCTTTTTTTTCACAAGCTTGTGCCATCTTTTCGTACGGCAGTTGGTGCGATATCGGCCAGCAGGTAGAGCTTATTGAGTGGAATCCGTTTTGACAGTCCGATACCACAAAAGCAAAGAGACATGTCAGTTGCACGAAGAACATCATACTGCTCCTCAGTTGTTGGAAAAAGACGACGGGTACAATTGTTTCGGGACCTTCGGCTTTGTTTTTGTTCCACCCTATACATACCCTACACCTGATATAGGATTCGAGCAGTATTCGACCTTAGTGCTTTGCCACATGATAAGAGTTCCTGTTACGGAGATGGATTTTGTATGCTGTGTCTGAATTAAATACCCAAGTAAGATACAAACATTTCTCAATCACTCGAAACGATTCGTCGAAAACTGATTCTAGGCACACAAATTGCGCCATATACGTAGGCGGGAACTGCCTTGACTGAGCTCCTAACATGGTTTGACCTATGCTGTGATGCAGGCTGCTCCCTGTGACGCAAGTTGCGTCATTTAATATTATTTTTTATTTTTATTAAACTTTATGCCACATAAAAAATACAAAGGCGGTCTTGCCTTTTGGAATTCTCTACCAGTCAACCAAGGGTGGTGGAGAGATAACACGGAGGTGCAGATTGTATATGTGTGGAAAAATAATTTCATTGCTCGTTTTCGACAATATTTTCAAATTCCTATTGGTAATTGTCGGAAATGAATGCAAGTCAATGGTTCATAAGAGTTTTTAAAACTAATAATAGGAAGTCTAGTAAGTACATCTATTTCTTTATTTATTTTTATCTCACGATGTGATACGCGCTTTACTTGTGTAACATCAAGTAAGTAGGTATAGAAACAAGCTGTGAATATGTGTGTAAGCTCTCGGTACCGTTCGAGACAATGGCGAAGTTGGAAGTGTGTGTGTGTGTGTTATTGTGCTGACGCTACTCGTCTTCACGCACACATTCCCAGCGTGTTTGTACACTTGGTTACTACAAGTAAAGCGCGAGTCGCTTCGTGTGATAAAAATACTTGTACCGCAAGACAGACATGCAGGTTTTTGAAGTAGGATATAAAAGTTATAGATCCACCTCGTGCTGACTGCTGATCCATTTCAGCCTACTACGGATAAAATTCCATTGGAAGACGTAGTCATGGGACTTTTGAAAAAAAAAAAAGTTGAATTGTTGATAGAATGGAATAGGTAGGAACCTATGTTTATGTAGCTAGCTGTATGTATGTACCTACACGGTACGTAATAATGACTCGGATTATAAACAAAACGCGATTTCATAGCAGGTGGTCTGCATAATTGATCGGATCGCAATATTAGTATTTCCACCACTTCGCTAATAGGGGTGGGTAAGCACCTACCTGTATAACATACTTAATCAGTCTATAATGTTCTCATTGCTGGGACACAGGCCTGCTCGGTAGGAGGGAGCGGGCCCTGTGTGGGTTGGTAGATGTCACATGTCCTCGAATTTTTGGTTCTAGGACATACCGGTTTCCGCACGACGTTTTCCTTTACCACTTTGAGGGCAGTGGTGATAACTCGAAATAAAGCACATTGGTGCAAAAATCGCGGAAAGCCAGCGCCAGAATTTATTATAGGCAGCAAACATGAAATTAATACGTATATTGCATTCTCCTATCAATAAAAACGAATCCATCCAACTGCGAAAGAAAAGTATTGGCGAGTGCGTTATCTGCGGCAGAAGTAGGTACCTATCTACTCATCAGAAGTGAAACCATATCGAATTGAATATCACGAGCAGCTCGCTACGTGTCTAGTTATTATAAGACTTCGCGTGCGTGAATTAGTGGCACTATTGTAGGACCTAGCATGCGATGTCGATACGAATAACTGCCGAACCAGCCGAACTCGATGTTGTAAAAAAGTGAAACTATGATTTATCTTTCAATAGCAGATAAAAGTACCTAAAATCCGTGACACAAGTTAGGTACCTACTCGAGTTAACCGATACTGGGCCTTCACTCTTTCTGAAGACATCCTTTTCAATTCATAAGGCCAGGTAAATTTGGAACAATACCTGTGACAATACCCTGCAATTGCGTTCGTTTTTAGGGTTCCGTACCCAAAGGGTGCCAACGGGACCCAAATTACTAAGGCTTCGCGGTCCATCTGTCCGTCTGCCTGTCTGAAGTTAAGGGGGATCCCCATACAAGAAAAGTATTAAAAAAATATAAATGTACTTAGTGTTAAATATTGTACGGTGCTACGGAAACCTTCGTGAACGCTTTTTTTTTTTTTTTCTAAATTTAGGATCACACGGAACGGAGAAATTTCAACCTTCATTTATTTTCACCGTCGACGGCGGTGTTTATACCTACACATTCTGGTCTATTGAATATTTATGTTGTTACAAAGCTGATGGACAGTATTATGGAAGCGAAAATCGGAATATTGTTTTTAAACATCTTTTTACACAACAGAAAGAAGCTAACATCAAAACTACAAAATGTGAACCGTTTCAATGCAGATAGGTATTTCGATGTAAGTACCTACCTAACTCTCACGCTTTATAATTTTTTTTTATCTACCCTCTAGGTAGATAGCTGTATTAAAACACTCGTGTGATAATATTCGGGGCTGCAGGCGAGGTTTGCACTAAGGTAGGTATATATAGCAGCTTCAAAATACCATAATAGTACATTATGATACATGTGTGTATATTGATTAATGCACACGCGTTTCATACGACGTTTTTCAACACACTTGCGAGGAAAAAAACAGACTTGTATTGTTAAATATTAACTTGTATGGAAAATGGCGCGCTGGTTTTGTTTTCCCGCGCGCCGTGCTAGCCAGCACTAGCTATGCGCGCGCAACATTGACTCATTTTAAATATATTAATCTATGGCACAGACAAAACCGATACAGCCTATAGAAAAAATATAATAAACACAAACCTGAAAATTGCAAAAAACCTAAGAATTTCGCGGTCTACCACTGCGCATTCACCTTAAATTGTCTGTGGTCCCCTGCGAGTTCATTTTGCGACCAAGGACAATACAGACTATTTAAAAAAAAATTGAAATATAGCCCGCGGATTTTTTCTTTCGGCATGAAGTCTCTTTGGGCGCTTTCCGAATTAGCTATAATCGCTCACATCATCTCCATGGACGTAATATTACGTCCATGCATCATCTCACATGCGTTCCGATTTAGATATTACTATTATGACTGCTGAGAGCTGGCAACAATTCGGAACACTCGTGAACGCGCTCACATGACAGTGCTTACACAATGTAAAAAAGATATTATTACAGTATTTCTTTGTATAAACACCACATTTCTTCTTCAGTTCTTCTTCTTTGGTTAGGTGGCGACTGTCAGCCAGAAACACAATTTCATGGGCATGGTCGGCATTATCGCAAGATGGCGAATGTCATGACGTCATCTATGACGATTCACGGGACATCGTTATCGTTATCGCGCTCACTCTAATTCGGTTATTTCCCAATTCGGAACACATCGATTATTTCCCAAATCGGAACGCAGGGTTTGATGAGATTAAAAAAGCGCGCGTCTCCGACTAGTAAATAGTTATCTGTGGTATTACAGAACATGTGGATTAAAGTCTTCGATCAATAATAGTACTAGATGAATGATTAGGAACAAAAATAAGTCGCTAAAGCGGCCACGTTTGCACACAGATAAACATTTATATTTCTTACTACGAACTATAGAAAAAAGTTTAATAATATTAACAACTTCAGATTACTATAAACCTTAACACTCTAACATAAAGTTTATTTACGATTGCAAATGATTAATATTTAAGTCCTTCTGTCATCGAAGCAATAAATTTAAAATGTCACTTGAAAATAAAAAGTCATTTTTAAAATAAGTACAAAAATATTTATTCTAAAATTAAAACTTAACGTCTAAGCAATAAGGTTAAAAACATTTTGTTGACAATTTCGTACTTACTCGAATTTGGAACTAGACGTAGTTCTTGGAATTACATTTCAATGCTTCAATGTTTGTCAGAATAGTTGGCGCGTTGTCGCAAACATTGGCCAAACAATAATAATATTTGCTTATTGATTTATATTTACTATTTAAGTGTGTTACTATTTTATGAAAAACATTTAATGATAAAAACTTACCGAAAAAAAGATATTTCTTCCAAAATCTTGGTGTTACGGTGGTTATTTACACAACTTTTGAACGCGCACTGAGGCATTTTGACGTCTTAACATTGGCTATGATTGGACCATACTAATTTGAAATAAGAGCACAAAAGTATTCGTGCTCGTATTTTTCGGGCCGTTTTTGAAGCGCTTATCGGGCATCTAGTACTATTATTGATCGAAGATTAAAGTAAAGAAAAAGCACGCGTTCGTAATACACTCCATTATGGACCTAAAAGCGGTTCAATAAGAGCCACTTTACGAGCAAGTGTGTTGAAAACTACTATTAACTGCCTAATTACGAAACATTGTGGGTACTCCTCACGGTATATAATGCAGTGTTTACGTATTTAAAAATATAATAATGGCCCAAAAGGACCCTTGGGAAGGTGTAGTGCGCGAGTTACAAAAGCTAGTGAGTGATCTCGTTATTAAAATCGGTGCTCTCGAGTGCAAAATAGATGAGCAAAATTCTATAATTGCAATAAAGACTTGTACCTACCGTATTTCTATAATTGGATTAAATCAGCGAATGTAAAACAATTCTGTAGCCACGTGGGTCACATTTTACCGTCGCCTCGTCGCACAGGACAATCTATTGTTACTTCAATTCTATTGTGTTCAGTGAAGTTCATCAGTCATAGATACCCAAGGCATCACACTGATAACCATTTTATGTTTATTGGTTTATTGTAATATTTATATATTATTAAATAATAAAACTATGTCTTAGGACTTGATCTTGCTAACGGTACTTTTTATGTGTAAAGTAATTTTCTTTTCCATGATAATAAGATATTATACAAATATATTCTCGCATTACTACTCAGAGCGTTGCATTTATTTATTGCGATATTCTAATAAGCTAATAAAGTATTGGCGGTTAAGAAATCGAACTCAACAAGCGTAGCGATGACTTGTGGCTCCTGTAATTAATTCGATCTATGTTTTTTAATCTATCGCAATAACATACATTCATCTAGTATACCTATTTATGTTAATTGTATTCTGAAGAACTAATAATTGCACAATATTACACAAATAATTAGA
Organism: Oligia fasciuncula; assembly: GCA_963082905.1. Taxonomy (NCBI): domain Eukaryota; kingdom Metazoa; phylum Arthropoda; class Insecta; order Lepidoptera; family Noctuidae; genus Oligia; species Oligia fasciuncula. The sequence goes on from OY720387.1 coordinate 11,652,210, forward strand.
ACACAATAAAAAAAAACACAATACAACACAGGGTCTGGATAAACATGTGCAACTAACAACGTTCGCAACAGATACACCATAGGTATTACAAGATTCCATGCAGTGTACAAAGTTCGGGCTCATCGATATTCCGGAAGTGTTTTTTTTATAATAACCTTTCTGTTTTGTTTCGAAAGTAACGAAGGGAAGTTGCAGAAATTGTTAAGCTCATTCATAAAACATGTAAAGGGACGCACGTGGCTCGAGGGGTGAGGGTCGCATTGTCAGTTCCTTTACAGTTTCTATGCCTTTCAGTATTAACACAGATCGTGTTACACTTTCACACTTTTTTTTGTTTTGGTCGACGCGGTGGACTTTTTCACGTCCTATACGTCGGCCGTTGTGCGCTAGTAGGTACGTCACATGGGATTCAGACAATGGCTTGCAAGTTTTTGCGAAGCCACCAGTGGACGGTGACATCATCATCATCATCATTTCAGGCGAAAGACGTCCACTGCTGACATAATATGCCTCCCCCAAGCACCTCAACTTCGACCGGTTCTGTGCTTCTCGCATCCAACGGGTTCCTGCGGCCTTCACAAGGTCATCGGTCCACCTTGTGGAAGGCCTTCCAACGCTACGTCTTCCGGTACGCGGTCGCCACTCCAGAACCTTTCGGCCCCATCGGCTATCTGTTCTGCGAGCAATGTGCCATGCCCACTGCCACTTAAGTTTGGCAATTCTTCGGGCTTTGTCGGTTACCTTAGTTCTCCTCATTCCTGATTCGATCACGCAGGGAAACTCCAAGCATAGCCCTCTTCATTGCCTTTGGGTGACTGTTAGCTTTCTTATTAAGGCCCATTGTGAGCGACCACGTTTGACGGTGACAGTATCGACGTAATCTATTACCAAAATAGATTACTGATCGATAATATTGTCACCACAACAACAGATTTATACTTAGGATACGAAACTCAGGCGTCGGTTTTAAAAGTAATTGGTCCAGTGGCATAAAAAAATATTGTAGCAATTTTTCTCAAAAAAATTCGTTGCCACCGTCATGGATTTCTATTTAATCTGTCATTACGATTGGGTGACGTTGCCGCTTGCGATTTACGGTTGCGGAAGAGCACCAAACGTCCGCAACGTCACGGGCAGAATCACTATTTCATCAAAATGCGAGAAAAAAATAATTAAAAGCTGGGCTCCTTGGCATTTGGTCCTGTGCCAATTTCCTTGGGCAGACAACACTAAGTTCAATGTCGGCTTGAATGTACGAAGGAAATCTTTTGTTATTTTACTACGAACGTGTACTCCAAAATGGGATGTTTTTATTATGGTATGATGATTTATTTTCATCCCTCAAACTACGTCGCAAGAATGGCCCACACCGACTGCGACTGACAGACCAATGTAGGTATTTTAGTAGGTGAGTAGCTGTTGTAACAAAGGTCATTGGGAAGTGGGACAACTGTTTTTGCTCTTCTTTATCTGCCGTCGAATCGAGCGAAAGGTATCATCACAACGCTGTGTTTCCCGGTGAAATCGTGTGTATTCTCACACGAGACTGGCAAAAAATCGCTGGTGTAGCAGCTACAAGTCGTTAATTGTATTGAAATATGCGAAGCGCGTCTCACAACAGCCCGTCATAGTCAAGAATCGGGTTTGTTTATATGGTTGAGTCACGGTTACTGCGATGGCAAACCGCCAATGCTCCCGACACTAGCTAGCTAGTAGCGGAGGAATAAACTGCGATCAATGAAAATAATCGATGTTAAGCCATGGACTGCCCTAAATTGTTGAATTAGATTCGAAACAAATAACAGAATTGGATAAATGAGCCCAGTGTGTATTGCTGCACACGTTTGCAAACTTCATCAACCGTAACTAAGGATTTTCGTAAGTGCACTTCACTGCTCAGGCGCAGAAAATAAAATAAAGGAGGACAGTAATATGTGCTACAATGTAGTTTTATTCAGCCATCTTTATTTTGGATGAATTAGGCACCAGCTGTAGAGCCGTAATGTGCCCGGTGCGTTGACGGCTCAATAGAAAGTGAACGTGGGAGCAGCACTGGTTGCGCAGAGAGGAGGCGGCGCGGGCGCACAGGGCTGTGGACTGATGCTGCGTGTATCTGACGTCATGCCCCCTTCCTCACCGCTGCCATGCCACCGGCACTCCTCCCCGCGGTTTTCAATATCTCTGCTAATATAACCTTCATTGATGACTAGATTTTGCCCGCGGCTTTGCCCGCGTGGTGGTCGGAAATTATTTCATGGGATCGTACTACTGGGATGAAAGTAACCTTTGTCCTCCTAACCCAGGTCATGGTCTCCCGCGTGTCAAGCTTCATCGAAATCCGGTCAGGCGTTGATGTGTAAAAAATAAACAAATAGACAGACGAGAGTTTACTTACCCTTGTAGAATATTATTACAGTATATTATAGTAGGTAGGTGTATTAGGTATGTTGTTTTCAATAAAACAATTTATGTGGGTAACAACAATATTTTACTCGAATCTACAATTTAGTTCGCTTACATATTTTCTGCTTTGGGACGCCATCGCTGTCCTGTTCCTGTCCTAGTGTTGTGCCTCCATCACTCTGTCTTCACTAGTGATGTAGGTAGGTACTTACAATACTAAACAGTACATACTACAGTAGGTATGGGTAGTATGAAAGTATAAATAAATAAATAATAAAATGTTTATTTCAATTTACTTAAGGTAGTCCGTTTGTCTCCAAGGTTTGAAGTCACCTTTTAATCAAGGAATTGCTTATAGTAGGGGACCCCACATCACTTCCACGTGGCATTGTCCAACAAGAAATAAGCAAAAACAAGTATGGATTGATGAATCACGTCCAACTACCCTATTTTTATAAGATTACGGAAGAATCCGATACGGTACGTGTCTGCAGTTACGCACTGTCATACATTATGATTGCCTTACTTTATTAATGTTAGTAGATCTGTATTTATGTTCACATCGGCTGTTCTTAGTGACATTATGTTTATGTTGCGTCAACACACATAGCTTTACTGTTGGGATTGTTCAAATATTTGGGATCTTTTGTAGTAAAAACGAACTACATTCGCGTTGGTCTAGTGGTCGCAAACGCTACTGCTGAGGCCAGTCTTGGTTCGATTCCCGGGTCGGGCAGTGTTATTGGGTCTTTCTTCTGTAATTTCTCAGTAGAAGCCCGGAGTCTGGATTTGTGCCGGGATAATGGCTATAGCCTTGCCCCCTATTACATGGCGATGTGTAGGTGTACCTACTATAGGTACCTACACCTCTGTTTAACCCTTCGGGGATTACAGGCGTTACGTTATGTTTATGTTGTCCATACTATAATAATTATTATAAATGCGGAAGTGTGTCTGTCTGTTACCTCTTCACGCTTAAACCGCTGAACCGATTTAAATGAAATTTGGTATAGAGATAGTTTGAGTCCCGGGAAAGGACATAGGACAGGAGAGGACATTTTTATCTCGATATTCGCACGGGATCGAGATTTATGCGGGTAAAACCGCGTGACGCAGCTAGTGTTCTAATAAAACAAGAAAAACGTCAGCCTTTAGTATAGCAGTTATAGTTTCAATTCAATTTTGCCAGCTGGTGCATTTTAAAGACGGTGACCAGTCCTTACACACGGAAGAATAGTAATTTAGATCACAATTATTATAATTAATTTCAAAGCGGAAGAGGTGAATTGTGATGATACATTGCGGGATAGTCACGGTCAAAGTCGTGTTAGCCAACGTTCGCACGGACGGAAAAATATCGCGGCGGGATTTTATCGAGCAATGGAATTTGAACTCTCTGTGTTGGGTCGAGCATTGAGAATCTAACAGAGCGCATCCCAGCGCATCAAAAACACACTGGAGGATCTTCCACTCTCGCGAAAAAAAATCGCTGCGGGAAAAACGCGCCCGTGCGTACCCCGGCTTAAATACAGGTGTGATCAAGTTTAGCCATGTAACAATATCGTTTTTCGGTTTTCATACGGTTTTCCATCATTTATGAGGACGGTTTAGGTGTATAATTTATAAATGCTTATAAGTAAACTGGCTGAAATATGACGAAGTTTTACTGTCGTGCGCCGCTAAACTAATAGTTACGAAAACAATATATTCCGTATGGAATTATTCCTCAATAAGTTCCAGGGTGATATTTTCCGACATTCACGCTGGCGAAGCCGCGGTCAAAAGCTACTATAAGACGCCAGCACATTAAGCTACTACAATCTGTCAAAATTCTTTAATAGATTTTGAACTTTATCGCTAAACTATAAGGTTCAAAGTTGATTGGGAAAATTTGACAGTTTTGGGTAGCTTGATGTGCTGGCGCCTGTACACACATAAAACCACGCCTTCCTCCCATGGGGATATGCAGAAACAACAGAACGCCACGTGATATGAAGCTGATAACTACTGAATAAAATCAAACTAAAGCAGAGGTTTTGAAGTGAAAACTTCTTTAGGCGCGTTGGGCATTTTTTGAGATAGAAAAAACTCGCGACATTGTTACCGTAACCGACACCTCTGTTTTAAGTTTTGGCCATTTTAAAGACATCAACGCGCGGTACATTTCCTTTGGGAAGAATGACCTTCAAAAATATTTATAAAATTACTATGATTTTTCAAGTTTTCAGTTCTGTCAGCACTCCTGGACTGCCACCGTTTTTTTTTTGCCATTAATGTCCTACTTCTGGTCAAAGGCCTGTTAACTAATAATAATTATCACCAGAAACGCTAGGTACTTATCAGGAAATAATTGAAGCCTACCGGTTTTCCGTTGAAATTGTGTTTACGGCAATTAGTGAAACTCAATGAAATCAGCCAGTTCTTTGTTTCAATGCCACGGTCTGGCGGTAAAAACAGTGCGGATGCAGCTCATGCAGCCAGATTGTGAAGGCAAGGTAAATACGATTTACGTAAGTAAAGGTTCGTTTATAACAGCTGTGCGCCTGCGACGACCGTCGAAGTGACGCCACGAAGAAAGCGATTTCAAGATCATTGACGCAATACTTGGACCGCTGCGCGCTGTTTACTTGGACATTGGATAAACAAAACACTGCGATAACAGTGGTGGCCCAGTGAGAGCAGCGATGGCCCGGTGGTAACGGCCCGGACCTAGGAGTTGTACGTCGTGAGTTCGAACCCAGGCAGGCGCTTTACTTTGTGTAATTAATTTCATCATCTGCACTGCTCTCAAAAGCGGTGAAGGTAAACATCGTGAGGAAACCGGCATGTCCTATAGAACCATAAATTTGAAGACTTGTGACATCTACCAACCAGTACTGGGCCCGCGTGGTGGATTACGGCCCAGTCCCTCTCACCGAGACCTAAATGACCTTTCGTCCCAATATTTCAACCTATGATTTCCAATTAAGTAATTCTACGAATCGTAGGTACCCTTTAAAAACGAAAACGAAACGAACGAAATTCGAATCATGTGACATCTGCCAATCCGCACTGGGCCCGCGTGGTGGATTACGGCCCACTCCCTCTCACCGAGACGAGGCCTGTGTCCCAGCAGTGTGGTGATATGAAGATTCGAATGACGTTATTGCGACGCACGCTATTTCGAAAAAAATTAAGAGTGGTACGCCAGTTAGAAAACTCATAAAATCGAAAACCGCTATATCGAATGACGTTGTCGCGAACACGCTGATTCGAAAAACTGTTTGAATGGTACGCTAGTACGAAAGTCTTGGCATTGAAATCCACTGTTGCGAATAGCCTAATATTCCAATCTGAATTTGTCTGAGGATCGAACTCGCGACCCCCGACAACACAGTAAATCAACACAGTAGTCAACAAATCAAAATTATAGGTGGTATATAATACTCACTAGGTACCAAAAGTTAACTTAAAATAATAGGTACTTCTTATTGCTCTTGTTTCCCAAACCCAATACATAGCTAAGGCTTTATCGGGGTTGCGAGTTCGATCCTCAGACAAATTTAGATTGGAATATTAGGCTATTCGCAACAGTGGATTTCAATGCCAAGACTTTCGTACTAGCGTACCATTCAAACAGTTTTTCGAATCAGCGTGTTCGCGACAACGTCATTCGATATAGCGGTTTTCGATTTTATGAGTTTTCGAACTGGCGTACCACTCTTAATTTTTTTCGAAATAGCGTGCGTCGCAATAACGTCATTCGAATCTTCATATCACTCCCGGGCCAAAGGTAGTACTTAAACAAATACTTATTGACTCTGACTCAAATTTTTGGCAGGATTCGTACATCACCGTAAAATTCTGTTATGTGGAAAGGTAAAGGTAAAGTCGTCATTTTCATTTGATGATAATGTAGGTATGTTTGTCAAAAAGTAATCAAGAAGGTAGCGAAGATAACATATGTACTAATGTACGTTCAATATAACATACCCACAATTATGTTGTTCGATAGGTGGGTAGCTACTGGGTATTGGCTTTGTTATCGACGTGATTGTTAATATGAAGAAATCTGCGATAACTACTGCACACGTACGATGTTATTATATTTTTAATCCTAGAAATTCATGACTGTGCTAAATAAAAATGATATCTACTAACATCACGCGTCTTAATCATTTTAATTACCCTACCGACAATTGTGTCCCTACATAATTAAACTTTATTTGATTTAATTATTATAGGTGAAGAGACATGACATTTGACATGTTTTGTTATCTTAGAAGAGTGATTTTATTAAGAGTATAATAGAACCAGTAGCTATGTTTAATATAGCCCACCGCTACGTTATCTGTACGACAGTAGATACCCACTATAATAATTGTAAAGAGTGAGTCAGAGAACATCACCCTAATTGCGTAACACACTTTTAAATCACAAGCCGAAAGATTTTGATAGAAATTGCTAAAATCCATTCACGTGTGGAGAATTCGTCCCCTTGATAGCGTAAATAACGCAATGAATGTTGTTGAACTGTCAAAATGTAAGGCATTGTCATTGCAATTGTGTTACATAATTACCCTGCAGTTCACCATGACCTTGTATGGAGAGTTGGTATAGCTGAAAGATCAGACTACTCTCGAAAGACGCTTAAACAATGTCAGAACATTAATTTGCTCAATCTGATTCTATTTAAGTTCACAAATTCCTATAAACAGTGACTTCCTCTCCCGGTGGTGTTGCCCTCCGTGTGATGGTTATCTGGCAGCCCTACAGAGCTACCATAATACGGGCGGGTGTCGTCGTACGCAGGCGCACGGGAGTGCTCTTGTATGCGTGTGCGTGTGACTCATTTTGCGCTGATTAGCTCATCCGGTTCTCTGTAGACATTTTAACTCTTTAACTAGACATGTGTTTTATTTTTTAACCTCCAGTGGCTACAGTTGTCGACTGGTCGACTGGTCGTGGTGATAATTTGGAAAGTAATTTGATGTGTGCCTCATCTGATTTTTTTAAATTGCCCGTGTCTAGAAGCTGAAGATTTCGCAATTTTTTTTATTATTTAAAGGTTAGGTTAGCGGGTGTTTAGTTTGTGGTTTTAGTTTGTGTTAGTTTGGAGTCCTTTGAAGGGCACAGCGATCTGTGAGGGCGTGCGCGCGCGCATCTCAAGTTGCGGCTGCGGGCTCACTGACTGCTCCTCTTATTTATTTTTATGTTTTTTGTCGCACACATCCCTGCTTAGTGCGGACGCAAATGGTTCTCATCTCGTTTACTAAGATGTTTTTATGCACTTGACTGGCTATTTATTGAAGTATCATTCATTATTCTGCACTTCAGGGAAAACTCGTAAAAGAAACAAGTCAAGCACAGTGCACAGATGTCACAGAACGTTGTCCTCAGTGGTAACTGTTCAATGATTTGATACTTCTGTTTGCTACATAAACAAATGATTACTTCGTTTTGAAAGTTTACCAGGAAATCGGTGTTGATCTTCTAAATGGTTTTAACTTACATCTAATATAAAAAACTTTGCCCCCAATTGAGCATTTGCGCCATCTTAGGACTAAAAAGATTTAAGATTAAATATGTTATCTATTCTTGCTTATCAAATGTGGACAGTAAGTACTTACTTTCTGTTACCTAGTATACATAAACAACAACACTCCTGTTTTCCTAGAAGGGTTAAGCAAAGGTGTAAATATTAACATTTCGCCAATTATGTTTAAGTCACATGTTACAGGGGGCGAGCCTGATGCCATCGACCGGGCACAAATTCAAACTCCGGGTTTCTTTTGAGAAGTTCCTGATGGAAAAACCTCGTACCCAGGAGTTTGATTCCCAAGTCGCGCAGTGTTATTGGCTCAGCAGTAGCGCAGTTAATGTACAAAGATAAACGGTATCGAATATCGTTTTCGTAATTCGACAGAAAGACAGGGCCCTAGTTAGGCCAGGCATAAAATATCTTAGGTCGCACTACACTGATTTTTTGGGATGTTGTTTGGATGAACGTTCATTGGGAAAACTTATTGACTTGCATGTAGGAGCACCTTTTAGAAAATATAAGTCAAAAACAGAAAGAAATCAAAATTTCGAAATTTCAGTTTTTCGAGAACTACGCAGTTGGCACAGGTCGTTCGTAGCAGCAGACTTGGTTTTACATTATTGTTATTTATTATAACAAAGTAACGACATCCCCAAAAATCATATAAACAATGCAATTTTTGCGACATAACGCGATTTTTGTGTCTACGGTGACTGGCCTATTAGCTGGTTTCTAGATACAGCTGCGTATAAAATCAGGTTGAAGAAAAAACAAAATACTGTAATCTGGTAATATGGCCTCAGGTAACTGCAAATTCAGTAAGAAAGTATCGTGTAGGTGTATTTCGCCGATCAGCCTACGTGTTTGGATCAGTAAGTGAGTAAGGTGAGTGGTTGACCCGCAGTTGCTCGGAGCACCCTGCAGTCAAACCAGTTGGCCTGGGAGGCCGGCGGGAGCGGGGAGCCCCGCGCTGCGGTCCACATCCAACTAAACAATAAACATGATAAACACTCAGTTAACCGTCAACTATTATTGTTTATCTTGTTTAAGAAATACTGCTATTGCTATTCTAGTGAGCTAATTCCCAGTACCCTCGTTATTAGCACTGAAAATTATTGACGGAAGGAGCAAATGGTGGCAAATTTTTTATCCTAACACTATTGAGACTAACAAAAAGTAATTGGTCTAGCTACGACATCACGAGTCAATTTGCTGCACTGATTTACAGCTTTACAATGTAAAGAACTGCTTACTGATCCAAAATATTACCACCATTTATTATCTGAGGCTGGTCATGAGTTAGTACCATAGAGAAGTCAGTTAACAGCATTGACTAGCAATTAGCCTACGGACAGTGCTGTATTAAGACTACTTGATGCCCTAAGCAATTCACGCCTGTAGTCCCGCCCTCCATCCACTAGTCGCCTCGTATTTTTCCAAAACATCGACGAGCAATTTGTAAAGTATGGCGCACATCTCGAGAGTGAATTTTGGGTCTTGTAATAATTGCTGATAAACAGCCTTGCCATTCATGTGCTAGCAAATACTGTTTCGGTGCTGTTTCTGCCTTATGGTGCCCCCCGAGACGTGATGCCCTAAGAAATTGATTAATTTGCTTATGGGCTAATCCGGCACTGCCTACGGATCATATTGCTGGATACCTAGCTAGCTGGGACGTTCAGAATGAACTGAATTTACACAAATGCTGAATACTTCCAAATAGCTATATTTTGGCGAATTATAGACTCATATGAATTAGTATGTAGGCTATCTCATAATATTTATAAATAAAAGCACCTTCCAAATAATATTGTGCGTTTAACTGTGTATTCCACTGTTCCAAAAACATCTGGTAAAATGTACTTAAACAAATAGATCAGAAAATGAAGCTGTGGATGCCAATTTGTAGTGTCACTTACAAATTAAAAACTTAAAGATGTTTTTCATTTGACAATTGATCCCGGCGTGGTACGCGCTATTGGCCCATTACAATAGAAAATCAATTGTGTCTCAATAGCGGTGATTAAGCGATTAATTTAATAGTTTTAAGTTGGTACCTCCATTTTTATCAATGACCTTTCAATTACATTTTAATAATACAATACAATAGTTTATGGAAAAAATTGAAACCTTCTAAATACCGGTAATGTATAGAGTTGAAACCTTCTAAATATACATCGCGATAAATGTGTTCCTAATTCCCTTCAATGAGCGATTGCCCTCGGATTTAACCCGTACCCTAATTGCGTAACACACTTTCAATCACAATCCGAATCATTTTGAATGATATTGCTAATTCATTGCTTCATAAGTTCGAAACAAATTCTGGTCAAGAACGTAAATAACGCAATGAATGTTGTTAAACTGTCCAAATGGAACCCATTGCTACTGATAGTGCGTTATGCAAATACCTCGCAGGAACAGGGTTTATTCTTTACACTTTCAATAAATAGAAGAAGATAGTAGAATACTCTTTATTATGTACAGACGCCAGCACATCAAGCTACCAGATACTGTCAAATTTTTCCAATAAACTTTGAACCTTATACTTTAGCGATAACGGTGAAAATCTATGAAAGAAATTTGACAGATGGTAGTAGCTTGATGTGCTGACATCTGTACTTAGGTACACCATAAAAATGAGATACTTTCTGAACAGACAGTAGATACGTACTGTGATTCTGGACAGTTCAATATAGGTTCTACATTTGGTTTGGCCTATTGGATATCTAAAAGTCAAAATAGGTATTACAAGTAGAAATATAGGTACTGAATAGGGAGATAAAATCTTGTGGCCTGAAATAGTTGCCCCAGGATTTGACATTCATTGGACTGGAATTTACTGATAAACAGATAAAGGAATATTATGTATTATTGACTGGCTGTGGCTATAAATAGTCCATGATTATCTCCGACATTGCTCATCACAATTCCACAACACTATGCAAATCAGGCAATGACCTGATACCTGAACCTGGGTACTTACTAAGAATGTGTCCTACAGGGTAATTGCTTAACACACTATTAGTAGCAATGGCTGTCATTTTGACAGTTCAACAAAATTCATTGCGTTATTTCAGTTGCTGAACAGATTTTTTTTTTCGAACATAATATGAAGCAATAGATTAGTAATATCCTTCAAAATGATTCAGATTAAAATTGATAGATAAGTAGTGTGTTACGCAATTAGGGTCCAGTTCAACAGTACAATAGGACAAGTGGTTCACTTTTCAACTTTCTAGACGAAGAGCAAGTTTGGTTTGTTTTCTGAAATCCTTAGTAAACAGGAGGTCTGCGACTGAATATATTATTGACAGGGCTAACCATTTAAGTATGTACACAATTTTAGAAACAGCAGAAGGACTCAATTTTATCTGTTTCATTTTCCGTTTTATCTAAATAGATTCATAGAAACTATTTACGGAGCAACCGATAAAGCGTTAACGGCTGATTATTTCTTATCTGTTTAGGACATGTTGTCCAGACGATAGTTAGTCAATTTCCTAGTCAACATTTCAATGTCCACGACTTCCCAGATAACTACGATTGATGGAGCCGCCTCGATACCAATATTTATACCCTGTGTATCTAGTGCCTGGTACCCAAGTACCTAAACGTTGACATGTATGATTTTCTCAGTTAATTAGAGATATTATCAGCGTTAGTGTCACCCTAGGTATCTGTCGGGGTAGGAGAGACGTAGCAATTATCCTGGAGCGGGTCGCTGCGCCCGCGCCCGCGCCGCACGCAGCCGCATGATGCACGACACGAATAATAAACCAAGCCACTTCCTGCCCGGCGATAAGCGCTTCATACACACATCACATCACACAATACTATGCACGCACACTGTCACAACACTAATATACATATTTTTATGGCAACCTAACTACATACATTAGTAGAGACAAATACATAGTTACATTATAGTTGCGTTTTATGTTTTATCTGTACATGTGTTATGTTCTTTGTATTCAACACATTATTGCTTTGTTCACTATTACATTTAAACAGTCTTTATGCACACAAGAGCTGCGCATTATGTGTTTACAATAGACAGGTAGCTAACATCCATTGTAATATTAGTAAAGTGAATCTCTAAGTATATATTAAAGTATGTAAAAAAAACTGGTAAAGTGCGAGTCGGACTAGCTCACGAAGGGTTCCGTACCACAAGGCAAAAACGCCAGAAAAAGTTTCTTATATGGGAGATATTTATTTTATTCTGTTTTTAGTATTTGTTGTTATAATAGCGGCAACAGAAATACGTATGTCACCTGTGAAAATTTCAACTGTCTAGCTATCACGGTTCATGAGATACAGCCTGGTGACAGACAGACAGACAGACGGACAGTGGAGTCTTAGTAATAGGGTCCCGTTTTTACCCTTTGGGTACGGAACCCTAAAAAAGAATCATGCTCCTGAACTGTACATTAATGTATGTCTGACTTACACCGACACCCTTTTATTGAGGAAGAGTACCTAGTCCTACTCTTCCTCCTAGACACTACGTCAGCGTAATTTGCTTAAATTTATTTAAATTAAACAATCTTATCTAAAGGATTTAATGTTATCGAAGTAGCGACCACTGCCAATTGTATTTTATTTTATAATCAGAATGATAATTTAATGTAACAGTCGTCACACTTTTTTCTTTTTTTTTTGAGTGGGAAATCATTAAATGACCCCTCCCGCTCTGGGTGGAGTGGAAGGGAGTGTCAGACTCTTACTGACTAAAACCCACCCGTGTCCCTTCCTTAACCCTTTATGTTCCGGGCCCGCGGTAACCCCTTCGGACAATCCCGCTGACCCAGCAAGCTTCGGCCCTAGGGGGCCTGACATCTCTTTGAGATGCGCGTGGAACGCGTACGCGCCGTACGGCACGGGCCTGGTCCTGATTGGATGGTGAGCTACCCATTACTCTCCATCCGCAGGCCCTCGCCTACGGTGGCCGGGAGATTATAAAGGCGCAAGTTTGTGAGTGTGTTTGTACCTATGTTTGTTAGTTCTTCACGCACAAACGGCTGGACTAGTTTTGATAAAATTTGGTATGGAGGTAGCTGACACCCTGGATTAATACATAGGCTACTTTTTATCCCGATATTCCCACGGGATCGAAACTAATACGAGTGAAACCGCAGGGCGCAGCTACTTTTAGAAATAAACATATAAAAATGACTAATCCAATTGATGTGAAATCTGTCTCGATTATAAAACACGGACTAGGTACCGATACTCCATTTCTTATAGCATTAGAAAAATAACGGCTAAATAACGACAGTACCTAATTGTGTAATATTGTTGAAATGACTGCACTTTAGAGTTATTTTTAATGTAAATGGTAAATAGATTATATTGTTTTGAGTTTATCGTGAAACAACGGAGTTTATTATACATTTATATCGAAAAAAGGGAGGGGTGATACCGTGATGACTGTTATTTTTCTTATGAAGTATATATGTTATAGGTACCTACTATTTTATTTATATTATTTATTATACGTATGTACAAAATATTATAAAACTAATGGAGAAAGTCCCTAAGAGTCACAAGCAAAACTATAATTAATAACATTCCAATAAAATTTGAAATAAACTAGTTCATCACATGCATCACTGTATTTCTCATGAGTCACTCACTCCACACAAAACATCATCAATATTTTGCCCACAAATATTTAATTTCAATCGGAGAGGCGACTGACACTGCCAATACCAAAAGGCTATGCAAGAGGAAACAACGATTAGATAACAAAGACATGAGTCAGTTTAACTGGAAGACCTTGTTTACGTAGTATCTCTGCATATTTCTGTATACTATGAGGATGTGATAGTAGTAATGTCCATGGAAACCTCGCGCCTAGAAGCGAACGGTTATGAGTAGGTATGACACCACGATGACACTTTGTACTGAATATCCGAAGCCTAAAATTCTGACATTGATTCAGCCAGCGGATATCGTCATCTCATAAGTTGAAAACCAATGCTTCCAAATGACAGATTGTAATAAATCAGCGTATCTACACTAATCATCATCTGCCTAGCCTTTCCCCAACTGTGTTGGGGTCAGCCTCCAGTCTAACCGGATGCGGCAGAACTTACATGGAGCGACTGCCCCTCTGACCTCCACAACCCTGTTATTGGGTAATATGATACCCCTCGGTAAGACTGGTTGTCAGACTTTCGGGCTTCTGATTACCCGTCACGACTGTCAAAGAGGCAGTGTATCTGTACTAATAAGTAAGTGCTTGTTTTGCATTTGATAACCCAATTCTTGCAGGAAAAGTCAAAAAGACAGCCTCACTGCTACTAAGCAGATTGCGTTGGAGCAGTAACAGCATCCTGAGGGTAATAGGCAATAAGTTAGACAGCCCACTGGTGTGGAGGTGTGGAGCCTCACCCAGAGGACTAAGTCTCTCTTAGTTATTAGGTACTAACATAGTTTTTAAGTTCATACTAACAATATAAATATAACTGTAATGTAGTGGATCAATGGTTGTCTGAATAAATCCATACTATAATATTATAAGTGTGAAAGTGTGTCTGTCTGTCTGTTACCACTTTACGCTTAAACCGCTGAACCGATTTAAATGAAATTTGGTACAGAGATAGTTTGAGTTCCGGGAAAGGACACAGGATAGTTTTTATCCCGATATTCTCACGGGATCGAAACTTATGCGGGTGAAACCGCGGCGCGCTGCTAGTTAATTATATATTATGTAGGCTTTTTAACATCACGCTAGGCTAGGACACGAAGGAGCCGAGCAAAAAATTCAGAAAAAACCTTAGCGAAAATGAAGTAATAGTGCGGGCAGGAGATGTGATGTGACGGGTCGGGGGAAGGAATTTCACGCCGACGAACTCGCGGCAACATCGAGGAGAAGGCAAGGATAATAAAAGCGGTGTACTTCTACTTAATCATGTCAAAATGGAACTTGTAAAGGCTAACGGTAGATCCCCTAGTCCGGGTCGCCGGTCTTGGAGGTCTCCTCCCAAAATTCTCATCTTCTGTGCAAGCCTCCTTTGAATACTAAGTAGTTGCAAACTTGCAAGATGTTGGGAACTTGTAACTATGCTGATTTGATCTGATTGGAATTAATGGATGGATGATTACTAAGCTGTAACACGCTTATTATCTTGTGCACACTGCATGATTCAATGGGAAATCACTGATTGGATGCGATGGTTTGTCACTACATGTATGTATATGCTCTGTCGATGTTTACACCCAGTTCGTCGTCATGATGACGTCTTCCTAACTCGGTACGGTATCGATTGTCTCATCAAGGATTGCTCTTATTCGTTTTTTTTTTCAATTACGTTGTATAGATACTATTAGCATTATATGCGTTTGCATATAATGCTAATAATATACAACGTTATTTTTACCGACTTCACAAAAAGGAGGAGGTACTATGTTCGGGTGTTTGTATGTTTTTTTTTTTTTTTTTTTTGTATGTTTGTTCATCGAATACTCCGCCAATTGTCGACGGATTTTCAAAATTATTTTTTTGTTCGAAAGTAGATAGTTCTGAGGTGGTCCCATTGTCACCAAGTTAGGATCTGATGATGGGATCTTAGAGAAATCTTATAGGCAATTTTATAGGCTCACTTATTGTTTTTCGCATATTTTATGAAGTATCTTGTGTATTTGTGTATGGTTGTCACTATCTCAGGTAGCTGGGCTGATGATGGAAGGTACAACTCCTTAACAGTAAGAAGTTACTCGAACAGGCAAGCACTGTTTTAGTAAATTGTTTTGATGTTTGATAGGGCATTTGCCACATTTGGTCTCATGATCATCAAGTCATGACCTGATGCTACCTAACTCCTCGACAACTAACAGCAGATATATCGTGTTTAGGCTCATTGAAAAGGGTTCGATTTGTGGATAAACGTACTGTTACTGAGGAACACCGAAGACCTGATGCTGAAGCCAGGAGCATCAGAAAAAGTACAAACCTTGAAATTACAGCAGTCGTGTTTGGGCTCATTTTAAACAGGACTAATTTTAAGTTCAATGCAATGTTGACATTTAAAGTCTGGCCTGATGCTGCAGCCAGGATTATCAGCATCTAATCTAAAAACTAATAAAAGGAGAACTCCTCAACAATTAACGTCCCTGCATCGAGAAAAGGAATATTTTATAAAAAGGCGATGGGCAAGTTGACATTAGGCTATTGTAACTTAGATAAATTATAAACAGACCCACTAAAAAGCGAGAAATAAAAACTTTTTAACAAAAAAAAAACCGACTTCCAAAAAAAACACTACAAACTGAAAAATAACTTTAATTTCGAAAGTCGGTGGCAAAAACTAAAATACTCATCCCTAAGACACCGACTTCCGAAATTAAAGTTATTTTTCAGTTTGTAGTGTTTTTTTTGGAAGTCGGTTTTTTTTTTGTTAATTAGTATATGCGAAACCTGAATAAAGTTTGTTTAGACTAAGTAACTGAATCGATTCCAATAATTTTTACCCCATGTTATATTTTGTCCCAAAAATATTTACCTAAAAAAGGTTAAAATTTGGACACCAAGCGACACTAAGTAGGTTATCCAATCATTTTTCATGATACAGTTTTGAAATTTTGTACATAGATTCTTTACATAAAAATACTAGACACGTGTTTTGGGTTTCGCATATACCTACTAAAAATAATGTTATGTACATTCGAAGACAAGTATTAAGAACAGTCTCTAATGTCTTCTGAGTATTATGAAAGTTCAGACGTGGTATCTTACCATTCCATTGAACTAGAACATTCCGGTAGCCGAACCAACGATTTATAAATTGTTATTGTTGTTGCTTTTAGACTTAAGTTACACGTCCGGGTGATGATTAACATTTATCTTTAGAAAGTGACGATAGTCGGTAACTGGTACGTTTGTTGTTCGTACGATAAATCGGTGTGCTGCTTAATCACCCTGTCTATTTACCTTGGAAGTCCAGCGCCTCCAACGTCATTACGGTTGAGTCATAGCTTGTCATTTGTGTACTTCACTGAATAAGTAAGTGACATATTTCTCAGAAGGGTCACCCAAGTGACGTCAAAATTACTACCTCTTACTATAGTCATTGATTGGTAAAGATTTTTACGGGCATTACCACGGACAGTTTCGTTGAATGACCATAAGTTATTGTTTGTTCCAAGTCGCAAACAATCATGTTTTTGCAGAAGTACCTTATACTACCTAAGTATTATATAGTGGGTACCGCAAGTTTTATTGTCTCATAGGGAGAGGTTTTGCTATTGGTACCATTATTTCAATAATAAAACTGAGCATCAACTTCCCTTCGTACGGTAGGTGGTGCGATGCAAGTCATTGAGTGCAGTCGGTTTTTGACTCCCCGATATACTCTATACGTTTCGTTCAGGGTGACTTCGTCTTGCTTTGCGTGAGCGGATCGCTCCCACACTGGGCACGCAAATTCATCTGGGCCTTAATTCACTAAAACCATTCAATGATTCCTTACTTCGAAACCACGTGAAATCCTTAGCTAATCACGCCAACCTCGCGTTCATTTCATCACGCGCGCGGTTTCGTTTATTGTGTCATAGAGAACACGGCTCCGTGAGATACAGGGAGACATGCCGGTTGTGCGAAGAGGAGCACCCGGGTGCTGCTCCTCAATTGGCAATAAGGATCGCGTTATTTCGTTTCACGACTTTCTGTTTTGTTTTTAAGAGATACTTAATTTCCATGTCTGGTCTTTGATTACCCGAGCGAAGCCGGGGTGGGCCGCTAGTGACTAATAAAGAGGTCATTAAAACAGTTGGCTCTACTACGCCTTTATGTATAAGTTACATAGGAAAGTACAACATTTTTTTAGCTGTCAGTATCTTATCGCCATTGACTACGTACCTGTCGATCTGATTACAACAAACAGATTTGCAGATAAGTAGGTACGCACTTAGAATTTCTAGAACGTGCCAAGAAGATAAAGATATATTTGAGACTTGAGCTAAAAACTTACGAAAGGACGCCAGGCTTAGCTGCTGCGAGTAATATAAATACTAATGTCGCCATCGTCGAAGTACGGGTCAAATTAATCTTAACTGTAAATCCGACTGTTTCAACTTGTAGGGGTAAGATAGCGTTGATTTTCGATTTCCGCTGCTGCGTTTATGCGGAACCGGCTTCGAATATCGGCTACTAGAACGAAAGTAGGTCCTATAATGTATAGGGAAAAGATGCATCTATCAGCCCATGCATCTTTAATATCCGTTCCATTAAGTTACTTGTAAGCAATACTTGTAAGTGTAACACATTGGAAAGAATATAGCATTGACTGGTGGCAATTACTAGTTCTTTTTCTAGTTGTGCTCATCCTGAGTGAATGAGGGCAAAGATAAGTAATTTCAAGTTTCTTTCTCGACATAAGTGGCTTTTAATGTTCGAGCTAGGTTAGCATTGTTGTTGGATAGATATGTGTAATAAAACGCCATTAAGCGGTTGTATCACCGTTAATTCAACGCTAGTTGGTTCTAGTTGGCTCGGGCTCCCACGTCTGCATCTGCTTCGTGTCCGGCGCCCGGCTCTCGCCTCTGGAAACAGATGATACATACATCTGTCGCCATCTCTGTATATAATCATAGATAATTTTAGTTCCACCAATTTAGTCACATTTCAAATACAATAACAATAACACCTGTTATACTATGAGTTGATTCAAACGTAATAATAATCGGCAGAGTAATTGCGTACCTAACACACTATCAGTAACAATGGGTTTCATTTTGACAGCTCAACAACGTTCATTGCGTTATTTGCGTTGTTGAGCAGACACATTTTTCAAACATATGGAGTAATGGATTAGAAATAAGCTTCAAAATTATTCAAATTGAGAGTAATAGTGTGTTACGCAATTAGGGTGCTGGTATTTTGGTACAATATTGTAACTAAGTCACTGTGAAATAAATAATTTCTAAGAGATACCTAAGTAAAAAAAGGGGAAAAAATGGAAGAGCTCATACGGCATCAAAAAATTAGTCGCCATCGTTGTTAGTGGTAAAAGTGCCCAAAACGTTGACAGCGTTGCCACATTTCATGGCAATGCTGATTCTTTGACCTAAAAATAGGCCAGCCCTCTGGTCACGTGAAGAGTCGACCAACCGCTTGGCGATGTCCCGAAATACTCGATGAGCACTCAGACCTAGTGTTTCAACCCCAAATGACTCAAACATATAGCTCCCAATAAGTTTGTTATAATTTGCGCCGTTTGGGGTTTTCTGCACCTGCAGCAGCCGTCCCAGCACAGCCGCCGTGCTAGGCAGATGGGATGGCGCGAGCGTGTCGGTACAGATTGCATCCTACTCCAAAAGCCTACCCAACTTCCAAGGCAGAAGCTAAGCCGGATAAGTTAATTCATTTGATAATGAGCAGTCGTAATATAACACGATAGCGGCGAAAAAATTGTATATCCCAGTAACATTACTTTTGAATCACCCCTCGTTAATATAACTTCTGTGTCACTTTAATCCATGGGTTTCAAGTGCAACTAAAATGATATGATATGATTGAGGCCATTTTTATATCGTTCTGCATCTGCAACAGTACTTGTACAGAGACATCTTTGTACTCAATAGAAATGTCTTAGTCTATATTCAGTTCAAGGTGAAATCAATGACAGTGAAGTTAGGAAGTTACTTAAAACGTAGTTTAATACACTGTAAATTTCTATTCGAAGACAACGGCTTGAGATGAAGCTTTAGTTAGACAATAATATCATTTGTCGGTAATGTACGAAGATTACTTGGTGTAGGAACATTCTGGGTTGCGAATTTGTTAATTGTATGAGAGCATAATAAGGGTATGAGTGCAAGAACAGGTTTGCCGCAGAGTTGTTGCGGCCGTAACGAGGACGCGATGACACATGTCTAACGGTAATTCGATTTTTACATGGGCTGAGCGCGTGCGCACGTGATTCTCAAAAGGAAAACCATAAACAAATGCTGGAAATGACAGTTGTTTGTATAGAGTATCGGACACGAGGAAGTTGCCAAGGGCACTCTGAACATGAACAACTCTATCTACTCAAACGTGTCACATTTATGGCCTAAAATCGTGACTGGTCCATAGACAAGTTCATGAATGAATTTGGAAATAAACAAGAGGTTGCATATTCAAATCGAGTGTGGCTACCTGCCTACAACTGGTAATCATTTTGGAACGATTATACAACATTTTCAATACCAGTAACTTCGTGAGCTGTTATGCAAATGGTCAACATACATAATAATATAAGATCGGTGTAACTTGATTCTTTTGACATTAAAACCACAACATTCAGTAATGAAGGTACCTATGATAGTGGTATTCCTTTGATGGGTGAGTCAGTGTCTTGTGAAGTTGTGACCTATGTTTAAGAAATACTTGAGGATGGTATACCTTTAGACAAGAGTTTATGATTAATAATACAAGGAATGATTGGTATGGCCACTTCTTCTAATCTTATAATGCATTAACTTCAGAATTAGATGACTCTGAATATATTTCTGTAAAAAGTAATATATCAATAAAAATTATGAAAAATGGTAAACGTTTTAGTATTAAGTGTAAGAAACACAACTCAGAAGGTTAAACACGAATTTCTTCACAGTCATCTAATTCCGAGGTTATAACCCCAGGGCCACGCTAGATGCAGTGTACTGTGTAAGTGGACCGAGCTATAGAAGAGATTGCAGAGAGGCGCGGGCGCAGGGTGGTGGCGACTGACAAACTGTCATGTAACAGGCTCGTCGTGCAGTGTTGCAAGGCTGAGCTATACAATAACATTATACACGCGGCAGGCGCGAGGGCTTTCAATTGATACATTTTCGAAACCGGTCTTCGTTTTCATAACATGCTCCGTAAGATTCGATCTCGAACCTCCTCTGTTAAGTAAGCATAAGATTATTTATAGATGAATTGAACGTAATAGAGCAATTGATAAAATAATATAATTGCAGTTCCACCTAGAGGTGCAGACATTTTATTTTGCTTTTAGTACACACAGTATTCAATTAAATTTCACCATTTTCATTTTCAGTACCTACAAACAGCCCGGAAATCAATGTTGTTACTTTGAACTTGAACCTGAATGACAATAGGCTATTTGACAATGTAAAAAATAAGGTCATAATTATTGACACTCGTATAGATTATCGCTTTTAAAATCGATTTGCATTAATTTTACTACATTTTTTTTTATTATTTATTAAAAAAATCCCGAAAAAACTTCATCTTTTTAAATCTGGCGCCACGTAATCGAAAACGGTCTGGATTGGCTGAACTTATGATGACGTCATGATATAGTCAATTTCTGTCTATCGTTGACAGAACAGATGACTTTTGCCTAGTATCTCGACCGTTTCAACGTTTGTTTACGTGTATTTTGACGTCACGACGCCATATTGTTAAAGATAGCGTTTTGGCGGCTTATTTAAACAGTACATTTTTATTTACTATTTTCTAAAAGAAATACATTATGCAATTTGAAGTAATAGGTTTTTGTGGGCTCGTTAGACACCATTAACTAATCTGAGATGTTTATCAGAAACCAGTCAAATAGCCTATTGTTGACAGATTGTATTTAAAAATAGTTATTAGACATACCTTTAACAAAGGCATTGATGAGATTGATCCAGTTAGCTTCTAGCATTGTCAACACAATATAGCACAGTACCCGCCTAGGTAAGATAAATGTCATCTAGCTAGGATCCTTTATTTATACAAACGTTTTGTCTTCATTGTCCAACAGATCTAATTTTGTTTATACCTACGCACTTTAAAAGAGGAGAGCAGTTAAGATGGTTTGCAGGTGTTCTTCACATTCTGACAATGAAAGTAGTTAATAATAGCCGCAATCAGTCAGTCACATTAGAAAGTTAGACAATATGATACAAGTGGTCCAATTGGTGTGTTATGTTGACAGGTTGTGGCAGTGGGCATGCGCACTGCAAGTGTTCGGTGTCGAATGGCGCTCAGATAGTGTTATAAAAGGCGCATGAGTGGAGCGAGTGTCCCACTTCAGCGGATCGAAGGCCAGAAGTCGATTTGGGGCGAAGCTGGAGGCTGCGCGTTTCGTCCCCAGTCAGCGCAAATGTCACGCGAGCTATCTCACACAATCACGTTACATAACGCACTTGTTGCAGCACTGAACAGTTGAACACATTGAACACGGAGCATAATGAGGCAATCATCAACTGTGCTAACCGGTCGACAACTTTACCAAAATTCTAATTAAATGACGGATATCACCAAACTTCAAGGGCCCGATTACATCATTGATCGATTTATTGATGATCAAACTTGTACACTCGCTGGTTCTTTATAGCGACATCATCACGACCCTAATGTAAATTGATTGACACGCTTTTTTAGCGAGTGTAGCTCGCGTAGCGTATATTTTGGGCGTAATGGGCGCAGGCGCACTGACGTAAACCAATTCCGCGGACGTGGGAAGCTCGGCGAAATCCTTGCGTTTGTTGCTGAATAGTTTTACGGTACATTAACAATTATTACAACATTAGTACGCAAATCACAAGAATATTTTATTTAAAAGTTAACTGGGCTATGAAAATCCTTGGAAAAGTCTATAGGAGCGCGTAATGGCGCATGTAGATTACAATGGAATAGGAATGCGTCAATTGCAAAATAAATGTTATAAAAATCTCACGCTACATGATTTCTTTCGTTAAAGTCGCGATATTGTTTATTATCAACAAAGGTCGTCTGAATGAAAACAAAAAGAACGTAGAGAGTCATTGTATTTGAACAAAGCGTGTGAACCCCGAGTTGAAAGTGTGCGTCCGACTGGTGCCGACTGCCGACTATATTTTTATATTGCAATAAACAGTTCTAGATATGTATACTGATTGACAAGATTCGCGTCCTACATACTGTGAGTGTGGAGCTGCATGTGTAACAAACGATTCAACAGAGGCGTCTCCACGGCGCTCATTGTCTGAGCGACTCGACTTGTCTTCGCTGTAGCCACTATCTAAGTACGTAGTATGTTCTATCATGTCTGAGGCATTATTAATGAGTAAAACAACTTCTGTGTCTTTCTTGTGTTCATGATCAGTTATATTTATCAATACTTCATTAGTACCATGGAAGTTTTAAAACCAACATTTAACATTACGAAAGTGTACGAAGTTTTTGTAATTTTTCCTTTGTATCAAATATTTATCTGAGTGTATAATTTTAATTATTTTTAATACAACATTTCATGCAAGAAACAGTCACCAAGTTAGTGCCGCCGCGCGCCGGTCACCACACTGGCCACACAAACATTACCATAATCCGGCATTAGGCCTGGAGCACAATAAAGGGTTGCACGAATGGGATACGGTTCATTATGCAACGTATTTCCTCGTCACCGGTAATGAGAGTGAAAAAAATAAGGATATGCACGGAGCACCCGAGTGGAAACATGGAAAGGAAATATTCCTACGCTAAAGTTTCATTATACTCTTGAGCTCTTGAAACATTTGTTTTTAATTTACCGGAGGGATATGAATCAAATGGATTCATCTGCCAAAGCGGAAGATTGAGCGAGGTTTGAAGTAGATACCATCGATCTAAATATATAAAAGTAGGTTGACGTGTTTGTTTGCATAGACCATGAGTAGATATTTATTTTCATTCGGTAGCGGCTGCACTTAGCGTTTTCACATCTGTTTCTGATTGTGCGATATAAATAATATTGTTACTCGTAGTTTTATATCATATTTGACCAATTAAGCGTTTAGGCGTGTGTTGTTCACTTAGTGACAGAATTAATATTGTGTAGTGTAATGAGCGTGCAGATGCTCGTTTGGGAGCACACAGCTGCGGTATTAGGTCATGTGAAAGTTCATAATGCATTGGAGTATCTGACTAAAGTACTAGAGTGCGGATTCGGGAGTGATGCGCGTCCTCAGCCCTCCTCCGAACTGGAGTAGTGGGACGGATTAGGATAAACCGAGTCAATGGCCGGGTCACGTGGCTATTTGTGTTCCACTCCTTTCGAGCCGCCTCACCGCCCCTCGCCCCTCGTCTTCCGTTCCCTTGTTTAAACTACCCGCAACGGACTAATTTTGGTCACTAATCTGTTGAACAATCGTCGTTGTCGTTCAAAACCTGCTCAAGGGTTGGGTTTTGTTTTCGTTAGTCAAGCGCTTAATTGTGTGGGGGGAACGTTTTATAAAAGTTATTAACAAATTACACTTCATTATTAGATACTTATCCATTATTTAACATCTGTTGTTAAATGTTACCTTTTTAACTATAGGAAAAGTGGTAATTATATGTGCTTACAGTGACGGGAAACGCCCAATTGTTAATCAAATGCAGAGCTATATTAATAGTTGAATACCCACACATTTAATGATAACTAACTGTTTTATCACACAACGCAGAATTATTAGAGTCTAGTAATATTGTTGGAATCAGGCGATGTGTCTAACTCATTTATGAAGCTATGAAGTGTGGTGGGAGCGGCGCCCAAACAAACAAACCGACAAAACACGATAGCATACTATGTATTACGTACTTATATGTAACCGTGCCTATGTAAAGTAGGTAGTGATAACCTGATAAGTACGGTATGACATAGATGAAGGTAAAATCATCCCATAAAACGCTAACTCCTATCTCTGGTACAATTTTTTTATGCTGGTGATTGATCTTGCGACAATCAAAAGAGTCGTCTTTTCAGGGGTCCTAAAAAGGCCACTTTGGCAGAATCATAAAAGGATAACATTATGAATCATAATAGACAATTAACTGTTAAGTTAATCGTATCAAATCCATTGGTGAAGGATTTTTCAGAACAGTTATTTTTTTTGTCCGTGCTGAAATACCAATCAATCCAATCCAAATCCAATGCCAATATCTTTGATTACCTATACCTAAGTAGTGCAGCGAAAAAAAGAAAAACACTGACTGTCTTCGACTTATTATGATTCATAATGTTATCCTTTTATGATTCTGCCAGTGACCTTTTCAGGCCCCCAAATAGTTGTGGGCTTAACCACAACGTGTGCAGTGTCAATCTGAGAATCTTTAGAAATGAGAAAAGATTTCCTTGGAAGTCGGTACCTACATCCTCTATCTACTCTAGCGTGGAGTGTGTTAGTTTTTATCAAGATAAGACATTCTGGTTACAAATGCTATAATACATATATAGTAGGTACTTTCCTATTCAAGCTTATTAATTATTTGTCTTACGAAAAGTACATTTTATACCCACTTCAGCGTTGTTGAAGGCATTGCATTTCATCTCTTTGTGTAAATGCAGTTGTATAAAAGTTATCCTTTTGCTAAGGAAGGAAACACCGTGAAATATCAATTAAAACATAACTGCGGAAGGCGCAGTTGGGTCATTATTTGAGGTGGTTAAATTCTGTTCAGGCGTAATAATTTACAAAGCAGAATAGAAATGAGTGTTATTGATTCAAATTATAACTGAAATTAACTTTATTTATTACTGTATGTTTGTTTAAATATTTATTTTTATTAAAAACTTTGTGAAATTTAATTTTTTTTAAATAAAAATCACGTTACGTGGTCTGTTCAGGTGATATACACTGGACTTCTTGCGTTTATTAAAAATATAATTTAAGTGAAAACGGACCTTTTCATTAGGTTTTTGTAATGAATAATGTATATTACTATATCTTAAATGAATGACAAAAAATAAACAGACTTATATCCTTAATTTTTTTTACGATTTATGTTGTTCCGAAAACCATCATCACCTTCATGGTCACTCATATTTTATACTATTTTTAACTAAATAATGGTCAACCCAAAATATACTTGTTAATAGCAACACTATAATTGGCTGTTTTAACATCGCAAAAAAATTTAGATTGAAAATATTAACGGTTTTTGTTTAAAAACATATTCTGTGTGTTAAAAATATTGTGTCAAAGATCGTGCATCACTTTCGTGACAGCTGTATTTTGGTAAGTTGGTAATTAAAAAATAGAATTACATACTTCTTCTGTTCGAATTATGGATATGTTACAAATAAGCTATTGTATTTTTTCTAACCTCAATACTGTTTCATACTAGAACCGGTAAAGTGCTTAATTATCACTTTCGTGGTCCTCATTTTCGTGGTCAAGATTAAAAAAGGGTTAATGCCGACTTAATAACACTGCTAAAGCCAGCATCCTTTGACTTCTTTTGTTCACAATTATATCATTTTTTTGAATAGGGGTGGTACAGTCGCCAATACCTCAAGCTACCTCATATGGGTTGACCATATGAGGTAGCTTAACATTCCATGAATTTTAATCACGAAATACGATTTATCAAAAAATAAAAAAATGTTTCTTACAGCTACGGCCAGAACTCGCAACAAAACTACTGATGAAGAAAAGAAGGCAAAAAAACGAGAGCATAAAAAAATTACAATGCAGAAGTTATTAGAGAAAAAGAAAAATATTCCATTTGCCTTAGAAGAAGACAGAAGCAGCGTTCAATTTACATAACACCAGTGCAGCAAGCTCGCCATCTCCATCTGAAATGGCTTCTGCGTTGGATTCAGATACCACAAGTGCTGCAGGCTCGCTATACCTTCTGAAACACCGAATTCAGGCTAAATATCCACATCGCGTGAGCTCTGTCTTGGTAAACTTAGACCTTCTTCAACTGATACTGTGGTATGCTGGAGCACCGAATCCCCGTAAAAACCGTATTTTTTTCTTTGATTCGGATAGCACTGGCTCAAATTAAGATTAATTTAGTGAGGTAACTTAGGTGACATCACTTTCGTGGTCAAAGTGTTTTATTTTTTTTTCATGACTAATTATTATTTAAGTTCATTGTTCTCTAAGTAATTATTGTTCTTAGTTTTATACGTACCTTTGTTTAAGGTTCAACAGAGGTTTAAATTAAGAGACTGATAAATGATTAATAAAAGTGTTATTTTTCGTGGTCTTTACGATCACTTTCGTTACCTACAAAAAACGTTTTACTGAGATTTTTTAATAAATAAGCTGTATCCATCTTTAATTCTATTTTATCTGTAATTATTATGCGTGTTCTCGTCCATAATAAAGCAAATTTAAATAAAATAACCAATTTTTTTTAATTTTTTTTTTTATCCCGCCCTAAATAATAACCCAGTTACAATATAACAAAGTTTACGTCAACAATATTGTTATCGTTTACGTTATCCTATTAAAATTCGATACGTAGTAAAGGGCAAATAAAAAGTAAATGCTACGACCTTAATCCGAAGATACCGATTTGTCTAAGTGGACTAATAGGGCAACTGCAGATAGTAGAGGTCGATAACCCTTTGGAAAGAGAAGGGTATATCAGGTGGATGACACCAAATTTTTATAAAAGTAGGGACCTCGTTGTACGACTAGATAATGGTGTAATAGCTTATTATTTCATTAATTTAGTATTGGATAGGTACTTGTGGATTAATTCAGTATTGGATAGGTACTTGTGGATTAATTCAGTATTGGATAGGTACTTGTGGATTTCACGACCAGAAAATGTTGTACAAACGCCAGCACATCAAGCTACCCGAAACTGTCAAATTTCCCCAATCAACTTTAAAATTTTATTATTCTAATTTTTTTTTTGTATAAATTAATAGAAATATAATTCTTTCTTAAGTTTTCAAAACAAATGCTTTCCAATTTCAATAGGGTCTAGTTGACCAAAGACTTTATGAAAAATGCTCAAAAAATAGAAACGAAAAACAAAAATTCAGATATAGATGCTTTACCGAAAGTAAAGTTGAAAATCTATTAAAGAAATTTGACAGATTGTAGTAGCTTGATCTACTTATGTATTTTAATTGGTAATATGACTAAATAATTTTCTTTATCCATGTGGGTGTACTATAAGTACGTCTATCGAACCCTTCGGGGAAACAAGGCGTGATGTTTTGTTAACTAATAATTCATTATTGCCATTGTTCGGGAACTCCCAAACTCCGCAGACGAAGTAGAACGAACACTTCTGCCTTCACAGAGCTTGACTGTCTTAAACTAATATCAGACTAACTCTTAGTTGTAACTTGTAACACTTATACGAGGCGTAAGTTCACTTAGTTGCGTATAAAATGCATTGATTTATTAAACAACTTTGATAAAACGTAAGTGATCCAAAAGAATCCGCGCTGCCTATTTATTTGTATGCGCCAATTCAAAATAAAAGAGCAAAACCAAATCAGTCAATCTGCCTAACCTTTTCCCAACTATGTTGGACGTGTTCCACATTGGGCACCCGCTTAAATGGCACCTGAGTGATTGCACCTGACATACAGCGGCACATTCACTCAGGTGCCATTTAAGCGGGTGCCCAATGTGGAATACATCCTATGTTGTAGTCGGCTTCCAGTTTAACCAGATGCATCTGAATACCAGTATTTTACATGGAGCGACTGCCTATCCGACCTCCACAAACCGGTTACCACTGCGTAACACGTACGATACCCCTTGGTATTACTGGTTGTCAGAATTGGGTTTCTGAATACCCAATGACTCACCTATACCACCACCAATACCCATAATAAAAAAAAAACAATGGCACTCCGGGAGGTCCTACAGAAGTGAAAACAAAACACAAACAGAATACTTTGCCATCACTCACTGACATATCGGATATACATTAAAACCGACTACATCCCGAGGACAGCCGAACACATCCGAAGCGGGTGTTTTAATCGTCTTTTATACAAAACGCGCGTGGTGTAGCTTACGGTAACAGTGGCGCGAGTTCAATAGTTTTTCCCCCATCTCAAAAAATTCCAAACGCGCAAGAAGTTTTCACTTCAAAAGTGTACGCAAAGAAAAAACAGCTGAACTGCTTCCGTTCAACAATTATTTGGGTAGTTCTTCGAAATTTGATTCTTTGACTGATCCATATGGCCAAAATTTAATTTCACTTTCAGCTCTGTAACACATGTTCATATGAAAATAGGTATACCAAATAACATATATTTGAATGAGGGACTCGTTTTTATAAAGTAGTTTTCAAGATATTAATTTTGTGCCCAGATGAATCAGAATGTGTTACATATTAATCAGAAACAGAAATAAAAAGTAATAAATACACCGTTAGTTATGAATGTAAATTCTAAACAATAATTATTAATTCTTAAATAGGACTAAGACATATCAAAAGTATCATATTTAGAACAAGATTATACTCCTGTAATTTTTTATAGTGCAAAAGGTTATAGCTAAGTAAATAATAATAAATAAGATTAAAACCACTGACTTGTACACGGTCAAAAATTGGACAAGGAGAATTACGCAACAAAAGCGCTCCTATCGTGCTGGAGAGGGGAAAAACTAATTTATTTTATTATTCATATGGGGTTTTGACCATACGAATCAGGCACAGATGAATCAGGATTTTGCCTACAATCATGCATAACTCATCGTACATACAGACTTCATTATTTTCATTTTTCTACACGAATCTATAACCCAAAAGTATCACACGAAACACAGATTGAAGTTTTAAAACAATAAAATAAATTTTATAAAGTAGGCATTGTAATCAGGATGCCACCTGAACCAAACACAGATGAATCAGGTATTTTCCTTCGTAACACCGGATCTAAGCCAATCAGCCGCACGTCCACCTTCTAGGTCGTCCGTTGCACGACTGGCTTCCCCCCGCGCTGGAAGCCAGACTCTCATTATTATTACCCGACCAAGTACGGTCAAGCGCAGCTTACGCCACATTAATCAGTATTATACGCCGGACACTTCTTTTTTACTTATTTATAAACAGACTAACGTAGTTATAACTAATACACATTTTTTTTGTAAGAGGACAATTCATTTCCTTTCGATATAATTATAATTTATATTGATGTATCAAAGGGAAAATGCGACATCGACCATTTTGTTCCGGAAAATGGCAAACGGACGCGCTATATGAATCAGAAGAACGACCTTCAAATATTTTTATTTTGTACCTAGACAGCAATTATTAAAAAAAAATCATTTGTCCTAGTAAGGGATAAAGCTAAACTGTACAAAAAAAAATATTACATGCCGTTTTTTTAGTTGGTTACAGAAATATACCCACAGACATCGAAAATTTTGTCCCTGAAGAATTACCCATTTATGGAAACCATCTTCTTATTAAATTGGTGTCGTTTTGAACAGGCAATTATTTTGCTTCAAACTGGCAGTATCCACATGTGTAAATAATTTGGTAGGTAGTCTGTAGTCCATACTCAATTAAAACTTCTAGGTATGTAGGTAGGTACTGAGTATCTTTATCTTCTAACACCTGTCAAAATCAAGTACCTACACATTAACTTTCTACAAAAGTTGATTTTGATTGTTTACACAAACCATTTGTCGGAAATCATTTCAATTTTATAGTAGTCAAGCTTTTGCCCGCGGCTTCGCCCACGTGGACATAGTAAAAACATACTTTACTATGACGTGGAGATCCGAAATCCCACGGAAACGTACTACTGGGATAAAAAGAACCCTATGTCCTAACCCAGGCCTATAATACGTGTGCCATATTTCATGAAATTCCGTTCAGCCGTTTATGCGTGAGAAGGTAACAGACGGACAGAGTTACCTTCGCATTCGTAATAGTATACATAATAGTAGTAGTTAAGGTGGAAGACAAAGAGGAGCCTATTGTGAGCAGTTGAAGTAAATAAATAATAGTCTCAATTTCGTGTATACTAGGAAGCTTTCACTGACACCGTCATTCCGTCATAATGTAGGAGTTGGTCGAGATCGCGGGAATTGGCAAGAGGTAATGACTTATTGTTTGAGCATAATCGACCATAATAATAAGGCGGAGGATGGCTCCCCTTTGTAGACACATTTATTTCTCAACTAGCTGTTGCCCGCGAGTTCGTCTGCGATCCAGGATGAAAAGTATCCTATGTCCTACTCCAGGTCATGGTCAACCCATGTACCAAATTTCATCCGAATCTGTTCAGCCACTTTAACGTGTAAGCGTAACAAACTAACTTACTTTCGCATTTATAATATTAATTAATACTAGCAGCGCCCCGCGGTTTCACCCGCATAAGTTTCAATCCCGTGGGAATATCAGAATAAAAAGTAGGTATCCTATGTGTTAATCCTGGTTAGAAACTATCTGTGTGCCAAATTTCATCAAAATCCGTTCAGGAGTCTTTGAGTGAAAGAGTAACAAACATCCATCCATCCTCACAGACATAATAGGATAGTTAGGTTTAGGATAGGTTATTTTTTAACCGACTACGGCTAAGCCAAAGGAGTGTTATGATTTTAACAGTCTTTGTATGTATGTTTATCTGTTTCCTCATCCATACTAATATTATAAATTCGAAAGTATCTCTGTCTGTCTGGTATGTTACCTTTTCACGCCTAAACCACTGAACGGATTTCGATAAAATTTGGCAGAGAGATAGATTGCATCCCGAGGAAGGACATTAGTCTGTGGTGTGAGCTGTCTTGTTTATACCTCTTTGTTGGTGTTTCTATCGTAGAACCCAACTACGATACGATACGATCCGTTTTAACAAAATGGTAAAACGGAACCCTTATGGTGGGACTCAGTCTGTCTGTCTGTCACAGCTGGATATCTCAAGAACTGCTAATGCTATCAACTTGAAATTTGGAACAGTTTTAGATGACGTTTGCCCAACTATTTTGCAAATAAGAAAGAAATAAAAAAATTCCACTTCGACCGGTTCTGTGCTTCTCGCATCCAACGGGTTCCTGCGGCCTTCACAAGGTCGTTGGACCACCTTGTGGGAGGCCTTCCAACGCTACGTCTTCCGGTACGCGGTCGCCACTCCAGAACCTTTCGGCCCCATCGGCCATCTGTTCTGCGAGCAATGTGCCCTGCCCACTGCCACTTAAGTTTGGCAATTCTTCGGGCTATGTCGGTTACCTTGGTTCTCCTGCGGATCTCCTCATTCCTTATTCGATCACGCAGGGAAACTCCAAGCATAACCCTCTCCATTGCCCTTTGGGTGACTTTTAGTCTTCTTATAAGGCCCATTGTGAGCGACCACGTTTCAGTGCCATAAGTCATCACTGGCAACACGCACTTGTCAAAGACTTATTTATTATTCCTACTACATAAGATATAAATGCTACCTGAAAACTGTTATTCTTATCTATAACATAACTCTAATTTAGTAAGAACCTACTGCTTACAATTTAATTAATTAATTACATAACTTTACTACTTACTCTTGATACATTTTTAATTACATTTCATTTCATTACATTGTACAGTTAATGATATTCTAAAGAGTCCAATTTTCATTCACAACGGATAAGTCCACCGGTCAGGCTGCCTGCCAAAATACTACCCTGCCAAAATGAGTCCTGTATAAGTTAGGTTCACATGAGTGCGACAAAGACGAATGAGGTGCCTCGTGACGTTCCGAAGCGATGACATCATTACAGTGTAACAATGGCGGTACGCGATCAGCTGTTGAACTAGCTTGACTAGCTGTAGGTATCTTTAATTAGATGTCTACGATTGCGTATTAGACTACCACCGACCACCACAGTCCGTTTTGGTATAGTACGACCGAATACTGAACTAGAGATGTAATAACTCCTCTTACCCAATTATAATTAAGTAACCCTTACTTTCTCTCTGTGATTCAATTTTATTGGAACCATATCGCTTGTACTAAGCTCTATGAGTAGCTGAAAATAAAAACGTTGTTGAAAGAAGAAGCATGAAAGGCTGAGTACACACCAGTTCGCTATGTGACTACACTACATACAAGTTTGAGTTCCATGAAATGGTGAACGTCAGCTCTGCTAAGAATGTGTAATCAACTAATCATAATGATGCCAAGTACCTTGTGTTGTTGTGTTAGGTTACGCTGAAATTGTTCCTGAAATCGAAGTCAGTCGTGTCGAAAGGCCAGCCTTGTTAAGATTTTAGCCATTACAAAGAACTTAATTAAGTCCAAACTACATAGTATGAGCCTATGAGCTCTGACTGCAAGTTTTAAGCACCCTGTGCACCATACAAACCTTGATGAGTCAGCTAAGACTTAAATACAGTTGACACAAGAATGCACTAGAACAAAATAAAGATAGAGGTCCGACTGACGGCCAGTCAGTACATAAGTACATCGTAAAAAGGATGTGCTCATATCAGCACATGTCGCTTATTCTTATGAAGTGTATGATGTATAAATGTACATTAAACATACCCTACATTATCGTTTCAAAACACTCTCTCTGCAGTGGTTTGATTTGAATGGCGATAATCGTCGCGGCTAACATAAATAAGGGTGTTTCAACAAGCCTTAACGTTACTGCTTTGTTCGAAAGGATATGTCAGTAGGTGATTGTTTCTCAATTAGCATATTGCTTCACTGGCTTGTATAAAAATATGAATATTATTGTGCAGTTGAGCGCCGAATACTTTATATGGGTTTAAGCGGAGAGTGGGCGGCTGCTGGCCGTGAGCCGTCGACTTGCGCGATTAGCGACCGGCAGCGCCCGCACCAGGCGCGCGCCTCGCCCGCCCGCCGGCCGTGCTTGCGACACTATAGGTACGCACCTACCTGAATAATTACCTATTATAAAATCCCGATCATACACTTGGCACACAACTACACACAAAGACATAGTAGCTTGATCCCCGCATACGTTACATTGTGACAAACACAAGCCTTTAGGTATGTGACGCCTTCGACCGGCGCAGAATGCCGAAGAAGCATGTTAGTGGAAAATTAGCAGTAGGTACCTATTCTAGTGTAAAAAGGTGCATCCCGTGACCCGTCGCCAACTCCACTGTGGACCCAAAAGCTAAATAGGTTAGTAGACGAACTTAAATTTTTAATAACATTCATCTTACGGTGTCGTAATAAATCTAAAAATGGAATACTTAGTAAAAAAGGCTTGTTAGGTAGGTTATGCTAAAAAAAAGCATAGAAGCGTAGCATAAAAGTTTGAAAGCTGTGGTGTCTCGGTGATAGCACAAGTTTGTAGCGAGTGAAGTCACTGGTATGAACTCATGTAGTTTTATTATATTTGGTTTGCACTATAATACTACCATGAGATGGAGCGTAAACAGGAAATACCACGGATGTCTATGGGAAATACTTTACAAGCCACAACAGATTATTCTCGACACATCATTATGATATTAGGTATCATTGTACGCCGACATGCATCGTGGTGGCGAATGACATGATAACCTGCTAAGGACCAATTACGAAGTTAGCGGCGTCGGGCGCGCACTGTGGTAGTGTACCGAGCACTGAGCAAGTGAGCACTGAGCAGTAGGTAGGTACGGAGCCGCGACTCCGCGAGACGAGTGTATGCGTGCAGTCGTCCCAGATTTGTGATAGCCGCGGCGCGATCCCGACAGTTGAGTATTGTGCGACCCCTGGGGTGAACGATCTCCTCTGAGTCGTCGACACGGCCGCGATAATTACTGTCGCTCCGAGTCTCCGCTGCGAGCTGCGAGCTCCGACCCGTCCCTGCCTACGCCCGGTGCCCTCTCAACAGCTGCACCTAACGCTAACCGCTAATGTTACTAATTGAAACACTTTTGCTTACCTCGCCTTGACCACGTTGTTTTCGTTGTTGCGACAGATAATTCCAAATGAACCAGAATGCCACTTAAAAACTTAAACAAACAGTAGATACACAGTGAGTACCTACCTAAGTTGTACGAAACTCAAACTTAATTTTATCTATTTTTACCGACTTCAAAAAAAGGAGGTTATCAATTCGACACGTATGTATGTAATATTATTGGAATTGCATTATATTCACATATGACAATCTATTAGGGCTTCCAAACAAATGTACAAAATTTTATAGACGTATGTATGTACGTATGTTTGTCCACGCATATCTCCGTAACTATTAATCGGATCGTGACCATTCTTTTTTTATTGGCTTACATTTACTTCAACTTAGGGAACAGTGCAGGTTTCATCAAAATCAATTCAGTAATTTTTAAGATATGGACTAAGACGTGAAAGTGTGACGGCCTGGCTTATTGATACGAGATACGGGTGTAGTGTCAAAGGGAAAACATCTCAAAACCTTGGTCAAATTCTAGTGCAAAAACTAAAAATTACGAAATAAAAAGTAATTTAAAAAAATTAAACCGACTTCAAAAAGAAATTAAGTCAAAATTATGAAATAACTTTAATTTCGGAAGTCGGTGGCAAAAAACTAAAACTAAAATACAGATCCCAAGACACCGACTTCCGAAATTAAAGTTATTTCATAATTTTGAGTTAATTTCTTTTTGAAGTCGGTTTATTTTTTTTAAATTAGGTACTTTTTTCTTGTTGGAAATCGTGAAAGAGCGTGTAGGTAACTCATAGTGAAAATTGCAGGAGAAGGTTTTTCATGCTCAAAGGTAACCAAGTACTTCTGCTAAAAAGCTTTTGACGAGAACTTTCCATACCATAGCCGCAGCTACAGGCACAGCCAGTTTATGATTTTAAACTAATTTCAAAGAATTTAGCCTAGTTTATC
The DNA here is from genome assembly GCA_963082905.1 of Oligia fasciuncula. Taxonomy (NCBI): domain Eukaryota; kingdom Metazoa; phylum Arthropoda; class Insecta; order Lepidoptera; family Noctuidae; genus Oligia; species Oligia fasciuncula. The sequence goes on from OY720387.1 coordinate 11,687,584, forward strand.
AATTCTAGCATTGTTTTTACACGTTTGGCCGCTTTTTAGCCGGCAGATGATGAACATACTGTGGCCTAATTTCATAGTGTACAATAGATTATTATGCTAACAGTTCGTTATGCGGAATACGGATCTCAACCGAAACAAATGATGAATGCAATGTTAGGTCTATAACGAAGGGGCGGTGTATTTTCGCCAAGAAAGAGCTAAAAGTACCTAAGTATTTTGAATCCTAATACGGATCGATAGGCATGAGTGCCAATGTTCAAAGGTTAACGAGGTATTAACAATTTAATATAACGTGACTCCGGTGACCGGCCCTCCATTGTTTTCAAGGTGAAACGTTAAATATTGAGGGGATTGATCTTTGTCCATACGTTAGTAAAACATACGTTCGTTCAATAGACATTACGTATGGTGATTTTATGGGGACCGAAGTACGGAGGCCAATGCCAATACTTCGAATTACTTCATGTTTACTGGTCTACGTTTAATAAATAGGTACCTATGTAAGGTACGGTGATAATGCCAATTGTTATGCGTGAGTTGTATCGATGATCTTTATAGATTGCGTATTGATACCTACTAAAGTCTCTGAGACTGAATGAGACAATCACGAGGACCTCATGGAAGATAATAATATCTAATCTGGATCTAAGGATCGAAGCCACGTTGAAGAAAAGATACCAGTTATTTTTCCTACGGGGTTATTGCGTAACAAACTATCAGTAGCAATGGTTTTCATTTTGAGATTTCAACAACATTAATTGCGTTAAGTATATACGTTGTTTTTTAAACCATGGATCCTTCAGAATGATTCAGATTGTGTGTTACGCAATTAGGGTGCTAGTCTATATTTATGGTTGAATTTATGGTTGTCTAGTTCCACGATACAGCATCGTGGAACTAGACAAGTGGCGCTCTCTGTTACAATTTGTTATTTAGTTTCCTTATGTTATTATTACTTAATATGTTCTTAGGATATAAAACTATGTGGCAGGGTTTCTTTTTAGCTATGTTTTAATAATATAAATAAGGTAGGTAAGTAGTTAAATGTCTATGCTATATATCTTGGGGTATTATTTACGTTCGGAATTACTGGAAATAACCTGGTTTTACACGTTTTCCTTCCTTACTGTACATAATTAAAAATGAACATTAATCATCCTGTCATTACTCACTAATTAGTGTTTCTTTTATTTTATTGCTGCAAATATAAATAAAGTGTGAACTGCTAGGAAATTTAAAATAAACAAAGATCAGAAATGTAACTGCACTAACTATTAATTAAATAACTGTATGGGATAATTATGTAGATACTTACTAGAATAAAATTAAATCTCACACACAAAACTTTCCAAGACTTCTTTTCACGTATCATGGCCACCAAATTCTTCAAAGGAAGTTGTAAGTAGAGTCGGTCTTCATCCACACCACAGCGACCGACGAGCCGTTAACTGACTAATTATTACTGAGGGCCATCAAACAAAACCTTTCAAAGTAAATGACAAAACGTCTCCGGACGACTTCGGACATGCCATGAACCTCGCAAATTGTATGTTAACCAATGCGCATGCAATTTTCGTTTCGACATTTTCCGACGAAGTTTAAAAGAGTCGTTTACGTCGTCTGGGCCACACTGGAGCGGAAAGGGCTATTTTCTATGTTCATTTCATCCACATTGTAAGTATTTGCCGGTCCGTCATGTCCACTCACTCAAGGGCTAGTGCTGGCGCAGGGGGATAATGGAACTCACGTCCAAAGGGATTTAAATAATGGGCCGTGGGACGGGCGCAAGGGTCGCCCCGTCATCCGTCTCCGCTGTTTACGCGTGTCAGTTTAAACCGATGTGAATTCAGTCCGGTAGACAGACATCGAAAATGAAATCGCGATGTATGTACTTCGGAAATGAATGTGGTTTTTATTAAAGATAGACATTGGATGTTTTGACAACTCTGATAATAGGTACCTACGTTAGAGGCAGCCACAATCAATGTCCAATTTTTAAATTATTTAATATCAAATACTTTCCCTTATTCTAGTAAAGCGGAAGAAATTAATCGAGAGGAAGACCACACGTTTATAATAAGTTCTCAAGGTGCGGCGAGAATCACGAAAGGCAGCACCACCTACCAACTAAGGTATGAACTACCGGAGTGACGTGGACACGGAGTGCCAAGAATACGCTGCTCTAGGCGAGTATATATATACATACCTTGTAAGACTTGCTACCTGACGACATAAATTACATCATGACTTATCATTACAGTTCACTTTTACCTTTGAAAATACAGTAACGCTTTTTGAAACTGTCGTATTGCAATGTCAAAGCTCGTTTATGCTATCCGTGTTTAATGGTAGTTTGGGGTTCAATTATTGGAAAATCCGTTAGCGCACGGCACTGTTAGGCCTTGATCCATTTGCATCACGTCGCTATGCGTTTATTCAATTACCAATTCAGACTTTGATTTTGTACTGATGTCGGCTGTTTGTTGTCACAGCGTAAAAAGAAGTGTAACTGCAAGTTTTTTTATTTAAAATCAAGTCTTCTAACAATTACTAATAGACATTTATAAACAGCGAGAACTGGTACACCAGTTCTCGATAATACGTGTATAAATTAATACTACCTTGAATTACTATGCAGAACTGCGCCGCTACCGTCGATGGTGTACTAAAATTAATCCTGTTCGTCCATATTTGGCGTGTTTGCTTATGCGGTCCCTATAATTATTTTTTCTTATAAAGTTCCTTTGGAACCGGGAGTGTCCACATAGAAAGTTTATCTACTTACGGTAAACAACTTTTATCGCCGGTTGCGATACCTCTACGTCACTTTGGTGGCTTCTTAGGAAATACGAGACCGTACGCATTGAAGTTCATCCATAAATCAAAACCAATCATGAATTTGAGCTCAATAATAAATATAAGTTGGGGTAAAACTTCTTCGCAAACTTCGATAGCTTTTACCTCTCAACATCGTCCCCTGATTCAACACTTTACAGCGTATGTATCACACGTATTTAAATATTGGTGCATCAATATCAAGTTTTAGGCAAATTCACGCCTGAAGGAACTTGGTTACTGTCCTCTTAACCCAGATTATCAATGGCCAGATGAGTGGTCAGCGGGGCCAGTGGCTGAGACGCACTGAGCCTGCGCGCACGCTGGTGGTTGACGGTCAGCGACCGTTCGGGCGCGGTCGCGTGCCCTCGAGTCTCGTCGGCTGCCGTGACGCAAGCGCGCGTGACCATGACATCAGTTCTTCGGCGCCAGTGCCGCGACACCTATGATGGATCGACCGAGACGATTTCCATTTCAGTGCGACAAAGAAAGCGGATGTGATGTAGATAGGACGGCAGTATGTAGAGTAGCCGGTGTCCTACCAAAAGAGGAATCCATCAATTTTGACGCTTGATTCGTAATTCTAATGAATGACGAATAGACTGCCTGCATACGTGTGTTGAACAAACACAGTTATATAATGATTCCAAAATATTACTACTGATGTTATAAATTACTGGCTTCTGCCCGCGACTTCATCCGCGTGAAATTTCAACCTCCCCCCATTCACCCTCTTAGGCGTAGAATTTCGAAAAACTCTTTCTTAGTGGATGCCTACTTTTCACAAAGAACACACCCTCCAAATTTCATGTATCTGAGACCAGCGGTTTAGGCTGTGCGTTGATATATCAGTTAGTCAGGACTTTGAATTTTAATATACATATATAGATTATAAGTGGGATGTTACACCATCATATCATTATAGGCGTATGAGTCATATGTTATATAAAAATATGAATCATTTGTGAGCTCAAATATAATGTATGATTCTATATTATGATCCTAGATATACGATAGTGTAATATCCACTTATTCAAATCAAACTACCACTTGCCATGTCAAAGGTTGAATCAAAACATTTGCATATTGTTGGAATTATATAGTAGACTAGCTGTGCCCGCGACTTCGTTCGCGTGCGTATTGGACATTTCAATTTTTTTTTCTTTTGCGGAACCCTAATTCTTTTCCTAAAATAAATCTTACTCCTTAATATAACATCAGCAATCTGCCAGTGCAAGTTCAAACAAAATCGGTCTAGCTAGCCGTTTCGGAGATTAGCTGGAGCAAAAATTATAAGTACAATGTATACTTTCATATATAGTAAAAAGCTGTTATTTTGAAATTACAAACAGACACTTCAAGTTTATTTATTTGTTTGTATATAGATTCTAATCGAACTGTCCGGAGCGTTTGGTGCGGTAAACCACAATGTGAATGAGTAACTGTCAATTTGATCAATGTTTGGTGTGTAATCCGAATTTAAGAACTCATTGACATTTCGACTCGATTGGACTATACAACCGGTTCCTAGTCTTTTTTTTTTATTATGATCGGAATTAGTTGTCATACGCATAGCTACGCGCAATGAAGATATAATATCTTATTCGATGATAGACTTAACGAAATTACGAAAAATAAGATGTAACTACATGGTTCCGTATTTATTATTTTTGTATATGCATACCATACATGTATACTTACGTGCATTCATTGCTTATATTCTAAAGATAAGTTACAAAATCCACGCAACACTTATCACGGGAGTCGAATAAACACCCTCTTGTATAATTTTCCTACTGGTTGGATGCAGGTAGGTAAAAACCAGTTTTTGTCCATATCTAATATCAATCAACGTATAAGCGAAGCAGGAAGCATCATTGGACAGATAAAAAAAGTACTCTATGCTTCACGCACGGTGTTACGGTCTTACGGTGATTATAAAAAGATCTCAAGTTTTTAGAACTGAGGTTGTATCATTGTACCAATTGATGAAAATAATAAACATTTTTGATAATTTCACACAAACGTTTAAATATCAACTGTTATGATTTTGCATTACCATCACTGTTTTTGATAAGCTCTACATAGTCGCACGCAGCGTAAGCGCACCGTAGACAAGCGCCGACGTAGCGTAGGCACATCGTAGGCGAGCGGCTATGCAGCGTAGGCGTACTGTAGGCGAGCGGCTACGCAGCGTAGGTGCACCATGCGGAACGGCTACGCAGAGTAGGGGCACCGTAGGGGAACAACTACCCAGGGTAGGCGCAGTGTAGGGGAACGGCTTCGCAGCGTAGGCGCACCGTAGGCGAGCGGCTACGCAGCGTAGGGCCAACGAAGGCGAGCGGTTACGCAGCGTAGGCAAGCAGCTACACAGCGTAGGCGCACCGTAGTAGAATGCCTACGCAGCGTAGGCCCAACGTAGGCGAGCGGCTACGCCGCGTAGGCCCAACAAAGGCGAGTGGCTACGCAGCGTAGGCCCGGCGTATGCGAGCGGCCACGCAGCGTGGCCCAGCGTAGGCGAGCAGCTACGCAGCGTAGGCCTAACGTAGTACTTTACTTTTCGGCTTTAAAATTTTCTACCTATTACGAATAGTTATTGCTGAATAACAATGTAACTCTTCACATAACTTTATGAATAATACAAATGGTGTCAGCGGCGATAAAGTTATGTAACGATTAATAATTTCCATGTTGATATATACATCGTCGGTAGCACACCAGTTTAAATAGTGTTATCACAAAGACTAGCCCAACATATCGTGTGAGGCAATTGACCCTAATATCGGATGACATCGCATTATCGCCACTCAACATTACTGGCCCACATGCTACGAATATTAGATATTCTCAATGATTTGCGATCTATTCCAACTTCCTTTATTGTCTCCAATTGAGCATTCCTTTGTTTATTACGTTTTCTAAGAACATTCGTACTGGCTCGTATACAGTAACGTGAATGTTGGCTGTAAGTTGTATGTAGGTAACTGCTCTTGAATCCTGTTATCTTCCGTGTACTAATGTACGTAATTAGCCGGAGATGTACAGTCGACCCCACGGCCGGCGGTGGGAACAGTTTGACATTGAGCTGGCCTAGCGTGGTACGGAGTGTCAATAGATTGAGAGGCCAGCTTGGTTTGGGTTTTGTTTCCTGTGCAGCCTACTGTACAAAGCGTTTAAAGATAACTGTGCTGCGTAAAACGACTTGTTATTCTGATACCTACCTAGTAGTTGTCTTTTAAATAATGTTTTTTAAAGTGCATTATTATGTTTACAACAGTTGGACTATACCGGCATTTGTTAGTGTTACAGTTCGAGTATCGTCGGAGATGCATCGGGGGGCGGAAGTGAGTGACGAGCGGTTATCAGCGCGGCAGGCGGCCACTGCGCGCCTGCGTCGCCGTATCACAGGAAATACGTGGTCAGCCACTGGGCCACCGACTCTTACTACTCATTTTATAAACAAGTGACGATTCTTTCCTTCAGTAGGTACCTAATTTGCGTTTTATTGTGGTTTAGTTGACTCATAATACTTACGAAATCACGATGCCTAGTAATTATTTCTTTTTAATTGAGTTCTCCCTGTTTGTGCCGTCCTTTAAATATTTTATTACAAATTCAAAGTAGTTACGGATTTACCATGGATTTACCAACACAGCACTGCATTGTCATTCTATCACAGGCAGTTGTATAGCCAAGAAAACCTTATTTAACTTCCATATTTTGAGTTGATGAATCTAAATTCTATGATAGGTTTGTTTAGACAGATGAACTCTATTCAACTTATACAATGGATTGCATAAACAAACAAAAGATCTTCAAGCCAAGTTATCTGATTATATCTCGATTTCCAAACTGCGTCACGTAATGATTTAGTACTTTTAAGATTGTGCAGCAGAGTTGGTTCTATTTCGATTCGCTTCGTCGACTAAATTAAAGTACGTACCTAGAGCATCAAACACTAACGAGGGGTCAGAGGTTGCCTGTACGTATATGATTTATAATGATCGTGGAGCGAGTAAACACGGCTGGCGGCTTATCGGCGTCCCGCGCAGGTTCTTCACCCCTGCGGCCTGTGGCCCGTGGCGGTCGTCGTGGCCTGCCGCCTGCCACCGCCTGCCTCACGCGTGTGCCGCAACACTGTCTAATGACACTCCACGTCCGCGGGACTACTACTCCCGTATTGTTCGACACTATTGATTCACATTGTTTACGGTCTTCAATAATTACCCCACTCACTCATGTGATAATTTCCTTTTCAGAATTTAATGTGGGGGTAACACAAAAGCAACTCAAATGCTCCATGCCGGGTCGTTATGAATGACTAATAATTATGAACGGTATCATAAATGTGTATTGGAAATCTTACAAAAACTCTTGGATGGTGGATGCCGTGTGATTCAGTGATTAATTTACGTCCGTGTTACTGCACGCTCCAAAATAATTTGACGAAGTCGTCGAAAAAATAAGGAACCTTAATGTCCGAAACGAATCATAATTACGACGACACGTTTATAATTTACACATTAAAGCGAACGATGATTGATATATATAGTTTGCAATACAATAACAGCTAAACAGTGATTTACTGCTGTAATATTTGCACCACAGTGAACCTTTTATCACTGGTTTGATTAATGCTTCCATGGCATGTGCGACACTGATATTACTTGCACATTAATGAGCAGGATGCGACGTCATTGTTATATATAATATAATATGTGTCATTTCTATGCAAATGAAAGGGCAACGACCTGAACGAGATTCCAAAAATCCCAAGTAGGTAGGTAGCGTAGGTTCCTACATACCTACCAACAGGTTGTGTCAAGCAGAATACATGCAAGCAACGGTTCAATCAATAACAATATTGAGTTGTCACGATGTTGAAGGCTTTTTTAAAGAATATGCGCGCCGGATGGCCACCGCGCACCTGACGGACGTGCGCGGCTTTGCAACTACAAACCGAACATGGTTATCATTAGTAATTTCTGCTGAACGTTGGTGCTGTCAGAGTGTGCTGCTAACTTGATGACTACACCGTTCTTGGATTGTACTCCGAAACGCTACAACTACTTATTGTTTGGAGCTCTCTATAGAACCACACTATATTATAGGTACAGGTGTACACAATATTCAACATCGTGAAGCAACCAGCACCCTAATTGAGTAACAAACTATCGATCTCAATTTGAATCATTTTGAAGGATGTTGCTAATCCATTGCTTCATTTGTTCGAAAAATGAGTCTGCTCAACAACGTAAATAACGCAATGAATGTTGTTGAACTGTCAAAATGAAACCTATTGCTACTGATAGTGTGTTACGCAATTAGGTACCTGGACTTATACAGGGTGGCAGGGACATCGACGCGCAACCTGTTACCATGGATTCAGTACATGATTATGAACCCTGCGTTGATATTTTTCGACATTTTGACCGTGTCTAAGTCTGAAATCGCCAACCCGTCTTGTGCAAGCGTGGTGATCAATGCTCGTGCCTTCTCTGTATGAGAAGAGAGGCTTTTGCCCTGCAGTGAGACAATAAAAGACTGGTATTTTACAAAATTCAGGTGTCTGGTAAGAATTCCAATGCTCTTACTCACACATATGCCTCCATCTCAACCTTAGGAATTTGTGATACCTACCTACTTACCTGCTATTTTTTGTTCGTGGATCGAATTAGATGCCTATGCATAATTTTTGGAGTGTTAAAAGTATATTTCGAATTTTAAGTTTCCTTTACCTTCATGGTTCAACTTTTACTGTCTTTATGTGGGCAGATTAGAATTGGTATGCATTATTCATTCTTAGTGCGGTCGTTATTGGTAGACGAGGTTATAGACGATCTGTTTTGTTTCGAATGCGTAAGCGCATCGGTGCCGCGGTGGCCGGTCGGGCGTGGACACGGATGAATGAATCAACCGGACCGGGCCGCGACCGTGACGGCGCGTCATCGAGAAGGCGCGTCCTTCTCGTCCTTCTATAACGTTCCATCATATTGTTGGCCATATTGTTAAGAATCTAACGCTTCGTGTTTTGGGTAAATATTTATGGAAGGATCAGTTGGTTATTCTGTTGTAGGTGTTAAGCGAAACGTACCTACGCAATAACGGAAAGTAAACTTTTTCTAAATATTTCGGATGAAGTTGTTAATATTATTGAAAATCCATTAAAAAAATAAGCAACTGTTTACAAATGGTGATAAAAAGATAATTAACCCGAATAATAAGGAAAATTAAAAAAAATAGATCTATTATCATCACGAGCACAAAACAGAAATGGTCGACAGCTGCACGTCACATGACTGTCACATGAAGGCTTCCACGTGGTTTTTAGTATTCCAATATTCCTAAGACGAACCACAAACGAGGTAGGTACGCCCACCATCATGATAAAAGTTTAAAGAGATTTACATATTAGAAACTGATAAAAATACCACTACCAAAGCTAGAACAAAGCGTTGAATATCATGCCGTAATATAGGTAGCTCATTTTTAAAGTTTTACCAGCACCATAATATGCTAATTTTTCAACGCGCGAATACATATCAGGTTACGTTAGCAGTACTACCTGCTATAATTATGATTAGATCCTTGATAACAATAATAAAATTACCTACTGCGTGAGCTGTTGAATCATTACATGAGTACATGTGTGTTGCACAACTCACAAGTGATCTATCCAAAGCATTATTGTGCGATTTCCTAAAACCTTGGACGTTAAATCACTAGTGATAACATCGTTAATGAAAACTGACCTCTCTACGTCCGACCCAGTTATTAATTACTCGCAATGAAACAGTGTTTGGTATCTTTAATTCTTCTGCTGTTCTAACACTCCTAGTGGTATCATGTAACCCAGTAACTGACTTATTGAGGTCATAGCCGCATCCGGTTAGACTGGAAGCCGACCCCAAAATAGTTTTAGAAAAGGCTAGGCAGAAGTAAGATCAATACTCTACAATAACTCATAGTGACAAGAATGTCTCACGGATAAAATATGTCAAATCTTTCTACTCATGAGTTCATGACATATTCCCCCTTAGATAATAATAAACGTTGCTTTAGCCTAAGTAATGATTAGCGTGTCTGTGAAACCGACATTCGTTTTTGACGTTTTTAAACGTTTCTAACGCGTCATTGGTTTAAACCAGTTTGTTTAGGCCGTTGAAAGACGGTTTTACGTTGTTTAAATTTTGCCGTGAATTTAATTAACTTTATGCAACGTTTATGTAAGGTATCGTGTTTTGGTTGGAATGTATGGCATTTTACCTAAAGGAAAAACACTTAACCAGCTATAGGATTTTTTTTAACTAGTGCACAATCTGTAACCATGAATTCAGCATAATTATTGTAGAACCCTCGAGTAGGTTATAAAAAAAACAAAGAGATTTAAGATAATTGATTGTCTTTGTAAAAAAATAATCTTGTTCCATACATTTTGACAGTTCTATGAAACAGCTAAGTAATTTGTTTTGATAACCAACGAGAAATTTCTGCGCTAGGGGTTTAGAATCAATATGCTGAACTCATGGTTACAGATTGCGCACTAGTAAAAATCCTGTAGATAAAGAAATGTGGGTACCTATAACAATACCGACATCGCGTCCCGTTTATTATGATAACCATAAACGTGCCTATTCTCGGTAACTACGGATGAATTACTCATAACTACGAGTACATTATGTTAGAAAGATCACTGCTGTAATTGTTATATCAATATGGATGGAGTTATGGACCTAAATAGACACCAATATGGAGTATAAGGACCTAAATACTCTTTGTGTGCTATATGTAAACTTAATTGTTATTATTTAAACCCCGGTGCTATTATTGTAGTCAGTGCTTTCTGTGATAAATAGTGTTTACCTACTAACAGTACTAACATAGGCCATACACAGCTATTTATTTATATATATAATAATTTATTCAGTAGTGTACATTGCACCTAGGAACATCAACATTAACTGTTCGTATTTTATAAATTACGTTGACCAAATTAGGTCATACTAAGCAGACATAACTATGTAGGTACCATAGGTACGGGGAACAGTCAGAATTTATTATTGTGATGAACATAGCACTATGTAACTATACGTCGTTATCTATGCTTTACAACTGTTTCTGTTTGTGGTCTGGTTCAAATTAGTTTCTAATTGATGTTATTTCAAGTTAAATAAATATCAACTTTATTTTAATGGTAATTAAGTTGATGTCAGAGTGACTAGCACTATTGCAAAAGTTATAAAAATGTTTGAAGTTGTAGCGTAAAGTGAACTTTATTGTGTACGAATTTAAGTTATTTTCCATAAACTCATATTTGTTTAAATTTTTGGCAATTAAATCGCGAACGCAGTATTAGGAAAGCTGTGCTGACCCACACGATTGTCGATATCGATGATATAATTTAATTTGTTCCTGTAGATATTATATTATGTATATTAGATAGATTTTGTAAAACTGTAATATTAACATGTACAGACGCCAGCACATAAAGCTACCCGAAACTGTAAAATTTTCCCAATCAACTTTGAACCTTATGTTTTAGCGATAAAGTTGAAAATCTATTCAAGAAATTTGACAGATTGTAGTAGCTTGATGTGCTGGCGTCGTCTGTACATTGTACAATAGGTACAGTCAACAGCAAAAGTAGATGATCAAAATCAGAAATTCAATAGGAGTCAAAACTGATCACGAATATATGGCAGCTGTACTAGTAGTAAATGTTTGGTATAATTTACAATCACATACTTTTGAATTACTTCGACGCCACACAGTTCTGACGCGAACTCCGTTCATTAGTATTGAATTTCTGATTTTGATCATCTACTTTTGCTGTTGACTACACTTACTTTTGTTACACCTCTGCCTTACCCTTGTGGGATTACAAGCGCTCTGCCTTACCCTTGTGGGATTACAAGCGTAATGTTATATGATGGTTGTTGTGTCTCTCAATAAATGTATGAATGGCAACTGATGTGGTGATGCCCTTGCCCTTGTATAGTAAAAGGGCGCAGTGCTGCACACCCCCACCCTAGTAAGTATTGCTCTCTGCACCCTCTGAGGAACATTTCCTCTGAATTTCATGTTTGTATCTTTAGAGTGCGCGTTGTGCCGTTGTCTCTCCTTTATGACTAAGTAGTAGGTACCTAGCATAAGTAGGAACCTACCTAGTAGTCAGTTCAAGTATAATCAATTTTTTTTTTCTCTTCACAGATTTTGTTTAAATGTATGTATGTATCTATCTATGTATTAGTATTTATTCTTGTATTTTATAGTAATTTCCTAGCTATTTATCCCTTTGGTTGCACCTGCCATGTTTTGTCTCTGCATCACCATAAGGTAGAAAATGCGTCAGGCAATAAGTCCGCCTTTGTACATTGTTTATTTTACTTGTGCATAAAGTTTTTCGGCAAACGTAGTGTGGGACGCCCTCCGGCCAGGTGGGATGACGATCTGCGAAAGACTGCTGGCAGATGCTGGATGCGTCAAGCTGAAGACAGGGCGCTATGGCGCTCATTAGGGGAGACCTATGTCCAGCAGTGGACTGCTATAGGCTGATGATGATGATGATGATAAAGTTTTAATAAATAAATAATACCTGGAGTTTCTTCTATTTATTTTTGAAATATACAACTTAAATTTTCTAATATCATCCTCATCTGTCTAGCCTTTTCCCAAACATGTTGGGGTCGGCTTCCAGTCTAAGCGGATGCAGCTGAATACCAGTATTTTACCTATCTGACCTCTACAACCCAGATACTGGGTAATACGATACCCATTGCTAAGACTGGTTGTCTGACTTTCGGGCTTCTGACGACCCGTAACGACTGTGAAAGATCCAAGAATGACTAAATATTCTAATAATGAATACATTTTCTATGTAAGTAGCTGCACTTAAGCCATAAAAGCTCTGCAAAGGATGTGTGCAATTACTAAGACAGAATGACGGACTAGCAATGATCTAGTGTTTGTTCTCGCTTCGATTCCCTTTCCATGCGAAGTTCAACCGACCACGACCCCATGGGAACTTGAATTGCTTATAGTCCATGGTAAAGCAGGTAGCTTGCGAAGTAGGATGTACTTTATGAATTCGTTTTATTGAAGTACAGACACCAGCACATCAAGCTATCCGAAACTGTCAAATTTTCCCATTCAACCTTGAACCTTATGCTTTAGCGATAAAGTTGAAAATCTATTAAAGAAATTAGACAGATTGTAGTAGCTTGATGTGCTGATCTGTACTTAGCCCGCGAAGTTAAAATTTTCTTACACTTCTTGCAGTGTCAGGTAACAAAATTTTTTGACAATGATCACACTTATTTTTTATTTTGTACCCGCACTGATATAAAATTTCAGGACGAACGAAGAATACCTTAAACAACATAATTAGTACCTAAGAAGATTTATTGTTCTCATGTAAGTGACGAGAATTAAAGTTCTTTAAACCGAACAAATATGTATTAACAGAATTACCTATTAATCATTAGAACCATTAGAAGGTCTAATGTCATGATTTCATTAAAATAGCCATTCAAAAGGATACCTAATTTGAACATTGAGAGTTGTAATGGCCATTATAATGATTACAATTCTGTAAATACATAATTGTTTCGGACGCTAATCATATTTTGATCAACATACAAGCTGACCTGCAAATGGCAAATAACATTATAAGAACATTTTAATTTAACCTTGGCGCGAATGTGACCTAGTGGTCTAGGTCAAGGTATCACTAATGCCATTAGTTTGTGCTGTTCCACTGTTTACGCGGACACTACATCTTTGGTTTTCGTTAACTACTTAGTTTAGTATTATAATGTTTGTTACCCCCCCTTTCCCAACAGCACAAAAACTCGGCGAAGATTAAGTAGGTATGAGGAATCTTGCAGTTTGGAAAGCTTCACAAGACATGTCTCATGTCTGGAATTTTGTTCTTACTTCTCTCTCCAGTTTAATTAGCACCATCAATAAATCATTTAATATTTTACAACCTTTCAGTTTATAGTCGTTATGAGTTAATGACTCATGGATGACTGGGATTGGTGACTCGGTAAATACATCCAAGACGTCTTCTTCAAAAGTGGGCTGGATTCATCATTGCAGTCTCCAAATTAACAATTACTACAACAATCGTGAATCATCTCCGACAGTTGATTTAAAACTGTCTATCGATATCATTAATTAATCCATCATATCCCTCTCCATTTTTAGGGTTCCGTACCCAAAGGGTAAAAACGGAACCCTATTACTAAGACTTCGCTGTCTGTCCGTCCGTCCTTCCGTCTGTCTGTCACCAGGCTGTATCTGAAGAACCGCGGTAGCTAGACAGTTGAAATTTTCACAAATTATGTATTTCTGTTGCCGCTATAACAAAAAATACTAAAAACAAAATAAAATAAATATTTAAGGGGGCTCCCATACAACAAACGCGATTTTTTTGCCCTTTTTTGCTCGATATCAATAATGGCAACAGATATGCAATTGAAATATTCACAAAATAGTCAGTTGTATTTTTACTTTAATAATAAATAATAAAATTAAAATAAAATAAATATTTAAAGGGGGCTCCCATACAACAAACGTGTTTTTTTTCGGCGTTTTTGCCTTGTGGTACGGAACCCTTCGTGTGCGAGTCCGACTCGCACTTGGCCAGTTTTTCATCATGGTTGCGCTTTGAGGAATAAACATATACCTAATATTTTTAATTTGAATTTGTGAGAGCAACTAACGGTTGCGCTTTGAGGAATAATTTAGTTGCGCTTAGTTGGTTGCGCTTAAAAATAGTTGCGCTTTGTGGAATACCCGTTCTTTGCATCATTGAAATTTAAACACTGTTTATACGATCTACAATAAAGTTTATCAATTAGTTATCAAAGTTTATAATTTATTCCTTCTAAAATTCTGTTAGAAATTCTTCTTTATTTATTTAAGTATATATATATATGTATGTGACGGCTAATAGCCGAAGTGCGGCTACACCTAGTTTTAGCCGGGTACAACTAGGTGCATCCTACGTCGACGGAGCCCCGCTTCGCGCTTCGCGGGGCTCCTACTTCTGTGTAAAGGGTCTAAAGTAACCTAACCAAAACTAACCTCTGGGTGCCCTTCGCTCGCTCTTGCATCCTACGTCGCCTATCGACCGACTGCAACCATGCAACCGATGTCACCCGAAGTACAAACGGTAAAACTAGGCGTAGCCGCACTTCTTATATATATAGGTACTTTATTGTAGGTACACCAGAAAATACAAAAAAAAAAACACGCGTACCGTAAACGCACTGAGAGCGACAAACAAGTTATTTGCTACAATTTACAAGCCACAGTTTACTGCTCTTTCCTAAGAACCCATTACTCAGCCTGATATTTTCGTGTACACTGTGTCGTTGTTGTGGTGTCATCGTCGGCATGGTTGTTATCTCATTATCGCACTGATTAACGCAGCTGACCGTGCGGTGCGCAAACAATGGTGTTTATCACGGGACCAATCATATCATGGAATTTACATAGCTCGGACCTTGGCCTTGTGGCAGCCTTGCTATGTGTCGGCGTCATTCGTCATGCAATCACTCGATGGCACGCGAAATATACTTACAAGTTACAATCTGCCTTTTTTTGTTGAGAATCGACCTTGCATTAGCAGACGTTTCGGACGAACTAAGTAGTTTCAAACTGTCGCGTATAATATCAACGTGAAATATGTTAAGTTAAGACTCAGTCTACGTAACAAACGATTACCTATTTCTACGTCACTGTTAAAGAAAGTAGTTATGAATGTATTTTCCAAAGGACGCCAGCCAAAATGTACGAGTAATATGAATGCCAAGCACCACTAGTGATTTACATTCAGAGACAGTTTCTGTCTACCAGACTTTATTAATGTTGCTGTATTTTTACAGTAGAAAGACATTTGAAAAGGAAATCTGCGGAAATGCTGGCACTTTGGAAAATCTATTGTCACGAATGCAACTTGTGTAGTTCTACTGGCTACAAGTACGTAGCTAGTTAGGGAATAACTCTGCAAATTGAGACTGAAGAACTAATCACTCAGGGTTCATTCATTTGTTGAAACAAAAATATTGTTCAACGTCTTCTGGAAAAACCAAATCATGCCGTCAAAAATCTATTTAGGCTTTCACGGAATATATTATATTAGAACAAAAGTTGATATAACGAGGAGAATAATTTACCAGTAAAACTTTCCTGCACCCTAATTGCGTAACACACTATCAATCGGAATCAGAATCATTTAGAAGCAAATTGCTAATCCATTGCTTCATAAGTTCGAAAAGTTTGACTGCTCAACACGTAAATAACGCAATGAATGTTGTTGAACTGTCAAAATGAAACCGATTCCGATTGATAACGTGTTACGCAATTGCCCCGCTGGCTTCGAAATGTATTGTTTATAAGTACATCTGTAAAAACTAGTAGGTACATATTTAGCTTTGTTACTTCGAGAAAATATCACGTTTCTATTAGTTTATTTGTAGTAAGATTTTGCGGTGATGGTATCCAATTTCAATTGCGAAGTCAAGGTTTTTAATCTATTGAACTATTATAGCGTAAACCAGTGAATAGGAGACCTCCATACGAATGATTAACCAGCAGTGTGACGTATATTTATCAGTATCCTACGCTAGTAGTATAATACTTACCATTTTCTTACAAGCGAATGTAGGTATGATGCCTCTACGTAATTCTATGAAACCTTCATCTTATCATAAGTACATCTACATAATATTACTTAACGGTTCCATAAACTCTGCGCGCATACCTACTCATAGGTGCCTCTACGCACGTTCATTTTCGAACAAAAATAAGCGAACTGCATGAAACAGCTCCGCAGTGCCGCGGGCGAAGTGCCGCTAGTTTTTTGTTTTATAGGCAAACTTTTTAATTAGCATGCAAGGTCTGTCAAAGCTCATAATAATCGGGAATGTGCAACTAGGCCCTGCATGGAAGTGCGTCACTGCTCGCTGCGATGTACTCGACGCTGGCTGTTTCAAAAGGTTCGCATTGCACATTACCGCTGCCTTGTCAAACAAGTTTGCTAATTATTTTTTTGCAATCATAGATACATTTGCATGCAATTATTCGTATTTAGATTCATTAGTGGGTCAGTGGATTTTAGATTTTTAAATGGTAAAGGAAATAATTATGAATGAGTCGTGTTGTGAGAATTTCGTGTTTCATTCTTTTTAACCTTTCCGTAGTATATTATTTACAAGGAAAAGAAAAGTCATGCATAGAAAACAGTAATTTACCGGTTTTATTATTGACGACGGCGTCGGTTGTAGAACTTTTAGATATTGAAGTTTTGATAAAATATCGATCAATGGTAACTGCTAAAGCATAATTTGAGTTTGTGCTAGTCTCGAGAAGTTCATTGAAACTTCGATCGGCGCTAATCCGGCCGGGCCTAACCCGGCTAGAAAGTGGTACAACCGTGAAATTAATATTACTTACATAAATTGAGTGACTTTAAAATACTGACTGTTTCAAGATATTGATATTTTTAACAATAAACTGCAAGCAGTAAGGTCGCTATTTCTTCTAAATATTTCCTTAGAACATAGCACTGATAAAAACGTGACAGCTGGTTCAAATGCTATCCGGTAGAGTCATGCATCATATGGTTTGGCGGTGGTATGATTCTTATTTATTTCTAAGTATTAACAAAGTCACACAAATGGATAATGGTTTCCATACCTACTGTTGAAAGAAATCGACACATTTTAATACGGGTTTCCATTTAACTGTGAAAACCCACGTTTGTGTGCAGTCGTAGAACTAATGAGTTTTTGCAACCGTTTTTTCGTCGTTGTCGATTTCATTTGCGGATTCGTGTCAATCAAAGTGTTGGTTTGCTGTGGAGTCACGTACCACTGACGTCAGCGTAACACTTTGCACACAACTGAACTAAAACCACTATTTAGTGAAGTATTATTTCCTTTAGATTGAGTTTATTTTGTTATACTTAGTTAATTTAATAGCACGTTTGGGAAGAGGAAAATTTATATTCAACTCCTATATAGATAGGTTAGATAGCAGCACCTGTCAAGTTTTGATCGTAAATAGATTGAAGATCCCTTTACCTGCACTTAGCGTCGAAAATATTCACGAAACTGCTTAGATAGTTACCTACGTAAAACGAATAATATACGCGCACTAGGCTAAACTATTTGAAAATAAAATTGTAAAACTCAGTATGAACAAACTATGTAGGTGTTTCGATTGCCGACCGAAGTACAGAACATTTCGACACCTCCTAAGTACAACTAAGTAACTGAAAAGTGCAAATTTTATAGGAGAGTGAATTGAAGATTCATTTTTTTTAAATCGCCATAGCTAAGCCCCTATATGGAATTAAAGTATAATATTTGGTGAGCGGGTTTAAACTTAAGTGAAATCTATAATTAAGAGTATTGTGGTAAATAAAGGTTTTTAGATGCCAAAAATGCAATAAAAACCGATTCGTGTATCTGGCAGATACATACGTATACTTAGCGGGTGTCGATTTACAATTATATTTCACTGCAGCAGTTTGAAGCTGCCGCTTGTAAAAAGCAAAGCGTTTAATTAAAGGCTTTTAACAGTTTTAACTGAAGCGAACGTAGGTACCTAAGTACTTGTACAACGTTTTATTTGCTCGAACACATAGTTTAATCTATGTCATTACGAGGCTACATTTCTTTCAATACAATTGTTTCGTTCTTTAAATAGATAACGTCTACGAACTAAACTGTTAAGGAACCATTCTACCAACTTGTAATATGACGACTTTGTCTGAAGTAATTGGACCTCAGGGTATTCACCGTGGAACGAAGACTTTGTTTGAACAATGCCCTGAGTATTAATTACTTTGATTCCCATTGGGAATCCAACTTTGGAAGTCTGAAGTGAAAGTAAACAGTGCCTGTGATTAATACAATTTTCATAAGAATATGGCAATGGAACTTGTCATAACGTGGTCAGTTCTCTATCAAACATTTTTGATATTTTATTACTCATTGGGTACAATGTATCTCAGTTTTATCACATGTGGTTTTAAATATAATGTTTATGGTCAATGGGCAGTGGTCACAATGCTCTCTTAGTCATATCGAAACGAATTCAATAAATGCTTGTAACATGATTCACCGACGCACGTCACCGGTGCATACCACGCTCTCCGTGTGGATCTCTTATTTAAATTTTGTTTATTTAATACGACCCAAAAAGATGTATTTAACAGTAGAAAACACGTTTGAGAGAAAACAATTTACATGTTCACTAACCTCCTACTAAAATGATCACATGTGAAACGCCTTATACGATTACATAGCAATTGATGTTGGATCGCACATTTTGAGAGTTATTCAATAATCAGGAACTTGATTATCAATGAAAATACCATCTTTTCATCAAAAACTCAGAAACTGGTGGTAGTTATTTACTATAATAAACAATAGAGATAGATTGGGAGTCTAAAATCTTCGAGTCCTACCAGCTACCAACTATAAATCAAACTAGGCATTAATATAATTCATGTCTGGTTTAAATAATTACATAAGTAAATAACTTTTGTAGTCAGTTGAGTAATCGTTTATGAACCTGTAGGCACTATTTCCTTAACCCTTATTTCCTTATAAGACTGCTTGCTCTATTTTCATCGCCAATAGGAGGTTGTTCCTCAATAAAATTGTGTGCACTTGGCTTGTAGGTATCTTCGTTTGTGTGTTACGATTGGAGATAGACCAATAAATATGTGAAGGTTTTACTGCTTTACAACTGCAAACTCGAAACAAATGAAACCAACTACTCAGCTAGTACCTACCTATCTTATTAATTAGCAAACCATTTCATTGCGAAGTAAGACAACAAACACAAATTAATTGGTGTCATAATTATCAGCGAAGCTGCGACGATGCAATGCAAGAGGTGAAACTATTATCATTTCGTCGCACAAACGAAAGGCAGAGAACAATAAGTGTTACAGTTTGGCAAGAGTCCCGCCGACGACGAGTCGACGCGACGACGACGCGACGGAGGCGTGTGGGAAAGTGTCCACATGCACCGACAATTCCCCGGGAGCTTTCAAAAGCCCAAGTTTGTCGAGCTATACGACAGAACAATAGTTTCAACCATTTAGGATTTCGGCTACATTGCTTCGTGCTCGACACATACGAATGTCGCTATTCTGTGGCGGGAATCGATTCTCTTTTGTCTTGATGTGGGCTACACCGGGATTGTTGCTGTCTAAGAGGAAAGCCTTCTTTAGATGTACCTACCTAATGCGCCAGAGCAAAACGGTTTTATCTGGTCGGAATTCTGTATTTATGTAGGTTGAATCAAGCGTGAACGGAATTTCTCATTAGTTTATTAAGTACCTATTAGGCACTTTCAGCTACAATTCTTGAAAGATTTGCAAGATAACTGAGATCAGATCTGTTACAATTTGGGTGTGTGCGAGTAATTTTGTCGTGACCAAAATTACTCGCACACACACACACACTCGTATGTCGAAAGAGAGAAACAGAAAGTTGCATGGGCATAATGCTTTTTCCTTATGTGACGATTTGTATCAGCCAACTCCTACCGCAAGCTAGTAATAGCAAGTTATTAAAGAACTGGAAGAAAGAAGAACTAAGACTCTCCCATCCGTGCATAAATTACCGTGGCTTTCTAGGAAAACCCCAAGTAGGCCGCAGCAAGGATAACCTCCACAAGTGGGGGGTTCATGGGGGGCTCAGACCTCCGGTGTGTATGTGGTGTCTCTCCACAGACAATGGCTCACCTCCCATCTTGCACCGCTTGCCCTGTCACATGCACACAGGAGGACCTAATGGCTGCGTCAGGGAATTAATGAAAAAAATGAAAATTTTGGGCCAAACAAATACAAAAAAAAAACTATATTTTTTCTATGGACACGCTAAGAAGAAGATAAAGAACTTCGTTTCAATATCTGGTACTACGACATAGGGACGATTTCGGTGCACATCCTCACGACAGCTCACGGAACGGAAGATATGTGGATTTGACCACGTTGAATGGTAACGTTAAGGTATGATTGAAATCACTTTAATTACTTATCTATTTGATATGTACACCATAAAACGTTAAATATAAATAAATTCTACATCTAATTAAATCATAGTACATTCCTTTGGCATCGGTTTCAGCATTAGGCAGACTGTTGCAAATAAATTGCTCATAGCTTGGTCTTGGTACTGCGTCTTGCCGTCTATGGTCAGGAAAGGAACGAAGGATGGAGCGAGGATGTGAGTCTCATCTCCGTATCGTTTCAGAAGAATCGAACCACGCTTGCTGTTCACGCACTCCCATATTTCTTGAACGTTTACTTGGTGCTCAGTACCACACTGAAAAAGAAAACAACAAAAAAAAATTGATAATTTCTGCATGTCATCATAATCGGCCTATAATGTTCCCACTGCTGGGACACAGGCCTACTTTCAGTGTTAGGGAGTGGGCCGTAATCCACCACGGGGGCCCTGTGCGGGTTGGTAGATGTCACATGTCTTCGATTTTTTTATTCTAGGACATGCCGGTTTCCTCGATGTTTTCCTTCACCGTTTTGAGAGCAGTGGTGAATGGTGATGATATAATTTACGCAAAGTGCCTACCTATATATATCTAGGTTTGAACCTACAACCTACAACTCGTTTGTCGCGTATGTTACCACTTGGCCACCACTGCTCCCCATGATTTCTGTGTTATTAAAGGACTTTAAATTCATGCTATAATATTATAAATGCGAAAATGTGTCTGTCTGTTGTCCACGCACAATGGTCCATTTGAAGGACTAAGTGCGGAAACCAAACCCATAACATAGAACATAGTGTGTCTGTCTGTCTGCTACCTCTTCTCGCTTAACCGGTTGAATGTCGTAATTACCGAAACAATTAAAAAGCCATTGTGTCTCGCGTGGATCTACGTTCCGACATACTACGGGTTAAACTACTGAACAGATTTAGATGAAATTTAGTGTATAGATAGTTTGAGTCCCGGGAAAGGACATAGGATAGTTTTTATCCCGATATTCCCACGGGATCAACACATATATGCGGGTGAAACCGCGGGGCGCTGCTATTTACTTATATTATGTAGAAAAAAACCAGTCAAGTGCGAGTCCGACAAGCGCACCGAGGGTTCCGTACTTTGTAGCTATGTAAATAGTTTATCACGGGTTTTTTTTATGTAGGTACTTACAAATTTACGTTTTCGGATTTTTTCCGTTACTTGTGTTACATCATCTTGCTTCCTGCTCAAATTTCATGATTCTAGGTCAACGGGAAGTACCCTATAAATTTTGCAGCATAAACGGCCGTATCTTTTTTTTTACGTTAACTTAGAAGTTTGATTTTTTCACGGCTTCAAGGGACTTGAGTATATAGTTTTAATTTCAATTCGATACATTTATGCGTTCCCGAGATAAAGGGTCTTGACAGACAAACGGACGAGCGGACGGACGGACAACAAAGTGATCCTATAAGGGTTCCGTTTTTTCCTTTTGAGGTACGGAACCCTAAGAACAGAATGCAACATCAAAGTAGGAGCAACAAGCAAATTATTTTACAAACATGCAATTTTGTAATTTGCTATCCTCATTTTTCCTATTTAAGTAGCTACTAAAGCTACATGCAGCTTCTTTGAACAATGCACTCATCTCGTATAGAACCCAACACAAAGGTAAATAATACTCGGGCCGAAGCTTTCGGAATGGCACTAGAGTTAAAACTGGAAACAAACTGGTAGTCTTTTATGGCAGTTACCATTACTGGTTGTTCCGACTTGACAGAAACAACTCAGAGTAAGTACACGTCATTATCTGATTTACCTGTTTTGTGAGAATTATATTTAACTAGGCAGAAACTGGTCCTAACTTATTTTAGGTTTACGCTTTGTACTGTCAATTATATCATGTTCAAGTCTTGCATGTCTTGTTTATAGAAACTGGTGTAGGCAATCATTTGTAAAGAGGTGTTATTTAAAGAGCTCACTTAAGGGGCCGGCGGAGCATGTTCATACAAACGTAATACCAAAATAATTTGTGAATCAAACGTATTCTTAATTAGTGTGTATTTATTATAGATATAGAAATTTGAATTTCCTCATATCTCGTCTTTATATCAGTGTCCTTTCAAAATATATTTGGGAACCTAGATATTCTGTAATCCAATCGGGTTTCGTTAGTCTAGTGGTTGCAAGCACTATTACTGAGCATGAGGTGCCGGGTTCGATTTCCAGGTCGGGCAAAGTGTTATTCATGGGTTTGACCATAAAGAACTTCTCAGTAGCAGCTCGGAGTCAGGATTTGTATTCGGTTGATGGCAATAATGGGACTTAAACATTACTGGTGCAATGTTGTTGTACTATTATATGTATAGGAAACCTCTTCCAAACTCTTCAGGGGTTACAGGCGTAATGTTATCACTACATATAAAACAAAGAAGGATAATATTTTCCGACATTATGTGCTTGGCCAAACTGGCAGCGCGGGGCGGGGAGCGGCGCGGGTGCGGGAACGCGCGCGATCTGCCTGTCCGAAGTCGAGCACGGCTGCGTTCTGCGTACCTATTGTCGTGTCAAGTGTTTGTCAAAATATAATATGGATGAAGAAGACTTATTTTTACTAGAAAAAAGCTGGAATTCGTTTGGGAACCCCGGTTCCAGCGCGGGCCGCCCGCGCACCCACTGCGGCCACTTGTATGAACGAGCTATGGCGTGAGTTGCCCGCGCGCTTCCCGCGCCGAGCAGCCCGCGTCGCTTACCGCGCCCGCGTGCCCACTATGGACACTCAAATGAAGTTCTTATGTTTGAGTACGCCGCGCCGCGCCCGGCCCGTTCCCGCGCTGCCAGTCTGGCCAAGCACTAAGTACGCGGGTCAAGCCGCGGGGAAAATTGTACTAAATAAAACTTACCCAATGGAAAACAGAAATGAAGTATTGGTATCCGGTACGATAGGAGGTGTTCTGCATGAGACAGGTGTTAAAGTTGACGGCCTGTGTAATATTGCGCAGCGTATCTATGGCGCAGGCTTGCACCGTGTTGCCGAAACACTCCGCGACCCCGTGCTGGCAAGAGAATTTGTAGCCGCCAAATACACGCCGAGTCTGGAAGGTGGAAAGGAATCTGGTTATTTTTGAAGTTCTACGACATTATTACATAACCATCAGCCTATAATGTTCCCACTGCTGGGACACAGGCCTCTTCTCGAGAGGGTGTGGGACACCCCACTCCCACTTAATTGGGTGTAATCTACCACGCGGGCCCAGTAGGTTCGGGTTGGTAGATGTCACATTACGTCTTCGATTTTTTGGTTTTAGGACAATTATTACATTATTATTTTTGAATTGTTTCTTTAATAAAAAATAAGTCATAATTTGCCGATAACCGCTGAGCCATCAGTTATCGGGTTTTACAGAAAACCGATTCACTTTTTCAAAAACTTACCAAGCTTTTCCTATTCGCTTTGTGTTGACTTCAATGGCCTGTAAAGTTAATGGAAAGCTTCGAAGATTTTCCTGTGAATTCACATCCTAGGAAACTATGATTTGGTACTGGTGTAAGGTTATTTATACTAATCATCTACTTACTTTATAATATTATAAAGAGGTAAAGTAAGTTTGTATGTATGGGTTACTTTTGAATTACTGATCCGATTCCGAAAATTCTTTCACTAACGTAAAGACACATTATCCCTGAGTGTTATAGGCATTGATGCAATTAGGGAACATAATTTTGTATGAGAAAATCTACTTTACACGCGGGCAAAGCCGCAGGCGAAGCGCTAGTGTTTTATCAAGTGCAACTTGAAAGTGGCCTAAATTGCGTCAAGCGTAGCTTATAGATATTTAATGAGTTTTTCAAAGATTCTAAAAGCATAGAAATTAACTGTACCAAGACTTGTGCGACAGCGGCGGGGTAATTGCGTAACACACTAACAGTAGGAATGGCTTTCATTTTGACAGTTCAACCACATTCATTGCGTTATTTACGTTGTTGAGCAAACACTGGTAAAATACTGGTATTCAGCTGCATCCGGTTAGACTGGAAGCCGACCGCAACATAGTTGGGAAAAGGCTAGGCAGATGATGATGATGATGATGACGTTGTTGAGCAAACAAATTTTTCGAACATAAGGAGCAATGGATTATCATTATCCGTCAAAATGATTGAGATTGTTATTGTTAGTGTATGCAATTAGGATGCTGTACCTATTATGAAGCATCAAGTTATTTGTCTCTCTCATTTGACTAATATGCTATAACATGACATGTGTGGAGAGGACACTTCAACGGGTTATGAGTCGTAGGAGACGTGTTTATGTTTGTGTTGGCATAATCAGATTCTTCCCGTGACTTCGTCCGCGTGAAATCCTTTTTTAACATAAAATATATTCTATGATATTCGGCAATACTGTATGTATTGCCGAATATCATAGAATATATTTTATGTTAATAACTTCCCATTAGTGAAAGTTTTCACAGTAGTTCCGTAGATTACCCCCTACAAACAAACTCACTACCTCTATATAATATTATATGAGATAGACTAGATGTGCCCGCGACTTAAAAATATATTCTATGATATTCGGCAATACTGTATGTATTGCCGAATATCATAGAATATATTTTATGTTAATAACTTCCCATTAGTGAAAGTTTTCACAGTAGTTCCGTAGATTACCCCCTACAAACAAACTCACTACCTCTATATAATATTATATGAGATAGACTAGATGTGCCCGCGACTTCGTTTGCGTGCATGTCGCAAAACAAATTGGATTTCAGGGGTTTTAATTTTTCAGCCGTGGAAATAAAAGTTACTCCATAAAATATCAGCGGTCGATCTGCCGGTAAAAGTCCCGTCAAAATTGGTCCAGCCGTTTTGGAGATTAGGCGGTACAAACAGAGAGACAAACAAAAATATTTTACAAACAGTTTTTTTATAAGTACCGCAGGTAATTCAACAGTAATGGTATTTAACATGGTAATTTAACATTTTCGAAATGTCTTATTTAAAAAAAGATATTTGGAAATCTCTGTTTCTATGGAAAACTTAAAATCGGTCTAATTTGGCTGTAACACTATTTATCGAAAATGTTCTCTACTAACTTTTTAGACCTTTGTATCCTGTTTATGCGTATGAAGTTTCATTGAAATCGGTTCATTCATTTCGTAAAATAAGGGCTTGAAAGTTTGTATGAAATGCCATACTGCGTAAACGCTCTTAATGCTTATATTTCGTGTGAAGTAATACCAATGACCCACAGCGTGTTTTATATAAATTAAAAATGTCACATTAACCATAATGATGCTGAAATTTCACGTACCTTAGCGTGTCCGTAGGGTATTAAGTGTATGTCTAAATGTGAGCCTAGCCTTTCCATAGCAGGTTTTAGTTGGTACACGAAGAAATTCACGCTGAATGGACATAAAGTTTCATAATACACTTTGATTTCAACCGTGTCCTTTACTGTGGTGGCCTCTGTAGGGATCTGAAATAATGTTTGAAGTCTGTTTAGTCAAAAATCCGAAATATTTCACAGTGGTACCTATACAGGGTGTAAAAAGACCCATCACGACGCCGTAACCTACGCATTCTGCACATCAAAGTAAGTACCTTTGTGCAAAAATAATTTCTGGGAAGCGCTTTTTATTTTTGGAGTAGTGCGCAATGTAACGCACGCAATACTTTATGCTTGTGGGTGTATGTGGTACAGGGATCGTAAGAGTACCTATTTAAAGTTAGGTTAACGTCAAAAAATATTTGAACATTAACCAGAAGGTCCAATATAAAAAAAAATAATCAGAACAAATGACTCTCGGCTTCGTAAAGGGTATTTTTACACAGGTACATAAAAAGCAAATATTGGTTACACTCACATTCTCAGTTCCATTCCTGTGTTCTATGTTGTTACGTGTTTTAGATGAGTATCCTAAAAACAATTCTCATTATTTCTAAATTTCCCAAGCCAACATTAATTTAATTCAAATATTTGCTTACCGGTATTCAAGGGGTCACATATCGCAACTCCGATAAATAAATGAAGTAACACTATCTGATAATAAGTCATTGTACACAGTTGAACCACTACTGCGGCTCACATCTGCAAGGAAACGTAAAAATAGCTTGGAGACAAAATGATTGTCGTATCAAATAGCCTATGACCAATAGTGATAATAGTTCATGTGACGATATTCTTTATCGTCTTCTGCAAAGGATTAAATGTCTTTGCCCTCATATTATCTTTTAAACTTCCATCTACTCTGGTTTTGAGGCTATCTTATATGTCGCTTGTAGCAATGAACCCGCCCCCAGTTATCGTTTTCTTTACTCGTGGTTGCATTGGTGACATCTGCCAACCCGCACTGGACCCGCGTGGTGGATTACGGCCCACTCCCTTTCACAGAGAGGACGCCTGTTTTCCAGCAGTGGGAATTATGCTTTGGCTGCATTGTGGCTTTTGCATTAAACTAAAGCCACCCAACAGAACGCCAACGATTGCAACGATTCTTCTTTTCAATAGATACTTAGGGTACCTGGGCATCATTAAATTTCAAGTGGATGTGCAGGCAACACAACGCAGGCAATGATTGAAGTGCAAATCAGATTTACATAAACTATGGTAAGGATGGGTCCTTGAATAAACTACTGCTGACTGTACTGTAGTAATTAGCTACCCATTTATTTATAAGTATTGCTTAGGGCCCGTTCACACTATCACAACCACACTACATTGCAGTGACGAAATGTGAGCAAGGAGTGGTTACGTGTCGCTGCAACTTCTTGCAGTTCCGTTGTCGCTAGTGGTTGCGATGTAGTTAGGTACGTTGTGGCTAGAGTTTGCAGACAGAAAAATCATTGTGTTTACTTGTGGATGCGTTGTGGCTGCGACTTGGCCTTGATTTGTTCGATAGTGACCACACGGTTGATTTTGACATTCATTTTTATATAAATTATCGTCCACGTGTTGTACTTGTAGTACGTGTAATCGGGCCCTTAAAGTTAAGAGACTTTAAAACGTCAAAAACGTATGGTTAAACAGTTGCTAATCATTATTTAACTATATGCAATGTTTATTATAAATAAACCCCCAAGGGCCCGATCACACTTACCAGAACCACACCACAACGACAACACGTGGTCGGGCGGTAATTTGTATTAAAATGAATACATAGTTTATTCATACAGACCACACTTGGCCGTAAAAATCAACCGTGTGGTCGTTGCCGACCACATCGAAGCCACAATGCAACCACCAGCGAGACTGCGCATTAGTGTCCGGCCACATAGAAAACACAACGTAGCGTCGACCGTTTGATTTGACTTTGGGTTTGATCACACGTACCACAACCACACCACAATGACAACATTTGGGCGGGCGCTGATTTGTTTGAAAATGAATAGTTTATGCACACGGAGCACATTTGACCGCTGAAGCAAGAAGTTGCAGCGACACTATTTACACGCAACCACTGCTTGCCTACATTTGTCGCTGCGATGTGGTGTGGTTGTGGTGCGTGTGATTGGGCTCTTAGTGTCTAAAAGAAAATCTGAAGGCAAAGTTATTAAGTATCAACTTATTTAAAAGTTTAATAAAGGTAGGCCTAAATGCAAGGTCAGTCGTTGGAGTCACATTAGTTGCAATATAAGCAAAATTTTCAAAACAAAACACATTGCTTTTTTTTTTTTTTTTTGCTGATGGGAAATCATCAAATGACCCCTCCCGCTCTGGGTGGAGCGGAAGGGAGTGTCAGACTCTTACTGAATAAAACCCACCCGTGTTCCTTCCTTAGCCCTTTATGTTCCGGGCCAGCGGTAACCCTTTCGGACAATCCCGCTGACCCCCTATGGGGCCCCTCCTCGATGCTGACATGTCTTTGAGGCGCGCGTGGAACACGTACGCGCCGTCCGGCACGGGCCTGGTCCTGATCGGACGATGAGCTTCCCATTACTCTCCGCCCGCAGGCCCGCGCCTACGGTGGCCGGCAGTCGTCGCGCGGCTGCCGATGCCCGGAGCGTCTCCCGCGGCGGCTAGGACGGGAGGCTCTCTCCCTGAGCCGTCTCGCCACAGCCTTCGCTAGCATGACTGCTTCGCAGAAGGCGGTGACTGCCTCCCACTCCCTCTCACCCCGGACCATGGCTTGCACCAGGGCCGGGCGGGAGAGATCGCCGCCGCTGCCGATCGCCTCTACGAGGACACGGCGGTGCTCCGCCCAAGCGGGGCAGACCTCCACCGTGTGCTCCACCGTGTCCTCTGGGCGATCCTGGCAATGGTGACACCCGGGCGATTCCTCCCGCCTGATGATGTGCAGGAACCTCCCAAAACTTCCGTGTCCGGTGAGGACCTGCGTCAGGCGGTAGGTGAGGGCGCCGTGGCGCCTCTCTAGCCACTCCTCAAAGAGGGGTCTTATCGCCGCACAAAACACATAGCTTAAACAAACATTACATTTATTACTGTATTACATTTATTTTTCTTAGATTTACTTTTTAACTTGCGCACACTCTGGTGGTGGTGTCTTAAAAGCTGCGCACACGTCTCTCATGAAGTTGTCTCCGTTATTCTGTACTCCATTGATCATGATGTAGGGAACGAATTTGAATCCAACCTTTTTGCTTTCGTCTCCATAATATTTAAGGAGTGTATTTCCTTTATCCCCTTTCGCACACTGCTTTATCCACGCTGGGTCAACGTTCATGGTCCTCCCACACTGTAAAAAAATAATTTATGTTGTGATAGAAGTAGAGAACAATCCAAAGTTAAACAGCCTTTAACGTTCTCACTGCTGGGACACAGGCCTTCTCTCTGTGAGAGGGAGAGTAGGCCATAATCAACCACGCGGGCCCAGTGCGCGTTGGTGGATGTCACATGCCTTCGAACATTTGGTTTCGAATTTGACGAGTTTTTTTATCATAATTCTCGTCAATCCAAGCTTACCTCATCAGCAGCTTCATCGTCAGATCCTCTATTGTTTCTTGAGGATCCCATCATGCAGGAGTTGAAGAAGACCGCTTTGGTAACATTGTGTAGGTAGTCGATGGCACAAGCATGCAGCTTGTTGCCGTAGCACTCCTCCGGACCATGCTGACACTTGAATTCGTACACGCCGTTACCCTTGTCTATTGTCTGTGAAACGAAAATAAAATAAAACATAGCTCATATCATTTATTACCTTAAAATTAATTAGTCCCACCTGATAGAGATTCTTGTAGAAAAGGGAGAAAAAAAACAACTGTATTTACCTAGGTACTATTAGATTGACAAAGGGTTTCGCACATCTTTGACCAGTAGGTGGTTATGGCGCACTTTCCCGCACTAGTCCGGGAATGCAAAGTAAAAAGCACAAGCGTTAAATACATTGCATTTCGAACCTACAAGCGGTGCAATAAAAGCTACTTTCTGAGCAAGTGTGTTGAAACAACTATATAATTGTAATGCAGTTCTTGAAACTTTTGTCGAGAACTAGGACTGATTAGGAGGAACGAGTGAACCAACTTCCAATAAACTTTGTGTTTTTTTATGTCAAAGTCGTAGGTCGTACGGTCTGTTCCAAAAGTATCCGAGGAAAGTGTACCTACACAAACCCTGTTCAGATTAAATTCTCACGTTTGTGTCCTATTCTTCTGTCTTTTTCTCCTTCATAACTCACCACTTTTTCCAACAAATATTATTTGAATACTTTTGACTATAGGCCGACCGTTTAACTGAGACGTTGTCTGAGGTAGCTGCGCGGTGCGGGAGCGGTCGGCCTATCTATAGTACAAATTAATTGCAATAAATCAAAGCACATTACAATGGAATGCAAAATAAAAAGGGTATACTTAAAATAATACAAATGAATAATATTAATAACAAAAAAGAAAGAATTTAAAGGGCATTGTTGTTTTATCGAATTTGGATCTGAGTACCTAAGTACTTAAGGGATATTTTTAACTTTTTGTTCCTTTATTCCAATCGGTAAACCGGCTTCCAGTAAACCAGGCGAAGGTATGCAGAGCATTTCCTCTTTTTGAATAACGATCGGAGCATATGAATTAGGTTACTGATTCTGAGGGCAAGAGTCACAGATAGCATTTTAACTTTACTTTGTTTCATGCGAATATGATCCTTATTCTTAAGTGACTAATGTTCTTATTCGAAGCGAATTTCAGCATGCGTTTTATACGAATTTATACTACTTACAAAAATAAAATCATTTATCATTGCAATCTTTGTCACTCAGAACACCACATCACATAATATTATCTTACATTATCCTCACATTTTATTTGAAATTCTTTTAGCGCCACTAATCAACCAACAATCGAAAACGATTAACATTATAATTATTATGTAATCATTATCATTACTTTTTCAAATAACACAGGCAGAAGTGACTGTGATAGTCATCTTATAGGTAAGCCTGCATGACGTGATTATTCACATAATAATGTTATAAACACAATAATTATGTTTTCGTTAGTACTATAAAGCGCCAATAGATGTCATTACGTATATCCAACTTACGTAATGAAAGTTGTTGTAGAATACTTTAAATTGATTATATCTTTTGATACAGTGAAGCGATTGCGATGAAACCAAAACTAATCACTACTCCGAGTTCTACACTATATTTGAGTATAAAAATTAACCATATTGGTTTGGTACTTTTTACGTTGAACCTGTTCAAATCAAATTTTGTCACATCCAAACAGACAAACAGACAAAAATTCTAAAAATTGATGAAATGGCATCTGTTGGTTATCCTATAACACCCCAACTATTTTTTTTCTATATATTTTCAATGTACAGAAACGCCTCGTCTACAGATTTATTATATCTATACTAATATACTAATACTAATATACTAATCTATACTTATAATATTATAAAGCTGCAGAGTTTGTTTGTTTGTTTGTTTGAACGCGCTAATCTCTGGAACTGCTGGTCCGATTTGAATGATTATTTTAGTGTTGGGTAGTCCATTTATCGAGGAAGGCTATAGGCTATATTTTTTTTCTTCAAAATTAGGGATCCGTAATAAAATTGCTATTTTGTAACACAAGGTGTAAAATCGAAAACCTATTTTTGCGTGCGCTGCAAAAACTATTGACAATAGAACAAAATAATGTACTACGGGTTTGTAGAGTCCATTAAGACCTACAAAAAAGTCCGCAAGAACATATATCTATCTATCATGGTTCAATCACAATAACCGATTTTGTGTTCAAAATAATTATTAAATCGTCTGAAGAAAAAAAAACTACGTTAAATATGTATCGTAATATTAATCTTTATCGAAATTAAGCATTATGTTATCAAGAGTATTTACGAAGAAGTAAAATACTTTTTGTTTCATCTCAATCGGATATTTCGTTTAAAAGTTATCACGTGTGTAAGATGTTAAGAGTTGGTACCTATTAAGGAGTTATGGGCCATAGAGTTTTTTATCTATACTAATAATAAAGCTGAAGAGTTTGTTTGTTTGAACGCGATAATCTCTTTAACTACCGGTCAGATTTGAATTCTTTTTGCATTTGATAGCCCAATTCTTGAGGAAGGCTATAGGCTATTTAACATCACGCTATGACCCTTAGGAGCCGAGCAAAAAGAAAAAAAACTCAGAGTGAACGGTAAGATAATTGCCTAAGAGTAGGGTCAATAAAAATTATCAATAAAAGCCCTTAACTATTAATTTGTCTGATAGCTTCTTCTGTACTTATTTAAACCTATTTTTATAACATGTAGTCTATATAAATAAAAAGAAAAGTCCTCACTGACTGACTGATTGACTGACTCATCAACGCCCAGCCCAAACCCTTGGACCTAGAGAACTGAAATTTTGCACAGAGGTTCCCTTTATAATGTAGACAAGGAATAAGGAAGGATTTTTCGAAATTCAACCCCTAAGGGGGTGAATGGGGAGAGGGTGAAATTTCACGCGGACGAAGTCGCGGGCAGAAGCTAGTGAGCTATATTTTTGGAAGTTTCCTCAAGCCCTTTTTTTGATACCCCACATGATCATAGTACCATTTTATAGAGGGTGTCTGGAACATCGACGCGCAAACTATAACCAGGAATTGAGCACATGATTCTAGAACCCTAGCGTAGGAATTTTTCGTAGGTAATCAAAAAGAAAATGACACACACGGTCAAAATGTGTGGAACAGCAAATTTTTATAACTGACGAAAAAATTCTACACAGGGGATTCAGAATCATGCAATGAATCTATGGTAGGTACAATAACTAAGGGGCAATTCTCGTAATTTTATGAACATTCACAGTCTGATCTGTCTCAATCTGTCAAAAATAACTCTTTTTCCCAAGGAACTTATAGGTAACTTTTTCCTTAAATTTTTGACAAGTTTTTGACATTAATTGTCGCTGAGACGAGATTGAGATCGACTAGATTTTGAACGCGTTTAATTACGGGAGTTGGCCCACAGGTTGCGCGTCGATGACCCTGCCATCTAGTAAGAAGTCGGTGTCTTGGGATCTGTATTTTAGTTTTTTGCCACCGACTTCCGAAATTAAAGTTATTTCATAATTTTGAGTTCATTTCTTTTTGAAGTCAGTTTTTTTTTTTTAATTACTTTTTATTTCGTAATTTTTAGTTTTAAGTAAAAACTGGAATACTGTTTGTAATAAGTAGGTATCTCGTATCAATAAGCCAGGCCTCACACTTACACATATTAGTCTATATCTTAAAAATTACTGAATCGATTTTGATGAAACTTGCACTGTTCCCTAAGTTGAAGTAAATAAGCCAATACAAAAAAAAATGCTCACGATCCGATTAATAGTTGCGGAGAAATGCGTGGACAAACAAACGTACATACATACGTCTATAAAATTTTGTATATTTGCTTGGAAGCCCTAATAGATTGTCCTATGTGAATATAATGCAGTTCCAATAATATTACATACATACGTGTCGAATTGATAACCTCCTTTTTTTGAAGTCGGTAAAAAAATAACCATCATGCGACTCAGACGAGTCGATACACCTCGTGTATTAAAATGCATCCAGCCGTTAGGTTATAAGTATTTCCATATACAAAGATACAATTTGAAAAACATAACCCTTTCTTTACCGTCGCGCAGTCGGGTAAAAACTGATTTTGCAATGAACTTTTCACACAGTGTTCCCGGTGAAAAATATTCACTACGAACTGCCTTCAATTTGTCTTATTTTCGTGGGCTATTTTATAAGTATCTTCATTGTACTAATTACCAAACTCATGAGTAAACATACACGAGGTCGATAGTAAAATTATTTATATAAGTATGTTTGATAGCAGCTAAGTAATCATTACGAATGACCTGCGAACATCGACATCTTTGTTTCATTTTGGCTTCTATTTTGATTTTGAGAGCTCAACAACATTATATGTACATTGCCGTTGTACAGTTACATATTTATTTATAATTTTTATACCTGTGCATTTCCGTAAGGATAAAGGTGCAGGTTCAGGTACGGGGCTAGTTTCTCCACTGTTGGACTTAAATTCACGGTATCGAAATTCCTGCAATCAGGGCACAGGCACTCATAATATAGTTTTATGTCAACTTTTTCTGGTACTAGTGCTTGCATCTAAAACAATAAGGAGTCGTTAAAGGATTTTTAGATTATTTTTCATTTAAAGAAGTAGGTAAGTAATTTATGTAAAGACAAACAAACCTTATTATCCATTAAGTAAAAGTCTGCCTTTAAATCCTGCATCGGATTAACCTCACCATCTAGTAAGTTTGAAAATATGTCTGCAAACGAATTAAAAAAAAAGTAAAAAAAAGAAGGGCACTATGTTAATTACAAACCAATGTATTTAAATGTTGCAGATTTACTCACCATCGTCTTGAGTTTTTACTGTATTATATGTTAAACTTAATAAAGAAAATATAAGAGTTTTATAATAAAACATTGTTATTCGTGTTCGCGCTTGAATGTAAGCGGTAGGAACAAACTAGTCCCCAAGAGCCGACCCGACGTACGCTTACGATAACGCAACAATCGGTAGCCATTTATATTACGTTTCTTTACAGTCTAATTGAGAACTCATTCACACTATAATTGTGTTTATTATTTAAAAAAATCACACTTATTTCCACAAAATTCTGCGTTTCGAACTTTAGATAAGAACATAGGATAAAAATCTGTACGATGTGTTGGCAATATTTGTTTCGGCTGTTATTGCTCGATTTTGTTTCTCTGTGACCGTTATACGTAGCTTTTACAATTTATGATACGTATTTACTACGTCATAATTTTTTTTGGTGGATTGGTACGTAATAACCATACTTTTTTCTTCTACCTCTTTTTCTAAGTATTAGACAGTTTTATAAGTCGTTGCACTATTGGTGCACAAAGTATAAGAAAACAAGCACTGTCTCGATAATATAAAAACGTTTATACGCAATATACTAATGAAATTAACTAAATTCATAATTAGCGTAGGTATGTGTCAAACTAGATTTCAATAGAAATGTATCAAATATACTACCATACAGCATGATCTCGCGCAAAATACAGTAACGTTATCGTCTCGTCATCTGGCCGTGACTGTGTTTTGTTTCTCCTTTTCGATAGATTACAAAGATTACAAACATACATTATTAGGTGCATACATTTCACTTACAAATGCGTGCACTGACAGGTCAAGTCCACTCAAGCTGTGTGGTTCTTTCCTTAAAAGATCATTTCAGACATCAATCTACCTACATGCATGGTCTTCACATGATCTGACCAAGATTATGTCCGGACTTTAAAAGAGACTGTGACCTCTGATTTTGTTTCTGCATTTCTTCTCAGAGTAGTCAGATAGGAAAGCACCTAATCTTGACGTATAAGTGTTTGTACAACTACTAACAGAAATAAAATCATTTATAAATAATTTACCATAAAAGCCATGTACACGAATATGATTGAATGCCACAATAGTACATTATGATACAGGTGTGCTATATTGATTAATGCACATGCGTTTCATACGACGTTTTTCAACACACTTGCGAGGAAAAAAAATACAGACTTGTATTGTTAAATATTATCTTGTATGGAAAATGGCGCGCTGGTTTTGTTTTCCCGCGCGCCTAGCCTAGGGCCTAGCGTGTTAGCCAGCACTAGCGATGCGCGCGCAGTAATTACTCTCATTTTAAATATCTTTCTCCATTGACATATATATTACTAGCGTAAGGACCGGGCTAACGACGCGACTAAATGGCACCAACGCGCTGGCCCTAAAATGACGGTTTTAGGGCCAACGCGACTCAGTTGACAGTGGTGCGCGCGAACTTCGAACTTCGAACGAAGAACTTCTATGTAAAATGTTCAGACGGGCGTATCCTTACTTTTGAAATCATTGTCTTTCTCATAACATATATATTTCTCATCTCATAAAAATATCTTTCTCATTTTAAATGTCTTTGGCACTGACAAAACCGTTAAACAGCCTATAGAAAAAAAAATAAAAAATAAACACAAACTAGCTAATGTTTAGACTGATCGTAGTGTTGTCGTAAGTCAAATTGTAGTGTATTTAGTATGGAATTAGAAAGTACTATTGGCATAGAGAAATATACATTCGTTCAGTGAGAATCCGCAATAATAGAACGCCAGTCAGGGTCTTTTCCGTTTGGTTTCGGAAGGGACAACGGACTAATCCTTATATGTATCAGGTTGTATCTTGATCAAATATGATTCGCGACTGCCTATAATATATATGTATTTACAGAATTATAGTCATTAGGATTGAATCCTTAAGTTAGATTTGTTCCTTAAGAACTTTTTTCCATAAGAGATTTGTTCGTAAGGAACAAATCTAACTTAGAAAGATGTATTAATGATTCTAATGATTATAATTATGTAAAGAGGTACCTGTTATAGCAAATCAATTTTGATCAAGATACAACCTGACACCGACCTGAAAATTGCAAAAAACCTAAGAAAATTTGAATTTCGCGGTCTACCACTGCGATGGCATTCACCTTAAATTGTCCGTAGTCCCTGCGCATTCCCCTTAAGGTAAATAAATATTAGTTCATTTTGCGATCAAGGACAAAGACTATTTAAAAAAAAAGTGAAATATACTTAGCCCGCGGATTTCTTTTGGCATGAAGTCTCTTTGATGAGATTAAAAAAGCGCGCATCTCCGACTAGTAAATATTTATCTGTGGTATACAGCACAAGTGGATTAAAGTAAAGAAAAAGCACGCGTTCCTAATACACGCCATTATGGACCTAAAAGCGGTTCAATAAGAGCTACTTTACGAGCAAGTGTGTTGAAAAAAAAAAAGAATTCTCATTTCAAGAATATCTAAAGTATAACGTCTAATACTTACTGAAAAAATACTTATTACCAATTCCTTTATATTTTCGGTGTTTTAAAACTACATAATTATCTATTCAAGTTGTGGGAGGCACCTATAAAAATTGAATATTTTAATTTTATTACTAGGAATTTTACTTGACATTTACTAGAATAACATTCCACATCGACAAGCTGATAAAATATTACTAAGTATCTAATCGCAATGCAGAAAATGTGCTACAAAATTTTTGTAAAACACCATAAAATTACCTACTTACGTTATGAAATAAACCATTCAATTTTCCCCGACTTAACGAAGGATTAATGAGATTAAAAGAGATTGTAAGCGGAAGGATTAAATTTTCACGTAGTTATCAGACGGGAGGTTCTGTTGCAATTAGCCGAGTGTTTGCAGTCCGGGGTCACCGACAACTGCTCTCGTTCAAATTTTATTTGATGAACGAACGATGCCCTCCGCTGTTCGTTTGCACAACAGGCACATTTTCATCTCGCTGCCCAGAGCCGACATTTTCATCCCGTTCCTAAAATAGAACACCTGATGGAAAACAAGCAAAAAATATTTTTTTCAAATTGATCGAGTATTCGGTCTAAGGGTATAGTAGGTAATATTCGGTATTCCTGTACCTCAAGTAATTTGTCCTACGATTTGTTTGCGTGTATCGTACTTAATGCATTATTCAAAAGTAAGTTTGGTAATTAACTAATTCGTCTATGAATATCAAACACCGGCAAACACATAAGTACTGCAGTCAGACGAACAGGGGATGAATTTTCGAGCATATCACGAAAACTGTCAAGAAACTAATTAATTTCAAAACTGCATCCTTTAAAACCAACGGACGAAAATTTGCTCGCTACCTATATAAAAAAATGTATGGTTACTATCCCTATTTGTATCCGTCTCTGTTTGTTGCGGGAATGGTAGGACTCAACACGTTGGAACTGAGACGTAAGTGTGCGCTGTTGATGCACTACTACTTATTGCTCAATAATAAGATTGATGACGCGACTACACTAGCTCGCTGTTCATTATTTGCTCCGGATCGGCTGCGGCGGTCGCGCGCCTGTGCCTCGCGGTGCCTGCTCGCGGCGCCGCCAGCGCGTACCCATACTGCTCGCTTTGCTCCCACAACCCAGGCGATCAATCTGCTGAACGCCCTGATTGCTCAGGAGCCTGAAGTCGATATATTTATGTTTAGCAGTAAATCTATGTTTAATGTTTGTATAAAGTTTTTTAGTTAAGTAAATGTTATGTATATGTTTTTGGCTTGCTGCGCGCTTTGGTGTCTTACTGTAAGTGCAGCATGCAATTGTTATATAAATAAATAAATAAATAAATAAATAAGTAGGTATAAGAAGTTTCGTCGTCATGTGAGCGTCTGAAGGGCAGACGGGAGTGCGGGAGTGCAGTCTGCAGTCTGCCACAATAGCTTCGCGGGCTCGCGGCTAGCTGTCGGGTCTTTGTTACCTCACATATTACTTTTTGCTACGTAGTTTAGAGAAAATTGAATTGTAACATTTTCACGAACAGATGAATACAGTCTGCACACACAAAGAGATCGGGATGCTCTTGATGAATGGAAAGATTTAAGCTGCTCCAGTGTCTAACACACTGAAGCAGCTTAAATCTTTCCACTAATCTATCTTTAGGAAGAGGTTAGAGTTAGGTCTAATTCTTCAAACTCAAACCATTTATCATTTACTAGCTTCTGCCCGCGACTTCGTCCGCGTGAAATGTCACCCTCTTAGGGGTGGAACTTAGAAAAACCCTTTCTTAGTGGATACCTACTCTTCACAAAGAACACGCCCTCCAAATTTCATGTCTCTAGGAGCAGCGGTTTAGGCTGTGCGCTGATATATCAACAATCAGTCAGTTTAGCATTTTATATACCTATGTAGATTAAATCAGTCGGTTTTCTTTATTTTGGGTTTGTCTTATTGTAGATAATAATGTAAATATTCTTGTCTGATAGTGTGTTAAGATTTTCATTAGCGAAACTAATGTTCACTCAGACAGATCATCTATTTTCCTTAATTTTGCGTGTTCTACTGCTGAAAATAGTTTATGAAACTACTAGATTATGACATTGAAACAATGAAATACGTAGGCAACGTATAAATTTATATCTTCTAGAAAACTGAAGCGTTTGTTTGTTTTTTTGAACGCAGTATCTCCAGAAATACAATTCGTATTTGAAAAAAATATTTTTGCATATGAGGAAGGGTATAAATATAGGCTATTTAACATGCTAGAACCTAAGGGTCCTAGTAGCGTGTTAAATAGCCTATTATTTTTATTTCTAAGGAAGATGAGAAAAAGAAATAATGTCAGAAAGAGCTCTAAAAAGAAGTAGGTAGGCGTGGGCAGGCGATGCGATGTGACGGGGCGGGTCGGGGAACAAAACATTTCACGCGAACGAAGTCGCGGACAGAAGCTAGTAAGAAAATATAATTATGTTATTAAAGCTTTTCACAAGATTCCACTGGTTCCCATTTCCTGTGCAGATCTATCAGAGAATTAGTAGATACATTCCGTGATATGTGATAATTTATAGGTACAATCTCCTCCATATAAACCGATGAACATAAATTCCAGGCGCGATAAAGTGGTCGCTTCAACATTATTGTTCAGAGGGTGAATACAGTTGCGTTGGAGGCTCAGCGCCCCGACCTCGTCTGCCGTCGCTCCCGCTTCACTTTCTATTTGCCTTTAATGAGATTTCTCTCCAGACCCTCCACGCTGATTACAAACAGGCTAATAACATCATTTTGACATCTTACTATGTGCATATAAATGCAGATTAACGCTAGACAACAATTAACTGAAAGACTATGTTGGTGTACGCGGTAGCAGTTCAAGAAAACGAATAAAAAGTTTATTTTGTAGAGAAAATAAATTGCAGTTTACTAGTTAATTGTTAATTTCGTCCAACACCATGTCCTTGCCGAATTACTATAGTAAAGAATGCAGATTATGAGTACTTAGACTGGAAATTCTAGTAGGTATTTATAAATAAAACGTATTGTCTAAGAGTACTCTACTTAGTTCGATTAATTATTCATCCGTGATCGTAATTAATGGCCTGCGATTTTTAAATCGCATATTTTCATAATAATCCGGTCGATGCTATAAGCGAACGGGTGTCCAAGTTTTTAAATCGTATATTTTACTTAAGAACGCGGTAGGATTCAGCAAGCTCCGAGTGCCTAGCTCCCAGGACGGAGGTAGCCATTCAACAAGTTCAACTTAATAAAAACTCAGTCCGTCGAAACCTTCTTCTATCAAAAGCTTTATATTTCTTTCCACCTCAATTTCAAATCCTAAGAATTTTCATTTGAACTAGAACCGGCGGAATCCGAATTCGCAGTTTGTTTACCCTGTAGTGAATTCCTCCTTTTTGTTAATAAATCATTAAGGCTTTTATGTTACAGTCAGCACCTCGTCGTAGCTTGCACAGTAATAATAGGCGAGTTTTCCTTTTAAAATGTAGTTTTAAAGATTTCCGCATTAAGATGAAAAGGCGAAAAAAGGGGAAAACGAGGGCATTGATAATATAGTGAAAAGCTCGTCAGGCAGGTGGTCGGCGCTCCACGGCCGCTTATATAACTGCACTGAAATGAAAAATTGAAGTGAATGTTGTTGCGCTGAAACTCGACTCACTTCAATACGTAGCTATGTTTCTGAGAGACGGAGTTATTATCGTTTTTCTGCTGAACGCAGTTTGGAGTGATCTCGAAGTTACAAAAACAGTTTTCCCTGTACCTATACAGTATAAGTACAGTCAACAAAGGAGTTAAGTATACAGGAGCGTCGGATATAGTTGAAGTTTACTAAGAAACCGATGGATGTTCTCACGGAATAGAAAAAACAAGTGGATGTTCTGGACTGAAATTTAATTTAATAAATGAGCTGTTTGTTTCCTATTAATAAACTTAAATTTTATTCGAGAATATCCATCGGTTTCTTAGTAAACTTCAACAATATCCGACGCTCCTGTATACTTAACTCCTTTGTTGACTGTACCTACCTATATAGTTCTACTAAACGAATTTGGGTGCTACAGGTAATGGCTCCAATAACAATTTCATAAGCAATTTAAGCTGTAAGTGATATAATTATAGCGCAGTGTATTTTTACGCTTTACCCAGTTTTCCAGCAGGTGATGGTTCCCACGCTATCCTGACATTAATGTCTCGTCGGGAGGGGTTCCCTATCCACGTTAAATATTAATATGGATCGGCCGACTACCTTCGAGTTATTGACGGAGGTACACGCAATATACCTCCTGTATATTTTTGCTTCAGTGTCGAAAGGTAGACCATTTTTTGCACATTACCTACCTACTGACCTTACTGTATAATTATACAGTACAGACAGGGTGGTACCCCAATCGATGCGCAAACTGTAATAGGAATTCAGCACATGCGATTCTGAACTCATTATTGCGTAATTTTTTTTTTCCATACATTCTGACAGCTTAAGTATTGCACTTTTCTATGAAATCGCTGATTTTCTTTTTGATAACCGACGAAAAATGTCTACGTTAGTCTAGAATCATGTGCTGAATTTGTGGTTACGGTCTGTGCTTCGATGTCCTTGCCACCCTTTATTTATATGTGAAATTTCAAAATTGACTAGGTACGCATATTTTATGTTTTCCACACCTCACAGAATTTTGTAACAAATTATCCAAAACTCCATATGCCATGTCATTAAGGTCAAAAAATTTTCTGGAGGGGAGTTCAAATATCCATAAAAAAGTATAAGTAGGTACTAATTGTTTGGTAACGAGCACGAGGTTACTAACAAACATAAGTATATAGAGTACAATGGTAATTCAAACTATAAAGCGGAATAAAATGCTGTAACCTTCTGCTTGAAGCGTTAAATTAATTATGTATTATACAATTTTATGCTGAATTACGATGTTAAAAACATTATCGTTATTGTTGGATTTCATTATGCAGGGTTATTTTAAGTTGGCTAGCTAAACTCCGCGGACGCGATGGATATCGATATCTAAACACTATAAAATAATAAATAAAAAGATTTGAGGGATTGGGAGGTCAACGACCGCTATTTGTATTGTTACTTGAAGTATGAGTTGAGAAAAACTGTTTTATTATATTTTATCGTGTTTACAGAGATACCCGGATTACTATCATGTCGTCAGAAACGCTAGTGGTCAAATACGCATTTCGCCAGAAAACGCATGTTGACAGAAACGCATCTCGTCAGATTCGCACCACGTCAAAGACACGGCTCGACAAATATGCAACTTGACAGAATATGCGCGTCTCGACAGTTGCGCAACTCGACAGTCAATAATAGGTAAATATGATTTAAACGCTTGTAGTCAAACAAAGTAATCTATTTCGTATTTTATCACTAAAAAACTTAATATGACATCACGCATGTCAAGTTTACACAAAAAAAACTGATTTTTTAAACTTATATTTCAAGTGACTACTCGTATAATAACTACGGTCGATGAACCCACAAGAAAATCATCAAATTACTTAATTTATTTTTTGTTAAGATATATATTATTCATACCCATCGCGTCTACGGAGTTAAGCTAGCTAACTTAAAATAGCCCTGTAGATTGATTAGAAATAATTATAATTATTAATGGATTATTTAAAAAACGCGCGGCCTTTAAAGTGTGCTAGCATAGTTTTCGCTCGGCCCCATTTCATTCCGTTCTCTGGCAGCAGCGGGGTATGTGAGTCAGCGTAAACAGTGCTCTCCCGGCCTTTGTTTCAACCGTTACTATCGGACTCATTATGACCCTTATCTTTCGCGCACAGGGTAGGTAGCTCAACTACACAATCTTTTTATTTCTCTGTCTATTGGCATTGTGCTACGTATCTTCGTGCTATTTATACCAATTCGTAGAAGACTACTGAATCGTGTCCAGTACGTTCGCATTTAATCGATCAGATGTTTTTTCAATGGATGTGTATCATGCGTTTTACTGCATGTTCCGAGTATTTACATTAGGTACCTACCTAGTATTTTGTGCAAAAAATGTTGGTACCTACTTGGTTTTAAATTCTTAGTAATCTGCGTAGGCCTCTATGCTTTTTTTTGGAGAATTGTAGTAAAATGGGTATTGGGTATGTACACACAGCTGCATTAAGTAGTTACCCCACCAAAAGACATGTGCGTTCAAATCCGTGATAGGCCCAAGTTGGTTTTTGTATTTTGCAAAAACATTTTATTTTAAATAATGTATTGTTTTAGTGAATAAATAAGTTTAAGTAAGTATTTTTTTTTTTAATTCTGTTTTTATTATTGTTTTTTTCAATAAAACAATACTTTTGCGACGACAAGCAACAATAATAGGGTTAACATTTACGACAACTTATTCATCGT
Organism: Oligia fasciuncula; assembly: GCA_963082905.1. Taxonomy (NCBI): domain Eukaryota; kingdom Metazoa; phylum Arthropoda; class Insecta; order Lepidoptera; family Noctuidae; genus Oligia; species Oligia fasciuncula. The sequence continues at coordinate 11,731,110 of OY720387.1, forward strand.
CTAAATAGACTGGAGGTTTCAAGACCGCTTACCGTGCATAAGATTGGAAGTTCAAATCCTATATAGGCACGAAATGTGCTTTTTGTTAATTACATTATTTTGATATATTTTTCTATTTTGTTTTAAGTAGTAATTATTTATAAAGAATTAAAAAATCAAGAAAAATAAAATACTTTATCATTTAAATCAATCAAAAAATTTTAATCATTTATTAATATTTATTATTGCTATTATTTAACAAAACTATGATCTTATTTTACAACAAACAACAACTATTTTAGTTCTCATAAAATCAGAAATCATTTAAAAAAATAATTGATAAATAGTAATCGTTTACTCTTCGCCGTTTTAAGTGAACGTATACAAAGTTCTAACTTGAAGGTATGGATTAATTTTATAAAGACAACGTAAGTAAGTAAAATTAATGGATACCCTCAAATTATAACATCTTTCGATTAGACAGGGACCTAAAGATATAATGACTCAGCCGATAGTAGATAACAATTTCATCGCAATTCGTATGGGCTCGCTGGCTAGTTCGTCAAACTGCCGGCCGGTATGAGTATGACGACGTTCGGTGATGCGATGGTTCGAATCCGAGTCAACACAATGGACTCTTTTTGAAGTATTCTTTAGATTATTCGTAAGGAATTCAATGTTGTAGCAGTGTAACATTTTAAAACTTGAGGGGTTAGGACATAGTGACGCTTTCTGTACAAACAAATTCATACGGCTACAGCACCCTAACTGCGTATCACAATCTTAATCGTTTTGAAGGATACTGCTAATCCATTGCTTCATATGTTCGAAAAATTTGCATGCTCCACAACGTAAATAAAGCAATGAATGTTGTTGAACTGTCAAAATTAAAGCCGTTGCTACTGTTCGTGTGTTACGCAATCACCCCGCTGCTGGTCCATATTTATTTGTTTGTAGGCTCCCAGCAACAACTCACAATAATAACCCATTAAAGAGCAATAAAATATTAATTTCAAGGTAGGAACAGCAATTTCTGAAATATCAAATCAGACCAAATCTCCGGGATATTAAACGAGAGCGAGTAAATATAAAATGCGCTTCTGCCAACCTCTCAACTAATGAGATTTATTTTCAATTAGAAGCGGCCCGAGCGCCGATCGCAGCCGCCTCTAACGACATGATTTACATCCAGTCTTATTTACACCCGCAGACTTCCCCGCAGCCCACTGTGCACCCGGATAATGAAACGGAAACAGAAATTCGACGTGATGAATATACGACTATACAGCAGTATACTTCCATTTCCCTGATACCCAGGTGCGATACATTTCAATTTATAGAAACTTGAACCTAATGAACGATTGATACAGAAATTACGGAGATAAATGATCTCTAAAATGTGCTATTGACTGTGTATTCCATATTATTTTATGCGCCTAAACGTATTGTGTGAATGCCGATCACGTATGAGGAGAACGCTTTATCGGAGCCATTCATGACGTGCCAAGTAGGGATTTCTGGATTAGACTAACATTCTTATTCAAGGGCTATCAGCGTTAACTCGATGTGTGGGAGATTTTACACAACAATAATAAGTAAAATGGCATCATCTGCCTAGCTTTTTCCCACTTATAGTAGATTATGCACCGAGGGGCTAAAGTGGTGTCTAATGTCACGGGCGTCATGTTGAATCTCGAGCGCAATGAAGGATTCGGGATTTAACTCACGAGCGAAGCGAGGGAGTTAATACAAGAATCCTGAATGCAGCGAGGGATTCAAGCTAGCCCAAGGCAAAGACACCTTTAGCCCAGAGGAGGATACTCTACTTTTTACACCTACTGTGAGAAAATAATAGCCATAGTACGAAAAACAAAATAGAACTGGTTCCGAAATGGACTTGACGCCTTTCGTACTTTTCCATTTTTGGAAATTGTCGTAGGCTTTTATATAAGTTTCCTTTGACTTTTCCGGCAGTAAATCATTGGAAATATTATTAGCTTCGGTTGTAATGAATTCAGGAGTACAATCACTTTCATCACTCGACATTTTATAATACTTTGTTGATAAATTTAAAGTTTAAATGCCAAAAATTCGCGCCTTCATTGCGTCTACCAATAAGTAGCCAAGACATGAACAATTCGATTTTCAAAAAAAAAGTCTCTTCTACGGTTTTGTCGTGTGTGTCTATTGATATCACTCTCATGGAAGTGGCGTTTGTGTAAACTAAGATTTATACAGGGCTGGTAGAATGGTTTTGGATGATTGGCTGTATGCATTTTGAATTTAGAACGTCATTGGAGACGCTCGTGAAAATAGAGTATTTTTGATAAAATGTGATAAATCGACTGTAGTATAGATAGGTTTTATTATTTATTTATTTATTCACAAAATCCACAGCAATCTTTGCGCAGTTTACTTAAAATAAATTAACTAATGTTACAGCCAATTACCTACTATTACGGTATTACGGCGCGGTACGGTATTTGTTATTAATAATGCCAGTTTTAATGTTATTCCATTCCTTTTAAAAAATGGTTCGTAGTTATCTAATTATTCTTACAATATTATGTCTTCGAAAACATGGCAACGATATGAAGAAGCAGTCGTTATGATTTTGTAGGAAATCGAGAATATCATCCACGCGTAGTAAGGGTATCGAGAATAGCTTTCCTCTTTCTGGCACCAAAGGGTGTTTGTTAGTACTATACTGCCAATTTAGCTGAGCATGTGAGATTCCAAATTCAAATCACATTATTGACCAGCGGGTCATAATGAAATCCAGTACAACATTATTGACCGGCTGTGCCCCCGGCCACTAATGACTCACTTTAGGTTAAGGTTGCTTGATATATAATTTGACATTTTCGAGCAGGTGGTGTGAAAATTAATTTGCCTAATTGACTTCCACAACCTACCTACTGGGTAACACGATACCCCTTGGTAAGATTGGTTGTCAGGCTTTCGGGCTTCTTACTATCCGTAAAGACTGTCAAAGTTCTACGAATGGGGAGACGGGACCAAAACGGCTTAAAACATGCTTTTCGAGTTACGGAGGTTTCTCTCTATGAAAAGATCGTAACCCATCCACGGACCAACCTCGGCAAGAATAGATCGACGCATGCGGCTGTGTTATTACTCACTCACAGCAACGAGCCCCTAAGATAATGATATTTATAAAAACTAGGTTTTAAGACTCTGTATACAACGGTACAACTTTATCCGTTCTGTATTCCGCAGAAATGTCAATTTGACGCCAATCATATCCGCGGTCTCGTAAAACAATTTACATAGAAATTCCCTTAGAGTCTGTACTCAGGCCTGACTGATTACATTTGGGAATGCCGGTGGTGGCACCGAGACATAGGTATTTGTTACCCTATGTAGATTAGACGTGTACAGGTACAACTGTAGAGACATTCTGTGCTACTGCCAGTGTATACGTATATTCAATACCTATTTGTATAATCTGTAAACCTGACTTGGTTTCCGTACGTTTTGGGTGACTAGTGAAAATAAGCGCAGTGCTGTGGTCCCCCAAAGCACAGCATCTTGCTGAGTGGAAGCCTCCTCGTCACAGTCACGACGAGCAGCTGCCGACTATTTCTGCAGCCCAATTACGTAACACACTATCAATCGCAACCTGAAACATTTTGAAGGATATGCTAATCCAATGCTTCTTATGCTCGAAAAAATTGACAAATTTGTGTCTGCTCAACAACGTACATATCGCAATGAATGTTGTTGAACTGTCAAAATGGAAGCTATTGCTTCAATAGTGATTATGTTACGCAAATACCCCACTGTTCTGTGCTCGTGATTATAGATCTGTTTTTGTTTTTTTTTTATTCGAGTTAACTTATCTTTTTTGTCTTCTTCTTCTTTGTTTGGCTCTAACAGATCTTGTTGGTCCAAAACTTCGCCATCTTTTTTGTATGCTCGTGGTTCTGTGACAAATAAACCAATTTTTATTTATTTCTTCAGCATCTGTGTTTCACGATGCTTCCTCGTTCGCACTTATGTTAGGTACCAGAATCCTAACTAGTCCTAACTAATATTATAAATGAGAAAGTAAGTTTGTTGGTTTGTTTGTTACCTTTTCACGCCTAAACCACTGAACCGATCATCCTGAAATTTTATACGTTTTCAGGTGTACTGAAACGGACATAACCTTTCATTCTGAAAAAAGTGCTGTTCCCGAGGAAAACAACAATAACGTTATTATGATAATAGATGGCGCCACGTGTCTTTCGAACGGGATCGAAACATATGTGTGAAACCGCGGGGCGCTGCTAGTATGTAATAAATACAGCGCTAGCGAGCTGAATCTATGTTGACGTTGATGAAATATGTATTAGTTTATTATGTACGAGGGATCAACAACATTTTTCGGCAATTTACTGCTCGTGGCAGATAGGAAGGCAATATTTATACGCTATCTGTGGGGCGCGGGCGCTGAGATTGCCTATTCCCCTATCGTAGGAATTTGTGTACATACATACGATTTGCGTAAATGATAAAATTGATATTTGTTAAGTCACTTTCAGCTTCTGTTTGTGATTCTTAATATTCTGGTTGACATTTTTAGAGAAATGTAAATGAATGAATATGAGTTTAATGTGAATTCTAATATTCAGTAGATTACCTATTAATTGACTGGTATCGAAGGTCTGAAGGCGAATTCCCGTGAAAAACGTTCAAAATCTAGTCGCAATCTCATTTCAGCGACAAATCAATGTCAAAACTTGTAAAAAATGTAGGGAAATCTATGTATGTACTCGTATATATATAAAATTCAAAGTCCTGAGTTCCTGACTGTCTGATATATCAACGCAAAGCCTAAACCGCTGGTCCTAGAGACATGAAATTTTGAGGGTATTCTTTGTGAAGATTAGGTATCCACTAAGAAAGGGTTTTTCGAAATTCCACCCCTAAGAGGGTGAATGGGGGGAGGGGGGTGAAATTTCACGCGGACGAAGTCGCGGGCAGAAGCTCGATATATTTTTGACAGATTGAGGCCGATATTTGTGAACATTCTTAAAATTATGAGAATTGCCACTCTGCTTGCTGTTAGTTTTTAGTTCTAAAACAAAATGCTCTAGAACGTATGAATAGGTACCTACCTCGGAAAATATAGAAGAAATGATGGGGAGGTAAATTGTATATTTACTTGTGCTTGGTTATGATCAGAATTACCAACAGTAAATAATGATAGGAACTTCAAGTAATTCTCTTAAATACCAAGTTATAAACATAAACTTTCCGAAGCGGTGAGCGATTAATTTGGTAAAATCCTATTTTATTACGCACGTTTTCGGATGACAGAGCGATGCGGACGAGTACTTCGACGCCTAAGTGTCCTTTGTTTTTGTAAGTTTAGTAGGTATTTAGTAATTAAAAATATTTTTATTTAGTACCTACGCCCCTTTTACACTCGGATAACAATTTTGTTATTGTGTGAATACCTACTTCAAATAGATTTGAAAAGGCCTACCTAGACGAAAATCCCTAATCAAATATTCATTCACTAGCTGCGCCCCGCGGTTTTACCCGCGTAAATGTCGATCCCGTGGGAATATCGGGATAAAAAGTAGCCTATATGTTAATGCAGGGTGTCAGCTACCTCCATACCAAATTTTAGCAAAATTGGTCCAGCCGTTTGAGCGTGAAGAAGTAACAAACATATAAACACACACACTCACAAACTATCGCCTTTATAATATTAGTGTGATTTAAAATTTTCAACACGTTACATACAATACATTTTTTAGCCAGGAAGTTTTCCCCAAACTCTTCAACCTGTAATAGTTATACGTAGGTATCTGCAGATATTGTCGGGAGCACTTGAATTTTTCATGAGCTATCAAAGGCCCGGGGCTATATAGTAGGTACACCTCGGCTGAGTCTGTCGTCTCGCCAACCAAAGAGCAAAAAAAAAATGTCTCTGTTTTACTTATGACTATTTTCACCCCCATAAGGAAGGGTGTGCGTAACTAACACAGGGAAATGTTTACGCGTACAAATGAAAGAGGTCGATGAACCGCCCATTTTTCCGTAACTCTACTGTGAACATGCATTTTATTTGATGTGATTGTTATTGTTGTATTCTAAAATTTCGATACATTATATCCGTAAATTGGTTAAAAAACACTTTTAAATAAATTATGTTTTAAAACTAGATGAGTTCGGTGTTATAGAAGAAAGACCGAAAAAAATTCAGTGGTTACAGTCTCTTTTAAAGTTCAGTAATAATTTTAGTCAGGCCATATGAAGACCACGCAGATTAATGTCTGAGATGGTAATTTGAGGAAAGAACCACACATATCCATTTTATGTATGTAGGTAGGTAGTTGCAGATTACCTAGGTATTTAAACAGTAATTCGGTCGCATAAGCACTAAATATAATAATATGTGCATTAAGTCCTGTGCCATAATTATTATCAGTGTTCAATTAACCATTATAATGTTATGGACGGATACGTTCGAAAACCACTTGTAATAAAAACGAAATAATACCCACACTACCCACTCACTGCATCAACAAAGACTATTTATAACCGTAAACGCTCAGTCATTTCATTTTCAAATTATTAGCAACATACTCCGGGCAACTTACCTACTTATATAGCTATAGGGTATACCCATAACAAAACCTAATTTAAAAAAAACCTCCAGTATCGGTAGCAGGCTCCCCTAGGATTCAATTTCCCTGGCGTAATACTAAACATACATTTACGTAATTTGTTCACATCACTTACTCATGGGCTGAGAAAGTAGATATTTAAATTGCCGTTTGATAAATAACATGAGTTTTCCTCTGGATCATGGTTGTTTCCCTCTCCCTAGTGTACGTTACAATTTGAGTTTGAGAAGATTAGCTGGCATTATTTATATTGTTAGGTACTCTGTATTGATCTGATGAATGAACATCCTACCTAAAACAGCGGTGCTATTCTGTAAAAGATCACCGTGATATCTTAGGTGAAGTGAGCTTAAAGTGAGCTGTCATTGATTGACACTATTGACAGCTCACTTCACCTAACTTTACACGATACAGCGGTGCTATTCTGTAAAAATCTAACCGTAAAAACTTAGGTGAAGTGAGCGTGGAGTGAGCTGTCAATAGTGTCAATTCCTAGCAAAAACAAACTCACTTCACCTAAGTTTTCACGGTGAGATTTTTACAGAATCGACCGGCAGTAATGCTTTTCTGTAAAAATCTCACCGTCAAAACTTAGGTGAAGTCAGCTGTCAATCCCTAGCATCAGGTGGAATGACAGCTCACTTCACCTAAGTTTTCACGGTGAGATTTTTACAGAATAGCATTACTGTATCGTTATAATAATATAATCAGCCTATAATGTTCCCACTGCTGGGACACAGGCCTCCTCTCTGTGACAGGGAGTGGGCCGTAATCCACCACGCGGGCCCAGTGCGGGTTGGTAGATGTCACATGTCTTCGAATTTTTGGTTCTAGGACATGCCGGTTTCCTCACGATGTTTTCCTTCACCGTTTTAAGAGCAGTGGTGATGATATAATTTACACAAAGAAAAGCGCCGGTCTGGGTTTGAACCTACTACGACTACTCGTAAGTCGCGGCTGTCACCACTTGGCAACCACTGCTCTTTACTGTATCGTTATTAAAGGGGAAATGTGCAAAGCATGCTGATTGAAAGTTGTGATTTGAGCTGGTGAGTGGACATGGTGAATTCAATAACATTCTACGATTTTTTGCCTAATATTGGTACAAATTTTTGTTTGTACATTTTACCTGAAGCTTAAAGCTTCAGGTAAAATTTATAAACAAAAATTTTAGGCACACAAGGTAGGCACTAGGTAAGTATTATGATTTAATCATACAGCTACACATTAATCATGCCAACGTGGCAACGCTGCCAGCCCTTTGGGTACTTTTCCCACTAACAGTGATGTGGACGAATTTTTTGATGCCCAATGAGCTCTTACATTTTTTTCCTTTACACCTAGATATACATATATATATATTTTAGTGTTAGATTGTATATTATATTAATAAAAATGAAATAAATATTACAGCTCTACAATATGATTTTTCGGCACGCCTCGCAAAAGCTACGCCTGAGAAACTTATGTAAGTAAGTACAACTACTGGTACTGTTTCAAAACTACATCTTGTTTACAGAGAAATCTACTGAATTCGTAAATTTGTAAGTTTACAACTAAACACGACCAGTAATTTGTTCGTGTTTTGCATGGAATAAACTACTGTTACAGACTCACAGCAACGCAGTAAAACAAAGGCATAATTTCGTGAATAAAACGCAGCTTTTAATAATGATATTCAGGGAGAATAGTGAATGATTTGATGCTGCAGCGGTTGGTGGACCGCGCGCCCTTGACGCACCGCATCGACGGGCGGGCGGCCCTACGGACACTACGCAATATCATGTGTCAGGACATTTTGCTATGAAGATTTATAGCTTGATAAATAATAAATTATCATTCATCGTATTATACAAATAGTTATGTAAATGTAAGCTACTCATAAAGTTGTGATATCACCCGAAAAACGGGACAGGAAAAAATACAAAGCAATTACTTTGTATTTTTTCCTGTCCCGTTTATAAATATGTACCTACTTACATGGTTCATGGATTGCTAACGCATGTTTACGCACTTCTTTGTTTACATTTGATCAAAACAAATCTATAATATTAGTTACTTTATTTCAGCAAACAATTTCAATTTTCATACCAAAAATAAAACTAAAAGGTTACAATACAAAACAGAAAACGTGGCTGCGGATACAAGGAACTGAAAAATATGAAACAAGAAATCACCGGCTGGCTGTCTTGGTCCTTTTGTTCTTCTATAGTTATAGAAAAACATAAATAATGGAAGCGTTATGATGAACTTGTGTTAAGACATACAATTATATAGTTATATACATTTATTTATTTTTACTAGCCATCGAACGTAATGTCTGCAAGTACTAGAACTATTTTAGATTTTTTTTTGTTATCCAGATACATAGGTTAAACACAAATTTAAATATCATAAGTTCCTAAAATATTACTTACAGCTAGGTTATATTAGTTGTAAAAGTTATTGCCAGTGATCCCCAAACTAAACAGTGGGGGTTTATATATAAACATGATCAAAAACGTTTATGAATAAAAGAAAAATGAAAAGAAAAAATTGGCTTTTGCCGTGCAGTGAGACAACATAGACTAAAAAAAAATAAGGTTAGTCTGTATCTTGGGATTTTGGCTTTGGTAGTACTGACTACTTAGTTCTATGAAAAGTAACCTACGATTTTACGATTAAAAAGGTTTTATTTCAGTCCTTTGGAAACCTAAATAGCTGGTGACAGTATCCATGTTGGGAGGACGAGCGAGGCGGACGCCGCCAGGTCGACACACTCCGACTGAGCGACTCAGCGCCAATGTCGCAAGGTTGTTCAATTCCTAAGGGTCGATTACCTTTGATAACTACATTTAGTACCTACATCGCACCAATGCAAGAATCTGTTTATTTATCGCTCAGACATGATAAGCACCGAAGAAATATCGCAAAATATTTAAGCTTTCTCTCTGAACACATAAATGCTGGTGAGTTTTCAGATAAATCTAGCCTGATTGAACACGTTCTCAGCGAGGAGATTGAACTTTCTATTGACCCATATTTGACCTGAGCTTCTATTTTCTCAGAGGCGAAATTCGTACGATTTAATTTTGTCACGTGAAGGACTCTGCTGGGTACATTGACATTGTAAATGCTGCGATTATTTATTAACCAAAAGGTTGTTACTCTGATTTTAATGTCATTGTTAGATACCTACTGATGTCAAAGTTATGTGTGCCTGAAAGAAATATCTGAAGAATGATTTGTAAGAAATTATCTGCTTCTTGAAAAGTTGATCGCTGCCAGGAGATTGCTTATTGCATAATCAGCCAATAATATTCTCACTGCTAGGACATAGTCCTCCTCTCCTTTAGAGGGAGTGAGCTGTAATCTGCCACGGGTCCAGTGCAGGTTGGTAGATGTCACATGTCTTCGAATGTTTGGAGGACATGCCAGTTTCTTCAAGACGTTTTCCTTCACCGTTTGAGAGCAGTGGCGATGAAATTATTTTCACAAAGTAAAGCGCCTGTCAGGGTTCGAACCCACGACCTACAACTCGTAAGTCGGGGCCGTTACCACTGTGCCTCCAATGCCAGGAGATTGAACTTATCACAGCGTTGACCCATATTCGACCCTAAATACTTAATCCAGAACAAAATATGTTCTTTTGTGTCTCTGCTAGATTTATAAAAATAATACTATATTAAAGAGATCCTTACAAAAAGGCTGTTACCCAGATTTCCATTACGATATAAGTAAAAAAGAAACCCTGTAATTTGATCCATCATTCAAAAAAGAATTTCAGAATTGATTGACGAAATCAGCGAAGTGTAAGCTTTTCCATTATCTGTGACATAGGTTCGTATTCACGCACCGGTATCCACATCGCCTTGACCGCAGTGAGGCTTTTATTTCACCTAATAAAGCTTATTCGTGACGTAGGTACATTCAGCGCCAAAAAGGTTTTTAACGTGAAGCTACGTCTTTCATCTGCGTACAGTCTGAAAGACGTGCTGGAACTCGTGCTATATTAAAACTGAGGCTCTGATGATGAGGTCGCTTCTTACTTATTAATGCAACGTGCTCGCCAGACGTGGAACTACTCTGCTTTAAAACAAAGAAAAGAAAATGTAACGGGTTTATTACGAAGTTGCTTCTTGACTTGAATTAAGTTTTTATTATTAATAAAAGAAGTAAGTTGACTTGGTATTACGGACTTTGTTCATATTATTTACTGTTACTTTGTGCATTGTGTTCATTGGCCACTGTTTTAAGTAAAAAAAACTCCTTTAACGTACCGTGTTGAATGAGTTTTTTTACAATAAAACAAATTGCCTATCAAACCAACAAAAGACCGCTATTAATTGTTTAATAGATTCTGGATAATTAGGAAGAGCTTTTTAACTTCTAGACTCAGTTTACACTTACAGGTTACATTTTTCGACGCCATATTTTAGTTTGTTAATAGTTTTAGTTAAGTTAGGATATTATAGTTTTATTTTAATAGTTTGTAAGGTGATAAACAGATAAAATTTCAAATCCATAACATGATAATATTTACATATTCTATGCTAATATTTAAAATAATAAAATTATGTAAGTACATATGAAAAAATAAGCAAAAAAAAGTAGTTGTAATGTATGTAGTGCTTAATTATTTAAAGCATTTCAGGAAGTCTTATTATAACAGGTGTAAATTAAGTAGTTTGTATCAAACGATTCCTGGAGGTGAGGCCTGGTTGATTCTTTACTAGTTTTAATAATTATGTCGTTATGTGTACCCGACGCGTGATGCACGCGATCTATTATACAACAAAAAGGTTTTTAAACCATAGACGAGGAAAATAAGTGAACTTTTATTTGGTTTTCCTTTGTAATAGTTATAACTTTTCACAGTTTAACCAAATCATAATTTATTTTAACATATCAGTCCATAACTTATTAACGTCCATAAGTACGTAACAGATTAGGTAGAACTATTCTTCAATAAAAAAAAATAAACTAAAAAATAACCACACCGACTTGTTGAAGCCACAAATATTTTATAGGGTTCCGTACCCAAGGAGTGCCAACGGAACCCTTATACTAAGGGTCAGTTCACACCGAGACGCGAAGCGACGCGCAGTTTTCAAGATAGAAATACAATTACAGACCTTATCTACTACACAAAAAGGTACACGATTCAATGAGCTACGCCGCGCGGCGGCGGCGCCGCGCTGCGTAGCTCGACGTAGTAGGTGGACACTGAATTGTGTACCTTTTACTGTAGTAGGAAGACAGTTGAAATTTTCACAGAATGTGTATTTCCTTTGCCGCTATAACAACAAATAATATAGTTAATAAAATAAAGTTAGAAATTAAAGGAGGTCCCCCATAAGAAACATGTCTATTCACCGTTTTTTGCAGCGGGGTATATCTCATGAACAGTAATAGCTGACAGTTGACACTTCCACAGAGTGTGTATTTCTATTGCCGCTATAGCGACAAATAATAAAAATACCATACAAGAAACGTGTTTTTATTCGGCGTTTTTTTGCTTTATGGTACGGAACCCTTCGTGTCCAACTCGCACTTGGCCGGTTTTGTCATACAAAAGTTCCCTTACCCAGCATTAGTCAAATACTAGACTAGTTTTTCAATTAGTTCCGAAGTTGCATTAGGGGAATGTGCAAATTACGTAGAAGCACATTTTCACATTAAACAAGATTAATAGTTCCGAGTATCCCGGGAGAAATAATAAGAAAAACGTTTACGTGGCGAGCGAGGCGCCGAGAGCGCTATCCTTAGCCACCTCTCATAACAATTAATTTATTTACTGGAAAATACGATTTACCGGCTCCTCACCTGATAATTTATTAATGAGACCTCCACTAATTAATCATGTAAGAAGCGGCTGGCTGAGAAACCATCTATACTTATCTTTATTATATTACTAGCTGACCCGGCAAACGTTGTTTTGCCATATAAATTATTTCTAGCTGCCCGGCGCTACTTCTTTCGCTTGGTGTCCTACCCCTTACCCTACCCTACCCTACCCCTACCCTACTCTTACGCTACTCCCACACTACTCCTACCCTACTCCTACGCTACACCTACACTACTCCTACCCTACTCCTACCCTACTCCTACACTACTCCTACCCTACTTCATCCTACTCCTAACCTACTCCTACCCTACTCCATTAAGAAAAAAAAAAAAAACCGGATAAAAAGTATCCTATGTCCGTCTCCTGGTTCTAAGCCCAATTCTTGACATCATGCTATGCCCTCAGGAGCAGAGCTAAATTATATTTATATCATGAGCAGAGTCGGGAATTAAGTACCTAGCAGCGGTTTGTTTTTTTGTTTGTTTGATCGCGATAATCTCTAGAACCACCAATTCTTTTAGAATTTGATAGCCCAATTCTTGGGGAAGGTTATAGGCCATTGAACATCACGCCATGGCCCTTAAGAGCCGAGCAAAAAGGAGAAAGTCAGAAATAATGCTAACCGAAAACGATCCGAAGTATAGCGCGGGCAGGCTATGCGATGCGACGGGATGGGGATGGGTCGTGCGTGGGCTGAAATAAAATAATTATACTTCTATTCAACTATGATTTTCACACACCTACATCCGAACTACCTATGCAAACACACCAAACTAATGAGCATTCATTAACTTTAGACATTCAATTCCTGCATCCTTATTAGAAAAATTCTTAACAAAACCATACATACACAATTATCTTTTAACATAAAAACATCCAAATACAGCCAACAAAACCCCAATCAAATACTGTAAACTATGTACTGTAAATACTAGGGATGGGCCGAAATTCGGTTCAACCGAAATTCGGCAGCTTGAACCGAACTTCGGCATTCGGTCGAAATTCGGTTCAGATGCCGAACATTCGGCACAAGAAAAATAATACCTACTTGCACTATTTTGACTGAAATTCAATAGAATTAGAATAGCATTACTGTAAAATAAAATTATGTCTTTTACTCAGTTATTGTCCTTCATTTTAGATATGAAGATTGTAAATTAATGTAAACCTTAAATTACAGTTTTTCTATAAATAAACTTACACGACACGCCGATAACGTAATTTTGCTAATGACCGGCCGGCTCGGGTGCGTCTAGCAATAATATTGAAGTAAATGCGTAAACAGGTCACGACGTGTCGCTCTCGAGAAAGCGCTTGAAATTGAACCGAAGTTCGGTCGAACTTCGGTCGAACTTTTCATTTTAACCGAATGTTCGGCCGAAGTTCGGGTTCGGTTCAAACCACATTCGGCCCATCTCTAGTAAATACTGTAAAATATGGCAGGAAAAACATAAAATACGAAAGTGTAGAAATTTATATAATCTACCGACAGATATTAGGAGCACATCTCCTTATAGCATATTGAAATCTAGACTGAAGCAGTACGTCACTAACAACAGAAAACTATCAAGCTAGTCGGACACACAAAATGCGACATCACGCCTACATAAAAAAAACGAATCTATTAGCTACTTGACTACCGTATCTATTCGCTAAGTAAGTATGTTCTTTTAGAATAAATAAAGAATCTTTAAACCCAATAAGCTGGCGTTTCTGGGACCAAAAAAAAAAATCAAAATCAAAATATTTTATTTCACATAAGCCTACATGGGCACTTATGAAACGTCAGAAGCTAGGTGCACGGTTCCAATTGGTCGTTTCCTATGGAGAAGAACCGGCAAGCTCCACGGTTACTCTTTTTAAAAATAATTGGCTTTTACAATATTTTCAAATTACAGTAGGTATGGGAGGATAGCGTAGGCCTGTCAACAAGTATCAGGTCCCACTTAGGTACACAAGGAAACACCTTCTCATTTTCGAATACTTACTGTATCTACTTTATAAATATGAAGTGTTTTCCTTACGGAAAATCTCTTCTCAAATAAGGAAATGTTGTATTTGAATTGTGCATTTAAATCACAATATCATAATAAGCTAAAATATTTTCCTGATTTCTATTTCAGAAATCTATTCACAAATCATGTACAAGTATCTCACGGCAACATTTATTGGTAAGTACTCTACCTATTACATATTCAAAAACCTTGTTTCCAATTGACGTTATTTCCTCTCAAACGAATATTAACTTTATTCGAGTGTAGATTAAGTTCATTTCAGAATGACTATTATTATTGAAAAAGTCATAAAACTGTTTGAAGTTTTAGCGCAAACTGAACTTTATATATATGTTTTAAAGTTGTTTTTCCAAAAAACTCATATGTGTTAACATGTTTGGTAACTAAATGGCGAACGCAGGATACATACGAGTCCGTCGACGACTTATTTATTTCCTGTTTCAAGTAGGTACGCCTTCAGTGCTAGCGTCGATGAGAATTCATAATATTTCATGCGACGGAAATTGGAAAATGTTCAACTTTGTAATAATATGAACGCTTTGAGCTTTCCTATCTACTTACCTAAGTTTATTCTATGCAGTAATCGCTGTCGATAAGTTCTATTATTGAACGAATATTTCACTAGTTTCATCTGCATTTCCTGGGGAACCTTATAAGGTTATTACGTGTAGATATTTATATCAATACCTTTATTAATATGTACACAGCGTGTATCAGAAATGTGTGGTAAAGGGTACTATCAAACTGTACAACTTTTTCCATGGGATTAATTTGCAATCGCGAAAACATAGAGCAGCTGTCCCATATATTCAAGACGTAAATAGGAAAACTGATAAATTTTTCGCGATTACGATGTTGCTCCCATGGAGAAAGTTGTTCGGTTTGATAATTACAGATTATTTAAGAAACTGAACTACTTTCTCCACACACTTCAGACCCTATAAATATTACCAAGCACACGTTTTTGAACCACTCTGCAGATACCTATTTGAAAGGATTTTATAAATAGTAGTTATCCATTAGTACAAGACAACAAAAAACAAAACTGAAATCTTATTTTGAAACGCATTTATTCGATTCCTGTGTTTGCAAAAAAAATGCTAAGCCGATCTCATTTTCAGAAAGGAAATGCCGACTGGCAGATGCGATGTGTTCTATCATTCAATCTTCCGACTTATTATTTTTAGGTAAGTATTGCTTCGCTTCCTTGTTTGCATTTTTCAGTGAGGAAAGTGAAGACACTTTGTTAACTAAGTAATAAAGGTTTGTTTTGACGGGAGAGAATGTTTTTGCTTAATAAGCTGGTGTTTTAGAACAGTGGTGGCCCTGACTTACGAGTTGTACTTCGTGGGTTCGAACCCAGGTAGACACTTTACTTTGTGTATTTAATTTCATCACCACTGCACTGCTCTCAAAACGCTGAAGGAAAACTTCGTGAGGAAACCAGCATGTCCACTAAAAATTCGAAGACATGTGACATATACCAACCCGCACTGGGCTCGCGTGTTGGATTGCGGCCCACTCCCTCTCTGCTTATGCTAAACTAATGTTTTATACCAACTTTCACACCTTTGATTTACGCAGGCGTCCTCGTTAAGAAGATTTTCTTAAGAAGCGGTCAAAAAGAAAACAAACCTTGCTAATGACGGCCAGAATATTTTGTAATTACTTAACCCGTTAATTATAAAAAGTATACTTTGTAGACAAGATTCTCTCAAAGGCGATATTAAAAAACCGCTTTCAGGTGGCGTCTATTGTCAGCTGCCTGCACTAACTTCACAGAGAATCTCATTGCTCTTATCTCAAGCAAAGGCGAAGTGAAATAAGCAAGAAAGGAGGGTAGACACAAAGTAAGGAGGTGTGTAATTGGCGAGAGAGTAGTGGATGCTGGGGAGTTCATGCGGAAGTAAACTTGCAGCTGGCCGTGAGCCGTAATTAGATAAGTTCAGACAGGACTGCAATTAATTAACCTATTGAATAAGACCAGATAAGGAAGCTTACCTTACTTATGTAATTACCAACTCGTCTAAGAACACGCTTCCAAATTAAACTGATTCTTCCATTCTTTGTTGTTGCATTATGTGTGTACTTATGGCCGATTCCTATAATTTACGGACCGTTATTGATTAAAATGAAGACTCTTGTATCTTTACCAATATTGAAGCAAATACCTCATAGCTTTGCGTAGTAGACCCTCCCATATGGTAGTAGCTGTCACTGGTGCTAAAGCTTACGAATCTAAATATATGCCCAGTTTGGCAATAAAAAATGCTACCATTGCAAAATGATTCGTTTTTGGTGAATATTTAAAGTCTATATTCCATTGAAATATAGTGTAAATGTGTGAAACACTAATCAGTGCATGTAATATGATTAAATATTATACTGGCCTGTAGCAATTTATCATGATCTGCATGGCATTCACATCAGCACGTAGTAACTGTTATTAGAGGCTGACTAAACACCTGCTGGCCACCTGGCTGGCTGGCTGGCTGCTGGCTGGCTGGCTGGCTAGTTGGCTGGCTGGCTGGCTGGCTGACTAGACTGTGTTTAAAGGCTTCATTTGTAACAATGGATTTTACCACGATATTAATTATTTATAACACCCTGTATCAGCGTCGGTTACCACACTTTTGTCATTATAATTTATAGATAGCTGAAAAAATTGAAATTGCAAACTGTACCCTTTTTTTTGAAGTGAAAACTTCTTTAGGCGCGTTGGGCATTTTTTGAGATGGGAAAAAACCCATTGAACTCGCGCCACTGTTACCGTAAGCGACACCGCGCGTGTTTTGTTTAGAAGACGATTAAAAAAATACCCGCTTCGGATATGTTCGGCTGTCCTCGGGATGTACTCGGTTTTAATGTATATCCAATATGTCAGTGAGTGATGGCAAATTATTATGTTTGTGTTTTGTTTTCACTTCTATCGGTACTCCCGGAGTGCTACTTTTTTTTTCGTGGAGAATCCTCATGGATACCCTCCGTCTGGAAAGAACGGAGGAGGGTTTTATCGGACTCCTACCGAATAAATCCCAACTATTCCTTCTAGTACTTACCATGAGTCGGGGGCCCGGGAGATACTTGTAAGCCTAGCGGGGCATCCTGTACCTTAATTGCATAACACACTTTCAATCATGATCTAAGGATTTTTAAGGATATTTATAAATCATTGCTTCTTCGGTTTGAAAAAATCGTCTGTTTGACAATGCAAATAACGCAATGAACGTGCATGACTAAACTGTCAAAATGAAAGCTATTGCGATCAAAGGTCATTTTATGTGCGTTAGGCTGTATGTTTAAACTACCAATATATATGTGAACTTTCATATGATTACATAGATACTCAATCGATAACTTCCAAATGGCGAACGACCGTCAGTGAGAGCATCAATAAACGAACGACCGTCAGTGAGAGCATCAATAAACGAACGACCGTCAGTGAGAGCATCAATAAACGACCTAAAAAAATGAAAAAACCTATAATATTACAAAGTCTATTAATCATTTTGACAAATACGAGCACTGCGGTTTGTTATCGCCTTTTTTATGCAACGAAGTTACCTGTGGATATGACAGCGCCTGGCGGGATGCTGCGCTGCGGCCTGCGGTCTGCTGGCGGCGCTCTCCGTCCATTGCCCGCTACACCGCACATTTCCGACCTATCCACACAATTTGCCTGCGCCTAGATTGAATAGCTTCCGACCTCCGGCAGCCCGTCTGAAGCCTTTTCAGTGCACACAGAATAAACTCAGATTCGCGCCATAATAAAACGTTATCTAAACTTTTATGCGAAAGTTTAGCATGCTCTGTGATTGTGATGTGCGGTTTTTTATTAAGTGTGTAATTGTTCACTGTTGTAAGTTATTGTCATAGAATGAATACCGGTTTTTTATATGTAACAGTTTAGGTATTTAATAAAATATTAGATAAAATTAAAGATAGAGCAGTGGTGGCCAAGTGGTGACGGCCGCGACTTACGAGTTGTAGGTCGTAGGTTCGAACCCAGACCGGCGCTTTACTTTGTGTAAATTATATCATCAATTCATCACCACTGTTCTCAAAACGGTGAAGGAAAACATCGTGAGGAAACCGGCATGTCCTAGAACCAAACAATCGAAGACATGTGACATCTATCAAACCGCACTGGGCCCGCGTGTGGATTACGGCCCACTCCCATTCACAGAGAGGAGGCCTGTGTCCCAGCAGTGGGAACATTATAAGCTGATTATGTATGTATGTTATGTAAGATAAAATTAACAAAATATATAGGACCTGCCTGAGTGATTCTTTGAAACACAGTTTCTTCTGAATAATATCCAATTTAAACATGCATTTCAGACTTTATAGTAAACGTAAAACTGTTTATCTAGGCATTATGCACAAAAACATAAAGGCTCTTTGCTGAGATTCCTCCTGTCCTGAGAGACCTCTAGGCATACCTAATATAAGTAAGTGTGTGGCGCATTTTCTTGCACTAGTGCGGGAATGCAAAGTAAAAAGCACACGTGTTAAATACAATACATACATTGTTAACCAAAAAGCAGTGCAGTATGAGACCACATCGAATTTGTTGAAAAAAATTGTGCCAGTTCAATAAGTCAAAAACACTCTGTTTCAAAGAACCCATTACTTTTCCCAGACAGCCAAAAGTTCTGCAAATGAGGTAAATAAACCAAGCTCAAAAATTGCTGGTTAAGGAAACGCAGACAGATTTCATACCTTCACGTAAAGGTGGGGAGAAAATCCATCTCGGTAAAGTGGATAATCCTTCAGGCCGCGTCATAGTGGTGCGTTGCATTCTTGAAAATTGTGATAAAGGAAACCTTTTACGATCAAAGAATAGTTCCCACATAATAAGATCGATAAAGCAGCCATGGCGGAAACGGCGATATATCACTGTTCAACAAAAGTCTCCGAGGGTTTCCATTTTCCATATCGCTGGAAGGGATAACCTTTTTAGTTATTGGACACTGACATTAAAATGTAACATGTCTCGGAATGCAGGGATTTATGTATCTTGCTTTGGTCCCAAAGAACTAACCCAACTACACATGATCAACTTAAAATTAAAGTTAAGTATATTTAATTAGGAATAGTGGGAAATCCATCAATAACGGATTCCAAGTCCAAGGGACCGCAGACCTTGGTATTTGATATTAATTTCAACTTGGCGTGGGGGTTACTTATCCCTTTCCTGAGAAAGAGGGTCCTGAGTTCCTGACAGACGGACAAATAGACCACAAAGTGATCCCACAAGTGTTCCGCTTTTTCCTTTTAAGGTACGGAACCCCAAAAATTAAGGTATTTTTTTACCCTATTACAGTAAAGGCAAAAGGAAGGGTTATAAAAAACCGGTCAAGTGCGAGTCGGACTCGCGCACCGTGGGTTCCGTAATTTGTAGGTATGTAAATAGTTTTTCACAAATTTACGGTTTTCGGATTTTTTCCTTTACTTACGCTACATGATCTTGCTTCTTGCCAAATTTGATGGTCAACGGGAAGTACCCAAAAAAATTTGAGAGTGTCGACATATACGTTTTTTACGGCATAAACGGCCGTATCTTTTTTTTACGTTTACTTAGAAGTTTAGTTTTTTCACAGCTTCAAGGGACTGTAGACTTGAGTATATGGTTTTAATTTCAACTCGATACCTCCACGCGTTCCCGAGATAAAGGGCCTTGACAGACGGACGGACGGACGGACGGCCGGACAACAAAGTGATCCTATAAGGGTTCCGTTCTTTCCTATTGAGGTACGGACCGCTAAAAAAAAATCAAAATCAAAAGTCATTTATTCAAACCAGGCTGAGAATCAGCACTTTTCAAATGACAAAAGACAGTCCCTCGAAACACCCGCCCTTCACCACTTCCTTTATGTGCTTTCGCGCTTTCGCTGGGGAGAAGAAGTGGCGCAACCCACTCCCCAACAGCACAGCTGTCTGTGCAGTCACAAAAGGCTTGATAATATTTGTATGTAGTCTACATACAAATGTACAAAGTTTTTATAAAAAAAAAAACAAAAAAAAAATTACTGTAGACAGATTTTCGAACTTAAGAAGCAAATTATCAATATCCCTCAAAATGATTCAGATTGAGATTGATATTGTGTTACGCAATAAGGGTGCCACTGTCTCATACCCTGTTTAGTATCTGTATGGCACTAGCCGAAAATATTTAAGCTGAAACGGAAATCTCACTGAAACAAAAGAAGTTTATCAGTCGGAGTTGTGCAATTTTTCCCCACAGTCGCAGGCATAATGCGGCTCAGTCGAGGGTTTAGATCGATTGAAATAAGAGCCCGCAACCTTAATCATATGAAATTCAGCGAGTCTAAAGACCTTTCGATGTCTTCGCTGTAAACCCGGCCATTGGCAAGTTAAGTCTCGACATTTTTATGACTTCATAGGTGTACTATAGGTGGAAACAAATAGGATTTCGCTTGTTTTCCTTTTGTGAATAGTTGGGAAATCTGTCTGCGTTTGTTTTGGTAAGTTTTTAAAGCGTTAGGTATTATTAATCCTACAACAGTATTTATTTGTAAAGTCGTTGAAATTCAAATGAATAAAAAACAAAAGAAAGCTCAACCAACCCGCACTGGGCCCGCGTGGTAAATTATGGCCCACTCCCTCTCACAGAGAGGAGGCCTGTGTCCCAGCAGTGGGAACTTTATAAGCTGATTGTGTGAATAAAAACCTCTAATCTAGTCACGAGGCTCTTTGTGTGATTGTTACAACATGCTGAGACAGCATTATTTACTCCATCATCCTGAAAGTGTCTTAAATTAAAAAAGAACTTAGGTACCACAGAAAGTTACTTCAGATTCAGACTGTGGAATTTCATAGTATCATCCAATATAATATATGATGTGTACAAACATTGCGATTTTAGTCGAATAGTGCTCTAACAAAACCATTGAGTAGTCGGTAAACATAACCGCCTCCATAGTAGAGATCCTGTGATCCCACGTGTGATCCTGTGTGAGGTGCATCGTGCATGTACCGATAGTAACAAAGACGAGCAACATTCTTCCTAGAGTTTTAGACAAAAGCCAAGCAATATCATTAAATATTATGTTACTTTTTATATCTACCTACGAAATCTTGTCAGGGTTCCGACCATAAAAGGAAAAAAACGGAACTTTATTGTCCGTTTGTCGCAGAGGTTTTTCTCGAGATCTATTTGAATTTTGCCATAATGTTAGGTCTCTAAATCTTTATTTTTATACTAGGTATTTACTTATTTAGGTGTCATTTGAAAGAACTTTCTTTAAGGACCTATAAGAAGAAAATATATGAACGTTTGGTCTTTAATCTTGACGATACACATAGCGGACGCAAGAAAATTACTTTTCACACCACCTGCTTGTTGGTAATTGTTAAATTATATGTCAAGCAACCTTAACCTAAAGTGAGTCATTAGTGGCCGGAGGCTCAGCCGGTCAATAATGTTGTACTGGATTTCATTATGACCCGCTGGTCAATAATGTGATTTGAATTTGGAATCTCACATGCTCAGCTAAATTGGCAGTATAGTACTAACAAACACCCTTTGGTGCCAGAAAGAGGAAAGCTATTCTCGATACCCTTACTACGCGTGGATGATATTCTCGAGTTCCTACAAAATCATAACGACTGCTTCTTCATATCGTTGCCATTTTTTCGAAGACATAATATTGTACGAATAATTAGATAACTACGAACCATGTTTTAAAAGGAATGGAATAACATTAAAACTGGCATTAATAATAACAAATACCGTACCGCGCCGTAATACCGTAATAGTAATTGGCTGTAACATTAGTTAATTTATTTTATGTAAACTGTGGAAAGATTGCTGTGGATTTTGTGAATAACTAATAAAACCTATCTATACTACAGTCGATTTATCACATTTTATCAAAAATATTCTATTTTCACGAGAGTCTCCAATGACGTTCTAAATTCAAAATGCATACAGCCAATCATCCAAAACCATTCTACCAGCCCTGTATAAAGCTTAGTTAACACAAACGCCACTTCCATGAGAGTGATATCAATGGACACACACGACAAAACCGTAGAAGAGACTTTTTTTTTTGAAAATCGAATTGCTTGGCTACTTATTGGTAGACGCAATAAAGGCGCGAACTTTTGGCATTTAAACTTTAAATTTATCAACAAATATGTTATTCTTCTGTTTGTTTATTTAATAAATACTTTGTTTTTCGTACTATGGCTATTATTTTCTCACAGAAGGTGTAAAAAGTAGAGTATCCTCCTCTGGGCTAAAGGTGTCTTTGCCTTGGGCTAGCTTGAATCCCTCGCTGCATTCAGGATTCTTGTATTAACTCCCTCGCTTCGCTCGTGATCCGCCCGAATCCTTCATTGCGCTCGAGATTCAATATGACGCCCGTGACATAAGACATAACTTTAGCCCCTCGGTGCATTATCTACTATTTCCTCTCTCTCTTCGATTAGGGTTAGGTATTAGATATTAAGCCATACTTTACAGAATAATTATAGCCCTTTGCGACACTAAGAGATTCTGAAAAAAATATAAAAAAACCGGCAAGTGCGAGTCGTACTCGCACACGAAGGGTTCCGTACCACAAGGTATAAAACGCCGAAAAAAGCGTTTCTTTTAGACCCCTTTAATTTTTTGTATTTGTTGTTATAGCGGCAACAGACATACATCGTCTCTGAAAATTTCAACTGTCTAGCTATCACGGTTCATGAGATACTGCCTGGTGACAGACAGACAGACGGACAGTGGAGTCTTAGTAATAGGGTCCTGTTTTTACCCTTTGGGTACGGAACCCTAAAAAGGACCGAAATCCTAGGGCTGATTTTTCAATAGTTAGATAACTTTTCTCTGAAGAATAATTACGACAGTTTGACATAATTTCGATTTAAAAGCTGTCAAACGACAATATCTACCCCCTTGCTAATAAACGTTGTATAGCGTCTGTATAGTTACACAACGCTTTGCCTTCTTCTTTCGGTAGTCAAATTACTGACGACTGAACGAGAGAAATCGGTGTGTAATTATTTATCTGATATAATACGCTTATTTGTAAGGGGGTTACACTTCAGTAAAGAGATATCGGACTATTGAAAAATCAGCCCATAATCAAATAAAAAAAGGTTTCTTATACTGAGTGCAGAATAGTTTTTTTCGTGACACTATGTCATTTAGGGCTGATCTTTCCGTCGCCAGATAACTTCCATTCGAGGAATAAAATTGACGTTCGCCAGTTTTTGTATGAAATAACTGTCAAAATTTCATAATTATTCCTCGAATAAAGTTATCAGATGATTGAAAAATCAGCCCATAATCAAATAAAAAAATGTTTCTTATACTGAGTGCAGAATAGTTTTTTTCGTGACACTGTCATTTAGGGCTGATCTGCTTAGATGTATTTTCTTTTTAATTATAGCTTAGGAGCTCTATGTGTAGGTATAACACAGGTTCACTCTTTAGGTAGGTATGCGCAATAAAATAACTACTGCCAGCGCCCGTTCCACAGGCTGCTCAATGTAAGTATCTAGTTGGGTTCGGAACCCCAATTGTTTGAGCCCGACACGGTCATGGCCGTTTTTATATTTCACCAACAAGCATTTTGTCATAAACTAAGTCTAGAAATACTAAAAAACATTATCCGGTTGTGGATCTTTTGCATAAACCGCGGATTATGGCTGCAAGCTCGTTCAAAAGGCGACCACTAACATACCTAAATAAGTACCTAGTTAGGTATCACGGATTTGAAATATCGTTCGTTTCAATGTGTCTAACCGCATAGGTATCGAGGTGGTACAGAGCAAGTATTTATTTTCCTAGGTAAAGTTTAAAGCGGAGCGTGCCTGGCGCAGCTCGGCGCGGCTGCCGGCTGCCGAGACGACGTCGTGGAGGCGGAGCACGCCGAGCACGTCTCCAATCCTCTTTAGTGCTACTAAAGTACATACTTGGCCCACAATGAAATGCAACAGTGCAGAGCATCAACATTACGTAAACGTATGTGATAGAAGCAGAGTATTGCACCAAAAAGACGTCTGTTGACGAATAGGTACCTACCTACATGTAAGAACGGGAACACTATTGGGAATCGGTGGGTTTCGCTACCCATCTAAAAGTCTTGTCAAAACATTTTATTGAAACTACGCTTTTCCGATATAGCTCGGTGCTCTGTATGAACTTGAAATGTTGCTATGTACTTGAAATGTTGTCAGTACTTCTGATACGTTTTGTCCATGTAACTGAATAAAAGTTCGGCCTTGTTGATCTATCATGCACATTTAGAGAAATCTGTATTTTGTTCTCAGGGTTATAAGACGTAAATCATCTTAGAATGGGAGTTCTCTATCAAAGATTACCGTAATTCATCTATCATAGATAGCCATTATCTGTCCTATACTTAGTTATTAAAACAAAGTCGCTTTACATATGTCTGAGTGGTGCCTTTGTGTCGCGCGCGATTATATCGCGTGTCGCGCCTGTTGTAGGAGCCTTTAGTTTAGTTAAACTGCTTAATGGATTTTGATGCGGGATTCACCACCTTTTAGAGACTTTATATTTCGAAAGGTTTATGTTACAACTCTGCAGCAATAAAAAAGTTAATTTCTATAGAGAAACAATACATTAATAACAAAATGACACAGCCATCCAGGCCGCAATATCATGATATACTTACTTATTTTCAAGTGCTATTGTTATACGGATCCGATTCCCGTGCACAATGCCACATTGGTTGCAGACAAGGGAATTGAAGAGACGATATTGGAAATGCAATCGATACAACAATGATATATTTCACATAAAATCCTATTCCCTGTAGGTATGCGAGTCTGTGAGTCCCGCAGAGAGGAATGGAGTGTTCGCTTGAGACGGTCGGACGCACAAATCAACGTAATATGGTGCAAAGCTATCCAAATGAGAAGCTCAGAAGCCCGTCTAGGGGGTCTGCGGGCCTTACATCGCAGCTTAATTAATAAAATCAAACGGATCGGACCGATATGTTCGACATCGTCGTCGACAGTTCGACTATGTTCGGAGGTACCGCAAAGCTCTTCACTCGAATGCCAATTAAATTGTCGGCACTTTGCACGAGTTTTATTTTTTTCATTAAACTAGTTTGCACAGTAATAATTAATTACTATGCTGCCATGCTGATCAATAAGGGCTTCAGTTGCTCACGCTTTCTAAGTTTCTTGGAATGTATTTCGAAGTTTTTATGAACTTGGTTAAAAAAGGTTTTGACCCTTGAACTCGAGTTCAAAGCACCTGTTTTTTTACCTTCTTTTGTATAGAATGTGAACTTGAATAAGATTTGTAAGTACCTGTAAATATAATAATAAGATTTATACAAATAAGTAGGTATGTAGTAGGTCAAAGTGAAAGTCAAATCATTTAGGTATTTCAAATAGGCACATAAAATGCACTCTTGAACGTCAAAATTTACAAAAAAATAGTATTGATTCTAGTTGCCTCTTTCAAAAGGTAGTAAAAAAAAAAAAAACAAAAAAAAAACAAAAATCAAACTGGTTGAACCAGATTGATTTTCCCTAGACTCTAGGACCAGCATGTTTCCAAGTTTTCTTATCTAGGATAATAATCCTCTAATTTGTAATTATGCTTGTTTACAAAGTGTACTTTTATTATGAGTTATAAATTTCCTTCAAATTCAAATCTTAATTGAAATATATAATATAACGAGGTACCTTAATATATCTATATATGTATGTATTTAGAAATATATAAGTATGTTTATCAGTTGTCTAGTACTCATAACACAAGCTCTGCTTAGCTTGAGACTAGACGGCGTTGTGTGATAGTTGTGGAATATTATTATTATTTTTTTAGAGTGTTTCCTCTTCTCAGCTCTTTGGCTGGTTTTTGCAACATTTACGGACCGAAGTCAAGTAAATGCAGCTTGTGGTGTGTTATGTTAAAGATGTGTTGTGATGAGGACCTATTTCGTTTTCATCTATTTGCATGAACTTTCTGACAATGCGACATGTATTTAAAATTGCAGCTTTTTGTAGGGTGATATACAGGGTTTCATTTAGGTTTAGTAATTTAAGGCTATGGAGAAGGTAATTTGGGATGACGCCTGTTGTGGAGAGGACTATAGGGACTACATTTAAACTTTTTGTTGGCGCCATATTCTAGTTACTTCATCTTTGAGTTCTGCGTATTTACTAATTTTTTCAGAAATTGTCTTCTGAATGTTGTGTGTGTTGGGGACGGCAATATCTATTAGGTAAGTTACTTTATTTATTTTATCCTGTAGGGTTATATCCGGTCTATTGTAGTGAATTGTCCTGTCGGTGAGAATGGCACGGTCGTAGTAAAGTTTATGTGTGTCGTTTTCTAAGATTGTTTGTGGTGTGTAATTGTAGTAGGGAGTGTTTGTGTTTTGTATGAGTGTGTATTTGAGTGCCAGTTTTTGGTGAATTACATTCGCCACCTGATTGTGCCTGTGTGTGTAGTCTGTCTGCGTGAGAGTTGTGCATGCTCCTATTATGTGTTGAATTGTTTCTGGTTGGCTGTGACACTTACGACATTTATCATTTGTTACTGAAGGATCTTTGATAATAAATTTTCTATAGTTTTTAGTGTTAATAATCTGGTCCTGTATCGCAATTATAAATCCTTCAGTTTCTGGGAATAAATTACCTATTTTAAGGAACTTATTTGAGGCTACTTTGTTTATATGGGATTGTTCTAGGTCATGAGGATGTCGGCCATGCAGTACCTTTTTCTTCCAGTTCTCAATTTTTTGTATCTGCGGGTCCTCGTTAGTGATTATTATTATTATTATTATTATTACCTACCTACCTTGTACTACATTTAACACAGTACCCCATAAAAGATGTATGTACTTTAGATAATCTGTTTGATCTATTTTATCTTTATTTCTGGTATTAAAATTATCTCTATCACTTGAGGGGCCTGTGGCTAAATAATAACAGCCGCACAGGCCGCTTGCCGCGGTTGGTCTGTGGATGGGTGACCATCTTTACATACCCCTCCGTGACTCGCAGAGCACGCGCGTTGGTCCCGGCTGTCATTTGTGGACCTTTGACAGTCGTTACGGGTCAGAAGTCTGACAACCAGTCTTACCAAGGGGTACCAATCACCAATAACGTAACTGGGTTTTGGAGGTCAGATAGGCAGTCGCTCCATGTAAAATACTGACAATCAGCTGCAACCGGTTAGACAGATGATAATGACAATTATGTCTATTACTTATTTTATTAAACATAGGTAATGTAGGTTTTTTCTTACATACATAATATTTTCATAAATGCATTGGCAACGTATTTTTAATAGTTCCCTAACAGATCTACATTGTAAATGGCTCTGACAGCTCTCTTTAGCAAAATAAAAATGGATTCAATGTTAGCAACCCGACCCCACAGTAAAATGCCATATGACATTGACTGTGAAAGTAGCTAAAATAGACCTAACGCGCGGTTTCTGTCTTTCTAACCATACAATTTATGATTGACTGCTGCGCTGCGTGTCGCGGGTTCGATTCCCGAATGGAGCAAATATTTGTATGATCTACAAGTAGTTGATCCGGGTCTGGCTGTTTGTGTGTGTGAGTTTAAATGTTTATAAACGCACCCACAACACAACACAGGAGAAATTTATAGTGTGGGGCAATATGTACTTTAAAAAAAACCGCCCTGCAAGAATATTATGATAATTATGTTATAATTATATTTGTTATAAATCTAACGTGGACCTAGGAAAATCGTCTGATTATCTGATAAATTGTAGGTTTTCTCCATTTAATATGATGTAACATTCGCAACAACTGCTTAATTACATAAGGTAATTTAATGCATTGGTTTTTTTTATATTTAGTACCAAATTATTTACTGTTAATAAAGCTTGGACTTGAAGAATAGTTATTCACGTCGTTGACAACGTGAATCGAATCGTGAACGAATTATATGGACCCGAAGGTAAGTGGGGTGTATCAGTCATTATCGTAATAGGTAACCTTTTTATTTGTATGAGGGAATTAGTAAAGATGCGTAGGTAAGCACGCCTACACATAACCAGTATAAGCTGACTTCTGATTGTACGAAAAATCTATACAATGCGAGGTCAGCTAAAACTGGACATACAGCTTGATGTGGAGCCGTGTGTATTTAGTTTTGGAAATATCTAAACACGATACTTATAACAAAAAGATTTGATGTTTTTTTGCAGGTAACGACCCCTGTTAGTATTGTTAGGTAGGTACTTGAAGTATAAGTTGAGAAAAAAACTGATTTAATTATGTTATATCATGTGTAGATGTCGCAGCCAACTGGTTAAATTAGCCGTTTACTTAACCGCCTGGCCTTTGGAAGTAGTGCTCGCCTCGCTTTGCTCTCTCGGCTCGCACGCGGATGATCACAGTTCTAACCCAACCTAACCCATTTGGTCAGGCTGCCCTGGCTTAGGTAGTTACTGCGACCAATTCGGCTCGCGCGTGATTGGTTACAGTTCCAATCTAAACTATAATTGAATATCGTTCAGGCCGTTAGTTGAACGGCCACCTTTTAGTTAAAAGGCTATAGGCGGTTAACTAAACGGCAAATTAAACCAGTTGGCTGCGACATATAGATATCGATATCCATTACGTCTATGAAGTTTATACAAAAGACCAGTTTTTTTTAAGTAAGTAGGTAAGTGATATTTCAAGTGACTAAAATAACTGCGATCGATGACCCTACAAAAAAAATATCTATCTATAAAATATACCTACCTAATTTATTTGTTGTTTTATCATGTTTAGGGATAGGTAGATCTATGTATATGATCAAAATGCTTCAAATAATATTTATGATTTTTGTTCAAAACCCTAATTGAACCAAATTATATCATTGCTGATGAAAGTTACGAGAGACAAGAAAAGGTACAGTCAACAGCAAAAGTAGATGATCAAAGTCAGAAATTCAATACTAATGAACGGAGTTCGCGTCAGAACTGTGTGGCGATTCTGATTTTGATCATCTACTTTTGCTGTTGACTGTACCTAAATAAAACTTAACTACTTAGCCATAATTAACCATGAGCAAAGAAAAAAAAATTGCTGTTTTTGAAGAACAAAATAAAGTATTCTAAAGTTTTTTATGTAGTTATTTTGGGCATGCGCCATTTATGAATGGAGGGAGGCCGAGACGTCTGATCGGTTGCCTGGCAACCACAGAGTACTTTTTGATAGACTGCTGAGGCATGCACTATGAGTATTCGTATTATTCGAGTATTCGTCTTATTTTAGGTACCTACTAGTCGAATAGTAAGGCCAGCGGTGCTATTCTGTAAAAATCTCACCGTGAAAACTTAGGTGAAGTGAGCGTGGAGTGAGCTGTCAATAGTGTCAATTCCTAGCAATAACAAACTCACTTCACCTAAGTTTTCACGGTGAGATTTTTACAGAATCGACCGGCAGGACTATTTTTATTATTAGTTTTTCTTTTAAGTTGTTTTTCTAAATACCAAATTGACCCCCATACTGAAACAAAACAAATGTTTTTGGTTTTTGACTGGCCATCTGTGTGCGCGTTATTGAAACCTTACATTTTGCCACAATTCAAATTCCTACATTGCATCATCTCGGGGAAAACCTCTTTAACAAAGTTTAAGTTTGACAATAAAGTGACCTTTTCAAGGTTCCGTAAAAAAATTATAAGGTCCGTTTTCCTTTTAAGGTCGGAACGGAACCTTAAAAACCGAACTGAGCTAAGTAGTACCTATGCATTTGATGGCATAGGTACCTAACCTACGTATATATTGTATATTGTTGATTACTGGAGGTACCTACTATAACTATTGGAGGTCCTGGTTTATTATAGGTAGAACTGAGTAAATTTCTACTTAGTAACCAAATATCTACTTTTTAATTATGTAATGTAAAAACAAAAAAACTCGAATACGTAAGTAGGTACCTACTTGAAAATATTACCTATTCGAATAGTTGAGCAACACTATTCGAGAAACTCGAATACCTAGTGAAATTGAGCGAATATTGGAAACCCTACAGCGGCAACGCATCCCTCTCCTAGTCTCCGGTTGACCCTGAGGTCGCGTACCCCTATCTATCTATACCTACGTATTCCCCTGTGTTAACATGTTACCAAATTTTTCTGCCCGATAAACTGAACATTATATGAACGATACTTATGGAGTTTTCTTATTCATATAGGTAATATGGCTTCAATACAGGTATTTCGATATTAATTAAGCCGATTAGCTAGGTAGGTACCTATTAGGAATTTAGTTTAGCCCTATAATATCTAAAGATACGATAGGTAATGTATATTAACTTCTCTCAAGATTTTTTTCTGTATGAATGGATATAGATAGGCCTAAGTTTGCCTATCTAATTTTGAATTGTTTTAAAAAATGAATATTTTACACTGTAGCTGAAAGTACAATTTTAGCATCAGCCATACTAGCGGCATCTATAATTAACATAAACAACTAAGTACACCAAACAGCCAACAAAACAAACTAGTTTCAATGTATTGCGATAGATGTCACTACTTGACTAATATTTTCATTTTACTAATGTTATCTAAACACATTATTGATAAATACTATTACACTCATACAAAATAATTTGATTCGGTTTTACATTTTTCAAGATGAACTCTGTTTTTGTAGATCGCCCAACAATTCCGCAAATAGTTCTAAGATTTAAATGTAGATGCCGCTGTAATTAAAATAGTTGACGAAAGAGGTATTGTTACTTTTTCGACGAATTTGGCATACCTATCGTTTAATTTAATACATTTTAGGCTAACTGTAAGATTTAATAACATGTTCGTAATAGTCTAATAATAATTTGAATGAATTCTCTCTATCTAATCTAACTGACCGCAAAATTTACAGTCATAACCATGTGACGAGGTGGCCGAGTGGTTAAGGCGTTGGACTGCTAATCCAATGTGCTCTGCACGCGTGGGTTCGAATCCCATCCTCGTCGGATCGTTTTTGCTTCTTTTTGTAGTAAATTATGGACAATCTGTAGTAAAAAAACCAGGCAAGAGCGAGTCGGACTCGCGCACCGAGGGTTCCGCACCATCATATGTTTTTAAATTTTCATCGGCGAGGCTTATTTAATACTCGTCAGAGAATTTTATCACTGCACTGCGGTGTAGAATATTTCAGTTTTATTTTTTATTTGAGTTGATTGAATGAAAGGTAAATTGCGGTTTACGATTTATGACTTATTAAAAAAAACTACTTACTAGATCTCGTTCAAACCAATTTTCGGTGGAAGTTTAGGTACATACGTGGTAATAATATATTTTTTTAGTTCTATCATTCTCTTATTTTAGTAGTTACAGGGGGGGGGACACACATTTTACCACTTTGAAAGTGTCTCTTTATCGTGCAAACTATTCAGTTTAGAAAAAAATGATATTAGAAACCTCTATCTATATCATTTTGAAGACCTATCCATAGATACGTATGGGTTTGAAAGTATGGGGAACCCCCAAAATTTATTGTTTTTTTTCTATTTTTGTACAGAATACATCTAGTTACCAAGTTTCAACAGTATAGTAGTTCTTATAGTTTCGGAAAAAAGTGACTGTGACATACGGACGCCGACGGACAGACAGACATACACATGACGAATCCATAAGGGTTCCGTTTTTTGCCATTTGGCTACGGAACCCTAAAAAGACTACATAGTTTGACGATAGTAAAATTTTTTCAGCATGGCTCATGTGTTTGAATTTATATTTACCAAAATATAATTGGATCAGGTGCAAGTCCGACTATAATCAGGTGTTATCTCTGTAATCGCTAGCAAAAACAGATATCATCGCATCGCATGGCTATCATTTGTTACGAATTTATCTAGACCTGTTTTCATTATCTTATCATGTACCTGGCACCCTTTATTTTACGAGTTGGCTAGTGTTGGGTGCGCCTTAGCTTGGCAAGGTTTTCATAACTCCTCTGTGTTTTAGTGAAGTCAATTAGACATTTTTAGTGTGCCACAGTCTTTCCTGGACATGTGATTTGTTCACAAATTGTTACGTTTCGTATTTAGTGTTTTACAGACGGACTAAAACGGTGCTTTTATTCGAATGTAAGTGCTTATCTTTGTCTAGTAAGTACGAGTACCTACTAAGAATTTCTTGTTTGTGAAGGATTTATTGAAACAATGAATTTGGGTAACATTGATCAGTTATCTATTGTTGCGTGTTATTATACCTACCTCACATCATCTCCCTAGCCTTGTCCCAACTATGTTGGGGTCGGCTTCCAGTCTAACCGGATGCAGCTGAATACCACTATTTTACTTGGAGCGACTGCCTATCTGACCTCCACAACCCAGTAACCGTATTACCCAGTGACTACTGGTAAGAGTGGTTGTCAAACTTTCGGGACGACCCGTAACGACCGACTGTCAAAGATCCACGAATAACAGCCGGGACCAACGGCTCTTTCCGAGGCACGGAGGGGTTTTGTTATGTAAAGATGGTCATCCATCCACGGATCAACCGCGGCAAGCGTAGCTTAACCTGATCAATCGACCTGTGCGGCTGTTATTACTTAGCCACAAGCCCCTCCATAGTATTAGATATTATACCTACATGGTTAAGTAATCAGCAAGAGAATGAAGGTATCTTTAAATTGTAGTGCAATGGATAGGTGACAACTTCAATAAGTCTTTAGTTCATACCACAGGTACAGTCAACAAAGGAGTTAAGTATACAGGAGCGTCGGATATAGTTGAAGTTTACTAAGAAACCGATGGATGTTCTGGACTGAAATTTAATTTAATAAATGAGCTGTTTGTTTTCTATTAATAAACTAAATTTTTATTCCAGAATATCCATCGGTTTCTTAATAAACTTCAACAATATCCGACGCTCCTGTATACTTAACTCCTTTGTTGACTGTACCTACGTACCTGCTGCTGAATGGCACGTTATTATGTTTGATAGGTTCCAGCGAGTTTATTTATTGACTAGCTTTTGCCCGCGGCTTCACCCGCCTGGAGGTCAGAAATTATCCCACTGAAACGTATTACCGGGTTATAAAGTACTTATCCTATGTTTTAAATAATAATATGTGTACGTGCCATTAAAAGCATAATAAGAAGGTACTAATGATTTTAAGGTCAGTGCGGGTCGTCTTAGGGGCGGATTCATGCAAACCTAGTACCTACCTACTTTTTTTAGAATAGGTATCTACTGCTCAAAAAGTCGGCCTAGAGGTAGTAGGTAATCATAATTATTTCAATCATTATTCGAAAGACACGTAGCGCCATCTAGCGTCCTAAAGCAATTGTGACCGTCGAAAGTTAGGTAGGATTGTTATTTTCCTCGGGAACATTATTATCAATATTGTCTCTTACAGTGGTTTTATAGCACGAAGCTGGTGCCTGATGTAGGTTTAGAAAAAAACTGGTTGGGCTTGGACCTTCTCTATTCCCATAGGGGACAGAGGAATGCTACTGCCAAGCCTCGTAGATATAGTCGCTCCATTAGGCAATTCTCATTTTACGATGTTTCAGGCAATAGTCTATGCTTTATTGGCAACACGGGTACTGCAAAATCCTTATCAATGACTGCGTGGCCAAGTTCTCGGTACAAACAATTTTTGTTAGGCTGCCAGCCAAGAACGTTGTTTGGGAGATATTTTAATTTTTTTACACATAACATTACGTATTTCCTGAAGGGTTAGGCAGGGCAGAGGTGTACACCCAGTTATGTTTAGGTCCCATGTAATAGAGGGCAAATTATTTATGTTTTTTTTTTTAATAATTGTTCTGCTCTTGAGCTTTCCCTCAACCTCCCGTGATGGATGAGGTATGCGATGAAACGGCTATTCAATGTATTCCCTCGTGCTTCGAAAGTTCATGAGAATCATGGGTGGTTGTATTAGGAGGTGCGGTCAATCGATGACATGGTGACATAGTTTGACATGTAAGAAATAGTGAAGCACCTAAACATTACAAGTATTGCAGTAGGTACCTACTGCAATAATTGATTCAAATTCGATCAATATTGATGGCCATTGTCTACTTCATGTGGTGGCAGTCCTACCGTGTTCTCATATTTGAATATCTTGCCTGTTTGCTATAGAATGATTAAATTTAGTAAGGGACTCTAATTCAAACCGGAGTCGGATGGAGGCCTTTTAAAAGAGATGCTCCCTTGCTGATGGTATTTCGAACTACCATCACGTTGATATCATAGGTACGAGTAGGAATGTAGGATGACTATAACAGGATCTACCTACTTGGGTAGGTACTTAACAATCAGTTCTCAGTATATTCAAAAGTATCAACATAGTTTATCGTGAACAGTGCTAAAGTGCTTCAGATATATAATAAATAATTCATATGTGATTCATGAAAATACGCCCTATCAGTGGCTACATAGAATAGCTGTCGTTATCAAAAGTAGAGCGAGCAAACAAATATGTACCTACAATTGGGCAACCTTCTAAATTAGATTGCATTTTACGATAAGAGTAACCTTATAAAAACAATATACTCATTACCAATTTTTCGATTTATTAATACCTAGTAATTAAATCCCTTCGTGCATCGGAAAGCATTGCACCGGTTGCCATTCCTAGATATTTGACAGTAGTTATGAGTCAGTCAGAAGCTCAAAAGTCATCGTGTTACCCTAACTGGGATTTGAAGATCAGATAGGCAGTCGCTCCATTATAAAATACTGATGTTCAGCTACATCCAGTTCAACTGGAAGCCGAACCCAACATAGTCGGGACAGGATAGGCAGATGATGATGTGTAATTAAGAACATATTTATCTACACCGACTGTTACACCCACCCTCTTTCTGCGGCATAATCAGCCCTCTGCTGGGTCGCATGCCTCCTCTCTGTGAGAGAGGGTGGTGGCCCAGTGGTATACCTACGTCTAAACTTCTATGGAGTAGTGTCAGGCGCTGATCTGGGGACACGGGAGTGCCCCCGCCAAGACGAGCCAAGCGAAGCGCAAGGGCACTACCTACCTTTTCTCGAAGCACTTCGTCGTATTTTTGAACCTTCATAACTTGGGTTTGGATTATACCAGATAAACAAAATTTTCGGGATATGATGTCAGTGGTTGACTTATTAAACCTATAAACTTTCAATTGCACCGCTCTTATACTTTACATTTTAATAACCCGATTTCGTCACTGACTCACTGATGATCATCAAAATTCTTAGGGTACTTCCTGAAGTCCTAGAAAGCTGAAAATTTTTATGTAAGCTAGTAATAGTACACAAACAAAAAAAAAATTCTAAAACTTCGAACTTTTACCCTCCAAC
Source organism: Oligia fasciuncula (assembly GCA_963082905.1). NCBI lineage: Eukaryota > Metazoa > Arthropoda > Insecta > Lepidoptera > Noctuidae > Oligia > Oligia fasciuncula. Next base: position 11,766,857 of record OY720387.1, read on the forward strand.
CCCTTAAACTAGGGGATGGAAGTTTATACGAGACTTCCGCAAATTTTGATGCCAGAGTTCTGAAAATTGATATAGGGACTCCTTGTTATAAATAATAAAATACATATTTCAGGATTTTTAGTAAAGAACCCTCCAAAAAAATTTTTTTTAATTTCATAAGCAACTTTCAAAAAGATGTGAAACCAAAAACATTTTCATGTAAAATATTGCTCACCTTATGGGTTCATTTTACCATTTTGGTAAGGAACCCTAAAAAGGCACATTATTTGGACTATAAGTTTTTAGAGGATCAGTTTAGTCTTTAGCTAGGCTAAGCAAAACTGAAAGGGATATTGGTCTGAATTTTCAACTCCAAAGCATATATGGATAACCAAAAGTAACTTTTAACGGTAGTCTCCAATTCCATTATGCAGCATTCTTGAAGATATTCAGATTCATTTATCAAATTAAAGTGGAAAATTCAACATCGGGCAAGGATTTCAATTTCCTCGACCGCTCCCTGAAAGTGCTGATAAAATTCATTTTTAAATACCAAACGGGATCGTCATCGATATTTTTATCATACCTACTTAATCTTGTTACGCACAGTAGGTATCTTGAACAAAGACATAAAACACCAAGGTATATTAATAAAATTAATCGTCATGTGACATCAAACAAATGAACACATGTTTAGTGATTTTAACAAAAGCGTAATAATAAGACTTTAGTTCGACCAGCGGCGGCGGGGTAATTGCGGTACACATTAACTGTATGACTTACCTACATTTTGTTAGTTCAAGAAAATTCATTGAAAGTTCATTCATTCAAATTCACAATTTTTCGAACATAAGCAGGAATGATTTACCTATAGGTGTTTCGCAATTAGGGTGCTGGTCCAGCCTTTTGTCCATACCTACGTATAATTACCAAGTGTTATAAATTTATGTGAGAATTTACTACTTTATTAAACATTTGTACTTATTTATATTTAGCAAAGCGAAGTAGTTATTAAAGAAAACAAATTGTCTAGATTAGATTGTACCAATTCAGAGTATCATGTTAATTTTCTTCCAGATACCAACATGTATTGGTTACCAATCCTCTTGGTAGCCGCGCTAGGCAGTGCGCAGGCTCAGCAGACATCACAAACAAGAGTGGCAGACACCCTCAGTGAATGCTATAGCAACCCTGAACTTGTGAACAGGAACAACTTGCCGCCCCTCACGATTCAGGTCCTCATCGACATTATAAGAAAAATAGAGGACAACCCTAACGTCAACATGGATTTGAGACAGCTTTCAACGGTGCTTCTTCACACGTACGTTCACCTTCTACATACTTACACACCTAAATAAAAGTCCTCCAGACCGAATTTCGGTAACGGCAACCAATCTCAGCGTAGACCAGCCTTCGGCGCGGGAGATATTATAGTGCATAAATGTGTGCGCAGACACAGGTGCACCTCACGCTCATAGTCCTATGGGACGGCAATCCGACACGACCGGAGAGAGATCAGGCGCAGGGCCATCAACGGCCTAACGTATTTTCCGAGGCACGGGAGTATAATACCGCCAACTTCCAAACTCCGGGCTGTTACTAAGAAATTGCCAATGGAAAAATCCAACACTTTGCTGGACCCTGAAATCGAACCCAGACACCTACATATCTCATGAACAACGAGTAACTGCTGGTTGGTGGGATATTTTCCGTATACACACACACTTATTAAAAGGCTGACATGATCAATGCAGGCATGGCCAAAGTGATTTTCACAGCTAAACTATCTTTATTAATTTGATTGCTTCCAGGTATCGTCAAGATGGCATTGAGTTCCATCAGCCAGAGAACTCGGTGTCTTCTGCAAATGTGCTGCCGTTTGCTCCGACATTCCCCTCGTTCCATCGCCATCGGCTACTTTTAACGAGACTCATACCCAACAACTTGCAACTTTTGGGCAACGACACCCTCTCGTCTGTCCTGAAGGTTCGTTTTTACAATATCTTTATTCGCCAACCAAGAACCTACTTACAACTAGCGCTTCAAACTTGCCTATCGAAATTAGCCTTATATTATGTGGGTTAGAATAATCTGGTGGCTTGGCGGTCACTCCTGATTTTAACTATTTCGTTATTATATTCTAGTGTACTCTCCATCATATGCTGTCAACAACTGTGGACACGAGAGTCCGAGGAGATGAAAGCAGCTGCAACCAACTGTCTCAATACCGAGCTCTTAGAACAGCGAGGTCCGGTCGCTCCATAAGCGATGATGTTGAAATTATAAAACCAGCAGTCTTGTGAGTATTTTTATTTCTACATTTGGCTCGGCTTTTTTACTTGAAAATTTGCAAATTATCCTTTTTTTCATTCAAGGCCATTAAAAATAGATTTTTAATTCTTTTTTTTTCTTCTTTCAGAAAATCAGCCAACAGAAACGGGAAAATGAGGCGTTACGATCCGAATAACGATGTGGAATTCACTAACTTTGGCGGTGGTGGCTCTATGTCTGAACGTCAGGTGGCTGAGAGCACTTGCCCACTGTTGGACGGCGTGGTGAATACACCATGGGGTGCCGTGTCAGCTGGTAACATTATTGCTGGTATTGCCGCAGGGGCGCAGCCGCAACGTGTGAATATCATGGACTTGGTCAGGGACGCGAACCTTAACTACAGAAATGTCCAACAAACTGTGTCTTCTATATATCCGGCAACGTTAGCTGGTGAGTCGGGTTTATTCAACGTATTAGAATTATTTGAGTACTTAGACGAAGCTATAATCAGTCAGTTTATTTCGCTTAATAAATTGGTTCAGTATATAAATGGAGTTAGGTGTGGATAGTACCTACTTTAGATTCAACGCTGCATTGTACAATTATGTGACATGGGTATTAGGGTAGTTCTTCGAAATTTGATTCTTTGACTGATCCATATGGCCAAAATTTAATTTCACTTTCAGCTCTGTAACACATGTTCATATGAAAATAGGTATACCAAATAACATATATTTGAATGAGGGACTCGTTTTTATAAAGTAGTTTTCAAGATATTGATTTTGTGCCCAGATGAATCAGAATGTGTTACATATTAATCAGAAACAGAAATAAAAAGTAATAAATACACCGTTAGTTATGAATGTAATTTCTAAACAATAATTATTAATTCTTAAATAGGACTAAGACATATCAAAAGTGTCATATTTAGAACAAGATTATACTCCTGTCATTTTTTTATTATTCAAAAGGTTATAGCTAAGTAAATAATAATAAATAAGATTAAAACTACTGACTTGTACACGGTCAAAAATTGGACAAGGAGAATTACGCAACAAAAGCGCTCCTATCGTGCTGGAGAGGGGAAAAACTAATTTATTTTATTATTCATATGGGGTTTTGACCATACGAATCAGGCACAGATGAATCAGGATTTTGCCTACAATCATGCATAACTCATCATACATACAGACTTCATTATTTTCATTTTTCTACACGAATCTATAACCCAAAAGCATCACACGAAACACAAATTGAAGTTTTAAAACAATAAAATAAATTTTATAAAGTAGGCATTGTAATCAGGATGCCACCTGAACCAAACACAGATGAATCAGGTATTTTCCTTCGTAACACCGGATCTAAGCCAACCAGCCGCACGTCCACCTTCTAGGTCGTCCGTTGCACGACTGGCTTCCCCCCGCGCTGGAAGCCAGACTCTCACTCATTATTATTACCCGACCAAGTACGGTCAAGCGCAGCTTACGCCGCATTAATCAGTATTATACGCCGGACACTTCTTTTTTACTTATTTATAAACAGACTAACGTAGTTATAACTAATACACATTTTTTTTGTAAGAGGACAATTCATTTCCTTTCGATATAATTATAATTTATATTGATGTATCAAAGGGAAAATGCGACATCGACCATTTTGTTCCGGAAAATGGCAAACGGACGTGCTATATGAATCAGAAGAACGACCTTCAAATATTTTTATTTTGTACCTAGACAGCAATTATAAAAAAAAAATCATTTGTCCCAGTAAGGGATAAAGCTAAACTGTAGAAAAAAAAATATTACATGCCGTTTTGTTAGTTGGTTACAGAAATATACCCACAGACATCGAACATTTTGTCCCTGAAGAATTACCCATTAACCCTTGTCCCGTATATTATACCTATCACCATACAATGTAAAAAAAAAATAATCTCCGAAGAGTGAGAACCTTTTGCGAGTGAGATTTTCTAAGTGATATTTTCCTAACTAGGTGACTTGGCCGAAGCCGTCCTCATCCAAGGCACGGAGCGAGGCAGCACATCCATATCAATCGGTACCGCTGGAAATTGGAACAGCACGCAGGCGACCAGGCACTTCATGCTGCACAACCGTGTCAACATCGAGATGACAGACCCTGAGATCCGCGGAGACATCGACGGCTTCGTCCTTGGAAGCACAATAACTTCGACTTTGGGAGCTTTCAGCTCTATGAAACTGTCGCAACTCTTGGATATGTACTATTCTCCCAGGGTAAGATTTATTTCTTCCTGTTTTCATACTACAATGGACTTTTAATTGTTTTCATCAAACCCAAGTAAGGCTCCAAGCAGGTGTCTACAGTTAATATTGAAACATTTTTTTTAATAATTAATCAATTATAGAATGGAGCCTTTGATGCCAATCTGCGAGCCTGCAACCGCCGCGCTTTGATGGAACAATACGCAACTGATGAGAACTTGGCCAGTGAAACACATGCTTTCGCCGCCGCCCTGGACACCAACATGCCTCTTCGTGGAACCATCATCGGTGGCCTTGAACAACTGGTCACAAGTGCTGTGACCAATCTACGAACTTACACCAGTGAGTATCGCGATACAGCGACCTAATGAGTTTCCTTAAATTCTAAATAAGGATTTAAATATAACATATATAAGTTCACTGTTATGTGCATCATATAGAACTTACTATCTCAGACACAGTGGCCAGGCAGTAATGCTTGTTTTTTTTTAAATAAATCCGTGAACTTCTTCCAGCAAGCAATTTAAACGACATGAACTGCGTCACAACCTTAACCCAGAGCAATGACTTCCGTTTGAAAACCAACCTGTATATAGCGCTGGACTCCTCGTGGTCTTACCAAACCGTATACCCAGCCATCGCTTACTTGGTGGACTCTATTGAGGTCGGCAAGTTCGGATCCAGTATCACTTTACTGAGCGCCTTTGATGGGAGCATCATTGTCAATACTACCTTCTCTCAGGCCGATTTCTACGCTGAATATAACGCTACTAGACACGCAACAAGTAAGCTTATTTTGCTTATTATAAAATACAATTTTTTTTTACCTCAATTTTGTAAGAAGTCAATTTAAATCTTTCATTGATATATATTTTGGTCAACAGTATCGCCAGGAGTGAATCTAGAAAGCAGTTTGAATCGCATCAAGTTGATGATGCAAGAAACGCTTTTGAGCGAGAGCATGAGGAACTACGTCGGCGGCAACTCATCAGTTTTGTTGTATCTTATCAATAATGGCAACTTGCAGACTACTGATCTTGCATGGCAACACGCTAACGAGATTAACAATACCGTACCCGGTAAGTTTATTAGAAAGGTTTTAGGATTTTTTGGAATAGAGATTTAAAAGGTGATGCATGTCAATCTAATTTGAAATACTTATCCTCTTTTTCCAGACTTAAGAGTTCTATACGCGACTTCCACCAATCAGTTCGATACACTATGGACTTATGTACGAGAAATGTACAGCGATATTTTCACTATCGCTCTCAATTCTGCGGGAATAAATGTGGATACTGTCATGGATCCTGTACTACAACGAATTCAAAGTGGTAAATAATTTTGCATAATTTAGAAAGCGGACACGAACACGATTGTAGGAGTTTAAGCAACATGTGGAGTGTTCAGGCCCAGAGTGCGCTTAGATTTAATTATGGCAGTAGTTATGCTAGAGCTGTGAGAGATTTAGGACATTTATTAGCTAGGCAATGCTTTGCTCAGGTTTATAACAATTTGTTTTTTCCTTGCAGTTGGCAGAAGAATCGTGAACCCTACATGTGGTTTCTTGTTCACCGCCGGATCGTCAGGCACAAGGCAGTTTGATGACTACGTTGAACCTGGTTACATCAATTTCTATAGGCTTAGTGCTAACTACTTCTTCGAGAACAATGATAACAGGAAGATCAGGGTAGCCCGCAGTGGTGCTGGAGTTGGAAGTCTCGTAGTCTGTCACTCTCGGTCCGTCCCGCAACCCAGGTACGACATCTATCTATCTTATGATAAAGTTTTTCTTGATTAGTTAACCAACATTTACGATATCCGTATATATTGCTATATAGGGTGACTGGTAATTAGTGACCGATACTTAAACACGTGATTTTACTCATCATTATGAACAACTTTTACTATGGGACCAAACCTGAAATCGTGAAAAAAAAAACAGCTGTTCTTACATTTTGACGAGTTAGACGAACATAAATGTAGGGAACAGCTGATTTTTTTTCGCGATTGATGGTCCCATAGTAAAAGTTGTTCATAATGATGAGTAAAATCACGTGTTTAAGTATCGGTCACTAATTACCAGTCACCCTACATAATTCTATGAATTGTTTTCATTTTGATGACTAACATGCGCTAGTTAGAAACAAATAAAAATGACGAAGAGGAAAACAGTGACAAATCATTGGGCTTTTCTGATAAGGCCTTCGGGTTCCGGTATCCACCGGAACAGAACAAGCATTCTTATTGATAACTGCTTTGTGTCTATTTTACACAGAATATCTACTCTATAAAATATCGATTGAAACCACAACACAATGTTAGTCACATATCGAGACAAGACTTGGGGATCAATACTCCATCACCGCCACATGGTCACGGTGACTCGTAGATGGTGGGTGGGGCGGGGCACTCTAGATAGCCAGTCAGCCATGCACAATTGCAGGATGACTATAGCTAATTTATCTATATATTTATAAAATTCAAAGTCCTGACTGACTGCCTGATATATCAACGCACAACCTAAACCGCTGGTCCTAGAGACATGAAATTAGGTGGGGGGTGTTCTTTGTGAAGAGTAGCTAGGTATCCACTAAGAAAGGGTTTTTCTAAATTTCACCCTTAAGAGGGTGAATAGGGGAAGGTGAAATTTCACGCCGACGAAGTCGCGGGCGGAAGCTAGTATTTTTATAACAGAACTAGCTGACCCGGCAAACGCCCGGCGCGTGTGGTGTCCTACCCCTTACCCTACGCTACCCCTACCCTACTCCTACCGTACTCCTACCCTACTCCTACACTACTCCTACCTTACTCCTACCCTACTCCTACCCTACTCCTACACTACTCCTACCCTACTCCTACCCTACTCTTACCCTGCTCCTACCCTACTTCTAACCTACTCCTACCCTACTCCTAACCTCCTCCTACACTACTCCTACCCTACTCATACACTACTCCTACCCTACTCCTACCCTACTCTTACCCTGCTCCTACCCTACTTCTAACCTACTCCTAACCTCCTCCTACACTACTCCTACCCTACTCCTAACTACACTACTCCTACCCTACTCCTACCCTACTCCTACACTACTCCTACCCCACTCCTACCCCACTCCTACCCTACTCTTACCCTGCTCCTACCCTACTTCTAACCTACTCCTACCCTACTCCTAACCTCCTCCTACACTACTCCTACCCTACTCCTAACCTACTCCTACACTACTCCTACCCTACTCCTACCCTACTTCTACCCTACTCACATAGATATATTACATTTTTCTCTGCGTAATCTCTCCTCATACTTCAAGGAATATTCTAAAAAAGGAATTAGCTAAATCGGTTCAGCTGTTCTCGAGATTTGCGCTTAGCAACACATTCAGCGATTTTTTATTTTTTTTTATAATTATTATATGTAGATTAGTATTCCGAACTCTGTGATTCGTGTACTAAGAGAAGAACAAAAATGTCGGTCTAGAAATTTCCTCATTTAAATTATTTTTCAGGAGCAACTCAACAGTCACTACGGACAGCAATGCGATAACATGCCAGACCTTGACCTCTGGTAACGTTGAGATCAGCTTGCAGAACGCCTGCGAAGGATACGGGCGTATAAACGAATGTCCGCCGCTGTTCGTGTCCGTCCGATCAGATACCGGCCTCGCAGCAGGGACCGTCGCTAGCGCCGGGTGCACAGGTAAAGTCAAATATTGATTAAATCTTGACAACCACAAAAGCTCACCACATGCAAAGCTGTGGCCGTTGAGTATATAAGGCTCTAGAAGTCCGTTCAGAAAGCGAAGGCCATCATGAAAGACGTTACGTGCCCCAAGACATAAGACATCTGACATGGGTACAGTCAACAGCAAAAGTAGATGATCAAAATCAGAAATTCAATACTAATGAACGGAGTTCGGGTCAGAACTGTGTGGCATCGAAGTACTACTACTTAGAATACTTACTACGTAGAATACTTTTGAATCACTTCGACGCCATACAGTTCTGACGCGAACTCCGTTAATTAGTATTGAATTTCTGACTTTGATCATCTACTTTTGCTGTTGACTGTACCTACAATGCAATTAAATTGTGGTGTGGCAATCTAAAACGATTAATTTTCTATTGTGTTTTCTATAAAGCAGGGATCTATGGTCAAAATTGATATTTTTTTTAATCTTCATAGAGGGAGGGTCTACCCTTAGATGACCAAGGATTCTCGTTAAAAGTTTTCGCTTCCATACTAACATTGTTTTCCTCCTCAGACGCAAACTGCAGGTTCCCGTACAACATCAGGTACCAAGTGCAAGTCGAAGAGTTGGGATGCTTCAATGGGGCCAGCAGTGTGACAGCCAGCTTCCTCATCCTGCTGTCCACTTTATACATCGCCTTTTACGGTTCTTCGTAATTATTTTTTACCGTTAGAATAAACCTACCGATTATTTTTAATACCTAGCTTATTGTATTAATGAGGAAAATGACAACAAGTAGGTTATTAATAGGTACCTAGATATCTAAATCAGTTCAATTCTGGAATTAACTTTGAACAAGAAAACATTTATTTTTTGGTTATAATATAATTAAGTACCTAAGAATAGAATATTTTGCCACCTAAATAATAATATTATGTTAACGGACGGTGTGTGTGTGCGTTTTTTTTTTTTTTTTTTTTTTTAATCTCAAAATTTCAATATGTTGTGCTACTAGACGACGTAGATGCAAGAGCGAGCGCAGGGCACCCCGAGGTTCGGTTTGGTTAGGTTCCTTTAAACCCTGCAGACAGAAATAGGAGCCCCACGCAGCGGGGCTCCGTCGAACTGACGTCGACGGCGACGACGGCGCCGCGGCGTCGTTAGAAATAAAACATGCAGCATGCTAAATTTATGCTTTAGATTAGAATGTTATGCGTAATCTGATTTCAGTTTACAAACGTGTTTTATTTCTTTTAGTCACAGAAAGCATTACTTTTTATATATTTCCTAGTATCATCTTGGAATTGCATACAATTCCTAGGAAATACATACATTTCACAGTAAATGTGTGTAATAAAGAATCTTTGAAAGATTATTTTACACGTTTACTAAGTAGGCTCGGAATTGCATATATTTCCTAGGAATTGTCTAAAATTCCTAGGCAATATTTAATATATTATACATTATGTATAAGGACATACGTAGCGTGTGTTATATCTATAATCTAATAATAGTTACAGGGTAACAATGTGTTATATACATACATATTTATCATTAAAATCTAAAAACGTTTAACGCTGTAATATACCTACCAACCTATACCTAAAGAATTTAATATATTAATGTCGATTAGGTACGAGAATTAATTATTTTTTAAAACCCTAAGATAAGTATATGGATGCATTATATTCCGTTTGTGTATTGTGTATCCGGTTTTTTATACAAATAAATAAAAGAGAGATGATACCTACGACCAAACAAATTAGTTTTATTTTTTTACCTGGGTTGCCACTAGCTTAGCAGGTGGCAAAAAGTAACCAATCATCTGCCTAGCTTTTTCCCACTTAAGTTGGGGTCGGCTTCCAGTCTAACCGGATGCAGCTAATACCAGTATTTTACATGGAGCCAGTGGCGTGCATTGCATATAAAGGCCTAAATGCAGTGCCTAACTCGATAAATCACCATAAGCCTTTTTTTTTTCATCGTGAATGTCGTTTTTATGGTTTTCAAGGGCGCTAAAGTCGATAGTGAGGTCTAAATGAAAATCCAAGATGGCGGCTGTAATTTTTTTTTTCTTAATGGGTTTTGAGGGGTCGTTTTCATGGTTTTCGAGGTTGCTCTTGCTGGAGCCGAAAATAAAGTCAAAATGAAAATCCAAGATGGCGGCTGCAAAACTTTTTAAAAAAAATTTAGATACTTCACTTTTATGTTTTTGATCAGTGACCACGTCTGCCTAGACTAGACCCGGCCTAGTGCCTGCCTACCTATTCTGAAAACCCTATACACACCTATCTGACCTCCACAACCCAGATATTGGGTAATACGATAGGTACCCCTTGGTAAGACTGGTTGTCAGACTTTCGGTCTTCTGACGACCCGTAACGACTGTCAACGATACACGAATGACAGCCGGGACCAACGGCTTAACGTGTTTTCCGAGACACGGAGGGGTCTTGGTATATAAAAAATGTTGACCCATCCACGGACCAACCGCGGCAAGCGTAGCTTAACCTGATCGATCGATCCGTGCGGCTGATATTGCTTAGCCGCAAGATAGCCTTCCTTAATCAAGAACTGAGCTATCAAATGCAAAAAAAAAAATTCAAATCCGACTAGTAGTTCCAGAGATTAGCGCGTTCAAACAAACAAACAAACTCTTCAGGTTAATTATAATATAGAATTTAGCATGTAAGTACTATCTAAATAATAAAATTAGTATAGATATAATATAGAATATAGCTGTACAAGGATCTTTAGTTCCGCCAGGGTCGCGGGTTGTTCGAAAGAGATACCGTGGCCCCTGGCACAGGCAACTGAAGGAACACGGGTGGGTTTTAGTCAGTAAGAGTCTGACACTCCCTTCCGCTCCGCCCAGAGCGGGAGGGGTCATTTGATGATTTCCCACCCAAAAAAAAAAAAAAAAAGGATCTTTAGTTGGAAATTGGAAAGGAACAAATTATGTTTACCAACAGCCCCCCTGTCAACGTCATTCGAGTTCCAAAAGATCCTCGTGATACTGTATATTCTTTGGCTTACGGCACTGCAGCGCGGCGGCGGCGGGGCGGCGCGGTGCCGCATGGCGTGATTTATATTTGTAGTATTCTCCGTCTACGGAACGCGTGATTCCACGTGAATCGGAAAATTCACAGTTCTGTCAGTGATTATAACAACTGACTAAGACGCAAGTATATAAATTGCTTACGAGTGAGCAAGAGAAAGCATATTTGACAGCTTGCCATTTATTATGACAGATAATAGACAGCATTTGACTTGCGTTTACAAAGTTAGAAAAAGAAAAATATGAAATACTAAAGAATAGCGAGTAATGAAAAAAAATACTATTTGAATACATGAATGAGATTAATTATTACTGTTTTGGACAATATTGATAAATTCGTCAAAGTATTCAATAAAGTTTGCTTTTTTAAGTTGTTGTGTTCATGTATCAAATCACCAAACACAATCAAAAGCTATCGTCGCGAAACGCAAATCATAAACTTCATCCGTCGAAGTAAATAAAAACAAAGTGAATTGTAATATTTCTGATTATATTCCTTCTTAAAATGTCTGGAGAAGACTGTGATGCCCTGGACCGCGGAGACAATGATGGGCAGAAGCCAGACAAAATGTTTACTTTGAAAAAGTGGAACGCAGTAGCCATGTGGAGTTGGGACGTCGAGTGTGATACCTGCGCTATTTGCCGCGTTCAAGTTATGGGTATGTTTTATATAAATATGAAATACCTGCAATAACTACTCGATAAACTATGCTTTTAGCCTTTTCTAATTAATCCGTAAAAATCTTAGAGTATAATTGCATAACGTTCAGGTGAATCATTGCTGTCAATGTGATGGCATTTAGATATTGTTAGTAATGTTTTGGTATCTACTACATCTTTTACAAATCGAGTATTACCGATGGCTGGATATGGGCTTTATTGCTGGAAAGTGGGAAGATATTTTACTTATAAATACTTAAGCCTCTTCCTAGATTCTCTTTGTACTTACAGTGATTTGATTGTAAGGCAACAAGAGGTGGTATATTCATTACCTACAAACATTTTTGATAATTAGCGTAGTGATTGCAGTAAGGTGATATTTTATCTGTGTCTTCACACAGGCTTACCTCGGATCTGTTAATCCTGGTTTTATTCTCCCCGATGATTTATTAAGATACAAAAAACCAAGAAAAGAATAGAGAATTCTCCCTAATATAGTAGCGTTCTTGCAATAACAGTTTTGGAAATTAATGCAAATAAAATTGGGGCCTAAGAAATAAAACCAAACTTTTAAAACAATAGCATGCCACTCTTGGTTTGTATTAACAAAAAAGAAACATGTTTACCATTTTCATATTGTTCTGCAATCCTACATTTAGGAACTTGAGATACTCTAACTCCTCAACTATGCAACCGTTTGTTTTAGGCTTAGACAGAGTCGACATAACACATATACTTTACTAGCACTTTGCCCGCGACTTCGTCCACATGTATTTCGTACTTTCCTCTAAAAATTTCAAAAATGTGTGTTTATAATTTATTTAGTTATATATGTTTTCGGGCCAATTTTTAATTTTATAGATCAAAGGCATCAGATATTTCAAATAAACTGTATTGGAATATATGTATTGTGTGGTTATTTAAAGTCCATTTTCTTTGTTTTAGGTAAGTTGTCCGCTTTTCACCCCCACAGGGGTGGAATTTAGAAAAATCGTTTGGGTTGTATTCATAACTTGGCTTAAAAATTATTTATACCAATTTTCCAATCAAGCCAAGTATTAAAACACTCCCCTGTGAAATTGACTATCCCTCTTCACACCGCCCGTTAGGGGTAGATTTTCTAAAAATCCTGATACATTTTGTTATTTATCTTGGTCTTATAAACTAAGTTTCGAGTTAATTGGACCGCGCTTTAAAATTCTTCCATACAAAATTTGACACCCCAATTCTCCTTTAGGGGGTAGTTTAGAAAAACAAAAAATGCCAGACTTCATAATTTATTTAGATAAGTATTTGTGCCAAGTTTCAAGTTTATTAACTCATGGAATAAGATTTTTCATACAAATAAAATCCCCCCTTTTCACTCCCTTAAAGGTTGAATTTCCAAAAACCCCTTCTTAGTGCTCCCCTACATTATAAAAGGAAACCGTGTGCACAATTTCACATTCCTGATTCCAGTAGTTTCGGCTGTACGTTGATATATCACCCAGTTAGTCAGTTTACCATTTTATATAGATTTTGTTACAGTAACAGTATAAAAATAAATAAGTTTCAGTTGGTTGACAGCTCACTTCACACAACTGAAATCAGTTTGAGTGTTTACTTATCGCAAGATTCGCAAGTATTTTGCTTAAAGACAAGGGCGGACTGACCAGGCCTTCCTGTGCTGTTAACGCACACCACTAGCGTTTTTGAAAAAGTGGAACGCAGTAGCCATGTGGAGTTGGGACGTCGAGTGTGATACCTGCGCTATTTGCCGCGTTCAAGTTATGGGTATGTTTTATATAAATATGAAATACCTGCAATAACTACTCGATAAACTATGCTTTTAGCCTTTTCTAATTAATCCGTAAAAATCTTAGAGTATAATTGCATAACGTTCAGGTGAATCATTGCTGTCAATGTGATGGCATTTAGATATTGTTAGTAATGTTTTGGTATCTACTACATCTTTTACAAATCGAGTATTACCGATGGCTGGATATGGGCTTTATTGCTGGAAAGTGGGAAGATATTTTACTTATAAATACTTAAGCCTCTTCCTAGATTCTCTTTGTACTTACAGTGATTTGATTGTAAGGCAACAAGAGGTGGTATATTCATTACCTACAAACATTTTTGATAATTAGCGTAGTGATTGCAGTAAGGTGATATTTTATCTGTGTCTTCACACAGGCTTACCTCGGATCTGTTAATCCTGGTTTTATTCTCCCCGATGATTTATTAAGATACAAAAAACCAAGAAAAGAATAGAGAATTCTCCCTAATATAGTAGCGTTCTTGCAATAACAGTTTTGGAAATTAATGCAAATAAAATTGGGGCCTAAGAAATAAAACCAAACTTTTAAAACAATAGCATGCCACTCTTGGTTTGTATTAACAAAAAAGAAACATGTTTACCATTTTCATATTGTTCTGCAATCCTACATTTAGGAACTTGAGATACTCTAACTCCTCAACTATGCAACCGTTTGTTTTAGGCTTAGACAGAGTCGACATAACACATATACTTTACTAGCACTTTGCCCGCGACTTCGTCCACATGTATTTCGTACTTTCCTCTAAAAATTTCAAAAATGTGTGTTTATAATTTATTTAGTTATATATGTTTTCGGGCCAATTTTTAATTTTATAGATCAAAGGCATCAGATATTTCAAATAAACTGTATTGGAATATATGTATTGTGTGGTTATTTAAAGTCCATTTTCTTTGTTTTAGGTAAGTTGTCCGCTTTTCACCCCCACAGGGGTGGAATTTAGAAAAATCGTTTGGGTTGTATTCATAACTTGGCTTAAAAATTATTTATACCAATTTTCCAATCAAGCCAAGTATTAAAACACTCCCCTGTGAAATTGACTATCCCTCTTCACACCGCCCGTTAGGGGTAGATTTTCTAAAAATCCTGATACATTTTGTTATTTATCTTGGTCTTATAAACTAAGTTTCGAGTTAATTGGACCGCGCTTTAAAATTCTTCCATACAAAATTTGACACCCCAATTCTCCTTTAGGGGGTAGTTTAGAAAAACAAAAAATGCCAGACTTCATAATTTATTTAGATAAGTATTTGTGCCAAGTTTCAAGTTTATTAACTCATGGAATAAGATTTTTCATACAAATAAAATCCCCCCTTTTCACTCCCTTAAAGGTTGAATTTCCAAAAACCCCTTCTTAGTGCTCCCCTACATTATAAAAGGAAACCGTGTGCACAATTTCACATTCCTGATTCCAGTAGTTTCGGCTGTACGTTGATATATCACCCAGTTAGTCAGTTTACCATTTTATATAGATTTTGTTACAGTAACAGTATAAAAATAAATAAGTTTCAGTTGGTTGACAGCTCACTTCACACAACTGAAATCAGTTTGAGTGTTTACTTATCGCAAGATTCGCAAGTATTTTGCTTAAAGACAAGGGCGGACTGACCAGGCCTTCCTGTGCTGTTAACGCACACCACTAGCGTTTTTAATCTAAGAATTTAATATTGTTAAAAGCTTCTTAAATATTTAAAAACACAAGTAGGTAGATACTTAATCTCTTGATAAGATTGAGATATACATACTTTTCCTCATTCAGCAAGAAGTTAGATAGAACCATTGAATGTCAAAAAACGTGTCAAATAAAAAACATGTGCTAAAAAAAAAATGTATTTGCTTTCAATAAAATAAAAAACTATCTAATGCTTAAAGTATCAATTTTTGGTAAAACACTAATACTTACTTTACATTTATTATTGAAATAAATTAGAAACAAAAAATATTTACATTATCCAGTAAACAATCTAAAAGGTTACATAACTAGAAAAGTAATTATCAGCTAAATATATAACTAGGATCATTACCTAAAGATAAAAGTAATATTTTATGTACCTACCTACTTTTTTCTATTATTCGTATTTTAAGTAACAATTTTGAGAAAATTTAAGGTTTGAGGTAGGAAACAATAGATATTAGTAAAATCAAGATCTTCTGTGCTTACACTTGTAAACATTAATAATTATGCTATATAAAATGTTGGGATCAGAGGCATCATCTAATTTAATTTTGAAAAACCAATTGGCCTTGAAAAGCTCAACATTTCACAACCAAAGTTAAATCTTTCTAATAATTAACATCCACTTGGCAATGGTTTAATGTTCGCTATAGAACTCATCCTGCGAGTTCTCGTGCTCGCCCTACCAGTTAGCTTATTTTCTATCTGTTCGAGACTCTTTCCTCGTGTTTCTGGAACAAAAACTACCACAAAGAACAGTCCCACGAAACAAATACATCCAAATAACCAAAATGTGCCAGCCGGGCCTATACCCACAAGGATGTTGTGGAACGTTTTAGTTACCGTGAACGTACATAACCAGTTGAATGCAGTACATATTGATGCAGCGCCACCCCTTATTTTGGCTGGTAAAATTTCACCCATCATTAACCACGGAATAGGGCCAAACGCTAGAGAGAAGCCTAACAAATAAACCATAATGCAAGTCAATGGTATCCATCCTAAAGTGGAGACGTCTATTTTTAAGTCGGTTTGTACATAGAAGAATGTTCCAAGTACAACTAATGTTAAGGTCATGGTCACGGAAGAAATGTAAAGCAGCACTTTGCGCCCCGCTCGATCAATAAGCGCAGTAGCGATAAAAGTTGATACAAAATTAACTACTCCAACAATAATAGTCGCCAAATTTCCATCCACTGAACTGCCTGACATTTTAAATATATTAACAGTATAAAATATTACAGCATTAATACCCGATAATTGCTGAAATGTCATCAGTCCCAAGCAAATTAATATCGACCGCATGTATTTGATACTGAAAAGTTCTTTGAGTTTAATGCCTTCTTTTCCCATTTCCGCATCTGATAGAGCTATATCACGGATTTCATTGTCAATTTTGGCGTTCTTGCCTCGAAGCCATTGTAGTGCTTTTCGGGCTTCTTCATTACGTCCACGAGATATGTACCAACGGGGTGTTTCTGGGATCATTAGCATTAAAATGAAAAAGGGAATAGGCAAGGCTGCCCCTAGGTATGCCAATTCATACCAATTGAGGTATTTTCCAGCCGCATAGCAAATTAATATCCCGATATTTCCTATAGCGGTCGGAAACAAGCCTAGAGTTCCGCGGACTTCGGGTTGAATAGTTTCACCGAGATACACGGGGAAGGCGAGTGACCCGACACCGACGCACAGACCGCAAACAACGCGTCCTGCAAGCACCAAGTGTATTATCCTTGCAGTTGCTATTAGTATCCAACCGAGAAAGAAGGGGGGCGCTATGAAAAGAATGGTTCTGCGTCTGCCAATATAATCCACTAGTGGTCCTCCAACTACGCCACCTGCGAGGGCTGCTAAGGGCATTAAGCTGCCAATCCAACTAGCCTGTCGACAAAAAAGTTATGGTTTTAATTAAGAAAATCAGCTGAGCCTGAGATGATCTATTTTCTAATCATCTCAGAGTTAAATATTCAAACTAAATTGTAGTTAATGTAATACATGGCGACAAGTTAATTACCTCCTCGTCTGTGACAGAGATGACGGTACTGTTCATCATGGTCACGAGGGCCGGAGATGTGTATGCAGACGAGAAGCCGATGATCATAGAGCCCATAGAAACTGCCACAGCAGCAAGCACCTGGAATTGAGGACATAATTCCGCTTAAAATAAACTTTAGTGATTATGATGTGAAAGTGTTTTTGCTCGATAATTCGTTAGATCCAGAGCAATATGTAGTGGTTTGCATTTAGACACATAAGGAACCTAATAATTCCATGAACAAATATTTTTGAACGACATTACAGAGTCTAGTTATCATGCAAATAGTAACGGCTTCGCAATGTTTTCGGTTCATTAAAAGCATGACGTTATTTGCAGGGAGGCGTGTGCGATGCGACGCAAACCGCCTTCTATTAATTTAAGCAATCATTGACTCTGATTGGGTCCACTTACGCGTCGTCACTGTGAATAAATGGACAATTCTAATATCCTACTTGCTTTTATTTTGCGCATAAAGATCGGGAAATGTTCCTGCGTTTACTGTTATTACACACTTGCACAGAACACACCCCTTTATCAAATCATGCCCTTATTATGTCAGTTTTACTTAAGATTTCATTATAATTTTATTCTATTGATTTTAAAAGCAGTAAATTGACTATGTAATATCAAAAGTTATGTCACGTTAGGCACCTACTTAAAACGCATACCTACGCTATTATTTTTGCGCCGTAATAAATGTTAGCCCGCTGAAATTTTTCCTACGCACTTGTGAATTTTAATCTGGTCCGATATTGTATGTGGTTAAAACTGTAGAAAGAAACAAAATTGCCTGCGATTAGTTGCTGGCTTGACTGTAAGACAAGGCGGTAAACTATGAATCTATGATTAGGTGTGAACTTCGTATCTAATCATAATCTTACCGCCAAGCACTGCCGTCTGCAATTTTGGCTGTTAATCTGCAAAAGCTTTTGCCAGTCTTTCAATGTTTTTTCTAAAAAGTCTTTAGCTATGTTGGAAACTTTTTACTTCCAAAGTCAGTCGATATCGATATAGAGTTACTATGCATCTATTCTTTCTTGCACAAACGTTCAGCACACACTCAAGAGCAATGAATTAGGGTCACATAAAGATACCTGAAAGTCTCTGAAACTAAGAATGCTAGCATTGAAATAAATTCCTTTTAATAGACAATCAAATGTTCCATATATGAAAGTAATAAAACTTCTTAGTTACTGTATCAAAAAAACATCACCTTCCTTCTGACGCAGTCGGGTAAAAAAATGGGACTTTTGTAAATGGAACTACGAATTTTCTGCATGTTTCTGCTTTTGTTTTTATTCTGTCATATAAAAAGGTATGTACCGTCTTTTATTTACTTATCACGTAAAAAGGTTGTTAAAAGCGTATGAAATTAAAAAGTACTTTGTTCTCAAGTTTTAGTCATGGGTAGGTCGACTTTGATGATTACATTTGTTATTATAGTAAAATTATACCGCATCGATAACGTAACGTGCCGTAACAAGTCATAACGCATGACTTGAACGGAAAAAATGCGAAATCTTACTTGAAGCGAATACCCACTTATATTGGATATTTCAAATTTGAATTGAATTGTAAGAATTCACATGGTCATTCTGCAACACCTACTAACACATTTATGTGAATTACAAGGGACCAAAACTGAGTTGAACAGATTAATTAACTAGGCACAATTGGTCGCCTCGCATTTTAGTACACGGAATTAACAGCAATCATAAAAAGGAATTAATACATTTTGTCAGCACTTTACTATTTTATAAACTAGTGGGCTTTGCATCAAATATATCATTGAAGATATATATCTTCAATGATATGAACGCACATCACGTGTCTATTGTCTATGCCACCAAATTATTAACGTCGTTAAAAATTTAGAGAAATTGTGACTGTTATTTTCATTTTTTCACACATTTTCAAAGCATTATAGCGATAGTAATTTTGATTCTAATACACGCAACTTAAATTACTTATATTAAAAACTAGCTTCTGCCCGCGACTTCGTCCGCGTGAAATTTCTTGTACCCCTACCCCGTCGCGTCGCAACACTTCGTATTCGCTTACCGTTCACTCTGAGTTTTTTTCTTTTTGCTGGGCTCCTAAGGGTCATAGCGTGATGTTAAATAGCCTATAGCCTTCCTCAAGAATTGGGCTATCAAATGCAAAAAGAATTCAAATCTGACCGGTAGTTCCAGAGATTATCGCGTTCAAACAAACAAACTCTTCAGCTTTAATAATAGTATAGATAAAAAACTCTATGGCCCATAACTCCTTAATAGGTACCAACTCTTAACATCTTACACACGTGATAACTTTTAAACGAAATATCCGATTGAGATGAAACAAAAAGTATTTTACTTCTTCATAAATACTCTTGATAACATAATGCTTAATTTCGATAAAGATTAATATTACGATACATATTTAACGTAGTTTTTTTTTCTTCAGACGATTTAATAATTATTTTGAACACAAAATCGGTTATTGTGATTAAACCATGATAGCTAGATATATGTTCTCGCGGACTTTTTTGTAGGTCTTAATGGGCTCTACAAACTCGTAGTACATTATTTTGTTCTATTGTCAATAGTTTTTGCAGCGCACGCAAAAATAGGTTTTCGATTTTACACCTTGTGTTACAAAATAGCAATTTTATTACGGATCCCTAATTTTGAAGAAAAAAAATATAGCCTATAGCCTTCCTCGATAAATGGACTACCCAACACTAAAATAATCATTCAAATCGGACCAGTAGTTCCAGAGATTAGCGCGTTCAAACAAACAAACAAACAAACAAACAAACAAACTCTGCAGCTTTATAATATTAGTATATTAAAAATTTGAATTGTGTACTTTAGAAATTATTTAATCCTACCTGTGAAAAGGTATAATTAGGTTTTTCATAGTCACTGCTGTATTGTATGCTGTAATGAGTATCTGCTCTCATTAAAATCTTCATGATGAAATAGGTATTTTAAACTGGTCATACAAAAATCACTTTACACTTATAGGAATAATAATCACCACAGCACTGAATGTGTTCTCGACTTATGTTACTGAAGAAATGAGTTTGTCTCGCTACACTCGCTGCGATTTATATGGGCACAAATTGATTGGCTCGAGGCTGTGGATTCAAAACAGTCTTCGAACCATCAGTACAGGGAAAAAAAAAACGCTGTAAATAGATATTATGGTTTTGACATCGCATGTTTGTGTAGCTTTCAGGAAAAGCACGCACGCAGTACTAGTAAGCTTTACGTAAGCTGACTGAAAATGATTCTGATGATTCATTATCATTGGCCACTCGTTGTATCTCTATTTTAAGGGGCTTACAGGACTTAAACGCATGTTTTAGAAACAATAAAAGTATATGATCGACTACAGTAAACGAAATCAGAAAAATATATAATATCCTTCAGGATATATGCTAGGTAGATAGTGTGTTGAAAACATAATACAACTAATTTGATACGATAGAAAATAGTCATGAAGATAGAGGTATCTTCATGATTTTTTAAAAACTTTCTTTTTACAATCAAAACCATACTATATATATAATATACATACAATCATTATGATTTTTTGTCAGATTATTCTACAAGCAACATACTAAAGCACTAGTGTTTTAATTTTTTAGTCCAAACAATAGATTTTTTGTAAATAGATAATTTCTTCATATTTTGCAATAAATTACCAGCGTTGTGTTGTGTCATCGCGCTTCTGTTAGTTTTCTATGCAGTCCGACAAAGACCGCGCTTTAGGTCATGTAGTCGCCTTAAACCCAGATATGGATCTAAATAGTAAACAGCTCGGGCATAAGCAGTATTAGGTTACTTGTAAAACTTAATACTATTTCAATAGTTGGTGACTCGATCAATTGTTTTTAAATACTTACCACATAACACAACGTCAGACCTATTTTCCACGATGGGTTTTTTACATACCATTCTTTTATTATTTCAAAATATGTAGATACATTTGAATAAATAATCTGAAAAGGAATATTATTATAGTTAGGTCAGTGTTTAATAGTAACACAACTGAAACTTTTTGAGGTATGATATGTACGTTTCAAACATTTCATTTTTGTAATCTCGAACCTTAACAAAGTTTTTTCAATTATAAGCGTCAGCCTATTAACAAGAATTTAAAAACTTTTAACAACAAAAAATCATCGTCTTTAAAAAGAACCTAATAATAAAAACGACTGGAATGTGAAAAATAATTTTAATTACGAAAGTCGCTGGGATTGAATTTGTTTGTTTTTGTGTATTGCCAAATTACCACCACAGACACAAATGCACGTACCTCTTACGATGTGAATTCTTTATTGATCACCATACAATATGTATTTTGTATGATCTAAATTAGCAATCCTAGAAATAGGTATCGTATATATGACAATAGCTTTTAGTTTTTTTTTTCTGCTTCCATATAAATCGAGGCACTAATTTGCTATGCTATATTGTAATAACCATATATAATAGGTTCCTACGTTGTATTTTCTTATTATGTTTCATGGTACGTACTCACTAAGTTGCACGTAAAGAACACTTTCATTTAAACAAATGGAAGCGCATTCTCCTAGCTAGATGAAGTAACTTTAATATTGTCCATCAATCAAAATAACTGCTGTCACTACGAACCAGACAGATCTCTGAATTATTTTTATTAATGTTTTTCTAATTTCATCTGTACCAGATACATTTTCCTGTAGCTGTTAGTATCAGATCTGCAGTTAACAACAATAGAAATATGAATACCTATATAACAATTAACAGGTAATTCGTTATCGGGAGCCCCTATTACCTTCTTCGTAGGACGCTATTGCAAATTGCATTATATGTATCAGTTTACCTTAGTAAACTCGTAAAGTGGTTTTTTTTCCAGAAAATGTACAATATCATAGTGAAGTCTTGTAATGAAATAAGTCCATGATCTCTCGACATTCCGAAGCAATCACGGAGCGATGCTTGCTTTTGCCACACTCGCATCAGACATTGAAACCAGCACCCTAATATACACGTTTAAATTTAAGTCGTTCTGGACCTCTTCAGGGGTCATTGTACCTACTCATCATTATGAACAACTTTTACTATGGGACCAAACCTGAAATGGCGAAAAAAATATCAGCTGTTCCCTACATTTATGTTCGCATATCTCGTCAAAATGTAGGGAGCAGCTGATTAAAAAAAAAAAAAAAAGACTAGGTCCACAATTGACGGAGAAATCGGTGAACACACATAAAGTCGAACATATAACCTCCTCCTTTTTGGAAGTCTGTTAAAAATTATAAGAATTGGGATGTCCTTTTATGTGTTACGCAATTACCCTGCAGAAACCCGGTGGTACCTTGAACCGCATTGCTATCGACAAACCAAAGAAAACAAATATAGTCTTCCTTATCGAATTCGATAGCAACATAATATAAATTATGATTTATTTCTAGACCTTTCTATTCTACTTATTCTTCACGGCTTTTTCAGTATGTTAATATGTAATTACTTAACATTAAATTTAAATGCATTCAGAATATTTAGTTGCATTGTAAAATAACTTTTACCATGCACAAACACTCACTGAAATACATTTAAATGCAGCCAGCATTAATTTCAGTGTGCGTTTGTGACAATTACATTATTAATCACCGAAAAAATATGCAGAAGGCGTAAAAAAAAAACAAAAAAAATGCCTGTCGCATTCTTTGCATGATATGCAGTGTATCACAAATTATTGTTCGAATACACCAAGAATTGAGCAATTCAATTGCATTTTGTTTGACAAACCAGAATTATGGAAAAATATGCGCAGTAATCATTTCCACGAATTTCACACAAAGATGTTGGTTGATCTAATGTATTTGTGCGAATATCGTCGAACTTTCTGTACCGATCGTTTCATAAAAAAGTTCTTAGTGATGAAATTACATTTTTTTTTTGTAATAATTAAACGTGATTATTAAAAAATAATACGATTAAACGCATAGATCTAATCAAAGTTTATATGAATTGATTTGAATGTATTTTGTTTACATACGTATGAGATCGTGAGGTGTGATAAACAGTTTTTATTGATCTACACAACCGTTCAGCATGTGTTCCACATGTTGACATGTCGACGTCTGGATGGAAAGCTATAAAAGGGCGATGTAGATAACCTACTGTAAACAAGAAAATTATTAATGCTTTTCACATTCTTTTCCACTGATTGAATGGATAATATGTTTCATTTCGATTCAATAGAACCATTATGTAATTGAACTTTCCATATACTAATAGGGTGTATCATTATGCAAAATAATTCTTGGCGTAATATGCCATTTCCTTAATGTACAAAACAAAGTCACTGTAATCGCTCTAATTCGTTTGTGAACGCTAAATAAAACTTAGCGTCACCTTATTCTACGTATAGCGGACGCGTATTCAAGCTATAGAAGACGCGTAACAAAGGTAGAGACAACGCGTAGGAGACTCGTAGCAAAAGCGTAGGCGACGCGTAGCACTGGCATAGCAGACGCGTAGCAAAGGTGTAGCGACGCGTAGCAAAAGTGTAGGCGACACGTAGCAAAGTCTGAGGCGACGCGTAGCAATGGCGTGGGGACGCGTAGCAAAGTCGTACGAGACATACATATGCATATTATGCACCCGTGATTATTTTAAGGTCTAAGACACTATATTTATTTTCAAACGTATACAATACGAGGAATTATATCCGAATCATTCGCGTAGCAACGTGTTGTATCAAACTATTTTCATGGTGTATGAAACTTTGTAGGGTTCTTTTAATATCAACCGTCTTGTTGTAACGTATCGCCGCATGTTCTTAACCTAATGAAGTAAAATACTTCAGCAGAGAGCGACGTTAGCGTCACGTAATTTAACTGTAGTGTTTCTTTCCCGAGAGCTAAACGCCTAGCTGTTAAAGGTTGGCAGTAAATCATTAAGCTGCTATATTATGCAATCGATGGCTGCACCAGTAGATATATGAGCAATCCTTCACTTTATTTCGTATTACGTATATCTTCAGGTACTTATTATGTTTTTAGTTTAGTCCAGGCTAACACTGCTGGAGTGCTAACACCACATCTGATTATGCTTCTAAACACAACAGTAGTTATATTTTTTTTACCTATTTATGGCAATAGCTTCATGTATGAGAGAAAATTATACCACACGAATTCTGGCATCTTATCCAAGGGCAGGAAGTGCTATGAATAGAAAACTTCATCAAGATTTACTAAGGTCATGTTTATTAAACTAGCTGACCCGACAGACGTTGTCCTGTTTTTGATTCAAAAGACAAGTGGCGCCATCTATTATCATAATAACGTTATTTTTGCTTTCCTCGGGAATAGCACTTTTTTTCGGGATGAAAGGTACCCTATGTCCATTTCTGTACACCTGACAACGTACATGCAAAATTTCAGGATGATCGGTTCAGTGGTTTACATCTTCTTAAAAAAAAGTTTGTATATTGTAAAGTTTGTATCTTCTTCTAAGCGTGTCTATGGCAAAATTTGCCATAGACACGCCTAGACAGACTGTTAAATTTTATGTTTGTTCCAGTACTCAGCAACGCTAACACCATTCGCTGCTGTTTGACGAAATTAGTATCAAAAATTATAAACAAAAAATACTTAGTTTTATAATGCTTTTAAAAGTAGATATATGATCGACTACAGAAAACAAAATCAGAAAAATATATGATATTCTTCAGGATCTATGCTAGATAGATAGTGTGTTGAAAACATAATACAACTAATTTGATACGATAGAAAAAAAAATATGAAAATACCTCTAAAAACTTTCTTTTTACAATAAAAACCGTACCTACTATATACATACAATCATTCTGATTTTTTGTCAGATTATTCTACAAGCAACATACTAAAATACTAGTGTGTTAATTTTTTAGTCCAAACAATAGATTTTTTGTAAATAGATAATTGCTTCATATTGTGCAATAAATTACCAGCGTTGTGTAATCGCGCTTCTCTTTCTTTTCTATGCAGTCCGACAGAGGCCGCGCTTTGGTCATGTAAGCCCCTTAAGGTGCCACTAATCGATATTTTTTCCATAAAAATTTCGGGAGAGTATTACTCCACTGTTTGACATTTTGCATCCAAAGTTAAACATGATATCGTTTTGTCTTATTATTAAAATTATGTCTGTACGGAAACAGAACAGTAAAATAAAAAGACATTAAAAAGTTATGAACCAACAAAGATTCGTTTTTCTTGCTATTTTTAACGTAACTTTGGGTGTATACAACTAATAAAAGTACTGTAAAAATCTCCAAAAACAAGTCCGTACCGACAAAGCTCAGTTATCGAAGAGTTTAATAAACTTTATTTGTTATTGATTTATGCAGTGCTTTTTTCATAAAACTCGATTTTCTAAAGCACTTTTCGAATTTTTTCACGCGCCTTTCAGTTCGGAACGGTGTTTCTGTGTGTGAGAACTAGACGTGGTGCGTGTATACTAGCGTCTATTTGCTCATCACTGATACTAGCACTGTCGGATACGAAACCAGGTGAGACAGCGTGCTTTTTGGCCATGACCACCAGTGAGTTCGAGCTCGCGACTAGTTTACTCTTAAAGAGAAAGCGTCATGGTAGCCCGCAAAATTAAAATTTTCTTACTTTTTTTGCAATTATTGCGGCCGTAATAAATATTTAGAAGAAATATAATCATAAAAATCATCAATACAAATACTCTAAGTTCATATAACCCTATTGAATGACTATTTCACGAAATCATGACATTTGAGGCCAATTCTAACATAAGGAGTGTATTGCTGATTCTAATGATTATAATAATGTTATGTGTTTCGGTAGCTAATCATATTTTAATGAACATAAAACCTGACATTGACCTGCAAATAGCAAAAAACGTAAATTAATTTAAATTTCGCGGGCTACCTTAGCGCATCCCCCTTATGGCACTCCACTCCGGTGAGGGTGTGCCTTAGGGCGAATGCTCCCGAGCATTCGCCTGTAATGTTCAGATTCGAGCATTACAACAGTGAGTGAGGAGAATCGAGGTCCAAGTCGAACTTGGATTGTCACATCTCAGGCGAATACTGAGGCCAGGATGAGAGTTAATAGCGCATTAACATTGGGTGTTTTTGGGAATTCTGCCGTAAGGCATTGTCATTCGTTGTCATAATTTATAATCAGCATCTCGCAAGTTCATAAAAACTACTCATAGCATTGACCTCGAGGATGAGGGCGCTTTATTACGTTCCTGAATGTTATCATCCAGTACAATAACATACTTACTGTTATCAGTTTTTATAATAATGAGTCTGTCTACAGAGCAGTAGGTAGGTTCCTCATTCATTTGTTATTTTCTATATTTATTTATTGATAATCAGATTGCACAAGAACAGATTGGACGGTGACCCCCTAACTAGGCGTTTGCCTGTATATACTTGTAACCAGGCCTTCATCATCATCATCATAATCAGCCTATAATGTTCCCACTGCTGGGACACAGGCCTCCTCTCGGTGAGAGGGAGTGGGCCGTAATCCACCGCGCGGGCCCAGTGCGGATTGGCAGATGTCACATGTCTTCGAATTTTTGGTTCTAGGACATGCCGGTTTCCTCACGATGTTTTCCTTCACCGTTTTGAGAGCAGTGGTGATGAAATAATTTACACAAAGTAAAGCGCCTGACTGGGTTCGAACCTACGACCTACAACTCGTAAGTCGCGGCCGTTACCACTTGGCCACCACTGCTCTATCTTTAATTTTATCTAATATTTTATTAAATACCTAAACTGGCCTTAATCAAATGAAAATGGTGACCAGTAGGTCAAATCGATCCTTCGTATTGAAGAAATAAAACTACAAAAGCGTGAATTATAAATTATTTGGTATTAAAAATAACAACAATAAATACAGACTCCATAATATACGGAATCTTAATATACAATGAACGGAAGATCAAATTATATTTTACAAGTAACTTAAAATAATTATTTGGTTACTACAGTACTTAAATCAGATTGTCATGACCATTATTAAATATAAGTTACAGATCTACTTGATAAAATCTATGAGTGATTTGAAACTACTTACACATTCTAAATAAATTGTACAGTTAAATATAATAATATATAGCTCTTTAGGATATGTTTTTGTTCTTCTATGTAATTTTTTTTACACAATAGTTATAAATATGAGTGAGTCTTCCAAAACAGATCCAATACATTGTTATCAAGGAACTAAAATATTAGCGAGCACCGTCGCAGAGCGGAATGCTACTACAATACAACTAAAGGAACTGTTTCAAGACATTTTGAGGACTATTCTAATTTATTATTATTTACAACTATAAAAATAAATCTTATGGCTACATTCCCATTCAGTCTTCTGCCCGCACTGATTCAGTGCTATGCCTTATTACATATTATTCTAAAATTTGCTTCCTAACACAATTCATAACATGATTTTGGAATGTACATTATTCCTGCACGTAAGGCGAAATCTGAAATTAACAGCCACTTGGTGGTTGCTTACTGCTGTTAATATTCCGCACTCTACGAGAACCCCCAGTTAATTTTATTTCAATTTCCTCCAAACTCTTGCCCCGAGTTTCAGGCACAAAGAATATGACGAAAAACAATCCGATTAAACAAATGACAGCAAACAACCACACTGTGCCATACATGTGAATGGCGTCAATAATATTGTGGAAAGTTTTAGTGACTATGAAAGTGCACGTCCAGTTAAAACCAGTAGCTAGAGATGCGGCAGTGCCGCGGATCTTTGATGGCAGGATTTCGCCTAACATGAGCCACGGAATAGGTCCGAAGCCAATTGAGAATCCAAGGACATAAATAACAAGACAAGCGAGGGGCAGCCATCCAAAAGCGGTGACGTCAACTCCTGCTTCCATAACGTAGAAGTAAGCTCCCAGAGCTACCAGTGTTATTATCATAGAAACAGAGGAAATGTACAATAACATTTTACGACCCAAGCGGTCGATGATACCGGTCGCTATAAATGTCGATACAAAATTGACTACGCCTATTATGATACTTGATACATTTTCATCAACACTACTTCCAGACATTTTAAAAATTGAAGCGGCATAGAAAATTACTGCATTAATACCACTTAACTGTTGGAACAACATCAATCCGAGAGCTATGAGGACAGCTGGCATGTATTTAAGAGTAAACAGTTGTCTGAACGCATTGCCACCCGTTCTATCAGATTCGGCCTGTGTCCGAGTGAGATCCTTCATTTCCTTATCAACGTTTGTATTTTTGCCTCTCAGCCACTGCAGAGCTTTTCGAGCATCATCGGGACGTCCTTTGGAAACAAACCAGCGTGGAGTTTCTGGTGTTAGCAGCATAAGCAAGAAGAATGGTACTGGTAGTGCGGCTCCGAAAAATGCTAGTTGTGACCAGTCCAGGTAGCTGCCCACAAAGAATGATAGTAGAATTCCAGTGTTACCAAAGGCAGTGGGTAGCAATCCCATTGCACCTCGTACTTCCGGCTGCATTGTTTCTCCGAGGTAAACTGGGAAAGCGAGGGAGACTATTCCAACGCATACTCCACAGAAAACTCGTCCGGCAAATACCATTAACACATTTGACGCAGTTGCAATCAGAATCCAACCGACGAAGAATGGAAAAGCCATCCCCATGATGGTCCATCGTCTTCCAATAACTTCTATGAGAGGCCCTCCTGCGACGCCACCAACCAAAGCTGCCAGAGGCATCAGACCACCAACCCAAGTAGACTGTAACAGAGAGAAAAGAACATTTTATTATTTGAATACAAAAAATACCATATTAATTGAAACGTTTGTTTGAAACTTTTTTTTCAAACTCATGTAAGGAACAAGGGTACATTATACGAAACTAAAAGCCAGATCATTTTATTCACGCGTGTGATTATAGGATGACGACGGGACGGAATTTTAATCTTCTTAATAAGCTGACATATACTGTACTAGCTTCCGCCCGCGGCTTCGCCCGCGAGGTATGTCGATAAAAACTATCCTATGTCCTTCCCCGGGATGCAATCTATCTCTCTGCCAACCATAATACCATAATCAGCCTATAATGTCCCCACTGCTGGGACACAGGCCTCCTCTCGGTGAGAGGGAGTGGGCCGTAATCCACCACGCGGGCCCAGTGCGGATTGGTAGATGTCACATGTCTTCGAATTTTTGGTTCTAGGACATGCCGGTTTCCTCACGATGTTTTCCTTCACCGTTTTGAGAGCAGTGGTGATGAAATAATTTACACAAAGTAAAGCGCCTGGGTTCGAACCTACGACCTACAACTCGTAAGTCGCGGCCGTTACCACTTGGCCACCACTGCTCGCTCTCTCTGCCAAATTTTATCGAAATCCGTTCAGTAGTTTAGGCGTGAAAAGGTAACATACAGACAGACAGTTACTTTATAATTTATAATATTATTAGTATGTATATTAGTATGGATTGGAAACCGTGTAACCAATGAATCGATGTTGATAAACTGATGATGTTAAACTAACCGTTTTATGTTATGTTTTCAATTTAAATGGAACCTTACCTCTTCTTTAGTCATATGCAAGGTGGAGTTCATGCTTATCAGTGCAGGAGACGTGTAGCCTGAAGAGAACCCGACAATCAACGAACCCATAGACACAGCGAATGCAGCCAGGAGCTGGAACAAAATCAAATCAAAATGTTAAAGACTTACAAAATACTAACCGATTAGCGCAAAAGTTACACGAGGCATTTTGAACCTGTGGTCCTACATGTAACATGTTTATTGGCACAATATTATAGTGTTACAGTGAAATACAGTAATTTATCAATCCACGAAAAAACGGTATTTTTTCAGTATACGTAGTCTCGCGAACTTATCCAAACAGGTATGAAGTTCTGTGGGTGGTTGCCTTTTATTATGTACCCTTTGCCGCCCCTGCACCCATGTATGTATGTTATAAAGTTATTTACATTCAGTATACGGAGGGTCCTAAGTTTACCAGATCTATGTACCTTATGCACATAACCTGGAATATACAAACAGTTTTATTTCGCAAACGTATGTTAATAATAAACGTACATTTTTCTTATATGTGGTTATAAATTGAATAAAGTTATTTGTCTTAACAATGAAAAACATCACTGTATTAAATTTGACTTTTCAGTTGTCCAAATCTGTTGACAGTTGCTATTGACTGAAAAGTTCTCGTGTGGAAACGAATTTAAAACTACATAAGTACTCTTTTTTCCATTCAGCGCAATTCAAGTCTTAACGAACACATCGATTTTATTACTAGTCTGAAAGGGTGTTTGTAAATTGAATTTTCCATTTGTACACGTGTAAAGGAGCGCTGTGTATAAAAATTGGACTGTGTTTAACAGAGTACAAATGACCGATCATCGTCTAAATTATAGGTAATACGTGTAGTATATAACTTACTTGTGTCCACAGGTAGAGTCGTTGAGTTGTCGGAGCATAAGGCGGAGCTTCCCCATTGATTGCGTAGTCAGTTTTCACTTTGTTGCTCTCCGTGCTTAATTGTTTGACAAAAGGAATTGAATTTCGCAAATTCTCCTCCTTGGCACTTTTAATTTCCATCTCCATCTTGTACTTGAACTCGTTTCCTAGACTAATCTGCCGAAGTTGCTGGAAATGGCGTCGGGTGTTCTCGAACGAGTCTAGTTCGTCTTCACTGCTGCTTTCAGTGGTAACGTTCTCGGGGATTGTTGCGTAGTTAGGTACCAACGTCCCCTGGGACCCACAAGACGTTGCCAGAGAGGTACAGGTCGTAGAAGCAGAGAGCGTCGGCTTGGAAGGTACTCGAGAGTACTTAGGTCCGCGTGTCCGGTACAACCTCTCCTCGTCGCCTTGTCCTCGGCGAGCTTGCTCGCTTCCACCCTGCAATTGTAAAAAAGTACTTATTGTAGACACGGTTTCAATTTCTGATCACACCAATTTTATAACACACCTATTGTTAAAATAGACCGGTCACTCAAGTTCTCTAGACAATACTGAAGTAATCATCCGCAAACATACCCCATTTATTATATCCGCTATCTAATGTGCGTAAGTCAAGTCCCGATGATAAGAATTGTAAGCCCAAGGAGTCGTAGGTCAGATCAAGAAAACACACATTGCTTATTGACCACGAGCACGAGCATCTGGCCACTGCATGTTTCGATAACCTAGTGATATGCGTAGTTAGTGCCATGACCCGTTCCGAACTCAGAATCCTGTTCCAAACACCACTTTACACAGGACCTCCGCGCTTCTATCATAATTGTTGTCCGCTTTATAGAATACTCGTGAATAAATTGACCGAAGACTAGTCTGCCGGCCTGCCTGTAACGAGTACAGCCAGCACTACTGTTCGCATTCAATATTCCTGACGTTATCGTGCGATTGTCCATTAGTTATAATGATGTTTATAAACCAATGTATAAACACTTTCTTTGCATGTCATACCTGTAACCAATGGTTCATTGACGGCATTATGTTGTTTACATAATGTAGTGGACGTGGCTGGTCATAATTTTGGTTCTCAAACTAGTTGCAAGCGTGATTCAATTACTGAAGTCTTTTTGTCCGATTACCTCTGACTCGCTACTAAATGTATCGTAACTTTTTTTCCTTCTAATTATCTTTTTGTTTTTTTGATCCATTGTAGTCACTCCAAATTGTTTATTTTTAATAATTCATCAGTAAATCAATGCTAACAAACAATAATAAATATTGTTATGATATGGGATGACCCGCATGACATCGCTTTGACTACTCGTTTTTTTTTTCTTTTGTTTATGTTCAGTATTATATATATGTCGAAGGTTTAATGAAAGTGCCCAAACTTCGCACACACCGACTTTTTGAATACATTGCTCGACTCGTGGATTTTTCCCAAGTATTTTTGAGCTATATATTCATACAATGTGTAAATAAACCCTGCCCGATCCGAAACAGGCACATAGGCACTGCAATAACATTAGGTACCAAAATAATAATAAAATCTTACTATTATTGAAAATAATAGTTATTGATATTTAAATTGCACATTTTTGGTACCAATATTATCCCAATTTCATTATAAACGACCAAATTTTCAACTGTGACTACTGTGAGTGAGGTCATAAGTCATGACTTGTAGAACCCCACTACTTAACGGCTACCCGCGCCCCATGCATTTCGATGTAAAATGCCACATTAAAAAAATATTTTCTGAAATTAACCACGTGAGTAGATTCTTTGCACGGTAGGTACTTAAGGGGCTTACAGGACTTAAACACAAAAAAGGCCAGTTTTAGAAACGATAAAAGTATATGATCGACTACAGTATACAAAATCAGAAAAATATATGATATTCTTCAGGATATATGCTAGGTAGATAGTGTGTTGAAAGCATAATACAACTAATTTGATACGATAGAAAAAAAATCATGAAGACACCTCTAAAAACTTTCTTTTTACAATAAAAACATACGTACATACAATCATTCTGTTTTTTTTGTCAGATTATTCTACAAGCAACATACTAAAATAATAGTGTTATAGTCCAAACAAAAGATTTTTTGTAATTAAATAATTGCTTCATATTTTGAAATAAATTACCAGCGTTGTGTCATCGCGCTTCTCTTTTTTTTCACAGTGACCGCTCACCGCTTTAAGTCATGTACGCCCCTTAACAAACCCCTTACGGATCGGAGAGGGTATATCTTTTACACATTGTATAATCAATCACATGAATATCAGGCAATCGGTTAAATGACAAACGCTAGAGATTGATTAGAATATAGATAGTGATTGACGTTAAAGTCGCGGTTCATTAAGACGCTCACGTGTTTCTATTGAGATCTAATCTTAGTTGACTTGGTGAGGTCGATCCATATATTATTATAATGATTGATATTTAAAACAGTTTATGTAGGTAAGTATAGATCTGTATTTTTTTTTGAATTCATATTTCCATCATCATTTAGGTCAAGGTAGGTAGGCATTTGGTTTTTGTTTACATTTTAAATAATAAAAACAAACTAGTAGTAGGTTAGGTAACAACATAGTTTGACCTCGACATTGTTCAATGACGAATGTGGCTTATGTGGCAATTAGGGTGGGACGTAGAAATACCCCATTCCTCGTACCTTTACATAAGACGGTTTAGTTTTCCATAACTCTTGTGACCTTCATCAATAAGTGACGGAACTTCATTTTATTTCTATAAAATGTATAACATATTTTTATTGTAATTTCGATATTTTCCAATACTCATAAAACTTGATTACTTCATAGCCTTTATTTGTATCTGGCGCCAATGATAATGTAAGGTAATTCTATGCAAATGCGTAACATTCAAAAGCGCCATCTATTGGGATCTATGAAAAGTTTTTAGTCACTGGTGTGACAAAAAGAAAGTTTACTATGAACGCTAATTGATGGCGCTAGTGACACATTGGAAGTTTGAATAGAGGAAAAACAGATGTCAGATAACGAATGAAGAGCCTTTTGAGGTACGCCAGTCCTTTTTATTATGAATATTAATTATGTTATGGTATGGAGGTATGTAAATCGAAACTTGATTTTCAAATTTAAGTTTATCAGTAGCACCTAGTAATATTTAAAAAAAAACCTTTATGGTATTATTTTTTTCTAAAATCTTGTTCAAACTTCATTAATTATTTTCAAGTTTTGAGAAAAAAAAAGAAGTAGCTAAAGTCTTCGGAGCCATCTACCGTTGCAGCTGGCCTTGCAAGGCCGCCTTGATTTAAAACGGCCGTGAATGCTGGCGGCGAACCTGCGTGCCTTTTTGACACGCTTGCAGTTCGCGTGCAATTTTTTTGTTCAGTTACAGCAGCTGTATAATTGATTGGGAATTGTTCCGGTGAATAATTGTTAGGAAATTAATGTCAGCACCAGGTTGCCAGGCAACGCTGGCCGGCATCGACCGTCCGGCAACCGGCGACTGTGCTACGCCGTGTGCCTTTTCCAGAGCTTTCTAAAGAACTCTCGCTTACTGCGATTTTGTAATACTGCTCGTATTAAAAATAAATTTATTGATGTAAGATTTAGCTATATAATAATCGGGCTAAGGATATTTATAGAAATTTAATCGCTTAACTTTAAATTATAGAAGACTTGAGTGAGATTGCATTACTTACATAACATATTTTGGGTTAATTAAATACGTATGACATTAAGTTAAAAAAATATGATTAATATTTGGTCAACGAGTGGATTAAATTAAATTTACAACACTATAAAATCCATTGAATATCAGCTTACCATTTCGGTGGAGAGTTGCTTGAGGTAGCCCATGATCTTCCCCACCGCATTGGGGTTATTTTTATTGAAGCTCATCTTGCTGGCTTCTCTCCTCTTCTCTTGAAAACTTGTCAAGGAACGTCAAAATGATAATGTTTATGAAATATAGCACTTTGTAGAACAGCGTATTGAAATTGTTCCTTAAAATCCAGGTTCGTGTTGTTGGCGGCAGATAGTCCACATCACTCCGTAATAACTAGAGGATGTCGCCTTTTGCCAGGCCTGCAGTAACACACGAACGCTATGGCACACAGCTGCGAATTGACACAATTTTATAGCCGACGTGTTATTTAAATTTATTTTGTTTACAATTCACTGAGTTCATTCAAAAATTATAGTTCCCGCGCTATTATTCGTCAATGATCAACATGCAGTTTTGCAATTCAGGACAACATAAAATGTTGATAACGCGTACCGAATTCTTCAGCAATCGAGTTATCTATTGAAACTTGCAGATGGCAGCGCAGTGTTTTATATAGGAAGGTTCGCAGCCCGGCGCCGTTGCCATCTCCCCGGCCCCCTCCACTTTGGTGCGGGCGAGCATGTGTGCGTAGAAGTTGATAGTGTGCACACTGTGCGCGATACACACACAGTAACTACTGCTCCATCGAGTGTTTGCAACTGAATTACTTTGAATATTTGTATAGTTTGTTAGAATTTGAATAGCCAGGTTACGCAGGTACACAATACTTAATGAACTAAGCTAAGAACAATCATGTTACCATAGCCAAAGGAAAACGACAATGTAAACGGTTTATTACAAGTGTAGAGTTCTTGCAGCGTTACAAGGAAGAGTTAAGTAGGTATGCAAAAGTAGAGTCCTAAAATTGCCAAGGTTATTTCAGTTTTATCGATACACGTTTTCATTATATTTTCTATATTTATTAACAATTAATCGCTTATACTGCAATGCGCTACTAATATGAACTATAGAAGTCGCTAAACTGAGCATTTCAATGCTAAACTATATTAAAAATTTGTGAAAAAATCGGTTTAAAACTACCAGCAGATTACTTTTCACTTTTTGTTTTGCTTTAAACAAAGTGCCTCAGCGCAGTAGCCTCAGAACTATAGGTATTATTAGAACATTCTCAGGCAAACAAAGCAAAGCCTGTCCTTCAAATTCCTCACAAGTTTCATCAAAAATAGCTTACTATGTGCTTACTATCTAAATAGACGGTTATTTTCTAACATCCTTGTTGGTCTAAGGCAACAGGTAAGTGCGAGAGTGTTGCCAGGCTGTAACTGGTCTGGGCAGTCGCCGCCACCGCACCGGCCCGGTCCCGTAATCAACGACCTTGCTTGCCTTTACGTAGTCCGCTACGTCTCGTCTGGGGGTGTGTCCTGAGAGGCTCCGCTCTACGTGACACAGCGCACACCGCCGCGTTGGCCTGTTGTAGCCGCCAAAAGAAAAAATGAGTTCAATTGAATACCTTTATCTAAATAAATGATTCCCAACAAGATGTCAGATAGTAATTATGAGCCCTCAAAGTAGGTGTATCGGTCGCATCACAGAAACGTGCAATATTATTGCTTTTCATGATCTTTTGTAGGTATTCATATAAATATTTACGTCGATAAAACTGTTGGAGTTGCACAAGTGGTTTAAAAATAGACAATCCATTTATGAATATACCAAATTGACCGAACCATTCATACGCATACCTCTCTTTATCTTTTAGAAATTATAAGTAAAGTAGCGTTTCAT
This sequence comes from Oligia fasciuncula, assembly GCA_963082905.1. Taxonomy (NCBI): domain Eukaryota; kingdom Metazoa; phylum Arthropoda; class Insecta; order Lepidoptera; family Noctuidae; genus Oligia; species Oligia fasciuncula. Next base: position 11,803,287 of record OY720387.1, read on the forward strand.
ATGAATGTGATCATCAGCAAAGTAAATACGAAGGTTGCCCTAAAACACGTTTTTGAGATAAATCTGTTGCCTTTGTTCAATTGACATAGATTACATAGGTACCTATGTAGTGGAGAGTTAATAATTATGATAATGTAAAATGGTTTAATCGATGCATTTCATAATGTATCGCTGATAATTTGTTCTTTTTGGCTCTCCGCGATGGCAGCCTATACCTAAGAAACAGGCTGTTCCGGGTGATTCCGCAAACTTCGCACGTAGTTAGTCCGTAAAAATCTCACCGTGTAAGCTTGGGTGAAGTGAGTGATCAATCCCAGGCGATCCCTAGCATCAGCCGATCTATTCTGAAATTATCTCACCGTGATAACTTAGATAAGGTAACTTCTCTTCTTAGTCTGTGACTGTCAATCCCTAACATCAGGTGGAATGACAGCTCACTTCACCTAAGTTTTCACGGTCAGATTTTTACAGAATAAGTCGGCTGTTTTATTTTTAATCATATTTAATAACATAATGACTGGAACAAGAGATGGTCGCCAGTTCGGCGTGTGGTTATGCGGTGTATAAGTATTGTATTATGTCGAACAATTGTAGGCGGGTCGCGCACGTCATTCCACAACTGTTTTGCCCGACGCATTGTGACTTGCTTGATTGAATCTAATGGCCCCTGGCCACTTCGATAAAGGAGTCTGCGTCAGCCACGTAACTCCAAAATAGAATACTTATTAGACTCTTTATTATAAACACCATATGAATTAAAGATACTGGTGGAGGGCCTCGTGCCTATATAATAAAAGCCGTACGGGTCCATAAACGAAACAACGCTTGCTGAGGAAGTCCGTGGATGGGTGACCATCTATTACATATCGAGACCCTTCCGTGTTTCTGAAAGCAAGTTTTTGAATGCCTCGGCAACTCAGCACTCAGCGGCACATTATCAGCTTCTGAAAGCCTTTGATCCCGGCTGCTATTTGTAGATATTTGACTGTCGTTACGGGTAGTCAGAAGCCCGAAAGTCTGACAACCAGTCTTGCCAAAGTGTATCGTGTAAGTGTTAAACTGGGTTGTGGAAGTCAAATAGGCAGTTGCTCCATGTAAAATACTTGTATTCAGCTACATTCGGTTAGACTGGACTCCGATCCCAACATAGTTGGAAAATATGTAATGTAATAAAAAAAAAAGTATGACTGGATATATTACTAAGATTAGATTTCAAACGGTCACGTTTTTGATGAATTTCCCTCGCAGATATCCTAATAGGAAATATACAAAAAGTGTGACTTCAATGAATCATGTTTTCCTAAAATGATATGAAAGTATTTTGATGATATGTGAAATCTAGAATCTTGTTTTACTGAATGATCGATTAGTAAGCCTTTTCGGGATGTTTGAATCTTACACCAACCACTCTTAACTAGGTTTTTGATGTCCTAAGCCTTGATCATCATCATTATTGGCATTCTTGTGCCACCCACTGCGGCAGATAGGCCTCCTCCCTTTTGCGCCATGCTTTCCTTGGAGGTCTGTGTGAGTCTCATCCGGTCTTCCCTCTTCTGGAATCTTTCTTCTTGTATGTAGCCTTCAACATACAAAGAAGCTGAGATAGCATTATTCAACTTTATCTCGTATTGGATCGTCCACAAGTATTTTGTGTGGTACGGGTTTCAGTGCTCAACACAATATTTTTGCTATGTGACAAACTTGCCTTCGGTGCATATTTTTAGTTAAGAGTGCTACGACTGGTAAACCCAGCTCAATATATTATTAATATGACAGGTGTACCGAACAGTTCCTTTGGTTTTTATGGACCTTTCCTCGCTTCGATCTCACGTGATGTACCAAAGCAAGATTTCAGGGGGCCTAAAAAGGCCACTTTTGCAGAATCATAAAAGGAATTCATCAAATCATTATAAATCATAATAGACAGTTAACTGTTAAGTTAATCGTATCAAATCCCATTGGTGAAGGATTTTTCAGTTATTTTTTTTTTTGTCTGTGCTTAAATACCAATCCAAATCCAATCCCAATCTCTTGCAACGAAAAAAAGCAAAATACGTTTATGATTCTGCCAAAGTGGCCTTTTTAGGCCCCCAGATCAGATTTAGATATTGAGTTAAATTTTATTATCAGAAGGTGTGTCTCCGATATTCTAATAATTAGGTACCTACTTACTTAACGAATATCTGCCAACATGTTGCGCAAAATGTAACTTGATTAGATGAGTATCTAAAAACGCCATTAAAGCAGTATATATTAATAACATGATACATATCGGTATAGGTTATACGCAGTCGATATAGGCATTATGGGTTTGTGTCTATACAGTTGTAGTTATTGCAGTCATCGGGAGTTTCTCATGAAATCTGACAGTTGTGCCTAACATGTTATAACATTGTTGTAACAATTATTGTGTGTAATTGTTAACGTGTGCGCAGGCGCGTGCTCGGCATCACGTGCGCTTACTAAACTGTCTCTGTCTGGCGGTCGGCGGCGCAGAGCCGGCGGCGGCGGCGTTCCCGAAAGCTCTGTCCCGCCCCCGGACACACACACACACACACACCACCCGGGAGCTTTTGCGTCACACAACAACAATACGTCGTAAATTATAATGTGGACGTGACCGCATCAATGCTTCTGTCGAAATGTTGCATCATTTTGTTGATTTAAGGATTTAATTTAACCAGCACGGTTGTTTTTACCTTAATGTGGTTAGCTAACTAATAACCATACCTAGCACCAGAACTAGGTAAATTAGTAGGTAGTAAATTTAGCACTGGAAAATGAGTAAATACCTATCTATCATTTAATTATATTCAATTATGTGACTGCTGAAGTAGAGTCAGTTAGAATCAGCGTTTGGGTCTATACTGCGTGACGTCACACGAAGGTTACACGGGTGCCACACAGAGGCAGTTGTGTAAACCTACCTACAGCATTCAAAGGGGCACACAGACGTAACACAATCAAAAAAATGTCAGTGGAATATTCCGTGGAGAACAGGCAAGTTCCGGAGTAGACTGAGTTCTCGAACGTTCCGCGCCCCATGGATCTTTCCGTACAAAGTGCAGTTATGGTGAGCGGTGCATACTTGCCACATGACTTGCAATCCAACACCCACAAAAAACATGACCGATGTTTAATTAGCGCTCCTTTGCAACAGACCTGACATGTTACGATACTATTATTGGTAAGAAGACGTTGTGAAAATCATTGTACCTTTCCTAGACGATACGATAAAAGATAACATCATTCATGTTTTCATCATTATGCACAAATACATCACGCGTTCCATCCAAGCGGGAGTCTTATCTTATCAAAAACAAATCAGATACCTATACTTCCGATTAAAAATTTCCATCGAGAGCTGGTGTACCTATAGTTATGACATTCGCATAGTAACTGCTATCTTTTTTACCAAAACTCTTTTCACCTCTTTTCGAACGAATGATTACGAATAGTCATCATGATACAAAAGAAACAAACTGGATTTAATTTACTAGACAGTTTCCCTCTTCGTCTACGCACACAATTGTCTTTCATTGATCAAACTTAAAGTTTTCCTTCAATGAAACTTGATTACACTGCTTCGTATTCGTGTACTATTCCAGTGTTGTGCAATGCCCACGTTTCTAGAAAATCAATAGTTACTGCGGTTCAGTGTTTAGTTTTAGCAGGTGTAGGTGTTACGAACGTCGATAACACAATATCTAGGGCAATCGATATTCCTTTACTTGACCTAGCTATTGAATTATTGAAAATCGACTATAGATAACACGACTGACGGACTTTTAACTTTGAAGATCGAACGCTACAATTTCCAGTACACCTGAGTGAATAATATATTGATCACTTTGGAAAAGGTTGCTCACGATCGCGTCATGAAGTTAAATAAATATTTTGTAATCAATCGGATATTTTAAAGTAAACCGTTGGTATTTTGCTCATCATGACATTCGACCCAAAAAAAAATTTAAAGCATTGTTTTTCTATACAATTAACAATGTACCTACTACACACTTAAAAAATCACTTTAATAGAAGAGTAAATGGTTGAATGGAAGGGCTAAATACAGGCACATAGCCAAGTATTTTTATTAATAATATACCTATATTATCATTCACATACGATTGATAATGATTCGTTAATGAATGAGTCGGTGTGTCTAATTTTATCACTAAAGAGCAAGTTTGAGCGGTTGCCCCGCCGACCTTGACGAAGATCAAAGGGTTACAGAAGGTCAAACTGAACACACCCTCCGTCGCAGGGGTCACCAATCTTGAAGAGGACTACAAGAGCTAAGTGTCCTTGAGAAACGCAAGCACACATATACACAATCGACGCGAACGCCATCTAACGACAACGCCCATCACAATTATGACTTAAAGCATACATGAAATTTAGAAGTAATGGTTTTGCGAGATTACGCCCGTGTATTCCAATAGATGGCGCGGAAACAAGTAGTTATGACAACAAAATTATTACCTAACCGACTTCTAAAAAGGAGGAGGTTCTCAATTCGGATGTTTGTTTTTTTTTTATGTGTGTTCCGGTCCTCTATAGACGACCTCCGTATAGACGGATTTCAAAATTCTTTTTTTATTCGAAAGAGGCTTATTCCGAAATGGTTGCATTTATATTTCGTAAAGATCTGCTGATTAGTTTCGGAGACAGACAACGGAACTCTTCAATAAATGCCAGAAAATCAACCACGCGCTGCTATCGCATTTGTATGTTTACACAATCACACAACATAACATCACGCTTGTACCCTTTAAAGGGGTAGGCAGATGTGTTTAATAGCTTCCTGTCACTGATATTCACATAGCAAGTAGTGTTAGATGAATTTGTGTGGGGTAGGTAGGGACTAAAACGTGAAAAACAAAAAACTTTTTTCAAAAAAAAAACCGACTTCCAAAAAAAAAAAAAACACTACAAAGTGAAAAATAACTTTAATTTCGGAAGTTGGTGTCGTTGGTTCTGGCTTTGTACTGTTTTTTTTTTGGAAGTCGGTTGTTTTTTTTTTTTGTAAAAAAGGTTTTTTTTATTTGTTTTGAGTGTGACTTGAAAAAATTAAGGATGTGGATGATTTTGAAATTAAACTGATTCAATAAAATTTAAAAAAAAATATTCAAAAAATTTCGAAGTGGTAGTTACTTACGAGTTTTTTTTTTAATTTACACTATACCACATTTAGTTTTAAGCCATTTTTCAGGTTTACATTATACCTACCACATTTAGTTTAAGCTTTATTTTACCGACTTCAAAAAAAAGAAGGTTATCAATTCGACACTTATGTATGTAGTATTATTGGAATTGCATTTCAATCACATATGACAATCTATTAGGGCTTCCAAACAAATATACAAAATTTTATAGACGTATGTATGTATGTTTGTCCACGCATTTCTCCGCAACTATTAATCAGATCGTGACCATTTTTATTATAGGGTTACATTTACTTCAACTTATGGAACAGTGCAAGTTTCATCAGAATCGATTCAGTAATTTTCAAGATATAGACTAATACGTGTAAGTGTGACGGCCTGGCTTACGATACGAGCTACGGGTGTAACGTCAAAGGGAAAACATCTCAAAACCTTGGTCAAATTTTAGTGCAATATTTATAACAAAACTATTACCTACTTATTACAAACAAATATTCCAATGTTTAGTTAAAACTAAAAATTACGAAATAAAAAAGTACCTAATTTAAAAATATTAAACCTACTTCAAAAAGAAATGAACTCAAAATATTATGAAATAACTTTAATCTATATATACATATAATAAAACAGTAGAAAAACTGTGTCAGTACATTGAAAAAATTAAAAAAAAAAATTGGGGGGGGTTTAGAAACAGTAATAGGGTACGAATCCGAAAAAAAAATTCTGTCTGTTTGTCTGTTTGTTTGTACACGCTAATCTTTGGAACTACTGGAAGGATTTGAATGATTTTTGTTTTGTTGTATAGGTATTATGTCTGGGCAACATATAGGCTATAATTTATCTTGGAAACTTGAACACCTGATGCAGAACCGCAACAGACCAGCTAAACTATAAGAGATACAAAAATGGTACCATAGCAAAAATTGTTCCACGTGATGAGCATTTTCTGCCGAGAGAATAAATTTGAAGATCTCGAACACCTGATGTGGAACTCCAAGAGCCCAGCTACACCATAACATATATAGGAATGACGTCTTAGCAAAAGTTGTTCGGTCTGATGGGCATTTCCTGTTGGCTTATAAAAAACCTGGCCAACACGAAGGGTTCCGTACCACAAAGCAAAAACGCCGAAAAAAACACGTTTTTTTGTACGGGAGCCCCCCTTAAATATTTATATTATTTTGTTTTTAGTATTTGTTGTTATAGCGGCAACAGAAATACACCATCTGTGAAAATTTCAACTGTCTAGCTACCGCGGTTCTTGAGATACAGCCTGGCGACAGACAGACGGCAAAAACGCCGAAAAAAACACGTTTTTTTGTATGGGAGCCCCCTTAAATATTTGTTTTATTTTGTTTTTAGTATTTGTTGTTATAGCGGCAACAAAAATACATCATCTGTGAAAATTTCAACTGTCTAACTACCGCGGTTCTTGAGATACAGCCTGGTGACAGACAGGCGGCAAAAACGACGAAAAAAACACGTTTGTTGTATGGGAGCCCCCCTTAAATATTTATTTTGTTTTTAGTATTTGTTGTTATAGCGGCAACAGAAATACATCATCTGTGAAAATTTCAACTGTGTAGCTACCGCGGTTCTTGAGATACAGCTTGGCGACAGAAAGACGGCAAAAACGCCGAAAAAAACACGTTTTTTTGTACGGGAGCCCCCCTTAAATATTTATTTTATTTGGTTTTTAGTAATAGCGGCAACAGAAATACACCATCTGTGAAAATTTCAACTGTCTAGCTACCGCGGTTCTTGAGATACAGCCTGGCGACAGAAAGACGGCAAAAACGCCGAAAAAAACACGTTTTTTTGTACGGGAGCCCCCCTTAAATATTTATTTTATTTTGTTTTTAGTAATTGTTGTTATAGCGGCAACAGAAATACACCATCTGTGAAAATTTCAACTGTCTAGCTACCGCGGTTCTTGAGATACAGCCTGGCGACAGACAGACGGACGGACGGACGGACGGACAGCGAAGTCTTAGTAATAGGGTTCCGTTTTCAAGGACTCGGAGGACGATCGCTTTTCAAGGACTTAGAGATCCGTCTATTGAGTTGCCGGTAATTTATCGCATCATCTAAAGACTGCAGGATCATCACGCGCCTCTCCTGCATGAGTCGTGAAGTAGAATCAAAGAGCTTTTTTTTTAATTCGTACGACAGGTCTTGAAGATCTTAGACCCGACCGTATGGACAGTTTCCACGAACCTATCGTTATAATCGTCCACGGAGCTCCCTAGGCATTCGAAACGATTCTGAAGTTCCGAGTTGAAAGCTCTCGGGGTTTTGGACCTGGATCGGTGCTGGGCGGAGCGTAGACTTCATCAGTCGAGATCTTTCCAGCTTGAAATGTAAGTTCAATGTGCCTCTTACCATGCGGTGATCACTTCCGGTTTTCACCGCGATTATCACAGAGACATCATTGAATACATACTTCTTCGTCGACTTATTGAAGTCAATCTCATTTTTAGTTGTACCATCCGGGCTCTGCCATTCCACTTTCTGTGCTCACGTTTTCTGAAGAAGGAATTCATCATAAAGAGGCCTTCCTTCTCCATAAAACTGACCAGTAGGTGGCTCCGGTGGTTCCGGCGTCCAACTCCAAATTGCCCCACTCGCAGCTCATCATCGTCGTTTCGCTTACCCAGTTTCGCGTTAAAGTCCCACATGACAAAGGTAAAGTGAGTTTTAGAGCCATGCATGGCTCTGGAAATATCCTCATACATGGTCTCGACCTCATCCTCAGGGCGTGACGAGGTCGGGGCGTAAACCTGTAAGACCTTCAGCGAATACCTTTCGGATATTCTGAGTATAAGGTACGCCACCCTGGTCGATACACTCTCGATCTCCAGCATCACCACATTCTTCACAAGGGACTTATGGACGATAAACCCGACACAACATGGGACTGCCCTCCCGGAAATAGAGCAAGTTACCGGATTTTAAGGATTATCGAGTCCTCCCCCTCTCTTCGGACTTCAGATAACCCATAGATAGATTTGTGACAAATATTCATTGAAATAAGTACAAGTGGCAAAAAGAGACTATATTATTATTGTGCTGTTTTTGGTTGTTTGAATTCGTCAATAAGTTATTTTTATTAAATATACTGATCAAAAAACACCATGTATTTTATTGAACTCTTCATATTTCATTCACGTGTTTCATTTTTATTATAAAAAAAAAACTTTTTTCCAAAAAAACAATACAAAGTGAAAAATAACTTCAATTTCGGAAGTCGGTGTCAAAAAACGAAAATGCAGAACCAACAACCGACTTCCGAAGTTTTTTTTTTTGTAAAAAAGTTTTTATTTTTCACTTTTTAGTTGAACCTACCCCACACAAATTCATATAACACTATACTTGCTATGTTAATATCAGTGACAGGAAGCTATTGAACACATCTGCCTACCCCTTTAAAGGGTACAGGCGTGATGTTATTTTGTGTGATTGCGTAAATAATCATGTGCGATAGCAGCAATCGCGGTTGATTTGCTGGCATTTATTGAAGAGTTGTTCTCTGTCTCTGAAACTCATCATCGCGCTCGATCGTTACGAAATTTAAATGGGACCATTTCGGAATAAACCTCTGTCGAAAAAAAAAAATTTTGGAAATCCGTCTACATTATGACGGAGTTATGCCCGAACATACTTACATAAAAAAAAATAGAAACATTCCAATTAAGAAACTCCTCCTTTTCAAAAGTCGGTTAAAAAAAATACCTATAGGTACAATCACAAAACTATAAAGAAAGGTAGGTTGATGAACTTAAAATATTGTAGGCGGGAAGGGCTATCGCGTGTTTACGTACCGCGCGGCTGTAGGTAATTATTTCTAGAACAGAGCCGAGTCACAATACTGTATAGAAAATATACTGTGCCGCGGCCGCGGTGCCGGTGGCTGCGCTGTATTGGTTTGGTTGCCCTTGGATTTGTAGGTATGAACCCTTGCACACGGCGCGCGGCGCGGCGCGCTTCTTCGGCGGCGAGTATTGATAGATCTTATCAAAACTCGCCGCCACCGCCACATTACGCACACATCACTTACGCGTTAGAAAAAAACTTCCGTGTTGATATTTACAACTTTCTTTCTCCTGTGAAAGATAATTACATTGTTGACGTTTTTTTTTTTGGTAATTTTATAAAAAAAAATTAATAAATATATAAAAATTCAAAATACATTTAAATAAAATTTAAAAAAGAAAATCCAACTTTGTATCCCTGGGAATCGAACCCGCGCACTGTTGAATACAAATCTACACATCGACCAAACATGCTAACTTAACGGTTATACGAATAGTCGAAAAAATTGACCCTATGCATAAATACGACTCACTTAGACGTTTCCAAATTCATAGTTTTATTGTTAAAAAAATAAATATTCAGTAAATAATAAAATGCTCACTTTTTAATTTCGTTCGGAATTTTTTGAACGGAATTTTTCACTTTATTTCCCATATTTCCAAATGATAATTGATAACAAATTATTACGCTATTTTGACTTAAAAGTATTTTATATTTACACGAAAAAAATATTTACGGAAAGAAGATAATGCAAATAATAATAAACAATGAATTTACAAATAAAACTTTACAAAAACATAACAACCTTGGTGGAAATAATGCGGCGAAAAGAGCGACACGTCCGTTTAGCATCAGGCCTCGGCCGGCAGTGTCGCTACACGGGCGTTTACGCACACATACGCACGTATTATGTTCGGAAATTTGAATATGCGATTTACAAAGAATCTATTGTTTGGATTAAAAAATTAAAACACTATCATTTTAGTATGTTGCTTGTAGAATATTCTGACAAAAAATCAGAATGATTGTATGTATATTACTATGGATTTTATTGTAAAAAGAAAATTTTTAGAGGTATCTTCATGATTTTTTTCTATCGTATCAAATTAGTTGAATCATGTTTTCAGCACACTATCTATCTAGCATATATCCTGAAGAATATCATATATTTTTCTGATTATGTTTACTGTAGTCGATCATATACTTTTATTGTTTCTAAAACTTGCATTTAGCTCTTGTAAGCCCCTTAATGCAAATGAAGTTTGTTGCGAGACAAAGTGGGTATAGAATACTGGTTGGCTAAGTAGTTTCATAAGGATTATAAATCACTTTATTATTCCCTCCGTTGCGTTAATTAATAATGACACCTAGACCCATCGCTGCTCGGTTACTAATAAAATAGACTGTTGCGATTGCAGTACAAAACGTGTATAAAAAGCTTGTTAATTGTAGTGTCCAGTGTCTTAAGATTAATAAAATCCTTTTGTTATTATCTAGATTGCGTTCATTAAATAAGTAAGATAATTGACACTTCAAGCAACTTGTTGATCCGTTATCTTTCCTATGTTACACAATCTTACGTTGATACTGACCAGCCTCAATCAAACAATCAATCAATTATTCTCGCAAGAACTTTTCTTATTATTTTCACTAGCTTCTGAACACACTTCTTCTGCGCCCGTGACTTCGTCCGCGTGAAATTTCACCCTCCCCCCATTCACCCTCTTAGGGGTGGATGGAATTTCGAAAAACCCTTTCTTAGTGGATAGATACTCTTTACAAAGAACACACCCTCCAAATTTCATGTCTCTAGGACCAGCGTTTTAGGCTGTGCGTTGATATATCAGTCAGTCAGGACTTTGAATTTTATAAACAAGATAAGCAGATGAGCTGATGAGTTATGAGCTCAGCCACTTATTTCATTACATACTTGTGAATCTATTATTTAAAAAAAAAGTTATAAAAAAAATAAAAAACCTGACTGCGGTAAAAAACTTAAGTTAAAAAAAACTGAAAAATTAAAAACAAGCCCATTTTAAATTAAATAAAAATTGGAAGCAGCCGGGACCCATACCATTTTTATTATATTTTCAAATTCAAATGGGTCCCGCCTTTTTATTAAATTACTTTTTTTATTTCTATCTTTTTAGTTTACAAATGTGAAAGATTTCGCAGGCAGTTTAGTTCTTGGTACGTATTTTTTACGATTTGTCACTTCGAATTACTTTTAACCATATAAGTTGTTTATATTTTTGTAATCATCCTTTCAAACCCTTTATTTTGATACCCCACTCGATAGGTTTTAAGAAAAAAACATTTTTTGAACACAATATGTCGCCAAAAATCGGCCATTTATATTTTTTTTTAATTTTTGATATACCCAGTGTCACTCACAATTAAAACGAATCTAACTCTCTCAAGCTAAAATCGATCAATCCGTTTAGGCTACAGAGCGTGCCAAAGAAATATACATACATACTATACACTCGAAAAACATAACCCTCCTTCTGGCACAGTCGGATAAAAATAAATCTGTGATTCAGTCATAGCGGCTTATCATAATGCGCTCAGACATAACATGATAAGATTTTAGCGAGATTTGTCGACATCCACTTTTCAATACCAAATAATGTACCTACCTACCTACCATACATGTAAATGACGGGGTATTTGATATATTAGGTACCTACGCTCTCAAACAATGCATGAAACGTGTTACATATTAATACGTTTCGATTCCGAATCATTAAATATTCTTAAGAGGCGTTGCATCGATGTTCGTATGTCGGATCTTATTATTATGTGCATAGATTAAGTAATAATAGTACTAGTAGAGTCCCTAAGAATTAATTCCCATACGAGTTGTATGAAGGATCCCGCAGGCAGGTGCGATACGACTCCGGTAGAACAGTTGAAACATTCATAAAAAACATGAAATTTTCATAAAAAATTGTTCCACCAGAGTCGCGTCGCGCCTGTTTGCGGGAACATTAAAACTACCTTATTTATAGCAGTAGCCGTTCTGTTTAGTTCGACGATGTAACTAGGTACCTGGTTAGGAATCCTACATGTTTCTAGACTTGCTTTCGAATTCCTGGATGCCGTATACCCACCACAGTGCTATAAAGGAAATACTACAACGCTATTTGCGAAAACATGCACGTTTTGTGATCCGATTCTAGCTGTAGGTAGGTACTCTTTATGTTCGACCTGCTTGAAATTTCAAGTGACACTGACACCGCAGTACTTCTTCTTTCTTTCTTTCTACTTTTTGGAAATATTAATAAAGTTTAACATTTTCCCTGGCACAATTATTTTTAATAGCCCATTATGATGAAAATGTTCAAATTATTATGCACGTGGGAGCCAATTAGCATTGTCAGGTCTAGCACAGTTGGTAACACGCAAACAAGTTGGTAGTAAACCTTGGAAAACTCCAGTCCAAAACATAACAACTTCGTCATTACTTTATTGTTAACTTACTCGTTCTAATTTGGCATCCTCTAATATCTTAGGTATAAATATTTTATGATCAGGGACAAAATACTTTTTACCATGTTTTTTTAAATCAATTTCAAAATTTTGAGCCGTCTTGTACCCACGGATACACATCAAGCTATATGAAAATAACCAATATAAGCTGACATCTGATTGTAAGAAAAACCAATACAATGCGAGGTCAGGTAAAACTAGAAATTTATAGCTTGATGTGTCGCCGCGTGTACTAGTAATGTGAAATTTTTGGCGTTTCATAATTACTTATTTACAAGAGCCTCCACTCACTGACTAGCCTTCACTGACAATTATATGTATTGTCTGCAAAAAACCAATAAAAGTTTTTGACGCAGGAACCCATTTTCATTTAATTGTTCAGTACCTACTGTGAAATATTCCAAAGAGACCCCCTCTTTGTTTACTAGAATCTTTGGGTAAATATAAAATTCTCTTGAATCAAAATATTACATGTATTATGTGACGCACGTAGAGCACTTTACGTATAGGTAGTTATTTTTACACGCACAGTATTAATGAACACCATATTTGTAGCTGTAATGATTCAGAACTCTGTCGCCATAATGAAATCGATCAAGAGAGAAATTCAAAATACAATAAGAATTTGCTGTAAGTAATTACTTATATGAGATTAAATACACTTGAATGAAGTTGAATGCGTCTTATTGAAGCCGGATTCAATCTTACTTATGTAGGCTAAAGTACAGTAAGCGATGTGCTTTATTAATTTCAATTTATTTTTAAAACTTATACGGCATTACAATGATGGCGACGCACAATGAATCACTCTATATTTATAAAATTTAATTACATTTTATGTAGGAATGTATTCGCATTCGTTTCCCAGAATTATGCAGACATGAAGGTAAAAGTAGGTACCTACTATGAACAGAACGTCCAAGTGCTGTAATGAGCCGCATCGATCACGCACGAACTCGGCCGTAGGTGGCGCCATCAACCGGAATGCTTATTACCATAAAAGCATTTTATTAATCCTTTTGGATGGCGCCTGTATGGTCCCTTAAGTAACGGAATCTTACTCAGTGTAATAACGTTTAACTTTCTCGTGAAGAACTCCCATAATCAGACACAACCTACATAGAAACAGTGCCATAATATAATCATAAATCCCTATATGAAGAAAGACTTACCCTGTCTTGTGAACCGTCTGAGAAAATTAAACAAAAGTTTCTGAGGCCATTCCGAGGAAGGTTCAAATAAAATATGGAGGTAATAATGTATATGTAAGTGTGATTAATTGAAAATTATTAATAATTGTCTATCATTATTAATAATTACCGAAAGTCGAGTTAAAGTAAGAAATTAATCACATTTATCGGTGATTATTATTAATAGTGTAACCTTAGTGCCGATAAATGTAATAAATTTTCAAAAATAACTTATGCTAAGCGACCAATAAATACCTATTGAACAAAGATATAGACAAAATACTTTAATTTTTAATGTTGATTTTACGGAGTCTATGATTGCATAATTTTTATTTTATTTACCTATCTATTTTTGATGTGACCTCTCAAGCTCCGCTAATGAGACCATAATCAGCCTATAATGTTCCCACTGCTGGGACACAGGCCTCCTCTCGGTGAGAGGGCGTGGGCCGTAATCCACCACGCGGGCCCAGTGCGGATTGGCAGATGTCACATGTCTTCGAATTTTTGGTTCTAGGACATGCCGGTTTCCTCACGATGTTTTCCTTCACCGTTTTGAGAGCAGTGGTGATGAAATAATTTACACAAAGTAAAGCGCCTGTCTGGGTTCGAACCTACGACCTACAACTCGTAAGTCGCGGCCGTTACCACTTGGCCACCACTGCTATGAGACAAGTATCGTATTACATAGGATAAACGCTGAGCTTGACTGGTACTGGTAGCAAAATCAAAGAATAAACGATTTGGCATGTAAGTTTCTTTTAGTTATGTATTTGTAAGTACTATGGTATTATAAATAAATACCTACTGGACAAATAACTTCGAGTCTTATTTAACTTTAAAATTGACTCGAATACTTATTTATCTAAATAAATGATAAAGATCATAAACATACATTTTCGAAATGTTTAGAGGAAAGTACGAATTTCACGCGGACGCAGTCGCGAGCAGAAGCTAGTACCTAACTACAATCATATCATATGGACACTTATCCGATCGAGATAAAGTTCGGACATAAATTACATCTCGCTGAGATGATAACCGGTAAAAGATGTTCCCGGAACACACACTTACTCAGTTATTCCGAGTAGCATTGATGAATTATGAAGGAGCCCATTATTTTACCATGCGATTATTTATTGCAAAAATAAAAATAAATACTGCTCACAATCTTATGCAAATAACTTCACATACAAAATATATTCAATAGGCCTACAGGCTAGACAATCATCCTATGGCCCAAAAGTCGTAAGTCAATAGTATTCAGTGAGTTACAATCATTTCTATGTGTGTGAGTAGGGCAGCTCTATATTTGTCGGTTCCAAATAGAAGTCGTCGCAAATCTAACGGGAACGGAACGATAACGATACGAGGTGTAACTATTGCACAATAATTCTTGCTTGGTCAGTGAAAGGAGGTTAGAAACAATATGATGTAAAAATGAAGCTGAAGAACAAGATTTTTTCTCTGAAAGTATTTTGTCTTTGTCATCTATCTCATACAACACATTGTTCAAACTCTGCTCGTGAGTCGTACCGTACCCATTCGTAATAAAACGCATCGTGTGTCGCGACCTCGGCAAATGCGCCAAGGTACTGGTGGAAAAGTACTGGAGAAAAATGCGCAATAGGGGCTGTAAACATTTTCTTAAATCGTATAGACCTTGCGTGTCCTTGAGTTTTTTATGTCTGCACCTCATTTCGGCATTTCTTAAAAATTACGAGAACAAATAACATCTCCATTATTTCTTATTAACATTGACCAATTAAATAAAATTATATTTTGATTGTTTTTGCCTACGTCTTCGTATTGTGTTCAAGTAATTTTATAACCGAGGCTGTTTTCAGAAAGGTTCTTTACCGCTGCCGAACCTGGATCGGCAGACTAACACAAGCGTGCCACACCCACACGTTTTAAACATTTTGCAATACGCACGCGTCACTTACACGCGCACGTATTGTACACATAAGAATTTGTGGATGTGTGAAAGTGTAAATCGAGGCGCCTTCTCTACACACACTCTACAAGTTTGAGCATGCGCATGTGTTGGTTACTCAGTGCGGCAGTACTCGAAATAAACACTACCATCAAAAACATAACTTGTAAAAAAGCCAAGTCTCGCAACTCAGTTCTTCTACCGTAAAAAGTTGTGAGATCCATGTAATACCAAGTCGGTTAATTTATTCAGTCCCTACTTAAGGGATCTTCTGTCTTAAGTTATTAAGACGTAATTAGCTTACCTAACAACAACTTATAGTAGCCATATCAATATTAAAAATCTTTTATGTTTTAAATAAATAGATTGACTTGGCCATCGCATGAAAACACAATGTATCTCACAAGTACTACATATTATATTAAATTAGATTGTTTAGTGCGATTGCCAAGTCAATCTATTTATTTAAAACATAAAAGATTTTTAATACTTTTTCCTTTCCGGTACCTTTTTTTATTTAACATAATCCGTTGAACATTTCACAAAATATTACCTTTGAACATAATTATACACTAAACACTAATTGTATTGTGTAATTTGAAGCTTCTATGTCTGCTAGAAGTGCCAATGATCGGTCAGTCAGTCAGTGAGTGAATGAGTGACAAAATTAAGAAACTTTGACTAGTTATAATTCTTAAACTACTGGTTCAAATTGAATGAAATTTGAAATATACCGTGTTTGTACAATGCCTGCTTGGTTACTGAAAATTCAGGCTTCTAGTTTTATCCACAACGAAGTTATAGGGGGTCGAAAATCACCTGAACTGCTTCGAGATGGATGGTACAGCCTAGCCGTGCCGCTTTTTGCTCGACTTGGCGGGGGCACTGCCCCAGATTCTTTTAAAAGGTAGGCTCAAAATTGAAAATCAACGTAACAGACAGGAGTGCACTATAATTTTGTAAACTCGAATTAGAATTTAATGTTACTTTTTTGAATATTTTAGAAGAGTTTCGTGTCAAGTAGCTCAATCGAAATAACTTAACTTTATTCAGGAATAATTTCAATACGTATTGTTTTTTCCCTATAACCGTTACATTTGTTGGTTTGCAGTTATTCCCTCGGATAAACCAGGATAAATATTAGAAATACTAATACATCATACAAGTAACATGTTGCCACGGTATAATTACCTATAACCATGGTGTTGCTGAAAACAAATTGTTGTCGATGCAATTAAATTTTGGCGTGTTCGTGGGTCTTAATGAGACAAACAAACACAGTTTCAATTACAATCCGAGAGTTTTACGGTTTTAGACATTTATTTTCTCAAAAAAATTACACAATCACTTACAGAGAAAATACAATATTATAACTTAAAAATACATAAAGCTGATTGGCGTAGTGGGTTAGTACTATGACAATGACAAAATTACATTAGGATTTCGTAACAGTTTTAGTAAAAGGGTAGTTATAGAAACTAAGTGCACGACGTCGTACTTATGCGTATCGCCACTGCGGGAAGGTGTGCACGAGTTGAGGGATACCGGATACAATAAGTACATGTTTATTAAGTTTTGAAGGATATTTCTAATCGGTTGCTTCATAGGTTTAAGTACCTAATAAATTTATGAACGTGGCTGAGTTGTCAAAATGAAAGAAATTGCGATCAGTTGTCATTTTCTGTGTGTTACGCAATTACCTCGCGGTTCAGTCAAAGTCAAAGGTGAAGAATGTTTATTTTTAAATATAAACAATTTAGTAGACCATTCAGCTTATCATGAAATATTTTCACTAATCGGATTTTCACCTTGTTTAGGGGGAGAGGCCTTGCTTCTAAAGTAAACTGCGATAGAGATATGAATTATCTGTTTGGAAAGCATTTATCATTTCCTGGTACCTACGCACCAAATGACGACATCATAGTCGCCACTCGCGAAATTACTGATAATAGTCGAAAGTAACCTAGTTCTGCCTGTAACATTGATATGAATGAAGTCTGCAAATACCTAAGTCCTGAAGAAACGTTAAGATTTCTTATTTCACATTTGGGTTCGTGATACATTTTTTTAATGACAATAAGTTTACCTAAATAAACGAAGGCAACCTTTGCAATTTTTATGGATGATTTACATGTTCTAATTGATCCTCAAGTGGGGCTTCGTCTTTCGAAATATGGGTTAGTAAAACTTTCCAGTAGACATTAATGAGTGACAACAAGTCTATTTAATGTCTTTGTTCAATTAATATGTAGAGTTATGCGTGAGTGCGCCCACGCATCCACTCGGTGTTATTTTTAAATGTCCCCATAGTCATTTCTTAGCTACGTTAGGCCACGTGTAAGAGAGCACGGATTTCAAGGGAGCAATCACCTTTTGCGCGCAAATGGCAGTACATCTGGCACACGCGAATTAGCTAAAGAATATTCTAGAGAAAATTTGTTCCTACGCGACATAAACCACGTTGCCAACCGTTAGAACTTTTCGCCCTTTAAAATTCCATCAGCCTCCTATTTTGTAACATGTCATGTTTTGTTTTGTCGATGTCAAAGTCAAGGATACAGAAGCTGAAAATACGCCTGTTCTTCACGGAAAGCTTGCCATTTGACCTCCTACCTCCTCCTCGACCTCCTGTCGTCATAACACTTATAATATATGTAATTTAATGCCCATACTATAATATTGTCTGATCTTGAATACAACGCAATAATTGTTGTTGATCTGTCAAAATGAAAGTCATTGGTACTGTTACCAGGCCTCCGTCACTCCATGTACTTGCGCGCTATAAGTGCCTACCGCCCAGCCGAGCGGTCTCGGTCCGCCGGCGGATCAAATTCAGTGCGGTTTTCGCAGGCGAAGCGCGCGCACGCCGTTCAATTTTAATAGTGCTGTTCGTTCGTACGCGTATTACGATGCCGTGTGGTGCCTTATGTGCTGTAGATGGGTGTAAATCAAGCAAAAGAAGGGATAAACACCTAACATTTTTCCATTTTTCTCTTTTTTTAAGGCTTTTTTTGTTCATTTCTAGTGAACATCTCCGAAGATCATCATCAAACTAAGAAGTATTATACTTATTTTAAAACGTTCTCCTAAATGTAACAAATCCTTTTCTGAAAACCGCATCGATATCGGTTTAGCCAAACGCGAGATTATCGCGCACAAACATACATACCTACAAACCATACAAGTCAAACATCTCAGTTTGGCCTGTATGTCTGATCACCTCCTTTTTTTTAATTTGGTTAAATATTTTATAAATGATAAAAATTTTAACTGCCACATAAAAGTCAGAACATATTCACAGTTCTCAATAAAATAGATAAAAAGTTATGTTAATTTAATTTTATCGAAGAGGCAGCCCTGCGATTACTGTGGAATCGCGCGGTGCGAAGCAATCACTGCTGTACGCTTGAGCATTTAGGCGCATTTTAGCATACAGTGGTTGTTGACGCGAGGGAGTAGGCAATTATCGTAATAGGTATTGGAAATTTTCTACTGAGTGAAGTATCTGTTACGTAGTAACTATTCAGTAATCTGTGCTGTTACTGTGTTACGCAATTACCCCGCTGTTGACATATACTTTTTAACCGACTTCCAAAAAGGAGGAGGTTATATGTTCGACTTTATGTATGTTCACCGATTTCTCCGTCAATTGTGGACCTATTTTAAAACGGGAACTATATTTTCTATCACCAAAATTTATATTTGTCATCAAGTTGTATCACCTAATAAATAGATCTATCGCCACGAAATATTTTCGTTCTCAGATAAACAAAAATTGTTCCCAGGTATGAATTATCAAATTAATGTTAATATATGTGTAAAATAAGAGATCGATAACCAATAAAATTATATTGCATTACATGAATATAAACTTCGTTCTTATAATAACAGTTTTGTTACTTGAAATGGACATTATCGAGAATCGAATTAGTTACGAGGTTAATTATTTTAAAAAAAATGCTTAGGTTAGGTTAGGTTAAAACTGTGACCTCCTACGCACGAGCCGAGCGAGCGAAGCGAGCGGTGCCGCGGCAGCGGCCGGCGAGTGCCAGAAACGACTAAATTTTAAAGAAAAAAAATATGGAAAAAGAGATTATTTAAAAAAAAAATTATTATAGGCCTTATATCTCAGGATTTTAGGTGATTTATTGTGGAAATGATTTTGCATTGTTTGGTGACTACATTTTGGTGACAGATCTACTATTTGGAGGACAAACCCTATTATTTAAGAAACACAAAACTAATTAAATTGGTGATAGCTTAAATGATACCCTTTTAAAACATTTTGTTTGAAAGGATATGCTCTCGAGGTGGTCCCATTGTCACCAAGTCAGAATCTGATAAGGGAATCCCATAAAAATTGAGGGAAACACTCAAATTTTATAGGGAAACCTATAGCGATTTGGGTATTTTTTTATAGTAACTCGTGCATTTGCTTTCGGAAATCATCATTTGGTGCAGTGGAACTGATGATGAAGACCAGAGATGGACATCGGAACTACTCAATAATAAGTATTTCAGGAATTGCGATTCGATTAGGTACCTACTTTAATGTAGTTGCTAAGCAATTTTGCTCGTCACAATGCGTATGGCGAAATGGAGCTGATGATGACTTCTCAATCAGCTCCAGTTCTCCTGGTTCTTACTAGGAAAACTCCTCAACAATTAACGTCCCTGTATCGGGAAAAGTAATATTATAAAAGGTAGCAGCAGACAGCAGCAGCAGCTGGTGGTAGCAGTTGACTCAAAATTAACTCAAAATTATGAAATAACTTTAATTTCGGAAGTCGGTGCCTTGGGATCTGTATTCTAGTTTTAGTTTTTTGCCACCGACTTCCGAAATTAAAGTTATTTCATAATTTTGAGTTAATTTCTTTTTGAAGTCGGTTTAATTTTTTTAAATTACTTTTTATTTCGTAATTTTTAGTTGTTGCACTAGAATTTGACCAAGGTTTTGAGATGGTTTCCCTTTGACACTACACCCGTAGCTCGTATCAATAAGCCAGGCCGTCACACTTTCACGTCTTAGTCCATATCTTGAAAATTACTGAATCGATTTTGATGAAACTTGCACTGTTCCCTAAGTTAAAGTAAATGGAAGCCAATAAAAAAAGAATGGTCACGATCCGATTAATAGTTACGGAGATATGCGTGGACAAACATACATACATACATACGTCTTTAAAATTTTGTATATTTGTTTGGAAGCCCTAATAGATTGTCATATGTGAATATAATGCAATTCCAATAATATTACATACATACGTGTCGAATTGATAACCTCCTTTTTTTTTTAAGTCGGTAATAACTTCAATTTCGGAAGACGGTGGCAAAAAACTAAAATACAAATCCAAAGACACCGACTTCCGAAATTAAAGTTATTTTTGACTTTGTAGTGGGTTTTTGGACGTCGCGGTTGTATTTTTTTGTATACCTAAATGTTTTTTATTTTTTAAGCCCGTAAATATTCACTGTCACATTCATTTACCACAATATAATGTTACCGAAACGACCACGCTCAGCAGATGCATTGATATACCTAATGATCAATATCATATTTTTCTGAGTATTTTACAGATAATAATAATAATAATATTCCACAACTATCACACAACGCCGTCTAGTCTCAAGCTAAGCAGAGCTTGTGTTATGAGTACTAGACAACTGATAAACATACTTATATATTTCTAAATACATACATATATAGATAAATTACAGAAGATGAAGAAGAAAGATGATGCGTGAAGCCTTTAATTGTTCGCTGTAGTATTGTGTAAAATGTGCATGTGTGTGTGTATATGTTATAAACATTCCTTTAAAAATAACAATATATTATGTAAACACCGCTATGTTTAAGTACTTAAACTATATCATTGTTCCTAGACAATGATATTGTAAAAGCTGCTCCACGTGCTGACGACAAGTCGGCAACATGTAAACAGCGTGTAGTGATAGTGACGACATATGCATCTTTATGCAGTACCTCGGTAATATATTACCGTGGCACTACTAAGCTACATCCGAACCTAGCCACATTTGTATCAACAGAAGACGTCACAAAATACAATAAGTACCGATACCTGTTACCTCCCATACTAAACGGTTGATACTTGTTACCTCTCATACCAAACGGTTGATACTTGTTACCTCCCATACTAAACGGTTGATACCTGTTACCTCCCATACTAAACGGTTGATACTTGTTACCTCCCATACTAAACGGTTGATACTTGTTACCTCCCATACTAAACGGTTGATACTTGTTACCTCCCATACTAAACGGTTGATACCTGTTACCTCCCATACTAAACGGTTGATACTTGTTACCTCCCATACTAAACGGTTGATACTTGTTACCTCCCATACTAAACGGTTGATACTTGTTACCTCCCATACTAAACGGTTGATACTTGAGGGGTTCGTGGCTTAATAATAACACCCCGGGTCGATCGAAGGTTAAGCTACGCTTGCCGTTGCTCGGTCCGTGGATGGGTGGGTGACCATCCATTAAATTTTATAATGTCTATTCAAATGTATGTTTCAAATTGATGTTATGTCAAGTTAAACAAATATCTACTTTATTTTAATAGTAATTATGTTGATTTCAGAGTGACTAGCATTATTGAAAAAGTTATAAAAATGTTTGAAGTTGTAGCGTAAACTGCACTTTATACATATGTGTAGGAATTAAAGTTATTTTTCCATAAACTCATATTTGTTTACATTTTTGGCAAATAAGTCGCGAAGCCTCGGAGAGCACGTCAAACCGTTGGTCCCGGCTGTTATTTGTAGATCTTTGACATCATTGCGGAAAGTCAGAAGCCCGGAAATCCGACAACCAGTCTTACTAAGGAGTATCGTATTACCCAGCAACGGGATGTGGTGATTAGATATGCAGTGGCTCCATTTAAAATACTGGTATTCAGCTGGGTTAGACTGGAAGCCGACCTCAATGTAAATGGGAAAAGGCTAGGCAGAGATCACCTGTTACCTGCCTGGCATAACATGAAAGTATCGTGGCGCGTGTCAATTAAAACGTAGCAATGTTTTATTACGACATGGACATTCCGTTTTTAGCCAACGCTACACTTTACTATTTTTAGATCTTCGTAACGAAATCGTTTCTTTGTTTAGTAGTTCTTGTTATACTTACAACAAAAGCCGTGGGAGAGTTTTGACTGAATTTTATTTAAGTATGTTTTGTTTAAAAAACTTTAGCTTCAGTTGTAGCGGTATCTACAACGCCACATGCGAACAACGCGTCATACTACGTCACGCAAATCCTGCATCGCGCAAGCAGAGTTTACCGCGCAATGAGCATAGATACAACGGCCCGACATGAATCATCGGGCAGTTAGTTGCCCGCCAGACACAACACCCGTCTGGTCGGAGGATCCTCCCTTTTCTATGGAGGATGAGTGAACTTTACACCCTGTTCCTCATACCTCTATACAGTCATTATTTCTCATCGCTTTTAGGTTCGAAAAACGCGAAATGCATCGTTTGATACACGTGAGTTTATCATTACACTCTCGGCTCCATTACTTACGCCTTGTATCATAATCTACTATTTTTGTGAGGGTTAAAGGAGGACACCAAGGGAAAGGCCGTCATAAGGATTATAATAATACGTTTATTATTTTGCTATAGGTACTCCAACAATTTTTATATCAACCCGTTTTGTAAACTCAGTAAGAAAAGATGCATATTCATTGATTTTTTATATTATATCAAAGTAAATATCGCTGATATCATGTGACTTAACAACATTCGCAACTTAATTAACCAAGTAGGTACACTTACACAAAAAAAAAGTACTTCTCATTTTGTTATAAGTTTGCAGACTGTAATGTAATTCCTAGTGTGGGGCAACGTTTTTTTTAAAAAAAGAAGAAAAGAAAGAATGTAAAAACTCGAAAAACTGAAACTAGTGTCGATAGATGCAGGCTGGTGACAGACAGACGGACGGACAGACAGCGAAGTCTTAGTAATAGGGTCCCGTTTTTACCCTTTGGGTACGAAACCCTAAAAAGGACGTACGCGTTAAAAGCGTCCAGAACTCCAGAGTACAACAAATAGTAACGAAACAACAATCCAAAAATAAAATAATTAAAAATAAGCCGAGGCAGCTAAGTGATGACCAGCCCCAACTGACGGCGCCCGTTCACCAACATGACGCATAGATTAGCACCATTCAGCTCTGAAGGGAGCTAAATGATCCAACACACACGCCACCGTTAGCGAGAGACATAGAACTCACATCTGTGCTATGCAATTATACAATACAAATGAAATTGAGTTTATACAATGCAAAAGATAGTCTTACAATCTTCAGCAGGTGAGTCTCATTTAGCCAGTCTAAAACCTGGTTGAACTGTAGCGGTATCTACAACGCCACATGCGAACAACGCGTCATACTGACGTCACGCAAATCCTACATCGCGCAAGCAGAGTTTACCGCGCAATGAGCATAGATACAACGGCCCGACATGAATCATTGGGCAGTTGCCCGCCAGACACAACAACCGTCTGGTCGGAGGATCCTCCATTTTCTATGGAGGTTGTGTGAACTTTACACCCTGTTCCTCATACCTCTATAGAACTAATAGGCCCTTAGATAATTATGTATTTCACTTCTTTTACTAAAAAGATGTAATTTTTTCTTTGGGTACTACTGGATTTTTTGTACATACATGATGTTTTTGTAGATATAGACAAGGCACCGTCATGATGTTAATATCATACATATGAAATATGTAGTACCACCGGAAAAACGTGTTTATAGTAATACTAGCGGCCCGCCCCAGCTTCGCACGGGTGCAATTTTTTTTTTCGAATTTTCTAAATAAGTAGTCTTTGATAAAAACCTTGTCCCGGAAATACCGAACAAAACAAAAAAAAATAACAACCAATTTGGTGCAGAACCTATAAAATTACTCATTAGTGGGTAATAATGACTACTCATAAACTAAAATAATGACAATTAAATAAATTAAGACGTTTTTATTCATTCTGCATCTTAATTTTATTAATAAAAAATAATTTTGACCGCTTCCAAGTAGGTTATGGGGCGGCCGCTCTGTGCGTCGGAACACCGCGCTGATCCGCGCGCCGCCGCCGCGCGCCGCTTCGATCGATGCGTTTTTTAAAATTTAGATCTCGAAAGTGGAAAGCGTTTTGTGGGTAATTATGAGGGTACACATTCTCCAAATTGACGAAACTGTTTTAGGAGCAGAAATTCTTTTAGCACGTTTTTCATTATTAAACAATAATGAAAAACGTGCTAAAAGAAAAGGATCGGTCGTGGGATCGCCCGCACTTGGGAATGGGGCCCGCTAGGCATGGCGGGCTGATACCAGTCGGGGGTGCGGCGAATGTACAAGTATCTCCCGGGCCCGCGACTTATAGTAGAAGAAGGAACAGTGGGGTTTTAGTCGGTACGGTAGGAGTCCGACATAACTCTCCGTTCTTCCCAGACGGAGGATTACCCAAAGAAAAAAAATGGTTAGGGGCCAAGCCCCCCTGGAAAAAAGCCTTATAAATTTGCTTCTGCTTTATAAATTTACAGTAAGACTATGCCTTTTATGGCACTAAGTAGTTCTAATTGGACCGAAAAAACAAAGACACGATAAGAATTACCAAAGTTTATAAAACGTTGACCTGCCCCTCCCATTATTTTAGAATTTTTCCTCAATGTCGCTGATGTTTGTGGAAAAGTTTTAGATAAACTACGTTGTTAATAAAATTTAGGAAACACTTATATAAATTAGTTCGATTTAGCTCAGTCACCATATAGTAATTAGTAACGCAACCACAGCACCTTTCCGAGCACCACAAAAAGTCGGATTTTCCTTTATCTTTGTTTAGCGTCCAACAAATTGTGAAGAGCTTTATAACTTCTGAAGAAAAAATATGCAGAACAAAAGGTCCATCTTATACATAAATCTTCTACCTAAATTATACGTTACCATACATTCAAGTAACAATTCACTTTTTAGAATAAAGGTCAATATCGCAAATCGGGTAAACATCATCGTCCGCACAGCGTCTGCATTGCCGTGATTGAAGTTGATTGGGGGCGGTGTCGCCTAAATTGTGAATTATTGGTCGCTGTATTAGTAAGTACACCACACCCCTCTTATTTCACGTGTTTATTGTACAGACGCCAGCACATCAAGCTGCTACAATCTGTCATTTTTCTTTAATAGATTTTCAACTTTATTGCTACAGCATAAGGTTCAAAGTTGATTGGGAAAATTTGACAGTTTCGGGTAGCTTGATGTGCTGGCGTCTGTACAGGTATTGTAAACTAGCTGACCCGTCAGACATTCTGCTCTCTAACATTTCATACAAAAATCCCGTAGAAAAAAGGACGTAGAGTTTTTCCGAGAAACTCTCCATAAAACTAATTCGGACTATTACGAACATTTTAAATCCAAAAATAGCCAAATCGACCTAGTCGTTGTCAAGTGATGCGCTTACGAATACGAACGAACAGCATTTAATTTTTATTTATATACCTAGATAGAAGATAGATGTACAATCTTCTGAAATATTCTGCCATTTAGCGTTCCGTTGATAATTGAATGACTTGTTTATTTTCGTTTACAAAGTCGTAGACATTCTACCGACCGTATAAATATATTATTCTCTCTTACAAGACGACTAGACTACCGATTTTTTTCTGAAATTGTTTTTGTCTATTTTTGTCCAATGAATATATTTGAGTAAATGCATGTATTTGGATGGGCTATGGAAAATTTCCGATTTATTACGTGACAGAATATCAGTAGAGAGGCTAGAAATACCTACTTATTTTTATATTACCTACACGTTGCATATTTATGGCTAATACAGGTAGGCAATAAATGTCAATGCGTGCATGAGTGCGGAATATAAATGTAATATTAATAAAACCATCCTAATAATATCTTTATTCAAGTACCAGGGAACACCGATTCTTAGAACATGGAAATATAGTCAAACATCGTGGTAAAGCTGAAGTAGTGGATTAAAGAGATAATCTCAATCTGATGAATAATAATTTAGTAGGCAGTGACTTGATGATTCTATTATCAAGATAGATGTGCGCGCCGAGTTAATAAAAACCAGCGGCAGCGCGCCTTCAAAATTACGTCAGCGGCGGCGGCGTCGTGAGAATTTTAGCTTATTTTGGTTTAATAACTGTAAATTTAGGTGATATATTAAAATCAATCCTGTTTTTGAAAAAAAACTTTATTAAAAAATCAAAATCAAGCAAGGATCACTCTTTGACATCTTTTTTGCATTGCTTGTAATTGTCATGGACAAATATTATTATATTTAGTCTCCGGGGCCTAGATAGACGACTATGTTATTTTATCTCTTGATCAGAGTCAATTTTGGTATTGGGAGTACTTAGCATAATCAGCCTGTAAATCCTATAATGTTCCTACTGCAGGGACACAGACCTCCTGTCTGTGAGAGGGAGTGGGCCATAATCTACGACACGGGCCCAGTGTGGGTTGGTGCATGTCACATGTCTCCGATGTTTTTGGTTCTCACGATGTTTTCCTTTACCGTTTTGAGAACAGTGGTGATGAAATTAAATACTCAAAGTGAAGTGCCTGGTTGGTTTCGAACTCACGACCTGCAAAGGCAAACTCGTGAGTCGGGGCCGATACCATTGGGCCTCCACTGATCTTTGGAGTACTTATATAAGTACTCTTGATTATTATCATAATTATAATGATCATATCAGTATTCCTACTTCCAGAAACGTTTTTATTGTAATCTGGATAGGTACTGTTTGGGAGAGTAGACGACTTCGTATTGTTAAAATTATTTTTTTCGAAAATAGCGCTCATATTTTTATTAAATAAATTTAGGATTCAGTCCAAGGAAGTTGCTTGACGCATTTCCCGTTGGCATCATCTGTAAATATTTTGATGTGTCGTAAAGGAAGAAGGAAAAGGTTGTTTATCATCAGAATGTTTAGTATCACTAAGTACACGAACCATATAGTCGGTACATATTTGATGATATTTTGATACCGGTCATCTTTCTTGTGGGGTTTAACCAACGCGGACATACAAAAGCGTTAACATCTGCAAAAGATAGTTATAATTGAATTTTTATGTCCTGAACTTAGATTTTTCGATTACCAGTTATTGCTAGTGTTTAATCAAAATTATATGTACCTATAGTAAAGCCTCATAAAAATTAAATTTTTGGAGGTAGGTAATCAATGTTATCAAACAGAAACAAGCTAAGTAGATAACCTTGAACTTCATACAAAGATTTGACGTTTATGTAATTAAAATTATTTTTCTTACGTATAGGTAGGGACCTATACATATATCCCGTGCCGTCTCTCAGCATGAGACGTGACGATATTATATAATAATTTTAGTAGGAAATAAAGACTAATAAAAATATTGCTTAAGATTCCCAAATTCATGAATTTTAAAAGAAGTGGGTAATTTAATAACTACAAACTTCTACAGAATTCTTGAATTTCAAGTTATTTGCCAAAGATCCGAGATCTGTCGTGCGAATCTCACGTTTTATTGACTGAAACACGTGCTTTTTTATATAGTGTGGTATTTCAGCGTGTGACATGTAAACCTGAACATTGACACATCACGTCAGGATCATGTAGCTGCTGTAACGCAACGTGCTCGCGTTGTTTATTCTTCAGGCCGGGTGCCGTCATATCACTCATATTATATTTGTAATGTGATTATTATCACCTGTAATTAATAACATTTGCAACGTTAATTAATATTGATGGTACTGAAACAATATGAAATATGATTGTGACAAAAGAAAATCAACTAACTTTAAAATTCTTGATTGAAATCCTGAAATATTTTCCGAATATTATTTTGCGAACATTAGTTTTAATTATAATTCTAATTTACATGGAAACTACTTACCTACCTACCCACTGATATGGTATACATGTGTAGAGGTACACACATAAATAAATTAGCATACAAACATGAAATCAGTGCTTTGAGTGGAATATACCTCACAATAATGTATAGAGTGTGTGATGGGTAGTTCCAGACTCGTATTCTCGAACTATGTTCAAACATAACTTTTGTTTTTAACTCATCAGGAAGTTACCTATGTGTCATTCCAATGGAATTCCTAATTAGTTATTCAAATTAATATGTAAAAGTGTCGCATGAAAAACTAGTTTCTGACGCGCTGTCAAATTAAAATATTCATAGTTTTATTAAATTAATCTTATGTATCTTAATAAGGTTACTGTGCTCTTACTGTCTTTCTTAGAAAGTGGAAAGTTCTTGGTTCCGTGCCTTTAGACGAGTAAAATAAAAAAAATCTTGCTAGCTTCTTGTGAGATCAGAGTGTTGCCAACCCCAAAAGTTCAAATTAACTAGTTTCCACGTCGAAATTATCGTTTTGTGGGCAAAATTATCGTACAAAAGACAAAATCCCAAAAAAAAAACGTAAAACATCAAACAACAGTGGAAGTGTGCGCCAAGTTTCACCACTAGTGTCCGTCTATTGTACAGATGCCAGCACATCAAGTTACTACAATCTGTCAGATTTCTTTAATAGATTTTCGACTTTATTGCTAAAGCATAAGGTTCAAGGTTGATTGGGAAAATCTGACAGTTTCGGGTAGTTTGACCTGCTGGCGTCTGTACCTACAGTTCATAAACAAATCGCCGCCAAACTGTACACCCACAACCACAGACGGGATGGATCACAGAATTCACAGAGCATCTAATGGAATGTATCACGAATCACAGGAGTATTTATTTACTTTTTACCCGACTGCGCCAGAAGGAGGGTTATGTTCTTATTACTTCCTGTGCGCACACGTGCCCACAACACATTAGACTACAACTTATAGATAGCTAGATAAAAGCAAATAGAAAGGTATCTGATATAACCACAGGAATACAGGATAAAACGCGGAGTTTCGGACGGATGGAAACGCAAGTGAAAGAAATGTGAGGGAAAGAGAGAGAAACACTTAAATATAACACTGTGACATTTAAAACTTACTTATTGACATACGTGACATTGACATTTTGTTGATTTTTTATTAGCGTTTAATTTTGCCTGACAAATACGCTTTAGAACTTTTTTTTTCTTCAATACTCAAAATTATCGTACGTTAGACATTCACTATCGTACATCGCGCCAACCCGTACGATAATTATACGCCCCCATAATTATCGTACGGGTTGGCAACACTGGATCAGATTATTATTTATGAGTAGGTACCTAACGTAGTTTATAGTCAAGTTCAGGTAGTTATTTTTATTTGACTGCATAGTTATTCAAATCTTAGAGCAATGCAGGGCTTTTTAATTTGCGTCAACGTCAGTAAAAACCGCGCAAAATGTCGTTTTTCTGTGAAACATTTGCAGGAAAATTAATGCAATTACAGATATACCTATGTTTTTAAATTCCATATCAATTACGTAGGTACCTACATATATTTATTCCACATAATATATGCCAAGGGCTAAAAAAATACTGACGTGATGCGCTATGGCCTCGGTATCGTAATAATACCAGCATTTATGTTCCGTCCATTTATAAGGGACTGCAGTTTTTGAGCTTTGAGCTGGCTGGTAGGCTGGACTATACCAGTACCTATAGTTAGTGTTGTAACTTGTAACTTTTATGTATCTACTATTGTAGATACCTTATCGATACATAAGTTCGTCTCGTCTAATCTTTTTATAATAGACCTTGATATGAATAAGGCGGGAAAAACTAAAGGACTAAAAATACTAAACTAAATGCGAATGGTAATTACCATTAAGACTGTTTACTGGTGTAGATATAGGGGATGTGTAACCGGTTACAAAATAAAGCTGAATTTCAGTTCTGTGGGTACCTACCTATCTGTATAATGTATCACAATGTCTGTCAAAACCCTTTCCACAGAAAGGGTCTTGACAGACGGACAACTTAGTTATCCTATCCTTAAAGGATAATAACTAAAAAATTTTAGGCTTGTGTACCTCAAAACAAAAAAAAACGGATCTCAAAAAAACATTTTTTCTTTTGAGGTACACAACCCTAAAAAATAACAAAAAATGAAGCTTCTGGTACCTTTATCAACAAGAAGCAATTACCATGATTGTCACGACCGTACCTACTTAAGTACATGATTAATTATACAGGGTGCAACGATCTTAAAAGTTTCTACTAGACACTGCTGTATCTAGGCTTATATGTAGGTAGATAGTCTTGCTTTTGATTGTCTTGATATTTAAGTAAAGGCTCCCGCAGACAGGTGCGACGCGACTTTAGTAGAATCATTTCTATGAAAATTGTTCTACCAGAATCGCGTCGCACCGTCGCATCGCGCCTGCTTGCTCCCGAGCCTTATCTGCTAGATAAAAATGTCTAGCCTAATCCGTCTTCATTTCTCTTCGTGACTTTAGTATTACGTGATATTTTAAGCCATAATAATATAGTGTGTGTGCTAAGCTTATCTGTTCTTTTCCACAGACGCCTGTCTGCGTTGCCAGGGCGAGAGCAAGAAGGATTCATACGGCAAACAAGACTGCGTGGTGGTGTGGGGGGAGTGTAACCACAGCTTCCACTTCTGCTGCATGTCCCTTTGGGTTAAGCAGAACAACCGGTGCCCCCTCTGCCAGCAGGAGTGGTCCATACAGCGCATGGGCAAATAAACTGCGAATATACATACTTCAAGTGTAAAACATCTTAGATGTATTGTTCTAAAATAAAGGGAGCTAATAATCTCAAAGATGCTTTATTTATTCTACGATCAGTTTTAGTAAAGTCAGCACCGGAATTGCGTAACACTAGCAATCTCAATCTGAATCATTTTGAAAGATATTGCTAATCCATTGCTTCATATGTTCGAAAAATTTGTCTGCTCAACAAAGTAAATAACGCAATGAATGTTGTTGAACTGTCAAAGCCATTGCTACGGATAGTGTGTTGCGAAATGACCCCGCAGGTGTTGATTGGTAAGCGGATGTCATCCAGGTAGGTACTAGAAAAATTGTGATCGGAAAACTGCCAAGCAATGAATCTAATCAGTAGCAGAGTGTGCGATAACCATTGATCTTTTTTAATATCAGGGTAGAGTTTTGATTTTGCCCTGATATTAAAAAGACTATCAAAATCAGCTTATTAAGCATTATAGCAGCAACTGCCAGACGATACTCTCAAAACACATAAATGAGCTTGCCATCAGACTAGACTAGAGATCAAGGCCTTCAACATAGAAGATTAAAGAGAAATAGTGCTTCAACCGTACAAGATAGATTCGTCAGGATGGAATGAAAAAGAAAAGTGAAAAGAAAAGTGAAATGTTGAAAAGTTGAAGTGAGTTGAGTTGAGTGAGTTGAGTTGTTGTTAAGTTGAAGTTGAAAAGTGTCTCAAAAAGCCTAAACAGATACAGATACAAGTATCAGACAGAGAAGTGGTTTATATTGTGTCCATCTGATTGCCGGGTTACAGAGAAAAAAAATGATGTTGTGTTAGTGAATCTATCAATTCCATATGATATTTATAAGTTATTCATAAGTGGTAGTTAGAGTTCTTTCAAATCAATATGTCCAAATATGGCTTTAATTAGTAGCAGTTTTCAACCGTTTTATTTCAATATTGTGTGATATTCAAATATTAATCATACAGTGTTTGAAAAATAGGTAGTAGGTAATAATGTTGTAATGGTTTTCCTTTTGCATGGTGGCTGGGAGTGATGACATTTACAGTAGGTACACAGCGATTAAAACAAGATGAGAATTAATGTCAACACGTGGTATAATAATTTGCCATTGTGATAAGTGCAGACGACGTGGTACACATTATGATAAAATACTTATCCTATTGTATTCTAATAATCTATCGTTTGTGATTTCTTAATGAGGCAATCCTTCGACACTATCGTTCACTACAAGGTCTGCTGTAGCCACATTCCCATATTGATTGGGTACAAAAAAATTCGAATGAGCAACTTTTTTAATGTGTCAGAGGCGTAGCCCGTTCTAGCCGCGAGCCACCAGTTCACCTTCTCTATTATAAATCTGAGTTCCTGTTCTAGCTTCAACATATATAATACCACCTACTTAGGTACAATGCTGACATTATGTAGGTTGATAAACATTCATTTATTGATTCTGCTGAGGCTGACATTATAAAAAAAATTGAGAATGCTAGTGACCATAACGAAATGTTAGAAGAAAAAACCCCAAAATGCCAACAAGAATCGACTGGTCTTAGTTTTGTTGATATAACTGTTACACCTTTTTAGAATTTCAAACACAATTTCTTATAAAATATCAAGCAATCCACATTTTAATATTATTACATAATTAGCAAGATTAGAACTAAAAAATCAAAGAAAAGTTTTAGGTATATATCTACAACGAACAAGATTCGCTTCATTCAGTGTTGTTACCATTCAGAGAGTTCCAGAATACGACCAGTCATAAGTTTCATAACATAATGCTGATCACTGTACGGTAATTTTCCAAGTTGTGATAACAAGCTCACCTACAGCGAAACATCAGAAGTTCACAACTATCATAATTCTTGAGTATAAGTGAATTTACACTAGGCACGATTCCATGATGCGTCTGTTAATGATCATTAGCCGTTAGTACTGACTATATACCGTTGTTGAACTCTGTCTTGACTCGATTGCTAATTACTGCAATAAATCACGGAAGCTAAACAACGACGTCAGTTGTGTAAATTATCACTTCCCCTTTATTAACATAGTTTTATTTAAATGCTAGAAAACTCTGGAAATGTGTTTGTCTTTGTTTAGAACAGAACTGACTGGTTGTAGTAAGATGCGGAACTGCTGGTGATTCTTTTGTAGACTATACTTACAATCCAAAACCACTGAATCTTAAAAATCCCCTTTTATATTTATACAAAATTCTTGGTGCTTGATTGGAGGAGCAAAATAAAAGAATTCATTGAAACGTCAAATTTACGGAAACATGCTAAAAGTACTTACACAAAAAAGGAGAAAGCTCAAAATTATATTCGCGGTACTTAGAGGATTAAGAAAGTAAACCTAACCTGAAACAAATTAAGTTTCTGAAATCCTAAACACTTGCGAAGCATTGAGCTGAAACCAGACTGTAAACCAACTGACAAATGACAAAATATTATTATCGCTTCAAGATCTTGCCGTAAACATAAAATAAAAGATATGAACAAACATGCAGAAACAATTAACACTCTCACTTAACACAGGCACATAATTTTCACTGCAAAAAGGAACCAGTTACGGATCGACTTTTTTTTTGGACATGGAGTCGACTTCATCTCAAACATCGAGTCAAAAGCACAGACTGCAGCTAAAAGGCTGGGAATTCTAAATATGGAATGATGAGGCGATACTTCACACCAGCAGGCCAATTCTCGTACCTACTTAAAAACCGTTCATATTCAAGTCGTAATCTTATCTTAGCGACAATCAATGTCAAAAATGTATGTAAATTGATTGCATTTTTGACAAATTTAGACTAAGATTAGAATGCGAACGTTCTTAAAAATACGGGAATTGTCCCTCTGGGTAGCTTCTTAATTTTTATTAAGCAACGGAACAGGGACGGACCTACCGTTCCTTCCTGTATAGCGTATTGCTGCCGTTTTTTATGTGATGGCTCTGCAAAATGCTTGTTGACGAGCAAGTTGTACTTGACTCAGTGGATCGGAAAAAGGCTCATAGGCGACGAGGCGATGGTGGCCAACCTGGTCACATCGGCAAAACGTGGCTTGCATTTTCGTCTACGATCAATTGAAGTTCAGAGAGTTTGCGCAGGAGCTCCACGACCTGATCCCAACATTTCCCTTACAACCGGACTTCCAGATGTACTGTAGAGTACCTACTACCTACCATCCGCACTTGGTTAATATCCCGATTAGTCGTAGTCAGCGCTTCTCCTCCACATTTATTGTTCGCACAGCCAAAGAGTAGAACACTCTGCCAGCGTCTGTATTCCTTGCCACCTATAACACTTTAGCTTTCAAAGCAAGAGTGCAGAGGCATATTCAGGGCACGCTCGTTCCATCGCTGTTCATTAGGCTAGATCGAGGGGAAGAACAGGCTCTCCAACAAAAAACATTACTTTATCAAAACCTAGGTTGTAAAAATGATGAACTGGGATATCATGAAGGAAGAAGTTTTGGTACAATCAATAAAATTGTGGAATAAAATCTGCAGAATTGCAGATGATTTTGATTGATTTTTTTTTGCATAATTATGCTAAACAGATGCATCAGAAATGTAAGTATGATCAAAGCTTTAATTTAACAGAGGAGTTCATTGGTTCTTACAAAATAAACTCCCAGAAACTTAATGAGTACGAAAGACTATTCATATGAAAGAATAATGCTCTAGCGATAAAGAGAAATTTGACAGATTGTAGTAACTTGATGTGATGGCGTCTGTACAATACTAGTAAGGAGATGCTGACGCACTACATTTGGAAGCTAATGACGGCGCTTGCGAATCAAGCGATGTGCGTCACGCTGAGCGCCATGCTAGTCTGTTATATGATTTAAGATTATGTCTTCCAGGAAATCTGTCTTACGTAAATCGTAATACACGGTGTTAAGTTATTCTGAAGACAGAAACTAGGTAATATGGGCTGGTGTCTGCAACTCCACGTCAATGCGCGTATTTTGCGTAGGTACGGTAAAGACAGAAACTCTATTGATAGCGTCTAATTGAAAATTGTTGTAGCTATTTGGCTCATAATGAAGTCTTCATATCTGTAGTCATAATTATGGTATCTAGATACCTATTGGTTAGATTGCAAAATGGTGAAGTTTTCCGTACCTACCTACTTTTAACCAGTGATAACCAAGTAACCAATTCTTATTCATTCTGACCAGCTCCTTCGGACATTTTGTTCAAACACACAGTATCGTTCTATCAGGATCCAAATCCAAGTGCATTGTCATAAAGTGAACTTTCCGCGAATTGGAATATTTTTCAACCCGGATTATTTTCATTCTTATTGAATTTTCGGCAAGTCGAAAATACTAGCAGGTAGATAATAAATAGGTACCTAATATATCTGAAAACTTGCTTTGATGTAAATGCAATAGAGAAGAGGTACTTACCCATATCTTTATTCATTTAAAAGTTGTTGTGTTAACAGGTTTCTGACTGACGGGTATCAATTAGCACTATACAGGAACCATGGGGTACCATGACGTCATAAGTGTAGTGTTTCACACTGATACAAGTATGCCTATCAACCATCAAATAGGTACCACCTACTGCGTAGCAATTCATCTCTGATCGACAGCGCCAATGTCAAATCAATAACGATCACTTGAAACATTGAATTATTTTGTAGGCGACGCACATCCATCGGCGGTGACCTGATCTTTCTGTCCCATGTTAACCTGCGACTTGGCTATTGTTTTTCTTTGTGAATAACGATGAATTATTCAACATCTTTTAATACTTTTTTAACTGCTATTCTGTGCAGTAGGGTAGACTGGGTACGGTTGAAACAATTTTGCACAGCCATTTTGAAAAATAACAAACAACAAAACAATTAAACTGAGAGAATAGACTTTTGTCTTCAAATACATCTCAGAATTAGAGGCTATATTTACTAGATAGGAAGAGTTTAATAATAAAAAAAATGAAATAATAAAATAATGTGCCACTGTTTCAACCGTACCCACACTGAAACGGCCCGCCCCGTTTGCAAAGAGAAAAATCTGACATTATTTTATGTGATAGAAGTTTATTTAAAGATTACAGGAAAAATAAAACGAAGTCTCTAAATAGCACGCTTTTTCAGAAATCATCAACAAAAGTTACATTATCGGTCCACTATCGGTTCCACTATCGGTCAAGAGATGGCGCTGACATAAAATTACAATATTTTACACCGCAGTGCACAGTGTTAAAATTCCCTGATGAATATAGGCCTCGTCGATGAAAATTTAAAAACATAATGATGCACGGAACCCTCGGTGCGCGAGTCCGACTCGCTCTTGCCCGGTTTTTTGACTTCTTCATACGCATTTTCGTAGTGAGTTATATCACACTCGCCTCTTGAAGTTTTTTTGACACGTTGCCGCGTCGTCTGGGCATCTATAACGAAAAAAGCAACGGTTATCATTGTTTCAATCGTACCCACAATAATTGTTTCATCCGTCCCCATCAACACCCCTCAACCGCTAATAAAACAAACATAGCGTTGAGACAAAACAACATAAACAAAAACGAATCACGGTTTTCGAACCTTCAAAATCTAACAATAAAGCAGAAAATCACTCAAAATGCAAATGGTAATATCAACAAGGTACCTAATTTGAAAAAGACGACAACAGAAAATACTTACTTTTTGTCGAAAAAATATAATAGGGTCCCCTGGAAACGTACACAGAGGGCGAAGTGCAACGCGTCACTGTGATTCATGTCCGGACTCGCCGGCCGCGTCTTTCTCCCCTTATACCCCTCACCACATCGCTAATAGTTTACGAGTTATTAGCGTTGTTTCAACCGTACCCTGTTTCAACCGTACCCAGTCTCCCCTATGTTCTAGAATGCTCATGTACGCTCTCGACAACACACAGAATAATTCATAGTACTAACGGTTATTTATACGAATTATACGTCATTCTAAGAAGCTTTGAAATCTGTGCCAAGTTAAATCTCAAGCGGCATATTTATAGGTATGCCAAAATACATATGTGGGAGTATTACACGTATTATGTAATTTTATGACGATTATTACATTTATTGTTGCTATAGGTCGTTGACTCGTTGCCCATTGCCTGATAATAGTTGTTACATTATGGCATAGTGCCATCATTTTCGTAGGTAACTTCTCATCAATGACTCGCTGTGTGAGTTGTAGGTGTGTCACTGATAAGAAGAGGAATGTTATCAATTTGTTTACTTAGATACAGCTGAGTCGCAAAATCATGACGATATATCGGAAACAATTAGGTAGGTAGGTACCTAATCTTGTGACAAACAGTTTAAGTTACCTACCTACTTATATTTTTTTTATCGTTAGAATTATGTTTCAAAAAATCCATCTGAGTATTTACACCAAGGCGGAAAAACAGCTACATAATTAGATAGGTAACATACTTTTATTTTAATCCACTTACAATCACTTACCTACAATCCAAACGCTATTGTTTCAAGAGTTTACCTACAAGTAGGTACATCCATACGGATCTCAAGAACTGCTTATGCACACCTTTCGCAGACTTATGATTGGCAAGTCATAAAGTGTAAAGAAAGCACGTTGCCGTCTCATAAATCCTAAATGGCACTTTCGTCTACGTGACACCCCAGCAATTGCTAGCCGGGCTTGGTATCCGTAGCTACCTAACTACCTGAGACCGGTATCGATACCAAGATTCTCGTGTCGCAGACTTGTGGAGCTACTTCGAGGGATAAAATAAGATGCTTTGTTGTTTAAGTAGAAAAAAGCAGGTTCATCTACGACATTCCTCATAGACAGAGAGTAAATATACCTATAACTTGATTTTAATAGTTCAACTCATTCTAGTCTACTACCTTAAGTAATTACAGGAAACTTAGTCGAAGGTGGTTCTGTGCAAATAGGTATTAAATTAACTGACGTCCATTAACAAAGACTATACCGCAACAACTAATAGTTTGTGGTTAATTTCTTGTATTTTCATATTTTCTTAAAAATATTTCAGTTCGCTTTTTAATTTAAAAACAATCTTTTCAGCAGCGCTTACTTTAACAGCTAGGTAGAGGATTTAATAATCTTAGCCGTGTCGCATAACTGCCTAGATAGCAATAATTTATCTAACACAAAGCGACCTCGATGCAGTATTCCAAATTGTTTCGCGTTTCGTATCTTTCGATTGATTCAACAAAATATTGAGTCGAAGTCTGCAAAAAATATGCAAACATTACGTGCTTGATTAACAAGCCTTGTTGACTGCCTAGGTACATGTCTGAGTGTTGTTCATTAAATTGATAAATAATAATATTTTAGTTAGATATTTAGTTCCTTCTAAATTTGCACAGTCGGTACACCTTGTATACAATTACTTTGAGCGGAGCTCGGAGCGAGCACGACACGTTTCGCCACAATCGCCACACCCGGCCAGGCCTCCACCGCGAGCCAATCACGCGCTGCCACCGCAAGTACAATCAGTGGGTACTTTCGATGCATCGGAGTTGGACTACAGACA
Organism: Oligia fasciuncula; assembly: GCA_963082905.1. Taxonomy (NCBI): domain Eukaryota; kingdom Metazoa; phylum Arthropoda; class Insecta; order Lepidoptera; family Noctuidae; genus Oligia; species Oligia fasciuncula. Next base: position 11,842,067 of record OY720387.1, read on the forward strand.
GCCTTGGACAGCAAATAAATAAATACAGATTGCGTCAGGTAACGACGATAATGAGTAATCTGTTTATGATCGTTTCCTGAAAAGTGCGCTATCATCGGGGCAAAGTTTTTACCTGCTTTGATTAACATATTTTTTACCAACTTCAAAAAAAAGAAGGTTATCAATTCGACACGTAGGTATGTAATATTATTGGAACTGCATTAAATTCACATTGTGACAATCTATTCAGGCTTCCAAACATACAAAATTTTATAGATATATCCACGCATTTCTCCGCAACTATTAATCGGATCGTGACCATTTTTTTTATTATCTTAGGTACATTTACTTCACCTTAGGGAACAGTGCAAGTTTCATCAAAATCGATTCAGTAATTTTCAAGATATGGACGTGTAAGTGTGTCGGCCTGGTTTATTGATACGAGCTACGGGTGCAGTGTCAAAGGGAAAACATCTCAAAACCTTGGTCAAATTCAGTGCAATATTTACAACAAAACTATCCCCTACTTAACTACTTACCTATCACAAATAAATATTGCTGTTTTTTTATTAAAAAAATTATTTAGAAAAGTTAAACCGGCTTCAAAAAGAAATTAACTCAAAATTATGAAATAACTTCAATTTCGGAAGTCGGTGGCAAAAAACTAAAACTAAAAAATACAGATCCCGAGACACCGACTTCTGAAATTAAAGGTATTTCATAATTTTGAGTAATTTTTCTTTTTGAATTCGGTTTAATTTTTTTAAATTGCTTTTTTTAGATGACTATGTAATAACCAGAAATATATAATTTTAAAGAGTATCTACTTGCCTTCTTTGTTCTCTGACTAATATGTTCTAAATGAAACATTCTACTTCAGCCCGCTAATTGTTTGTATTGTTAGGCTACCTAATAGGCGTCAAAATATTTCTATTTATGAAATCATCTGTTGTAGCATTATAATTAATTTACGGTGTGCATAATAAAACTTACGAAAACGCCACTATGTCAGTCCGACTCCAGGATCAGACCTCGAAACCTATCCTTCTGCAGCGAGGTGTGGGACAGGGAGACGTTATCTCTACGAAACTGTTCACCGCTGCACTGGAGGCCGTCTTCAAGGTTCTGGACTGGAAAGGGGCTGGTATTAACATCAATGGCGAGTACATAACTCACCTTCGGTTTGCCGACGACATCGTAGTCATGGCTGAGATTATGGAGGACCTCAGTAATTGGCTCAATGACCTCAGTAGAGCCTCCGAAAGAGTGAGTCTTAAAATAAACATGGACAAAACGAAGGTCATGTCAAATGCCCATGTAACACCCACTCTCATAAAGATCGGAGACGGTACACTCGAAGTCGTGGACGTATGTTTACCTAGGACAAACTGTCCAGCTAAGTATGTCTAACTTCGGGAAAGAGGTCAATCAATTGTCGAATCCGACTCGGCTGGGCAGCGTTCGGGAAGCTACGCAATATCTTCTACCTACATACCGCAGTGTCTCAAGACGACAGTCTTTGACCAGTGCGTGATGACTTATGGCACTGAAACGTGGTCGCTCACAATGGGCCTTATAAGAAGGCTAAAAGTCACCGAAAGGGCAATGGATAGGGCTATGCTTGGAGTTTCCCTGCGTGATCGCATCAGGAATGAGGAGATCCGCAGGAGAACCAAGGTAACCGACATAGCCCGAAGAATTGCCAAACTTAAGTGGCAGTGGGCAGGGCACATTGCTCGCAGAACAGATGGCCGATGGGGCCGAAAGGTTCTGGAGCTGCGACCGCGTACCGGAAGACGTAGCGTTGGAAGGCCACCCACAAGGTATCCGACGACCTTGTGAAGGCAGCAGGAATCCGTTGGATGCGAGAAGCACAGAACCGGTCGAAATGGAGGTGCTTGGGGGAGGCCTATGTCCAGCAGTGGACGTCTTTCGGCTGAAATGATGATGGTGATGATAATAAAACCTTATTTCTAGGTATATCTATCTAGATATTTATAGTGATGAGGATCGCGATAGCTTGCTTGAGTTAGAGCAATTTTTTTTGTTTGATTTTCGGGCCCCAAGTCAATTTGCAGCAAGCATGCAAGATGTAAGGAAGTCACTAAACGTACTTAATAAAAATTGTTTCTGTTTATTGAGGTTACCATTCTGTTATTGTGACCGTAATATCGGTTTACAGAAACCAAAAACAACCTCAACCATTGCTTTGCTGACCTAGTAGAGATAGCCTAATTTTAATTAGGACAACATTGGCCTGGCTGTTACCTACTCAAGACAAATACGGCTGGCACAGATCTCAAATGGCATCAACAAATCTAGGCACTCGATATAGGTAGGTTAGGTACTTAATTTCCGGAGATTCACTAAAAGGCATAGATAATCTAAAAGGTATCTCTGTTATATTTAATTTTTAATATATCAACAATACGGCACTGTAAGTCTGTAACCGCCATCGCCAGTGGCAGTAACTTTCCATTCGCTGCGACTGGATGCGGCCAATGGATAATGACTCGATGTTTATGAAACAAAACACCAAAGACATTGGTTTGTACCTACATACCTATACGTGGCGGCTATTCGGTGCCACACGAGCGAGACTCGCTCGAGATGAATCGTTCGAGTTCGGTGCGAGTTCTAGAACGTCATTTGAGCAGAGTTCTGGATTGATTTTACCCATTGTTATGTTCGAACATGGAGTTTGATTGATGAGTAAATTACTAAATAGGCAAAGACATTAAAGATCTTAAATCTCTTTGTAAATAGGTAACATACATGATGCAGCGATCACAAAGTTTACGCTGGTGACTAAACATAATGACGTAATCAGGGCCTCAAGTCTGCTACTACAATAGTGTCCGAACTCCGAATGGTCTATCATTGATTTCATAATTGTTGATTTAGACAAGTTTGGTAATCTACTAATATAATGGCGTCATTATGACGTTCCAATGGTCAACCAGTGACACGTACTCCATTGAAAGAAATGGCATAGAATGGTAATCTAGTACATAATGACAAATGAATTACTGACTTAGGTGTTATCTGCTAAAATTTTGACAGTTCCTTTGATCAGTGACCTACCATTAGAACGTCATTGTGCAGTCATTGCTTTTAATTCGTTACGAGTATCGTATATGTTCTGTGCCATTGACCGACCAATGATCGATCATTATGAATTTAGCAGATTACGAACTTTTAGAAAAATGACAATGGGATCGTGTTGGAATAACGAATTTATAAAAATAGCAGACTAGGGCCCCAGTTCAGTAAGTATGCATTATCTACAGTTCTCGTAAACCCCTTTCAAGGAGCTCAAAGTCCCACTAACAAACCTTAATTAGTGAGAGTAGATAACTGATGGCTGTCTTTAATTGTCGTCTTGATAATTAAAGCTCTCACAAGACAGGACCAGTCTCGTACCTTCTGGGGATGTTGATCAACAGCTATTGCGGCTGCATCATATTGCTGAATTTGAAAACAAGTCCGAATACCGAAATGAACAACAAGCAATCCACTCGTCTCTTGTTAAATATAGGGGTCTGGTGAAATTCTGAAAACTAATGAAGACTTTGTGTATCGTATCGGCACGAGCTAATAAAGAACAAACGGGCAATTCTCGTACCTAATTTTAAGAGGAAATGCGATCGGAGAGACTTTATGAAAAAGCCTAAGTGAAAAGTCATAATTCGAGGTTTGGGTCTCGCCTATTTTCTCCTCCAATATTGGACCAATTTAAAAGATATTTCATAAAACCAATAAGAAGGATATATACTGTGTCTCTATGTTTTCGTTTTTGCTGATACATTATGTTGCGCGCCACAATTAATGCCTGGTACATGGTGACATTAGTTACCACTAGCGCCATCTAGTATCGAGTAGCAGAACTAGTCGAGTCACGATCGTTCTAGAAACTTCGATACTAGAACTTTGTAGAACTTTCTCGAACTATCGACACCTAGTCGGTCGGGGCCGGTATGTACTCGAACATTCTAGATGTTTCTACAATGGAAGGTTCTAGAACTATCTGCGGCACTATATAAGGCCGGGATGCGCGACGACCGACACAGTTTGGATAAAGCGACAAGAGCGAAAACATCTAAGCGATATTCAAGTGCGAATTAAGAGTGCTCAGTAGTGTGATTGTGTTCTTTTAATTAGTGTTTTGAGTTGTAATTAGTGTTGTAAAATAAATTGTTATTTTTGGTTATTAAATCGGCAGTTTTTATTGTCACGAACCCGAAGCTCGTAACAATTGGTGTCAGAAGCAAGGATTATGCCGGTTTTACCCAAAGACGACACGGAGGGTATCCGTACCCGGAGTCATCGCCAGCAGGAGACGGACCAGAGGAGATTCGGTGGAGCAACGCCACAGAGGTCGGAAGGCCAGCTACCGACCTCGGAGGCCGGCCCGTCCACAGCTGCTCCAGCATCATCAGCACCAGATTTGGCTGCTCTGATGATGATGCTGCAGGAGCAAGCTCGCCGATAGGAGGAACAGGCTCGTCGGTTGGAGGAACAGCTCCAGCGGGATAAGGAGGAACAGGCCCGTCGACAGGAGGAACAGGCCCGTCGACAGGAGGAACAGGCTCGTCGGCTGGAAGAACAGCTCCAGCGTGATAAGGAGGAACAGGTCCGCCAACAGGAGGAGCAGGCGCGCCGCCAGGAGGAGCAGATGCTCCTTATGAAGGACCTTCACGCTACCTTCGGGAAAGACATGAAGGAGGTGAAGGATAAGGTTGCTCAATATGACAACCGCCTGTCGGAAGCTGAAACCCGAATCGACCAAGTAAATAATCGGGTTGACAACGTGATGGCTGACGTGAAGATAACCGTGATGGCTGACGTGAAGAAAACGCTGGATTACCTCAAATTTGGGGATGGAATCGCAGCTCCCGTAGCTACAACACCTTCGCTACGTGGATTCAAAGTGCCACCGTTCGACGGAACTTCTTCCTGGTCGGCCTACAAAATCCAGTTTGAGGCTGTCATGAAGGCGAACGGGTGGAATAAAAGTCAGGCCATGACTGCCCTCACCCTAGGCTTGCGCGACCAGGCCTTAACCGTTCTGGAAGCTCTCGGTAAGGAAGTGAATTACGAGCAGCTCCTTGAGGCATTGGAGGCTCGGTATGGCGACGCTCACCTGGAACACGTGTTTCGTGCGCAGCTCAAGGATCGCGTGCAACGCAGTAACGAAAACCTGCAGCAGTGGGCCCTTGAAGTGGAGAAGCTGGTTCGCAAAGCTTACCAGTCCGTACCTGCGTTTATTGATGGAAACCTGGTGCAGGCATTCATCGACGGCATCCGCGACCTTGAAGTGAGAGTTGCTGTGAGGCTCGGTCACCACGGGACGCTTAAGGACGCCTTGGCCCATGCACTGGAGGTGGAAGCTGTGCGGCAGGATCATCGTTCCCATCGCGTTAGGGAGGTTGCAGCGGCTACAGTTCGCGATCGTAATAGAAGGTACAGCCCTAGGTGCTACGGCTGTGGGGAAAAGGGCCACCTTCGATCCAGTTGCCCTAAGCGAACTGCAGAAAGGGAAGATGGCTGGTCTCCAAAGAGAAGTGCGGCTAACAGCACCGCCCAGCAGCAGCAGGAATACGACTTTGTGGTCAAACATCGCAGCGGGAAACCTCATGGCAACACAGATGCATTTTCAAGAAGACCTTGTCCTGAAGACCGCAAGCATGGTACTAGGCAAGAGGTTAAGGAAGTGGTACCTGTGAGGATGCTCAGGACAGACCTCAGCAACGAGTGGAAGGAAATCCTACAACGTGCACAGCAGGAAGATTCGAACATCAAGCCGATTCTGGAGTGGATGAAGGCCAGAGCTCCTAAGCCCAGGTGGAGCGACGTCTCAGCGATGAGATCGATCACAAAAAGCTATTGGGCCCAATGGGACAGCTTGGTGATTCAGGATGGAGTCCTGTGCCGTAAATGGGAAAATACTCGGGGAGACAGCTGTCATTTGCAAATGGTAGTCCCTAAAGCTCAAGTGCCGGATGTTCTACAGCTGTACCATAATGGTTGTTCAGGAGGTCATCTGGGAGTAAAACGGACTCTACTGAAGATACGAGAACGGTTTTACTGGGTCCACTGTCGGGACGATGTCGAGGACTGGTGTCGCAAATGTACAAGTTGTGCAGCTGTAAAGGGACCTCAGACTCGCAGTAGAGGTGCATTGAAATTGTACAATGTTGGTGCACCATGGGAGAGGATAGGGGTAGTTCTTCGAAATTTGATTCTTTGACTGATCCATATGGCCAAAATTTAATTTCACTTTCAGCTCTGTAACACATGTTCATATGAAAATAGGTATACCAAATAACATATATTTGAATGAGGGACTCGTTTTTATAAAGTAGTTTTCAAGATATTGATTTTGCGCCCAGATGAATCAGAATGTGTTACATATTAATCAGAAACAGAAATAAAAAGTAATAAATACACCGTTAGTTATGAATGTAAATTCTAAACAATAATTATTCATTCTTAAATAGGACTAAGACATATCAAAAGTGTCATATTTAGAACAAGATTATACTCCTGTAATTTTTTTATTATTCAAAAGGTTCTAACTAAGTAAATAATAATAAATAAGATTAAAACTACTGACTTGTACACGGTCAAAAATTGGACAAGGAGAATTACGCAACAAAAGCGCTCCTATCGTGCTGGAGAGGGGAAAAACTAATTTATTTTATTATTCATATGGGGTTTTGACCATACGAATCAGGCACAGATGAATCAGTATTTTGCCTACAATCATGCATAACTCATCATACATACAGACTTCATTATTTTCACTTTTCTACACGAATCTATAACCCAAAAGCATCACACGAAACACAGATTGAAGTTTTAAAACAATAAAATAAATTTTATAAAGTAGGCATTGTAATCAGGATGCCACCTGAACCAAACACAGATGAATCAGGTATTTTCCTTCGTAACACCGGATCTAAGCCAACCAGCCGCACGTCCACCTTCTAGGTCGTCCGTTGCACGACTGGCTTCCCCCCGCGCTGGAAGCCAGACTCTCATTATTATTACCCGACCAAGTACGGTCAAGCACAGCTTACGCCACATTAATCAGTATTATACGCCGGACACTTCTTTTTTACTTATTTATAAACAGACTAACGTAGTTATAACTAATACACATTTTTTTTGTAAGAGGACAATTCATTTCCTTTCGATATAATTATAATTTATATTGATGTACCAAAGGGAAAATGCGACATCGACCATTTTGTTCCGGAAAATGGCAAACGGACGCGCTATATGAATCAGAAGAACGACCTTCAAATATTTTTATTTTGTACCTAGACAGCAATTATTAAAAAAAAATCATTTGTCCCAGTAAGGGATAAAGCTAAACTGTACAAAAAAAAATATTACATGCCGTTTTGTTAGTTGGTTACAGAAATATACCCACAGACATCGAAAATTTTGTCCCTGAAGAATTACCCATAGCCCTTGATGTTGCGGGGCCGTTTCCGGAAAGTGAAAGTGGCAACAAGTATTTCATGGTTGTGATGGATTACTTCACCAAGTGGCCGGAAGTCTTCGCCATTCCAAATCAAGAAGCTTCGACAGTTGCAGACAGATTAGTCCATGAAGTCTTCTGCCGTTTTGGAGTACCCTTGGAGATTCACAGTGATCAAGGAAGGAATTTTGAGTCACAAATATTCCAGGAAACTTGTCGAGTTATGGGTACCCATAAAACCAGAACAACTTCTTACCACCCACAGTCGGATGGAATGGTGGAACGATTTAATCAGACATTGGAGAGGTACCTAGCCAAAGTTGTGGAAAATCGGCAACGAGATTGGGACAAGCACATACAACCGTTTTTGTTGTCATATCGAAGCGCTGTTCACGAAAGTACATCGGTGACACCAGCTTTCGCAAACTTTGGAAGAGAATTACGGCTGCCTGCAGACCTGATCACCGGAATACCACCTGATGCCCCACGCAGTATAACCGATTATGCGAATGACTTGCGGAACAAAATGAACGACATTTATGAGCACGTCAGACAATCGGGCCAGCAAATGTCTGAAAAGATGAAAACCCGTTATGACCGCAAAATGAACAATAAAGGGTTCGACGAAGGTTCACTAGTGTGGTTGCACAATCCAGTCCGCAGCAAAGGGAAATCTCCTAAGCTTCAAGCTAAATGGGACGGACCGTACCGGATTGTGACAAAGATCAATGACGTAACCTACCGGATACAGAAAGGTGCAAGAGGTACTCCTAAGATCGTCCATGTGGACCGACTGGCGCGTTATTATGGGGCTGATAATGCTCGGGACGAGCATGTCTTAGGAGGGGGCAGTGTTGCGCGCCACAATTAATGCCTGGTACATGGTGACATTAGTTACCACTAGCGCCATCTAGTATCGAGTAGCAGAACTAGTCGAGTCACGATCGTTCTAGAAACTTCGATACTAGAACTTTGTAGAACTTTCTCGAACTATCGACACCTAGTCGGTCGGGGCCGGTATGTACTCGAACATTCTAGATGTTTCTACAATGGAAGGTTCTAGAACTATCTGCGGCACTATATAAGGCCGGGATGCGCGACGACCGACACAGTTTGGATAAAGCGACAAGAGCGAAAACATCTAAGCGATATTCAAGTGCGAATTAAGAGTGCTCAGTAGTGTGATTGTGTTCTTTTAATTAGTGTTTTGAGTTGTAATTAGTGTTGTAAAATAAATTGTTATTTTTGGTTATTAAATCGGCAGTTTTTATTGTCACGAACCCGAAGCTCGTAACAATTATTTTTATAACTACTAGAACCCTTAAAAAATGCTCCAAATGGCCGCTGTCAACAGAGGCCTAGTGTACAAAATTAAAAAAGAAAAATATAGGGACACAGTATACCTATATTCTTCTTATTCTGTTTGTAAAATATCTTTTAAATTAGGCTAATATTGGAGGAGAAAATAGACAAGAGCCAAACCTCGAATTATGACTTTTTACTTAGGATTTTGGAAAACATCTCTCCGACCGCATTTCCTCTTAGGAACGTTCACAGTCTGACCCGTCACAATCTGTCAAAAATACTTCTAATTTCCCTACATTTTTCACAAGTTTGTGACATTGATTGTTACTCAGTTGAGATTGCGCCTAGATTTTGAACGTTTTTTTATTACGGGGATTGGCCTTCAGCTATATGCTATGGTCATCATGATTGGAAGCGCATCAGCAGTGAGCTGTGAATAATGTCAATCCCTAGGTGGAATGACAGCCGGTCTATCACACTAATATTATAAAGGCGAAAGTTTGTGAGTGTGTGTGTTTATATGTTTGTTACTTCTTCACGTTCAAACGCCTGGACCAATTTTGATATAATTTGGTATGGAGGTAGCTGACACCCTGGATATTCCCACGGGATCGAAACTTATGCGGGTGAAACCGCGGAGTGCAGCTAGTTCTCTATAAATCCGTGAAAGCTTAGGATGTGAAGTGAGCTGTCATTCCACCGATTCTAGGGATTGACACTGTTGACAACTCGAACTTCACCTAAGTTTTTGTTTTGTGGTTGGGTTGGTACCGTGGCCCAGGGCCCTACCTATGTAGGAAGGACCTACCTACTCAACTCAGTCGTCGAGCCACTCCTAATGAACCAAACAAAAGTAGTAAAATAAAATATATTTTTTTGTAAAGCTGAAATACATTTCTGTAATCTGTACATGCATCGCATCGTTAAGCAATTAAATACCAAACAAAACAGGCGTCTAATTGCCAATTAAATCTAAATTTCGTGTCTGAAATGACGTGTAGTGGAAATCCGTTAATTAGATAGGTATTGTACCTAATAAAATTACTAATATACCTACTAACTACTCGATAAACAGACCCTTCATTTCAAACTTAACAATTTACTGTAGACAGTAACTATAAATTGTTATTTAAGTTTAAGTATAAAATAACAATTTATGACAATTTTTTTGAAAGAAATAATAAATTACGATGTAAAGTAATGATCCTTCGTGGACTAAGCATAAATTATTATAAATCTATGTAAGTACATAAAATAAAGAACGCTGCCATAACAAATATTTTTTCAATTCAAAATACCTATCCAATGATATATGTACATGTCATCGTTTTTGGAGGGTTGTACCAATCTGCACATTATCCTATAATGCACTGAACTCAATGTTAACCGAAGAGCGCCTCAAGTCTTGTTTGTCACACTCGCCACTGCTAAAAAACATAAGGTATCCCAGGAACCACTGCAATGAGGGATGGCTGTTGCGAAAGTAATTCTGTCTGTCGATCTGTTTGTTAGCTTTTTACGCTTTACCGGCTGAACAGATTTGAATAAAATTTGGCACATGGATAGATCATGATAGGACATAGTATACTTTTTTCTCCCGTTTTAGTACGGTCCCGTGGGATAATTTCCGCCCTTCACGCGTGCAAACGTAGAACCGATGACCGTTGTGGTAGACGTTTTCTTGAGTAGAGACGGCGCATAGGGAAATATAAGGTATAATAGGACGCCCGCGCCCTCAGGCTAGGTGGAGCGACGATCTTCGCAGGATCGCTAGTAGCAGCTGGATGAGAGCATATACCTAATATTCGGATGCCTCTACGGCAACCAATAATGAAAAGAGAGCCGTTTTATTCTGAACCACACAGACCATTTTGAATTTCGTGCGTCAAACTCGCTTTTCTTTGAAATCTATAGGTGTGCATAATTAAGTAAATGCAATACGTGCCTACCATTCTGAATGTGCGTCAATAGACCAAATGTGATGAATATAGGCACAGTAAACAGTCTTCTACCGAAACGATCAATCTATCCTTGATGGGAGTATTTCATGTCAGTCCATTTATTCCGTTTTAAAGACAAACGGAAAATTCCAGCCTTGATCGACAACAATTATATCAATCAAGTCAGTTGTCTGATTGTCTGTACGATTTCATGATTCGCTGGCAGTCACACATGAATAAAGAGCGAGTGTACATACCTACATTTCAAAATCGGATTTGGATTATTGGATCAATGTACCACAATTTGTCAATTTGGGTCCAAAACCACTAGGTATTTAAATGTTATGTAAACATTAATTAAAAGGTCAATAAGGTAAAAATGTGTTCCGAAACTAGAAATCGTAACCAAAATCATTGCCATTTTAGATAGATAATAAATAATAAATAAAAACTAGAATAAACGAGTATTATTCAGCGCTTGCTGAATTGAAATTCGTTTCCAATGTGCAAAGTATAATATATATAGCTATGTGCCTAACTACAGGAATGTACAGGAAATAATTCTGGTTTTTCCAATAAGTACTACTTACCTACCTACCGAATTCCAAAAAATCCTCATTTTCGTGCCTAAGTTATTACTTAATGACATTTTTTACCTACAAGTAAATTCGTAGTATGTAATGCAGTTATTGTACTCACCTTTAAGAACAATTTCTACTATGGGAACCAAGCTGAAATCACGAAAAAAAATCTGTTTATCCCTACATTTTATGCTCGCTTATCTCGTCAAAATGTAGGTACTAAACAGCAGATTTTTTTTTGCGATTTCAAGTGTTGTCCCATAGTAAAAGTTGTTCATAATGATGAGAACAATTTGCGTTGTGTATCTAAGTAATAGGTAAATTGGCAAACAATATATGTTGCCACTTTGCCAGCGCGTAATTAAATGAATAATTGGTTTAAATATGGTATCTACTTTCATTCCGAAAAATAAACCTACAATTTACAATATCTTGTAATGGCAAAAACTCAAAACGTTTATAATATTAGGTAAGTACCTATATAAGTAGTATTTATAGTTCAGCCATGTTGATACGAGAATTTTCACAAAAAAAAAAAAACATTATTCGTCTCTACTCTTTATGAATCCAATCTTAAAAACGTTTTCATTATATTTGAGGACCACTAACTGGTCCTATTTCCATTTTTTCGCATCTAGTACCATGTAGGTAGCTATGTTTAAACAAGCTATAAAAACAGACAAAATAGAGAACAATAAGCAGTAACTAACTGCTAATTTACTAAAATGACAAAATGTCGAGTTTGTAAAACTGGAACACTATGTTAATGGATTACTGAAAAAACTTTTTTACAAAAAAAAATACAACCGACATCCAAAAAATCACTACAAATTGAAAAATAACTTTAATTTCGGAAGTCGGTGTCAATAAACGAAAATGCGGAACCGAAGACACCGACTTCCGGAATTCCGACTCACCATTATACGCATTGTGACGAGCATAAATTGCTTAGCAACTATATTAAAGTAATCGAATCGCAACCCGTGAAATATTTGTCATTAAGTAGTTCCGATGGCCATCTGTGGTCTTCATCATCAGCTCCACTTTACCAAATGATGATTTCCGAGAGAAAATGCCCAAGTTACTTTAAAAAATACCCAAATCGCAATAGGTTTGCGGTTTGTGGTTTGGGTTTGGTTTGTTTGTTTGGTTTGGTGTAGGTTTGGTTTAAATTTGAGGGTTTCCCTCGATTTCCATGGGATCCTCTCATCAGATTCCAACATGATGATAATGGGATCACCTCGAGAGTATACCCTTTCAAACAAAAAATGAATTTTTGGAATCGGTCCAGCCGTCTTCGAGTAATCGGTGAACATACATAAAAAAAAAACATATATAAAGTCGAACATATAACCTCCTCCTTTTTGGAAGTCGGTTGAAAAGTAGAAGTAGCATAGTATCTTCTAGTAAGAAATATAAATCCAATATACGATTAATGAGATTGATTATTCATTGTACGAGGTTACAAAAATTAAAAACATTGGTTTGTGCTTCTAGTTCAGAAGCGGTCTGAAACACAGAGCTTGTATCAAATCAAATCATCTGCCTAACCTTTTCCCAACTAAGTATCTTGGGGTCGGCTTCCAGTCTAACCGGATGCAGCTGGATACCAGTATTTGACATAGAGCGACAGCCTATCTGACCTCCACAACCCAGTTACTGGTTAATACTATACCTCTGGGTAAAGGACGATTTCCACCAAACGGCTCGCATTGGATCGGAAAGGATACGAACGGATGCGGCGACAACCAATCGCGTCCGGCTGTCCGGTAGCATGTCGACGCATACGATCGGCTCCGTAACGTCGCTTGCGAACGTATCCGTTTCTGCGCCTAGTCGAATATGTAGTTTCATTCCCCGTGTTGACGTGTTCTAATTTTTGAAAATGGTTAAAGTTGACGTAGTATTGTTGGCTATTGCAAAAGAAGAAGAAAATAATCGTAAAACACATAGGAGGAAAAGAAAAATTTGGACGATAGCCGATAGGATTTGATCGGATACGATAACAAGCGAATGCAGCCGATCTCGCGTCGCAGCTCGCAGCATACTTTCGGCTACGATCGCGATTCGCGTGTCGCGGAAGACGCACGCCGTCAAGCTGCAGTGCGCCGTGCGCAGCTTGGTAATATAGACTACACGATTTAATATCGTTTAAAGATTGTAAAATCCGTTCCGATCCGATGCGATGCGAGCCGTTTGGTGGAAATCATCCTTTAGACTGACTGTCAGACTTTCTGGCTTCTGACGACCAGTAACGACTGTCAAAGATCCAAGAATTACAGCCAGGACTAACGGCTTAACGTGCTTTCCGAGACACGAAGGGGTAAAGAAGGTCACCCATCCACGGACCAACTACGGCAAGCGTAGCTTATAACGTGATCGATGGATCAAATCAAATCAAATGGTATCTTAAATTCCTAATCAGTTTTTATCGAACCTTAAATATCCAATACCTACTCCAAGAACTGACAAACAATTCAAAGTATTCGCAAGTTTTCATCACTCTTTGACTATTCAAGAGAGCCAATAAATAGTCCGCGAACTTTTAAGCACTTCGCTGTTGGACCTTGGACTTTGCAGCGCCCGCCATGCGCCACGCCCGCTCGCTGTTCTCACCAAGGCTTTGCAGACAAGTGGCAACATAGCATGACATGCTAGTTACTACACAGTAATTTTGTCTACCAATATAAAATGCAAATTGATACGTTAGTGATCAATTTTTGCCCATCCGAAAAAAAAAAAAGTAATCAATTTTTAGATAAGTAGGTAAGTATTAAATATATATTTTATCCAGCTGCAAAATTCTTTAGAATTTGAGGAAAAAATATGATTATAAAATTACTTATTCAGGTAAAATAAAAACCTTCCTGTTGACAAGACGAGAATGTATAAATTAGCAGAAAATAAATTCTAGTGCTTATCCAAGTGCCTTTAGGGTGGAATGAAAATTGTCCATAAAGGCGAAGGGCACTGTAGGTAGACAGACGGATGCCAGAAATACCTACAGGCTACATGCCAATTCATGGGGTAAACAATGTATCACAAACTAAATATGATGACGGAAAACACCATGGGGAAACACCGACCACAGTGTAATACATTAGATATAGATATTTGGAATGAGGTGTCTTGTTACAATGAATTGCGTCACTATATGGCCTATAATTATGTCATGTTAAAGCGTTAATAAGATTGAAGGAACTGATTTTAATTTATTATACAATAATAATATCACGGCAGAATACCACTGACTGGACTGTTACCGTTAGTCTCGTTCTCACTCTTGCACACCAAACCAGTGTTCCTGCTAACATTTTCTTGTTTTCCAGATAAATTAAACAACAAAATTGGGATGCAGAGATCGATCTCTGAATATTTGGCGGCGAGGTCTTGTAATTATCGCGTCGTCTCTGCTCAAGCCTCGCGGACTTTTCTTCACCAGAGTTGATGTATAGTTTAGGTAGTTTAGGAATGCCAAAATTAGTATGATGATGGACTAGACGCCATTAATCTGTTATTAAAATTACCCATTTATCTCTTTCAATGCATTTATCTCTTCACTTGAAGAGCGTAGGGGATTTCTTTCGCCGTGGATCACATGGTTTGGCACAAACAGTGATTACTACAAATTAATAATTTTCGTTTATTTTTCCTTCTCTTGTACTGTGAGACCTAGCTTCTTGCCAAATTTCATTGGTTTTGGAAACGGATAAATTTATGTGACATAATTGATAGTTTCTTTTGTTTGAATTTCAACTTGATACCTCTACCCGAAGTATTCCACTCAGAGCACTGATTTGAACCGCACTTGGACGAACGTTTCTAAGAAAAAGGGTCTTGAAAGTGCCCCTTTAGGGGTTCCGTTATTTAGTTTTGAGATACGGATCGCTAAAAATATCAAAATTTACTGGAAACCGCAAGTAACACAGAGGTTAATGACGTCTATTCTTAGAAAGTCGTATACGTTGGAACGAGCATGTACTCTTGTCGGTACGTATTGCGCGGAGGTGTGGCGCGCACGCGCATCGCAACACGCAACCATGTGCAATTCATAATAGGTACCTAGCTACATGCTCGTTCATAGGTCGACACGCGCAAGCCTACAGTATGCGAATAGACTGCTTCAAGCCACTGACATATTGCATCAGCAGTATGAGCCATTTTTTGTTTGGTAACGATAACATATCATCAAAATGATTCGATAACAAGTTATCAGGCCTTTAGGAACTTAAAAAATCCGCTTTATCATCATTTCTGTATTAGTCTGTTATTTAGGTACTAAAACAGCAAGCTGTATGTATTCTATCAGCTACTTATGTAATTTCTCTATCTAGTTAATTATGAAACAAACAGCCACATTGACAGGAACATGCCTACGGCACGACACACCCACACAGTGAGTTTGTTGCCACATTTTAATTTATTTGTCCGAATAACAGTAAGGAAAGAAACACATTATTTTACGTCTCTGACGCATACGATCGCTGCGGGTGGCAGCTGCTGATTGGCTGGCACAACCAAGCCCCCCGACGTCACACGATATCTGTCACGCAGACATAGCTCGTGACCATGGCTCCATATCGCTACACTACACTCATTGTGAAAATACATGAATTGTATAGATATACGTACTATATATCTTGACGTAGAACTATTGTTGCACGAAAACCATATTTCTTTATGCAGTTTCGAGGCGTTTAAGTCATTACACGTACCACCGTCTTTAAAATTTAAGAAGTCAATAATTGCACAATAAGGGTATTTGACCGGTTTCTATTATTAATTTGATTTCTCAAAACTACCTATATTGAAACAACTGTTGAAGATCATGACAGCATGACTAAGTTACGAATAGAACATACATCTTAAAAAAAATTAAGAAATATTTAGATGACTTCAAAATTGAAATCATGGGGCAATCTTTCAAAACCCCTGTGTGTGGACTAAAAGTAGTTTCTTTACATAACATTACTAGGATCCTTTGCCAAACAATCGGCCGAGACAGTGACTCATGGGCATGGTTCTTCGAATGATTTAATTGCTCGAGTGAACGTCATCTCAGAAACATGATGCTGCACGTGGGTGTGGCTCGATCTGTCCTTGAAGAGATAACTTCAAGATATTGTAATTGTAACTTTCTAGTCACTTGAAAGTAACAATGGGATGTACATGTACTAGAAACTACAAGTGCACTCTTATAAAGAGTGAAATATAGGTACCTAATTGTTTAATATCAACTACTATCAAGGTTATTTTAGTAGAAAAAAAAATACAAATCCGAACCCTGAAAATCTCCACTTCGATCGCGTCCGCACCCCACTGTAAAAGAATCTAACTTTAATGAGGTAAGCAGTTGTGAAAGGAGAGTGTCATGGATGGCGCCAATTCGGACTATGTCCAAAAGTGGACGGCAAATGAAAAGAACAAAAATATGAATATTCATAACGGAGGTTTTGATTCATATAATAGGTGCTGAAAATAGAAAGAAGATACAAGTGTAAAAGCGTATATTTTTAATTACCCAGTTGTGCCAATTATGGTAAAGGACAAATCTATTCACGGCAGGTTGATAGGTAAGAATTATGACTGAGACCTTAGCCGATTTAAGGAAACAATCATAAATTAATAACGTGAGAAACTATGTTTAGAGTTTTAAATTATAGTTTGAAATATCTATAACTATTACAAGGAAGTTGAGATCAACCCAACTAATTACTCTCAAACAAGTAGTTACGTACTTCCGATTTTGTATGGAAAATTACGTTGAAATGAATTCACATTTTGCGAACCGGATTTGGATAAACTTTTTGCACGTTTTGTTAGAGATAGATACCTACCTACGCTTCGTGGTCGTGTATTTTCTTCTTTATAGGCAGTAGATCAGGTGTTGTTGTTGTGATGTTAGGTGACGCTGCTTCAGCTCAAAGATTGCTCATTGTGTTAATATTTGTCCACTTTATTGTGAAACCACCACTTTATTGTTTTATTTGAGTGTTTATTAAATACTTGAAAATATTTGTGTTTTTATTTAAATTCATGGATCTCGGTGGACTTCTGTGACACACTTCTGGTATATATATTTCAGTCATCATTATTACTTACCTACCGCCTACCGTAAAAAACCCTTACCTACTCCAAAAAATATTTAGCTATTTCTAAGTTTTGTACATAATAAAGTTACTAGTTCAGCGTTTAGGGCATCGAAATTACCGAATAGTAAGTAGGCAGGTACAGGTGCAGGCACCTACCTCCTTTGAATTGATCCATATTTGTAGGATAATGCATCGATTTATATTGACGACTCTATAATTCTACAACAACACGTTTTATGTCACATTTATTCGTAAATCTCTAAATTACGTGATAAATTAGATGATAGTTACGCCGATAACATTTGCAAAACATTCTGATTCTGCATGAAATAGTCAATAAATTAATGTGTACGAGTACCTATGACAGATGTGACGGTGCTCACGCACAACCACTGGAACAACGAGGGTCAATTGGATCGAGAGGTTCACGAAAACTAATAAACAATAACGAAGATCCATTGGAGAACGTTGGACGATCTGCGTCAACTTTGTTGATGGTTGACGTCACCAATTCTTTGAAGCCTTGTGCATCGGGGGCCCGGAAGGTTAAAAAACAAACTGAAAATGTCAGTCACGCTGAGCATACTTAATGACCAAAACACATAAAGGACGAGGTCGTCATACACATTTTAGTACCTACCTACTCATATTAGGTAGGTATGTGTGGCAGAACTTAGGTGGTCACTTTGAATGCCTGCAGTTTTAAGAAATGACTAAGTACATCACATAAAACGTGACACACAATTAGGAAAACCAGCCGAAACCCCAGCTAATAAATGTTTTACTAAATAAACGTGTGTCGGTTGATAAAAATGTTTTTACTTCGAATGAGCCAATCACTTTATGGCCTCGAAACTGAATACAGACAAGCCTTCAAGCACACACACATCGACAATTGAAGGCGTGTTCGTGTAAATGCACGTAAACTCGAAATAGTTATGCGGGAAACACTCACAAGGATATTCGTTGGTGGTTGTGCGGTTGTGCGATAGGGTTATCATCGTTTTCAAGAGTTTTAGACGCTTTTTGTAATATTCAGCGCAAGTAATTCAACAATTTCAATCTAATTTAGCATCTAGGACTAGGTTACCACTTCTTTACATCATAACAAGTTATTTCCGCATGTTTTACTTCAAAGTATGCCATTCGAGCAATATCCGTTATTTCATAACGGATACTTTGCTATTTTATGCTGACCTCAAATACGGAGAACAAAACAAGAAGCCATTTAAAAATATGGTTCAGCAACCCTAGTCCATGAGCAAGAATGCGATTCATTTGAAAAGGCGCCAACCAACACGTAAACCAGTCACCTGACCGTCTCGGTCACAAGCCTCCGAGTCCGAAAAGTCCGTAACGACTTCATTAAACATCAAAATAAGGCTTTTATTACACAGAGCCAAGACTCAAAATGTAACGGACTGGGCTCATGGCGATTGTGAAGCAAAAAAATGGTTAGGAATGGAATCAAGATTTTCCAGCACTATAATGATTTGAAGAATAATGGACTTTGAGATGTGCTGGTGTTAGCATGATTTTGGGATTCATTCAAATATTAGTTGAATTTTAATTGTGTTTTTCAGTGTTAAACATTGAGCTCGGTACAAACTACAAACCGGTATTGCTGTGACGTAGAAGCCACTCCCGCTTTTGAAAGTGACTGAAGAACGAATGACGATAGGTAGTTTAGGTATGCACGAGGGCTATGTTATAATTTTATTTATCAAGAAAATAATAGTAAGTTTGACATTCAACCTAAATGATAAAATATTAAGTAATTAAATCTGAAAAACAAAACGATTTATAGTAAGTAGGTATGTTTTACCATTATTAGGTACTACAACTAGACCTATTACCTAAACTACCAAACATTCAGTCGGTAGGCAGGTACCTATGCCTATTGCAACTTGTTGCAACACATTGTCCGAACACATGTTGTATGATTATTATAATGTTAATATGCTGTTGTTTTAATGGGCTACATTATTTAATTTATTTTCTTTTGTTAACAAGACAATTAATTATTTTCAATAAAACATCTTTTACCTTAGCAGTTGCTACTTACTTATTGCAAGTTGCCATTGACTTTGTAGGTATATTACTAGCGTAGTTGCCTTTATTTATAAGTAGGTACTTACCTTTAATTTTATTTTGTCTTCATAAGAACCTATACCTACCTAATGTTAGCAAAATAAGTCATTTTCACCTCTAAATTATTAAATTAACGGAAAAATTTGAACTGCACATTATGTTACATTACTATGCATGACTTGTTCCAATGTCATACAGTCAAATACATGCACTCACCACGCATGTATTTTAGGTAGGTTACCTACCTACTTAAGTTGGTACCAAAGTATATAAAATTATAAATGTATATAAGTAGATATAATATGCACATATTGATTTTGCAAGTACATAATATAATATGGTTACTTACATACAAAAACATTTTGTCATGTGTTTGCTAATTGTTTGAACAAACCAATTGTCCACGAAGTGTCGTGAATGTCCGACTAGAAGCGGACTAACCCGCACAGAAGTGGTATCTATATGATAAGCTTGTTTTTTTACTTTTAGTCAATTAGTATTAATTAGAGATGGGCCGAATGTGGTTTGAACCGAATCCGAACTTCGGCCGAACATTCGGTTAAAATGAAAAGTTCGGCCGAAGTATGGTCGAACTTCGGTTCAATTTCAAGCGCTTTCTCGAGAGCGACACGTCGTGACTTATTTACGCATTTTTCTATTCCGTGTTTACTTCAACATTATTGCTAGATGTACCCCGCCCCCACATCGCGCTCCCACCGCGTGGCCCGGAGCCGGCCGGTCATTAGCAAATACGTTATCGGCGTGTCGCGTGCGATTGATTGATTTTTTTAATTTTTTTATTCAATTTACGAATTGTAATCCAGATGTTTGTTAGAAGAATACCTACTAAGTTTATTTCATTTTTGTAATAGTATGTCTAATTTTTATGTCTAATTAATTAGGCAAAGATTTTCAAAACTAATAAGAAAAACTGTAATTTAAGATTTACATTTACAATCTTCATATCTTAAATAAATGACAATGACTGAGTAAAAGACATAATTTTATTTTACAGTAATGCTATTCTAATTCTATTGAATTTCAGTCAAAATAGTGCAAGTAGGTATTATTTTTCTTGTGCCGAATGTTCGACATCTGAACCGAATTTCGGCCGAATGCCGAAGTTCGGTTCAAGCTGCCGAATTTCGGTTGAACCGAATGTGAACCGAATTTCGGCCCATCCCTAGTATTAATATTTTAAGCAGGGTTGACATTGGTACACATGAATAATTTGTATTCGCTTTAAGGACGGGTGTAGAATGATACGGCAATGTCATCTATATAAAAATAATTACATAATCAAATAACATATTTCAAAAATTAAAACTTTTCCAAAATGTAACCCTTTGACCCCGACGTGATTTGAACACGCAACCTTCTGATCTGGAGTCAGACGCGCTACCGTTGCGCCACGGAGTCGTTATTAATGTGAGCGAAATAAAGCAATAAGTATCTCTCCAAGAAGAAGTATTTTCGAAAATTGCTTATTTGATTTGATTCTTTCAAAATATATAATTGCAAAAGCAATAAATACAGTGATTTCATACCTAGCAGGGTTGGAGATATGAACTTATTTTGGGTAAATGGTTATTTTTTTTTAATTGACCATTTAATTTACTTTAATTTAACCATAACAATGTTTCAGTAATTAAAACAACTCTGAATATTATTACTAAACATAACTAAAAGAAACGATTCAAATATTTATCACAAATTCTAATAAAGCGACCTCTACAGTGTAGAAATGTAGGAGACACGAACTTGCAAAGTTGAAAAAGAAAATCGAGTGTTAAGATAGATGGCGCTGTTTAGTGAAAATGATTATGGGTAACCGGGTGCTATCTATTGAAGAGGTGCAAATATGCATTATTTCTTGTATTTCTAATTTATAATGTTTATTCGATACTTCACAGGCCTCAGCCACGTAATTTTATTAATAGGAAACCTCTGTACCTGTACCTCTGTACATTCGTAGGTCTAAAGTACTATGAATAGTTAGCTGGTAGGAAATGCCTATTCTGTACATTTATGTGCTTGAAGTATTAAATAAATAAATAAATAGTTCGTTATTGACGACACACGAATTACCGGTAGATAGTAAAATACCTACATTTTTTTTTGGTGTTCCGCAACAGTCGCCTGAAAGCTCCCGAAGCATTTAGTAATTTACTTGTAAAAACATTTGTTTGTAGTTCGGAATATTTTTTGCTTTTGTATGCTATATCCAAAGTATTATATTATTATTTTTAACCGACTTCAAAAAAGGAGGAGGTTTCTCAATTCGACCGTAATTTTTTTTAAGGTATTTTTTCGTACGTACTGTAATGATTATTAAATTCATTCTCATACGTCAAGCCCCTGTGGCCTAATGGATAAGGCATCGGCCTCCTAAGCCGGGGATTGTGGGTTCGAGTCCCACCAGGGGTACTATCTCCTTTTGGTATTTTTTCAAATAAAAGTAAATTAAATTTTATTGTGGGGTTTTTATTTGTAAAAATAATAATACAATGGTAACAAAGAGTAATTTAACAAAAGGTTCTGTATTGATCGCCTCGCCTCGCAGTGGTAAGCACCGTAGCCCTCCATGCAATATGTAGTACCCCACTTGATGAGGGAGCCGGCAGTCATTATCTGTAGATAAAAACAGTGCTTAAATTTAAAGTGCATTTCAAAAACTCTTCTGCAAATTAAAATTTCGTTGTTGGGACCTTAATATTATTTATAATCAATAGATGATCATAACACAATTATTATTAGCAATGTACAAAAATTAATCACTGATAATTATTTTATCTTAAATTTTTTATCAATAAAAATATAATGTTCTTGTCGACACTGTGTTCGCGCATTTATTTAGCTTGATAAACGAGCCATTATTTTGCCGACACTCACAACGGCGCCGTGGCTTAGTTGGTTAAAGCGCCTGTCTAGTAAACAGGAGATCGGGGGTTCGAATCCCCCCGGGGCCTATAGATGGTTAATTCTTTTTAATATTTTGTTTTGCCGTTTAAATTCAAAATGACAAAAAATATAAATTCTATCATTAAGTCAGTTACTTTTATGTCTTTTTTGCTAAAAACTTATAAAAGGCAGCCATTATAAAAGGCTAAATAATAAGGATAAATCATTACTATAAAAATGAAATGCTGCCCGTTGGTAAGCGAAACAGTTCAGAGCAGTTATTAAATGTTCGTAATAGTCCTAATCAAGTTATTACGGAAAGAAAAATATGAAAAGTAGACAAGAAAATGTGAAAATTCGGGAAAACTGAAACTGCATTTTCTATAGGATCTTTGTATAAATTATCGCAATTGTGACAATAATGCACATACTTACTATTTATGTAATGCAATAGAAATATTATATAAAAGTAATTTATAATGTAATAAATATTAATGTCTAACCTATGATACGGAATATTCCCACTCATAAATTGTATGATTGATATTGCATGTGTCGTAATCGAAATGTGTGTTAGGCTCAAGGCGTTCTTCTAAAATATAATTATTCCGAATTTTAAATGCTTTATTTATAGCCAGTTGATTTCAGCTATGATGACTATTTAGTCTATATATGACATGGCTGATGGAACATTGTTTTAGGAAGCCACCAGCATGGGCTTAAATGATAAATTGTATATTTATTTCTGTAAATTGGTTCGAAAAACACTTTTACACGTCAAAAATAATATCTTATATTTTAAATGCGTTGGGTGTTTCTTAGCTGACTACTCTGAGAAGAAAGACTGAAACAAACTCAGAGGTCACAGTCTCTTATAATCTTGGTCAGGCCATATGACTTTTTTATTATTAGGTAGTATAGTGACGCCAATAGGAGTTACGTTAGAGTAAATTATTTAAACAGGAGGAACAATAACAACGGTTGTAAACTTGTAATGTTAATGAGAGTGGACGCTGATACCTACCTAATAACAAGACAAATAATTACATGACATATAGTAAACTATATTTTTTACTAGAAGGTGCAAAGAAACTATTTTCATTTATTTTGGTAAGTACTTTTAAAATATCTTACTTGCACACAGATTGGCAGTGGACGTAGCGGTGACGGTGAAGTAGGCGGGTGGACAAAAGTCCGGCGAAGGGCAGGGATCCGTCATGTTAAAGACGTGCAGCCCTCGTTCTAGGATGACCTGGCAGCTGTGAGAGGTCTCCGCCCCTCGCCACGAGCAGACCAGCAACTGGCCTTGACCATCGTTGCGAAACTGAGGGAATTACATAAACATAACATCACGCCTGCATTTCCCGAAGAGTTGGACAGAGTTGTATAGTCAACAAAAGAGATATGCTTGCAGGATCTTCGGATATATTTGAAGTTTAATAGAAAACAAACAGCTCATTTATCAAATTAAATTTCAGTCGACAACATCCATCGGTTTCTTACTAAACTTCACCTATATCCGACGATCCTGCATCTCTTTTGTTGACTGTACCTGATGTAATAGGGGGCGAGTCTTTTGTCATCAACCGGGCACAAATCCAAACTCTGGGCTGCTACTGCGAAATTCTCGGCCCGGGAATCGAACCCGAACCTCATGCTCAGCATTAGCGCTTGCAACCACTCGACCAAAGAGACAGTGAACTGAGAGAATTACTTTGATAGACACTTGTTACGATATTGAAGTTGCCTTCTATCGTCATTTTGCTTATTGATAAGTAGATACATTAATATACTGATTTCAGGTTTTTGTATGCATGCAAATTAATGAACAATATGATTTGAAAAAGTAGGTAGTAAACGTGTTGTTTCAATAAGTGGCAATTTAGTAATTGGAACAAGGAGTATGTATTATGGAATAATTTTTTACGAAAGAATGCAAAACTAAAAAGACACATACGAGCTGCAAGCTTGGTTATAATCTCGCTACAAAGTCTACTTCTAACCATGGAACGCAAAACATCCACTTTTGTGACCAGTTTTTCAAACAGGCTAGATTAAAATACTATTCCTCGCAGACCAAAATAGAACGCAGACCGGCAATCGGTCGCCGAGTTTTTGTCGTAGCTACGTGTAGTATCTATTAAGTATTGTACAGTCACGTCACGAGCATAAGTATGTAAACACTTGGCTTTATTCAAAGACGATTTTCTCCTTTAGTTTTCAATGAAATTTTATGTTATTACGAACAAAGTATTTCCGAACCCATAGGTTTGTGTAAAGTGTCGTATTTCAACGTTGCATTCGTTATTTCACGAACAAATCGCAATTGAAAGTTGCAAAGTGTTGACATATTAGTGCTCGTGACTGTACTGCAGAAAACGAGGTTTTATTCTTAGAAAAGAGATGCGAGTAATTTAATTGGAAAACTTATTAAAGAAATTATTATCGTCCTTATAGAAGGTATGTACCTACTAGTCTATAATCTTCTAAAAGTAGATACATTCAAGCTCCCATTTTGTTTAGTTTTTTAGTAGGTATGTTCTCGAAATGCATAACATTATACTGATTGTTTATTATTGGCATGAGATTTGGCAGCTAATTAACTGATAATTCTTTAACAGGTTTTCAGAAACCGTGATAATTAAGTGCTTACACCAACTTAGTAAAAATATTAAGTAAGTAGGTACAATTAATTCATTCACCGACAACAACGCAATTTTGTAAAAGAGATCCTTTTCTAATACAGGTGAGCACAAAGAATGGATTTTTGAAAATTCATTCCCTGAAGGGTTTAAATAGAGAGGATAAAGGCTTGTATCTATGGAAGATTGTCATTTTAGCCAATGGGACACCTCATCGGGCACACATCATGTATACAAATAATTACCCGAACGCGTATTAACGACTGCAGCCTCAAATAATAGGGGTGTATGCGATAGTGCATGGGTCGGTTCGGCAGCGCAGAGTCCTCGTACTCGACCAGGTTGAACGCCGTGTTGTTGAAGGGACACTGGGCGCCTATCAGCCGCTGTGGAATGTTGCTCTTGACCAGATACGTATCTACGGCGTTTATCACATCTTGCACGCTCGTTGAAGTTGTCTGAAATATTAAAATTATTGTAATATCTAAAGTGGGCCGGAGATGTCTGCCGCATGTCAGATGAGCTTTGACTAAAAAAACACCTAATTGGGTCCCATTAAATGCTAGACGACATCGCGGCACACCAAGACTAAGCTGGAGAGACGAACCTCCTGACGAAAGGACGGGCCCGCAATGGTAGAGGACAGATGTGTGTGGAAAAGGGAAAGAGTGCCCAGCAGTGGACATTGCCTGCTTAGTAGATAGAGATAGAAAATCGTAGATATAGTAGAAAGTACCTCTATGCTAAACTAGGGCATGTATTCTTTCTTGTATTTCCTGTTGGGTGTAGGTATGTGTATACCTACATTCCTACCTACCTAATCAATTGTAAGATCTTAAAGTAATGACCACTTATTATTAAGTGATATGATAACGTCACGCTTTCCCTCGAGTAGGTACATTAATAACTCATGATTAGCAATAGCAAAATTTGTTAAGTAAGTACATAACTTAGGTTAAGTAAGTAGGTACGTAAAAATTTGCGTCAAGATGACCTTCATTTTCCAATTTGAGGTTTCGTGTAAATATGTAAGTATCTGTATTTAGGCTTCCTTGAAATATTTATACGAAACTACATAATAATTAAGCTAAGAATGTAAGGCCGATATTAAAAAAGTAAACAAGCAGCATCACATGATTCTTGGAATGCCGTTTAGTAACTCCAGGATCAACGTTCCTACTGAGCGGATAGCCAGTTGTAGCAATTAACGACCTTAATTACACATTGCGAATACGTAGGCGGGTAGTAAGTACACACTGCCTATAATATAATAATTACAACCTACCAAACCAACTTACCAACTCCAAGTACACCTACTTGTAATACAGCAAAAACTGTTTTCAAACTAGTTTTAGCCCGCGCCTGCGTCCTTTTGGAGATCGGAAGTTATTCCACGGGAACGTACTACCTACTGGATAAAAAGTATCCCAGGTCATGGTCTATTCGTGAGCTAATTTCTCTAAATTAGTTCAGCCTTAAAGGCGTGAAAAGGTAACAGACAGAGTCACTTTCGATTTATAATAACAAAAAATGTATGCGGTTGGGGGATCCCCGTCGTGTTCTTTGCGTGATACTCGCACGCACACACGAAAGTCGCATGGATCCATAACGCTTTTTCCTTACGTGACGATTTCTATCTGTCAACTCCTACCACAAGCTGCGTTAAGGAACTTCGTTTCAACTAGGACTAGGGGACGCGCAAAGCCATAATGACTGACAGAAAAAAGGAGGCCTATTTCCAGCAATGCGTGATTCCGGACTGATTTTAATGATAAGACAGAATAAAACTTACTTGTAAAAATAGCTCTGAGTAATCCAAATACTCATTATTAATGTTCTGGAAATCTGACAGATCTTCAGCGACGTACGTAAAGTAGATGTCAAAGTAGGTGGTTCTGAGTGACGTCATCAGTTCCCTGGCACGGTCCATCTCTGGCGCGGACGGCCGGTCGGTGGGACTCACTATGAGCACCACAGTGCTGGGGCCGGCGCTCGCGTTGTTGGCTATGTCTGTCAGTGAGCTGTTAAGCGAATGCTGCAGAACGGTGGACAACACCGTTGGAAGATTGAGGCGGTTCGGCCCTAAGTAAGTAAACAGAAAAGTTCTTTTGACTGTATTGTTTGTATACGGGTCTTGTGAGTGAAAAATGTAGTATATATGAGCGAAAACTAAGCTAAACCGGTTTGATGCACGATTCTTATGTGCGAAAATTATCATGTGGTGCCGTGCGATGTTATGACAAATATATCACCCAGATAGCATTTAAATTTGCTGCAAGTTTGTTTTTTATTTGATATTTAGTTGTTACGGCAAACTTGTTGTGTCAAATTTATTTCAAATTAGCTGTAAACTTGTGAATGTTAAAATTATATGGCAAGTTTGTTTTGATACTGTTGCAATATTGCTAATGTAAACATGATCTGTCAAGTTTGATCCAATAATACTGTAAACTTGACACGTTAAACGATCTCGAATCATCAACAACCATTATAAAATCCGGCCAAGTGCGAGTTGAACTAGCGCACCAAAGGGTTCGGTGTGTACCATAATCATTAATCATCATCCATCAGTTCCATCCACAGAAATGGTTCCAACACACAAATAATTTTTAAATTTGGGTAAAATGGAAAGTGTTCACTCCACCTAGGCACTATTAGTTATTTAACGTATTAACGTAGTTAGACCACTTTAAGTTAAGGCGTAGGTAGGCCATATTTTTATATTTTTGCTCTATATCATGTACATACCTAATAACTACGTTACTCGGAACGCAAATGCTTTGTAGTTCATGCAGAGCTCTCACCTCGCTGTTACGTTCGCCGCACAACAAAAATACAAGGGTACACGCTATTACTTACGAAATGTATTTGAGAGGCTTTATTTATAGTGTTCATCTCGAACCTTCGCCTATTTTCATAGGCTGAGGAAAATTTGTTATAATAAATTATGATCAAAACATTATAGGTACCAAAAAAACGGAAAACTAAACGCAATTGTCAACTGTCAGTATGAAATATGAAGAAACTCAACATAGCTGTCAAAAAGTGGCGCCATTTGTTTATGTAACTTCATTCTGTTTCTTTCCGTGTTTCCGTTTCTTTCCTTGATTCGTGAAAGTGCTTACTCCGTGTTGTTTGTGATTGTGAATTTGTGATTTATCGACGACCCTGTCTGTGTTTTGGGATTTTTCTTACGTTTGACTTTGCCTGTGTTACTGGACTCGATTGGATTGCTCTCCTGTTGGACTAATTAAATCGTCTTGATAAAATATCCCTACTGACTGACGGTAAGTTTGGTTTGGTTCTCTAGCCAGGTCCGCTGCGCCTGCGGCATGTTTTCGTATATTGCTAACACCGTGTTATTATCGAAGGTCGTGTTTTTATTGTACGGCGTTTTTTTTGCCGAGTCCAATGGATAACACGTTATGTGTTAGCAAAACACGAAAACATACCGCCGCTGACCCGGCTTTACAGTGGGGTGATCATTTTAATCAATTAGAGCTAATGCAGACCCCTAAGAACATTCTATAAAGTCACATAACCTCAAAAAAATTCCCCACTTAACATAATTTAATAACAATTTATTTCACCAGTGGCTGCTAACTATCTCGTAATGTGGTACGATTCCCTAATTATAACACCAGCCCACATACATCCCAATGTAGGGCACGGGCCTCTAAGAGAGAGGGAAATTACTGTGTGCCCACCGCCGCTGCTTTGAGATTTCAAGCATACTTACGTAGCAACAATATAAAATAAAAATCCTTAAAGGATATGGTATGCAATAAATTCTTATTTGTAATTGGTATATATATTGTTATTAGGTATAATAATCTTTATTAAACATAGGTATATATAAATGTATTTACTTTCTTTCTTATTGTTGGCTGGTGAAAATAATACAACTTTTTTTTCTTTAGAAACTTATGGGGATGCACGACTTCGTTTAAGAAAAGCGGAAGAAACATCAAATTTAGATTCCGATGAAGAAGTGAAAAAGGAAAAGGAAAACAAATGTTTATCTTCCAGAAGACTCTGAAGATTCTTCAGATGAACAAAACCATCAAATATCTCCCCCGAAACCTAAAGCAGCAGAATCGTCAAACACTAATAAAATGGATGCCAACTCCATTGCGCGATGCCCACTGAGCTCAACTGTGATGTTTTCCAGCCAGTCAACCGAAAATGTGTCCATCTGGTGATATATTTTAATTTATAATTTATTTATGCAGTATTCCTTCAGAGGATGTTAATGATATTTTAATTTTAATATTTTTGTTACAGACTGTGCGACAAGCAAACAATTGGCAATCCAGCAAAGTCTTCTCATCCAGATGGTGACTGACCTGTCGAAACAAGTGTCAGAAATTATTAGAAAAGTGGACCTGATTTTAGGGTGGCCGGAAGAGCCATTGACTCCACGAAGGCAAGATCCCTTTTCACTGCAACAGTTTCTAACAAACTTGCCAGTAAATGACGATGACAGTTTCTGTCATTTAAATGAACAAGTCAAAAATGGTAAGGGCGACATTTTATTAAATATACATTTAATAATGTTTCATTAGTCAACTATGTACCTACTTTTTACCCATGAAGCACAGACTTATGTAAGTCTAAAACTTACTTCAGTAGTTGCACAACTAACAATTGACTTTGTATGCTTTGACCTTATTTGAGAAAAAAATAATTAAAATAAGATGCACCCAACATGTACATATGCCATTAATTACCTACATTATATACAGTATTTCTTTTTTCAGATACGATTCTTGGCAGGTATTGGCGATAAAAACCTCCGTTCTTTTGTTACAAACATGCTTAGAAGAATACTGCTGGATGAAGTAGCTGAGCAATATTCTCTGACTGGGACAAAAATGAAAAACTCAAACACAGAAACTTGCAAATTAATATTTCGTAAGTATTATTGTAATTCAAGTTTTTTTATTAATGTTTTATTTAATTCCTACATAACCAACAGTCACATTATGAAACATGCTGCTTAATGTCAATTATAGTACATTACTAAAGCTGTTTTATTTATATTTTCAGAAATGTGTAAAAAAGTGCATGGAAATGTTACCGACGATAAGCTGAAAGAGATAATCAGTGACTGGCTAAACCAAGCCAAAATAAGATTGTCAAGAAGGTAAAATTACTCTCTTATAATAATAGTCTGTAGAGCGTTGTAGATAGTCTAGTGGGGCCTACTGGTGGTTCGAACCCCGGCGCTGACACCGATGGCATACATTTATTTATTTCATAACAAGACGACTCGTTCAGGGTGACTGCAATTGTATTGTATTTCAATGGTACCATTAATTTGAAAGTTAGTTTTGCAGGTGTTTATTGACTAACAGCTATTTTATTTCATTGTTTCAGGGCCGAGAGACAAAACAAAATCGACCATGATGCGAGTCTAGTCTAGAATGAACAGGCATCTTCTGGGCACGCTCGTTCCATCATAGACCATAAGGTCTAAAGCGATGGATAACCATCGCTTTCAATCAGGCGGATCAAAACCGGCCCAGGCAGCAATAAAAAAGAAAGTCGTTCCATACTACGTTTTTTTTAACTTACGTATTTGTTTTCGACTTATTTATGATTGTTTTCTTTATCTATTTACCCAGGCTGTATGAATAAATACCCTTTGAAGTGCAATGGTGAAATAAACCCGTTCAATTTTAATTTCAATTGATTTCATTTCATATTTTAAAGCTGTCAAGATTTTTGTTTCTTCATGAGGCCTACTCGCAAACGACGACACATTTTTTTTTTATCGTAGTGGTCGCGTTTGCGAGTAAGCCTCCTGAAAAACACCAAAACTCGTTGCTTTGTGGTATATTATTAAGCATCTGTCTTAGCAATACACCATTGATTACAATTTATGCAACAAACATTAAGCAAGTATGTGACAACATTGTAGGTAATTTGTCATGACAAAGATTTGGCAACATTGCAATGACAAAGAGTTGGCAAGTTTGCAATGACAAAGAGTTGGCAAGTTTGCATTGGCAAACATTATACAAGTTTGATGGGCGGAAACTAGACATTTGATATAAGTTTGATAGAAACTTGCAACAAGTTTGTCCTTTGCCTCGTCAAACTTTATGCAAGTTTACACATTTGATATTTCAAACTTACTGCAAGCCTGAAACAAGTTTAAATTGCTATCTGGGCAAAAGCATAGCCGGTTTCTGAAGTGAGAATTTGATTCCTTCAACGTAGCCAGCGAAATACAAAATTTAACATAAAATGACATCAAGCCATGTTGTCCCTGAAGGGTTAAGCAGAGGTGTAACTATTAGAGTACACCCACAATTTTTTTTTGCCAAGAAAGTATGAAATTTTGAATTGCGCGAGAGTTAAAGAGTAAGTAGAGTTTGACAAGTAGGTACCTATGAGATTTTTTTTTGCGAGAATCCGGGTGTTAACTGTTCTCAGCCTCACACTCGGTTTTTCGTAAAAAAAATACTGAAGCTAAAAATAACTTCATTCAATTTTTTGCCGCAACGCAAAATTAATTTAAAAACCTTGAAGGACAGACCTAATTAGTGTTTCCGCGAATGTTGTTATGACAGAAAAGAACGCATAGCTATAAGCACGTATATACGTTTACCAAGAATAACACACAAGCAAAACATTGATAAAATGAATGGAATTTTATTATCAAACTTGAAATAGAGCCGCTTGGACAAATTTGGACCTACCTAATAGTTACGGAAGTGTTATCTTATCTTTTAGGCTTTAGGTACCTACATTTTCAATATTGACTAAGTAACTAAAATATGCCTTCTCATTTAATTTGAGTGGAAAAGTTACACAGGAATGTTGCTTAATTGTGTTTGTGTAATAACTAATATTGACCGATAAATTTGTATGTGTGGTGCAAACTGTAAATATAAGTTGGTTAATAATAAATAAATAAACTTACATTCTTCAGTAAAGTTCCTAATGTAGGAATACATTGTGGTGAGATTATATGACGGAGGAGCGATCCAAGCTCCCGTGTTCCCGTGGAGCAGGGATATGGAACCTCGTTGCATGTTGATCTCGAATGATCCGCCGAGCCATCTGATGACAATTAATAAAAATAGAACAATTAATATTTGAAACAATAGGCAATTGAGACACTGTCTAATGCTCGGTTCCTATGAACCAACGAATCGTTTGGTTACCAATAGTAGCATTTTTATTGCCAAACTGGGAATTTTAATAGAATCGTAAGGTAATTTTACCTGTGTGATAGCTACCTACTTCTTTCTATACGGGAGGGTCTACTATGCAAAGCTATTGTTTCATTAGGTAGGTACTTACTGGTAAAGATACAAGAGTCTTAATTTTATCCAATCGGTTCATAAATTATAGGAATCGGCCGTAAAAGTGTTGCGATTTGGACAACGGTTGCGTGTGATTGGAGCCAAATAAAAAGCCAAGTGTGAACGAGATACCGATGCAGTAGTTGGTTAACATAGATGTGAAATCCAATTAAATGTAAACCTTACGTAATCAGTAATTACTTACTTTGTTACATTTGCATAGGTAGGTACACAGACAGATAAATATTTCACAGTTAGTTTACCACTGACTGTGCCTACTGACTAAAAGGTTACATGCTCTGTGCCTCTGACGGCACCAACCTAACAGCAACCTTATTGTAATGAGATTAAAGATCACTGTGATTTGAACAGTGATGCAAAATCAGAGGTGAAATAACTGTGAACGGAGTGTACAGACTGTACTCATAAAAGCTAGTGACATTTTAAAACCGAAAAAATAATAATTTTAAAGCATTTTTTGCTATCGTCAAAAATTTTGACAATCTTTTTATGGCCATTTTAAAAATTAACATACAAACAAATTGCACGAGTCGAGAGTCCACTCCAGCCGTAGATATCTAATTTCGGGTTGTTTGTTTGCCATCCTCTTTTAGCGATAATTAAATTATGCATAATATTACGTAACGCAAGGCCTTGTGTGAATGGCGGTTAGGTTCGCTTGCACCATCAATTACTATTTAAATAAGTAGCTACATTTAACGGTAAATGTATACGTATTACAACATTAAAAGAAGTGTCTCTGTTATTCTCAAAAGATTGATAATAGTAGATTATGCACCGAGGGGCTAAAGTTGTGTCTTATGTCACGGGCGTCATATTGAATCTCGAGTGCAATGAAGGATTCGGGATTTAACTCACGAGCGAAGCGAGGGAGTTAATACAAGAATCCTGAATGCAGCGAGGGATTCAAGCTAGCCCAAGGCAAATACACCTTTAGCCCAGAGGAGGATACTCTACTTTTTACACCTACTGTGAGAAAATAATAGCCATAGTACGAAAAACAAAATAGAACTGGTTCCGAAATGGACGTGACGCCTTTCGTACTTTTCCATTTTTAGAAATTGTCGTAGGCTTTTATATAAGTTTCCTTTGACTTTTCCGGCAGTAAATCATTGGAAATATTATTAGCTTCGGTTGTAATGAATTCAGGAGTACAATCACTTTCATCACTCGACATTTTATAATACTTTGTTGATAAATTTAAAGTTTAAATGCGAAAAGTTCGCGCCTTTATTGCGTCTACCAATAAGTAGCCAAGACACGATCAATTCGATTTTCAAAAAAAAAAGTCTCTTCTACGGTTTTGTCGTGTGTGTCTATTGATATCACTCTCATGGAAGTGGCGTTTGTGTAAACTAAGCTTTATACAGGGCTGGTAGAATGGTTTTGGATGATTGGCTGTATGCATTTTGAATTTAGAACGTCATTGGAGACGCTCTTGAAAATAGAGTATTTTTGATAAAATGTGATAAATCGACTGTAGTGATAGGTTTTATTATTTATTTATTCACAAAATCCACAGCAATCTTTGCGCAGTTTACTTAAAATAAATTAACTAATGTTACAGCCAATTACTATTACGGTATTACGGCGCGGTACGGTATTTGTTATTATTAATGCCAGTTTTAATGTTATTCCATTCCTTTTAAAAAATGGTTCGTAGTTATCTAATTATTCTTACAATATTATGTCTTCGAAAACATGGCAACGATATGAAGAAGCAGTCGTTATGATTTTGTAGGAAATCGAGAATATCATCCACGCGTAGTAAGGGTATCGAGAATAGCTTTCCTCTTTCTGGCACCATAGGGTGTTTGTTAGTACTATACTGCCAATTTAGCTGAGCATGTGAGATTCCAAATTCAAATCACATTATTGACCAGCGGGTCATAATGAAATCCAGTACAACATTATTGACCGGCTGTGCCCCCGGCCACTAATGACTCACTTTAGGTTAAGGTTGCTTGACACATAATTTGACATTTTCGAGCAGGTGGTGTGAAAATGATTTTATTTATGTAATTAGGTTTGCACAAACACTTTCACACGTCAATCATATTTTTAAAACTAGATGAGGTCGGTGTTTCCTTTCTGATTATTCTGAGAAGAACAAACACAAACACAGAGGTCACAGTCTCTTTTAAAGTCTACACATAATTTTGGTTAGATCGTGTGGAGACCATGTAGATTGATGACTGAAATGGTCTTTTGAGGAAAGAACTACACGGAGTGAGGGGCCTGTCCAGTTAGTGCACGCATTTGTCAGAAATCGTGCAGCTCAATTTAAAACTTAAAGACCTCAACGATTCGACGAACAATACCAAAGAAAGGACATTTGGGGAGGCCACATAAATTACTCAAACTGCCAGACCATGACAAAAAGTAACAGAACAGAGCTGCAGAGAGAAAAAAATATGACCGAAATAGTCTATATTTTACAAAGTAAGCAAATGTCATTGTTTAAATTATCTAAATAAAATTAATTAATTATGTTAATGTGTAATAGAAAAAAATAAAACAACCTCAATCCCAAGCCTTTTTGTCCTCAATATTATAATCTTTAACGTCTCGCTGTTAACGCCTTTATGCGTCAACGGCGAGACGTGTAGGCAAGTTTAAAAGTGAAGTGTCATCTGCTTACAATACTTTATCAAGATTATCCTTTATTATACCTACCTACGATAAGAAACGATTGTCTGAAACACAATATAATCAGCTTATAATGTTCTCACTGCTGGGACACAGGTCTCCTCGCCGTAAGAGGGAATGGGCCTTAATCCACCAGTCGGGTTGGTGGATGTCACAAGGCTTCGAAATTTGGTTCTAAGACATGCCGGTTTCCTCACAATGTTTTCCTTCACCGTTTTAAGAGTACAAACACGATGTTTTAAATTCGTTTTGAGATAAAAGCGATTTGTGGTGCAAATGGGCCTTAGTGTTGTACTCACGACATGAACTGTTCAACGTCGTAGCCTTTCCATGAGCTGTCCGTGGCGACAATCAGGTCTATGATCGGTGCACCGCCGACCACTTGGCAATCCCGATGATTTCTCCGCATTAAGGTTGCTAAAAATAAAAATTGAAAGTATAATTTATTTATTCTAATCATTAAAAAAAAACGGGCAAGAGCGAGTCGGACTCGCGCACCGAGGGTTCCGTACCATCATATTTTAACACGGTGTAGAATATTGCAGTTTTATGTCAGCCCCATCTCTTGACCGATAGTGGAACTAATATAACTTTTGTTGGTGATTTCTGAAAAAGTGTGCTATTTAAAGACTTCGTTTTATTTTTCCTGTAATCTTTACATAAACTTCTATCACATAGAATAATTTCAGATTTTTCTCTTTGCAAACTTCGGAGATCGTGATAAGTACCCCACATGCCCTAGTAGCCCCACTTCGAATTTTTCAGACCCCCTTTCAGTCCCTGTTGCAAAAAATATACAAATATTTTTATTTCTTTCTTATTTGCAAAATAGTTGGGCAAACGTCATCTAAAACTATTCCAAATTTCAAGTTGATAGCATTAGTAGTTCTTGAGATATCCAGCTGAGACAGACAAACAGACAGACTTAGTCTCACCATAAGGGTTCCGTTTTTACCATTTTGGTACGGAACCCCAAAAACTCGCACACAAAGGGTTCCGTACCACAAGGCAAGGCAAAAACGCCGAAAAAAACACGTTTGTTGTATGGGAGCCCGCCTTAAATATTTATTTTATTCTGTTTTTAGTATTTGTTGTTACCTATAGCGACAACAGAAATACATCATCTGTGAAAATTTCAACTGTCTAGCTATCACGGTTCATCATGAGATACAGCCTGGTGACAGATAGACAGACAGACAGACGGACAGTGGAGTCTTAGTAAGAGGGTCCCGTTTTTACCCTTTGGGTACGGAACCCTAAAAATTATGCCTTCTGTATATGAGAAGTCGAGGCCTTTGCCCTGCAGTGGGAAAAAATAGAACAACTTATTGTACCTATATGCATTATAAGATTTGTCGCCGCAAAACAGGACTGCATGAGCGTGTTCAGATATGGACTGCATTCCCAGAGCTACCATGCTGAAAAATGCAGTTTAAATGCAGTTAGCACGCAGACGGTCTACAAGAAACGTAACTGTGTAAGGCGTCTACACATTCGCCCTATTAGCTGCTCTAAGCTGTAGTTGGAATGTCTATACACACTATGGAACACAAAGAAATCCATGGTGACTTAACGAATGTATAGCGATGAAGCGTTACCCAATCGTCTCTTTTTCTTTACCGGTCGAAACTATACTCAAATAGCTCATGCTGTAGTAACAACCGAGCTAACTGCTCCGGGTGCAGCAGCAGTTTAATCAACCTGTAGGTACTGTTCCGACTACTGGGACACGGGCCTCCTCTCTGTGAGAGGGGATGGGCCATAATTCACCAGGCGGGCCCAGTGCGGGTTGGTAATGTCACATGTCTTCGAATTTTTGTTTGTGTTCACGATGTTTTCCTTCACCGTTTTGAGAGCAATGGTTATGAAATTAAATACCCAAAGTAAAGTGCCTACCTGGGTTTGAACTACCTAACGACCTACAGGCTACTACTACTACCTCGTAAATCGGGACCGATACCACTGGGCCACCACTGCTCCAGATGCAGAGGACGTACTAACTTATCCCTTCACTTGCTTTTTTAATGTAAGCTCAACATTAGTAACAACCAAATAAGCAACCAACTATAACTAACTTATGTGAACATTAAGAACAAAAATTGCTCCTTAATACTTACGAGCATAATCCATGAAGGCAGTGACCGCAGCGTTCGTTATCCTCTCCATCTCTTCAACTGGTACATACACAGTGATCTGTCTCAGAGACAACACATGAGCGAATCTAGAAGTTTCCGTGAGCAAATCATTCTTATTCACTATGGTTGTGAAGAGATTCTGACGGTTGCAGGCTTTAACTGTCGGGTCGAATGATACTCCGTCGTCGGAGTAGTACATGTCCAAGACTTGAGATAGCCTTAGGGAACGTCTCTGTTCGATCCATTTTGGTACGTGATGCGCTAATATGAGACCTGAAATTGTTAATTTGTTTGAGTGAGAGTGCTGGCGATACAGTGTTTTCTTTTTAAATATTTTCGCCATAAATAGCTACATACCTACATATAATGGTATAACTGACAACACTCCGGGAAAGGTATGGCCTCGATGTAGATAATCGCCATGTCAATACAAATTTATGTTTTCTAAATTACAGTAATATAGTATGCAAATTATCTACGACTAGCTTCTGCCCGCGACTTCGTCCGCGA
This sequence comes from Oligia fasciuncula, assembly GCA_963082905.1. Classification (NCBI taxonomy): domain Eukaryota; kingdom Metazoa; phylum Arthropoda; class Insecta; order Lepidoptera; family Noctuidae; genus Oligia; species Oligia fasciuncula. Next base: position 11,879,718 of record OY720387.1, read on the forward strand.
CAAATTTCTTGTTTTAACATAAAATATATCCTACAACCCACCACACCATCGCATCGCCCGCCCGCGAGAAAACTTGGTTTCCGCTTAGCGTTCTATCTGGCTTTGCTTTGCTCGGCTCCTAAAGGTCGTAGCGTGATGTTAAACAGCCTATATAACCTTCCTCAAGAATTGGGCTGTCAAATGCAAACATTATTTTACTAATCCGACTAGTAGTTCCAGAGATTACAGCGCGTTCAAACAAACGAACAAACTCTTCAGTTTTATTATTAGTAGGTATAGACAATTACAAAAATAGCTATTATACTCCATTTACCATCAATGCCAGCTAAAATCTCAGCATCCGTGAGCTGCCAGTCGGCCACAGCCAAGTTTAGCGGGAAGATGTAATGGTCTCGAGGCAGCAACGTGTCGTTCCACCGATTGTTGCTGCCAATCACCATGTTCTGCGACACGGCGCCCACTCGAGGACCCTGGTTTACTACTACTTCTGCTATATCACCTGGAAAATTATGTGAAAGTTTGTGTTATTTCTCTGCGTTATCGCGTCATATTTACCGCATAAGTAAACGTATTTTCTTCCTGTCTTTTTTTCACCATAATCACCACAGCATGGTAATCTTAAAAGACTTATGCATGGAACGGGGTCAGTTTGAACTAGGCTGGTATGAAATTAACATCAAGTCATTCGGGTCATTCTCTATCAACCGTATTGGGTCAATCAACATTGAATTAACATTATTTGATATTCCTCTGTAGGTACCTACCTAACTATAATTAGCAACATTACGAAATAGCTTGCACAAACATTCCAAGGAAGGAAGTGGCAGTGATAAGCCATATCAACATTTAATTATAAAATTTTGACGGCACGGTTGGCGCAGTGGTTAAGCAATTGACTGCTGCGCTGCGTGCCGCGGGTTCGATTCCCGCACGGAACAAATATTTGTATGACCTACAAGTAGTTGTTCCGGGTCTGGCTGTTTGTGTATGTGAGTTTAAATGTTTGTAAACGCACCCACGATACAGGAGAAATTCCTAGTGTGGAGCAATGTTATTATAAAAAAAATAAAAAAAATCCTACCAGCGAGTGTTGCGACCCAAATGTTGCCAATATCCGCGACATCCGATTGTCTTTGGGTGCCAAGCCCAGGGTCTAATGTCTCTATGTCTTCAAACCACTCTTGCTTAGCGGATACCATGAGGGGTTCAGCAATATCTTCTTTGAAAATGTTTGCGTTAAGTATTTCTGTAACAGCTACTCGTTGAGATTCCAGTGATGCGGCAATGGCGGATACTAATGTTCCGGGAGAAACGGTTCCCCAATTCGTTTGAATTACACCGTCTTCTATCGGACATCTGCTGATTACTCTGAAAATTTGGTTAAGGAGTATTAGCCTCGGTTTATCTGTAGGATGATGATGAACATATTTTTCAATGTGTGCACTTTAGGTCCTTTTTATCTGCAAGTTACTGTTACTTAAGGAGCTTGTAATTATATATACCGATTCATATACCTACTATACCCATTCTAGTATTTTTGCGCACGACACCTTGGTACTCCTTTGATCTAACGGCCTCTGGTCTTGGTCCTTCGACAGAGACATGGCTGAGAATAGCTACTCCATCTTAACTCTACAAATAAATAATCCCTGACTCTCATAGTCCGATGGGACGGCAATCCGACAAGACCGGGGGAGAGATCAGGCGCAGGACCAGCAGCGGCTTAACGTGCTTTCCGAGGCACGGGGTATCACACCGCCAACTTCCAAACTCCGGGCTGTTACTAAGAATTTCCTAATGGAAAAACTCAATAACACTTTGCCCGACCCGGGAATCGAACCCAGGAACCCCACGCTCAGTAGTCGCGCTTGCGACCACGAGACCAACGGGACAGTTCTAATTCTAGTTAATACAATGCATGCTATGTCGACGTTCCTGTTATTTAAATACTCAATTAATGTAAAGAAGACTTGCATTTACCTATACACGTTACTAACCTAACATTTTGATATAGGTATTTGTATACCTACCTATTGTTTACCTACAGTAAAAAAAGGTCGTCTAACTAAATCGAAAGCCGACCTTTGCTGACGCAAATGCACAAAATTTCAGCGATAAAACCCAATGAACTTGTGACGTCAATAAATTAATACAGTCCATAAAACCCGCTACAGAGTACCTACTACTTTCATACTTATAGCTGTACCTAAGTACTTTGTTTATAAACGGTAGGTATACCTATAGGCAAGTGGCTTTTGACCTTACGATGGGTAAAATTATTTTATGAGCTGTAAGATATCTACAAGAAAAAAAAAACACCTAGTTTGGCGAATGCAAATAGGGTACCTACGTCACAGATGAATGACCGGATGTTTAGGCTTTTATTTATCATTTCATGTTTGTTTACATACTCACCTACTGGTACTTTGTGTCTCCATATTATTACTACCCTGAGATATCTGTGCCGATAAGGGGCATACTAAATTTTCATTGCCTCGCTCCCACTGTCGCACTGCCGAACTGATCATTCTATGCAGGAGACATTTCTCGCTTACAGGCAGAACTTCGTCGACTTGTATGAGATCTTGACTCGGCAGGAATATGTCCATGAGGATCTTGTACTTGTGGAACTGGAAGCTGGATGCCCTGTACGGTAGTATGAATTCGGTTTCCACGGCGTTTGCCGAAGATCGCTCAATGCCATCTAGACGCAGGCTGGGGAAATAATAAGACGTTCCTATGAAGTATTCCATCATTAAGTAATCATAATATGTAGCTAGAGGGCTTTGTCCATGTGATAAGCAGAGACACAAGATTGATTTTAAGACCGGTATACATTTTATGAGAACATAATAGATGGCGCTGTTTATAGTTGTTCTCCATATAAAGGTTTATCCTGCCATGAATACGATTGTTTCCCAGGATCCATCGCTCACCACGATGCTTTTTAGCAAAATTCGGATTTTGTAACATATTATTCGGATTCTAATTAATTTCATAGTGCAAACTCAAACTGTATACCCCAAATGTTGTGGTAGAATGTAGAGAACTCATAAAATTATTAACATCATACTTTAGAAACCTAACTCTTTAAAAATTTTAACCGACTTCCCAAAGGTTTTTTCAGGTACCTTATATAAAGGATATTACTGAATAATGTTTACCTTCTAAGTAAAGCAGAGCTAAGCAGCCTCATATCCAGTTGAGAATACTGCTCCACCTTCCTCAACAGGGACAAGTACACGTCAAGGCGTCGCGGGGCCTGCAGGCTGGGCACTGCCGCGCGGTAGCAGTCCCGCAAGTGGGCAGGTATACTCGGCACTAGTGCACATTTTGCAACTACACCAACAAAATACACACATTTTTAAGTCATATCATTATCTAAATTATTATACTAACTGAACGATAATGCTTTAGGTAATCACTTTACAAAATAAAGGCGCGGCTACAGCTTTTTACGATGCCACTTCAGAAATATACTTACCGCTAATTAACAATAGTACAGTTAAGTACAATATTCCTTTCCTCATATTTTATTCACTCACATTATTTTCGTAAAAATAATAAAACAACACAACACATTGCGTAGTGAAGCACGCGTAGGAGTGCTACTATTTAGATCACAGCGAAATGATAAGATAGTGATAATGAATCATTACGAAACCAGGCTGCCACGACACCTTTTTGTTCCAAAAGATATACAAAATTAAGGTATTGGATTAATAAAATAATTATGAAAACAATTTACCTTTTATTCAGGATCCATCTGTACAATATTATCCTAGTTTAAAAAAAAAACTAAATTCATTCTTTACATTATTTGGTATTCAAATACAGACATTGAGAACAAAGATTGTCTAAAACATTAATACATTGTACGATAATTTTAAATGCAATTGTGACGTGAATTACATTGGTAATAAAGTTCACTAGTAAACACAACCAAATATAATAAATATAACAAATAAATTAAATGCAAAATAAAATTGATCCCTTATCATCTCAATCTAAATCATAATTATTATAAAAAAATATAGCACAATTTAAATAGAAGCAAACTAATGAGGTATGGATTAAAAAGATACCTATTAACATGTCACCAATATTCACTGAAGGTAGATGAAACATAGAAAATATTATTTTTCTTTGACACATCTCGGGACACTGGGGTTCCGGACCTTTGGAAGGCGTACCAGGGGCCGAAGCCAACTTGCAAAGGCCCTTTAGACTATTTTAAATGATGAGAAGGCACCAACCGGCGATTATCGCTGTATGCACTATGCCTGTGCACCCAAGGACAACCCCCGGTTGGTGCTGGACTTTTGCAGAACATGGAAACAAAATATATTGGACTATGGGTTTGGGTGGCTATAGTAGATCGGTTACCTTGAACTATGGAAGGACTATATTATTATCTCCTGCGTTACCAATGATAATATAAGTAATATAAAGAATAATATTATTATTATTTGTTTTATTCAAATTTACTAAAAGTACAACTTTATGGCCCACTTGCATACAACTCGCTAAATATGTTTAGCACTAAATATATTTAAATCATCTTCGATTGACAGAAACTGAAAAATGTTTTAATTTATTACTTTAGTGTAAGCAGGCGTAAAACTATTTCATTTGAATATACAAAGTGATAACAAGACTTTCTTGTTTAGTTTGTTCGAAGCTTGAGAAATGAGTAGTAGTCAAGTTAAACTCTGGTCAAGCTTTACCATCAGAGTGCTCGTTCTCACACCCATAAGCTTACTTCAATTTAAACAACGGTCTGTATTGCCATAATGCCCCCTATGGCTTGTAACTTTGTTAGTATCATACTATGCAGTCATATAATCTCTAAAAATTACTTTACAGACTAACCTTAGAATAGAAAACGTTTGTTCTATTTTATAAACCAGTAATTACTGGATAAATGTACACAGAATAGTATTAATAAGTAAGTATAATAAATTGTGAATGTTAAGATGTTTACTAAAACCTAATGTTATTTTGGATGGATTAAAAATAAAGAGGATTTTAATGTACAAACGCACAAGTACCCTTCATAACATAAAACATGTTTAGCAAATTAAGTTTCATGGCAATGAAATGATTGTTATTCACAGCGCTGTTTAATTACTGACTGAAAAATGTATAAAACATTTAAAACTATTATCGAAGTACTAATTTGGCTGGTTTTCCGTCCACTTGTCGCGATGATCCGTGTTTTAAGGTGAATTCTCTCTTTATGTAGGCAAACAGTAAGTCTGTTAAGAGGAATATTTGTGCGGTGGCGAAAGAGAGCGTGACTCCGAAGAAGAAGTTGGCATTGGCCGATCCTGAATATATCCAGAGATGCCAAACTGTTGGTCCAAGAGCCGATGTGATGATAAAAGTGCAGCCGACTACGAATTTTTGTTGCATGACTGTAACAAAATACACACCATTATTACAAACATGGTTTGTATAATTATAAATTAAAAATGTAATTTCAAATTATAATTTTTATAAATATAAAGTTTTGCTATTTTGGAGCTTTACAGCAACTTTATTGAAAAACTAGCTCATGCCCGCGACTTCGTTCACTTGATGTTTCTCGTTTTCAACATAAAACATATCCTACGGAACTCAGGGATATGATGTAGCTACCCATTAGTGAAAGAATTTTGGAATCAGATCAGTAGTGTCAAAGATTATCGGCTACATACAAACTCACAAATTTTACCTCTTTATAATATTGCTATAGACATAGATTTTACTTCAATTTTCTCATAACACTTTTGCAGCAATAACTTTGATTCAACATTATCATTCTCCTGCCCTTATCCCAATTTATTTGGGGTCGGCGCAACTAGTTTTTTTCTTACTTCTCTATTAGACATCACCTCAGTAGTCATCTTCTTTCTAACCATATCATCATTCACACAGTCCATCCATTGTTTCTTTGGACTTTTCCTACTTTTATAGCCATCAATATTCAAACTTTCCTTACAACATTTTCAATTCAATTCAATCTTTATTGCATCTTCCACATCACATGCATTTCCATTTCCTCATTCCTCCATATCATATTATGCCCATACCATGACAACCGATTTCCACACAACTTTTCAGTTACAGTGGCACCGCACTTTCAGACTTTCTCTTATGTACTCATTTCTTATTCTATCCATAAGTGTAACAGCGTATGTGCAGCAATTACTTTAATTATATCATTAACAATAATCTTTGAACCCTTTCTTTAAATATATTGATTCCTTTGTATTGTGAAGTCAATATCACATTGCACATAACAAATAAGCATAAATTATCATAAAATCCTGAAGGTACTGCCTACATTCTTATGCAAATCTTACATAGAAATGCATGATTAGCATAGCTCTAGCTGTTTTACTTATAACAATTATAAATTATAATTCCATACTAATAATATAAATTCGAAAGCAACTCTCGTCTGTATGTTACGTTTGTACGTCTAAACCACAGAACGGAATAAAATTTGGCAAGGAGATAGATGGCACCCTAGGGAAGGAAATAGGCTACTTTTGTCCCGGTAGCATGTTCCTGTGAGATAATTTCCGACATCATCGCGTGTAAAGCTGCAGGCAGCAGCTAGTATTCTCGTATAGTATACTTACATGTGAATAGATGTTTCCACATTGGTAGTAGTGCAAGGTAGAATCCAACATCACCCACACATGGGTAAGATCTGAATATGGTTGAAAGAGCAATAAGTACTGTAGCAAGTAGTACAGGCTCTCTCTTGAACCGCAGAGTGAGAGGTACTACGTACAGGGCCAGTGCGTTGATTTGGAATGCACACACAAACAACACCCTGAAGTGTTCAAACATTTCTGTGAAGAAATACCAGAACAGGCCAATGTTTGGTTTCAAGTCAGGCACTGTCAATCTGAAACATTTTATATTAAGGATTAATATACTTCTCATATTCCCCCCATTGTCCTAAAAATTTCCAATTTAGTTATAACTGGATGATTAAGTAACAAATATCTCTCATGTCTGTCCATAACTTAATTAGTTTATATATTTTATTATTTGTAAAGAGAAACATTTTTATTAGAAGTAATCTTGTATTGTGTTGTGTGAAAAACTCTATTGAAACTTACATAAATCCATAGGTATTGTAGACATAATTGTAAGACCCATCCATTATGTAGGCTGACAGATAAATAAGGAATCCCCAGCTCAGCACAAACACGAGTAATGTCCTAATGTAAGAGCATTTAGTACATCCTTTATTGACGTCAGCCAATAGGATAGCAATTGGTACAATCAGCAGCACCGGATAGAGGGCCTGGTGTGTGGCAAGTGCTATGAATACACATGCTACTATTCTCTGGCCACTTGAAGCACCCCACAGAGCTGTGGCCACCAACAAGTTCTGTATGACAGTTGTAGTCATACCAGCACAATTCAAAACCGAGTATGGGTTAAATAAGTAAACCGATAACACATATTCAGCAGACTCTTTCAACTGTGTATCATCCAGAAGCATAGGTTTTGACTCCTCCGCAACATGAAGCAAGTTCTTCTCCTGATTTTCTTTGAAAATTCGTATAAAAGCCTTTGAAGTTTTATACAGAAGATGAGCAGTCAGGAGATCCAATACAGTAAATAGAACTGGCAATATAAATGGCACTTTCTTCATAATAAAGTGGAAAGCTAGTAGCATTATAGGAGATTCATGAAATGAGTCTCCCTCGTAAGGGTTTATATTGTGATCATATAAATAAACGCCTTCCATTAACCTCTTCCATGAGTTCAAAGGAGTCGCTATCTCCACTCGATTAGCTATTGTTTGCCAATAATCTAAATGTATTAGCCAATACCGCACTAAACCGGCTACAATATATTTTAAAATTACACCCATTTTTGTGATACATACATAAATACAATGGATAAATCTGCTAAAATTCGAACTTTCAGAGATAAAATATTTAAAGTGACATTCGCAAGTTAGACATGTTGACAACACAATTGGTATTATTGACAACAGGGCAGCTATATACAAATTTGTGAATGTAAAACAAGGACAGAGAATTTTACGTTTCAGTTCACGTTTCATTCAAGTCATTTGACTCTCACTCACAATCTCAAGAACTACGAGCCTTATTGCCATGCATAAAAAGGTATTATTCTAGGATCACTAACAAAATAGGCTATTTGACAATGTAAAAAATAAGGTCATAATTATTGACACTCGTATAGATTATCGCTTTTAAAATCGATTTGCATTAATTTTACTACAAAACCATGTATTATTTATAAAAAAAATCCCGAAAAAACTTCATCTTTTTAAATCTGGCGCCACGTAATCGAAAACGGTCTGGATTGGCTGAACTTAAGATGACGTCATGATTTAGTAAATTTCTGTCTATCGTTGACAGAACAGATGACTTTTGTCTAGTATCTCGACCGTTTCAACGTTTGTTTACGTGAATCGTGACGTCACGACGCCATATTGTTAAAGATAGCGTTTTGGCGGCTTATTTAAACAGTACATTTTTATTTACTATTTTTTAAAAGAAATACATTATGCAATTTGAAGTAATAGGTTTTTGTGGGCTCGTTAGACACCATTAAATAATCTGAGATGTTTATAAAACTTTATTGCTTAAAAAGATTACAAAGATTTTTTACATTGGCCCCAAACTAGGCAAGCCTGTATCAGAAACCAGTCAAATAGCCTATTGAATTCGTTAAAAACAATGTTAAAAACTACTAAGTACTAAATACGGAAATTACATTACTACTTCTGTAACAAATGATCCGCCAAGGAAATCATGAAATATGTTGCTAGAACGTAGAACATAGATCTTATTAGTAATCTCTAATAGAAACTCTCTTAATCTCTATGTAGTAATGTCTGTTTTTGAAAAGAACAAATTGTAATAAGAGTCTTTAAGATTGTAAGTACTAGCTTCTGCCCGCGACTTCGTCCGCGTGAAATTTCACCCTCTCCCCATTCACCCTCTATACGGGTGGAATTTCGAAAAACCCGTTCTTATTGGATACCTACTCTTCACAAAGAACACACCCTCAAAATTTCATATCTCTAGGACCAGCGGTTTAGGCTGTACGTTGCTGAAGCAGTCAGTCAAGACTTTGAATTTTTTGGAAACAATGGTGGAAGGTGTTCTACATCGCGTCGGTACCTATTGGTTTGGAGGTGAAGTTGTGGTCGAAGAGCGGAAGGGAAACTACAACTTGCAGTTAATATTGTAATAGCCACACGTAATATAGTTCACAGCTAAGATACACTAACAAACTATAACTAGATAGTGTAAAACTAATCTAGGCCGTGTCCCGTGACGGTTGGCAAGCAAGAGAGTTGAGCGTTGCTACATTTAAGGAACGGTATGGTTAGCATTGGCGTATCTAGGGCTGTATTCCAGGGGGGGCCGGGCCATTTGCCATTTGGCTACGGAACCCTAAAACGTCAGAAAGAACGCTAAGCTGAAACTAAGTATTAGCACGGGCGAGCGATGGGATGCGACGCGATCGGACGGAGCCCAAATTTCACGCGGACGAAGTCGCGGGCAGAAATTACAGCGGTAATACAGGAAAAATAAAACGAAGTCTCTAAATAGCCCACTTTTTGAAATCATCAACAAGTTACATTAGTTCCACTATCGGTCAAGAGATGGCGCTGACATAAAATTGCAATATTCTACACCGCAGTGCATAGTGTTACAATTCTCTGATGAATAAAGGCCTCGCCGATGTTTAAAAACATAATTATGATGGTACCGAACCCGCGGTGCGCGAGTCCGACTCGCTCTTGCCCGGTTTTTTTTTCTTTTGTCCAGACGGTAAATAAAGTCAGCCGGTAGAGATACATGAAGAGATCCTGAAAAGCACAAAAACCTACACCGATCTGCCTGACCGGATGCGTGAATTAAAAGTAAAACAAAATATTATTTAATCAGGTATTTTATTCTGAATTTTATCAGCTTTTTTTTTAAACCACTATAACTCAATGTAAATATAGTTTCAACATTAGTAGCATCTATATTTTTTTGTTTTTCAATAAAAAAGTCTTTGTAGCGCCTTCTTTTGCAAGTTATTTTATACCTGGAAAAACTGCTAAGTACTTGCAATAATTCAAATTGAATTTAGAATATTAAAGGTCAATTAAAAAATGGTTTGCCATTGTACCTCAAAAATAATTTAAGTAGGTACAGACCTACAATTCGACCGCGACGTTGCTTGGCGAGCCTGGGGGTCTACTCCGAAGCGGTTACCAACACTGTATCGGCCGAATGTTCGGTCATTTTCTACTACCATTAATTTCCTATATTGATTATAATTGGTCCCGACCAAACTGTGCCAATCCGAAACTTTTTAGAACCCTTAACCCTTTTTTACCTTTTTTTTTTAATTCGTAGTAGGACAACATATTCGAATCAGAAAATGACCGAACATTCGGCTTATACAGCATCATATTGTAGTCTTTGCATTCGGCCGATACAGTGGTTAACCGCTTCGGAGTAGACCCCCTGAGTATAGCCTTTGCGAACTTTCGCGCATGTTCTCTCCCTCACAACCGCCTCATGTCAGCATTTGGTTCATAAAAAATCTGACTGCGCAGCCATCTGCGCGAAGTTTAGGCTCGCCAAGTTACGTCAGTCGTATTGTACGTAAGATAGATTATAGTTATGGAAGATTATTGTATAATAGGTATGGCATGGTAAAACTTTATGATTTTTTCTTTATTTTTAACCATATATGGTAAACATATTTTGTAACCTAAAATAATAATATCACATTATTAGGTATGTATATTAGGTATCATAGAACACCGATGTATACTTTAAATGATGATGAGCAAATCACGAAGACGCAGGAAACAGTTGATCATAGGGAACTTTCAAAAATAACTTATTGGCAATTTTAACGCCAATTCTATTCCAGTTAGCTTGTGCGTAAGGTAGAAATTCTTTGTACAAGGTTCTCCAGTTTTCGTTCGCGAATCTCGTGCCCAAGTCAGCTGAAAAATAAAAATAAAGGTTTGTTTAATACAACATCCACAAAAAATAAGTACTTATCTGTTTTCGTCAGCCACACAATGAATTGAGATTTTTGAAACGAAACATTTTTATGTATTTAGGCGTTAAGATCTTTAGTCCTAACTGCTCATAAGTAGGTACCTAGTAGTTGCTTTTGTTAACCATTTATAGCTGTTTGCCACAGTTATATGTTTCTTAAGTACCTAATCTTTTTGTAAACCTCAAGAGTAAGTCACCCTCAATCACACAATACCATTACCAAAACGGTATTTTGTAGTGTTCGCCAAGATTTGCTACATTAGCCACAATAAATACGTCCATAACTCATAGCCGTCAGAAAACAGAAATGGCCACCGTAGTCGAAATCGGCATGATAGGATAATAGATGTTGTTACAATAGGTAGATACACCTCTTATAATGAGTTGGTATTCAACTCACTTATTTCTCTTGATTCCGGGTTGTCGTTTCTGAAGGAAGTCACAATGCCACTAAGATCAGGCCTCATGTAGAACTCTTTAATTCGGATGTATGTGTCACTGCCGTTTTTCTCTGGAACCCCGTCGATCTTCCAGGTATAAATCAAGTCAGCTGCAAAAATACGTTGATTCTAAATGAGTTACGTGATGACGTGATGAGTTAGGTACGTGAATTAAGTGGCTAACTTTTATGCACGACTTAATATCCGAAGACATATAGGGACAAATTAAATTAGTTAGCGAAACGCAGCAGTCGTGATGGGGTTCGATTTACTCTGATTTATGCTGAACCAAAAATGGGTCAATGCCCGCTGTTAGTTTAGTAAGTATGAGTGGAGTTTTTTTTTGTTGTTTCATATTTAGATATCGATAAGTAGGTACATCTAATCATCACGTCGCGCAGTTTCGATAGCTAATTAGATTTGATATTGTATAAAGCTTTAACAAGATAGTGCTCATAGAATATGAAGACTTAGAAGATTAAATTTAAAAAAACAGGAGCTAAGTGATGAGAATACCAAGGAAACTGACCCCACCAAGTTGTACCAAAGTAAGAAAGACAGAGACAAAGGCTGTAAAATAAAAAAAAATGCCTTGTTTCATGGTTATACTTACTCATTGTGGTATTAACTTCGCCATAAGCTACAATCTTCAGGGAATTGAACTGTCCCTCTCCATAGTATTGAGCATTAACCGACACCAGCGGGCCAGTCAGGTCCACTTCTAAATGGAACTTGTCGTCATCCGCTCGCAATCTGAAATTAATTTAAATTATTAGGTTATCATTATTACCATAAGTTGCATTGGTCTGTAAGGCCTGCCTGTCATTTATGGGCAGCAGGTCAGGGGAACTCCTCTGCGTAATGCTGAACGTGGAGCAAATCCTACACACCTGAAGGAATACCTTCATCACCATGATTGAAGGTGTTCCTTCCAATCCGAAATATTAATTACTCCGCTTTATAGTATAGTATTCTAGTATTGAGGTTACAAAAATAAATGGGGATAAAAAAAACAAACATCTGCAACATCTAACCTGGCATCGTGAACCTTGGCCGACTTCAAACCTTTTACGTATATATTTTTTAGCACCAATTTCGCCGAGATCTGGAATGTAAAAAGAAAACAACGTCAGGAAAATCACACTAATCCATACTATCCATACTAATATTATAAATTCGAAAGTAACTCTGTCTAACATACAGACAGTTAGACAGATTCTGACTGTCTGTATGTTACCCTTTCACGCCTAAACCACTGAACGGATTTCGATAAAATTTGGCAGAGAGATAGATTGCATCCCCGAATCCCGGGGAAGGACATAGGATAGTTTTTATCGACATACCTCGCGAGCGAAGCCGGGCGGAAGCTAGTAATATGTATTACAAATGCGAAAGTGTGTCTGTCTCTCTGTTACGTCTTGACGCTTAAACTTTGGTTTGGTATAAGTAGAGATAGTTTGAGTCCCGGGAAAGGACATAAGATCGTTTTTATCCTGATATTCCCACGGGATCGACACTTATGCGGATGAAACCGCGGGGCGCAGCTATTAATTAATAAAAACAGCGACTGCAAAATACATTAACACTAGCAGCGCCCCGCGGTTTCACCCGCATAAGTCTCGATCCCGTGGGAATATCGGGATAAAAAGTATCCTATGTGTTAATACCCAGGGTGTCAGCTACCTCCATACGAAATTTTATCAAAATTGGTCCAGCCGTTTGGTCCAACAACAAATAAAAAACAAAACTGGTTCAACACGTGGCATGGTAGAGGTATTTTATGTAAGTTAGTACAATACGACCGACCAGTGTTGCCAGTATGATTTCCCAAAAATGGACGGTTGGCTTTCTGAAAAGGTACGGTTTTTAACTTCAAGGTACGGTTGGGTCGGGATACTTCTGCAAGAACTAGATCAGTTTTTTTCTTCTTCGAGTTGGCTGTCTGCGATCATAGGTTGGAAAAAAAGCGATAGGGAATCGAATATTCAAAGAGATATGGTAAAGTAGAACATTATTACCGATTGCCAATATCGAACAAATTCATTTGTAAATCAATTATAGAATGAAGTAAAGTCATTAAATTCGTTAATGATGCAATGAATATTTTTTTTTTTTTTGATAATAATTTTTCATAGGAATAATGTAATGAGGAAGTTCCATAGATATCGTGGGAAGTTCAGATAAGAAGCGATATTATTCTCTTTAGTTAAAGGAACAAAAAGTATTGTTTTAAATAAATCACTAGTATAGAAAAGGTACGAAAAAGGTACGGTCTACACTGAGGTACGGTTGTGTGATGAATAGTACGGAAAACCGTACTTTTTGGTACGGTCTGGCAACGCTGCGACCGACGTAACTTGGCGGGCCTGAGTATAGCCTTTGCGAGAGTAACTTTCGCGCATGGTGTCTCACTCACACTCGCCTCATGCCACCATTTTGGTTCCTATAAAACGTTCGTGCGCAGCCTTCTGCGCGAAATTCAGGCCCGCCAAGTAACGTCGGTCGTATTGTAACTAAGTAGGTATGTCTTATTGTAGCCATTGTAGGTACCTTTAAGGATATTTATATCATGTAGGTCGTATCGTGGTGTGGAGTACCTTCACACTTCTACTTTGACGCGTGATTTTGAGAATAATTTTAGAATTGTTTATGTACTCAAGTTTACACAAAAAAGCATAATTAATTAAATAAAATTGCAGTAGGTCGACGTCGACGTTACGGAAGTGTACTGGATGGGAATCTCGGTTATTGTTCTCAAACAACTAGATTTTGTTATAAAGTTACGCAAACCTCAGACATTATATATTATTGTATGGCTAGTTCTACAAATTGGGGAATTATGGTTGGCTCAGGTCGTAGAATAATATATATTATATATTTGTGTTAATTGACACTATGAAATAAAAGTTTATATTGGTTTCTAATTGGGCACTAAAAATCATTTCTCTCAAGCAAATATTTATACGATAAATTTACATAAAAAGGGGCAAAATTGTCACTTCCCTGTGGGGCGACATTCCAAAATGCAAAATATAAGACCATGTAATAAGGTTTAAAAAGCAGTTTAGTAGAATAATTTTATTATAAGATAATAATCATATACATAAGGTTTCCATAAAACGCTAAAACAGTTTTATGGTCTCTTATTTTCTCCGAATATTGTCGACTTTACAAAGGCGACGCGTATTGAGTATCACTTCCCTGTCACCTAAAAGTTTGTTAAAATCACCTTGAAATTGAATAGTAAGTAACGTTGCCGCTCGGGCAATAGAAAGAAAGGGGTGACGACAGCATGTAACGGCTGTGTTTTGTTTCATTCGAGCAGCGATCGGGTCGTGTCCGTGCGTTTAGTGGTGACATTTGCGTTCGGGGTCAGTCAAATTCTCACTCACATGGTACGTATTTACAGTTAAATTATAAAATATTATTTAATTTTAATACATTGTAAGTATGTATTTTAGTTGCACTAAAGATTTATGGAGATTTTAATTGTAATAAAATAAAGCAATCTTCTAGATTTAGGGAAAAAACATTCAAAATATCACTTCCGTGTGTATCACTTCCCTGGAAATACATAGACAGGGAAATGAGAACACTCCAGAGAAGTGATAAAAGGCTTGTTCTGTGGCTGTTGGCACTAAATAAAATGTGCACTGCGTTATTACAAGCTTTTATTTAACTTGCCGTGTGCGGTAGTTTGTTAGTTATTATGTATGGGTCAAATCTTGCAAGTAAAATTTGACCAACTTCCCAGGGTCCAATCGAATTGAAATTTTGTACACCTGTTTAGGTCAGGTGACAATGCAATATTACGTTACCATTGAGCTGGTCTAACGAAGGAGACGAATGTTGGCCATAAGAACTCCTAAATTTTACTGTTTTTTCGTTATTTTAATGTATGTGATTCTATTTTTACTTATATTTGCCAATAATAGAGCCGAAAATAATTTCGAAGTTCTTTATAGAACCGATATAAACCAAAAGGGAAATCGCAGACTACAGAAGAAATATTGAGAAAAAAAGGAGAAAATGAGAGAAAACACAAGTATAAGAAAGACTATCTCTGAAATGACGGATCGAGAAAAACGACTATTGTAGAAAAAGCATGGCTGGAGAGATCCAGTAAACACTATAAAAAAGAAATGTGCTGTAAATAAAGCTTCTGTAGATTTTATGAGAGCTAATACATCATCTTCTCGTCCCACATACCGCAGTCTCAAGACGAAAGTCTTTGACCAGTGTGGGTTGTTGCCAGTCATGACATAAGGCACTGAAATGTGGTCGCTCACAATGGGCCTTATTAGAAGGCTAAAAGTCACCCAAAGGGCAATGGCTATGCTTGGAGATTCCCTGCGTGATCGAATCAAAAATGAAGAGATCCGCAGGAGAACCAAGGTAACCGACATAGCCCGAAGAATTGTCAAACTTAAGTGGCAGTGGGCAGGGCACATTGCTCGTAGAACAAATAACCGATGGGGCCGAAAGGTTCTGGAGTGGCGAAGATGTAGTGTTGGAAGGCGTCTCACAAGGTGGACCCGACGACCTTGTGAAGGCCGCAAGAAGTCGTTGGATGCGAGAAGCACAAAACCGGTCGAAGTGGAGGTGCTTGGGGGAGGCCTATGTCCAGCAGTGGACCTCTTTCGGCTGAAATGATGATGATAAATGATGAATACACCATCAAGCCTCATTTCGTTTAATAAAGAAAACTTAATATTCTTCATAATTCATATTTATAACGACAGCATTATCTTGTCTGAATTATCACTTCCCTGGTTGGTATTATAGTACACGTTTAGATTTATTTTTGCATAAAAACTGTTCTATTTATTTAATAAATATCATATTTACTAGTATTTACTACAACGTTTACTGTCAAGTCGATTTTAAGATCAAACAATCTTCTAGAGTCACTTCCCTGTATCTACTCTCATTTCCCTGTCTTCTGCAAATTGAAAAATGCCTATAACTTCTAAATTAATCAATATTTTGACTGACCCTTTCAATTCTAGATTACTCCATCATGTTTTAATAAAATAGTTAACTTTAAAATGATTTACATTAAAAAAAACGATGGGCCGAAAATAATTCAATTTTATTCCCTTGTTTGTAGAACTAGCCGTATAAGGGTTTTCTCATGATATTACTTCCATTGTTTGTAAACTTTGCAATAAAACAGACACCTTCAAACTTACATTTTAATTAAGAACTATTTAAGTAGGTACCTACCTACATATTAAACATAATTTTAATTTCTTTTGATTAATAATAATCTAATAAATACCTAATAACACCTAAGTTGTGGAAGTAACGTGGGTGAACTTAGGTAGGGGAATTTAAAAGAAAAAGGGGTAGTTTAAGGGTAAAATCTGATTACCTATATGTGTATTGTGTAGTAGCTACAGCAAGTGGTCAAAGAATTCATGAGCTTGTTTTGGAAAAACACAATACTGCATTTCTATATTTTTGAAAGGGTTTTTGTTTTGCTAGAAGTAGAACCTGATGTCTTTTGCAAAAAAATCCGGGCAAGAGCAAGTCGGACTCGCGCACCGACGGTTCCCTACCATCATGTTCTTAAATTTTCATCGGCGAGGCCTATATTCGTCAGAAAATTATAAGACTGCACGCTGCGGTGTAGAATATTGCAGTTTTTGGTCTGCGCCATCTCTTGATTGATAGTGGAACTAATGTAGCTTTTGTTGATGATTTCTGAAAAAGTGTGCTATTTAGAGACATCGTTTTATTTTTCCTGTAATCTTTACATAAACTTCTATCACATAGAATATTTCAGATTTTTCTCTATGCCAACTTCGAAGATAAGGGAGGGGAACGGCATTTTTTTTTTACGTTTTTCATCAAAAGTCGAAAACTATGCGGCCTAAAAAAAAGAAAAAAAGTTTGTGAATGTGCAAACTGCGCTCTATCATATGATACCCCACATGCCCTAGTAGCCCCACTTCGAATTTTTCAGACCTCCTTTCAGTCCCTGTTGCAAAAGTATAAGTATATTTTTAAGAATATTATTTCATTATTTTTATTTGTAAGAATATATTCTTATTTCTTTCTTATTTGCAATTGGGCAAACGTCATTTAAAACTATTCTAAACAAGTTGATAGCATTAGTAGTTCTTGAGATATCCAGCTGTGCTGTGACAGACGGACAGACAGACAGACTGAGTCAATCATAAGGGTTTCTTTTTACCATTTTGGTACGGAACCCTAACAATACATTCATACGATAACGCCCATTTTGGGGTATTGTTACTGCTACGATACTTCATTTGCTGCCAAAAGAAGGATCGTAGCACTACTCGATACTAGCCACAGATCACAGAGGCTCTGTGATCTGTGGTACGGTCAGCAATCAAAGTTGATTAACACCTCAGTTTTTTTAATCTCAATTATTGGGCAAAATATTTGTTCAAAATTGCAGCAGAAGTACAATGCAATTTTGAACAAATATTTTGCTTATTATCTGAGATAAAAAAAACTGAAGTGTTAATATTTTCCTCAATAACTGAGATTAAAAAAACCAAAGTGTTAATCGACTTTTGTTGCTGACTGTACTAATGAACACGTTTGGCGGTAATTATGGTCATAGATGTTTAAGCATCTGTATCTCAAGTTCGAAGGCTATGATCTTGTTCCACTATTCATATAAGGTGTGTTTCAACGTATTTACCTTCATAAGCCACTGTATAATTGATGATATCTAGGATTTACATAATTACAGAGTTGTTAGACTAGTTACCTACCTAACTGTTGGATTTTACTGCATAATTAGTGTACCTAAACTGGAAAAGGACTGAGAAAAATTGCCGCGGTTTTAATGAGATTTGATCAAATTATTATTAGGTACCTGGTACATCATATACATTTCAAAGTACTTAATTTAAAAGGCTGCACTAATTAGCCTATTCATTCTTACTAGAGCTACAAATATATTGCTCAAGCCACAATAGATTTTGTTATAATGTGCTCAGGCGCATGGCATGGCATTTGTCCAGCCTTGGGATTCGTTTCCCTTTCGTGTATGACCTCCTTACCTCCTTATCTTGCATCTTAAGTCTTCAGACTTAAGTCAATTAATTCTGGACGAGCCACATGGTCTATCAGAATTAGAGGCACGCATCGTCGTACCTATGTGCCTGTCGACTATTGAGTTAAATCGGATTTGGAAGAATTTGTCACCAGAGCTGAGCCTAGTACCTACCTACCTCGTTATTATGAGTTACATGTAGTTACTTATGAGCTCAGAATATCAATAGAGTAAATGACCTTCTTTTTTTTGATCAACCAAACGAGAATGTTTAAAAATATAATAAATAGGCTAGATCTACAAAATATATCAAAGATGGGTGTAATAAAATTATGTTCAAAAAACGTAGTTGTGCTTATATATTTTTTGAGGATATAACTTAATTAGAAAGAAACGCCAAACCGTTTTTTGTTTATGAAAAACTTTCCCTCATTGAAATACCAAAAAAAAAGTTTTGAGTGAGTATTAATTCCGAAGCGGAATTTAAAAAGGTATAATTTATTGATAAATTATATCAGTATCAGTTGCAGTGAAAGTTATTAAATTAATTAAATTATACCAACGCTTAGCAACCAGAATATAATAACATGGCGAAAGGTAGCGATGGAACATTTTGGGGTCATCACACAGTTTACTCTAGGTACACCTATCTTTCCGAAGGCGACCGAAACTGCAAGCGGCAACGTCACTCAATCGCAATTATTAACCGCAGCGACGCGACACCCTACGGTGGATTTAAGGGGCTACCTCGAAAATCTAAAATCCTCGAAAACCTACTAAGCGAGCGAATGTGATGCAATTACTTTTGGAACGCAAAAGAAGAGTGATGGCCACAGTGTGCGTGCGCTCGGAATATAACGACGTATGTGCCAAAACGAATTTACTCCTTTTTGAACAAAATAAATGAATTAAATTTAAAACTACTTTCAGTAAACTTTGATATGATAATTCTTTATGTTTTAAAGTAAATTCCATTGAATAAATATTAAACGTTACGCCGTGATATCGAAAAAAGTAAAAAATAGATATAACTTTGCAATTTTTTTGTATCGGACAAAATTCATTGAATCGTGTATTTCTTTTATTACATGATAATGAAGAAGTTTTTTGGTAAAATACGCACAATTTTAACAAGAAAATATCTTAAGTTATTGATTCAGCTCGAATGAATGCGGGGAGTATAAAAGAGTTCAACGCGTTTGCTACGAATTTCATTTGCTACGCAATGCTACGCGCACCCAAGAGTCAAAAAACACAGTGCCGTAAATAGGGCGGTGCCAGCGGTGCCCAGGCACAGGGCGCAGACCCTGGAGGGGCGCAGAAATGACCATTGACCAGACCTGGGTCACTAACAATACTATAGTACATTATGATACATGTGTGCTATGTTGATCATTATGCACGAGGCGATATTATCGCGCGAGCCGCAGGCGAGAGCGATAAGAAAGCCGAGTGTATATTGATTAATGCACACGCGTTTCATACGACGTTTTTCAACACACTTGCGAGGAAAAAAAACAGACTTGTATTGTTAAATATTAACTTGTATGGAAAATGGCGCGCTGGTTTTGTTTTCCCGCGCGCCGTGCTAGCCAGCACTAGCTATGCGCGCGCAACATTGACTCATTTTCAATATATTAATCTATGGCACAGACAACACCGATACAGCCTATAGAAAAAATATAATAAACACAAACCTGAAAATTGCAAAAAACCTAAGAATTTCGCGGTCTACCACTGCGCATTCACCTTAAATTGTCTGTGGTCCCCTGCGAGTTCATTTTGCGACCAAGGACAATACAGACTATTTAAAAAAAAATTGAAATATAGCCCGCGGATTTTTTCTTTCGGCATGAAGTCTCTTTGGGCGCTTTTCGAATTAGCTATAATCGCTCACATCACAGCGCTCACATCATCTCCATGGACGTAATATTACGTCCATGCATCATCTCACATGCGTTCCGATTTAGATATTACTATTATGACTGCTGAGAGCTGGCAACAATTCGGAACACTCGTGAACGCGCTCACATGACAGTGCTTACACAATGTAAAAAAGATATTATTACAGTATTTCTTTGTATAAACACCACATTTCTTCTTCAATTTCAAAAATGCCACGTTAGTTTAATTTAAAGATGATGCAACTCAAAACAAAACACACACTGACACAACCTCATACACACACTGTAATTTTTGACAGCGCTCACGGTGATATTATTCTAGGGCATGGTCGGCATTATCGCAAGATGGCGAATGTCATGACGTCATCTATGACGATTCACGGGACATCGTTATCGTTATCGCGCTCACGCTAATTCGGTTATTTCCCAATTCGGAACACATCGATTATTTCCCAATTCGGAACGCAGGGTTTGATGAGATTAAAAAAGCGCGCGTCTCCGACTAGTAAATAGTTATCTGTGGTATTACAGAACATGTGGATTAAAGTAAAGAAAAAGCACGCGTTCGTAATACACTCCATTATGGACCTTAAAGCGGTTCAATAAGAGCCACTTTACGAGCAAGTGTGTTGAAAAATTATTTATTTATTTATACGTGTGGATTCTCGTCGTCCGCGTATATTCTTCTTACAAATAAATAATAATCGTAAAAGTTTGTGAAGAATGTGATATCGAAGACGATTTTCCTGAAAAGCGTAAAAAGCGTCTTTACTCGCGTAAAGAGGTCGGCAAGCTCTTTGAGAGATTGATTGCGGGAAACCTCGTCGGGCACCTGGTGAGGACGGGGCCGGATCTGGCGGACAGCCAGTTTGGCTTCCGCAAGGGGCGCTCGACGGTGGACGCCATCATGCGCGTGAGAGCGCTCACGACGGGGGAAGCGGTGTCCCGGTGTGGGCGCGTTCACTGCGGCGGCGAGCCGCCCACTACCTGAACGCGCCCCAGAAGGCTTATCTGGGGCTACCGCACGATCTCGGGCGAGGTGGCAAGCCTCCTTGCCGGACTGCCGCCATGGGATCTGGATAGTCCTCGCGCGCCTGTATTAGTGGCGCGCGGAGGCACTACGCAGGGGGGAAAATCCGCTTCCGCGGCAAATCGCGGCGGAGCGGACGGATCTCCGGCGTGACCTCATGGCGACATGGAAAGAGCGGAGAAAAAAAAGAGAAAGAGATGAGGAGTGGCTAGAGGCACCACGGCGCCCTCACCTACCGCCTGACGCAGATCCGCCTGACACGGAAGTTTTGGGAGGTTCCTGCACATCATCAGGCGGGAGGAAACGCCCGGGTGTCACCATTGCCAGGATCGAGTGTCACCATTGCCAGGTGGAGGTCTGCCCCGCTTGGGAGGAGCAACGCCGTTTCCTTGTAGAGGCGATCAGCAGCGGCGGCGACCTCTCGCGTCCGGCCCTGGTGTAAGCCATGGTCATGGCGAGAGGGAGTGGGAGGCAGTCACCTTCTTCTGCGAAGCAGTCATGCTAGCAAAGGAGGTGGCGGGACGGCTCAGGGAGAGAGCCTCCCGTCCCAGCCGCCGCGGGAGAAGCTCCGGGCTACGGGAGCCGCGTGATGACTCCCGGCCTCCGTAGGCGTGGACCTGCGGGCGGAGAGTAATGGGTAGCTCACCGTCCGATCAGGACCAGGCACGTGCCGGGGGGCGCGTACGTGTTCCACGCGCGCCTTAAAGAGATGTCAGCATCGAGGAATGGGCCCCTTAGGACCGAAGCCTGCCGGGTCAGCGGGATATTGTCCCAAAGGGTTACCGCTGGCCCGGAACATAAAGGGCTAAGGAAGGAACACGGGTGGGTTTTAGTCAGTAAGAGTCTGACACTCCCTTCCGCTCCACCCAGAGCAGGTCATTTGATGATCTCCCAAAAAAAAAGGGCGCGGATATAGCAGCTCGCACCGGGCGCATAAAAGGCTAATTACGGCACTGAAAAAACATACCAAAATGTTAAATCCCTACTCCAAATACTTAACAAGTTACACGAAATAGAAAAACCACATTTTTTTCATTTTTTGTCACAACTTCGAAGGCAGCGGTATTCCACCATCAGCTCCATTTCACCATTCGCATTGTGACGAGCATAAATTGCTTAGCAACCATATTAAAGAAATCGAATCGCAACCCGTGAAATACTTATTATTAAGTAGTTCCGTTGGCCATCTGTGGTCTTCTTCATCAGTTCCACTTCACCAAATGGTGGTTTCCGAGAGCAAATGCTACTGTAAAAATACCTAAATCGCTATAGGTGTCCCTAAAATATTTGAGGAGTTCCCTCAATTCCTCGTGGATCCCATCATCAGAACTGGATTTTGATAAAAATGGGACCAATCTGGAAGTATATCCTTTTAAATAAAAAAATAATTTTCCAAATCGGTTTATAAATGACTGCGTACTGAGGTAACAAACATAAAAAAAAATACAACCGAATTGAGAACCTCCTCCTTTTTTTTGAAGTCGGTTAAAAATACGTCTTGTCGCCATGTTAGTGACAGCAAGTAACGGCACTACTGCGGGGTAATTGCGTAACACACTAGCAATGGCTTTTATTTTTAACCGACTTCAAAAAGGTTCTCAATTAGACTGTTTTTAGGGTTCCGTACCAAAATGGTAAAAACGGAACCCTTATGGTGAGACTAAGTCTGTCTGTCTGTCTGTCCGTCACAGCTGGATATCTCAAGAACTACTAACGCTACGAGTATCAATTTGAAATTTGGAATAGTTTTAGATGACGTTTGCCCAACTATTTTGCAAATAAGAAAGAAATAAAAATATTTGTATATTTTTTGCAACAGAGAATGAAAGGGGGTCTGAAAAATTCGAAGTGGGGCATATACTAGGGCATGTCCCGTATCATATGAAAGAGCGCAGTTTGCACATTCTCTAACATTTTTTATTTTTTTTTAGGCCGCATAGTTTTCGACCTTTGATGAAAAATGAAAAAAAAATACCGTTCCCCCCTTATCTCCGAAGTTTGCAAAGAGAAAAATCTGAAATTATTCTATGTGATAGAAGTTTATGTAAAGATTAAAGAAAAAATAAAACAAAGTCTCTAAATAGCACACTTCTTAGAAATCATCAACAAAAGTTACACTAGTTCCACTATCGGTGAAGAGATGGCGCTGACCTAAAACTGCAATATTCTACACCGCAGTGCGCAGTGTTAACATTCAATAACGAATATAGGCCTCGCCGATGAAAATTTTAAAACATATGATGGTACGGAACCCTCGGTGCGCGAGTCAGACTCGCTCTTGCCCGGTTTTTTTATACGCAATGGCAACGAAAATACATACTATATTTGATTTAAAAAAAGTTGGCAACCCTAGTTTTGACAGAAAAGTAGTATTGAGACGAATGCCCGTTAACATTTAGGATTTAAAATAGGATCCATTAAAGCTCGGTAAAGCCGGTTATTGAAATTCCTTCACTGACTAACCTTCAACAGTTCAGTTACTTAAGTTTATTTTTTTCAACTTCCAGATTATAAACAAAGAGCTGATTGAAGGTCGGCAAGCAAATGTCGACGTTGTTAACGAGGACGTACAGTCAACCTTACAAAGATGTACTTACTTACCTATACAGGGATAAGAATTAATTTAAGTGTCTTCAACTTTGTTCTATCATATTGTATTAATGTATACTAATGGCTAAATGATAACAGCCGCAAGGTTCGATCGAAGGCTAAGCTACGCTTGCCGCAGTCGTTTTATGGATGGGTGACCCTCCATTACACATCGAGATCCTTACGTGGAAGGCACGTTACGCTGTTGGACCCAGCTAACATACGTAGGTCTTCGACACTCGTTTCAGGTAGTCAGAAGCCCAACATTCTGAAAACCAGTCTTAACCAGTGACGTGTCCCGCGTCAAGGGGAATCGTATTACCTAGTAACCGGGTTATGGAGATCAGATAGTCAATCGCTCCATGTAAAATACTGGAAGCCGAGTCCAACATAGTTGGGAAAAGGTTAGGCAAATTGTTTATCTTCAATTAAGTCCACAACACAATGTGTAATCTGCAGAGTAATTGCGTAACACACTATCAGTAGCAATATGTTTCATTTTGACAGTTGAACAACATTCATTGCGTTATAAATTTTTCGAAGATTTATGAAACAATGGATTAGCAATATCCTTAAAAATGATTCAGATTGAGATTGATAGTGTGTTACGCAATTAGGGTGCTGTTCTGTAGCTACACATTGATGTAATATTGTGGAACGAAGATTGTAGACTATCACATTCACATCACATTGATTCTCGTCCCTGTATAAGTGTATACATATTTTTAAGGCTGACAGTACCTAAGTACTATGTTTTTAATCTTTTTATGGTACCTTTCGTAATACCTACGTTATTTGCTTTCGTGGTACGCGAGGCTACGAGGCAGGCAGGATTCCCCTACCAAAATTGTTCAAACATTTGCTGTCTTAAATGCTCATCATAATAGTCTTGGATGAGGTATATTATTACCATTTATAGGAATGTTCAATTTTATAATTAAGAAAAATTAAGAGGTTTTCGGCTCTCAAAGTGGTGAACGAAAACATCGTGAAGAAACCGGCATGACCTAAAACCAAAAATTCGTTGTGATATCTACCAGCCCGCACTGGGCCTGCGTGGTAGATTACAGCCCACTCCCTATCGAAGACAGGAGGCCTATGTCCAAGCAATGGGAACATTATAAATAGGCTGATTATTCTTAAGCATATGCTAAGAGTTTTTAGAAACGAAAAAGACAGACTCATCTTTCATCTGAACATTATTGTTTAATTAATTAAATCAAGAATTAAGCAGGGACAGTAAAACCAGTTCTACAAGAATATACCACAGCTTGACATAATAGAATAGAATAGAAATATTCTAAAAATCAATCTCTAATAATTTTATGTAACTACCTATAAATTGCTTTTAATTAGTACTAAGTACGAGCTGGACATAATTTTATGTACCTATATTTTGCTTTTGATTAGTACTAAGTACTACAGTACTGTTGTGTTAGGTACTTATGTAAAACTATCAATTCTTCGACATGACTCACATGACATTTTTATTTTGATAAGATTGCTCTACGGAAACGCTAACAATGGAAAATAAAAATAAAAAGTGATTTTGGTTGATGGGTGGTGGTGCTTTTTTGTGATGTGAATCCATTACAAGGGTGCTTAAAAGTACGACTGAGCCAGCTCTACTTGGCGTGCGAGTACTAAACATGTACAGTCACGAGCAACAATATGTCAACACTTGGCCACTTTAAATTACGATTTTTTCACGAAATAACGAATGCAACGTTGAAATACGACACTTTACATATACCTATGGTTCGAAAATACTACGTTCCTACTAATATAAAATTTCATTAGAAAATAAAGGAGAAAATCGCCTTTGAGTACTTAAAGCCTACCTACATACTTTTGCTCGTGACTGTACTCAGTTTTTTTTTTCAGTTTTGAACAGACCGAGGCCGCCCCATTCGTCCGGTTTTCTGCTTCGGTTTCCTGATTAGGAATTCAGATTCGGAGACCCTGAATGCACGCATTTCATACAAAATCGTCTCTAAGCGCATTCGTTCTTAAGGTGCGTCTACGCTAGACGAGCCGAGCACGAGCGGAACACGAGCCGAGCATCGTGTTCGCAGCGTCAAGTGTGGACGTACAACGAACCTACAACGATCACTGTCCTCGAACGGAATAGATCCCTTTGTGTTCGTCAAAAAACCGACAATTGGCGGAGCACAGTCGAGCACGAACCAAATGGCCGAAGCGCGCTCGTTCGTGGCTCGTAAGTCAGTCCACACTACATGAATTTATGAAATGAAAAAATGAAAAAAAAAAAATCGAAATGTTTCAAACAAACATGTTGACTCGAACGCTAAACAAATAATTCATCATCTTCCTGCCCTTGTCCCATGTTACTTGAGGTCGGCGCAAGCGCAACACGTTTTCTTCTTACTTAACCTACGTTACGATAGGTATAGGTAAGATCAGCAACGAAAGTCTTTTAACAGTGATAATTTTATACAATAAGTATATAAATTGACACCCTAGTTTTCGGTAAGTATTTCATGTTTTCCAAAGATAATAAAAAATAAAAATAAGTTTATTTCATAGCATTTTGGCTTACGTTGCATGACGAGGAGTCTCCTTTTAGGCATAGAAAATGCCTGTAGTTGAAGGCTCCGCTCTTCCCTTACATCATAAACATACAAGTAGGCAAATAACGAAAAGAGGAAAAATAAAAACAAAAACGAAAGAAAATACGATCAATTATATAGGTGTATGTGTGTGCGCGCGTGAGTGGGGGTGTGTGTGTGTGTGTGTGTGAGAGTTAGGAAGGGTGTGTGTGCGTGTGTGAGGGTGTGTGTGTGTGTGGGAGAGAGACAGACGGATTTTGAGTGCATGTGTACAAGTACATAATTTATTTTTAAGTCACAGGTTGCAAAAGTAACTCAATATCATCATAATTTAAATTGTGTAGCCAAATTAATAACTTTTTTTTGCATTCATATTTTTTTTTATCATAAATATATATGTGTTTATTGATAATTAAAATTAAAATAATTATTTAATAATAATTATAATTCCGATTCCGATTTATAATTTCGTTATGTCCGACTGACCGTTCGTCCGCATAACACAGCCATATTACTCGGAGACTATTGGCACTATATCGGTGAAAATTTAAAAGATGGTGTATTCCGTGCACCCCTAATATGCAAAAAATAATTAGAGATGACACTCCATGTAACTGAGGGGTGAAAAAGTTATTTAATGCTTGTGTGCATTGAATAATTTTTTTTAAGTGTGTGTCGGGTGTCGTTGGATCCCCCAAATTATAATGTTTCTATTTAAGTCAATAGTTTTTGAGATATGCGACATTTTCGGTGGCAACCGCAAAAATTATTTAAAAAAATCATAAATGTTAACGACATTACACAAACAGACGACATGTTAACGACATTTGTTGTGACTGTACATGACATAAGCCATTTGTTTCTAAACATTTATATTAAAAGTAAAAAGTTTTTTAAAATCCTAGGAAATAACACGTCTCAAAATGCTAATTGTTATTCTCGAGACTTGGCAAATCGTTTAAAACAATATAGTTTTGTGAGGTTAGGTCAAACACATAAAGTTATGCTTAATACTTAATGTCTGTGACATTCAGTTGAAGGAAATATACAAAACCTGCATTATGACTTTTTAAATCGATTTTATATGTATAAGTATGTAAATGACTTGGTTATCTTAATGATTTCTAGATTCTAGTAGAAATATTAAACATTGGTTACAAGTGTGCTGAGAAAAAAATCCGGTAGAACAGTCTAAAAAAAATTGGCCAAGTGGGAGTCGAACTCGCACACGAAGGGTTCCGTACCACAAGGCAAAAACACCGAAAAAAAACACGTTCGTTGTATGGGAGCCCCCCTGTATTTGTTGTTATAGCGGCAACAGAAATACTTACATAATTTGTGAAGATTTAAACTATCTAGCTATCACGGTTCTTGAGATACAGCCTGGTGACAGACAGACGGACGGACAGGTCACGTTTTTACCCTTTGGGTACGGAACCCTAAAAAGGGACCTTGATCAGATAAAATATAGCAATCAGTTCATGTGTGCATGGCCTTATGCTAATTGCATTTTTCATACGTTGCTCTCATTGATATTTATTTTAGAGTTTCCGTGATTAAGAGGTCAAATCGGATGTCTGTATTTTGACTTTGGTTTTGCTCGCGTTGTTGGAGGTTCTATCCATACTAATATTATAAATGCGAAAGTGTGTCTGTCTGTCTGTTATCTCTTCACGCTTAAACCGCTGAACCGATTTAGATGAAATTTGGTATAGAGATGGTTTGAGTCCCGGGAAAGGACATAGGATAGTTTTCATCCCGATATTCCCACGGGATCGAAACTTATGCGGGTGAACCGCGGGGCGCAACTAGTAGTAGGTACTCCCGTATTTATAAAATTTGCTTAAAGTTAAGTAATGATGCGACTGTTTATCCATACATTTATGACGTTTACACGTTTCATAACTTTAAGCAACCTTATAAACAAACCACTTTTTTCGTAGGTAAGTACCTGATTATTCTTGTACTCCACTCGGAACTCCTTTTGCAGGTAAGGGTCAATGGGTGGCACTCCCAGCTCGCCTATGCCATTGGTCATCACTGCAATACCCTTCTGCACTGCGTCCGCCAAGCAGTCGTTCACATCTATTGCATTTCTGTCGCATACTTTTAAGTATTTTTCTGAAATACAAAAAAAACAATAAAGTTTAAAATTAACCTTGATGAGGTTCCAGTGAATTAGTGCAAGAATGCATTTTTTTTTTTCAATAATTATATAATCATCCAAAACAAAACAATCCAAATGTTTTGGCAGTTTCTTTAACATTTCTATAGTTTATGGTCTTTGGGCATCCATCAGTTCCAAATGCTCCTTTAGTTGGTTTTTACATTAATTGCACGTTTTGCTTAAATACGTGGAAATACGTATGTCACTTGCGGCTTAATCATGACGCTAATCATGGAGAAGGGACTATAATTATACATGCTGTGATGGTGGACAATTAAAGTGTGCATTAAACCGTTATCATGACGTGTAAACATTACTCGTGTAAGTCGGGGAACTAAGTACATATTTTTCTTTTATCGGGTAGAGCCATGAAACAAAAAAAACTGGCCAAGTGCGAGTTGGACTCGCACACGAAGGGTTCCGTACCACAATGCAAAAACGCCGAAAAAAACACGTTTGTTGTATGGGAGCCCCCCTTAAATAAGTATTTATTTTATTCTGTTTTTAGTAGGTACTTATTTGTTGTTTTAGCGGCAATAGAAATCATCATCTGTGTAAATTTCAACTGTCTAGCTATCACGGTTAATAGATAATTAGATAAAGCCTGGTGACAGACGGACAGTGAAGTCTTAGTAATAGGGTCCCGTTTTTACCCTTTGGGTATGGAACCCTAGAAAAACATCGTCGAGGTAGACCACGCGAAGGTGGCGTGAAGATGTGATAAGGTTTGCAGGGTCAACATGGCCAGACATCACACTAGACAGGGAGGTTTGCAAGGAAAAAGGGGAGGCCTTTGCCCAGCAGTGGGACACAATATAGGCTAACAGATAACAGGGCAGATTTTTTATAGTCAGAAAATGTTTATGTCAGCAATAAATATTGCAGTTTGACAGCTAGGTATTGTATTGGAAATATGTCAAAACTGTTAGATATAATTTTATTGCTTTTGAGATAAAATTATGAACCAATTTGTTCAGATTTTTTGCCTTCAATTAAGCCAACAAGAATTTATACAAAATATAACTTTAACATATAACTTACTTACATTGATTAGTTGGTTAGTATATTAAAATATATATCACTTACTAATATCAACTGCACCATAACAAGCACTGAACACCGTCAACAAATAAAAAACCGTTTTTGAATCAAACATCTTGAATAATTTCTGTTACTTTTTTAATTATTTATTGACACCTAAAAAACAAGATATAAGAGACGAGTATTACGACCTAAGTTGTGGCATCGTTTGTAAGTTTCGGTCCAGCGGTGCGCCTGCGCCGCTCCGCCCGCCGTAAATCGAGCGCCGATTGCATAAAACGCAGCCTTCAATGTCACTACTGGTTTGGTGAATATATAATAAAGTTATGTAATAACGCTATTACCCTATCATACTTATATTCGAAGAATATTATGCATTTAATTGAACCGATAAATGCTTACCGAGATACCTACTAGTTAAAAAACATTCAGTTAGGATGGCATTTGATTTTATAGATACAGTGTTAAATTGTATTGTTAAATCTTCAATAACTTATTAATAGTTATCTAATAAAATTGCATTTTTAAATGAGGTCTTTCATTTAGATAGGTATAAGTACCTAGTTGGATAATAGCGCTGTACAGAGATGATTTTGCTGTCGAAAATAGTATGGTGCATTTGAAATAAGTACTACTTTACTTACACTTAGTGATAGAACGCTGTGATTCTATGACAAAATAATTATAGCAAAACAAAAAAAAAACAGAATGCTTTCATTGTGGAAATGGTTATCTCTACAAAGCGCCATCTGTCGCAAATCGTATGCGCAAAGGAGGTAGGTAGGTGTAGCTTTAAACTTCACAACATTCTAACACATTCTGTTTACTTATATTATTATAATACCTGCGCTACCTGCGTATCTCGCAAGGAGGCTTAAGCGTACCTACTTGTTAAATGCAAAGTTAAGGCTTCCAGTTTAACCGGATGCAGCTAAGTAGGTACTAGGATTTTATATGGAGCGACTGCCTATCTGACCACCACAACCCAGTTACTGGGGAATACGATACCCCTTGGTAAGACTGGTTGTCAGAGTTTTGGACTTCTGACGACCCGTAACGACCGTCAAAGATCCACGAATGACAGCCGGGACCAACGGCTGAACGTGCTTTCTGAGGCACAGAGGGGTCTTGGTATGTAAAGATGGTCACCCAACCACGGACCATCTGCAGCAAGCCTTATCGATCCCGTGCGGCTGTTATTACTCGGCCACAAGTCACAATTTTTGAAACCAGTGGTGTCACTGACTCTGTCAGAGCCACCATCAGGGATTTTAATTTTGATAACACAAAAAATTTGTCGCTAATTAGTCGAAATTTGTCGGCAAATATCAGAATTTGTCGGTCACTGGTTCAAAAGATTTAAGTGGTTATAGGTGGCCGATCTGGAGAGAGACTCCCCAGCAGGGCCACATTTATATCTCAAAAACTAGGGCACCTAGTGAAGATCTGTTTTCTCCCATATTTTGTCGCCAATTAGTCGGAATCAGTCGCCAAGTCACAGATTTAATCGGGTCTTAGTTTAGGAGATATAATGAGTTCAATTAGTAAGGTATAGTCCAAGAGCTAGTCGAAGAGTTTTTTCGTGAACTCTTCGATCTAGCTCTTGGACTATACCTACACTATAAACCCTTATATCTTTTGAAGCAGTGACCGACAAATTCTGATATTTGGCGACTGATTCCGACTAATTGGCGACTAATATGGGAGAAAACAGATCTTCACTAAGTGCCCTAGTTTTTGAGATATAAATATGACCCTGCTGGGGAGACTCTCTCCAGATCGGCCACCTATAAATCCTTATATCTTTTGAACCAGTGACCGACAAATTCTGATATTTGGCGACTTTCGACTAATTAGCGACAAATTTTTTGTGTTAAGTATCAAAATTAAAATCCCTAATGGTGGCTCTGCCAGAGTCAGCGACACAAACCAGTGGAGTAGCTCTAATTAATAGTAGGTATAAATATAATAATACACTTTAATATAATAATATGAGTAGGTATTACAATTATACAGTAGGTATTAAATATATTCAAATGTTACGCTAATTAACCATACCTACACACCGAACAAAGTTCACAGACGTTAATAAATGCCTCAATCACTATTTTTTTTTTTTACATCATTTTATTTATATTTGGGTGTACACCGTCGTGATGTACTTAATATGTGTTATGTTTGTGTATTTTATTTATTTTTTACTAGCTTCTGCCCGCGACTTCGTCCGTATCCTATCATCCTACGACACTCGACAATACTGCTTAGTAGCCCAGTAGTGAAAGAATTTTCGAATTCGAATCAGTAGTTCCGAAGATTTCCCCCTACATCCAAACTCACAAATTTAACTCTATATAATGTTTATTATAGATTTTACTCATCATCATTTCAGCCGAAAGACGTCCACTGCTGGACATAGGCCTCCCCCAAGCACCTCCACGACCGATTCTGTGCTTCTCGCATCCAACGGGTTCCTGCGGCCTTCACAAGGTCGTCGGTCCACCTTGTGGGAGGCCTTCCATAGATTTTACTACAAAGGTAATTAACTTTATGCTGTAACATGCCGGTTTGACGTAGGTACCTAAGTAATATCGGTATTACGTAAATCCGTAACTAAGTAAGATCTTGACTTTTCCTTCTTTCCAACTCACATACAAAGGTTATTATTTGCTATTTAAAATATGTAACTGTTCCTTCAGTAGATAAAATAAGCAATTCATATTCAAACATCTCAAGTTCATCAGTTTATTACCATAACTTTTTGGTATATTCTTATAAGTAAGTATAGTCAGCTGCAAAAAGATGTTATACCTACTTACTTACACTTTCCGAAATTATAAAGTGATCTAATAAAAAAAACCGACTTCCAAAAAAAACACTACAAACTGAAAAAACACTACAAACTGAAAAATAACTTTAATTTCGGAAGTCGGTGTCTTAGGGATCAGTATTTTAGTTTTTGCCACCGACTTCCGAAATTAAAGTTATTTTTCAGTTTGTAGTGTTTTTTTTGGAAGTCGGTTTGTTTTTTGTTAAAAAGTTTTTATTTCTCGCTTTTTAGTGGGTCTATTTATAATTTATCTAAGTTACAATAGCCTAATGTCAACTTGCCCATCGCCTTTTTATAAAATATTCCTTTTCTCGATGCAGGGACGTTAATTGTTGAGGAGTTCGCCTTTTATTAGTTTTTAGATTAGATGCTGATAATCCTGGCTGCAGCATCAGGCCAGACTTATGTCAACATTGCATTGAACTTAAAATTAGTCCTGTTTAAAATGAGCCCAAACACGACTACGGTGCTGTAATTTAAAGGTTTGTACTTTTTCTGATGCTCCTGGCTTCAGCATCAGGTCTTCGGTATTCCTCAGTAACAGTACGTTTATCCACACATCGAGCCCTTTTCAATGAGCCTAAACACGATATATCTGCTGTTAGTTGTCGAGGAGTTAGGTACTCTGCAGACTATCCTGACTGCAGCATCAGGTCATGACTTGATGATCATGAGACCAAATGTGGCAAATGCCCTATCAAACATCAAAACAATTTACTAAAACAGTCCTTGCCTGTTCGAGTAACTTCTTACTGTTAAGGAGTTGTACAGTGTCGACCAAAAGTCCTTAAGCAAGGTCGCAAAGTTATAGTTTGAAGTTTAGTTAGTGACTTACGACCTTCTTTTAATGAGTTATTTGACACACACACCCGCATATTACTCGAATAATCACGCTATTGAATATAGTTCCGTGTCATGTTCGTCTTGTTCACATAGTTCGTAAAACTTTATGATTATACCCACAGAAATCTTAATAAATAAATTATAAGGTGGACAGATGCACCATTCACCGCGAAAGAATGTTGTGGTTCTTTGTTGGTTGATAATAATTTGATATTGTGGGTTAGTGAAGTGTGTTTAATCTATTAGAGGTGTTGTTCATTTTGAAACGCAAGCAAATTTAAATATTGAGATGAAAGCGGATATTATCGCGCTGCGTAAAAGTGGACTTAATATTATACCACAAATATTTGATGAAACCGGACTGACTGTGAGTATTATGATTTAATTCTTTTATCGAACATTTATTTAATTAATGTATAACTGCTGATCCTTGTAGTTATTTTATTAAACGTTTTATATTTACCATAGGGTCTAAATAGAAGAAAAAATATATATTTCCAAGAGTTTATTTATTTACTTTTGGAATGATGAATATAGCATTAAGTATAAAATATAATCTTATCATTTTGTAACATTTGAACTATTTTCAAAATATATTTTTTTCAAAATAGTAGTTAATAATATTTTATCATTTTGCTAGTAGCCTTACAATATTCCTTTTTTGTTTTAGAGAAATTACCTACCTACTGTGAGTAGGAAGGTCAAAAGGTCGGAGGGTCCGTGCCAGTCGAACGCGATCGACAGTGGAAGGCCCCAGCTGGTCAGTGAATAAGAAACAAGTGGTTTTAACCAACCAGTTACCAGATGAAGTTGCATTGCAAGGAAATATGCAGAAATATGTTTAAATATTATAGGATCTATACGCCAGCGTTTACTTGATAGCATGGATAATAATGGGGGTTATACAACGTATTAAGTTATAAATTACAAATTGATTTTAGTAATATTAAAATAATATTATGTCTTAACCGTATTAAGGATTATTTTGAGGTTTATAGTTTCAATCTTCTTTTCATAATGAAAATGAATACTTAAGCTATAACCGCAATTATAGAACAATATTATTTTATTAAAGATACTTACAATATTTTAAGTCTAATGGTCGTAGTTCACATGCTTTACTTCAATAAATTGTTCTTTATGAGAAAATAAACTGTTTTAAAAGTTTATTTATAAAATTATAACGAATAAAATTTTGGAAATCACTTAAAAATCTTTTTTTTTTCAATCCCATATTTCAATAACAATATAATAATACAAATAAAATAAATATTACATTATTATTCTCGTGTATTAATTAATCGAATAATAATAAAAAAAGATAAGAATATTGTTATAAGATAAATTAAAGTTTCATCTCGAGATTCGAACCTAGGCCAACTTGTTTAATAATCCAATACGCAACGCTATCCGCTAGCGGTACTTGTTATGAAGATGTGAATTTTAGCAATCGTATGAACCAACCAAGGTCATACGTAATTACACCGCGTGTGTGAAAAAGCGACGGTATAAGTATTTTTGTTTCGTTCGACGTTACCCAGTGTACACACACAGATGTAGGTACGGGCCCGCGCCGCGCAGGCCATGTTCACAGAAATTTCAACTTTATTGTGCCTACGCAAATTTGTTGCAGACCGTACCTTTCATCATCAGCCCAGCTACCTGAGATGGTGACAACCATACACAAATACACAAGATACTTCATAAAATATGCGAAAAACAATAAGTAAGCCTATAAAATTTGAGGGTTGCCCTCGATTTCTCTAAGATCCCATCATCAGATCCTAACTTGGTGACAATGGGACCACCTCAGAACTATCTACTTTCGAACAAAAAAAGAATTTTGAAAATCCGTCGACAATTGGCGGCGTATTCGATGAACAAACATACAAAAAAAAAAACATACAAACACCCGAACATAGTACCTCCTCCTTTTTGTAAAGTCGGTAAAAAAAGAATAGAACATTATGATGCAAGGGTGCAAAGTTTGTCATTCCTCACGAGGCAGGGTTGCAGCCCGAGAGTTTAATGTGTATGTACGAGGTTTTTTGAACACACATATGGAACAAAAGAAAACTAATTTCATAAACATTATTTTGTAACGAATATTTGTGAAAAATTACTCGCGGGCTATTTTTCTATGCGCCGTGCCTTCGCATTTTGAACGAGAGACACTAACTCGAAGCCGCCAAACTGCCTTAACAAAATTGTTATTTTAAATACACACATCAAAAGTGTCTAGGGATCAAGCATTTTTATGCGGATTTCTTGAGATTGAGATGTGGCTTTGTAATAAATTTATGATTTTATAAATTTATATGTATCCTTTTTGGTGCATTTCATAATTTGAATCAGGAACTGTGAATCAAATTCGAGTAAAAGATGAAAATCAGCTGTCAATATTTTCCCTATAAAAACATACAACGCATTGAAGACATTATTAGTGCTATTGTTTCCCTACTACTGATTAAAACCAACGTTATTATGGAGCGGCGACGTCATTTAAGCAGGGAAGAAATGCTCAGAGCCGTGGGAATGATTGAAGCTGGTTCCCGGCAACGTACTGTGGCTTTAGCTCTGAATACAAGTCAGAGTGTTATCAGTCGACTTTGGACACGTTACCGAAGCACTGGTACCGTGGCTGAGCGCCATGGAGGACGGTATCGCTGCACCACACGGAGACAAGACCGATACATTCAAATCTTAACTCGAAGAGCTCCAACAATAACCGCCATGATGTTAGCCGTGAGGCTTCATCACTCTTCAGGGAACTTAATTAGCGACCAAACAGTCAGAAACCGCTTGCATGAAGTGAACCTTCATTCCCGAAGACCGCTACGGGTACCACCTATAGCAATGCACAATCGTAGGATTCGATATCAATGGGCTCTTGAACACAGAAATTGGGCAGAAGAACAATGGCGTTTCGTGTGCTTTTCTGATGAGTCTCGTTTTGGTATGAGACCGGATACAAGACGTATACGACACTGGAGAACCCCTGGACGCCAACAGCGATTAAAATCCTGCCAGGAAGTCCATCCTTATAGTGGTGGAACCATCATGGTATGGGCGGGTATTTGGATCGGCGGAAGAACTGAGTTGATTTGGATCAGAGGCAACCTCAACGCTCAAATTTATGCTGAGACGATTGTATCAGACGTCATCGTTCCTCTACAAGTGCAAATCGGTCCCTTATTTCAGTTAATGCATGATAATGCACGACCGCACACCGCAAGAGTTGTAAGACAGACTCTCGCCGCAGCTAACATCAATGTCCTGCCCTGGCCTGCTCAGTCGCCAGACTTGAACCCGATTGAGCATGCATGGGATATGCTACAGAGAAGAGCTCTGCCGAATATGGAGGGTATCCAGTCGCAAGAAGACCTTTTTTTGTTGTTGCAACGAACATGGGCGGCCATTCCACAGCGTGATTTGGATGAACTCATTTTGAGTATGCCAAACCGATGTTCTTGTGTTGTTAGTGTTCGCGGTAGAAACACGGATTATTAATTGTTTAAGTTACCCAATAACATTTTAAAGAAAACTGTTATTTCAGTCTTTTTTTCGAACTTTTGTGTTAGTGGTTCAAATGTCAAAAATCCCTTTATTAGGAAAATGGCAAATTTCTTTATTAATGCAAAGGTGACTTGGTTTATCGTTACTGTGACAAACGAAAACACTTTATTTGATGAATCCTTAAAGAAAATTTTAATTAATATCAATCAGGAGAAAAGTTATTGCAAAAATATATGTTGATCCCTAGACACTTTTGATGTGTGTAGTTCAAGTACCTAGGTATCAATGCCTTGCTAGGTTATAATTTTCTTTCATGTTTACGTGTCCTTCATATTAGAATTGATGATAAAATAAATTAATGTTAGATTTCATGATCTTTTTTATTTCTAAGACCAAATGTTCATTAGAGAGATTTTATCCTGAACAGTAATCCTATCGATTAGTGGAATAAAATAGCGAGTGTTTATTTTTTGAATTTTTAGCTGGTTCGATTTCCGGTTCAGGTACCTAAGCTTTTCGAGAAATCTGTGAATACAGTTTTATTTCTTTTTAAAAATAAAGGAATGTTTCCTTTTTTTTGTTTTCTTAAGGATTTAAAGTGGTGTCCCTTCAGGGCCCATTGATTTCTCTCTAGGATTCTCTCTAGGATCTTAATTCAAAATCTAGCCAGTCCCACATCGGTTTGAAAAAAAATCACCCCGTATTAACAAAAATATTATGTTAATGAGTTGACAAAAATAAATAATTTGATTAAATATAATGTTTATCTATCATAAATTTAATTTATTTACACAGCATTTTCATAAATATTTTAGTCAATAAACGTATTTTCTTTCTTTCTTTCTAGTCATAAAAAGTGAGATTTAAAAAAGTGCACATCTCTGACTAGTTTTAGTTATGAGTGTGTCCCACATTGCCGCACTAGGGCAGAAAAACAAAATAAAAAACACGCGTGTTAAATACATTGCATTGAGAACCTAAAAGCGGTGCAATAAGACCCCTTTACGAGCAAGTGTGTCAAAAAATTATTATTCAATCAATCAAATAATAAAGGTGCAGTACACACACTTATTTCTGTGAACACATAATATTTATGTCTTAGATCAATGATAATCATAAATGATTTTTCAACACACTTGCTTGTAAAGTGGCTCTTATTGAACCGCTTTTAGGTCCATAATGGAGTGTATTACGAACGCGTGCTTTTTCTTTACTTTAATCCACATGTTCTGTAATACCACAGATAACTATTTACTAGTCGGAGACGCGCGCTTTTTTAATCTCATCAAACCCTGCGTTCCGAATTGGGAAATAATCGATGTGTTCCGAATTGGGAAATAACCGAATTAGCGTGAGCGCGATAACGATAACGATGTCCCGTGAATCGTCATAGATGACGTCATGACATTCGCCATCTTGCGATAATGCCGACCATGCCCTAGAATAATATCACCGTGAGCGCTGTCAAAAATGACAGTGTGTGTATGAGGTTGTGTCAGTGTGTGTTTTGTTTTGAGTTGCATCATCTTTAAATTAAACTAACGTGGCATTTTTGAAATTGTGCTTCTGGCTGACAGTCGCCACCTAACCAAAGAAGAACTGAAGAAGAAATGTGGTGTTTATACAAAGAAATACTGTAATAATATCTTTTTTACATTGTGTAAGCACTGTCATGTGAGCGCGTTCACGAGTGTTCCGAATTGTTGCCAGCTCTCAGCAGTCATAATAGTACTAAATCGGAACGCATGTGAGATGATGCATGGACGTAATCTTTCGTCCATGGAGATGATGTGAGCGCTGTGATGTGAGCGATTATAGCTAATTCGGAAAGCGCCCAAAGAGACTTCATGCCAAAAGAAAAAATCCGCGGGCTATATTTCATTTTTTTTTTAAATAGTCTGTATTGTCCTTGGTCGCAAAATGAACTCGCAGGGGACCACAGACAATTTAAGGTGAATGCGCAGTGGTAGACCGCGAAATTCTTAGGTTTTTTGCAATTTTCAGGTTTGTGTTTATTATATTTTTTCTATAGGCTGTTTAGCGGTTTTGTCTGTGCCATAGATTAATATATTTAAAATGAGTCAATGTTGCGCGCGCATCGCTAGTGCTGGCTAGCACGGCGCGCGGGAAAACAAAACCAGCGCGCCATTTTCCATACAAGTTAATATTTAACAATACAAGTCTGTTTTTTTTCCTCGCAAGTGTGTTGAAAAACGTCGTATGAAACGCGTGTGCATTAATAAAATCATACACTCGGCTTTCTTATCGCTCTCGCCTGCGGCTCGCGCGAATAATATCGCCTCGTGCATAATGATCAACATAGCACACATGTATCATAATGTACTATTATATTTGTAAGTAGGTTTGTACAAACACTTTTACACGTCAATCATGTTTTTTTTAAACTAGATGAAGTCGGCGTTTCCTATCTGACTACTCTGAGAGAGAGAAACTTCTCATCTTTTAATTTAATTAAGCGTCGGTAGATACTTTGTAGCTAGATAAAAATAGGTATACGAGCTGGTGTCCGCAACTCCACCTCAATGCGCGTATTTTGCAGCTAGGTATTTTTTTTTATAAGTGTGTTATTAATTTAGCTCTTAGGTTACAGCCTGAACTTATAGTAAGTAACTGTTGATCCGAATCACTCACACCATTATAATGCATTATACGGCGATGAGTCACCCCCTAAGAGTCAAGTTGTATAAATAAAATTATTTACAGAAAGTAATGCAGCTCACATACGACAAACGGAACAATATAATATGCCAACGCAATCTTCCAAATCCGCATAATATTATAGGTTTATAGCGTTAGTTACCTTGAAACAGTTTGCAATATTGTCAACGACAATCCGCAAGCGTGTATATTGGTCGATGCGGCGCGGCGCCTTCTGAAAAGAAGTAAGCAAAATCATGGTTCTGCAATAATTTAAG
Source organism: Oligia fasciuncula (assembly GCA_963082905.1). Taxonomy (NCBI): domain Eukaryota; kingdom Metazoa; phylum Arthropoda; class Insecta; order Lepidoptera; family Noctuidae; genus Oligia; species Oligia fasciuncula. The sequence goes on from OY720387.1 coordinate 11,919,677, forward strand.
TACCTATACCGAATATTATTTTAAAGGCGTTTGCTGTTAATTGTACCACATTGCTAGATCTAACATTTCCGTTTTCAGTATTTAGGTTGTCTTTTTTCATGTTCACAGGACAATTAAAGGGCGCAGTAAAACGTTATAATGACGTGTAACTATTACTCGTGTAAGTCGACTACCTATCTATTTTTTTTAGGAAAACAGGAAGTGCCAAGAACAAAAAGATAAGTTTTTTTTTTCAGAAAAGTTCTTGCCGGTTCGACAGCTTCTGTGTAGAAATAAGGCAAACTATAAAAAATAGTATTCAAACAATTTGTAATATTGACAACGACAATCCGCAAGCGTGAAAATTGGTCCTTATGGCGCCTTCTGAAAAGCAGAAAGCAAAATCATTATTCTGCAATCATTAGAATATACCTACTTACGTATATTATTATAAAGACGTTTGCTGTTTCTAACTTGTTTTATCCATTGACTTTTTCCAGTCCTATTGCTCGATTTAACATTAAATTTTTCAGCATATAGGTTGACTTTTTTCATTTTCTTAGTTTATCAAATATGATGAAAACTTTGATCTCTATAAAACGGTTCTCTAGAGCTATTTGGAATAATAAGGAATATCTACCTATCCATATATTTATCATTTATCTACACGTGCCAGCAACACGATTAAGAAGGAGATTTACATATTATATCAGCCCCACTGACACACAGCTGTACCGAATGAATCACAATCAATAAAGTGGATAGATTTAGCTACTAAGTATCTAGAACAAAAAACCGGTCGAGTGCGAGTCGCATTCGCGCACCGAGAGTTCCGTACAAAGTTGTAGGTGTGTTGTATTTTTGTAATGTAACTACAAATTTACTGTTTTCGGATTATTTTCTTTACTTGTCCTACATGAAATTGCTTCTTGACAAATTTCATGATTCTAGGTCAACGGGAAGTACCCTATAGGTTTTGATTCCGGAACATAAACGCCCGTATCTATTGATTGCGTTGACTTAGAAGTTTGATTTTTTCACTGCTTCAAGTGATTGCAGCCCTGAGTACTGTATATTAATTTCAACTTGATAACTTAACGCGTTCCTGAAAAAAAGGGATTTGACTGACGGATAGACAGATTGACAACGAAGTGATCTTATAAGGATTCCGTTTTTCCTTTTGAGATACGGAACCCTAAAACTAAAATAAACTACGTTATAAATATAAATCCTCCAAAACAGCTAAAAAGTGAGGCGATTATAAACCAGTCTTCTTTTTACCCGACTACGGCGGCGAAGCAAAAAGGAGGATTATGATTTTGAACGGTATGTATGTATGTATGTTCATCTGTTACCTCATAACTTCTAAACTACTTGTCAGAATTTGACATTATGAGGACTCGTTGGAAGCGTCTTGATCGTCCGCTGGTTATAGGCTATGTGACGTCACATTAAATTGAATTTAGCTCCTCTAGCGGGCACAAATTCATGACCTAAAAATTTTTTTTTATCATTCCGTGTTGGGTATCAAATCAAAGGGCTTAATTAGCACATTTCAAAAATATATATATTGTCAGCTGTTGCTCACGGCTTTGCTTGCATGCACCCGATAATTAGGAATCATTTCTATAAAATCACGCCTCAGATTTGAGCCAAACATATTTATGTATAAGATTGGTATATTACCTAGATACATATGAAATAATAATAATTTAAATAAAAAATAAGTTCAAACACTAAAACCCGACTACTGAAAAATCGCTCTAAATAGTATGAAAAAAAAAAGTTTAAAAACTAAAACCGATCACGGGAAGGTACTTTTATGTTTCATCATTTTCAGTAGTCGGGTTTTAGTTTTTAAACTTATGAGCAGTATACTTTGTCAATGTTAAAAAAAAGGTGTGTTTAATAATACATCTAAGTTCGTCGATATAGAACCTACTAGTCTAGTTATTTAAATTAGAAACGTTTAGTTTCTAATTTAAAATAACGGTTAATTCATGGCATAAAAATTAATGTAACATCATCAGTTGTGACTTTGTGACCAATACGAAATGCGCACTACATACAATGCTGTTATAATTTGTTCATTAGATTGATAGTTGTCGATTAGTTTAACCTTATTACTGAGGTTGACGATCTCTTGGCATTAACAATGTATTTATTGCAAGCGCATAATACGTCACTACGGTGTCCAAATCGAAGCTCTCAACATAATAAATTTTTATTTACAGAATAGGTTCTAATGTGTAGATGTTAATGGTGTGACATCTTCCGGGCTACCAGTTCAGTTAGGTTAGGTGTACCTCAAGGCTCAATACTGAGTCCATTCCTGTTCTTAGTGTATATCAATTACAAAGTAAAAAGATTAATAGAATTTTTTGTTGTTTTGGTTTTATAAGAAGATTTGAACGTTTCTCTGTCTGTTTTAAACGAGAGCTAACAAAATTAAATACTCAGTCTTGTTTCCGATTTCACTATCACGGTGCATTAATAAAACAACAAGATACATAGTTTTTTATAAGCTGTGTATTTTTCTATTTACTACCAACTAACTCAGACATTGATCTGCCCGTACCTAGTTACCTACGCATAATCATCGTTTGAATATTCAGTTATGGTCTTGAGTTCTTGTATGAACATCAGAAATATCAGAATTTGTCGGTATAAGGGTTTATAGGTGTAGGTATAGTCCAAGAGCTAGATCGAAGAGTTCACGAAAAAACTCTTCGATCCAGCTCTTGGACTATCCGCTGACGCGTCATTGGCGGCCATTGGAGCTAGAAAAAAAAACAATTGAGCCGTTAGTCTTTTAAAATGTTGTACAATATTTTGCTTACATTATTTATATAATAATAAATATGTGAAGAAGATGCATCTAAAATAAAATTACTATACCACAATAGGTAAAAGAATTATAAATTAAACCATGACATATAAATTAATTATCTGATAGATACATGGTGCTCACATATTTACAAACATGGTAAAATTAAACGATTTTCATTTAAATAAAAAAAATACAAGTTACAAGTCAGGGAGTGAGTTAAAGTAATTACAAAATGTAAATCAACGTCAAAAAAAGAAGAAAGAATAAATTTTACAATTAAATTAGCAACCAGTTTGATTTTGTCTAGACTCTAGATTGTCCTATGGAGCAGGATCAGCATTTTTCCAAGCGTTCTTATCTTGGATATAATCTTCTAATTTATAGTACCTATGCTTGTTTACAAAGTATACGTTTAATGTGAGTTTTAAATTTTCTTTCATTTAATTGCAATATATCACAAGGTATTTTATTGTAACATTTAACATAGTACCCCATATAAAAGATGTATGTACTTTGGCTAATCTGTAAAATGGTTGATGTATTTTATCTTTATTTCTAGTGTTAAAATTATGTCTATCGCTTATTTTATTAAAAAGATGTAGATTTTTTCTTACATACATAATATTTTCATAAATGAATTGGCAAGGTACCGTCATAATATTAATCCTTTTAAAAAGTTTCCTGAGATATTCGCGGCGACGTAGATTATAAATGGCTCTGACAGCTCTCTTTTGCAAAATAAAGATGGATTCAATGTCAGCAGCTCGACCCCATAATAAAATGCCGTACGACATAATGCTGTGAAAGTAGCTAAAATAGTTCAGTCAGATCAGTTAACTGTCTTATCTTTTTAACAGCATAAGCGGCCGAGCTAAGCCACCCCGCAAGAGATGTTATGTGAGGTCCCCATTGTAATTTCTCGTCTAGCGTGATTCCCAGAAAAACCGTTTGATCAACTAATTCCAGTTTTTCTCCATTCGGTATGATGTCACATTCGCTACTTCTAATATTGGTAATTTAAATCTAATGCAATTGGTTTTCTTTTCATTTAGTACCAAATTATTTACCGTAAACCAATCTTGGACCTGAAGAATAGAGTTATTCACGTCGTCAATATTTTGTGCCCGTCTGTCTATCTTAAAAATCAATGAGGTTTCATCTGCAAATAACACCATCTTCGGTTGATTTTGAAGTAATTGGGGTAAAACATTAATGTAAACTAAAAAGAGGAATGGACCCAATTTCGAACCTTGAGGAACGCCCATTGCTATTTCAGACCCTAATGAATTTAGGCCGTTTACTTAAACTTTAAGCTTTCTATCTTTTAGGGATGACCTTAGTAAATCAAGAGCTAAATTCCTAATCCTATAGTGCTCAAGTTTCAACAGAAGTGTCTCATGGTTTACGCAATCGAACGCCTTAGAGAGGTCGCAAAAGATTCCAATGGCATCTTGTGCTTCTTCCCAGGCGTTAAAAATGTTCTTTAATAGGGTGACACCGGCGTCAGTAGTACAACGCCCTTTAGTGAAACCGTACTGTTGTTCATGAAAGATGGAATTTTTATTAAAGTGGCGTAACATTTGATTGAGCATAAACTTTTCAAACACCTTAAATCCTCAATCACTGACAGACAAAGCCTAGACTAACCCGCTGGGTCTTGCAGCATGAAATTTTGCACAAGGATTCCTTATAACGAAATTGAGCACTAAAGACGAATTTTTGAAAATTAATTCTTAATTATGTAAGTCCAAGTTTACAAACTACATTTATTCATCTAACCCGACTAAACGTGCAAGAGGGCCTAAAGGGGGCATGAAAGTTCATATGAAGTTCGTCATTTTCGCCAATGAGAAATGCCATCGGGCAAACGGTTTGCACTTCATTAACTTGGAACTTTGAAATCAACACCATGATGACGTGCGCCTATATGTACATGACAAATGTTTGGCAAGCTTTTGAAAGTTGTTGACTTGCACAAATTATTAAAGGCATTTTTAAGGCAAGGATAAGACCCCTCTTTGAGGAGTGGCTAGAGAGGGGCCACGGCGCCCTCACCTACCGCCTGACGCAGGTCCTCACCGGACACGGAAGTTTCGGGAGGTTCCTGCACATCATCAGGCAGGAGGAATCGCCCGGGTGTCACCATTGCCAGGATCGCCCAGAGGACACGGTGGAGGTCTGCCCCGCTTGGGCGGAGCATCGCCGTGTCCTCGTAGAGGCGATCGGCAGCGACGGCGACCTCTCGCGTCCGGCCCTGGTGCAAGCCATGGTCCGGGGCGAGAGGGAGTGGAAGGCAGTCACCTCCTTCTGCGAAGCAATCATGCTAGCGAAGGAGGTGGCGGGACGGATGAGGGAGAGAGACTCCCGTCCCAGCCGCCGCGGGAGACGCTCCGGGCGTCGGGAGCCACGGGACGACTCCCGGCCACCGTAGGCGCGGGCCTGCGGGCGGAGAGTAATGGGTAGCTCACCGTCCGATCAGGACCAGGGCCGTGCCGGACGGCGCGTACGTGTTCCACGCGCGCCTCAAAGAGATGTCAGCATCGAGGAGGGGCCCCATAGGGCCGAAGCCTGCCGGGTCAGCGGGATTGTCCGAAAGGGTTACCGCTGGCCCGGAACATAAAGGGCTAAGGAAGGAACACGGGTGGGTTTTAGTCAGTAAGAGTCTGACACTTCCGCTCCACCCAGAGCGGGAGGGGTCATTTGATGATTTCCCATCCGAAAAAAAAAAGGCAACAAAACGGTCTGGTAATCCAAACCAAAGATATAGAGTTTCTGGGAACCGAACAGACTCACGATCTATCATAACCAGCGCAAACGCAAACTTAGCTGATACTGCAGGTTTGAGGTATGACTATGAGGAACAAAAAGGTTGTAAAGTTTTCTCTTCAGACAAGACGGGTGTTGTGTCTGGTCTGGTGGCCTACTGCCCGATGTGATGTCGGGACGATGTATATAAGCTAGTCGCGCGGTAAACTTAGTTTGCGCGATGCAGGATTTGCGTGACGTCAGTATGATGCGTAGGTAGTTCGCATGTGGTGAAGTAGATGCCGCCACACTGGTTTCAATTCCAAATTGTTGATATTTGGATAACAATTTCGAGGGAAAAAGTTGAGAGATGGAGAGTCCTATGAGAGCCCTTGATGACCCAAAGATCATTAAGAATAATTTGCGCAAACAAAGAGTTCATTTATTTACTTCTTGGCCGTCCCGTCTCACGTCAGGTACAGAGTGTTATCATCAGCACTCTGTACCTGACGTGAGTAAACATAATAATTCCGTATAATTCGTCGTTTTCGGACCTCACGAATCGCCACAAAACTTAAATGTTATTGCCCACGCAATGAACAAAATGTGAATGTAAGTAGGAGATTAACTATAAAGTAGTGTAAGACCGTATCACATTTTTGCAGAGCACCGACAGATACTGATCTACGACATTGAATAACGGGACATTTAAAGTTTAATGACGCTTTTCATTCTAATCGCAATGCACGACGTGTCAATTCATATCGATATTCTGATCTTGTTTATAAGTGATCTAAACAAATTAATAACATTCCACATACATAATTAATGGAACCGTCTTTTGGTTTTTAAGCGCGGTCAGTCAAGAATGGACACCAATTTCTAAGTGGAGCTACATATTTCACCTCTCCACTACTTAAGACTTTCAGTTTATTTTCGTGTTTAGTTTCTTTATAAACTCAAGCTATTTTATAACACACTAGCTGCGCCCCGTGGTTTCACCCGCATAAGTCTCGATCCCGTGGGAATATCGGGATAAAAGTATCCTATGTCCTAATCCAGGTCGTGGTGTGCCAAATTTCATCCAAATCCGTTCAGCCGTTGTAGTATGAAAGCGTAACAAACAATAAAAAAATGATAGATTTATTTACAGTGACACTTGAACACCTCTGGATATTCTCTCAAGAACAGGGGCGTGATAAACTTATATTCAAATAAGCTCAGGTGACGAATGCTGTGTGAGTACTTGTTGTGAGTAATCAATACCCAAAACGCACATGGAAGGAATTGGCAAAAGTTGAATTAACTACCTACAATTTTCAATACCTTTATTTTTTACTGTGTTTAGAATTTAATGCAAATCACCTGTCAGACTGACTGTCAAAGTGTGCTGCATGTAACATAACTCGACCATAGGTAGTAAAGTAAGCCAGTTGTTGAAACTGACGATGGAGCTCTTTTATTTCGAAAAGGTCACTGACATTAAACTGAATGCCCGTTGTGGTTTTAAGCACTTAGGTACTTACATACATTTTTAGATAGGTGGTATTAGCGGATCACATGCATCAAATCAAAATCGTGACACTGTAAACAGGAAAAACCATCCCAAAAGCTAAGGGTGGAGAGTCCCATTATCTTTTTTGGAATCCTTGTCAAAGGATAAATGTCTACTAAGTTACTTGGTTTTATTTGTAAGAGATATAAAGGTACTTAAAATAATCCTTTGAAAGAATAAATAAATTAGTAAATTGAAGCGCGTGGGTCAGCAATTTTTGCGGCAAAGCTTTCAATTAAATTTTACATATAAATACGCTTTGACGCTCCCACTATCTCAACTCTTTTATCTTTAATAATTTATATGTAAGTAAAGTGTGTGTGTAAGTGTAGTAGTGTGTGTGTGGTTTTGCAACGTACGATAATGAACCATACAAGAGTATGGTGTTCAGCACATGATGGCGCCAAGAAAGCCATTAAATGAAAATAATTGTTTTTTAATGATAAATTCTTGCCCACATAAACTAAGTATTTAATAACTTACTGTGTTTGTTCCAGACTCAGATAAAACTTGACTATTATTGTGTTGTTTTTATAAGGTTCATTGATCTCATAAATATTTTTTTACGTAAGGCCATGGTGCCGTGTGAATGCACTAAAAATAAACACCATCAATCGAACGTTCCTTTTCGGGCATGCCGAACGAAACGGTTGTCATATTTTAAAAAGCTCGCTTGTATCGGACGCAAATGTCATTACAAAAGGAGAAAAAGCTCTCTTATCTTTTTAACCTAATGTCGTCAGTGCAAAATATTATAAAGGCGCGGAGTCAAGAGCCCGAAGCATTTTGCAAAGCGACTCCTTGCGGGCTGCACACACCCGCGACGCGCACCAACTCAAATTAAACTATCCTTTTTGTACATCATAATCTAAGTGAATGTCTTAATTATCGAAGCTATAAAATGTTTATAGGGACTAAATTAACTATTGTTTGGGCGGGACTTTTAGCGTTGGGCTACGGGAGTGACAACGACGTCGTCACAAATGGATTCTCGGCGGCTGATGGTGCGTTTTACACCGAGGATGCGGTTATTTTAAATGGTAAGCGGATATCCAATATTTTTTTTTACATAAAAAGAAATGATAAAATGTATAATATCTATATTAAGCGTACAGTCGCTTGCTGCTGCGACTTCTTTCTACCATCATTTTTATTTTCCTACAAACTGAACATGGTACAGTCAGCGTCAAAAATTTCTTTACATTTAACAAAAGTTGTGATCATAAGTAGGTACACATCACAAAAATTTTGGCCATACCTATTACGCATAACAGTTTGTGATATAAAAATGACGATTTATGTCCTCCACATTTTTTTTCGCACAAAACGCTGACCGTTTTTATACCAAGGTGTACTTTAAACGTAACATAAAGGTTTACTCACTCACGTACGGCTTACTCATAGAATGAGTATAACGACCAGTATTTGTATTTCGAGGACTCAAAACAATGGACGACACATGTGGGTATGGGGTTTTGGGGCTAGAGAAAGTTGAAATTTGCCAGATGTAAAGTATGTCCAGTCCATCGTAAAAAATGCAATCGCTAATAAATCCAAAGTTTATAATATGGCATAAATAAATTTAAAAAATAGGTAACTGCGTTTTATTCAAAACTAAAAACTTAAATAAAAATAGGTATCAACATTTTTATACTAAAACGTTTTCATCAGTCTATAGGTATCTACTGAATTTGATGACTTGTTGGTCATCAACCCGTAATCGAGTTGGTACTCAGAACTTCTAAAGCACGTGGGCTATTATTCGGAAATACCTATGGGATCAATTCAATGCAAATTGTCATACGCCCGCCCACACATCCAAAAGCGATCGCATCAATCACATCATTGTCCATAGAACGGCTTCAAGTTGTTCAACTTTTTGTGGCTCGCTTCGAGGACATTAATTAGATCGGAGACTGGCGATTGAAGCGGGATGACGCCGCTGACATTTCCACCGCATAGATTGCTGAACCCGGAATCCAGAAGCAAATGTTATTAGATTTATGCGCGTCACCGAACATACTTGATATGGTCGTGAACTCGTGACAGAACTGAATCGAAAAAATATTGTCATTGTGTTATTTATAAGTAGGTACTTTGTTTCTAAATGCTTAAGTTTAATAAAGCAATTGCAAATCGTTTATTTCAATTATACCATTAGGGCACTTTTGAATGTCAATATTTACGAGATAATAGAATAATTGAATCTAGGTGTCCGTTTGAAACGGTAGTTTTGTATGGAGAAGGCACGAAAAAGCTCCAGTTACTGTTAAAAAAAAAGTTTTACAATATTTTTCAGTGTTGTTTATTCCTTTTTAGGCCCACACCCAACAGGCAAATTAAATTACTTGATATTGGTATCAAGTTCAAGGTGTCCCGTCAGTTGGCATACCACTGCATGCTATTACGCGATGCAGTCTATCCAACACAGAGTAAAATATTCTCTTAAAACTATACTATAAAGCTTAATTTTGTTTAATAACATGGACGAGAAACGATTTTTTCATTTTAAATCTAGGAACCTTTAAAGGTCGTATATTTTCATTAAAGGCATCTCAGAAAATCAGGTTTAATTATTTAGAACCCTCGGTCGTATTTCGAGAGCGATTCAACGTCAACTCCCAACATCTTCAAGGTCAGTTATTTACGCGTACAATTTAACTTGTAGGCCTTCTTAAAAATGCACATACTATCCCAACCAGTTCACCTTTAAATGGCTATTTGCTCATCTATCTCTGGTTATAGTACATTGTTTCAACCAATTTTATCGTCTGGACAAAAGAGATACAGAAACGTCTAATGACATAATTCTGCAACTATGTAGCATATTATTTAGGTCATTTATGTTATTGGCATGCTGCACATGGCTTTCTGAGGTTTGAATATAACGGAAACCGTTATGCAGCGATCCGAAATAAATAACATGCATGTTTACGACACGTTTCGTACGTTGTTGTACTCCAGCTATGCTTTTAGATCGCCTTTAGAATAATAATATCCCGATGTTTACGATTATAGCTGGCAAAGTTCGTTTACTCTGCTGTCGATATTGTTGGAAAAAAACATTTGACTTAAACAAACGTACATTTGGTAATTTTTATTTCTTTCTTTGTCAAGTCTACAATCTACATACATAATTATCTAACTTTGATATAGAAAGTTCAGTTCATCAATTAAAAATCAAAGAGTTAATTAACAACTTACTGTTTATGATCGATGTCACTCGTCGATAAACAGGTTTGAAAAACGATAGTAATATATAGCTGTTATACTTTTTAAACCTTAATACGGTACATGCTGATTGGAGTTTATTAAAGCAACCGTTATTCATTTGCGTTGTGATGTTGGTAATCATAAACAACTAAGTTGAGCTGTCATTATGTGACAGGTTCAATGTACCCAAATCATCGTGTTCTTATTTTAACGTTCTTTTTTATTTTAAGGTTAAATTGCAATAATTTACAAAAGATACTGTTGATTAGCCATCATAAAAATGGATCGTACATTTTATGTTTTAATGAGTGATCGTTTTAAAAGATTGCTGTATACCGAACTTATGATTTTGTTTTTGCGCGCATGAACGACTGTTTTAATTTAAATAAATTACCAAAATGGTTATTCCTTATAAAGACCAGCAACCCTTTAATTAATTCAGAACTTTTTTAAATGATTGAATAAAATTATACATTTATGTTTTGAAACATGCTGGACGCAACCAAAATGATTTGTCGCCGACTGTACTTTTACATTTAGCAATATAAAAAAGTGTGTGCTCCTGTACTTTCATATTTGGGGCTCACTGTTTTTCATTTTCAATTTTAATTATATTATAGAAATACTTAAAATAATAATTAATTAAAATTGAATTAAGGATTTGTACTAAGGCATTTAATTATTTTTCAGCTTACGTGGGACGTGTGAAGCGCGACGCATCGAACTCTACTCGCGATGGAAAACAATTATACCTGCTGCGACCTAGACAGGTTCAAAATAATTTAGAAATCATACTTAAACACAACTTTCTGAAATTTTGTCGTTCCTTTAAACTTTATTTCTCATTTCAGCAGACAGATGGAGCGTTTGGAATGGAATGCGAAACGACTCTTGGCAAGAAAGGATCGTGCAAGACTTTCCGCGACTGCTACCCGTTGTTCAAAGTAGCAGACTTTTCAGGCTGGGATGGATGGGTGATGGGGCACTACGACACTTGCAGCTACGTCAACGCAGAGAACATGGAGGTATAGAACACTATCAATTATGAGCCGCGTCTCATAAGATCTTCGAAGAGAAGTAAGTCAATGGCTAGGGAATCTAGGTGAAACTGGGGAGGTGCGTCCATCGTTATTTCTAACTTTATCGTAGCCTTCGTATAGCTGATCAAGTATCGGACAATAAAGAATCGAGCTGCCCTTCAAAATGAATACAAACGGGAATACAGAAACTGGTTTTCATAAAACATCAGACACCTCTTTTCGTTGACCAAAACATTAAGAATCTGACATCCGTCTCATCATCTTGTCCGTGCCATTGTTTATTGGAACTTATTGGAACCCCATTTATTGGAACTTAGGTATTTGGAGTATGCTGCACGGAGCCAGTGGGCACACCACCACAACAGGAACCTGATGTTCAAAGATTCGGTTATCTGCAACCTGCTGTTCCAGTTCAGCTACCAGCTTTAGCGGGGTGAGTTTGTATGCTCCAAAAAGGACACAATATCGTTCCTTATTTGACGATTTTACCTAAGTACTACGTACTGCACCCTAATTGCGTAAAACTCTATCAACCACAATCCGATTCATTTTGAAAGATATTGCTAATACATTGCTTCGTAATATAATATGTGCGAAAAATTAGTCTGCTCAATCGTAAATAACGCAATCGGAAAGCACGTTAAGCCGTTGGTCCCGGCTGTCATTCGTGGATCTTTGACAGTCGTTACGGGTAATCACAAGCCTGAAAGTCTGACAACCAGTCTTACCAAGGGGTATCGTATTACCCAGTAACTGGGTTGTGGAGGTCAGATAGGCAGTCGCTCCATGTAAAATACTGGTATTCAGCTGCATCCGGTTAGACTGAAAGCCGACCCCAACATAGTTGGGAAAAGGCTAGGCAGATGATGAATCGTAAATAACGCAATGAATGTTGTTGAACTGTCAACATGAAAGCCGTTGCTACTGTTAGTGTGGTACGCAATTACCCCGCTGGTAATGGGTAGATAATACTGGATGGTGTCCGCAACTCCACGTCAATGCGCGTATTTTGCGTACGGGTGGGAAAATCGATTATTCGGTCCACCCCAGCTCCTCAAGGCCAGCAGCGACTTGGTGTTGTTGACACTACTGTGTGAACCTACTACGTACTACCGGAAGCCTATAAATTGCACAGACTGAATATAAAAATAAACCTTACTAACGTAACAAGTGTCACTCTCAACAGAATTTCAGGCGGTGTTGTATCAGCATTAACGAGATGGTCATACGGTAGCAACGACGGTTTCCGGCAGATTCCTGCGCAGTGGCCACCTACGATCCCCCCACTACCGACCCATCCTCCTGATCACGCTGCGCCCACGCATCCGCCATCTTTGGGTAAGAAAACAAAAGTTTTTTTTATAAAACGCTACCGCTACCGCTAAATGCAAAATCCAGAATTTTGATATCAACCTAAAATATTGTCCAAAGTTGCAGGCGTAACGAAGCCACCAACTAACTTCCCTGCTTCATCAACAACTTGGGCTACTAGACCTCCTAGCACAACCAAGCAGGTAAAAATGTATTTTATGTACTTCCTTTTCTTTATAACGTCCGACTATACATAAAATACTGATCAAATGATTGAATGAATTAGACATGGGCGCCAGCGTACCCTACAAAGCCGAGTGTGCCTGCACAACCAGTTAAACCTTCCCAGCCTGCCGTGGATGGGTCTTGCGGAGTCAAGAATGGAGCTCAGGTACGATACGACAAATTCATGGTATCTTGTTTTCTAAAGTTATATTTAACTTACTTCTGCTCGCGACTTCGTCCGTGAAATTGATTAATAATTCAGTTGACAATGATTTATCGCAATCGGATTAACGGTATGGCAGCGTATAAAATACGAACAAACAAACATCCACTGACTCATGAATATTTAACCAGACAACATCAGGTACAGGTACTTATGAAGACAAAAAAAGAGATTTGGAAGTAAAGGCAAGTTTCCTGATCTCAACAAAATAAAATATTGTTCACTGAAAACCGGCGCTGGGGTTCTGTCTCTCATAGGGTCTTCGCATTACGCTGAGCGATGGCCGTTTTGCGTGGATGTGGCATTGTGGCTCATATTATTTTCCTCAAATTTTTTTTTTTTGTGTGTTAGTGTTCTTTTTCTGAATCAAGTTTACCGCAAATAAACGTATTTCTTTCTTTCTTTACACACTACAAAGATTGAACATTGATAGATACTACTTTATCTCTCAATTAAATTGCAGACTTACGAAAGCACGTATCAAGACGAGGAACGTATTGTAGGAGGCCATAATGCTGAGCTCAACGAATGGCCATGGATCGTGGCACTGTTCAACGCTGGACGTCAGTTCTGTGGAGGCTCGCTCATGGACGACCGACATGTCCTTTCTGCAGCACATTGCGTGGCGCAGTAAGTTATACTGGAATTGGAAAACTATTCTAACCACGTTACACGATTAAGTAAAAGCGAAATTTCGAATGCTTTGATGGAAGACTTTCCTATAAGGATAGAGCAAGCATCTTATTACTAATTAAGTACAGTTGTGATCACGTCAATTTTTAACACTTTCCCCATTTCCAGTATGACCTCATGGGATGTAGCTCGCCTGACAGCACGACTTGGAGACTATAACATCCGAACAAACGCAGAAACTCAGCACATAGAACGGAAAATCAAGAGAGTAGTCAGGCATCGAGGCTTCGACATGCGTACTTTGGTAAGAAAATTTTGTAGACCAGGCTTTCTTCTGCTACTTTATAGGTATTTAGAAAATGGCTGGATCATCTACTAGCATTTTTTTTTCATTCATTTCAGTACAACGATGTCGCCGTTTTAACGATCGATCAGCCTGTGTCCTTCACAAAGAACATTCGTCCTATCTGCATGCCAGTTGGTGGTAGATCCACATATCAGGGCAAAGTTGCGACGGTCATCGGTTGGGGAAGTCTGCGTGAAAGTAAGTGTCAACAGTCACAAATTACTGGAACGTATCAGACAGAGGGAAATAATTTAGGATACAATGTGAATCATACAGAACAAAGGCGAATTCTGTTAAGACAAAAGATATTAGCATATTTTTTTTAACAATACCTCTGAAATTGTTTAAGTGATAAATAATTTAAGTCGTTTTTGTTTGTTTTGATTTCCGGTATTTATGATTCATTGCACCTTGTTTCGTATAGGTGGACCGCAGCCTTCCGTCCTTCAAGAGGTAACGATTCCAGTTTGGTCAAACCAGGACTGTAGATTGAAATACGGCGGAGCTGCCCCGGGCGGGATCGTGGAACACATGCTTTGTGCTGGCAGAGCTAGCATGGATTCCTGCAGTGTGAGTTCTTAGACAAAAGACGACGTCAAAAATATGAAAGATTCGCATTTGTTTATTTTTCTATTGACATTTGAACAGGGTGACAGCGGTGGCCCCCTGATGGTGAACGAGAATGGTCGCTGGACGCAAGTGGGCATCGTGTCGTGGGGCATCGGTTGCGGCAAAGGGCAATACCCCGGAGTGTACACACGTGTCACCTACTTCCTGCCTTGGATCCAGAAAAACGCCCAGTAAATTTGTGGAGTACAATTCTAATAACAAAGTTTAACTTTATCTTTGACAATTATTATTCCATGAATAATTTTTCAGGACAATTATTTTGAGAAAAACAACCTAACGACCTTGCTTTTCTCAATTAGTTGCAACAATATTAACTTTTAAATTTATGGACACTGTGCCAATTTAGTTTAAGGTTCTAAATTAAATAAAAATTACCATATTTCGAAAGTACTGTTATTTATTTAAAAATCTTAACTATTTGAATGAACACTGATTATCACAATTAAATTAATTTTAAACAATATATATCTTAAAGGTACTAAGTGAAATGGCATACAGTTTTCAAATCAGTCTATATTATGGATTTGGTTAGTACATAATTGTAAGTAAAAAAAGGAATAATAATCACAATATAAAAAATTGTCTATACGCATTACATTATCACGTTATATTTACTCATTATTCTCCTGCCCTTATTCCAATTTATTTGGCGGCATAATTTCATATTGAACGATATACCAACCTCCTATGTTACATGTCGAAGTTAGAAACATGTAAATGTTGTAGAATATTACGAGCTGAAACAAAAGAAAAACATAAAATAATGTTATGTACGCCGATTTTGTCTTATGTCATCGAAATTTTCCACAGAGTCTGGTTTCAAGGAATACTTAGTTTTGTATTAAAAGAAATAATGTGCTACTTGTATAGACGCAGTATATCTCAAATTACTGAAAAATATTCTTACACATACTTACCTGATGCCATTTCGATTTTGCTAACTCAAAAGTAAAAAAGCTAATTCTGATATAATACCCAAATGAAATAACTCATTGATATCGTTTATTAGCCATAAAGCACAACTATCAATTTATCGACTGGCCAATGTATTCACCGCGGTATAAGCATTTAAAGAAGTGTTAGTGCTGATACAAAAAAAAATGAAAGCTAAAAACTTTCGTAACTGCGTTAATCTATTCTATATCGTTGCGAAGTTACAAAAGGGGCGCTTGCATTGGTTAAAAAAATATGAATGAAAAAAAAATGTCAACAGAATATTTTCAAAGGACTAATTAGGGATATTCGGATCCAGTCAGTATAAATCGTACCTTGAAAGTATCCCGTATCGTACACATCATCAAGGGTGGGTACGAAGGGTGGTTCCACATCGAGTTGGTTGTCCCAGTCAATGTTCCTGAATATCGGCATGGCCCGCACGGTGGGTGCCGCGGGCCGCGCCGCCGGCTCCATCGTCAGCAGCGCCTCGATGGCGCTCACTGCCTCCGGAGATAGGGCCTCGTCGTCTTCCGGCCATTCGATGTCTGAAACATTATCATATCATTATCTAGTGATGATACACAGGGTTTAAAGCCTCACTGCCTGCCATACTGATGACACAACCACGGCGGCGGCGGGCTCTGCCAAAAGCACGTAGCAGTTACCGAGAATAATAAGTATATGATATTAATTTGTAAAGAGAATACGAAAATTACGACAAGGCACTGGATTTCTTACAGGTTAAACATTTCACCATCTATCCTCGCCAACCCTTGCTTAGTAAAAATGATAAATTTTTAGACTAAATACTAGTTTTTATAAACTAGAATTTGACATTATGACAAACTCACTTCGCGACAATATATTCTTGAAGACTGCTTGCGGAGTTTCGTCGTTGAAAGGTGGAACGCCTGTCATGAACTCGTACAGACATACTCCCAGCGCCCACCAGTCTACTGCAGGGCCGTGGCCTTGTCTGAAAACATCGCGATTCATTCCGTCAGTATCTAGCCATGGATTGAAGAATTTTGGTTTTGTTTCTGGGTGGCAATCGAGCAGGCGGCTTAGGTACCTGATGGTAAGTGGTCATGACTGCCATCTAAATACATTTAAGCTAAGTAAGACGTTATACTGCTACTTCCTTTTTTCAACCGTATTGGCTAAGTAATAACAGCCGCACAGGTCGATTGATCAGGTTAGGCTACGCTTGCCGCGGTTGGTCCGTGGATGGGTGACCATCTTTACATATCAAGACCTCTCCGTGCCTCGGAACGCACGTTAAGCCGTTGGTCCCGGCGGTCATTCGTGGATCTTTGACAGTCGTTACGGGTCATCAGAAGCCTGAAAGTCTGACAACCAGTCTTACCAAGGGGTATCGTATTACCTAGTAATTGGGTTGAGGAGGTCAGATAGGCAGTCGCTCCATGTAAAATACTGGTATTCAGCTGCATCCAGTTAGACTGGAAGCCGACTCCAACATAGTTGGGAAAACGCTAGGCAGATGATGATGATTGGCAGTTTAAACCTATTACTTATTTTGAGAGAAAATGATAAAGTTTAATTAGAGAATAAATACAAATATATCATACCTCAAAAGTAACTCAGGCGCCAGATAGTCAGGCGTTCCTAAAATCCTTTGGTCTGAGACTAAATTGCCTCGCCTCACGCTTTTTGGTGTCCTGTAAGGCGTGTGCGCAGTAGCTAATGGAGTCCTACATAAATCTGTAGGTGACCGACTTCCTTCGCCCTGCAACAGGTTGTAAATTTTTATTTATTGTTGCCAACGCTTCTTCAGATAAGCCTGTCGGTTTAATTTGCGCATGTTTTCTATATTAGCCAGTTACCATTATTTTATTTATACTTATTACCCATTAACCAGAGGCAGCATGCTTGCATGCATTTTCAGTGAGTGAATAGTCAATTGTATAGGTAGAACAGTATTTAATTTCGATTAAAAGTTGAATTTACGAAAAGGATGATACAAAGTTCGAAATACAAGCAGAAGAATCAAAAGTTCCCATAAAATAACAGACAGACACTGGCTGGCTGTGGAATTTCTTGTGCCCCTTCCATTTACCAACTTCGAACACTAGCAATAGTGATGAAGGCGTTTTGTGGGCAGTCTTTTGTAGCAGTTGTCATTTAAAAAATAACTGATTCTCAATCTAATATAAATAACAAAATGTTGAATACACCAGCGTCAACTTGTAAGGTTACCTTACAAGTTTAAGCTGGTGTATTCAACATTTTGTTATTTATACTGCAGCTTATGCTGGAAGTGTAATAAATACTTGATTAAATTACCTTACTTAATCTTCTAGTAGGAAATATTTCTAAACTGGTGGAGACATGTTTGCCAAACATGAAGGTTTTCTCCTTAGTCCCAGATGGCGGTTGGTCATCTTTAGGAAGATTGAAGCGAGTCTCCTTCTTCTTTGTTTCCGGCGATTTATTCGATACTGGAGTGGAGAATATTACTCCAACATTAAAATGATGACTGTCATTTTGTGAGACCCAACTGTGAAAAATAAAAATTATTTTTAATTCATAGTACAATTCAGTTATTCTTAATGCCTTACATAATAGATTTCTATTTTTTGGTTACGATCCCATAAAATAACTTTATTTTCCTTAGGGCAGATTTTTCAATAATCACATAACTTTTAACCGAGGACTAAATATAGCGGTTTGACAGCTTTTGTATAGAAAATATGTTAAATTGTCATATTAGTCTTCAGATAAAAGTAATTTGCCCTTAAACTACTAAATACTATAGCTTTATTTTTCTTGAACTTAAACTACTATTGAAAGTATTTATTTAACTTACCGTTTTTTCAACACTCCCTTTATAGGATTCTTGCGTTTATCAGGGGTAGGGTGTATGGACATGCGTTTAGGCGTATTCTGACTTAACTCCAAGGCCATGATCTCTTGCGTCAGACCACTGTGATTCTCTTTAGACTCTAGTAGGCTAGTTACACCTGTAGGTGTGTCTCCATCACAATCCAAAATCCTTTTTCTTTTCTTAGCTCTGAAGCTGCAATGATATTGTTCGATTTTTATTATGAAGCGAACATTCAATTGTGAAAGGAATATTTTGGCGAATAATTCAAACAAAAAAGCACTGGCCACACTGGAAAATCCTGCGTGCGACGTGGGACGTGCCTGCACGTGTCGATTGTTATAATTACTAAGAAATCATGCGACTAAACAGTTTGCACAATAGCTATGCTCGCGAACGAATGTTCGATTCACGAATGAATGTTCGTCGCGTAACAAAAGCTCGTGCTGTAGATGGTTGCAAAACAAATTCGTAAAGCGAATGCTCGCGGTGAGTCCTCCCTTGGAGGCAATAATAGAAACTAAAGCAGCTCAATTCAAAAATATCAAACATATCTGTTGGTCATACATAACTCTGATAACTCATAAATTCATAACTAAAAAATCCGGCCAAGTGCGTGTCGGACCACGCACATTGAAAAGTTCCGTAGTTGGAATTAATTTATCCCAAAAACAAACTTAACATTGTAGTCCCCATACATTCCAACTGAAAATGTAAGTTTGTACGCACAATATCTCCTATAGATTACAGGAAAATCTATAAGAAGTCTGTGGTGTTAAAACAACTTGGTAAATCTCTCAATATTGTGCGTACAAACTTACATTTGGTAAATCTCTCAATATTGTGCGTACAAACTTACATTTTCAGATTTTTTTATAGAACTATTTTCGTTTTTTTTTTTAATTTTAGTCTCAGTAGTTTCGGAGATAAGGGGGGAGAATGGTAAATTTTCGTTTAATACAATTTACTATAAAATTATGAAAAAAAAAATCATTTGATATGTCACACGGTACAGATTGCCATTTTTTTTTTTTTAGAAAGAAGAAAGAAATTTGATTTGCTCTGACATGTGTATACATACAGAATTAAAATAAAACATGCATGCAAGATCTTAGATTATTAGTGGCTCACGACATGTCTGCCATTTTTCATGGCGTGCAAATATTTTAGGTAGGTACAATTATAATAACTGAATCAATGATTTTTACACTTACTTATACATTATCAGTCACACATTCATATATTCAATTATTTACAATATACAATTAATTATATTATGAGGCCTATGTCCAGCAGTGGACGTCTTTCGGCTGAAATGATGATGATGATGATGATCCAATTAATTACATTATCCAATTCATTACATTATCCAATTAATTATATTATCCAATTCATTACATTATCCAATTATTAATTTTCATTGTCCAATATTGCAGTATAGGTACTAATATCACAATGACGATTTACTAATAGGCATTCAAAATATGCTTTTTTTGCCAAAAACAATTTCAGTGTGTGTTTATGTTTAGGTATAGTTAGCTCTTTCCAACTTTTGGGCAATTTGTTGTAGATAGTTGGTGCCATGCAAAAGACACTCTTGCGCTTTAATTTTCAATTTACCCCCAAAAATGACCCCCCTATTCAAAATTTATTAATTTACGTTACACGTCTGTGTTTGGGTCACAGAGATATGTGTACCAAATTTCAACTTAATCGGTCCATTAGATTCGGAGCAAATTGGCTGTGACAGAGGGACGGACAGACAAACGAGTGATCCTATAAGGGTTCCGTTTTTTCCTTTTGAGGTACGGAACCCTAAAAACTAATAATAAGTATCATAGACTAGGCAGTATTTTATGAAGTAGTGAATTGTAGTTACCTAGGTATTCTCTTCAAAGAGTGTCCCCTGCACAGTGGAGAGGTGGACTGATCATGCTGGGAATCTGACAGCACAGTGGACTCCCCCACAGAACTGTTGCTACTCGGATCTGTAGATTTGTTACTTCTGGAGTTAGAACTGTTCTTTGAACTCTCACAGGTGTGGTATGAACCCGAGTCTTGAGACTAGAGAAGAAGAAGTAACATAAAAATAACACATGGTTTATTTGTAGAATAAATCAAATCATTTCATCTCTTCCATAAACCTTTCAATATCTGGCTTGAAAGGAAATTTGTTAACATACAAGGACAAGGCCATCAAAGCGCAAACTTGTTGATTGGTCATCAAAAAAAACTGCCGTTTCATAGAAAAGTACAATACCTATGCGGTCAAGATTTATGGAACAGCAAATATTTTTTTTTAAAACCAATGAATTTAAATGTTTAGAATCATATTATACTGAATCCACGGCCCTGCCACCCTGCGTAATAAGTACTTTATATTGTTACATTAATTATTTAGACTTATAGATAATTAATTTAAAACTAGATTATTTATTATTATTTTTCTGTACAGCTTCTTTATGCTTGCGGAGTTTGCCTGTATATGATTATTGCAATGTTGCATTATACACTTTTGCATGTTACCTTTAGCATTAACCCAGTGTGAAAAATTATTAGATTTACTCTGATAATCATTGATAAATTTTGCATGACAAATGTCTGACTATGTATTAGGAAATTTATTTAAAATTTAAGACCAACGCTATACCAATACCTATTGCAAATAAATGATTATGATTATGATCTTGTTTCTGGACTACTAGCTGTGTAGTGTTAGAAAAAATTCTGCTGTCCGTGCTATAAAGACATAAATACTTACATTTTCAAACTTAATACTTTCAGCACTCATAAACGGATGTATCCCTGACATGTCTGACTGATTCAATAATGGTGAACATTCGAAACCGCTGACTCCATCAAACAGATTTTTTAACTTACCTGCAAAAATGTCACATTTATACCAAGGATTTATATTAGACAAGATGTTCTATTTAAATAATAAAAGCGTAAGTACTGGTTTCTTTAAGCTCATCAAGAAGGTTCTCACAAGCATCTGTAGACATCACAGAAGTGTGTGTGCTGTCTCCGCCACCTGGACCGAAGGACAAATGAGATGTAAGTGAGAGCAGTTGTCCCGGGGTCCTCATGTTCAGGCTGGGTGTGCAGTTCACAAAATCTGATATCTCTAAATCTGAAAGGGGAATATGATTTTTGATTACAACACTTTTCTGATCCCCAAGATTCAGGAAAACTTCTAGTTTGGTGATCATTGTCCAATGTGCTATTGTATAATGTACTTGATTATAGCCCCATTCAAACTTTATGGTGGCTCAAATCATTTGAAATTGTATTTTCTGTCCACATTCCACAATAATCTCTACTAGCAGCACCCTGCGGTTTCACCCGCATAAGTGTAGATCCCGTGGGAATATCGGGATAATAACAATCCTATCTCGTTTCCCGGGTCTCAAACTATCTCTATACCATGCATTTATAATATTAGTATGGATTTCTAAACTCCTGCAGTTTTAAGTGTTATTCATCATAATCCACAGCCAGACTTCACCCACTGCTGGACATGACTCTCTTTGATTGTACTATTACTGAAAGAAAACTAAAAAAGATTTATGGTATTAAATTATCACAGGATTACCTCTATTAACTTCAATTTTAGATAAACCAAAGTCAGTAAGCTTCACATGCCCAGATCTAGATATAAGCATGTTATCTGGTTTCAAGTCTCTATGTACAATGTTGTGTCTATGAAGATAGTCCAAGGCAAGAGTGACTTCAGCTACATAAAATACTGCCATAGATTCTTCTAAAAACCCATAAACACCAAGCAATGATTTTAAATCACCACCAACCATGTACTCCATGACCTAAAAGGATTCCAAATACAAAAATCAGTCAATTAATTCAACAATATCAAAACTACATAGCTACTGACGCTAGTGAGTTTTTATTTCTGTTTAGTATTTTGTTCAAAAGTAACCTTGCTTTCTTACCAAGTAAATAGATGAAGTTGATTGCAATGAGTAAAATAAATGAACACAAAAAGGACTTCTCGACAGCGCCAAAGCGTTCCTCTCAGTCACAACTTGTGTGACCATATTTTTGTTGATCATGTCCGACTTTTTCATAACTTTTATTGCATACAACTGATCCGTATTACTTTTTTTATGGGCGAGGAACACTTTTCCGAAAGCGCCTCGACTTATGGGTTTTATGATTGTGAAGTCGTTAATATCTGGTGGCTAGAAAAGAAAAAGTACACATTAAATTAATTACAATGTTTACAAATTGCTTGTAATAAAGTTACGTGTCTATTAGTTATTCAAAGTACCTTGGTGACAACAGTGTCGTTTATTGAATTAATTTTATCTAAAATAGTATGGCATGTAGCTACATCTTCTACTTTAGAATCATTTGTAGCCATTTTAGGGAAAAAGTACAACACACTGAATTAAAATTTAGTACAAAACAACATAATTCACTTGACCACTTAAAAATTATTCGAATCTAACGAAAACTTCGACTGAGTTCGACAGACAGCACAAACTACTTAGAGATACTACGTATCAGACGACCCACTCCCATAGAGAAAAAATGGTTAGTAGTGAATTGTCAAAAGTTGGAAGTTTAGAACATGACAGTTCGTTTTTTTTTTAAATCCAGGTGTTGAGTTTTTGGCAAAGGCTCACACATACAGCCTCGATTACCCCGTTGGTACTGTATTCGGATCTCAATTTTTTTTTTGCTGTTAGCAGCAAAAAACCAATGAGCTCTTAGATGAGTTAGATGAGCTCATCGGTATAATTACCAGGGAACTACTGAAAAATATGTAAATTAAACACAACAAATACTTATTCAAATTTTTATTTTTTTAATTTAGTTTTATATTTATTATAAGCTTTATGTTGCATTCTGGGAAGAGATTTACGAAGCTTCGTGAACTTTTGTTGGTATTCCTGAGGTAATTTCATCAGCCGAAAACAATGTTGGTTATGAACCAACTTTGAGCCGATACTTCTCACTGATGCTTCTTTTTTCAAAGTATTTCTGACAAACACATAGTTTTTGAAGTTCTTACGCGCTTAAGCTACGCAAATAATCACTGTTAATGCTCAGAAGCCACTTTTTGAGTCATAACTCACTACAAGGAAACGGATGCATTTTAACGTCCTTTCGTTTAGCACCACAATGTTCGATACAACACTTGTACACCTTGCATGCACTACCGATGCAAAATATTACAGTTTAAAATCACTGAGAGGTCAGGTAAGTACGGAAATTAATCAATGCAAATTTCACTCGATCAACAACAAACAACAAAACTGTAATAATGGCCACAGAGTACTTTTTGATAAAGTAGCGAAAAAGTCACAGCCTACGAGCCGTCAACCGCCTTAATTTGACAGTGACATTTGTATTATTGTCTATAGTTTTGGCACCGGGTGTAAGAGGGGTGAAGAATGATAGAAGGGGGCGAGGAGACCTGTCATGTTCTATTCTTCCAACCATAGAGTATACGGTTGAAATTTTTTGTTCTAAGTTTGCGTGCCGTGACAGACAGCAAGCGAAAGCGATGCTGATGACAATGACAAGAAAAAAGTGACATACAGTGACCAGTGTCAGTGTGACAGTGACATTGACATTTTCAGTCAAAGCACAGAGTTTACCACCAAATAAGAAGAGATGGAGTAAACCTACCACAAAGTCGAGTACTTACTTAATCCATGATAATATTGTGATAGACACTACAGGAGGACGCAATAGGTAGCCCGCGAAATTCAACTAAATTCAGCGCGGGCGCGGGGCGGGCGCGGCGCGGCGAACTCAAACATATGCACTTCCTTTGAGTGTCCATAATGGGCACCAAGTACTCTGTGATGGGCACGCGGGCGCGGTGAGCGGCGCGGGCTGCTTGGCGCGGAGAGCGCGCGGGAAACTCACGCCATAGCTCGTTTATACAGTTAGTCTGTTATACAAGTGGCCGCAGTGGGTGCGCGGCGTGGGCGCGGGTGACCCGCGCTGTGATCGGGGTTCTCAAACTAGTTCGACCTTTTTTCTAGTAAAAATAAGTCTTCTTCATCCATAATAAATTTTGACAAACACTGGACACGACAATTCGCAGAACGCACCCGCGCTCCAGTGCGGACAGGCAGCCCGTCTGCCCGCGCGCCCACCCCACGCCCGCCCCGCGCCCGTCCCGCGCTCACCCCGCGCCCTGCGCCCGATTTACATTGTGATAGTGGCATAAAGTTATTTTCAACACACTTGCTCGTAAAGTAGCTCTTATAGAAAAAACGCATGTTTTTTCACACTAGTGCTTTATCGCCACAGATAACTATTTACTAGTCGGAGATGCGCGCTTTTTTAATCTCATCAGAGACTACATGCCAAAAGAAATCCGCGGGCCAATGGCGGGCCATACTACATTTCTTTTAAATAGTCTGTATTGTCCTTGGTCCCAAAATGAACTAATATTTATTTACCTTAGGGGGGAAGCGCTCCCCCCCGGTGGGTTCCCGCATTGTCGAGATGGGGGGCTCAGTAGCCGTGGCTTGGAGCCTATAATGTTAATCCAGGGTGTCAGCTGGCTGGACCAATTTTGATAAAATTTTGTATGTTGGTACAAAATTTTATCAAAATTTATCCAGCCGTTTAAGCGTAAAGAAGTAACAAACATATAAACACACACACCCTCACACACTCACAAACTTTCGCCTCTAAAATATTAGTGTGATAACGAGGCTCAGATTTTGGCCATGCGCCATATTATATTATACATATATTATGTAGATCAATATTCAGAAATGGACAAGCAGCAAGAGCAGGAGTCCTTGTCGAAGTGCACGTGATTTCTAGCATATCATTTCTAAGCGAGTACCAATACAATACAAGAGGACTTGTCTCGGTACTCGTTTCACAGATACGATACCTAGGAACTTGGAACCAACAAGGCAACAACTGTGGTAGCGTTTGGTCGGTCTGGGCTATAGTTACTTTACTCTTTGGTCTGGGTACCGCAAATAAAACTTACAGTTGCCTAAGCTCTCAGAAAAAAATAACAAATTATTATTATGTTTTTATTTTTCATGGTATTTGAACCAATAAATAAACCTATAGAAAATATTTATACAAACTGTTAATACAATTAATCTTCCAATCTGCAATTTGTGACACATTTGGTAAAAGCTTGCACTAACTTTGCACACACCAATGGTTGATGAGTATTTTCTTCGTAACAATTCATAATCTGTGTGAACATAATGTACAGTCAGTGTAAACATAAATATGGATGAACATGAACAGACGGTGAATGCGCAGTTGTAGCCCGCAAAATTCAATTTTTCTTACGTTTTTTGCAATTTTCAGGTCAGTGTCAGGTTGTAGCTTGATCAAAATATGATTAGCGACTTTAACAGGTACGTATTTACAGAATTAGAATCATTAATGCATCTTTCTAAGTAAGATTTTTGTTAGGTACTTATATGTACAAATCTCTTATGGAAAAGTGCTTATGATACACATAGACTAATGATTCTAATGACTACAATTCTGTAAATACATATCTAATAAAGTCGCGAATCATAGTTTGATCAAGATACAACCCGACACGGACCTGAAAATTGCAAAAAAACGTTAGAAAATTTAAATTTCGCTGTCTACCACTAATGATCAGATAGAACAACTGACAATTTTAAGTTAAAGGTGTATGTATGTACAAGGACCTTTTGGGGTGTGGCCAAAATCTATAATACGCCATTTCACAAATGTTTGGTAACAGCGCCCCCTGTCAATGTTATTCAAGCGCCAAAAGTTCCTTGTAGCACAAAATGCCCCATTTATCTAAATGGGGCAAACTGTCTGTACAACATCCTTGTAGCACCAAAATGCTCCATTTATTGGAATGGCGCAAAGTGCTCAGTATTCCAGGCTGCTTAATTCACTGGAGCAAAAAGACAGGTGCTATACTGTCACTTCGTTGGTAAAATAATATGGTTCATGGTAATAATGTGGTATGGTTGGTTGGTTTTTGGTGGTGGTATGGTTGATGGTTGGTTGGGTATGGTTATGTATGGTGGTTGGTGGTATAGTTGGTGGTGATGGTATGGTATTGATCGTTTAGTTTGTACAATCGCTAACAAAAAAAAAATTATGTCTATCTGTAAAATCTTTACTTTTAAATTCGATTTTCGTGTCTGTTTGTATGACCGCGTTGCTAAATTACGCAACGGATTTTGATGCGGTTCTCAGCATCGCTTAGAGAATTCCGGAAGGTACCTATAATAATATAATACAAAAAGTAATCTCGACGATTTGTCAAGTCGTAAAAACCGTGCGAAGCAGGAGATAGTCGCACAACATAATGTAATGTAACTGTTAACTTTATGGACCATATTATTTTACAAAGTAACAGTAGCACCTGTAAGTAGCAGAGAATTTATAATTTATCAAATTGCTGGTAAAATATTTATTTTACAGCCGCGAAGCAGCTAGCTCATATAGCCCTTTCACAGTTATTTTATACTTGAGCTGAGACACTAGCAACCTTATTTCCACGAAAATAAAGAACACAAAAAGAATTTTGATCGTGATGCAAAATCACATAATTATTAAACTGCAGTTTAATATAATTATGTGATTTTGCATCACGATCAAAATTCTTGTTGTGTTCTTTATTTTCGTGGAAATAAGTGAACGGGCTGTAAATAAAAAAAAACAAATTTGTGAAAGCTTTTTGCTTGTCTAACGATACCTTTGCTCGCCAGTCGATACAAGGTTTTATTTTTTGAATTTTTTCGTGAGTTATTTTAGGCGCTTCAAATGATTTATCTGTATTCTCAATACTTTTGTCATATTCGGCTTCAATAATTTTGTTGATAATCAGATGTTCTTTCTTCAGATAATCTATTCTGTGCGACCAGTAATCCATTTCACCATCTTCTTGGTAATCTGTACCCTTTTCTTTATAGATGATATCACCTGCTGACTCCTAAAAATGACGATGATTAGAGACAACAATCCGCGACACGCGATACTCGTGATCAGTTGAGATGAGTCAGTATGTGAAAATCTGAAACTATTAGACCTTTACACAAGTAACAAGTTGAGATACTTGTTGTCTCAACAAGTAAGAATAATTGCAAAATACTTGTCGAAAACATGTCGTGTTTAAAACGTGAATGTGTTCACATTTTCGACAAACTTTTCATTATGTAAAGTTTAGTAGTTTACAAAACTTTGCCTTGTTTTAGATGATGAGGTATGTGTTATTAACTTTGTCACCCCTAAATCCTCTGTGAGAAAAGTGACATTCTTTATTATTTACTGAGCCAAATATTGCCAAGTTTCAAGTTCAAACTAAGGTGGCCCGCGAAATTCAAAATTTCTTACGTTTATTGCAATTTGCTGGTCAGTATTAAGTTGTACGTTGATTAAAATATGATTCGCGGTCGTAACAAATATGTATTCACAGAATACATATTTGTTTTCATATTTGTTGTATATAATCATTACAATCAGTAATACAACTTGTTAAGTTAGTATAATCCCCAAATGTCAAGATTTCATGAAATAGTCATTCTTGGGGATTACATAGTCTTAGAGAGTTGTGTTGATGACTTTAATGATTATAATTCTGTAAATACATGTTTGTAACGGCCGCGAATCATATTATAATCAACGTACAACTTAATACCTACTGACCAGCAAATTGCAAAAAACGTAAAAAAAATTGAATTTCGCGGGCTACCCTGGCGCTTTTGCCTTAATCAAAATGAATAAGATTTTTCATGTATCCCCTCTTTTTATCCCCCTAGGGGTGGAGTTTTGAAAAATCGTCTGGGATGTTTCTATAGCTTGATTTAAAGATTAGTACCAATTTTCCAATCAAGCCACATAATAAAATACTCCCCTTCGAAATTGACTATCCTACTATCTATCTATCCGACTATCTTCACCCCGTTATGGGTAGATTTTCTAAAAACCCTGATATACTTTATTATTTATTTTGGTCTTACATAAGCGTTAAAATTCTTACATAAAATTTTACACCCCAATCTCCCATTAGTTTCAAGTTTATTAACCAAATTAATACGTTTTTTCGTATAAACTGTATCCTCGCTTTTCATCCCCACAGAGGTGGCACTTCGAAAAATCGTTTGGGATGTGCTCATTACTTGACTCGAAGATTTATTTATACCAATTTTCGAGTTATTCAAGCCACGCAGTAAAATCCTGCCCCGTAAAATTAACTACCTCTTTTCATCCCGTTAGGGTGAGATGTAGTAGATAAGTACCTATATTATATTCTACCAGTGTGAGTACCATAGATATAGATACACCTCTATATCTGTGGTGAGTACATTGTAAGACCTATCAAATCAACACACCAATTACAATCGGTATTTACTTGGCATCTGAGATGTCGAGTAAATACTAATGGGTAGATTTTCGAAAAACCCTGATACATGTTATTCCTTCTCTTTGGTCTGAAGTATAAATACCGAGTTTCAAGTAAATCGGACCGCGCGTTAAAATTCTTGCATACAAATTTTGACACGCCCCCTTCCCCCTTTAGGGGTAGTTTAGAAAAACAAAAAAAAAGCCAAACTTCATAATTTACTTAGGGCTTATTTCTCCATCGCCAGATTACTTTTATTCGAGGAATAAAATTGACGTTTTTGTATGAAATAACAATCAAAATTTCAAAATTATTCCTCGAATAAAGTTATCAGATGATTGAAAAATCAGCCCTTAGTTAAGTATTCGTGTCAAGTTTCATGTTTATTAGCCAAAAGAATAACATTTTTCATACAAACGAAATCCCCCCTTTTCATCCCCTTAAAGGTTGAATTTCCAAAAACCCCTTCTCAGTGCTAATTTTGCACACGGCTTCCTTTTATAATGTAGGGGACATTATAAAAGGAAGCCGTGTGCAAAATTTCACAATCCTAGACCCAGTAGTTTCGGCTGTGCGTTGATATGTCAGTCAGTCAGTCAGTTTCTCCTTTTATTTAAATAGGTAGATAAACTATTCAAAACTTACTAGTGAATAATAATTAAGACTTACCGGTGGGAGATTATCAAAAGCTATCGCATTCTCTGCCTCTATAGATTTCTGTAGTGCTATAGGCGGGCTTAATGCAAAATTGTTATCAAAACTGATACGTCTGGTATCTCTACTAATAAGAGTTCCCATTTTCAAATTTAATTTCCATTAAAACATTTAATACTTTTTATACTTAATACAATTTATTCTGTAAACTTTGTCTTATTATTTTATTCTCATGATGACAGTGACAATATAATTTTTTTTCTGACAAGTGATTTTTCCAAAAGAATTGATCTTCACCACACCATATTGTAGTCTTTGATCTTCACTCAGGGAAAATGAAAAACAAACTCCTTTTTTAGGTAAAAAAAGGAGTTGTGGGAGTACCTTAGAATAGCTGCGTTTATTTGAGCTAAGAGTTTTTGGTCTAACATTATCTACATTAATCTCGATATAATAATATTTGAGTTACACTGCCTTGTTTTTCGAACGGGATCAAATAACCTTGACATTGGCTAAAATAATATAAACACGACGACCTAACAAAATATACATTTTCAGTTTTAGCTGACTTTACATTGTTTATGCTTTTTACATACACACGACGTCATAGTTATGAAGGTATACATTTCTAGTTCTAGCTGATCTCGCATTGTATCGCGTTGTTCTTTTCAGAGCCTTCTGTTCCTCTTTTTACACCTGTAGTCCTGTAGCCTGTGGGTACATTTTACGCAGAGATCGTACAGTGCCCTTCGTGTGCAATACAATATTGCTTTCAGGGTGTCGATGGGGCTGCCTCGCTTCTGTAGCGCATTGCGGAATTGCGTGTTGATTGCTTTTATGCATTAATGCGTAAAAGATGTGCGTCCTTGGTGCGCAGGGTGCGAGCCAGTTCCAACTGCATCCTGGGAGTTATTGCTGGTAGGCTGGACTGCTATGTTTTAAGTTGTTGCTCCAGTATCTTAGCTGGAGTGCGGAAGCAGTGATTGTTTTGTTGTGTGTGTTTGTGTAATTGTATTGTTGTAAGTTTATTTTATTGTTACTAACACTGTTGAGTCTCATAGTTACTCGAAATAAAGAATTTAATAATAATAATTGTATAATTATTCTCATTGACTTCAATAAGGAGCCAGCTTACGCTAGAAATGTATAGCTTGATATGTCGTCCTGGGGGCTTACCATCACCTCTTAAAGCAGAGAAGAAGTTGAACTGCACTACTTTTTTGTATGTACGGACGCCAGCAGGTCAACCTACCCGAAACTGTCAGATTTTCCCAATCAACCTTGAACCTTATGTTTTAGCAATAAAGTCGAAAATCTATTAAAGAAATCTGACAGATTGTAGTAACTTGATGTGCTGGCGTCTGTACGTACTATGACGTCATACAAAAAACTAGTGCATTTCAACTTCTGCCCTGCTTTAAGAGGTGATGGTAAGCCCCCTGTCCTGCGTCCAAACCTCTATTAAACAAATAGCTACGCGTACTTGTATAATACTGAATAATACAGGTTGGTCCAAACTCACAAAGGGGCGGTCGGTCAGTCGGAAAGATGAAGCTAGTTGCCCATTTCATAGCGTAGCGCGTAGTAGGGTCAAAGAGTAAAGTAACTATGTAGGGTTAAGGTGCTTACTAATTCCATGCAGACGAGCCAGAAGAAAAAAAGTAATTGTCAAACAAAATCTCAAACTGTCAAAATGACATTTAAAAAACGAAAACCAAACCATCACAGAGTACTTTGATATAGGTATGGGTCGTTACGTGATTTTCGCGAAACGTAACGTAACTAGTTACTTTAAAGGCGTAACCTGTTTTGAAAACTAGTGATTTTTGTAACTAGTTATTTGTCATATTCTATTCAGTGATTCAAAATGGTGTTACTGAAGTATTTGCGAAACGAACAATAACCTGTTTTGAAAACTAGTGATTTTTGTAACTAGTTATTTGTCATATTCTATTCAGTGATTCAAAATGGTGTTACCGAAGTATTTGCGAAACGAACATTAACCTGTTTTGAAAACTAGTGATTTTTGTAACTAGTTATTTGTCATATTCTATTCAGTAATTCAAAATGGTGTTACCGAAGTATTTGCGAAACGAACATTTATATGGTTACCTACGTAATCGTTACATGTCACAAGCTGTAGTTGTGCTTGTTTTTTGAACGAATTAGTTTTTGTAGTTACCTTAAGCAGTTACATCATTAATGCTATAACGTAATACGAGATGTTTCCTCTTCAAATGCGTTTTTAAATTGGCGGTTGAGGATTTGAAGCTATATAATTTCACCACACTTGTTGCATTTTTTTGACGTGACAACGTCTTAAATTAGGTTGCGACTGGGAGTCACTTATGAAAAAGTGTAACGCTCGGTAACGTTACGATGAGTCACCGAACGAGAGAGAGGCCCGCCGAATGCCTTGCGTCTCTCTCCCACTCAACTATGATCGGATGATCGGTCGTTGTCACGTAAAATCTTCGCCCGTAAAACCGACTTTACAGGCAACCATTTTTTTTCTTGTTATTTTTGTTTTTTTTTTTTTGCTTTTTTTTCATTACGTAGTTTTTGGAAGAACTTCCACAGGACACTCGAATTGCATCGAGACATGACGAAAAAGTTATTTATTCACTGTTTTTTTTATACGTACTACACTATTCACAATTTATTCAAAAATATTACGAAAATATGCATGGAAGTCACTTTCACAATAAATGCAACATACATAGGTACGGACGCCAGCAGGTCAACCTACCCGAAACTGTCAGATTTTCCCAATCAACCTTGAACCTTATGTTTTAGCAAATAAAGTCGAAAATCTATTAAAGAAATCTGACAGATTGTAGTAACTTGATGTGCTGGCGTCTGTACATACTTGTGCAATATTCACCAACGAACTAAACAAGGTTTACTTGTCAAAGTAATCATAAACAAATACTAATACAATTTCTTTGTGTTCGTACGCCGCCCGTCGAAGGTTAAAAATAATGACCAATCTAAATTAATCTCTAAGTCCTAAGTAATACGTATGAAAATTATACGCATCATTTTCGTAGTTGGCGACTTGGTGTGTGCATGTTCGGATTTCATCGTGTCATCACTCGTGATTTCGGGAAGTCTCGGCTCGCTTTGCCGGTCAGTACAAAGAAGTAGGCACACAGGCACAGAGTAGTAACCATGTAGAAACGACTCGCAACGTACTTTTGTTTCGTGTCTCGCTTTTCATTCGATCACTGCATTGGTAATGTAACTAGTTACAAAAATCACTAGTTTATGTGTGACTCGAAACTAGTGATTCGGTTACATGCCCCATAAGCAGTTATTGTAACTAGTGACGTGAAATAACGCTCATACCTACTTTACTTTGATAAGAAAGAACCATTAAACCACGCTACAAGTCTACAAATATTATCTGAAAAATAGAATTACCTCTGTTAGCAACCACAATACAATAACAAATAAAGACCACTGTAATGCAAAATCAGATGTAAAATAACTGTGAATGGATAGCAGTAGTACACTGCTTGCTGCCTTGCTGGTAAATTTGTGAACGCAGAGCATGTAACACTTGTGAACAAACAATTAATTCGCAGAAATTAGTAAACACATAGTGAATTATATAATAGAATATAAATTAGTGGGCTGGGTAATTTAGATATTACGTTACCAAACTCTTGTATGCGTAAACATAAACAAAGATGTCCTTATATGACGATCTCGATACAATCAAAGCTCGCACCGCTGAAAAGGTAGCAGGATGGTCTTCAGGTATTAAGTTGTTACAGTCTCAGCTGCAATTAAAAAAAGCAGCGGTTACCCAGCCCAAGCGTGAGGCGTTAAGACGATCTACTCAGGTAAGTAATAGCAATTGCTGAATTATATTGTTTTTTAAAGGATTTTGATTATAATATTACGAGTTACAGGTTCTTACTCCTGTAATAGACTTGAAGAGTAAACAAAAAGACGATGACGAATCTAATTCAGATAGTCCCAAAGGTCAAGGGAAAACACTGGCAGCATCACTGAATATTCGTGATTTTGATTGGAATATTGCTAATGAATATGACCCAATGTGGCCGAATGATTATGAAAAAGTTGCTAAAGGTAAGCCAAATCCACATTTGAAAAAAAATATGATTGATTTTGAATGTTTTCTGTGACAATATTACAATTGTGTGATATAAGCCATGTTATTTGGTGTACTTAATTATGTCATCACCATTTGCCTAGCTTTTTTCCAAATGTTGGGTTAGGCTTCCAGTCCACTGTCTGGGGTTGCGGAAGGCAGTGGGGGTTTGCGGAAGGATGTATGTTCCCGTGACCCCCGGCGTAGGTGTGAGATGGAACACTGGGTTGGTTTATAGTCAGTAAGAGTCTGACAGACCACTCCGCCCGCCCTAGGGCAGAGGACATCTATGAGGATTTTCCTCACAGGAAACAAAAAAGGTTTCCAGTCCAACTGGTTGCAGCTAAATACCAGTATTTTACATGGAGCAACTGCCTATCTGACCTACACACCCCAGTTACACTGGTTGTTATTTAGTGTACTTATTTATATTTATAGCTTTTTTCAAAGTGATTGTAATGAATATTATGTTGTATTCAATTTCAGTTCTGGGTGTCTGTACACCCTTTGGCAAAGGCTTTCTCCAACCCCTTGCAATTCTCCCTGTTCCTAGCCTGCCTAGTCCATGTCTTTACAGCTGTTCTCACCAAGTTATCCTGCCATCTTTTCAAGGGTTTTCCCTTCTTTCCCTTCCCTTCCCTTGGGTACCATAGGGTCACTTTTCCTTGTCCTTGTTCCACTTCTCTTGACAGTGTGGCCGGCCCATCTCCATTTTAGTCTTCTTATTTTTATTACTACATCTTGTACTTTTGTTTTTGCCTTCCTGATTACAGTGTAGTTACATCAGTTTAAATAAAAGGAAATAGCAACAACCCTGCATTACACAACTGACTTTAAATTCTGGTCAAGAACGTGTTATTTCTGGTAGTGCTAGTGCTGACATACTCCAAATGTCTACATAGACCTCATATTTGGCTTTGGCTAGAATTTGACCCATAATTTATTTTTCAAGTAATGAGATACTTTTCTGTTTTCTCAATTTTAATCTTTTTTTAAGGCTATAATGCCCTCTGGATGAATATTACTGTATTCTAGATAAAGCTAATACCATAGATATAGATACACCTAGATAACGCAAGAGCAACTACTTCACGTGCCAAAAATCGCACCAGCTTACGATAAAAAATCATAAGCCGCCACTTTCGCGCTCAGTCCTGTGTACTGCTGGCTGGGTAAGCGTGAGCGAGAGCGCGAGCTTTTGACGTCATAGTAGGTAGTCAAAAAATGGCACGCTTGGTTTTCATACAGTTCGTGATACTTGCGTTATCTAGGTCTATCTATATCTGTGGCTAATACCTATATAAATATTATGCTGCGTCATCTAGATATGTTTTTCAACATTTCTCACTTATTCTCTTTTCCTAATTAATAATCAACCCATGGCTGTTATTTTTCAGAGATACAAGCAAAGAGATTGCAGCTTGATGGGGGTGTGGATAGAGGAGACAGATTAGAAAGAAAACGTAAAAGCAGGTTTGGGGATGATGAGGAAATAATACCAGAAAAAACCCTAGTGGCTATGGTAATTAATTAAATTTTTAAGACACTGTGTCTTTGCGTAACACACTATTGATCTCAATCTGAATCATTTTGAAGGATATTGCTAATCTATTGCTTCATATGTTCGCAAAATGTGTCTGTTCAACAATGTAAATAATGCAAAGAATGTTGTTGAACTGTCAAAATGAAAACCGTTGCTACTGATAGTGTGTTATGCAATTACCCCGAAGAGTATATTGTAAATATAGAGATTCCCCTTTTTCTTCTTTGAAAAAGATTGTGTTAAGTGATACTAAAACTTTCTTTATCAAAATGACCTTCTACAAACAGGTAACTACTTGAATCAGTGTAATATTTCATTAGATTAAATAAATACGTACATATTAAAACAAATGTAAAGCAGCGTCTCATTAAAAGAAAAAGGCAATATTGTTTTAGACCATATTTTTTGTTTGTAAAGCAACCTGAAGAAGAAGAAGCTGAGGAGATATCAAAACGATCAGCTGGTGCTGCCATAGCTCCGCCACCATCTCTCACAGCGGAGACGCCTTCCCCCCCGCCGCGGCCACCATCCACACATACCCCTCCTCCATCTGGGTTCTCTATTGGCGGATATGGCGCAAGCTCTATAGCTGCAAAAATCATGGCCAAATATGGTTTCAAGGTAATAAACTAACTCAAAAGGCGACAAAAACGATCAGTGTGTGTTATGTTTTTAAATGTGGTTTTTATAAACTAGGAATGAAACATTATTATTGTTTTAGTGCCAACCACAGATATAGATAGACCTAGATAACGCAAGTATCACGATCTGGTTGAAAACCAAGTACTTATGTCATGTTTTGACTACTTAATATGACGTCACAAGCACTATTTAGTGATGGGAAAATCAAATCGATTCAAAGACGCCGCTGCGTGTGGCACCCCCGTCTCGCCCTACCCCCAGGGCCTAGCACCAGCGCTCCCGCTCACCCAGCTAGCAGTACACACGACAGCGCGAAAGTGGCTGCTTACGATTTTTGTACAGAAGCTGCTGCTATTTTTGGCACGCGAAGTAGTTGCTCTAGCGTTATCTAGGTGTATCTATATCTGTGGTACCAACTCATTTATTTTTTTATTCAACACATTCATTATGATATAAGTTTTCTTTTGTTATTATTATTTCTATAGGAAGGTCAAGGTTTGGGTAAAAAAGAACAAGGAATGTCAGTGGCTCTGCAAGTGGAAAAGACTTCCAAACGTGGTGGTCGCATTATTCATGAGAAAGAAGTTCCTACTGTAATGCCTCCTCCTGGATTTGCTATGCCTTCCCTGCCAGGTATTTGCGTTGGAAATTAAAATTATTGCACAAATTACAGAAATAATTACTTTTTGCATAAAATTCTGGATTGGATTGGATCAACTTTATCTAGTTGTAGTTGCTGGCTGGCTGCATCCATATTTAATACTGTATTTGTTAACATTATTTTTAAAATTATCTATCGCTCCGAACTCGGTCATTAATATTGATTTAATATGCTGATCAACTGATGTGCTTCTTTACGAAATGAACCCCTGGAAATTGCAAAGTATAATAACAAGGCTAAACTAAATCAAGATTATAAAATCACTAATAGGTACTGATAATAATATGAATGTTAACTCATTAGTACTTACAGCTGATATTTAATTAATTTTAGTAGGAATAAGGACCTAAAAATAAAAACCATATTAAATACAATCAACCTTAATTAATCTCTTCAATTTTCCAGATTCGCCGCAAGCATCTAATTCTCCACATTCATTCAATCGGGAGCCATCTATTACAGAGATAATGAAGTCACCAAGTAAAGTGGTGTTATTGAGAGTAAGGACATCCCATAACATGTAGCAATAATATAAATTAATTTATTTTTTGAAAATTATGGCTATTCTTGAAGTTACAAGTCATATCG
This sequence comes from Oligia fasciuncula, assembly GCA_963082905.1. NCBI lineage: Eukaryota > Metazoa > Arthropoda > Insecta > Lepidoptera > Noctuidae > Oligia > Oligia fasciuncula. The sequence goes on from OY720387.1 coordinate 11,956,747, forward strand.
ATAATTATTTCATTTTATTACTGACTGCATGCACTGGGCACATTGCTCGCAGAACAGATGGCCGATGAGGCCGAAATTTCTGGAGTACGACCGCGTACTGGAAGTCGTAGCGTTGGAAGGCTTCGCACAAGGTGGGCCGATGTCCTTGTGAAGGCCGCAGGAATCAGCTGGATGCGGGAAGCACAGAACCGGTCGAAATGGCGGTGTTTGGGGGAGGCCGATGTCCAGCAGTGGACGTCTTTTGGCTGAATGAATGAAATGCAATTTAGACACTTTAAAATATTTAATCACATATACAATTTTGTTACAATATAATATTTTTCCAGAACATGGTTGGACCAGGGGATGTAGATGAGGAATTAGAACCTGAAGTGAAAGACGAATGTAATACTAAATACGGAGATGTTATAAAAGTATTAATCTTTGAAATGCCCAATGCGCCATCTGATGAAGCCGTCAGAATTTTTGTTGAATTTAAGCGTATTGAAAGTGCTATAAAAGCAGTTGTGGATTTAAATGGCAGATTTTTTGGAGGCAGACAAGTCAAAGCAGGCTTCTACGATGTAGAAAGATTTGCTTCTCTATTGTTGACTGAATAGACTTTATTTACGTAAAATTACTCTTTCATTCATCGTCTTACATCAGCCTAAATGTTCCTACTGCTGGAACACAGGCCTCCTATCTTTGAGAGGGAGTAGGCTATAATCTACCACGCGGGCCCAGTGCGGGTTGGTAGGTACCTATCACATGTTCTTCGAATTTTTGGTTCTAGGACATCTCAATAATATTTTTATTCTTCCATTTCTTCGACCCACTTAAAGGAGGTGACTACCGAGATGACAACTAATAGAGAAGTATGAAAGAAATGTTGCGCCGATTCTTAATAAATTGGGATATAGACAAGAGAATGATGATGATTCTTTGACCCACTTTTGCAGTCCAGATTGTGCAATGAATGATCCTAAGTCCTAACATAATAAAAACAGAGTATTGACCAATGATATTATATAAACTATAGATATGTTGCCCGCGCTCTGTAGTGGCAACATGAATGCAAGGTAATTACCGCACGAACATTTAGTCTCGTACCAACCGGGCCCGCGGCGCGGGGTGAACAACTTCCTCAAATAGAAAAAAAAAATGCCGTCCTGTTTTTAGGAAATTTAAAAATTATACTGCAACCAGCATCATATTGTAGTCTGACTGCAACTGTGAAAGATAAAAAAATATAACTTCATGCGTAAGTATCAAGAAAAATTTATTTTATTTTTTTCGATGCCTTCTAATGGCGGCTAGTGCCTGAGGTAAGTCACGTGCCGTTAGGGGAAGATGGGGTACTTTGCATCAGTATTTATGAAACCTACATTGTTTTTATTTTGATGAATTATATTGTTTGAATGTATGTGTTATGAAACCTAATGAGATTACCTAAAGATGGACATAAGAGTGAAAAGTGGTTAATCATTAATACATCTTTCTAAGTTAGATTTCTACCCCTAACACTTTTCCTTATGAGATTGGTGGTTGGTGGTAGGAATCTAACTTACATATTAATGACTAGCTTCTGCCCGCGACTTCGTCCGCGTGAAATTTCTTGTACCCCCACCCCGTCGCGTCGCAACACTTAGTATTCGCTTACCGTTCACTCTGAGTTTTTTTCTTTTTGCTCGGCTCCTAAGGGTCATAGCGTGATGTTAAATAGCCTATAGCCTTCCTCAAGAATTGGGCTATCAAATGCAAAAAGATTTTTTTCAAATCTGACCGGTAGTTCCAGAGATTATCGCGTTCAAACAAACAAACTCTTCAGCTTTATTATTAGTATAGATAAAAAACTCTATGGCCCATAACTCCTTAATAGGTACCAACTCTTAACATCTTACACACGTGATAACTTTTAAACGAAATATCCGATTGAGATGAAACAAAAAGTATTTTACTTCTTCATAAATACTCTTGATAACATAATGCTTAATTTCGATAAAGATTAATATTACGATACATATTTAACGTAGTTTTTTTTTCTTCAGACGATTTAATAATTATTTTGAACACAAAATCGGTTATTGTGATTAAACCATGATAGCTAGATATATGTTCTCGCGGACTTTTTTGTAGGTCTTAATGGGCTCTACAAACCCGTAGTACATTATTTTGTTCTATTGTCAATAGTTTTTGCAGCGCACGCAAAAATAGGTTTTCGATTTTACACCTTGTGTTACAAAATAGCAATTTTATTACGGATCCCTAATTTTGAAGAAAAAAAATATAGCCTATAGCCTTCCTCGATAAATGGACTACCCAACACTAAAATAATCATTCAAATCGGACCAGTAGTTCCAGAGATTAGCGCGTTCAAACAAACAAACAAACTCTGCAGCTTTATAATATTAGTATAGATTCTAATGATTATAATTCTATAAATATGTACCTGTTATTGTCGCGAATCATATTTTGATCAAGATACAATCTGACACTGACCTGCAAATTGCAAAAAACTTAAGAAAATTTGAATTTCGCGGTCTACCACTATCCATTCACCGTCTGTTCATGTTCAAATGTCAAGATTTCATGAAATAGTCATTCTTGGGGATTACATGGTCTTAGAGAGTTGTGTTGATGACTTTGATGAATAAAATTCTGTAAATACATATTTGTTATGGCCGCGAATCATATTTTAATCAACGTACAACTTAATACTGACCAGCAAATTGCAAAAAACGTAAAAAAAATTGAATTTCGCGGGCTACCCTGGCGCTTTCGCCTTAGTTAGTTTTTTGCTTAGAGTAAGAAAGCTATAGAGCATCGGGCAGTGTTGGGCAAATTTTAATTGCTAGAACAATTAAAGAATATCAATTGATTAATTAGTAAATTTAACCACAACAACTAACAATTAATCAATTGTAATTGTGGAAAATTACAATTAACAATTATTTAATTGTTAACTGTAGTAGTAAAAATTAACAATTAATTAATTATTAATTGCGATTTACTACAATTAACAATTAATTAATTTTCAATTGTTATGTGAATTTTAATTAAAACTAACAATTAATATAGTATACAGCCGGAATATATGTATAAATATTGATAATACTTACATAAAGTTATATAGTGTGTGTAGTGTAGTGTAGTTGTATAGTGTAGTTAGTTTATTCGTTTTGATACATAAAGTTAATTGTTAGTTTTAATTGTTTCATAAAACAACTAAAAAAGTTAATTGCAATTATTTTAATTGTGAGTTACAATTGACATACGTTAATCAAATTAATTGAATTGCAAGGTGCAATTAAAAGTTTAATTGGGATTAATTTAATTGTAATTAATTTAATTGCAATTACTTTTTTAGTCAATTAACAAGATAATTGACAAATTAATTGATTAATGCCCAACACTGGCATTGGGTAGCGTGGCCACACATGAGACAAAAAACTTAAATACTTTGAAAAGTAGGTACTTGTCTGGATAACAAATGGCTCCACAAAAAATATATTAATTATTACTCGGTTCCTCTATCAGTCCTTGATTTTGTGCTTGTGCACTACAAACCTATCTTGCAAAGAGAGTGAGATTCAAGTACTGACCTGGATCTGGATTATATAGTGGATTCAAGGCAAAAGGTCATCAAACTCTAGACCATTATGGTCTTAGTATGCAGAATAAACTTGGTTTCACGTTTTTCTTCTAGGCCCAATGACTCTGGGCCAGGGTTGGATTTAGGTACGTTGAAAAAGATAGCACAAAAAAATGAAAAGGATAGTATTTATAAAAAAATTATAGTACACTTTCATTATTTTTTAAAATTTAACTTGAGTCGAGTTGTGATAGTTTTAGTCGTTTTTTTTTCTATTAAAATCAACACCAGTACTCAGACGTTTTTTTTTTGGGGTGGATACTTCCGGTCTATCGTCATTTTCATGACCATCACTGCCACTTTTCATAGTTAAAACACTAAAAACGTATTATTTTACACAAAAATTCACAAGCCATTGTTGTCACTTTGAATTTTGAACGGAATGGAAGGAACGAGATGAGAGGAAAGAGAGAAGTGTACAATACTGCGGAGGATAATCGGGGAATCTCCGGCCATCGACACAGAAAACATCGCATGATCAGAATTCGGTCAGTTAAGTACACACAAGCACGGTCGAAATATTCATTTATGACGTAAAACTAAGCATTCGGGAGCATACTTTAAATTATAGTATTTTAACGTACTATCCTTAGATGTGGATAGTATATAGTACAAAGGGCGAAATTATAGTATAAATACTATAATTATAGTACAGACGCCAGCAGGTCAACCTACCCGAAACTGTCAGATTTTCCCAATCAACCTTGAACCAATAAAGTCGAAAATCTATTAAAGAAATCTGACAGATTGTAGTAACTTGATGTGCTGGCGTCCGTACAAAATCCAACCCTGCTCTGGGCGAAATATCCCAATATCGAGCCAATGGTTTTATTTCTTGCCCTGCGTTCCGAGATGGGAAATAATCGATGTGAGCGTGCTTAAACCCGTACCGAATTAGCGTGAGCGCGATAACGACGTTCCGTGAATCGTCATAGATGACGTCATGACCTGCGCCATCTTGCGATAACGCCGACCATGCCCTAGAATAATATCACCGTGAGCGCTGTAAAAAATGACAGTGTGTGTGTGAGGATGTCAGTGTGTGTTTTGTTTTGATTTGCATCTTATCATAAAATTAAACTAACGTGGCATTTTCGAAATTGTGCTTCTGGCTGATAGTCGCCACCTAACCAAAGAAGAAGAAATGTGGTGTTTATACAAAGAAATACTGTAATAATATCGTTTTTACATTGAGTAAGCACTGTGAGCGCGCTCACGGGCGTTCCGAATTGTTGACAGCTCACAGCAGTCATAATCGTGATATCTAAATCGGAACGCCATGTGAGATGATGTGATCGCTGTGAGCGATTATAGCTAATTCGGAAAGCGCCCTTGATCGGCTTGACAATCTTGACATGTTACGACTGTCAAACAAATTGTCAAAAATGACAAGACAAGTCCATCATAATTCCATTTACTGAGTGTTTACTATAACTTGCGTTATTCCTTATTACAAAATAGAAATTATCAAAAAAATGCATTGTGTTTAAGTTAATTAGACAATAAACATTCTAAATTATAGTATAGGTATTAAAATCCAGTGGAATTAGACATGGTATAAAGGCGTTGGTGTCAATCTCAACAGCTGCTTAGAGTGAATCGGGTGATAGTGAGAAGTGCTACTTATTGGATGGAAATATAACATTAACATCAATAACAATGGCATTCTATACATGTAACAGATATAGATTAATAGTTTTGCTTCTGCTAATGTTGATCATGTGGCAGTTCTTCCGGTTATTGCCCGACAAAAACGCAACATTAATATCCGAGGTACGTAATCTATCTTTTGCTTGAATTTCAATATTTTATCTTAAGCCTTACTAACCAATAATATAATCTGTAAATCTATGGCGTAAATGGGAATATAGGCGGTTTCAGGTTATTGTATGCAGTAGGTATGCATAATATTGATTTTCCTTATTTCCGTGAATATTCATATTCAATTTGAGCATAATTATCTTTGCAATGTTTATGTTTATTTTTCACATTATCACGCCTTTATTCCCACGAAAGGGTAAGCAGAGGTGTCTAATACACCCTTGTTTTGCCAGTTTGTTATAAGTCTCATGTATTAGGGCAAGGAGAGCCTATTGCCAGTCCCTGGACACACATCCGGACCCCACGCTGCTACTGAGAGTTTTCAAATGGAAAATTCTGATAACAATTCTTCTGACCCGGGGATTGAACCCAGTATCCCACGCTCAGCAGTCATGTTTGCAACCAAGCAGTCAGGCGAATCAGATGAGGCAGGTGTTTATTTTATTCAGCATAAATGTCTTATGTTCATACATAAAATCATGCCTTGTAATGGGGTTAGGCAGAAATTAGAGTCCACATGCTACAATCCTTACATATCAAACTCCTGTTGCTTCCTCGTTGCTCATACATAGTTTTTCTACATCATTGAATGTAATGTGTACAACTTTTTGTTTTAGATTTCAACATTTTAACATTTTAAAAGTGAGATCAAGGTTATTAGGTGTAGCACATCCTTTAGAAGTGTTTTGTGAAAGTATTTAGTCCCCTAAACTCATTTTCTGAATTAACATTTAATTAAAGTTATTTTTCTGTTTCGTAGTCTGGCATAGTGGAGTTAGAAGATGACAAGTACAATAAGCATAAACAAGACAAAGTGAAAGTGAGGGTATACTATGAGGCCCTTTGTCCTGACTCCAAACACTTCTTTGTGAGGCATTTGGCACCCGTGACAGAGAAGCTTTCAGAGTTCCTAGATGTAACTTTAGTACCCTATGGAAAGGCTACAGTAAGTATATGTACTAAATGTTGCAAGTATTTTAATTTCCACGAAATACTAAAACAAAAGAATATATAATATAGAATTTGATAAACATGACTCAGCTTTTGCACCTTTTTGGGTTCTAATTAAATAAACAAAGTTTGATTGAATATGCATGAAACAAAGTATGTTGTTCTCATTTTAATTTGCTGTAGCATACTTATATAAACATTTTAGTTGTGACATACATTCCAAAATTGTCATAGTATGGAAAAAAAAATGATGACTAAGTATTTTTGGATGACCTACAGAAATTTCTTCTGCTTATTGACATCTATATACAATTGAATAAAATTGAAGTGTCTGTTTGTAATATTAACAGCTTTTTACTAAATGCATAATACAGTTTACAAAAGAAAGTATATTACTTACAATAATAAAAAAAAAACTGTCTACTTATTCCGGCTAATCTGCGAAACGGCGGAACCAATTTTGATGGGACTTTCACTGGCAGATAGCTGATATTATAAGGAGTAACTTAGGCTACCTTTATTTTAGAAAAAATATTAGGGTTCTGCATAAAAAATTAAAACCCTTGAAATCTAATTTGTTTTCCGACATGCACGCTTATGAAGTCACGGGCACAGCTAGTATTCTAATAAAATGCTTTATATTTTTATAGACCAAAGAAGAGAAAGGGAAGTATATTTTTCAATGTCAGCATGGTGAAGAAGAGTGCTATGCAAATAAGGTCCATGCTTGTGCAATAGAGGCTGTGGCAAACATGACTACTGCTGTCAAGATCACAGAATGCATGATCTCAGATAACATAGATGCTGATGGTGCTCTCACCAGGGTAAATATAAAAGTTATTTAAATTCATTCTTGATTTTTTTATAATATTCCGTACTTACTAATAATAATGCTGAAGGGCTTGTGTTTTTTTATTTGTTTGAACGCGCTAATCTCTAGAACTACTAGTCGGATTTTACATTTTTTTTTTCTTAGGAGCCGACAAACAGAACAAAAGTAGGAAGGAACGCACGCTAATAGCGCGGGCCGGCGCGGCGATGCGATGCCAATGGCATCGCCGCAGATGGGTGGGATTGGGAAAAATAAATTTTGTCACCCCCTTTCTAGCCACATCATCTTTCACAAAGCCCATCCGTCGTTTCTTTAGTCTTCCCTAAAGCCATCCACATTCATACTTTAAACTTTCCTCACCACATTTTTCTCATTCCTCCATAACATGTACAATAATAAACTAATAAACCCTAATGTTTCATTTCAGTGTGCAAAGGAAATGAAAATTGATCCTGATCCAATAAGTAATTGTGCTCATGAAGAGCATGGATCAGCTCTCCTGAAGAAACATGGCGATGATACCCACATATTAAAACCAACATTTATTCCGACAATAACAATCAATGGTTCAAGAGATAACCAAGCAGCCATATTAAAAAATTTCCTATTAGAAGTATGCAAATTGATTGACATGCCTCTCCCGCCACCTTGTTTGTGACATAACAAATTTTCTCAGCCAAATATGCACAATATACTTTCAGCATTTTGAGTAAAATCATCAATTCCAATGTTTTGTCAATTGAAGCTCAAATTCAAATTGCTCATAATGTTACTTCCATGCAATTTTCAAGTACCATAGTATATTCGTAATAAATTATACTGTGTAAATATACCGACATTGTATAATTTGTAATTTATTAATTGTACATTTCTATCTGTGAAATATTTACTGACAAAAATATGCTGTTATAACGCTATTTCTGAATAAACTATTTCGGAATGTGTTTTGGGAACTGAAAAGGCTATTGAAGTATTTATAAAAAAGGTTAAATTCCATGGTGATATATGTTTAATTTTGTTTGTTATGTATTCATTACTTTATGTAAGTTTTAATGGGTTGTGTTTCCTAAAGCTAGTGAATCAATGAACAAACTATTTTACCCAGCATTTGTTTTAATGTGCATCTTTCTGGTTGTTGTTGCATTTACTAATAACTCTATTATTAAAAAAAAAACTGTTGTATTTTTATACCTCTTTATTTACCAATATTTTTATTGAAACTTTATCAGTCAATTTGTAGATTGATGAATGACGAATGACTTGTACCACTATGTAATAATAATATGTATGAAGTCCAGTAACCATATTAATAATTATTTACCTAATATACGTAACATTTAATAATATAAAGACGCATTGATTAAAGTCTGAGTATAATAAGTATTTTCCACACTGCTTTAGCTTAATCATAATGATTTTTCTTGCAAAAACTTGGTTCTCATACAATGACACTTATTCATACTATTTTAATTAATTGCTTAAGTGTAAATGTAATGAGAAACTTATTAATTCATAAAAGATTTCACTTAATCGCAATTGTGTTTAAACATTATTAAAATTATAATTTAACGTAATCATTTATTTCATCAATTATTTAATAATTATGTTTCTTAGCATGAGTCATTTATATTTATAGTAATTACTGAACTAGCACACAACTTATATAATTGTATATACATGCACTGAATGATTTTACGTTACTGTGGTACTCATATTTAACAGAAACAAAAGTGCAGATACATTTAAAATAATAATGATTTATTCAATAGTCAAAAATACTACACTTGGAACTAAAAGTCTAAACTTCTTAAATTAAGAAATAAAAAGATGTTTGTTAAATAAATAATTTAATTGTATAAAAAGTGACGAAAGTACCTATTACTAAATGAGTAGCAAAGTTGTGTTTTCACCAGCATGGCCAGTTTCTTCATCAGACAGCCAAAGTAACTTCACAAAAGTCAAAGTAACGGTTAATGTTTCTTCACTATTTTAGCTGTTACTTGAATGAAGAAACACATTTGCCGTACCATCAGTAAGGGTCAAGTCAAAGTCAATACTTTGACTGATTTGTTGTTGATGAAGACACTGGTCGTTAGTGTGCAGACACACGAGCGGCACGCGTCAATTGCAGAGGCAATTGCAGCCGCCGACACTCGTCGACGCGTCGGTGGCTACAGTTCCCTCTGCCTCTCCTCCTGTCCTCTCGTGTGTATATACACTTAAAAGTCAATCGTGAGGCTAATGTTAGCCCAATGTGTGTTCCTTGGGCTAAAATCTAAAACATACTACTATTACCTATGACAAACATTATTTTGATGAATTATAAAATTGGAATGGAAGTATGTATTTTATGGGGGTGTTGGTAATAAATATGTATTTATGTTGTACTGTGTTAAAGTAGAAAAAAAATCGGAAATGTAATAAAATTGTCATGTTAACGTTTGCAAATAAAAACAAGTTATCAAAGCCGAATCCACATTATAAATGTAAAACCAGCCTATCAGGCTAAAAGAAACCTTACCTAAACTTATAATGCTTCATAGAATAAAACCATGACCCTCGTATCTGGGAATCGTGTAATGTTTTGATAATAATGTTTATAGCAGTAGTAAATAGTTATGGTAGGTATTGTAGAATTACCTAAACTGTGTCTTTGTAGGATTTTTACCATTCTTTCGAATAATTTATGATTATTTAGTGACACAGCTTCCAAGGCTCAATAAGTACGGTGGGCTGCAAAACTGGCTTAACTGGTCCAAAACGAAACCTCTCGGCGAACATATATGACATTATTTATTTCATAAGTTACTGATCGTACCGATATGTGCCAAATTTTGTTGTTTGCAATAACTTTCTGAAAGGTATAGCGCTGAGGTAGTTTGTCGAGTTTAGCGCACTAATGTGGATTATTGTACTTACCTTTGCATTTAACAACAGTCATATTATAATATAACAGTCCATAAACTACATTCTATAAAGTGAAATTTGGACTAAAACGAATCTGTGTCAAGATAAGGTTATTTAATCTTAGTGTCGATGGCATAACAGGTCATTAAATGTTGTCCAATAAAAAGTAGCAAAGAAAGATCCTTATAAAATTAATAGTCTGACAAACGGCTAGTACCTATTATAACGGTTCTCTACAACGATAGAAAATCAATTTTCTTACAAATCAGAGCTAAAACTTGGTCGGGACTTAGTCAATTCTAAAACGTAGTAACTATAGTTATGTATTTGAATAGCGGTAAAACCAAGTATGTACTGCCGTATATCAGTCTATAATCCACGCGTTATAATAAATTATACCATGAAATAGTGTGGGCTCACCTTTAGGACGTATCGTTAAACATTCCTATTGTAGAATGCAGGCAAAGAAATAGTAGTAGGTAGGTATAGTAGGTTGTATGTATGTGTTGTAGGTTTTTTGCCTCTCTTGCCGTCAATCTTGTAATAATGTTACTTTTTTTGTGAATGGGAAAGTAGGTAGGTACCTACTTATGTTATACCAATACCAGTGTGATGTTGTAAAGTGAATAATGTTGAAAATTAAAGTGCACATTTTCAAGTTCGTGTATTTATTTATTACCCTAGGTAGGTACCTTATTTCTTATTATTCAATCGGTTTTGCACGTCCCTACCCAATGTAGAACAAATTTTGATTTTGAAATAAATGATTTGACATAGTAACTTCGCGCCATTTAGTACCTACAATGATCGTTTTGTGTGTCAAGGATAGAAGAATAAGCGCATACCACATGAAACACTTGACGTAACACTAAACAATCCATATAAAAATGTTTATCTATTCTTTTCTCTACATAGGAGCACCCTAATTGCGTAACACACTATTACCACTATTACTCTCAATTTGAATAATTTTGAAGCATTAGTATTTCTAATCCATTGCTCCTTATGTACGAAAAATGTGTCTGCTCAACAACGCAATGAATGTTGTTGAACTGTCAAAATGAAACCCATTGCTACTGATAGTGTGTTACGCAATTACCCTGCACTTGACCACAGTCCACACAATCCACGCCTCAGATCCACGCATGTCTATTTATAGAGTAGGTAGGTATCTGTTTAGTCGAAATTTGTCGCTAAATATCAGAATTTGTCGGTCACTGGTTCGAAAGATATAAGGGTTTATAGGTGGCCGATCTGGAGAGTCGAAGAGTTTTTTCGTGAACTCTTCGATCTAGCTCTTGGACTATAGGTACTTTAGGTACCTTACTAATTGAACTCATTTTATCTCCTAAGACCCGATTAAATCTGTGACTTGGCGACAAATTGCGACTAATTGGCGTGGGAGAAATCACATCTTCACTAGGTGCCCTAGTTTTTGAGATATAAATGTGGCCCTGCTGGGGAAACTCTCCAGATCGGCCACCTATAAACCTTTAGATATATAGTCCAAAAGATATACATCTTTTGAACCAGTGACCGACAAATTCTGATATTTGGCCACAAATTTCGACTAAAGCGACAAATTTTTTGTGTTATCAAAATTAAAATCCGTGATGGTGGCTCTGCCAGAGTCAGTGACACTAGGTATCTACCTACCTAGTCCGATGTATTCTTATTACCGACTTCAAAAAAAAGGAAGTTATCAATTCGACACGTAGGTACCTACCTATGTATGTAATATTATATGGAACTGCATTATATTCACATAGGTAGGTACCTATGACAAGAGCTTCCAAACAAATAGGTACCTATACAAAATTTTATTATTATGTTTGTCCACGCATTTCTCCGCAACTATTAATTGGATCGTGACTATTTTTTTTATGGGCTTATATTTACTTCAACTTAGGGAACAGTGTAAGTTTCATCAAAATCGATTCAGTAATTTTCAAGACGGACTAATACGTGTAAGTAACTGGCTTATTGATACGAGCATTACGAGCTACGGGTGTAGTGTCAAAGGGAAAACATCTCAAAACCTTGTACCTATTTCAATATTTACAACAAAACTATTAAGTACCTACTTATTACAAACAAATATTCCAGTTTTTACTTAGGTAAAACTAAAAATTACAAAATAAAAAGTATTTTTTTTTCGAAGTTCCGAAATTTTCTTTCATACAAACCTTGTCCTGGCATTACCGAACACAACAAAAAAATAATTATCCAATTTGGTGCAGTCATTTCACAGAACACATACTCCTACTAGCGGAGAGTCATTCGGAAGTTATGCGCGTACTCACAGACATTTTCGCGACTTTGTTTTATACTAGGTAATTAGGTATGTAAAGAAGCCATCTTGATGAGAACTTTAGACCTAGCTGGAGTAGGTACAGTCAACAGCAAAAGTAGATGATCAAAATCAGAAATTCAGTAGGAGTCAAAACTGATCACGAATAAGTATATGGCAGCTGTAGGTACTAGTAGTAAATGTTTGGTATAATTTACAATCACATATATGTACTTTTGAATCACTTCGACGCCACACAGTTCTAACGCGAAATCCGTTCATTAGTATTGAATTTCTGTTTTTGATCGTCTACTTTTGCTGTTGACTGTACCTATATCTATATTAAACCGACTAAAAAGGAAAACGAAAAATAAAATAAAAACCTTTTATTCTAACGAGCTCCTCAATTTATTTAAGTAGGTAACTAATTTTGGGTTCGTCCCAACTCTCACCGATCCCGACTCTTGAAGTGGTGACAAACATACAATCAACCGCCAATCAACGAAGATTAATCAAGCTGCAATCATGTTACGGTTGTTTGTGTGCTTGGCGTCGCCTCAAAATAAGCTAGCTACGTTTTTTTTTGTTTTTAACCGACGAAAAAAAAGAAGAGGTTCTCAAGTCGACGCGTAGAGATCGTCTAATTTAAAATTGCACGCCTCCACTGCTGGTTGCATACACATTTAAAAAGTTTGTATAGAAATTTTAGTGGAGGGGCGTACAGTTTTAACTACATTAGACTATAATAGACCTAGGTTGGTATATTAGTTTTTTCGCTCCTCAGTTTCCCGCATTACATTATCAATCGGAATCGGTTTTATTTTGACAGTACAACAACATCCATTGCGTTATTTACATGTACCTAGAGCAGACAAATTTCTCAAACTTATGAAGCAATGGATTATCAATTTGTTTCAAACTGATTCAGATTCCGATTGATAGTGTGTTACGCAATTAGAGTACTGGTACGTCTCGCAAACCCAAACTGTGAAAGCTTACTAACCTGCTTACCCTATATTAACACTATTAGGTACTAATACCTACATAATTAATAATTACATAATTTACTTCAGTCAGGGTCCTGTCTTATACTTCTACTAGCTTCCGCCCGCGACTTCGTCCGCGTGAAATTTCACCCTCCCCCCATTCACCCTCTTAGGGGTGGAATTTCGAAAAATCCTTTCTTAGCGTATGCCTACGACATAACATCTACCTGCATGCCAAATTTCAGCCCGATCCCTCCAGTGGTTTGGGCTGTGCGTTGATAGATCACTATGTCAGTCAGTCAGTCACCTTTGAGTTTTATATATTTAGATAGCTAAAAGAAGACTCTAGCTGCCTAGCCTTATCACAACTATGTTGAGGTCGGTCTTCCAGTCTAACCGGTTGCAGCTTACAATTTAATGGTTCACATCGACTGTCAAAGGTCTATTATACGAATGACAGCCAGGACCAACAGCTTTTAAAGTGCTATCCGAGGCGCGGGTCTCGGTATGTAACGCATGGTCATCCATCCACGGACCAACCTCGGCAAGTGTTGCTTAACCTTGAAGACTAACCTGAGCGACTGTTATCAATTAGCCATGAACCCCTCTCTGAAAGTTGGGCTATTATGTCTATTGAAATACTGTCTATTTAAATCTAGGTAGGTACTCTGAAAGTTGGGCTATAATGTCTATTGAAGTAGGTAGGATAGACATCATGTGTCGTAATAGGTACCTACGTTCAGCGAAAAAATTCGATTAACACTGCTACTTTTACATAAGTAATAATATCATAAATTATTAGATACATTGTAGCATTTTATATACCTATTGAGAGTTAATATTCTTTTCAACACACTTGCTCGTAAAGTGGCTCTTATTGAACCGCTTTTAGGTCCATAATGGAGTGTATTACGAACGCGTGCTTTTTCTTTACTTTAATCCACATGTTCTGTAATACCACAGATACCTAACTATTTACTAGTCGGAGACGCGCGCTTTTCTAATCTCATCAACCCCTGCGTTCCGAATTGGGAAATAATCGATGTGTTCCGAATTGGGAAATAACCGAATTAGCGTGAGCGCGATAAAGATAACGATGTCCCGTGAATCGTCATAGATGACGTCATGACATTCGCCATCTTGCGATAATGCCGACCATGCCCTAGAATAATATCACCGTGAGCGCTGTCAAAAATGACAGTGTGTGTATGAGGTTGTGTCAGTGTGTGTTTTGTTTTGAGTTGCATCATCTTTAAATTAAACTAACGTGGCATTTTTGAAATTGTGCTTCTGGCTGACAGTCGCCACCTAACCAAAGAAGAAGAACTGAAGAAGAAATGTGGTGTTTATACAAAGAAATACTGTAATAATATCTTTTTTACATTGTGTAAGCACTGTCATGTGAGCGCGTTCACGAGTGTTCCGAATTGTTGCCAGCTCTCAGCAGTCATAATAGTAATATCTAAATCGGAACGCATGTGAGATGATGCATGGACGTAATATTACGTCCATGGAGATGATGTGAGCGCTGTGATGTGAGCGATTATAGCTAATTCGGAAAGCGCCCAAAGAGACTTCATGCCGAAAGAAAAAATCCGCGGGCTATATTTCATTTTTTTTTAAATAGTCTGTATTGTCCTTGGTCGCAAAATGAACTCGCAGGGGACCACAGACAATTTAAGGTGAATGCGCAGTGGTAGACCGCGAAATTCTTAGGTTTTTTGCAATTTTCAGGTTTGTGTTTATTATATTTTTCTATAGGCTGTATCGGTTTTGTCTGTGCCATAGATTAATATATTTAAAATGAGTCAATGTTGCGCGCGCATCGCTAGTGCTGGCTAGCACGGCGCGCGGGAAAACAAAACCAGCGCGCCATTTTCCATACAAGTTAATATTTAACAATACAAGTCTGTTTTTTTTCCTCGCAAGTGTGTTGAAAAACGTCGTATGAAACGCGTGTGCATTAATCAATATACACTCTGCTTTCTTATCGCTCTCGCCTGCGGCTCGCGCGATAATATCGCCTCGTGCATAATGATCAACATAGCACACATGTATCATAATGTACTATTACTTCTGTTCCGATTTTAATTAAATATTTAGTCAATAATTTAGACTGAAGTGAATCTTGTCGTTGCCTGTACCTAAGTAGGTATCTGTGTTACCTAATCGCCTGCGGTGTGCTCCGCGCGGTCGTTGAGCCCCGTGAGCTAGCCCGCGGTCATCAATCATTCGCATCAAGCTCCCACTTTTCCATATCGTGTACGAAGCTAATAAATTAGCAGCTTTCCACCTTTTTCCGTGAGTCACCGTTGAAGGCAAACAAGCGACTTCAGTCAATTCAATTTAAAACCCGCTCTGACAACACCAATTTGCTTGCGTCTAAATGGCTACCTTTGCTCCGAAAACCATTTCAAACACAACAATAAATCTTCAGTGAAATCACGGTCTAATTTCGTAAAAGCCCCGTCTCGCTTTGCTAATTAATATGAATGGCATTTGCATCCGGCTTTTTCTCGCGTACACCATTTCCAACTATTGTTTTGCAAAGATTCTCACAATTTATTCCTGTTTTTACCCGACTGCGCAGAGTGAAGGAGTGTTATTGAGATTAATAAAACACAGCTTGTTTTATTGCTCTACTCAAATTAAAGCTCTTTTACCCTTTTGGTAATTAAATGGCACGTTTGTCATAATTTAATATTTACTTAAGTATCTACGTATTATGGACCATAAGGAACAAATTAAATTTAAATAAAACAAACTAAATCGGAAGTTTTTAACAATATGACGCGTTGTTTTTAAAGGCCTGCTCTTATAATTAGCTACTAGGTATTTGATGTTACTGTCACATTATAGCTTTTCAAGTAGGTACCTACTTATATAAGATTATATCATTAGCTAGGAAGGAAAGGACAGTAGGTACTAGGTAGGTTATCTAACAACGTGCCCTATCTGCGACACTTGCGTGACATACATTTCCGCGAAAGGCACTTGCGAGAATCCACTTGCGCGAAAGGACAGTTGCGAGAATCCACTTGTGCGAAAACACAATTTCACGAAAATTTTGTAGAAATGAGATTTCTTATTAGCCATCACCCATGTATTCTTTCAAAGGGTTGGGCAAGGGTGCATACTGCGCATAGTTAGTAGGTACGCCTACAATTTGCCAGTTACGTTCAAGTTTTAAACAGACTGGAAGTAAATAAGTAGTCCGATTAGGCGTCAATAGTACCTAATAATAACGCAAAACCAGAGGTGACTGATTCATCGTTACCACCTTGCTGAGAAACCGGACCATCATTTCTGCTGAGTTAAGAAGGAAGCTCGAGGAGTTACAAGCTCGAGAAGTTCGAGGGGTTACAGTAAGCACAAAAACTGTGAGAGGAAGGCTGAAATCGACCGGAATAAATTCACACCTTCCTGCCAGAGGCTCCTATCTTGCCACATGCCATCGAGAAGCTCGAGTTAATTTTGCTCGCAATCACACATCCGTCAACTACGCATTCTGTACACCAAATTGCAATGCTACTTGCATTGCACAAAAATAATTGCTGGGAAACAACTTTTATTTTTGGTGTTCGCGGTAGTGCGCAATGTTACACGCAAAAAATTGTGCTTAGGTATGGGTGCATGAAACGGTACAGGGGCCCTGGGGGTATTTAAAAGTGTGTTAGAACATTAAAAAATTGTTTTCGTAATTGGTAGTCGTCCGTAGTCCGTAAAAGTTGGAATTTTGACCTTCAATATCTCGGTAACGGTATCCCAGGTATGGTCCAGAACAAATTATCACAATGACTGGGAGTACAAGTGTCTCTAGGCTTAATGAGCAGTGCCAGATGAACCAGATCAGAAGGCTAATTCTCGTAATTTAATACGTTCTAAATCTAGTCGTAATCTCATCTCGGCGACAAACAAAATATGTCAAAAACTTGTCAAAAATGTAGGGAAATTAGAGGTATTTTTGACAGATTGAGACAGATCAGACTGTGTACTTTATCAACGCGCACGGCAGTGCGCAGGCCAAGTTCCACCAAGAGGCTGCACGTACGCCGTGCACTATTTACCCGAACCGCTTCGAGCTACTTTTGACCACCCTGTATCTAACTATTTGTCACACGAAATCGAATCAAACTTCACATACATAATACCATGACTGCTGTTAGTTCGAATACCAAATTTAATAACTGTAGCTTTAATATATTCGAAGTTAAGGACTTTTCAAAATAGCTAATGTGGCACTGACTGACTGACTCACTCACTTAGAGCTAATCAAAATATTTAGGGACTTCTAGTAGGCCTAGAAACTTGAAATTTGGCACGAAGCTAGACATTAGCATGAAACCAAAGGAAAAATTAAGAAAATGGTCAAGTGTGAGTCTGGCTTGCGAATAGAGGGTTCCGTATAAAATTTTTATTCTAGCTGGCCTAGAAACTTGAAATTTGACACGAAGCTAGACATTAGCATGAAACTAAAGGGAAATTTAAAAAAGTGGTCAAGTGTGAGTTTGGCTTGCGTACAGAGGGTTCCGTATTAAATTTTTACTCTAGCCGGCCTTTTTTTTTTTTTTTTTTTTTGTTGTCGGGTGGAAACCTTCAAAAGGCACCCAGACCTCCGGGGAGGGAGGTCGGGAGTGTGGGATTTTTACCTCACTAAAACCACCCCGGTGATCACCATCAGCACATAGGGGTGGTCCCGGTTCCTCTTAAAAGACCAATTCCGGAACCCCCCCGTGCAACGCCTGAAAGGCACATCCCTGAGGAGACTGTAAAGGGGCCTCCCCTAAGCCTCGCTATGCACGGCAGCACGCGATCACTGTGCCACCGTCTTCCCTGGGGTCACTTGGTGGGCGGACAGAGTCCCCACTCTGTGCGCCCAGAAACTTCTAATAACCGGTTCTTCTTCTTCTACTTGGAATTGGGCACGAAGCTAGACATTAGCATGAAATTATAGGAAAAATTAAAAAAAAAGAGGTCAAGTGTGAGTTTGGCTCGCATACAGAGGGTCCCGTATTAAACTTTTACTCTAGCCGGCCTAGAAACTTGGAATTGGGCACGAAGCTAGACATTAGCATGAAATTAAAGGAAAAATTAAAAACAGGTCAAGTGTGAGTTTGGCTCGCATACAGAGGGTCCCGTATGAAAAACCACAAATATAAAAAAAAGAAAACCTAGGCTATACAATTAAATTCTACACGTGTATCTACCCACTTGGAAAAAAGAAATGAAATCCCACCAAAAACATAATGCCATACTGATCCTAGGCCTAGAAACTTGAAATTAAAGAATTATTGAATTAGCATGAAATTAAAGGAAAAATTAAAAACAGGTCAAGTGTGAGTTTGGCTCGCATACAGAGGGTCCCGTATGATTTTTTTTAATAGCTGGAACTAGACATTACCATGAAACTAAAAGAAAAATTTAAAAAGCGGTGTTAATGGGTCGATTGGGACATTAGAAAAGATTCTGTGGGACATTCAGACCAGGACTAAAGTTAAAAAACTTAAAATTAGATTCAGCCATGGTTTAGTTTATGATCTCGAGAGTGTGAAAACTAAATTTGAAGTTTTGAGCCGTGCTTTTGTTTACCGGGAGCAGTTTCGGATATGTTTAGCTTACGCAATCACCATTCATAAGGGTCAAAGTTTGAGCTTGGACAATGCTTTAATTGATATTGGTTCTTCTATATTCACTTGTGGTCAAGCCTACGTAGCATTATCTAGGGTAAAAAATGTAAGTGGTGTCCATTTGATAAATATCGATCCTAGCCAGATCAAAGCACAAGAAAGTGCTATTGTTTAGTACAACAGATTAAGGTCGCTCTATAGACCGGATTTAAAAACACATGTGTGAAAAAGAATACCTAAGTTAAAAAAAACAGCTGATAGGGAATGGTCTATACGTCCAAACATTGCTGCAGTTCAGACTGCAGCGGGGTCATCATTTAATAAAAAAACACCTCGAAAAATAAAAAATTATAAAAAACCACAAATATAAAAAAAAGAAAACCTAGGCTATACAATTAAATCCTACACGTGTATCTACCCACTTGGAAAAAAGGAATGAAATCCCACCAAAAACATAATGTTGAAAAAGAAGGCCAAGTTCCTTACTTCATGTAGATGTTTGACCAGCAAAAGAGTTGAAATCGAAACCAACGCCAAGTTTTAAACCATTTTCTTTACACCGGCCTTATTTTGCAATTCTGTTGTAAGTAATTTGTGTTTGAAACTTTTTTAAATATCAATGCAATAAAAAATTTCCAATTAAACTTGGCGGGTTTTCAGAAAACCATAAAACAATATAAATAGAAAACCCGCCAAGTTTAATTGGAAATTTTTTATTGCATTGATATCTAAAAAAGTTTCAAACAAATTACTTACAACAGAATTGCAAAATAAGGCCGGTGTAAAGAAAATGGTTTAAAACTTGGCGTTGGTTTCGATTTCAACTCTTTTGCTGGTCAAACATCTACATAAAGTAAGGAACTTGGCCTTCTTTTTCAACATTATGTTTTTGGTGGGATTAAAATTACGAGAATTGCCCCTCAGTGTTCATAGGTGCATTGGTAATGTGAAAAAAAGTTTATATCGATCGCTTCAAGTTTGTTTCTATTTACGCATCAAATTACAGATATTATTTATACTTAGTTTAATAATAGTTTTCGAGGGCGCTCATTTTGATTTAACCCTATTTTCGGTATCAGACACCTGAAAAATCATAGAAATTACACCTCTGAAAAAAAACTTGCAAAATTTTCGTTGCTGCCATCTTAGATTTTATTTTTGAGACAATAATCGTTCTCACCGCCCTCGAAAGCCATGAAAACGATACCCATGACGAAAAATTTGCACGGTGCACACTTGAATATTGATTTTGACCCCATTATCGTTGTCAGCAACCTCGAAAACCATAAAAATGACACTCGAAAATAAAAAATACTACAATAATTATTGACGACTGATTGGACTATTTACGCCAAATTCTATTCGCGGAAATGTCTTTCCCGCGCAACTGGGTTCGCGCAAGTGTCTTGCTACTGTCCTTCTGTCCAGCATAGATCCAACACTCATTCGGTATCGTAATAAACGCAAATTCACAGAGTAGGAGTTACGAGCAGCGAAATTATAACAGCCTCCGTTGTCATGCAATTGGATCGGAAGGGATACACGGAACAGCTATCAGACTGTTCACCTGTCTATTAAAGCTCGGTGATGCTGATAGGAACGCAATAAAGCCGCTTACGCACGGTCAACTGAGGGTTGCCGCCGCCCGGCCGGCCTCTCCGCGTCCACCCCACGTCGTCGCTCGTTAAGCCAATGCACAAATCTAATGGATTTTTTATGTTGCCTGAAAACGTACCGATATGCATAAAATGGAAAATGCACCTTGCCAAAAAGATTTTACCCGCGCGCTATAAATCCGTTTTATTTTTATCGAACTGACCGTTTTAGATAGAAGATTTTAACACATCTATTGAACTTTTAGATAAATTGGTCTGATGCTTAAAACTACTCTGGTTCCGGTTATGGAGCTTTATATTTTTACACAAAAATATAGGTATTTGGTTTTTCTTTTGAAGCTATTTTGAGACATCCATTATTTCATGGCTGAGACAGCCCTGACCAGACATTTTATGTCTCTGTGTAAGTGACTCAGTATAATTGAAAATTGTTGTTGCTCGCATAATGAATGCCCTGGTTTTTAATTACATTCGACCCGTAATATCAGGCGTCTTCACTTCGCACCTAGGTAATAGACGCATTCACGGCGAAGACTATTATTACGGCACAAGAAGGTTATTGTGCATTTCGACGTATTATTATGAACACGAGGCAAATGCATATTTAAGAATAAATTAGCTGCTCTTTTCGAAGAATCTCTTCTCTTTCCTGAATTCAATTAATTATCCCTCAGGGTCTGCCTAATCCTGAGCTATCGATTCACTTATAAAATTCGATAGGTACCGACATTCAATGATGTATTTTTAAACGGTGGATTGTAAAGAAAAGTTTCGTCCATTAATTTTACCATTTAGAAAATAATGCCTTTAGGTACCTATGTAGTTTATTTTCAGCCACATTGTTCAGAATGGTACCTATACCTACTTAAGCAGTCTAAATACAGATAATAATATTCTACCTATAAATAATTACATTTGCATTGACGTGTTATTTTTTTCTCATGAAAATCCATACTAACCTAACTCGATTCTGTTTTCCATGTTTAGGGGCCGCCCTAATTAGATAAATATGCAGGTATACGTTCGGAGCATGTGTGTAGGCGAGACGGACCTAGATATATCTGTACGCGAACGTGTACTTGGTGTACTCTCATTAAAACTTTCCTCAGGCTGGGCTTGCACGTGTTTTTAATTTTTATCGAGAGCACTCGTCGTTAGCGGGTGCGGGGGCTTGCGGCTTTCGGCTTTGATTGCGGTAATGACGTCTCTCCGACTTCCTCGCCACTTGTGTCTCCTCACTATCTTCAAATGATTATTGCTTTACAAATTAATGATGTCCATGTTTTAGTTACGTAATTTTTTTAATCAAAAGTGAAGCTTTCAAAGTTGTTTTCTGTTGCTGAAAATGTTTTCATTACTTGTTCCTGGAATTAACTACGGGAAACTACATACTAGTAGTCGTTTCACAGTTTAAACAGGTATTTTCTGAGTATCTATCTCGGGAATATTACGACAAACATTTCTAATTAAGTGGTAGGTAAGTTAAAATAATAATTCTGTGAAAGGCTCTTTCACTAAATACACATGGGTACCAACTACTTCGGTATCGGTAGGTACCTACCTAGATACTGTAATTGTACACAGTCACTTAATATTTAACCTATCAAATATAAAACCGTTTTATTTAGCACCTTACCAGTTAACACCCAAAATATATTATAATAGTTCTTCTCAGCTCCGTGTTAGGTAGGTACTATATCAATCACACTTATTCAACTATTAGTTCCTGACAGAGTTGCCAGTGCCAACATTTATTGTCAGTGGGTGTGGGGGTCGGAAGACAATCCAATTGCTCTTTCTCGGTTGGTCTGTCCCGTCTATAGTGGTCAAACAATACGAATTTATTGGTTTTGTAGGGCCCATTGTGTTATGATTCACTGGTAAACTCCCAGTTGTGAATACCTTTAACTGTCTGAACTGTGGCAGTTGGATTTATATAACGGTTACTTTACTTAAAAAGCATTTTGCATTATTTGAGAGATTAAATTATCTGAGGCTTGAAGATCTGTTTTAATTAAGGGCTGATTTTTCTATTATAGAGTATACATACCTACATGTTTATTGTATAAATTACGTGTAATATTCTATTCTAATAGTTTTCAGCATGATTAGAGACGTTGTTGTTAACACGTCCATAAGACGTCCTCTTATCTCAGCCGGGCGTTCAAAGTTGGTGTTTGTGAACACGCGTCTACAGCCACGAATGCGAAAGTTTACTTGTTACCCCGCGTCGGCAATAGTCGGACGAGTTTACATACAATAGAAATATTGTAAAAACTTTTCTACCAAAACTAGTCAACAGTTTTGCCAGGACGTCGTACATCTGAATTTCACTAGCGAACGTTTTTAGTAGTTGTCGTGTTTGCTACGTGAACTTTGAAATTTTACACAGAGAGCTTAAATTGTTTGATGTTATTTAACTGATGTGGTAGTGGCATTACCTTAGTAAGACTGGAACATTTCAGTCACAGCTAAATTAAGTCTCTAGGGGAGGTTTAACAGCGCTAATAGGAACCAGTGGACGAACGATATTCGAAAGCTGTACGACGCGTTGCAATAGCTATCATATCCAAATTTTTACCCAATATACCGATGAAAATACTGTAGCCGTAAAGACAAACAATACCGCTTCATTGTAACAACACAATTCGCATTTCAGCATCGAATGCCCGTTGTATCGAGTTGTCGGAGTGCGCATGCAGCTAACGAATGCACAGCTGCATGATGCAACCGACAGGGAAGCAACAAATCCCCTTAGGCACGGTCACTGGCGACGCCTATCGGCCCAGTCGCCGACGCAAACAAGTCTAATGGATTTTTCATGTCGATTGAACACGGCATAGGTATAAATGCGTGGAAGATAATCGAATATTGGAAAAATACTATGTTGCTCTTCGAAGTACCTACGGATCAGCTTCCCGTTAAGTATAGGAATTATAAATAGATATATATTTAGTCGTAAAACAAATATACATAATTACAATTTTTTTTTGGCTAAACAAAAGGTGTTCTTTGTTAATATTGTTAGTAATTAAAAAAAAAAACATATAAAGTCGAACATATTATAACCTCCTCCTTTTTGGAAGTCGGTTAAAAATAAGTTATAAATGGTGAATGGAAATAAAAATAAAAATGTTATATTACTGATGCACTTATCAATTTTAAGTACAAAAAAAAAAAATTACGCTGTACTTCAAAAAACGCTATACAATACGCTTTCATATGTTTGTTCATTTAGTAAAATGCTCAGACTCAGAGAGTTATATTTATTTATATAGATTTACCTATAGATGATTGGTGCCAAATAGGAAATACCTACTTTTATGCATCAATGCCGTGCTCGGACTAAGTATCTCTAATCTGATATTATGTGATTGTATTTAATGTTTCATTAATATTTGATGTGTGTATTGTTGTTTTTAATACTGAAATTCATATGGATCTCGTTAGTCTTCAAGTCGATGCCAATCTGGCAGGAAAAAATCTAACGAACCTTAGGGATAATGCGTTAGTTTACCCACATTTACTATTTCGTATCAACAAACAACAGTCTATCAGTATAATAAACGAGTCGGACTCGCGCACCGAGGGTTCCGTACCATCATATGTTTTTAAATTTTCATCGGCGAGGCCTATATTCATAAGAGAATTTTTTCTGTTGCAGATTCATCGTCGAAAAAGTTGCAAAAGTCGAAAACTATGCGGCCTAAAAAAATTAAAAAATGTTTGAAATGTGCAAACTACGCTCTTTCATAAATGATACCCCACATGCCCTAGTAGCCACTTCGAATTTTTTAGACCCCCTTTCAGTCCCTGTTGCAATATATATATATATAATATATATATATTTTTTTCTTTCTTATTTGCAAAATAATTGGGCAAACGTCATCTAAAACTATTCTAAATTTCAAGTTGATAGCATTAGTAGTTCTTGAGATATTCAGCTGTGGCAGATAGACAGACAGACTTAGGGTTCCGTTTTTACCATTTTGGTACGGAACCCTAAAAGGTTGTGTTTTAAGTTCAATGTTCAATAAGCTCGCTCACGACTCTAACTATAAGTTAAGCGTGATTTTCCAAGCTGTCTTCGGACCATTAATAATCATTAAGTGTGATATCGCCGGGGCGCATTGTGGCCGCTACGTCAGCGAACATAGCAAATTATGACATTCATTTTATAATTATTATTGTGTAGGACACAATAGAGGAGGGCGCACAAAAACACGTAAGATCCCTTTCATTGTTCACGGCGGAAACAATGATTGTTCCAAAGTTAGAAAATGACTCAGGAAATACTGGCCCTCCTGCCCTTCTTGTAACTAAATTATTGATGGTAAATTGGTTTTGTTACCTGATTTAATGATTGGTGCTGATAAGTAAATTATATGTTTTAAATAGAAATAAAAGTTTATTTGTTTGTTTACTGAAATTCCAAAATTATTTATTTATTTATATTTTTCTATATATACTTTATTTTACACCACAAAAATACATAACATGAAAAAAGATACATCAACATTACAAAATATACAATGGGCGGCCTTATCGCTTTCTGCGATCTCTTCCAGGCAACCTTGGAATGGACAGTGATTTTCCTGGACATAAAATGGGGCTGTTGTTGGTAAAAATATTATGTATACAATACACTAAGATAGATACACAGATATATACATATCCAAAATTATAGATACATAAATACATACATAGTAAATTGGCACAGATGTACTCTATTTAATAACTCGACTAAAGAACATGGAACACAAGCAATACTCCCATAGACAAAATTACGAAAAATAAAATACTGAGGCGTGGAACGTGCTTGCTGTCACCATTTTTTCATGGTCTAGATCTGGACCGGGTCAAAAAGCGGATGTGCACACGAGGCAGAATCTCGGACGTTCTCACGCGAGCGGCTAATATCAACTGGCAATGCATTCTACAAACGAGCAGCCTGGACAGTAAAGGATTTATCAAAGAAAGTAGTGGAATGCATAGGCATTTTGAGCTTCAAGTTATCTGATGACCTTAAAAATTTAAATTATATATAGAATCCTGAAAATGTCATTAAGAAAAGCAGTCCCCTTATATTCAATTATTAGACCCTGGACGAAGAGTAAAAACCCGTCAAGTGCGAGTTGGACTCGCACACGAAGGGTTCCGACCACAAGGCAAAAAACCGCCGAGAAATACAAGTTTTTTATATGGAGACCCCCTTTAATTTTTATTAACTTTATTTTATTTTTATTATTTTTTGTGATAGCAGCAATAGAAAGACACATGCTGTGAAAAATTCTACGGTCTAACTATTATGGTTCATGTGTTACAGCCCGCTGACAGGCAGACGCACGGACGGAGGTACAGCGGGGGTTTTAGTAATAGGGTTCTGTTGGCACCCCCTGGGTACGGAACCCTAAAAACGATCCTTCAGAACTAGGTAGGTATTTGGAAGCCTTTCAAGAGAAGAAAAGAAGAGTTTTGCTTATTCCTAACTTCCTAACATTGTGTTTGAACTTGAGGCTGTATCTGCATCAGAGTACCTAACTAGTATGTTTACGAAATAAAGAGTAAGTTGAGTGCCTAGTCTGGACTAGGCACTCAACTTACTCTTCCCTACTCTGCCCAGCAGTGCACACAGCACAGCACACAGGCCTCCTCTCTTAGAGAGGAGTGGGCTGTAATCTATCACGCGGGCCCAGTGCAGATTCTTCGAATTTTTGGTTCTAGGCCGTGCCGGTTTCGTCACGATGTTTTCCTTTACTACGGTAAAGGAAATCACCAACGGTAAAGGAAAACATCGCCAAGCAACCGGCAGAAGAAGAAGGACGCTTCTTCTCCTTAGGGTGTCGATGGCAATTTAAATGGACTCAGCCCAGAGTTCGGCTACGTGTTTGGCGCCAGCATTAGCATCCATCAGTTCCTGTATCGTGCAGCTGACAGGACACGCAGTTCACCATTTTGAGAGCAGTGGTGATGGAATTATTTACACAAAATGAAGCGCCTACCTGGGTTCGAACAGACGACCTGCCACTCGCAAGTCGGGGAAGTTACCACAGGACCACCATCGCACTGCTCATCCACGCTCTGCCACGTGTATAGTCCGTGTAAGGTAAATATTTCTTGATATATAAAGGCTTCAGCCGATATTTGTAGCAGTTTTGTATTGTACAAGTACCTAGGTACTTCTTTTCTACACGGTTTTTCCGGGATTTTTATGTGAATAACTTTTCCACAAATAATCTGGACAAATGTCTCAGGAAACCACTACACGTTTACTTTTCTGATATTTCCCACCATGTCAGACAGAATACTTAATAAGTTATCTAAAGGCTGAGTTGCACCGTGTATTTAGCTAGTTGCTTACTCATTCATGGTTCGAAAAGTTTCCGCCTCATGATTACCGCTTGTGCTGCAAGTAGCGTAACACCTTTAACTCGTTAATTGCTGGCTTTGGATAACTGCGCGTTAACTATGTGCCTTAACTGTGTGATTTAGTTGGGGTGGAGTTGGCTGTACCTAATATAAGAGAAGTTGGCGAGCGAGGCGTCCACTGGCGCACAGGCAGCGGCGCCATGTTCACAGAGACGCTGCCCGTGGTACTGTGTTTGGTTGCTGTTGTTTATAGCGGTAAAGAAAAACCGGTAAGTTTGTAATTATTGTAATATCTGTTCAGAGACAAATTGTATTGACAGTTAGTTGATTGTAATTATTTGTCCCATTGAGATGAAATAAGTACCTAGGTCTACTTGGTATTTCTACTGATTCATTAGGCCAAACGCGCACTACAATTTTATTTTTCGCGACACGAGTTTTCTGCGATATTTTACAGCGTGGCTTAGAGTCACGCTGTTAAATATTGCAGAAAGTTCATTGCTTATTTGATTGTTCTTTCTCAACATGGATTTCGTACAAGTTGCTTGTCTTGTCCTGCTTCTTCGGAAGATGTGGAGGAAGAAAAAAATATTCATCAATATAGTATTCATCCTTTCACAGCGAAAGAAAAAAAAAATGCAGCTTGCCTTCTAAAATTATCTACAATACACACCAAGAATCATATAATTATAGTTATCAGTTATCTTATTTAAAAGTAGTGCATTTGTCAGTTGTAAAGATAAGTTTATGTAGTGTTTGCGGAGGCGCGGTGTGTCGGTGTGATGGATGGGTGACGGCTCGGCGCGCGACACTATTGCTCAACGTCGTCGTCGCCGCGCGAATACGTAATGCATCGTGTGCGCCACCGCGCTGCTAGCCGCCCAGCGAGCATCTCCAATGATACACGATGTTTCCACACGGAAAACACGTTTAAAAAACAACTGAAAACGTGTCCAAGAATAAATGAATGAGCACTAACTTGACTAGTGCAAACAATCGAATAACGCATCTCCAATGAAACGTGACGTTTTCAGGAGTCTCTAACCGCCGGTTGTAGAAGTACTTGCATATTTCCGCTTTTTTCAGAGATTTTTTTTTGTTTTTATGACTAGTTGAAAATATGATGACAGTATCTCAGGAACTAATATTTAAACTATTCACATCTTTCACACAACTTGACATAGTAAAACAAACTCTACCATCTCCAAAATATGCTCTATATAAATTAAGAAAACGCAGAAAGGTCACAATGGAGACAGTCCCTCACCATTTAAATTAATATTTAACATTATGATACAAGTTGATGCGCATTGGGTTGCTCCCGGGGGATCTGCGACTTAATATTTTCTTTGAGAATGTTATCTCATTTTTAATATTGAAACGACTTATTTCCCCCTTGTTCACAAAGGTAGTCGTGTAGATCAAGAGACCGGGGTGTCTCCGTAGTTCGCCCACTACACAGAAAATGATTTAATAAGGAAATCTCGGGAACTTTGTGGTTCTAATGTGTGGCAAATTTGTGGAGTTATAGGTACCTCCACAAACTTGCCTTTAAGTAGTTTGAGGCATCGCTTGGGGGATGCAAGCTGGTCGGATTTGCTCTTTTGTTGCAGACAGTAACTTTACTTAGGCAACTAGAAATAACAATTGAATTGAAACTAAATGAGTATATTGAGAGTAGTGGTGGCCCAGGCCGCGACTTATCTACGAGTTCGTGGGTTCGAAGTTTCAAACCCAAGCGGGCATTTTACTTTGTGTAAGTTATTTCAACACCCCTGTTCTCAAAACGGTGAAGGAAAACATCGTGAGGAAACCGGCATGTCATGTCTTAGAACCAAAAATTCCAAGACATGTGACATCCGCCAACCCGCACTGGGCCCGTAGCGGGAACAATAAAGGCTGATTATGAGTATATTGCGTGAATTGGAATTCGCCACTTTGTTTTATAAATGTGTCAAATTCAGCTTCCAATTTATTTTGAAAACGTCTAACTTAACTATATTTCCATTATTTTCATTTCAGGTTTTCAGTGACGAAATCAAAGAAATAATACAAACAGTTCACGACGAGTGTGTCGGTAAAACAGGGGTGGCAGAGGGTGAGCGTTCAAAAGAAAATTTTCTTCCTCCTTTGTTCTATGTTAGCATGCGAATGACGCCAAGCAATCGGCGCGGCTAAGCTACTAGCTACAGCCCTAGCAACCGATCACAGAAGACATCATCTCTGTTTATCGAATAAACAAAATAATATTCTAATACTTAAAATATTTGAATAATGATCCTACAAAGTTTAGTAGAAACTTTTTTCTGCTGACATTATGTCGAGTTGATCCCCCCACTAGCATTGTTTTCAAATACAATGTCTCATGTTTGCGTACATTAAAGAGTCTTTATTCTTACTCGCCCCCAGAGGATATAACGAATTGCGAAAACGGCATATTTAAGGAGGACCCGAAATTGAAGTGCTATATGTTTTGCCTGATGGAGGAAGCGAGCCTCGTGAGTTATCCGTCTTTTGTTTATTTCTCTCTTCACCCTGTCGTGTACGGAATTAGATACAAACAGACATTTAATTTATTTTTAATTCAATTTGTTTGCTTTGTCTTTTATCGTATACGCAATGCTACCTTGACTTTTGACTTACGTAACAACTAGGAATCTTTGTTAATGTATTTTATACTTTAATTGTCTACCTTAATTACCTAATAATTTTTACTATTGATTTGATTGCTGTATTGTTTATTTGTCAAATTGCAGGTAGACGACGATGGTACTGTGGACTACGACATGCTGGTCAGTCTGATACCAGACGAATACTACGAGAGGACCACCAAAATGATATTTTCGTGTAAACATCTCGGTAAGTGGTAGGTACCTAAATATTTGTAGGTATAATTTTAACTTTTTAACTACGTGAGTTACTTTCCAATTTATTTTACAAATAGTACATTTATAAAGTGCAAGATTGAATGTAATTAATCCACCAGTACGACCATTAATATTGAATTAGTAACAGAAATAAATGTTCATATACACTAGATATTCGTTGTAAGTAGTATTTCTTGAACTCATCCTTACTTCCGAGTCAATAAAAGAACATTTCGTTAGCATGTTTGGTGTGATTTGTTATGGGCCTAAGTCATATAATGATTAGTAAACCATGTAGTAACAATATCAGCATTACTGTTTTCTCTTAATGCGTATGAGAGGATATTATAATACATTAAAAACGTTAGAATGTTCATCAATCACAACACAAGTAAGCGCCCAATTGATTCAACACCCTAATTTCGTAACCCACTATCAATCTCAATCTGAATAATCGTGAACGATATTGCTAATCCATCGCTTCGTATGTTCGAAATATTTGTCTGCTCAACAACGTAAATAACGCAATGAATGTTGTTGAACTGTCAAAATGAAAACCGTTGGTACTGATACACTATCCGTAGCAATGGTTACGC
Organism: Oligia fasciuncula; assembly: GCA_963082905.1. Taxonomy (NCBI): domain Eukaryota; kingdom Metazoa; phylum Arthropoda; class Insecta; order Lepidoptera; family Noctuidae; genus Oligia; species Oligia fasciuncula. Next base: position 11,987,240 of record OY720387.1, read on the forward strand.
AATTACGCCGCTGGTTGAAGTGGTCAAAATTCGGTCAAGGTTGACTGTTTTAACACTTTATTATCATGTTATAATCGAGTTACAGTATGACAATTGTGTTTTTAGATACTCCGGACAAAGACAAATGCCAGAGAGCATTTGAAGTACACAGATGCTCTTATGGAAAGGATCCAGACGTAAGTATGCCTACGTATTTTGAATTAGTTACGTATTTTCCAGACATCAGACAAGGTTGTATTAAATAATGAAAACAATGAATAACAAAGACCTAGAATTGTATAAATCAAGACTAAAATTATATTTTTTCTAGAGCGCGTGGTATATTAAATTGTAATGTATGATAATATACCTAATTTAAAATGAGTTTTATGAACGATCTTGATAGGCACGTCTAACCACAAAGAATAGATTCTTTGTGGTTAGACGTGCCTATCAAGTTTATCTATCTAGTTTTATGTACCTAGATATACTTAATAGTTAAATGATTTTATTTCTGTAAGTAGGTTTATACAAACACTTTTACACGTCAATCATATTTTTAAAACTAGATGAGGTCGGCGTTTCCTATCTGACTACTTTGAGAAGATAAGCCGAAACAAACTCATAGGTCACAATCTCTTTTAAGTCCAGCCATAATCTTGGTTAGATGAAACCATATCTGGTGTCTGAAATGGTCTTTTGAGGAAAGAACCACACAGTTATATCCTGAATGTTAACAAATCTCAAGACATGTCTACCACAGCTATAGTTTATGAAGGTGAATTAGTTTCCACTATAATAAGGTGTTATAACGCGAATTCATTTTCAGTTATACTTCTTATTCTGAGACGTGAGCGAGCAACTGGCGAGCGGAGATGATTGTGTTTCCACTAATGAAATAAACTAACTTTATTGTCATGTCGCTTTATTTATTTCATATTTCTCTCTTAGCTGTTCCTACAATTTATTATGATGTCTTACTTCTTGTTTAAGACGTAATAATGATTGTATATGATTTAACTTATCTTAGCATTGGTATAATTGTGTATTACCTATTACCTACTATCATAAATGATATTAATAGGTCATCATAAATTATAGTAATAGGTACATACTAGATCTCAATTTCACATCCGCTACGGTTTCTAGAAAAGCGGTGGCCGCCACATAACGGTCGCAGTGACAGCTGCCAGTGAAATAATGGCAGCGGGATTTGACTTTTCGGTGTCAAAAAACGCTATGTAGCGGCTAGTACCGCCGTTCTAGGCAACTGTATAGCTTATGTAAGTTGACATATTGCGACGGCCGACAGTTTTGTATGTGTTTTTTATCCCTCCACCGTCCAGACGTAAGAAAATACTTCAGCCGGTCGATTCTGAAATAATATCACAGTGAAAACTTAGGTGAAGTGAGTTTGTTTTTACTAGGAATTGACACTATTGATAGCTCACTCCAAGCTTACTTCACCTAAGTTTTTACGGTGAGATTTTTACAGAATAGCACCGCTGTTTTTTAGACACACATAACGGGTGTAAAAAGACACTTAACGAAGGTGTACTCCTTACTAGTCATTACCATTTTTTTGTTGTACTGGACCATACCTGGGTATCTTCTGGTTACGGAGATCAGATATTGAAGGTCAAAACTCCAACTTTTACTGACGTTTTTTTACGAAAACTAGTTTTTAATGTCAATTCCTAGGTATCTTTTGGTTACGGAGATCAGATATTGAAGGTCAAAATTCCAACTTTTACTGACGTTTTTTTACGAAAACCAGTTTTTAACATAACTTTAAATACCCGTGTCCGGGACCCCTGTACCGTGCGTGCTTTACACTGCGCACTACCTCAAACAGAAAATTTTCACACCAAAAATAAAAGCCGTTTCCCAGCAATTATTTTTGTGCAATGTTACTTAGTTTGATGTACAGAATGCGTAGTTGACGGCTACGTGATGTGTTTTTACACCCTGTGATTTTGAAATAATTAATCAAGTGAGGCCGCAGGAACCCTTTAGATGCGAGAAGCACAGAACCGGTAGAAGTGGTGGTGCTTGGCGGAGGCCTATGTCCAGTCACGAGCATAAGTATGTATACACTTGGCTTTATTCAAAGACGATTTTCTCCTTTAGTTTTGAATGAAATTTTATGTTATTACGAACAACATATTTTCGAACCCATAGGTTTGTGTAAAGTGTCGTATATCAACCTTGCATTCGTTATTTCACGAAAAAATTGCAATTGACAGTTGCCAAGTGTTGACATATTAGTGCTCGTGACTGTCCAGCAGTGGACATGGCTGAAATGATGATGATGAATCAAGTGTGGTCATTCAGGTACTTTTCTTCTTCTTATCGAGTCGATGGCATGAGTTGAGGTAGGTGGTCACGTTAATGCAGGAATTCAAGTGTAGGTATGTTGGTTTCGAGTATTTTGTCTTGACGATAAAATTGTACTTATATCTACTCTCCAATGGGATGAAAATATTTAGGTACGCACCTGTAAATAAAGACGTAATTTGCCGCTAGCCGCCGGCGCTCAGCCCGTCTATTTTTTTTTATGAAATCTCGTTCAAATTTATTCAGATCTTGAAAGAAGTATAATGCTAAGGAATTAATTTGCTTCACGAGAAATAATTTGTTCGCGGAAAAATAAATGAGTTGGAATCTTTTAAAATGTGTAATTGTGATCTTTAGTTACCCTCCCAAGATTAAATTTAGAAGAACTCGCGTAAATAGCAGTTTTCGCTACCAACCACTTAACTTTTTGTTATTAATATTGCGTTTTTGTGAATACAAAGGCAGATGTAATAAAGTTAAAATACAAATGGTTAAGAATTTCATTTGGTTATTGTAGCTTTTCACTTTTATGAAATTATCCTCCAAGTACTTCAGTATTGTGATTTAACTACCTACTAGCTACCTGCGACTTCGGTTGCGTGTTTTTTTTATTTAATACAAATACAGGATGTTTGGTAGAAGGACCGACACAATTATTTGAGGGATTGGGGATGTCATTTGCTAGCACAAAATAGTTTTAATTTTAATTTTTATTATGAATTTTTAAATTGAAAATTTTCGTTCCTTAACACAATTTTAGGACTTTGGAAGCACCCACGTAATTTTTTAGAACAGATTGTACAAAAATGTACATTGAAGATTAAGTACACCAAAAATGATGACGCTCTATTACAACCACAAACAAAAAAGTTGTGACGATATTTCGGGTGCAAAAAGAACATATTATTATCTTAATTACCTACCGTGACACTTAAGACAGGTGTTATGGGTGAAAACTACGATAATACGAAACTTCCTATCCCTAGGAAAATTGTGTCGGTCCTTCTACCAAACACTCTGTATATATGATGATAGGCTACTGCCTATGTCCATCTCTAGATCCCAGGCTGCCTAACTATCTCATAACGATCGGTTCAGGTCACAGATAAACAGACCGAATTACTTTGGCATTTATAATATTAGCAAGGATAACAACATTTGTATTTAAGACGTATCTATCGATATGGATCTATAGCACAATAAAATCTTGAAATTGTTCATCTCACAAAACAAATAATAAATTGCATTCTTTCGCGATGTTTTTAATTCCACTTAGTACTATTATGGTGACAACGGAGTTGGAAGTAGAAAGTAAACCTGCAAACCCCAATTACAATAGAAGAGCAGGTTATTTAACAGCAAAACGACATTCAAAAGACGGAAAAACCGAGGGTCGGAACATCTGCACATAAAGAGGCAATTTGGAGATTGCCGGGGGCGCACAACCGCCACGGAGAATTGTGCTCAAATGTATTCAAAATTAAAAAATGAAGAAAATGTTGCAAGGAAATTCATTGCGGTAAAATAAACAGGAGTGGCTTGTTACTGTGGACAGCGTAGGGAGCGCGCCACGCCAACTTAACGCCGCACAAAGAAGAACTCTTCACCTTCAACCTTACTTTACAACTACTGCAGGTGCTGTCTGAACCACGAGCGCTTTAAAGAGTTAACAAGCTTATGAGTTTCGAACTCCTTCTTACAATTGTGTGAAACAAAATAGTACTCATTTGAAATGAGAAAATTGATTGCGCCAACTACCTGCAAGGTGGGTGCAGGCGGCCAGTCGGCGAAGGCAGCGGATATCGCAATTTGGCGCTGAGCCGCAGTAATGACGGCCTAGCTGGACGTTGCGGTCGCGTACGTGCACTGGCTACACCAAATAGCTACAATCTATTGAAATTCCGTTCAACTTATTTGAAGAAATCATTCAGCAAATGTCTAATAAAATGTGTTGCTCACAAACTTTCAGTTAGTGCGTGCACTATTTAATTTCAGACTTGACATTAATATTAATAAACTTGGGCCCAATTATAAGATAGTCAACATAATAAACAAAAATAAAATAAAAATAATAGTTTATAAAATGCACACTTGCATGAACATGTTAATATCATCAAACATACGAATAATAAAACTAGAGTTTACATATTTTTTCAAGAAAGAGCATTTTGAAAATAAATTAATGTCTGTAGAATGTTTCAATTAGTTAACCTAATGAAAACTTACTTTACTAACTAGTTTTCAAATTGAATCGAAATACAAACGTTATTTGAATGAGTTAGTAAGAAATTACTGCTGTGCTACGAAGTGCTACGCGCGCGCTACGAGTATACTACGCCGGACGAATGCACACGTAGACGGCGCGCGGCGTAGCACGGATAGAGGTAGCCGTAGCCGATAGACTCCTATTAATACGAGCGGTGCCGAACGCCGCTGGACTTACACCCAAATTATTCCGCTCCCTATTCAGAATATTAATAGCCCCGATCATAATGGCATAGTGATTTGATAATCACAAACAGTGGAGACGTCTAAACAAACAATAGATTCGAATACATAATGTTTGGTTTATTCCCAATAGATGATCGTTTCAATGTGTTATTTGATATTTCATTGCACATATCCGTTTGGATTTTGGGGCCATTCAAGTTTTGATGTTTATCCGTGTGTTTTCGTGTGATTAAAGTCACTTATTATTATTAGCATGGTGAGCATTTTCTGAGGCATCTGTGGTTTTAAGTAAATGAGCATGAGTATATAAAACGATTAGACTCATTAAAACACGTTATGATCTGCATATTATTGTTCACCTGTCGCTTAAAATCAGAACCCAAAATACTACAAAGTATGAAATCAAATTATTACATGTTGTTATCAAAAAACTATCACATAATATCACTGAATTAATTGATGTGAGTCGGGGCCGTTAGTGAAACAAGCCAATTATCTAAATAAATTGAGTTAGCTGGTCGCGCCCCCGGCATAGTTCGCTCAAAGGAAGCGCGTTGTGCTCCTTCGCAAAGGTGTTTGTTTCGGAGGCGCGCCGCAAAATGAATATTGATGACTTCATGGTGGCCGGAGATGATTTGCTGAAAAATTAGCTTCTTTTCATCGTTTTATTGCCCTGCATCGTTCGGAAGCGCGCTGATGAAGACTAATATAACCTTTAATTTTGCTTAGTAACGATCAGGTAGATTTATTTGGGGTCATTAAAATGGTGGATTGTGATGGCTTCGTTTATTCTTCGTTTATGCGGCGTAATTTTGACAGATTACAATAATTAGAAAAATCTACATAGAATAGATATACGAATGATAATCTCAAATTATTTATTACCTACTAAATTACGGACTTATTTATCGTCCTGCCAACATGTTTAGAAGTTGATTAGCGAGCATATAAATATGTAGTTGTGTTTACCGTAGCGGTCACATCATAGACGCGTGTCATCTTGCTCGCTATGACCAGAAGATACAATTTATATGCAAATTCAGCGCAAGATACAAGCCACTGATGTCAGTGGGTGCCGCCACTGTCGCCCCGCGCCCGTCGCCTTCTGTGATAGCCTTTAAAATTACTTTTGCACACAGAATATTCATGTTGTATTGGTAATACACATGATATTAAAATATAATATACTGTCGCGCGGTCAAGGAATGACTTTATTATGTTCGGATCCCGGAGGTTTCATTTTAAACGTGATGTTAAAAAAATGTACAATTTTTAATACCTAGTCACATTTTAAATCGTGATAAATAGAAAGGTGCTTCGTGATTCTAATATGCTATTCAATGACAATTTTAAGCTGAATATTTGTCCTTTTATTGCTCGAGACTTAATCGCTACCTACGCAATACTTATGTTTCGAACTGTTGAAAATGATTACACTCAGATTACATTTCAGCAGTATTTGATAGAAACGGATTCTCCATTTGTTTTCTTCAACGACTAAAGGAAAATATAATAAAAAGGCAACAGTAAATTATATTTGCCTTGCGGGCGAGCCTGTTGTATGAACCAAATTAAAAACCTTCTCGCAGGTATATTGCTTCTTTAAACATTCTTTGCAAAGATAGTTTATTTTTCTTTTGTTTTAGGTTCTGTTTTTCTTAATCGTTAAACAATGAAGGTCAAGTGGGTGTTGACAGGCCTATGCCTCCAGTTACAGTGATTGCATCTTCATTCCGAAGCTACCCTGCTCGAATAATGCTGGACGAAATTAACGAATTAGTAAATTAAATCAGATGTGGCATAAAAACGATTCGCAAGACTTGAGATTAGTTTGGGTTTAAAGGTTTCTAGGGGCTCGTTTGAACTTGCAAGTCCCTTTTAACGACACAGTTATAACTTACATATCTCCCAAAATCCAATTCCCATTAAAAACGTTCAAAATCTAGTCGCAATCTCAGCTCAGCGACAATCAATGTCAAAAAACTGTCGAAAATGTAGGTACATTAGAGGTATTTTTGACAGATTGACACAGATCAAACTGGAAACGTTCTTTAAATCCCGAGAATTACGCCTCTGGTCACAAAGTTCAGGTAAAAAAAGTCATTGCATTTTCGCCTCTTTCTCAAGTGGCTGCAACGAGTAAACCCGTTTATGTCCAGCAGTAAATTACTTTGTTCCCAATCTTATCAATGAGTTTCCGATCCAATTTACTGCGCTCCGTAGCTGGTAAGCTTCGAATTTCAGGGCAAAAATTCCTAACTGAATTATAGAGCACCACAAAAACTATCCAGGCGATCATGTTACAAAGTAACCAAATGCCTCCTCCTGCCCAAACTGTGTCCAAGTTTCTTTATTCCGGCGTGCAGGCGCGTCGGCGACCGCTGGCTAAGCCAATTAGTGTCCACTTGGGTAAACACCGGCTCGTTAGAGGACTTGTGTGTTTTATTCAATTCAATTTGCCAGTTCCACCGCCACTTATTGATAGGACATACTTTTCTCTGTTCGTTGTTAATTTGCTCTGGCTTCGTGCTCGCAACAATGGTCAAATATTAACCCATTGTGATTTTGCCTTGATCTCGGATTTTTGTAGCGGTTTTTTGGCTTGTATGTGTTCGTTTCGAATTGGATTTGAACGGATTGCTGTTATTAATAACTCTTTTTGTGGCAAACTTAGCCTATAGTTAACCTTGTAATTCCTTTACCTTTAAGGTTCAATGTCACTTGCATGCCATAAAGGTCACGGACTATTTATAATATTAACCCAAGGTAACAGTAAGATAGTTTCACTTTAGTGTAGTTTGAATTAGCAGGGAGTTTTGTCAAAAGTTTTCTCAAAATCAATTAGGTACGAGGTTGACTATACAATGAATGTATACTTAAGTATTTTTGTTTAAGAACTGTTTTTTTCCCACAACTTAACCTCTATCTACTTCTACGTCTACAGAGTCAATGGTTGGCCAGAATGCAGACACTTAATTTCAAAATAATTTCTGAAATATATTTTCATTCATAATACGAGAAATTATTCGTAATAAATTAATTCGTAAAATAGAATATCCATTCAATTACAACTCCATTCATTTCCATCTGATTATTTACGTGTCTGCTCAATATCATCGCTATATCGGATGTGTGCCAACCAGTTCGGCGATCGGCACATCGAAGGATGTCGCGGCTCTCGGTAATCTAGTCCGTGACTTGCAAGTGGAATGCGTGGTTTTATTACCTCCCGGCGGGGTGAGGGTAGGGGCGAGGTGCACCCCTTGTCGTTAGTTGTGCCGCATTGTGCCGGTTATTGCCGCCCGCGACGAACCTCGCAGACAACCCGACGGAACCTCGAACAACCCGAAACTAACAGTTCAATATACTATTTTATTTAATATCTTAGTCTAAATTGTTGCTCGAGGTATTTTGTTTGTATAAAATATTGCGAGTCTTGTCGACGGTATCTTATATTCTATGCGGATGACAAGGAAGACAGACAGAAGAAAAAAAACCCTGTTCCGCATGCATTTCTAGACAGCAGTTTCCTAAAAATCTCAGGAGCTTTTAATAAATAAAACATTAGGATGATAATGCAGATAAATAAATCCTCAATCGCATTTCAGCGTATAACCTCTTTACGTTATCTATTTACCACAGATAGCACTTAACATTTTTTCATAATTCCTGCTGTGGCTTAGCAAACAGTGGGTTACGTTCATTGAGTAGAAAATTATATGCAAAATCACGACGGAAGTCACGGCTTGACGGAAAGGTTCAGCGGCGAATAATTAATATTGAAGCTTTGTAAAGTTTTTTCCTAATAACGAAGCATATTTTCCTCAAAACAGATTATCCCAATTTAACTTAGCAACATTGTAGTAGGGGATTAATTTCGACCACGGCTATGCGCAATCCAAAGCCATTTTAAAAACATGGCGCGTCCATAATGATGGCTTGATGAGAGCCGCGTCAGTGTGTTGCACTCCCGGCCTCCCACTCCCGGATCCAAGCCCTTCCTGTACATAGCCTTGTAGATTTTTACGTGATCGCTGAAAAGACTCGTTCTAAAACTTTTGCGTGTCTGAAAAGGTCATGTCGATTTTCTACGCCTCGAAAGATCTGGAAATATTATGTCGATGTGTTCATTTTAAGGTTTACTTAATATCTCAGCACTTCAGCAGTTTCATATAATTATGACACTTTTATAAACAAATGTTTTTTGGAAATGTTTATCTAATAAAAATCTTATAAGTTCAAGACAGACAACGCACAGCCTAAATCGTTGGGTCTAGTCTAGAAGTATGAAATTTTGCACAAGAGTTCCATTTCTAACCAAGGTGAGCATTGTGGAAGCATTTTTTTAAATTTATCCCATACAGGGGTTAAATTAGCGGTTAAGAGTTTGTATTAAACTCGTCATTTTTGAAGTTAAGAACGTGGAATTGACTTCTGATTATAAATAAAAGTTAGTTATATCATCATTTTTAGAAATCCATCTCCTAACCATGCTCCTGTGTTTGGAACTGAAAATTATTATTAAGAAAAACACCGCAAAGAAGTTCCCTAGCAAAGAAATGAGCTTTTGTACCTAGACTATTATCAAAACAAGTCCAACGTTCAAGTAGCTCCTAACTGCTAGCAGCAATTTTCAACTTAATCATATTAATAGCTTTTATACGAGGGGCTGTTTGCTTAGGGAGCGACACGAGAGCATATTCTGAAGTTGTAGGTTCTTGTAGTAAACTACATGTTAACATGTTTGTGAGTGGAAATTAGAGAGCAAACTGCGGGACACTTACTAGTTCAATGATAGACACAACGGCCGGCTGGAAATGGGAATGTCCTAACAAGTGAACTATCCTAGAACTAAGTAGTCTGCACTCTGCAGCGAATAACTATGCATTGCATGAACAATTTGTTGACCGTTTTCATTTTTTTTACGTTTTTTTTAAGGATGTACCTGATACTTATAAGGTGTCGGGTCGTACACTGTCCTCTCGTGCATATTACCTAACACTGTAATATGAAAACATTACAAAATCCAATTTGTTTTAAAAGAATAACCTGCCGGCTCTTCTCCATAGGAAACGACCAATTGGAACCCTGCACCTAGCTGTGTTCATGTAGGTTTATGTGGAATAAAATTATTTGAATTTGAACGAAACACTTCTACGACAAAAGTACTTTCAATTCACTTCTAAACTGCTTAACGAGATGTACAAATTGCACAATTTCAGATGACGCAGTTTGTACAATTTTCGTGAATTTGATTTTGGTTTTCTCTTGCTAATAAAAAGGAACTAAAACTTAAAATTAGGTACGGTTTTCCGTTGAAAACTTCGAGAAATTTAATACGTTTTAACTTAAAAATTAAATTCAACAGTCAATTAAAAAGAAACGTCTATTACAGAAAACAGCATTTACTAAACAATAAAAAAACGACAATATCACAACAAACGCGCAAAAAATCTGACTGATAAAAACATATTATTTTAGTTTTCCCACAAAAAATGTACACATACAACATGGTACAAGTTGAGAGGAGTTTTTCGAAACTTTCCTTCTTTACTTATTTTGAGGACGGTCGGAGCGAGCGTCGAACTCCCTAACTCGTGTTATTGAATTTAATGTACCCTCCCCGTACCTAGCTCTATTCAGTGTCGATAAAATCACTTGGACCTGTTAGACATTACAGTGTGTGTTGATGCCGTACCGCTGTACTGCCGTACATGTACCGGTGTGTGTCTGCCAACTAAGTGCCTTGAATTAGTGTTGCTCGAACTAATGAAAGGAAAAGCTGTTTGCTTTATTCCAAAGAGTTCCTTTTGATGTCTCGTGTTTACAAAATACACGTAAATGATAAAATGACACACGAACTAGACGAGTCGGCGTGTACTTTTTTTCCTTCGGTTCACCGCAAAAGGTTTCTTTAAGCCAACATTTGCATTTGGCGTCGCCTTCGGTTTGAATGTTCGGAACGGAGACGCACTTTAATCACAGAGAACAGGTGGGAAGAGCCGCCGAGCAATTTTAAATATTGGAATTTCTTATCAAATCCTGTTTTTCCGCAAATAGTACAAAAATATTTGTTTCTTTCGGGCAATTACGCGGAGGATTCGTTTGAGAACTTTTATCAAACGGATTCGAGATTAATCTTCCTTTATCCTGCTTGTTTAAAGAATTAGCAATTTATATGTCACAAATAATTCGTGATACAAATTGAATTCGTGTTTTTTAAATTGTCATCGGGGTTATTTTAGGAAGGTAATGACGCCAGCACAGAAACTGTCAAATTTTCCCAATCAACTTTGACCCTTATACTTTAGCGATAAAGTTGAAAATCCATTAAAGAAATTTGACAGATTGTAGTAGCTTGATGTGTTGGCGTCTGTACCTACTTAACTTATATTATTTAGCACTAGCTGTGACCGCGGGTCCTTTCGCGTAGAAGTCGAAACATTGGGAAGCTAATTATAATTAGGTAGGTGGGTTCAGTTATTTCATACTTCAATTAAGTAAGTAGGTAACAGCAGTGCGATTCTGTAACCATCTCACCGTGAATATTTAGGTGAAGTGAGCGTGGAGTGAGCTGTCAATAGTGTCAATTCCTAGCAAAAACAAACTCACTTCACCTAAGTTTTCACGGTGAGATTTTTACAGAATCGACCGGCAGTTACTTATTCTATGATATTCTGTTCGGAATCTGACTGAACTGCGGTGCTCTGCAAAAATCTCGGAGTGAGCTGTCAGTAGTGTCATTTCCTAGCAAAAACAAACTCACATCACCTCAGTTTTCACGGTGAGATTTTTACAGAATCGACCGGCTCGTGTTAAATTCAATCATAATCATTCAGATGAATGTTCTGTAGCTTCCAGTTTGTGATACCTGAGATATAAGACAATAGTTTGGGTGTTAGCTTCACAAAATTGGCATGTACCTACCTACTTACTTATAAGAATCTAAGTCTGAGTTTCTTACTGAATTGTTAACCCTTATTCTCTGCCTGTATTCGGCGGATCTCAGACTAGAATGCGCCACGGCGCGGCGCGTGATTTTTTACATACAAATTCAATAAAAACGCGTTTCCGCGCGGGGCATTTGGCTCCGTTTCCCGCGCCCCGTCGCGTGGCGTGTTGTAGTGTAAGATCCGCTTATATAGGTGCCGATTCCCTTGTTCACAAATTAAACAAAATTTAAGTTATATTTCATTAAGAAAAGGACAGAAGATAAATAGTTTAGTCCTGTCAAATTAATCAGCGCCTGACGTAAATTTAGTAGGCAAGTTTTCAATCACATTTTTAATACTTAATTTTTAGTCTAAGGTCTGAAAGAAAGAAAGAAAGTAAGATAATTTATTTGTCAAACATGCGTTTACATAAACTGACTAGATAATCAGACATGCAAGGTATTGGATTAATAGATGTTGTGAGCGTCCATGTTTTGAGTTCACTAACATTCAAACCACTTGTTAGGTATTTAAACAGTTGGTTTATGTCAAATTTCTGAACTTAAATTTAGTTTATTTTGTGAACAACAGAATCAGCACCTTAGGCTTATGAAATAACTAAATTGTTATTAAATACCTAATTAAAAAGATCAGATAAATCATGTCATATAATAATTCAGTATGAAATACTGTTTCATTTCCTTCAATTTTCCTCTTCTCTGAATGATTTTACTTACTTTCGGTAAATGGTCATACTCGCTGATATAATCTAGAGATCCGTGTATACCACCCGACAGGGCATCGAACACTGTGAATGCTTGCACGTATTCAATTTTCTCGACAATATTTCACTCAGCTGGCGTTGTTCGTTACTTTGCGAAGTCTCCACAAGAATGCCTCAAAACATATTATTTAAGGAAACTCAATTACGTACATTTAGATGTCGAATATGATGAAAATGAAAATAAACTAAGATAAATTTTTTGAAAATGTCAGCATTGTTTGTTTCGTATCAATATCCGGATTAGGTCGAATCAAATTTGGTTTGTAGGATCAGGATTTATGCAACGCTCTCAATTTCCTGCGACGACAGCGGAACATCCGGCATGCAGCGTGCCCCTCACCCCCGGCCGCCCCCGCCGGCGCTCGCCATCGCCGCAGCCGCCACCGGGCCGAGCGTAAAATGGAGCGCGGGCATTTGCATAGCGGCACTCGAGCCGAGCGGACCGGCAAATTGTTGTCGCATCAATGACTCGATCAATACGCCATATCTATCTTCGACTACTCCTGGTGTTTTGTCGTATTGACCAAAATAGTATCGGAATTATCTGAAAGGATTATGGAACGTCAGATTATTTTCCAGGCAATAAAAAGCAAACCAACAAAGTTGAATATTGTTGGTTTTGAAAATAAAACAATTCAAGAAAAAAACTGATTTCATTATTAATTTCAAATAATATATCTAATTCAAAACCATTTTTAGGGTTCCGTACCTCAAACAGAAAAACGGAACCCTTATAAGATCACTTCATTATTCGTCTGTCTGTCCGTCTGTCTAGACCCTTTATTGGAAATAGATGATTATCTCTCATAGTAGGCAAGAACATAAAATGGTATGTTCTTACTAGGACTAAGACCCGCTTCCACAACAAATCACTAAATGCATTTAGCGCTAAACGTATTTAAAATATCGTTCTGTTTCTGCCAGTCGTTTGAAGATGACTGATTTAAGTGAGATAGAATGATGTTAGAAAAATGTTCAAGTTTAAAATAGTCTGCAGGAAAATAAATTAATCAGTGCGCAAACTATAACCATGATTTCAGCGTAATTGATTCTAGATCCGGGCCCCAGAGTAGAAAATATTCGCGGTTATAAAAAAAAAATCTGCTGTTTCATACAAAAGTGCAGTAAGTACCTAGGTACGTGGTCAAAATCATTGTCAAAATGAATGAAATTATAACATTTTTTTAAACCGACGAAGAATTTCTACCCAAGGATATTAGAATCATAATTATGCTGAATTCATGGTTATAGTTTGCGTACTAGTTAAAAATGTGTCCTGTATAATTTTATGCAAAAATACCTTATACTTTACCTGTGCACTTACAATTCGTATATCTACTTATTTCTGATCCAAAATGAGATATTATCCTTGTACAACATTCATTACCTACAATACCGACCCTACTGAATGACATACACGTGCGGTAAGTCGGTATGTTTCAATAAACTAGTGAAAATTCTTAATACATATCACGCGAGGCGGCTCAACCAAATGAAAAATGATATTATATGGCAGTAATTGAATACATGATCGGAATATAACATAATACTTAGTACCGGTGCCCTCCTGATGTGTTACTCGTTACTACGTGTGTACCTAACTTTTAATTAACTGCTGTCATTATTTCAACCACCCTATTAATATTTGTTTTATAATTACAATTTAATCTAAAAAGGTTTTACGTCAGGTCTGGTGTAGTTTGTCGTGAACTTATCGTGTATAATTTTACAAAAAGTATCTATCTACCTCTGTAAAATCATAGTGGTAAAACGTAGGTTGTTACCTACGTTTTATAAATTATGAGAAAGATTTAAATGATTAGTATGAAATTAAATATATTTGACGGTGCAGCAAGTGGCGCCGTGTTTGTTACGAAGTTACAAGGAATCACCGAAAATGTCGGATAGGAGTGACACGGGCTGGTGACAGACACTCTAGTAGAACCACATACTACTTAGAGATACTACGTATCAGACGACCCCATGAACGTAATATATAGAATATTACGTCCATGGACGACCCACTCCCTTAGAGAAAATATGGTTCGTAGAGATTGTCAAAAGTTGGCAGTTTAGAACATGACAGTTCGTTTTTTTTAATATAGGTGTTGAGTTTTTGGCAAAGGCTCACACAGACAGCCTCAATTACCCCGTTAGTACTGTATTCGGATCTCATTTTTTTTTGCTGTTAGCTGCAAAAAACCAATGAGCTCTTAAATGAGCTCATTTGGGAACTACTGAGAAATATGTAAATTAAACACAACAAATACTTATTCAAATCTTTATTTTTTAATTTAGTTTATATTTATTTTATGCTTTATGTTGCATTCTGGGAAGAGATTTACGAAGCTTCGTCAACTTTTGTTGGTATTCCTGAGGTAATTTCATTAGCCGAAAACAATTTTGGATAAGAACCAACTTTGAGCCGATACTTCTCACTGATGAACCTTTTTTCAAAGTGTTTCTGACAAACACATGGTTTTTAAAGTGCCTACGCGCTTATGCTACGCAAATAATCACTGTTATTTATTGCTCAGAAGCCACTTTTTGAGTCTTATCTCACTGCAAGGAAACGGATGCAATTTAACGTCCTTTATATCCATATAGCACTACTAGCTATGTGCATATCAGCGACAGTAAACTATTACAACATCATCAATATAAACTGAGTGGAAAAAAATCCTATTATTGAAGCTAACTCAAAAACTACACAAGCAAAGTTAATAAAATTTATATGGGACCACTAGTCCACTCAACGAAAGACCCAAAAGAAGGTGTAGAGTGCGTGAGTTGGGCCCTAAGCGAGTTCTTCAGAAAGTGGTTCAGGGTGCTTAGGGAGTAAAAATACTAAAAGTCTCCCGCGTCTAGGAGATGAACCGGAGTGGGGGGGATAAAAGTTCCCACTTTTGAGTTTTTCGCTAGTAACTTCAAAATGGTGCGTCGTAGAGAATAAAATATCTTCTACGTAATGAAAGCTAATACAATTTGCTACAACTTTTATCTTACACACTTTTTCAAATTGTTAAGTATCCATTTTCGAACTACCCGTTCCGGAAAAGTGAAAATTTTCAATTTGAAATTATTCTATGTGATAGAAGTTTATGTAAAGATTACTGGAAAAATAAAACGAAGTTTCTAAATAGCACACTTTTTCAGAAATCATCAACAAAAGTTACATTAGTTCTACTATCGCTCAAGAGATGGATGGCGCTGACCTAAAACTGGAATATTCTACATTGAAGCGTGCAGTGTTAAAATTCTCTGACGAATATAGGCCTCGCCGATGAAAATTTAAAAACATATGATGGTACGGAACCCTCGGTGCGCGAGTCCGACTCGCTCTTGCTCGGTTTTTTGTGTGGGATATCATCAAATAACTTCTCCCGCCCTGGGCGGAGCTAGGGCATGTCAGATTTTTACTGACTAAAACGCACCCGTTGTCTTTCAGTTGCCTGTGCCAGAGTTCACGGTAACTCTTTCGAACAACCCGCGACCCTGGCAGATTACATGGGGCCTAGCCTATGATATACTGGCAAAATGTGGCAGAACAAGACTGTATTTTGATACGCCTACCCCTGATAACCTTTAAGGGAATACAGGCGTAGGTAATAATATGTCATGTTTAATATTTATCAGGCTGTTTACGACGTTTAATTCTTGCTTTCAATTTTTTTTTGTACCTTTACTATGTACCTATTTGGAAACTCATAAGAAGTATGTTTTATAAGTTTGCCTATAAAACTTTTGGCCCATTTCTTCTCTATTATATTCTATAGGTACCTTTAGTTAAAGGGAGTACCAATCAAAAGAGTCTGAGAAAAGGCTGCCGTTATCTAATACAAAGTATCCGTAATAGCACAGCATTTTTCTTATTTCCGTCTACTACAAGTCTGATGGCACTACAACTTTGCAATCGAGATTCAGTAGTGAAACTCGCCTTTATTGTCATACAATTTTTTTGTTGTGCATGACTGAACGATCGAGCGCTGCGGAGACGTGGGTGGTTCGTTACTCGTCACGAATCGCAACTGGAATACACATTCAGTGCGTTCTAGGCCCTGATACCCAAAAAGCAACCGGTTTTATTTCTAAAATATTCCATATTGTTCTGTTCTTGATCAATGTTGTTTGGATTTTTTCTGTACGGGGTTTATAGGCACAAATATCAGACCTAGAAGAGTTTACATCGACAGATTATAGTGATCAAAGATCGGTATCGTAGCCTACAGCGCAGAAAATCAACGTAAGGTGTCAGACACTTCAGATATGAACGGAAATTGATGAAAACTAAGCTTATTTTATTTTAGTCTAGAAACAAATTATTCAATAATTATTCCGCTACAATTTGATATTATGTAGATCTACGTAACCATTGTACGACCAGGCACATAACTCAGAAAATTTTTCGAGAAACGCGGTTTAACGTGAAACTCGGGGTCCATTTCGGTTCGTTTAAGTTTGGCATTTGTAAGTCAACTGTTTGTGGAGCCTCCGTGTATGTCGCACGATGACAGAATTTGCAATGAAAATGTACTGTGTCAACGTGCATTGGCATTGTGAAGTGACATCTGGCTTGAAACGGTACGTTCCGACGAACATGTGTATGGTATGTCGGAGTTATGTAGCGGATGTCGTGTTACTGTTGTGATTATGTTATAGATGTCATCTTGTGGGAATATAGTTGGGTTAGAGGATGTTCAGGTTTGACGTGGGATAACGAAAGTAGTGAGCCTTTTATGATACTATGGTTTGCCCGCGGCTTTGCCCGGGTGGATGTCGGAAAATATCCCACGGGAACGTACTACCGGGATTAAAAGTAAAGTAAATAATATAGTAATAACCGAGGTTATAAACTATCTGTGTACCAATAGTCATCCAAATTGCGTTCGCGAATTCACGGATGGCGAAGTCGATGCTTAGCCTATAATTTGGAAAGTCAAGCAGTTAAACTGAAGCTAAAAACGTAAAAAAAGAGGTACTTACTTATTTGCGTTTCTCTCTAGACTTTCCAGTGTTTAAAATGGAAATTACCTGCCAGTCAATAAATAATCAGAAACGAAAAATCATCAAGCCGCGTTCATTTTGCCAGAACCAGTATAATAACAGAAATATACGGCGCTGATGGCACAAACAGTTTACAAAAATGTACTTGAACAGCTGCTAGGCTTTCATTTACGTCTATCTTCAATTTCAAATACAAACCGGGATGTTTGTTGTCATAAACGCACCAAGGTAAAATTGCTACCTAAATATTTTAAATCGTAAAATCTGTTAGTCCTGGCGGAGTGACGGCGTGTTTGAGCTGTGGTCCTAAACAAATAGCGGGGTTTAATGAGGCCAGAGTACCGCGGGTGGGAGGGGGAGGGGACGGCAAGGCACACCAACTACCCTACCACTTGTTATTGTATCGTACTTTCGGGAACAAAACCTCAGTGTTGGCGTTTTTTGCCGCGATTAGATCCCATTTGATAATTTTATAGTTTCAAGTTATTTTTTGTACCTACAAGTACCTATCGTATCAAAGGTATGACCTTCTTCGCTGTGGTTAATGAGTTGTGAAGCTTCTCGATTTCCGTGGGGTTCGTGGTACTGCAAGGAATCTGTAGTCTAGTTCAAAATGAACATGGCTGCACAGAACTACATACAGTACCATCTGTATCATATTCTTCATCAAAATAACGTTATATAACAAAAATTTCAACAATAATAAAGTTGCTAATTTAAGTTATCTCTCTCGTCCACTATGTATGTCTGGTTTTCAACCTTAACCAAAAGATGAATGAGAACGATTTCCAATCACACTAATATTATAAAAGCTAAAGTTTGTGAGTGTGTGTGTGTGTAGGGGTGTGTTTATATGTTTGTTACTTCTTCACGCTTAAACTGCTGGATCAATTTTGATAAAATTTTGTATGGAGGTAGCTAGTTTTTTATAATAAAAATAATCATGCGAAGAAAAAAAGAAGAGTTAAAAGGGTTATCCACGCTGTGGAATAATTACTTACCTATTTAAAACGAAACGTGGAGCTTGCCGGCTCTTCTCCATAGGGAACGACCAATTGGAACCGTGCACCTAACTTATGACGTTTTATAAGTGCCCATGTAGGTTTATGAGAAATAAAATATTTTGATTCTGAAAAAAAATTGTATGGTTTTAATGTAATTAAATTATGATAGGCCATCATCAGTGCCGTAATTAGCCTTTTATGCGCCCGGTGCGAGCTGCTATAACCGCGCCCTATTTTATTTTATTTTTTTCGGATGGTAAATCATCAAATGGCCCTCCCGCTCTGGGTGGAGCGGAAGGGAGTGTCAGACTCTGCTCCCGCTGACCCGGCAAGCTTCGGTCCTAAGGGGCCCCTTCCTCGATGCTGACATCTCTTTGAGGCGCGCGTGGAACACGTACGCGCCGTCCGGCATGGGCCTGGTCCTGATCGGAGATGACCAAGATGCAGTCCAGAATGGAGGTATCGGAAAAAACCAATACTGAACTACGTGCAGAAATAGCATCATTGCGCAACATTGGTTCGGTAATTGGGTCACCTGAGGCCTCAAAGGTGAACACACGACGAGGCGCGCAAAATGCATCCGTCGGCAGTTTTGAATCGGCGAACACAAGTGCGTCACCAGCTGCCGATAACGCTGAGCAAGCGCCGCCCGCCGCCGCCGTCGCCCGCGCCACAACACCGGCTGCGGAAACGTCACGAGTAGGTACGTGGACCCCTAAACGTGCCTACGCTGCTATTGTCACCAGCGGCAAATCAGATGCGTCGCAGCCTAAGCGACAAACCAGAAAAGGGGAAAAACTGGTAAAGGGTGCTCAACCTGCCCTGACTGCGGTCCGTTGCTCTTTGCCAAGAGCCAGCCAGGTTGATGAGGAGGGTTTCATGAAAGTGGAAAGGAAGAAGAAGCCCTGTTCTCGTAACCTGCGTGGCACCGCACCGAGTGGACCCAACATGCTGCTGCGCCCTGCTGTGCCTACGACGCAGCTGTACCTTTCACGTCTGCATCACTCCACGACAACTGAGGAAGTCGTGCAGTATTTGAAGGTGAAAACCAACTGGACTCTGAGGGTCGAAAGGTTGGAATCGCGCCACAACATCAACTTCAAGTCTTTTGTGGTACGAGTTCCAACCCAACATCTACAGACCTGTCTGAAAGAGGACTTTTGGCCGAAAGGTGTCGTATATCGACGTTTTCGTGGACGGTTACGCGACACCACGCAGCGAAACACGACGCCGACATGACAATGTTACGTGTATAGTTCGTATTTTTAATGTTTTTAATTATGTATTAGTTTATTATTTTATAAGATTATTTTGTGTATTTTATCTACGGGCCTTAGTTGCCTGACAATAAAATGATGAATGACCGTGTCCTTTGGGCGATCCTGGCTATGGTGACACCCTGGCGTTTCCTCCCGCCTGATGATGTGCAGGAACCTACCGAAACTTCCGTGTCCGGTGAGAACCTGCGTCAGGCGGTAGGTGAGGGCGCCGTGGCGCCTCTCTAGCCACTCCTTGAAGAGGGGTCTTATCGCCGCTATCGTGGCGTGCCCTGCGCTGGGTTGCGACAGTCGCTCTTTCCATGTCGCCATGAGATCACGCCGGAGTTCCGTCCGTTCCGCCGCGATTTGCCGCGGAAGCGGATTTTCCCCCCGGCGTAGTGCCTCCGCGCGCCACTCATATAGGCGCGCGAGGACTATCGCCTCCAGATCCCATGGCGGCAAACCGGCAAGGAGGCTTGCCGCCTCGCCCGAGATCGTGCGGTAGGCCCGGATAAGCCTTACGGCTACCACCTTCTGGGGTGCGTTCAGGTAGTGGGCGGCTCGCCGCCACAGTGAACGCGCCCACACCGGGGCCCCGTATAGGGCCATGGACCGCACGACCCCCGCGTAAAGCCTCCGGCAGGAGGCGTTTGGCCCGCTCAGGTTGGGCAAGAGTCACTTGAAGGCGGCTCCGGCCCGTTCCAGTTTGGGGGCTAAACGTCGAAAGTGCTCGACGAAGTTCCACCGGCTGTCGAGGACGAGACCCACGTATTTCATCGTCGTCTCGACGCCGATGTGAACCCCTCCTACCGTTAGTTGGGATCCCGATGGTGGCGCGTTCCGGGGCCCATGAAACGACATGGCCTCGGACTTGTGCAATGCCACGAGACCCAACTGCCGGATCCTCTCCACGACTATCGCAACCCCGCGTGTCATCGCGTCGGCCGCCACCTGATGCGACCTCCCCTGCGCCAGGACCAGCGTGTCGTCAGTGCAGCAAACCACGCTGACGCCATCAGGGAGGTCGGTCCGCAGCACCCAGTCGTAGCCGATGTCCCACAGGAACGGCCCCAGAACCGATCCCTGCGGGAAACCGCACGACATCTCTCGCCGGTTCCACTCCCCGTCGCGACCGGGGTAGATGATGGCTCTGTCCGTCAAATACGCCTCGACTATTCGACGGAGGTAGGTCGGCACCCGGTGATACCGGAGTGCCTCCAAAATGCAGCTCCAGGGCAGGGTGTTAAACGCGTTGGCGATGTCGAGTGACACCGCCACGACGACCCCACCCCGAGACACCGCGTCCCCCGTCGTGAGGGCTCTCACGCGTATGATGTCCACCGTGGAGCGCCCCTTGCAGAAGCCAAACTGACTGTCCGCAAGATCCGGCCCCGTCCTCACCAGGTGCCCGGCGAGGCGGCCCGCAATCACTCTCTCAAAGAGCTTGCCGACCTCTTCGAGCAGCACGATGGGCCGGTATGCGGACGGAGAGTCCGCAGGGCGCCCTTGCTTCCGAATGAGGACCAGCTTCCCCGTCTTTCAACGGAGTGGAAACTGGCCTCTCTCCAAACATGCGCTTAAGAGCGCCTCCAGTCAAGGCCCGAGAACCCTCGAGGCCAGGACCCAGGCTTTACCTGGCAAGCCGTCGGGTCCTGGGGTAACATTTGCATTTATAAATTAGGTGAAAAAACGTTTATTCGAAAATTCGAATTCAGAAATTATTTTATCAATATTGCGTCATTTATATGAATTTTAAAGTTTTGTTGTGGGGTAAGATCGTAAGCTGGCGTCTGAACTTTCTCTCAAGTCGTGTCTCTTTACTCGCTTTTTACGCTTTTCAGGAAAATCGTCTTCGATATCACATTCTTCACAAACTTTTACAATTATTATTACGATCTCATCGTCTTTAATATTGATATTATTATTTATTTGTAAGAAGAATAGGTATACGCGGACGACGCGAATCCACACATATAAATAAATAAATAATAGGTATTGTTAGTGACCCAGGTCTGGTCATTTCTGCGCCCCTCCAGGGTCTGCGCCCTGTGCCTGGGCACCGCTGGCACCGCCCTATTTACGGCACTGGCCATCATAGCCGTTAGCGGGCCAATGACTGATCCCTCGTGACCACGGAGCCTGGTTTTATGGTCTATTCTCGTGACAGGTCACTGCACCCCTCCCGCCCCGTGCAGCTATTTCAAGAACCGTTTCAGTTAATCGTTAGGCCTGTAATAATTTGTTTTCTTGTTAATATTTAAGACAATCGCCCTTAGAAAAGCTATTCAAACGAATCTAGTATAAGTTTACGGCTAGACATTCTAGAACGATTGTAAAGTACTATAATAACATTAATAACAGTGTCAATGTCTAACGTAATCTACGTGTTGTTTGTCTACGGATCCACGAGCAATTGCTAAAACCCACGGCGAGCGCGTTTGGCACGCACATGACGGGTTCCTTAGCTTAAACTTACATACAGTACCCCGGTGTAAATATGACACATCAAACTTAAGCTACAGTTTCCTAGAACAACGGTGGCCGCCACATAGCGTCTGTAATTTACTGGTGAATAACGTCACGTCTTTTATGAAAATAAGTGGTGTGTTTCTAGAGAGCCTATAGGACCCGGGTGTAAAGTTCATTCATACTCTATAGAAAAGGGAGGATCCTCCGACCAGACGAATGTTGTGTCTGGCTGGCAACTGCCCGATGATTAATGTCGGGCCTTTGTATCCATGCTAGTTGCGCGGTAGACTCTGCTTGCGAGATGCAAGATTTTGCGTGACGTCAATAAGACGCCTTGTTCCCATGTGACGTTGTAGATACCTACCGCTACAAGCGTATTTTAACACCGTTAAGGTAAAACCTACTGCCATCAGTTTTATGATAGCTGTCACTGCGACCGTTATGTGGCGCCCATGGCTGTTCTAGGAAACGGTAGGAGGGCTTGGCCCCATCACCACGAAGAGCCTGTTGCGCAGGCACTAGTGACAGAGACTACGTTCTGTAAAGTCGACATTTTACTAAAAGTCAAAGCTGGGCAAGGGGTTTTATTTATAAACGTTGCTTAAAGTTAAGAGACGTTTAAACGTCGAAAATGTTTGGCTGAACAGTCGTTAATCATTACTTAACTTTAAGTAACGTTTATGAATAAATCTCAAGACCTTATAATCCGTTAATCGTTAATTAACGACGTTGACATTTCCAGTAACGGATTGATGTTTAAGTTGACGTTAAAGTTTGTTAGAGGACTTTTCTTTCATCATCCTTAATTACCTACTATTTGCCAAAAGGACACCGCGCGGACCGCGCCAAGTCGCGAAAAAAACGTTCTGACAGTAATTGTTATTACAAACTCTAATGATACAGTACTCTTCTTTTGTTAATTTTTCATGTCCTCTTCCATAGCCCATACTAACATATTTTTTTTTTATAAGTGAATCACCATCACAACGATATATAAAATGCGATTTCGTTAACTTCCGTTTAATCTTCTGAAATGTATCGCTGTAACGTTTAACGAAGTAACTATTTAGATATATAAAATTCGATGTGCAATATTTGCGGGCGGTTGTATAGTGGAGGAACACAAAACTGAAAAAATAATTATTTCTATTTTATAGAACACTAAATAATGTCAATTTATTGATAACAATCATACAGATACTTGTATAATACAGGTCAGTGATAACTATAAATATAATTTGATTAAGGGCTGATTTTTCAATCGACAGATTATTTTTATTCGTGGAATAAAATTTACATCTGACAGATTTTGACACACACATCTCTGACTTGTAAGTATAAATATCTGTGACGCACTTTACCGCATGGGTGCAGGAACGAAAAGTAAAAAAGTACCTACGCGTGTTCAATGTATTGTGAACCTTAAAGCGATGCAATAAGAGCCACTTTTCATGTGTAAGAAAAAATAAAGAAATAATTAATGTCAGTCTTAGGTAATTTCGAAGCTGTCCTTGTTTCACCTTACAATATCGCGTTCCCTCCGGTTCTTAAGGGGGGTGCTCTAAGGTAACCCGCGTAATTCACTTTTTGCAATTAAAAAGGTCAGTGTTAGGTTGTCATCATCATCATCATTTCAGCCGAAAACCGTCCACTGCTGGACATAGGCCTCCCCCAAGCACTTCGACCGGTTCTGTGCTTCTCGCATCCAACGGGTTCCTGCGGCTTTCACAAGGTCGTCGGTCCACCTTGTGGGAAGCCTTCCAACGCTACGTCTTCCGGTACGCGGTCGCCACTCCAGAACCGTTCCGCCCCATCGGCCATCTGTTCTGCGAGCAATGTGCCCTGCCCACTGCCACTTAAATTCGGCAATACTTCGGGCTATGTCGGTTACCTTGGTTCTCCTGCGGATTTGTTCATTTCTTATTCGATCACGAAGGGAAACTCCAAGCATAGCCCTCTCCATTGCCCTTTGGGTGACTTTCGCTTATAGGTTTGTTGATTAAAAATATGATTCGCGACCGTAACAAATATGGCTTTACAGAATTATAATCATTATAATCAGCAAATACGACTACTAAACTTAGAATTGGCATCAAATGTCACGGTTTCGTGAAATAGTCATTCAATAGGGTTATATGAACTTAGAGAGATTGATGATTGTTGTGATTATAATTCTATAAATAAATATTTGTTACGGCCTCAAATCATATTTAAATCAACCTGCAACCTGATGCTGACCTGCAAATTGCAAAAAACTTAAGAAGATTTGAATTTTTGAGCTACCCTGACGCTTTCGCCTTAAACTGGGCCAACAACGGTGGACCCGTTTATTTGTTTTGCAATAAAAGCTTATTTAATTAACTTTTCCTATCAAGTAAAGTTGTTGACTTTTTTTTTTCTCGGACGATAAATACAAACAGATCTTATAAATGACATTGGGACTGGTGTTTTAAATTTTTATAAAGTGTCTGAAGTGTTATAATATCAGTTAATAAATAAATTATTACTTCTTCATTTCATTTTAACTTTTTATTGGTTGTTTGGAGCGTAAACTCGGTAATGCTTTAAAGTAAGTAAAGTACCTTTATATTTTTTTATTTATGTACCCATAAAACACATTAGGTATATAGAAAAATTCATAACGATAAATAGAAGCGCACAAAGGTACTGCTGGTGCCATTTTTTATTGACGTAATAAGCAAAATTTTATTTAATAAAAGAAGAGTGAAAGAACACAATTTTCCCATTTTGTCATAATTGCATAAGTATTTATTATTTATATTACATTATCCATACTAATATTATAAATTCCAAAGTAAGTCTGTCGGTCTGTATGTTAAATGAAATAATAACACAACTAAACCACTGAACGGATTTCGATAAAATATGGCAGAGAGATAGATTGCATCCCAGGGAAGGACATAGGATAGTTTTTATCGACGATATATTTTAGTGGTATTTATTTTAGAAATATGAGAGTTTATTCTGACACTGTATGCTTATATTTCAATTAAAGTATTGTGTTTGATTTTATATAGGTACTTCGTTTTCCTTTCTACTCGTATACTTACACGTTGTCTTTTTATGTGCTCTCCTATCGCAGGTATGCTGGAAGAGATTTCTTTATAAATAAGCATCACCTCTGTAAATATGTTTCTGTCCCTTTTTACCCGACTGCGGCGAAGCCCAAAAGGAGGGTTATTCGTCTGTTTACATGTGTTTACATAAATAGTTCAATAAATAAATAAAATAAAAATCTAATAGAATAACTACATAGTTCCAATTAACTTTTATGATACGCTAACTGCCAATTGACCTCCTGTTTGCGCATAGCGTCAAGACGTCACAGAATATATGCAATGAAACAGAATGCAGAGTAGATAATGAAGGAGAGCGTGAAGACGGTGCAGTGGTATGTGGTCGGCCGCAGAAGAGAAGTACTTAAAGAAACAGCTGTGGCGCGGCGCCGACTTTGCACGATCCCACCGAACATCAACACGCACTTATAAGGAGAGAATAATACCACCGCAATGAAACTAATTTGGTATTATTATACATTATTGAAATCAATACAGTTTGCAATCCGGATGAAGTGGTTAATTACCCAACAATTTTTAAACATTACAATTGTGCCTGGTCTACTGGGTTTAAATTACGAAGTAGTATGATGGGCACGCCAATCTTAAGTTCTAGTTTGTGACCCCTCACAAACTAGAACTTAAGATTGGCATATCCGAAACTTTGCAATGGTAGGTACTAGGTTGCGAGTACCTAGTGTCGTTGCAAAGACACGTTATAGAAGGTCGTATAATATCCAGATGCAGAAAAGGTGAGATAGTATTTATACCACGGATTCCTATAATACCGTCGAATTTTCCATTTGAATTCAAAAGATTGCAATTCCCTATCAATGTCAGTTTTGCTAAATCAACAAGTCACAAGGGCAAACGTTAAGCAAAGCTGGCATAGATTTAATTTAACTACGGGTTGCTTTACCCATGGGCAACTATACGTGGCAGGTTCACGTGCGAGGAATGCCAGTAGTGCTGTTGTTTTAGCCCAAGAAAATCGTACGCCAAATACTGTGTAAGAAATTATTAAAAAAATTAAACTAAACATGCAAAAACGAAAAAGAACCAAATGGAGAAATATGTAAAAAAACAAAATATCGATTCATAAAATAGAAGAATTTCATTAAAATTAGCATAGGGATTTCTTTACGCGGAATACAGAATTAATAAGTTATCGTAAACTCTGCGAACTGAACAATAACTATTTTGTTAAATTCCACGCGGACGAAGTCGCGGGTAACAGCTCGTTGTAAATAAATGTTGCAAAAAAGCCCCATTCCAAAACTTGGTTTTATTTATTTATTTAAACTTTTCGCACAAAAAGGTACAAAGGCGGACTTAATGCCTTAGGCTTGGGGGTTTTACTATTTTTTTTTTATTAATTGTGATAAATGTATTTATATAAGGGCAATATAGTGATGATGATATGTGTATATGGCTCTTAAATTGTTAAAAGTATAAAATGTAATTTTAACTGTATTGTCTGAAGATGAATTAGATTTTTAATATTTTACGATGTTAATAAAATGTATGCAATGCACTATGCAGCTATGTTTGCTACGCCAATATCAGTTTTCTTAGCAGGTGCTACGCAGCGTCTACGACGACATACTTATAACTCGTATTTAGTTTTGTTTATTATTATTTAATATAATTATTTATTTGTCAGGTTTTAATGGCTTATGCTGTTTTTACATCTACCAACCCGCACTTACTTTATCGGTGTATCATCATCTCTATAGAATCACTGCAATGGCAGGCTTTCATTAAAATCTTTCGTTTCCGTATTATATGAACGTAGACTCTGAATACTAATGCACGTAGGATTGCACAACTTTATATTAATTTACTCGAAGAGTTTGCGATGCTCTCTCTGATTTATTTGTATTCATTACCGGAGATAGGCATGCCCTCGGTTATTATAAAGATTGCGGTCAGTTGTACAGGGACTTATTTATCATACAGATAGAAAAATGTTTCTGTTTTCTGGTGGAAACAAACCCGATAGTGTTTGTTTCCACCAGAAAACAAAAAACGCTTTCCGATAGTGGTTTCGGTTGTAGTGGCTTTTATTTGGAGTGTTGTTTGATCAATCATACAACATGATGTGTAGGTGGATGTAGCGAGCAGTAATGGAAGAGTTTTAAAATGCAATTAAGAAAGTAACCCTAAAAATTGTAGGTATATAAGTCTTTTAGGATACATAATCAGCCTATAATGTTCCCACTGCTGGGACACAGGCCTCTTCTCGGTGAGAGGGAGTAGGGCGTAATCCACCACGGACCACGGTAGATGGCACATGTGTTCGAAATTTTTATTCTAGGACATACCGGTTTCCTCACGATGTTTTCCTTCACCGTTTTCTGTTCTTAAAACGGTGATGAAATGATTTACACAAAGTAAAGTGCCTGTCTGGGTTGGAACCTACGACCTACAACTCGTAAGTCGCGGCAGTTACCACTGGGCCAACACTGCAAACACAAACAGTCTAACTCTGTCAACAGTCTTTATAGATACGTTATTTTAATTATTTACATTAGAAAACTCTCGTGTGTTCAGTTTCAGTTAAAAACTTTTGAAGGTGTCCTAAAAACTAAATGGGATTGTGTTTCACAAGACTTTTCGCAGCCCTAAGAGCTAAGCGAGAGGTGCAGCGAACCAAAGTCTAACTCTATACGTGTTTTCTACAATTTCATTTTAGTTCACACGTTCATTGATTTCAAGTGCTAGAGGGTAGTTACAAAACCTCTTCAAGCGTTAAATCGACGCTCGCTAATAAAAGCAGCAATTGAACATTTTAATTAGTTGCAACAGTTTGATAAAACTTGCTCATTTTTGAGTTGCTGCGTGGTGGTAGGACAGTTGGTGAGAAGCGGTGCGGATCCAATTAAAAGCAACTGAGTCTACTTCTCATTGAAAGGTCGTACGAAGCACGTAACGTTAGCGGAATAGTCTGATGACTCCGTTGCTTAGGGCTGGCCCACATTACTTTAACTACTTGCCAGCTATCCAAGAAATATTTATTTTTAACTGTGGAAGAATTTAGACATATTTATTATGTCAACTTTTATGCAAGTACATATAGTGAGTCACTATAAAATCCAAATGAAAACTGAGCATCATATAACCGTAACTGTAAAAGCAAAACAAGCAATTTTGCAACCAATTAAACATTGCTATTAAATAATTAGGCATTTTTTTGAATCGTGTTTTATTTATTTGCCTTGATACTTTTTAATCTCCATGAAGATATTTCGTTTCTTAAATAAGAAAAACAAACGGCCAACTCACGACGACGGCCCCTTAGCCGTCTCCGCTCACGCGCAGCCCTAGCTGCGTCTACCGCACATGCATTCATTTTTAATTCGAAGCAGCCGAAGTTTGGCACAAAGCGTGCGCCCGCGACGTGCGGTGAATAGTCGCGTCAATCTCTTATTTATATTTAGATACCTAATGAGGGAATTGTTATCTCTGTTTTTATATTAACTTTAAAAGTAGATAATTTATTTGGATTATGTCGGAAAAGGAACCATACCTATGGGTTATTTTTCTTCGGAAAAAAAATAGATGCCTATGTGTAAGGAGTTCCCAATAACAGTCTAGGAACTCAAGCCAACCTCACCTGCTCGTGGTACACCCTGCTTTCGACCAACGAGACTGTGGCCGCCCGCCAACCCGCACTGGACCAGCGCGGCGGGTTATGGTCCAAACCCCCTCTATAAATATGGAAAGCACAACAGCAATATGTCCCCAAGTGCCTGGTGACTTCAGCTGCTCAGCTGGCGTTGGCGCCGGCTCAGCACTGAAGTCAGGGGCGAGGTAAATCTCCGGGCAAGATCCAGACGACTCTGAAAAGCGGAGTTGATGAAAATACAAATCACATTTTACATCACGATAACACAATGTCATAGCAATTATATTTGTTAAATGTGCCAAGGGTATTAATTAGAGTTCATTCTTTAACTTACATAAAATCCGAAGGAGGCCAAATAGCGCGTAAATTTTCTTTCGGCCGTATTTCCCGGGGGTGCAGGTTTCCAATCGACGCTCGCGGGTCAGCCGAGAGTCAATGAAAAGCGGTAAAGTGGTGCTGCGGCGCTGATTAAAGCCTGGAGCAATCGCCCCGGAAAGTATTTATAGGTACACCTGTTCGTTAGCGCCGCAAGTCCCGGCCAACTCCTTGATTAGGCGCCGACGGGCGTTACTTCTCTTCTACAACAAATAAAAGATTTTTCCCCTGCACACCAATTGAAGAATCGACTGTAAGACAAAAGGATGCGAAAGTAAAAGTTCGATTTTCAGTGATAATTGAACGGGGGTGAATCAGTTCTATGTTCTGAGATTTTAGTTTTCTGAGATGTTTGAATAGGCGCTATTTCTAAGTAAGTAGGTCGTCGATATAATTCAAGTCTGCAAGAAAGAAATCCAATAGTCGCCATATAGTTACAAGAATGGGCGGATTTATGGCACACTTTACTTTACTTACCTATGTCGCGTTCTGTAAGGAGTAGATTTTGCATGTGAATGGGTCGGTATTCGGTGCACGCGTGGTGCGTGCGCGCCGCGCCGCCCCCTCCCATCGCAAACCCGGTCACGGAAGCCCTTAATAACATCACGTTTGATGCGCCTCTATTATTATATTTTCATCTTCAGTCGGTCCCATGACAGGGAGCTGCGGCCCGCACCTAATATAAAAACCTCCTACTTTTAATTTTGACACAATTTTTATATTTATCTGATTTGTATGGGAATTTTTCGTTGGTAAGTAACTTTTTAGACGTGATTTTGAAAACTTTATTTCAAAAGAAGTACTTACTTCTCTATATTACTTTCTCATTTCTTTGTAATGAGATCAACTATCGATAAATCAGAGTAACTATGCATGGCAATACTTCACATAATATTACTTTCCCACCCACTCTTACTTCCTCCTTCACTTGTCTAAGTTTCGCGGAACTATTTCTATTGGATTCCGTGAACGTGTTGAAAAAGTGTATTTTGTTTTGGAAGTCGTCCGTCATGCCCTCTCATCACCCATAAAGTTTGTAACTCATGGTGACAGTATTTTTTATCTGTCGCGTAAACGGGACAAGCGTGTACCTACAAGTAAGGCCCTGTGCATACTGTAGGCGGATCACGTTCCACGAAAGAAGACGCTTACCTGAAAGTTTTCCTACCCCTTAGCACATTAACCAACCGACGAGGCTCGGCTTTAACTGGCCTTGTACTACTACAACCTGATGTTAATTCGTTATTGCTTTTATTCGTAGGTATAATCATGGTCTACGGACACATTAAATAGTGATGAGATTTGAGATTTGTTGCGTGGGGCAACGACACCTATCAGAGGTTATTTACCTTGTTTAGATTTTCGTTTTAATGGCACACAGTTCTAACTGGTCATAGGGATATTGGACATTGGACAACTTATGGCTTTTTCATCTATGATAATTCTAATTCATCTAAGACACCGATATTCAATATTTTAGTCTTATTTCGTAATGCTTAGCTCTCCTTATCACCAAATAAAACCAAATCAAGACAGGTATCTCAGCTATTCCT
Source organism: Oligia fasciuncula (assembly GCA_963082905.1). Classification (NCBI taxonomy): domain Eukaryota; kingdom Metazoa; phylum Arthropoda; class Insecta; order Lepidoptera; family Noctuidae; genus Oligia; species Oligia fasciuncula. The sequence continues at coordinate 12,018,092 of OY720387.1, forward strand.
GAATGGTAAGCAGATTAATATGACAGGTAACGGACAATAAACCCAAATTGTAAGACGGATACTCCACGTCCCAACAAGGAACTCGAATATAAAAAGAAACATGTTGACAAATGATTACATTCTATATTTACGTAGCGAAATGATAATGTACTCGCACAAAATGCTAACAGACAAATAACTTATCTCAACATTTTCCAGTGGCGGAGCTCAACATTACGTCTATTGTGTTCGAGTAAAGGAATCTCGTATTTGCATCCGACCGTACGAAACGAAAGGGAGCCCGAGAACGTACCGCATGAGACGAAAAAGTAATTTTTCATAAGGATCGAGTCTGGTTTTCAATAACACGCCAACTGAGTGCTGACGCAGGTAAGGATTCTGTGCGTACTTGCAATAATATTAATGGATTACGTATTAGCTTTTATAACGTCAAATATTACTCTAATCTATTTTGCGTATTTTTTTGTTAGTTCTACTGGTTTTTGTTTTTGCCTTTTCATAACTATGTATATGATTTTTTCATAACCATATCACGCCATGTCATCATCATAATTAACCTATAATGTTCCCACTGCTGCGACACAGGCTAATAATCTACCACACGGGCCTAGTGCGAATTGGTAGATGTCACATGTCTTCGAATTTTTGGTTCTAGGACATGCCGGTTTCCTCACGATGTTTTCCTTCACCGTTTTGAGAGCAGTGGTGATGAAATAATTTACACAAAGTAAAGCGCCTCTCTGGGTTCGAACCTACGACCTACAACCCGTAAGTCGTGGCCGTTACCACTGGGCCAATTAAAATATTTCAAAATAAATATTTTGCAAATAACTGTGTATCATCAGCCCTTATAACAAAATAAATAATGACAGCACACCATACCATTAATCTCACAAAGGATTGAAATCATTTCGCTAAAAATGAAAGCGAAACGAATGAGAACCATAATACGAGTAATTACCGTTCAGCGCACATCGAGGGCGACGCCTACGTAAATGTATTCGAGTAATAAAATGTGATTTTTCAAAAGAAAAGTTATATATTTTATCGCAACATACATTATGTGTATGTCATAACTTATCAAATCAAGTTAATGATAATCAAACAAGAGGCCAATCAGAAAATGGTCCATGCAGGATTTTAAAATAGGTACAGTCAACAAAGGAGTTAAGTATACAGGAGCGTCGGATATAGTTGAAGTTTACTAAGAAACCGATGGATGTTCTGGACTGAAATTTAATTTAATAAATGAGCTGTTTGTTTTCTATTAATAAACTAAAATTTTATTCGGTTTCTTAGTAAACTTCAACAATATCCGACGCTCCTGTATACTTAACTCCTTTGTTGACTGTACCTACATAATATTCAACAAAAACCAGAAAACCGCTTCAAATAGGTAGGTAAGTCTCTTTTACGTGGAAATGGTTCACATATTTAATTAATCAAAGCGCAGTATCCAATTATTATTGCAATGGAATTACAGAATCACCGCAGATTCCGACTACTCGTGCACTCAATGCACCTAGCTGACAGATGGAGGTAAATTATACGCGACTTATTTGCGAGGTGAGAGCGACCCTTGGCGCGGTCGAGGCGAGGCGGGCGGAGCGAGGCGCACTGACGAGTTCGTTACGCACGCCCCACTGACTTCGCGAGTGACACCCAAGCCTCTCCACCGCCGAATATCATTCGAAAAAATGTATTAAGTAAAAAACATACCTTTTCAACTTCTCAACGAGTTCGCGAGGACACAAAATTGCAATGTCACCGCTCCACCTTCGAGAAAATTATTATACCTTGATACTTATTTGTTTGCATAACCAATTTTTCGTGTACCTACTAAAAACAGAGGCTCGGATATACTCTTGTTTAAATGCTGTATAAAAACAAAACGACTGTATTTATTATCTACGGGATTTGAGTTCTTGTGTTTGTCTACCTTTATGAGTTAAAAGAAACGGTAGATGGTTGATCATAAAATATATAGATGTTTGTGGTACAACATTTATGACAGCTGTTAGACAGGATGGCGGTTTTATCTCCCCGTCCCCTCGATGTTACGTAACAAGTTTATCGGCAGCAGCGGCCATCGGCGTGTCCGCTTCAGTATTGATACGATCGACATTGATATTTAACTTTCCGTCACGTCACGTCAGCTAATTCTCATTTCCAACAAAAACGGCCGGAAATTGGATATAAGGATCTGCGCGCTCGGATCCGGCTACGTGACGTTTGTCGAACACGTCACTACACTATGTGGTAATTTCCGCTCTATGCTCGCGGAAAATTACTTTAGCCGCATGAAATTTCCGATAGCATAAAATAAAACCATTAAAAATATTAGATAGCAAACTCTGGATAAAACCTTCAAAACATTTTTAAAGGCGATGGAGTGTTGTGATAAAATTATTTTCTTCATATACTGTAGCTAACATAATCTGGATTTAGTTGATTTTATCAATACCCAGCACAGCTTTGCCGAATAAGTGAATTTCCCAGTATGTGTAGCATTGCCGCACTTAGAGCTAAAGAAAATAAAAGTTTAGCTTTAAAATTGTTATTAAAACCACATTAACTTTTACGATGAAATTAATTTTATCATTGCCGTACGTGTTTAAAATAAATCACTAAAAGAGCTTTTGGTCAAAATCTTAATTAAATCTGCTGAAAAAGTACAGACTCGTTGACAGAATTTAATATATTAATGAGTATCATTATCGACACAATGAAAAGTGAGTGTTGTAGGACGGACGCGGCCGTCGCAGCGGGCGACGCGGACGCGGCGTGACAGCGGTGTCACAGTCGTGACGCGGCGTCAGCGGCGTGACGTCACGCCTCGCGCCTCGCACTCGCCTGTCGATGAACACGTCACATATGTAACGTGACATGTGGAAATAGTATTGCTTTATTTAATTTTGCCATCAACCACTGTTGTTTGTTCATCTTTTACAGACATTGCTGTTGTTGGTAGAACAAATCTAATAACAGTGTTCTGGTCTTAAAGGATACTGTACATCTAGGCTTCAATATGATTTAATGAAATAATACATTTCTTTGCTATCTATCAAGCCCAACTCTTACCCTATTTAGCTAAAGCAATGGAAAGCCTGTTTTGTTTGCTTGTGTGCTACGCCGTAGCTTTCCTGCTACGAGCTCGGCCGCTACGCCCTTTGGCTACGACTTTCATTAATTATTTGTTCACTTTGACCAAAACATTTAAAATACAATTATAAAATACTAAAAAGCACCTCTCCCCCATCTTCTTTGATTACAAGACCAGCTGTATGGCCTGTAGGCCCTTTTGCTTATACTAAATTCCATTCCTAAATGTATCCTGTGTCTGTATTTGCAGAAGCATCGCACTACAGTGGACAGGCGACGTGAAATTCTGAATAAGCAAAGCAATACGGACCGGAACGCACAGCGGGCGCCGATGTTTGTCTACCTATTAATATTAGTGAAACAGAACAGGTTTCCCAGATTACCATAATTTGCTTCGATGCATTTGAATAATGAGAACGTGTTCCCTCGGTTTCTCCGCTCAGCCTTTGTATATCTATCAAAGTTATTCAATTGTGAAACGTATTATCACTTGATATAATATCGGATAATGGCATTAGTATCGATTTTTATATATAGACAGGTTGGTGAGTTAAGCCAGCTCTGAGATTGGACACTCTGTCATCTGATACCATCAGAATAGTGTAATAAAAAAACATCTGTCAAATCAATGCTTGTTGATCTGAGAGTATGTTCACTCATTAGCTTTTTGGAAAAGAGCGGACCGCAGAAACAAAATACTTTGTACCCGTTTGTTATTGTTTCATAACAATCACTGACGAATTAACTTGTAATAATGTCCGAAATGTCGGGATGGCCCAGTAGTTAAGGCCTCTGTTGTGGGTTCAAATCCGGGCAAGTACCAATGTCACTTTTTCAATTAATATGTACTGTCTGAGTTTATCTTGGACATTACTGAAATCGATAAAGGCAAACATCGTGAGGAAACCTGAACTTTTCGTCAATATACGTCTAATATCGCCAACCCGTCTGGAGCAAGCGTAGTGATCAATGCTCGTGCCTTCTCTGTATGAGAAGATACCTTTGTCCTGCAATGGGACAATGTCTGGTATTACTTACTTAGAAAAACACTAATCTTTCATATTATTTGTAATATGAAAGATTACAGTGTCCACCCCAAGCCATTTTGCAAGTATGTTTTGACATACTTGCAAAGTGGCTTTGAAACACAAGTAAATTGTGCACACCTCCACCTAAACACGTGGTATTAACCGATCACCATGGACAAAGACCAAGGACGAAACATAGTCCCACAGATGAATTGAATCCCAAGCAAAATTAATTGAAGATTGCTTGGCGTACCTGTGGTAGATACTCACTTCAAGCCATAAAGGCATATGGACGTAGGAGATACGGACGGTCTTAGTTCACGGAAACAATATCTATGTAACGCAGCACTTTCAATATTGTTAAGCCAAAATAGTTTGCGACTGTATGGACTTTATCGCAGAAAAGATAATTCTACGTGTCGATAATCATCCCTTTATTTGTTAAGGTATGATACGATAATAAGAATTTAAATACAGAAATTACTGAACACCCAGTTTTTTCGTTTCAGTTATTCCGATTTTGCAACTGTCAGCAGTTGCAAAATGTCATATTAAAATATAATTTTGATATTTTCTTATATCAAAATTTTTACATAAAATACAGCAGCAAACTATTCCATAAAATAATCCCTAAAATAAAACACCTCGAGGAAAAAACACATATTTACGAAATTATAATACTTACGCGTATTCATAAAATTGCGACTGAGTATGTTATATTATAATAATTTCAATTTGAGCAGGTCTCGTGACTGGTGGCGTGTAGTACGGACGTCGTGCGCTGGAAGGAAGGGGTTATTGTGATATTGCGGCGTCTCATATTGTCGACGAGATTTATGTGCGGGCATCGAGCGCGTGCCGGCTCGGCTACGTCGCGCCGCCGTCCCGCGCCGTCCCGCGGCCACGATCACGACACGACGCCTCTACTCTACCCTTCCGTATACGTTTAATACATGGAAATTCGAATTTCCTTATTCCGTATTAATAAGCGGCTGTGAACATTTTATATAGAGTTTAGACCGTGTGGAGGCTTACGTTTGTTTGATCTGTGTTTATTGTAATGGCTGGTTTCAATATAACAACTTACTTAGATGTTGGTTTACTCGAATGCAGGCTTACGTTATTGTGACTTTATTTGACTGTCATCTGCTTCGATTCGATTCAACTAAAACAGTTGCAAACTCATTTGTAGAACCGTAACCTAAGAACTCTAACAAATGGGCACTAAACATTGTATTATTGCAGTGTTCAGTTGGCAGCCAATGCAACTGTATAATTCAAACTAAAAACTCAATTTGAATTCTATGTAAACAAGTTTGTGGTTTCCCAAACATATTCACATAAAATCATAATAAGCAAACTTTATCAATAGCCTCAGGAACTATTATTGAAAACTACAGACTTTTGAAGTCGCTATTGCGTTCGATGTACAAAAATACTGGCCAATAATTAAAAGGGTTCACGACAGTTACTGTCGAGACTGGATAGCTTTTGTAAGTTTTAAAAGAAAAATTAAAAACGGAACCAGCATTATGTTACACACAAACAAGTAGTTTATGCAAGTCGGATTCAGAGCATGTATTTTTAGACCACGATTCCGAGTAGATAACTAAGAAGGAGTTCACTCGTTCTTCTACAACTTTATCCAAGTTGTACTTGGTTGATAAGCAAAATGTAAACGGGAGTTGAGTAATATCGATCTCCCGAATAAAAGTTTAATTGCGAAAGTTGTATATAGTGAGCAGACGGCTAGGCGACTCCTACGATGGTCTCCGAGAGCGCGCGCTCTGTGCTCCGACAGACAATTACTAACAGTTCCTTAACTTGCTTATTCAATTTCGATTCAATAACTATCGATTCCACGTGTACGAAGTTTACAAACTTGCTCCATTTAAATGTTTGTGAAAACAGAGTGTAATGCTGATTTGAAAATGATGGATTAAATTGAAGTAGACTACAACAACTACAAGAACGGATCTTGTAAAATACGTCTTCTTCGACACAACTGTCAACTTTCTAAGAATCTTTATTTTAAAGGTTTTTTGGATTTTTTTAGTTATTTTGTCATACTCGTTCAATTTTGAACTTGCTCATTACTAAAGAGTTCAAAAACCTGACTGGTTTGTGATGTTATTTCAATCTAAATTTAGTGGTATTATTATGGTGTATGCACAGCCAATGTGCTTGTAATAGCTACCAGCACTAAAATCAATCTTTCGATTCCTTTCAGTAAGAATAAGTCCCGACAATGCTTTCGTAGAAGTTTAGCCTGAGGCTGCACTTGCTCCGTGGTGGTTTACAAAAATGAAACACGGCTCAACATGATGTGTACCTATTGGTACTAGGTATTCTGCACCTAAACATCAAACATGTTCTGGGGCATTGTGTCCTCTGCCGTTTATTCATGTTCATTTTTATTTTTCCCATTCAACATGCATTCATTGGTGAATGTATGAATGAATTTAATTTTAGAGAGGCTTTATTTAGATGGTATTTGTGATAAGTAAAAATATTTTTATGGTTTCAATCGCCTAGGTCTTTGATGAAGTATGACTATTTGCAGATTTATTTTTATTTGGTAGTTTGGTAAAATAAAAATGAATAAACATAGCTATAGAAACTCCTACAGATATCTATTTTACAAATTATAGAAATTGTTATCTTAGAAAAAAGAGAAAAACAAATGACGTAAGAAAACCACGAAAGTAATCCTAGTCGAGATTACCAGCGGGCCCGAGGTTCAAGGCAATGAAATCTGTGCAGATTTATGTGTGGTGGTGCGTTACCGGTTAGCGGTTACAGGAGAGCTCCTCCGGCATCCCGTGGCCGGGTTTATCTTGTTTACGGGAGCGGTCGCCGCCAGCCGTGTTGTCGCGTCGCCCGCAACCAATATCGCGCCGACATGTTGTGCACGTTGAAAACTTGCCACTTTGTTATCCTTGTTTATTCGACACTATCTGTATGGCTGCTTCATAGAATGAAAGAATTGCGGAACGGCGAATTGCTTTGTGAAATGCTTTTAGGGTTTTATAAGTTCCTTTCTTACTACTATATCTTTTGAGGTTTAACTTTGTCGTTATTATTGTACAGTCAACAGCAAAAGTAGATGATCAAAGTCAGAAATTCAATACTAATGAACGGAGTTCGCGTCAGAACTGTGTGGCGTCGAAGTGATTCAAAAGTATTCTAGGTAGTAAGTATTCTAAGTAGTAGTAGTAGTGGGAGCAGGCCCAGTAATTATTGCATAAATAAAGCATAAACAATCGGTGCCTAACTAAATAAGCGAATGGCCCTTGTTTAACACTTACTGCGTTAGCGGTCGCATTACGCTAATGTTTATTTCCAACATGAAGCTTATCTAGTCTTCTCAAACGGCACTAAAATTGTTGGTTGCAAGGTAGTTAACCCTTGCGCGGGCCGGCGAGGCGGCGGCGGCGAGCACAGGGGGCGCGGGTCGCGGTCGCCGTAAGCCCCGCAATAGATAAAACAGTGATAGAACATGCACCGCGCCGCCGGTATGAATAATTCATTAGTTTCAGTTGCCACTTTTGTTGGTATCGGTGGATTTTCAGCGCTTCACACCGTCAAAAATATGCGTTGAGGGTCTGGTTATTGTTAGACTCTCCTCTTTACCGTCTCGTTCATTTTAAATGTGTCGTGTCGCGGAGAGATGTTTATTATGAATTATTTACGGAAAATAAATTTTACGTTACATGCTTTGGTAGTCTGGGGTACAGATTACAGCTGCGGCATTTCTGTGGCTATTAAGTTAGGTACCACTGTCGTGTATAAGTCAGATACTATTAGTACCAACCTACCTATTGAATTACCCCTCATATAGTGATCTCGCTGTACTGGTTCCGCTGCATCCGTTTAGACTGGAAGCCGACCCCAAAATAGTTGGGAAAAGGCTAGTCCGATGATGATGATGAAAGTGATCTCACTACAAAGCTTATAAATGTAAGTGTTATTTAGTTACCACTGCATAACTGTAGTTATTTACGCCACATTTATATATTTTAAGATTTATTTAAATGTGTTTTATGAAAAGAAAGTCAACATTCTTTAGGTGAAAGCTGTTAGCGAAGGCGGAGGCGAGGCGACGCGACCGTCTACTCTAACCACCCCCGTGAATCCCGTTATAATTTACGACCATCCCGAAAAATCCCGGGATTATTTTTATTCGATAACGATAAAGGTGCCGCAGAGGGTTACCTTTATTATCACTCAGTGTGGGACGACTCTTTTACAACTTTACACATGTTAGTAACGCTGAAATGGCTGACTCTTATGTCACACTTTTGTGCTATGCTTTTAAGGCTGTTTTACAAACATTCTGTACGTGTGTGTTGTGACAGAAATAATAAAGTAGGGAAAGTGAGTACATGTGCTACTTCGAGTGTATTATAGAGGAGTGTTTTATTTGATTGTGCATGAGTGAGTCGCGGGGATTTACCCACATATAAAAAATCTAAATAGTGTATGTCTTGGTTTATGCTGTATCATCACCATTCACATATTTCGCCAATCCGTTGGAACGGTTCTAGTTCCCCTTTTACGTAAAACTATAAAAATGTGTTCTTATAGGTTAAGGCTACAATGCTAAGTAGTAAGCAATGGGTTCCATTCCTGTCGTGTATAGTGTACCTAATTGGTTAAGTTATTTGGAAATTCCTATTTATCTCCTAAGGTTGGAATTATACTCGATAAAAGGTGAATATCATGCTGATGTTGAGTATCGGTGAACGATAACATACATTCAGTAAGAACACATTGCTTTGTGCTTATACGTTGGCCTTTTTGCTATATTTTCTTCAAATAGGAAAAATATAAATATTTTAAAAGTAGGTCACATTTTATATTTGTTACGTAGATACATGTATCTGTCTGCTAGTACAGCCACGTTGCTGATCGAGACGGGCGAGGGGCGCAGGATTAGACGCGGCCGAAAGTGATCCGTTATAATTTGGAGGGTGGACAGTGACGGCTGGTACGCACAGATTAGCCCCTTCGATAAACAATAGCATTAGTATGCGAGGACGCACTGACCGCCGATCAGCCCAGCCGTGCTCGGATTAATTTGCCTCCTGAAAATTATGGAGGCTCTATGTGGACCGAAACGATCACCGACCCGGAGAATATTGCTTTGTTTTCACTTGTACGCCTGCTGAATTTGTCTTCAATCAGGGTGAGCGCACAGTGTGCCACTTTGAATGGTTCGGCGTATCGTTGTTTGTGCAGGTTATTAAGAGACACTGGTCTTCTGAAATTCTTGCACAATATAGCATAATTTATATGATACTTACTGGATTTAAGTCCGTACCGAGAACCCTATGTAAAGTTCACCGCCAGCCGTTTTTAAATGTTTATATTTGGTACGTAGATACATGTATCTGTCTGCTAGTACAGCCACGTTGGTGATCGAGACGGGCGAGGGGCGCAGGATTAGACGCGGCAGAAAGAAATGCTGACTCGGATCTTCATTTTATTTTCGTGATTTTTTTCCATGTTTTAATAGTTATTCTGCTATTCGGGGCGGAGACAAATCCAACATATCAAAGATCATAAAAGTCGGCCCAGCCGTTCTTAAGTTATAAATGGTGTAAAATGAGTATATTTACTTAAATTTGTTTTCTAAAAACTTCGACCCAACTCCGAAGCTAAAAGTTTAAAAAGTTTTATCAAAAACAGATCTTTTTTATAATTCCGTTACTTCGACCTCCAGCATTTGCGACATTGATTGATGACTATAAAATAGCAAAGACAACAAAACCAGGGAACAAATAGAAACAAATCTAATAAGAATACAATTAGCAGTTTTATACTTCGTATCAACAAGAAACAAAACTCTCAGGGTTCGGCAACACAATTAACAAACTAAACAACACAACTACTTCATTCGTAAAACCTCCATGTAGAAGCCAATGAAAAGCGAACCTCTTAATTTGGGGTGCTTTTAGTGAATGGCAATAAGCGTTAATTTTATTTGTACGCCCTGCGATATCCGGTTTCGACGGAAGCACACGCCTACTGCGCCGCCACTAAGTAATGAGGCTACTGTTACAAACACTGCACTCTAGATGAAAGGCTATAAATTATCACACGATGCACACTGCATTCTGAGCTTTAAGTGAACGAAGTAAAGTTTTTTATCTATTGCTCTGATGACGCCCTGTCCAAGTATTAGCTGACTATTTTATAATTGAAAATCGACAAGATTCATTTTGTGATCGCTTCGTCTGAAGTGAAGCAACAAGTTAATTTGTAGGCGACCATAGATTTATATCCGACATTTAACTAATTAATAGTTTTACTGTACCTTTATGGCTCTTAATAAATTCTTATTTATATTATTAAAGTACATACTTTGCTTCACTTTGATTTTTTTTAATAAGAGTTATTTAAAATAACTGCGTAGCGACCTAAACAGGAAGTGGCTACGAAAACTCGTAGTGACGTAACTTTTAATTTCATTTTCCATTACATTGCGTGTTTTAAATCGTGGTTTAGGTAATTCTATTAAAATCGCTGCGTTGTATGTGGAGTAAAATAAACTGCGAGAACGTGTACAAGTACATATGTGTTAGTTAGAGTATACTACGTAGGTATCTAGTATACTTTCTTTGTGCTCAAGGATTATAACGCCAATTTAAAACTGTAGTAATAAATCCTCTGTGATGTTTTATTATAATTTGATGTCCTCTGGGTTGTTATTGTAGGATGAGTTGGCTGCCGGACTGAGATATTGAGAAACTGAGCTCTATCTCGACTCTGTAAAATGTTTCTACTTTCGTTGCTTTGTCCTGCCACTCTTTTTAAAATATAAGTGATGGTAGGAGATTTGAAGTTTCAAGACAGTCAATTTATACTGAGGCGTCTCGCTTGTTTGTTAAACACGGCATTGTGTTTATATTTACGATGTATCAGTATTCCTCAAGTGTACGAAGATATCGGAGCGTACACAATTTACGAACTCAACAAACTTAAAGCCTTATAAATCAAAAGCTAATTTGCTCCAGGATTTGGAAGTCGAAAGCGATGCGTACGGTAATGTGTTCTTTATATCAAAAACACATTTAAAAGAAGTTAGATTGGCTTACACAAGTTGGCGGTCGGCCATACGTAGTTGGAGCCTTTTCGGCGCCTCAAAGCCGGCCCTAATCTTCAAAGATTCGCCGCAGATTGTTTGCAAGCATTTCAGTCCATCGAAATATGACGGGGGAAACTTTGTCTACGTATCTACATTATTTTGACACCCGTACTAGCGAAACATCTAATTGGATAGATTTGAAATATGGAAGCTTAAATCGAAGAATTTAATGTTTAAATCGGATGATACAAGTTTTGCTAAAATAATAAAAGGCCACGACCAGACCGTCTGTTTCGACATTATTTAAGATTTACCTGTAACGTTTTTATAACTATGTGTGCACCAAGGGTAAGTGTGATGGACTTTATGGAATATTAAAAGATTGATGTTTAAAACAAGCTTTATTTAGTTTGTTACCTACTCACTCTTAGTCGTTACGTGTATTACGTAGTAAGGTTACATTCGTCGCCGCAGTGACCGCTATCAACACTCATTACACTCTGTTATTAAAAACACACTCAGTGGCTTTGCTTAATGAATATATTTACAAGATTTCTATCTATGTGGCGTTATCTTATATTTAGCAATTTGGCAACACGATAACGGTAACATTTACATATAGGTATGTTACTACAATATATAAACTAGGTGTAATTGACAGAAGAAAATTTGGATTTGTAAAGGATCATTATAGAAAAACTGATAAGTAAATCAATGTATATATAATCTTTGAATAAAGCTACAAATCCAAATGTGTACTACAAACATTAAAATATCTGGGATATTAAAATGTAAAATACAGGAGTAGCACAAAATACATTCATATGAAATATAACTCACGCATCACAAACTTTCCATTACCTCGAAAATATAGTAGGAAGGCAGGCAGGAGTCGCATTAGGAATACAGACAGGATCTACACTACGGCACGGTGATACAGGAAACAATACAATATGCTCAATTTGGAAATTTTGTCAATTCAGTTAATATTTTTATCACAGCGAACATGAGGTTTACAAAAGCACAATAAAATAATAAAATTTAAATACCCTCTAAAGACCCAATTTTATAATTCATTCAGTCTTACTCTATCTAATTCTTATACCCTTATACTAAAATCAATAACTATGATAATAGTGCACTTTGTATTATATATTAATAATAATATGTGTGCAGTGAATTTGTCTATTACATAATATGTTCACGGTCGAGCAGATTTTAGAACTATGTCAACGGTGAAAATAAATGTTTTTAGACATCTATATGAAATTCTGCTGAACCGTGAGTAAGTTCGAGGAACTGTTGTACATACAATACCTTTAGTTTATATAATTAACAACAACGCTTATAGTAATTACGAATATCATTTCGGTTATGAAACCTAAACCTCTTAGTATATTGTAGGTACATAACGACGGCGATGTGACTACGTTTTAATATTCGTTTTTATTCTAAGTTACCTGTTTTCGAGGACAATAAATTCATAAGTGTTACTTAAATATGAGTTATTTTTAATGTAACGGGTAGCTGTTAATTCATTGGTCAAAGCTCTAAGCTCAGTTATTTTGTTATTTCGTTTACAAAATTTGGTATCAGCTGCTGTTTGACACACAAATTGTTTATGTTGTAATCAATTTCAGTATCATATCAAGTGTCCTTTTTACAAGCTTTATATAATGTCACGTTGAGGGTCATCTACATAATGCACATTGTAGAGACCGGATTATCTGCACATTCGTTATTTTTATTTATAGATTTATTATCAAAAAGAATTCAAACTGATGTAAGTCACATTTTACAATAAACCAGTTAAAACACAATATAAGCTTAAATGAACAGCCCGAACAAGGAGTAAAGTGGATCTGAATTGCTCTCTGTATCGTATTAATTGATTCTGATGATAAAACTATTTCCACCCTGCATCTCCGTGCTAAAGGCTCTTGCAATATGTAGGGATTATAAGAGAAAGTCAGTCAGTAATAGAACATATTTTGTAGTTTGATACTTTTTGGGCAAAAATAAACAAAATAAGAAGTAGGTACTTTGGCCCCTTCTCAAAATGTTTTCCTTGCTTTTTTGTTTTGGGGTCTAAAGTAGATTTTTTATTTTAAAATATAAATAATATGTTGCATAATAATCCAATCTCTATTGTTCAAAAGCATGTTACGGCTACAAGCTCGTTGTTTGTTACATTTAAAATCTTCTTCAGCAATCAATATAGAACATCGTTACAATAAAATTGGGATGTAAGTCGCCTACATACATGCGAATATTAACTGATAATAAACAGAACATATCCATGACGTGAAAGGGATTGTGAACGATAAAATCGATATCCGTGGATAAAATCAATTTCCTTTTAATTTCCAGTATCTCGGGCGAGCCAAGCTCGGCTAAATGTACCTACGTGTATGCAAATGGACAGCGGATTCGGATGAGTGATAATAGAGTTACATCATTAAATAATATGGCACAGTGATTAGCGAAACTAAAACCCATATGGAGCTTCTCCTCCAGTCAGCGTCGCCTGCAAACAAAATATTTTCATGTTAATTATTTGTGGGTGAGTTCTGAAATCCTGATATTGTGTTTTGTTTTTGCTAAGGATATTTTTTTTTATTTGAAGGCTAATTTTTTCTGTTTTCCCTACAGTTTTTATCAGCTGTGAAATGTTTAATAATGAAATCGATGTCACCCTGGCGGTATTAAACTAACTTGAAAGCTCTAAGTTTACCACTTTCAATTTTTGTTTTCCATTGAAAAATGCGGCAAGAGAAATTTAAATCCTATTTTTCTCGGAAAATATCTTCCATGAATGGGTAAAAAGAAATATGAGACTTAACGTACCTGTAACCTGCGATGCACCTCCTACCCAGTTCAGGTGCGTCTTCCCACCGCCTTCATCTGTTTTCTGTTTGCCCTTATCGATTTCGTTGAGGTTCGATTGATACTTAGTACCTGCGTAACAGATAAATAGACGAGTTCAAAATGTATTAAAAGATGAGAATATTTTGATCACACTAAAAAGTTTGTGGAGGAAAAACGACAACGTGAACTGATTGGGCAAAGGATTCAATATGGCAAGGGACGGGCCGTCGGCAGGCGGTCGGCTAACAGTTATTGAAAAGTTGCGCAATATTGTCGAGTATCCGGTGCCAGCCGTAAATTCGTAATGGCTGCAAAAAATAAAACAGTAGCGGGTCCGATGTGGACGGCGCGCCGCCGCGCCACACCACGCCGCAAAAACAACCAGCCGCAAAACTTACACTCGTGCTGGCGCAACCCCTAAATGGGTTTTTCAAGTTCGCGCGAACATGTTAAAATGATATCCTTCGGCTCTTGGGCAGATATTATTAGTATGTACAGTTATTGATAGATGTCTATATTGATTATTCACGATCTTCTGTACGTATTTTTTGCAATAAGTATGGCACTGTCTGTGGGCTACTACATTTTCAATTTATCGTGTTAACAAAGCTTATTAAGAGTTTGCAACAAGGAGGACGGGAACACTTGTCCGTAATAGGTTGGCGCAAGATGTTGTCCGGCAGCGTGGCCGGGGAAATGCCCAAGTTCCCAATAACGGGCGAGTAATGACGCGAGCCCAACAACTTATGACACCACGATATTACAATACACGCTGGCTCCTACATCAATGATTCTGACATTACTAGTTCATATTACACGATTCGAAAGGCATTGTATATGGAAATATGTAAATGAAATCAATTAGGGAGTTTTAGTAATTTTTTACCTAGGTAAAACAAGCCGAAAACAGGTTTTTAGATTAAAGAGATTCTCCAGATAAAATTTTGTGTTTGTGTTTTCAAGGGTTTCAGTTAGACAAATTTTAATCTTGTGTTCTTTTTGTAATAGTAGGTACCTCTACAAAGCTCAAGCTGTTTTCAATATCTTTTAAGTGCCAATTATCTTAAATGTGCATTCATTGAATTAGCATTTCAAGAGTGTCATCTAGTTCAGGCCGGATTATAACGATGTTTCAGACAATGTAACGTCGATCAGAGATCGCGATACACTTTACGCCTATTAACTTTGCATAAAGCAATTTTATAATAATTTGATGTGGAGATTATAATAACAGCACCTCATAAAATGTTTTGTTTGTAAACGATTTGGTCATGCTTTACGAGTGCTCATAATATTCGGAGCCAGTTAACAAACTACCGGCTGGCGACAAGCAGATCGTCGTAACAGTTTACGATCTATAAACAAATATAACGGCCACTAATAATAACTGAAACAGCAACAAACAATGAAAACAATCTGAACGGTCTCATGGGGGATACAACTCGTAAAGGTAATGTTATCTCTTAATAAACGAAATCGCCGACATAAAAATGTTGTTTCAATGCATTTTATTGGCATCGATATCAGATATTGATAAACCCATTCGACCGCGACGTTTGCTCTAGTGTAATTAATTACTATTCCCACACATGAATATAATAAATTGCTGTTATATAAATATATACTCTGCGCGATACATTCATCCGCGCTCGAGCTTTATAAATCATTTTATTGCATTTCACGCTTCTTTACTTCTTGTAATTTAATTTAAACGTCAATACCACGTAATCGGACGTAAATTGAATTGGTCGGTTATTTTCGGTACGTCATGTATAAACACTGACAAATCTAGCTGGCCCAGTGCATCTTCCATCTTTCATATCACTAAGCATTTGAATTTTGCGCATGTTTAATTATTATTGCATCTTTAACAGACTTCATAAAAAGGAGAAGGTTCTCTATTCGGTGGTTTTTTTATGTTTGTTACCTCAGAACTCCTTTATTTATAAGCAGATTTGCAAAATTCTTTCTTTAATTGAAAGAATATACTTTCAAATTGGTTCCATAGAAATTTCATCAAAACTCCGTTCCGTAGTTTGGTTTTTAAACTAAAATTACTAGTAAAAATTCAAGTTTGCTTTCCTATGAACTATTTTTTTGTACGTAGTTATGTTGCAATATCTCCAGCAATTGTAAATCGATTCCAAAATTTATTTTTTAATAGATAGGGTTATGCCTCAGGCTGGGGTGGTCGCATATAAATTTTATTAACTTTGCTTGGGGATTTTATCAATAACTTGAATCTAGCCATCGTAGTGTTCTGTTTGGTTCCAAAATGTTCATTATATTTTGAGACGAGCGTATCGAAGCATTCTTTGTTTTCGTCTTTGGTGAATTTGAAAGTTGTATACACATCGTACCCCTCAGATCCGACCAAATTCACCAATAAACTCGCTTTGACATCATTTGTTTCTTTGTGGACACCAGACGCTTTTAGAAACACGTTGAATTGCTTCAGCCATTTTTGCCACGCTTCGGCCCGACTGGCCGGCCCGCCTTCCAGACACAATTCCGCCGGAGGCCGTGCGTGTTCTATGGTTTTCAATTGTTTACGACAGTTACTATCACTTTTATTGTAGTTTAGAACATAAATCTGGATTATTGGGTGTTAATTTTAATTAATTACTCAGCACCGCTGTCACCATGTTCTAAATGAAAGACGGGTTGACCAAGACTGATTTTTATTGAGTACCCACAACCTAATTATGATTATAATGACAAGTCACTGTAATACCCACATAGTATATACGACACATAGCAAGTAGCTTAGTGTTATACGAGTACGAATTTGTGTGGGGTAAGTACAGCATAAAAGTGAAAAATAAAAACTTTATTACAAAAAAAGACAGCCGATTTCCAAAAAATACACTACAAAGTGAAAATACTTTTAATTTGGGAAGTCGGTGGCAAACAACGACACCAACTTCCGAAATTAAAGTGATTTTAAGTTATTTATCATATTCCCGACTTCGATATTATTTATGTGTATCAAAATATACCAGTATCCTTATTGCGTAAAACGCTATCAATCATAATCTGAATATTTATGAAGGATATTGCTAATCCATTGTCTGCAAAAAGTCTGTTCAACAACGTAAATAACGCAATGAATGTTGTTGAACTGTCAAAATGAAAACCTTTCCTACTTTATGTGTGGTTCTGGGTAAGTGCCTTACGCAATTACCCAGAACCACACATACACATACAGCAGAACCTGTTCCAGAAGGCCATGGCTTTCTTACTTACCCTTGTCTGTAAGCGGAGTATCGCGGCGCGGAGGCCTTGAGGGTGGAGGCACGGTCAGCGCGCGAGGGTCCGGAGTTGTGGTCGGGGGGGATGACGCTGTATTGAAAGAAAGTGTTAGTTTTTCATTGTTAAGAAAATAGTAAAAAGTAGCATAGTGACTTACCAGCCAGTGTCTGAAAAGCCAACTTAACAATTTACTTTCACGCTGTCAAATCGCGCGTCTACTAACACATCTAAGATAGGTTAAGCTAGACCATGAGTTCTCAAAAAATATGTCCAGCTATATGGCCGTCTTCCCGGCGAAATAATGATAATGTTTAGTATTTTCAGTTAAATATAGGAGCATACTTACTGTATAAGCGAATTGTGCCATCGGACTCTCCCCTCGGATTCTTAGCTATGCACTTGTAAGTCCCATAATCTTCATTGTTTATGTTCCTAATCAGAAGCCTCATGTGCGTCTTGTAAGCTGGTACCCCTACAGTGTTCTCCATGTGGTACTTAAGACTTTCATGAATCATATGGCCATCGTCCCTCGTCCAATAGTTTAGAGAAGTCGGGTGAGCTTCAGTGAAGCATTCTAGAGTGACATTGTAGTAAAGCGGAGCACCGACGAGCTGATGAGGGATCCATAGCATTGGAGGAACTGGAAAATAATATCAATGTTTAAGTTCATCATCGAAGGATGTACTGTTTTGTAATTGAAATCGTAAAAGAGTTTGCCCACTTACAATCAACGCTGACTTTGACACGTTTCGATACTGTCGGTGGCACACCGTTGCTAGCAATGCACAGGTAGGCACCCATGTCCAATCTTGAAATCCGTGCCATCTCCAATACTTCACCTTCCCATTCGGAAACTGGAAATTAACGATAGATAAAGTCGGTGCAAAAAACGAAGCAAAAACCTATTTCGATCATGAACAAATTCGATGTGTCACCGGAATGTCCCTTGCTGATGGAGATTTTTGAGTTGTCGTCCCGTTTCCACTTGATGGTGGGCTTAGGAGAGCCATTAGCGCGGCACGTCAGCGTGACGTTGGCGCCCTCGCGCACGATCACGTCGCTCGAGCTCAACGAGTCGTCGATGGTCGGCGGCACTATAAACAAACATTAATACCACTTTAATAGACGTGCGGTTTGACGTATGTTGTTTATTTATACCTTACATAATCTGTTATGATATTGTAATAACGCTTCAGTCAGGTTTTCCCGTTCGTATAATAAGACGAAACGATTCACTGACACACTAGGCACAGCATAAACCACTAGGTTTAGAAGCATGCACATTGCACTAGAGTTTCTTATAGGTATGAGCACTAAATAACGATTTAAAAAATTAATTCCCTCAAGGAGTTAAATAGGGAATGAAAGTTTGCATGGAAGTTCGTCAATGGGAAATCCCATCGGGTACACTGTTTCGTGATTAAATACTGATCTTACCAACAACATGTAGGTATCCAAACTGTGTCTTGGCGGTGACGGTGTTGATCTGGCACATGTAGCGCCCACGGTCCTCCTCTCTGACGTCACTGATATGCAGGAACCATGTGCGGTGCTTGTCGTGCGTGACGCTGACGCGAGGGTTGCGCGTGATCACGTGGTTGTGGACCGTCAGGATTGCGGACTGCTCGAAGTGCATCCACGCCACCTGGTGGTAGCAAAGAAAAAATTAAATGAGGTACCTACTCCAAAAGTTTTAAGATAGAGAGTCCCTTTGCACAATTCTTTCGCTTCAACAATAATCAAACCTCGTTCCTTATATTTATTTATTATATTTCCTTTCATTGTATTCCTTTTATTTCGCTGACCCGGCGAACTTCTTACCGCCATCGAAATTAGTCAATCCGTTCTCGAGATATCATCAAAAAAGCTGTTCCATACAAAATGTACGAGAAAATGAATTAAATTTTTTTTTGTGAATGTTTCCCTTGTTTTAATAGTTATTCTGCTATTCGGGGCGGAGACAAATCCAACAAACCAAAGATCATAAAAATCAGTCCAACCATTCTTGATTTATAAATGGTGTAACTGTCCCGACTTTGTTTTATTTAGTTATATAAATTTGAATGAAAATCTGTACAATTTTTTCCCGTACCTATTCATCAATTTCAAAAAAATTATCCAAATATATTGCTTAATCATTTCTAGTCCATACAACGTTGTAGGTACATACAACGGTTCTTGGAAAAGCTCTGCAAAATAACGAGAAAAACTCCCCTAAATAAATACCTTCAGAAAATGTAAAACGAGAAAACTAGGGTGTGGAGTATGCCTCAATGATTTCCAATCGGTCTCCCAATTGGACGAGTGACGTAACGGAAATTAAAGACTTCTCCGAGGACATATTTTTTTATAAATAAAATGTAGGTGTCTATCTCGAATATAATTCAGCTGTCACGGTGTGCGTATTTCAGGTTGATTTTATATGTTGTGATGTTGTTATTAGGCAGCGCCCCCGGTTTCACCCGCATAAGTGTCGATCCCGTGGGAATATCAGGATAAAAAGTAGCCTATATGTTAATCCAGCATGTCAGCTATCTTCATACAAAGTTTTATCAAAATTGGTCCAGCCGTTTGAGCGTAAAGAAGTAACAAACATATAAACACACACACTCACAAACTTTCGCCTTTATAATATTAGCTGTGATATTAGTGTGAGGTATGGATTAAAGTTGCTTTTCATGTTGGTCTGTGTTAGCTCCGACTAGAGTTGGACTTCTAAACTTCGTAACGGATTTTGACGCGGTTTTCACTATCATTTAGAGAATTTATTCTGAAAGCTTTATGTGTGCAGTAATCTCAATGTGCTGTCAAGTCGTTAAAACCGTGCGAAGCAGGAGCGGGGCGGGTCACTGGTAATGTTATATTCACTTACTAAAAAAACTGCAACAACAACAACAACGCGAGACTAAAAATAACAGTTAAGAGGAAAATTAACTCAAGAAATTCTAATGAAGAAGACAGAAGTACATTCACTTTGACTGCGAGGTGTTTCAATTACAAAACATTGGCTAATTAGTACCTATAGCAACTTGAAGTGTCCGCTCACCTCGTTACGAAGTAAAAGGAGTTCAAGGGTTTCTAGTGGGCTCGGGCTTACATGGAATCTTTGGACATTTTTGACTGAAAAATATACAGCTTCACAACGATACTAAAAATTAATAGGATTCCTACTGGATAGGATAAGTGATCTGTGAACTATTTCAAAATAAATGAAGATTGGACAGAATCCAATCGAGACATAAAATCGCAGTACTTTTTTGATTTATTAGTGTAGTGAAATCGGTGTTCACAAATGTATAGCGTGGCGAGGGGCCCCGTACACTTGTACAGCGTGGTGGCGCGGCGTCTAGTACGCGAGTCGTCTCCGCGACATCTGTGTAATTGCACGGCGCTGCCATCGCGTCCCCGCTTCACACCAATTTCCACGGCATTAAGCGCTTAAAATGCATTTTACCGAGATTGTTATACTCACTACGAACAATCTCGGCACTTTTAATCTCCCCTCGGAGAAAAAAGATTTAATTCCCCCGTAGATACCTACCTCCATCAAATTACGTTAGAGTAGCTTTATTTTTCAATTATTCCGGTAGATGTACATTAGATCCGCGCCAGAAATATAAAACATGACATTGTTTTGAAAACTCTCAACGCTTATCATCCATTTTGAAATAAACAATTTCAGTAAAAGGCAATCTACAACTCAAAATGTTTATTGAGAGACAGCGAGTTTAAAATTTCGAACACTTTACAAGTTCTCCATGATTAAACGAGGGTTTGGCATATTTTAAACTTTAAAAGAAACTACACCTATAAAATTAATTAAAGTCGGTAATCGCAATAAAAATTAACTAGAGTAGGTGGTTTCTGAGCTTTAAAAGTTCGACGTGCATCCTTTATCTCTTAATCCTTCTTCAAGTTTGAATCATGGGTAGTTCTTTTTATCAAGATTGCGGAGGCAATATAGCGGAAGTTTGGGAGCTAAAACTCGTGCCGGGTCACATCTTACCTATCTTAAGTGATGCGGCTCTCAGCCGCTGTCTAATTTATAATGGACTTGAGGAAACTTCGCCCATTTTATTATGCAATGGGACGGTAACCCCTCTAATGACGGCGACCTGACTTGTCGGCGTAACCTGGGGCTCAGGGATATTAAACAGGCTTAGTAATATTTCAAACGATTTACATGAAAATAATTTCATGTAAAATTCTTTAAGTAAGATCTACTTATTTTCTAATCTTCGAAGTTTGTTACTTTGATATAAGTAATCTTGTAGAAGTGCTCGGAAGTTGGTTGGGAGTAAGTAGCGTGAGGTGGAGCGTGGAAGCGTAGGGACACGCGGTGCGAGCGACACGGCGGCGTGGCGCGACGACGGTGTGGCGCGGTCGGTGACGGTAGATGTAAATCTGATCTGCGTAATTGTGGCCGGCGTCTAATCTAATCACGACGGTGTGTCCCTCTGCACCGCACTGATTGAATTACGAGCCGCAGCCGCCGCCACCACGACGCCGGCTGGATGGACAGTCTTCCAACTAATATGGCTACATCGATATTATTTTGAGCAAATTATAATAAAACCCCAGAATTATAAGACGCTCAGCTACGTATATTCATTTCAAACCAAAGATTAAACCAGTTATCTCGAATCCGTTATAACGCAAAGAGATATTGCCCAAAGTTCTCTTTTACTGTTCTAACAATTAAGATAAAATTAAATAGGAATCAAAATTTTATAAGCGGTCGGAAGATAAGCGTTGAGTGTTGAACTTAACGAAGTTCTCCAATCGTACCGCGAACTCGGGGGCTAGAAACATTTAGTTAGTGCACAAGTGGTCCGGGATTTATATAACAGCGTTAAATTCCCGCAAATAAATTATTGGTTTATTTTAAGGAAAAAACCCTAATGGTAAATTACAGAGTGAGATTTTTCTGTGAAGTAAAATGGTTTCCCGCTACGTAAGTAACTAATGAAGCTGGCGGAAGTGGCAGATGAAAATATGATATTCGTAATGACGGTAGCGGCTAACTAATTTCATTCGTCTGCGGATCCTAAACGAGTTAGGTCACGACGTCGTTACGCGAGTTGTTGCCTGCCACTGCCCCCTCCACCCCGTCGCCTTCCTCCCGCACCGCACCGCTGCCGGCACTCGGCCCATTACTTCAAATATGCAAAATTACCTAACCGCAAATTTTATGGACAGGTTGCTGCTACATTTTT
This sequence comes from Oligia fasciuncula, assembly GCA_963082905.1. Taxonomy (NCBI): domain Eukaryota; kingdom Metazoa; phylum Arthropoda; class Insecta; order Lepidoptera; family Noctuidae; genus Oligia; species Oligia fasciuncula. The sequence goes on from OY720387.1 coordinate 12,040,648, forward strand.
GAGTTTAGAGTTAGGTAAAGCTGTTTATGTTTATTTAAAAACAGATTTGATTTAAAAAAATATGATACGGTAGCCAGAAATGTTGAGTTCCAGTAGAGTTAGCACGATATCTTCCTATAACCTACTGTCAAAATTATACGTATCGGACACTTTACTATGATAACACTGAAAATCCGTCCTACGTTTTACTTGTAAAGTTAGAGCGGCCTATTAACTCGTTATCTTTTAACCACCTTTAATTTAGGCCCTTTTTTCTTTTTATCTTAATTGTTGAGGCATTAAGGAGGCAAAGTTGAAGTTCGGTGGCACGGCGGGAGACGTTCTCGTCCCTCAGGACATGCCTGGAAGGCATCGTTTGATTTATAATGGACTCGTTGCAAACTTTGCCCATTCCACCGCGCATCGCACCGAACCTCTTTAACGACGGATCCTATCGCCGCAGGAGATGATTCGTAGACGTGTTTAATAATATTACGACAGATTTAATTATGGAACGTTTAAAGAGCTTCATCTTACGCTATTACCCTAACTTTGTTTGTTTCAAGTTGTGGAATGGTTCATATTTTTTAACTTTAAATTCTCTCGGTTAGTACTAAATAAACTCGGGCAAATTAAGAACGATTTTAAAATTTGAGGTATGAATTTTTTGGTATGGAAAGTAGCAACGGCACAAATGTATAAATGTCTCCTGTGACAAAAATATTTACGAAATGGAATTGTTTATTCTGTAAATAGGATATTGGAATCACTTTTACAAAACATATTAAAAAAAAGGTGGTCACTCACTGGACGCCTGACATCACCGTCGAAGTAGACCACGGCGAAAGTGGTGTGACGATCTAACGAGATTTGCAGGGCCAACATGGCCAGAGATTGCTCATGACATGAGGCTTGGAAAGAAAAAGGCGAGGCCTTTGCTCAGCAGTGGATAGCAATATAGGCTAACAAAAAAAAAGATAAAAAAATCTTAGGGATCAAAGTCTCTTTTAAAATCCAGACATAATCTTGGTCAGATCATGTGAGGACCATGTAGATTACTGACTGAAATGGTGTTTTGAGGAAAGAACTACACAGATTTGAGAGTACCAGTCCAGTGAGTGCAAGCAGTCAAACCTAATTTTAAACATTCCATGTGTGTTTGGTGTTTGTGAAAAACGAAAGGTTATGATTGCACTAGTAGCGCTCACGCCCCGATGTCTAAGTACTGTGTGAACATGTTACACGTTTCAAAGTGCTTCAATAATTTATTTGACTCTATGTTATTAAACCAAATATCATGTTATACAGCGTGTATCAGAAAGTTGTGGTCAAATTTAAGGGTGTGGTACAGACTATCAAACTGAACAATTTTCTCCATGGATCAACATCGTAATCGCGAAAAAATAATCAGCCGTTTCATATATTTGGGTCGAGTAGGTATTAAAGTTTTGTATGGGACAGTTGATAATTTTTTCGCGATTTCGATGTTAGTCAATGGAGAAACTGGTTCAGTTTGATGGTCTGCACCACACCCTTAAATTTTCCCACTTATTTATGATATTGCTATAGATTACTAACTTATAACAATGCAACAAAATACAGTAGAACAATAATCCCTATTGCAATATACCCACGGCTGATCCAATAAATGGGATATTATTTTGTGAAAATCTTATCAAAGCGAAGGGAAATAAAAGCTCGTAAAACTACTTAAGATACTTTTTGCTGGTCTTTGGAAAGATTTGCCTAGCACCCAGCAGCCGCTTTTGATACAACCTTCATAAATATGATAAATATCTAACTGTGTGCTACGTATTCATAAAAGAAAATTTTACATACGATAGTACACAAAGATGAAACTCATTTTCGCGTGAGTATAAAAGTGAGTATGTTGTAGTTACGTAGTAGTTCTACACGTTGAACGACACGATGTATAAAACGTCAAAAACTACCAAAGAATAAAAGAACAACGCGCCGTTTCTATCAATGTGTTGTTCGTGGAATACTCTCCACGTCACAAAACGTTAGTACGGTTGACACACTAATGCAATGGCGCAGACAGAAATGAGCGAACATCTTGCACGAGACGGCTTAGCTTAGTTCTGCTAAAAGCCCACTTAGAGATCTCTTCAGCTGCGGATTTGTGCCGAGGGCTCTCCTCTCCAAGTTTTCACGGAATCTTCGGCCAATAAGTTATTTTGGGGTTGATGTAAGTAGTGCTGATCGAAAACATTTTACAAAAACTTCTGTCGTTATAGTTTGTTTCGCCAGATAACTTTTCATTTGACTTCGTGTTTGTGTACAAAAGGGGTGAATATTTTTAATTAAAACATGAATCGGTATTCCTCAGGATTGTGTAATGGTGAACACGATCATTACAGACATTAGAGTGGCGGTAGCGCAGCTGGGCGGTCGTCGGAACAAGTGCTCTCGGCTCCCCTCATCTTGGGCTCAGTTTGCTCAGCCAGCCCCAGTATTAAGGCACGAGAAATATGCCAGAATTTGAACAGGCGGCGCTCGCATGCGGCGCGAGTGTAACATTGCTGCGACTCGTTGTGGCATGTTATTGCAAACCCACATACGTGCTACTGCCGACTACCTATCTGACATTTCATGCCGATGAACCGGCTACGTGCGCATACTTACAGACATTTGCATAAAATAGGAAATCTTTTCGTCGAATTGCCTCGTGAATAAAATTTAACATAGGAAACATTTATTTGAATGTTCAACAATCTCTATTAGTGTAGCGTTATTAAAATACTTATGTAAGTGCATTCTCATTTTATGTTAACGTAACCGTTAATGAAATTATATGTCATCATCATCATCATCATCTTCCTAACATTTGAAATTATATGTATACGCACTAAAACCGACAAACGCATCAACGCATTGAAAAATTACATTTAAAAAACTCTATTGATAAATCCGCCCTAATTAGTTCTGTGATTAAAATAAATATGAAACTAACTGTAAATGATAAAAAATGTGTACTTATAACACTGTGCAAATTTTTACTCCTCAATGATATTGTTCAACAAATACTTGTAGAGTCCGAACAAATATCTGTAGGCGAAACAAATATTTGTGGTGACGCGTGAATCAAACGCGCTAACCAAACACAATTTATGTTCAAGCTAATATTTATAAACTGTGTCCAAGTCATTATTTGTTTTGCATAAGTATTAGTACTAACAAGTAATACAACGTCTTTCATCGCAATATTTCGCATGAGTCAATAATTCTAAAAAAATACGGACGAAAAGGCAAATCTTTTTAACCGATGCGGGAAACTAATGGCACAGGCGAGGCTTTCGGGGAAATCCGCTTCTTGTTGTCAATACAGGGCAACCGTGATGGCTCCCCCAGTTAAGCCTTTACTTCAGAAGTACGAGAACACTATCTCGGCTTTTATTGCGCCCGCACCGTAGACAGCTTCACAAGTAAGTAAATGCAATAAAATAAAAATAAAAAAGTCGGCCAAACGGAAATCAATAGACATAGTATTGATGTTCTGCTGGTTGTACGTTTACCGTCTCATACGTTGTATTATAGAATAGGGGTATGAGACTCTCAATGTAAAATAATTACACGAACGAAGTAGTAGACATCGGAGCATTTACCTACGGATTGGCTATTACTAACTAATCTACGTTTCTGGTTAACTGTGGGTGCAGGGAGTTTCAGTGGGAACCGAATGAACCGGGCGCCCCCTGGGAGAGGGAGCGTGCGGTGTCGGCAGTTAGCCGGCGCGGCGTCACCTTGCGGCTTATCGGCCGTCCGGTCACCGGGCGCCGGCTGTCGGGGCTCGTCCGTCGCTAGTACTCGCTACTCCGGTAGTTGTATTACTCGTTACAGATATATTGCGACACCAAATTGATGTCGTTAAGTTTAATCTTTCATCTAATGCGCAGAGTATTAGTACTAATTCCAAACTGTTAAAGTCACAAATGAATAAAATGAGCGACTGCGTAGTTGCTACGGCGTAGCTGCTACGCCGTAGCTAGCGGAGCACTGTTCCTGATAAATATAGTTTATTTCAATAAAAAGTTAACATACCTTTTCTGGATTAGTTTATTCAAATCTTATTAGATACATGCAAATTCTTTCTTTAAATAAACTAAAACCACAAAATTTACATACTTTCTGAAAATATTTTAGTTTTTAAACCGTCTCAGCCACAAGAGCGAGGTGCAAACTCGGCGTAGGGGTTGTAAATCATATCTTCCTCCATTTATATGGACACTTTATTACGACGGCGCGTTCTAAATCAAATGATAAAATGCTTCTTATTTTATGTTTCCTTTCGCCGCTCCACGCATATTGTCGTCTATTCACCGCGCTGCCGTCGCCTCCTACCTATCTAGTGAAGCCCATTCAGAGATGTGATTTTGTGTTTGGGTCGGAGATAAACAAGGTTTGAAAGAAAGCAGTCTGGGACATAAGCTGTACATTTATAAGTCAACCTGTTGTGCTGTCTGTTGTAAGGTTGGGTGAGACAAGTAACGTTACCTTATAAGAGCCGAGGTTCTTGACGGAGCAGGCGAGGCGCACGCTGCGGCCGGCCGGCACCGTCACGTTCTGAATGACGTCCGTAAACTCCGGCTCCTCCACGACTGAAACAAAAACGATTTATTTACTCAACTTCATACATGCGTGACTTTAACACAAATACATCTTATACAAAGAAGAAGTACTATCGACCGATTTTTTGCCTTTCGTAGTCTCGCGGCATATTCCAAAGATATAAATTTAGATAAATTGGACTGATCTCCCCTTAGCCTTATCAAGCTGGCAAGATTTTGCAGTTATGAGGACATTTTTGTGTCAAGAGATACGATTTGTAATTCTCAAATTATCAAAGCAGAACGCTTTTAAACAAATTGAGTGGGCGATAAGGAATAATGTCGTCGTTTATCAAGCTCCAAGATGGATGGCCCTTGCTCTGCTCGGCCCATTTTAAATGCGTTTGTCTTCGACTTGCCAAATTGGCGTTCTTTGTTTTCTCCTTAAGTTCTTACTTTTATGTCGCTACACGAGGTGCGGAATGGTTAAGTATTTGATCGCTGCGGTAAAAATGTTAATACTGTTTGGAAAAACCGGGAAGTGTTGAAGTGTGCAAGGGGAAGGGGTTATACAGGGGTTGAATAAGCAAGTAAACATTTGTCATCCCGTGAGCGAGGCGGGAGTCTATGTAAAGAAAGGAGCGATGTCGTCTACGACAACAGTATTGAGTCAGGGAACAGTCAAACGTTCGCATTCAACGTGCTGTGTTTGATTAATGGTTCCAATGGTAAATGTGGCGAAAACAAAATTTACAGACGAGAGTCAATGGGCTTTATTTAGCTGTGACGCGAAGACTAACCGTGTTGTTTGAGCATAAACACAAATCGACGAATCGGTCCGATTGAACATGCCTTCAGTTCGACGTGTCTGTACCTACGTTTGTGTTTGGAGAATAAACTTGCTCAGTGACGATAGTTAGTCTGGTTGGAAGTTGTTTACATATCACGACCGCATTCAGACTGACAATAGATTTATTTTATTCCGGTTTGAACAAATTGAAGAAAATAGTAGTTCTATAAAGTTTTAATAGCGTAGGTACACGTAACGTGTCAGAGAAGAAAATGATTTCAAGAACAAAATTATGAGATATGTAGTTTTCTTGTTTATGGTTAACTTGTTTTGAAATAAAGTTTTCGCTGCCGAATCCCCCTCACTCATCGTCACTACTCAAGCGCAACCCCTGAAAATCTTGTTGACCGTGACAAATAAACTTGGCTAACTATTTGACAAGCAAGGTCAAGTTGATCGATTAAGTTAATAAAAAAATACTAACTAAGTAATACACATTGTTTATTTATTACCAAGATTCATGATTTGTTTCATTAAAACACTTGACCTTCAGCTCTTCCAAAATATACTATTTCTCTTTATTTTAAACAAAGGAAGCGTATGGTTTACTCTGCAATATTGTCAATATTATACTCGCTCAATAGAGTCTATATTCGTTTCGGCGTACGCAGCAGTTCGCCACAGAGCTAACATTTAGATTTACGTATGTTTGTGTGAGCATGGCTAAGAGATACCCGACTGAAGATGAAAGCTCCGGTTGTTGCGTGTTTGCTCACCTGATCGTATTAGCTCTAAGCACGATGCTCCATTTTCTGCCCGGGTGCCCCTGACTCAACCGATGTAAAATCGCGCATTAACATCTATAACGCACCCTATTAGCTGTGTATGCGTTTCTCTACGTTCATTTCTAACAATGAATACAACATTGTTGGTTGGGTACCTACCTTCGCGTAACAATGACGCGTATTCATTACATAATACCTACACGACGGTAATTTGTAAAGTTCTACAACAGACATTCCAAACACGTCGTTAATTTTGAGATCGTTACGTTAGTCAATCACGAATAGAGTGCCACAATAATTGAGGAATCAATCCTAATTAAATATTATTGTCGTGCCGCTAGATTTTCAGTTCACACGTAAGTACAATAAATCAATCTTCAAAATAAATTTCCTAAATATAACAGTAATAGAATGCCTTCAGAGCAATTACGTAAATCGACGTGTCTACTAGATTAATAACAGAGATTATTCAAGACAAACAACACTCACATGTTATAGAACACTGTAACATTAGTTCAGTGTATCGGTCGCGTCGACGACCCAAACTAAGATTATGGGCTATGAGACAGTACAAACAATAACATCCATATAATGCGAAATACCGCCTTTATATATATTATGTAACATGCTAATAATGAGTCACAGTAAGAGCATACGTACGTACGTTTAAGTTAATAAGGCGCTCGTAGAGACGAGGACTTCTATTTGTTTCAATAATACCGTACATTAAAATTAACAAGGGTAACGTTGGCAATAATCTTACATACCGCACGAGGCAGTGCGGCGCGTGCAAGGGTATTTAGGGGTTAATTAAGAAACCGCAGACAGCGGCGCGGGGGAGGGGGTAATCCCTTTGTCACCGATGGCAAGACGCTGCCTCCGCCACGGCTACACGTTAGTACTATTGTTGTGATTACAATGTAGCGACGTGTACACCTTGTCGATTAAATTTCTACATGATGTTAAACCTTATTGCTGTATTTAGTTGCGTGTTGGTACGTAACAAACAATATGAATGTAAAATAATACTTCGTTGAGTATACAACGGGTTGTAGGTTTTGTAAGAAATTACATCAATATTTATTTCCATTCGTTCCATGTTGCATACCTAGGTAGGTACTTTTAAAAGCAATCAAAATGGATTGAAAAACTATATAAAATAAAGAAATATTAACCTGAACGGTATTAATAAAACTACTCGATCAAATTGCAATTTGCCAACAAGCGTGGCCAAATACGAGTGGCAATTCAAATAATTACGTCCGGGATTGGGTCGACTAAATATTCCAAAACTAATAATGAATGGGACCGCAGTCGCTCCTAACTCGAGAATAATCTCATATTAAAGCTGGCCCTTATGCAAATGAGAAGCGGTCAGTCGGAAGTCATCAGGCGCGGATGGGCCGGCGAGTGCGCGGGCACGGCGCGGCCCCGGCCCGCCGCAAATTGACAGGGCCCACACGCCAAATTGATTGCGACTACACAGACACCTCGTTATAATACCCGTGACACGCCACCATGACAAATAGCCCATCGTTCTATGTTTTATCTGTTTTGAAAGACTTCTCCAATTATTGTTTTTACATCAAAAAGTTTTGATGGAACACCACATGAAAGGGAAAGTGTTTTCAAAACAGCAAGTGAAATTAAGAGTGAGGCCTCGTGTGGAGCTACCGTACGTGCAAGTTCAGGGAAGTTTTAGAAACTCGTTTTTTTACCTTTGCTGACTCTACAATCCATACTTCTAAATTATTTTGTATAATCTACACTAATTACAGTAAGGGCTGATTTTTCAATTATCTGATAACTTTATTCGAGGAATAATTTTAAAATTTTGACAGTTATTTCTTACAATAACTGTCAAACGTCAATGTTATTCCTCGAATAAAAGTTATCTGACGATGGAAAAATCAGCCCTAAATAAAATTAATATTATTATTTTAATAGGTGATTAATATATAGCTTTAACAACAATATTTGACCTAATGAATACGTACCGAAAATAAAGTGGTCTTGCGTTCATAACTATAAGGCGATTGGCACACTGCTGCGTTTCACGCAGCGGTGTGCGGGAAACGGAGCCAAATTCCACGCGCGTGAGTGCGTTTTTATTGAATTTGTATGTAAAAAATCACGCGCGTGAGTGCGTTATCTGCGACCCGCTGCGTGATGCGGTGCAGTGTGCCAATCGCCTTAGTGTACTTATATTAAAAAAATCCCTTCTTTAAGTTTTTGCAAATTTAATTATGCTTAGGCGGGTTTATTTAAAATCCAAAAACAGAAAGTTTGAATTGTACTTTCTAGTTATTATAAAACAGCACAGGTATTCTCTAGGCATAATTTTAAAATTACCTAATTAACAGTACCTAATACTTACTTAATAGTTCGAACGAAATCAATATAAAGTTTTATTATGGTAAGTGCGGTTCTGTAGCCAAATATTTAAGTTTATACGTCCCTTGTCACAGATGTGGCTCGTAATATTCTCATATACGATGAAATTCTTTTAAGAGATCCACAGATAAAGAACGTGGCGTCGGGTGTTTGGGCGGTTTCGGACTTTCACTTATTTGTATGCTTTACCCTTCGCCGGGACACGGACGTGACTATTCGAGATACATAAACCCTGAGTGAATACAGAAAATAGAAATAAAGTAACATACATAATATTAGTTTTAGTAGACGGATTGTGGAAAAAATGATGTCGGTACAAGTGTCAGTATTTGCTTTTATTGTTATTCAGCTCGTTCCTTTTTTATTATGAGTTTTACAAGCGATTTGTTGTGTTAAAAAACACAATGGTTTGTGATTTAAAATATTTTTCATTAATCAGTCTGCCGTTATTCTATTCTGTAACTCATCAAAGTAAAAACTCATCAAAAGGGTAGGCTCATTGATACGTACAAGATACTTACAGAACACTACGAAGTGCCCAGCCTTCAAGATCTTTACACACTGAATACGAACACAAATTTGCGTAGGCATTCCCTCAAGTTATGGAAAAATTCATCAAAAAAAAGCCCTTGAAGCAATTTTTGTCTAACCGAGATGTAACAGCATGGAATAGGCTCCAGGAAAATGTTGTGACGGCTCCCACACTGAACTGCTTCAAGAATCGACTGGACAGACTAAATGTCTCCAAGCCATATGATACACACGCATCAGCTAATGAGCTGCTAGTGTGTTTAAGCCGTCGACACAATCTGTTTGCACCGCCGTCATCTAAAACTGTCGCCAGAGCTGAGTCCCCTGTGTGTCGTACTCTAAGGATGCTTAATGCCCTCCTGGTCACCAATCCTGAATGTGATCTGTTTGCCGATGAATGGAGTAGAATAATGCGGGTATGTCTGATGTTTTGTGAGAAGAAGTATGCTAGGGTATCCTCTATTATATGTTAGTAGTTGAAATTTTATATCTACCATACCTGTTTTTTTTTTATGTTAATTAATGTAATTGGTGTTACCGTATTAATTAACAATAATAATAAACAACAATTAACCAAATAATTATAATAATAAGCATAAGTTTTACAAATGTGGGTATCGTTATGGGTATCGATACCTAAACATGTGTGAGATGTTTGCACAAAATAACAGATTTTTAAATTGATATTTTAACTGACTACACTAAAAAAAACAAATGAATTAATTTCTGTTTTATCATGTTTAGATATCGATACTTATCACGTCTGCGGAGTTTCGCTAGGTAATTTAGTTTGACCCAGTATTTTATGCATGTATAGATTAGCTTGGTAGTTGGTATATGGTAGAGACAATTGTAGTATGTGCAATACGACGCGCAATACGACGTGTGTAGGTTCGTCGCCCCTAAACGAGCCTACGCTGCAATAGTAGCCGCTAGCAAGCCTGCTAAGTCGCAATAATCTCAGGTAAAACCAGCGGAAAAACCAAAAGAGGTAAACGGAGCCAGTCGAAACCCAAGAAGGTTTTTAAAAGACAGGATGCAGAGAAAGACATTTGCGACAAGGATGGTTTCATCAAGGTGGAGAAGAAGAAGAAGCCGCCTTGTCGGAACCAGTGCGGCACCGCGCTGGCAGGGCTCAACATGCTGCTGCGTCTAGCAATCCCCACGACGCAGCTGTACGTGTCCAGACTGCACCACTCCTCGAAGGTTGAGGAGATCGTGGAGTACGTGCGTGTGAAGACCAACTGGTCGAGAAAATGGATTCGCGTCACAACACGAACTTCAAGTCGTTCATGGTGCGTGTTCCGACACATCATCTCGAGAAGTTCCTCAAGGAAGAGTTCTGGCCGAAGGGTGTTGTGTACCGCCGGTTTCGTGGCCGGATACATGACACCAGTCAGCGAAACACGACGCAGACACTTCGTGTTCGTTAGTTTATTAGTTTTTTAGTGTGCTTAATTATAATGTTGTATGTATTTATAGTATTTTGTATAATAATATTGTACGTATTTTCACTTTTAGCAAATCCAGCAAAAGAAGTCAATACTTTGTTCAGCTTCCACGTATGTATTTTGAAATGGCTTAAAGCAGTCTGAGATGGGGCATTTAGGGGAGAAGAAAGCCAAGGGTTGCGCCCAGTGGGAGACATAAAATAGATTCTATCAGCAGCATTAAATAAACGTTCCAGTGTCACATATTCTGTGTATAAAATAAAGTGTGGAGTCTGGTGGGTACGAGAGCAGTTTGCAAGGACTGTCGAAACTTGATCACCTGCTAAAACAACGTTTGGTGTGAGTGTGTCTTTACTAATTGTGAATTTCATTTATAGCAATCAGGGTTATCCTTCGTATTATTCTGCAATGTGATAATCCTTTTTCGGCATAGATTATTTGCTTACATAGATATATTCCGACATCAGGCAACACGTTTCCGTGAATTTATTGATTACTGAAATATTATTACCTATGTGAAAACTACTTACTATCAGAAGAAAAGATACAGTATAGAGATGCCAATGTTACTTTCCCGACTTTGTTGCAGTAGGTGCGGTTACACTTAATGCTAGGTACCTATACATGCAGCGGCTTTTGACATCGCTAGCAACAAATGGGCTGTCAAAATCTGTGTGAACGGGAGATTTTGACAGGGATTCCCCGGCGACTACAAAGACACTGCGTGTGTACCTAGCATTTAAGAGACTTATTGACGAAACATACATATTTGTAGGGCCATCAGGGTCGGGTCATGTAGTACGGAAGCAGATGTTGACAGGTTGCGGGAAGTCAGTCCCTCCCCGCCCTGCTCCCGTTATCGGCCCCGTTCCTGTCACCGGCGCTTACTACTGATGCTCGGAACACCCATTCAATCTTATTGTCCAATCGGTATATATATATACTTACTCAATATTTTGAATGCCATAAGTTGTAAATACCTACAGATATTAATAAAACGGCAGGAATGTATAAATGAAAATACATGCACATATATGTGGATATTGAGTTAAGACTAGATTCGGTATCTAGAATAGTCAATTGATAATAAAGATTAAAAAAATCTTGATTTGAGAAAAAGCATTTTAAAACTTTGATTGAAAAAAAAAACACGCTTTTACTTGCTTGTTAATAGATTTTGATTTAATAATGTAGATTGAGATACTCTGCATGAAATCAACTCAAAATTATATTTGTAACATTACAAAATAAATAATTACAATCGAAATAAAAGATTGATACATTGTTTAGTAAAAAGGTCCATTTGTCGGTATTTAGTAAAAAGTGAGTGAAATACGACAGCATAATGCAATAAAAATCTAAAATTATGGATTCTTAGTCTATTTAGGAACTAACAAAATAACAAGACCATGTTTTTTTATTATTATTTGAACACAACAATGATTATTTTGGCTACTGGTACCTTTTATGAAATTACATAACCAGTAGCCAAAATTAAATACAAAAATTGTTCTAGCTGGGAATCTTACTTAGATCTACTCTTACCATACGTTTTGTACAAAAATAAATTCCTCCTGGTACCTGATTCCTATGGCCTACTTGTTTGCAGTACGAACATGTTGGTTTTTGTCGAGTACTCTTTTCAGTTGTTTGTTTCTGAACAGATGTTGTTCTTATGATCTTCAGGAATGCTAGAGGAACTTGGTTCGTTAACATAAGGAATGGGTTTCGGGCATAAAATATCTTTAGATTCTTCACTAACGAATTCACGAATTTTATTATAAAGATACGATCTTCTTTAGTAAGTCATGCCTGCAGGGCATTTTTCAGAAGGAAAACCGTATACCGTTTTCGGGTTCAAAACCTTTGCTACAGTTGGTTGACTGTCAGTATTTTTTTCGTAACATAACATGTGCACTTTCTAATTTTCATTCGTTTCAAAATGACAGAAATTCAGAAGTAAGTTAATTGTTAATGGGTTTTCTAATATCTTGATTTAAAAGAGTCTCCATGGAGTTTCTTGCCCGTTCTTCTCCATAGAGATCTACGTTGTGAAATGGGCAACTAGCTTCAACTTTCTGACTAAGTGACCGACTATTTAATTTTGACAATTCAAAAGTGTAGGTACATGGTCTAATTGAAATTTAAATGCTTGAAACTGGAAAGTCTATAGAAGGAAAACAAACCGTTCCAGCGCTAGACCAGTGAGTCCATGAAATGCTTTATAATGAAAATACCTTCCTCTCAACATTTTAATTAAACTTGGTTCGCTTATACTGATTGATAGCATTTACCGAATTGATTGAATTTAACATTGTATTACTGTATTAGGTACTGGTACACATACGCAATATTAACAAGAGAAATAGTCTGGTTATTAGAACATCCGTGCCGTACATTCATGACGTTGTTTACATACAAACAGCTTCATCTTAATGTCAGGGTTTGAAACCAAAGAGCACTAAACGTTTGTGTAATAAAGTTTCTTTAAGCTAATCACTAATTGAACAAGTGTTTCGGGCTGACGGCGTAAGTCGCGAGATCTAATTAAAGCACCTACCGCGGTGCGCCGCTCAACCCCAGTCGGAGCCTATTATCACGCCTCCGCCTCCTATTAGCATTGTCTCCTCGAGGGCGATACTTATCTTTATTTAAATTCACTTCTTGGTAATTGGGTTGACGAGTCGACAACGTGATTTGCATTGATGAAAATTGGCCAGTGTACCGGGCCCTCGTAACTTACTTCGTCGCCTAATTTGTTTTATTACGTTTGTAAAACGGAGAAGATTTTATCGCCGACGCGATTTGTTTACATCTGGTAATGTACACGGAGGTAATCAACCATAAACAGACACGTATGTACGATACACAACATGGTGCATGGGTATACAGTGAAAAGCTGCGCATTTGAGGCTTATCAAGTCGTCAGTTATCTGATACTCTTTGTGCGAGAGTTATTGCACTCGTAATAAATTAGAAGGCATAGATGTCACTTGTAGCATTTTTGCTGGCAGCGCTGTACGAGCGCAGTCAAAGAGGATGCGCTTGGTTATTTCTCATTACGGCACACGCGATAAAATCACACAGAGTCGTTGCCTCATTAAAATCTTCTGGTGCGCGCATCTGTAAGCCTTTTGTGAAGGCGGGAGCGCGCCGCTCTTGACGCCTTTCGCGTGTCATTTCGGGCACAATGCCGCGCGGCGAGGGACGCGACGCTTGGCAATTTTTGCTCTGACATGCCAGCGTATGCTTTTTATCAGTTTATCGAGAAATATTTTATGCGGATACACTGTTATTATATTCTCCTCACGTTAGATTCGTATTCCGTACTTGAATGACGTGTCATATCTACGGCGTGTGGTGCGCGCTGTGGTTACATAATACATGCGTACACATAAATTATTGTAGTTGTGAGATTACACGTCCTTTATGTATTATCTACCCAGTCGTCTGTATGTCTTCCACGTTTCTTATTATACAACCCGAATATGTAGAATTCTCAACACAGACGTACCATTGCTTGATACACACTTGATGGTTCAAATCCAATACGAGACCTCCACTTTTGAGAGAAAACAAATTTTTGCGTTATCTAGGTTTTTATGTTACGGGTCACAGGTCTGTGAACACATTACGTAAAACAGGTGAATTGCTGAGAAACTCTTCTCTTCTTTCAAAATCGGTTAAAAGTAAAATAAGGTACTAAATATTGTTGCTTATTCCTGTCGCAGAAACTATAATTAACTATTTCATTACAGCAGCGAGAGGTCTTCATTAAGGCCAAGTTCCGAGAAACAGTTTGTCGCGAACTGTACAGAAGCAACCGAGTTATTATAAAATAGAATTATAAGTTAGACTCAACTGTTGCTGATGTTATTTATGAAATAAAATGTTCATTCTATCTATGACAATTCTGTTAGGAAACTCTTAACAAAAATAAGTTTAAAGCGGATTTCCCAAAACATTGTGTTCTTTTAACCGTACCCCAGCTTCGGCGTCGCATTCTCGTTCATTTACTTTATAATAAACCTCTAATTTGTTCTAATTCGGAAGTTTTAAAGTTGGCCAGTTGCCAGTGTAATAGTAAATTGCGCAGTTTGGCTTTAATAATATACAAATTAAAATTTGTAGATAGTGAGAAGAGTTTAGAATTAAAGCGCACATTTAGGCACAATTTGGTACAATACGGTAGTTCAATATTTAACGTGTTTCACTTTGCATATTCACAAGGCGGTCGGCGCCGGGTTACCGCTCGCCGCTCACCTACCGACTTGGAATGGTAATGCCGCCCATTAAGCGCACTGTGCGGTGCGCCCACCCTGCTATCTGCGACTTATTACTTCATTTATGAATTCCAATATTTGATCATTGGTAACGGATACCTGGTTACGCTATTGTTAGGTCTCTGATTGGTGGAATCTGAAAAGAGATTTTTAGCTCCTTGTACACTCCTGTTAGCCCTACATAGCTTTATGAATTCTGACCTTAGAGTCAGAATACATTAAGCTGTGTAGCCAATTACTGCATATGACTATGACAGTGACCTACAGTAAAGCTTATGTCATACCTACACTATTTATGCACAATCCATCGCAATTCCATTCGTGTTAAACATTCAAAGGAAAACCAGGTATAAATCTGAAAAACACCCCTGTTTTGAAATATTCGTGTATATTTTGTACCGTATTTTAAGCTGAGTCTGGTATGTTTCGATAGTAATAAGCCGTATGTTTACAAATTGGCAATACAATATAACAGAATGGAGCGCACGTCGCCGTATCGTAACGCAATGGATGCAGGTCACGAGCGGCGCCTGTGGGCCGCGTCCCGGCGCGCGATGTTCACGCAACACTGTATGTACGCACACGTAATATGAAATATTCCTATTGCACCTTGCCAGTGAATTAATATTAGCCAATTAGTGTGTATCGGATTTTAGAGCACCACTTCATTTTGTACGTCTGCGGTCTATTGACTACGTGTCCTAGTACGTGTGTAGTAGAACGTTATTTGCCGATATATTAGACGAGTCGCTTGTTATTCAATATTTTTCAGCAAGGTACCTTATTTCATAGTGTAGGTAAGTCATTGAATTTTGGAATTGTCTTGTATAGTGATTTGTAAGTTTTTACACCTAATTAACCACGGAAAAGCAGTGATTTCCAAGATACAGGTTCTTAGCTAGTTTGGAATACAGGAGTTCATTCAGTTTTAGCAGTCTACTCACTTAAGTACATTATTTGTCTCCGTTCTTAGGAATATGCTATATTTTATTGAGTTCAAATAAACGTTATTATTTAAATGTTCTTATGAAAAGTCATTTCCTATTATAACATAAAGATTATACCTACATCTGTTTACACCTGTTTAGTCTTTATATTAGTAGACGCTGACTCTGATCAATCAACTCAGCCTATCGCAGTCCACTGCTGGACATAGGCCTCTTCCAGACTGCGCCACAACACCCTGTCCTCCGCCTTCCGCATCCTGTCTAACCCAGCCACCTTCTTTAGTTCGTCCATCCATCTAGCTGGGGGGCGTCCCACACTACGCTTGCCGAGACGCGGTCTCCACTCCAGGACGCTGATACTTGCACTTAATAAACGTGAACTTGAGTGATATTGACGCACTTACTGCAAGTACTGCTTGGAGTCCTGTCTACCTTGCCTACTTGACATGAGGGTTTCCCCTGAGAAAAATAAGAGCGTGAAGAGGGACTTCTTATGCAGACACTTTGTGTGCATAGCCCGTGATGGCAGACTTATTCGTATAAATAGTGGTTACTGAAAGTGATCTTAATCTAGCAACCATTTAAAATGTAATTTTAACAGCTCGACTGTGCTTGCAGAGTTATTTATAGTACCAAAGTCCAAATAATTTATAAGTCGCGACCATAGAAATGTCTACAGAATTTTTCCCATAATATTTTCCTCTAAGATCCTGCGGACATTGTGAATTTTGCATTGCAATGCAGCGCACGGAAGTATGACGCAGCTTCTCTTAGGAACCAATGATCCTTCCTGCTCGCATATGTTTGTGTACCTATTCTCCTGATTTCGTCCACGGAGCGCGCACACAGGCGATGGATATGATTTTATTGTTTCGGTCATCACAAATCACCGCCAATGCTAGCCACATTATAGCATCGCGCTGAGCCGCACGTTCTTATCTGCAAGGAGGGTAATTGGCGTAGAAATTTGTACGCTTGTGTGGTACGCATTGAATGGAGCGGAATATGATCGCGACGACAACACTGACTAAGCACTTTCTCCCTGCTCAATAAAGGGAATCTGTTGTGTGAGATACCTTTGATAGGCAAGCGTTCCGTTAGTATGTAGATGTATGCTTAGTGAGTGCAGTTACGTATTCTGTCGTCGGCAGCGGATCGTTATCTGTTTCCACTAAAGGAAACTGGCTTTCCACGAAAGAACCACCCCAACGGTTTCAGTGTCCCCCTTCGCCCGACTCGACTTCTCCTTTTTGCGTTATTTCATTTTTCTTTGCTAACGTGCACCTGCTAGTTAGCTGCCTGCGGCTCTCATTGCGCCTGCAATGTTAGCTGCCCGCTTCCTGGGATCATAGGAAGATATAAATTGTATGTATGTTAAACGTTTGAGAAAAAAATAATAAAACAACACACCACTTTATATTCTTGCATGAGACGACAAAAGCTAAATAAAAATATTGTACGTGCTGAGCTTGAGCACAAAGTGTAGTAACTGTAACACAAAACGCAGGGTCGGCTATGAAGTTTAATGTTAGATGTCAGTACAAAGGATGGCGCTCAGCAGCGCTAGAACAGTCTCCTTGATACATTTGTATTCCTTACAGACAAGTAATCAATATCGGTTGAACGGCGAGAGTACGGACAGAACTGTCCTATGTTCAACAATTTTTCTTTAAATATCTAACCAGTATGTCTATTGTCACACAGAACTCGAACAAGGTAGACAATATTTATACAATATACCGATTTATATCTGTTTGAGTGAAGCTATCATTAACTGGATATATTACTAAACAATAATTAATTAATAGGATATTAGTAAATAAATACGAAATCTGTAAATAGCAATTACAATTTTCAGTTTACCAAATCATAATAACGAAAAATTTTTGTCGACAATGGGACATTGTCGAAATAATTTTCATTAATCGTCGTTCTCATTTCTGTCTATACAAAAATATCTGCCAACACTGGGACAATATGATATTCTCGTATCGCGAAAAAAATAAAGCTGGTATGTACGGCGTCACGCGTGCGAAATAAAATAACAACGACAACATGGTGCGGATGGGGCTTGATACATATTTGAATACATTACCGAACACGCAGATAATGCCACCAACATGCCATACTTATTCATAACGCCTTCTCAAACTGTGAATGAATATAAATACGCCATCTCTCTTCTGTCTCCATAGACAGAACAGAAAACTCGACTGGATTTACCGCTCAAATCTGGTAATGCCCATGGAGATTGTTATATTAGGTGAGCGATCACAGAGTATAATTTTGATATCACATTAGTGAATAGAGTTAAAATTAGACGCGTAGACCGTTGAAAGAGGAAATTGTGATAGCCAATACGACGCCTTAAAGATTTCTCACATAATGTAAATTTGGACTTATGCTATTCTAAGCACAACTTTTGTCAGCATTTATTGGTAGGAGTCGAATGTTGTACCACATCTATTTCTATCGAAAACTGCTCTTTGCCATTTAAAAACATATTTAAACAGAAATAAATTAACGGTAAATAATGATTCCAGGATCCGCAATAAAATAAACATTAACTTATTTACTATTCACTTTAAAAGGAATGCAAGATGCATTCAAAGAAACCCCGAGTTATTGGAACACTTTGAGCTCGCAATCATTTCATTCTCGACAGTGCGCCATTGGTGATGCGCCAAACGTCTTCAATTACATTCCGAGTGAATGGCTCGCTACTTGTTGGTCTCGTTAAAATCACTACTAGAATTTAAGTGGCGAATATTAATTAACAAAGGAGTTATTCAACAACTACATAGAACGAAAGGTGAAGAAATCAATATTGCTAGTCTGTAGATAAAGTAGGATCAGTATTAGCTGTAGTGTTTATTGTGCCCGATGTTTGCGTGTGCGGGCCCCGGTCGAGAAGGCGTTTACAGTTCACGCTGATTTCCTGTAAACACATCTATTGTGTCGCCGACTGCCGACATGCTGCTCTCACACCCTTCACGAGGAAAAATGTAGCAAATAATTATTTGTTTTACATTTTCTTATGCGTGCTAAGTAAGCCATTCAATGGACGAGAAAACGACAGTGTCAATGTACTCTTTATTAATGCTCGAAGGTTATTTTACGCTTATTTTTTCGCGTATTCTATTTGAACAATTTTTACACTTTACTAGTCGTACAAGAAATTATAAAAGTGTACTAATGACTACTAGTCCCAAATCCATACTGTCTGCTTGATATAAATTTAACGTATTATTTTATAATTTCGAAAGAGTAAACAAATCCGTTGCCTCCGACTGCACTGACAAACCTTACGTTCCGGGACCAGTGTGCAGGCCTTCTCTCTGTGAGAGGCCGTAACCACCACGCGGGTCCTGTGCGGGTTGGTAGACGTCACGTGCCTTCGAATTTTTGGTTCTAGGTACCAGACCAGTGTATGTATTTAATTAAATATTATTTTAAAGGCAAAATTCAATATTTTCGCAGTGTCAACATCTAGCTATGATTTCGAATTCATAATGGCAATCATTATAACATTATTAATTACGTTCTATGCGTTGGTTAAAGTAATGAGGAGAGTATTAATTAACCGGTGCAGTTAATTTAAATGAGTGTGATAAAATTGCGGAAATAAGCTGTCAACTGTAGGAATGTAATAATTTATTGCTAGTATTTACTCGCACTTGGTACGGGCATTAATGATTGATGTACAAATTATTGACAACATTTTATGATTCAGTAAAGAGAGACGTGCGTGGGTGACATATGGTACCTACCCACGATTTGTGGTCCACAAATTCAAGGTCGCTCAGCGCGCTATGGAGCGAGCTATGCTCGGAGTCTCTTTGAAGGATAAAATCAGGAATGAAATTGCCCGGAAAAGAACCGGAGTTACCGACATAGCTTCCAGAGTAAGCAAACTGAATTGGCAGTGGGCTGGCCATGTTTATCGAAGGACCGATGGCCGGTGGAGCAGACGAGTCCTAGAGTAGAGACCGAGTATCGGCAAACGTAGTGTGGGACGCCCCCCAGTTAGATTGACGGGCGACCTAAAGAAAGTGGCTGGGACGGAGCGGAAGACAGGGTGTTCTGGCGCAGTCTGGGAGAGGCCTATGTCCAGCAGTGGACTGCAATAGGCTGAGATGATTGAGAGAGAGACGACAAAGTGAAGCCAAATTAAATCCAGCAGCGTTAATCTATTTCTATACTAATAATAAAGCTGAAGAGTTTGTTTTTTGGTTTGTTTGAAGGCACTAACTTATACTATAAGGTTTGAAGGCGCTCTGGAACTCAACCAGCCGGATTTGAAAAAATATTTTTTCAAATCCGGCTAAGCGAAAACGAAATAATAGCGCGGCGGGCAGGTGATGCGATGCGACGGGGTGGGTCGAGGGAACAAGAAATTTCACGCAGACGAAGTCGCGAGCAGAAACTAGTTACCTACAAATATCGAAAACCTGAAAATTACCTAAAACTGAAAGAGCTTGCTTGACAAGAGTTTATAAAAGTTGTCACATGACTGATTCAAACACGCCGTGTGTCGCTCAGCCACGCTTTCAGTGTGACATTGCCCTTATAAGACCACATCTATTGCCTACCCGCTTTCTAGAAATATAGTGATGATTTATAATAACGAGAAGCTACTCTTAAAGGCCGAAAAGAATAACTTTACGACAAAAATAACTTATAATTCATTTTTCATAGACAATCCATTGATTCAACAAAGAAAATCACAATAACTGAGAAAATGCAGAAAAATCCTTTTCTTACGTATACCTCTAACTAGAGAAACTTGTGGCTAAGTAATAACAGCCGCATGGGTCGAACGATCAGGTTAAGCTGCGCTTGCTGCGGTTGGTCCATGGATGGGTGACCATCTTCAAATACCAAAACCCTTTCAGTCTTTTAAAAAGTACTCAGTGCAAGACCCCTCCGTGGCTCGGAAAGCACGTTAAAGCCGTTGGCTGCGTCCCGGCTGTCATTCGTGGATCTGATCTTGAACCACTGGAAGTGGTTCAAGTGTATCAATGGGATAAACTCGAAGCTCAGAGATTAGACGGCGCTGTCACCTCAAGCCCTTGAACTGGAGTGCCTCTCGAGACGAGCGACCCTCGCGACGTTTGTGAGCAAACACGCCTCTCACAAAATATGCAGAACGCGCCCTCAAATTAAGTTTCACCTTCCTGTCTGTAATGTTACTCAAAATAAAGTCAGGAAACAACGCCTGCTATCTGCTGCATATAGTTAGCTGTTTTTATCTACTTTAATTAGGAAAACTCTAAAGTTCTGCGACAATATTACACAAGTTAATTCCGGGCTTGGTGTCACGATTTTATTGTATGAAGTTTGCCGTGGAGCGAGTCAGTATTTATTCGTATCTTCACTTTCCAAAAACAGGTTCATCTAGCTGCTATCGGTACATACCTGACTGAACTGAACACTGATGTAGGTGTGGACATGTAATAAGAATTTGGGCTATTCAAAGCGCGGCGAATAATTAGAAATGTTCAGACGCAGCGTCCGCGAGTGATTGATGTAGTGGAAGTCGCTGCTATTGCCGTGCCTGTGCCCCCCACTCCCGGAGCGACCCCCAGCCCCCTCCCGGTGCGACAACTTGGAGACATTAAGAATATTTAAATTGTAAATTGCTCCCCTGCACTGAATACCTATTTACCAAAAGTTTGCCCTTTTATACAATCGCCTCTCAAACTTGTGAGCGCAGTTAACATACATTTTATTCAAATAACAATATCATAACGCACGAGTTGTTTGTAAAGTAAACAAAACAGGAATTTAAGTATCTACATGATTATGCGACTTCCCGTATGGGGAGGAATACGAGAAATACTACCTCCTCCACGTATGCACGTTAGTATAGTGTTGAATGCATAACATTCCACCACTAGAGTAGGTATCCCTTATTACAAACATACCATTTTCGAAATTCCTCTGTGCAATTTGAAAATAATTTTAATATAGTGTCATTTTATATATTATTGTAGTTTACAAGAAGACACATTGTTTTTGAATGGTAGGTTGAACGATAGGTAACTTACCTTGTAAAACATTTAAGGGTACTCCACGTCAGTACTCGTATACCTGCTTATTTGGACAATTAAATACACTGATAATATTTGATTAAAGAGGATTTTATATGAACATAAATGAAAGAAACAATTCAAATCCGTCTAAAAAGAAAAGTAGGTTTCTATCAAAAACATCTACGACCGTGCGGATAAAAATGGGTGCATAGGCATAGAATAACTAATAGTACTTAGGCGTAGGTAAATAGTATAGATAGGGTCTATCCAGTATGATCCATCAGAATTTATTCCTAGAAAAATGATTTTAAGAGAGAAAACGCGCAAATGGAGCAAAAAGACTACGTTGTGATAACAATAAGGCTCGTAGATGGCTCCTGTAACATGAATATAACAAACTAAAGAACCGGCTTGATTGAATCATCCGCTGTTCTTTGTCATAAATCCGACAACGGGCGGCCGTCTAACAATGCGTCCTGAAATCGTTCCATTTCTCATTTTGTTACTCTCCCCTTTAATCTCGCATCCGTAGAAAAGTGGATCAGCGTTGCAAAAGGGCATTGCAATGCAGACAGCAGACATGCTCTGATTAATCTATTGTGAAAGTATTAGCTGGTTTCACTCTCTTAATTAATTAAGTGGAAGAATATTTCTTTTATAGGATTGGTCAGCGTTGGAAGCTATTGAGAAGCTAAAAGCTGCATCGAGAGCACAAAACAAACGATACTAATTCGTTTGTTTTGTGCTCTCGATGCAGTTTTTAAACTTTTTCAATTAAACACATTTTGTTCAGGCCATAAATTTATATCAGTGTTTTTATATTGAGCACGTGCTCTAAAGGCATGTGACCACTGATCCATAAAATTGTGGTATTCACCGCTCAAATGCGTTGTTAAACATTTATAAGTCTCATAAAATTCAGAGCGAGTGTTTTCACGACATAATGAGAGCAGATGGGCGTCCATTGACCAAAACAGTGTACCCCGTGGCCACTCGAGGCACCCCTGACAGACGCTTCGAGAAAAACAGGGTGGTTTTTAATTTCTCCGACTAATTTGAGGTTGCTTTTCGGGAACCCAGGCCCCACCGGATTTCCCGGGCCAATCTATCGTTTATATAAGTGAAACTTAATAAGCGAGGAAAAATCACGTTTAGTTTAGATTGTATTAAGCAGTTGAATGTTGTTTTAATAATTGTACTTATAATCTAGAATACTCAATGTGAATGTCAATGTGTGTAGAAAAGTTAAGGGATGTCCTCGATGAAGTCGTTTTAAGAAAATGGGCATCATTATAATAATTTGAAATTAGCGCCGACGATACAAAGCAATTAGGTACGCTAAACAAACTTTAACTTTAAACTTTAACATGTCTGTTCAAAAAAATTTATCTAGTGTTGGCAGATATTGGCCAGGAATAGAAATCGATTAATAGGACGAAAAAACGCCACCCATTTATAATCCACGTAAAGTGATGACAACAAAAACGGAAGAAATAAAAACTCCTCATAAATAAAGCTGAGCGGAAGAAACATGCGAAAGCCACATAATTGTATAATTCCTGTTACCAGAGAGCAGAAAATCCGAGACAGCCGAGATTACAACCGTTAACCAACTGATCCCGGGACGGAAGAAAACAGAATGTCTCGCGACTTGGATAATGTTAAATTTATTGCAGCGCTAAAATGTTTACGGATATCGCGCGGAAACGAAACGCCCCGAGGACGGCGAGCTCTACTCACCCTTGTAAACACGTTTTATTGGCTTTATAATATGTTTTACGCGTGACGTTTTACAAACGATCCCCGAGGAGCGTCGAATTATTTTTACGGCACGTACTCGTACACCGCGCGAAAACACCGGAAAATTCAGTACACGAGGGATTTTGTAATTACACCTTTTAAACAAACAGTTTTTGTTCCATGATACGTAACGAAAACAGAATATGGGATTTCCAACATTTTAATTGTACCAGCGGTTGATTGTCCAAAATATTCACGTAAAGAACTTTGTGTCCGGATGAATGATTAGTTTTTTTGGACGATTCGGACCCTTGCCAGACATGGGTGCTAATTTGTGAAATCACAGAGTGAAATATGTGTTGTATAGAGTGTGGAATGCGGCGCACTGGAACAATTGCACGCCCTAATACCAGTCAACCGCTTGATGAAGGTCCAGCCACCGCCCCCGGACCCCCCTCGCACCTCTCTCGCACCACTTCCTGTCAGCCGAACGTATACGCAAACTGGAACATAGCTACGTGTTCTTAGGAAGATCGTACGTAACGTGATGAAACCACCTCACAAAACATTAACATAAAAATAATAGGCACCTACATTACTATACTACTTCATCTACGGGTGCAACTGAGGGAATCTGCGAAAGCTAGGGAAAGCTTTACCATCACGAAAAAGTTTAAAAACATTTCCCCCAATGTCATAGTTCTATTCTCTACTTATAGTCTGGAAGATAGCCAACATTTTTCGCATATATATATATGGAGAGATACATTTCTAAATAGTAGGACATTATCCAAAATATAGGTAGGTTCCTATATTACCGTCCAAAGTTTTCGGAACAACTCGGAGGAGGAGTGCCAATATTAGAGGTAAAAAGCTGTTTATATAAATGCAAAACAGATCGGCAGCTTGTCAGATCGGCTCAGTGCAGATCCTACTGATCGAATATGGATTTAGAGTCGTCCCCATTTCGTCCGCTCAGCGACGCACCCTCCTGCCCTGCCGACGCAGTCGGACACCCGAAAAATAATCTTTCGACGTCTTACACAACCGCGACAAATGTTTGACTTTGAATGTTATTGACATTTCGTTAAGTATTGGTATTTCGAAATATTTCGTAGGTAATCGTAATTTAAGCTAATGTTATTATCGAGTTTGCCAACTTGAAAAAAACTCAAGAGTAGGTATAAACTGGAATATCTAGGGAGAATGTCATGCCATTTCGCAAATGTAGGTAGGTAGGTCCTATACGTATTTTATCTTAAATCAAATTATAATATTTAGACCACAAAATATCCAACTCGCAAAGAAGTTAATTTTAACAACGTACAAAAAAATCTCGGTAACCAAACCGACTTGGTCGATTTCCTTATCATTCGATATACGTATTAGTGTTGAATGCGAATTTCCTTTCAATACGGCCGTACCTTCGTCCCCGGCTGCGGCTGAATCCAGTCGGAGGGATATTAAAACTTTCCGCCCGCTGTGCCGGAGCCCTTTGTACTGGAGAGCGCTGCGAGTCCGACTTGCCGCCGACCGATCTCCTCTACTTACTTCTTAAAAATGTACTGAACTAATTTGACTTTCCAAATGTAGGTATATAAATAAGTAAAAAGGTATTATCGATATTTCCTGCGGACCACGTTTTTATTTTGTAATGTTTACATATCAAAATTATAAGTGCAGTTATTTCAAACTGTAAACATTTTTGTTTACCAAAAAATCTTTCAGAATGGAACAAAAAGAAGCTTTTTTTAATATCTGTCTTAATTTGGCGCAGTGAAGCAAATGTGTTCCTTATTCAGCCTGCAGCGCATAAATAATTAAGAAAGCGTTCGACGCAGCCCGCCTCGACCCCTGCCTGCTGAGTACTAATTAGAACTTTTTATTCATTTCTTAAATTCAAATATGTATAAGATCCTCTAGTGCCTATGGCACTGTTAAACTTTTTTATATTATGGATTTTTCTACTGTCGAAGGGAGGACTTGTAACATTTGATTTCTTTGAAAATATGTAATAAGGAGCTCTACAAAAAAACGAAGCATTTTACAACTAAAACTGTAAGATGTATGTCTCTAAGGAAAGTTTGATGTAAATGTCTCCTTCCTAAAGAGCATTTTCGAGAAAACACAAGTAAGTTATAAAGTGAATGATTAGCTTTCGTAGATAGTCGCTTTGCTTTTAGAACTATCTCAAATCCAGACGTTGCACACATTAACTAGTTTTGCGCGAACGAAGTCTGCCTCTTAATTTGTATTCGGCCGTCGGACGACGCGCGCGGGGGAGCGGCGTGTGCTCCTTTTGTAACTTCAGAAACCAATTTGTATACCAGTAAGAAAATTAAAAACTTTCGGATGTTTTCGCAGTTACCTTCTTAACGCAATAAGAGCTTTTTTAACCAACATGAAAAGAGTATTAGCAGTTGGACACGGACGTACGTGCTCGCCCTTCAGATGTGGTTAAGTCATTTTAATGAGATTTCATTACATTACACTAAATACCTTCTCGATAAATGTAGATAAACTTATTTAATTAAAATTATACCCGAAACTGAAGCGGTTCACTTTAATAATAATTAAGATTTTACACAAAGAAATTAACATTTATAACATATCTAAAGTCAAAGAATTTCGGAATTAAACAGAAAGTGACATTAAGACAGATGTTAAGAGCCGGAACAATAATTAAGAGGCTGTCGGTTTGAGACCGCGTCGTCGTCGGCGAGATTTAATTAGTGAGCGAACAATCCACCGCGGGCGCGGGCGGCGCGGCGCAACCTGACTCTTGTACTTTTGGACGCTGTAGCCGAGCCACACAGTACGGAGTCGTGCGGAACCGTGCCGAACCGCGAGGCCACGTATAGATGCGAACGGTAAGCAAAATACTCATTTAAGTTTTATAAACTCCTAAACAGATTCTCTTCCTCATTAAATTCAATTACAAAATTAATTATTACCTATTTGGAGACCTGTAATTGGCTTTCAGACTAATGTATTGTCCTTGATCTGTTTGTTTTAGCTGTAAGTCTCCCATGTTATTTAAATAAATTAATAAACAAGACTATAGTGCTTTATAACGAAACATTTAAATAAAAAAGCTTTCAGTCAAGAAGAACTTTGATCTTTAAAAAAAAAAAGACTTTTGAACTATGGCAAGAACAATCAAGATATAAATATGTAGGTTTTCGATCCGTAAATTGTTGAAAAAGAACAAAATGAAGTCCTTAATCTGTTGAATCTAACGGCAAATCGGTCTGGAAAAGGGTGATAGTGTAAAGGTCAACCCTTGAGGGAGAGCTCTGCCAAGTCTCAATTTTCAAATAAAGATCGAATACGATTCCTATTCCCGTATTTATAAAACCCGATGGTCTCAAAACTGCAGCGGACTCTTTGCGGCAGGATTTTTGTAATTTAGGTACTAATTACTCGCATCTACCTAATACAGTAAAGTAATTATTATAGACGTGAAACAGATGAAGTATGTAATCTCACAGTAGCTACCCACCATTGCTACAAAATGATACTGTAACCCATTTTCCTATTCACTGTCTTGTAATAACTTATCTCTGGAACCCCTTTTTAGTGGACACGATACAGCGGTTATGAAAGACGTCGTATTGGAAGCTTGTCTTATTAAAATGTGATATGTTTCACAAAAAGAGTCCGATAATACGACACGTCTGGGACTACTGGCAAATCCGATTTCCCTATCTCCCCATATTTGTATTCGAAGCCCGATCCATCTAATATTTCCTTCCAACTCCGCCGACGCTATCTGCGTTCCTTCCTGACACTGAATCTAATCGGAATAGATATTAAAACTTTCCTTACAAGTGACTCGTTCTTTCGATTATATTACCGAAATTACATGAACCAGTTCCTGGCTTACTACTTGTTATTACACCGCTATTTTTACGCTCTACCTAAAATTTGTAGAACCTGTATATACGGAACCAGATGACTCAAAGAGGGTTTACTTTATTTTATGTTAATGGATTAGCATTCGTAGACCAAATAGAAAAATACCAAGCTGCTTGAAGATACTTTTGTCAAATAAACACTCAAAGGACGAGGTTTTGATTAAATGAAGCGTCCGAGCTTAGAAATGCGAGGCGGGCAGGCAGACAATATTCCGTGTCTGTTCCCAGTGCACTGGCTGCGGTGGCTTAGCTTTGTGGTACTTTTCAAGAGGAAACGATAAAAAGAAAAAATGCTACTTTGATTTCCTGATTTATGTAAAACAGTGCCAATGTTGGCTACGTGGTGCCGTGTGTACAGACATGAATAAATTGTGCAAGTATTTTTTAAGGGAATGCTTTGCTTGATTGTAAACAGTAAATGCATGTCCGTAAGTTCATAACCGTTGTAAAATGGTATTGGTAAATTTACAAAACACTACGAATGATAGACAGTGGCATAGATCCGTGTACAAATACCAGCGGAGTGCGATCACCAATCTGCTTGTCAAGCGTGTTGATTATGGCAATATCACTCCAGGATTGTTCGCTGTAGCGGACTGCTGAATCTCCCGGAGAGGGATGAGGTGCAGCCACGAATATTTACGGACCAATATCATTATGAAAGTGCTGCAATTAATTGAGTGGCCTTTTTGGTTTTCATTTGTTTTAAAGTAAACGTGTGATAACTGCTGCTTGTTTTTATTTTTCAACTTTTTTATCGTAAATTAATTAGTTTATGTTGTGTGAAAATATCCACACTATCGAAATCAGCCTAATAGTTAACTATATGTAGATACTCACATAAAAGTGTTGACAAAACAGAAAGTTGCTAAGTGCCTCCATCGGCGTGTATCCCGTCTTATCTAATTTATTTAACTGTTAGCGGAGCCACATCGAAAACAAGTTTCCTGTGGAAACATCACTAGGGAAGCTTATCCGCATACAGTGATGTAGATATATTTTGCAAATCTAATCACAAGTAAAAGTACCACCAACTCCAATGCAAAAATGTAATCTCTTTCGCCTATTGGATTTTTCAATACGTTTATTTTAGCAGTCTTTATGCCAAAATGTCGATAATATGTAATTTTGAGCAAGGAAGTACTACTAACCACCCTCTCCGCCACAAATTCCGACCGCAGGTTTTTTTTTATCCGGTCTTCTTTCAACCGGGACCCTCTCCTTTTTGTAATCTTCCTGCCCTTTCAAAACAAGTTCGCAAAAATTACAAGACTGTAAAACCCGGATTAGCACAGACATTGAACTTAGTACGTATAATGGGCAGTCTATACCTACGATCGCAGAGGTTTTTCAATCAAAAGATGTTGATATATTTCAGTTACCAATAAGTTCAAAATGTTGGCGATGATATTCAAAAAGAAAGAACGAAGTGAATATCAATGAGAATCATACATATAAAATAAAGTAAAATAAACTATTTTAATCTAAGCAAAAAGAGATCGCGAGATATGTGTTTTAGAGTAGTGAAGAGCATAAAATATGTATCAAAAGAGTCCCGACTGCTCCGACTGGCTGGGTAGTCTGGGTAGCTCGGGTGGCTCGGGTAGCTCGGGTGGCTCGGGTGGCTGGGTCTCAGGAGACACCGCGACGACGACTATGCTACGCTCCCCACTACTTAACACCTTTGAACAACGATTTACTCACTTGTCATTTATGACGAGTGTTAGCGTAACAGTCCTCAGTGTAGAAAATGTGCTTTCTGGTTAAAGACATTTATTTCTCAAAAAGAAATTTACATTTCACTTACATGAGAACAAATTTAAACATAGAGTATAAACTGATAATGATTAGTTTAAGGGTACTTTATGTTTAAATTTGTTAAATTTTAAGTCCGAGTGTCGAAGAACAATGGTCCTTCGACACTCGGACTTTTACTGAAATTTAACTGACGTATTTGACTTTAAATTACATCTGGTGGAGTTTCTTGCCCATTCTTCTCCATACGAAAACTACCTTTTGGAATGGGCGACTAGAATCATTTCTATTTAGTTTTTTTTTTGACGTTCAAAAGTGCCTTTAATGTGTCTATTTGAAATAAATGATTTGACTTTGACATTAGTAAGTACTTATTAGGCAACGCTGTAATTTTTATTAAGAATCCCGCTAGTTGCTAAAACAAACCTTAATCTTTTAATATGGTCCTGAATACCCGGGCAAGTGCGCATCGGATCACGTAAAGTGAAGAGTTCCGTAGTCGTAATAAATTTTTACGCCTGCACCAAATTGATTTTATCGTCAGCGAAAATAAGTTTGTATTTCTCAAAGAAATTGTGAAATGGCAAGTAAAATAATACGGGTAGTCTAGTAGTAATAGTCCGCAACTCCACACGTCAAAGCGCGTATTATTTTGAGTACGGTGAAACTGTGAAAAACAAAGTTATTTCTGGGGTTGTTACCGAATTAACCGAACATCCCATAGGTACAGTCAACAAAGGAGTTAAGTATACAGGAGCGTCGGATATAGTTGAAGTTTACTAAGAAACCGATGGATGTTCTGGACTGAAATTTAATTTAATAAATGAGCTGTTTGTTTTCTATTAATAAACTAAAATTTTATTCGAATATATCCATCGGTTTCTTAGTAAACTTCAACAATATCAGACGCTCCTGTATACTTAACTCCTTTGTTGACTGTACCTTAAAATTTACACGTCATATCTACTTCAAAATATTTTTATTGAAACTGTTTTTTAATTATATTCAACCAACCTCCTTTTTATTTCATATACTTGAAAATGTTTCAGGACACATATTTTGTGAATTTAGAAAGGCATAATTATATCACTAATTATTGACTTAAACAAATAAAGTTACTTGTAAAAATCATAATCATTTTAAGCATGGGATCTAACAACACCGCATGTGCACTGATTTTTTTTTCATCTGAATGCTACAACTAATTATTTTTCAACACACTTGCTGGGAAAGTGACTCTTATTGCTTTACTTTTAGGTTCAGAGTGCAGTGTATTTAAAACGCATGCGTTTTAATGCGCGCCACAGAGAAATATACTAGTCAGAAATGCGCTTTTTAAAAATCTCAGCGAATCCTTCATGTCATGGCTTTTTATGTCTGATGTGAATATTTAAACTGAGTAAATAAATAAAATCTATACATATAATAAAATTGTAGAAAAGTGGTGTCTGTACAATGGAAATATATAAAAAAAAAGTAGCAGGGGTTGTTATTATATCGATGCCGAACCCGAAACTGTAATTAATTTTTTTTTTGTCTGTTTGTCTGTTTGTCTGTTTGTCGGTTTGTTTGTTTGTCTGTTTGTCTGTTTGTCTGTTTGTTTGTGCACGCTAATATCAGAAACGGCCTATTAGATTTAGATGCGGTTTTCACTAATATATTGTAGTAAGCTGCACTTAACATTTAGTGTTTATTTCATGTCAATCGGTTCATAAATAAAAAAGTTATGTCAATTTAAAGAATCACGGCGAACATTTGTTAAGGTATTCTATCAGAGTACGTACACGCCTCGGGCCTGCGCGTCCGATCTTCGGAACTACTGGACGGATTTGAATGATTTTTTTTTTGTTGTATAGGTATTATGTCTGGGCAACATATAGGCTATAATTTATCTTTGAAACTTGAACACCTGATGCAGAACCGAAACAGATCAGCTTAACTATAAGAGATCTATACAAAAATGGTACCATAGCAAAAATTGTTCCACGTGATGAGCATTTTCTGCTGAGAGAATAAATTTGAAGATCTGGAACACCTGATGGGGAACTCCAAGAGCCCAGCTACACCATAACACATATAGGAATGATGTCTTAGTAAAAGTTATTCGGTCTGATGGGCATTTCCTGTTGACTTATATGAAAATCAGAAACATCTGATGTGGAAATCAAAGCTATCACTAATTTCACAATTTTCAGTTTAGGACTGATTTTCGATGACGATGGTATATCATTTAAAAATTTGACTCTACTGGCCAAAACTCCCATTTTTTTTTTTTTTTTTTTTTTTTCCCATTTTTTTAATGCTCATGCATTCTGCACTACCATGGGGAGATAGTGCAGTTATGAGGGACTCTAACCCACTAAAACTCCACGGTGTCCTCCTCTGCCGCTTACGGCGGGAACATGGGCACGCGTTAGCACTCATCCGTGAACCCGCCGCGGCTGTCCGTCACTGGACCCTCCTCTGGGGAGTACTCCCCATCACCGGCGCACCAGAACACATAGCACGCCGTGACCACCCCAGGGACCAAACCAGCACATGGGCGCCAGACGACCCCGTGTCTGGGCACCCTTGGTAGGGGAGCAGTCACTTAGATTTTAATTGATCAGGTATCTTCACAATAAAACTATAACCATGCCTAGAAAGAGGTCAAATCTTTCCCAATGTTCCAAAGGAGCTAAAAGATTGAGGATCATAAGATCCCAAGAATATACCGAAGAGCGTCAGGAGAGACTTGATGCTGTTCGAGAACATCAGGCTGCAACTCGCTCCGTGGAAACCTCTTCGGATCGCGAAGCACGCCTGCGTTCTCAGCGTATTTACGCATCTACATCCAGATCTCTAGAGACCACAGTGAAGAATATGATGCGCGACTGAGCGCTGATCGTGAACGTCATGCATTGTCTCGCGAGTCGCAGACGTTCACGGATAGAGAATTGCGCTTGAGTTCCAAGCGTATCTACGCATCTGCTTCTAGGTCTCTAGAGACAAGTGCGGAACGTGATGCGCGACTGTCCGCTGATCGTGAGCGACATGCATTGTCTCGCGAATCGGAAACGTTTACCGATACAGAATCACGCTTGAGTTCTCAGCGTATTCGCACATCTACTAACAGGTCTTTTGAAATGAGTGATGAATGTGAGGTTATCATACATTGTCCCGAACACACACACAACAAAATATTCATAATCAGTTAGAAAGTGAGAAAGAAAGAATTGCTGGAGTACGGCATGAAGAAACAGATTAAGAAGGGCGCAACTAACGTTTGAATTCTGATCGACTTCGACATTCTCTGAACAGAATGTCGATATCATCTGAAGAATCGGATGTGTCTCAAGATATAGCCGTAGGGCATGGCGACCTTCCTTGGATTGATAAGGAACGGAGTGCATTTACGTATACTCCTATGATTGACTACGCCACATATTCCGCCATCGGAGGTATGGTTAAAAATTGTACTTTTTGTGAAGCTGTTAAATGGCAAAAAGAAACAAACGGTATGTGTTGCTCAGGTGGGAAAGTACATATTGAAATATTACAAAATCCTCCAGAAATATTAAGATCACTGCTAATCGGTGACCATCACAGTCAAAACATTTCTTGGACAACATACGTTCGTACAATCATCATCATCGTCATCATCATCAGCCTATAGCAGTCCACTGCTGGAAATAGGCCTCCCCTAATGAGCGCCATATAGCGCCCTGTCTTCAGCTTGACGCATCCAGCATCTGCCTGCAGTCTTTCGTTCGTACAATAATACCTTTAATGACATCTTTTGTTGCGAAACAGTTTTCAGAAGGCCCATTTATGCCAACATTCAAAGTGCAAGGCCAAGTTTAGTACCACCTTATTGGTTCATTATTGCCTGAAAATGACGTCTCGAATCGTCTCGCGCATCCCGTTGTTTTCCAGTCCCCGGGCTCTTAGAATTCGACATCAGACGATTCAGATCTTCGATTTTGACGAGCCCGTTGTCGCTGGCATAAGCAACAGGATCCGCGTACGAAGTCGCGGGCAGAAGCTAGTATGATAAATAAACATATAAGTATTTTATCAAATTATTTATTTTTGTTAAGAAATTAACATTAAGTAATTAAGATAAGTAAAAGCGCAGGCCGGATAGCACGGTCGTGCTCGTGTCACCGCCGGGGTGCCAGCTGTTTTAAAACCCAATGACAAAGACCAGACGGAATGAACGTAATGCCTTGGAAGGTTGGTAAGCCTTTGGTGTGGGATGCAACGTGTGTCGACACCCTTGCGCCATCCCATCTTCCAAGCACGAGCTGTGCTGGGGCGGCTGCTCCAGGTGCGGAAAACCTCAAACGGCGCAAATACTCCAATCTCTTTGGAACTTATATGTTTGTGCCGTTTTGGGTTGAAACACTAGGGCCATGAGGCCCGAGTGCTCTCTTACTATTTCGAGACATCGCCAAGCGGTTGATCGACTCTTCACGTGACCAGAGGGCTGGCCTATTATTTGGCCAAAGAATCAACATTGCCATACAAGGTGGCAATGCTGTTTTTTTTTTTTAAATATTGCAGATTGGCCCGCTCTTGACCTCGTTAACGCCTGATGAAAGCGATGGATGATGTCTATGATGGAATGAGCGTGTCCAGAAGATGCCTAAGGCACTGGCACTCCCACGAATAGTCGAAACACAGCAGGCTGCTTGACGCCGGACTCCGGACTTAACTTTGCCCTCTTGTATCAAAATGTACTATTTTTTATAATTTCGCAACAGCCAACAGCAATTATGTTGATGTAGTGCCAATAGTCTCCGAGTAAAATGGCTGTGTGACGTACGAACGGACAGACAGACAGACAAACAGGACGAACAATAAGGGTTCAATTTTGTAATTTGGCTACGGAAAAAGGGAAATTGAAAAAAAATACTGCTCTTTTTTTTCCCCTGAAAAATAATTCTTCCTGTCCTTGTTGGTCCGTGCCACCATATCGACTAGTCCCTTGATGTTGCGAATATCTCTTCCTACGAAAAAGCCCTATCGACTTGTTCCCCAACCACGAAAACGAAACAAAACGTAGAAAGTCAAACAACCTCGCTTGACGTATGCCATTTATATGTCCAAGAAACAAACTTCTCCTTATAGATTCATCTAGAAACTCGATCTTCACCAACTACGCCTTTGTATACTACACATCCCAGTTGCAGTGCTACAAACACTCCTCGGGATGAGATTTCAAATGTGAAAATACATGTGTAAAACAATATGTTGCAAAAAATCATTCATGGGTGTGCAGTGTGCAGCATTTATAATACCCGCGTGTTTCCCGTGTGCATCAGTTAGGCACGTGTATAAAGGCAATTGAAACGGTGTGTACGATTTTGTTTCAATTTAAAGGTTGAGAGGCGGAAAAACGGTGCACCGGAGCGGGTGAACGGCCCGTGCTCTTGCTTTGTGCGCCACTGTTTGGCTGAGTGAATCGCCCATGTTTCACCCTGTTCAAACACGTGACAACTGTACCTAAAATAAATTATTCAAGCTCTATTCCTGTCTTCAATTGTTGCGCTACGACTATAACCCGACGGAATCGGAAACTGCAAGCTTTCTGTTTCTGTCTGCTCTTCCATCAATGAACTATTGCAAAGTTTTAATTGTGTCTTTTATGTTCGGTTTTAAATTATGACCAAGCAAGCTTATTACTATGTTTTTTTACAGTCACGCATGCTTGACTACAGGCGGTCCATTCTGCAAAAATCTCACCGTGAAAACTTAGGTGAAGTGAGTTTGTATTCTACATGACGCTAGGGATTGACACTATTGACAGCTCACTCCACGCTCAGTTTGCCTCAGTTTTACGGTGATTATTTTACAGAATAGCTTTGAAGATTTAGTGTTATCATGCAGCATGAATCATTGTCATTGTCATAAGAACAGTGGTGGCACAGTGGTAACGACCGAGAGTTCCGAGTTGTAGATCGTAGGTTCGAACCTTGACAGGCACTTTACTTTGTGTAAATTATTTCATCACCACTGCTCTCAAAACGGTGAAGGAAAACATCGTGAGGAATCCGGCATGTCCTAGAACGACCCAAATTTGAAGACATGCAGCATCTACCAACCCACACTGGGCCTGCGTGGTGGCTCTCTCACCGAGAGGAGGCCTGTGTCCGAGAAGTGGAAACATTAAAGGCTGATTATGCATATCAGATAAATCAAATAAGCCAGTATACACTTACAATTTACATAAACGTCAATAAGAACCTAATGGTCAGATGACTATGTAAATGTTGTGAAAACTCTCTCTTTAACCTCAACTAAAAAGGAAATAATCCTATTATCCGTAATAACTGCACGCTCCCCCTGTGCCGTATGCATCGCATCGTTATGTCGATACCATCCACCTAGACCACGGATATCTATGACCTAGACTGACCGCGAAGCTATGAATACATTTGTATCAATACGGATATGACATTTTAATTTAAATGCAGAACAAGGTAATGGTAATTCGAATTTGAATTAGGTATTCATTTGGTTTACAAAAGTGTGCGATATGTGTGAATTTGGCCGTAGAAGAAGTATTGTTGTTATGGATGTCAATTAAGCTGGGGATTTTGATTATTAATTTGCGTTTTTTTTCGTTTTCATTTTTATTGCCCTTATCTAAACGAATATTTTAATACTTAGATTTGATTGTTTGTTACGCTTTCTCGCTAAAACGGCGGAATGAATTTGGATGAAATTTGGCACATGGGTACACCCCATGAATTCGGACATAGTATACTTTTATCAAGATATTACCACGGGATCGAGACCTATGCCGGTAAAACCGCGGGGTGCAGCTAGTTCTCAATAAACTTGTAAGTGAATAGTGTAAAACAGTTTACTAACTTATAAAATACATAACTACCTCCTTTATTTTGTCCGAATTCTTATGATGCTTCCCGTTCAACAATCAAGTCTGAACTTTTAATTAGTTTAACGGCAGTTACACTACTCCATAAATTATACAGGGTGATTGGAAGATGGGTGCAAAGCTTTAAGGCGAAGATAGTACAGACAATTTAGAACCATTTAAGCCATGGTTGTCTTAGACGAAGTCTTACTACTTTTTTTTTACCAATTTATTAAGATTTTTTTCAAAAATTCCTAAAGTTTTAACTAAACTATTTATTTATGGCCAAATTGAATGATAAACGAATTCATATTTATTGTATTTAATTAAAGTAATGTGTAAGCAATCTAGCAAAACATGCTTTAGGCCTCAGCTGTGTCGTTAGATTTTTTTTTTACAGATATTTAAAGTTCATAACAAATTTTAAAATTCTTAAATACTTTTTGTAAAACTTATTTTAAAAATAACGGAGCGTGCTTTTTTTGTTCAAACCTTTTTGAAAACATGCTTGATAATCGCTCTTTCTTTTGAGGTAACATTTACGCAGATATCTTACAAATTATTGAAATTAGAACCTAAAAACCAATTTAAGGGAGAAATTTTAAATTTTAGGCAGTCTAAATAAAACAACATTTGAATTAAATTTATTTATGGGTCATGGTCAAAATGTTGTCCGTGATTCCTAATACAAGCACGGCTCCGTCTTCTCACTTCTGTTGTTGTTATTTTCAACATCATATCTCCAACTTCATTGTTTCAAACTCTGAATTCATTCTGTCTGTCAGTTCTTCTCTCGTGTTTATTTCAACATTCGTATACACCAGCTCCTTGGCAAAGTCCACCAGGGTCAGATCTGGTGAGCGAGCGGGCCAAGGGATGGGTCCATCTCTGCCAATCCAGCTGTCAGGAATGCAATTATTTAAGTGTTCCCCATGTGTTGTGTGGGTTATGAAAGTTTGTAATGCCCTCCCTAGAAAATTTGCTTTCATCCGTCCACAAGATTGATTTCAAATTCAAATTTTCTAGGGAGGGCATTACAAACTTTCATAACCTTCATGAATGGGCCGCCAAAGACAACAATCCACATTTTAAGAAGCAGGTGTCGTTTCAGAGGAAATTCTCTGTCAATGTTTGGGCTGGAGTAATTTGCAGGACGTTGATTGGGCCCCACTTCTTACCGGAGACTTTCAATGGTGAAAATGATTTGCACT
Source organism: Oligia fasciuncula (assembly GCA_963082905.1). NCBI lineage: Eukaryota > Metazoa > Arthropoda > Insecta > Lepidoptera > Noctuidae > Oligia > Oligia fasciuncula. Next base: position 12,077,896 of record OY720387.1, read on the forward strand.
TTCTACAAGTGGATTTACCAGAGCTGATAGAGGAAACCGGTGACCCGATATTCGCAAGAGACAGTACAGTCATCTTTCAGCAAGACGGCTGTCCAACGCATTGGATGTTAAATGTAAGGGAACACATAAATAATTGTTTTCCTGACAGCTGGATTGGCAGAGATGGACTCATCCCTTGGCCCGCTCGCTCACCAGATCTGACCCTGCTGGACTTTTTCGTGTGGGGCCGGGCCAAGGAGCTAGTGTATAAGAATGTGGAAATAAACACGAGAGAAGAACTGATAGAGAGAATGAATTCAGAGTTTGAAACAATGAAGCTGAAGATGATGTTGAAAATAACAACAACAGAAGTGAGAAGACGGAGCCGTGCTAGTATTAGAAATCACGGACAACATTTTGAACATGAAACATAAATAATTTAAATTCAAATGTTGTTTTATTTAGTCTGCCAAAAATTTAAAATTTCTCCCTCAAATTGGTTTTTAGGTCCTAATTTCAATAATTTGTAAGATATCCGCGTAAATGTTACCTCAATAGAAAGAGCGATTATCAAGCATGTTTTCAAAAAGGTTTGAACAAAAAAAGCACGCTCCGTTATTTTTAAAATAAGGTTTACAAAAAGTATTTATGAATTTTGAAATTTGTTATGAACTTTAAATATCTGTAAAAAAAATGTCTAACGACACAGAGGCCTAAAACATGTTTTGCTAGATTGCTTACACATTACTTTAATTAAATACAATAAAAATGAATTCGTTTATCATTCAATTTGGCCATAAATAAGTAGTTTAGTTAAAACTTTGGGAATTTTCGAAAAAAATCTTAAGAAATTGGTAAAAAAAAAGTGGTAAGACTTCGTCTAAGACAACCATGGCTTAAATGGTTCTGAATTGCCTGTACTATCTTCGCCTTAAAGCTTTGCACCCATCTTCCAATCACCCTGTATATTTATTTGATACGACTGCCATTACTTTGATTGATTTGTCCTATTCACATAATATGTTTTTAATTATAAAAAAAGGTTAATAAAACAGGTACGTCTGTGCTCGTGAAAGCCTTCGACAGGAATGAAAGAGGTAGGTACTTATTGTCCTACACACACATTTTGTCAATATCGGGATTGAGTCCCTTGTGATAGGGGCTGGCCTATCATTATTCATTAGGTAGAATACAAATTGTAGATTAGATCAGGGTAGAATATGTAGGTACCTGTACTAGGAAACGGTATTTGACTTTAAATTCTTCTGCTTTATCAATGTTTCACTAGGGTAATCATTATGAGATCAAAATCTCTTAACTAAGCTGCTTTACAATTGTTGGCGACAGATCTGGCAACCCGGTTGCTAGGGGCTTATTTGTTGGTTGGCTAGCGACCGCGGCTTGCGTGTTTTTTACCTTTTGATAATTATTCTTATGATCTATATTTATTATACCTAACCTGGCTTTAATTTGGTACCTAAGAACAATCATAAACAAACAAGCTTACCTCTCTCCTATTAAATCACAATCAGCCTATAATGTTCCTCCTCCTGGGTCACAGGCTTGCAGGTTGGTGGATGTCACATGTTTTCGAATTTTTGGTTCTGGCTCAGGGGAGGCCCCTTTACAGTCTCCCCAGGGATGTGCCTTACAGGCGTTGCACGGGGGGGTTCCGGAATTGGTCTTTTAAGAGGAACCGAGACCACCCCTCCTGATGACCTGACCCCTCCTGATCCGAATAGTGATAACCGGGGTGGTTTTAGTGAAGTAAAAATCCCACACTCCCCGACCATCCCCGGAAGTCGGGTACCTTATGAAGGCTTCCCTCCGACAACAAAAAAAAAGTCATGCCGGTTTCCTCACGATGTCTTCCTACACTGTTTTGAGAGTAGTAGTGATAAAATAATTTACAGAAAGTACCTGCTTTGGTTTGAACCCACGACCTACAACTCGTTAGTTGCGGCCATTACCACTGGGCCACCGCTGGTCGTCCTATTAAATATACGTATGTACCTATTGATACATTGGGTTTCTCTAAAAGTAATAGTGGAGCCATCCAAACTAAATAGGTACACGCGGCTTTAAACGCAAAAATGTATAACAAACGAGTGTCAATAGTAGGCAATAGAGGTAATTGTTTCACCCATGAACACACGAGCGGTTCTATAAATGTATGTATGGTGCTAAGGGCGAGCCGGTGGCCGCTGTCGGCGTGTCCGCGAATGAATGGCCATTGAAAAGTCATCAGTTATGTAGGGCGTATCGTCGCGCGCCATGTGGCCGGCGTCCGCTTCTCTGCGTAATTTTTCCGCGGGCAATTTTCCGCAATTTCCCAAACAACCATCAGCACCGCTTTGCCCTCGCCCTTTATTTAAAACTGGACAAAATGCAAACCTTCAAAACGGACGTATCACAGATTGTGTGTGGACAAAACACGCGGGCTGTCCTGCGGCGACGACGTGATGAATAATACAGAAAAGAAAATCTCGTGAATTAACAATCGAATGAATTCGTAATACTTGGCGATAAATCTTATTTTCTATACTAATATTATAAAGAGGTAGGTACAGTTTGCAAGTTACCAAACACAAACCAAACAGTACGGTAGTTTGCAAACTTACCAGTCGGATTTGAAAAAATCTTTTTGTATTTGATAGCCCAATTCTTGAGGAAGCCTATAGGCTATTTTTCACGCTATGACGCTTAGGAGCCGAGCAAAAACAAAAAAAAATCAGAAAGAACGCTAAGCAAAAACGAACTAACAGCGCGGGCAGGCGATAAGTTGCGACGGGGTGGGTCAGGGGAACAAGAAAATTATAATAAAATGTTTCTAAATGAAATCCTTTAAATACGCCATTTTGACATCTGGATAAAACTCACGTAACATAAAACTGTGACAGCAAGCCCCTCAGTAAGACACTTTTTAAACGTCAATATTTTAAAACTATGCAGATGGCGCCGTCATTTCCTAGCTGACTGATCCTAGAGAAGAAATGCCGAAACAAACTCAGAGGTCATGGTCTCTTTCAAAGCCCAAAAATTATATTATTTGGATTTTATATGGGTCTAACAATATGTCTGGTAGGGTTTTTGAAAAAAGAGCAGTCATCGTGTAGCTTAACCCTATTTTAGGGAGCTCAATGACCCGTCACACGATGCTACCAGATCTGCAGGACATTTGCGTAAGCCCTGCATAAATTACTCAAAACTTCCAAAGTCATGTATTCAATCTAGCCTTCATGGTACTCACATTCACAGTCAGTATCACAGAGTACTTTTTAATAGTCAGTATTCTTTTTAAATGTCATCTATACATACACACATCAAAAGTGTCTAGGGATCAAGCATTTTTATGCGGATTTCTTGAGATTGAGATGTGGCTTTGTAATAAATTTATGATTTTATAAATTTATATGGATCCTTTTTGGTGCATTTCATAATTTGAATCAGGAACTGTGAATCAAATTCGAGTAAAAGATGAAAATCAGCTGTCAATATTTTCCCTATAAAAACATACAACGCATTGAAGACATTATTAGTGCTACTGTTTCCCTACTACTGATTAAAACCAACGTTATTATGGAGCGGCGACGTCATTTAAGCAGGGAAGAAATGCTCTAGAGCCGTGGGAATGATAGAAGCTGGTTCCCGGCAACGTACTGTGGATTTAGCTCTGAATACAAGTCAGAGTGTTATCAGTCGACTTTGGACACGTTACCGAAGCACTGGTACCGTGGCTGAGCGCCATGGAGGACGGTATCGCTGCACCACACGGAGACAAGACCGATACATTCAAATCTTAACTCGAAGAGCTCCAACAATAACCGCCATGATGTTAGCCGTGAGGCTTCATCACTCTTCAGGGAACTTAATTAGCGACCAAACAGTCAGAAACCGCTTGCATGAAGTGAACCTTCATTCCCGAAGACCGCTACGGGTACCACCTATAGCAATGCACAATCGTAGGATTCGATATCAATGGGCTCTTGAACACAGAAATTGGGCAGAAGAACAATGGCGTTTCGTGTGCTTTTCTGATGAGTCTCGTTTTGGTATGAGACCGGATACAAGACGTATACGACACTGGAGAACCCCTGGACGCCAACAGCGATTAAAATCCTGCCAGGAAGTCCATCCTTATAGTGGTGGAACCATCATGGTATGGGCGGGTATTTGGATCGGCGGAAGAACTGAGTTGATTTGGATCAGAGGCAACCTCAACGCTCAAATTTATGCTGAGACGATTGTATCAGACGTCATCGTTCCTCTACAAGTGCAAATCGGTCCCTTATTTCAGTTAATGCATGATAATGCACGACCGCACACCGCAAGAGTTGTTAGACAGACTCTCGCCGCAGCTAACATCAATGTCCTGCCCTGGCCTGCTCAGTCGCCAGACTTGAACCCGATTGAGCATGCATGGGATATGCTACAGAGAAGAGCTCTGCCGAATATGGAGGGTATCCAGTCGCAAGAAGACCTTTTTTTGTTGTTGCAACGAACATGGGCGGCCATTCCACAGCGTGATTTGGATGAACTCATTTTGAGTATGCCAAACCGATGTTCTTGTGTTGTTAGTGTTCGCGGTAGAAACACGGATTATTAATTGTTTAAGTTACCCAATAAAATTTTAAAGAAAACTGTTATTTCAGTCTTTTTTTCGAACTTTTGTGTTAGTGGTTCAAATGTCAAAAATCCCTTTATTAGGAAAATGGCAAATTTCTTTATTAATGCAAAGGTGACTTGGTTTATCGTTACTGTGACAAACGAAAACACTTTATTTGATGAATCCTTAAAGAAAATTTTAATTAATATCAATCAGGAGAAAAGTTATTGCAAAAATATATGTTGATCCCTAGACACTTTTGATGTGTGTATAATAAAACAGTAACGAAAGAAAAACTGTACATTGAGAATTTTCGAGAAAAAATAAGTGGCTTTTGTTAGAAAAACGTAACTGATGACAAAAAGTGACTTTTTAGAATTTTTGTCTGTTTGTCTGTGTGTATGGTACGGCTTCACGCCAAAACTACTGGATAGATTGAATTGAAATTCAGCAAAAATGTTCTTTGTAAACCAAGGAAGGCTTTAGGCTACATATTATCACGCCGTATGTTATGGGAGGTAAGCAATATTGATTTTAAAAGGTTTTGGTTCGTAATTGAATGCACAAAATAATTGAATGCCCAAAATGACATGTTATTTATTTAGTTGATAAAATTTTAACCCTGGAAACATAACAATCACGCTATTTTTATAAAGGAGCGGGGCAGTAATATTATAAATTGCAAGGGAACAGCTATTTCAACAATATGTCAACAGGGAATTTAGCGGTATGGTCAGGCGGCCGTTTACCGCACTAAATGGTGCGAGTTCAAATCCCGTATTATTATTTTTTTTTAATCGCAAAATTCTTTTTTTTTTAGTTTTTGCATTTTTTATGTGCATTAGGAACGATACTGTTATGAAATCTGAGAACTATACATGTCCTATCTAATTGTATAGGGAGTTTCACACCAATGTTACTAAACAGATTGATTGGTGGTACAACAAGCTACACTATCATAAAGTCAAGTCAAACTTTTGGTTCTAAGTTATATCTTACCAAGCACATTTGTTGTTTGTGAAGTTGACACTCCAAACGCAACAGCAACAGCGACAAAGGGCGCGTGCTTAAAGATTGCTCTTTAATCGTGTGGGATGAATGCACTATGGCGAACAGAAAAGCAGTAGACGCGGTAAACAGGACTTTGCAGGACATCCGCAGGAACCAGCAAATGATGGGTGGCATTACAGTTCTGTTAAGCGGCGATTTCCGACAAACGCTGCCTGTGGTGACGCGAGGAACTAGGGCTGATGAGGTGAATGCTTCGTTGAAATGCTCTTTCTTATGGCCACATATTCATAGGTTGCGCTTAACGATGAATATGAGAGCACAGCTTGGCGGGAATGTACACACCCAAGAATTTTTTGATGTTCTCTTAAAATTGGGTGAGGGAACGCTACCAGTAGACGGTGGCCAGGTGGTTCTACCTGAGATACTTGGGAGAGTGGTGTCCACCTTAGAAGATTTGATACGCCTGGTGTACGAGGACATCAATAGGATACCGCACCAAGATAATTCTTGGGTGTGTGAACGAGCCATTTTAACACCCAGAAACGACCAACCTTCAGCGATCAATGAATGCATTCTCGCGGAAATTGAGGGAAATGAAGTGATCTACACTTCAATAAACACTGTTGTCGACCAAGATGACGCTACACATTACCCCGTAAAATTTCTCAATTTCCTCAGTGCAAGTGAACTACTAGCGCACACCATTAAGCTAAAGGTCGGTGTCCCAATTATGCTTCTTCGGAAACTCACTCCGCCGAAACTGTGCAATGGGACCCGGCTCAAAGTGGTCTCGCTGCAGAGAAATATCATTGAGGCGGAAATTCTAACGGGTTGTGGTTTCGGCGAGACAGTGTTTATACCACGTATACCACCGATTCCCCACAATTACCCCTTTTTTTTCGGATGGGAAGTCATCAAATGACCCCTCCCGCTCTGGGTGGAGCGGAAGGGAGCGGAAGGGAGTGTCAGACTCTTACTGACTAAAACCCACCCGTGTTCCTTCCTTAGCCCTTTATGTTCCGGGCCAGCGGTAACCCTTTCGGACAATCCCGCTGACCCAGCAGGCTTCGGCCCTATGGGGCGGGGTCCTCGATGCTGACATCTCTTTGAGGCGCACGTGGAACACGTACGCGCCGTCCGACGGTGAGCTACCCATTACTCTCCGCCCGCAGGCCCGCGCCTACGGTGGCCGGGAGTCGTCCCGTGGCTCCCGACGCCCGGAGCGTCTCCCGCGGCGGCTGGGACGGGAGGCTCTCTCCCTCATCCGTCCCGCCACCTCCTTCGCTAGCATGACTGCTTCGCAGAAGGAGGTGACTGCCTCCCACTCCCTCTCGCCCCGGACCATGGCTTGCACCAGGGTCGGACGCGAGAGGTCGCCGCCGCTGCCGATCGCCTCTACGAGGACACGGCGGTGCTCCGCCCAAGCGGGGCAGACCTCCACCGTGTGCTCCATCGTGTCTTCTGGGCGATCCTGGCAATGGTGACACCCGGCCACAATTACCCCTTTCAATTCAAGCGCGTGCAGTTTCCTGTGAGCGTGTGCTTCGCAATGACAATAAATAAGTCACAGGGGCAGACACTGAAGGCTACGGGTGTCGACCTCAGGACGAGCTGCATCTCACACGGACAACTGTACGTCGCTTGCTCCCCCGCCCGCGTCACCAGTCCTGACTTGCTGTATTTACATATTGAATGAGACCGAGGGAAAAACAACGAACATTGTTTACACAGAAGTGTTACAGTAAATTGTAACACTTCTGTTATTCGACATCTCCTAAATTTCCTTATTAACCTGACGTCTCTTATCAGTAAATTAACTACATAACTTTCAAATTTTGAGTTTACTAAGCCAAATAGTTTTTGAGGGATCTAAGCTATAGTACAGTATGAGACGCATCTTTTGAGTGTTTCTGTAAATCAACAAACTATCACTAATTTATTTTGGAAAATAGAACACCTGATGCAGAACCGCAACAGATCAGCTAAAGTATAAGAGATATAAAAATGGTGCCATAGCAAAAAATATTCCACGTGAAGAGCATTTTCTGCTGTGAGAATAAATTTGAAGATCTGGAACACCTGTTGTGGAACTCCAAAACCCAGCTACACTATAACATATAGGAATGACGTCTTAGCAAAAGTTGTTTAGTCTGATGGGCATTTCCTGTTGACTTACAAAAATGAAAGATCTGAAACGTCTCGAATCGTCTCGCGCATCACGCTGTTTTCCCGTCCCCGGGCTCTTAGAATTCGACATCAGACGTTTCAGATCTTCGATTTTGACGACCCCGTTGTCGCTGGCATAAGCAACAGGATCCGCGTACGAAGTCGCGGGCAGAAGCTAGTTAAAAATATCATGAGAGTCACGCAAATAAAAATACTATAAAATTGCTTGTATTACTGACAAATTAAAGCATGTACAGACGCCAGCACATCAAGCTACTACAATCTGTTTTTCTTTAATAGATTTCAACTTTATTGCTAAAGCATACCTAAGGTTCAAAGTTGATTGGGAAAATTTTATATCTGCTACTGAGCATAAGGTTCTGGGGTCGATTTCCCGGTCGGGCAGTGTTATTGGGTTGTTCCATCAGGAATTTCTCAGTTGCCGTCCGGAGTGGGTATGCTATACGACTTCACTTAGGTGTACCTAACCCCTTAGTGAAAACCAGGCGTGATGTTAATATAAATTATATTTATTTAGTCAATTGGTTAGAAATAACACTTTTACACATATTTTTTTTTATTCAATGTTGAATTATGTTATTTTGATAAAAATAATTATACAACTGCTATCTACTACCTATGTATCATTTTTTGATCACCAGAAATATAATATATAACTGTCCTGTTTTTATAAACTTCAATCAAATATAGATACCGATAAAATAATCATAAAGCTAGCAGGTTTGAAAGGTAGCAACAAAAGTGGTAAAAGCTAAAGCACTCTGCAGTGGACAAAAATTCATGCAAATTGAATGAAATGTATAGATGGCACTTTGAAAATATTTTTCGTTTCAAAACGAAATGCCTCATAGTCGCACTGCATTATTTATTTCATATACTATACAGATGTATACAAATATGAATGTATCTAGGTATTAGCTCTATGATCCGCTAGCCGTAAATCCAATTGCATTTTCATCGGCAGAATTTGTCCAATGCAATTATTATTTTCTGTTATTCATATCACACTGGTAATTACGGGTGCTACACACTTGTTCGGGTCGGCACATTAAATTCAGCAGTACAAAACAACAAACCCGATTCGTAGCAATAGGTAACTACATATTTATATTCGGATTTCATTCGGCTCGTGCCGATCAGTAAACTCCGTTCGACATCTATTACCTTCGTCGAATCATGTTCAGGTCGGCTGGACACTATTTGAGCTGAGCCGAGCGACTTTTTTAGGGTACGGAACCCTAAAAAAAGCCGTTAGGCTGCATAGGAAAAAACGAAACCCTTATACTTACGATCACTTCGTTGTCAATACCTAAGCTTTTTCTCAGGAATGGGCGGAGTTATCATGTTGAAATTAATATCAATAACGTAGATTTAATAACCACAACCTAGTTGGGAAAAGGTTAGGCAGATGATGATGAACGTAGATTTACGGCCCCTTAGAGCTATAAAAAAATCAAGCTTCTAAGTCAAAGCAACAAAAATTAAGGCCATTTATGCGACATATTTGATACTCGCATAAAAATCAAAACAAATAGGGTACTTTCCGTTGACCTAGAATCATGAAATTGAAACAGCACTAGTAAAGGAAAATCTCCAAAAATAGTAAATTTGTCGCGGGTATCAAAAAAAAAAAATACGATTACAAACTTTAATTTGCTTGGAGAATTGACTATGACGTATTATCGATTTATGGGAAAACATTTTTTCAAACTCATGGGATAAATTCATCCCAAATACGGAACCCTTCATTGTGATATTCGATTTTGCCGCCCAGCTGTCATTCCAACCAGGACGAGTGTGTAGAACCCCTTACTTTCATCGTACACAATAAGGACCACACGTTTAAAATATTGTTGTACATAATATGCTCCAAGTAGTCTGACATTACTCGCTGTCTCACTGGATAAAGTTGAGTAGCTACATATATTAGAAGAGTTCGCAACAAAAAGCCCCATAAAAAGTTATGCTCAATTTAGTTTCATCCAGCAAGCCAGTTATAGTTTAGGAAACTGATGCAACATATTGCAAAAGAAAATTAATAAAACGGGGAAATTGGATCGCGGGCTTTTGTAATAACAACGCTGAATTTACAAATAAAATAAAGCCTAATATTGTGGCATAAATCGACATTAAATTAAAACTGTCGACAAGTGTAGTAACGGTAACCGTCGACGCACGTCGGCGAGAGCCGTTAACGCGTGTCGGCGGCAGACGATGACGCGTCGGCGGCTGCCGTCGACGACGTGTCCCTCGTGTATTTGTGTACGGTGCTCAAATACACGAGCGGTATTTTGTCGGAGGTTGCATCTGCCTATGTCGTCGACGCGTGTCGCTCGTGTTTAGGCACACTAAAACGTATCGGTGGTAAGTAGCGAGACGAACCGCAGAACATTTGATGACCCTAATCTACTACCTGACTTACGTTTGTATGAATTAAAAAAAAATCCAGTTTTTCGCTTTTATGATGAACTAGCAGCGCCCCGGGGTTTCACCCACATAGGTTTTGATCCCGTGGGAATATCGAGATAAAAAGAGTCCTATGTGTTATTCTAATGTATAAGCTATATTACTGTAACGTTTCATCAATATCCGTTCAGTAGTTTTTGCGTGGAGAAGTTACAAACATACAATCACACTCACAAACTTTCGCCTTTATAATATTAGTGTGACTAGCTGCGCCCCGCGGTTTCACCCGCGTAAATGTCGATCCCGTGGGAATATCGGGATAAAAAGTAGCCTACCTATATGTTAATCCAGGGTGTCAGCTACCTCCATACAAAATTTTATCAAAATTGGTCCCGCCGTTTGACCGTGAAGAAGTAACAAACATATAAACACACAAACACACCCCCACACTCACAAACTTTCGCCTTTATAATATAAGTGTGATATCGGGATAAAAGTATTCTATGAACACATAGAATACTTTAACAAATTAACAAATCCAGGAAATGGTCTATCTATGTGCCAATTTTCATCCAAATCTGTTCAACGGTTTAAGCGTGATTGAGTAACAAACATCCAAACATCTTCACAAAATTTCACATTTATAATATTAGTAGGATAGTAGGATTAGTGTGGTAATCTAATAGTTTTGTTGTGATCCACAAGATGAAAAAGTGATTGTGGTAATGTGTTATGCTATTAGGTTCATGCTTAATCAGCGATGCGCAGATATCGCGTTCTAGGCAAGGTCAATGTTATTGCTATTGGTTCCTGACCTGCTAGCGACAAACGTCATTTGATATAGCGGTTTTCGATTCAACGTATTTTCGAACAGGCGTATCACACAAAGTTTTTCGCAACAAAGCCATTCGAATCTTCATATCTCTCCCGTTCCCAGGCACCACTAGGTCGTCCCTATTTGAAAAATAATGTGTATGCAATCCAAATGATGTTACCTAACCTATTCAGCCGTAATCTTACTTGTAAAATTCATTACAAATGAGGTAATACGTATTGTCATGTAATTAATGTTAATAAATTAATCTACAGTTACAGGAGACAAATTAGACGCAGCCTGCTCGACTAACGACGGACTATTTGGATTAAATGGAGGGTTGATGTTTATGATTTACGGAGGCTTGTGTAATTGTGGCGCCTGGCAGTCGCGGCATGCGCCCACACCGCCACACGGCCGCGTGACGTCGCGCGACTGCGCCACTCGAGCCCTCCTCGCCCTCGCCGACACGCGCAAATTAACACTATAATTACAATGCTTTCAACAGCAATTAATTATCACTTAGCGTAGCTTTATTAAAAATTTCTCGTCCCGAACACATCATACTCAAGGCCCCTCGCTGTACGACGCTGTACGTTGCTCCTGGAGTTGTTATTTCAATACGCTTCGACATGGTGTAACATGATGCTACGATAGCGCTAATAAAACAATGACGACCTGCTACAATGCGACGTAGTCGGTGTGTTGACTATTCATTAAAGCATCTCGCCGTTAGACAAACAATCCTGTTATGTTATTAGATTTCCTGCATAGTTGGAGCGATTCAGATACAGGCACATAATTATGTGGTTAATTAATTTACAACTTCACTGTGAAATATATCTGAACTTCATTAATTAATGTTATAAATAAGTTGTTTCAAATATTCACGTGGTTGATTGCACGATAAATCACTTAAAATAATCGAGAGGACGGAGGCAGTTATCCTATTTGTAAAGACAAGTAGGTAAGTACGTCGCAGTGTATCGAAGAAACTAAGAGACACAGCTTGTTTGTCCTCGCAGACTAATTAAAAAGTTTGTTTCTACAACTTCCGAACGGAAGTAGCGTCGAAGTGAGCAGGCGTTGATTCAGTGGAGAAATAGATTCAGAGACTGATACGAGAATAGTAATCCTGTGAGAACATAATAAAAAGGGAATACGATTATAAAAATGAGATCATAACGACGGTGATTTAGTCGTGCAAGAGCGAGACTCGCCGGCCGGTTTGAATATGTATGGGCCGGTGAACACGATCCTACAGATAATGGAATCTGCACACGGAAGCGGATCCGATTAGTCGCTACCACAATTAGCAGGAATGCTGTAAAAAACTTAAATTTTGTGAAATAAATCATGTGATCATGATTAAATTCAACACAGTTATGCAACTTTGTACTTTTTGTGTTCTTGGAAATTGTTTAAATTGCTGTCCGAGTACTAAATACACATAACATAACATCACGCCTATAATCCCCGCAGGGTTAAGCGGAGGTGTAGATGTCTATTATTCTATATCTATCCTATTTATGTATTTGTGTAGGTACCTAGTGTTAATATTTTTTTTATCACATCTATTCAAGAAGAGCTAGTGTATTCTTCATGAACAGGGACTAAAATAGCTCTTTAAGCCCTAGGGACTAAAAGTGATTTGAATTTGTAATGTGGATATTGTTAGTAAAAGTTGAACATTGTATGAAAAAATTACAGGCTGTATGAAAAAGTAAAACTCGCGAGGGCCAAATTAAAAAAAATATATGAAAAAATATAAAAAAAACGCGCGAAAAGCATTCTGTCTTCGTTCGTAATTGTTTAATCAAAATTGTATGTAAATAAATAAACATACTATTCTTATTCATAAGTTGCACTTACTTATTTTTTCATAGAGGGTGATAAAAGTAGTGTCCACCCCGGGAGCAACACTATTTTAAGCACGAGTGACGTAAACACTCTCGCCTTCAAAATAATTGTTTGCTCCCTTGGCAAACAATCTACTATTTTTATCATTGTTCCTCTCAACCAAAGCACCTGCCATCTGATCTCTTTTACCACTCTTGGTTGACTGGTAGAGAATGCCTAAGGCATTAAGTCCGCCTTTGGACAGACGCCAGCACATCAAGCTACTACAATCTGTCAAATTTCTTTAATAGATTTTCAACTTTATCGCTAAAACATAAGGTTCAAAGTTGAATGAGAAAATTTGACAGTTTCGGGTAGCTTGATGTGCTGGCGTCTGTACCTTTTTGTGTGAAAAGTTTAAATAAATAAATAAATATCTATAGTACACTCACATTTCGCCAGTTATGTTTAAGTCCCATGTACTTAATGGTGGGGTGAGCCTATTTGATATTTTTTATTTGTTATATACCTACCTGTTTATCTTGACGTAAATGGGGAAGAATAAGCCTTCCTAGTTGGAGGCTAATTCAATGCTAAGTGATGCTGTTACAAGTAAGTACCGTATTAGATTTTTTTTACTCTTTCATTTCAATTCATATATTTATCTGACCACTTAATTCCACTATGAGTGCGTAATGCTTCACTTCTATTATCGCTTGTTATATCGTCGTTGCGACTTTAAGACCTCTTATGTGTCACTTTTGGCAAAATCACTTTTTTACGCCAGCCGATTATTTTGAAGCTCTATCGAATGCAAAAACTCTCATGTGTATACGACGTTTAACGTTTGGAACTAAAAGTTAATTATTATAAAAAAAGGTTTTTATTAACTCAATCACAATATTTACAAAAAATATAATTATTTTCGCAGATAATACTTGAAAGAGTTAGCTAAGGTAAATTTTAGAATTTTCTATGAAATATTGATATTTCATAGAAAATTCTCGAGTCTAAGAAAATCTCTAAGCTCGTTGTTTTATAGAGCAACATGTTGATACGGCCTCAATAATTCAGATTGAAAGTATGCTAAAATATTCCGCGGCGCACTCTCGCACGCTGCAAGTAAATATGGGGCATGAATAAAGATTTGTGAATGAGGCTGGAGACGCGCGATAGTACGACCGCGACATGAGCACGCGCGGGCCCGCCGCCGCCGCCCGGTGCAACTGCAGCGGTGTTTGCTTGTATTAGCCTCATGTGCGAGTTTTACAAGTTGGAGGTACTTCATTTAACTAAGGTCAGAGAAATAATAAACGATAAATTGATATCCTATGTACATGGTATCGAGTTTGCGCTGCTTATGTCTCCGTTAATTCGTATCTATAGGCCGCGACCCGCACCACGCGTGATGTGTCCGGGTAGGACGCCCCGGCCAGGAATCGCTGCACGCCGGCCGTGCTAAGCCCACTGGTACGCCCTAATAAATTGCGATTTAACTTGTCTCCCGGATAATGCCAACTTTTCCGCGTTTGTTCCTCGCCCGACACTTTTTCCGCCTCTTCATTTCCTATCTCTTACTTTTGTATTTTCCGTTCTTTCCTCGCCGAGATAAACAGGCGAGAAACGCTGAAAGGGGCTTTACAAATTCAAATTGAACTTATCACACAACTTTTTACATTTGTTTCTGGTCTCGAGTTCGAGGGAAAAGAGCGAAGAGGCATTTAATAGTACAATCTCGGGAAAGATTGATGATTTTGTATCACACCTCGCTTCGGGCGGCTCGTAACGAGTCGGATGGCTCTCGACGTGGGTCGTGCTGCGTCTTATCTGGAATGGGATGCCGCTTTATCTCAAATTACATATTTTACTTGAGACGTTCCTGGAATTGCATACTTTTTTCGAAGTATTAGTACGATTTTAAAAGAAAATTAGTTACTGCTACTGCCTCGGGCTACGAATAATTTTACAATTGGTGAACGTGATTTTGTACGTGATCCGACGTAGAAGACAGACAGTGTAAGTACTATGGGGTGCACGTTGAAGAGCCTCCACGTGGCGCACCCTGGGCAACGTCGGCTCCAATTGCCCACCAGGTTTGGGTGGACAATTGGGGCGGGCGGCAAATCTTCGACAGGAGGAGAAGGTCATGGTTCCAGTCACCGATCATCTTTGATGGTCGGTGAAGGGAACCGGGCTATAGACGGTCACGCGTCTACTCCCCCTCTGCTTACAGAGGAAGGTGAGTTGGCGCGGACCGTCGCGGGGCGGTTAGCACCGCGGTACCCACGAGAGTGTGGGTGGTGGAGGGTGTCCCATGCCCGCGCTGCGTCTGTCCGGCATCCGGCGGCAGCGTGGGGACGCCGGGGCGGCGGTTGGGTCTGTCCAGCCGTCGGCCACCCCGTAATCCTGAACTGACAGGACCGGGGGTCCGGGCCACTGAGGCCCGGGCCGCGAGGTAGACAACCTCTATAAAAAATTACCCCAATCCCAAGGTCTAGCGTGCCGAGGGGATGAATGGCCGGAGGGGATCCGGCCGTTAGCGCGAAAAGGGACCTCACCCTTAAAAGGAACACAAAAATGGAACAGACAGACGGCAAAAAACTACCCCAGGGCGGTACCGGCTGCTCAGCAGTCGGAGAATCCGCCACGTTCCCTTCGGGAACGTCAAGCCCCCACTCGTATTCTGGGGGGGGCAACGAATGTCTACCACTTGCCATTGGCAACAAGAGCCGAGGAGGCTCCTGTCCCTCAGGGGACCAAGTAGAGGTGAGGAGTGATGCGGGGTCGGAGTCCGACGCCGCATCGGAAGGCACGAGCATGGGAGGCTCAGGGAGCCCCTGCCGTGCCGGGGAGGTGGCCGCGAAGACGGGCAAGCGGCCAAGGTCTGGGGACAGCCAGGGATTGTCCTCAGACGGAGAGCAGGCCTCGGCCCGAAAAATCCCCACAAGTAGGCGGGGTGGGGTCGCAAAGCGAGGCAAGGGCAGGGGGCTCACTGCCCGTGAGGCGGCGGAGAGAGCGGAGGAGCCCGCAAAGGAGGGGGGGACCGGTCGCGCGGTCGCTTCGGGACCCTCGAGCGACGAGGCGGGTGCGGCTGACGCCCCTGACCCCGAGGCGGACTGCATGAGCAGGTTTGCGGCGGTAGTGGAGGCCGCCATCCGGGACGTGTCCTTGAAGAAGTTACAGACTTCCAAGAACAGGGCCATAGTCTCGGCGACGGCCTCCATCATGGCGGCAGCGGAGGCGGCCAACTACACCGGCCCTTCGGCCGGCGAAGTGGCCGAATTGCGGGCGGAGGTCGCCCGCCTGACGGCAGCCACCGAGCTTCTCCAAAAGGAGAACGGGAGGCTCCGGGCAGACCTGGCCGGCCTGCGGGCCACCGGGGAAGCGCAACCACCGAGCCAGCCCGTCCCGGTGGAGAACCAGGTCCTCAGCCTGGTTCGGCAGGAGCTGGCGGCCTTCCAGGCGCGGTTTTCCGTCCTGGAGGGCATAGTCCTGCGCCCCCCCCTGGCGGGCGGAACGACCCCGGGACCAAGGGCGGCCTCGTACGCCGCCGCTGCGGCAGCTGCCGCCCCTAAACCCGGGCCGTCGGGCCGGGCCCAGGCCAAGCCGGCGTCGGCCAATCCGGCGTCGGCTAAACCGGCGCCGGCCAAACCGGCGTCGGCCAAACCGGCATCGGCTAGAGGAGCCGCGGCGCCGGCGCCAGCTGGCGGGGCCCCGGCGCCTATGGGCAACCCCCCGGCGCAGGGCCGAAAGAAGAAGGGCAGTGCGGCGCGGGAGGCGAAGGCCCCAGAGCCCACGCCCCGCCCCCAAAACTCCCACACTTCTCCCGCGACCGACGCCGACTGGCAGGTGGCCGGGGAGAAGAGAAGGGCGGCCAAGGCGGCCAGGAAGAAGGAGCAAAGGCGGCGCCGCAAGGAGAGAGCCGTTGCGGCTAGGCTTCGCGCCCCGAAGACCGCGGCTGTAGTGATAACACTACAGCCGGACGCGGTCAAGAGGGGCGTGACGTACTGCGACGTGCTCTCAAAGGCGAGAGAGAAGGTGGACCTCCGGGAGCTGGGGATCACCGGGGGCCTCCGGCACAGGGTGACCGCCACTGGCGCCCGCATGCTGGAGATCCCCGGTGCTACAAGTGGCCCCACCGCTGACGCCCTAGCTGAGAAGCTAAGGGCGTCCCTCGCGGACGAAGCTCGGATCACCAGGCCCGTCAAGTGCGCAGACATGCGCATACTGGGCCTGGATGACTCCGTGACGGAGGGAGATGTGGTGGCCGCCGTTGTCAGGACGGGCGGGTGTCTGGCCGACCAGGTGAAGGCGGGCACCTTGCGTCCTGACTACACGGGCATGCGAACCATAACGGTAAGCTGCCCCGTGACGGCGGCCAGAACCATCACGGAGGGCCGAAGGCTCCTGGTGGGCTGGGTTTCAGCGCAGGTCAAACTCCTGGAACCCAAGCCTCTGAGGTGCTACCGATGCCATGTGGGACACCACGTTGGCATCCAGTGCACCTCCGAGGTAGACCGCAGCACACTGTGCTTCCGCTGCGGTCAGCCCGGACACAAGGCCGGCTCGTGCAACGCCGCGCCGCACTGCATCACATGTGCGGCTGCTGGCAAGCCGGCCGATCACCGGGCGGGGAGCAAGTCCTGCGCTCCACCCGCCGGAACCAGGAGGAAAGGCAGGCCCTCCGCCGCCGTTGCCACTCCCACCTTCGCCGCCGCCGCCGCCGCCGCCACCGCCGCCGCCGCTGCCGCCGCCACAACCGCCGCCACCGCCGTCGCCGTTGCCGCCGCCACTACCGCCGCCACCGCCGCCGCTGCCGTCGTGGAGCCCTCGCAGGGGGCCCGGGAGGAGGCTGAAATGGAGGACTAATGGCTCCATTGCGCCTCCTCCAGGCGAACATCAACCACTGCGCCTGCGCTCAGGATCTGTTGCTCCAGAGCATGGCGCAGTGGTCGATCAACATCGCCGTGGTCGCTGAGCCGTACTTTGTCCCGCCCAGGGATGACTGGGTGGAGGACCTGAGCGGCTCAGTGGCCATAGTTTCGTCGGTCGCCGCCGGCACCCCGTCCCTGGAATGCGTCACGAAGGGACAGGGGTGTGTAGCAGCACGGTTCGGAGAGGTTGTAGTCGTGGGAGTGTACTTCTCTCCGAGCCGAACTCTCGCCGAGTTCCACAACTCTTTAACAGAGCTGAGTGTCGTCGTCGCCGGAAGCCATCCCTTCCCCGTGCTAGTGCTCGGGGACTTCAATGCCAAGAATTTGGCCTGGGGTTCCCGTTGCACGGATGTGCGGGGCAGGATGGTGGAGGACTGGGCTCTGGAAACAGGCCTGGTCGTCCTAAATCGGGGTTCTGTTCCCACGTGTGTGCGGATGCGGGGGGAGTCCGTGGTGGACATTTCGTTCGCCAGCCCCGCTCTGTCGCAGCGTGTAATTGACTGGCGCGTCATGGAGGAGGTGGAGACCTATTCCGATCACCGGTATATCCGGTTCGACGTCTCCGCCCAGACCTCTAGCGCGCTGGTCCAACAGGCCCCGAGTGGTCCGCGGTGGGCGCTGAAGCAGCTGGACCGGGAGCTCCTCCTGGAAGCCTCGATCGTGCAGGCCTGGGTGTCATCACCGGACAGGCCTGCCGATATCGACGAGGAGGCGGAGTGGTTCCGGGAGGCCATGTCCGAGATCTGCGACGTGGCAATGCCCCGAGTCCGGCCAGGACGCGCCCGACGTCAGGTGTACTGGTGGTCGCAGGAGCTGGAGGCGCTACGCAAGGCGTGCGTCGACGCGCGACACCGGTACACCAGGCACCGCAGGCTCCGCATTCGTCCTCCGGATGCGGAAGCCACGGAGGCGGAGCTGTACGAGGGGTACAGAGCAGCGAAGACCGCCCTCCAAGAGGCTGTCCAGCGGGCCAAGGACATGGCCCGCGAGGAGATGCTGGAGGCTCTGAACAGAGATCCGTGGGGGCGCCCTTATAAAATGGTGCGGAATAAACTCCGCACCTGGGCCCCCCCGCTGACGCAGAGTCTCCGCCCCCAGCTGGTGGAGGAGGTGGTGAGCGCTCTGTTCCCTTCACGGGGGGAGCACACCCCCCCGCCCATGGCTCTGCCAATTGCGGTGCCCGAAGCGGACCACGCGGACGACGACGACGACATCCCTGAAGTGACCGGGGTAGAACTGAGAGCGGCGGTAGGAAGGCTGAAGGCCAAAAATACCGCCCCAGGACTCGACGGCTTGCCGGGTAAAGCCTGGGTCCTGGCCTCGAGGGCTCTCGGGCCTCGACTGGAGGCGCTCTTAAGCGCATGTTTGGAGAGAGGCCAGTTTCCACTCCGTTGGAAGACGGGGAAGCTGGTCCTCATTCGGAAGCCAGGGCGCCCTGCGGACTCTCCGTCCGCATACCGGCCCATCGTGCTGCTCGACGAGGTCGGCAAGCTCTTTGAGAGAGTGATTGTGGGCCGCCTCGTCGGGCACCTGGTGAGGACGGGGCCGGATCTTGCGGACAGCCAGTTTGGTTTCCGCAAGGGGCGCTCGACGGTGGACGCCATCATGCGCGTGAGAGCCCTCACGACGGGGGACGCGGTGTCCCAGGGTGGGGTCGTCGTGGCGGTGTCACTCGACATCGCCAACGCGTTCAACACCCTACCCTGGAGCTGCATTGTGGAGGCACTCCGGTATCACCGGGTGCCGCCCTACCTCCGTCGAATAGTCGAGGCGTATCTGACGGACAGAGCCGTCGGCTACCCCGGTCGCGATGGGGAGTGGAACCGGCGAGAGATGTCGTGCGGTGTCCCACAGGGATCGGTCGTGGGGCCGTTCCTGTGGGACATCGGCTACGACTGGGTGCTGCGGGCCGACCTCCCTGAGGGCGTCAGCGTGGTTTGCTACGCTGACGACACGCTGGTCCTGGCGCAGGGGAGGTCGCATCAGGCGGCGGCCGACGCGATGACACGCGGGGTTGCGATAGTCGTGGAGAGGATCCGGCAGTTGGGTCTCGAGGTGGCATTGCACAAGTCCGAGGCCATGTCGTTTCATGGGCCCCGGAACGCGCCACCATCGGGATCCCAACTAACGGTAGGAGGGGTTCACATCGGCGTCGAGACAACCATGAGGTACCTGGGTCTCGTCCTCGACAGCCGGTGGAACTTCGTCGAGCATTTCCGACGTTTGGCCCCCAAACTGGAACGGGCCGGGGCCGCCTTCAAGCGGCTCTTGCCCAACCTGAGGGGGCCAAACGCCTCCTGCCGGAGGCTTTACGCGGGGGTCGTGCGGTCCATGGCCCTATACGGGGCCCCGGTGTGGGCGCGTTCACTGCGGCGGCGAGCCGCCCACTACCTGAACGCGCCCCAGAAGGTGGTAGCCATAAGGCTTATCCGGGGCTACCGCACGATCTCTGGCGAGGCGGCAAGCCTCATTGCCGGACTGCCGCCATGGGATCTGGAGGCGATGGTCCTCGCGCGCGTCTATGAGTGGCGCGCGGAGGCACTAAGCCGGGGGGAAGTTCCGCTTCCGCGGCAAATCGCTGCGGAGCGGACTGAGCTCCGGCGCGATCTCATGGCGACATGGAAGGAACGACTGTCGCAACCCAGCGCAGGGCACGCCGCGATAGCGGCGATAAGACCCCTCTTTGAGGAGTGGCTAGGGAGGCGCCACGGCGCCCTCACCTACCGCCTGACGCAGGTCCTCACCGGACACGGAAGTTTCGGGAGGTTCCTGCACATCATCAGGCGGGAGGAAACGCCCGGGTGTCACCATTGCCAGGATCGCCCAGAGGACACGGTGGAGCACACGGTGGAGGTCTGCCCCGCTTGGGCGGAGCACCGCCGTGTCCTCGTAGAGGCGATCGGCGGCGGCGGCGACCTCTCGCGCCCGGCCCTGGTGCAAGCCATGGTCCGGGGCGAGAGGGAGTGGGAGGCAGTCACCTCCTTCTGCGAAGCAGTCATGCTAGCGAAGGAGGTGGCGGGACGGCTCAGGGAGAGAGCCTCCCGTCCCAGCCGCCGCGGGAGACGCTCCGGGCGTCGGGAGCCGCGCGACGACTCCCGGCCACCGTAGGCGCGGGCCTGCGGGCGGAGAGTAATGGGTAGCTCACCGTCCGATCAGGACCAGGCCCGTGCCGGACGGCGCGTACGTGTTCCACGCGCGCCTCAAAGAGATGTCAGCATCGAGGAGGGGCCCCATAGGGCCGAAGCCTGCCGGGTCAGCGGGATTGTCCGAAAGGGTTACCGCTGGCCCGGAACATAAAGGGCTAAGGAAGGAACACGGGTGGGTTTTAGTCAGTAAGAGTCTGACACTCCCTTCCGCTCCACCCAGAGCGGGAGGGGTCATTTGATGATTTCCCATCCGCAAAAAAAAAAAAAAAAAAAAAAAAAGTGTAAGTACTATGCTTTTACGTTATTGCAATGAAGAAAGCAACAACACATAATAAAATAAAACAACCTGTCATACTGTTTTATTTGTGTTTTATTGTACTACAAAGGTTTTTTATGTCGCCAGGTGACTATCATAACTTCATAACATATTCTACTTAAATGCGGCTTTAATTCGGTCCTCCTAAAACGTGAACTTTGACGTTGTTAGTAATGCATGCAGGCGACGCGCGAGTACGCTCGCGTGGCTGTGCTCGGCGCCGCGCGTGCTAAGCGCGGGTCGCGTCACGGGCAAACATCTTGCATTTAATAAGGTAGATGTAAAGGTAAACACTATCTAGTTAATCAAGCGGGGAAGGAAGTTCCGCCGCGTGCAGTAAATAGCGCTCACTTAATTTGAGGGCCATGTGTGGGCACATAACCGCAGCATATTTATCCCATTATGCACGGCACGGCGGGTAGCCACGGTGATGCGAGTCACGTCGTCTGAAACGAATCGCATGTGACATTATTTGTGAAGATCGTGCTCTATCTTCGTCGGCGACATGGCTGGGACGTGGAGGGATTACTCACAAAGAAGTACGATTTCAACGGTACGATAAAGGGGCGAGAAGTTACACACTGGCTATATTCTCCCCGGGATTAACGCACGGTTAGGCGCGTTTCTTTTATATACTTACTTTAAGGCGATATTGATTCAACACTATAATATCGACCAGGAGGTAGTTTCTTAAGATAATAATAAGTACACTGTGAAATGTATAAAGTTGTCTCAGCACTCTTAACTACACAACGCACTTGCTGCCAATACATATGAGCTTACGTCAAGAAAGATTATCAACTCTATTATAAACTCAAAATATATATACAACAATATGCATAATATTAATATGCAAACGTAAACACAATGTCTAATATGACATTGTTTTCATTCATGCTACGTATGTCATTGCGGCAGCAGAGATGCAATAACAACGAAGTCACGCCACACATCTCTCTAAATACCTACAGACAATGTTATTACTGCACGCGTCATGCATTCAGTTATAATCACATAATTTGGATATCATCACATACCTGCTGTTTATACATAATCACATCCTATTTGAATACCATTTCAATTCTAATAACAAACTTGATCGAACATCTATTTGAAGTTACTGACCCAGGCACAACTATTTACTATTGATTAGTGGAACTATGCTTTGTGCAGCTCTATACCAGTTTTCATTTAGTGATGACTTTAAATCAAAGTAATCTGATTTCGTTAATAATAATCGTTTTATCGCCATTAAGTCACCTCTTGCTGAAAACAAGACTTGAGCATTTCAAAAGTAATTCTATATGCTGACATAGCTTTCTAATACAGAAGGTACTTCAAGGTACTCACATTTTCATACAAGTGTTAAATCCTCATGCGTGTCAACCGACATTTTTCAACACACTCGAGAAAAATATCATACACATATTTTTAGTGTTCCAAACCTCAAAAGAAAAAAACAAGAGCCTTAAGCAAATACATTTATCTAGATAAAAGTAATTTGTTATAATAATATCAGTAAGTACTGAAGAGCTGTCATGTAGGTAGTACTGGAGTAGACATCTCATTTCAATTATATTACTGAGAGGGAATAATTACTAAAAGATGTACAATTAAATAAAAATAACATAGGGTTGTTTCATGAGATTTTGTCTATGCCATTGTCTGACGCTGCTAAAAGTTTTTTTAGATTTGTAAGTCTTCGTTTTAAGTCTACTGATTGAGTGGATGTTTGGTCTAAGAGGTTATTTAGATAGATTATATTTAGATAGATTCTTTGTGTTATTGTTGTAATAAGGTACGATGGGACTGTCATGTCACTTTTATGAAGGAAAAAAAAAGAAAAAAAATCTACAATTTAAAAAATAATTGTATGTAGTGGTGCCTCTATTTTGTCGTACATTCTAAATTAACCTAATTTTGTGGCCAAGGATGCTAGTGTACCTACCTATAGCAAAATCAAATATACCGACATATAGTTAAGCCACTAGCGAAAATATTCCAATTGCATTAATTTTATTGGTTTCAATGTTCAAAGTATGTTATTGTCCATTTTATTCACGCTTTTACTGTGATGAAATCTCAAATAGATACTGCCAGTTATATTAATTAAATGTGTGTTAAGATGAATAGGTAGATACCATCTTTTGTAGGTAATTAAGAGGCATCACGACAGCGTTGACGTAAAAAGGAAATAAAACGATAAAGGGTGTACATTAGTAGAAGGTATGTGAGTCAGCACAATATTAGCTGAGGCCTGCCGGGAAGTGCGGCCACTGCTTGGTATTCCTCCCGCGCCCGCTCGCCGCCCGGCGCGGGCCTTAGCTTACACGTTGCAATAACATTCTGCGAGCATATCACACAAAAATATGTAATTAAAAGTTATTTCGTCAACTCTGTAACTGTGTTCAGGTGTCACTGGTAAGAAAAGTACCTAATTGCGAAATAAAAGTTTGATATCGTCACTAAATAAACTTTGGATGAATGAACTTTATTCACAGGTAATATGCAGTGCTTCTCTTCTCTTCTTGCTTCTTATTTGGAGCAGTGGTGGCCCAGTGGTAACAGTCGCGACTTACAAGTTGTAGGTCGTAGGTTCGAACCCAGACAGGCGCTTTACTTTATGTAAATTATTCCATCACCACTGCTCTCAAAACGGTGAAGAAAAACCGGCATGTCCTAGAACCAAAAATTCAAAGACATGTGACATCTACCAACCCGCACTGGGCCCGCGTGGTGGATTACGGCCCACTCCCTCTCACTGAGAGGAGGCCTGTGTCCCAGCAGTGAGAACGTTATAGGCTGATATATTATTATTATATTATTATTATTATTGTCTGAGGTCGCCATTATAGCAAAATGCCCATTCATTTTTCCGGAGGCTCGCGGCGCGCAGCGCGCCCAACCATGCGTGATTTTGTTTTTGTGCGTTTGTTCAGTGTCTGTGAGCTTGCGGTTATTTGAATATTTCCAAAACCATTAGCCCTGAAATAAAACTGTCTCATATTTGATTAGCAATGTTTAGTAAAGCGATTGAATCGAGTCACACTACGATATACCTGAGTGCAATTACTGCGCGGAATTGTATTGAAATTATCTTTTTGCTGCAGCAAATAATTAAACGTTGTTTGATGATTCAATACAAAGCTTACTTAATAATAGTCCCGATAAAAGTGGAGACGTAAAGTGAACGCTTGTGGGATGTGACTGAGATAAAAAGATTGTTCGGTTCAATAGATTCAATAGAGCAGATCCCTTGATCCCAAATTAAATCATGAAACATCTTTGCACCTGGTGGAAGCCTCGCGAGGCGCGTTTGCTTCGCTCGCTGACTGACGAATCTTTTCCATTATTCTTTCTCTGATTTCATAAAACTGCAAGGAAAATACTAGTCTTGTTATTTTATTAGTGATTCTCTTATTTCATCTTTATGTTACAATATATTATGGACCTTTGTATTATTTTCTCTTTGAAAATACAATTTCACGTTTCCAATAAGTCGCAGTTATAACTTCGTGCGAAAACTATTTCTAAATAAACAGAAAAGCGGAACATTCTAAGGTTTTACTTTATCAGATCGCTTTTGTAAACATTGAAAGATACGAAAAGTGCTGCAAGTCACTGTGAAGTTGAGTGTTAAGGATTTAGTGTGGCCATTCGTTGGAAGGGACTACTATCTCTATCTGTCCATCGAATGTGAGAAAAAGGCTGCGGCTTTAGTAGGACAAATTCGTTTCGATTCAGTCACGTAGCGGCGAGATGGGCCTCTTAGCAGATTTCGTAAACGTATGTTTAGGTTTCGCCGAATTGTTTATTGAATGGGATTGAAAATATGTTGTGCAATATAGAGTACTTATTTTTTGTAAGCTGTATTTGACGAGTCTATTTATTAAATAGTACCTAAGAAGGAAAGTTAGGAAAGTAGGTATGCGTATTTTGTATATTATCTAAATTATTTTCATGCTGTGATGACAGTACCTAAGCCCTGTAGGTTATTGCAAGAAATAAAAGACAAGAGGTCCATCGTTAAAAATAATCATAACCTGTGTTTCATGCATATAACAAGTATCTTATTTGATTTACTGTGAATTCGTTAATGGCCTATAAAAATATATTCATTGTCGCATTGGTAAACGCCAATAAACAGTCAAATAACTGGTCCCAAGAGCCAGCAATGCCAGACCGTTTACAGTGTTACAAAATGTACAAGCATACAAGATTACTAGTTGTACGTCATTTAGCGCGTAATTGCAACACACAACTGACGCGACTCGCGCGACCGGCCGACACGTGCTACGGGCTACGCGGCTACGAGCTACAGACCGCTACGCCACCGATATTATCACGTGTCTACGTAGCAGATAACTCGTAGTTCTAAGCCACCGTTTAAACACGACGTTAAACCATTATAAAGTAATATGTTATCATTTTTTTTTTTTCAAGCAAAATAAATTAAACGTATACTAAGTAGAGAAGCAAAAAATAAATAAAAAACATGATGTCCACCATCACAAAACGTTCATATTCACTTTAGCTATTATAAAGCAGCACGCTATGTGACCTGGTTTTAATTGTACCTGGAAATCGCGGGGTATTAGCAGTGGGTTGTAAAGGCTACGATCATTGTGTGGCTTCGCTGTGAGGGTAAAGAGCGTTGTCGTGGAACACGCCGCCGCTGCATTACGGTGGAACTTATGTAAACATTCGTTATGTACTTGTGTCCACGGAAAATTGCTGTTGCGCTGAGCAAACAGTAAAAAAAAGTTATAGTAGTCTGTTGTCTCTTGGTATTTTAGTACGTGTTAATTGTGTTAACATTTCATTTTGTACTAAAAATATACGTGTAACAATTATTTAATTTACGTTACTGTGCGTTCACTGCTTTTAACTTTTGTTTACTTACACAGTTTTAATAATGTGACATGCGTTTGTATTTTTAATAACTTGAATAAAAACTAGTTATGGCTCATTCAAAATAGCGTGAAGCCATGTAAAGATGCGCTATGGCCTAACATAGAAAGATGCGCTATGGCCTAACATATGTAATATATGGAAATATATAAACATATGGAACTTTTCGCCGACGTACAAACACAGATAATTAAGGAGCGTGAAACCATTTTGAATATTTTATGAATGAGTATTTCATATGTATGAGAGCGTGGCTACTAGAAGGAAATTATATAAATTTGCATTCCTAATGAATACATTTATCAAGTCATACCGACATGTTCAGTTTTTGTCGAGATATTAGAACAAGCTGGTAAGACAAAGAATGGGTGTTGAAGATAAAATTGTTTTTGTATAAACATTCAAAATATTTGAGTCGCAGCCAAATATCAAATAGAAAGTCATTTCGTTGAATAAATAAAGGGCAAAAACCAGACACGGCAACGCGAAATAACTCTGAGTTTGGTGGGAGACAATCTGCTCATCGTCCGCAGAGAATTTGTCGCGTTATTGAGTATCGTAAAGCAAATGTGGCACGGTTGTGTCGGCTGCGTCATTTCGGCGACGCGACGTTCATTCGGCTGATGAACGCAACAAAACCATGATGCGAGCCGGGCTGCCACATTGCGCGTGTAATTGCCGCGAGCGTGCGACGAGCCGCCATTAATCTCGCCAACACTCGATAAAACGCACAAGTCATGCTACAATGTTATAGTCACACCCCTCCCGAGCGAGCATTTTGTTATGTAATGTTATTGTAAATTGTACAGCCACTGCGGCTGCTTAAATGTATTAAAGTAACGAATGAATACGAAATGAAAACATTTTAGGTACTAAGCCAGTGCTAGTATCCTAGAATGTCCTCTATATCAGTATTTAGAGGACATAGGTCGTATAATTTTACATTTGTCTTCGCCAAAAATATAAATAAAATACCAAACCAACAATGTTTACCCACTTCACTACCGTATTGAGAAGAACCCAACATTTAATTTACCTTCCCTAATTACGTAAAAACCAAGAAGAAGAATAAAGAATTTTAATATTTACATAAACGTCGTCCAACAGCGTCCGCCAACAGCGCAGCACAATCTCGAACGCGAAAACTTTTTCACATTTTCCTAAGGTTTTATCTTGTCAGATGGTCGTAATTTACCAACTTACGTCTATAGACAAATAGTGTGACAGTAATGGAAGGGAGCGTATACACTGAGTTGGTCGCCGGTTGCCGGTCGCCGGTCGCCGGTCGCACGGCGCGCTTCGGCTCCACACTCACAGAGCATTCGAGACAAATTGAATTTGCGCGAACGCCGACGACGAGCCAGTTTGCGCTGCTAACTAGCTGCGACGTGAATGCTGCCACCCTTGTCTTTATATTATATCTGTCTAACCATTTTAGTTACCGGTTCCTGAAATACTAGCGTACCTGTTCACCGCGCTCGCTGATCACAACTATACTTTATATTAAGTTACTAACCCAGTTTTTACAATCACTATGTATGTCCAGATAGATCTCCTGGCGTTTTTACTACAGGATCTTCTACAAAATCAGACATTATTGAATATTTTTCGTTATACAAAATCTACAGATTCAAACATTAAACGAAACCCCCGAAGGGTTAGCCCAGACGTGTACCTAAACCTACCATCATCATCTGCCTAGCCTTTTCCCAACTATGTCGGGGTTGGCTTCCAGTCTAACCGGATGCACCTGAGTATCAGTATTTTTACTGGAGCGACTGCCTATCTGACCTCCACAACCTGGTTACTGGGTAATGCGATACCCCTTGGTAAGACTGGTTGTCAGACATTCAGGCTTCTGACTACCCGTAACGACTGTCAAAGATCCACGAGTGACAGCCGGGACCAACGGCTTAACGTGCTTTCCGAGGCACGGAGGGGTCTCGGTATGTAAAGATGGTCACCCAACCACATACCAACCGCGGCAAGGGTAGCTTAACCTGATCGATCGACCTGTGCGGCTGTTATTATTTGGCCACGGGCCCCTACCTACTATACCTATAATCAAACATTAATCGACATAAAATGTATGTAGGCACATCCTATGTTAATCCCAATTACTTAAGACTGCTCAAAGATTTTTAAGTAACCTAGAACCTACAACGAACGAAACAACACCACATAAGCAAATAATTCGACATAAACGTTGTTGTCACATCCTCTAAAAATCCAATAATAAGCTACCGTTTTCAATCAAGATCCAGGGGGCGCATGAGAGCGGAGCCAGCGGAAAGCTTCTAATAGCAAGCGAGAGAAAACACATTTGTCTTGTCCCGGACCGTTAGCGTATATTACGCCGCCTGAGACATCGCCTGCTGCGTGCTTCTTAACTCAGTTTCACTATGTTAACTTGTGCGTTTTTCATCGTTACACAAAAATTAGCCAGAGTTGTTACAGTAACACAACTTCTGTAATATCACAAACTTTAAAGCTCTTATGATAATTACGCCAACCAACTACCTACTAACTTAAAATATAAGTACGTACTTACAGTTTCTGTGGAGAGCTTAAACAAAGCATGTTATGTCGTAGGAGCTTATTAAAAGTTTATTTTTCAAATAGAGGAAGTACGTAAGTCAACTTTATGACAACAACCTGCAACAAGAGCTCCCGCCGTAATGAGTGAATAGCCGAAGTTCGGCACCAACTTCCCCGAGTTGACGTATCCACTGATACTTTATTATTCAAACTATATTCAATTGATCTAAGGTTTCTTAACAAACATAGAATCGCTGTAATTAATAGTTACGTAGTTAGTTAGTGTTCGAAACTTGATTCTAGTTTGAATTGTTCTAACATCAATAAATTTTGTAATACAGCGAGCAGTGCAACATAAGCCATTTCTCTTAGTTTTATTATATCTGTGTCCGTGAGCTTACAAGTAGCTCACATACTACGTGTTTTTCTTTTATTCTTAGATAAATGTGGAAACTTAATATAGTGAGAAACTCAACGACGAAATTCTAAGTTAAAAATGTTTTGCACTACACATTTTTAATATAGGAGTACACTGGGTCACGTAAGGACACCACACCACCTAAAGCCAAACATATAGAGCCGCGAAACATGACGGAGATACACGACACGCGTGTATTTCCCGAAGGACTTAGAAGAATAGGAAGTGTTTAACTATAACGGTCTGGTGATAACAGTACTTACTACCTCTAATTTTGGCTCGCAAGTGAGTTTCTGGCTGAAAACCTGATATGTTACTTACAAAATGTTTTCGTTTACGCTATAAGACCACGAGACCAATGAAATAGATATCGTACAGATATGTACGCACCTGTAATGTCATATGGTAAGTGATATTCTGCTAATAGGATAACCTAAAAGGAATAAGATGCTCAACATATTTTTTGAGACTATCGAAAAATAATCCAGTTCGTCGCAGCATATTTTTTATCTGTAAACGAATCCGATAGGCTTCCATTAGACATTAGAACACTTACAGTTAACTGTGTACGGTAGTTATGACAAAGTAGGCAACGTGTCTGGCGCCGGCGCGTCTCCTCACTTTTGCCCCCTCTAAATCTTATAGCACCACGGTGTCATAATGCAAGCAAGACACAAACATGTCTACGTGCGCCAAGCTTGTTAAGTGGTTTGGAAGAAAAACATCCCAAAAACTTTTTTATTGTCGTAAGCCATTTAAGCCGTATGTATTCCTTTTGTATAGGTAACTGCTCTACACAGAGTTGAGACACTTATAAATATGTTTTTATCAGTTAAAGTAAGTTTAGTATTTTGAGGATAATAACATCTACTCTGTTAAATTTAAACGTGTTTCTTCTTTATTCCGGCCTAGTTGTTGCTTGCTTATTCCGTAAGTTTCGTTTCCTTAAAGGGTTAGGTCGTGCCCTCATTAACACGGACCTGCTCCTTAACTCATGACTTCGTTCCAGACGGCGTGACTGTCACCCGACCTTCTTAGCTTAGTGTTATCAGCGCAGGGGAGTATCCTCCTAATCGTAATCCGACTCATCAGATGCATACTGACAAATTGAGGGTGTATAAATGGTTTTATTAGGGGTATTGCCGAATAGATAATAAACTTACTAGTAGGGGCAGAAGTGCAATATACGATTTTATCTAAGTAAGGAAATGTCAGTTAGATCAAATAACTACAGTAGCATATTTTGATACAAGTGGGCTAAGTTTCTCATTGCACTCGAGGCGGGATTGTAGCGTGATTGCGGCGTAATATAGCCGAAAGTGAAATAAATGACTAATGCTTACGCGTACCAAACGCCGTTTCTCAACACACTAACGAGAAAAAAAAACCTAAACATTATATTTTGTGGCAAATATTTGTGAAAAATGGCTTGCGGATTTTTTTCGTGTGACTTGCCTTGGCATTTTGAAGAAGAGGCTCAGACTCGAAGCCAGTCGAAGCCGCCAAACAGTATTCAAGTAATTGTTCTAGTAATCAAAATATAAAAATTGAATATTGTTATAGAAGAGAACACAAATTAATGTAGACAAAAAATATGACATAAAGGTAATGTTGATTTATCATATTTTATCTATACAGAAACATTGTAGGCATAAAAAGGCATGGAGCCTTTTGACTGAGATTTTAAAAAACGCAGATCTCTGATTAGATAGTGAATCAATTCATTATTTATTTAGGATCTCATACAAAAGATATGTTACACAACACATGACCTTAAAATAATGGGCATAATAAACCTGAAAGCAGTCGACCATGAAGAGACACTTTACGAATAAAAATGTTGAAATATAATTTGAACTACTTACATTATTCTACATTATGCCACATTAATCATATTGCCATAAACTAAAACCACAAATCACGTATTTTTACTCTAACTTACAAAAAGCTATTAAAAATTAGGGGAACCCGAAGAAGTGTTGTAACTTAGAATGCAGTGTTTCTCGGATAAGGAATGCGATAAAAGTTTACGGTTGTCGAATGATCGTAAAAAGATCACCGCATAGAGAGCGCTTTCCCAAATCCTCGGTTACCACACGACTCTCGAGTGATATAAGCAAATCGATTTTTCGTTAGTCATTGTTTTTTTTATTGAATTTGATTATTTTTTTGTTTTAATTTATATTTATTGTGAACGTACGTATTTTAAAGAGTAATCTGAATTAAACCAAGATACAAAATTATTAATTTATTGTAAGTATCTAAACATGAAATAATAACTATCGGAATTTCCTTTTCGTAATACCTGAATATTGAAATGTAAATATTTCTGATAGCAATTTACCTAATTAGATACCAACAAGGATTCCAATAACATTTCATGGGGATGACGGTCATCATAAAAACGTGTCGAAGACAACTGTCCCCCTCGGTCTCCTGTGCGGGACTAGACCGCGACGCCCGACGCCCGGCCGGAGTCACCCCCGTGCCCGACCCTGGCCCCGCTACAGCGAATATTTTTTGTGGGGACATCATAATAATAGCTCTGTATTACTTCAGGAGAAATTCCAAGAAGTTTATAACTCGAGATGAGTTTCGTGTTCCTTGTCATAAATAATAAAGCGGTCGTCGACTACAACGTTGTGCAGATTTTAAGTGAAGTAAAAATTCAAGAAATAATTTTTCATTTTCGGGTCTCGAGTCAAAAGGAAATTGTCGGAAGTTTCGTAAATTAATGAAGATTTCATAGAGAGCACGGTGCGACTTTCGAAGCCGGGTTAACCGCGCGAAAAGAAAACTCTTTGACAAAGATTTAATAAGAAACCTATTGTAAAATTAGCATATAAAATTTAACGAGGAATACATTAACAATTTAAAACATTCACGCTTGATCGGACACCGCGTGACAGCACCATAACGTAAAGGGTGACTCGTGATTCTGCGCTACCGTATAGCGATTCTTTTCTCATCGACTTTTACGCATGATAAATTACAAGATGGCAAAATTATTATATTGAATAGCGGAACATTTACAAAGGAGAACAAATAACTTGTACCTAAGTAAACAGATACCTGCCACCAATCAATCTAATATCATAAATTTCGTTTAACGCTCAAACTATCTGTAACACGACGGAGGCGGGCGGAGCCACTGTTCTCTCCATGCTGTCTACAGATTCTACTTAAGTTAATGGATAAGTTGCGAAGGCACGGAGTTTACTTTGTGTTTTCAGGTAGACGGACTTGATCGAAAAGTTTTCTTCGTTAATTTGAACAAGGAGGAGCTTTACAAAACTGTCAGGATAGTTTCAGGAACAAGGTGCCCTGATTGTCGAGTTTATAATTACCATGATAACAATAATATGTACTCGGTATTATTAGCTTTAGATTTAACAAAACTATGTATTCTCAGCATGAATTCCTTTTTGCCACACGTGTAAAAAGGAATTATATGCTGGTAAACCTGTGGGTTTTAACTTTATTCGAGTAAGTAAACATTCAACGGCGTAACAAATTACGACTGAATTACAAGTTATTTTCAAAAAAGTAACTTGCCCAAAACTTCCTCCGCCTAAAGAATTATGAAGATTAGCATAACAAAGTAACCTGAGACTGCTCAGAGAATGCGTCGCCTTTTGCAACTCACGAATCTGGTGCTGTATTTATTTCTAAAGTTACGACAATATTGTGAAGAATTAAGGTACAATATTGTGAAGAATTAAGGTAAAGATTAATACTTTTATGATTCTATTGTCACTGTTGTATTAAAAAGCTGCATCCGAGGACTAAAAAAGCCGAGGGCGAGCGCGCAGCACGGCGCGAGACACAGGCCTATAACTCGTTTTCGCTACCAATTACGCTAATGGAATTTATTTCATTTCAAACCCACGTTGCCGCTGAAGTCCGTACTATGCACTCTAGGTGCTTTATTGCAACTTCAAATGGATACAATATACCTTTTGTAAACTTAGTTTAAGTCGTACTAGTTGCCGTGAACGTAGAACTTCTTTATATGTTCTTAATGTTTTAGTACAGCCAAGTTAGTTTAACCAATACTGAATGAATGATTTAAGTATAGTTTACATGTAGAGAAAGTTATCTTATAAGATGTGATTTCTATTCGGTGTTGGTCGTCAACTATTTTCGGAAGCATCACGCCGCATGAATTGGATGTGATGTCGATGATGTCCAATCTGACACATTATTTTGTGAATCAATTAGTTAATTAAATACGTAAGTTGTAATGTTTGGCCACTATGTCATAGACAGTGTTAATACAATGACCCGACTTTAATGTTTAATCCCTGTAGCTTTTTAACATTGACGCGATAGTGATGGATCAAGTTCGCGTATTAAAAGTTAAAAACTAGCCCTTACAAGACTCGTACGTGTTCTTTGTCTCAAGTTTTGTGCTCACCTCTAAGGAAATTCCCCCTCGGAGCAACTAATATTAGTCAATTAGGTATTCAGGACGCGCGCGGCGCACCCCGCTCGCTCCTGCCGCCTGCGTCTAGCTGTGGCTCGCTTTCGCTTCTATTCCACGCTGCAATGCCAATTAAAAAAATACCGAGCCATGTTAGCTAATGTTGCGAACGTCTGCTGGTTCTGTCGAAGAATTTCTTTAGATTTCTCTCATAATGTTTACTTATACGTATTTTTAGATTAAACAAAATTAAGACCCATTAAGTTATAAACATTTATAAATTATGTTACTATGAAAAGTAATGTTTGAAAGACCACAATTAAAGTTAAAAAAACCTTTGTTCCGCTTATTTAGTTTCCCAAATCCATGTCAATATTTAGGGTGGTCTGAAATTCTGACAAAAAATCCGAATTTAAATATTTTATGTTGGTTCCCTTATCATATTCTAAGAGTTCTTTTTAGAACACTCTTGGGTGTTACGACTTTTATCGCAGGAAATCTCTCTCCTTTCTGCATAATTCATCGCTATGAAGTTGAAACCGAAGTCGTAAAAGAAATCGTTCTATGATTTCATGTCTTCGGCGGGAAACTTTCTACTTGTCTTTCTTTTGAATCAACGGTCGCTGCGGGCCATGTTACCTATATTATCGGCGATTGCACTTTTGATCCTTTATGAATACGTCTGGAACGTTTATAGTAATCGTTTTATGATTCGGATACCTACCTAAGGTTACGGTAAGTTATTTAATTTTATTTGAACACTAGCAGCGCCTCGCGGTTTCACCCGCATAAGTGTCGATCCCGTTAGAAAGACACGTGGCGCCATCTATTATCATAATAACGTTATTGTTGTTTTCCTCAGAAACAGCACTTTTTTTCGGGATGAAAGGTACCCTATGTCCGTTTCTGTACCTACACCAGACAACGTATATGCAAAATTTCAGGATGTTCGGTTCAGTGGTTTAGGGCGTGAAAAGGTAACAAACTTACTTTCGCATTTATATAATATTATAAATAATAGTTAGGATGTGATAGGTACAGCCTTCATTTAGGTATGTACTTCGTGTATTTTGACTATTTTCTATTTCATTTTTTTGACTGCCTCGTTGGTCTAGTCGTCGCAAGCGCTACTGCTGAACATGAGTTCCTGGATTTGATTCGGTCGGTCGAGTTCGGGTAAAGTGTTATTGGGTTTTTCCATCAGGAATTTCTCAGAAGCAGCACGTAGTCTGGATTTGTGCCCGGTTAATGGCAATAGGCTCGCCCCCTTTTACATAAGACTAAAACATAACTGGTGAAATGTGGGTGTACTATAGGTACACCTCTGCCTAACCCTTCGGAGATTACAGGCGTGATGTTATTTTTCATTTCATAATTTATTTGAGCTAGTTTTATTATTAAAAATCTTCAATTTAAAACACGTACAAAACGAGATGAATATAATTTAACCTATGATATGAGAATTAAGAAATTGTTCTTAGTTTATTCTCGTGTC
Source organism: Oligia fasciuncula (assembly GCA_963082905.1). Classification (NCBI taxonomy): domain Eukaryota; kingdom Metazoa; phylum Arthropoda; class Insecta; order Lepidoptera; family Noctuidae; genus Oligia; species Oligia fasciuncula. The sequence goes on from OY720387.1 coordinate 12,112,919, forward strand.
ATAGGTAGATATTGGTTACAAGTGTTACAACCTTAGGGTCAGTTCACACCGAGACGCGACGCGACGCGCAGTTTTCAAGATAGAAATACAATTACAGACCTTATCTACTACACTAAAAGGTACACACTTCAGTGTCTACCTACTACGTCGAGCTACGCAGCGCGGCGTAGCTCACTGAATTGTGTACCTTTTTGTGTAGTAGATAAGGTCTGTAATTGTATTTCTATCTTGAAAACTGCGCGTCGCGTCGCGTCTCGGTGTGAACTGACCCTTACAAGGCATGTATACATATCCCACGTGTTCAATACTACTTTAGAAGTTATTTTGATTTGTTTCTAGAACATTCAATGAACAGTATACGGTCACAACATTTAGTGCGGTTTGTTGCAAGTTTATTTATAGCCTCATATTTTACTTTCTACATGTTGAGGCCCGTCTAACTCCTGCCAACGTCGGAAGCTTCTTTGCAAGAAATGTTTTAAGACGAATTCCGAAAATTTCCCCTCAACATTGCGATTCAAAGAAACAAACTTATATTAAAGTAATTTAAAGGCGTCTTTGTTATTCTTTGTCCAAAGTTAGAAGTTATGCATTTTGTATTTTTGCGCAAAGCAAATGGAAAACATGATTATTGTTGTACTTTGAATCGATAAAAATATAACACACGGATAGGTGTTCATAAGTAACACAAAACCGCATTTTTAGGTTCCTCCTTATCAATAGGTAGGTTACGTAAAATGTATGTCACCAAATAAACAGTTAACCACGGAGTTTCACGAAAGAAAATTAGTTCGAACAGAACCTTTTTTGTTGACAAATTAAAAGTAATACTTTAAATTATATTGTTGTCTTGTGTCATAAAGCCGCCTGCAACCAAGGTTAATTTGAAATTATAATTTGATTAGCTTTGTGCTGGATACAAGAGAGAGGAAGTCTTTGCAATAATTGTTATTTACTGCAGTAGCCGCTACAGACAATATTGTACAGACTTTCTCAGAACACATTTTATGAAATCATAATTTGATTATCTCTCGGGCTTTAAAATTATGGTAACGAAAAAGGCATCCGTCCATTTAAACAAGCTGCTGCCAATATTAAATTCTTAAATCTTGGGAAGATGGTATATTAAATTGCTTTTTCGAGTAACGATATCAAGATAGCAAAGTTTTGTTTTATACAAAAATAAATTAAGGGAGTTAAGAGTGCACCTGAAAGCACCTGAGATGGTTTCATTTTTCATCTGAATAATTTATTGCTTAACATGGGAAAGGGACGCCTTTGCCCAGCAATGGGACATTAGGGACTAAATAGATAGATAGAAAATGGAACTTTGGAACTATTGGAGGTTTTAAGAAGCACATTCACGAGTATAGGAACCTAATGAGTAAAAATCTCTTCTAAGTACTTGCTATGATAGAGATCATGGTCAATTTTAGTACTTACCTATTTTAGATCACATATTATTAGGTATCTGTTTAAACCTACGTGGACACTGTTTCATATATGACTATAAATAGGTAATATGTAGCCATTCCATTCGTTTTTCGTGGGTAAAATATCCCTCCAAACATTTTACAAATAACTCGGTGATTAATATTCAACAAAGCCGATTTCTTGCCGATTTAATGTGGGGATGGCATTATAATATAAATAAAGCCAATCTCCCCACAAAATGGACCGTGTGCCTGCCTAATCCTGTAATAAATCATCATTTAGATCGAATAATCATCATAAACCTTACGTCGTCGTCGGTGAGTGAGCGGCGCGCGGCGTGGCCGGCGACCGCGCCCGATCGCGTCCATACATCATGTGGCGATTACTTGTATCAAATAAACATTACGCCGGACTTGCCTTCTCATATTCCCAGAGTGCCGCGTGCCGCTTTACCAATATCGATATCTTTCTTTTTCGGCAACAAATAGATTTATGATTGCATTCATCTACCAATCATTACATAGTTACCCGCTCATGTTTCACTACACTACACTATAGTACTACTTCTACAAGATCAAATTAAATAAGCTACCGAAACTAAACATGACAAACCAGAAAAAAAGATACGATGTGTTTTTTGGCCAACCTCTACTGGTGTTGTGGTTACTTTATTCATTCAACGTTCTGTGGGTGACAAAAATATACATGTCGCAGATGGATTGTAGAATCTGCTGTTTTACAAAATCACTAGTTGTTTTACAAAACAGCTCCGTTATGTAAAACTGGATAAACTTCTAATACTGAGGGCGAATTTCCCCAAACTTTTATACCTAGACCAGCCAAAATCAGTTTCTTCATCAATAGTTAACAGCCAAAGTAACATCACAAAAGTCAAAGGAACGGTTAAATTTGTTTCTTCACTATTTTAGCTGTTGCTTGAATGAAAAAACACATTGGCCGTAAAGGTCAAGTAAAAGTCAATAAACTGGCCGTCCTATCTGGATCTATTTGTCTGGTTATCCTTATAACTTTGATTTTTTGACAGTAGTTCCATACTAGAACTGTCAGACGTTAAAATTAGAATATAATATCCTTATATACTAAAACTAATAAGAAACTAAAATATTTCTTCGCATCGCTGTGGACTGGTAACGTCAACCTTCAACATCACTGAGCATCCTGGAGAGATGTCCGCTGTATACCCAGACACTGGTTTTAAAGGTAAGCGACCCCGCTTACCTTTAAAACCAGTGTCTCAATGTGCATATTGGAAAGGTGCACAGACCACTAAATGCACTCACCTCAGACCCTGGGTGAACTCGCTAAGTGCTTGGAAACAACAGCTCACGTTCCCTTGCATAATTCTTCATGTAGGTACTTATACAAGAATTTGGCAACCTAAAACACCAAAGAAAACTGTTATATTTAGATTCAAAATTACCGACACAGAGATAAGTATATCTCTTTAAGAGGTGGCAGCTGGTGAGTGGCTCTAATTTAGGAAAAGGAGACATTAGCAGAGGAGCAAGGATTATTTTTAGTAGTTATATAGTGGCACCGCGTTCTCCAGAAACACTCGCAGCTGCGCTCGCGCTGATAACCACTCCCTCACCATCATAGCCATTTGCTCCTTTTGGAGGGGCTACGCTGGCGGCCTTGACAGCCTGATTCCTCAGCATTTTAAAGATCTCATCTGTTCAGGTGCCAGGGCAGCTAGTAAATTGCTCTTAAAGGTCGCTCTTGATGGAGCTTATGGCTCTGATTAACCTTATGCACTCCGGCAAGGTGAACGAGGCCTTCATTGACGTTCTGTACGGGGCCAGTCGTTCTGTAGGGGATGGCGGCATTCGTCCCATTGCCGTGGGAACTACTTACCGCCATATGGCAGCCAAGATTGTTGTAAATTTTATGGTGACGTTGTTTCGGAAAAAAATCAACCCCTGCAGTTAAGTTACGGCTCCAAAGGGGACTGTAAGGCCACCGTACACGCCTTGTCGATCTAGTTAAATTCTGGCTAAGGAGAGGTTATCTTGAAGTTAAGGTAACATACAGAATGCCTTCAATTCTTCATTATCTTGCTGGCAGAAACTAGAAAAGAAATACCCTCTATAATTTCCTTTGGCAATATTACAGACACCCTTCTAAATTACTGTACCAGGACAGCCTTCTGGAATCTGCCGTTGGCTATCAACAAGCCTAAACTAAAAATTAGTCTTATAACTCAAAATTATGCTAAACTAAAAATTAGTGGCCCGAGGGGTGACCCCCTCGGGCCACTAATTTTTAGTTTAGCCATTCACCCAATTATTCGATAACTAAATTCCAATTTTAATGTTTGGTATCTTGATGATGGAACCTTGGCAGGTGATAAAGAACCCTTTTTAAATTAACTACAATAATTCTTTAAAAAATTAAGCCGACCCCCGAATGGATATGTCATTAATTTTCGCGTTCCGACCAGTTCTTGTCACCATCGCCGTTCGAGCTGTATTAGAACGCAATGGCTTGGCACACGACGAAGGCATGTCTTTACTCCGTGGAAGGTGGGTCAACATATTTTAGTTTGTGGTTACTTGAAGTATGGGTTGAGAAAAAGAGTGTTTTTTTTTGTTTTATATATTGTTTAGACATCGATAACCATCACGTCTGCGTAATTTTACTTCACTAATTTGATTTGACACTGTCGATATTTACATACCACCTGTATGTAAATATCGACAGTGTCAAATCAAATTAGTGAAGTAAAATTACGAAAACTCCACTCCGCCGATTTGACAAACGAACTAGTTTTTATTTGTACAGTTATCAGATATGTATTTGCACGCCAAATATGTTTTGATTGTTAATAAGACAATAACAACTCAAAACCCACACCAGAAGCTGAAGTTATGACGAACACCGGGCTGTGTGGTAAACAACTTTTTTAGAATCGTCAGTGATAGTGAAGGGAAAACTAATTTACGGTTGCAGAATGATATGAATTTTAAATTAGCGTAGGGGTTTGGACGGTGTGGTGCAGTGCGGAGCCGCTAGTCGGCATTGGGAGCCCCAAGGCTGTGGCGACAGACAAACGACATCAGCGGGGCCCGATTAAAAATTCGACAGGGGGTGTGCGCGATGTTATCGAAGCAAAAGCATTTTAAGCCCAGAGGCTGGACTGAGGGCAAGATTTATAAAGCACTGTCTGCTTTGTAAGATATGCTCAGATTTTATTAATCGTTTCCTATCCTATTCCTATCTATACTAATACTAATAATAATACTAATATATAATAATAATAATAATAATAATATAATATTATAATATATAATCTATACTAATATTATAAAGCTGCAGAGTTTGTTTGTTTGTTTGTTTGTTTGAACGCGCTAATCTCTGGAACTACTGGTCCGATTTGAATGATTATTTTAGTGTTGGGTAGTCCATTTATCGAGAAAGGCTATAGGCTATATTTTTTTTCTTCAAAATTAGGGATCCGTAATAAAACTGCTATTTTGTAACACAAGGTGTAAAATCGAAAACCTATTTTTGCGTGCGCTGCAAAAACTATTGACAATAGAACAAAATAATGTACTACGGGTTTGTAGAGCCCATTAAGACCTACAAAAAAGTCCGCGAGAACATATCTAGCTATCATGGTTTAATCACAATAACCGATTTTGTGTTCAAAATAATTATTAAATCGTCTGAAGAAAAAAAAACTACGTTAAATATGTATCGTAATATTAATCTTTATCGAAATTAAGCATTATGTTATCAAGAGTATTTATGAAGAAGTAAAATACTTTTTGTTTCATCTCAATCGGATATTTCGTTTAAAAGTTATCACGTGTGTAAGATGTTAAGAGTTGGTACCTATTAAGGAGTTATGGGCCATAGAGTTTTTTATCTATACTAATAATAAAGCTGAAGAGTTTGTTTGTTTGAACGCGATAATCTCTTTAACTACCGGTCAGATTTGAATTCTTTTTGCATTTGATAGCCCAATTCTTGAGGAAGGCTATAGGCTATTTAACATCACGCTATGACCCTTAGGAGCCGAGCAAAAAGAAAAAAACTCAGAGTGAACGGTAAGCGAATACGAAGTGTTGCGACGCGACGGGGTGGGGGTACAAGAAATTTCACGCGGACGAAGTCGCGGGCAGAAGCTAGTACTAATAATAAAGCTGAAGAGTTTGTTTGTTTGAACGTACTAATCTCAGGAATTACCGGTCGGATTTGAAAAAATATTTTTGCATTTGATAGCCCAATTCTTGACGCGGGCTATAGGCTAACTTCACGCTATGACCCTTAGGAGCCGAGCAAAAAGAAAAAGTCATACAGAACGCAAAGTGAAAACGTAGTGTTGCGACGGGGTGGGTCGGGGAAACAAGAAATTTCACGCGGACGAAGTCGCGGGCAGAATCTAGTTTGTTTATAAGGCGAAGAAAGCTTTGAATCAAAGTGGGTTTATTTTGGTTTTTGAGGGTAAAAGCCCTTAGCTAATATGTATAACTTTCAGGTTTTGTCATTCAAACTTAAAATTATATTTTTTTTTATTACCTATTATAAAGGAACAATTTGTAAAAGTAGCACATCGACACTACGAAAATGAGACCCACATGAACAAGAGGTTAGGAATACATATTCGGATCGAAATTCTTTTCAACAGCATTTGTTTAACAACGAAGCAATTACTACACATATTCGGCTATATTTTAATTCGGCTCGTGACGATCGGCAAACTCCGTTCAGCGTCGATCGTCGCTAAATCATTGCCGACTCGGCTTGGCACAAATTTGAGCTGCGGCTTTTCCCGAACATAATATTTAATTACCTACATAATATTTAATTATCCCACCTGTCTGTGCCGAATCATGCCGACTCGAACAAGCGTGTAGCACCTATATTCCAAAAGTAGTCCCAGAAGCTTGCATTTCTCCTAGAAAAACCATACACCCACGTGCTGTATTATAGGTACAGTCAACAAAAGAGATAAGTATGCAGGATCGTCAGATATAGTTGAATTTTAGTAAGAAACCGGTGGATGTTCTCGAATAAAATTTTGCTGAAAAAAATTTTCTTGCACTGCTGGGACACAGGCCTCTTCTCTGTGAGAGGGAGTGGGCCATAATCCAACACGCGGGCCCAGTGATAGTTGGCGGATGTCAGATGCTTTCGATTTGAGAGCAGTGGTGATCAAATATTGCACAGACTTAGTTTGAAATTTTCACAGATTTTCCCGGTTAGGCGTGTGCACCGATACTCAATTTCGATAAAAACTAAACTGCTTTATTAAACTGCCGGATTTGGGAAAACATCTAATCATTTATTAAAATAAGAGAGAGAGAAATATTTATACAGAACGGCGACACACAGTGCCATCTATTACAGTACGCACGAACTAAAATATACAAGGGTGTCGTGGAAACATGAGACCCGATTAAATAATACCACTCAGCCACAAGGGATATGAACGTAGAGTCTTTCGTCAAATAATTCATAGATTTTGCAGGAAACTTTATTTAGCAGTTTCAAATATTCCAGAAAGAAAAGTATTTGTCTGCTTAGGATAATTATATTTTTACAGCATGTTAATTTCGCTGATCTAATGTTCGACCCAAATTCATTCATAAAGTATTTTTTGCTAAAATAACAAAATAAAATAAGTAAGCATTCTCCTTTCTGATTCGCACAAAAGATAGTAAAAAAATCCGTCACTCATAAACGTATTTTTTTTAAACCAAGGACGGTAGCAATACAGGGTACACCCCTAATACCGGCAAATTAAAAGGCGCTGTAGTCTCCAGGGACACCAATTTTGAAGCGGTAAAGATTTGCAGAGGGTGCGTGCCATTCTCTATGGTCGGACGTACAATCGATCATTAATTACGTTTAGTCACATTTACGCGCCACATGTTACTGTAAGCTTTCGTGTAATGTCCTTGTTGAGACCCCTACTTATACATGTTTAGCAATAATTGCATTTTTTGTTGCAGGATATTTGCACTTGCTCGACGCTCACAAACGATATATACTTACATATAATAAAATAGTAACACAGATAATTTTTATCCGTTTCGTCTTTTCCTCTGGATAGCGCAAAAACGGTTGAACGGATTTGCTTGACATTTGTCAGACAGATAGTTTGTAACCTGGATTAAAACATACCTACTTTTAATGGCGGTAGAACGTTCCCGTGGGACATATTGCATTCAGATATCCACGCGGGCGATGATGAAGATGATCGAAGATGCGAGCATATAAGTTATTCTCTATTATATCAAGTAGTGAATATTGTAAAGTGACCCGTAGGCTTCGAATAGTGCATCGTTTCTAAGATCTGGCGTTTCAAAATAAAGATTATTATTATTTGGTTAGACACACTAGCAGCTAATTAGCTGATGCGTGTGTATCGTATAGCTTGGAGACATTTAGTCTGTCCAGTCGATTCTTGAAGCAGTTCAGTGTGACAGCTGTCACAACATTTTCCGGGAGCCTATTCCATGCTGTTACAACTAGGTTAGACAAGAATTGCTTCAAGGGCTTTTTTTATGAATTTTCCCATAGCTTTAGGGAATATAAACGGACTTCTAGTCGACACAAATCTCCTCGAGATCAGAATAATGTTTCTCTATAGAAAGAACTAATATTATTGTGTGGTATAAACAGAGTACAGTAAGTGAAGCAATAAGCCCATTATATTTACATAGGTACGTAGAAACAGTATTTGGCCTCCGAGCAGAGCGCGCGTGTAGATAAGCATCTGCTGAGTGGTCCCCTTGTGTTTTCCGATCGACACACGCTCTGTGTTGCTATTAATTTCTGAACCCAGTCACAAAGCTTGGACATAATGTGATTATATTAGCAAGTAAAATGAGTATAACACTATAATTTTATGCAGTCGTATTATCATGCCTGAGGAAAAATCCCTGTGTGAAAGTTGATGAACGCGTCTGATCAAGATAGCCGAGATATAAAACCACAACGTTATGTCTGAGCTGAGCCTGATTGAACGTTACGGTTTGTATGTTAAGCAGAATCACGCATCTCGAGATACACTACGCACCAGAAACTAACTGACTTGATAAATGAATGCGCCTAGTTATCCACAGCTGGTATAACTAATCGGTCGCTACCTATACACTTGCATATAGGATACACAATGTAACCACAACGAGTCAACAGGTTAACCGCAATCTGCATACTACAACCTTGTGGTCATCGATCTATTTACTATTCACAACCTTTGCGCAGAGGTGCTCAAAAGAAAACAAAAAATACGAAGCCAAACTTTGTCTTCACCTTGACTTGCCAATAAGGAACACGTCCCTAAAAATGTAAAGTGAGGGGAGACGTTAATAAAAATTCCACGCTGAAACAACAAATTAAACGAAGCCGAGCCACTCGAAAAGCCATAAGTACTCATCTCAATTGCTACCGATAAGAAATCCAAGCCTTGGCAATGTATTCGAGGCACGTTTCGGCTCACGGTTTTTTCTCGCTATGCTATTGTGGCGTTTAAAACGAATTGACTCTTAAATTCTTCAGAATGAAATGCTGTCGGAGTTTTATTAAATCGAGTGTAACCATTCCTGACATTACGCAAATGGCGGGCCCTCCCCTACATCTGTCGCAGGGATGCACCCCCTTAATAAGTGTTAACGCTCGCCGGCTGCGATGAACACTCCGTCCCGGCTCAAGCTAAATCTCTACAAATTCTTGATACAAATTAATGCCGTGGGAGGACTCCGTGAGCATCTCTTGTAATTTCATTTCGTATTAGAAATGTGCCCCTTAGACACAGTGAAAACATTCAGTATGTGAGATGTTCAACGTGCCTATTAGTTGATGTTCTAGCTTTATCTAGTTTAAGAGTTGCCTCAAGGTCTTGACTTGATTATATTGTTTCAATAAAAACAACGTTAAGATTTGTCTGTGACTTTACGAATATTACATTTTGTAATAAACACTTACACAACAGGAGAGCAGGAAGTTATGTGAACCCGTACCTATATACATTAAAGTTAGGATGCCAACAGGCAGCCCTATTACGTCAGAAACTACAATCTGTACAGCAATAGAAAACTTAGAAATATAACTGTCAGCTTGTACTTTATGTAGGCAATGCGCTATCGATTAGTCACATGCATGTACACATGTGTTTGGAACAAAATAACTATTCAAGTAGAAACATAACTCTAGCATGCTCATTTAGGTACTCATAACATAAATAATCATAAATCAAGGGAAATTCAGATAAAGCTATAAGTTACGTACAACAATAACATCATACAAATTGCGAATCATTTCTATTTTTCAGACCATTAACTCTGAACAATAACACGGCAGCGGAACGGGCGAGAGTAAAATAAACGCCGAGCGAAATAGTTCGGAACTGGTATCATCGTTGCAAATGTAAATGAACAATTAAAGCGCTCGCCGTGGCCAGGGACAATGATGATAATTATTTTAGTTTGCTGTCGACGCGGTTGTCAGTCGACGCCGGCGCTCGCCCCGCGCTGGAATGCTCCTCGGACCCCTATTTTCGCCATTAAACAGCGACACTTCTGCTGTTCGTAAATTATTATCAGCTAGCGCTTTCATTACTCGGTTCCGTAACAAAGGAACTCTCCGAATGTACGTAGTGATTCAACTTCGGATCGAGTGCGCCTCCACCTCCATTGTTCACCAGAAATCATGACTCATATTAGGCCCCAAGGTGAAATTTTGATTAATTCTTTACACTATTCTCCGTTATCGGTAGTTCAGGCCGAGGAACTTCAGTGAATGGGCGCTCTGAGCTGGGAAATAATTGCATCTGGTTAGTTTGAAACGTCGTTACTGCATGACGTCGAGATATTTAGTGCACGCTTTGTTTTTATTCGGAAAGCTTTCCAGCACTAGTTACTAGAACAGTTACTATAATAAATTCAAAGAAACTGTTACCTATATATAAGTATTTTCTACAATTTCTGACATGGAAGATAACACACGTAGAATCCACTGTTACCTACAAAGGCTTATTTCTGTATAGCACCTGAACCTCTGTCACAGTACTCAAAACTTAATTCTATTTGCTACGAAATGCTGATCTTAACTTAAGAATAGTATACTAATGGTAAAACTTATTACAAAAGGGATACGTACGAGGTACGTATATCCACCGCAATCACCAATTCACCAAACAGGATTGCAGTGTTCCGGTTTGAAGGGTACGGATGCCGGTGAAATTACTTGCACGTGAGAGTCTGCAAATTTGTATGACGGGCTCAATGTAATGATACCTTCGGGGAATTCGGAATATTATCATTCATCATCCTCCAGTTCTGTCTTTTTTCTATTATCAATATTGGTCATTACGTTTCTAGACAAGCAGCTATGACAAGAGAATACTATGATACCTTCGGGGAATACGGAATATTATCATTCATCATCCTCCAGTTCTGTCTTTTTTCTATTATCAATATTGGTCATTAGACATGGGTAGCTCGTGAGCTAGTGATAGAAAAGAGCTAGCTCTTTTCGATTGACGTCGCTCTCGCTCACTCAGTCGCTCGCTACGTAGCTCACTAGCTCAGTTAGCTCACTCAGACTCACTAGCTCAGTACTTCAGCGATGCACGCGACCGGCCGAACGGCTCATTCGGCTCGCTTCGGAATACTTCGTCGCATCGTTCGTTCTTCCAACAAAAGCTCTCCGACACAATCTTATCAGTTATCATACGACATAATCACTGTAAATCTATCTTTATAGTCAAGTAAAAAAAGTAAAGTAGAAAATACTTTGGCACATTTATAAATAAAAAGGAACCGCATTGTTTGATTGCGTTTCGTTTACGTAAATTCTAAATAACTCATAAGTACTCATACCATAATATAAACAAACAGATTAGAAAAACTTATTTAAAGTTATTTAACTTAGTACTTTTTCGGTTGTTTTGACGAAATGACATGCATATCGCTGCGTGGCACGTGCAACGAAGTACAAATACTAATACGACCGTTCTTACTATAAAAACCGCCACAAAATAAAACAAGATTTATTTATCGATATCCGTAATTCCTTAGTAATTCGCGTGACAAGAATCAAATGAGCTAACAGTCGGCGTCTGAGCTACTGAGCTATAGAAGAGCTAGTGAGTAACAAAGAATCCAAACTTCCAAAGAGCTATTGACTATTGAGCGAGCGAGCCGAAGCGCGTGCGGCGTGAGTCATATGAGCTAACAGTCGGCGTCTGAGTCACTGAGCTAAGTGAGCTATAGAAGAGCTAGTGAGCTAGAAGAGTGATATAGCTCTTTAGAGTGAAAGAGCTACTCGCTCTTTATCTTTTCAGTGAGCTATTTCGCCCATGTCTATTGGTCATTACGTTTCTAGACAAGCAGCTATGACAAGAGAATACTAGGAGATTACATGCCACACCCATCTAATGGTTATTGGGACATAGCAGCAGTGTACAGAACACGATTGGAACTGCAGCACCGAATACAGAATATGAGTTGAAATCGTGGTGATATGAAATAGGTATACTTCTTCTTCTTAGCGTCTCGATGGCAAGAAGTTCAAACATCTTTGGCCCAACATTCTGACTTAATATTACTGATGCAGTCTGATCATCAGGTGCACAGGTAACAAGGCATATGGCGCAGGATGGAAGGCGGGCCATTGTCTATGGGAAGGTGCCACATACGTACATACGATCTGAGCCATACGTGAACCCCATCTGTGGATGTGTCTTTGCTCCGGCCGACTTGGGTTCAAAGTCTATTTAGAGATTTCCAAGTCAGCCACGGAAACGCGTGCCCAGGCGAATGCTCTCAGATGGTTCGATAAAATTGTGAGGGGGTTTATACAGTTCCCGCCATATACATTCGAAATAGGTATACGGAAATACTGAAAGGTTCCCAGTATAATGGACTGACTTTATGTATCCTATACCTGTATTCACTTTTGTCTGACCTTTTTCTGTCAAATGATCAGTATTCCGACATGTCCAACTATTGACTATAATTCCATTGCAATATAGATTCTATGAACACAGTGCACTTCTTGGAAATTTACTAATACTTCTCACAAATTATTTTTATCAACATAAGATGGAGGGGTGTATTCATAGTCTTGATTTGAAGGCCGATGATATTTTTGGGATGATTTGGCATTGGTTGAGGTTCATATTAATAACAAACACCTCGTGGAACATCTAAAAGATAGGCCATCAGTATATATACGCATATCGTGAGTAATGTAAAACGCGGCCGTCGGAACGAAAAAATGGACTGAAACGTTTGCCCGCGCGCTATAACTACATCTACAATAAAAAACCTGTTTTCCAAACCCAGCAATGTTGTTTGTATAAGTGAACATGCACATAAAGCTGAACTGAACATGCATGTGTTCAGCAATTGATTTCCATGAGCTGGTAAGTGCTATACGATGTGTTACTAAAAGATTGACACCGAGGTAAGTTGATGCCGGGGAACTTTGACAAACAACCAGCATGTATTCAACGAAAAGGTTGCTTATTTAAACTAATCTTTGGTACACAGTATCTAGTAACAAAAATTAAACCAAATTAGAGGTCTCACATTAGAAATACGTACAGAAACTAAGCTATTCCTTTTTAAGGTCGACTAAACAAGAAGTATGTAAAGCATGTCCCAACAACGCTTTAATTACAAAGTTTTCGTAATGGGCGATGTGTTGTAAAATCTGTTCTTTCCCAACGTGAATCGTAATTACCGATTTACTCAGTTTGATAATTAAATTAATTAATCATACCATATACGTGCGCAACGTTTCCTGAATAACAATGATATCATCACCGAATACAGATGCAAACAAGCAATCGAAGAAGTCGGTTATAAAGTTCGTCAAAAGACAGTCTCAGGTCAAAACACACATCTCGATTTGACGTATATTTCGTTAATGTTTGCACATTTGATTATTTTAGCGGTAATGCGGCAACATGCTCAACTTACCCCGCACAACTTGCGCCACGTATGCACCGACAGTCGTCTACCCACCGAATCATTAGTAACCGAATTGCGTGCCAACAAACTGACGGGATTGTTATTAAGATTGACACGTTATCGATGGCAAATGACTCGCAAATGAAATTTCGTTGATTCAAAGCTCATTTGTGAAGTGCGTCGGATGCCTGCATATCAGTGGCCGTGCGAGTAGCATGGGAATGGAAACGGTCCGCATTCGACAGCGGCGGAATGCTTTCAACTCGCGTAATTCAGTTAAACGAGTAATTTATGACTGGCCAAATTACTGGCATCACTATGTCCGACTATCTGACGCAGGAGCCCAACTATTAACGCGATTTTTATGTAATGTCATTGTTAATGTGTTGGTGGATCGCGAATTTTAATTATACGAATGTAAAGTTACATGATATCAATACATGTAAGCTGTGGATGGATTTCTGTTATTTGAGGTCTACTATAAATACAATTTGGATAATAATATCACGATGCTATAAAATCAGGTTTCTTTTTTAAAACACATTTAGGAAACCGGAGTTTTGTCAAAATGTAACAACAAAGTTTTCATTTTATGAAGTAAAGAGATATCCTATTCTTATATTTTTTCGCACAAAACACAGAGCAGTAGGTATGCCATACAATACATCAAAATTTATGCTTATAGCAGTATACAAGAATAAATCGATCAAAAATACTATTGCCTCGTAGCACTCGTAGAGGCTCGTAGACGCTCGTAGAGGCTCGTAGCACTGAGCTACGAACGCAAGAAATGGTCGCAATGCTGCAACTATGGCTGCAACTGTAACCGGTCTTCTCGAAACATTGTCATGTGGTTCTAATCTGTTAGGGAAACTCTGTATTACAATGTTCTAAGATGTGTTAAAAAATATAGAATGCTATACTTATTTTACATTTTAACTATTTTCTGTTTCGGCCATCAAGTGGAGAAGAGGAGCCGTATATTTATTCGGTTACGATTTCGGTTTTACCTGAAATACGTGTTACCGTCGGACACTAATTTTTAGTAGCCTACCTATGACTGATTTACATGAGCATTAGATGTAGAGCATGTTGTGTTCAAATGTCAGTCCAAAAGAGTAAATTTTGCATTAGTAAGTGTCATGTAATTTAAATTTGAAGTCCCATATAGCGTACAAGCTTCTGCCCGCGACTTCGTCCGCGTGAAATTTAATTTCTGAGTGGATATCTACTAGTCACAAAGAACACACCCTTCGAATTTCGTGTCTCTAGGACACGCGACTTAAGAGTTGTAGGTCGTGGGTTTGAACAGACAGGCGCTTTACTTTGTGTAAATTATTTCATCACCCTGCTCTCAAAACGGTGAACGAAAACATCGTGAGGAAACCGACATATCCTAGAACCAAAAATTCGAAGACATGACATCTACCAATCCGCATTGGGCCCACGTGGTGGATTACGGCCCACTCCCTCTCACAGAGAGGAGCCTGTGTCCCAGCAGTGGGAACATTATAGGCTGGTTATGATGAGGACCAGCGATTTAGGCTGTGCGTTGATATATCAGTCAGTCAGGATTTAAAATTTTATAATATAGATATGTCTTTAAATTAAAATCAGCCTGTAAATTCCAGAATAAAACCATGTATTCTTTGATATCAAAAGTATGTAACAAAATGTTACTTTTTCCCGGGGCAAAATGTTTTTTTTTTTCATTTTTTTCTAATCTTATAATATAATAATAACCTCGACTTACGTATGAGACACGAATTTAAAAATAATTTGAAATTAGGCAATGTCTTCATTCAATATTTGACACAATTGAATAAAGTGTAGTAAGTAGATAATGAATTATAACTTTCTAACATTCACAGTTCTATCATTCATTATACGTTGTTTATTTTTTATTTATAAAATGGAAAATGTGTCATTTAAAGCAATATCTTGTTTTAGTGGTCTTTTATAAAGCATTTATTTAATACTCAGTACATTTATTTTTCTGGAAGTAAAATAAACTGGATCTAACTAAAAAGAACAAAAAATATTTTCGTGAAAATAAAAACATAATCATATGGATTTTCTTACAAGCAACATTTATTAGATGATAGAAACGTACATAAGTGAGAAGTACATAATAGGTGTTGTTCTATTTAGACACCGCCCACCGACAGTCTTACAACATTGGAATCATGTAATTGAAGATTCCGAAAGCAACTGAAATAAAGTCACTAAATCTAATTTTAATCAACTTTATGTAGGTACTTATAATTGATCTATGTAGAGTGGTCTACATTTTATTGTAAATCAGTTGATTAATACTGGGGTAATCAGTGATTTTTAAATTTATTTAGATTTGGTAATAACATGTCCATTTCGTCCGACTGGTATCTTCGTTTTCATAAAATTTTAACGATATTTAATACATGCATGCATAATAAGCCTATAATAATGTTCCCACCACTGGGACACAGGTCTCCTCTCTATGAGAGGGGGCCGTGATCCACCACACGGGCCTGATGTGGGTTGTGATATTACTTTTCTTCGAATTTTCAGTTCTAAGCCAATTTAATTCATATAGATCCTAATGGGAAGTATGTTTTTTTTTATATATTTTAGCATATTGTTTTTTATAGACATAAGTAGGTATACATATTATAAATTAAAGGCGCTTCTCACGTCTGTCTGTATGACCGCGTTGTTCTTCTAAACTACGCAAAGGGTTTTAATATGGTTTTCACAATCATTTAGAGACATCATATATCATCATCCCGGAAGGTTTATGTGTATAACGCATTAATATTTAAGTTACACATAATAAACAAATCTCGATGTTTTGTCGTTTAGTTAAAACAGTTCGAACCAGGTCCGGGTTGCTAGTTTTATAATGGTCAAAATAATCACTGTTACAATTTTGTGAAAAGCTCAGAATTTTTTCTCATGGGTGCTCTCAAACATAGTATGTTTAATGTATTGAATATGTAATTTAGTCAGATATGTCCATAAATAGAAGAAGTAAGTCTGATGAATGAACTGAAAAACACACACACACACATGACACAACACACACACATCACACAACACACACACATTTAAACTTTCCTAACTACTGCTACGAGTGTCATAACTAAGAACACAATGATTTTTCTAAAACATCCTTGCTTACAAGCGGTGTCACATATATATAAATGGAACACAACACAACATACGAGTATATCCGAATCTATATTACATACTTCTAAATAACTAACATTATAAAGAGAAATCATTTGATTTGTTGTATGTTTGTGTGTTACGCTTTCACGCTAAAACGACTGAATGGACTTGCATGAAATTTGGCACATTAGACCGTGACCTAAGACATAGGATACTTTTCATCCTGATATTCCCAAAGGATCGAGACTTTTACGGGTGAAACCACGGGGCGCAGCTAATATATTATAAATGCAAAAGTTGGTTACTCTTTCTGTCCGTTTGTCTATTACCTCAACGGTTTCGATGAAATTCGGCACACATAAATGAAAATAGAATAGATCATCACCTGGGTTAAGATATAGGATCATAAAGGATATTTTTTTATCCCAGTATTACGTTCCCGTGGGATATCTTCCGACCTCCACGCGGACGATGCCGGGGGCATAAGCAAATAACATAGACAGGAAATAGCAAAACAGAAAAAAGATTAAAGTAAAGACTTGAATTTAAAAAAAAAACCGACTTCCAAAAAAAAACACTACAAACTGAAAAATAACTTTAATTTCGGAAGTCGGTGTCTTAGGGATCAGTATTTTAGTTTTTGCCACCGACTTCCGAAATTAAAGTTATTTTTCAGTTTGTAGTGTTTTTTTTTGGAAGTCGGTTTTTTTTTGTTAAAAAGTTTTTATTTCTCGCTTTTTAGTGGGTGGAGGCCTATGTCCAGCAGTGGACGTCTTTTGGCTGAAATGATGATGATGAGTGGGTCTATTTATAATTTATCTAAGTTACAATAGCCTAATGTCAACTTGCCCATCGCCTTTTTATAAAATATTCCTTTTCTCGATGCAGGGACGTTAATTGTTGAGGAGTTCTCCTTTTATTAGTTTTTAGATTAGATGCTGATAATCCTGGCTGCAGCATCAGGCCAAACTTATGTCAACATTGCATTGAACATAAAATTAGTCCTGTTTAAAATGAGCCCAAACACGACTACGGTGCTGTAATTTCAAGGTTTGTACTTTTTCTGATGGTCCTGGCTTCAGCATCAGGTCTTCGGTGTTCCTCAGTAATAGTACGTTTATCCACACATCGAGCCCTTTTCAATGAGCCTAAACACGATATATCTGCTGTTGTCGAGGAGTTAGGTACTCTGCAGACTATCCTGAGTGCAGCATCAGGTCATGACTTGATGATCATGAGACCAAATGTGGCAAATGCCCTATCAAACATCAAAACAATTTACTAAAACAGTCCTTGCCTGTTCGAGTAACTTCTTACTGTTAAGGAGTTGTACCTTCCATCATCAGCCCAGCTACCTGAGATGGTGACAACCATACACAAATACACAAGATACTTCATAAAATATGCGAAAAACAATAAGTGAGCCTATAAAATTTTAGGGTTGCCCTCGATTTCTCTAAGATCCCATCATCAGATCCTAACTTGGTGACAATGGGACCACCTCAGAACTATCTACTTTCGAACAAAAAAAGAATTTTGAAAATCCGTCGACAATTGGCGGAGTAAACGATGAACAAATATACAAAAAAAAAAAAAAAAACATACAAACACCCGAACATAGTACCTCCTCCTTTTTGTGAAGTCGGTAAAAATCGTTAAAATCATGGTCATTTCAGTTTTTTTTTATAGTGTGTTAGTAGTGACGATTTATGCGTCAATAATATTTTTTGTATAGCGTGACTGATATATTATTAGGTAAAACAATGAAATATTAACATTATTGTGTCTTTTTTTTAAATATACCTGTCATAAAATATAATTTTGAATTTTCACAGACCAAATTAACAAACTACTTAATTGCATATAGGTGATTACTACGAATGTGTACCTAGAAATAGGGAAATAATTTTATTCATAAGTTTTGTATAGAAACACCCCTTAAACAGAAAATAATATGGTATTTTCATACCACAAACCACTTTTTATTTATTATGAAACCAACCCACTTTCCTTTGGAACCAAACCACTTTTTATTTCTTACGAGTATGTAGCATAATTTCATTGGTCGATTGTTTTATGAAATAAAAATCACGACTGTTAAAATCCCGAAGGGTTAGGTAGAGGTCTAACTAAAGGAGGAGTAGAGGTCTGGGTAGGTAACTACCTACCCACACACATTTTGTCAGGTATCTATGTTTAAGTCTCATGCAATAGGGGGCAAACCAATGCAATGTGAAATGTCATAGAAACCTAACAATATTTAAAGAATAAAAATAATTTAAACTCAATGGATGGTCCATTGTTTCAAAATAAATTCAAAACTAATTATAATAAATGCTACGGCAAGCATTCAATAATAGTAGATTATGCACCGAGGGGCTAAAGTTGTGTCTTATGTCACGGGCGTCATATTGAATCTCGAGTGCAATGAAGGATTCGGGATTTAACTCACGAGCGAAGCGAGGGAGTTAATACAAGAATCCTGAATGCAGCGAGGGATTCAAGCTAGCCCAAGGCAAAGACACCTTTAGCCCAGAGGAGGATACTCTACTTTTTACACCTACTGTGAGAAAATAATAGCCATAGTACGAAAAACAAAATAGAACTAGTTCCGAAATGGACGTGACGCCTTTCGTACTTTTCCATTTTTGGAAATTGACGTAGGCTTTTATATAAGTTTCCTTTGACTTTTCCGGCAGTAAATCATTGGAAATATTATTAGCTTCGGTTGTAATGAATTCAGGAGTACAATCACTTTCATCACTCGACATTTTATAATACTTTGTTGATAAATTTAAAGTTTAAATGCGAAAAGTTCGCGCCTTTATTGCGTCTACCAATAAGTAGCCAAGACACGATCAATTCGATTTTCAAAAAAAAAAGTCCCTTCTACGGTTTTGTCGTGTGTGTCTATTGATATCACTCTCATGGAAGTGGCGTTTGTGTAAACTAAGCTTTATACAGGGCTGGTAGAATGGTTTTGGATGATTGGCTGTATGCATTTTGAATTTAGAACGTCATTGGAGACGCTCTTGAAAATAGAGTATTTTTGATAAAATGTGATAAATCGACTGTAGTATAGATAGGTTTTATTATTTATTTATTTATTCACAAAATCCACAGCAATCTTTGCACAGTTTACTTAAAATAAATTAACTAATGTTACAGCCAATTACTATTACGGTATTAAGGCGCGGTACGGTATTTGTTATTATTAATGCCAGTTTTAATGTTATTCCATTCCTTTTAAAAAATGGTTCGTAGTTATCTAATTATTCTTACAATATTATGTCTTCGAAAACATGGCAACGATATGAAGAAGCAGTCGTTATGATTTTGTAGGAAATCGAGAATATCATCCACGCGTAGTAAGGGTATCGAGAATAGCTTTCCTCTTTCTGGCACCAAAGGGTGTTTGTTAGTACTATACTGCCAATTTAGCTGAGCATGTGAGATTCCAAATTCAAATCACATTATTGACCAGCGGGTCATAATGAAATCCAGTACAACATTATTGACCGGCTGTGCCCCCCGGCCACTAATGACTCACTTTAGGTTAAGGTTGCTCGACATATAATTTGACATTTTCGAGCAGGTGGTGTGAAAAATTATTTTTAAGTTATATTTTATTTGAACAGTGGTTCCCAAACTACAGGCAGCTCCTGCATCTTAAATTTTAATTCGAAACAGGAGTTTGAAAATGGACAGAATAGTTAATTAAAGATCCAACCGTACCTGTTAATTAACAATGACACCATCATTCTCTCTTTTGTATCATAATAAAATTTTATTCTATTTTACCAGTGCTGTTTACTAGTTTACCTTTTTTTATTTTCACATGAGTAGTATAATTAACCTGGCTATGGGCCATGTACAGTCAACAAAGGAGTTAAGTATACAGGAGCGTCGGATATTGTTGAAGTTTACTAAGAAACCGATGGATATTCTCGAATAAAATTTTAGTTTATTAATAGAAAACAAACAGCTCATTTATTAAATTAAATTTCAGTCCAGAACATCCAACGGTTTCTTAGTAAACTTCAACTATATCCGACGCTCCTGTATACTTAACTCCTTTGTTGACTGTACCTATCTATTAACTTTACTTCATACTTATTATATGAAGTATCAAAGTGTATTTAATCCATAATTTAATCAATCTAATTTAAATACTTATTTGAATGTTTGTTCTAGTGCACCATTTTTAATGTTACAACCTTTTTACTTTAAAAAGCGGTTATTTAAATAGGTTCTTCTATTTTTCTAATGAAACCAGAAACGGGTAGAATCTTCAGCACATAGGTATTACAAAGTTTGTTTCAATATACAAATAAATAAACTACCTATTCAAGTTCATATTTTGAATGATAAACAAACTTTATTAGGTTCAAACTGCAGAGGTTAAGGAGAGTTTATCTGTCTACCTACTTCCTATGTATCCAAGTAATATAAACAGTACTTACTATATTTTTGCCCTGATAATTAAGTAATTTATTTATAAACTGATAAGCTTCGTTTTATTATACCTACAGTTGTTTTGTTGTTGATTTGTTTGTTTTGTAACCAAGTATTCATGAGTGTTAAATCTAGTTTATTTTTTGGATACCTATGAGATGTTTTTACCAGTAGGTATTGGTAGTTACTCTGAGGACATACCTAGTTTTTTTTAAAGTATTTCTAGTCATGACAGTTATTAAGAACGCATATTTTTAAAGTTATCCAAGTTGTGCTTATTGTTTTTATTTTTCAATTTCCTTTCTTCTAGAAAAGTTTTGTTTTTTTTCCAGTATTGTTTTAAATATGTTTTCCATTTTTACGTAATTTATTCTATAGGAAAATTAAGTTACCTGAATTAGTGAGGGTATTGTCACCAAGTCCAGTAGACGTATCGACATCGGCATGTGCTTCCGCTGCGACCGAGGCGAGCAGCGCGCATGCCCACGCGCAGCCGGCTATCACCAGCCGTCCGCAACTAGTGTGCTGGCGCCGCCTAGCCATATCACATCACCAAAAAAATCTCTTTTTAAATCCTTACTAAACTAATAAACTAAGCTTCAAAGTTTTTTAAAGTTTTCAAAACCAATTTAACTTTAGTTTGGGCATTCAAAAGTAACTTTTATCTATTGCATTCATAAGGAAAGTTCGAAATATTAGGACAGATTTGTGAAAAATAAGTGCCGCACGGCCGTATCGGCAGCGACGGCGGCGTAGCTTGCGGAGCGTGCGACGGCAGCGTGGCGACGTGGTCGCGGCAGAACTGTCCGCGGCGGCACATCGCGGTCGCGACCGGCTCCTTCGGAGTCGCGGCGTCTCACACCCGGCCGCGAGGAGGGCCGCTGCGCGCGCAACCACCTCGCCAACCAATGGCACCGCGGGGGTGGGACCGCGCGTAAGACGCACGGAAGTATATGCGAAGGCCTATGTACAGATGATAGCGGACAGGTGGTTTCGCGGCCGTAATTAGGCTTCTGATAACTTATTGCTACATAAATGTGCTTAAACGCTGGACGATTAAGATAGCGCCCGCAACCATGTCGAAGTACCGACCCTACTCCCGGCTGTTTTACCTCCCGATTTACCTTTCTTCAATGTTATGTACTTTTAGGGTAAATTGTAATATTCCTGAATACATTTTAAGATAGGTACTGCTGTAAGACTTAGCTTATCTTGTAAAATGTGTCTGAAGTGTATTCTGTAATTTTTAAGTAGTTGATGGCTTTTCTTCATTTTCATTATATGATAATTCTTAATAATTTTTTTAAATTTGAATATGCACTACCCTGCACAACTACTATGAGTTGGTTGATTATCGTAGGATGATGAGCTGCATTGCATCTAATAAAATCAGATTTTTTGGATTTGTCTTTTTCTGTTTGATATATGACTAACTATATCAATTCACCATAAAAAACCTATTTTCGACGACCGTGCACCAACGCCATTGAATGTTTGTTGACAAACTAATCAGAATGATCATAATTGCAGCGTGCAAACGTGCGCTTAATTTTGAAATATGTAAGAGACTCAAACTGCATTGTCCCGATTTTACCCCCTTATCCCGGTTTTGGACCAATCTCCCCTACCTAACTTTATAGGACCCTGAAAAAAAAAAGCTTAATTATCTACATTTACATCGAAACATTTTCTCGTGTCTTATTCTATGATCCACCAAGCCTAAAAAAGTATAGGTAAAGTTTATACTTTTATCCTGCTATATCCTACTAATTGTAAATGTGAAAGTTTGTGAAGATGTTTGCACGGAATGGATGTTTGTTACTCAATCACGCGTAAACCGTTGAACAGATTTTGTTGAAAATTGGCACATAGATAGACCATTTCCTGGATTAACACATAGGATACTTTTTATCCGGATATTCCCACGGGATCGAAACTTACGCGGGTGAAACGGCGGGGCCCTGCTAGTAAAATATGAAGGTAACTTCACCTTAAAATGGGACTGATGTTATTAGGTAGTGCTATAACACTCTTCTTCGAAGTAGTGACAACAGATAAGAATATACTTTAATATTAGAAGATCTAGGTGTCCCTCAGTACGTGACACAGTAAATAATTACATTAGGTAATTACATTGTGGCCTCCAGCAATGCCTACCGAAAGTTTAAGCAACGGATGGGAAGAATCCTTATGAATGTTTTAGTGGGAGGGACAAGAACGCTATAGATACAATTACTTACATTGGTACTGGAGCACTTAAATGATTTCCCTGGGAAAACTGTGACAAATATGCTCACAGGCAATTTTTCTCATGCTGTAGAACCTTTTCAGTGATTTTACTATAATACAACGAACATTTAATAATATAATATCTACATAGATGATAACGAAATTGTACGTTAGGTACTAGTTGTTCCTGTAATCCCAGAAGGGTACCTATAGTACACTGACATTTCGCTAGTTATGTTTGAGTCCCATGTAGTAAGGGGCGAGCCTATTGCCATCAACCGGGCACAAGTCGAGACTCCGGGCTGCTACTGAGAAATTCCTGATTGGAAAAACCCAACCCAGGACCTCATGCTCAGCAGTAGTACTTTGCGACCACTAGACTAACGAGGTAGTCTAGAGGCTGACTTATGATTACCCCGTTATCTTACCTATTTAGTAGATCAGACCGGAATAACTCGTTTAGTCCTTTCTAGCGTAAAACAAAAGCTCTAAAAAGATGTTAAACTTGAGATAGCTTAGGATAATTTAACAAAATCAATCTCAACTTGAGCAAATATATTTCAACATAACTTCAGTTGGACATTATTTACTGAGATTAGAAGGTGGATAACATAATGAGGGTTTCAAAAGCTTCTGACTGTCAATGTATGAACATGGTAGGAAAATGGATTAAACTTCAAAAAAGAAAATAGTTCTTACAGTAAGAAGATTTACATCGGTTTATTAATAAAAGTTGCTTAAAGTTACTGTGAATGTTTAACCATACATCTGTGACATTAAAACTTATCTTAAAGCCCGGTATACATACATGCCTGTATCTTGCACAAAAGTATGCAAGTAGCTTGCATGCCGTGTGCCATAACAACTTCTGATTGGTGAATATCATCATACTTGTATGCCAGCTACTTGCATACTTTTGAGCAAGTTACAGGCATGTGTATTCTTAGCGTTACTTAAAGCAACGTTTATACATAAAGGGGTATAAGACATTTAATTTTCGTAAAACCGCTGTGCTCGAAAGCCTGACCTGCTTTTTGGTCTTGTGCTTAACCCGCACTCAGCCTGCATGGTTGATTACAGCCCACTAGCTCTCACAGAGAAGCCTGTGTCCTAGCAGTGGGAACGGTGCGATTAAGTTTCAAGTGCGTAATAAATACGTTATTCTTAATACAAAAATAAATCTTAAACTAACCTACAATAACCATTCATTTTATTATCAAAAGAGATAGGTATAATGAACGGTTATTTATTACCAAAATCTTAAATTATGTCTGTTAATTTAAGATTTTGGTAATAATTAACATTCAGTGACAGACAACATAGCCTAAGCATAAAATTTTGCAAAAGAGTTCCATAAGTACTTAACTTATGTAAGCACTAAGAAAGGCTTTTTGAAAATTAGACCCCTAAAAGGTTTAAAAAGAAGATGAAAGTCTGTATGAAAGTATAGTAGTTTTTTAAGTTAAAAACGTGGAAGTTGGTACTTAGACTCCAGTTTATAGTAAGTAAAAGTTTCTTGTATCATTGATTTTCGGAAAGTCACCCCCTAAGTCTCTTAAGAAGTAGCCGATGGTACTTAAATCCTGCACAAGGCTTCTCTACTCTTAAATTCATTCATTCAGTAGGACAGAACAGTTTGGAAGGACAGTGGCGTACAAATATAGTGCCAAATAATAGGACAATCCGCGAGTGAGAGCGATAGCGGTGGAGCGTCGACGACGACAACGGCAACATTTACGCCACCTAGTCAAAATTGCAGCACAAATAGCTCTGGATGAGCTAATTGAAATTGTAAAGAGTGAAATAAATAAAAACTTTGCATCAGACCCTGGGTAGCAAGAAGACCAGGCTTGGTTGTTCAGTTCAAGTTTTAGAAGAAATAAGGATTGAAGATCCCAAAGAGTTTAGATTGATTATGCGTATGACAAAGGGAAAATTATGGAGCATTGTTGACCATCATCAGTCCGGTAATCCACTGCCCTCGCGTTCACACGAGTCCAGCCACAAGACAGACGAGTGAGAAAGGTGGTGGGGAGAACAAACTGCCCCGAAAACATAGACCGGCGAGTTAGTAACTGTTCTGCCTTGGTTACTGTCAAGACAGTACTGTTCTGTCTCGGCGTATGCGTTCAAACGGGTGTGTCACGTTTGATATAGTAACAAAAGTCTTACTGAGGCACAACTAGATAAACTTGAGCGACTTCAAAACTTTTGCATAAGATTTATATTTGGCCTGCGCAAATATGATCACATTTCAGAATTTCGTACAAAGCTCAAGTGGCTTCCCATACGTCTTCGCCGGAATTCTCATATCTTGTTTCAGCTCTACAGTATTTTGTTTAATCCTAAAACCCCCACTTATCTTACAGAACGTTTTTTGAGGACAAAAAGGCTTGGGATTGAGCTGCTCCAGTATGTTTAGAATGTTGTTTTTATTTTTGCTATTTTACACTTTAATAAATTTTTTTTTTTTTTTTTAAGTATCTATTTACTTAAATAATGACATGTACATTTACTGTATAAAGTATTATATGATTTTAATTATTGTGAATGTGAGGACTATGTGGGTAATTTTTTGTTTTTTCTCTCTTCGTTTTAATCATGATCTGGCAGTTTGAGTAGTTAATGCGGCCTACCCAAATGTCCTGTCTTTGGTATTGTTCGTCGAATCGTTGAGCTCCTTGAGTTCTGAGTTGAGCTGCACGGTTACTGACAAATGCGTGCACTGACTGGACAGGTCCGCTCAATCTGTGTGGTTCTTTCCTCAAAAGACCATTTCAGACACTAATCTACATGGTCCTCAAAGATTATGGCGGATTTTTTATATACACATTGACATTGATGAATTTTATTTAGACAATGACATGAATATTTACTTTGTAAGTAATTTTTATTATTATTTTTTATTTAATTATTGTGAATGTGAGGACTATGTGGGTCATTTCTTTTTTCCTTCTTAGTTTTAATCATGATCTGGCAGTTTGAGTAGTTTATGCGGCCTACCCAAATGTCCTGTCTTTGGTATTGTTCGTCGAATCGTTGAGCTCCTCAAGTTCTGAGTTGAGCTGCACGATTTTTGACAAATGCGTGCACTGATTGGACAGGTCCGCTCAATCTGTATGGTTCTTTCCTCAAAAGACCATTTCAGACACCAATCTACATGGTCTTCACACGATCTGACCAAGATTTTGTCTGGACTTTAAAAGAGACCGTGACTTCTGAGTTTGTTTCGGCCTTTCTTCTCAGAATAGTCAGTTAGGAAACGCCGACCTCATCTAGTTTAAAAAAAAATATGATTGACGTGTAAAAGTGTTTGTACAAACCTACTTACAGAAATAAAAATCATTTATCAAGTTCCTTCATGACACACATAATAGATATCTGAGGTCATCGGAAAACCTGAGACTAGAGATGCCGATGCATTCCACCAGTTTCTATGACAAATCTTTTACTGTTCAAGCAGTACGGTTATGGAATGCCTTGCCCGTGTCCGTAAGGCGTGCTCAATCTTTGTCCACTTTTAAAATTATGGTTAAAAAGCACTTCCTCTCTCCATAAACATCATCATTATATTTTCTTTGCTCCTGTTTCATGTTTATTATTGTATGTATATATTTATTTAGATTAGTATAATATACTTTTCAACACACTTGCTCGTAAAGTGGCTCTTATTGAACCGCTTTTAGGTCCATAATGGAGTGTATTACGAACGCGTGCTTTTTCTTTACTTTAATCCACATGTTCTGTAATACCACAGATAACTATTTACTAGTCGGAGACGCGCGCTTTTTTAATCTCATCAAACCCTGCGTTCCGAATTGGGAAATAATCGATGTGTTCCGAATTGGGAAATAACCGAATTAGCGTGAGCGCGATAACGATAACGATGTCCCGTGAATCGTCATAGATGACGTCATGACATTCGCCATCTTGCGATAATGCCGACCATGCCCTAGAATAATATCACCGTGAGCGCTGTCAAAAATGACAGTGTGTGTATGAGGTTGTGTCAGTGTGTGTTTTGTTTTGAGTTGCATCATCTTTAAATTAAACTAACGTGGCATTTTTGAAATTGTGCTTCTGGCTGACAGTCGCCACCTAACCAAAGAAGAAGAACTGAAGAAGAAATGTGGTGTTTATACAAAGAAATACTGTAATAATATCTTTTTTACATTGTGTAAGCACTGTCATGTGAGCGCGTTCACGAGTGTTCCGAATTGTTGCCAGCTCTCAGCAGTCATAATAGTAATATCTAAATCGGAACGCATGTGAGATGATGCATGGACGTAATATTACGTCCATGGAGATGATGTGAGCGCTGTGATGTGAGCGATTATAGCTAATTCGGAAAGCGCCCAAAGAGACTTCATGCCGAAAGAAAAAATCCGCGGGCTATATTTCATTTTTTTTTTAAATAGTCTGTATTGTCCTTGGTCGCAAAATGAACTCGCAGGGGACCTCAGACAATTTAAGGTGAATGCGCAGTGGTAGACCGCGAAATTCTTAGGTTTTTTGCAATTTTCAGGTTTGTGTTTATTATATTTTTTCTATAGGCTGTATCGGTTTTGTCTGTGCCATAGATTAATATATTTAAAATGAGTCAATGTTGCGCGCGCATCGCTAGTGCTGGCTAGCACGGCGCGCGGGAAAACAAAACCAGCGCGCCATTTTCCATACAAGTTAATATTTAACAATACAAGTCTGTTTTTTTTCCTCGCAAGTGTGTTGAAAAACGTCGTATGAAACGCGTGTGCATTAATCAATATACACTCTGCTTTCTTATCGCTCTCGCCTGCGGCTCGCGCGATAATATCGCCTCGTGCATAATGATCAACATAGCACACATGTATCATAATGTACTATTATGTATGTATTTATTGTATTATATAAATGGTACACCACAGACTACCTACAGTATTTGTCAGTCCTTCCCCTTTTTTAATCCATCCAAAGGTTGTCTTTAAAAGATCGCTTTTAGCGATAAGACCGCCCATTGTGTCACCCTTTGTGCAGTTTCTATAATTATGTCTGTAATTTATATGGTGTACATAATAAAGAGTATTCTATTCTAACGATCATAAGACCTAATTTCGTTTAATATAATTTTTATTTAATATAACGATCAAATGCTAAAAGGAATTATTGAAAAAAAAAGCACATGATTCAAGACCCCCCCTAGCGTAGAAAATCTGATTTTTCATTGAAAATTGCATTACCTACGCGGTCAAAACGTATCGAGTCAGCTATTTTATTAAGAATCATATTGTATTGAATCCATGGGAACCTGGGTTGCGTGTCGATGATGTTGCCCCGTATAGCACCTACCTATAAGGCACGAATCAGCCGCGTTCTAACTAAAAGCGATATGAAAAGATGGGGCATAATGGGGACGCTAAGGGAATCTATCAATAAAATATATTTTAATATACATTATATATTTATTATATTAAGTGCAATTTCAATAATAATTTTTAATCTTATTACATGTACATACCTAATAATATTAATGTAAATTTTAAGCAGATTCCAGTATGCGGTATGCCCCGGTACCCCACATGGGGTAGGTACCTAAAACAAGATCTGAAAGAACCCACCAGAATTAATCAATGTTTCGCCTTTCTTAATTACGTGGCCTGCCGTGTGAAACGTATTGGGCGGCCTCTCTGAATGCTACTGTTTTACTTAAAACAGCATCAATGATCTTTTTCATGTTTTATACGGATTTTCATGTTTTTTAGGGTTCCGTACCACAAAAGGAAAAAACGGAAAACCATATAATATAGGTAAAATCAAACACCTAAGTTAACGTAAAAAACAGATACGGCCGTATAGGCCGCAAAAAACGAATATTTCGACACTCTCAAGGGAATTAAAATGTATAGGGTACTTCCCGTTGACTTAGAATCATGAAATCTGGCAAGAAGCAAGACCATGTAGCACAAGTAAAGGAAACAATCCGAAAACCGTAAATTTGTAGGTACATTAAAAAAAATCCCGTGATAAACTATTTACATACCTACAAAGTACGGAACCCTCGGTGCGCGAGTCCGACTCCCACTTGACCGGTTTTTTTATGTCCTCACCGTTTTTAATTGATTGGCATCTAAAACAATACTACCATAATACACACATGAACATAAAAGTACCTACCTACGGGTTAATAAGCTGAACAATTTTGTATTAACAAAGAATTTAAAACAGAACATTCAAGCAGAGTAAATAGGTACTAACTACAACTAATAATAAGATTTATCATAATTTTCTTCCTCCTCTCTCCTACTTGATCTATGCCGGGCCCAACAGGGTCCATAATTGTCACTAATACATAATAATATACCTAATTAATTCCCTACCAAATATGTATATAGGTACCTTCCTACATTATGGTACGCAATAAAGAATTGGGAATTAAATCATACACTTAATAACTAAAGATTATTACAATAAAAATGCAAAATAATTATATCAATATTCACCTTTTTACAACCTTCGAAGTACCTATAAACAAAAATTACATTAAACTTCGAGTAAAAAAAACCGGGCAAGAGCGAGTCGGGGGTTCCGGTCCTCGCCGATTAAATTTAAAACCATCATGTTTTTAAATTTAATCGGCGAGGCATATTCATCAGAGAATTTTATAACACTACGCTGCGATGTAGAATATTGCAGTTAGTTTAGTTAGGTCAGCGCCATCTCTTGACCGATAGTGGAACTATTGTAACTTTTGTTGACGATTTCTGAAAAAACATGCTATTTAGAAACATCGTTTTATTTTTCCTGTAATGTTTACATAATCTTCTATCACATAGAATAATTTCAGATGTTTTTCTATGCAAACTTCGGAGATAAGGGGGGAGAGACGGTATTTTATTTTACATTTTTCATCAAAAGTCAAAAACTATGCGGCCTAAAGAAAAAGTGTTTGAGAATGTGCAAACTGCGCTCTTTCATATGTATCACTTCGAATTTTTCAGAAAGCCTTTCAGTCCCTGTTGCAGAAAAAAAAAATATTTCCTAATTGCAAAATAGTTGGGCAAACGTCATCTAAAACTATTTTAAATTTCAAGTTGATAACATTAGTAGTTCTCGAGATATCCAGCTGTGACAGACAGACAGACAGAGTCGCATCGTCCTTTATACTATTTTGATACGGAACCCTAAAAATGGACGAGCGCAATCTCGTGTTCAGTCGTTACCGCACTGATGGATTTTTATAAAAAAAATGGCTCTTTGTTTCATTCGCTAATGAATACAGGACATTGATAACATGTCTGGTTACTTGTATATGATGGGTGCCCCCAAATAGCGGTCGTGCCCCTGATCCCATTTTCCCCTAGTGGGTTATGGTTATGACGCGGGGATTTACTTATACAAATATCCACATGCTCATCGTACATGATACATATTAAATTGAATAGTCAAAAGCTTTGTCCGTTCTTGCATTCTACGTTCTCTTAGTAAAAATACTAATCACTGACGCCACTCGCGATAGACATCTATTCTGTCAATCAGCCAGCGCCGGCGACCAAACCGGCCGCGGCGGTGGCCGCTCCGTTGGCGGAGGTACCTACTCCCAAAAAGAAAATGTTTTTGACTAAAACCAGACTTTCTGAACTTGCTTGAGGTTCGGCAGTCCTGAGAAGAACCATTATTAATTTTGGTATAGGTAGTCGTAGGTGCACCTACGGCTACCTACACCAAAATATAGACTAATTATGCTTTTTGACCCCTAGCAAATGCAATAAAAACGCGTAAAACCTGGGGTCAAACGACATCTTCTTTCATCTCTTTATTATTGGTTGTAATGGGAATCATATCACTAGGTTTTATTAGGTTTTTATTTTTTATTTATCCTTTTGATAGATTCTTATTTTGTAAATGTGAGGACTTTGTAGGCCTTGTAGACTTTAGATCTGTAGACCATTTTTTATTTTATCAAGTACCTGGTACTTGTTGACAAGCCTACGCTGTCCGCCTATACCTACTGTAATTTGAAAAAGCCAATTATTATTTTTAAAAAGAGTAACCGTGTAGTTTCTTGCCGGTTCTTCTCCATAGGAAACGACCAATCTGTGCACCTAGCTTCTGACGTTTCATAACATATGAACATGGGCACTTATGAATCTTAAGTGCCCATGTAGGCTTAGGTTAAATAAAATATTTTGATTTTGATCTACCTTTGAAACTATTGATGAAAGAACTTTGCGATTTTTTTTACCTATTTCGATGTCAAACAATTTTTTTTTGGCTAACGTTTCCAAAGATTGTGATGTGATTCAATAGCATTTTTTTAAACTTTGTTTTTGTTCTCCTGAACATTATGATCTTTGGCGATTGACCCCATTTCCATCAATGATTACGTCTATGATTTCCATGATCACCGTCTATAAAAACCACTTGGCATTTGGCATAAAATAAAGAAACGAAATTATAAAATGTTTCGGTAGGTACACGTATCTACACACACTACTTAGTTTAAAGGCATAAATAAACTATGTAGCACTTAATACGTACAGAACCCAATCATATATTTGCAGTTTTTCATATTAAAGTGTCATTCTAAACAAGCCAAAAGCTTCTATATCAAATATTGTTTTTATTTTTTTAAATACAGTTAGTTGACATCAGGGTTGGATTTTGTACTATAATTATAGTATTTATACTATAATTTCGCCCTTTGTACTATATACTATCCACATCACCACATCTAAGGATAGTATGTACGTTAAAATACTATAATTTAAAGTATGCTCCTGAATGCTTAGTTTTACGTCATATGAATATTTCGACCGTGCATCTGACCGAATTCTGATCTTGCGATGTTATCTGTGTCGATGGCCGGAGATTCCCCGATTATCCTCCGCAGTATTGTACACTTCTCTCTTTCCACTAATCTCGTTCCTTCCATTCCATTCGAAATTCAATCAAAGTGACACCAATCGCTTGCGAATTTTTGTGTAAAATAATACGTTTTTAGTGTTTTAATTAGGAAAAGTGGCAGTGATGGTCACGAAAATGACGATAGACCGGAAGTATCCACCCACCCCAAAGAAAAAACGTCTGAGTACTGGTGTTGATTTTAATGACTAGTATGTTAAATTTAAAAAAATAATGAAAGTGTACTATAATTTTTTTATAAATACTATCCTTTTAATTTTTGTGTGCTATCTTTTTGAACGTGCCTAAATCCAACCCTGGTTGACATTGACAATCAGTTGACAGAGTACCAGTCAGTTGTTGTAAACGTCAGAAGAATATTTCGCAGACTCCGGTACAGCGAATTTTATATTTCTAGCATGTTTATACAGTTCTTTCATTTATTGCTCGTGCCTTAATCATTTGTGAAACAAAGAAAAGTAGATAAAACCAAACTTCAGATCAGATTATTCATTATGTATAGATAGTATGCAGTCATCAGTGACGTTTCACAACATTTGAGAACGCGCTTCAGCAGTCACTTTCCGAGATAAGTAAACAGTCTGCGATATGTGTTCCGATGTTTTCTATTAATATTTATACGTAATTATTACAAATCAATCAAAAATGGATCAAAGTAATCGCCAAAGGAGAAATGATTTAGATATAGACAGTTTTCGGAGCGAAGAGCCAGGGTTTGACAGGGCCCGAATGCGAAGACAATCAGGTGGCTTCGTGGATTTAGGCAATGAATCACAATATGGATCAGGTGGACACCAAGCTTCAGGGGCTAATGAAATATTTGCAGATATACAGGTAAACATTGTCTTATAGCTAACATTACAAGTGTACACTGGCACACTTTCTCAAGTTATATTCACATTTAGCTAGGTACCTATTATGGCAGTGCTGCTCTACATTTTTTAAAGCAAAGGTGTCCTAGATTCGATCTACTACCACAAGCATTGTTTTCATTGTTTATACTCAGAGGTGTAAAACTATTTGTATTATTCATGAATCAACTGTATTTGAGACTGAGTCTACTGTACTTGTTGTTTCTTTTTTGTCACCATCCCAAATCATTTCAAACTTTTCCAACCCATAAATATAGTCATCAAGGGTTTCATTATTATTAAGTAGCTTCCTATCCGGGTCCTCATTGTGATCCTTTGAATTAATAATTTGTTAAAAAAACTATAATTGAATTTGCAATGCAAATCCCAAGTTGTGGTATAATTTTCATGCAAGATAATATCTGTAGCACTATATTTATCTAATCATCAACTAATATCTCAAGATTAACTGACTGATAATAATAGCTATTGTCTATGTAATTGATTTTCAAATATAATTTCAGGGTGATGTACCATGGTGGAAATCAAACTTTTTTATATCCCAACCAGTGCTTTTTGGTACTTGGGACGGAGTTTTCACATCATGCCTTATCAATATTTTTGGAGTTATTGTATTTCTAAGATCTGGATGGATTATTGGACAAGCTGGATTAGTTAATGCAATATTTATAGTACTTTTTACAGGTAAGTCTAATTAATTAAGATACAATTTACTTCTAAACATTATTGCCTCTTCAAATGTCTTTCAACTTATCATTATACCTATCAGCTATGTATAAATTATAATTTTCATAGAATATGAGTTGGTGCTATTTTTTATCTGTTAGTCTAATCCAAAGACCTATTTATTACCTTTTACAGTGGAATTAATTAAATGTGCATTCCCTGTTTCTTTTGTTTTATGCCTTGATATTGATATATCAAGGCATAAAACAATGAATGAATCAATAAATGATCTAGCGCCAACTTACTACTTTATTTCTTTTTCAGTTTTTGTAGCTCTGATCTCAGTGTTGTCTGCAGTGGGAATATGTGAAAGATGCAGAATAGAAAGTGGTGGAGTGTACTTTTTGCTTGCACACACTTTAGGATCCAGAATGGGAGGAGCACTTGGCATGATCTATTGTTTCGGTCAGGTAGGACACATGTCATGATGAATTTAATGATAGTGGTAATGGTGTGGATTAGATTCAGTGAAAAAACGTTAAGGCGCTCCCTCCCCAAGAGCCTAGAACCTGTACCTTTACCTGCATCCTAGCCTTGTTACTTCTATCTATTTAATGATATAATATATTAACCTATCCTGCCTGCACCTAGTCTACTTGCAAAGCCCAAGCCCAGTGGAATCTTGTATTGTTACATTACAGGTGGATGCTCCTGGTGAGGGAGTTCCTTTATGTTCATAGTACAAAACAAGTTTGTTTTACTAAATATTATGCACACACAGCAACTTGTAAAATAGGTCCTTAGCGTGTAACCCAATGATTACGGAAATTGTAACAGTTTTGATGGGAGCTAGTAAGAGCCGCCAGACACATGCATTACATTTGTTGTAGCATACGCGCGTCAGGCTCGCGAGCCCAAGCTCCGGGTGCACGCGCGTAGGGTTACCATTTAGAAATTTGAAAAGTCCTGGCAAAAAGCCTGAAATTTCAATAAAAGTCTGGACATTTTAGTCACAAAATCTAAACATTACCCACTTAGTTACAGTGGTATGGTAAGTACGCATGGTTCGCTCGCGAGGGGAGGGAAGGTTGAGGAATGCGGGGAACAAAAAAAAAAGTGCCCTGAAAAATATAAAAATTAATACCTACCTACACCAGAAACTAGCGTTAAGTTTGATTATTTTACGTAAAATTATTTTTATTTTGAAGAAAATATTTTATGTTTGAACTAGTTGATTGTTTGCAAATTTGCAATACAAGATTTATTGTTTGATCTCGATAGGTTGATTGATAAAGATGTATATTTTGTTTTTAGATGAATGAGAAGTTAATATACTTAACTTTTATTATTTGTATTCCATCTAAGCCAAAAAATCCGGACAAATTAAAGAGCCGGACGAAGTCCGGACAAATGTCTAGAATTCCGGACATGTCCGGACAAATCCGGACGGATGGTAACCCTACACGCGCGACGTTTTTCCGATGCCTAGATAATTAAACCATACCTATCGTTTCTTTTAGACCACTATGATACAAATGACATAACATTTACCCATTGTGGAGTGTGGTGAAACCAATTATAATGAGGAAAATACTAGTAGGTAAACTAACACACCTAAAATAACATTTCATTGTATAAACATAGGATGTCTGAACTGAAAATCAAATGACCTTCCACAAATGAGTTATTATTGTTCAACTTTCCTGCATCCTATTGTGATTAAAATTGTGGCAGCATCTACAACGCTACATGGCCCACATGCGAACTATGCATCACATGATCACACTGACGTCACGCCACAGAATATATAATACTAACGCATAATCCTCCATTGCGCAAGCTAACTTCGACACGCTGCTAGCAATTATATACAACGTTCCGAAATCAATCGTCGCCGTCGCGCAGTAGCCCACAACATACAATACCCGTCTGGTCGGACGACCCTTCCTTTTCTATGCAGGATGAGGAACTTTCCACCCTGTTCCTCATACCGCTATAGTCTATACTAGTAATCCCAATTATGAATAATGACTTTAAACAAATCTTATTCTAACTTTAAATCAAGTTCTTTGCAACAATGTATAAGTATTTCGTCACAATGTAGTGCCAATTCCAAGTAGATGTAAATTAATTACATGTATAGGCCGGCCGCTTAACTGCGACGTTGCCTGAGGTGCGGGAGGGGTGTGGTGACGTGATGAGAGAACTCAGTGATTCGTCAACTTGTGACAATTATCACCCCTCCCGCACCGCGTAGCTACCTCAGGAAACATCTCAGTTAAGCGGTCGGCCTATAGTTGGAAATTGTTACATCTATGCTAAGTATAAATCATAAGCTCATGTATAAATTCGGCCGATGAATTCTGTGAAAATATCACCATGGAAACTTAGGTGTAGTGAGCTTGAAATGAATTGTCAATATTGTGAATTCCTAACATCAGCCGGAATGACAGCTAGCTCCACCTAAGTTTTCACAGATAGATTTTTACAGAATAGCACTGCAGTATTATTTTGCTTTGCGTGTCGATAGCAATCTAAATGGACTCGGCCCAGAATTCGGCTACGTGTTTGGCGCCATCACTAGCGTCCATCAATCAGTTCCTGTAACGTGCAGCTGACAGGACAGTTATTATAGTATTTATACATGAACTATTAACAATTCCTTTAAAATATTTTACAGGCTGTGGGATGTGCCTTAAATGTCTTTGGTTTTGGTGAATCAATGGCTGGGTTTGTAGTTGAAGACCCACTTAGTGACACCCACAAGTGGGCGTCTAGAGGGTTTGCTATAGCGGCAGTACTACTACTTGGCACTATCAATGTAGCTGGGGTGAAGTGGGTAGTGAAGTTACAATTTCTACTGCTAATGATCATCATGTTGGCAGCACTGGACTTCTTTGTAGGGTCATTCACAACTATACCAACTGACGAAAAACGTGAGTATTATTCATTATTAATGTGAAATGAAAATAATATAAATCCATAATCTACTTTTAACATAAGACTTTAATTCCTTGCCAAGACTCACTTGACTCATTAGTAAATAATTTCTTCCTCTTGCTCATTTTTCAGTTGCGCTGGAATTTAAAGGGTGGCTCAGTGGTGTAGCAGCAAATAATACATGGCCTGCTTACCAAGATGGTTACACATGGTTCAAATGTTTTGGAATATTCTTCCCCACTATCACTGGTATACTAGCAGGAATTAACATGAGTGGAGATTTGAAGAATCCCTCGGTGAATATACCTAATGGCTCATTAGCAGCTATTGGCACTGGGTAAGGTAATCCTAATTATTTGGGAAATTTAACAATAAAGTCCATATTATAAGCAACAATTTATTTATCTTCAGTTATTATTTCCAGAACATTTTTGTACCTGATGTTCATAATAACATTAGCAGCGACAGTGACCAGGGAAGGCCTGCTGCATAACCTTTCCATTACAGCTGACATCTCGGCTGTGACAATCCTATTACTGGCTGGTCTATACGTCAGTTCAATGAGTTCATGTTTAGGCGCCATGTATGGAACACCCAGGGTTTTACAAAGCATTGCAAATGAAAAAGTTATACCAGGACTTGAATTTCTTGGAAATGGGGTTAGTGTTTGATGATGTTCAAAAATAACTGTAGTTGTCTATGCATACGCGCTAAGTTACCACTAGCAAAAAAAATTGTGTTTAACGAAACAATTGCGAGGAAGAACTATGTATGTCGCCCATATCAATTGCTAACATTGCGCGAGCGCAAAATATCTGTTGCAGTTATCTTGATTCAAACTTTATGGCGGCTCGAAGTGCGTTACTCGCTGTGCAGTACCTCGCCCCTCCCCCCGCTAATACATGAATTTGTAACTGCGCAGCAACTCGCCTCATGTTCCGAGCCGCCATAATGTTTGAATCGGGCTGTATGTTTGACTTGTAATCACAGTTTCGATTTTATCATATTTTTTACTAGCTCAGTAGCAATTTAGATCATAATACCTTTATTTATTACATACTGTTATTATTTCCAGAGAGGTCCGAACAAGGTACCGATATACTCGATGGTGGTAGTAGCCGTGGTCACCGTCACATTTATCATTATCGGTGACATCAATCAACTTGCACCCATTGTCACTATGCCGTTCCTCATCACTTATGCTTGCATTGATTACTCCTACTTTGCTCTCGCCCAAACTTTTGATTTGCAACATAGACGTGAAATGAGGTATGATTTTATTTTTTCATTTAGTTACACTGCATGCTAGGTACAGCGTGGCAAAAATGCATAGAAAAGACGCCTCCACATTCGCTAATGTAGTATCTCGAAGAGTGCCACAACACTATCATTTTTGTCATAAAAGCTCGGATATTCTTAACAATTTTTGAAGAATATACTTATTATCCGACGCATAAGACATTTGTGAAAGTGGAAATACTTTTTTACTATCAAAAGCCCTGATGCTGCCAGAAATTACATATTTGTCCCGTTTCTTTAAATGTAATTAGAATTGTATACTTTTTCGTTAAGATCAGTTTATGTTTGAGTAGTTCAGCATTGTTCAAATAATAAATTCTAGCTACGAACTAAGACGTCTTTACCTAATGTAGATATTCTTTTTTTTACTTCCTATTAACCCTACATTAAAATGGAGCTCGTCATTTTGTTTTGCCATAATGAATATTGCTATAATCTTTGTTTAAATAAATTATTGTCATCAGATATCAAGGTCATTCTCAACGTGATCCCCAAGTTTACGGCGCTACTGGTAGCGACCTTGATCTACTATTCCCGGAACGGATCAGACATAAAAATGTTGGGGTAAGTGTTACATCTATTATTATATCTGCTTCTATTCAGCCCATAAACAGAAAAAAATAACCAGTGCGCAAACTGCAACCATGAATTCAGCAAATTGTTTCTTGTAGATATAGGGTGTAAAAGAACTCATCACAAAGCCGTCATTTACGCAAACAATTGCTGAGAAATGACTTTTATTTTCGGTGTGAAAATTCGCTGTTTACTGTAGTGCGCAATGTAACGCACGCGAAACATTGGTAACGATAACATATGGGTGCATGCAACGATATAGAGACCGTGGCCTTCAATATCTCCGTAACCAGATTTCCAGGGATGGTCCAGTAAAAAATTAATAACGGGAAGAACAAAGTGACTCTCGGCTTTGTCAAGGGACTTCTTATACCCGTTATGATGTCCTTATCGAATCCTACGGGAAAAAAAAAACAAAAATAAAATAGGTACTTACAACTAAAATAAAACATTTTTTTTTCAGGACTTCACTCCCTCCCCGACTGATTCCGCCATAATGAACGGACGGGCGTCTAACGGGGATGTTCGGCGTCCTAGCATTAGCGTTCACTCTAAAAACAAGAACTGGTACTCGCATCTGTGTAACAGATGGCTGTCGTTGGTTGGGGTGAGTACTAAATGAAATACGACTATAAAATCATCATCATCATCTAACCTAACCCTTCGGGGAATACAGTGTGATGTTATGTTATTATAATATTTAAACAACATTTACCTAACTCAATTAATTTTATTATTAACTATCTTCTGCCCGCGGCTTCGCCCTCGTGGACGTAGGAAATTATCCCACGCGAACGTGCTACTATCCTATGTTACTCCCAATATAACATTAGCTAGTGAGTCCCGCCAAAATCGGTGAAGCTGTTTCGGAGGTTACCCAGAACAAACAGACAGAAACAGTTTTTTACTTAATGCGTATGAAATATATGGTATAAAAAACTGTTATTTAGGCATTACAAACAGACACTTCAATTTTATTTAAGTATTTATTTAGATGTAGGCTATTCAAGATACCGTTATTAGAGAATCTTTGATAATTACGCCTCTCGAAAATAAAAAATAAAATAATAGGTATGTGTTTTGTTTCAGGTTGCAATAAAATTGTTGCTCATGTTCCTCGTACACTGGGGGTATGCTCTTGGCTGCCTCAGTATCTTGTGGCTGTTCTGGCTTTACATTGGCGCAGCAAATCCTGCGCTCAAGCCCGGCCGCGCTTCGGAGTTCCGTTTCTTCCATTGGCTGAAGATTTCTTTCCTACAGTTAATTGGGTAAGGCCTCCATTATCTATTGATATTGATTAAACAAATCAGGCAATCGCGACACATTATTGAACAATTGGTTTATTGTATGTGTAGGAGCTAAATTACTTTCTCTCTCTTTTATACTTAGGAAACGGCCCCTAGAATATGAACAGTTGGTTGTGACACCGGTGCATGGGGACATATCTGTAGAACAAGAAAGATTGAATGATGACAACGAAGACTTCGCGTCACGTCGGCGATACCACCAGTCTACCGCGCTGCAAAGCCATCTCGTGAGCGTCGACAGTTAATTATGCCCTGTGAAATTATGAGACAAGATTATTTTATAACGAAATTAATTTAAATAATGACAAATCAAAATTGGCTTAAGATTGATCAAATACATCACACCAGGCTTATCTAATCAACATGTAGTAATCCAACATCAAAAGGTTTGTGCTTTTTTATGGTATATCAGACCCAGCAATAAGCTATTACAGGTATTGAATCTTTGTAACTGAATAGGATTAATTCTGTGATCTTTTTATTCTTGCATTTATTTTTCGGCTACGAATTTTAATGTATAGATGATCTAATGATAGTGTTTTGAAAAATACAAACAATTTTGCACTTGAATACTTTTTGAGACGTGCTTCTGATAACACAAAATAACTTTATTAATAATCTGACAATTTGAGAATGGGAATCATTTACTACTTTGTAGCTGTTTGTAGCATTTTTGACTGATTTTTTATTAAATGTACATAACTATTGTCTTTGGTAGACTATGTATTAAGATTTAACATTAAGAAATTATTAATAAAATTATATAATTCATTCATACCTGTTTTGTAAGATAAATTAAAAACTAATTGGATAATACTTATAAATAATAAAATATTTTTATATTACATTAGCATTATAATTTCCTTTTTTATCGACTTCAAAAAGAAGCAGGTTATCAATTCGACACGTATGTATGTAATATTATTGGAATTGCATTATATTCACACATGACAATCTATTAGGGCTTCCAAACCAATATACAAAATTTTGTAGACGTATGTATGTATGTATGTTTGTCCACGCATATCTCCGTAACTATTAATCGGATCGTGACCATTCTTTTTTTATTGGCTTACATTTACTTCAACTTAGGGTGCAAGATTTATCAAAATCGATTCAGTAATTTTCAGGATATGGACTAAGACGTGAAAGTGTGACGGCCTGGCTTATTGATACGAGCTACGGGTGTAGTGTCAAAGGGAAAATATCTCAAAACCTTGGTCAAATTCTAGTGCAACAACTAAAAATTACGTAATAAAAAGTAATTTAAAAAAATTAAACCGACTTTAAAAAGAAATTAACTCAAAATTATGAAATAATTTTAATTTCGGAAGTCGGTGGCAAAAAACTAAAACTATAAAATACAGATCCCAAAGACACCGACTTCC
The DNA here is from genome assembly GCA_963082905.1 of Oligia fasciuncula. Classification (NCBI taxonomy): domain Eukaryota; kingdom Metazoa; phylum Arthropoda; class Insecta; order Lepidoptera; family Noctuidae; genus Oligia; species Oligia fasciuncula. The sequence continues at coordinate 12,154,078 of OY720387.1, forward strand.
GAAATTAAAATTATTTCATAATTTTGAGTTAATTTCTTTTTGAAGTCGGTTTAATTTTTTTAAATTACTTTTTTATTACCTTACTTATTACTAATTCAGTAAATATGTGGTCAGTCAGTTCACTGTTCAGCCCTAATAAACTTTCTTTTAACTTTTCCAATAGTTGCGAGCAAAACAGGACTGAGGTCTTGAGAGAGGCCTATGTGATAATGTCCGACAGTGAATATATTTTTACCCGACTGCGCGACGCAAAGGAGTGGTAATGTGTTCATCAGCCTATGTATGTATGTTCCTTTGAAGCACTATACAGACCAAACGCCTGGGCCGATTTTAATGATTCACACGTCAATCAATTCCTCTTAGTCCACTAAAGACATGACGTTAGTGAAAATTCAATATGGCGACTACTATGTAATATGTATGTATGTATCTGTCTTCAAAAAAAAATTTTTTTCTCAAAACCTATCGAGTGGGGTATCAAAATAAAGGGCTTTAAAAGACGATTACAGAAATATAAACAACTTATATGGTTAAAAGTAATTCGAAGTGACAAATCGTAAAAAACACGTACCAAGAACTAAATCGTCAGCGAAATCTTTCACATTTAATTTTGTAAACTAAAAAGCTGGAAAAAAAAAGTTATTAAAAAAAATAAAAAACCCGACTGCGGTTAACTTAAGTTTTTTACCGCAGTCGGGTTTTTTATTTTTTTTAATAACTTTTTTTTTACTGAACTTCGTGAAGCTACAACTATAATAAGTATAACATATAAGTTAAGGTGCGCGAGCACATTCGCAAGAAGCTGGTAGTATCATCACAACGCTAATATTTTCTCATTGTTTGTCTTATTTCTTTTTAGTATAGGTATTAAATTTATAGTTTTATGAGTATCTTTATATTTAAAATATTTATTCCTCAATTTTCATAATTATTGCACCTACTACTGTTTGTCTCTGCATCACCCAAAGGTTGACTGGTAGATATTGAAAAAAATGTGGTTTTTCTATTTCGTGTAACTTGTTAAGTATGTGGAATAGGGATTTAACATTTTGGTGTATGTTTTTACCGACTTCAAAAAAAAGGAGGTTATCAATTCGATACGTATGTATGTAATATTATTGGAATTGCATTATATTCACATATGATGATCTATTAGGGCTTCCAATCAAATATACAAAATTTCATAGGCGTATGTATGTATGTATGTATGTTTGTCCACGCATATCTCCGGAACTATTAATCGGATCGTGACCATTTTTTTTTATTGGCTTACATTTTCTTCAACTTAGGGAACAGTGCAAGTTTCATCAAGATCGATTCAGTAATTTTCAAGATATGGACTAATACGTGTAAGTTTGACGGCCTGGCTTATTGATAAGAGCTACGGGTGTAGTGTTAAAGGGAAAACTTCTCAAAACCTTGGTCAAATACTAGTGCAAAAACTAAAAATTACGAAATAAAAAGTAATTTAAAAAAATTAAACCGACTTCAAAAAGAAATTAACTCAAAATTATGAAATAACTTTAATTTCGGAAGTCGGTGGCATAAAACTAAAATACAGATCCCAAGACACCGACTTCCGAAATTAAAGTTATTTCATAATTTTGAGTTAATTTCTTTTTGAAGTCGGTTTAATTTTTTTAAATTACTTTTTTTGACTCTTTGGTCTAGCTCTAGTATCATGTAAAAGGAATACACGATTCAATGAATTTTTCTCGATACAAAAAAATTGCAATGTTATATATTTTTTTTTACTTTTTTCGACATCACGGCGCGGCGTAACGCTTAAGAGTTATTCAATGGAATTTACTTTAAAAACATAGAGAATTATCATATCAAAGTTTACTAAAAGTAGTATTAAAAATTCATTCATTTTGTTGAAAGAGGAGTAAATTCGTTTTGGCACATATGTTGTTTTATTCCGAGCGCACGCACATTATAGCCATCTCTCTTCTTTTCGTTTCAAAAGTAATTGCATCACTTTCGCTCGCTAACAAATAAATCGTAGATCAGTCGCTACGATTTATTTTCGAGGTAGCGCCTTAAGTCAGAGTCTGTACGCATATTATGCTTGAAGTATTAAATAAATAAATAAGTTTTTTTTTTGTTATTTTACGTTCTCTGGTTTCTATAATTAATTAATTATTATGAAGGTCGATCGATCAGGTTGCCGCAGTTGGTCTGTGGATGGGTGACCATCTTTACATACCGTGACAGCCGGGACTTTCCGAGGCACGGAGGGACCGTGCCTCGGAAAGTCCCGGCTGTCATTCGTGGAACTTTGACAGTCGTTACGGGTAGTCAGGGGGCTTACCATCACCTCTTAAAGCAGGGCAGAAGTTGAACTGCACTACTTTTTTGTATGACGTCTTAGTACAAAAAAGTAGTGCAGTTCAACTTCTGCCCTGCTTTAAGAGGTGATGGTAAGCCCCCAGAAGCCCGAAAGTCTGACAACCAGTCTTACCAAGGGGTATCGTATTGCCCAGTAAAAGGCTCCATGTAAAATACTGGTATTCAGCTGCATCCGGTTAGACTGAAAGCTGACCCTAACATAGTTGTGAAAAGGCTAGGCAGATGATGGTGATTATGAAGCATCCAGGATGGTTCCATAGCTAGAATGTACTTACTAGGGTGCTAACTGCTAGTGCCTTGTACGTACATACACTGCTACTAGCCTACTAGGATCTTTTACGTCTTCGAATGACGTTGACAGGGTGGCGCTGTTGGTAAACACTAAGTGCAATGCAATGCAAACTAATTCCATGGTGGTGAAATGCCACTTCAAATGTATTAAAAAAAGATAGCGGCTTTGGTTCCGATTTTGGCCACGCCCCAAAATAACCTTGTAGCGTTAGCTGGCACCACCAGTATTGTATATTTTAGTCAGCCAGCTGTGATGTCGGGCTGTGCATGGGCGAATTAAGTAAAGCTAGATTTACACGATTCAAGTTTCTGTTCAAGAACAATATTTGTATATGCCAATTGCCATGAATTTCCGGTCAAGAATTGTACGGATATATACATATAAAGATACGGGGCTTTCATGGTATACTGCAGGCTACAAAATTTAATTGTGTAAATCGTGGGAAACTAATGTTATACATAATATGTAATACCATGTAATACTAATTCCATTTATGAAAGAAATATAGCGCTTGTTGTTTATGCGTAACTACCACAGATAATAATTATCTAAAAAACAATGGCATCCTGGACATTGGCTGAATGCACAAACCGTGCGAAGCCAAAAGAAAAAAAAAATGGCATCCTGGATTTGACAGATTGATGAATACGATTTTATGTAAATTGCATTAAATATTCGCTGAATGAATTCGATTTAGTTAATTGAAGTGGTTGTAGTAATAATTTCTACAATGGCCGATGATTTAAGAAATTATAAATTGCAACTTCAACAGGTAAGTTGAAGTTTTATTGATTATTGTTTTGCCATGAGCTATTTTGCTATTATTCATGAGGTGTATGTTTTTTTTCTTAGGTAGAAGCAGCGTTGCTCACCGATGGTGAAAATGAGGAGTTGCTGAAACTAAAGGCCGACTTGGAGGAAGTAATAGAGTTGACACAAGATCTTATAAAAACTCAAGATGGTGACACCAAAGTGCCCAATATTCATGGTTCTAGTAATGATCATGATGTTACAGCGTCCCTGTTGGCGGCCGAGGAAGAAGAAAACGCAAGCAAATACCTTTCAAATTGGCAAGTTGGGGAGAGGTGCCTGGCTAAATGGAGATCAGATGGACAGTGAGTATTTTTTTCCTTTGTGTTGTTATCAATGTCCCAGCTGTTTCTTTGGATTCAAATGACACACGAATTGTTGCATTACAAAAAACATTGACTGAAAACATACTGCAATAATCTTAAAATTGGAAGTGTAAATGATTTTTTTTTTACAACTCTTATCTGCTACATAGTTCTGCACACACAATCAACTATAAATGATGTTCCCTGCACTATTCAAATAGCTACAAGACTTGGTAAGTTGCAGCCATAGGGTAGTACCAGTACATCTTGTTCTTCTGGTTTCTCTCTATGGACCGCTGAAGGAATAAAAGTGTGGTCAGTCTGAAACAGAAGCCTCCTAGTCTTCTGCTTTGAAGTGAATATTCACAAGCATTCATTATGTATGTATTATAACGTAGTAAGTAGTATCCGTTCATATGTGCTGTTTTAGTTTCACATCACATGTGATTTAATGAGTGCCCCAATGTAGAATTTCAAGCTTTTTGTGTGTTGCTAGTATACTTTTTATCAAAAATACCCCGAAAACATAAAATGTACCATGAAATACACACAGTTCCACATAACCTTTTAATAGTGAGTGATTGAGTGGATTTTATCAGTTAAAACAAATATTTTTATATTCCTATGATTACCTATGAATTGTTTGCAAAGGAGGGTTAGCATTTTTATGCATAATTGTAGAATAATTACTGTGCAATTATTACTGTATCAACTAAAGCAAAATTCCTCTTTTACAGATTTTATGAAGGTCTCATTGAAGATGTTACTGAGGATAATCTGAAGGTAAAGTTTGATGGCTATGCAACTGCAGAAGTGGTATCTATTAATGATGTGAAGATCATACCTGGCTCAGCACTGAAGAGACCTCACAGTGGTGATGAAAGCAAGTGAGTAACACCATGCCTCATATTTCATTTATTTATTTAACCATTTATGTACACACACATATCGTCGACCATAGGTTCAATTAAGGTAAGGGACAAAATACCCAAAATGAGTTGAGTATACAGTTTTGTTCAGAATTTTGCGCTCTTTCGAATGGTGTATAAGAAAAAAATCTAGCTTAAAAAAAATGTCCCTTACCCTACTGATTTTTGGATTCGAATTTCGAATCAGCCCCATAATAACAATGTATCTGAAAAACTATGCAATATAGCAACTTGAAATGGTGTAATTACCGCCGCCAATCCACTTCAAATAAGGTAAGGGTCTTCCCAATCAACGAATTATTCTTCACACATTTTTTCAACAAGACCTTTACACTATTTTTACCGACTTCAAAAAAAAAAGGAGGTTATCAATTCGATACGTATGTATGTAATATTATTGGAATTGCATTATATTCACATATGATGATCTATTAGGGCTTCCAAACAAATATACAAAATTTCATAGACGTATGTATGTATGTATGTATGTATGTATGTATGTATGTATGTATGTTTGTCCACGCATATCTCCGGAACTATTAATCGGATCGTGACCATTTTTTTTTTATTGGCTTACATTTTCTTCAACTTAGGGAACAGTGCAAGTTTCATCAAGATCGATTCAGTAATTTTCAAGATATGGACTAATACGTGTAAGTGTGACGGCCTGGCTTATTGATAAGAGCTACGGGTGTAGTGTCAAAGGGAAAACATCTCAAAACCTTGGTCAAATACTAGTGCAAAAACTAAAAATTACGAAATAAAAAGTAATTTAAAAAAATTAAACCGACTTCAAAAAGAAATTAACTCAAAATTATGAAATAACTTTAATTTCGGAAGTCGGTGGCATAAAACTAAAATACAGATCCCAAGACACCGACTTCCGAAATTAAAGTTATTTCATAATTTTGAGTTAATTTCTTTTTGAAGTCGGTTTAATTTTTTTAAATTACTTTTTTTTCATTATAGATTGGATCCAACGTAGAGATCAATTTAATGTAAGGGACATTACTAACAAAATACGTTGGTGTAAGGGACGTCTATTTTCTTAAATAGCTAACTTATTTAAATAAATGTTACACAGGTAGATAGAGCACTAAAATACAAGATTATGTGTGAAATCAGATCCGAAAAAGGTTAATAACAAAAAAAGTTATAGGCGATTTAGTCCGAAAAAAACTTTGTCGGCCTCTCCTGAAAAATCGTATTATGTCCCTTACCTCAATTGAACCTACGGTCGACGATATATAAACAGTAGTGTTTCATGTATTTAACTACTGTTACTTTTAGCCTGTGTCATCCCAATGCTGGGCAAGTATATGTTAGTGTTCATTTTTCACAAAAGGGGGAAGACATTGACTTCTGTAACACAGGTACCTACCACCTAGTTCATGAGTCAGGGTTTCATTTCAAAATGTAACACCTTTATCTCAATAAAACTTTTTTATTATTTATTCTGTTACAGACATGGCAAGGGTTACAACAGAGAATACCTCAAAAAGAAAAAACAAAAGAAACAACAGAGATTTAAACAAATTGAAGAGGAAAGAGAAAGTGAAAAGAACAAATGGCTAAATTTCCACACTAAAGCTGCGAAAAAACCTGGCGTAAGAACAAAGAGCATATTTGCATCACCTGACAATTTGACTGGCAGAGTTGGCATCGGGACTTGTGGAATATCAGGGAAACCCATGACAGAGTATACACCAGGAGAAAAGTGGAAGAAAGGTGGATAATGCATTCTGCAGATTTAGTATAAGTTAGACATATTTTTTATCCTAAACAACTTTCCGTAATTCGTAGATATAAATAAAATCAAAATTTGTGACTTAAGTAATGTACAAAAATTGGAGGTGTTAGTTGTACAAACATTTGAAATTGTGAAGATACTGTATTTATGCTTATGAATTTGCGTTATAAATAACATACAGCTATTTAACAACTTTTTATTTTCCCTTTATTACTTTTGCTACTGTAGGGCCGCGCAGTGGTGCCCTCATCGTTTGTTTGATATTTCTTATAGTTTAGAATGAAAATGCAGAAAATAAGCATGTTAAGTTGTGCTCCACAAGATTATACGTTAATACTATTTTATAAACGGTAATTTTACATTACTTATTTAGTTTTATTATAATCACTAAAACGGAAAACATAGTGGCCACTATTATCCGAAATAAACAAACGATGGCGCCACTAGGCGGTCGGCGTACACACAAAACTATTCCATAGGTAAGCTTAGTATCAGCATTTCAAGTGGTTTAGTTTCTCAAGAATGATTTCACAAGAAACTTCGACTTTCTTTAGGCCCGGATTCCTCTGTCGCTGACGTCGGTCGCGTACCGTCAGTCGCGTAGCGCGCTGACCATCAGCGCCAATGAAAACATCCGTAGTGCGATACTGACCGCTCCACGGTACAGGCGTCTCCAAGTGGATTTGTTGTGGATTTGTGAAGCGGAGTTTGAATTTGGGATATTATTATGAACCCGTTTATAAATTGTTTAGTTGCTGCAGCATACTTACGCAAGCGGAGACGGCGTCAATATAGAAAAAAAAGATATCACATTCACCCAATTGTTGCTGATAGGGTGACGAATGGTGAATTTTAAGTTCATTCGATAAATCCCACAATGCAGCAAGTAGGCGCACCTCGGCCATCACACGTTCGGTATCAATGTTCATGGTGGCGGGCGACTGTACGCGCGCGTGGCGACGGTCGGGAACAGAGTGAGGACACTCATAGCGTTCTATAGCGCGTCAGTCGACCGACGAACGCGGCGCTGACGAGCGAGACCGACGCGCGTCATCAGCGGCGCGTAGCAACTCGCGCGCCGCTGATGTCAGCGTCACAGTGTGGTGCTTCATAGAACACAACGTATATTCGTACGCGCGACCGACATCAGCGACAGAGGAATTCGGGCCTGTCTGTACCACGTGGCATGTCATTTCGAAGCGCCCTAGCGTCTGATAATTCCCATGCTGATTCAAAAAAATAATAATAATAATGCCGGGGTTCCAAATACAAAACTCCAGCGTTTTGTTGGGTTGAAGGCACCTGTCTCACCGCCCACGAAGAGGGTAATTCCACTTTGCCCCACCAAGCCCGCCACCCTGGTGTGGCAAAGTGGACTGCCTAAAATTTTGCAGTGGAATATGCCCCACTATTCTGATTTGATGGGGCGGATAACACTAGCATAAATACGAGGTTAATTATTTAAAAAAAAATGCTTAGGTTAGGTTAGGTTAAAACTGTGACCTCCTACGCACGAGCCGAGCGAGCGAAGCGAGCGGTGCCGCGGCAGCGGCCGGCGAGTGCCAGAAACGACTAAATTATATAGAAAAAAAATATGGAAAAAAGAGATTATTTTTAACAGGCTATCGAGAACCGAATTAGTTAGACGAGGATAATTATTAAAAAAAAATGCTTAGGTTAGGTTAGTGTTATCCGCCCCATCAAATCAGAATAGTGGGGCATATTCCACTGCAAAATTTTAGGCAGTCCACTTTGCCACACCAGGGTGGCGGGCTTGGTGGGGCAAAGTGGAATTACTCCACGAAGAGACTATGTTTTGGCAAGGACACTACCAGCTATCAACGATTTTATCGTTCAAGAACGTACAATCGATTGGTGGAACCATGTAAGTAAAAGAGCTACATAGGTATATTAATAGATAATCGCTGATCCTTCACACCGCCGGCGAGCACTCACGCTTGGTATGTACAGACGCCAGCAGGTCAACCTACCCGAAACTGTCAGATTTTCCCAATCAACCTTAAACCTTATGCTTTAGCAATAAAGTCGAAAATCTATTAAAGAAATCTGACAGATTGTAGTAACTTGATGTGCTGGCGTCTGTACCAAGCTTCGATCAAGATCGAAGGTACCAAGCGTGAGTCTGACCGAGTGTTCCGCCCGCCATCGCCAAGCGAGTGTCGCTGAGCGAGTACTCTCTTTGTGATAGCTCTTGACGCTGCGACAAACGAATGCTCGCCGGCGGTGTGAAGGATCAGCGATTAACTATTAATATACCTATGTAGCTCTTTTACTTACATGGTTCCACCAATCGATTGTACGCTTCTTGAACGATAAAATCGTTGATAGCAGGGCCTGCAGTCTCGACATAGATATAGCGACGCTGTCGCAAACTACCGATCGCTAAATAATACCGACAATAATCGCTAGCCGTAACGATCCTTACGACAAACGCAAGTCTCTACATCTGTCAAAAATGCTCGCAAAATATATTCGTAAACCTTACGAAAATCGTAAAATTTGCGACAAACTTCGGTAAGATACCGATGACAATCGATAACTAACTATACCAAATATCGCTAAATCCGGATCGATAGGACTTTGCGACCGAATTCGGTCGTAAAGCGATTGCTATCTATGTCGAGACTGCAGGCCCTGGTAGTGTCCTTGCCAAAACATGATCTCTTCGTGGGCGGTGAGACAGGTGCGTTGCGCGCCGGAGTTTTGTATTTGGAAACACGGCATAATGGCGGTATGCATAGAAGCACAGATAGAAGTCTATATATTTTTTTTTTATCAGCATGGGAATTATCAGACGCTAGGGCGCTTCGAAATGACATGCCACGTGGTACAGACAGTAAAGAAAGTCGATTAACGTTTCAGTTTCTTGTGAAACCCATTCTTGAGAAACTAAACCACTTGAAATGCTGATACTAAGCTTACCTATGGAATAGTTTTGTGTGTACGCCGACCGCCTAGTGGCGCCATCGTTTGTTTGGTTATTTCGGATAATAGTGGCCACTATGTTCCGTTTTAGTGATTATAATAAAATTAAACAATGTAAAATTACCGTTTATAATAATATTAACGTATAATCTTGTGGAGCACAACTTAACGTGCTTATTTTCTGCATTTTCATTCTAAACTATAAATAAGAAATATCAAACAAACGATGAGGGCACCACTGCCCGGCCGGCGGCACCATAGATACACGGCTGCCTAACCCTTCTAGGAAAACAGGCGTGATGTTCAATACTGCCTCATCATCATCCTTGACATAACCAGCGCAAGAATAACCCTCCTTTTTGCTTCGCCGTAGTCGTAAAAATGTATCCATGCAATCTCCTCACCCTCCACATACTGTTTTTGTTTGACGCTATTGGTTATAAGTTTGGTCTTTGACATGTTCATTCGAATAGCAATTTCAAGGCTTGTTTTGTTTAATTCTTTAGGCTACGCCTAATTCAGCTGCCGAAGATGAAACAGAACAGTGTCGTCGACCAAACGAAGGTTGGTCAACCTTTTTTCGCCGACGACTAAGTACTCCTTTATTGGCCCAAATGTCGGACAGGTCTTTAAAAACCTCTTCAAGGGTGGCAGAGAATAGCATTGGGGACATCAGGTCTTCCTGTTTCACTCCTCTTTCGATATGGAAGGATGGTCCAGTGGTGGAGATTTTGATTGCGGCTGTAGGTACTATTGTGGGTTCTACATTTTGGTTTTGATTTTCAGGGCTTCTGTAGAGATGTTGTCTTGGCCAGGGCTTTTACTGTATTTCATAGGTACTGCGCAGAGCGCTATGGACTTCGAAACCTGTAATTGGAGGAGCACTTTGTGATATTTGATAGATAAACATTATTGTGTATCTGGTAGCATGAAGAATTGTTGTCCTTGGCAGTGTACAATACACCCAGTTGGTCTTTGATTTTAGTGATCATGGATCGACCTTTATCGGCACCTTTTCAAGCTATTTTCAACGATCTGTAATTGCTTTCCAGAGCCACTTGCACCAATTTGTTATTAAAGTATCTTACGTCTTTTCGGATGCACCTTTTGACCTGCCTATCTTTTTAGGGTTCCGTACCCAAAGGGTAAAACGGGACCCTATTACTAAGACTTCGCTGTTTGTCCGTCCGTCTGTCTGTCACCAGGCTGTATCTCAAGAACCGCGATAGCTAGACAGTTGAAATTTTCACAAATTATGTAGGTATTTCTGCTGCCGGTATAACAACAAATACTAAAAACAAAATAAAATAAATATTTAAGGGGGGCTCAAATACTAAAAACAAAATAAAATAAATATTTAAGGGGGGCTCCCATACAACAAACGTGTTTTTTTCGGCGTTTTTGCCTTGTGGTACGGAACCCTTCGTGCACGAGTCCGACTCGCACTTGGCCAGTTTTTTTATTTCGGTTGTGTTAAAAACGATGCTGTCTTTCTTGTATTACTTAGTTTTAGGCTTACTTCACAAGTTTAAGAAGCTTTCTCTTTACCGGTTTAACGTGGAATAAGTAGGTACTTACTATAAAGGTAGGTAGGTAGGTAAATAAAATATCAACCAGCGTCGAGTACGCTGACCTGAGATCATGAAGAACTTCCTCATGAGTCATGACACGTCATTCGGAGATAGCGTTATTAATCTCAAAATAACCTTCGTACCTGCAGGGTTGGTCTTACGTTTCTTTCCTTTATTAAACTGTGAGAAACAACGATGCACGACGATCTATTCAGCAACAGTATTTTCTTATAATAATAACAAAAAATTACTTTATATCAGCTTATACTAATGGGTGTGTATAGTGTGTATATTATAATGTGAGGTGGGTATGTGTGATAAGTGTGTATGAGGTGTATGTGTCTTCTACAACTGGAAAACAACTGCTTTTTTAAAAGCTTTTATTTAACTTGACTTGTACGTATGTGAAGGTGGACTCTTGCAAGTTAAATTTGACCCACTTCCCTTGAAATTTTGCACACCCATTGGGATGACAGTTAGCGGGTCCACCATGAAATTGCTGCCACCTTCAGGGTTGGCTCCAAACCAGAGAATTTCTCAACGGTCGGCATAGGGACTTGAAATTTTGCATACCCGTTCGGATATGATAGACGGTTGGTGGGTCCACCATGAAATGGCTGCCACATCCAGGGTTGGCTCCAAACCACGGAACTCCTCAACGGTCAGTAACAGGCATAAGAGGTATACCATGACTTGTAATTTGGTGAGATGGGCGTCAATAGCATTGGTTTGCAACCTGTCTAGGAGACGGAAAACTCCAAAATCAAACCCGGAACGGTGTTTCGTCAGGCATGCGTAAGCTTTAAGCTGAAACAAATGGCGCATATATTACCAAATTACTACCCAAGTCAAGGTGAGACCGTGCCGAGGACTGAGTGGCATCAGGGTATAAAATGATGTCGTGAACGTACCGCCTCAGGGCACCTGGGCGAACTATATTGTATTCGCCCAGGTGCCCTGAGGCGGTACGTCAGGTGCCCTAAACGTCTTAGGTTATTTATAACGGGAAACGCTGAAACCGGAAAAACATTCCTTTTTATCATATTAAAAAATCAAGTAAATAGGTGTTACGGCAAGCAAGTTGTTAAGGAGTGTGCACTAACAGGGGTAGCAGCGCGCTTAGTGGGGGGATCTACATTACATTCTACTCTAAAGTTGCCTTGCCCGTGCAAAAAGATGGTAGACTAGTGCAACTGCCTATTCTTACTGGTAATTACCTGCGTCTAATGCGGCAACAGTGGCAACACATAGAATTTCTCTTTATAGATGAAATATCTATGGTTCCCTATGAGATGCTTTGTATGGTTGATTCTCGTCTTAAACAACTCAAAAATAATGAATCTCTCTTCGGTGGTATAAATATTTGTGTCTTCGGAGACTTAATGCAGTTGCCCCCTGTGCGAGGTAATCAAGTGTTTGACCAACCCGCGAGATTTGTCCCAGCTACACACCTTTGGCGTTCTTTCTCGTTAATTGAATTGACCGAAAATATGAGACAACAGGTTAGCACCACATTTAAAGACCTCTTGAACGCATTACGCATCGGTGAACTTCAGTCGGAACATTTCAGTATTTTAATGAGTCGACGAACCAACTGGCGAATTTGCGATGGAAAAAGCCTTACGAATCTATCCCACTAATCAACAAGTTTTCAATCCAAAACCGTGCTAGAACATTTTTGTGCCCGTGGTATAACAATCAATAAAATAATTGCACAAGATAGTCTAATAGATTGTACTCGAAAAAATGACACTAAAGATTTAAATAATATTATACCATCTGATATAAACAAGACTGGGGGGTTGCCTAAAGAGTTAGAAATATTTGTGGGGGCCAAGGTGATGTTGCGATACAATGTTGATGTGTCTAAGGGTCTAGTGAATGGTGCCATCGGTCATATTACAGAAATTATATGTCCCTGTTTCCGGAGAGCACAAATGTACGATACGGACATTCCATCCGTCCGTATTGACTTCAGCAAAGACGGGATTCACCTGATTCAACCGAAGTCTGTACAATGTCCAGCGAAATACAGCCATGGCACCGCTGAACGCAGAATGTTGCCAATAGTATTACTTATGCTGGGCTTGCACAGTGCATAAAATGCAGGGTAGTACGATTGACCACGCCGTTGTGTACCTATTTGGGCCCAAAGTTGTTCGCTGCTGGCCGCTTGGCCAGCAGTGAACAACTTTAACTAACTTTAACTTTAACAACTTTAACTTAAGGCCACGTACGCTTGTACGTGGCCTTAAGTAGGGTCACATCGATAGAAGGCCTCCTCATAGAAGAATTAGACTGCTCAAAATTAACTGGCACCCGCCAATGTAACAATGACGCACTTAATGAAATGAATAGACTAAGAAATATATCTAGCGAAAACTAAAAAATATAAAATAAATTAATATAAAAAAAAACTTAAAAAAAAAGGTTTTATTTACGCCCTAAAAAGATAAAAATAAGATTTAAATTACATTAAACCTATTCATTTTCCAATTACTTTACAAAATTTAATTGTAAATGATAAGATTTAAAATTAATTAAATAATAATAATTAGCCTCAGTGCTGCACGATGTAAATGTGAGTAATCTTTTCCTTTAAAATGTTTTCAACACACTTGCTCGTAAAGTGGCTCTTATTGAACCGCTTTTAGGTCCATAATGGAGTGTATTACGAACGCGTGCTTTTTCTTTACTTTAATCCACATGTTCTGTAATACCACAGATAACTATTTACTAGTCGGAGACGCGCGCTTTTTTAATCTCATCAAACCCTGCGTTCCGAATTGGGAAATAATCGATGTGTTCCGAATTGGGAAATAACCGAATTAGCGTAAGCGCGATAACGATAACGATGTCCCGTGAATCGTCATAGATGACGTCATGACATTCGCCATCTTGCGATAATGCCGACCATGCCCTAGAATAATATCACCGTGAGCGCTGTCAAAAATGACAGTGTGTGTATGAGGTTGTGTCAGTGTGTTTTGTTTTGAGTTGCATCATCTTTAAATTAAACTAACGTGGCATTTTTGAAATTGTGCTTCTGGCTGACAGTCGCCACCTAACCAAAGAAGAAGAACTGAAGAAGAAATGTGGTGTTTATACAAAGAAATACTGTAATAATATCTTTTTTACATTGTGTAAGCACTGTCATGTGAGCGCGTTCACGAGTGTTCCGAATTGTTGCCAGCTCTCAGCAGTCATAATAGTAATATCTAAATCGGAACGCATGTGAGATGATGCATGGACGTAATATTACGTCCATGGAGATGATATGAGCGCTGTGATGTGAGCGATTATAGCTAATTCGGAAAGCGCCCAAAGAGACTTCATGCCGAAAGAAAAAATCCGCGGGCTATATTTCAATTTTTTTTTAAATAGTCTGTATTGTCCTTGGTCGCAAAATGAACTCGCAGGGGACCACAAACAATTTAAGGTGAATGCGCAGTGGTAGACCGCGAAATTCTTAGGTTTTTTGCAATTTTCAGGTTTGTGTTTATTATATTTTTTCTATAGGCTGTTTAGCGGTTTTGTCTGTGCCATAGATTAATATATTTAAAATGAGTCAATGTTGCGCGCGCATCGCTAGTGCTGGCTAGCACGGCGCGCGGGAAAACAAAACCAGCCCTCCATTTTCCATACAAGTTAATATTTAACAATACAAGTCTGTTTTTATTCCTCGCAAGTGTGTTGAAAAACGTCGTATGAAACGCGTGTGCATTAATCAATATACACTCGGCTTTCTTATCGCTCTCGCCTGCGGCTCGCGCGATAATATCGCCTCGTGCATAATGATCAACTTAGCACACATGTATCATAATGTACTATTCTATACTATCAACTTATAACCGTCATTACACAATTTATATTATATAAAAGCTTGTCGCGAAAACATCGTGCAGCACCGAGGCTAAATCTTATTATTTATTTATTTATTTATTTATTAACACTTTATGCACAAGTAAAAGAAATACTGTACAAAGGCGGACTTAATGCCTGAGGCATTTTCTACCAGTCAACCTTAGGGTGATGCAGAGACAAAACATGGCAGGTGCAACAAAAGGGATAAATAGCTAGGAAATGTCTATAAAATACAAGAATAAATACTAATACATAGATAGATAGATACATACATACATACATATAAACAAAATCTTTGAGGAGAAACAAATTATCGGTAGAGGAGAAAACGAATCCAGCAAATCAGCGCTGAGATGTAACGGCCAACTTTTGACGGATATGTTCACGTGCCTTCACTTTAAAAGATAACCGACTGGTTGCCATCCTGATGTTCAGAGGGAGCGCATTCCAAAGAAAGACCGCTTGGACAAAGAAAGAAGACCGAATGAAGCCAGAACGGTGAGAAGGACATCGTAGAAGACGATTGTTAGTGGATCGAAGATTCTTAGCATGGGCAGAGCATAAATATTGAATTTGGGAAGTCAAGTAAGAAGGAGCAGTGGGATTATCAAGAATAGAGAACAACGTATTCAGAGCCCTTAACTCTCTGCGCTGGCGAATGGGTAACCATTTTAAAAGCAGCCGATGCTCGGATACATGGTCATATTTACGAAGATTGAAAACGAATCGAATGCAGTTATTCAGAAGACGGTCAAGTTTATTGAGGAGATCTGCATTCAGGTCATAATAACACACATCACCATAGTCAATTATGGGAAATATTAGGGATTGTACAAGCATTGCCTTTATGTGTGAAGGAAGAAGGTTTTTCAACCGATAGAGCGACCGCAACGTTCCGGTGACTTTATTACATACAGTCGTGACCTGCTTTCGCCAGTCAAGACAAGTGTCGACATGCAAACCAAGATTCTTAACATCAGAGCTAAACGGGATGACTGACTTGTCGAAGATTACAGGTGGCACAGTCAATCCATTCAGCTTCCTCATGCTGTAGGGGCTGCCTACTACGATAGCCTGACACTTGGTGGGGTTAACGGCCACCCCAAATCGGTCAGACCAGTTTTTAACGACATCTAAATCCCGGTTTAGCTCGTCAATCGCATCCGGTATGTTGTCGACACCTGCCCGGCAGTAGAGCTGCAAGTCGTCAGCATAAAGATGATACGCAGTTCGAAGCTGGGTAGTAATGAGATTAATAAAAATGGAGAATAAGAGAGGAGATAATATACCTATATTATATATTTAATTAATTTTAAATCTTATCATATACAATTAAATTTTGTAAAGTACCTAATTGGAAAATGAATAGGTTTAATGTAATTTAAATCTTATTTTTATCTTTTTAGAGCGTAAATAAAAGCTTTTTATTTTTGTTTTTTTTTTTAATATTAATTTTTAACAAAACAGATTGTTGATAATTATTTTCCTATAGGCAATAAATGGAGGGAACTGACTTAACAACACCCTTAATTAATTAACATATTATTTAGTCAATTTTGCTTCCGCGATGAGAGAGAGAGAGAACTTCTTGTTTCGAAACAGTCGGAATTGCGGAAGAAATCCGGACTGAGTAGTTATCACTTAGCTCAGAAGACATGGTCTCACTCGTCAATGCTATGGATCTCCTATCGAGGGCGTTTGGAAGTTTCTCCATAATAATACCTCGATCGTTCTTGTTTCTTTTTGGCGTCTTGATGGCATACCTACATAATCGCTTTAAAGTGACACATTCGGAAGTTCCGAGTCAGTCGTTTTGACCATTTTTTACGTGCCAAAATCGTTAGCATAATGAAGCAACATTTCTGCTGGAACACCGAGATTTTTCTGATTAAATAAGTTTTTTAGTTATAATTATATATACAGGGTTATTGCAACCTCTTAAGAGGCCATTGTACGACCATCACAAAAAAAAAAGGTGTTCCCTACATTTATGTTCGTATAACTCGTCAAAATGTAGGGAACAGCAGATTTTTTTTCGCGATTTCAGGTTTGGTCCCATAGAATAAGTTGTTCATAGTGTCATATGAGTACAATGAATGTAATTCAATGTCTACGATTAATAAAGAGTTCTGTACCTACGTACCTATTTCATAAAAAATGGTATACCGCCGTTTGCCCGAATTTTATTCGCCCTAATATCGTTTGCCATAATAGTCAACAGCCATAATATTATATGACTTATTATTCATTTGCCCTACTCTTATTTGCTATATTAGTCACGTGTTAGAAGCTTTGTTTCCTATAAAGTCACTTGCCATAACATCATTGGTCATAATCATTGTAAGCCCTAATTATCACGTGACCTAATTATCACATGCCATAATTATCATATGCCATAACAATCATATGCCATAACATCATTTGCCATCGGCATTGGGTGTGTAACGGTTGTTATATTAGGAGAAACTGGATGCAATCGGGACTTTAAGGCACCCCGACTCGGATAGGTTAGGTTAGGTTATTTTTTTATAAACCACCCAGAAGCAGGAGCCCCGCGCAGCGGGGCTCCGTCGACCAAGCCCACCCTCGACCAATAATTATTATGGCATTTATTATTATGGCATTTAAATATTATGTCTAATAATCATTATGGAGTTTAAATATTATGTCTAATCATTATTATGGCATTTAAAAATATGTAAAACAATACGTATGGCACTCGTATCTTATGGTATCTAAGTTTCGGGCAATTAAAAGTATGTCATATGTCTTTTAGGGCAAACAAAACATTCGGTCAAATGAAATTCGGGAATATGATGATTATGGTATATAATCTTCGGGCAAACAATAGGTGTAATTTAGTCAAAAGTGGAAGGGAGACGAAATATCTGGTAAGTCTGATTGGTTCCTTAGTAATGATAGATTGTTTAAATCGAAAGGGGATATATCTCAAAGCCCTTGCCACCATATTTGATCTGAACGTTGAATAGGTAGGTACTTAACAACATGCGTACAAATGAAATACCATAACCTCATCATCATCTGCCTAGCCTTTTCCCAACTATGTTGGGGTCGGCTAAATACCATAACCTAAAAACATAAAAAGTCGTTACTAAAGCCTGAAAAAAAATTTAGGTAGTATTAAAATGAATGAATACAACAAGTAAGATATTCGTAGCATGTTGCTACGAATTTCTTACTTTGGCGTAGCACCTGAATTTCTCAGAATGCTGGATCAAGTTTCAATGAATCTATAAAATAGTAAATTCTATTTATACTATTCACTAAGACTGGACGGTATTCGAGAGTGACCATGGCACTTAAACTCTAGTAATACTCAAATAACAAACTACGTTTATTATGTATATTATACCAAAATTTGCTACGGCGTAGCACCAGCATTCTGGAAATTATAATTATTATAATAATCTCAAAAATAGGTCTTCATGATTCAACCTACTAATTATTGGTGTAGAAAGACCTCCCTTATATAGAAACAGACATTCCATAATTTAGGCAGACCAGTTTAGGTTGCAATACCTACTGAATGATAGCAGTCCTATTATGGAGCAAGTATGTATAGTCAGGCTAGGCAGCGAACACAGCTTTATAAAATTATAAATACCTAAAATGCAGGTAATTTTGAACAATTAATAATTTGTTGCTAGTATTTAAAATCTAAACATCAATCGCAAAGAAACGTTTTTTTCGAAACTCCACCCCAGAGTAACCACTCTGGGAGTTGGGAGTTTAAAGTTTAGCCGGTTGTTAGTTTGTTTGCGAACAAAGCCACCAGGAATATCTAGTTCTGTAATAATTTCATCATCGTTGTAGTTAGGTAAGCCATACGGCCTGATTTCCCTATAGTCGCTTTATATAATTCCTATGGGAGGAAAGGAGTGGCATAAGCTAAGCCGGTCTCGGGAATTACTTTCACCGCTACATCTGCCTACCTATGCTCCTTAGATGTACTAGGTTATAAAGTAATTATAGATAAACTAGCAGTGATATCTTATACCTACTGGGAAATAAAATGATTAACTGATATGGGTGCATGACGTGCGTGGTTTCTACTCTAGTGAGTTAATTGTGTGAGAGATTTAAATAAAATATTAAAAATGAAATGAGAATACGTGTATTACCTAAACGACGTTTTTTACGACACTTACGATGAAAAAAAAATTGTGCGCTGTGCCATTGCATTTTGAAAAAAAAACCGGTCCAGTGCTAGTCGTACTCGCACACCGAGGGTTCCGTACAAATTTGTAGGTACCTATGTAAATAGTTTATCATGGGATTTTTTTTTGTAATGTGACTACTTTACGGTTTTCGGATTTTTTCCTTTACTTGTGCTACATACATTGCTTCTTGCCAAATTTCATGATTCTAGGTCAACGGGAAGTACCCTATAGGTTTTGATTCCCGACCATAAACGCCCGTATCATTTGATTGCATCGACTTAGAAGTTTTATTTTTACACAGCTTCAAGGGATTGTAGCCCTGAGTTATTCATTTCAACTTGATAACTCCACGCGTTCCTTAGAAAAAGGGTCTCGACCGACGAACAGACAGACGGACAACGAAGTGATCTTATAAGGGTTCCGTTTTTCCTTTTGAGGTACGAAACCCTAAAAAAGGCACTGACTCGAAGCCGCCATACTGCATGATATTAAAAATACAAAAACTGGATGTTATTAATATAGAACACAACTTAAAGTTAGTTTCTTGACAAAAAATATATTTGATTTATTTGCACTCTACTGAGATTTGCGTTATGTACTGCACAGTATACAGCAAGCGTTTTAAATATACTGCTTTGTGAACTTATATTCACAATGCAGTGTATTTTACACGCGGCGTAATAACACCCACTTTACGAGCTTGTGTTATTGTGTTGAAAAATACTTTTTTATATACCAGAAAAGCAAAGGGTACCCACGGGATAGACAGTAAACCGTATTTTCGGAATGACCAAATGGAATAAAGTAAAACTTTCACAACTAGGTTTTGTTGATATAGCATAGCGGACTCCCTTACTAACCCCCGCCCAATACCTCGTAAAACTGAAGATTCTGTACTGTAGTACAGACGTAAAATTAAAAAACCGGTCAAGAGCGAGTTGGACTCGCGCACCGAGGGAACCGTACAAATTTGTGTATGTAAATAGTTTATCACGGGTTTTTTTTTAACGTAACTACTTTACAGTTTTCGGATTTTATCCTTTATTTATGCTTCATTACCTTGCTTCTTGCCAAATTTCTTGATTCTATGTCAACGGGAAGTACCCTATACATTTTGATTACCTTGAGAGTGTCGAAATACACGTTTTTTGCGGCATAAATGGCCGTATCTTTTTTTTAAGTAAACATAGAAGTTTGATTTTTTTCATAGCTTCATGGGGCTGTAACTTGAGTATACGGTTTTAATTTCAACTCGATACCTTTACGCGTTCCCGAGATAAAGGGTCTTGACGGACACACGGGCGGACGGACAACAAAGAGAGAGAGTCCGTTTTTCCTTTTGAAGTACGGAACCCTAAAAACCAACTCGAGGCAAAACATAACATACGACTGTCTGCAAGGCTCAATTATTATCTCATTACTATTTCTAATTTACATATTTAAACAACATTGATAAAATAGGGCTGACAGGACACCTAACGTTAGGTATACGCGGATGCACGGCACTTGCCCTTTTTACTTCGATAAATCGTTACAAAACATTATAACTGATGCCCAAAAGGACCTTGACCTACTCAATGAATGGTTAAAATATAATTCATAATGACTATTAACACGTCAAAAATATCATTTATAATTTTCTCTGCCAAAAATAAGCCGTTAATAGTCAAAAGGTCTAGTCACGAAAAATATTTCTTACTGTGGATATATGACAAACTTACTTGGAAACTGTACATCGATCATGTCAAACAAAATTAATATAGGGGCGTTACGAAAAGTTACAAAATGTATGTCGAAAAAAGTACCTGCGTCTAATTATAAATATTTGTAACCAAAGAGTATAATGCTTATAACTCTTTTATAAAATCAAACCTTGAATCAGCCGCTAAATCTAATCTAAACTCACTACAAAGAATACAAAACAAAATTATCAAAGTATTATTTCACTATCTATCTAACTATATCATATATCCAACAAAAAAATTATACCAAAAAACTAAGCTACTAAATCTCACACAAATTTACACCAGCTGCTCGATTCTGTAAAAATCTCACCGTGAAAACTTAGGTGAAGTGAGTTTGTTTTTGCTAGGAATTGACACTATTGACAGCTCACTCCACGCTCACTTCACCTAAGTTTTCACGGTGAGATTTTTACAGAATAGCAACGCTGAATTCTCATAAAAACAATCACACGAATTCCGTACAATCAACTACCTACATAAAAAAGCAATATCGTACAATATAATATGTAAAAACAAATTTCAATTAATGACTGCACGTGCACGGACTAATTAGGTACGACAAAAAACAATATTGGTTGAGGGAGCACAACTGTTTAATGATTTACCGGAGGATTTAAAGAAATGTGATAGTATAATCATATTTAAGGCTAAACTTAAGAAACATGTACTCGTATGTACCTACAGTCAACAAAAGAGATAGGTATGCAGGATCGTCGGATATAGTTGAAGTTTACTAAAAACCGATGGATGTTATCGACTGAAATTTAATTTGATAAATGAGCTATTTGTTTTCTATTAATAAAATAAAATTTTATTCGAGAACATCCATCGGTTTCTTACTAAACTTCAACTATATCCGACGATCCTGCATAGTTAGGCTCTTTTGTTGACTGTACCTACACTGTAACATCGCCAAAACGCCCCAGAGGCAAATATGATATTGTTATTTATTATTTAGATTTACACTTTGTATCTCATTTTAAGTGAACTGTGTTAGTTAAGTTCAGAGAAACAAAATATCTTTAAACCTAAACCTAGTTCAAGAATACCATAAACTTACTTGTCCAAGCGTAGCGTCTCTGCTACACCTACAGATGAGTTTTTGCCAGACAAAATTATGTTTGTCGATCTCAAACTTTACTCCCAGTCTCAGATTATTAGTAACGGATTTCAAAAAGCAACAACTTTCGCCTCAGTATTGTTTTCGGATTGCAACCGCGGAGAGGCCACAGCTTCTCACTCATACCTACTAATGAGCTCCACTCCAGTGATAAATTTTTCAAGGAAATCCAAAATATTCAGCAGGGTAAAGTACCTACCAGCTATTTATGTTGTCTGTACCTACCTACAAGTATGACCGACGTCATATATGTAGGTACCTACCTACAACAACGAACGGAAACTCTTACTCGATAAAATTGATGTCTTTCAACAAATCGCGGTCTTTACTAACTGCAAAACAAATCGTGTCCACCCCTCTATTGAATAACGACCTTTCTATTTACGATAACTATATAGGTACCTACCTACCTGTGCGAGCAAGTAAAAGTTCACACTTAATGTCAAGCGTCATTATAAGAAGGAACATAATTATTTTAGTTTTAAACACGAAATGTACAAGTATGTACCTACCTACCATCACTAACTACGATTTAATATTTCTACACTTAACCCCTCGAACACTGATCGCATGATAGCGTGTAAAAAGGTAACGTTAACCCTCCTTCATTAATATTATTGCTTCGCAGGAGAGACCGTAATTAATCGTTAGTTGATTGTCGGCAAGAGGAGTGCAACACAGACTATACGTAACTTTAACTATTAGGTAGGTAACTAATACACGGCACTCGCGTAGGCGGTAATGTAAGCAAATCAGTCATGTGCTCCTCATTGTTTACAAATACAACGCGTAAATGAGTACCACTCCAATACAAATTGTAACTACGTCATCATAAATAATCAACCTATAATTATAATGTTCCCACTGCTGGGACAAAGGCCATCTCTCTTCAAAAGGGAGTGGGCCCAGTGCGGGATGGTAGATGTTACATGTCTTCGATTTTTTGGTTCTAGGACATGCATTGTGTGTTCAATGGATAAACTGAAAATCATTTTTTAACGACAGCAAGCTAAGAAAATATTCAGATGTGGGTGTAACCACACCTGAGTAACACACCTTCGTCATTAACATAATTATGAATGTATCTTTATGTTACTGTTAATTATTTCGTCTGTAAACAATAACTTCTACGTTAAAAATCTCACCAGATTCATTTATGTAGCTACTTAATAAATAATACTTATTTATAGTAATTATCACGGTCGCTGGAATTTGTTAAAAATAGCTAATAGCCAGCTTATGTTATTAATTCTTGCACAACATTCACTATTTATAAACATTCCTTGGATAAAGATGAAAACAGTACCTACGTGCAATCCTAGCAATGTTAAATGTACAAGTGAATATATTAACTTAGATATTTATAGAAGCACTAGCTTTTGCCGTTCGCGTGGGTGTCGATGTCGGGATAAAAAGTACCTATCCAATGTGTTAATCCAGGTTATAAACTAGGTATCTGTGTGCCCATCCAAATCCGTTCTGCTGTTTTTGCGTGATTGAGTGACAAATATACAAAATTTCACATCTATACAATTATAAGATAAAATTGAATTGTCTGTTTGTAATTTCAAAATATACAAATAAATAATTTTGCAGTATCTGTTTGTAATGTCAAAATAACAGCTTTTTACGAAATAAATAAATAAAATAAATAAATAATATAATCTTTATTTACAGGCTACTATGGCCCATAGATAAATACCTTACAGACTAGCATATATATTATAATAGTACAATGTGTGTTAGTGTATAAACTTAAAACTAAGTTAGTAAAACTCAAAAAAAATATAATATGAAATGCATTTGAAAGTATTTATGGTATTTACTTATTAAAAAAAATTAAAATAAAAAAAGTTTTTAAAAACAAGCTTTTATAAAAAAAAACATAACTTAAAAAAGAAAGAATAACGCAAACAAAAGAAAAAAATAAATTTAAGTGAAATTTTAAAATATATATAAATTTTAAAAGCTTGAGGCACTGATATTGTGTAGTAGGTACACCTGTATAACGGATCACGTACATCAGTGCCTCAATACTTTTAAAATGTATATACATTTATTATTTATTATTAACATCTTTATTTTTACCATGCTTTATTTATTTACTTACATTTAAAACATGACCTAAAGCGCGGTCACTGTCGGACTGCATAGAAAAGAAAGAAAAGCGCGATGACACAACGCTGGTAATTTATTGCAAAATATGGAGCAATTATCTATTCACAAAAAATCTATTGTTTGGACTAAAAATTAAAACACTAGTGGTTTAGTAGGTATGTTGCTTGTAGAATAATCTGATAAAAAATCAGAATTATTGTAGGTATGTCTACTAGTATGGTTTTTATTGTGAAAAGATAGTTTTTAGAGTATCTTCATGATTTTTTTCTATCGTATAAAAATAGTTGTACTATGTTTTCAACACACTATCTAATATATCCTGAAGAATATCATATATTTTTCTGATTTTTATAAAACTTGCGATTATTGCGTTCAGGTCCTGTAGTCCTCTTAAATCTTTATAACTTCGCCAGAGCCTTATTTGTTAATCAGCAGGATACACCACGAGCAGGTAAGGTTGATGTTTGGAACCCATACATCCCAATACAACCCTAGAGAAATACAGACCAGGCCCCTACACAGCAGTTCTGATCTACCAGATATCATTTGATACCCATATTAAAGGGGTTGAAAAAAAATACAATAATCTGCCATCTCGGAGCGGCGGCCATATTGAATTTAGTGTGATGTTACTAAATTTATCGTTTTCTAATCTTCAAGCCCTTTCATTTGTTACCCTTAGAAGAGGGTTGAGAAAAAATATGTAATCCGCCATCTTGGAGCGGCGGCCATATTGAATTTAGCGTAATGTTACTAACTTTATCGTTTTCTAATCTTCAAGCCCTTTCATTTGATACCCGTGGGTTGAGAAAAAATATGTAATCCGCCATCTTGGAGCGGCGGCGATATTGAAATTATTACAATATTGAATATTGCACAATGTATTGTTACCAGAATAAAAGGTGTATGCAAAATTTCAACTCAATCTGATACCAACAAATGGTCGAAAAATGGTTTGCATATTTTGACAGACAGCTTAGGTACGCTTGAAAGCTTGTAAAAGTAAATCATTTAAAAAAAAATTGTCTTTCTCTTGCAGATAGCTGATGTAATAGGGCTTAGGCTACTTTTATTTTAGAAAAAGAATTAGGTATGGTTCGCGCATTAAAAAAAATTAAAACCCATGTTATCCAATTTGTTTTCCGACATGCACGCGAACGAAGTCGCGCGCACAGCTAGTTTATAATATTATAGTAGGGTAGTTACCTACTTGGAAGTCAGGAGGAGAGGATGTGTCAGCAACTTATCATTCGGCGCAAGTCGTAAACTCGGAGGAAGGGTGGCCGTTGTGTTGTAGATAGAGGGGATGGCAATCTTGTACATCGTGCGTTTTATGAAACCTTAACGCACCATATTTATGCCACCGGTCAACTAGCCAGGCATGTACTAGAACTACTAGAAGTATGCCTAAACCACTAAAAACAAACCGATTCAATCAATCAATAGCCTATCGCAGTCCACTGCTGGACATAGACCGCATCCATTCTGTTCCAGCCGCCTTCTTTAGGTCATCGGTTCAACTAGCTGGCGGTCTCACACACACTACACTTTCCGATACGCAGCAAGGTGGTTATAAGCCACTATTTAATACCTAATTTATGAAATACCATCACCAAACGGTCTGTCGTAAACGTAATGAACAATTTCCATAGAGTCAATAATCAAATAAATAGTTAACTAAACTATTTAATTTCGAATATCCATCCAGGCATTCCAGGCATTCACTTGACGTGTGCCTCACTTCTGTAAAACTTTGTATTTCAGTCATGATTTTTCTTATTTTCCCATAATATTGTAAGAGGCGTCTGAAAGTACCTATATAAGATTACTGAGTAGGCAGGTAAGTGCTGTATCAGGTGGAAATATAGCAGTAGCTTGTAAATAAAATCATACAATAAAAGCGGTGAATATGGTTTATCTTAGCATAGCAATGTCAGTGTTGAGATAGCATAGGTAATAGTTTTTACTGTACTGTAAAGCAGCTAATTTTCAGTGAACTGCTGACTTTTGTAACAGAGAAATCAATATAATATACCAATTTGAATACCATTATGACGGTAGCAGGTACTCGTAGATAATAACTACGGCGCTCATGCAACCTGTAACGCAATCATGACAGTCACGTCTAATGCCACACATTAGCATGCATGGAAAGTTTAGTAGATCAATAAAAAATTAGTTTATAACTACCTCGTCCGTGGAAAACCAGCATTGTGTACAAGTACTTCGTGGCCTGTTACTTGTAATATCCAATTATAATTTTAAAACGACTCATTCAATCATAAGGGGTTTGAAAAGCTCCCAGGTGCGGGTTCAACCCGGTATAATACAATAACGCCACAACCACTAAATACACACTGAACAAACTTTACCCGACCTGACTGTATGATGTTATAGATCGATAGCTATAACCGTGGTTTTAAAATATAGGTATATAATTATATATATGTTACCTACATATATATAATTATATATATAATATATATAAGAATTTATAGTATTTTTTAAATTATGACTTTATAGTTAGAGTTTTCAGTGTATCCCTGAAAACTCTAAGACGAAACACCAAAAAATTCGGTTACAGTATACGAAAAGTAGAGTAAAATATTTGAACTCGCAACCCACACATCAGAGCGGGGGTCGTCCCATGGGGTTTCCCTTGCCCCATTAACACGTTTTTGAAGCTCACAAAGTTCGTACGTTCGTACGATTGTTTACTTTTGTGCACAGTTTTATAATTTAGTTCAGTTAGGTATCTACTTAGATCGAAATAAAAGTCTTACAGTTGGTTTTTAATTCTTGTTAGCCCGGCCGTCTCTTCTAAATAAAAAATCTGCCGGCTTAACTTATACGCTAGTAACTTTTTATGAAACTGAAGGTGCCTACGTAATCTGGACTTGAATTGAATCGCAATATTAAACATGCAGGTACGAACTGGGTTTTCCGTTTAGGAAGGAATTCACATGCAGGCACGATTACCTGGATCGTCAGAGGTGGCCAACAATTAGAATTAGAGGAGTGCGGGCGGATGCTTTGGGCGGGCGGCGGTGACGGTGGTGGCGGCGTGGCGCTGGCGTGGCGCGGGTGCGGGTGGCGCGCGGCAGTCGGCGACCGCGTCCCGCGTCAGGTGGCCGCGCGCGCCGCTGTCAGATGAGCGCCGCGTACTATGCCGGCGCCGCAGCCCCGCTCCGCCCGCTCGCCGGCCGCCGCCGCGTGTGCCGCGCGCCCGCACACAGTGCACTCCACCACCGTCTACAGCGACCGCAGCGCCGACAACATAACGCACGCTATTACACGTCTCACGTCTACCGGAATGTAAATATTTATGGATGTCAGTTTTCAGTTGTTTAGATTGGCTGTGAATTTTAAGGTACGTAACTAATGTCTGGTGTTTCGATTTTTGCACGACATTATTTAGACAGCGATTGTGTCGATTGAATAGACTAAATGGGTGGATTATATTATAAAATTAAATAAATAGCATGTCTGTTCAATATCGCATTGTGCTTTGTGCCTTTGTACATAATTGCTGACGATGACTTCGATATTAATGGCGTTCGGAGTAACCTACCCTTCTATATTTGGATCGATAGGTTACCATTAAACGTTGGTGGCATTAGTCGAACAGATTTTTCGCATTACATTACGTGATTAAAATATGACGACGGCAAGCTACAGTGCGCCGCCGCGAACATGCCAAGTTGATATTCATAACAATTGAAAAGCTTTCCAAGAAAACTTTAATGAATATCAATCAATCAATATCTATTAGCCTCACCAGTTGATCTTTTAAATTATTTACTAGCTTTTGCATAACTTTCTTCAGCAATATTCTCACGCTATATGCATTATAAAATCAAAACTTTTATCATATTTTTTAGATTTCTTCATTTTTGGATTTCTTAAAGTAATTTAATTAAATTTAGCTTTCCAAGTGTTGTATCACCGCCAGTTGTCACATCGCTACGTTCACGTTACTGCGTGCATAGCCAAGTTTACGAGTTAGTGACAGGGACAAACAATACATACGCGACTCTATATACATAATCACACACTACTACAAACCCCATGTACTTTTATGTGACATAGTCACATCAAACTAAAAGTTATTTCAATTGCAAAACCAACTAATAAAATCCTAAAAACCTTCGTTATTATTTAAAATAACCTATTTATTGGCATATAAAATGTTTAGGTGAAAATGAAATCGACAAGGCGTGTTCGGGTACATGAAGATGCTATACGCCATAGGTAATATATTAACTTAATTTTATTTTTTTCTAATAGTAGTCCTTGCGTAGCCAAGATAATACCTCCTACCATTTTATTTACCACACCTGAGTTATTTTTGCCCTTAGCTGAAACATTTTAACTTGAAAATAATTCTTCTTACCACTACCTACTTTTATTTGCTGTAGTAGTTAGTGTAAAGCCCATTATGAAAACTACTGATTAGAATCACTTTATATAATACCTACCCATGAAAAGATTACCTACAACAAAGTGTGAAAGTATCTACTAATATAATTTATTATTCTTCAAACCTAGTTTAAAAAAGTTTGTGTCAATATGCTATTTATCTAATCACTGTTGTACATAAATCTATAACTATCCAAAGCTATCAATCTTAACTTAACCCAAGACTTTCCTTCACAGTGTGTTTCCACTTCCTAGTTTATAAATAGGTATATTTAATACTTAATAAAAAATAATAAATCAGCGATAAACTTTCTCCCGAAAAACAACTAGTGTAACCTGAAACTAAACAAATGTCTTGTTGTATATTTCCTTAACAATATCAATCAAACTCACTTTACTTCATAGCACATTATATGAAACCTAATAGTACCCACGTAAACTGTAGCACACGTCTCTAATACTGGAACACATCACATAGGTACTTTCCACAAATTAATTTATTAACGCAAATACTACATAAATTCGTGGCCGTCAAGTATACCTACATAGTAGACTTATACTTACAGCACTATAATAGGTACATAATTTATTGGCGGGGAGGCTACTATCCTTATAAATATGCATGGATATCTACCATGAGGGTATGTTCCACTATTCGCAAAATATCAGGATAGCCTAGAGAAACAATTTTTGACGTTATTATAGTAGGTACCTATAACAGGTAAGTAGTTATTAAAGAATGAACAAAGCTATATAATTCTTGTTGTAGACACTTAGTAGTCATTGATTCGAGCAACAGTGAGATGGTGTTCTCACTGTTGCCGTCCAAACAATTTCAAACTATTTGGGCTCTCCGCTTTGTTTCAAGCATTGCGGTAAAACAAATAAAATAAAGTAAAAAAAAATGTGATCCTAGATGACATAAAGGGGCTGTCTCCACGAGCGAGAGAATCGCGGCGATAATCTCGCCGTGCTATCAAATTTTCGCCGTGATAATATCGCCGTGTGGAGACACGTTATATGAGAGTGTATAGAAATACGTGGCACGACGATAATATCGCCGCGATTCTCTCGCTCGTAGAGACGGCCCATATGGGGCTTCATACGCGAAAGATGGAACAGACCCCAGGTCTTAGATTAAATGATGATGCAGCTTTCGAATGACTATTAAAAACCGTGCCAAAATGGGTTTAGCCATTATTGTGGGTGCTACAAAGCTAAGTCTAATGGCTGCTACGAAGATACAATGTTTACTACGATGACAAACAGTGACAAGGCTTCACTCTTTTTGCGTCGGATTTACTCCTGCGTTAATTTGTAAAAAATAACACGATTGTGTTTTTTACAAGGTACAATGTTGCGTTCCATATGCTCTGGTTTCCAGTTAAAAACCGTCTAAGCTGTGTCTGCCCATGGGTGCCGCAAAAACGACTTACAGTCTTTATTAGACGGCCAAACGAAAGCCCACTGATTATATCTTTTTGCTATTACCAATCTGCATGCCAAGCACCGTGATTACGGCACTATCCCCCTAAGATCGTTGTGGAAGCGTTTTATGGCCGAGACCCACATCTAGCAACGGACGTTTATAGGATGCGATTGTAATTTTCAGCGTTTTAATTAAGGAAAATGAAACAGGCTTACTAAAAAAATTTTGCGATCAGATTCAGCAATCAAAATGTATTTATATTCCGTTACATCTAGAGTCTAGATTTCATCAATAAAAAAAACCGCCTGGTGCGTCGAACTCGCACACGAAGGGTTCCGTACCAAAAGGCAAAAAACGCTGAAAAAAAACACGTTTCTTGTATGGAGACCCCCTTTATTTTTTTAACTTTATTCAATTTTTATTATGTGTTGTTAGAGGTAGCGGCAATAGAAATACACACTGTGAAAATGTCAACTGTCTACCCATTACGGTTCCTGAGATACAGCCCCCTGATAGACAGACGGATGGACAGCAGAGGCTTATTATATAGTAATACTGTTCTGTTGGCACCCTTTGGGTACGGAACCCTACAAAATAACATACGCTTACGAAACCTCCTTCGGATTTATTGGAAGTCGGTTAAAAATGATACCCATCTATACGTACTTTTATAATCTCCTAAGTCCCCTCTCGTAGCAGTCGGAAGCTCTCCGACAGTATAGGATATTGCCGTAACGATTATTCCTGCTACATAACAGACTTAGATGTGATCGCTGTTAGATACAATTTGTTCCTAATTGCCAGTGATAGCAGCTGCCAATCCTACTAACATTGTACGTGTGGGTAATTTCTTAGAGCTCCCATGGGAACAGGCTTATTCGGAACTGGGCACCTCGGCGCTGTACATGACATGTACCTCATAAATATTGGTTACGAGTGCTCTAAGTTATTACTGAGAAGAGGTCTTTGGGCTATTTATGGAGTAAGAAGTTATTTTGGTATTCTGTGCTAATATAGAAAATAAAATAAATATTAAATCTAATATACATAGAAACTGAACACAATAAATAAATATGACGTGACGTAGTGTTTGTAGCAATTAGAAAACTTTAACGTTTGCCATACATCATCACAGTTAACAGTTTTGCTTGTTGTACATACTTATACACAATCATCTTTAATACACATAGCGTATTTTAGACTATGTTAACAAGTACACCACCATATTATTTGTAAATAATTAACAGAAGTGAACGCTTTATCGAAATTCAATTTGGCAACGAACGATTTGTCACAGGTATAATTTGTTGACGTTCGTTCCACCGAAAAGATCGTTTTATCGATAAATCTGTTTCTTCATGTACTGAAGTGTAAACCCAAATTGATTTTCCTTGAGCAATAATATGACGAGTTCTTGGAAATAATATCCTCACTCACTGGCCAATCACAACTTCACAAGGGGGGGCTAGCGAAGTTTGTTTCTGACGATCTTTCACTCCTGCTCTAGAATTGTAGAAACCGTTGAATGGCGACCCGTCAGCACTCGACAAGTCGTCTATTGGAAAATTACACTTTCAGTGAAAACTTTTTCGTTTTTCGAGCAATCGATGCTTGGGCCAGTTGAGATACAACGAACTGTTGTGAATATCAAGCTCTCTTTATACAACAATACTTTTAAATGCGCTTTAACAATTTCATATTTAGATTACGCAATAGAAACATGCAAATAGTTAAGAAGAAGAGAACAGGCGTAAGGATACTTACGACTGTAGGTAACATGTTTTAGGTTGAACTTCCTCAATTGAGAAAACATCACACACTATTTTAATTCAATTTATTTTACTAATTATTATCTTAAACGAGCACATTGATTGATTGTGTGTCCATTCAAATCGATTTTTGACTACTCGTACAAGACTTAATAATGGCTTACGATTGTCACGAATTGATCTAATTTGTCAGTAGGTACCTACATGCCTGCTTAATAGGTGTTGTCAGGTGACTTAGACTAGATTACCTCATAATAACGTGACCGTCTGCACACAATTACTGCGGTAAGCACAAGATGTTATCCAATATAATTTATGGATAGTAAAAATAAGATTGGATCAAAACGTGATCCCCGGAGAGCGCACCGGCACGAGGTCATTACAACCATAGAGTCGTCGTGTCTGTTTTATCACTACCTACGCTTTAACTCTGTTCCCTCAAGTATATCGGGAAATAATCTATTATTTCACCTCTCACTGTATGTTGTTTCGTTTGATTAATGATTTATTTTATTGAAGACGTTGTTATAGGCAAAATCAATTTGTTGTAATACATTATAGTATTTTCCAAAATAAATGTTAGCACATCGAGCGGAAATAACGAACGCGCTCCATTGAAGCAGATAATTTTACCAATAAAATACATTAACACTGCGAGATGCGTGGAAATTATAATCTTGATGATGATTCCCGAAGATATTGGCAGAAGTGTACTAAGGTCCACAATAATTCTCCATAATAGTATTAGCTAGCAAACCGAGTGCCATTTATCAGCCAACATTACACTATACCGGCTATAAAATAAGATTTTTTCTTACAGAAAAATGCGATTATACTTTTGCCAGTCCTTGGAATCAAACCCAGGATCAGAAACTGCAGCCCTGCTCGCTGCCACAAGACCAGAATCTACGTAAATAAAAGTAGTTTTAAAAAGTATGAAAATGTTACTGCTAGACCATTAAATGAGCTAATTGGAAGCGAATATGACTTTACAGTATTTACCATCAGTTACGAACAAGCTCTAGAGAATGCACTTCTCACATCAATTAACTAAAATTACATTATTTCTCTTCTCTCATACAACATTATACTTACCTACTCTGAATTCTATATTTACTCAACTATTAAGACCGTCGAGGTAATCTTTGAAATTCTGGTAATGTAAACGATTGCGCTAATCTTAATGCCCGTTCATAAACAATAACAAAAATGTCAATAAATAACACTCACGCACGTACTATCGACATCTGCAATAAACTACAACATATGCACGCCATCGCCGAAACTCATTTAGCAGCATGGCTAATTTTCACGCCAACTTAATTAACTCGCTAGGTAATAGGTATACACGATATTATATTCATCGTGAGCTGAATTAAGGGCAAAACTTTGACACGGACTTTGATGTCGGCTTAAGTATACCGTCTTCGTCTTATATCGTCTTGTTTAAGTATTAGGATGGCATTCTCGAAATGGGCTTACCTCCTATAACTGTCACCAGAAAGTTTCAATAGATAAGTATCCGTTTAATAAATATAGCAACTATGTAATTAAATCGCCAAGGAGCCCATATATCTACAAACGGGCCATAGTAGCAGGTACCTAAATTTTCGGAAGCACCCACTGAATAAATTCCTGCCATAAAATGTCACGAAAACACCCAAAATTATTCCTAATTTTGTATGCTTAATTTGACATTGAGGTCACGTTATAAGTACCTAGTTTCACTACTAAATATTTACACATTATGCTATCCCATGAGAAGGAAAACAAAAAATCTCGTACTTGAGGTAGATATAAAAAAATGGCTGTTTAAGTAATCCATTAACCCGTAGTATGTCGGAACGTAGATCCACGCGAGACACAATTTCTTTTTCATTGTTTCTGTAATTACGACATTCAACCGGTTATTAAATTACAATAGATTGAATCCGAAATCGAACGAAAAGCTGATACAAAGGTCACATAACACGTTGGTAGTGATTATTGCAACTTTGCAAGAGGTCTCATTGTAATGATTTATGTATTTTGTACTAAGTATTTAATGTAATTAGAATAGATTTTAATTTTATTAGGGTGCGGTATCTAACTCCCACTCGAATAGGTAGTTCATTAATATGTGGGTTGAGTATACGATTCCTTTGTTCTTGCTTCATAGGCCTGATTGTGATCGTAAAGCTGTATACTAGTGCTAGTTTTTGTTCTTAATATCTGTGTAGATAGATATAATTCCTGTATGAAGCGTAGCGTAAGTGAATCAAACTAAATTATACAAAAAACTTTTATGGAACTAATACAAGAACAAATTTTGCTGAAAAAGTATTCTGCAATATTTAGACGAGAAAGTATTTTAGTACAGCTGTGTATGTTACGTTACGCTTCGTAAAGGGTAGCAACTATCCAATTTCATAAAATGAAAGCTGACGCGTAGCGGTTGGTAGGTACTTGGTAGCTAGAAGTTATACGATGTTTGTGGATACGATCGTCTCCACGGCGAGAAGGCAAGTTTATCGTCGCGATTTCATCGCGTTTCCGTCGTGTTGATAAACTGAACTGTAGTCGCTGCAACGAGCGTTTACTAAGCATAACGCAAGCAACTTGCTACCGTATGGCTCACTGCATTAACGAATCAACATTAATTTTTGCTAAAACAGCAAAATTAAATTTCATATTTTAACGTAAAACATAAACCAAAGCTTTGGATAACATTTAACAACCGCTTTCAGTCAGTTTTCCTTCTAAACGATGCATAATGTGGTGGTAAATATTGTTGTATTCTTAGTACATGTTAGAAAAGCATTAAGTTTGGGTTGGTGTGGTGGTAATTATCTTTATAGCTATAAAATTACTGTAGGGTGGTTTGCTTAGTTTTGTGTTTTGTATTTGAGTCCTACATCGGACGCCGCGCCGAGGCAGCGGAATTGTTTTGAACAAAGCACTCGGACTCCATGGCACGCGATTTTATTGAATTTTACTCACCAAAAAAGCCGTTTGGACTGCAAAGGCAACTTTTAAATAATGTGTTTTTTTGACAAGGGAATTTAGCTCAGATTTGTCGTAATGTGGGACAATCGTTAAAAATATTAAGTAGGTAGAACTGTGATAAAAAAAACTGTGGGTAGGTACTTACAACCTAAATCAGCAAAACTTATAATTGTGTTTCTACTCGTACGATAATAATAGATGATTAATGTTTTAGTTAGATATTAAATAATAGTACATTTTGATGCAAGTGTGCGCAAACGAGTGTCGACGTGTTAGAAAATAAAAATTAAATTTGAATAAAAATAAAAAAATCGTTTAATCTGCTAATGGAACAGTTACTTATTTGATGCCAACACACATGTTGGTCCTAAAGTAGATACGTCACAGCGTGCTAGGCTGGTATTTTTGTGAGTTCATTGAAATAACCCAAAAATTAATTCTTAGGAAAATACTGGGCATTTTTCTGCCTGTTTTGCCATTTTTCTGGGTTGTTGTGTTCTTTCACTGGTTCTATTTTTTCTCTGATTTGATGGCAAAAGACTATCGCTTAAATCTTGTGCCCCTATACCGACGAAGTCGAATAGTCTTTTTTGAACTCTTTGTTTTTCGAAAATAATTTGTGAATGCTTTTTTTGCGTGCCACCATGCTTTCGTTGTAAGTCGAAGAAGACGCAAATTAATAAAGATGCTATACAGCTAGTAAAAACAAAAAAAAATTAAAGCTATTTGCTGAGTTTTAACAAAAAACACACATCTTTAACTAGTTTATCCTTATCTGTGGCATACTTTCCAGCTTTAGAGAGGGCATGCAAAGCAACGGGCAAAAGTGTTCAATTCATTTTTCAACACTTGCTTGAACACTGGTTCTTATTGCACCGCTTTTAGGTTCTTATTAGTAGATAGCGCTACTAGTAAGTAGCTAAGTTGTCAAAGATGCGCAAAATATTATATATAAGAAATTTTAATTACTTTTTCCTCGCAAGTGTGTTGAAAAACGTCATTTGATACGTGTAAGCATTTGTCATTGTACACTTGCCTTAAAATGTACTATTCCTGCTAAATACATAGAGCTCACTTTGTACTGCCCAGATTCTCCACAAGATCACACTGAACCAGATTTTCTAGAACCCCTTTTTGTTGACCCTTATCCTATCATCTTACCGTGTGCTGTGGGCTGCGTAAGACATGTCTATTATGTCTATTCCACAGCCTGTACCCCTGGTCCTAGAAGATGGTCCCGCGTATTCAGTTGCGTGAGTAGCCTAAACGTTATCCGTTACGCTATTTTGGATTTTATACATGAACTGATCGGTTACTTGTACCTACAGTTCCTCTTAAGGTCAGGCTTCTGCGGTTACAACTACCTACTGGTATATCTGTAACCTTGTGTTATTTTGCTCTAGGTGCGTAAATAACAGCTGTCGGCACACTGTCCAATTCTAGATACTGGAACTGGCTCCTAGTAGTTACTATTACAAAATTTCGAAAAAAACCGCCTTTCTGCGCACCATTTTAATCATAAACTCAGCCTATCGTTATACACTCAGTCCACTGCTGGACATAGGCCTCGCCCATGCTGCGCCACAACACCGTGTCCTCCGTTTTCCCAGCCACCTTATTGAGGTCGTCGGTCCATCTAGGTGTCCCACACTCGTTTGCCGATACGCGTTCCACTCCAGGACTTGTCTGCTCCACCGGCCATCGGTCCTTAGACAAACATGGCCAACCCAGCGCCACTTCAGCTTGCTGACTCCGCAAGCTATGTCAGTAACTCCGGATCTTTTCCGGATAACTTCGTTTCTGATTTTATCCTTCAAAGAAGGATATATAGGTATCGTCATATAGGTAAGTACTACATCTAACCTATACTCCTTTGTCATATTATTGCGATCGCTAACGCATTGTATATTCTTCCATAGGTACTACCTATTTAGACCAGCAACTTTGACAAAATGGTCTTAGAACAGGGTGAGCTAAATTGCAAAACGAAAAGCTTGCATTTCAGTAAGTACTAAACAATTATTACTACACGATAGTACCGTCAAACGGGGTGAATAGGGATGCAGGGGTGAATCGGGACGAAACTTTAAAATGGATTTTAGCATTGAAATAATACAGTTTGTTGCCGAAAAGGACACTTAATCGTTAATTATAATACAATAAACACATTAGACACCTTTTTGGCAACAAACTATATTATTTCAATGTTAAAATCGCTTTTAAAGTTTCGTCCCGATTCACCCCTGCATCCCTATTCACCCCGTTTGACTGTAATCATTATTTAGTACCTACTGAAATGTGTGTGTTTTTATTTTTTTTATTATGTATAAGCAACACGTTAAATAAATAGAAAGCCCACATTTACCGAAAAAAAAATATGTTGGCTAAAATTAAATATAGTACTTAGCAATTTAGGACACAACAGTGTGTTTCAGTATATCCAGTATCCACCACCGCTGAATAAGGACCTTTCCGAGAGATCGCTATAGCTTATAATCCTGGGGGAACACGGTTGTAATAAATTACCGACGTTAAAATGATTTTAACTGCCGCGATTTTAGCCCACAATTGCCCTTCCAAATATTTATACCTGAGTCTTTGAGTAGTGAAAAGGTAAGGACACCGACAGACCGACCTTACCTACTGCGCGCAATTCGACGGTCTGCACGTTTGCAGTTAACAAGTCACAGTGCAATAGAATACAGAAACTATAAAGAACTTGCGATAGTTGCAATCCGTCTGAGGTCGCCAGCGAAATCGATCTGTTCGTGCTGTGTGATATGAACTTGAATCAATTGCCAGTAAATACCTGCAGTTGATTCAAATTCCATTTTAGTGAAAGTGTGATGTGGCTCGGTACAGTGTGGCTTTTTTTTTGTGGATGGGAAATCATCAAATGACCCCTCCCGCTCTGGGTGGAGCTCTGGGTACAGTGTGGCTGCGGTATCGTTGCAGTGGTGCAACACCGGCAGCTATTGATTTAATGACAATTGACATTTTAGATGAAGTGTGATGTGGCTCGGTTGAGCGTAGTTGCGGTGTGGTTGGTTGCAGTGAGTGTAAGAGTGGCGGCGACCGGCTGGCGACGCCGCGGATGTCGCTGCTTGGCAAACCGCTCAGCTACCGCGCCACGCGACGCGACGCGCGTTACCGCCGCCTTCAGTCCAAGTTCTACAATTTTCTTGAACGGCCTCGAGGAGTAAAGGCTGTTCTCTATCACATGATCGTGTAAGTCGCGTGTCAAGCAACTTTCCGAAAGCGACCCAAATCCCAAATGCTTTACCTAACCAACTTAAGCGTGAGATGTTTTAAACTGATTTGATAACAATTTAACATGTGCCATGAACAGATACTTTACTTAGCTGTTTAGCTGTTTTTCAATATAATGTTATGCTTTAAAAATATCGTATTTAAAGCCATTATACCGCCATATTATTTTGATTAAAATTACCAATGCATTGAAGCATACCTACTGCTAAGTAGTAGGTACTTTAGTAGGTGTTACGTTTTTAAGGAAAAAACCATAAATCATAACGTTCAGATCGGTCACAGACAATAAAGCCTGGGTTCGTCGAGAGCCGGAAATTCAACAACGGCTAATATCAATGTTTTATTTGCTTCAATCATACCTAAATCAAGCGAAATACAGTCTAAAGGTCAACGCAAACATACAAGCACTGCACGATATGAAGTCTCATAGAATCCTGAAAGCGCGGACGGCTCGAGTTGATTCGATACTGAACCACATTTCTATTTCACAAATTACAAATATCACCATTTATTTTATTACTTTGGTACATGTTAGTTTAATGTGAATATTTTGTACTCATAAAACTTCGGGAATTATCTCTAACTAGATGATTCAATCAATCTCTAACTTAATGATTCATCAAAATCCGTTGCGTAGTTTAGAAAAACAACGCGGTTACACAGGCAAACACAAAATTGACCTTGTTTTATACTAGGTACTTATTTACTACCGAGCCGCCCCTGCTTCGAATGGTGTTTACAACGACGTGACAGAACATCGAGATCTATTTATATTATATGTAAGTTGTATACTAGAGTATTATACACATAAGTCTTACTTACAGAATAATAGTACATTATGATACATGTGTGCTATGTTGATCATTATGCACGAGGCGATATTGTCACTATTTTTCAACACACTTGCTCGTAAAGTGTTCCGAATTGGGAAATAACCGAATTAGCGTGAGCGCGATAACGATAACGATGTTCCGTGAATCGTCATAGATGACGTCATGACATTCGCCATCTTGCGATAATGCCGACCATGCCCTAGAATAATATCACCGTGAGCGCTGTCAAAAATGACAGTGTGTGTATGAGGTTGTGTCAGTGTGTGTTTTGTTTTGAGTTGCATCATCTTTAAATTAAACTAACGTGGCATTTTTGAAATTGTGCTTCTGGCTGACAGTCGCCACCTAACCAAAGAAGAAGAACTGAAGAAGAAATGTGGTGTTTATACAAAGAAATACTGTAATAATATCTTTTTTACATTGTGTAAGCACTGTGAGCGCGTTCACGAGAGTTCCGAATTGTTGCCAGCTCTCAGCAGTCATAATCGTAATATCTAAATCGGAACGCATGTGAGATGATGTAAGCGCTGTGATGTGAGCGATTATAGCTAATTCATGGCTAATTCGGAAAGCGCCCAAAGAGACTTCATGCCAAAAGAAAAAAATCCGCGGGCTATATTTCAATTTTTTTTTTAATAGTCTGTATTGTCCTTGGTCGCAAAATGAACTCGCAGGGGACCACAGACAATTTAAGGTGAATGCGCAGTGGTAGACCGCGAAATTCTTAGGTTTTTTGCAATTTTTAGGTTTGTGTTTATTATATTTTTTCTATAGGCTGTTAAGCGGTTTTGTCTGTGCCATAGATTAATATATTTAAAATGAGTCAATGTTGCGCGCGCATCGCTAGTGCTGGCTGGCACGGCGCGCGGGAAAACAAAACCAGCGCGCCATTTTCCATACAAGTTAATATTTAACAATACAAGTCTGTTTTTTTTCCTCGCAAGTGTGTTGAAAAACGTCGTATGAAACGCGTGTGCATTAATCAATATACACATGTATCATAATGTACTATTTCAACACACTTGCTCGTAAAGTGGCTCTTATTGAACCGATTTTAGGTCCATAATGGAGTGTATTACGAACGCGTGCTTTTTCTTTACTTTAATCCACATGTTCTGTAATACCACAGATAACTATTTACTAGTCGGAGACGCGCGCTTTTTTAATCTCATCAAACCCTGCGTTCCGAATTGGGAAATAATCGATGTGTTCCGAATTGGGAAATAACCGAATTAGCGTGAGCGCGATAACGATAACGATGTCCCGTGAATCGTCATAGATGACGTCATGACATTCGCCATCTTGCGATAATGCCGACCATGCCCTAGAATAATATCACCGTGAGCGCTGTCAAAAATGACAGTGTGTGTATGAGGTTGTGTCAGTGTGTGTTTTGTTTTGAGTTGCATCATCTTTAAATTAAACTAACGTGGCATTTTTGAAATTGTGCTTCTGGCTGACAGTCGCCACCTAACCAAAGAAGAAGAACTGAAGAAGAAATGTGGTGTTTATACAAAGAAATACTGTAATAATATCTTTTTTACATTGTGTAAGCACTGTCATGTGAGCGCGTTCACGAGTGTTCCGAATTGTTGCCAGCTCTCAGCAGTCATAATAGTAATATCTAAATCGGAACGCATGTGAGATGATGCATGGACGTAATATTACGTCCATGGAGATGATGTGAGCGCTGTGATGTGAGCGATTATAGCTAATTCGGAAAGCGCCTAAAGAGACTTCATGCCAAAAGAAAAAATCCGCGGGCTATATATATACTTTTTTAAATAGTCTGTATTTTCCTTGGTCGCAAAATGAACTCGCAGGGGACCACAGACAATTTAAGGTGAATGCGCAGTGGTAGACCGCGAAATTCTTAGGTTTTTTGCAATTTTCAGGTTTGTGTTTATTATATTTTTTCTATAGGCGGTTTAGCGGTTTTGTCTGTGCCATAGATTAATATATTTAAAATGAGTCAATGTTGCGCGCGCATCGCTAGTGCTGGCTAGCACGGCGCGCGGGAAAACAAAACCAGCGCGCCATTTTCCATACAAGTTAATATTTAACAATACAAGTCTGTTTTTTTTTTCCTCGCAAGTGTGTTGAAAAACGTCGTATGAAACGCGTGTGCATTAATCAATATACACACATGTATCATAATGTACTATTATATGGTGGTGAAGACCGCATCAAAATCCGTTGCTTAGTCTTGAAGAATAACCGACAGATACCTACATAGGTATGGAAAGCGACTTTATTTTATACTAGCTTCTGCCCGCGACTTCGTCCGCGTGAAATTTCACCCTCTTAGGGGTGGAATTTCGAAAAACCCTTTCTTAGTGGATACCTACTCTTCACAAAGAATACAACCTCCAAATTTCATGTCTCTAGGACCAGCGGTTTAGACTGTGCGTTGATATATCAACAATCAGTCAGTCAGTTTACCATTTTATACAGGGTGATTGGAAGATGGGTGCAAAGCTTTAAGGCGAAGATAGTACAGGCAATTCAGAACCATTTAAGCCATGGTTGTCTTAGACGAAGTCTTACCACTTTTTTTTTACCAATTTCTTAAGATTTTTTTCGAAAATTCCCAAAGTTTTAACTAAACTACTTATTTATGGCCAAATTGAATGATAAACGAATTCATTATTATTGTATTTAATTAAAGTAATGTGTAAGCAATCTAGCAAAACATGTTTTAGGCCTCTGTGTCGTTAGACATTTTTTTTACAGATATTTAAAGTTCATAACAAATTTTAAAATTCATAAATACTTTTTGTAAACCTTATTTTAAAAATAACGGAGCGTGCTTTTTTTGTTCAAACCTTTTTGAAAACATGCTTGATAATCGCTTTTTCTATTGAGGTAACATTTACGCGGATATCTTACAAATTATTAAAATTAGGACCTAAAAACCAATTTGAGGGAGAAATTTTAAATTTTTAGCAGACTAAATAAAACAACATTTGAATTTAATTTATTTATGTTTCATGTTCAAAATGTTGTCCGTGATTTCTAATACAAGCACGGCTCCGTCTTCTCACTTCTGTTGTTGTTATTTTCAACATCATCTTCAGCTTCATTGTTTCAAACTCTGAACTCATTCTCTCTATCAGTTCTTCTCTCGGGTTTATTTCCACATTCGTATACACTAGCTCCTTGGCCCGGCCCCACACGATAAAGTCCAGCAGGGTCAGATCTGGTGAGCGAGCGGGCCAAGGGATGGGTCCATCTCTGCCAATCCAGCTGTCAGGAAAGCAATTATTTAAGTGTTCCCCATGTGTTGTGTGGGTTATGAAAGTTTGTAATGCCCTCCCTAGAAAATTTGCTTTCATTCGTCCACAAGATTGATTTCAAATTCAAATTTTCTAGGGAGGGCATTACAAACTTTCATAACCTTCATGAATGGGCCGCCAAAGACAACAATCCGCATTTTAAGAAGCAGGTGTCGTTTCAGAGGAAATTCTCTGTCAATGTTTGGGCTGGAGTAATTTGCAGGACGTTGATTGGGCCCCACTTCTTACCGGAGACTTTCAATGGTGAAAATGATTTGCACTTTCTACAAGTGGATTTACCAGAGCTGATAGAGGAAACCGGTGTCCCGATATTCGCAAGAGACAGTACAGTCATCTTTCAGCAAGACGGCTGTCCAACGCATTGGATGTTAAATGTAAGGGAACACATAAATAATTGTTTTCCTGACAGCTGGATTGGCAGAGATGGACCCATCCCTTGGCCCGCTCGCTCACCAGATCTGACCCTGCTGGACTTTTTCGTGTGGGGCCGGGCCAAGGAGCTAGTGTATACGAATGTGGAAATAAACACGAGAGAAGAACTGACAGAGAGAATGAATTCAGAGTTTGAAACAATGAAGTTGGTGATATGATGTTGAAAATAACAACAACAGAAGTGAGAAGACGGAGCCGTGCTTGTATTAGGAATCACGGACAACATTTTGACCATGAAACATAAATAAATTTAATTCAAATGTTGTTTTATTTAGACTGCCTAAAATTTAAAATTTCTCCCTTAAATTGGTTTTTAGGTTCTAATTTCAATAATTTGTAAGATATCTGCGTAAATGTTACCTCAAAAGAAAGAGCGATTATCAAGCATGTTTTCAAAAAGGTTTGAACAAAAAAAGCACGCTCCGTTATTTTTAAAATAAGGTTTACAATAAGTATTTATGAATTTTAAAATTGGTTATGAACTTTAAATATCTGTAAAAAAAAATGTCTAACGACACAGAGGCCTAAAACATGTTTTGCTAGATTGCTTACACATTACTTTAATTAAATACAATAAAAATGAATTCGTTTATCATTCAATTTGGCCATAAATAAATAGTTTAGTTAAAACTTTAGGAATTTTTGAAAAAAATCTTAATAAATTGGTTAAAAAAAAGTAGTAAGACTTCGTCTAAGAGAACCATGGCTTAAATGGTTCTAAATTGTCTGTACTATCTTCGCCTTAAAGCTTTGCACCCATCTTCCAATCACCCTGTATATATAGACTACACTCGAGAGTCGAGACCAATGAATTAGGGTCACATAAAGATACCTGAAAGTCTGCCTTTCTATTTTTGTTATTATAAGATGAGATTGGTAATTTTTATGTTTATGTATTTTTTTAATGAATATAATACAAAGTGACACATATATTTTATTACTTTCATTTAAGGAACATTTAATTGTCTATTAAACACAATTTATTTCATTAAGGGGCTTACATGACCTAAACTGCGGTCACTGTCGGACTGCATAGAAAAGAAAGAGAAGCGCGATGACACAACCCTGGTAAATTATTGCAAAATATGAAGCAATTATTTAATTACAAAAAATCTATTGTTTACACTAAAAAATTAAAACACTAGTGTTTTAGTATGTTGCTTGTAGAATAATCTGACATAAAATCGGAATGATTGTATGTTTATATGGTTTTTATTGTAAAAAGAAAGTTTTTAGAGGTATCTTCATGATTTTTTTCTATCGTATCAAATTAGTTGTATTATGTTTTCAACACACTATCTACCTAGCTTAGGTATATCCTAAAGAATATTATATATTTTTTGTAAGCCCCTTAAGCTAGCATTCCTAGTTTCCGAGACTTTCAAGTATCTTTATGTGACCCTAATTCATTACTCTCGAGTGTATTTACTAACGATCCGCCCCTGCTTTGCACGGGTGCAATCTATTGATGTGACGACGTGTCAAATAAACGAGATTACTAAGTACTATAAGTTACATACTAATGTGTGATACACAATACACCTTCCGGAATAAATTCTCTAAGTGATGTTGAAAACCGCTTGCATGTACTGAATCCAGGGTAACAGGTTGTGGTTTGATGTCCCTGCCACCCTATATATAGATACAACCCCACAATTAGCGGCGACACAGTTTAAAACTTAGAAATTGTAATCTCTATATAAATAAAATAAAACAAAGTCAGGTTAGTTACACCATTTATAGCATAAGTACCGCTAGGCCGATTTTTATGATCTTTGATTTCTTGGATTTGTCTTCACCCCGAATAGCAGAATATCTATTAAACCATGGGGCAAATTCACAGTAAAAAATAATGAAGGTAATTCATTTTCTCACACATTTGTTCTTATTGATTCTGAGGTGGCACGAAGTTCGCCGGGTCAGCTAGTAACATTCAACAAGAAACGCTTGATGACCGTTATGAATATACATAATTAGAGCATTTTAGTAAGCAGTTTTGCATTCAGGCTTTAATATTAACGGAAATATAAAGGAAAAATCGTATTCTTTTGTTATAAATCAGAAAATATTTGGTATGAAAAGGTACGAACATGGCGGTTATGGATGGTACTAAAATCATTTTGAAGCTGACATTATTTTACAGAACGTT
The DNA here is from genome assembly GCA_963082905.1 of Oligia fasciuncula. Classification (NCBI taxonomy): domain Eukaryota; kingdom Metazoa; phylum Arthropoda; class Insecta; order Lepidoptera; family Noctuidae; genus Oligia; species Oligia fasciuncula. Next base: position 12,198,643 of record OY720387.1, read on the forward strand.
TAGTTTAAAACAACTCCCGTTTAATAAGTATAGGTATGTCTACCTAGTATTTTTGATTCACGTAGATTTCCAGAAATAAAGTTATGAGTACTAGTAACACCACCTTAATAATAGATTCGGCATCTTTCCATGTAATCACATTCATGCAGTTACACGCTACAGCTGCGAATTAAATCGTACGAGTTAAATAGGAACATTCGTAATTCTATTCGACAATCAACTAACATATTCAGTGTCGAAATTCGATTACGTCAGATTCTGATAGCTTCACCAGCAGTCTAGTGTTCTGCACCTACCTTCCTACTTAAAAGAGTAGGTATGTGCTAAGGTCACATTCAGGTTCACATTCGTTTTAAAGTTATATTTTCTCTGTTCAGGTTTCTGATGGTGTTCATGTGTTTATCGCTGTCAGTTTTCTCAACAATTGAAGAGTACGAAGCAAAAGCAGGAATTGTCCTTTTCTATATGGAGACAGTAGTTGTAATTTGGTTCGCCATCGAATTCTTTTTAAGGTAAGTAAACTTTAAATACAATTACTGCTATTGTCCGAGTGTGATAAATATTGTGGATTGCGAATGTTGGCTACGAAAATGAGCAAGCAAGTCAAATCGCGCTGTAGGCAAGTTCTCTTTCAATACTATAAACGGTGCACAAAGAGCTGCCAATCTCTAGTTTCAATTTCCCTATCGTTTTACAGCGGCTGCGGCTGTGTGTTGTTTGAGGAGATACACACCGCAAACAACACTCTCATAGATAAGTTCTGAGAGCTTTGCTCGCGTGAAGTAGGTAATTCGTCACTCAATGTAGACGGATTACTCTGCCTACAGTGGACTCCCAGTCCATTATTTTCTTTTGTTTTATTTATTTTACCTATCTATCAAGCGCAAGTGTAACACGGGTCAGCTGCAGAATGACAGTGACACGCCAATGTGCTCGATACATATTACGGTCGCTTTTCTTTTCGATCAGTTATTTGTTACGAAAAGAAAAAGTAAACTTATGTATGCACGATAATTAATAGTGTTATATGTAACAAGGCGTGACCAGCTACTTCATTAAAATACATTATTTCAATATTATGTAAAATACTAAGTAGGTAATTTAGGCTGGTGCTAATTTTTTTTTTTTCATATTTCCCTCGTTGGCTTCCAGCCATTGTTAATTTATTCGCATACTCATGTTTTTATGATTCAAATGTTATAATGAGTAATTAACTTTTCATTTACCGTAACTTGTATTCTTGTATTTCTGATATTTTGTCTGTTTCTGTAGGTTATGGTCGTCAGGATGCAGGTCCCGGTATCAAGGCTCAATAGGTCGCCTCAAATTTTTGAGGCGACCGTTTTGTATTATAGGTGAGTACAATTATAATTATGTACCTACTTACGAAGGTACAATCTGAACTAAGGTATGTGAAATAAAATTATAAGCCTTTTATATCCATATTTTTGATCCACAAACTCATAGCCAATCAAAATATAGCTACAATGTTAACCTATGTGTAATTGTATTGTAACGGCACTCCTCTTACTTTGACGACCAAGTGTCCATTTATTTATTTATATTTATAAATACTTTATTTTACACCAATAATACATAACAAAACTACAACACATACAATAGGTCGCCAGTCGCCTTATATTTTGATTTTGTATAGTACCTAAATGAATATAGTCAGTTATTTAATTTAGTACACTCTGTAAATAGTTAGTTCTACAATAATAAACATAATATTATACTTTACTAAAAATGAACAAAGCGCTGAAATGAACACAACTAGGTATAGGTATCATTTCAGCGAGTAACGTAGACTGTCGAATCATTGATTGTAATTGTAACTAGATGCCTTCCGGGAGTTCTCGATCACTGATACTCAGCGAGTTAGAGGAATTTATAACAAAATATATGCCTACAGCTTGCGTTGTGCTGCTTCACATATTTGAAGTAATATTTACGTAGCTCATATTAGAAAACATTCTTAATTTTGTTTTCACTAGGTACTCAAAAGTGCTTCAGTGGCGTGTAAAAAGACAAACAATGTCCCTGACAAAACTTAAAGTGAAGGGTATGAAATAAACAAACACGGCACACAAAGAACAAAACAGAAGAAATATAATTTTCAACGACCTCCAAGAATTGTCAAAGAAAATGTCAGAATGCCAAACAAATATCATAAAGAAGAGAGTTAGAAAAAATGCCGTAGTTCTGCGTTCTATGTACGTACTTTCAGCTTCAACATTTCCAAGTAAAAGTCACGTTTTGTCTATAAACCGTGACGAAGTGACCCTATTTCAGGTGCGAGCAATCCGCTATGACCTTCGCATTTTCGGCCTGCGCTCCCTTGACACCAGTTTCGTGCGACCGCTTTGCGCTCTCTGGGGAGTCGGCCGCTCGAGACCGTACACATAGCCGCACGATACATACCCGAGGACAATAAAATGAACGCTGCCATCGTCCCCCAATTATATATTAATGGTGCAGCACCAACATTCGCGTGGTGAACCATTGCCGCTCGTTCCAAATATAAAATTAAAAACTTGATTTCTGTTGCAAAGCCAATTAACGGAGAGTGGGCCTTTGATAAATTTATGGAGGCTTAATAGTCAATCTTAATATTATAAAAGGCGAAACCACTTTACTGAAAAACTTGATAGGGTTTGGTACACGTAACCACTGCCGATATCAAATAAACTTTTGATGGGATAGATCTTTTCTGAATTCCACCAATTTATTACTTGAAAGGGGAAAGGCATTAGATTGCTGTGTTGTTTCAAGCATATTCAATTTGTTACTTGCGTAATTACCCCTTCTTCCTTATTCGTGCATGCAAGTAGGTAGGTAGATACGAAGTGGGATACCTCCCGGCTCCTTGAATTAATATTAAAACACTCTGTTCTCTGTTCAGACTTTTCAATGTTTGATTTTTTCTTTTATTTATTTACGGTCCAAGCTATAAAATGTTTGTCATGCTTTTGCAGAATGATTAAGATTGACCGCCAAAAGTATTAAGAATATAAATATTATGCAAAAGAATGAAGCTAGAGGGTTAATGAGGTAAAAAAGCATACTGTATTGTAGTAGTAGGTTTTAATTTTAGCAGAGATTGTATGCGGCATTACAAGTGGCCTACCAATGTAACACTTTTTATGTTAATTCAATATCGGATTTGATATCTATTTCACGGCGTTGTTGGTTCCACAGTTTAAATAACGTAGTTGTAATTGAAATTTTGATTGTTAAATTGTTGTTAGATAAACACATTTACAGTAAAAAAAGCAATAAAAGAAAATAAAATTAAACTACTTCTATTGTACCCACATAGATGTGACCACAATACTGGCATCTGTGGTGGTGCTGGGCATGGGCTCGTCGGGGCAGGTGTTCGCTGCGTCTGCGCTACGCGGACTGCGGTTCTTCCAAATCCTTCGCATGGTGCGCATGGACCGACGCGGCGGCACTTGGAAACTACTCGGCTCCGTCGTGTACGCACATCGACAGGTAATTTATTAACCGATACGATCATGATAACAAATAGCTTAAATTCATTCCCTTACCGTAATAACAGGTCACAGCACACACAAAGAGATAATGGAGTGAGTCACGAGTAACAATAAAAACATGACATCGCTTTGTCGAATAACACTGTGGGTATAATAACATTGGATTAGCCACTTTCTCTATCAATTGTTCTCCCCGGAACGCGGATCTTTGCTCTTTTATGACATAATTTGAGAACGAGCGATGACATTATCAGACTCGACTGTTTGTCTCGATTTTATGCTACATTTGGTAAAGCGAAGGCATTGTGTTCTGGAGCTACGGAATACAAAATGAGCCACTCTAAGAAAAAGTTTGCATAGATATCTGAGAATACTGATGCTAAAACATTGACAACCCTGAATATCAAAAACAAAAGACAGTGAACGTATCTTTGCACAATATACTGCTATACAAAGCGCTACAGGCACAGCCCTAGGTTCGATGAAATCTGCCGCTGGGCACACAGTCCACCCCTCAATACTCCTAATCTAATAGAACTGATTCAAGCGGATTTGGACACACGTATCTGCAAACCAGGTCCATATGTACCCTTTCCGTAGGGTAGATAGTATTGAGAAATTGATCAAGCTCGTTATAGATGAAGATATTTTTCATTCCGAGAGACGAAAAAAAGCGAGTGTCGTAATCAACCCCGTCGCTTCGAACAACAACAAAAACATAAAATAAAATGTCAGTCGATAGAGGGAATCTATAGAGCTGTACACTAAATTACAAAACGTGTAGCTATTAAGTGACTATAGCTATACGTGTGTAGGCAGCAGTTCTTTGTGGAAGCGGAACGTTTTACAAGAAATTTGCATAGCTAGGCCACGACCGACTGCGGAAAAACGAACGGAACCGTAATCTAGTCTGCTCGGCGTACAATAGGTTACATTTATAAGTTTCGCCGTGACGAAGGTAGGGCGAGCAACGATATACAACCTCGACACGTGTTGTGCGCAGGTTTCGGATTCTAACACACATGTAACGGATTATATAGACATTTCTGTATCCAACAGGAACCCTTTTTGTTTTACCTTCAGTAAGAAAGGTTGGTATTGGGGTCCAGCGTGTGTTGGACGCGTTAAGATACCTATAGTACGTTTTGCTTTCAAAACCAATAATAATTAGGTATGCGAAACAATGATTAGGTTTGGTGCGATGTAGATGTATTTTAGTTGCAATGTTCTTAGGATTATGATTTCCCAGTCATATAATCTGCCCCAACAACTGTGTAGGTACACTTGTATATTTACGAATGGGTCTCTTTTTTAATTAAACTTCATTTTCCTCGCACCGCTAGCTGACAAAAACCGAGGACCGCTTTGAACTGAGTGAATCCGGCTGAGCTCGGTCTCGCTCGCCACTCCTGCAACACTAAAATAAAACTAGATTGTTATGCATATAATCCATTATATTACTACCTACTTTAAACGCTATACGCAAAATATTCAGAATTTTTTATTCATCTTTGCTTAGCTTGAACTTTTAAAATTTTTCAGTGGATGTTGTATTGTATACTCAAGTTCGTAGTTTCTCAATATGAAAATCGAATTTAGAGTTAATAAAATTACGTAATTATAGATTATAGTTCAATAAAAAGTATTACATTCCACAATAGATGCTTGTTAGGGTTGCCTACCAAAATGGAAAGGAAGAAAGAAAAGGGGTCTGAAAAGTTCGTAGTGGGGCTACTAGTGCATGTGGGGTATCATATGAAAGAGCGCAGTTTGCACATTCTCACACATTTTTTCTTTTTTTTTTGAGGCCGCATTGTTTTCGACTCTTGATGAAAAATGTAAAAAAAATACCGTTCCCCCCCCCCCCCCCCCTTATCTCCGAAGTATGCAAAGAGAAAAATTTGAAATAATTGTATGTGATAGAAGTTTATGTAAAGATTACAGGAAAAATAAAACCAAGTCTCTAAATAGTACACTTTCAGAAATCGTCAACAAAAGATACATTAGTTCTATATAGTAGATGGCGCTGACATAAAACTGCAATAATCTGTACCAAAATACAAAGTGTTAAAATTCTCTGACGAATATAGGCCTCGCCGATGAAAATTTAAAAATATAATATATGATGTTACGGAACCCTCGGTGCGCGAGTCCGACTCGCTCTTGCCCGGTTTTTATATACGTATATTGCGCGGTGTTGATCCGGTTGAAAAATTTGCATGATTGAGTGACAGGCAGCCCAGGTTATCGCTTACCTACAGCGACAGCCTTTCCCCTCAGCCGAATTTTACGACATGTTCCATTATGATAAGCGCTCGATATCATATATTCTAATTTTGCACACACTCACAGCTCCGTACGTTTAACAGCACTATCTACTTATTCAATTACCAGCTGTGCCCGCGACTTCGTTCGCATGCTTAACGGAAAACAAATTTTATTTCATTGGTTTTAATTTCTTTTGCTTCCGTGCAAAAGAAATTCCTTGTTCTTTTTCTAAAATAAAAGTAGCGTAAGTTACTCCTTATAGAAGATTTCGTCAATGCAATATACTTCTGCTCATTATTATTGACATCTAAAAATATACATAATCAGAATTCAGCAGTCCTAATAGCTTAGCTGTCGGGGCGATCGTTTATCACAAAACTCTTAATCATTAGAGATTAAGTTTGCTTAATTTATCGAAGTAGGTACTTACTAACTAATTAAAAGCAGATTAATATCCGCGTAAAACATCGAACAAAAGTCTTCTAACAAGATATAATACGACTTTCCGAACGTAATTACATTGATTATAGGATGTAAAAATATAAGTATGCCAACACCATTCCCGATATTCTTATACTCACATGCAAACTGTTTTTTTCTATTGGTGAGTAATCGTAAATAGATTGCTGAGTGGAGCACTTTTATATGAATTTACGTAACGGATCTTTAACGAGATACTAATGAGCTGTAGTGATCCTGACCCTAAATATAAATAAACATAATGTTAGGAAGAGCATAAAAGTGCCAACGTGATTTTATTGCTGATATTTGATCGTAACAATTTACTTCGCTAAATGAATTTTGCTACATATAATATGTTTCGTCAACGATTCCATTACGAGAGCGGGGTAATACACTTCGTGCATCTCAGCTAAGATACATGCAGTATTCAGCTTAAGGTTTTAGTTATTTGATTATCTTTCATGTTCCATTATATAAATTATCATTTACAAAATCATTTCCATATTTCGAAGTCCAAAAGGGACGGGGGTCCATTTTTTATTTATTTTTATTTTTATTATAATTCTTAGAACTATAACTACTATACAAAGAAATAAAGAGGTCTATCTTGTCAGCTGTCACAGAACTCGCCTGTAATTTTGCGACGGAAACTTGGTCTTTAATAATAGGCATGCTTTCCCCCGCCCATGTCTTTCTGATACGTCCGATTCCACGAATAACTTTGCTATTATTAAAGTTTAATGCCACAGGCATAAAAGCGTCATTCGACGACATACTACACGTATGATGCATGTGCTGTGACGTCATGACGACCGTAAATCTCGTGGGGCCGTGGAAATTTCATTAATCTACACCATTACAAAACTGACGTATGAGTGAATATTTAAAAAACCAAACGTTTAAACCATAATTCCATTTAAAGCGATTTATTTTACACTGGTAACGTACATAATGAATATAAATATGTACATAAATAGCACCACGCGCTTTTCTCATGAGAAACACACTATTTTAGCTTCTTCTACATTCATGCATATTTCATAAGCGAACGGTGCTTGCAAATACGGCGCACCTCACCTCTAACCTCACTTTGAAAGGTCATCAATATTACGTTCTCATTGCTTACTTGCAGTGATTATGTTGTTAAGTTTTCATTAATATTGATGGGTGTTGCTGATGGAACCCTATTACTAATCCTACACCGTGTGTCTACTTTAGGGTTGTATTAGTCAGTTTACTGCAATAGGTAGTTGAAATTTTCACCGAATACGTATTACTATGTTCTCTATCATGTGAATAATGAATCTATATAGTTTAAGAGATCCTAGAAGGTTTTGAGGAAGGCCTTTGCCTAGAAGTGGGACAGTGCGGGCTAACAAAAAAAAAATATATATTTTTGGTGGCCCTTAGTGCGCCAGTCTAACTCGGACTTGGCCAGTTTTTCGTTATACTTCTCGACTTTAAGTACAGATGCAATAACTGAATGTAAAATATGGAGATATGCAGCGCTTTACATACATTTATGACTGCTGAAACGAGCATCTGAAACGAGGACCGTCACAAAAGCTTCACATCGTTGCTGAGCACTCCCCGTCGGTAAAGTCCACTCCGAAGTAATGGTATCCATCAACATTGAATGCATTCGAGTTAATAAACCAAAGTGAAAAAGAAAGTCGAAAAGTTGAGCGTTCAGCCGGGATAACGCTAAAAAGAAGAATGATGTAAATTAAGTCCCCACTGTTTTTTTTTTATTTCCGTGATACGAGTATTTTTCTCGTCACTAAATTATCTCCTTGCGAAATTATATTTCAACAACGACGTCAAAGCAAAAAAAAAATTTGCACGAAAGCCCTCATTTGATATTAGGTTGGTTTTTAATATGTCAACATCCTCAAAAGAAAAATATTATGAACGGAAATGAGAATGGTTCCAAAAATAACTGGTTTAATATATTTTTTTTTTTAATTATACCTAAATACTAGTTAATACTTTTTAGCAAAGTTTTCTCTGCTTTTTCATAAATTTTTGCCGATAATAATAAATAATAAATCGTATAACTTTATTCATTTCATACTTTCAAAACTTTATATAAATGAATACCCATATTTTTCCTATATTGAGGACTTACTTTATGATAATAATAGCTATATAGAATGGAATGTAAAATAATAATACTCGTTACCTTATACCGTATAAAATACACAAAACTCACGCATACACACAAATTATTAAGATAAGAACATACTCCACGCCTATTATGTAGACGCAGGAGTCGTAGCAAACGTAGCGGTCCGTGTTCGTAGCGCCCGCTCGTAGCACGCGTAGCGGTCGTAGCAACCGCGGCGTAGAGGATCCGTAGAACATGACGTTTTTCTTTCTTAATGAGCAACCCAGTTTTAACGTTTGGTTAATCTAATAATAATATTTATGGGAATATTTTTCAATATTTCAAATATTTTATTAAAACATGAATTTGTTTTCGTGAAGTCAGGTAAGTAACGTATTATATAAAAACCCACCTCTCGAATGAATGTTATCAAAATGTATGCCGCCCAGACCTACCCAGCGTAGGTAATTAAAGTGATGTAAAAAGCCTTGCTGAGTAAGCATTGCCGACCCAGGACGCAATTTCCTCCGTCCGAGTTGTGTGTAGGGAGGTGGCGGGCTCAATATCTACTCACAATCACTTCAGGTTAAAGTTGCATGATCACAAAGCAGAGCAAATAAACCGGAGCAAGTAGCGCCTTCCTCGCTGCTCCTACAATATTGACTTTTGGAACGCTTCGTTCTAAAGTAAACACAAACGCTGGCATCTCGTTTCAATACTTTCAATGCAGGCGGGTGCTAATTTAATATCTAATGTCAGCTTTAATACGGACGACTTATATTCGCCTGTTTACTTCATGCATAGTTTATACTTGTGCGGAGTGAACCCGCAGGGGACTCGCCGCTATCACGCTGCTCGAACTATATTTTAGTGTAACAATTTCAGCCACAAAATTTCGCCTTTTAGACTTTATGGCTCTAAAGGTGCGCGGTCAGGAAATAGATATAAATACTTCGTTTTATTTCCAATTTTGTTTTCATCATAAAATGGTCTTACTACATCTCTATAAAATCTTTTATAAAATCCATTACTTTTGCAGAAAATATAGTTAACGAAAATAATATTATAACACAAACTTGCTTGGTCAGCGAACGTAGCGGCGATGAAAATTTGTAACAGCCATGTCAGATTAATGAACAAAAGCTTTTGTTACTAAGATTGACTAAGTTGGTTAACATTTTTACTCGCTCTTTTGTGACTAATATCTTGTCACAAACAGCAATTTGTGCTTGTTTTGTAAATAAAGCGTCTGGATTTATAAAACACAAAATTATAAATAAAGCATTTTGCAGAGAAATAAATGGAATAGTAAAACCGATGAAAGGTTGATATACTTGGTATTTAGAAGTCCTCATATTTTGTATCCCTCCTGACATCGGCGGACACAATGCCACATTCTCCGGTACATATTTTACGGGCTCCAGAATTTCTTCTAAGACGTGCAAACTCATAATGTTTCCTTCGCCGAAGAACAAGTGATAAATATTCTGTTATGTGTTGGTTTCTGCCAAAACGGCCACTTCCTAGACAAGAGTTTGCACGATCTAGAAATCTAATCAGAATACTCCTACACTATGCAGGTAATGGTTTGGAATGGAGGCAGAAAAGTTCAACAAAGATTTTGTACTACATGTAATATTAAAGAAAATGTTTTCACAACCTCGGATCCTCGAAAATGTACAATATATTGCCACTTTCAGCCGGACTTTAGAAGCTTAGTCCTGAAACATTGATGACCCTTAGGCCTGTTGAAGTTTTACAAACTTGAGAAGCTGGTTGTCAAATAACAGCGACTAGCCTTAACGGCCTAACTTAATATCCAGTAACTAGTTAAAGAGGTGCTTAGAGTCTGCAATTCACTTCAAAAATAAACTTCGGTTTGTGTAAACTTTAAAATAAAAAATCAGATGAAGATAAATCTGATGGAAGCCTATCTCAGTTCAACAGCAATCCATCGGGAACGGTTGCTTTCGGCTAAATGAACATTTGATTTTAGACTTGAAAGCTTATGTAAATTCGACTTATTGTGTTGTTGAAACCATTAGTTCAATGATATCGAGAAGTTTGCAAACGGAATGGGATCTTTGACCCATGACCTTTGCGAGGAACGAACCCGACAGGCATTGCTACGAAGCTACGATGCTACGTTGCGCTACGACTCGCCCTGCTACGTCACGCTACGCTTCTTCAATTAAACTGTAATTTCGTCCTGTTAGAAATGTACGAAATGATTTAAGCTTGTAATTGATTACGGTTACAGGCTACAGAAGAATTAATTGCTAACACTTGTAATAGCATATTTTTGTTCCAGGAATTAATAACTACATTATACATTGGGTTCCTCGGATTGATATTCGCATCGTTTTTGGTGTACTTAGCTGAGAAAGACGTCGCGGACACAAAGTTCAAAAATTTCGCCGAAGCTTTGTGGTGGGGTGTAGTAAGTGTTTCCTTTTATACTTTCATCAAAGCAACTACCAAATTAGATTATATTTTGAAACGGAACCTTTGGTGTTCTTTCATGTTATTAATTTTATTTTTATACATTCTGTTTATCAATATTGTATTATTATCATGATTCAGCGATATTGCTAGGTATATGTTGTTTCGATACAATCATAGACAAGTATATGTTATAGCGTATGCGTCAAGATGTTGTCACGCTGTAGATCACGCTGTGCACGGTGGGGTACGGCGACATGGTGCCGCAGACCTGGCAGGGGAAGTTCATCGCCTCCTTCTGCGCACTGCTGGGGATCTCCTTCTTCGCGCTGCCTGCCGTGAGAACCTCTTACCCTAATTCATTAATTCAATTATAATAATTCCTATATGCTTTGCCTTATAATGATGCTAAAGCAAATTTTCCTTAGAATTTATTTGATTTCTTATACATAAAATATAGATATGTCACTACCATATTTAGCAATTGTGTTGGAAGTCATTTGATGTAATCGATATAGGTATATGTTGTGAACAGGGTATACTGGGCTCGGGTTTTGCGCTCAAAGTTCAGCAGCAACAACGTCAGAAGCATATGATCCGTCGCCGGCAGCCGGCCGCCACGCTCATCCAAGCGCTGTGGCGCTGCTACGCCTCCGACGAGCACTCCTTGAGTGTAGCCACTTGGAAAATACACCAAGTGCCACTTCCCAGTCCACAAGCTAGGTAATTGTTCACCCGTGGTCAACGTTAATAGATTTTCCAAGCAGCAACTCAAACGCGTTTCCACGAAGTTAATTACTTTCACTTTTTCCTTATCAATAATGTACTCCACAGACAAAAGTGTTCGTCGGTATTTAAGTGTGAGTGGAAAACAAATATTTCTTATAAATTTCCTGGATGTAAACATAAAATAAATTCAGACATTCAAGTGCACGCTCCCACTTGCCATAAAACGTGCTGGAGGAAAACTTAACAGCGACAGTGACGAGTGTGTGTATATTTGACAGCCGAGTGATGAGTGCGTCGTTCAAGAACAATGCATCCTTTGTGTCGCGGCTGCCGACGATCCGCCGTCACAAGAGCACCTCCCTGCACTCCCCGGCGCCGCACTCCAAGCCCGCGCACAGATACGATGTCAATGCCAGCGCTGAAAATCTTGGTAAGATTATATGTGGCATAATTTTATTATTCTCATTCTCTTCCCTAAAGTTTAACTTCATCTTACATACCTACATTTTAAGCAATGATGATGACTCCAAATTTTACAATATACCTAACTTAAAATTATCTTTTACTATTCTATCTAGGTACATTTAAACATACATGATCTAATTGCGATTAACAGACCTTTTTTTCACTTAATTTATGAACAACACGGGAAACCCTTACTAGGCACCGGACGATTTCACTCATTTTCACTAGAATCAACACACAGCATGGATGATGTTCATAAGAATATAAGTAAATCACTCAAATAAATGATAACTAATAATGCAGACAATGTTCAGATTAACAAGATTATAATATCACCAACAAGAATCGAATTGGCTGTAACTATGAGATAATAAACAACACGAAAGAAAACAAAAGAAGAGGAAATTCAAACAACAAAAGACAACGCATCGGCTAATAAAGCGAGGAGATCGCTAAATAAGACAAGTTGGGAATAAAAATCAATTGAATACATTGTAGAATGTCCGCCACCACATCCATCATGTACATACTACAAGCCATTAACGTGGTGCACTCGAATCGCAACTTTTTCAATTGCTAACACAACAAAAAGGACAAATATTCATCAACACTGTAGATTGACGAGCCGTTTTAATTAGCGCAGTGATGTGCAGTGTGTGTGACATGTGAAGAGTTTCGTGGAATGGAGTGTGATGTCATTTATTGCCCTGTTCCGTAGATAATCATACGTCGGGAGGGGACCGTGCGTGTTGTCTACTACATTGTTGGAAAAGCTGCTTTAAAGGTTCTGTTATAAATATTTTAGACGGCACTATGGCATGACAATATTACAGTCGATAAACTTCCGCTGCGTTTCTTGTTGATTCTTATTAGTAAATACTTTCCAGAATATGTGAATACACGAAAAGCGAACATGTTGACGTAGCTTTCAGCCCGGACTAAATGTGAACCTTCCGGTGACAATGGCTACGTCTCTTAGCTCCAGACACGATTGCTGACATCCTACTTACCTTCTACTTCTTTCTATTATTTTTCACTTTTTTTGGAATCAGAATGCACCCGCGTAGATTAAAATATCGCTTCGAAAACTTTACAGTACTTACTCGTACTTGTATCGCAATCAGAAGCTTTATATACCTACATTTGACGGAGTGGCTTCTAAATAACATTTGCTTCCGCGTATTTTAACTGCTAAAGTTAGAGAGATGAAAACATGAAATGTTAATTTCGTAAATTTCTACCGACTGCAAGACTTGCGTTCATTTAGCATCATAGATCGCGGTTCACACAATGAATTTCCAGATTATACAAGCGACCTCATGTTACTGGAATGGCTTCCTTAAGAGCTTGTAATTTTAAGTTCGGTTACGTATCTTAAATAAATAATAACTAAGTATTTACACTGCTTTGCATTTTTTATTATGCATGCCAGATAGTTCATAGGAATCCTGTAAAATATTTATAGGTATTTTATCATCACAATACTTTAAGTACGTGGGTGATGATTGGTGAGACTTTCTTATTAGGATTCAAAATGTGGGATATATCTTTACCTGTCAGAGCAACAACTGTAGGCATGTTGCAGGCTTCATTGTATCGACATCCGTCTTCACTGGTCATACACGTCCTAAGTATACTTAGTAGGTACAATACCTACACCCGCATCTCTATTTATTTAATTAAAATAGGGGTTCAGGGGATCAGACCGGAATAACTCATGATTTCAAATATTTCTCTTCATGTTTATTTACTCTGTTTTTAACATATATTATGATAATTCTCCTGGGCACTAAGATGTAATTAGATCTTAGGGAAAAAGTGTGAAAAATATTTCGTTTTATTAGGATTTTATGTACAAACAAATGTTACGATTAACGATGACGAATTTCATTCATAAAACACTTATGGTGTTATATGATAGCCTTTTTGATAATATATATATATCTAACTAGGGTTGATCTTAAATACATCCACGCAGATAACTAAATTACCTACATATTAGCCTTAATTTCCACCATACTATTTATACACAGTAATTGTAATTGTGTCTTTTGGGAACTCAGTTCATCGGCAAACGTGCATGTCAATATTATCAATAGGTAGGTACTGTGCCCTCTAGTGGATTCAATTAAAGTTAATCTTGCGGGGATTTACAATCGTATTCTGTTAGTAACGAAACGTGGATAAAATTACTTAGCTTCTGACTGCGGGATCTAAAGCCATTTCTGTCTTGGAAACTTTTATTGTAGCTCAGTTTGTAAATCCTGAATAAATTAAAACATCTCTGTAACATTTTGTCTGATATTTCTGTTATTTGGTATACATTTTTGGTCTTTTTACTTAATCACTGTTCTTATTCGAAGGGCACTTAGTAAGACATGAACAGTGTCAACAACTAAAATATTCTGACGTGTTTGTGTTACTTGTGAAGTTAATTCGTAGTAAAACTTAGATAACCAACCCCTAGTGGCCATTCGGTGATCACAAAAACTTAAAGCGCCTTTGGTGTAAGTAAACAAGTTTTGCTGTCATAAAAACAGTCAGTTTCTGTATTTCCATTCCCCCTACATATTCCCGTACGTTTTGTTTGTTGAACTTATACATAGAAAAGTGAGTTTGTAGCACTTATTTATTTATCAAAGTTCAAGCCCGTGTTACAAAACAATAGCAGTACTCCATACTCGCAAGTTTTTTGAACTTGTAACTATAAAATAATTAAAATAGGTACAACTCGCTACTACAGGTAGCAAGCAGTAGCAGCTAATAGGAAGTGAGCTGCTCATAACCGTCAATCACAACTTTGGGCTCGGTAACTGTATATTATGTGTAATTTGGAATATTGCTGTACATTATTAAGGTACAATGAGCTACATTCATTAAGCGTTTGCATATTAGTCAGAAAGAGAAGAAGAACGGATCAATAGTTTGCCCGAGACATTAAATGGCAACCGCTGCATTGACCTCATTATTTAGGTGTTTCTTTGATGCAGCTTTAACAAATATGAAATTTATTAAAGAAGCACATTCCCTTAACTCACCTACTGAAATAAATGATTAATGTGAACACTTTCACATTTGTTGTATCCATTAATTGAATCCTAAATACGAAATCTCTCATATCAGTCACTGTGTCGTTATACTGATGCTCAGTACTAATGACAAGCCTCCTCTTCAAAGAAGGTATAAAAGGATTCCCCATCCGAGACGTTTTACACAGCCCTGTAATATAAAACAAGATGAAAGACGAATCCTGCTTAGCATAAGCTATACGGTGCGGAAAATTTAATTTAAAAGGTATTAGATATTATTATTTAAAACCATTTTGCATTAGTTGACATTTCAAAAAGAAGAAATAGGATAATGCAAAACAAAGCGGTCTAATTTTCTAAAATGTATGTATTATCATAATTAACCTAAATGGGGGAATTTGAATGTTCTAGCTAGAAAGCGTCAGTTTTATACCTACTACATTTCTAAATCTGCTATAAATATTCATAAGTTTTAGTACTTATGGTACTACTACTTACAGCAAGCATATTCAGCTCAAAAACTTGATAGCTAAGTAGGTGGAGTGTGATGAGAGAACGCCGAAATTGTATTTGAAAAGTTTCAGAAAGGATACATGAGCGCACGGCGCTCTAAGATTAAAAAAATAAACACATTTTTCAGATTTTCATCTAATCGTACGGGTATCTGACGAAGAAAAATTTTCCTAGCTAGGAATCGAATTCTATTCTACTTTCAATTGCAATCTAACGAGCTACTAATATAGAAAAAAATAATAAGAGGTTATTGTTTGAAAAAGCTTGCAGAGACGATTTACAAACCATTTCTGGTTTAATGGTACAAAACAAACATAAACCTGTATTAAGATTGTACGCATAAATAAATAAATAAATTAAAAAATAAATAAAAACCCGACTGCGGTAAAAAACTTAAGTTAAAAGAACTGAAAAGCTATAAACAAGCCCATTTTTAGTTAATTTTTTGTTAACCTATACTGTCCCACTGCTGGGCAAAGGTCAAATCCTTCTAGGAACTCTTTTCCCGGGTAACCTCGAAACAGCCCTCGCGGTACTCGTCTAGGCCATCTTAATATCTCTTTCTGGGCCGGCCTCGGCGGCGCCGTCCATTTTCAGGCACCCATTGTGTGGAAACTTCTACACTCACCCCACAACACCACCCCACCACCACTCCCACCACAGTCATGTAGGGTCAGTATAATGCAGTCATCTGCATTCGGCTAAGTGACCCACCCTATCCCATTTGAGCCTGGCAGCTTTATTTCCTACGGGCATACTGGATGTATGCCCGTTTTGGACCGCAGCGTGGTGTTCCGAATCCTGTGCTGTCTTTTTACACCCAGAATGCTGCGTTCCATTGCTCTTTGGCAAACTCCAAGGCAGAACTTTTGCAACCCGTAAAGCGACCGCCGCGCCGCCGCGAGCACCGTAGGTTAGGACGGAATCATCTTGCAAATTAATTAGATATTAATTCAAAATCTAGGTCCAAATATTTTAAATATTCTTTCTCAATTTTTTTGGCATTTTCACATGGTTTATACCATATTTTGCTGCCAATGATAATAAGTTCGAGCTTTCACTTCTTCTTTTCAGAAAGATTTTGTTGAATATTCCTTGATGCAATATACAATACCCGTTGCACAGTTTTTGTTGTTCTGTTGCTGGGCTGTGCGCTGCGAAATATTTCTTAAATGATTCAAAGCACAGTTAGGCTCTGCATGTGATACGGTAAATTCATATTGGTTCTTAAAAATGATGAATACTGGCTATCATGCTTCGACCCTGTAACAAATCTAATTTTTTATAAAATAATTTAGAAAGAAAATGCCAAAAGCCTAGTATTCCAAAAAAGTAATAAAAAAACAATAATTTTAAATATCCTTATCTCACTATAAAATTTTTCGATTATTTTCTATGTTGTCGGTACCCGGTGAAAAAATCTGACGTGAAAACAATAGGACCGCCAATACTCTGTGCGGACCGCGTCGCGGTCACTACTGAGCGCTCCTGAGCTTACGCACACTAAAACAATGTGCATGTGCATGCACGACTACAAACATAGTCAAACGGACTTCGTGAAATAGAATACCCAGAAAAAATTTTATGTGAGCATGTGTGGTCAAACCCAAAACTATATAAGTAACTGCAAAAATATACTTAGATTTTTAGGGTTCCGTACCAAAATGTTAAAAACGGAACACTTATGGTGAGACAAGTCTGTATGTCTGTCACAGCTGGATATCTCAAGAACTACTAATATAAATAATAGTAATATTAATAATAAATTCTTTATTCCACCAAAAGCCATTTCATTACAAAATCCAAAGACAAAACCTCCTCCTTTTTTGAAGTCGGTTAAAAAGAGCGTAAAGGCTAAAACTAGGTCACAATAATAATGATAATACTCTGACTCCTAAACTAGGTGTAGGTGCCTGTGTAAAACAAGCCCATTTTAAATTAAATAAAAGTTGGAAGCAGGCGGGACCCATACCATTTTTATTATATTTTCAAATTCAAATGGGTCCCGCCTGCTTCCAACTTTTATTTAATTTAAAATGGGCTTGTTTTTAGCTTTTCGGTCCTTGTAACTTAAGTTTTTTACCGCAGTCGGGTTTTTTATTTTTTTTTAATAACTTTTTTTATTTCCAGTTTTTAGTTTACAAATGTGAACGATTTCGCTGACGATTTAGTTCTTGGTACGTGTTTTTACGATTTGTCACTTCGAATTACTTTGTACCATATAAGTTGTGTATATTTTTGTAATCATCTTTTAAAACCCTTTATTTTGATACCCCACTCGATAGGTTTTGAGAAAAAAAAAATTTTGAAGACAACATTGCGCCTAGAATCGGCCATTTTAACACTCGCACAATTAAGACGAATCTAACGGCACCTCTCAAGCTGAAATCGATCAAGCCGTTTAGGCTACAGATCGTGCCAAAGAGATATACATACATAGGTACATAGCAGTCGCCATATTGAATTTTCACTAACGTCATGTCTTTAGTGACACTCGCCGGACTAAGAGGAATCGATTGACGTGTAAATCATAAAAATCGGCCCAGGCGTTTGGTCTGTATAGTGCTTCAAAGGAACATACAAACATACATAGGCTGATAAACACATTACCACTCCTTTGCGTCGCGCAGTCGGGTAAAAATAGGCCAGCCCTCTGGTCACGTGAAGAGTCAACCAACCACTTGGTGATGTCTCAAAATATTCGATGAGAACTCGGACCCCAAAGCCTGTTTTAACCCCAAACGGCCCAAAAAAAATATTTATTTTCTACTTTTAAAATTGATTTTAAAACAGGCAAACCAATTCCAATAACCCAATTCGCATAACCCCCGTTAATAAAAAAACACCTTTTTTCTCCCAATTGTATCCTTGTTAGTTAGATAAACCTACTATTACTAACTAACAAAGGATACAATGTTGAGAAGTACACACAGCAACGTAAATTAGAGTAGAGTTCGATTCCTAGCTAGGAAAATACTTCTTCGTCCTATTTGCCGATCTAAGTCGTTTTGCGTCAGGCCCCGTACGATAAGATGAAAATCAACGGCGCTGAGCATCACGATAACTTTGTCCTTTTTTTAAATCTGTAAGCAGCCCCTGCGCGCAGGGCTCCTATCTAGGTTTTCAAATACATTTTCGGCGTTCTCTCACCACGCCCGACCTACTCAGCTATCAAGTTTCCGTATGAAGAATCCTCTACAGACCTAAGAACAGAATACAAATAATAAGGAAATTATAGGTACCAGTTGTAAACCTAAAGATACGTGCCCTTATACTAAAAACTTCCAAGGTGATAATAAGTTCAAGACATATATAATATAAACAATATCATAGGTATACACAAACTACGAATCGTTCAACGTCGTCCCAATAGACAAATTTACATTACAAAAACACTCAGCTGGCAGGAGGCAGTTTGATGTTTATGGCAGGGGAAAAGGCTGTTGGTAGAGGGCGTAAATACGTAGTAATTACGATCAATCACTCGGTGTCTTATAAATATTACATGAGTTATGTTAGTAACAAAAAATAAGTTCGGGGAACATCGGCACGGGGCTGCGGGGGTAGGCCATGCAGGCAGCTAGACTGGGTCGATGAGTGTGGGTCCAGTGTTGAAGTGAGCGTGTGTGGGTCGGCAGGCGGGACGGCGGGCCGGACTGCGCGCGCGCCGCCCGCGCCCGCGGCGCACAGCGAGGACTCGGTCGCAGAGACACCGCTCTCCAAGAAAAACTCTGATGGTAAGAAGTGGAAAGCAACAAATATCTACAAGTAGCTGTGTTTCGTATTAGAAAAGACTGTTTGTCTGTTGAGATGCTCTTCCTGTCGCTTTCGAGTAGATTAACATTTCTTCACTAGGTGTACGTAGTGTATGTGGTTTGATGAGATTGTGTACATTTGAAACATATCACTACATTCTTACACCTAGATTATTGAGTAATGTACCGATCACAAAAGTTTCCACTTACACCTGTTATTCTGTACAAGAAATATAAACTAACTAAATCGCTATATTGACACGCGCTTTATGTACATAATATATATCTAGAAATCGCCACCATTGGAAACTATGTATTGGTATATAAAAAAGTACTGTCAACCGGATGCACCTGTTCCAGTTAGAATATAAAAACATCAACATGTTTATGAATGTATTAGCCGTAAGTATTTAGTTCTGTAGCTCATTGCATCAAAACAACATTATAATAATATAAGGTCTATCTATTCATACACGAAATCTCTGAAGAGGAAATGCGGACGGAGAGACTTTTGAAAAAGCCTAAGTAAAAAGTCATAATTCGAGGTTTGGGTCTTACCTATTTCCTCCTCCAATATTGGACCAACTAAAAAGATATTTCATAAACTGAATAAGAAGGATGTGAATTTTTCAAGTGGGTGTGGATGGCCAAATCCGAAACTATGAGGAATAGCGAAAAGTACTCAAAGGAGTCGCGGGCTCGATTTTGATGAAAACTAAAAGTGCATCATTGCATTTTTAAAAAATCAATATTTCTAGCCAGGAATCAAACAAAAAACTTTTTAACAAAAAAACCGACTTCAAAAAAAAAACACTACAAACTGAAAAATAACTTTAATTTCGGAAGTCGGTGTCTTAGGGATCATTATTTTAGTTTTTCCCACCGACTTCCGAAATTAAAGTTATTTTTCAGTTTGTAGTGTTTTTTTTTGTTAAAAAGTTTTTATTTCTCGTTTTTAGTGGGTCTGTTTATAATTTATCTAAGTTACAATAGCCTAATGTCAACATGCCCATCGCCTTTTACAAAATATTCCTTTTCCCGATGCAGGGACGTTAATTGTTAAGGAGTTCTCCTAGTATTCCACCATCAGCTCCATTTGACCATTCGCATTTTGACGAGCATAAATTTCTTAGCAACCATATTAAAGTAATCGAATCGCAACCCCTAAAATACTTATTATTGAGTAGTTCCGGTGACCATCTGTGGTCTTCTTCATCAGTCATCACCACTTCACCAAATGGTGATTTCCGAGAGCAATTGCACGAGTTACTATAAAAAATACCCAAATCGCTAAAGGTGTGCCTATAGTATGTGAGGAGTTCCCTCAATTCCTCATGGATCCCATCATCAGAACTGGATTTTGATAAAAATGGAACCAATCTGGAAGTATATCCTTTAAAATAAAAAAAGAATTTTCCAAATCGGTTTATAAATGACGGCGCGGCGTACTGAGGTAACAAAGATAAAAGAAAATACAACCGAATTGAGAACCTCCTCCTTATGTCGGTTATGAAACACAGACTGTATTAATACACCATGCGATAGTGTTGCTAATAAGGATCGAATTCTGGGAAGTAATGACAGACGGCAAACTTAAGGAAAACGTTGGATTTTAATAAAATGCTTTTTATTTTAATATGGGCGTAGCGAGGTGCGGGCAAGGACGGGCAGCTGCCCCCCCCCCCCCCCCCCATTATGACACGACGGCAAACACATAGATTTTCGCTTGCCGTCAAGCCGCTTGACCGTGTCGGAACCCCTTTAGAAGAGCGGTCGTTCGCTGGTAAACTGTAATTCTGACGAGTTTCATAGCTTGCGACGCTTCTTATAAGACCTAAGAAACAAACAGGCTTGAAGGCTGGCTTGTGAAATTCAACAATACGGGATGTGTTATTTAATATAATTTTTTTTTACATAATTTCTTACTCTAAAAAATGCCACATAAAACGACAAGGGTAGCGTAGTTTTTTTGTTAAAGAAAAAGAATGTGAAATTGTACGAGAAGTTTTGAAAAGATTTTGTCAAGAGCCTCGTAGATTAAGCTTCAGCTCACACCGAGACGCGACGCGACGCGCAGTTTTCAAGATAGAAATACAATTACAGACCTTATCTACTACACAAAAAGGTACACGATTCAGTGAGAAAAAAAAGCGCGGCGTAGCTCGACGTAGTGAACCTTGCATTGTGTACCTTTTAGTGTAGTAGATAAGGTCTGTAATTGTATTTCTATTTTGAGAACTGCGCGTCGCGTCGCGTCGCGTCTCGGTGTGAACTGTCCCTAATTGTCAAGTAATAAAGCTATTTCAGATTTTTATACATTTTTTAATTACTACCTCCACATTCCTGCTCAAACTCATATGTTGAAAACAACGATCAAAACAATATAATCTAGGATGCTCAATATTTTTATTAGTGTGTTTAACCCGCAGCGCAGTCACCTTCACAACATTATGTTCTAAATTCTAAATTCGATCTTTTCAAAATATTTTAAATGGAATCAATAATATTGTAATGCTGAATACAGTACAATCCTTGAGACGTCGAATCCATCTATGTATGATCTATGTATTGAAAACAATGGTCATCATTTTGAACAATTAATCAGTTAAGGTTTATTAGGTAGGTGAAAACTAAAAAGTACTTTGTTAAAAATGAGCTCTTTTCTTTAGTTTGCCGTATGTCATTATTTCCCAGAATTCGATCCTTATTAGCGACACTATCGAATGGTGTAATAATACAGTGTGTGTTTTTTTTTACAAAATCAACGGGTTCGATTCCTGGCTAGAAATATTGATTTTTAAAAATCCAATGATGCAGTTTTAGTTTTCATCAAAATCGAGCTCTCTTGAGTACCTACTACTTTTCGCTATTCCTCATAGTTACGGATTTGGCCATCCACGCCCACTTGAAAAATTCACCCTGTATACTAGGTGTCCCTATGTTTTTCTTTCTTCATTAATAGTTGTCAAATTTGTACACTAGGCCTCTGTTGACAGGCAGCGGTTTAAATCGGCATTTCTTGAGGGTTCTAGTGCTTAAAAAAATAATGTATCACCAAAAAAGAAAACATAGGGACATACAAGTAATAGTTATTATTCTATAAAAAATCATTGCTTTATGGTCATTAACCAGAAAGAAAACAGGCGAGAGCGTTTCTATGGAGAAACGACCACCCGCATTTTCTCTTAAGGGGTCATTGTATTCATCAAGACCAAACCTGAAATCGCGAAAAAAAAGTCAGCTGTTATGTTCCCTACATTTATGTTCGCATAACTCGTCAAATGTATGGAACAGCAGTTTTTTTTTTGCATTTTCACGTTTTGTCCTGTAGTAAAAATAATTCATAATTATGAGTACAATGACCCCCTCAGATATTTCGTGTATTAATAGATAGACCATAGATATTATAATTTAATTGGCAAACACTTTATTTATTTGATTTATTCCTGTACAATGTTGTCACATATTTTGACTGTTGTGAAAACGTATACCTACTTATGTAAGTATGTTAATATGTTAACTTTAAATATTAGTTATTAACATCTATAAATATATATAGCATGATTAAATGATCTTCCTAGGCACAATAAGGCATGCTACAATATGGAAATACAATGTGTGGACTGTGGACGTGAACATTCAAAACCATAAATTTCTGTAATAACCAAACTGTACTAATCTTATATGAAAATCTTTAGTTTCCTTCTTGTAATAAACAATAATTCGTGCACGCGGCAAAGCCTTCAGTCGCTGTTTACATTAACCCATTTTTGTTATAGTTGTACGTTACTTGGAATGGAATAGCCAAACAAATAAATTATCCCCTTATCCGCATTACATTCATCTCTACGGCCTTTGTGCCTGCCTACACAGCATATAAACCACGAAAACTCGACGATAGCCGAAGAAAAATACGTTATCTCACATATACCTACTCTTTGTAGTTTCAAAGTCTGAGAAATAGAGGTGATCCCAAGCTTAATCGAACCTATTAACACTACAACCTTTAATCATGTGTATATAATTGAACGACGGCAAGTGAAAATAGACAGATTTTCTTGTAAATCTTCACTATTTATTTTATTGAACGAGAAATTATTATCATCTTACAGTTTAATTTCGTATAATTTATTGAAAAATTACCTACTAACAAAACTTAGGAAATAATAACCCTTAAAAACGTAAATTTTTAAATTAAAGAAAAACCTCACTCTGCAGATTTCAGAAAACGAATTCTGGTGTAAGGAAAATTAAAGGGTAAATATATGAATGGGTAGAAATTGCGTAATATTTACATATGGTAAGGCGCACATATGGTACATTTATGTACATAACAAAGTTCGTGAACAGGCACTTTGCTGACAAACGCACTCTACATGTCTACGGAGGCGTATTGTACTCGACATGATAATTTTCCGACGAAAATTCTGATTATGTATGCGATAACAAGTATCTGATCTACTAAAAAGTTAAAATAACCTCCTTTTTTTTGAAGTCGGTAATAAAGTTTGTAGGTACACATTCCATAAGAAATAATCTTATTTAACACTAGCTTCTGCCCGCGACTTCGTCCGCGTGAAATTTCACCCTCTTAGGGGTGGAATTTCGAAAAACCCTTTCTTAGTGGATACCTACTCTTCACAAAGAACACACCCTCCAAGTTTCATGTCTCTAGGACCAGCGGTTTGGGCTGTGTGTTGATATATCAACAATCAGTCAGTCAGTCAGTCAGTTTACCATTTTATATATATAGATTATACGTGGTAAGCTTTCTGTATACATTATTGAGCTGCTGAGCTCATTGTGTTTGTTAAAATAGTATGAATGTAAGTATCTCACTTACAATAGATATTAGTCTGGTACATATATTTATACGTTTACATGTGTATCTTTTATTTTTGTTCCCCCCTTATTGTTTTTAATTACGAAATCTTGTTTTTAAGTATGGTCCATGTATGTATCGCGTAATTCTTTTGGGATAAACTCGTATTGTAGTCTCTAAACTATTTTTTCTCATAACTCTTTCACGAAGACTGAATTATTTGGGTACACGTAGATGCCTACATTTATATTATATACATAGTTGGACGTGGGATAAGCTATGCTCAAGGGCTTTCGTTCTCGAGACAAGGGGAGAGTTCCTCGTTTTTCTTCAAAGCTAAATCCTTGCGACCGCTGCAAGTAACATTTTCGTAACGAGTATTTTCTAATCCTTGTGTCATAACATTTCTTTATCCAATATATTTTCTTCACAACGATGCTCATTAATGTGTTTACGTTTAAAAAGTTTGTTTGCTCCTCTACGAACAATTTGCCCTAGTTTAGGAACCAGAGTACATGATTGTATAAACGCGGATAAATTACTTATTTATACATTATTTATTTGCTTATTTTGATTCCGTCTTGACGTTATACAGTGAAAGGAACTTGAATCAATAGGAATCCTAAATACACAAAGAGTAGGTATAATACATGTTAGTCTATCAGGCAGGCATGTAGCGCATTCCAACTTATCATAGACTCGTAAATTTATTTCCCACGGCTAACTTTAAATGAAGCGCGGAGTAATAAGCTACCACAATCCTCTTTTTAGGGTTCCGTAGTTCCTACAAAGAACCCTTATAGTTTCGTCATGTCCGTCCGTCTGTCTGTCCGAGGTTTTGCTAAGAGACCGTTAGTACTAGAAAGCTGTAATTTTGTAGGAGTGTGTCTATCAATTACGCCGACAAAGTGGTAAAATAAAATATTGAAAAATATTATTTTTAGGGTAGCTCCCCTATATCTGAAGTGGGGATGAATATTTTTTTCGTCGT
Organism: Oligia fasciuncula; assembly: GCA_963082905.1. NCBI lineage: Eukaryota > Metazoa > Arthropoda > Insecta > Lepidoptera > Noctuidae > Oligia > Oligia fasciuncula. The sequence goes on from OY720387.1 coordinate 12,223,726, forward strand.
CTACCCCATCGTGTGGGGTATCGTTCTATGTTCTATGTTAAGGGTTTGGTTTCCGCACTTAGTCCTTCAGTGGACCATTGTGCGTGGGCCATGGCGGCCGTCGGTGGTTATTCCAACCAGCCCACCTCCCTCCAGAAGCTGATCAAATCTCCTGGTCTGTTGAGAACATCTGTGTACGATCTGGGTGTCCCGAGGGTTTCTGACCTTATCTGGGTGACGCCTGTGCACTCAAAGAGCACATGCGCAATTGTTTCATCAGCCTCCATGCAAGCCCTGCACAGAGGACTCTCTGTTATGCCTAAAGTGTGAAAGTGTTTATTTAGTGAGCAGTGTCCCGTGATGGTTCCCGTCACCAGGCGCAGGCCTTTCCTGTCCAGTCGTAGTAGGCGCCTGGTTAGCCTGCCATTCAATGACGGCATGGCTTCTTTGGACTGCCTGCAGCCTGGTGACGACGTCCACCAGCTTTCTGCTTGTGTATGGGTGTGCTCCTGTAGCCACCTGCGTAGTTGGTTGAAGGGGATGGGCACGATAGGTTCCGGTCCACAGACTGACATACTGGAAGCCCGTCTGGCCAGCTCGTCAGCTGCGTCGTTGCCTAGCGATCCACTGTGTCCTTTTATCCATTGTAGTGTCACTGTATTGCAGTTCGATACCGTTACCCGCTCGAGCGCATTGTGACATTCTAGTATTAGATTCGATGTAATGCATTTTTTTGTGGGGTATCGTAGAATAGGTCTTCTAAAATGACTTGGGGGTTGCTAAAATTATTTTTAGATTCAATGCTCCATTTACGAAATATTAAACTTTAAAGTGCATATTTTTGTCCAAGTAAAAACCCCTCCCCTCTAAAAGCTAAACTGCTGGCTTGAAAAATCTGGAAAAATTCGCGGTGATAGTGCATTTCATGAACTTTAAAAGAAAATTATAGCGGTTAAGATAGCTTTATTAGTTTAGCAGTAATAGTCGTTGAACTTGGGATATTTTGTACCAAATACAAAATCCTTAGCATTAATCCTTTAAAGTGACTAAGATGAAGTAGTTGCTTGTTTATAACGGGTAAAGCCTTGCATTGAAAAACAAAGTATGTTTTTTTATATTCCGAATAAAAAACAACAGAATCGTACTACATTATGATAACGGGCTACTACGGAACCAAACACTGCGCGTGGCCCGACACGCACTTGGCCGGTTTTTTCGAGTTGATCTTAATAATATTGTTGTTGACCTGATTTTTATTAGTATTTATTGAGCTACCCAAATAATACTTAAGAATATCCCAGCCTTGCTATCCGTAGATGTCATAAAAAAAACACATCAGCTATAGGAACGGTATATGTTTACCACTATACGATATACTCTTGACAATTGGCCAAGATAATATCAAAGTGAAGATTGATTATAGTGTTTTATTTATTGTTAGAACCACAAATTTTTGGGCCATGGCAAGCTCTACTAGCCCCGTTAGTTTACAATAATAACCACATGTCAATACGTGGTATTGCTGACCAGTTGACAACTAATACATAAATATTGTATATGTAGGGTAGACAAATAGTGTTACTTATCAATTAGACACAGTACATACAACGCTTCACAGCTTCAGACCCAGTTTAAAGTGAAGTAGAGCGCACATCTAAGGCACGCCTTGTTCTCTCTTCGAACACTTGATTTCCTTAGTGATCATAAGAGGGAATGGCTTGCGAACGGCTTCGTTTTTATGACAGCTGTTATCAAACTAAATGAGCTTGCTATTTAGTGTAGTCGTCGCCATTTGTCATTAATTTATATACTTACAGGCTACAAGTAATGCCAAACTTATGTATTTATATTACACACTCAGATTCTTAAAATTATACCGTAAAATATCGTGCTGCTCATCGCCCGCCGCCGTGTGAACGGGGCCGCATAGTTTGCGCACAATAAAACAAACGAATTTCACCTCATTTTATAAGAATTTATATTCAAATATATCGATTCCTGATTCCAAACCTGGAGAATTTGGACTCTGTTAATGTGTAAATTGTGTAATAAAAGTGTTACCGTAAGTAAAGAAATTAATTATAAGTACTGAATGTTATTTTCTGCGAAAGAATTTATGTGTCTGTGTTGTTTTATGACATCATTGACCGTTATTGTTTGACCGGAGCTCCATTGTTAAGGGGCAACGCCAGTTGCTATTAAGGCCCACAGCATAAACAATATTTAGGTCCGATTGTATGATGACGAGGGGCGGTTCAACTCTGGTTCTATTACAAATTATATCTATCCAAATCGTCGGGCCTTTGGTCGAAATTGTATGGGAACCAGGCTGAAACCGCCATTCACTTGTATCCTGTTAGTACATGATTTGATATGTTATTTTTATTAAATCGAATATAATTATTCATTAACGCGCACATCGTTCCACATGAGCGTAGTCAATTAAAGTAGGTAATAACTTTGTGCCACAATCCAAGAGTTAACTCTAAAGCCCAGCAGTCAGCACAAACTGTAAACCGCATTGCGATCGACTGAGCCGCGTACATAATTATGTGTAGTGTTTATGTGGTATACATCTTGTGGTTAATTATGCGGTTCAACAATTTACTACTCTGTGATGTCGTGAGGAACATAGCGTTCCTACTCAATTAATTGGGTACCCGTTTCTCTACAAATTGTAATTAGGAATTTCCGTTTGATGTTACATATAGTGAAAAAAGAACACGTTAACTGCCTTTTTGAATTAATAAAATAAAATATCTATAAACATAAATTTCCAATCATTATATTTTCCAAAACAGCTGCTACATCCTTATTAAAAAGTGTATTTGAATGAAAAGGTCATGTCTAAATAAGCTTTAACATTAAAATTTCGCCGTAAACACCATACTCGCTTCGAATGGCAGTCACAGCTGATAGTTTCAGTCGACACATGTATCTAAAACCGAGCTTTTTGTGCAGACGAGGACGAGGAGCCGCGCTGCGTGATGTTGACACCGCGCCACAAAGCTGCCATACGATTTATAAGAAAGGTACGTAACGTTCTGCTGAAATGTTCAATATCTATATAATTGCTATAGAGCATATTAAATGACTGACGACGCCTTAGTAAATACATAGTACATTCAAAATGTCAATTAATAAGTAATAGTAGCAGCGTGTTGTCATGAAATAACACAAAGTTTATGATCAGTTGATCACGAATACCCACGTTTGCAAATTAACATAGAGACATACAAAAAGTCGACTATTTTTAATAAAATTTTAGTTCAAGGTTCATGATTTCTGGCGCTGTAGAAAATAACTACATAATGCTCTCAACAATCTAAAATTATTCTTATGATACAAGCAAAAAAGCGATATTTTTTCCCAGACTTTTCCTCTTGACGTCTCGTCTGTAAGAGGCTAATGGCATCTATTATAAATTCATGGCCAATTTGATACTCCCAATCCAGTCTGACATAGTTTGTAAACATTTTCAATGACACAGGGCACATTATAGAGTAGGGAGATCACATATTAATAATGCTCTTAATTTCGCTGAAAATGTATGTGATTAGATACATTTTCAGCGAAATTAAGAGCAAACAGTTTTATACTTTTGCAGTTAAATAACTAATAAGTAATAGGTACATAACGTAGGTATAAAGCTTTTCATAAATGATTATTATTGTTAATCTTAAAAAAAGAATTGAAAAATATGTTTCTCATTAATTCACAAGAGGAAGTACACAGAATATTATATTTCAAAACTTGATTAAGTAGTTCTTCAGCGTCAGTTTTGTTTCGGCACCTGAATAACGAACTTTTAATGACGACATCTTACATTTAATTTGAGCACTCAAGATGGCGTGAAACTAATTTAAATCTGAGAACAAACCCGGACTTTGTGTTAGTGAAAGTTTTGTGATAAATATCAATTCGTAACTTACTGACTTGAATTCTAACAGATGAAGTATTTTGTGGCCCGACGTAAGTTTAAAGAAGCGCTAAAGCCTTACGACGTCAAGGACGTAATCGAACAGTATTCCGCGGGACACGTGGACCTGCTGGGCCGGGTGAAAAACGTCCAGACTAGGTACTGCAGCCACCAGCCAACCATCCACACCATGCACTACCATTTACTTTCTACATACCTACCTACTGTACTTTTCGTCTGGACTGTGTACCGACTGTGTCTTGTAATCTTCGTAGTCAAAGTTGGCATTGAACCTAATACCTTTATACTACCTCCGTAGTTAGTGTGTGCAACGCTATACATAATGCATAACTACAGTACATTACCTGGCTGCCTCGAAATCGCTAAAATCTTTTTTCTTACCACTTCAAAGAACACTTATTTCCAGTGTATGTTATTCGTTTGAGTGATAATAACATTTTCTTACAGAATTATTAAGCTCGTGAAAGTCGTTGGTGCCAGTTTTATTTTGATAATTCCAGATGAGGCAGTAATAATTAATATAAATTCCAATATAAGGTTTTTAAGTATAGGTCGGTTGCGTTCTTCAAATAATTTTCAAACATTTGCAAATGTTGTTTGAATGTACTGTCCTAATAAAACAGACAGACGGTCATGACAGTCTTAAATTGTAGCGATTTTGAAGCGGTCCCTACACTGAAAACTTCAAATGAAATCTGCTCCCTGCCTCTTAGTCTAGATGCCTGATAGTTTATGTCAAGTCTTACACCGGATCTTTGGGCCAAACTGTCCAACTTCAAGGAATTTTTCAGTACCTTATCTGACAAAAAGTACAGAAGTAAAGTTAAAACTAAAGATTTTAACTATTTATTGTAATCAACAGTTAGACTTTATTAACAAATAGTTGCTCGGTACCAAAGCCTACTGCATGACCGCCAATTTGATTTAAGGTAGTCTTAATTGATACATGATAAATGTATAATCCTAAAATAATCGACATGTTCTTCTCTTTATATAACTAGTAGGTACCACCCAGCGACTAAGTATATATGATTATACCCTGTTATTTACTGAGTACATATAATATATAGGAACTACCTACTAAGAAACAGTGACCTACTTATACTCATCACCTACTACGACGAGCTAAACTCTCTACATTTCAAGCATCAAAAGTATAGGGAAACACACGGTTTTCATATAATTGTGTATGTGTGGGTGTTATACCCAAGTCAGTTCGCTCATAACTTCCCGTATTTTAATGTATGCAAACCTAACATTTGCAACTTTAGCTATCAGGATGTTTTATTTTGGTGTAGCTCAAGTATTTTGTCGCACGCAAGAGATTTAGAGAAGCATTGAAACCGTACGACGTCAAAGATGTGATAGAGCAATATTCGTCGGGACACGCGGACCTGCTAAACAGGACCAAGAACCTGCAGTACAGGTGAGATGAGAGAGCCATGCGCCTGGCGCACACGCACTGTCGTCGGTTACCGCCGCCGCTTCATTCACTGATCATCTTCAGCTCGACCGCCTCCTTGTACAGCCACTCGCTAAGCAAACTTGTCCGAATGCTGGCCGTAATGCTCCAGTAACCAAGACATTCCTCTCTAACTAACACGACCGCCCATCCATGTAGGTAGGTATACACTCCTTATAAGGAAGTGCGACTTTTAACACTATGATGTATTTATACGTGGTTTGAATTTATAATTATCATTTTTACTGTATCTGCATTGTGTAATCACATCCTTGTTTATGTGTTGTAAGTAGTTACTTTATAAATTCCCTTAGATTCTGACGTATTCGTTCATTGGTTTTGATGTATAAGAAATACTAGTATCTATGTAGGTGATGATTTACAAGTTGACACTTAGACGTAGATTCAGCCCGAGGGCACGGTATAAATATGAACAGTATGGAAACTAGGCCTATTTGTTGATATAACACCCTAACCTCCATTTGAGCGTTAGGGTGTTTTATTGTAACCAAGTTTTTAACGAGGTTTGCGGTTAGGAGTTGGCTGGTTATCTTTCCCTCCTTCTGGTCAAAAAGTAAATCCAAGATGTGTGTGTGTAAATCCAAATTATATTGATATATATTATTTTTTGTAGACCTTTTTAAGGTGTACAATACTGTGGTACATTATTTTGGTCTACCTCGTAGGGTTCGAAGCCGCGGGCGGAAGCTAGTTGTGTATATACGGCTGTTTGAACTCCGCTTCTTCAAAACCGGAGCTTTCGTTTTTTAAACTCCCTGCTGATCTTGAAAGGCAAAAATGATTTTTTTTATAATCGATATTGAATAATGGTCCATGTGATCGGACCACGATTTAATTTAAGAAATTCGTGTATTTATTTGTAAAACAAAGATGGCGGCTACTAACCTGTTTATTTCTTTCGTCATGGATGTCGTTTACATAGTTAAAGAGGTTGCCAAAACCGTTAGTGAGGTCAAAATGTAAAACCAAGATGGCGGCTGTAAAAAATTTCAATTTATTTGTCATGGTTGTCGTTTTCATAGTTTTCGAGGGTGCTAAAGCCGACAGTGAGAATCAAAATCCAAAATAGAGGGTGCGAAATTGATATTCACGATGATAAATTTGAATTTTTTAGCAGCCTCCATCTTGGATTTACGTTTTGACCAGAAGGAGGGAAAGATAACCAGCCAACTCCTAACCGCAAACCGCGTTAAAAAACTTCGTTACAATAAAACACTTATCAATTTTACAGACATTAAGAGTGACAACCCTAACGCTCCAATGGAGCGTAGGTAATTATATCAAAAAATAGGCCTAGTTTCCATACTGTTCATATTTATACTGTGGCTTATACGACTAAAAGTGAACCAAATTTTAATTCACCGATTTAGTTTTGTAAGGATCATTTCGATGTAAGAACATAATAGACAGTGAAAATAGATTTAAGCATGTATTACTACAAAGTAGGTACCAATTTCTGTTATAGGTTAAAAAGACAAGATGTGCTCTTATTAGAATTTTTGATCGAACTATTCTTGTCCATTAGAAAAGGATTAATCGTAGAAAAAGCAAGAAAGTTCACGTATGTTTATATACAGTGAATAGATAACATAACTTCCCTGTGGTGTTCAGTTTGAGGTTTGAGATTAAAAGTTAGAATTATTTGTTTTTTTTTTATATAAAAATTTAAATCTTTGTTAATTCGTAAGACCAAATTTTAGATTTCTGATTTGTGTCCGGTTGCCTATTGCGCAGACGATCACAATGTTCAACACAACTTACTTTGTTACTAAATAGTACCTACCTAACTAAAATGGAAACTATTTTATAATTTTATGTTCATTGTAAGACTACAGAGCCGGGTGTACCTAGGTATATTATGTAACTACCATTTGCATGCTAAACTTTAGTTTAATTAAAAAAATTGCCCTTCGTAGAACCTACAGTATTTTCGGGCGATAAAGATCACTCATTCGAATATTATGCATGAAAAGATTTATCTTTGGATATAGGCAACGACATTACGCATGTACTGCTAAATATTCTGCATATTATGTTCATGTTTGCACATTTTCTAAATTCTTTCACCACTTTAATCTTTCGATATAAAGTTGCGGTAATCACCCTTCGGTCGGACCGCGAAGCCGCATGCGCCCAACCTCACCCGTTATTCATAAAAGTATAATGCTAATTTTTACTTCAAAAAAGGGGTTCAAGTCGTGTTCTGCAGCCACTGCATCAAAACATACCTATAACTAAGTTGCTTTATGTTAAGGAATAATACGGTGAGGTAATAGGGTGTATTGACATTTTTATGAGGGCCAGTCTTACCAGTTCTTTCCAATTTTATTCGGTATAGTACAAAATTACAAATAGGTAGTCTGAACGGTAAAATGGCTGTGTAACTTCCGGACGGACCCACAGACAGACAGACATGACGAAATTATACGGATTCCGTTTTTGCCATTTGGCTCCGAAACCTTATAAAGGAAGTTAGTAAAACTATTATCTATATTTAGATGGTTGCAAATGATTGAATAACATTATGAAATTGTAATTGAAAATTACTTCAATTTTCGTCGACGATTTTTCAATTTATAACCCTAATTTTAATGTCAAATAAAAACATTAAAATTAGAATTTTTGGTTATGAATTCCAATAATCAAATCAAATCACTCAATCAATTTGTAAGTGGCACTGCCACTACCAATTGGCATCCACAGGTACATTACCATTTGTTAACATTTTCATCAAATTGTTTTGGACTAGAGTAGGTATACTAGACCCGTTAGTTTAGTTCGCAAGTATAGTTGAGCAACACTTGATTAACGATCAAAAATCCTTCTTTTTGGGTATAGGATACAAGATATTTATTTTCTAACACACGGTTTCTGAACTGAGATTTTGAAGTTGAAAACTGTTTCAAACTCTACTTTAGCATTACCTATATAAGGTAATCCTTCAATGTAGCCCTTGAAATTCAAAAGTTACGGTTTTTTCAAAGACATTTATTTATTTCAGGAGTCACCTTAAAAGGATGCATTCTGAAAGTTGGCAACGTCGCAAATAGCTGAAAAAAATAGTCAAAAATTTCGCTAAATCATTTAATTTATTAATATTACTAAATTAAATTATGAAATATCGCTCTATAGTGTACTAAGATATCATGAATTGCAATAACTAATATCATGAAGCATATAGCTATATATATGTATTTAGTTTGAGGTTTAAAAAACACATGAAAACCTTCCAAATGCTATTTTTACGTCTAAAATTGCTACAACACCGAATTCACTGTCATTCTTGCAATTCTTAGTCAATATTTTAGTAGGTACTATAGAGAGATTTAAAAAAAACATTAATTCATTTAGTAATATAATTTATTTATTTAATACTTCAAGCACATAAATGTACAGAGGCGGACTTAATGCCATAGGCATTTTCTACCAGTCAACCTTTGGGTGATGCAGAGACAAACAGTAATTTCATTTAGTTATTGATAAATGAATTAGTACTTATCTATCTCTGACAAGGTTTGAATTTTTTTTTTGAGCATTCATACAGAAATAGCAGTTATTTGTCGAGTTATGGAGAAAAGCTCTAGAATAAACAGCGAGCGAAGCGAGCTCGAAAATCTTTGCACGAATGGCTTAGATTAGATTACCTTTTGATAATTCAAACAGAAATTGTAGTTATTTTGTCTGGTTACGCGGGCACAAGAGCGAACGAATCGTACTCGAAAATTATATTATCGCACCATCTCGGATAGGTTAGGTTATCTTTTGGCCATTCATACATTTTTTTTTTTGAAAATGGCATCTCGCAGTTCAACCATAGGGGTTGTCGACTGCTCAACCGGACTTTCCTGTGGATGCCACAATAAATTGGGCCTCCAGCCAGGGCATAAAAACTTAAAAACTAAGCGACTACACGCTAAGGGCACCCCCCGTGGGGTTCGGACCTCGGCTTAGGGCGTCGCTGGGAGAGGACAGCAAGGGACAGGCTGGATCGGAATTATTTAATGGGGACGAATTTAAAGCTACAGGCTCAGCGGCGCGGGCTGGCTCGAGCAAGGGTCGGGGTGGACATGGTACGGGGTGTCGCGACGGGCCTCGACGGCGAGGACGGAAGGACGGATATCGGGACTTGTACTTCTTGAGAGTACTGGTGGACTTACTACTCTCCTGGAGGAGAGTAGTGGCGTCGTCGGGGGTGGTGAGGGTATGCCTTGGTCGGCGAATCCTACTTATACGGGAGGGAGTGTAACGGGAGGCCGCCGCAATCAGGGGATTGGGATGCTTCATAGCAGAGTCGAAGTAGCGCTTGGAGAGGCGCTTCATGAACTGCTGGACGGTGGGGAGTTTGAGATCGACGTGGAGATTCACGTTTCGGACATAGAAGGGGGCACCCGTGACCTTTCTGAGGAAACGGTTCTGGAGGGTCTGCATTTTATGCAGGAAACGAGGGTTGGCGTGCGCGAAGATTACGCAAGCGTATGTCATGATGGGACGGATGACCGCGGTATAGAGGCGTTGAGACGGTGATCGAGAATGACACCTAGGTATTTGGCTTGCTTACCCCAAGGGATAGGCTTGCCATACATAGAGATCGGGCTGGGGAGGGGGGTGAATTTACGCGGTTTGGAGAAAAGTACCGCCTGATTCTTGTCGGGATTGACCTCGATTCTCCATTTCCGGAACCAATCGCCTAAGGCGTTTGCGGAGGTTTGGAGCTTGCGAGCGATAGAGCCCTGATTGGGACCTGAGCAGTAAACGGCAGTGTCGTCGGCGAAGAGAGCCAACTGTGCCGAATTACTTTTGGGGATGTCGCTGGTGAACAGGGTGAAAATGAGGGGGGATACTACTGAGCCCTGGGGGACTCCGGCACGGATCGGGTGGGGGGGGGAGAGAGCACCCTCGATGCGGTAGCGGAAAGTGCGATCCGACAGAAAGTCTCGAAGGATGAGTACGAGACGGTCTGGCACACCGAGAAGGTAGAGCTTATATAATAAGCCATTGTGCCAGACTTTGTCGAATGCTTTCGCTATGTCGAAGAACAGAGCGCCTGTTGACGCACCGCGCTGGAAGGCAGCGCTAATGTGCTCAACGATGCGGTGGACCTGATGGATGCATGAGTGTTTAGTTCGAAAACCAAACTGCTCGTTAGGGATAAGGCTCTTTGCTTCGGCGTAGTCCTTGAGACGCTTATAAATAAGCCTCTCGTAGATTTTGCCAAAAACATTGAGCAGACTGATGGGGGGTAACTGGAGGGCTCAGACTTGGGCTTGCCTGGCTTTGGGATACCGATGACCGTGGCTTCTTTCCACGCTTGGGGGAAGATGTTATTGCTCAGAGCGCCATTGAAGATGGCGGTCATGAGTAAAATGAGTGGAGCGGGGAGGAGTTTGTACACCCTATTGGTGATACCGTCCGAACCGGGGGCTTTGCGAGTTTCGAGCCCTTTAATGATGTCTTGCACTTCGTCAGGAGTGACGGGAGGCAGAGGATCATCAGGGTCTTCGACTGGTGGTAAGGAGGCTCTACGTTCGACCTCAGCGTTCACCTTATCGATGTGCGCTTGATCTACTAGTTGAGAGCTGGGGGAGCACTGGGACTCTAAGCTGACGGCGAGGCATTCGGCTTTGTCGGGGTTATCAAAAGCTAAGGACTTGTCGGGGCGTATGAGAGGAGGTACAGTGGCCTCTTCAGGGGAGCGAAGCTTCCTCTGAAGCTGCCAGAAAGCTAAATGATTGGGCTCTAGTTCGCCGAGCAATTTGGCCCAACCCTCGGAACGCAGCTCCGCTATGCGTTTCTTTACAGCACGCTGCAAATGGCGCATATGGGCTTTGCTCGCGTCACAGGGAAAAGAGTCGTAGGCACGAATGGACGCGTTCTTCTCGGTTATCAGATCACGTACGTCAGCGGGAAATTTCCAGCGTTGGTCTTCCATCACTGGAACTTCCCGTGCGCAATCCGTCAATACGGATTGAACGTGATCTGTAAACGAGGCGATCGCTCCCGTTGTGTCCGCGACTGAGACAATTTGCTCGGGAATAGAGTCTAAGTGAGGTGACGTGGTGGATTTCAGTCTTTCGCCTACTTTCCTCCAGTCGGTTACTATCTTGGTCGGTGGGGGCTGGTTGGGATCACGGGGGCCCGAATAGGGGGCTAGGTGAATAGTGACGGGACGGTGGTCGGAATTAAGCTCTTGGTGCGTCTCGATAGATTGCAAACGAAGGTTTACATTCTTGAGTAGCGCTACGTCGAGCACGTCAGGAAGATGGGTGGGATCACCGGGATAGACCCATTCATACATGCTGGACATACATTCATATAGGTACTGACTGTGGGTCTGCAAAGTACGGCCCCCTAAAGGTTGCAGCCCTAGCAGCAACCCGCCTGGCCAGCCCCTAGCAACGACCCTGAAATTATCTGAAAGAACGAAATATTTGACAGCTATTTGCGACTTTGCCAACTTTCTGAATGCACCCTTGCACACCATAAGAAATGCTAAAGTAGAGTTTGACAAGTTCTCAACTTCAAATTCTCAAATCAGAAACCTTGTGTAAGTAACATAGCGCTTTATGTGCTTACTCTTGCTTAAAATGTGTCTGAACGTAAGCAATAATAAAAAGCTTAATTAAGTATAGCATTTTCTTATTCCTGCAATTCCACTTCAACCAGCTTTCGAAGTGATTTATTATTAGTTGAACATAGTTCAGATGCAAGCAATTTATTTTCCTTAGAAATAGTTTTGCTATCAATCATGTCATTTATATCTTACACACACATTTTAGATTTTATATAAGTACATTTGTGTGTTTTTGTCGGCTACCTAAACCTTTATTCCGCGAGGAGAGTAAAATAATATTATGCAACTTCTTTTAATTAGTTGAAACCGCATGCTTTAATTAACATAGGTACCTAATAGACATATAGATATTATTTTACTCCTCTCGCGGTGTGTGTACCTATTTGTTTGAAGATAGGTAATATTGGAACTTTTAGATGTTGGAATCGAATTTAATTTACGTTTAATTTTTTTAAATGGCCTTGTTATTGTCATTCCAATGGAACACTTTCTCTGCAATATTATTTTACCTGCCCGTTCAGTTTATTACGAGTTTTAATTACTTACTATAAAAATTGCCAGCATGCGCAGCATGACCACCGTAAAAACCACGTTGAAACGGTAGAAATAAAAGACAAAATGTAGAAAGGTTTCTACAGAGCGGCGTGATGAAAAAGATGAAGAAATAAAAAGGAAAAAATATATGTCCGTGACTACCAACGCCAATCGCTTCCATATTTGGTAAATAATTAGTACTCAATTGGTACTAATTAGTACTCGAACAACAAAATTGGTACTTACCTTAGTAGTTTTCGAGAAGATCGACTTTGAAGGTGGTCCGGCGGTAGTCACGCTCCCTTCAGCAAGACCATCATGAGCGCCAAAAAAGGGGGCACGCTACAGCTATCAAAGTCTCTTAAAGTTACGAAACAAGTTTTGTAATCTACCCTGGTCTATCCACTTGAAGAAACAGCCATTAGTTTAACAGCGGTCCATAGAATTTTTTTCTGTACGAGTCGTGTATAAGTGGCGAGGGCGCCCCGCGGCCCAAAATAAAAAAAGTGCGGGGACAATACATATGACGTAATCACGTGGTGCGGGACATGTGAGTGGATAGAAAATTAGTACCCTGCAAGATAAAATTAGTACCCAAAATTCAAAGTTAGTAGGTACTCCAGTAGTTTACGAGATATACCATGTCATTGCTTGGTGGGGTGGCGGTAGTCACTGTGCCTAATTTTCATTTCAAGATTTCTCTATTAAAAACTCTGTGATTTCTTCCCAAATTTATACAAAAATTAGTAGTATAGTACTCCTAAAGAAGTTAAAGCGACCAAAAATTCAGATTCCTAAGTGTTGCATTTTAGGAAAAATTAGCTTTCATTACTTTTCCATACTAAATCTCCACGTATAACTCGACCAAATTAAGTTGTCAAATTCAATGGTATTGAGCTGTTTATGAGATGAATCTCTTAAAAAAAGTAAACTTGACGGTGTATGGCTATGGGTATGCATGATAAGTCGACTTATCATGCATAACCATAGCCATACACCACCGTTAAGTTTACTGGACGCGGCTTCAAGTCCGCTGCAAAAATGTTTATATGACTATTCGTCGTCGTAGAGCAGATAGAGTACTGCACATTGCGTAACACACTATCAATCAAAATCTGAATCATTTTAAAGGATATTGCTAATCCATTGTTTAATTATATTCGATTTTTTTTTAAATAACACAGTGAATAGAATATTCTTTATTATGTACACCATAAGAATGTTGTTGAACTGTCAAACCGAAAGACATTCCTACTGTTAGTGTGTTACGCAATTACCCGCTGGTCATGCTACGCTTCCTGGAGTCCTTCAGCGTTGAATTTTCAGCACTTAGGTATTTTGTTTTCTTCCATGCCAATTAAAGGTTTAATTTTATGTTTATGATTTTCATTTGTCTTTCTTCCTATTCGCCTTACTGATGAGGAACAGTATCTACTTCCACAATATCTAGCCTACTAATGAAAGGCATTAGGTAGGTACATACAAAACATCCTCCGATAAATTGGATTCTGCTTTATGATATAATATGCTTGTACTTATACAAAAGTATTTTCGTGCCTATGGATGTATATCTATTATCGGAAAAATTGGAGCAAAATTGGTGTTTCTTTATAAGTAAGTATGAAATGAATATTTACTTATATACTTTTTTAAATACGCCAACAGGTTAGACCAAATACTTGGAAAACAAGGATCTAAAGCTAAAGATGTCTACGCATCAAAAATCAGCCTAGCTTCCAGAGTAGTTAAAATTGAAAGACAAGTAAGTGCTTTTGTAACTCCTAACCTTTTATCATACTTTGATCTTATGCTCGGCTAAAGACGCTTCACTCGAGTGAATGATTCACTCAAGTGATGGTTCATTTTTGTTTCATTCCACGTTCACACTGCACCGACAAAATTATGGAATGAACGTTTATCTGCTACTTTTATTTCATTTTACGATAATTCTGTTGGCGAGTGATAGGAGCCGAATGAAAGTCAAAAATGAACAAAAAGTGAAGTGAGTGCGTCTGATATCGGGTAAGTTACGAGTTAAGAATTGACACATTAGGGACATATTCGTAATGGAATTTTGGAAATAAATCACTTTCTGCTTAGATCATATGCATTATGGATTAAATGCACTAGAGCCTATACTACCTCAAATGGCTTCGCATGATCCTCCGTTATGTCGAAAACACTGCAGCATTAATTTTGAAATAAATATATGCTAAAGTTGAGGATTAATGTAAGGTCTTATGTTAGACGAAAACACGATTCCATAAAATTTTCTCGATAGAAAAAAATTCCAAAGTTACCTCCAAACCGAACAATAAACCGCTGGTATTAAAAAAATACTTCAAATTAGATCATGAAACTTTGCATACTAACTGAACTAACTATAAAGCAGGTCTTATGTTAGTTAGTTTTATTGAATTACCTTTATTTTCACCGTAAAAAGCGAATACCTAAACTATTGGCGCTGCCTCCCGCCCAGCACCGCACTCTGTCTCGCTTTCACACTGTCCGCGAGCAGTATCGTGCGAGCGAGATAAAGAGTGAATTTTAGCTGAGGTAGTATAGGCTCTTAAATTAAATAAGAAGGAATAATGGGAGTCATTGATTGATTAGATTTTTATAAAATCATCTCATCATATTTAGTATTCTTATACCCAGTCAATATAATTTGTTTCAGGTAGATGATATAGAAAGTAAGTTGGATCATTTGTTAGAAATGTATAAGGAAGACAGAGGGGTGCCACGAAGACTACTAGGAGGTGGTTCCAGCGGAGAGGGCTCGGGTGGCCCATCCGGTGAGAGCGGGTTGGTTGTGCGGCACCGACCGGCGCTAACCGACAAGCAGTGTTCGGAGCCCAACTCGCCGGTGTCGCGCACGTTTGAGCCGCCCCCGCCGCCGGCCGCCGCGCAGCTCGTGCCGTACAAGCGGCCCATGAACCGGGGCTACTCCGACCTCGGAAGTAGATTCCTGAAAAAAAAATTTATAGGGTAAAGTACGAAACTATTATACCCATTAATCCAATACAAGGTTCTACACCGTCAATTTCCATGTCTAATTATGTTTATTTCTTCATAATTTTGCAGCATATTCCCAAGTTTTTATATTTCTAGCATGAATTAAATACCTACCTAAGGTAGTCAGATAACTTTCATCTGAGGAATAAATATTACAGTTTGACAGCTTATGTATAAAAGATATGTAAAACTCATGATCATTCTTCAGACAAAAGTTATCTGACTTTTGAAAAATCAGCCCTATGTAATTATAACAATGTACTTACCTACATAAGAATATTTAGGAGCTTCTTGCAATCTTGTCAATTTTGCTAAAGTGTAAATTGTAAATGCATAGTTGAATAACAAATGTTAGCAGGCCAGCCAGTACAAGTCGCAACGGTGAATCCCCAAGAGATGAAGTAGTAATCGTAGTGCCGGAGCGCGAGGTCACACCTCCCCGCCTCGTCACCGACAGCTCAGGTCGGTATCTGTCCCACGTACCTACACATGTATATACTGGAACATTAGCTCATTTAACTGCCCACACAAACTTATAATATTTACTACCTTACCATTTACCATACCTAGGATTTCTAAACAGTCACAAATTAGCATATTGGTAGAAATTGTTTGGAGTATTTGACGCATAGTTGGTAGGTTCCTTCCTAGTCATCCTATAACCAATAATGTTTTATTGTATTAAATAAATTCTGTCATTTGAATGAACTGTTTCAGATGCTCTAATCAATGTCTACGTTGTCCACTGCGCCCTATATATGGAATCACTGACACATTAGTTGCCACGTAGAGTCACACTCGTGTGAATAGACTGCTGTAGTTAATGTGAATTAAACATCGTTGCCATAGGTATAAATATGCGAATATTACAAAATTGCAGCATCTTATGAAGATTATTCGTCGTCGACTTCTCTCTGACCGATGGCATGGGAGAGCCCCATAAACGGCCGCCGCCGGCTCCGTGAGTCCTACACCCTACCCCTATCGATGTGTGGAATGTTTATCATTTAATAGTGTCTCTCTGTGTCCTCCTAGACCCTCCTACAACTTACTCCTACCACATGAATGTACCTACTAATGAAGGTGTCGTAGATTTAGACTAATCTTTATCTGATTTTGTTTTTTATCTGGACATAAATAATTAAGTAAAAGTTGTGTATTTACCTTTTTCAAACAATTAACATATCTCTCCATATATGTATATTTAAGAAAAATATATATTTTCTTTATCCGACGGTTTCAAGTAAATATCAGATGTTTCTGTACCCAAAAAACATGCAACAAATTTTATACCAGCTCTAATGACCCCATAAGTAGGTATAAAGTACCTTTAAATAGACGAATGAAAACAACGATTGTCTCACCTGTCTATGATCACACACGAAACCACTGTTACGATCTGAACGTGGCTTTGACCGACTGACGCACAATGCATAAGAAATGAGGAAAAAATAGTCCCACGGGACAAGTGAGTGATTTATGTAACTAAGAATTCACAATACATATCTACCATAAAATATATATATTAACGACAAAGTAAGTCGTTTATATTATATCCATAATTCCTTACTTTTCCATACTATTAATATAAGTAAATGTGAAAGTAATTGACTCTGTCGGTCTATCGGTTACTTTTCACGCCTAAAGCAGTGAAACTATAGTTATACAATTTGACAGATGGCCTTAGAGAAGGACATAGGCATCCTGGATATTTTTATTAAAAAAATAAAATTGTGAAGTAGGTACAAAATAGCTACACGCAAACGAAGTCGCGAGCAACAGCTAGCTAGTATTACCTATTCAACGATTTATTCGTCAATCCTCGATAGCAGTGGGGCACAATAAAAGGTAGGTATCTTAATTATACCTATAGAGGTAAAAAAACAGTCGACCGCAATTATGAGAGGTATTTAGTTCAGTCTCAGATGCCACCAATTGCACCTGATTGTTAGAAAAGAGATCTTGTTTTAGTCTCTTTAGTTGCAGTCTAGTTTTTTGTTTTATTTTCTAACTTTAAGCGTGTTATATTTTTATTGACGTTAAAAACCGCCATTTCGATAATATAAGAACAAAACCATTACCAACCAATATAACCGTCCCACGTCCTAGATGACCTAGATCCATCCAACTGTTTGGATGCTTCGAGAGTTTATAAAACCCACGTACGTACACATGTACATACGCGTGAAAAACATAACCCTGTCTTTTCTGTCGCGCAGCCGGTTAGAAATGAGCCAATTAATAAAACTTGTGGCATGTTTAGTTTAAGACTTCGTTTGAAAAAACACAATAACTAGGCTGAAATCTGTAAAGTGAAAGTGACGTAACAAGGTGTCCGCAGAAAATATTAATCAGTGTCTAGATCAAATCAACCATTTACGAAGGTGGTGTGACACTACGACTGATTAAAAAAGATAAAAAGAAATAATTTAATCAATAAAAGAGATGACTCTAAATTAAAAATACAGCCAAGCCTATACCTACTGCTTAGTAGGTTGCTACTATGGATATATAATAATATTATATCCAAAAATTTAAGTTACAAGTATGTTATCTACCTATACCTACCTACTTATTATTAAAAATAAATTATGTCTTATTTGGTGCATGTTGCACTTGGGTACCTACAGTTTAAAAAACAAATATAATGTCGGAAGAAATGGAAACTACCAGACAAGATTAAAAAAAAAGAAAGAAAAACTTAACTAAACATAGGTACCTAATAGGTATTTTAAGCACGCTAGATTTCAGCCTACTCTCTTTAATTAATATTTAAACAAAAAGGAAATTATACCTCTAAATTTTTTTTATTTACAACACCTTCCATCAATTGTCAGCATGTCTGTAATGTAGTTTTCTTATGTATTTATTTAGACATTTATTATATTTAGGTACTAATTATACAAGTGTATCGAATAATACATGTGGTCAATATTATTATTTCATCAGCTTATTATATATCTTTGCCTGATTTCTAACGGTATTTAGTACGGGTGTAGCTGGCACCGTATCAACCGTATATAACCGTGCCCCCAAAATACAGGAGCCCCGACGATGACGTGTGTAAGCAAAAATTCGTAAGAATTTGGACTTTGGATAATATTCCAATATGTCAAATTCTGATTGATAAGAGGCCCTTAATAAATGAATACCAATTCTCAAGCTGTAGCATACATTTGAGTTTGAGTTTGAGGTGGGGTAAAAAGGGCTCCATACAAATTTTGACACAAGGGCCCGTTAGGACGAGCTACGCTACTGCTAGTACCTAGACATTTTCCGTTTCAATGAGTTATGCACCTAGGTATACAGCCATACTCCACAATACACATGTAGGTATCTAGTACTGGGGAACCATTTACAGGGTTCTCTAGAGGGTGTGGGACATCGACGCGTAACTGTAACCTTGAATTTAGAACCTATTTACCTGATTCTAGATTAATTCCACCAGTATTTAAACTTTTCTCGGTTATTAAAAAATGTAAGTAAAATCTGTAGGTATTTATTTATTTATATAGTAAAACTTTATGCACGAGTAAAAGAAATACTGTACAAAGGCGGACTTGAGGCATTTTCTACCAGTCAACCTTAGGGTGGTGCAGAGACAAAACATGGCAGGCGCAACATAGGTACGGGATAAATAGCTAGGAAATGACTACTTATAAAATACAAGAATAAATACTAATACATAGATAGATAGATACATACATACATATAAACAAAATGAACTGTGAGGAGAAAAAAATTATCGGTAGAGGAGAAAACGAAACCAGCAAATCAGCGCTGAGATGCTACAGCCAACTTTTGACGGATATGTTCACGTGCCTTCACTTTAAAAGATAACCGACTGGTTGCCGTCCTGATATTCAGAGGGAGCGCATTCCAAAGAAAGACCGCCTGGACAAAGAAAGAAGAACGAATGAAGCCAGAACGACGAGAAGGACATCGTAGAAGACGATTGTTAGTGGAACGCATGCACGCAAGAGCATAAATATAGAATTTGGGAAGTCATGTAAGAAGGAGCAGGATTATCGAGAATAGAGAACAATGTATTCAGAGCCCTCAACTCTCTGCGCTGGCGAATGAGTAACCATTTTAAAAGCAGCCGATGCTCGGATACATGGTCATACTTATGAAGATTGAAAACGAATCGAATGCAGTTATTCAGAAGACGGTCAAATTTATTGAGGAGATCTGCATTCAGGTCATAGTAACACCCATCACCATAGTCAATTATGGGAAATATTAGGGACTGTACAAGCATTGCCTTTATGTGTGAAGGAAGAAGGTTTTTCAACCGATAGAGCGACCGCAACGTTCCGGTGACTTTATTACTTACAGTCGTGACCTGCTTTCGCCAGTCAAGACAAGTGTCGACATGCAAACCAAGATTCTTAACATCAGAGCTAAACGGGATGACTGACTTGTCGAAGGTATTGTACTTTTGTATGAAACAGCATATTCTTTAAACCAAAAATGTCTAGAATCATGTGGTGAATTCATGTTAACAGTTTACGCGTCGATGTCCTATATGTCGTGTATATAGGTATAAGTATTATGAAAACTGCAACACAATATAGGTATCTACCTAACACAATCAATCCAATCCACATCTTTGTCAGACACGTTGAGCGACTTATTCGTCATTGATATAAGGCTAAGCAGCTTATTTCAGGATTTACGTTCTGTTTGTCCCTTGCGTCACAAATGTGTGACACCGCGGCGCCCGGCGCGCGGCGCCCGGGCCATATCAACAAACCCGTCTCTCAAATAAGATTATCCAACTAAACATGGGCACTATAAAATACCCGTCAATCGAGGTAAATAGGCTGGAAATTCAGATCTCAAGAATTTAATCATAAATTTATAACAATAATATTTCAGAAAATATTTAAATTCAGATATGGTTGCAGAAGTTTGCGGGAGCGGTTCCGCGGGCGCGGAAACGGAGCCCCGGTCGATGAGCTCGGGCTCCACGTCGTGGTGCGAGGGCGACGCGGCTGAGGAGCGCGGCTACGGCTCCGGGGACTCGCTCGCTGAAGACGCCGCGCTGCTCGGCGGCGCCGCGCACGCCACACAGCCGCGCGCGGCGCGCAACCCGCGCCGGGACGTCGCTGTCGACCTCCATCTGCTACGACCTGATGTCTAACACATACTTTTTAGTATCTTTAGATCGGCCGAAGGAAATGGGCTTTCCATGAAAATACCTAATTACCACCGTCGTTATGACTTACTTATGATTGTAAATATCTACGTGTTCGCACAATATTGACGTGACACAATTATGCTGTCCATTCACATAATTTCCTTATTGATAGGTGCTTGTAATAAGAAAATGAGCAATCATAGTTTAGGTAAAACGAGTAGATAGGTAGTCGATAAGGTGTCTTATGCAACTCCAATAAGTAAAGTAATACCTATACAACGAGTTGATGTTGTGATGACCACTTCCACTCGTGTAGGTATGTATAAAGACCAAGGACTCGATGCGAGTAGTACGTACCTAATTTTATTATTACGCTTACATTGTTTAATTACTTATTGCTTTAAAAGATTATGAGATTTACCAATAAATAAATAGAAATCTTTACTTTACTTACGTATAAAAAATGTACCATACCTAATTGTTAAAGTGTACATATTTTTGTATTAAGTTGTTTAATAATTATTATAGATCTATTATATTGTAAGGAAATGTTATTAGCAGTGAACGAAAACCAGATAAATCAACAATCCTGAAAGATAGATAGGCTAGATATTATAAAAAATGCCTAAAACTAACAATTTATACCTACTACCTAGACATTTTATAAGTGGAACATCCAGGATTAGGTATGACGTTTGCAAATAATGTAGGTATTATGTATAATTATATTGTTTCTATACGAATAGGTAACTTTAAAGATAACTTATTTGACAAAGAAACTGTGATAGACATTCAGTTTTCCCATCACGCCGAACAAAGCCGACTCTAAGATGATAGTATCTATCCACTAGACTTAGTTCAAATTTCAGTAACAGGTAAGTTAGGTAGACAATATCTAGATTGACTACTGGTACATACCATACCTATCTGTCTAATTATTTTATTTGTCACTAAAGTCCTATTCTTGAACCAATTTTGAAATTTTGGACATGTTTCTTAATAAAAGCAGGGTAAACTTTTGCCTGAAAAACAATATAAATAATTAATAAGATTATAAATATTGGCACATAATATAATATATAAATATATATTTTAAAAAACATTCATGCTAAGAACTGTGAATCAGAATATAAGGTGTCGTAAACTCGTGACTGATGCTGTATGCACAATAACGTCAGAATCATCATCGGCGCAAATAGAACCTCCTCCGTAATTATTTCTTATTCTACAATTAATTTATTACATCGAAGAAGGCTTCCACTCTTATCAGATGCGGCTATCAGTATTTTAATAATGACTATTCGAAAGCGCATTTATTTGTACCTAGGCAAGATAATTCATCAGTTCAGTAAAATAATAAATACAATGGGACCTACTATTGCCTAACTGTTAGATCTATGAATTGTGATATGTTTATGAATTACTTACCTAAGTCAATTTACAATGTACTTATATAAATCAAAATGATGACTACTAGATACTGGCAATATACTGTAGGTATCTACCTATTTAAGTATTTGTATATCACTGTGAACGTTCAGGCATCAAAAGATTCTAAGCATACGATATTTCCTACTCGCTTTTAAACCAAAATCACGTTGGAGCGCGCAAGCACGGGGATGGGTATTTTTACAATTACCAAATTGTTTTCTGTCTAGACTAGACCATGGCCGTCCGAAAGTGCATGTCACATTCTAGTTTTTAACCCCCGACGGAAACCGAGGGGTGTAGACACCTTGCGAAATAACGATGACGTTTGACCAACCTGTAGGTCTATAGCACTAGATATATGTAGGTACTTACGTGCTAGTCATTCTCGGTTTTGTATTACTCAATAATAATGACTCAGCAGCGCCCAACTCTAAAAAAAGTAAGAAAAACTGAAGTTACCTTTCGATGAATCCTAAATTGCCAAGGACCTTTGTTCATAAATCTTTGTTTGGGTTTTCACAGTAATATACATAGGTCAATGCCTAACAGAAAAGCTTGTTGCAGGGATATGGCCTAATCATACCTTAAAATCCCGAGCATGTCTAGACTTAAAGCACGTCTAACCCTTCGCTTGTCAAATACAATGGTCGAAACCGATTGAATCGTTTTAATCGACTCAAGTAGCAACAAGCCAGCACAAATAAATTCATCACAGACAACATTTGAGTTTTCTCTGTTTTTTATTATTCCTTTAGACTAGCTCTTCATTCTCCACTCACTAGTGACTGGTTTTATGCGAAACCAAGGGATCAAAGCTAAGCTATAAGACCCGATGAAGATATATTATCCTCCTTTTTCCATTAAGACTCAATAATAATGAGTGAGAGGATATTATGGTGCAACCTCTTGAAACAGTGTCTGCACCCTGTTTCAAGAGGCAATAGACACTTAAATTAATTGCTACGCGACGAAGGTACTTAGTTTAGCTTTGCTTCGCTACCTCGCAGAGAGACCGCTCGCATCTCTCGCCACGGCGCGGGCGTATAAGTACCTAGAAATCCCTCGATTTTCGCCCAGAGCCCGATCTACGAAGTTGGGTGAAAAATCCTAGCTTCTAGAAATTGGACAGATGACAGCCTGGAACCCGGAGCAGTATACCTAGATTAGGCCACTTTTCATCATGTATAGGTATTAGAAAGGAGAATCAGCAAAAATGTATGGAAGCTGGTCCTGGCACCAATAACAATTACACATATTATGTCATTAGATAAGTATTTTATCATTATATACAACTACTAGGTACTACATTATACTACTACGAGACTAAAGCTACTGCTACTTTATTACTATGGCATAGCGGCTCATTTCAAATCGCTGTGTGAAAAAAGTTATTGCGATGTTTCGTAGGAATGACTAGGCCTACAAAGGCCACTTTGGCAGAATCATAAAAAGATAACATTATTAATCCTATGGGACAGATAACTGTTAAATTAATCGTATCAAATCCCAAGGTGTAGGATTTTTCAGTTATTTGTTTTTGTCTGTGCTAAAATACCAATCAATCTAATCCCAATCTCTTTGATTATACCTACCTACTGGACGCTAGATAACGGAACCCTTGAATAGCTACTAGTAAACTCCCCGAGAGTGGGAGCTCATTAGGTTTCTTTTAATGAGCTCGTGTACCCAAATATCGAGGTTTGTTGTATATATGTCGTAACTACTAATATGCCGCCGATATTGTTCCACTTTTTAAAAAATGGCATCTACTTTTTCCGTAACTGGGCGACCAGAGCGAGCTGCATCTTTGACATCAAAATTCCCGGACTGAAAACGTGAAAACGCTTGTCAAGTACCATCTTTGTGCTACCTACTCTTATGCGCCCATTACACGATAGGCATAGTTTATGAGGGGCCCGTGGCTAAATAATAACAGCCGCACAGGTCAATCGATCAAGTTAAGTTACGCTTGCCGTGGTTGGTCTAAGGATGGGTGAACATCTTTACATACCGAGACCCCTCCGTGCCTCGGAAAGCACGTTAAGCCACCAGTCCCAGCTGTCATTCGTGGATCTTTGACAGTCGTTACGGGTAGTCAGAAGCCCGAAAGTCTAACAACCAGTCTTACCAAGAGATATCGTATTACCTAGTAACTGGGTTGTGGATGTCAGTAGCAGTCGCTCCGTGTAAAATACTGGTATTCAGCTACATCCGGTTAGACTGGAAGCCGACCCCAACATAGTTGGGAAAAGGCTAGGCAGATGAGGGACACAGTACCTATAATATCTCTTTTTTTTTTTCGTGGAGAAATGCTCAAGCATTTTGCACTACCACGGGAAGATAGTGCAGTTTATGTGGGACTCTAAACTCTAACCCACTAAAACTCCACGATGTCCTCCTCTGCCGCTTACGGCGGGAACACGGGCACGCGTTAGAACTCATCCGTGAACCCGCCGCGGCTGTCCGTCACCGGCGCACCAGAACACATAGCACGCCGTGACCACCCCAGGGACCAAACCAGCACATGGGCGCCAGACGACCCCGTGTCTGGGCACCCTTAGTCCCCCTGCGACGGGTCAGGTCATTGGCCCCGCCGCCTGCCAATTTTCGGCCGCAGAGGATAGGGAGAGCGGCCAACGTCATACCAACACTCCTCCTCCCCTGCGGCCCCACCGCGTCCGCCATCACACGGTGGCGACCCCGTCAAGGCCGCGGAAGGTAGGGAGAGCGGCGCACCGCAATACCGGCACTCCTCTCCCGCCGCGGCCTCCAACCCTCAACCGCGATGCCTCCCATACGACATCGCGGCCCGCCTCAGTGGCGATGTCGCCCAAGCGGCACCGCAACCTACTTGTTGGCCGCTACGTCGTCGGCTCAAAAGCCCTGACGAGGTTTCTGTTCGCTTCACTGTGGGTGACCAAGCCACGGCTACTGAGCCCCCCCCGCCTCGACAATGCTTGAACCCACCGGGGGGGGTATATCCTTCTTAATCAGTTTATGAAATATTTTTAAATTGGAACAATATTGGAGGAGGAAATAGGCGAGAGTCAAACCTCGAATTATGACTTTTTACTTAGGCTTTTTCCAAGTCTCTCCGACCGCATGCATTTCCTCTTAAATCCATATTTTTTTCACGGCTTGTGTCCCATTTATCATGATTTTTCCCTTTTTAGGGTTCCGTAGTCCCTACAAGGAACCCTTATAGTTTCGTCATGTCCGTCCGTCTGTCGGAGGTTTTGCTAAGAGACAAAATGATTAGGAAAGTGATTAGGATGAAGTACTTGCTTATTTATAACGCGTAAAGACTTGCATTGAAAAACAAAATGTTTTTTTTTTTTTATATCCGAATAAAGAACAACAGAATCGTAGGTACTTTGTGATAGCGGCTACTACGGAACCCTACACTGTGCGTGGCCCGACACGCACTTGCCCAGTTTTTTTTAATAAAACTTCAAAATGTATCGAATTTCTTCGTTGTAATTCACTCATTTTGGCGGAAAGAAAAACAATTGAAAAGTGGCGGGAAATCACTGACCTCTATCATAAAGTATAGTTCTTTTTTTTCTCCTTTTGGGTTTCGCATGGTTTGTGCATTTATGGTCAGTGCAACTATTACTACAACTTTCAACTTTATACCTATAAAATACGAAAAAACTTTTTCCCCGAACTAATATTTCAGTTCAATCCCCTGTCCCACTCCCATCGGACTATGACAGTACACGGAGACAGTGTAGGTACCTACCTGTCTGTGTTGCACACTAAGTGTTTGGCCAGACTGGAGAGCGGGCGCGGGGCGGACGCGGTGCGGCAGACTCAAACATATGAACTTCCTTTGAGTGTCCATAGTGGATAGTGGAAAGGCAGGCGCGGGCTGCACGGCGCGGGGAGCGCGCGGGCAAGTCACGCCATAGCTCGTTCATACAAGTGGCCGCAGGCCCGCGCCGGTACCGGGGTTCTCAAGCTAGTTCGAGCTTTTTTCTAGTAAAAATAAGTCTTCTTCATTCATATTATATTTTGACAAACACTGGACACGACAACACGCAGAACGCAGCCGCGCTCCAGTGCGGGCAGCCAGCCCGCGCCCACCCCGCACCCCTGTCTGGACGGACACTCACACTTGTGCTCAAGTTATTATCTCTAGCGTCGTGTCGATGGCTAGTGTCCGAGTAGTGAGTACATACTAATTCCATAATTACTATTATAGTAACTGGTAACACGTCAAGCAACATTTTACCAGCGAGAATTAGTATCTCTATGTAGTCTGTGGCGTGAAAAGAGAATAGAACATATAGATAGGAAAACATTTATGTCAATGGAATAGAATGACAGCAATGACGTCACGACGAAATCATGTCAAACTTGTCAAAGTAATGAAGTAAATTTTTGTTTGATTTGAGCTCGCTCGCTGGCGTCTTGTCTATAATATTGAGTATTTCTTCGGTAATATCGTATACATCTTGTAATTTATATCTTACATACCGTGTGGTATTATGCCCAGCCAATATGAAGAAGAGCGTACATGGGAAGCCCCAAATCACAATCAATATGAAGTATGTTGAAATTGAAATTAATTTCTTGATTATTTTGTAAATTACTAGTATTTTATAGGATCAAATTCACAGTAACCGTATAAATATCTATTTAATAAGAACAGCCAAGCCACCTAATTATAACGCGAATATCACACAAACCTCTCAAAATAACAGGCACACATAAATAAAATCTTCTGATATTTTCCTTAATAAATTTTTCTATAAATTTAGGAAGAAGGGAATGAAGACGTCATTGAAAATCCTGAAGAAGTCTTACATGAATGTCTCGAAAAATTTAAAACACCAGATTATATTATGGAACCGGGAATATTTGGTCAACTTAAGCGATACTTTCAAGCTGGGGGCAATCCTGAACAAGTGATTGAGCAATTATCTATAAACTACAATGCAGTGGCCCAAATGGCTAATTTACTAGCAGAATGGCTAATACTCGGAGGTTGGTGTATAAATGATAGGATTTTGTTGTTTTTAAATAATCAGTGTTAACAACCTTCTTTTATTGACAGTGGCGTAACTATACCGTTCGGGGCCCGTGGGAAATTCAAGGAATCGGGCCCTCCCTCAACTTTACATTGAGGGAGGGCCCCATCCCTTGAATTTGCCAAAGCTCAACCAATGTTATAGATTTTTTTTACTAGCACTTTTCCACAACTTCTTCCGTGTAGATTTCATATTTTCCCCTACAACATTTAACACCTGACTGCTTCGTTGGTCTCGTAGTCGCAAACGCTACTGCTGAGCATGAGGTCCTGTCCAAAAAATTTGACAAACAATGTACTTTATTGCACATTTAAAAAAAAATTGCATTTATAAACTTATGTTAGGATCCTCCTGTGCTCATGGCTCTCTCGGGGTAGGGGCCTGTGGCATTTTGCCCACACCCTATAGTTATGCCACTGTTTATTGATATCATTCTATACTTATATAGCGTAATCACAATAAATCAAGAATCTACAAAAAACTACATAAGTACTAAAATATAAGCTTTAAATATTGAAAATATCTCAATTTCCAGGGGTCAAAGTGACAGAGGTACAAGCAATGGTTGAAAACCATTTGAAAGATATGATTTTGAAAACATTTGATCCCAAAAAAGCTGACACTATATTCACTGAGGAGGGTGAAGTAAGTTTGGTTAACACTAATATTTAGAACATTTTTTTTTTTATTAGTGTTACAAATATTACAATATTTTTCCAGACACCAGCTTGGTTAACAGAAATGATTGAGCACCCAACTTGGCGGTCTTTAATTTATAGATTGGCTGAAGAATATCCTGATTGTCTCATGCTTAACTTTACTATAAAGGTGAGCTATCTTAACACAACTAAGTACAAAATAGTGTTTCTTCAAACTCTTATGAGTGTAATTAAGCTTGAGTAATAATTAATCTTGCAAATAAAATCACTTTTTATTCTTAAAAATTGGCTTGAGTAAAAAGTGTTTTTTTGCAGGATCAGATTTGGTTGAATCTAAGGCAATAATTTGAATCAATATCTATGATTTCCAGTTGATATCAGATGCTGGGTTTCAAGGAGAAATTACAAGCATATCTACAGCAGCACAGCAAATTGAAGTATTTTCAAGGGTTCTCAAATCAGCTATTGTTGGATTCTTGCAAAGTTCTGATGATTGGCAAAATAGTGTTAATGAATGTGCAGTATGTATAAACTGTTTTATTTTCTTTTGTTACAAGAACTGAGAGAGTACTCTCTGTTTTTCTTTTGATCAATTTGAAAATTGATAAACTTAAATCTGCCATCTATTATTAAATATGTTGATAAAATTACTCAATATAACTAAGAATAATACTTTAAAAATGCAGTTCTCTGTGTACCAAGATTAATAACATTACAGAAAATGGTTTGCCATGGTGCCCACACATATGTGTACAGTCAAGTCATTGTGCATATACTATCTCAAGAACCTAGAGGAGGTGCCATCATGAAAAGACTTGGCCAAGAAATAACTCGTTGTGCACAACAAAGGTAGGTACCTATTTAATTTTAACTGCAACATCACCCTGCAGTTGCCTCTCTTAAAAAGGCAAAGGCTTCTTCTCATTATGGAACTCAACCATGTAAAATCACCCCACAAGCACAATGCGTTTTGGAGACCAGACCATAAATTTCATGTTTTCTAAAGTTATGGTCAGTAGTGTCTATGAATAAGTTACATAGTACAGCAACTTTCAGAGGTAGCTTTCGTTATGCGGCTTCCAAAGTGTGGAATAACCTGCCAACAACTATTTGATCAATTAAGACAATCAATACACTCAGAAGGTGCCTACGGCTGAAGCTCCGGAAGCTAAACATGATCAATCTGAATATTTCATTGATATGACATAGGTTCAAATTCAAATTAAAATTCTTTAATTCCGACGTAAGTCCATAGTGTTAGTAGCAACAAAATAACTTAATGACTAGTGTTAGTAATAAGCAGGAGTTAGAATGAAATATCAATTGGTTTGGATCCTCACCCAGTGGCGCAGCAGAGGGGAGTCCCACCTATCTGAGAACACGCTCAGGAGACAGCCGGGTCGGGTCGGGTTCAGTCTAGAATCTGCTAATAAAAGTTGATCCTGAAAAAGCGCAGCAAATTTAAAAGAACTGCATGTGGTATCACTGAGTAGAGTAGGAATAAATCATTTGTATACTTGGCAAAAATAATGTAATTATTATGAGTGACTGGGACAATTTTTTAAGTGACTGGTTATTTTTATCTGAATAATAAATACGGATTGACATATTTATTTTCTACAGGAGAGCAAAGCAAACTTTAAACATAACCCAGTTAAAAAAAAGAATGCATACTCTCAAATTATAACAACCATCAATTAAACAGAGACAATGATTAAGAAGAACTGACGATAGTATTTATAATAAATGCATCCCCAACGCAACAAACTTGCTGGCTAGTTGGTCAAAACGACTGTTGTATTGAATGGCGTTGACGTTGGGCGATGCATTGGTTTAAATTCACATTCGCATGCTCTTTGCCCATTTATTTGCTTGGTAAATGAAAATTTGACTGCCCCGTTGGTCTCTGGGTTGCAAGCGCGACTGCTGAGCGTGAGGTCCCGGGTCGGACAGAGTTATTGGGTTTTCCATTAGGAATTTCTTGATAACAGTCCGGAGTTTGGAAGTTGGCGGTTTAATACCCCCGCGCCTCAGAAAGCACGTAAAGCCGCTGGTCCTGCGCCTGATCTCTCCCCGGTCGTGTCGGATTGCAGTCTCATCGGACTATGAGAATAAAGGAATAGAGAGTGCACCTGGGTTTACGCTCACACTTGTGCACTACATATAATATCTCCTGCATACCTGGCTAATCTCCGTTGAGATTGGCCACCGCGACCGAAATCGGTCGGGAGGCTATTAAATAAAAATTAAAATATTGTTTTCATTTCTTCTTTACACATACATTCCGTTCAATCAACTCAGCCTATTGCAGTCTACTGCTGGACATATACATAGGCCCATGCCGCCCAAGCAGCGCTACAACACCCTGTCCTCCGCCTTCCGCATCCAGTCCGTCCTAGCCACCTTCTTTAGTTCGTCCGTCCATCTAGCTGGGGTCGTCCCACAATACGCTTGCCGACATTCCGTTAATAACGTAATATTCTTAACTTATCCACCGTGTCCTACTTTTCAAGTAAATGTTCACCTTATTAGAAAAGGACACTACAGTTCACTTTTGTTTCAGTAGACTTTTCGGTGTTTGTAAGCATTCCAGTTGCACTATAAAGTACCTACATACTAACTCCATGAGATTACCTCATTTATTATAGTCCATTATCGATACACGATACACACGTACGCGTGAAAAACTGTAAAACTTAACTTGAAAATAGTAAATTCTACAAAGATCCAATTGGATTTGCAGAGTCACTTCCTCGTTCTATGTTGTAACTATGTTTGTTGTTGCAGTGGACACGACGTGACTCCCATCACATTGGCCCTTACATCAGGTGAATCCTGGCGCAATGCTCGTACGGCATTGGCAGCCATGTTGTCACGCGGTGCGCTCAACCCTGCTGATATTTCAGTATTATTTAGAGCTTACACACAACCAGAACCACCACCAGTACATTTATTAAGAATTCCTCAGTTTTTAGGTATGTTATTTGAATTCATTACAACCATTCTGTGTAAGGCTGACCTGTCTAGATAATTATAAGCTTGTACCTGTGTGTCTGTTTTACCTTACTACATTTTCAATTTCACAGAGCTCCTGGTCGATGCATTGTTTAAATTAGGAAGCAAACTAAATCCGGAACACAAATCAAAATACATGTATTTATTGGCGTATGCTGCAAGTGTGTGCGAGGGGCTCACTCCCGGCAGGCCTGTCAAGGATGAATTAAAGGCTACGGTTCAAGCTATTGAAAAAGTACACGCCGTATGTTGCAGTTCTGCTAGTTCTAGTGAACTGATTGCGGAATTACCTACATTGTATCATTGCATAAGGTAATTGCTGAATTACATACACATTATTATTATTAAGCCGCGAAGCAAACAGCTTTTGAGAACAGCTAAATGGAGGATATGCACTGTAACATCTTCATTAAAATTTTCTACTTTCAGGTTTCCAGTCGTTGGAATGGGCGTCCTAGTTTGGGTAGAATGTGTTGTGACAGAGCCTTCATACTTCAAGTTGTGCACAGAACACTGTCCCGTACATTTGGCTCTCCTAGATGAAGTTGCATCCTGTCACCAATTACTGCATCACCGACTCCTGAGATTACTTGTGCAATTATTTGAATCTCCACAAGACGAATTAGAAATTTTAGTTCAGGTATAACAGTGATATGCAATCAGTGTGCTATATCTTATGTGTAGTTATGAATAAGAAGCTGCGGATAATCTCTCGCTTCCGGCCGTGGTTCAGTCCATGGTCGGGAGAGGAAACAACCTGCCTCCTATCCACGGCACACACACCGGGCGCGGAGGGTACGCAATGATCTCCGGCCGCCATAGGGGGTAGTCTGTCGCCTGAACAGAGACAGGCCCGAGGCGTGTTCCACGCGTGCTTCTCAAAAGGACAAAAATAACTGCGGCCGTATAATACGCAGAGGGTGACGGGATCCGCTTGGAAATCATGCGGGCCAATACCTAGCCGTAACGAGTGACGAACTGCGCATGTCTTCCAGCACCCCGGCTAAAGGTGATTGAACAACACCGTGGGGTTTTAAGCCAGCAGGAGTCTGACAGACTCCCTCCGCCCGACCCAGGGCGCACATCCATGAGGATATCCCCACGCAAAAAAAAATATCTAAATAAACATACTTACTATACATACTACTATTTATTTTCAGTTGGAATTGAAGAAAATGTTACTTGATAGGATGGTGAACTTACTAAGCCGAGGATGTGTTGTGCCTGTCCTGCGTTATATAAAAGAGTGCGTGGGTCGTGGCGACACCGACATATCTTTGATTAGATACTTTATTACAGAGGTAAGAAAATAGATGGAAATATCGTCTTCATTTATGGCCCCTTTTTCACATTTTTATTTTTGGGATCTTGATATTCCGTGGCTGGTGTGAATATGTTGTGAACATGTCTAAAATTGCAATTTGTCAGGGCAACCATTTTAAAGTTTTAACCTCTTCTGGTAAATTAGTTTATCTTATATGTTTTAGTTGTTTTAAAGGTTATTTTATGCCCTCTTTTAAATTATGACAATAAATAAACGAAATCCCACATAGTTTGCATAATAATAGACTTTCCAAGTCGTTCACCAACGGGTTGTCATCTTATTCACGGAGTTGTCAACTTGTTCACCAACAGTTATAAACTCATTCGGTTGACCATGACTTAACACATCAATTTGTCAATTTAAAATTAGTGCAGAAAACTTCTAAGTGTATAAGGTGAGATATCAAATAACGAATATTATTGTGGTTACTGTGTGTATAAAGGTCGATATAACAAAATATCGATGTTCATTCATAAAAACATGTAAATCGTTAATTTCAAATGAGGTTTTGTCAAGTTAGACGTGTATCGGTATCGATAATGCGAGATCGAGATGTCAACTTAGTACCGACGTCCATTGCTCCAAAAATTATGTATAGGTACTTTATTTGGAGCTGTAATTTTTTTGCATATAAATTCCCAATGTGTAGTGCCGCATTTACACAATCGCGCGAACCGCGAGGCGAACCACGAGCCGAATCACGAACCCGCATGTGTAAACAGTGGGCTCGCTATTCGGCTCGTGGCTCGCCTCGCGATTCGCGTGATCGCGTTGGGAGCGGTTTTTCGGACGCGAATCAAAGGGCACGAACCGCGAACACGAACTTACTGTTTACACATTCGCCTGCATTCAGTTGACTGCTAGCGCCCGACCCAACAGGACGTGTAGACAAAATAGAGTGGAGTGAAGGGCGAATTTTAGAATTCCTAGAACTGTATCAAAAGGAAGAGCTCATTTGGAACCCAAAACATCGCAATCATAAAGACAGACAAAAGATATGTACGATGCATGGAACCGTATATCAACTAGTATGAGATTGCCAGTCAGCAACTTAAAATTAAAGAAGAATTTTTACTTTAAATTATTTTTTTTACTTTATATTAAAGATTTTTTTTTTACTTTTTTACGCAGGATACCTATCTAAATAATTGTATAAACTCATTAGATATTTAGATGTAGCGCGCATGCCGCAATTATTTCCACGTCCTCCATGTTCGTGTTGTGGTTCGTGTCGTGGTTCGTGTGCGATTCACCCCGCGAATGTGTGAACAGTAGTTCGCGACGGGGCTCGTATACGAATGGTTCGTCGAATAGTTCGTCGAGCCACGAGGCGAATAGCGAGCACGATTGTGTAAATGCGGTGTAGGAAGTATTAAGCCAATATTTTTTTTTTGTAATTTATCTACCAAATTACGGTTTTCGGATTATTTTTCTTTACTTTTGCTACATGGCATTGCTTCTTGCCAAATTGCATGATTCTAGGTCACCCTATAGGTTTTGATTTCGGAACATAAACGCCCGTATCTTTTGATTGCGTTGACCTAAGTTTGATTTTTTCACTACTTCAAGGGATTGCAGCCCTGAGTATTTAATATTAATTTCAACTTGACAACTCCACGCGTTCCTGAAAAAAGGGTCTTGACTGACGGACAGACAGACAACGATGTGATCTTATAAGGGTTCTGTTTTTCCTTTTAGGTTGTAGGTAACCCTAAAAAAAATAGAAGTCGACATTTCAATGTGTCAAACGCCAGCCACAGAATTATATCGGAGCAAGACTACTTTTGATATTTCTCACCCGTAGAATTGTTGATAGATCGCAAAATCTAATCTTCGTGGCACGACCATGGATGTCATTTTTTTTTTTTTTTATGGTATAAAATAGAATTGGTATTATTTTGCAGGGCCATAGCTAGGTGTTGGCAAGGTTTTACCATCTAGAGATTTAATAAAAACATTAGCTTCAGCGTGGTCGTACAGGTAAAAGTACATATTCCTTCTAATATGACCGTGGCTAAATAATAACAGCCGCACAGGTCGATCGATCAGGTTAAGCTGCGGTTGTTCTGTAGATGGGTGACCATCTTTACATACCGAGACACCTCCGTGTCTCGGAAAGCGCGTTAAGCCGCTGGTCCCGGCTGTCATTAGTGGATCTTTGACAGTCGTTACGGGTAGTCAAAAGCCCGAAATACTGACAACCAGTCTTACCAAGGGGTATCGTATTACCCAGTACCTAACTGGGTTGAGGAGGTCAGATAGGCAGTCGCTCCACGTAAAATACTGGTGTATTCAGCTGCATCCGGTTAGATTGGAAGCCGACCCCAACATAGTTGGGACAAGGCTAGGCAGATGATGATAACCATAGATATAATTATGAAAGAAGTAGATATGCCCGATAGTTGGAAATGTACCAGAACCCGTGTCGCTAGGTTGGCCCCACCACCGCGCCACTACTGCACATGTAGTTCAGTAAAAGCAATAGATACAAAGTCGCGCACGCACTTGCAATTCATAAATCAGAACGTACTACACAATCAATTATAAACCCTATCTCATTAAACACAGCGTGCATTAACCATGCACCGTACAACTTACTCACACAAAAACATCTATCGCTATCGTTGTGCTGTGCAAAAGCCATTTATTTTACATATACGCTAGTGATTGACTAAATCGGAAAGTTATCGATTCTTCCGTTCATTATTATTAATAAAACCATTATTGTATTTAAAAAAATTGGGTCCTGAAAATAAAGTAAATAAAAAACTGGCCAAGTGCGAGTCGAGTCGGACTCGCACACGAACGGTTCCGTACCACAAGGCAAAAACACCGGAAAAAAAACACGTTTGTTGTATGGGAGCCCCCTTAAATATTTATTTTGTTTTTAGTATTTGTTGTTATAGCGGGAACAGAAATGCATAATTTGTGAACATTTCAACTGTCTAGCTATCGCGGTTCTTAAGATACAGCCTGGTGACAGACAGACGGACGGACAGACAGCGAAGTCTTAGTAATAGGGTCCCGTTTTTACCCTTTGGGTACGGAACCCTAAAAACGATATGTCCAGAACATATTATATTATAAATCAATAAATTGTAGCTAAAAAAATAATTGAAGTAAGTAAAAAAAAAAACATTATTTTACATCTTCTCAAGGGTCTACCAACCGGATTTAAACGTCATCTTTCAGGTCTTCTATAAACCGGGCTAAAACGGTTGATAAATTGAAAAATTAACTACAATAGCAATATATTCGTTGGGCAATCGACATTGTTGTCGATAGTCGATAGCCTACGTTAGTGGATCTTCTCAACCAAATCACTATCTCGCCGCAAGACACAGCGGCTTGCGACACTGAGCAAAAATAAAGTATAGTTTTGTAATTTTTACATTGCTTGTCCAGTCACTTAGCGACATACTTAGGTAGTGGATATTAAAGAGCAATGTATTTGCTGCAAAAATAGTACAACCGCTGCGATATTTGAAAACAAAAACAAGAAATATTTTTACGATTTGTTGTTTTTCATGATTTTATCGACAAATACAGTAAAATACTTTTACTTTTAAATGGTAAGTGATTCCATGAGATACGAAGTACTGAACAACTCGGCATTTTTATATTTTATCACGATCACGGTCGAAATCGCACTAGTTCGCGCCGAGAAATAGCCGTCTCCGCAAACTTCGCGGAGACGGCTATTTGCCTAGTTCAGGCCCAAGTCGCTCATAGCGCGTGGACACAGACACGCCCCCATACCACTTCTCCTGTATTTTACATTTCTATGATGATAACGAATCTCCAAGACCTTAAGAGTACAAAGTTGCAAAATAGTACCTAGTAAAAATGTTCAAATTTAAATTATTTTATAACATCTAATAATTTAAGAAAATATCCAAGGAAGTGCCACACGGTAACACACAAAAAAATGTTGTGCGATACTGGAACTAAAATAATTACCTACCACTTATTTGTAAATTTTTAATAACAGGTTTTAGATGCGATAGCACCACCATATACACCAGAATTCGTCCAGTTAGTGCTACCAATGGTTGAGAATGAGGAAATTACTGGAACAATGAGAGCGGAAGGAGAAAATGATCCAGTTTCTGAATTCATAGGTAATAACCATTTATTAAAACACATGCCTACTATTTTAAAAGTTTATTGTTTTTGTTTGTAAACGAATGTTTTTTTTTTTCAGTGCATTGCAAGGCGCATTATGTTGGACCTTAACTAATCATATAAGAAATAAATTTTACTTAGTAATTAAATGAAAGGTTTTTTTCTATTCATTCATGCTAAGAACCCCTTGCAGCTTTCCTTTCATAATATCTCTTTAGAGCTTCTTCAAAAACTGTTCCAACAGTTCTCTTCTTCCAAATATCAATTTTTTCTATAGGTTCTTCAATATGATCTTCTTTATTTTCATTTGATTCTTTTTTATCGAGGTCAAGCTTATTGTCCTTTTCTAATGGACTACCAGTGTCGCTATTATGACTCTTACTTTTCAATTGTTTTATATCTTCATCTTTACCATCCTTATCTTCGTCACTTGACTCATCTATTGAGAAGTCAGAGTCGGCATCGATATTTTCTTGCTTATGCTTTTTAGCCATTCTGATATCGTCTAAATTTACGCGATTAATTTCTTCATCAGAGTCCTCTATTTCTCCTTCAGATAAACGAGCCCTATCTGATGATTTTCTCTTTCGGTAATTTCTCTTCTTTAATGTATCAATAGAATCAGATGTCGTTTTTTTTGACGAATCCGCCGTCTCATTGTTTTCTGGCAATTCACCTTTTACTACCTCATTATCTTTTCCTAACTTCTGTTCATACAGGTGACGGTAGAAACCACCTGCGGAAAAAAAGTCTTAAATTACAGTTGTTTACAAACGTCGCATGAAACGCGTGAGCATTTTTCTCGGCTCTATTAGGCTCGGACTCCAATCCGCCCCTCGAGTGCAACGATAAACTTTGCACACATGCATTCTAAAGTTCTTATGTCGCGTACTGTTCACCAGCCTTTACGCGACGTACAGGCTGGTGAAACGTAATATTTCAATACGTCATATCGCACACCTAGATCTAAAGAGAGCTAACTCAAAAATCTAAATTTTTGAGGTATGCATACCATCGAATTCCCTAACTCACTACCTAGCGACCAACAAAACAGATTAAAAAATATTTCCATTACTCAACGCTAGATGACGCCGGAAGCCTCCTGCACGCGCAGTGCATATGGACATAGTAATCAGTTTTTCACCTTTCCTGAAAAAAGTGTTTTTTTTAGTTAATCGCTGTTTAGATCTAGGTGTGCGATATGGTACTTTGCATCTTATAGGACGCGTCACGCGCACGAACCGTGCATTTACTACGAACCTACCCAGCGCATCTTTTACCGTGTGTCACCATTATATGTTTACACTTACCCCCCTTTTTTTTGCGGATGGGATATCATCAAATGACCCCTCCCGCTCTGGGTGGAGCGGAAGGGAGTGTCAGGCTCTTACTGACTAAAACCCACCCGTGTTCCTGAAGTTGCCTGTGCCGGGGGCCACGGTATCTCTTTCAAACAACCCGCGACCCTGGCGGGCATCGGCCCTAGCGGACCCCGTCAGTTAGTGCTGACATCTCCGTGAGGCGCGCGTGGAACACAACGCGCCGTCGACCCAGGCCTGGTCCTTACCGGACGGCGAGCTGCCCATTGCTCGCCGTCCGCAAGCCCGCGCTTATAACGGTGGCCGAGAATCAGCTATTGATTCCCGACGCCCGGGGCGTCTCCTGCGGCGGCTAGGGGCGTGAGGGCGCAAGGATTGCCTCTACCTCACGCGCTCCGCCTCCTTCGCGAGCATTACTGCTTCGTAGAAGGAGGCGACAGCCTCCCATGCACTCTCGCTCGGTACCATGGCCTGGACTAGGAACGGACGCGAGATCGCCGCCGTGAGGACACAGCGGTGCTCTGCCCAAGCTGGGCAGATCTCCACCGCGTGCTCCACCGTGTCCTCCGGGCGATCCACACAATGGTGACACCCGGGCGTTTCCTCCCGTCTTATTCTGAACAGGAACCTCCCGAAGCAGCCGTGCCCGGTGAGGACCTGCGTTAGGCGGAAGGTGAGGACGCCGTGGCGCCTCTCTAGCCACTCCTCAAAGAGGAGACTTATCGCCGCAATTGTGGCGTGCCCAGCACTGGGTTGCGACAGTCGCACTCTCCATGCCGCCATGAGATCCCGCCGGAGCTCTGTCCGCTGCGCCGCGATTTCTCGCGGCAGCGGAGTTACGCCCCGGCATTTTACCTCCTCGCGCCACTTCCATATGTGGGCGAGGACTTTGGCCTCCAGATCCCATTGCTGCAATCCGGTAAGGAGGCTTGCTTGCTTGTTGGAGACGGTATCCCCGAACTAGCCGGACGGCCATAACCCTCTGGGACGCGTTCAACCGCCGCGCCGGGCTGGTCGCCGCCTCAATGAATACACTTACCCCCTTACTAATAGACGTATTATTATCAGATGAATAGTTACACCGAGTTCTCTTTCAGTCGTCAGTAATTTGACTTTCGAAAGAAGAAGACAAAGTGTTGTGTAACTATACAGATGCTATACAACTTTTATTAGTAAGGGGTTAAGGAGAGAAATGTAGTCTTAGTATTTTTGAACCCAAATAATTTAGTATACTGTTTGCTTGCACCGAACCCGCGTGTTAGATTACGACCCCTGTATGGCCTCCCACAGAGAGGATTTCTGTGTCCCAGCAACGGGAACATTATAACCTGATTGTGTAATAATATTATTTTGTAACAGTCACCTAAATCCTTTTGTTTCGTAACATCTCCAATATTTTCCAAATACTCTTCACGTTTTTCTTTCTCTTCTTCTAAGCGCATTTCTTCCAATTTCTTTTTATAAGCAGATGTTACAAATACTTCTTTATCCTGGAACTCATCACCTTCCTTTTCTCTTTCCTTTTGCACCTGTCAATGATTATGATAACTATTAAAAAAATAACATTCTGATAAAAAAGAAACTATCAAAAATTAACAACCAACTTCAAAAAAAAACACATTAGGTAACTGACTTGTCTTTCAATGCGGCGCTCATTCTCAATTTTCCGTTTGTTGGCAGCCTTCATTAAATTTTCTATATACTGTGGTTTTTTTTCTTCTTTTGTCTTAACTTTAATCTTTTCCTTTTTGCTCGCCATTTCTTCATATATTTCATCATACTGATAAACTGTTGGATCTTCTGTCAATGCTTTTTCCTGTGTTATTTTGGCCTGCATAGATCAATGAAACATTTGAACAAGTACTGGGATTTGGGAAATCTGTGCCTGTTACTTTATTGAATTTTTGGGGACTGTAAATCGGGAATAAATTTTGTCAAACAAAATGGTTCCCCAAAAACGGAAAACGTTTTCGAAAAAACAACATTTTTGGAAAAAAAAAATTAACAGGGTGTTTTTTGTGAAA
This sequence comes from Oligia fasciuncula, assembly GCA_963082905.1. NCBI lineage: Eukaryota > Metazoa > Arthropoda > Insecta > Lepidoptera > Noctuidae > Oligia > Oligia fasciuncula. The sequence goes on from OY720387.1 coordinate 12,263,321, forward strand.
GTACCAGGGTATCCCGCAAAATTCAAATTTTCTTGCATATTTGCAATCTGCAGGTCAGTGTTTGGTTTTATGTAGATGAAAATAATGATTCACAAACATAACAAAATACGTATTCACAGAATTAAAATCATCTCTAAGAAGTGCAACCAGTGCCGTAATTAGCCTTTTATGCGCCCGGTGCGAGCTGCTATAACCGCGCCCTTTTTTTTTTGCGGATGGGGAATCGTCAAATGACCCTCCCGCTCTGGGTGGAGCGGAAGGGAATGTCAGACTCTTACTGGCTAAAACCCACCCGTGTTCCTTCCTTAGCCCTTTATGTTCCGGGCCAGCGGTAACCCTTTGGGACAATCCCGCTGACCCGACAGGCTTCCGTCCTAAGGGGCCCCTTCCTCGATGCTGACATCTCTTTGAGGCGCGCGTGGAACACGTACGCGCCGTCCGGCACAGGCCTGGTCCTGATCGGACAGTGAGCTACCCAGTACTCTCCGCCCGCAGGCCCGCGCCTACGGAGGCCGGGAGTCGTCACGTGACTCCCGACGACCGGAGCGTCTCCCGCGGCGGCTGGGACGGGAGGCTCTCTCCCTAAGCCGTCCCGCCACCTCCTTTGCTAGCATGACTGCTTCGCGAAAGGAGGTGACTGCCTCCCACTCTCTCTCGCCCCGGACCATGACTTGCACCAGGGCCGGACGCGAGAGGTCGCCACCGCTGCCGATCGCCTCAACGAGGACACTGCGGTGCTCCGCCCAAGTGGGGCAGACCTCCACCGTGTGCTCCGCCGTGTCCTCTGGGCGATCCCGGCTATAGTGACACCCGGGCGTTTCCTCCCGCCTGATGATGTGCAGGAACCTCCCGAAACTTCCGTGTCCGGTGAGGACCTGCGTCAGGCGGTAGGTGAGGGCGCCGTGGTGCCTCTCTAGCCACTCCTCAAAGAGGGGTTTTATCGCCGCTATCGTGGCGTGCCCTGCGCTGGGTTGCAACAGCCGCTCTTTCCATGTCGCCATGAGATCACGCCGGAGATCCGTCCGCTCCGCCGCGATTTGCCGCGGAAGCGGATTTTCCCCCCGGCGTAGTGCCTCCGCGCGCCACTCATATGGGCGCGCGAGGACTATCGCCTCCAGATCCCATGGCGGCAGTCCGGCAAGGAGGCTTGCCGCCTCGCCCGAGATCCGGAGCCGGACCGGAGTACCGGAGTACCTCTACAATGCAGCTCCAGGGCAGGGCGTTAAACGCGTTGGCGACGTCGAGTGACACCGCCACGACGACCCCACCCCGGGACACTGTGTCCCCCGTCGTGAAGGCTCTCACGCGCATGATGGCGTCCACCGTCGAGCGCCCCTTGCGGAAGCCAAACTGTCTGTCCGCAAGAACCGGCCCGTCCTCACCAGGTGCCCGACGAGGCGGCCCGCAATCACTCTCCTAAAGAGCTTGCCGACCTCTTCGAGCAGCACGATGGGCCAGTATGCGGACGGAGAGTCCGCAGGGCGCCCTGGCTTCCGAATGAGGACCAGCTTCCCCGTCTTCCAACGGAGTGAAAACTGGCCTCTCTCCAAACATGCGCTGAAGAGCGCCTCCAGTCAAGGCCCGAGAGCCCTCGAGGCCAGGACCCAGGCTTTACCTGGCAAGCCGTTGGGTCCTGGAGTAACATTTGCATTTATAAATTAGGTGAAAAAACGTTTATTCGGAAATTCGAATTCAGAAATTATTTTATCAATTGCTTCATTTATATGAATTTTAAAGTTTTGTTGTGGGGTAAGATCGTAGCAGGCGTCTGAACTTTCTCTCAAGTCTTGTCTATTTACTCGCTTTTTACGCTTTTCAGGTAAATCGTCTTCGATATCACATTCTTCACAAACTTTTACGATTATTATTATGATCTGTCTTTAATATTGATAATATTATTTATTTGTAAGAAGAATATACGCGGACGACGTGGATCCACACGTATAAATAAATAAATAATATAGGTAGTGTTAGTGGCCTAGGTCTGATCATTCCTGCGCCCCTCCAGAGTCTGCGCCCTGTGCCTGGGCACCGCTGGCACCGCCCTAGTTACGGCACTGAGTGCAACTATATAATATAAACAACAATGATAATATTTTAATTAACATACAATCTGACACTGCCCAACACTCTCCCGTTAGTCTGCCCATGCCAGACAGCAAGGCACAGTATAATCTTCAGGTTTAAAGTACATGTTGTTTGGTATTTTAAATTTTTATTAATACTTATGTTTGACTGTTTATCCGGTTAGACTGGAAGCCGACCGCAACATAGTTGGGAAAAGGCTAGGCAGATGATGATGACTTATGTTTGACATAAAGTAGTACTAGTAGTAAAGTTTGACATACCTGTCTAGTCGTATTATCACTTGGTCGAAGCAAACCTGGTTTTTTCTTGGATTCGTCTTCTGAATCAGAATCATTTCCAAAAACATTCCTTGATGCTTGGAATGTTGGTTTTGGCTTACCCGCATCAGATAAAATAAGACCATACCTGTAACACACGTCGAACTTAGGTACATGAAAAAGAAACTACATACATACAAATCCTTAAACTCACACCAAAAAGAACTAATTTAGTTAAATTATTACAGTGTGTTTAACATGTTAATTTGAATATGACATTTTTCCAAGTTGTATCTTCGCAGTCCTTCAAGCTAGACTACAGTGATAGTGTCGCTATGGAATAATATATAATTTTTAGTAGAAGTTTTTAGATAAATGCAATACAATTTTTTTTTTGTACTGATCTATACCCACTTTTTATTCGACATTTCGTCGAAGTTTTTTCTTCACACTTCACTTCAAGCTAGACTAAACTCAACAACAATGGGCCGCAAGCTGTAGATATTTGCAATTTGGCATAAAAATATTACTTTAAAATAATCGAATCGATTACACACAACAGCACACTGCCACACTGTCACTGTACCTACTACATGACATTGACACTGACAGATATAGCTTATGACCAGGGTTGGATTTAGGTAGGTTGAAAAAGATAGCACAAAAAAATGAAAAGGATAGTATTTATAAAAAAATTATAGTACACTTTCATTATTTTTTTTAATTTAACTTAATAGTCATTAAAATCAACACCAGCACTCAAGAAGTTTTTTTTTGGGGTGGATACTTCCGGTCTATCGTCATTTTCATGACCATCACTGCCACTTTTCCTAATTAAAACACTAAAAACGTATTATTTTACACAAAAATTCACAAGCTAGTGTTGTCACTTTGATTGCATTTCGAATGGAATGGAATGAACGAGATTAGTGGAAAGAGAGAAGTGTACAATACTGCGGAGGATAATCGGGGAATCTCTGGCCATCGACAGAAAACATCGCAAGATCAGAATTCGGTCAGATAGGTATACACAAGCACGGTCGAAATATTGATATGACGTAAAACTAAGCATACTTGAAATTATAGTATTTTAACGTACTATCCTTAGATGTGGATAGTATATAGTACAAAGGCCGAAATTATAGTATAAATACTATAATTATAGTACAGACGCCAGCAGGTCAACCTACCCGAAACTGTCAGATTTTCCCAATCAACCTTGAACCTTATACTTTAGTAATAAAGTCGAAAATCTATTAAAGAAATCTGACAGATTGTAGTAACTTGATGTGCTGGCGTCCGTACAAAATCCAACCCTGCTTATGACAGCAAACCAAACAGTTTTCAGCGTAGACAGAGTAAACTATAGACTGCTGCATGCATATCTTCTTTTTCATTCGCACAAGAAAAAGAGAAAAATATTAACGTCACTAGCAAAGAAAAGAGACAGAGTAAGAATATTTCTGTCCCTTACCGCGTGTCGGCTAAGCACATCAATGTGTACAACAAGTTTGACGCGTTTATGAATGAAATAATAAAAACTACACCGCGATTAAACGGAAAATAAGATCTTTTTCGTGCATAATTCAATAATAATACATTTGCGGAACTGTGAAAATGATAAGGTGCAGTGTAATAAGCTTTAAAAATGATAGTATGATGAAGATTGCCGGATTTTTTTGTCCCTTTCGGTGACACGGATACCATGAGTCTATAGCACAAACTACTTAGAGATACTACGTATGTCTATAGATTACTCTGTCTACGCAAATCTGCCACAGACTGGGCAAAAAATCTGCCACACTTGGCGCCAAAATTGCCAAAAATATGCCTTCATGGAAACGAAAAAAAATACACAACGAATTCAATGTTTCTTTACTCAACAAAAATATTTAACAATTTTCTTATGCATTATTATACCTATACGCTACTTACTCTACGTATCCGCATTTACCTCCAAATTTTCGGTGTAGGTATGAGATTTTGACGACATTTTGACGTGACAACGTCTTAAATTAGGTTGCGGCTGGGAGTCACTTCACTTATGAAAAAGTGTAACGCTCGGTAACGTTACGTTCTTATTTTAAATTAGGTTGCGGCTGGGAGTCACTTATGAAAAAGTGTAACGCTCGGTAACGTTACGTTCTTATTTTCATTTAATTCCTTGTTCCTATTGTGCAATTTAATTATATTCATATCAATAAATATTCTACCGAGAAAAAGACGTTGTCACGTAAAATCTTCGCCCGTAAAACCGACTTTACAGGCAACCATTTTTTTTTTTTTGATCATGTTTTTAGTTGGTTTAAAGGAGACACAGTCTCCGTGTTCTTTAATCCCCTCTTTTGTTGTATTCTCTTCATAATTAATGATTCGTTACATATAACCGCACACGATACGCATCAAAAGAGAATGAGATAAAATCAAAAGTTGATTGGAAACCAAATCAATAAGAAGATAAAGTTCATGATCATATAAGACGCACTTGTTTAAAAACAGAATAAGCGAGAAATCCTCGTATAATTTGGCCATACAGAAGTTGCCAGTTCGATAAAATCATTTGTAATATATATAATTATTATAATAATATTAATTATAATTATTATAAAACCTGATGTACAGTTCGCGTCAAATAACTTTGCTCTTTCCTAGCCGCGCCAATCCGCGCCATGCGCGCTGCTGTTGTATATTTTATAGGATTAACTACTGCGCAGTGATTTGTTGCCTAAAAAAAGTAACAAAATTTGAATTTCGCGGTCTACCACTTTCCTTAACCCCTTAAATGGAAAGTGGTAGACAGCGAAATTCAAATGTCAAGATTTCATGAAATAGTCATTCTTGGGGATTACATGGTCTTAGAGAGTTGTGTTGATGACTTTAATGATTATAATTCTGTAAATACATATTTTTTACGGCCGCGAATCACGTTAATCAACGTACAACCTAATACTGACCAGCAAATTGCAAAAAACCTAAAAAAAAAATAATTTCGCGGGCTACCCTGGCGCTTTCGCCTTAGGTAATGTGAATTTTCTTGAAATCTTCGAAATCTGCCACTTTTGTAAATCGTCAGCATGATTTGCCACAGACAAAATTTAGGAGCGATAGCTAATTCGGAAAGCGGCTTATGTTTGCGTGCTGACTGCTGTGTAATAGCACAGTCTATACATCATACAGTCGTTCGACGAAGCCGTCTAGACAGGGCAATCGTGCGGGGTGTGAGGGGCGAGACGCGGGAGGTGCGAGACCGAACTGCATACTGCCACCGTGTTAGTAGTTCGGGACATAACTTTCAGGGTTGATGATTTCGACTTTTCGGTATTGATTTTATTATTGGGATACTATTTTCAAAAATGTAATGGTACACATTTTATTTAATTTATGAAGACAAATACAGAATTACAGAGATACGACATGTAACATTTGAGTGCTTGCTTATTTGTTAAGTTTTTTTTTCTAATTATTTTACTTATTATTTTTCTTTTCAGTTTATTTTTTTTTACTTGACATTTCCATGGCTTTCGAGGACGCTAAAGCCGCCCGTTAGTGCAGTCAAAACGAAAATCCAAAATGGTGGCTGCAAAAATTTTCAAATTTTTCATCGTGTGTCGTTTCCAAGAATTTCAAGGGTGCTGACAACGAATATGAGGTCATAATCAAAATTCAAGATGGCGGCTGCGAAAATTTTCAAATTTTTCTTCATGGGTGTCGTTTCCAAGAATTTCGAGGGTGCTGACAACGAATATGAGGTCATAATAAAAATTCAAGAAGGCGGCTTCGAAAATTTTCAAATTTCATCATGGGTGTCGTTTCCAAGGATTTCAAGGGTGCTGACAACGAATATGAGGTCATAATCAAAATTCAAGATGGCGGCTGCGAAAATTTAAAAAATTTTCATCATGGGTGTCGTTTCCAAGGATTTCGAGGGTGCTGACATCGAATATGAGGTCATAATTAAAATTCAAGATGGCGGCTGCGAAAATTTTCAAATTTCGTCATGGGTGTCGTTTCCAAAGATTTCGAGGGTGCTGACAGCGAATATGAGGTCAAAATCAAAATTCAAGATGGCGGCTGCGAAACAATGTAATTTTTCATCATAGATGTCGTTTGGCCTGTCAATCTAGGAAAAAAATAATTTTCAAGTTTTACTTAATATTCCTCATTCCCTTTCAATATAGTGTACATTATTCTACTTGTCAAGCCCTTGCATTTGATACTTACCTATATTGAAGAAGTTGTGAAAAAAAAAATGTAATTCGCCATTTTGTGGTGGCGGCCATCTTGGATTTGAAATTTATCATAGTGAGTGAGTAGAATAGTGAGTCATAGTATTCCACTAGTCAAGCCCTTTCATTTGATACCCATATTGAGGGAGTTGTGAAAAATTATGTAATCCGCCATTTTGTGGTGGGGGCCATCTTGAACCGATTTTCATCAAACATAGCTAAGAACACTTCCGACTAATTCACCATCGGTTCAAAATCGGTTCATCCGTTCGGGAGCTACGATGCCACAGACAGATACACAACACACAGACACGTCAAACTTGTAACACCCCGTCGTTTTTGCGTGGGGGGTTAAAAAGACGATATTTTGATAATTGTTAATTATTGTTTATGATAATAGTAATGTTGATGACGATGTTGATCTCAAATAAATAAATTAATATTGTTTACTTGAGACAAGTGACAACCCTAGCTGTCGCGATAATGTCTAGACGTTGTCGGCATTTACCACGAGATCAAAGGCGTCGACCTACTGTATGGTTTTTAATAGTGTTCTGTGATTGTCAGACAGTCATCACAGACACAGAGTACTATAATATAGATTGTCATATTGTCATTGACAAAGACTACAATATGATGATTGAAAAAGTTGGATACTTGGATACATAAGTAATGTAAAGTTTTTGTTTTGTTTGGTCCGATCATCATCGTGTTCTGTGATTGTGTTTATTTTTGAAATATTATTCTCCATCAATAGCTATTGAAGTTCAAACTGCCTTTTGTTTTGTTTAATTGGGATGATATGGAATCGAAGAGGAATAAACCAAAAGCTAATAAATTTCCCGAAACTGCATTAGCTTTTTATATCAAACTGTATTGTAAACAAAAAGGCTCATCTGAAACCAAGGTTAACATCGTTTGTTTTTAATACTTTAATTAAGTAAACCCAGTACTGAGCAGTCGTGGTATCGGTCGCGACTTACGAGTTGGTCGTAGGTTCGAACCCAGACAGGCGCTTTACTTTAAATTATTTCATTACCACTGCTCTCAAAACGGTGAAGGAAAACATCGTGAGGAAACAGGAGGCATGTCCTAGAACCAAAAATTCGAAGACTTGTGACGTCTACCAACCCGCACTAGGCCCGCGTGGTGGATTATGGCCCACTCCCTCTCACAGAGAGGAGGCCTGTGTCCCAGCAGTGGGAACATTATAGGCTGATTATGATGACTGAGCATTCCTTGGACTGACCAACTGGGGTTATCTTGAGGATTCGGCAACCTGCAACACTATCACCGGGTACAATAATAGGTACAAATGGTATTTAGTATTTGCATAGTGTACAAAATAGAGTTGTTTTGGTTTTCTCTGGAATCAAGCTCATACCTACTCTCCTTTCTGTCATTGTGTCCATTTTTACCGTAGACAGAGTAAATTACTCTGTCTACGATTTTTACCCTGAAGTACGCACGACGACATATCAAACTATACATTTCCAGTATAAGCAGACTTCTCATTGAACAATAAACCTATACAATGCAAGGTTTGCTAAAACTGGGAAGTACAGCTTTATATGTGTGTAAGTACCATTATTCAATGTTTTCAGAGCAGCAGAAAGGGCAGATTAGTTTACTGTTTTTGTGCCGAGGAGCTTTGTTTTTCAGAGCACTGGGATAAGGGCTTGCGCAAAACGTACAATAATTAATTTGAATTCTGTGACTAGTTTTAATCCAGATCAGCCATGTGTTGTGTATGGATGGAAAGGTAATCAACACAATTTATATAACATTTGTGTGTCCTTCAAAGGATAAAACATTTGAGATGCAAATTGTTCCTGTAGCTAATGCTGATCTTAGGAATAAAGCGTAGTGCCTTCAAAATCTGTAACAATATGATCTGAGTCCTCCAAACTGTGCTTTTAGGACATATAATTATATTTAAAACACTGGCTTAAATTCCAATTTAAACATTTTAAATTTGTAATTCCAGTATCAAAGTAATCTAATTGAAGCAACCAAATCTTGGCTGTCTTTGACTGAAGAAGAAAAACAACAAGTTCATGAATCATACAAGGAAAAAGAACATAAATTTAAACTACAATGTTTTGATCAGTTGAAAAATGCAGAACCTTTTTTGAAAGTTAAGGAGCAAACTGGGTAAAGAAAACATTCACTTTTAATATTATGAAAATAGTTTAAGACCAAAATAAATTATATTTTCGAGCCCTTTGGGATTAAAACCCTTGGGCCGTGGTGTCCGGGTCCGAGTGCTCATTTGAAATGGCTGGTTGACACTTCCCGTGACCCAAGGGCTGGCTTTTACCTTGGCCAGAGGCTAAGCATTGCCATATAGCAAGGTAATCCTTCCGTCGCCAGTCTCTTGGGTACATTACCAGTTGACAGCGATGCGGATGAATTGTTCGATGCTATATTTTAGTTTGTGAATAGGTAGTTTTAGTTAAGTTAGGATATAACTTTGTTATTTTTATTAATTAATTAGGTATTTATTGTTATTTCCATAGATCGAATATTATAAATGCTGCTCATACTTTATCTGCAACATCAATCACATGTTACACACATGTGTACTAATAATCTATACTAATGATAATATTACAGTGATGAAGAGTTTGTTTGTTTGAACACGCTAAACTCTGCAAGTTCCAATCGGATTTAAAAAAAACCCTTTGCTTTTGATAGCCTAACCCTGGACGAACGTTATAGGCTATTTAACATCACGCTACGACCTGGAGGAGCCAAGAAAAAAGTCAGAAAGAATGTAAGCGAAAACGAAGTAATAGCACGGCGGGAAATGTGGCTGTTACTTCAATATACCTACTTATTGTTGTGTCTTACGCCTTCCACGCGAACGAAGTCGCGGGCAGAAACCAGTCTAGTAGAAATACCTATAAAACAATTAACCTTACAGTCACATAATCCCTGTAACCTTGTTTTCAACAATATTTTATGATCTAATTTTTTCATCTATAATTAATGACTAGCTGCTGCCCGCGACTTCGTCTGTGACCCAGGATGCAAATAAGCCTGTGTTCTTCTCCAGGTCATGGCCTACCTATGTGCCAAGTTTCATTCAAATCTGTTCAGCCGTTTTAGCGTGAAAGCGTAACAAACATACTTTCGCATTTAGAATATTAGTCGGTATTGCAGATCCAAAAATGTGGACTTAATCAGCAGCAGTTCAGTAATACAGGAGCCTGAAGAGCATATTGAAGAAGTAAGGTTACAAACAGAGACTGACTCTGTTTGTAACCATACCAATCAAATAGTAAATGATGAAGACGTGAATTTAAGCTATGATGGGGAATTAGTAACCGATACGTAAGTACCTACTGCTCTGTCAGTACGTAAATATTAGTTTCATAAATGGTGTTGATTCGGCTGTTTCTGTTCATAATACTCCAAGCCAGCTGCCTATAATTCTGTACTTGGGATAACTCTTTTACAAAAAACGAATGTGGAGCAAAAACCAATATGCTAGTAAACCAATAGGTACTATTGGTATGATTTGATTTGTAGTGGGCCCGAGCATGACCAGGAGGAACACAATGAAACTATATGTGAGCCAATACAACATACCAATGAAGAGACACCTAGGATAATTCTGGTAGAGCCATTACCTCCCACCTTAAAGTAAGTGTTTAAGTTCAATATAATGTTTTATCAAAAATAAAAAGTAAAACCCTAAAAATCCCATTTAAACTACCTACCTATTGTGTTGGATCCATACCAACGGTTTCCCGCCGTTTAACCCCGAAGAATTTAGGTATATCGAATTTCATTTCATTACACCAACAACAAGATTCAATATTATGTTTGCAGAAGCAATATTTTCACCTTTCAACCGCTCGGGGAATAAAGGTGTTTTAATTTATTAAATGGTATACCCTACTGTGATTTATGGGAAAAGTTACGTAGGTATCTAGGTACTGTAGTCGGTTGTAACACAACCGTAATTGCTACAACTTATGACTATCTACTTACAGTAAAAGATTTTTAAGAGCAATCGGAAAAGGCCCGTATCCTTTGGACCGCCTACAAGATTTTGGAATACCTACTTGAGTGCGAAAGCCGTATCATCGAAGTTTGTTTCTTCGAAAACCTTACAACGACATCTCTATAATGCGACGCCTTGTTAAATCGACGCCTTGTTACTGCCATGTTTCGTTACATCAAAAACTGTACTACGAACGATTTTACTGCGTGGATATGATACTGCGAAGTCTTGTTCAATCGATGTCACGTTAGTGTGGCGGCAGGGTCGTCCAGCCGTTCCCCTGCGGTGTTTTTAAAGAAATGTGAAAAATGTAGGTATTCATTTGGAAAAGAAAATCGATGTTCTTGTATATCGCCGTAAGGTCGTCCGAAGTAAGTTTTCCTAAGTAACATCACACTAACGTGATTACGTGACATCGATTGAACAAGGCTTCGCAGTATGATATCTACGCAGTAAAATCGTTCGTAGTACAGTTTTTCGATGTAACGAAACATCGCAGTATAGAGATGTCGTTGAAAGGTTTTCGAAGAAACAAATTTCGGTGATACGGCTTTCGCACTCAAGTACGTATTCCCAAGATTTTAGTTAGGTGGGTGAAAAAAAATGTGTGCGGTCGGGGGACCCCCGCCCCCGTCAGGAACGAAGTTTCTTATACCGCATTTACACAATCGTGCTCGCTATTCGCCTCGTGGCTCGACGAACCATGTGCCTTCGCGAACTACTGTTCACAAATTCGCGGGGTGAAGTATTTTCACAACGCGAGCCACAACGCGAGCACTCGAATCGCGAGGCGAGCCACGAGGCGAATCGCGAGGCGAGCCACGAGGCGAATAGCGAGCCCACTGTTTACACATGCGGGTTCGTTATTCGGCTCGTGGTTCGCCTCGCGGTTCGCGCGATTGTGTAAATGCGGCATTAAGGCTTGTACACACAGGCGCGATGCGACAGTGCGACGCGATTCTGCGATATATATCCATAGAACAATTTCTATGGAAACGCGCGCGACACTTCACACAGGGGCGACTTATCGCGCCGCGACGGTGTCGCGGCGCGACGAGTAGCGCGACACCGTGTAGCCGCGATATCGCCGCGACACCATACTAAATGTTCATTTTGTATGGTGTCGCGGCGATATCGCGGCTACACGGTGTAGCGCTTGTGTGAAAGGTGTTGCGGCGCGATAATATCGCAGAATCGCCAGGCGACACGTCGCGCGACAAGTCTCGCCGGTGTGTAAGAGCCTTTACGCGATAATCGCATTCACGCTCGCTGTCGTCTCTGCGCCCCCGAAGGCGATACTCGCACGCAGACACACTCGTATTCGTATATAATAGAAAGAGAGAGAGAGAAAGTCGCATGGACCATAACGTTTTTTCAGCGTGACTGTAGTCAATTCCTACAGCAAACTTCGTTCCAAAAAGAAATCGTTTCATCCGTAAAATTTAAAAGATCAATATTATTTCAGGACTAGCAAAGATTTATTTTATATGCTCAATCCAGCGGGCGGAGCCGAAAGTGTATCATGGACAACATTACCAACATCTGAAAAAAGCCAATACAGACGTGCAGTGACATTATTGAAAACGGACTACATTACCAAATATAAAGAATATTTAGAGAGTTTGACCCCAAGAGAATTATTCGATTATTACAATAAAACATTATTTTAACTTAAAATTGATGTATTTTTTGACACGTTTGTTTTCATCATGCCTGAGCGTGCCGCCGTATAAAATGTCTTTGCTACCGGCACTCACCTAAGCCGCACCGACACGACACCAACACAACGGGTCACCCACCCGCCGCCGACAACGTGAAAGGCGGAAGCATCATTTTCATTTCGGTAGTTTGTGAATTAGCGATACAGATAATAAAATACATACTTGCTATGTAGGTAGGTAGTAAGGATCAGGAAAATATAGTACTTTTATGATGCAAATAAAGTTATTATTATCTCCTTTATTCAATTCAATTCTTATAAATTATATTTTTAAATATTAGTATAAAGAAATATAAAAACATTTAAAAATATAAAAAATAGTAGCCCACCGGTATCGGGAACAGGGTCCAAGCTACCGGCGGTCAGGGCTCCAGAGAAAGGAACCTCCTAACTATTCGGGCCGTGTCCAGAAGTACCGCTTTCTGGATCAAGCCCTTGATCCAGCTGCCCAACGAGAGCCTCCTCAGGTGTTGGTCGAGGCTCTTGGCTATTAGACCATTGGCTGTCACAACTATCGGCACAATGATCGCTGAGTGAGTTATTATTATTATTTATTATAAATACCTATGGACTTTTTTTTTATTTGGTCTGAGTTGTCTAACCTAACCTAACCTATGTTGGTAAATATGTCCATAGGTATGTAGGTACTAAATTGTATTATAAATGCAAAAGTAACTCTGTCCGTTGCCGTTTCAAAAGGTTTCCTGGGTTAGGGCATTAAATACTTTTATCTTAGTAGGTAGGTAGTACGTTCCCGTGAGACAAGTTCCGATCAACACGCGGGCGGAGCTACGGACAAAAGCTAGCATTTAATAAAATGCAAAAGTAACTGTCTGTCTGTTACCTTTTCACGCCTAACGACTAGATTTTGATAAAATTTGGCACCCAGGTAGACCATGACCTGGATTAGGTACCTGACCGGTCATGATCTACATCGTCTAAACCAGCGTTTCCCAACCTTATACTCCTCGAAGCGATCCCGAAAATTTATGAACCCTGCCTCAGATGGGTTTGGTTTTCATTTGACCATCATCATCAACTGCCTAGCCTTTTCCCAACTATGTTGGGGCTTGGGGTCGGCTTCCAGTCTAACCGGATGCAGCTGAATACCAGTATTTTACATGGAGCGACTGCCTAACTGACTTCCACAACCCAGTTAGGTACTGGGTAATACGATACCCCTTGGTAAGACTGGTTGTCAGACTTTCGGGCTTCTGACTACCCGTAACGACTGTCAAAGATCCACGAATGACAGCCGGGACCAACGGCTTAGCGTGCTTTACGAGACACGGAGGGGTCACGGTATGTAAAGATGCTCACCCATCCACAGACCAACCGCGGCAAGCGTAGCTTAACCCGATCGATCGACCTGTGCGGCTGTTCTTATTTAGCCACGGGCATTCATACAGAATAAAAAATATATTTTTACAACACCTAACTAATAATGGAATGAAATCCTAATAGTAGTAATAGAGGTACATACCTACAAGAACATACAATTTTATGTTTTTAATTTATGTTTGGACCCGCCGCGACGCGCCCCCGATTAGGTCACTCTACGCCCCCAATTGGGTCACTCTACCCCCAAGTGGGACGCGCCCCAATGGTTGATAACCCGTGGTCTATTTAGACGCTGCAACCCTTATTGTTGCTTCAACTTATGGTACCTATGCCACAGTCAATGATATATAATAATAATATGTCCGTTTGGAATGAGGAGCCACTTCACCCCCTTATTTAGTAGGAAAGCAGATAATTTTGTAGGCCAAATTCTGAAATTTGTAGTAAAATAAATTTCCAAAGCTATATCAATGTAAAAGTGGCTCCTCAATCCAAACGTCTGAATTGAGCCACCTGGAACACGGAAAGTAGTAGGAAAGTAGAACACGGACGCTATCACATTTTAAACTCGCTCAAATTTAGGTATCTGCCGATCGATTCTGTAAAAATCTCACCGTGAAAACTTAGGTGAAGTGAGTTTGTTTTTAATAGGAATTGACACTATTGACAGCTCACTCCACGCTCACTTCACCTAAGTTTTCACGGTGAGATTTTTACAGAATAGTACCGCTGAATCGCAACACAACAACATTACGCGCACGTATGTACAGACGCCAGCACATCAAGTTACTACAATCTGTCAGATTTCTTTAATAGATTTTCGACTTTATTGCTAAAACATAAGGTTCAAGGTTGATTAGGAAAATCTGACAGTTTCGGGTAGGTTGACCTGCTGGCCTCCGTACCTACATATTGGACCCATTGCCCGCACGATTTTTAAATACGTAACATATCTTAATCTTGGTACTTGAAGGTATTATTTTTTAATTTTGCTGGTATTTATTGAGTAAAGTTAGTACCTAGTTGTTAGTTCGCAATCGAATTTGGTAACTATTATTAGTAGGTACTTACTATGTGTGTTAATCATGTTTTTTATATTATTGAAGTTTATCAGTCATTACGTTTACGTACCTACATTAAGTAGGTGCCGAAAAACGACCAAGTATAGTAAGTAAGTAGCAAGTATAAGTGTAGTAGTAGTAAGTAGTAGTTTAGTATTACAAGGAACATCTACGTTTATCCTCCAGTCTGCTGTTAGTTTGAAACACGGAATAGAAATTTTTCTATTCCGTGGTTTGAAAAGATGTAGGTACCTACTTAAGTACTTTTAAATATTATTTTTGATGACAATGAGGGATTTTCTTTTTATTTTTACCGACTTCACAAAAAGGAGGAGGTACTATGTTCGGGTGTTTGTATGTTTTTTTTTGTATGTTTGTTCATCGAATACTCCGCCAATTGTCGACGGATTTTCAAAATTCTTTTTTTGTTCGAAAGTAGATAGTTTTGAGGTGGTCCCATTGTCACCAAGTTAGGATCTGATGATGGGATCTTAGAGAAATCGAGGGCAACCCTCAAATTTTATAGGCTCACTTATTGTTTTTCGCATATTTTATGAAGTATCTTGTGTATTTGTGTATGGTTGTCACCATTTCAGGTAGCTGGGCTGATGATGGAAGGTTCAACTCCTTAACAGTAAGAAGTTACTCGAACAGGCAAGGACTGTTTTAGTAAATTGTTTTGATGTTTGATAGGGCATTTGCCACATTTGGTCTCATGATCATCAAGTCCTGATGCTGCAGTCAGGATAGTCTGCAGAGTACCTAACTCCTCGACAACTAACAGCAGATATATCGTGTTTAGGCTTATTGAAAAGGGCTCGATGTGTGGATAAACGTACTGTTACTGAGGTACACCGAAGACCTAATGCTGAAGCCAGGAGCATCAGAAAAAGTACAAACCTTGAAATTACAGCACCGTAGTCGTGTTTGGGCTCATTTTAAACAGGACTAAATTTTAAGTTCAATGCAATGTTGACATAAGTCTGGCCTGATGCAGCAGCCAGGATTATCAGCTAGGAGAGTGGAATACTAGGAGAACTCCTCAACAATTAACGTCCCTGCATCGGGAAAAGCAATATTTTGTAAAAGGTGATCAGCAGTTGACATTAGGCTATTGTAACTTAGATAAATTACAAACTGACCCACTAAAAAGTAAAAAATAAAAACTTTTTTTCGAAGTCGGTGTCTTTGGATTTGTATTTTTGTTTTTTGCCACCGACTTCCGAAATTAAAGTTATTTTTCACTTTATGGGGTTTTTTTTTATCTCTTGTAAAGATATAGATCGCGCTGAACTTGGTAAGTTACTGCAAGGAACGGAACGTCACATCATTTTTTTTTATTATTTTATTTGGATGTAATTTTGAGATCGTAAAACGAAAGCAAACGAGAAAAGTATAGACGGCGGGTAGCGCCATTTCATTTCCACAAGAAAGGGATAAAGTATTGAGTTATTATGTAACAGAAAAGGATAAAGCTATACTATTTCCGTCTCTCAGTGCGTGCCCGTTCTTTCAAGGCAGCTACATAAGTAGCCAATGTTATTTAAGTTAGTTTTTAGGGTTCCGTAACCAAATGGCAAAAACGGAACCCTTATGGATTCGTCATGTCTGTCTGTCTGTCTGTCCGTCCGTATGTCACAGCCAGGTTTTTCCGAAACTATAAGAACTACACTGTTGAAACTTGGTAAGTAGATGTATTCTGTGAACCGCATTAAGATTTTCACAAAAAAATAGAAAAAAAAACAATAAATTATGGGGGTTCCCCATACTTAGAACTGAAACTCAAAAAATTTTTTTTCGTCAAACCCGTGGGGGGTATCTATGGATAGGTCTTCAAAAATGATATTGAGGTTTCTAATATCAGTTTTTTCTAAACTGAATAGTTTGCGCGAGAGACACTTCCAAAGTGGTTTTTAAGTAATCTTGCTGCGCCCTAACAGGGTCATGTACTGACTAGTTTAAGCCTAGCCTATAACTATTTATGTGTACATTGTGCAATAAATAAATAAAATGTGTCCCCCCCCCCCTGTAACTTCTAAAATAAGAGAATGATAGAACTAAAACAAATATATGATGTACATTATCATATAAACTTCCACCGAAAATTGGTTTGAACGAGATTTAGTAAGTAGCTCGCCGGTGAAAATTTAAAACATGATGGTACGGAACCCTCGGTTTTCATTTCGGAAGTCGGGTGTCTTTGGTTTTGTATTTTAGTATTTTGCCACCGACTTCCGAAATTAAAGTTATTTTTCACTTTGTAGTGTTTTTACCGACTTCAAAAAAAAGGAGGTTATCAATTCGATACGTATGTATGTAATATTATTGGAATTGCATTATATTCACATATGACAATCTACTAAGGCTTCCAAACAAATATACAAAATTTCATAGACGTATGTATGTATGTATGTATGTATGTAAGTATGTTTGTCCACGCATATCTCCGTAACTATTAATCGGATCTTGACCATTCTTTTTTTATTAGCTTACATTTACTTCAACTTAGGGAATAGTGCAAGTTTCATCAAAATCGGTTCAGTAATTTTCGAGATATGGACTAATACGTGTAAGTGTGACGGCCTGGCGTATTGATACGAGTTACGGGTGTAGTGTCAAAGGGAAAACATCTCAAAACCTTGGTCAAATTCTAGTGCAAAAACTAAAAATTACGAAATAAAAAGTAATTTAAAAAAATTAAACCGACTTCAAAAAGAAATCAACTCAAAATTATGAAATAACTTTAATTTCGGAAGTCGGTGGCAAAAAACTAAAATACAGATCCCAAGACACCGACTTCCGAAATTAAAGTTATTTCATAATTTTGAGTTGATTTCTTTTTGAAGTCGGTTTAATTTTTTTAAATTACTTTTTTTTTTGGAAGTCGTTTGGACGTTAATTGTTGAGGAGTTCTCCTGGTAGGTATTCACCTATCAGCTCCATTTTACTATTTGAGTATTTGCATTGTGACGAGCATAAATTGCTTAGCAACCATATTAAAGTAATCAAACTCAAACTCAAAGCATATATTTCAATTAAACCAATTACCTACAGGCACTTTTGAATTGTCAAGGGGTCGGTCAGTCAGAAAGGTGAAGCTAGATGCCCATTCCAAAGCGTAGGTACCTATGGAGAAGAACGGGCAAGAAACTCCATGGACATTCTTTTAAATCAAAATAATATGGTTACAAAGTCTTGTTTACATCATTCATGTTAAAAATTATGCATGTGAGAACGATGCAGAACGTTAAAAGCGTCCGTAATGAAAAAAACAATTCAAATATTAAATTAAAATAAGCCATGGCAGCAAAGAGATGACCAGTCCCTACTGACGGCGCCCGTTCACGAACATGACTTACATGACGCATGTATTAGCACCATTCAGCTCAACCATTTTATAGGGAGCTAAATGATCCAACACACGCGCCACCATCAGCGAGACATTTGAGTGAGCATGACATACTCTCAGCCGCCAGGGCACATTCAAGTCAATGAAAGGCGTACCCAGTAAATGGAAGCTTTATAGTATGTACATAGTACTCACACATGTGCTATGCAATTATACAATACTAGGAGATTGAATTTATATTTAAATGCAAAAAGTGTATTTTAAAATCTTCAGCAGCTTCAACAGTATTTTCCAATGCTAGGTAATCAATTTATTTGTGCGTCCTTATGGAGCCGGACCAGCGTTTAGCCAAGCACTTTTATCGGCGATGTAGTCCCCCAATTTATAATATGCCTGGCTGCATAGTGTGCGTTTTATACAAGATTTAAATTTCGTTTCATTCAGTTGAAGTATGTCGGCAGGTATTTTATTGTAACATTTTAAACAGCCCATGAAAGACGAGTCTACTTTAGCCAGCCTGAAACCTGGTTGAACTAATTGGTCCCTATTTCTAGTGATATAATTGTGTCTTTCACCTCTTTTACTAAAAAGATGTAGATTTTTCCTTACGTACATGATATTTTCATAGATATATTGACAAGGTACCGTCATGATGTTAATATCTTTAAACAGTTCCCTTAGAGAGTCACGCCTGCGGAGGCTGTATATGGCTCTGATAGCTCTTTTCTGCAGAATAAAAATAGACTCGATATCTGCAGCCCGTCCCCATAGTAAAATACCGTACGACATGATACTATGAAAGTACCTAAAATATACCAGTCTCGCAGTAAATTGACGGATTTTTCTCACAGCATAATATGCTGCTGAACTTAGCCGTCCTGCAAGGGATGTTAAATGAGGACCCCATTGAAGCCTTGAGTCGAGCGTGATCCCCAGGAAAACAGTTTTATCGACGAATTCTAATTTCTCTTGATTCAATACTATTTCACAATTACTACTTTTGACATTTGGTAAAGAAAATCTTATGCACTTCGTTTTTTTCCCATTTAATACTAAATTATTAGCAGTGAACCAATTTTGGATCTGCATTAGGGCGTTATTTACGTCGTCAAGATTTGATGCACGTCTATTAATTTTAAAAATCAAGGAAGTATCGTCAGCAAATAACACCATTTGTGGTTGGGTTTTTAACAAGTGGGGTAGATCATTAATAAATACTAAAAAGAGGAAAGGACCTAATATAGAGCCTTGTGGTACACCCATGTTTACTTTTAAACCGAGTGAATTGACACCATTTATTTGAACCTGCTGTTGTCTATCATTTAAATAAGATTTTACTAAACTGAGCGCAAGTTTACCCAGTCCGTAATGCTCAAGTTTTAAGAGTAAGGTTTTTCGAATCGTAACCCGTGAAATACTCATTATTGAGTAGTCCCGGTGGCCATCAGTGGTCTTCATTATCAGTTCCACTTCACTAAACCGTGTTTTCCGAGAGCAAATCCACGAGTTACTATAAAAAATACCCAAATCGCAATAGGTGTGCCGCCTATACCTACCTAATATTTGAAGAGTTCCTTCGATTTTTCCAGGATCCCATCATTAGATCCTGACCTGATGACAATGGACCTGACCACCTGGAAAGTACCTATATCTATTCAAACATTTTTTTTTTTAAATCGGTCCATCCGTCTTCGAGTAATCGGGAAACATACTTAAAAACAAAAAAGATTCCGACGAACTGAGAACCTCCTCCTTTTTTTGAAGTCGGCTAAAAATCAAAAGTAATTTATTCAAATTAGACTGAGAATCAGCACTTTTCGAACGTCAAAATTACAACAAGACAGTCCCCCAAACCGCCCGCCTTTCACCACTTCCTAGTGCTTTACTACTGGAAAGAAGAAATGTCTGAGGACTTAAGGAGCCACATAATAGTACATTATGATACATGTGTGCTATGTTGATCATTATGCACGAGGCGATATTATCGCGCGAGCCGCAGGCGAGAGCGATAAGAAAGCCGAGTGTATATTGATTAATGCACACGCGTTTCATACGACGTTTTTCAACACACTTGCGAGGAAAAAATACAGACTTGTATTGTTAAATATTAACTTGTATGGAAAATGGCGCGCTGCTTTTGTTTTCCCGCGCGCCGTGCTAGCCAGCACTAGCGATGCGCGCGCAACATTGACTCATTTTAAATATATTAATCTATGGCACAGACAAAACCGATACAGCCTATAGAAAAAATATAATAAACACAAACCTGAAAATTGCAAAAAACCTAAGAATTTCGCGGTCTACCACTGCGCATTCACCTTAAATTGTCTGTGGTCCCCTGCGAGTTCATTTTGCGACCAAGGACAATACAGACTATTAAAAAAAAAATTGAAATATAGCCCGCGGATTTTTTCTTTCGGCATGAAGTCTCTTTGGGCGCTTTCCGAATTAGCTATAATCGCTCACATCACAGCGCTCACATCATCTCCATGGACGTAATATTACGTCCATGCATCATCTCACATGCGTTCCGATTTCAGTTCTTCTTCTTTGGTTAGGTGGCGACTGTCAGCCAGAAGCACAATTTCAAAAATGCCACGTTAGTTTAATTTAAAGATGATGCAACTCAAAACAAAACACACACTGACACAACCTCATACACACACTGTCATTTTTGACAGCGCTCACGGTGATATTATTCTAGGGCATGGTCGGCATTATCGCAAGATGGCGAATGTCATGACGTCATCTATGACGATTCACGGGACATCGTTATCGTTATCGCGCTCACGCTAATTCGGTTATTTCCCAATTCGGAACACATCGATTATTTCCCAATTCGGAACGCAGGGTTTGATGAGATTAAAAAAGCGCGCGTCTCCGACTAGTAAATAGTTATCTGTGGTATTACAGAACATGTGGATTAAAGTAAAGAAAAAGCACGCGTTCGTAATACACTCCATTATGGACCTAAAAGCGGTTCAATAAGAGCCACTTTACGAGCAAGTGTGTTGAAAAATAATATTATGGTAACTTTTTTGAGTAATTCCACTTTGCCCCACCAAGCCCGCCATCCTGGTGTGGCAAAGTGGACTGCCTAAAATTTTGCAGTGGAATATGCCCCACTATTCTGATTTGATGGGGCGGATAACACTAACCTAACCTAAGCATTTTTTTTAAATAATTATCCTCGTCTAACTAATTCGGTTCTCGATAGCCTGTTAAAAATAATCTCTTTTTTCCATATTTTTTTTCTATATAATTTAGTCGTTTCTGGCACTCGCCGGCCGCTGCCGCGGCACCGCTCGCTTCGCTCGCTCGGCTCGTGCGTAGGAGGTCACAGTTTTAACCTAACCTAACCTAAGCATTTTTTTTTAAATAATTAACCTCGTATTTATGCTAGTGTTATCCGCCCCATCAAATCAGAATAGTGGGGCATATTCCACTGCAAAATTTTAGGCAGTCCACTTTGCCACACCAGGGTGGCGGGCTTGGTGGGGCAAAGTGGAATTACCCACTTTTTTCATTATAACACTACCAAGCTCAGATTTCGTCTACTAACTACTCTGAAATGCTACTAAATCATACCAAATTATGATATATACCTACAGGGTGGGCAAAAAATCGTGGATCAAACGAAACAGGGCGATAGTTGGGGTTTATTTGGCTGGCCTGTTGGTCTAGTGGTCAGTGACTATGACTGCTATGCCGGAGGTCGTGGGTTCGATTCCCACCCAGGACAAATGTTTGTGTGATGAGCATGATCATTTGTTCTGTGTCTGGGTGTAATTTATTTATCTATATATGTATGTATTTAGAAATATATAAGTATGTTTATCAGTTGTCTAGTACTCATAACACAAGCTCTGCTTAGCTTGAGACTAGACGGCGTTGTGTGATAGTTGTGGAATATTATTATTATTATTTGCAGTAAAAAATATCTTTGTGGCAGAGCCCTAACTTGATCTCCTTAAAAGGTACGACAACTTGAGTGTTTACAGTAAGGTTCTAAAGTTACAAATAATTTTTCGTGAGACTTAAAAGATATTGAAAATAGTGAGTGCCAATACTGATAAATCATGCTACCCACTGTCATGAAAGCACTGTTGTAGTCATGATCCTTTTTTTTACTTTTTTTATTAAAAAAATTGAAAAACAAAAATATTTTTTTTTACTGTAAATAAGCCCAACTATCGCCCTGTTTCGTTTGATCCAGGATTTTTACCCACCCTGTATACATCCATGATGTTCCTAGTTCTGACATGACTACTCAATCCAAACGTTTAGATTGAGGTGCCACCTTTATATGTTTATATATCTATTGCAGTATTGTACTACAAAATCGAGGATCGAACCTACAAAAATTTTAAACTAACTAATATAATATGTATTTAATTTCACTAAGATACGAAATCTGGCACCTCAATCCTTCCTTACGGACATAATGATATGGCACCAATGATTTCAAAAGTAATATATATGTCTATGTATGGCACCGTATAAATCAGGCTTTATTAAAACGCTCACAATAAAAATGAATATTGGTAGTGTAATGGAAATATGTAGTAATATTTTATAGGTAACTTAACTCCTAAAGGTGTACATAAGGACGAAGTAAAACGCCTTTATAAAATAAATTAGATTTTATTAATAAAGGTTATATCTTACATTTGTGGAGTCCTAATCAAAAATATCACTACAAGCTTTATTACCTACTAACAAGTTTAATAATTATGTTCGATTTTAAAATATTAATACCTACTTACTAAATTTTAAATGAGATACAATCTGCGAACGCGTAGGTTATATATTAGGGTTTTAAGTATAAACCAACTGTATACAAGTCAATAATATAATATTGTAACAAAACTTTGTCAACATGTAGGAAGTAATTACCGCCAAGTAGCTACAGCCTACCTATACATATAATACCTACGTATTTGAATGATGTACATCAAAAATTAATTATTGACGGATCTATTTTCCACACAGGAGTCCAATAGCCATCCCGGCAACAAACGATGCCATAAAGACGTGAGATTCGGTAGCACGATAGTGTTCTCCTCCTGCAATGTTGTTAACCCAGCGTTTAGCTTTAACTTCCTTTTTCTTCAATAGGTCTTCAGCTTTATCCAGTTTACGGTCCACAAATCTCTCAACCTTTAACAAAACATTTTCGTATGTAGGTAAAGATTCACTGAAATCATTTCATTTAGTAACTTAGTACCTACATAATTATCTGCACAGATTGACCCTAAAGAAAAAAAGTTAAAAAAAATATTATGCAAATAAATAACAAATTGTTCTTGTTATGTTATTATCTTGGTACTTAGGTACATATCAAAATTTTTACATTAAAATGTAGGTACATAAAAATAAAATAAAATGTAGGTAAATATGTACATTTAGTAGATATTATACTTAGTAGATAATTATCTACTAAGTTAAACAAGTACGGTCGTATATTTTTCCATGATAGGAGGATAGATTAGTGTAGAACCTGGCATGAATTTCATTGTTACAATGATACTAACAACATCTCTGAATAATATTGAAGGTTTTGTTATTTACTTAAATCATCGATCATAAAAAAATCGAAGGTGGATCAAAATCCGTTGCGTAGTTTAGATTTAGAAGAACAACGCAGTCACACAGCAGACACGAAATTATAATATGTAGGTATGTGGGTAGTAATAAACAAGGTGTTGATTTGCATCCTCGTCTTTCAGGAGGTTGTCATAAAAGACATTTTAGTACTTTAGTACTTAGTAAAGTAAAAGGCGTTTGTTTGTGTGTGAAAGCGCGATTAGACGTATGTATGTATGTTTGTCCACACATTTCTCCGCAACTAACAGTGCAAGTTTCATCAAAATCGATTCAGTAATTTTCAAGATATGGACTAATACGTGTAAGTGTGACGGCCTGGCTTATTGATACTAGCTACCGGTCTAGTGACATAAGGAAAACATCTCAAAACCTTGGTCAAATTCTAGTCCAATATTTACAACAAAATTATTACCTATTTATTACAAACAAATATTCCAGTTTTTACTTAAAACTAAAAAAAATACAAAATAAAAGTCATAAATCGACTTCAAAAAAGAAATTAAATTAACTCAAAATTATAAAATAACTTTAATTTCGGAAGTCGTGTCTTGGGATCTGTATAAAAAATACAGATCCCAAGACACCGACTTTTTTATTGTAAAGAAGGAACTTTTATTGTCTTGAGAACTTTTGAGAACTATAAAAGTTACGTACTTTGGCCATGGCTAAACGTTATTACTGTCGCAAAACTATCGAACTACAAGTGCAAGATAGAGACGGGAACATGCCTAAGCCTAAACGTTTGCGTTTATTTGTTTTTTTTAATCCGATACCTTGTGAACCCCGGAGCCGAAAAAGGATCAACTCTGAATGAAGTTTATAATTAGATATTAAATACGTCACTCCGCAGACTACACTTATCACGCCCCGGAGGGCGCGGCAAGGGTAGTCGAAAAGCCGAGATGTAACAGGGGAGTTCACTCCCCTATTGGCCACTTCTCGGTTTTTCCTAGGTTCCATTCCCCGTGTAGATCTGCAGTTGGTCATTTAGTCGAAACTCGGTAATTAAAACTTGTGTACGTAGTACGTACGTTCAGGTCACGAACTCACGAGCATAAGTATGTATACACTTGGCTTTATTCAAAAGGCAATTTACTCCTTTATTTTTTAATTAAATTTTATGTTATTACGAACATAGTATTTTCGAACCCAAATGTTTATGTAAAGTGTCTTATTTCAACGTTGCATTCGTTATTCCACGAAAAAATCGCAATTGAAAGTTGCCGAGTGTTGACATATTAGTGCTCGTGACTGTTCATTAGTAAGAAAGTAAGTACTTTTACTGCTACTTTTTTATAGCTACTATTGGCTGGCCACTAGTCTTAGAAATCCTAGAATGCAACAACCCGGGGAGTGCTACACGTTCGGATCGGCACATTCAATTCGGCAGTACGGCACTTTTCTCTGTTTGGTTATACATAGTTTCGGGATTCTCAAAAACTTGGCCTGTAGAGTGTGTGAATGACAATATCAATGATCTCGTGTTGGTAATTGAAAGAAAGTAAAAACTGAAAAAAGGCAGCCAGCGGTCCTTAAGAGCGTTTACGCCGTACGGCATTTCATACAAACTTTCAAGCCCTTATTTTTCGAAATGAATCAACTGATTTTAATGAAACTTCATATGCATAAGCAGGATACAAAGGTCTAAAAAGTTAATAGAGAACATTTTCGAATTGTCTTATTTAAAAAAAGATAACTGGTGTTTCTATGGAAAATTTAAAATCGGTCTGATTTGGCTGTAACACAATTTTTCGAAAATGTTCTCTACTAACTTTTTAGACCTTTGTATCCTGCTTATGCGTATGAAGTTTCATTAAAATCGGTTCATGCATTTCGAAAAATAAGGGCTTGAAAGTTTGTATGAAATGCCGTACGGCGTAAACGCTCTTAAGAGTTTTTAAAACGACTGGGAATTTTTTGTCACACTTCCTTTATTTAATTTTTGGGGACTGAAAATCTGGAAAGCCCTTGGCGAGAGGCTCCTTAAAATCGTTTCGGACCAGAAGAATGACAACCTTCTCCTTTTGGAAAGTTGGTTAATAAAACTGGGTTTATTTTGCACCTACGTTTATTAAATCATTTGAAGTTAATAAGTATTATGTATTTATAAAAAAGCAGCATCCTACTCTTAACACTCCATGTCCTTTGATTAATGGTCCACTTGAGTATATTGGAATTTAAATAAGAATACAAAGACTACAACTTAATCAAAATAATTACAAAGAAGGAATACAGGTATATATATAACTTTACAAACTCACATTCTATTTAAAATAAAATTATGATGAAGCAATACCAAAAAAGAATCCTCCAGTAAACCCTGCCGAATAATAGGTATTATTTTTGACAAATAACAATACCTGTAACAAATAAACTGCATTTGAAATATATATTATATAAATGCTGAGTTCTCCATACTAAAATGTATTTTTAATTTTTATGTAAGTTCCTAAAGTACCCTCCAAAAGTTAATTGAAGTTTATTCACATTAGATGTACCTAATGTCACAATATCGTTCGCTGGTACAGTCAGCAACAAAAGTCAATTAACACTTCAGTTTTTTTAATCTCAGTTATTGAGCAAAATATTTGCGTTGTACTTCAGCTGCAATTTTGAACAAATATTTTGCTTAATAAATGAGATTTAAATATCCTCCTTTTTTTTTAAGTCGGTAAAACCTGAAGAGTTAAACGACTTTTGTTGCTGACCGTACCAGCGCAGGGTAAGTTTATAAGGTTTGTATAATTATGAATGCCAATAACTATGATAAGGATATTTTTTCGATCATTTCAAAAACCAGTTAATACTGGTTTTTGGGAAATCGATCGTAAAGGCAATCGATTTCCCGACCGCCTAGAAAAGTCCATGAAAGACTATCTGCCGATCTTCGCGAAGCGCAAACTCATCGACATTGTGTATGCTGTCCTGTACACGCAGCATTTTGGGCACAAAAGACAAGTGGTGGATAAAGGCGAGGGCAAGCAAATCGGTCCACTTCACATTTACGTTGCGAAAAGCTGACTGTCCACCTGTACATCTCGAGAATGTCACACTATCTCACCATCACAGCGATAGACACAAAGGGTTACATCTCGACCGACTTCAACGTGGAAAAAACATTTATACACGAACTTTAACTTGCAAGTCAGTGTGGCTCTATGGAATTCAATTCAACCGTGGTCTGGGTAGCGCCGCCGGCCGGTGACTCAAACATAAACTTTATGCTATGTTCACACGCGCGCGTTCAACTCGACATTCAACGTGCACATTCACATTCACGAGCGTGTAAACGGTACGCCCGAGCCCGTAAACGCGCCTGTGAACGTGAATGCCGCGAACCGGGCGTGCTGACTGACACGACGGCGTGCGTGTGAACAGCTTGAATTTTCGCCGACCTGGGGCGGGCTGCATGCCGCGCAGCCCGCCAGGCAGCCCGCCGGGCTGCACGGCGTGCATGTGAACATAGCATTACAGAGAATGCAGAATGCTATTTTCCGCTCAATTAGTGACCTTCCTTGGCTTGTCACGTACGAAAAAAATCAATAAAAACACATAAAGCCGCCTGCCGCACTAAAAACAAGGTTGTTCAAGAATACGTTTATCTCTGGCAAACTCTGCAGTTTGTTAAGAACAACTTTGAAAAGGAAACTAACAGAAGAATTCAGCTGGGCTGGGCAGCGTTTGGGAAGCTTTGTCGAGTCTTCTCGTCGCTTATTTGGCGGAGCCTAAAGCCTAAAGTTTTCAGTCAGTGCGTCCTCCCTGTTATGTATGATTTACGAGGCCGAAACGTGGTCAAACACGGTACGGCTGCCCGGCTGCTACGGCTGCTCCATAAATTCAGTCGCTCAGCGAGCTAAGAGTGAAATTTCAAAGACGCGTCGTTCCATGAGAGAGGAGAAAGATATACCTAACTATCTCTGTCT
This sequence comes from Oligia fasciuncula, assembly GCA_963082905.1. Classification (NCBI taxonomy): domain Eukaryota; kingdom Metazoa; phylum Arthropoda; class Insecta; order Lepidoptera; family Noctuidae; genus Oligia; species Oligia fasciuncula. Next base: position 12,290,905 of record OY720387.1, read on the forward strand.
CTCACACTAAATGTCTCATATAGTCATTATTTTTATGAAGTTTTATTTCTATGACGTGTACGATGCTGCACGCGCAATTGTTTATTTGTTTTGTTTCAATCTAATTTAAATTATATTGATATTTACTTTACTAATAAAAATAAATTATTATAACCCTGTAAATAGGTATTGTCAATACGCAAATACTATATAGGTAAACTTCAACAACCAACTTTTGGGGGTTAGAATTGAATTTTGATTTTGGGTAGTTGACAAGTAAAAACCAATTATCAAATAAAATGAAACTATCAGAGGGGCAATTCCCATATTTTTAAGAATGTTCGCATTCTAATCTGTCTAAATCTGTCAAAAAAAGTAATTTAAAAAAATTAAACCGACTTCAAAAAGAAATGAACTCAAAATCATGAAATAACTTTGATTTCGGAAGTCGGTGTCTTGGGATCTGTATTTTAGTATTCGTTTTTTGCCACCGACTTCCGAAATCAAAGTTATTTCATGATTTTGAGTTCATTTCTTTTTGAAGTCGGTTTAATTTTTTTAAATTACTTTTTATTTGGTAATTTTTAGTTGTTGCACTAGAATTTGACCAAGGTTTTGAAATGTTTTCGCTTTGACACTACACCCGTAGCTCGTATCAATAAGCCAGGTCGTCACACTTTCACGTCTTAGTCCATATCTTGAAAATTACTGAATCGATTTTGATGAAACTTGCACTGTTCCCTAAGTTGAAGTAAATGTAAGCCAATAAAAAAAGAATGGTCACGATCCGATTAATAGTTACGGAGATATGCGTGGACAAACATACATACATACATACATACATACATACATACATACATACATACATACATACATACGTCTATGAAATTTTGTATATTTGTTTGGAAGCCTTAGTAGATTGTCATATGTGAATATAATGCAATTCCAATAATATTACATACATACGTATCGAATTGATAACCTCCTTTTTTTTGAAGTCGGTAAAAATATTTACATTTTTGACATTGATTGTCGCTGAGATGAGATTGCAACTCCAATTTGAATGTTTTCGAGAATTGGTGTTCTGGTAGGTACCTAATCCCTTATCGTAGATAGATTGTAGGTAGTCAATAAAAAAGTTATACTAAGGGCTGATTTTTCAATCATGTTATAATTTTATTTGAGGAATAATTTTGAAATTTTGACAGTTATTTCATACAAAACTGTAAAACATAAATTTTATTTCTCGAATAAAAGTTATCTGACGATGGAGAAATCAGCTCTTAATGATTAAACTGTACCTACAGTTAAATCATTTAAAACTAAGTTTTTAAATGATTAAATGAAAATGTATGTGTACTCCTGATTATATAAAGAATAATGTGGCATTACAGCTGAAGTGAATTAATTTTCAATTAACTTTCAGAGAGTACTGTTTTTGCATTATAAGAAATTTACAGATGAACCCAATGTGCAAATGAAGAAAGAAATAACACTACCTAGATTGATCAATAATAGAGAATAGTAGTTTGTTACAAACTCGTAAGGGCCAGTACTTATAACGTTAAATTAATGAGGGTGCATTCTGAAAATTGGCAATCTTGCAAGTAGCTGTCAAATATTTCAGTGTGTTGGTTAATTTGTCAATATTACAAAATGAGTTATAAAATATTGCTCTGTAGTGCACTAGAATATTGATTGTTGTTGTTCTAGTGCATAATATTCTACTATTATTGTAATTATTACAATAATAATCCTGAATTAAGCGTGGACAACACTTAATTCTTTTAGGTTTACACCTAAGACTAAATGTTCCGTGTAATGATGTTAATTATAATATTGCAATTCATCCATACTAATATTATAAATGCGAAAGTGTATCTGTCTGTTACTTCTTCGCGATTAAACCGCTGAACCGATTTAGCTGAAATGTGGTATAGCAATTGAGTCCCGGGAAAGGACATAGGATAGTTTTTATCCCGATATTCCCACGGGATCGACACTTATGCCTTTAGTAATCATGAATCTTGATAATTATTCAAAACAATTAATTATTTGACAGTTGTTTGTGTTGTTGCCAACTTTCAAAATGCACCCACTTAACAAGAAGATGCACTTTTTACGATTGTTTGTTAACAGTGCATAATGTGTGCTTGTTTTGATAGAAACACACCTATTTTACTTATTTACCATTTCATAACAGGACCTCTCCAAGAGAATTTCACCTTTTCATAACATGTTTGTGTTGTATTGGGGGAATACTAATAAAGTCAAGCCTTTAAGATATTGGTGTGCCCTAATAAGCATGTGAAGTGATGAGAATTTTAAAAATACCATAGGTACCAAAATAGGTTAAGAATTTTCAATGAGTAAACTAATGTGTACCATTGCATGCAATTAGTGAGATTATTTAAACAAATTAAGAATAAATGGTTAGTTTATGCACTCAACATAAAAAGAACAAGGGTGAAGGTAAACAAAGATAACTTACTTTCTCAAACCAATCGGGTGATTTTCCAGTTGCTTCCTTCTCAATTTTGTCACTGATTTTATCAACTTTCTTGTTGATTTTATCCCAATTTATATCAATATATCCTTTCTGGCTGGCAATATGTAATAGTATAACACTGCCACCCAATCCAACTGCAGCAACTTTTCCAATCTTCATAGAAATAAAACCAGTGATCCTGAAAATGTTTTAATTATTAAATATGAAGTCAACAATCAAATAGAAAAATCGAGATGAGGATTAGATCATACATTATGAATCATATCAAAGAAGGCCTTAATATCAAGTCTATCCGAGAAATAAAAGTGAGTTTCATTTTATCAAACAAACAGTAAAGTGAGCAAACAAAAGAAACATCGTTCGTATACGTTCAATTAAACGAAACGAAATAGATCTAGAGACGAATGCACTTACCATCCTGACGTAGTTCCTAAAATTAACTGCTTTGTTGCTGATGTTTTCCCAATATCTGATATCGCTTTTTCAATAAAATTCTTGGCATCGTCTACTATTTTCTTTGCATCTTCTGAAGCGTCATCTTTCCCTGGCCGTGCCATTGTTGTAAAATATAACAACAATTTACTAATAAATTACTGCAGATATCACGAATATTACGACAGCTTTTCTATGTCAATGGCCATAGAGTAATGTCCAAAGACCAAAGAGTAAAGTAAAGTAACTATAGAGGAACCAAAGACTACAATATGATGCGGTAATGTCAATATGGCACAGCACACACAGAGTACTTTTTCCCTGCGTTCCGAGTTGGAAAATAATCGATGTGAGCGTGCTTAAACCCGTACCGAATTAGCGTGAGCGCGATAACGACGTCCCGTGAATCGTCATAGGTGACGTCATGACATGCGCCATCTTGCGATAACGCCGACCATGCCCTAGAATAATATCACCGTGAGCGCTGTCAAAAATGACAGTGTGTGTGTGAGGATGTGTCAGTGTGTGTTTTGTTTTGATTTGCATCTTATCATAAAATTAAACTAACGTGGCATTTTCGAAATTGTGCTTCTGGCTGATAGTCGCCACCTAACCAAAGAAGAAGAAATGTGGTGTTTATACAAAGAAATACTGTAATAATATCGTTTTTACATTGAGTAAGCACTGTGAGCGCGCTCACGGGCGTTCCGAATTGTTGACAGCTCTCAGTTGTCATAATCGTGATATCTAATCGGAACGCCATGTGAGATGATGTGAGCGCTGTGAGCGATTATAGCTAATTCGGAAAGCGCCCTTTGATAGACCGGACCACAGAGTACTTTTTTATGGACACTTTTTGATGGGCACTCAGCCAGACGAACCGCAGCACAGAGTACATTATAGTATAAACCGCAGTAAAACACAGAACACATACTCCTAGCGGAGATATAAACTATATTATTTTCAAGTATAAGTTCCTTGCCGTAGACCTACGTTTCAAACCGTGTAGATCGTCCCTGCGTTCCGAGATAGGGAAATAATCGATGTGAGCGTGCATAAACCCGTACCCAATTAGCGTGAGCGCGATAACGACGTCCCGTGAATCGTCATAGATGACGTCATGACATGCGCCATCTTGCGATAACGCCGACAATAATAATCAGCCTATAATGTTCCCACTGCTGGGACACTGGCCTCCTCTTGGTGAGAGGGAGTGGGCCGTAATCCACCACGCGGGCCCAGTGCGGATTGGCAGATGTCACAAGTCTTCGAATTTTTGGTTCTAGGACGTGCCGGTTTCCTCACGATGTTTTCCTTCACCGTTTTGAGGGCAGTGGTGATGAAATAATTTACACAAAGTAAAGCGCCTGTCTGGGTTCGAACCTACGACCTAGAACTCAAATGTAATATCACCGTGAGCGCTGTCAAAAATGACAGTCGGTGTGTGAGGATATGTCAGTGTGTGTTTTGTTTTGATTTGCATCTTATTATAAAATTAAACTAACGTGGCATTTTCGAAATTGTGCTTCTGGCTGATAGTCGCCACCTAACCAAAGAAGAAGAAATATGGTGTTTATACAAAGAAATACTGTAATAATATCGTTTTTACATTGAGTAAGCACTGAAAGCGCGTTCACGGGCGTTCCGAATTGTTGACAGCTCTCAGCAGTCATAATCGTAATATCTAAATCGGAACGCATGTGAGATAATCATGGACGTAATATACAGGGGCGTCCCACGGCTATGCCACATGGATGGAAAGTACCTGGAATATTGTAGATGGAACATTTTACTGAAAGAAGACATTATTTTAATTTAGAAAACAATTTAAACTGCATTCATAGATTTTTAAATAATTACATGGTTGAACCGGGAATCGAACCCGCTACACAAGAAAAAGAATTACCCTGTCGCTTTATCATACCGATCGAAAGGCTTCACGATAAGAATTATTTTTTGCTAAATAATAATAATAATAATAATAATAATAATAATAATAATAATATTCCACAACTATCACACAACGCCGTCTAGTCTCAAGCTAAGCAGAGCTTGTGTTATGAGTACTAGACAACTGATAAACATACTTATATATTTCTAAATACATACATATATAGATAAATTACACCCAGACACAGAACAAATGATCATGCTCATCACACAAACATTTGTCCTGGGTGGGAATCGAACCCACGACCTCCGGCATAGCAGTCATAGTCACTGACCACTAGACCAACAGGCCAGCCAAATAACATAGTGTCAGAAATAAAAGGATGACAGACAGACAAGGAAGAATTTTAACAATTTTAATACAAAATTAATCAATTTATCAAATGCTCAAAATGAGTCCCATACGTTGAATACAAAGTCGCACTCTTTTGATTATTTCACTCCCTGTCGATTTTTAGGGTTCTAATATCATTTATTTCTAAACTGAATAGTTTGCGCGACAGACACTTCCAAAGTGGTAAAATGTGTCCCCCCCCCCCCCTGTAACTTCTAAAATAAGAGAATGATAAAACTAAAAAAAATATATGATGTACATTATCATGTAAACTTCCACCGAAAATTGGTTTGAACGAGATCTAGTAAGTAGCTCGCCGGTGAAAATTTAAAAACATAATGATGGTACGGAAACCTCGGTGCGCGAATCCGACTCGCTCTTGCCCGGTTTTTTTTTATTTTGTTGTGGTGGATATTTAGAATAATACGTCTAAGGTAATAGGGAAATGATGCGTACTTCTCAAGTGGGTATGTACATTTATTAGTAATAGGTGCTTATGATAATGTCAATTGTATGTTCTTACGGCAATGTCAGCTTTTCATTTTTCTGAACAAAATTTCACATCAAATGTTAAAATTCATGGTCTTCCTTTTATTTCTGACACTATGTTATTTAGCAAAAAATAATCCTTGTGATGAAGCCTTTCGATCGGTATGATAAAGCAACAGGGTAATTTTTTTTCTCGTGTAGCGGGTTCGATTCTCGGTTCAACCATGTAATTATTTAAAAATCTATGAATGCAGTTTAAATTGTTTTTTAAATTAAAATAATGTGTTCTTTCAGTAAAATGTTCCATCTACAATATTCAAGGTACTTTCCCTCCATGTGGCATAGCCGTGGGACGCCCTGTATATATGAAGATCTCCGCTAGGAGTAATAGTGTTCTGTGTTGAAGATTGTGAGCGCTGTGAGCGATTATAGCTAATTCGGAAAGCGCCCCGTTGTTTAAGGTGACAAGACTACTGATTCATGACAATGACTATTGACTGCTTGCTGTCATTGTCATGAATCAAGTAGTCTGTCAAATGTCAAGTACTGTTGTCTGTTTGTATTGTTTGAATTTTATGCTGTCGCCGAATTTATATAATATAATTCGGCACTAGTGCACTAAGTGCACTACCGAATGGTCGAAGCGAAGTAGAAGATTGAGGGCAAATAATATTTTATCTGATCGGCTCCCTAAAAAAAATATAAATAACAAATTTCATTTATAAAAAAAAAAGAAACTGCTCATTCTTGTGAAGGTTTTTAATTTAGTGACGACGATTGTATTTCGATAAAAACTATGTCAGTTCTTCAATTGAAAATACTTTATACTTTCAATTATCCGAGAACAAGCCTATTTCGTAATTATCTGTGTTATGTTTTTAGAAAAAAAAGTAGTTTAAGGTTATGGGTAAGAGTTAATTTATTAAGACTTAGCACATTTCGCCTTTTTGTCTAATAATTTTTAAGAATGATCACCAAATTTAAACCAGCCTATATGTAGCTTGGTTAGAGAGAGGTGGAAAGATAGTAGGGAGGCCTTTAAAAAATATGTAGCTTATAGAATAAGCACATTGTGAATGCTAGTAATTATTATCTCCACCTTCTGCCTACACTTTTCTCGAGAGTCTTGAAAGACTACCAACATCCTACTGTTTTCCAGTAACAACATAAATATGTGATCACCTTTGTATCTGCCAAGTGAATGCATGTCCAGCAATAGATCAAGCATGATCAACATAATATTGCTCCTATTTTATGCTTATGTTAAAATATTGAAATTATAACTACTATTATGTGAGGTCATTCTGAATGTAATGTTATTCTCATTAATTGTACACAGGAAGAAGATATAAGCAGAGAAATAAAACTAAATATAGAAAAACATTGGTCAAGTGATGTTGTGAAAAGATCAGTAAACAGTTGTGACAGAAAACCATATTATGTGCTGCCAATGTTTCCATACCCATCAGGGAACTTACATATGGGGCATGTACGTGTATACTCTATATCAGATACTATAGCAAGATTTGAACAACTGAATGGAAGGAATTCTATTCACCCAATAGGATGGGATGCCTTTGGTCTACCAGCAGAAAACGCAGCTATAGAACGGAATATCCTACCTCAAAATTGGACAAAATCAAACATAAATTCAATGAAAACTCAGCTGCAACAATTGGGCTTCAATTTCGATTGGAATAGAGAAATCTCTACGTGTGACCCTAACTATTACAAATGGACTCAATATATATTCTTAAAGTTATTTGAAAAAGGTTTAGCTTATCAAAGTAAGGTAGGAGATCATGTCATGAATATTTTTGCCTAGAGTGACTACTAAAGCAGCTAACTAAAATTCAAGTGCCCTCCCTGGCTAAAAAAAACAAACTTGACTCATTTTTAGGGTTCCATACCTCAAAAGGGAAAAAACTGAATTCATATAGGATCACTATGTTGTCTGTCTGTCACAAACCTTTTAGGAATAGGTAGAAGTATCATCAAGTTGAAATTAATATCAAGTACTAAGCTCTGCAGTCCCTTGGACAGGTGAAAAATTCTAGCTACTAAGTCAACACAAAGTAATCAAGTAATAGGGTTAATTATATCACATACTTTGATGGAATTATCACACTTTCCAAAACCTTAAGGGTACTTCCCATGAAAGGCCTAACATGAAATTTTGCAGGAAGAAAGGTCTCATAGTACAAGTAAAGGAAAAATTCCAATATACATAAGTATATGTATATAATTTTTGCAATTTCAAACTTACATTTGCAGTTGGAGCGTTAACAGTGATGCTGATGTAGTTATGGGAGAATAATTTTTTCAATTGCAAAGTTCAGTTTGCCCTTCAATGCGAAATCGGAAATTCTTAGGCTGTGTCACATAGATTTGAGGTAGAAATCTCAGATCGGTCATATTATGCGACTTCCTAAATTACCCTAGGCTGACAAAATTTTCGTTTTTCCTAATTATGTTAAAATAAATGTTTAGGTAAGCTTCACTCTGTTTTACTTTCCAGGCACAAGTGAACTGGGATCCATTAGATAAGACTGTTCTGGCCGATGAACAAGTTGATGATTTTGGGTGTTCATGGAGATCTGGTGCTAAAGTTGAAAAGAAATATCTTACACAGTGGTTTATAAAAACTACGAAGTTTGCCAAAGACTTGTTTGATGGACTTGACAATGGAGGTTTGGAAAATTGGAAAGATATTATTAATTTACAAAAACATTGGATTGGCGAGTGTGATGGGGTGGTTGTAACTTTTAAAATGAAAGTAAAAACTGAAATTAAAACTTTTGATGTTTGGACCTCCGAACCCTATAAATTTATTCATGGAAATTTTTTAACTATGAATTCTAGTCATCCATTGGTTCAGGAATTGAAAGGCCATGAAGATGTTGTTCTTACAAGTTATAATCCAATATCAGATCGTGAATTACCTGTATATATAACTGATAACATTAATTACCCTATGGGTAGAGACGTGATTATTGCATGCCCTCAAATGAATAAGGATGACAAAAAAATCGCGTTATCATTAAATATACCCATTAGCAGTGATCAATATGAAATCAATATTGAATGCGATAATCGTAAGGCAATTGATATGGCGCTTAGCAAAAATGTGGGAGGACATTTTGTTAGCTCTAAACTTAAGGATTGGCTTATATCCCGGCAGAGGTATTGGGGAACACCTATACCAATAATCCATTGTGACAATTGTGGGACAATTCCTGTTCCTTATGGAGAACTTCCTGTTGAGCTGCCTCAAATTCATTCTATACAGTCAGGTATACAAACATTAGAGAAATTAGAGGACTGGATTAAATGTAAATGTCCTAAATGTCAATCCAATGCTAAAAGAGAGACGGATACTATGGACACATTTGTTGATTCTTCATGGTATTATTATCGATTTTTGGACCCAACCAATCAAGAAAAACCTTTTTCTAAAGAAAACATTCTTGGTCACATGCCAGTTGACATATATGTTGGGGGCAAGGAACATGCCGTATTGCATTTATATTATGCTAGATTTATGAGCTATTTCTTACATTCACTTGGATGGACACCAACTAAAGAACCATTTAAGAAACTAGTAGTTCAAGGAATGGTTATGGGGCAATCATATAGATTAAAGGGTTCTGGAAAGTATATACCATTAGAACAAGTAGAAAAAGACGGAAAACAGTATAAACACAAGGCCACAGGAGAGACTGTGTTGACCCAGTGGGAAAAAATGAGTAAGTCTAAATACAATGGTGAAAATCCTGAAAGGTTACTTGCAACATATGGATGTGACACTACTCGGCTGCTGATCCTCGCTGATGTCCCGCCGGCGACGCCCAGGCGCTGGTCCGATGCAAGTAAGATTTAACGAGTTTGGTACCTAAAAATTCCACAGTGTGCAACTTTACAGGCAAGCACATTCCACAAGCTACTTTACACCATATTACTAACCAAAAATATGTTAATTAAAATAAAGTTCAAAGTTGTAGGTCCGTGGGCGTCTGTTCTGTGGTTAAATGTGGCCCGGAGTGTCTCCGACCGTCGTCCTGTTATTTAGACCGTTACAGAGTTACAATTTTGTGTAAAGTACGCTTATGCAAATATTAGGTACCCGTAAAATCGCAAACTGTTGGGAGCCGGCTTTAGCCGCATGATCTGCTGGGTAAAGCTGCGCTTGCCGCTGTCAATTAATGTCAATATGAGTGTTGGGTTTTCATAAAATCGGTGACCAAGGTCCTTCGGTGGGTCTTGATATTCCACATTGAAACTTACCTGCTGTAACATACCCAATTTTCTAAACTGTACAAATTAATTAGCCTCTCTCTTTTGTTAAAGCATTACCTGGCGTGTTAAATTGGCAACACCGGTTGTGGATGACCATGAGAGAATTTTTGCGTCACCGAAATAATATTCCCGCCAAAAATACTTTGACTCCTGAAGAATTTAATAAGTATGAATATAAAATATGGAACTCAAGAAACTATTTCATTGCTACCACAACATACCATTTTAAATACACTCAAAAACTAAGTGTTGGCATTTCAAGACTACAGAGTCTAACCAGTGTGTTAAGGGTAATAATAAGTTTCTTATCCTACGTCTTACATCACACTAATATTATAAAGGCGAAAGTTTGTGAGTGTGTGTTTATATGTTTGTTACTTCTTCACGCTCAAACGGCTGGACCAATTTTGATAAAATTTTGTATGGAGGTAGCTGACACCCTGGATTAACATTGGATTTTTTTATCCCGGGGGACGGGATCGAAATTTATGCGGGTGAAACGGGGCGCAGCTAGTTAACAGTAAATGCAAAAAGTTTCAAAGTTTTATTTACATTACAATTGCGGCAATTTACAAAGAAAAAGCTTATTCTATACCTAATAATAATTATTATTATTTATTATAAGTTTGGCTTTATTAAAACATTGATATTAATTTCAAATTACTCTTTTTTAATTTCAGAATAAGATTCCACCAGAAGTAATAGCCAAAAGTAAGGAATTTGAAAAAGCCTTAGCAGTTTTAATAATAATGCTGGCACCAGTGACACCGCACTTTTGTTCTGAGCTTTGGGCCGGTATCCAGTCTGCACCACATAGAATGTGTGACTCATCTAATTTGGTTGATTGGGAGAAAAGTGTCCTCGAACAGACATGGCCAAAAGTAGATGAACAATATGAATTATCATTTTTATGTAAAGTAAGTATTTATTCAAGATATTAATTAACGAATACCCAGTACCTGCTACCTGCAGACAAGCGACATCAACATACAGTCATAGTAAAAAACGTTTGTCACCTTAAGATCTATTTTTGTTTGCTCAGTGCACAATACGATGTGCTTTACCGACTTAGTATTATTAGGGCGTTCGTTACGTTAAGCGTGCGCACGCGGCGGGTGCCAGGGCCAGCAGCGCTCTCTGGCGTGGACGCGTGCGACGACGGGTTTTTACACGGGTTTGGCGCCCGCTCCGTGCACCCGCTCGCCGCGTACGCTTAACGTAGCGAACGCCCTTACAGGAGGTCAGGTTTAACGAGGGACTTAATTTAAAGCAGTGTAGTACCTACACTCGATGACATATCACGCATTTTAAACATATTATACATTTCCAGTAAAACTTGACTTCTCATTGTACGAAAACTTTTTTACAAAAAAAAAACAACCGATTTCCTTTTTCCTTTAACTTTAATTTCAGAAGTCGGTGTCGTTGGGTTTGTATTTTCGGTTTTTGACACCGACTTTCGAAATTAATAGTAGATTATGCACCGAGGGGCTAAAGTGGTGTCTAATGTCACGGGCGTCATGTTGAATCTCGAGCGCAATGAAGGATTCGGGATTTAACTCACGAGCGAAGCGAGGGAGTTAATACAAGAATCCTGAATGCAGCGAGGGATTCAAGCTAGCCCAAGGCAAAGACACCTTTAGCCCAGAGGAGGATACTCTACTTTTTACACCTACTGTGAGAAAATAATAGCCATAGTACGAAAAACAAAATAGAACTGGTTCCGAAATGGACTTGACGCCTTTCGTACTTTTCCATTTTTGGAAATTGTCGTAGGCTTTTATATAAGTTTCCTTTGACTTTTCCGGCAGTAAATCATTGGAAATATTATTAGCTTCGGTTGTAATGAATTCAGGAGTACAATCACTTTCATCACTCGACATTTTATAATACTTTGTTGATAAATTTAAAGTTTAAATGCCAAAAATTCGCGCCTTCATTGCGTCTACCAATAAGTAGCCAAGACACGAACAACTCGATTTTCAAAAAAAAAGTCTCTTCTACGGTTTTGTCGTGTGTGTCTATTGATATCACTCTCATGGAAGTGGCGTTTGTGTAAACTAAGATTTATACAGGGCTGGTAGAATGGTTTTGAATGATTGGCTGTATGCATTTTGAATTTAGAACGTCATTGGAGACGCTCGTGAAAATAGAGTATTTTTTATAAAATGTGATAAATCGACTGTAGTATAGATAGGTTTTATTATTTATTTATTTATTCACAAAATCCACAGCAATCTTTGCGCAGTTTACTTAAAATAAATTAACTAATGTTACAGCCAATTACTATTACGGTATTACGGCGCGGTACGGTATTTGTTATTAATAATGCCAGTTTTAATGTTATTCCATTCCTTTTAAAAAATGGTTCGTAGTTATCTAATTATTCTTACAATATTATGTCTTCGAAAACATGGCAACGATATGAAGAAGCAGTCGTTATGATTTTGTAGGAAATCGAGAATATCATCCACGCGTAGTAAGGGTATCGAGAATAGCTTTCCTCTTTCTGGCACCAAAGGGTGTTTGTTAGTACTATACTGCCAATTTAGCTGAGCATGTGAGATTCCAAATTCAAATCACATTATTGACCAGCGGGTCATAATGAAATCCAGTACAATATTATTGACCGGCTGTGCCCCCGGCCACTAATGACTCACTTTAGGTTAAGGTTGCTTGATATATAATTTGACATTTTCGAGCAGGTGGTGTGAAAAGTTATTTTTCACTTTGTAGTGTTTTTTTTGGAAGTTGGTTGTTTTTTTTTGTAAAAAAGTTTTTATTTTGCACTTTTTAGTTGTACAAATTCATATAACACTACTTGCTATGTGAATATCAAAGACAGGAAGCTATTGAACACATCTGCTTACCCCTTTAAAGGGTACAGGCGTGATGTTATGTTGCTAGCGCAAACAATGTTGTCTGCACTCCGGAACTCATCATCAGATCTTAACGAAATTTAAATAGGACCATTCCGAAATAAACCTCTTTCAAACAAAAAATTATTTTGCAAATCCGTCTATAAATGACGGAGTCATGCCCGAACATACATAAAAAAAATATATATATAAACATCCGAATTGAGAACCTCCTCCTTTTTTGAAGTCGGTTAAAAAGCCTATACAATGCGAGGTCAGCTAAAACTGGAAATGTATAGCTTGGTGTGGGTCGTGTGTACCTACATGAAAATGAACAACTTTTACTTATGATCGCCTCTGACGAATATATGAAAAAAAGCGCCCAACGAGTTCAGGGTTCCGCAGTCGAGATTCATTTTATTACTCGCATAAATAATGTTATTTTAGTATTTCTCTAATAAACGCTGTACTTAACTAAAAATATCACAAAAACTATAGACCTTAGTATCAAAGTCACTTAAAAATATTATAATCTTTCTACTTATGGCATCCAACAGTACTCCCCACGCTTATGTGTGTGATTTCTGGGTTAGACCCATAGTAAAAGTTGTTCATAATGATGAGTACAACAACCTCTTAAAAGGTTTGGGTTTTAAACAAAATCTAAAGTTGTAGTTTTCAATTTAATAGTCTGGTCCATACCGTAGTTTCAAAAGTATGTGCCTTGAATCAGTAAACGAAAGTCTTGGAAAACTGATAAAGGTTTTCTGAATGTAACTTTAAGTTCCTACAGTATCCAGCTATAAAATGAAACATCTTTCGCTATATATCATTTTTTTTCGAGTTCTGCTTTTTATATCGCGACATCGTCTCTGTCTGTCTTAGGCATCGTCCTAATAGAATGCGAATGCGCGATCATCGCGCGAGTAAGCGACGCGACCATAGCGTGTTCGCGCGCTAGCAAAAACTGGGTGTCCTAATAGAACGCGAATACGTGATCATCGCGCGAATTTACGACGCGAGCGACCGTGGAGTACCTAGTTTGGCACTGGCACGGTCAGTACCAACAACCATGGACGTGAGACGTTCAATTTTTGCTGTTTGCCGCCGCGCTCCCCGACGGGCGAATATGGCGCGACTTTCAATTAGGGCACCTATTCGAATTCAATATGTTTGATTGCGCGTTCGTACGAGTAAAATTCGCGCGAACCTACGAGGATCCCGCATTCGCGTTCTATTAGGACGATACCTCATGCATAAGTGATTTAGCAATCTTTAATATACTTACAACAATATGGTAAACTAGCATCCGCCCGCGACTTCGTCCGCGTGAAATTTCACCCTCCCCCCATTCACCCTCTTAGGGGTAGAATTTCGAAAAATCCTTTCTTAGCGGATGCCTACGTCATAACATCTACCTGCATGCCAAATTTCAGCCCGATCCCTCCAGTGGTTTGGGTTGTGCGTTGATAGATCACTATGTCAGTCAGTCACCTTTGAGTTTTATATATTTAGATAAACTCGATTGTTTCAGGTTGACGGGGCAGACAGATGTGAACTTAAAATAAAGGCGAGCGATCTCCTAAAACTTAGCCACGAAAAGGCGTTACAAATTATGCTAAACGAGGAACATGTCAAAAAGAGACTTAAAAGTGATATACATAAGACGACATTTGAACTGTATCCGTATTGTCGTGCAATATTACATATATACCCGAAAAAGAAGGTTAAACAAGTTGAAGTAGAGGAAACTATTGTAGACAATTAGTTTTTCCAACATAGTTTTCATTATTGCTGTTGAATAAAATCATTATCTTAAACAAACATCTACTTATATCAATCATACATAATATATTATATTATACCTATATGTACGGTTTACTATTTACAAAGTATTGTTCTGTTGCTAATCTACTGGATTGAAGTCACTAACAATAGAGTAGACAAAATCTGGTATTGTAGACATAATTTGCAGTGACCAAAAAATACCTAATGAGTAGTTGAATATTCGAATTGCGAATTCATCCAAATCATACCGTATTATTTTGTAAACGCTGTTATTGTTGCTCAGTGCCTCGGTGTGTACACTAAGCGACCAAATATTTAATTATATTTGCAGACACATAATCCACCCCCTAATAATAATATAATTAAGTATGTATGTTACGTAAGTAGGTATCTAGTAAATAGTAATAATGTTGACATGCCGACACATTTAAATAAATTCTAGTACCAAACCGACTAACTACCGACGCGCGACACTATAATTTAAAGTTCTATTATTAGTAAGTACTTATTTATAAATTATAAAGTCTTAATAAACAGAGACACCTTTACAAAAAGTAATTCCTGAATATTCTCATTAATGTATATGCTATGCTATCTCGTGCTTCTCGCTTTCTTTCCTCGAAATATTTCGTCCTTGTACATTCTCATGTTTGCTGCTGAATCCTAAAAATAAAATGATAATAAATAAGCAAGTACAATAAATTAGTTTAACCATCGCTGGCTATTATTAATTATTATCGAGCACGAGCTTATTATTTTTTGTACAAATTGATTGAATTAGCGATCGACGTGATAAAAAATTATATTTATTAACGGTTATGTTGTTTGTTTCCCTTCATTATCCAATGGGTCTCTTCTTATACAGAAATAGCGAGAACTGTTGACATACTTCTGCATGCATATGTCGGAGATTTCAGTCTAGGTTCTCTCACGATAAACGTTTTCCTTCATCGTTTGCCACATGTCCATTATACTTAGAAAGTATAAAATTGTCAAGGTTTACCACATCACATACCTACGTATTTTCCATGTTGTAACTTTGTCCTCGCGATTGAAGCGGATAATTTAATCCCCAGGCCTCCATCACAAAGATTAATGAACTAATAAAAACCGTTACCTTCTTCGCTTCCCGCCACTCTAAATTGCGAAGTCGACTCAATCCTTTAAGATTACGGTCGAGTATTTTAAGGAACTCCGCTCTTGTAATTTTCGGTGTCTCGGTGGTACCATTGTTTGATGGATCTGGAGGCGTCGTCACGGCCTGTATTATATTTAAAATCATTAACATATCATTTAGTACTTATATGCCATAACAAGTTCACCAAATATAGTACGCTAATACTATACCTAGGTACAGTCAACAAAAGAGATAAATATGCAGGATCGTCGGATATAGTTGAAGTTTAGTAAGAAAGCGATGGATGTTGTCGACTGAAATTTTATTTGATAAATGAGCTCTTTGTTTTCTATTAATAAAATTAAATTTTATTCGAGACCATCCATCGGTTTCTTACTAAACTTAAACTATATCCGACGATCCTGCATACTTATCTCTTTTGTTGACCGTACATAACTACTGCATGGACCATATCCATGGATTAATGTTTAGAATCTTAACATAGAACCACAGAACTATGGTCCATGACCATTGGTCCTAGCGGGTGAAGGGGGACGTGGGTAAAAATTTAAAACAAATCACGCGCACAACTTGACGGCATAAGGTAGGTCTATTGCGTTGTCAAAGATGAGTTTACAGATTACATAATGAAATACTTATTACATTTATTTGCATATAAAAAATGTTATCTACTTATACTTAGGTATATAACTCTGCTCGTGTATCAAGTATAAATCTATACATAACTAAACATAGTACCTAATTAAAGTCGCTTTTTGTATCCGTCTGTCACCGCGCGTTGTTCTTCTAAACTGCAACGGATTTTTATACTGTTTTCAGAGCATACAATCGGTAATAGATACCAACCGATTTTATGTAGGATCTAAATGTAACGGTAGAGATCAATTGTATAAACGCACACGTCCTACAAAACGTAGGACATAGATAGGTAGGTACCTACAAGGAATCGCCATCGGTACCTTATGGCCGACCCAATTGCAGATGGAAAATGGTGGAACGCAGATTACTCACCGATTATCGGTAATGAGGCACAACACAATTAATTTTCTATTGCACATAATTATTAGTACTACGTACCAGTGGTACACGTCGGGGCCGGTTTCGAAAATCTACCCCTAACTGGGTGAAGAGAGGTATTCAATTTCACAGGGGAGTATTTTATTACGTGGCTTGATTAACTAGAAAATTGGTATAAATAATCTTTAAGTCAAGTTATAGAAACATCCCAGACGATTTTTCAAAATTCCACAGCTATGGGGATAAAAAGAGGGGATGCAGTTTATATTAAAAATCTTATTCATTCGGATAATAAACTTGAAACTTGGCAATATTTGGCTCAGTAAATAGGTAAGTAATAAAGATTGTCACATTTAGTTTAAAAAAAAACCCTCAGAGGATTTAGGGGGTGATAAAGCTAATAGGTTAGAAAAATAAGTAACCCGCTGTCGGATTAACTCGAAACTCGGTACTACTAAAACAAAAATAAAAAACCGGGCAAGAGCGAGTCGGACTCGCTCACCGAGGGTTCCGTACCATTATATGTTTTTAAATTTTCATCGGCGCACTGCGGTGAAGAATATTGCAGTTTTAGATCAGCGTCATCTCTTGACTGATAGTGTAACTAGTGTAACTTTTGTTGATGATTTGTAAAAAAGTGTGCTATTTAGAGTCATCGTTTTATTTTTCCTGTAATCTTTACATAAACTTCTATCACATAGAATTATTTCAGATGTTTTCTCTTTGCAAACTTCGGAGATAAGGGGAGTGAACGGTATTTTTTTATAAATTTTTCATCAAAATTCGAAAACTATCGGGCCTAAAAAAACCGGCCAAGTGCGTGTCGGGCCACGCACAGTGTAGGATTCCGTAGTAGTAGCCCGTTATCACAATATAGTACGATTCTGTTGTTCTTTATTCTGAATAAGTAATGGTAAAGATATTAGGAGTTAATGGTTATAATAACAAAAATCGACTTTAAATTAGAATTATCATTTCTAAGACGTGCGGGGATGTCGATCACTCAAATATATTAGAATGAAAACGTAACCCGTTGGTACAGCGCCATCTAGCGGCAGTACCTATTTTGAAACTTATGATAATTTATTATGTTTTTTTTATTTCATATTTTGTTTTTCAATGCAAGTCTTTACCCGTTATAAACAAGCAACTACTTCATCTTAGTCACTCTATTATAGGATTAATGTTACGGATTTTGTATTTGGAACAAAATTATCGAACACCCAAGTTCAACGACTATTACTGCTAAACTAATAAAGATATAGTTTTCCTTTAAAGTTCATGAAATGCACTATCATGGGGATTTTTTTTAGATTTTTCAAGCCAGCAGCTTTTAGAGGGGTGGGGGTAGGGATGAAAATTGCCGAATGTTTCCGAAACTTACCAGGAATGTTTCCAATGTTGCCGGCAATATTGGTCAATATTGCCGGAAAGTTGCCAAAATTGCCAGATTACATAGGTTTTTACAAATGCAATTTTTTATGTTTATGCGCTAATGAGGTTTTATGTAATGGTGTAATTATAAGTATTACTAGTAAGCCTGTATGGTATATTGTTAATTATACTTAATTTATAATTATCAATGCAAATATGTGAAGTTAATTATAGGGCACTGGTAACTTCATGATAGCTGAACCCATAGTTTTTTGAGAATTTCACTTATACATTTTATAAACACATAAAGAGGGTATTGATACCGAATGAAATAAATATAAATCATACAAATATGTAGTGTTCTTTTGTATTTTTTTTTTACTTTTCTTTATGTAACTTCATCTGTTTGTATTAACATCGATATTTATCTATTTCTTGAAGTCTGATAGTGCTGAAATTATTTATACTTATGTAAGTCTGGTGAGAACGCAATATTATGATAATACTGTGCCAGCCTGATGATGGAGTTGGAAGGTGGATCTACGCTCTGTTATACGTAAACCTACCGAGATTGGGCTCGTTAGATTGATCTAGGAGAGTACGCGAGTTTTAGATGTATTCAACCAAATTTACCGTGAAGTATGTTATTATTTGAAAATTAAATAATACACAGGGATTTAATAAAAACTTAAAATTTAGGGCTCCTTGACGGAAATGAAAAGACAAGCGAACACATTGAAAATTATGTAGCAGTCGTAGCAGATGACGATTAAGTTATGGATGAATCGGAAATGAAAATACAGAAAATAATAATTATAATATCCCCACCGCCGTATCTCTAAGTTGACGTCGCGGTGGGGCTTGCGCGCTACGAACTCTAGGCCTGTGCCGGAAGAGTTTACTTTATCGAAGCAGGTCTTAGAGTGAGGGGCCAGACCAAAAGAAATACAGAAACCAGCAGGGCAGCATGTGGGGAGCTGTTGGGCAGTAGCGACCCCACGGACCCTATCTCCCGGAAGAAGTCTTGTTTCTCACCTCTGGCTTGCCTTTATTGGCCGGCTGGAGTGAAAAATGACGAGGAACAGAGCTCCCACCTCATTCTTGCCTTTATTGGCCGGCTTGAGTGGAGATTCGCAAGAGCAAACGAAGAAGAGAGTATTCCAGTAAGATTCTGGTAGGGATCTTGACCGTATTTCATTCAAATTTCCTAAGGGGCCTCTGCGAGTTGGCTTCGGCCTCTCGCACCCCTCCAAAGGTCCGGGACCCCGTGGGCCCGAGATATGTAAAAAAAATAGAATAATAATAAGTATGGTTAAATAAGTGAACAATTTTTAATAAAAATCTCCTTCAACTAAAAATGAAAGAAATATGCATAAGTAGGTACCCTGATACTTGACTTTTTTAGGGTTCCGTACCCAAAGGGTAAAAACGGAACCCTACTATTACTAAGACTTCGCTGTCTGTCCGTCCGTACCTCAGTCCGTCCGTCCGTCCGTCCGTCTGTCTGTCACCAGGCTGTATCTCAAGAACCGCGTTAGCTAGACAGTTGAAATTTTCACAAATTATGTAATTCTGTTGCCGCTATAACAACAAATACTAACAAAATAAAATAAATATTTAAGGGGGGCTTCCATACAACAAACGCGACTTTTTTTGCACTTTTTTGCTCGATATCAATAATGGCAACAGGTAGGCACTTGAAATATTCACAAAATACTCAGTTGTATTTTTACTTTAATAATAAATAATAAAACTAAAATAAAATAAATACATATTTAAGGGGGCTCCCATACAAAAAACGTGTTTTTTTCGGCGTGTTTGCCTTGTGGTGCGGAACCCTTCGTGTGCGAGTCCGACTCGCACTTGGCCAGTTTTTTGTTCACACTACCCCTCGTACCCTTATTTTGATTTACTTTAACTTAAATGTTGAATACTACGTTGGTACGTTACCCCACACTAGTCGCTTAGCTACTTGACAAATCGTGCCGTCAAAAGAATTTTCAAAATCGGATAGGTAGGTTTTGGGAAAATCGCGGACATACAAACAAACAAACTTACATACATCGATCGAAAAAAGAACCTCCTTATTTGAAGTCAGTTAAAAACTTGTTGTTGCTGATCAAATCGTCTTGCAAGGTTTGACCCTTTTATACATACAGATATGTATACATATACATGTATATACTTTCTTACATACAAGTGTGACTACTAATTAGAAAGTAGAAGAAAAAAAAATTATGATTTTTCAAAAATAGTTATGGTTTCATCACCAATGAAGTATCGTGGATAGCTTGTTTCTTTTCTTTAGTTTATCAGTAACAAAATAAATGCAAAAACTAAGAATTTCGGTTGGATAATATAGATAAGCATAAAAACTATCACCCTGTAAACAGCTATTTTATCCTGCTATGCAATTATATAAAGAAAAATATGTTTTCTATTTACACGTTTCTTGCCAATGTTGCCGGCAAGTTTGGAAACATTCGCGGCAGTTTTGGCAACTTTCGCAATATTGCCGGCAATTTTCATGCCTAGGTGGGGGGGACGCCCTACTGGAACAAAAATATGCTCTTTCAAGTTTAATATTTCGTAAATGGAGCATTAAATCGAAAAATAATTTTAGCAACCCCCATGTCATTTTAGAAGACCTATTCAACGATACCCCACGCGATGGGGTAGGCGACGAAAACAATATTCACCCCCACTTCACATGTAGGGGAGCTACCCTAAAAAAAAATATTTTCCAAAAAATTATTTTACCACTTTGTCGCCGTAATTGATATAGGTACACACTCCTACAAAATTACAGCTTTCTAGTACTAACGGTCTCGTAGCAAAACCTCGCACAGACAGACAGACAGACGGACGGACATGACGAAACTATAAGGGTTCCTTGTAGGAACTACGGAACCCTAAAAAAAGGAAAAATGTTTGAGAATGTGCAAACTGCACTTTTTCATATGATACAATTTTTCGTATTACAATAATTCGTACATGAAATTCGAAGTGGGGACTTCGAATTTTTCAGACCCCCTTTCAGTCCCTGTTGCAAAAAAATATATATATATTTCTGTCTTATTTGCAAAATAGTTGTGCAAACGTCATCTAAAACTATTCCAAATGTAAAGTTGATAGCATTAGTCCAGCTGTGACAGACTTACCATTTTGATACGGCAACCTAAAAACCACAATGACAGGGAGTAGATACGAGTGACTCGGCTTCGTTTAGTGTCTTTTTGCACCCGTTAAAAGGTCCCGAAAGTAAGCTTATTTTGAAATTATTTCACACACTTCTTACCATCCCCGCTGTACGTCCCCAGTCGCCCGCATGATCTATGGGACTATCGCGAACGAAAAGTGGGCTATAGCTCGGCTCCTTCAAGCACTTTTCCTTCACAAAAATGTTAAATTTTGAGTAATACCTAAATGTCTGTAGATGTCACTATAATTTTACCGGGCACTTCGGCTAACCGATAGATACCCGGATGGATTGAGCTTACCCATATGACTACTTATACCCTTTTCTGATCAGCCTGTTGTTCTACTGCTGGACAAAGGTATCACCTGTTACCTTACATTTTCCCTGTGGTGCCGACACTTCTGATAAATCTCTCAATCTAATAAACTCGTCATTCATCACGCTATCATAGGCCTGACTCGGCGACGACGATGTCGTCTTCGGGCACCATGCAGAACCTTTATTACTAGTTCTTGGCCTAGTCTGGCACATGTCCCTGACGAGCAGCCAGACAGAAGCCGGACCCTGACAATGGGTCTTACCTGAGGATTCCGGCTTTTGTGATCCATACCGTCCGTGCTGAGCAAGTGACCTTCAACTTTCCGTCTAGGTAGGTACCTACCTGACCCAATCGGTACTAGCAAAAATGTTGACTCATTGTGTCATTGACTAACTCTGTTTAATAATCTATTTATTTCAAATGATGTAAGTAGGTATGTAGGTCATTGTGTTCATATTTGAGTCAATGATGCAATGATTAGATGACTACCTAATTTAAAAACATTAACTATAAGTAATTAGGTAAGTTAAATAGAGCCGAACCTGACTTATTAACAAATAGGTCAAGTAGTTACCGCTAACACTTGTTTTCACTGTTCCGTCATTAAGCACGGAAATGATCCTGCCACGTCTCAATATCGATATACAATCAATTACAAACATTTTGGAAAATTAAAGGTAAACTAGTAAGTATATCACAAAATACGTGCTAGTATTTTTAACACATTGAGACTGAGATTAGAAATATTAGAATGCGAACATTTTTTTAAATTCGGGAATTGTCCGTTTAGTAGGTAATTGGTGTCCTACCTGTTTTTTTTCCTTTGTTTATTTCCGAGCACAAACATTCATGTTAGGTAACTAATCAGGCTGTTCTACCATGACAGGTGGTAGGTGATATAAAGAGCGAAACTATTACTTACATTGTCATCGGCAAATTGATTGTTTACCAAATCAGATATTTGACTGTATGCACTTTTTGTGTCGTTGATTTGCTGCAAAGAAGAAGCATGATTAGTAGGAAACAACAATTCAATTACAATTCTTATAATAAAATAATTACCGTATTAGGTACTGAAATAAGATAAGAAATAAAAACTAGGTAATTTAAAATAAAAATAATTAAAAAAAATTAAACCGACTTCAAAAAGAAATAACTCAAAATTATGAAATAACTTTAATTTCGGAAGTCGGTGTCTTGGGATCTGTATTCTAGTTTAAGTTTTATGCCACCGACTTCCGAAATTAAAGTTATTTCATAATTTTGAGTTATTTCTTTTTGAAGTCGGTTTAATTTTTTTTAATTATTTTTATTTCGTTATTTTTAGTTTTTGCACGAGAATTTGACCAAGGTTTTGAGATGTTTTCCCTTTGACACTACACCCGTAGCTCGTATCAATAAGCCAGGCCGTCACACTTTCACGTGTTAGTCCATATCTTGAAAATTACTGAATCGATCTTGATGAAACTTGCACTGTTCCCTAAGTTGAAGTAAATGTAAGCCAATAAAAAAAAAATCGTCACGATCCGATTAATAGTTCCGGAGATATGCGTGGACAAACATACATACATACATACATACATACATGCATACATACATACATACATACATACGTCTACAAAATTTTGTATATTTGTTTGGAAGCCCTAATAGATTGTCATATGTGAATATAATGCAATTCCAATAATATTACATACATACGTATCGAATTGATAACCTCCTTTTTTTTGAAGTCGGTAAAAAATAAACCGACTTCAAAAAGAAATTAACTCAAAATTATAATAAGTAACTTTAATTTCGGTACCTACCTAGTCGGTGTCTTGTGGATCTGTATTTTATGGTTTTAGTTTTTTGCCACCGACTTCCGAAATAAAATTTCTTTTTGAAGTCGGTTTAATTTTTTTAAATTACTTTTTATTTCGTAATTTTTAGTTTTTGCACTAGAATTTGACCAAGGTTTTGAGATGTTTTCTCTTTGACACTACACCCGTAGCTCGTATTAATAAGCCAGGCCGTCACACTTACACGTATTAGTCCATATCTTGAAAATTACTGAATCAATTTGATGAAACTTGCACTGTTCCATAAGTTGAAACAAATGTAAGCCAATAAAAAAAACCGGGCAAGAGCGAGTCGGACTCGCGCACTGAGGGTTCCGTACCATTAAGTATATGTTTTTTAATTTTCATCAGCGAGGCCTATACCTATTCGTTAGAGAATTTTAACACTGCGCACTGCGGTGTAGAATATTGCAGTTTTAGGTTGGAACTAGTGTAACTTTTGTTGATGATTTCTGAAAATATTTTTTTTTTTCTTATTTAGAGACATCGTTTTATTTTTCTTGTAATCTTTAAGTACATAAATTTCTATCACGTATGCAAAAAATATAGTATATATTTTTATTTCTTTCATAATTGCAAAATAGTTGGGCAAACGTTATCTAAAACTGTTCCAAATTTCAAGTTGATAGCATTAGTAGTTCTTGAGATATCCAGCTGTGACAGACAGACAGACTAAGTATCACCGTATGGGTTCCGTTTTAACATTTTGGTACGGAACCCTAAAAATGGTCACGATCCGATTAATAGTTGCGGAGAAATGCGTGGACAAACATACATAAGTACCTACATACATACCTACGTCTATAAAATTTAGTATATTTTGTTTGGAAGCCCTATCAGATTGTCATATTAAGTACTTATGTGAATTTATTGCAATTCCAATAATATTACTTACATACATACGTGTCGAATTGATAACCTCCCTTTTTTTGAAGTCGGTAAAAATAAAAACTAATCTTACGAGAGGTAGGTACCTACAGCTACCGAAGTAGAAGTACTTACTTACTATAATACAAACAAATGTTTTAAATTAAGCGTTTTCTTAATATTAATTAAATTCTTAAAATATATTCTGTCCTAACCGAGACTGCGATGACCTTCATAGTTTCCTTTACCTTTGAACTTTATACAGTCACCATTCACTGATCAACGGTAGCCAGCATAGGTACACCGATGCACGGCATAATTACTCGCGTATCTTTATATCACATTTAGTCATAGTAGGTACCTACCTCGGTATTATAGGTACAATACATACCTCTAATATGACGTGAAAAATTGTTCCAAAAAATCCCCATTTTGGAGCTGCAGCTATATGTCTACCAGTTCTAATAGGCGCTGCTCTTGCAGTTCGATCTTTTTCTATTACATCATCTGCTGTTGGCTGAAAAAATCACATAACGGATGAATTGTTTCGAATCACTTTAAAAACAATACTTTATTTACTTAGATAAATAATGTTAAATAATATTTTCAACACACTTGCCCGAAAAGCGGCTCTTATTGCACCGCTTTGAGGTGCACAACACAATGCAGTGCATTCCCGCACTTGTACGGAAAAGTAGCTCTATACGCTACACAATGTAGCTTAGATATATTATTATACCTGCAGTGTGAGTCTTCATAATGGTACACATTAATGGTAGTCAGGAGCACTAATATGTCAACACTTGGCAACTTTCAGTTGCGATTTTTTCGTGAAATAACGAATGCAACGTTGAAATACGACACTACACAAACCTATGGGTTCGAAAATACTTTGTTCGTAATTAACATAAAATTTCATTCAAAACTAAAGGAGAAAATCGTCTTTGAATAAAGCCAAGTGTAAACATACTTATGCACGTGACTGTATATATCGAAATGAGGGAAACTATTCTTAATTTTATCGACGGAAAAAATATTTTAAAAAATCTAAAAAAAATTGTAGCATTTTAAAATTCTTGTTCGCTGATGTGCTGTGATCCCTGTGTAAACAAACTTTTAAACTAAACGATCTCGATGAAACAAAGTCAGTAGGTAATGACTGGAAATAACAGAGCGTCCTCATAAAATAAAACCGGTCAAGAGCAACTCCCGCACCGAGGGTTCCATACCATCATGTTTTTAATTTTTCATCGGCGAGGCCTATATTCGTCAGAGAATTTTAACACTGTGCACTGCGGTGTAGAATATTGCAATTTTATGTCAGCGCCATCTCTTATTATTTATTTTACTTATCTTATTTATTTATTATGGCACTTCAACGACTTACTCACTACGACATACACAAACAAAAATCACATACAGTTTTAGGAATTGTGAGTTCGTCACTTACAGAAGTGCACAGCACTAGCACAGAAATAAATAGTAAGTACGGACGCCAGCAGGTCAACCTACCCGAAACTGTCAGATTTTCCCAATCAACATTGAACCTTATGTTTTAGCAATAAAGTCGAAAATCTATTAAAGAAATCTGACAGATTGTAGTAACTTGATGTGCTGGCGTCTGTACAAGATAGCGTTAGTTGAATTACACAATATAAGTTATAAACGAAAGTAATAGTAAAAGTAGAATTAAAATTTATAATGAGCAATGTTCACAAATATGATCGAAAATACAAAAAAAAAAAAATATCTTGACCGATAATGGAACTAATGTAACTTTTGTTGATGATTTCTGAAAAAGTGTGCTATTTAGAGACATCGTTTTATTTTCCCTGTAATCTTTACATAAACTTCTATCACATAGAATATTTCAGATTTTTCTCTGTGCAAACTGCGGAGATAAGGGACGGTATTTTTTTAACATTTTTCTTCGAAAGTCAAAAACTACGGGGCCTAAAATTTTTTTTAAAAATTATTGAGAATGTGCAAACTGCGATCTTTCATATGATACCCCACATGCCCTAGTAACCCCACTTCGAATTTTTCAGACCCCCTTTCAGTCCCTGTTGCAAAAAATAAACTTAGGTATTTTTATTTCTTTCTTATTTGCAAAATAGCTGGGCAAAGCGCCATCTCTTGACCGATAGTGGAACTAATGTAACTTTTGTTGATGATTTCTCAAAAGTGTGCTGTTTATCGACTTCTTTTTATTTTTCCTGTTAACTTTACATAATAATTTCACATTTTTGTGAAATAAAAATTTAGTATATTTTTTGCAACAGGGACTGAAAGGGGTCTGAAAAATTCGTAGTGGGGCTACCACTTCGAATTTTTTAGAGCCATTAAACCACCATTTTTTTTTTAAATATTTTTTACCTCGATAAAATTAAGTTTAGTTTCCCTCATTTCGATATGAGCACAATATTACGAAGACTCACACTGTAGGTACCTACAGGTGTCCCAGAAATTAACGTCAAGCCGGAAAGGGGTGTAGTAATGTAGTGATAAAATCGTGACAGTTATCAGAAAAATATAATCAGAAACATGCGATTTTTAAAAATCTCAGTCTAAAATATTTGTGAAACTGTACCTAACTTAATAAAATATGATAGAGTGACAATATACTTATTTAATTAAAATAAATGCTCAACTTACTGGCTGCGCACTGAAGCACGGTGCTAAAATACCGACAAATAAGACCATGACTAGTACATAGTGCTGCACTCCTGGCGCCATTGTTGATCCTCGCCGTGGTGCTGTCGCCTTACCTGGATAAATTATCTTTTTTTTAACTACTCTATTTTATCTGAAATCTTACTACGGAAATTTTGCAATAGTAAGCTTTCTAACAAGATAAATATGGACAAGAACCAAATAGTAACAGTTGTTGGCGAATGAAAATGCGAATAAAACCACGGGCTGTCTGAACTAACGGAACATTATTATTTAAAAAAATGAATTTGACATATCTCGGGACCCTGGGGTCCTTAGGAAGGCATACGAGGCCCGTTAGACGTTTTTAATGAGATGAAGCACCAACCGACGATTATCCCTGTTCGCACTTTGCAAGTGGACCCAAGGACAACTCCCGGTTGGTGTAGGACTATTGCAGGATATGGACACAAAGATATTCGATTATGGGTTAGGGTGGCTAAAGTGAGCTGGTTATCTAGGACTATGGAAATATAAAACTGGCCCCTGCCTGACCAATGTTTATACAAAATACGTACATAGATAAGTAAAAGGGCAAGGGGTGATTTGCACACTCAATAATAGGCTCCTGGAAACGGTAATTCTTCTTCTTCTTAGCGTGTCAATAGCAATCTAAATGGAATAGGTAATTGGACTTTGGATTGCCATCGTGGTGAAAGGATTATCCAATCAACGTGGATAACTCGCTGATTGCCCAGGGTGCGCCGGACGGATATAGTGGTTCTGTAGATACGTCGCTCGGGGAGGCTCCTTTCATGCATCCCAACGGTCATTTAGCACATAGCTTCGTAGCGACAAAGGGGCAACATGTCCTGGGTGCTGATCCACGCGTCATGTTCGTGAACGGGCGCCGTCGGTTGAGACTGGTCATCTCTTAACTGCCAAGGCTTATTTTTAATCTTATGTCTTGAATTGTTTCTTCATTTCTGTCTTTTTTACATTGTTCTCACATATACATAGAAGCAACAAGAATAATGTACCCAGGATTTTGTAATATCTTGATTTAAAAGAGTGTCCATGGAGTTTCTTGCCCGTTCTTCTCCATAGAGATCTACGCTTTGGAATGGGCAACTAGCTTCCACTTTCTGACTAACTGACAGACTATTTAATTTTGACAATTCAAAAGTGCCTGTACAAGGTTTAATTGAAATAAATGATTTGAGTTTGAGTTTGAGATGCTTATGCGGAGTGGAGAGGTATTCCACGGCCTGCGGCTATCAGGACAATCCCGGAAGTACGGTCACGTTCCCTACCAGCATGTTACTGGAATACTTCCTTCCTCCGAGGCTCGGAGTCCGAGCACGTTTGCTCTTCCGAATCTCCACTCAAGCCGGCTAGTAAAATGGAGAGATGGGAGATGGGAGCTCTGTTCCTTGTCAGTGTTCACTCCGGTCGGTCAGTAAACACAAGTCAGAGATGAGGAACAAGCATTTTCTCGGGAGATAGGGTCCGTGGGGTCGCTACTACCCAACAACTAGCCACATGCTGCCTTGCGGGTGTACGGAGATACGTGGTACTTGGTCTAGCTCCTCACCCAAACCTGTTTTGGCAAAGTAAACTCTACTGGCACAGACCTAGAGTTCGAAGCGCGCAAGCCCCATCACCACGTCAACGTCGTAGGTACAGGATACGGCGGTGTAATTAATAAAAAAGATTCGTGCCGGTTTCGGGTGTGAGGAAAACGACTTTCGAAAATCAAATGTTTTCTTTGAGTAATCAATATTTTGGGATCCTGCCGTTTTGCCGAAAAGATTTTGCCAAAATTTCACTACCCAAACAAATT
Organism: Oligia fasciuncula; assembly: GCA_963082905.1. Classification (NCBI taxonomy): domain Eukaryota; kingdom Metazoa; phylum Arthropoda; class Insecta; order Lepidoptera; family Noctuidae; genus Oligia; species Oligia fasciuncula. The sequence continues at coordinate 12,319,790 of OY720387.1, forward strand.
TTCGCAACCTTTTATTATACCAATGCAATGTTTGGAATAATTTTAGTATGCACATTTTCATTTGGTCAAATTTTTACTTGGCAGAATATTATTAAGGACTAGCTTCTGCCCGCGGCTTCGTACGCGGATCCTGTTGCTTATGCCAGCGACAACGGGGTCGTCAAAATCGAAGATCTGAAACGTCTGATGTCGAATTCTAAGAACCCAGGGACTGGATAACAACGGGATGCGCGAGACGATTCGAGACGTCATTTTCAGGCAATAATGAACCAATAGGGTGGTAAACTTGGCCTTGCACTTTGAATGTTGGCATAAATGGGCCTTCTGAAATCTGTTTCGCAACAAAAGATGTCATTTGAAAGGCATTATTGTACGAACGTATATTGTAAAAGAAATGTTTTGACTGTGATGGTCACCGATTAGCAGTGATCTTAATATTTCTGGAGGATTTTGTAATATTTCAATATGTACTTTCCCACCTGAGCAACACATACCGTTTGTTTCTTTTTGCTATTTAACAGCTTCACAAAAAGTAAAATTTTCAACCATACCTCCGATGGCGGAATATGTGGCGTAGTCAATCATAGGAGTATACGTAAATGCAGTCCGTTCCTTATCAACCCAAGGAAGGTTGCCATGCCCTACGGCTATATCTTGAGACACATCCGATTCTTCAGATGATATCGACATTCTGTTCAGAGAATATCGAAGTCGATCAGAATTCAAACGTTCGTTGCGCTCTTCTTAATCTGTCTCTTCATGCCGTACTCCAGCAATTCTGTCTTTCTCACTTTCTGATTATGAATATTTTATTGTGTGCGTGTTCGGAACAATGTATGATAATCTCACCGTATCAGCGGTCAGTCGCGCATCATATTCTGCACTGGTCTCTAGAGACCTGGATGTAGATGCGTAAATACGCTGAGAACGCAGGCATGCTTCGCGATCCGAAGAGGTTTCCACGGAGCGAGTTGCAGCCTGATGTTCTCAAACAGCATCAAGTCTCTCCTGACGCTCTTAGGTAGATTCTTGGGATCTTATGATCCTCAATCTTTTAGCTCCTTTGGAACATTGGGAAAGATTTGACCTCTTTCTAGGCATGGTTATAGTTTTATAATGAAGATACCTGATCAATTAAAATCTAAGTGACTCTCCCCTACCAAGGGTGCCCAGGCACGGGATCGTCTGGCGCCCATGTGCTGGTTTGGTCCCTGGGGTGGTCACGGCGTGCTATGTGTTCTGGTGCGCCGGTGATGGGGAGTACTCCCCAGCGGAGGGTCCGGTGACGGACAGCCGCGGCGGGTTCACGGATGAGTGCTAACGCGTGCCCATGTTCCCGCCGTAAGCGGCAGAGGAGGACACAGTGGAGTTTTAGTGGGTTAGAGTCCCACATAACTGCACTATCTCCCCGTGGTAGTGCAGAATGCATGAGCATTTCTTCACGTTAAAAAAAAAATGGGAGTTTTGGCCAGTAGAGTCAAATTTTCAATGATATACCATCGTCATCGAAAATCAGTCCTAAACTGTTACCGCCTTCACCGCGTGGAGGTGAAATTAGTGATAGCTTTGATTTCCACATCAGATGTTTCTGATCTTCGATTTTTATAAGTCAACAGGAAATGCCCATCAGACCGAATAACTTTTACTAAGACGTCATTCCTATATATGTTATGGTGTAGCTGGGCTCTTGGAGTTCCCCATCAGGTGTTCCAGATCTTCCAATTTATTATCTCAGCAGAAAATCCTCATCACGTGGAACAATTTTTGCTATGGTACCATTTTTGTATCTCTTATAGTTAAGCTGGTCTGTTTCGGTTCTGCATTAGGTGTTCAAGTTTCCAAGATAAATTATAGCCTGAATGTTGTCCAGCCATATAATAACTATACAATAAAAAAAAAAACATTCAAATCCGTCCAGTAGTTCCGAAGATCGGACGCGCAGGCCCGAGGCGTGTACGTACTCTGATAGAATACCTTAACAAATGTTCGCCGTGATTCTTTAAATTGAGTTAACTTTTTTATTTATGAACCGATTGACATGAAATAAACACTAAATGTTAAGTGAAGCCTACTACAGTATATTAGTGAAAACCGCATCTAAATCGAATAAGCCGTTTCTGATATTAGCGTGCACAAACAAACAGACAAACGGACAAAAAAAAAATTAATTACAATTTCGGGTTCGGCATCGATATAATAACAGCTTCACAAAAAGTAAAATTTTCAACCATACCTCCGATGGCGGAATATGTGGCGTAGTCAATCATAGGAGTATACGTAAATGCAGTCCGTTCCTTATCAACCCAAGGAAGGTTGCCATGCCCTACGGCTATATCTTGAGACACATCCGATTCTTCAGATGATATCGACATTCTGTTCAGAGAATATCGAAGTCGATCAGAATTCAAACGTTCGTTGCGCTCTTCTTAATCTGTCTCTTCATGCCGTACTCCAGCAATTCTGTCTTTCTCACTGTCTGATTATGAATATTTTATTGTGTGCGTGTTCGGAACAATGTATGATAATCTCACCGTATCAGCGGTCAGTCGCGCATCATATTCTGCACTGGTCTCTAGAGACCTGGATGTAGATGCGTAAATACGCTGAGAACGCAGGCATGCTTCGCGATCCGAAGAGGTTTCCACGGAGCGAGTTGCAGCCTGATGTTCTCAAACAGCATCAAGTCTCTCCTGACGCTCTTAGGTAGATTCTTGGGATCTTATGATCCTCAATCTTTTAGCTCCTTTGGAACATTGGGAAAGATTTGACCTCTTTCTAGGCATGGTTATAGTTTTATAATGAAGATACCTGATCAATTAAAATCTAAGTGACTCTCCCCTACCAAGCCCTGCTACTTTTTTTTTATATATTTCCATTTTACAGACACCACTTTTCTACAAATTTATTATATATATTTATTATTATTATATATGTATAGAAGATAGAAGAAGATATAGATAATGTCATTTAGGCATTTGGTCTTTAATCAAATGATTTATTACGGCAAACAATCTTTAGACAATAAACGTTTGGTCAAACGATTTGTTATGACAAAAAATATAAAGGCCTACATAAGATTTTTTGAGATTTTTTTTTTGGGAATTAAAAAATGCAATTTTATTTTAAAATAATCATTTATTTAATACAAAATATTTGTAACTTACTATTTTAATTTTTTTGCAATGGATATTATCGAGAACCGAATTAGTTACGAGGTTAATTATTTAAAAAAAAATGGTTAGGTTAGGTTAAAACTGTGACCTCCTATGCACGAGCCGAGCGAGCGAAGCGAGCGGTGCCGCGGCAGCGGCCGGCGAGTGCCAGAAACGACTAAATTATATAGAAAAAAATATGGAAAAAAGAGATTATTTTTAACAGGCTATCGAGAACCGAATTAGTTAGACGAGGTTAATTATTTAAAAAAATGCTTAGGTTAGGTTAAAACTGCGACCTCCTACGCACGAGCCGAGCGAGCGAAGCGAGCGGTGCCGCGGCAGCGGCCGGCGAGTGCCAGAAACGACTAGATTATATAGAAAAAAAAATATGGAAAAAAGAGATTATTTTTAGCAGGCTATCGAGAACCGAATAAGTTAGACGAGGTTAATTATTAAAAAAAAATGCTTAGGTTAGGTTAAAACTGTGACCTACTACGCACGAGCCGAGCGAGCGAAGCGAGCGGTGCCGCGGCAGCGCCCGGCGAGTGCCAGAAACGACTAGATTATATTAAAAAAAAAATGGAAAAAAAGTCTACCCGAAACTGAACTAGTTAGACGAGATTAATTATTTTAAAAAATACTACCAGAATACTTAATATTATTATTACCTGTTTAGAATTTGTCCCAAGTGGAAAAACACCCTTGTAATAAAACGTCTTCAAAGTTAGATCTTATGCTTGAAATGGCTGCCTTAAAACTGCGAAAACTGACGATACTAAGTATTTGGCAAATGTAATTTTGCGTAAAATGAGTTATTCCAACTGAAATATTTGACTAAATAAAAATTGGTAAAAGTACTAGTTGGTAAACAAGTTATTGTTTAAACGTTCACTTGCCAAACATTAGGTTTGGGTTACAATTATTTGTGAAGAGATTTTTTGCTAAGTAATAATTTGCTAAATGAAATTATGCGGAAAATTGTTTGGGAAGTGATAATTTGGCAAAATCTTTTCGGCAAAACAAGGGAGACCCCAATATTTTACTTCCCACCAGGGACCGGTTCAACATTCCACCCTTTCGGGTAGCTTGATGTGCTGGCGTCTACCTATCTATTACCTACATGAATATTTTATTGTGATAGGATAACACGTTTTTGTTATTGAAAGCCATTCACTTCCACGATCATGGATAGAATGTATAGTTACGCATATTCGACATTTACTTATTGCTTGCGAAAATTACCTCCGTCATTACGATGTCGCAAGTACCTGCTGTCGCAAACGCCACGGCCACAGCCGCGGCCGGCGCGCGGCGGCCTGAGGCTGGTAGTTAAGTAGGAATTTAGTTTAGCGTCTGCGTAGGTATGCAGCTATCTCCCAAGGTATCTAGTCATGTTTAATAATCTGAATAGGCATGCATGATTCATTAATATTGTTAGGTACTCTGAATATTTTTAAATTTCATATTTTTTTTTATTACTAAATGGGCCCGCTCTTGACCCCGATCACGCCTGATGGTAAGCGATAGATGAGGTCTATGATGGAACGAGCGTGCCCAGAAGATGCCTGTTCACTCTTGCTTTGAAGGCAGACGGGTTAAATGTGGGAGGGAGGGAACACAGATGCCGGGCAGAGAGTTCCACACTTTGGCTGTGCGCATAATAAAAGTGGAGGAGAAGCGCTGAGTACGACTCGTAAGTAGATGTAAGTAGTTAAAGGTACAAACTTTCCTAATAAATTAATACATAATCTTAAATCTTCAATAATGTAGTATTAGGTATTGATCGAAGTACCTAATAGAAGATAGCCTTTATAGGTACCTACTAGGTAGGTATTAGATTCTGTAGCTACTGCCGGTATAATTAATAATAACCGTAACATCCTTAAAACAATTTGACATTTACCTACTAGTCAAGTCATAGATTACCTTACCTATCAAGTTTGTTTTTCCATGTTCTGACGTAAAATTGACTCTTTTCAATTGACGTAAGTACCTAGAGTTTGCAAAGCATTTTATTTCTGTTAATAGGTACCTAGGTTGTACAATAATACTTTTAAACGTCATTTTAAAAAAAACTAGATTATAATAGGTTTATTCAATCCATTCTGCCGTCCCTTCCCCTACGGGTTTCGCAGTTGCAGCAAGTGTACCTACCACTGACGCGGACGTGTGATTGATTGTACGGATAAGAGGGATAACCCTCACAGTCACAGATATCTATATCTGTGCTCACAGTAGTCACAGTCACATCACAACACAACACTTATTTAAGTTGTAGGCACAAACAGATAGGTATACGTACGACTAGAGGAGCCCTCCTCTAGGGTCCCGGCGCTGAATGACAAAAGTTAGTGACAGAAACGTATCGCTGCAAAACCGACTCCACGTGGAGTCGGTTTTGCAGCGATACGTTTCTGTCACTAACTTTTGTAGCACAACATATTGACTTTTTAAGACAATGTTTTAATCCACGAAGCCACGAAGGTCTTTTAACCTAACCTATCCGAATCGGAATTATATATTTTAAACGATATACCTAATGATTTTCAATTAAATAAACGTTATATCCAATAACGTTACACGAAATAAGTTTAAGAGTACCTACCTATATAAATGTTATATGTAAAGAAATTATATCAACAGTTGGTATATCTCACGTTTATTAGGTATATCTTGTTAACGTTATTGAAATGAAAATATACCAAATAACTTTAGGTATATGATATGGGACGCACCCTTATTTAATGCGGTACGGGAGAAGCAGCACAGGCCACAGTCAGACACGAAGGCACGGCTAGCAGTCGATGTTTTCTACCACAGAGATAATTATTCGGTGTGTAAAGTCGAATCAGCTCATTGTGGATGTCCTAGGAGCATCCGTCATACCCTTCAATACTTTGAGCTTAACGCCTACATGCCATGCCATGCCCATATTATGGTTATTTGCTTATATATAATGTAGGTAGGCATAGATAGAATGCTTTTTTGCCTCTCAAAAACCGTCCCGGACAGGGTCACGTCACGTTCAGCGCCGGGACCCTAGAGGAGGGCTCCTCTAGTCGTACGTATACCTATCTGTTTGTGCCTACAACTTAAATAAGTGTTGTGTTGTGATGCGACTGTGACTACTGTGAGGGTTCTCCCTCTTATCCGTACAATCAATCGCACGTCCGCGTCAGTGGTACACTTGCTGCAACTGCGAAACCCATAGGGAAAGGGACGGCAGAATGGATTGAATAAACCTATTATAATGGTATTCATACCAGCCTACCTAAGTAACTATGTAACAAATAAAATAAATGATTTCTATTTTATGCTGACTACCTAGTCAGCATAAAATGGAAATCATTAATTTTATTTATTTACTTATTTTATTTATTTGATTTACACGGCATAACAAACCAATTACATAAATCAAAGTATTATAATAAGTACTAACATAAAACATAAACTAATAACAACAATTAAATACTATTATTGTCAGAAAAATGTAGGCACATAGGTAACCATTAAATTGGGGGTAAGTAATATATGATATAATTACAAAACCTCTAATATTTACAAGAATAACAACTGAACCTATAATTTTATTTGATATAATGATCAGTTATTATAATAACCGATTGATATAATTTTAAAGTAGGTAACTAATTTCTATATCTACCTAAGCATAACAGACAATTTATATAAAATCGTTTGATATACCACTCAAGAGACATAAAACCTATTTAGTCTAAGGGTAGTAATAAAAGCTCAGACAAAAAAATAAGAATTGTCCATAATTAAAATATAATATCTACTGCCTAAAATAATAACTTTCCGACTACTTTTGTCCGAATAAAAATTACGAAACGACCGAAAGAGATACCGTGAAATCTTCGAAAAATAAACATGACTGTTTATTGCTTTAATACTTTTCTACCAGCTTAAATTACGTTGTACTGAAAACTATGAGTCTCTAATCAATCAATATATACCTAGGTAAAGGTACTTGTATTCTCATACGCTCTCTATGTCTATGTTCTATCTATGTTAGGGGATTTGGTTTCCGCACTTAGTCCTACAGTGGACCATTGTGCGTGGGCCATGGCGGCCGTCGGTGGTTATTCCAACCAGCCCACCTCCCTCCAGAAGCTGATCAAATCTCCTGGTCTGTTCAGAACATCTGTGTACGATCTGGGTGTCCCGAGGGTTTCTGACCTTATCTGGGTGACGCCTGTGCACTCAAAGAGCACATGCGCAATGGTTTCATCAGCCTCCATGCAAGCCCTGCACAGGGGACTGTCTGTTATGCCTAATGTGTAAAAATGTTTATTTAGTGAGCAGTGTCCCGTGATGGTCCCCGTCACCAGGCGCAGGCCTTTCCTGTCCAGTCGTAGTAAGCGCCTGGTTAGCCTGCCATCCAATAACGGCATGGCTTCTTTGGACTGCCTGCATCCTGGTGACGACGTCCACCAGCTTTCTGCTTGTGTGTGGGTGTGCTCCTGTAGCCACCTGCGTAGTTGGTTGAAAGGTATGGGCACGATAGGTTCCGGTCCACAGACTGACATACTGGAAGCCCTTCTGGCCAGCTCATCAGCTGCGTCGTTGCCTAGCGACCCACTGTGTCCTTTTATCCATTGTAGTGTCACTGTATTGCGGTTCGATACAGTTACCCGCTCGAGCGCATTGTGACATTCTAGTATTAGGTTCGATGTAATACATTTTTTGTCTAAGGATTGGAGAACTGAGGCGCTATCGGAGAGTATGCGGACATGGGTGTCCGTGACTCTCCTGGCCGCTATGGCGTAAGCCGCTTGCATTATGCCCACACACTCTGCTTGGTAGACCGTGTTGAGCATTCCCAGCGGTTTGGATATTTTTATGTTGAGGTCGTGTGAGAAGACTCCGACTCCAGTTCCGCAGTCGGTCTTTGAGCCATCGGTGTAAATTCTCAGTTCTTTCGGGCCTGAGTGGTCGCATCGCTCCTCTTCAAGCACTATGTTGTAATGCTTTTGAAAGCAGTATTGTTTCGGGGCTTTGTCGCAGGGTGATGCCATCATTGGCTGCCGTTTGATCGCATCTTCTTTTAACCGTATGTGTTTGACCCTAGAGTCTTTGCTCAGGGTCCCTGATGTAGAGAGCCTGAAGGCCGCCAGGGTCGCCTCATTCCGCATGTAAGCAAGCATGCAACAGGCATGGTTTCTGTCACGGCTCCAGCGCTGCGGGGCTCCGGGCGGCCGGCGGCGGTCCCACGTGAGCTTATTGTCGCAGATGGTTTTAACGCTCACCACCGCAGCTTCGGCTTGCTGGCCGGCTTGGCCGGCCAGCTTCAGCCGCGGCGGCTAGGGTTACACCCACCTGCTCCAAATTACACTCTAGGGGTAGGGCAGACCCCTAGAGTTGAGCAGTTGTCTGCCCTAAAACATATTTATGAACGAGCGAAGGGCACCCCGAGGTTAGGTTTGGTTAGGTTACTTTAAACCCTTTACACAGAAATAGGAGCCCCGCAAAGCGAGGCTACGTAGACATAGGATGCAAGGCAAGAGCGAGCGAAGGGCACCCCGAGGTTCGGTTTGGTTAGGTTACTTTAAACCCTTTGCACAGAAATAGGAGCCCCGCGTAGCGGGGCTACCTCGATATAGGATGCAAGAGCGAGCGAAGGCACCCGAGGTTCGGTTTGGTTAGGTTACTTTAAACCCTACCGCGAAGCGGGGCTCCGTCGACATAGAATGCAAGAGAGAGCGTATGAGAATACAAGTACCTTTACCTAGGTATATATTAATTGATTAGAGACTCATAGTTTTCAGTACAACGTAATTTAAGCTGGTAGAAAAGTATTATAGCAATAAACAGTCATGTTTATTTTTCGAAGATTTCACGGTATCTCTTTCGGTCGTTTCGTAATTTTTATTCGGACAAAAGTAGTCGGAAAGTTATTATTTTAGGCAGTAGATATTATATTTTAATTATGGACAATTCTTATTTTTTTGTCTGAGCTTTTATTACTACCCTTAGACTAAATAGGTTTTATGTCTCTTGAGTGGTATATCAAACAATTAAATATAAATTGTCTGTTACGCTTAGATATAGAAATTAGTTACCTACTTTAAAATTATATCAATCGTTTATTATAATAACTGATCATTATATCAAATAAAATTATAGGTTTAGTTGTTATTCTTGTAAATATTAGAGGTTTTGTAATTATATCATATATTACTTACCCCCAATTTAATGGTTACCTATGTGCCTACATTTTTCTGAGAATAATAGTATTTAATTGTTGTTATTAGTTTATGTTTTATGTTAGTACTTATTATAATACTTTGATTTATGTAATTGGTTTGTTAAGCCGAGTAAATCAAATAAATAAAATAAGTAAAGAAATAAAATTAATGATTTCTATTTTATGCTGACTAGGTACAGTCAGCATAAAATAGAAATCATTTATTTTATTTGTTACATAGTTACTTAGGTAGGCTGGTATGCTACGACATAAAGTAGCCAGGGATTCTCTAACAGGTAATAGTTCCTACTCGTGTGGGTATGTATGGGTAGTTATTTCACTATACCTATTCAATTTCTTTCGTAACACAGAAATGCGGAAAAAGAAAACCTGTCTTACAAGATCAACTTTTGGTACTATTCCGAAGTTAAACTATGATATACTTAGGCCAGAAAGTCTAAAGAACGTCTTTGATGTAACAGCTTGACGTTGCTATCAACTTGAGAATAGTTTTAGATGACGTTTACCCAACTATTTTGCAAATAAGAAAGAAATACAAATATAATATAATCTATACTAATATTATAAAGCTGCAGAGTTTGTTTGTTTGTTTGAACGCGCTAATCTCTGGAACTACTGGTCCGATTTGAATGATTATTTTAGTGTTGGGTAGTCCATTTATCGAGGAAGGCTATAGGCTATATTTTTTCTCTTCAAAATTAGGGATCCGTAATAAAATTGCTATTTTGTAACACAAGGTGTAAAATCGAAAACCTATTTTTGCGTGCGCTGCAAAAACTATTGACAATAGAACAAAATAATGTACTACGTGTTTGTAGAGCCCATTAAGACCTACAAAAAAGTCCGCGAGAACATATATCTAGCTATCATGGTTTAATCACAATAACCGATTTTGTGTTCAAAATAATTATTAAATCGTCTGAAGAAAAAAAAACTACGTTAAATATGTATCGTAATATTAATCTTTATCGAAATTAAGCATTATGTTATCAAGAGTATTTATGAAGAAGTAAAATACTTTTTGTTTCAACTCAATCGGATATTTCGTTTAAAAGTTATCACGTGTGTAAGATGTTAAGAGTTGGTACCTATTAAGGAGTTATGGGCCATAGAGTTTTTTATCTATACTAATAATAAAGCTGAAGAGTTTGTTTGTTTGAACGCGATAATCTCTTTAACTACCGGTCAGATTTGAATTCTTTTTGCATTTGATAGCCCAATTCTTGAGGAAGGCTATAGGCTATTTAACATCACGCTATGACTCTTAGGAGCCGAGCAAAAAGAAAAAAACTCAGAGTGAACGGTAAGCGAATACGAAGTGTTGCGACGCGACGGGGTGGGGGTACAAGAAATTTCACGCGGACGAAGTCGCGGGCAGAAGCTAGTATTAGTATATAGATAAAAAACTCTATGGCCCATAACTCCTTAATAGGTACCAACTCTTAACATTTTACACACGTGATAACTTTTAAACGAAATATCCGATTGAGATGAAACAAAAAGTATTTTACTTCTTCATAAATACTCTTGATAACATAATGCTTAATTTCGATAAAGATTAATATTACGATACATATTTAACGTAGTTTTTTTTTCTTCAGACGATTTAATAATTATTTTGAACACAAAATCGGTTATTGTGATTAAACCATGATAGCTAGATATTGTTATCGCGGACTTTTTTGTAGGTCTTAATGGGCTCTACAAATCCGTAGTACATCATTTTGTTCTATTGTCAATAGTTTTTGCAGCGCACGCAAAAATAGGTTTTCGATTTTACACCTTGTGTTACAAAATAGCAATTTTATTACGGATCCCTAATTTTGAAAAAAATCCTTCCTCGATAAATGGACTACCCAACACTAAAAGAATCATTAAAATCGGACCAGTAGTTCCAGAGATTAGCGCGTTCAAACAAACAAACAAACTCTGCAGCTTTATAATATTAGTATAGATTACAGGAAAAATAAAACGAAGTCTCTAAATAGCACACTTTTTCAGAAATCATCAACAAAAGTTACATTAATTCCACTATCGGTCAAGAGATGGCGCTCACATAAAACTGCAATATTCTACACCGCAGTGCACAGTGTTAAAATTCTCTGATGAATATAGGCCTCGCCGATGAAAATTTAAAAACATATGATGGTACGGAACCCTCGGTGCGCGAGTCCGACTCGTTCTTGCCCGGTTTTTAAATAAATTAAAGTTTTCATTAGGAATAACGTTTACTTTACTTACAGGATTATTTAAAAAACCGGGCAAGAGCGAGTCGGACTCGCGCACCGAGGGTTCCGTACCATCATGTTTTTAAATTTTAACCGGCGAGCTACTTACTAGATCTCGTTCAAACCAATTTTCGGTGGAAGTTTACATGATAATGTACATCATATTTTTTTTTTTGTTTTATCATTCTCTTATTTTAGAAGTCACAGGGGGGGGGGACACACATTTTACCACTTTGGAAGTGTCTCTCGCGCAAACGATTCAGTTTAGAAAAAAATGATATTAGAAACCTCAATATCATTTTTGAAGACCTATCCAATACCCCACACGTATGGGTATGATGAAAAAAAAATTTTTGAGTTTCAGTTCTAAGTATGGGGAATCCCCATAATTTATTGTATTTTTTCTATTTTTTTGTGAAAATCTTAATGCGGTTCACAGAATACATCTACTTACCAAGTTTCAACAGTGTAGTTCTTATACAGTGGCTGTGACATACGGACGGACAGACAGACAGACATGACGAATCCATAAGGGTTCCGTTTTTGCCATTTGGCTACGGAACCCTAAAAACCTCAAAAATAAGAATATTTAATAGATATATTTGTGATTAGAATTAATGCTTTTTATAAATCCAATCCGATCATTGATGTGATGACAAAAACATTCCTACTTAATTAGTAATTGCTCAATGTTTTTGTTGTAAACTTATTATTACCTACCTACCTATCCTGTATTTCATTATAAATATCATCTTCTAATAATAATCCTCTTTTATAAAATCACATGGATCGATTTTGAACTGCCGAATTATTTTGTCACAATTTTGTTAAAAATTGGTAACACATAAGCTGTCATTTTACTGCGGCTAATTAAAAATCCGACTATAAAGGGCGTCCCACGGCTATGACACATGGAGGGAAAGTACCTTGAATAATTTGTAGATGGAACATTTTACTGAAAGAAGACATTATTTTAATTTAAAAAACAATTTAAACTGCATTCATAAATTTTTAAATAATTACATGGTTGAACCGGGAATCGAACCTGCTACACGAGAAAAAAATTACCCTGTAGCTTTATCATACCGATCGAAAGGCTTCATCATAAGGATTATTTTTTGCTAAATAACATAGTGTCAGAAATAAAAGGAAGAGCATGAATTTTAACAAATGATGTGAAATTTTGTTCAGAAAAATGAAAAGCTGACATTGCCGTAAGGACATACAACTGACATTATCATATGTACCAATTACTTACTAATAAATTTACCCACTTGAGAAGTATGCATCATTTCCCTATTATAATTTAAGTGCATGATGAAATGATAAAGAGATACGAAGAAACGTGAAATAACCAAAAGAGTGCGAATTTGTATTCAACAGTCTATGACTCATTTTGAGCATTTGATAATTTTTTTAATTTTGTATTAAAAATGTTAAAATTCATGGTCTTCCTTTTATTTCTGACACTATGTTATTTAGCAAAAAATAATCCTTATGATGAAGCCTTTCGATCAGTATGATAAAGCTACAGGGTAATTTTTTTTCTCGTGTAGCGGGTTCGATTCCCGGTTCAACCATGTAGGTAATTACTTAAAAATCTATGAATGCAGTTTAAATTGGTTTTTAAATTAAAATAATGTCTTCTTTCAGTAAAATGTTCCATCTACAATATTCAAGGTACTTTCCTTCATGTGGCATAGCCGTGGGACGCCCTGTAAAGTATTATGTTCTGTGGACTATAGGGGCGTGAAGGCAGGGCGCAAAGATTGCCTATCACCACCACCCTTGTTTATAATAATTAAGAACACGCGCCTGAAGTGAAATGACAGTAGAGTATTTCTTGGAATGTAATTAGATACAATCGAACAAGCAATTTGGTATAGGTACCTACACAGTCAGCTAACTTGCAACTAACTTATAACTCTTACCGTTTAAACTAAATAAGCTAATAATACTAAAGCGAAAATAATGTTTGTCTGTCTGTCGGTTTGTCTGTATGTCCGACTGTCTGTTACCTACCTTATTCTACCATAACGGATGAACGGATTTCGATGAAATTTGGCACACAGGTAAACCCATTAACTGCCCCGTTGGTCTCGTGACTGCTGAGCGTGGTATTTTTAGTCAAATAAGAGCTAATTTTATAATCCTAGCTACTGACTGACAGCTTATTATAATTTAATATATCAAAACAACACAGATTTAAAAAAAACGCATAAAAACCGTTTTCGCGCTGGACTTGAACTTAGCTGCCACAGAATGAAATAAAGTACACTGTAGGAGCTTTCATATGCCAATATAACTCATCACTGTTGAACAATATTGAACATTTTTTAAAAACGCATAAAACCCATTGTCGCGCTGGATTTGAACTTAGCTGCCATAGAATGAAATAAAGTGCACGTCAAAAGCTGTCATATGACATATGAAGGTTTCATCACTGTTGCACAACTTTGAAAAGTGGGCCCAGTGTTCATTCAAAAGTGCCAATGTTCCTTTGAACTTCGCGGGTTACCTTATCACATCCCTTTAACCATTTAGGGCAGATTTTTTTTATCTTGGTTCTTGGTTTTTTTAACAGCTCAAATAATTATGAGATATACCGCAATCGCGTTGCATACAAGGTCGTCGAAGTCTCGGCATTCACAGCTCAGGCAAGCAAGGATACCTACAATAAGAATGTTTTTTTTTATTTGGGCGTTTCCACATTTCATTTTACCTAAGGTCAGAAGTTGTGTACAGAGTAGTAGCTTTTACATAGCCAGAAACGAAAGTCTAATCGAAAACGTCAGTTTTTATACGATCACTAGCTGCGCCCCGCGGTTTCACCCGCGTAAATGTCGATCCCGTGGGAATATCGGATCGGTCGGGTCAGCTACCTCCATACAAAATTTTATCAAAATTGGTCTAGCCGTTTGAGCGTGAAGAAGTAACAAACATATAAACATAAACACACACGCTCACAAACTTTCGCCTTTATAATATTAGTGTTATTCATTTTTTTTTTTTTAAACGGAATATATTTCGGTTTGTCAATGATTATTAAGAATTTAGAATAGGTAGGTAGGGGTAGACATTTTGATTCAAGTGGACACAGTAAACTCGAGGCGCAATTGTGAACCGAGCCATGGCGAGGGTCTAATGGAGCCGAGAGAGAAGCGAGTGTGATAAAAATGTCTCCCAAATTATTTGCAAATCAGCCTAATATTTCAAATTAAGTAGGTAAGTACCTACCTATACATTGTTGATATTTAGTTTTTATATTTTTAATAATATGCTGATTGGCGCCTTCGAGTCAGTGCTCTCTTCTTCTTTATAATTTTTTTTTTTCTCGCTACTATGTTGAAAAACGTCGTTTGATATGTGATATGTGCGAGCATTTGAAATTCATGACACTTGCACACTTGCATCAAAATGCACTAGGTAGGTACTACATAATTATAGGTACCTACCTAATGAAAAGCCTACATAGGAATCTACCTACCTACTGAGAAGCTGTGTATCGATTTTTTGTATCAATTTAGATGATAAGCTGAACTACGTTTTTCGATCAGTTTATGTGCACGCAAAGTAAACACACGGCCACGCTGAGAGTCTACCTACCCCCTGAAGCCTAACAAACAAACACAAACTTATTACTTAGATAGGTACCTACCAACTCGTTATCTAGACACCCATCTAAAAATAAATGGGAATGTATTAAAAAATTATCCTATAAACAAGTAAATAAAAAAACACAGACACAAACAGGTAAATAAATTCACAATGTAGGTAGGTGCCACAATCATTCACAACAATAACTTTGTAAAGTAGATACGTTTTAAGAATCTACATATCACTGTAGCATTTAACACATTTTTTACCAATATGATGTACAAGCTGTTAATCGAAGCGATTGCACCCCGGCTCCGCGGACTAAGTAGACGAGTGCACTGTATAACACGATATTCACACTAAGCGTGCGAAGCCCGCGCAAGCACAAGCACCATCGGTGCCAAGGCCATCGCTGGCGCTGATTGCGAAGTAGTTATTCGTTATGTCAGCCTGTGTTCTACTTATGCAATGCTTACTACCATTACGGGCAGTTCGATGGCCCGATGATTCTTCATGCAATATTAGGCGTACTGCTAATTAAGGTTGGACTCATTGTTTTGATATTCTCATAATTTGTTACCAGACTGCGCGTCATCAGAGATAGGACACGGTAATGTTTTAAACTTTTTAGTTGCAGTCGGGTTTTTTTTTCTTTTTATGGTTCCGTACCAAAATGGTAAAAACGGAACCCTTATGGTGAGACTAAGTCTGTCTGTCTGTCTGTCAGAGCTGGATATCTCTAGAACTGCTATCAACTTGAAATTTGGAATAGTTTTAGATGACGTTTGCCCAACTATTTTGCAAATAAGAAAGAAATAAAAATATATGTATATTTTTTGCAACAGGGACTGAAAGGGGGTCTGAAAAATTCGACTAGGGCATGTGGGGTATCATATGAAAGAGCGCAGCTTGCACATTCTCAAACATTTTTCTCTTTTTTTTTAGGCCGCGCATTTTTCGACTTTTGATGAAAAATGTAAAAAAAATACAGTTCCTCCCCCTTTTATTTCCAAAGTTTGCAAAGAGAAAAATCTGAAATTATTCTATGTCATAGAAGTTTATGTAAAGATTACAGGAAATATAAAACGTCAAAGTCGTTAAAGTCTCTAAATAGCACACTTTTTCAGAAATCATCAACAAAAGTTACACTAGTTCCAACCTAAAACTGCAATATTCTACACCGCAGTGCGCAGTATTTATTAAAAATCTCTGACGAATAGAGGCCTCGCCGATGAAAATTTAAAAACATATTATTATGATGGTACATGATGGAAGGGGGACTCGTTGATCAAACCATACATTTTGTAGGACAAATATTTTTTTCAATAATGTAAATTATTTTCTAAAGATTTAGGTAATAAAAAACCCAGTTATTAATAAATTTTTGAGAATCGTCAAATCGACCTATTCTATCCCTGCTATCTCTGTTAGCTATCACAATGGACAAAGTTGGGCGTCTCATCAAAATGAAGCTACTTACAAAAATTTTGCTTGATAAATGGTAAAAATGGACCTTCTTTAGAACATTTTGTTGCGTTGCATGCTACTTGAGTCTATGGTTGCATGATACGGAACAACTGCATGTGCGTACGTACTAACGTATATTTATATTCAACAGTGTGTCCGTCCAAATACTCGTGTTCGTTAGTGCGTACCTATCTGTCTTTAGGACTACACAAGAAATCCCACGTGAACTGTTAATAAAATTGCATTATCAGTTTATCAAGTCTCATTTATTAGCGTATTATGCTTATTCAATTAATTTACCAAGATTCAAGAAGTTACTAACTCCATTTTTCTATATTTTTTTCTGAGTGTTGATACAGGGTCTTTGAATAATATTGGATCTAATCTTAACACGGATCGCATAAGCGGCATATAGCCCCAAGCAGTAGCGAATGTGTTGAGACAGGATTGTCTTTGAACAAAGTGCTCAGGATCGCTCCAAGATGATCTGTAATATAAATAGTATTTTTTATATTATATTTAAAATCCATTTAAAATTATAGGTATTATTCGGCTGTCCCATTTGAAAATCCGGAAGATCACAAAAGCATAAATGTAACCCACGTTAACAATACAATTACTTACGTAATCTATCTAACTAGTAACTAGCCTATATTGACCCACTGCAGGGCAAAGGCCTCCCTCTCCCTTTTCCACACAATTCTGTCTTTTGCGAGTGCCGCCGGCCAGTCCTTACGGTAGGAGTCAAGCTCATCCCGCCACTTCGTCTCGGCCTGCCGCGATGGCGTCGTGCATTTAGTGGGACCCAATCGGTGGTTCTCTTGTCCAATTATTGTCATCTGACATGCAGCATACATGTCCGGCCCAGCCCCATTTAAGTTTAGCGGCTTTCTTGGTAAAGCCCGTTATCTGGGTTTTGGCGCGCAGTATTGTGATATATATTGTGTATAAGGAATTATACGGTCAGAAATTCGAACCCCCAGGATACTGCGCTCCATGGGTAGCTGGCAAACCTTGAGCTTGGACCTCTGGTGAATTGTCAAAGACCAGGTTTGAGCGCCATAATTGTGAGAATGGGGAGAATACACTTGTCCATAATTCTCCGTTTGAGACACAATGCCTTTTAGAAGATCTTTCATTGACCTATAGCTCCTCCAGGCGCTCTCGGTGCGTCGAGCAACTTCTTTGTCTTGTCGCACCTGCTGCACGCGTAGCATGACGAAGTTTTGCCGACGGAAGAATAGACAAAATGACACATTGCCATGCTTAGACGCGTAGAATGCGTACAAAAATATTTCTACAATCTGTCATTTTGTCTATTCTTCCGTCGACAAAACCCGTTTCTACGGCGGTCATGCTACGCGTGCTGGTAGGAGACTATTTGGCCCAGATAGATTATAGTCTTGGGCATATGCAATCTCCTCACCCCCAATATAGTCTCCTTTTGATGCTGTTAGTCATGAGTTTGGTCTTTGACATGTTCATCTTAAGCCCAATCTCGAGGCTTGCCTTGTTTAAGTCTGCGAGCATGTTACCCAACTCAGCCGCTGATGAGGAAAAACCGGGCAAGAGCGAGTCGGACTCGCTCACCGAGTGTTCCGTACCATCATGTTTTTAAATTTTCAGCGGCGAGGCCTATATTCATCAGAGAATTTTAACACTGTGCACTGCGGTGTAGAATATTGCAATTTTATGTCAGCGCCATCTCTTGACCGATAGTGGAACTAATGTAACTTTTGTTGATGATTTCTGAAAATGTGTGCTATATAGACTTCGTTTTATTTTTCCTGTAATCTTTACATAAACTTCTATCACATAGAATAATTTCAGATTTTTCTCTTTGCAAACTTCAGAGATAAAGCCCCCCCCCTCCTTAAAAAAATACCGTTCCCCCCCGGGACCGGTAAATTTTTTTACATTTTTCATCAAAAGTCGAAAACTGTGCGGCCTAAAAAAAATTGAAAAAATGTTTGAGAATGTGCGAACTGCGCTCTTTCATATGATACCCCACATGCCCCAGTAACCCCACTTCGAATTTTTCAGACCTCCTTTCAGTCCCTGTTGCAAAAAATATACATAAACATATGTGTTTTTATTTCTTTCTTATTTGCAAAATAGTTGGGCAAACGTCACCTAAAACTATTCAAAATTTCAAGTTGATAGCATTAGTAGTTCTTGAGATGTCCAGCTGTGACAGACAGACAGAATTAGTCTCACCATAAGCTAGCGTTTGATAAAGTAGTTTTTTCAAAACTTTTCACTTTTCCGGAACGTGTAGTTCGAAAATGGGTAAGAATTCGAAAGTGTTTAAGATAACACGTGTAGAAATTTCATTCATTTTCATTATGCAGAAGATATTTTTCCTCTATGACGCACCGTTTTAAAGATATTAACGAAAAACTCAAAAGTGGGAACTTTTATCCCTTTCGTTTTCGTTCCGTACCAAAATGGTAAAACGGAACCCTTATGGTGAGACACAGTCTGTCTGTCTGTCACAGCTGCATATCTCATGAACTACTAATGCTATTAACTTGAAATTTGGAATAGTTTTAGATGACGTTTGCCCAACTATTTTACAAATAAGAAAGAAATAAAAATACATATGTTTATGTATATTTTTTGCAACAGGTACTGAAAGGGGGTCTGAAAAATTCGAAGTGGGGCTACTAGGGCATGTGGGGTATCATATGAAAGAGCGCAGCTTGCACATTCTCAAATATTTTTTCTTTTTTTTAGGCCGCATAGTTTTCGACTTTTGATGAAAAATTTAAAAAAATACCGTTCTCTTTGCAAACTTCGGAGATAAGAGGGGGCCATGGTTAAAATTTCCTTTAAGTCACAAAAAATTATGGTGCGGAGAGGGGGGAGGGAGGGGGGAGGGGGCAACCCCCTCTATACCATCCCCACCCCGCGGAACCCCATAGTTATGGAGATATCCATGGTTAAAGTTTTTAGGTTAAGTTAGGTTAGAATAGCACTATTTAGTCAAATTGGGGGGAAAGATTCCCTCTGCCCCCCCAGTTTGCCCCCTGTACCATCCCCACCCCGCGGAACCCCATGGTTATGGAGATATCCATGGTTAAAGTTTTTTTTTGTATCCTGTGTCGACGTAGCCCCGCTTCGCGGGGCTCCTATTTCTGGGTAAAGGGTTTAAAGTAACCTAACCAAACCGAACCTCGGGGTGCCCTTCGCTCGCTCTTGCATCCTATGTCGACGGAGCCACTGACAGAGTGACAGCTATTCAGCTAACAGATAAAAAGACGCTATAAAACAAAATAAATGGCGTCGCTTCACGTTCCGTTCCGCAGTGTAAACAAAAATTCGTTATTTTTTGTGTAAAAAGGTCAATGTAATTGCATAATACAGCACGGTTATTGTGCACATTAATTACACACAAAATTTAATATGTGAATATTTAAAAATAAAATTATATTCAAGTAAAAAATATGACATAAAATTGAATAAAATACACGTCTACTGTCAACGAAACGTGAAATGTCAACTTTGACGTCTATCATGACAATTTATCCAACCTAAAAATTTGCTAATGGCGTGATATTTTCCAATTTGTATGGAAACTTTGAAAAATTATATCTCGTTAACCGTGAGTCTCCGCAACTTGAAAATTTGTAAAAACATTTCTATTTATGAGTACTATCTACAAAAAAAATATGAACTTCCAAATCTTTGGTACTTAATGGAAAGTTTATCCGGGGCCATTATCTCCGAAGTTTGCAAAGAGAAAAATCTGTAATTATTTTATGTGATAGAAGTTAATATTACAGGAAAAATAAAACGAATTCTCTAAATAGCACACTTTTTCAGAAATCATCAACAAAAGTTACATTCGTTCCACTATCGGTCAAGAGATGGCGCTGACATAAAACTGCAATATTCTACACCGCAGTGCACAGTGTTAAAATTCTCTGACAAATGTAGGCCTCGCCGATGAAAAATTAAAAACATGATGGTACGGATCCCTCGGTGCGCGAGTCCGACTCGCTCTTGACCGGTTTTTATTTTATTAAATGTCCCTTACCTACTGAATTTTTGTCATGGGGCAGCCGTATTTTAGACAGATAAAGATTTACTTGTATCGGTGGTGCGTTGCTTTGTAGCGTCGACGCTGTGCTAGTTTTAGTGGTGGGCGTCGGGTGAGATGTGAAGCGAGACAATTGAGTAAAATATCCTCGCAATTACGCGTGCGCCGCACGGCCTGGCGCAGCGCCGGCGCCACGGCCGCGTACTGCGCCAGAACAGCGCGGTGTACCAATGCCGCGCCTGGCAGCACCATGGAATACGAGTCGCCCCACTTACTGCTGTAACCCCATGCCCCCTGTGTCGAAAAAATAACAATTTAGTAACGGCTTTCAAGGAAAATAAATCCTAATAAATAACTAAAAAAACTTTAAACAAAAAAAACAACCGACTTCCAAAAAACACCATAAAGTGAAAAATAACTTTAATTTCGGAAGTCGGTGTCTTTGGATTTGTATTTTAGTTTTTTGCCACCGACTTCCGAAATTAAAGTTATTTTTCACTTTATGGTGTTTTTTGGAAGACGGTTGTTTTTTTTGTAAAAAAGTTTTTATTTTTCACCTTTTAGTGGGTCAGTTTGTAATTTATCAAATTTACAATAGCCTAATGTCAACTGCTCATCACCTTTTACAAAATATTGCTTTTCCCGATGCAGGGACGTTAATTGTTGAGGAGTTCTCCTGGTTCTTACCAACTCCTAAACAACCACTTACCATACGCATTGTGACGAGGATAAATCGTTTAGCAACCATATTAAAGTAATCGAATCGCAACCCGTGAAATATTTGTCATTGAGTAGTTCCGATGGCCATCTGTGGTCTTCATCATCAGCTCCACTTTACCAAATGATGATTTCCGAGAGCAAATGCTCAAGTTACTTTAAAAAATACCCAAATCGCTATAGCTTTGCCTATAAAATTTGAGGGTTTCCCTCAATTTCCATGGGATCCTCTCATCAGATTCCAACTTGATTCCCTTTCGAACAAAAAAAGAGAAAAAAAAAAAAAACATAAATAGGTTAATGCCAACCTTTGCCTCGTCCCAGAAGTGAGTTCGAGCCGGATAACCAACTATCCGCTCGGGAAAATGTTGCCACACGCGAAAGGCAAAGTCAAGCTCTTCGGCCAGTAGAGGAGCATCGCCGTCTAGAGAAAACACGCCAGCCGTTGGAACTGCCCACAGTGGTTGCCACCTAGCCGAAACTCCTTCCCTAAAATTAAATTCCAAGTAGTTTAAGTACCTTAAAAAAATCGGAAGGAAGTCGGAAGGATTTTCAAATTACCCAGGGTAGTGAGTGGTGGCGTCAACGACGAGCACGGGTAACGGGTCGCGCGTGTCACCTGCTAAGCGCGATAATGACTTTAGCGAAGGCGCTGCGCGCTCGCTATCCCACACTAAAACAACCTACAACATTTAAAAATGTGTTAGATAAAACTTTAATATTACACATAACATAATACATTAAATTATTCTTCTCCATGGGAACCTATTACGCTTTGGATTGGGCAAATAACTTGATCTATCTATCTGACTGTCAGATTGCAAGACAATTCAAAAGTGCTTCTAATTGGTTTGATTGAAATAAATGTTTTGAGTTGAGTGTGATAATGTCAGGCTTGTTCCCGAAGGGTTAGGCAGAGGGGTACCTATAGTAGGTACACCCACATTTCATAACTTTAATATTATACAAATAAGGCTATTAGGTACTAATTTCATAATTATTACCTTCTCACAATATTCACTGCTTGCTATGTTAGCGAGTAGCTTATGTAACGCTGCTGATGTAGCTTGGACGTATAATAAGGCTGTATACATTTTTCCCGGTGTAGGCGGCGGCGCTGCCAGAGGCACCGACGGCGCAGGAAGAGGAGACAGCGGGGCGGATGGACAGACCGGGGCTTGGAGAATGGGGGCCGCAATAGGGAAATGAACTCGGGAATCACCATATGTTGCTAAAGTTCCCAGGGCGCCAGGAGATGCATTCCAAATTAAAGCTTCTCGTTGATTCGACAATCTGTGTTCTAACACACGCTCCAATAAAATCTGTAAATAAAATAAACGTAGTTCTAGCCAGTTCTAAAAAATACCTGCAAATTATGGGATTATCACTTGCACGAAAGTCATTTGTGGAAAACGGCTATAAATGTGAATTTTCATTTGCGCGAAAGACCGTTTGCGCGGGGTGTGTAATGTTTGGTATAACAACAGATGGTCTAACTTCGTTTGACATAACTCTCATATGATATAATTTTCATATGCTATAAAAACATTTAACCTAATGTCATATGATCGAATGTTATATTTGATATAATTTTCTTTTTCTCTAATTTCATTTAGTATAACGTTAATTTCATATAATTTTCATATTGTATAATGCTCCTTTTATATAACGTTCATTTGACCTAACATTCATATTAACTAATTTTCTGCCCTTCGCTCGCTTCAGCATTATATGTAAAGAATCGCTCTTGTGTTCTATGCTTGTGTGTTCTATTTCTGAGTGAAGGGTTTAAAATAACCGAACCTCGGGGTGCCCTTCGCTCGCTCTTGCATCCTATGTCGACGGAGCCCCGCTTCGCGGGGCCCCTATTTCTGTGTAAAGGGTTTAAAGTAACCTAACACAACCGAACCTCGGGGTGCCCTTCGCTCGCTCTTGCATCCTATGTCGACGGAGCCCCGCTTCGCGGGGCCCCTATTTCTGTGTAAAGGGTTTAAAGTAACCTAACACAACCGAACCTCGGGGTGCCCTTGGCTCGCTCTTGCATCCTATGTCGACGGAGCCCCGCTTCGCGGGGCCCTTATTTCTGTGTAAAGGGTTTAAAGTAACCTAACACAACCGAACCTCGGGGTGCCCTTCGCTCGCTCTTGCATCCTATGTCGACGGAGCCCCGCTTCGCGGGGCCCCTATTTATGTGTAAAGGGTTTAAAGTATCCTAACCCAACCGAACCTCGGGGTGCCCTTCGCTCGCTCTTGCATCCTATGTCGACGGAGCCCCGCTTCGCGGGGCCCCTATTTCTGTGTAAAGGGTTTAAAGTAACCTAACACAACCGAACCTCGGGGTGCCCTTCGCTCGTTCTTGCATCCTATGTGTGTGTGTGTCGTGTGTGTGTGTGTTGTGTGTGTAATATAATTAATTCAACGATATAGCCACAAAATAACAAGTAAAAGAAGAAAACAAACATTTTTGCAAAAATAAAAGTGGATATTTCTAAATTATATTAAACGTTACTTATAGATTTTGAATATTGAACTGAATATTATATTATGTGAATATTATTTCAAATGTGCATTATATAAACTGTTCATTATACCATATGAAATTAGGTAAAATGTACATTATACCATATGAAATTAGGTAAAAAGAAGTTATATCAATCATTCATTATGGCCGTTGACCGTTATATTAAATAAAAATTATATTAAACGAAATTAGGTCTTATGATCGTTAGAACTTTTGTTTCTATATCAAACGTGACACACCCGTTTGCGCGAAGGCCATTTGCTCGAAAAGACACTTGCGTGAAAGAAGGACGAGCTGAACAGTAGACACCTAAAAGTAAAGCTAGATGAAGTACCTAAAAACTTTTTAACAAAAAAAAACCGACTTCCAAAAAAAAACACTACAAACTGAAAAATAACTTTAATTTCGGAAGTCGGTGTCTTAGGGATCAGTATTTTAGTTTTTGCCACGTTGCAAAGTTTTTATTTCTCGCTTTTTAGTGGGTCTATTTATAATTTATCTAAGTTACAATAGCCTAATGTCAACTTGTCCATCGCCTTTTTATAAAATACCTATTCCTTTTCTCGATGCAGGGACGTTAATTGTTGAGGAGTTCTCCTTTTATTAGTTTTTAGATTAGATGCTGATAATCCTGGCTGCAGCATCAGGCCAGACTTATGTCAACATTGCATTGAACTTAAAATTAGTCCTGTTCAAAATGAGCCCAAACACGACTACGGTGCTGTAATTTCAAGGTTTGTAATTTTTCTGATGCTCCTGGCTTCAGCATCAGGTCTTCGGTGTTCCTCAGTAACAGTACGTTTATCCACACATCGAGCCCTTTTCAATGAGCCTAAACACGATATATCTGCTGTTAGTTGTCGAGGAATTAGGTACTCTGCAGACTATCCTGACTGCAGCATCAGGTCATGACTTGATGATCATGCGACCAAATATGGCAAATGCCCTATCAAACATCAAAACAATTTACTAAAACAGTCCTTGCCTGTTCGAGTAACTTCTTACTGTTAAGGAGTTGTACCTTCCATCATCAGCCCAGATGGTGACAACCATACACAAATACACAAGATACTTCATAAAATATGCGAAAAACAATAAGTGAGCCTATAAAATTTGAGGGTTGCCCTCGATTTCTCTAAGATCCCATCATCAGATCCTAACTTGGTGACAATGGGACCACCTCAGAACTATCTACTTTCGAACAAAAAAAGAATTTTGAAAATCCGTCGACAATTGGCGGAGTATTCGATGAACAAACATACAAAAAAAAAACACAAACACCCGAACATAGTACCTCCTCCTTTTTGTGAAGTCGGTAAAAAACAAGAAAACTGGGGTGCGGAGTTTTGATCCTTGTGTAAGTTGTGAAGCTTGACACACCAAGCGCAAGGCGATGCGGTGCGGTACAGTTTGTGTAGAAAATTATATTATTACTAGCTTCTGTCCGAGACTTCGTCCACGTGAAATTCGTACTTTTCTCTAAAAATTTCTAAAATGTATGCATAAGATCTTTATCATTTATTTAGATAAATAAGTATTAGGGTCAATTTTGAAGTTTATAGATCAAAGGAATCAGATTTTTCAAATAAACTGTATCCCCCGCTTTTGACCCCCACAGGGGTGGAATTTAGAAAAATCGTTTGGGATGTGTTCATAACTTGACTCACGAAGTGGGTATACCCATTTTCGAGTAATGGAAGCAAGCAGTAAAATCCACTCCTTTTACAATTTTCCACATTGGTAGAAGTCGATCTTTGAAAAACTCTAAAACACATACTTTTTTAGGGTTCCGTACACAAAGGGTAAAAACGGGACCCTATTACTAAGACTGCGCTGCATTAGGCTGTATCTCAAGAACCACGATAGCTAGACTAAACCTGAAATCGCGAAAAAAATTCAGCTGTTCCTTACATTTTGACGAGTTCTACGAACATTGTAGGGAACAGCTGATTTTTTTTCGCGATTTCAGGTTGGTCCCATAGTAAAAGTTGTTCAATAATGATGAGTACAATGACCTGTTAAGAGGTTGTTAATATTTTACCAATAATCCTGTATACACGATTAGTCCGTATGCGTACTGGCAATATATAAAATGGAATAAGATGGTTAGTTAGGTCACTACGAAGTATACGCGAGTATTTGCGTACTGCTCTTGTATAGATTGGAAGAACTTAGTAAAAAAATAATTACCAATGCATACGCGATTAGTTTCACACCCTTGCGATCTGGTCTTGTATAGAATGGAAATACGCGACTGTGCGTGCGTGTTGAATTTGATATATCAGTCAGTCAGGACTAGGGAATGCAAATCCGTTCTGTTTTAAAATCGGGACTTTTGGTCCAATCCCGATTATCCGGATTTTAAGGATTTTTCATGAAAATAAACAAATCTGGATTAAAATAAAAGCATGTAAAAATCAAATCAAACGAATTTATCATCATTAGATACCATAATTATGGTGTTATTGCTATAATATGTGTAAAGAAAACCTTTTTGCAGTTATCAACGCTTTCCTTTAATTTACTTTTTAACTTGACAACTTCATAATTGTCATTTAAGGGCTGATCCAACGCCAGATAATTTTATTGGACGAATAATTTTGAATTTCTGACAGTTCTTCCATACAAAATCTGTCAGACGTCAATTTTATTCCACGAATAAAAATTATTTATCGATTGAGAAACCAGCCCTTAAGGTGCCACTAGTCGATATTTTTTCCATACAAATTTCGGGAGAGTATTACTCCACTGTTTGACATTGAGCACCCAAAGTTAAGCATGTTATCGTTTTAACTTATTATTAATTGTGTCTGTACGGAAACAGAATAGTAAAATAAAAAACCATTAAAAAGTTATGAGCCCACAAAGATGCTATTTTTAACGTAACTTTGGGTGTAAATAAGTAATAAAAGAACTGTAAAATCTTAAAATCCCAGTCCGTACCGACAAAGATCAGTTATCGAAGAGTTCAATATACTTTATTTATAATTGATTAATGCAGTGGGTTTTTCATAAAACTCAATTTTCCAAAGTACTTTTCGATTTTTTTTACGCGCCTATCAGTTCGGAACGGTGTTTCTGCGCGTGAGAACTAGACGTTGTGCCTGTAAACTAGCGTCTAACTGCTCATCACTGATACTAGCTCTGTCAGACATGAAGTCAGGTGAGACAGCGTGCTTTTTGGCCATGACCACCAGTGAGTTCGAGCTCGCGACTAGTGTACTCTTAATAACATAATGTGAATATAGAAAATAGAATAATTACTTATAAATGCAAATATAAGCATCTTATGTTGTTTTCCTGATTTTTTCAGGTAAGTTTAGTATAGGAGAAGTTTAGTATATTTAAGTTATTAGATAAATATTGTTATTAGATATTGATTGTAAAATAAATTTCCTGATTTTTCCAGACAAACAAGCATTATTTTACTTTGTATAAAGAACATTATTATATAACAACATTTATTGCGAGTATTTTAAGGAACATGGAAAAGTTGAGATTTGAATTTGTTGTTAAGCTTAGGTACAGCAGATGGAAAATCAAACATAATATTATGCATAACTACAATAGCTACACCAAATGGGTAGATTTTTGGCATGCCAGCTGAATACCAAACCAGTAAATTTTCATTAGCAAATTATAAATACTCCCAATTTGGCTGGCCTGTTGGTCTAGTGGTCAGTGACTATGACTGCTATGCCGGAGGTCGTGGGTTCGATTCCCACCCAGGACAAATGTTTGTGTGATGAGCATGATCATTTGTTCTGTGTCTGGGTGTAATTTATCTATATATGTATGTATTTAGAAATATATAAGTATGTTTATCAGTTGTCTAGTACTCATAACACAAGCTCTGCTTAGCTTGAGACTAGACGGCGTTGTGTGATAGTTGTGGAATATTATTATTATTATTTTGTCAAGGTAAAAAAAAAATGAAACAAAAGACATCAGACAAGGAAAATGTGGATAACATTGACAGATGATATATCAAAAATATATATGGATGAAGAACAAAACATACAGTTTAATGATTTATACTTATAAGAAATTATGGAAAGAAATATTAATGAGGAATCTATACCTAGCGGCTCAAATCAAGGTATGGAAAGCCTGTTAAAAAATTGCTTGAAGATAAACAAATAAAATCTGAAACTCAAAATTTAGGCAACAATGCAAAAGATTTTATGATTGAAAAATTTACTGGCAGAAATGCAAACGCTTACCAGTGGATCAAGGATTTTAATAAAGAATGTAATCGATTCCAAATAAAAGAAGATAGAAAAAAAAATTAAATTCTTAAAAAAAAATTGGAATACTCTAGTGTAGATTGGTACAACTGCATGCTAATGAAACATACAATGGAATCGGAATGGAACAGATGGGAGGACAAATTACGATAGAGTTAGGAGACGCTCTACCAGAAGTACACGCAAGGGAGCTAGGAGAAAATGTCGTTTTTCGCGGAAGAATTCAATCCCCGGCACGTCACTGCGAAAAGCTAGTATGTTTATGTGGCTGTTGACAGGACATTGGACGATTTATGCTGTGGTTTTTTCATAAAACTCGATTTTATGAAGCACTTTTCAAATTTTTTTACACGCCTATCAGTTCGGAACGGTTTTTTTGTGCGTGAGAACTAGACGTTCTTCGCGTAGACCAGCGTCTAACTGCACATCACTGATGCTAGCGCTGTCGGACACGAAGCCAGGAGAGACAGCGTGCTTATTGGCCATGCATGACCACCAGTGAGTTCGAGTTCGCGACTAGTTTACTCTTAAGGTGAGAGTCAGTCTGTCTGTCCGTCTGTCACAGCTGGATATCTCAAGAACTACGAATGCTATCAATTTGAAATTTAGAATTGTTTTAATAAGTGGGGCTACTAGGCCATGTGGGGTATCATAATGAAAGAGCGCTGTTTACACATTCTCAAACCTTTTTTCTTTTTTTTTAGCCCGCATAGTTTTCGACTTTTGATGAAAAATGTAAACAAAAAAAACCGTTCCCCCCCTTATCTCCAAAATTTGCGTAGAGAAAAATCTGAAATTATTGTATGTTGTGATAGGAGTTTATGTAAAGATTACCGGAAAAATAACACGATGTCTCTTATGAGCACACTTTTTCAGAAATCCACAAAAATTACATTAACTCCACTATCGGTCAAGAGATGGCGCTGACCTAAAACTATATTTTTAATACAGTTGCTCAAAAAGTGGTGTATTGCAGGGACGTATAGCGTTCGGGATGTGGGTTATTACATACTAGTGCTTTTTTTTTACCTTTCCCGAACTCGTGCGTGTCTCTTTCCCAACTGTCAAAATAATGTATTAAAAAGAAAAACCAACCATGAAGTTTTTACTAAAGAGTTTTTGTGATTCATACAAATACGTATATTTCTTAAAAGAAGCTACTAATTTATTTAAATATCAGATTTAATTGAATGAGTTAGGTTAGGTTTCATTTCATCATCTCATATTTCATTTTCATTTCATATCAATAAAAAATATATACTAAAGACTAAGCTGTATGGATAGTTCCCTTTGCCTACCAAAATGGGTGAAGAAAAAAAACTCTGCTTATTTATATTCTACGGTTGGCGCCATTTTCCAGAAATTTTCTTTGCGAGTTTAGTTGTTTGTTGCACAAAATGAGTAATTTCGACCCTATTTTTTTTTAATTAACACCACCGGAACTCAGTATAATTGCACAAAATGCTTCGGAGAACATTTTACCGGAAAAGTCAAAAAGTCGTTACATATCATACGACTAATTTTTTGCGTGGAGAGAAGAGAAAAAAGCAATATTGTGTTTTTATTATTTTATTAAATTGCTTCATTTTTTCGCAACTGTATTAAAAATAGTCGTTCAGTACACCTGCGGAACCGTCATTGCAACTTGTTCCGACTGTCAACCCTCGCCTTCGGCTGCGCCTCGGCTCGGGTAGACATTTGTCGGAACTCTTTGCAATGACAGCCTTTCCGCACTTGTAATGAAATATACTATTTCAGTTTTTTACCGCAGTTGGGTTTCTATTTTTTTAATAATTACTTTTTTTTTCCAAGTTGGCCACCCTTTTCGTTTATGTTATAAATTGTGACATTTAGGTAAAAATGGTCACTTAGGGTGTTACGTAACGTTTAAGGAGGGGAAGGGGGGTAAAGAAAAACGATACGGCGAGTTACATGGGGCAGAGCGCGGGTCAAAAATCTTCAAAAATTCAGTTACGTAATATGATTTGCGACAATAACAGGTACATATTTAGATAATTAGAATCATTAATACATCTTTCTAAGTCAGATTTCTACTATTAACACTTTTCCATAAGAGATTGGTGGTTGGTGGTAAAAATCTAACTTAGAAAGACATATTAATGACTCTAATGATTATAATTCTCTAAATATGTACCTGTTATTGTCGCGAATCATATTTTGATCAAGATACAATCTGACACTGACCTGCAAATGACAAAAAACGTAAGAAAATTTGAATTTCGCGGTCTACTACTATCCCTTCACCCTAAGAAAAATATTAGTTATTACGTATACATTTACCTCTATTGTTGTGAACACAATTTTTTCGATTGAAGAGAAATACTGCTCCCAGAGAAATTGAGTTTGTTGCCGCAGAGCGAGAATACGCTCAGGAGAAACAGAGCGCACCAGCTCCGGCACCTAGATAATAAAAATTGAAAGTTAGGAGTGGCCACAACAAACAACACAAAAACAAAATGTCTTATATTTAATTTTCTCAGTACTGTTAGTTATTCTTTGTCAGTACTACGATAGGTAGTAAGTATATTTATTTGTGTTAATTTTCTCAGTAGTCAGTTATTCTGTGTCAATACTAAGATAGGTAGTAAGTATATTTTCAACACACTTGCTCGTAAAGTGGCTCTTAGTGAACCGCTTTTAGGTCCATAATGGAGTGTATTACGAACGCGTGCTTTTTCTTTACTTTTTTTTTTTTTTTTTTTTTTTCTTCTTTGGCTTCGCACGGTTTGTGCATTTAGCCAATGTCACGTTTTGTTTTATAATACGAAGGCAATAAAAGTAGGGAAACAAAAAATAAAATTATTATTCGAATTAATTATATCGGGATAAATGGATAATAACTATAGGATCAGTATTTATAACGGATAGAATAATGAGCTAAATACAATGGAGAAACAATTATAACTTAATATTATTTAAAGTAATGAATGAGACTATACATTTATATACAGAAAAGCTATTTGTACAAAGTAAAGAAAGTATTGAGGTAGGAAAAGGAATACTGAGGGACAAGAGAGGTTACTAAGAAAGGATGAACGGTCATATAGGGGACAGGAGAAAAAAATGTGATTTAAGTCGCCTACGTCTGTGCCACACAGACAGATGGGGTCATCGATGATATGAAGTTTGGCAAGATGGGCTGGAGAGCAGACATGACCCAGTCTCATCCGTATTAGAATGGAGTTTTCTTTACTTTAATCCGTATGTTCTGTAATACCACAGATAACTATTTACTAGTCAGAGACGCGCGCTTTTTTAATCTCATCAAACCCTGCGTTCCGAATTGGGAAATAATCGATGTGTTCCGAATTGGGAAATAACCGAATTAGCGTGAGCGCGATAACGATAACGATGTCCCGTGAATCGTCATAGATGACGTCATGACATTCGCCATCTTGCGATAATGCCGACCATGCCCTAGAATAATATCACCGTGAGCGCTGTCAAAAATGACAGTGTGTGTATGAGGTTGTGTCAGTGTGTGTTTTGTTTTGAGTTGCATAATCTTTAAACTAACGTGGCATTTTTGAAATTGTGCTTCTGGCTGACAGTCGCCACCTAACCAAAGAAGAACTGAAGAAGAAATGTGGTGTTTATACAAAGAAATACTGTAATAATATCTTTTTTACATTGTGTAAGCACTGTCATGTGAGCGCGTTCACGAGTGTTCCGAATTGTTGCCAGCTCTCAGCAGTCATAATAGTAATATCTAAATCGGAACGCATGTGAGATGATGCATGGACGTAATATTACGTCCGAAAAAAAAGCGCGGGAAACTTCGGACTTGGTGGACGCGGTTTTTTTGAAAAGATTTTAAAATATTGTTTTATAATTCAGACAGGATCAGTAGTCGTAGTTTTAGTGCTCTATTTTCTTTATCTTTTAATTTCATTTTAGTTTTTTTATTTTCTTCGGTAGTGGTAAGTTTATTTTTTTAGTTATAGTGTAAAATGAATGACCCGCCTGACCCGGGGGACTTTGTGCCCCCGGCAGGCAATTTTATTACTATTGCGTCTAATGAATCGGGCATGGATACCGATGGGTCATCTTCTGCCCGGAATTTAAAAAGAAGCCGTGTTCATATTTGCAAGAATTGCAACAAACGCCGTCGTACCCGTAAAAACCACGGTTCCGAGTCTTCGGGTTGTGGATGCACGGAATCATCAATATCTACTACATCGGAGCCTAACTGCTCTGATATGAATAATAGTAATAACGAAAAACCCGATATTCCTGCTCCATCCTTAGTTGTTCCCACTCAGATTGGTAGAAAAACATACGATAAAACTGATATTTCACCATACGTTATCCATGTCCAAAAAAATATAATTTCACCTGATGATGGAACTACATTGCACCCTATCACATTTGGCAAGTTTTTAAAGCACAACGCCTTCCAAAACATAATAAACGGTAGCGTCAAGAAAATCGGTCGCAATAAAATTTCTTTATCTTTCTCAAATTTCCTGGACGCAAATTCTTTTATTATAAACAATAGTCTAGGTACATCTAATTACAAAGCTTTTATACCTACTTTTAATGTGACTAGAATGGGTTTAGTGCGTGGTGTTCCTGCGGAGTGGTCTCCGGAGGAAGTTATTGATAATATAACGGTCCCAATTGGTTGCGGTCCAATTTTGAAAGTAAGACGCCTCAATTTTAAAACCATTGTTGATGGTAACACCATTTGGAAACCTTCCCAATCCATAGTTGTTACATTTGATGGACAGGTTCTTCCGAAAAGAATTTTTATGTGCTATAATGCCTTACCTGTAGATTTATATATTTTCCCTACTGTACAATGTTTCAATTGCTGTCGTTTTGGTCACACTAAAATTCAGTGCAGGTCCAAACCTCGTTGCTATAAATGTGGCCATGGCCACACTGGAGACAGTTGTGAAAGAGAACAAGAAAGTGCATCTTGCTGCCTTTGCTCTGGCTATCATTATGCGACTAATAAGTCATGCCCAGAATTTTCAAGACAAAAATTAATCAAAACATACATGGCACAAAGTTCTGTATCTTATGCTGAAGCGGCAAAAGTTTATCCCCCAGTAACAAAATCATATGCTGATACACTTTTATCTTCTCCTTCCAAAAATTTTGCAGATACTCCATCAATCTCTTCACCTAATAGAATGCCTGATTCAAGTAGCTATAAAAAGACTGTCTTTCTCAAACCACGCTCCCCTCCCAAATCTGTACAAGGATACAATAAAGAGGCTCACAATGCCATTATCAAAGATTTCGACTTTCCCCAACCATCTAATGGTTGTGCTTTTTCTAATAATCATAACGAAAAAAAAGACACAAATTTTTCCATAAACGATTTTCTTTCTGCATTACACAATCTTCTATCTCAATTCAACATTTCACCGTCCAACGTTGCCCCTTCTTTCAATGTATCTCAATCCATTCATAATGGACAACACATCCAAAATAATCCAATGGAACTGCCGCAGTCTGGTAAACAAAAGGAGTGATATTATTTATCTTTTAAACAAATATGAGCCATTTGCCTTTGCCTTATCAGAGACTTGGCTCAAATCTAATCATATTTTTTAAATTAACGGTTATTTAACCATTAGAGAGGATAGATCTGATGGGTATGGTGGAGTAGCTATACTTATCAAGAATTCTATCCCTTTCTCTATAATTTCCTTACCTCCTCACAGTGAGGAAATTTCAATTGTTGCTATTAAAGTGCATCATACTTGTCTTGTTTCTATTTACATTCCTCACCCTTCTTCTTCTGTTCTTCAAGAGATTAATAATCTCTTTTCTTGTCTTCCAAAGCCCTTCTTAATATTGGGGGACTTTAATTGCCATCATCAATCATGGGGTTGTTCAACTTCTAATTGTTATGGTGATGAATTACTAGATATAATAGACTTACATAACTTATGCATCTTGAACTCAGGTGCTGCCACACGCCGTTCAGATCCCAATCAGAACCAAAGCGCAATTGACCTTTCTATCTGTTCTCCAAACTTAGCATCTTCATTAACTTGGCATACTTTAACCTCTACTTATGGAAGTGATCATTTTCCAATAGTTATTTCTTATCCTCTTTCCAAACCACATGCTCCATTAAGGAGATCAAACTTAAAACATAAACTTCCTAATAGAAATAATAATGACTGGGACAAATTTAGAAACATTGTTGACACAAAGCTTTGCTCCTTGCCCGTTATTTCTGATGGCAATGAAAATAGTTGTGCTGAAGCTTTAGCTCTCATATTAATCGCTGCGGCAGATGAAGTTTTTCCTGTAAAAAATAACAATGTTAGTACAATTCCCTCGCCTCCGTGGTGGGACTCTGAGTGCACAGAATTGATTAACAAACGTAAAGAGGCAGAATACAACTATACCCTTGATATGTCTGATATTAATTTTGAAATCGTTAATAACCTAATAAATGAAACTTCTAAACTTTTTAAGAAGAAAAAATTTGAATCTTGGCGTAACTTTTGCTCATCAATTTCACCGAATACTCACCCTACGATTGTCTGGCGCAATATTCGTAGATTTAGGTCCATTTATAACAACCCTTCCCCTATTCCGGATTCTTTAGCCAGTGAATTTTTATATAAATTAGCTCCTCCTTTTGTTCCTGAGCTATCTCTCGTATCCAACAACCATGATACTCATACGACTCTAGATCTTCCATTCACTCTCACTGAATTAAAGGGTGTTATTCATAAAACTAAGGATTCTGCACCAGGTATTGATGGTATTCCGTATTCATTTTTTGCTAATTTAAATGACGACGTCCTCAGTTATTATTTAGAGCTCATTAATTCTGTTATGAATACAGGAAACATTCCTGTTGAATGGAAACGTCAAAGGGTGTTGCCATTCCTTAAACCAAATAAAATTCCATCTGAAGCTTCTTCATACCGTCCCATAGTTTTGTCTTCAATTCTGATGAAATTAGCGGAACACTTAATTAAAAATCGTCTAGAATGGTATGTTGAAAGTAAGGGTTTTTTGGCAGAGTCACAATATGGCTTTAGAAAAGGTAAAAGTACAACTGACTGTTTGAGTATTTTAACATCCGATATTCGGTTATCATTCTCTAATAACCAATCCACCGTTGCAGTTTTCCTTGATATAAATTCAGCTTATGATAATGTTGTATTATCCGTTTTACAAAATAAATTAAAAACCTTACAAGTCCCATTGAATTTATCAAATTTCATTATTAATATCCTGACTGAACGCTCTGTTAGTATGTTAATAGGAGAACATGAGGTATCTCGTCTTGTATGGAGAGGTCTCCCACAGGGTTCTGTGCTCAGTCCCATTCTTTACAATATTTACACTTTTGATTTAGACTCGTCCTTAACTAACAATGTTAAGGTTCTGCAATATGCTGATGATTTATTATTATATTCTTCAAGCCAATCTGTTGATCAAGCTAGCTATGCTATTAATTCTGCTTTATCTTCTTTGGAGTCATGGTTACATCAAAACGGTTTGGATTTATCCACGTCTAAAAGCGCAGCTGTTTTATTCACCCGGAAGAGAAATATTCCCATAATAAATCTCTTTTATAAGGAAATACCTATTCCAGTGAAAGATAAATTCAGATATCTAGGTATAATACTCGACTGTAAATTAAGTAGTGTTCCTCATTGTGATTATATTGTTAACAAATGTGAAAATCACCTAAACATGCTCAGGTGCCTCTCTGGTGTGTGGTGGGGTGCACATCCCTTTTCTTTGAAACTCGTTTACAATGCAATCATCAGAAGCACTCTGGATTATGGATCGTTCGTTCTGGAACCAGGCAGTGTTATGGCTTTTAAAAAGTTGGACCGCATCCAGTCTAAGGCTTTACGCATTATTTCGGGTGCCATGAAGTCTAGTCCCATTAATGCACTTCAAGTTGAATGCGGGGAAGCTCCTTTATATCTTAGAAGACAATTCCTATCTGACAAATATTTGTTCCGGATTCTTCAGATGTCAACTCATCCTCTCATTCCTAAACTGGACTCATTAGTGTTGCAGATTGAATCTTCAGACTACTGGTCCCATAAACGTGCTCCTTGTTTAGTTGTAAGCTATAAAAAATTCCTTTCACTTTCTTCTCCTATTCACCGTTCCAATAAACTTCCTATATTTAACAGTAGTTATGAGAGTTTACAATTCAGTCCCATCATAAAATATAACTGTGTAAGTAAATCAGATCCCGATTGCCATTCAAGTTTTAATAATTTTCTGGCTGAACACTTAGAGTACCACCATATATTTACGGATGCAGCGAAGCATTCTCCGACGGGTTGTGTTGGGATAGGTACTTACCATACCAACATCGTACAAAAAATAAAACTACCTCCTGAGACTTCTGTTTTTACGGGGGAATGTTTCGGCATTTTAAAAGCCATTGAATATACTCGTGTTTTAAAACTTAAAAATACTATAATTTTTACTGATTCTCAAAGTGCTCTTCTAGCCATCAATAAATCCCCTTTTGAACACAAATCACAGTTTCCTATAATTTATTTAATAAGAGAATTTGCGTTTAGAACCATCTCTGAGGGTAATACACTGCAATTTGTGTGGATTCCAGCCCATGTTGGAATCCATGGGAATGAAGTGGCTGATACACTTGCCGGTGATGCGGTGCAATGTGGGGACCTAGTTCCCTATATAAATTTTTGCTATGACCTCATGACGTTACCAAAGACTTTTCTTCGAGACACCTGGAAGGTAGCTTGGGATATCGGAAGCAAATCGAAGGGTCATTATTTTTCTCTTATTCAACCCGACGTTCCGGAAAAACCGTGGTTTGGCAGGGCAAAGTTTGGCAAGAAGGAGACCTCCATTCTAATAAGGATGAGACTGGGTCATGTCTGCTCTCCAGCCCATCTTGCCAAACTTCATATCATCGATGACCCCATCTGTCTGTGTGGCACAGACGTAGGCGACTTAAATCACATTTTTTTCTCCTGTCCCCTATATGACCGTTCATCCTTTCTTAGTAACCTCTTGTCCCTCAGTATTTCTTTTCCTACCTCAATACTTTCTTTACTTTGTACAAATAGCTTTTCTGTATATAAATGTATAGTCTCATTCATTACTTTAAATAATATTAAGTTATAATTGTTTCGCCATTGTATTTAGCTCATTATTCTATCCGTTATAAATACTGATCCTATAGTTATTATCCATTTATCCCGATATAATTAATTCGAATAATAATTTTATTTTTTGTTTCCCTACCTTTATTTCCTTCGTATTATAAAACAAAACGTGACATTGGCTAAATGCACAAACCGTGCGAAGCCAAGAAGAAAAAAAAAAAAAAAATATTACGTCCATGGAGATGATGTGAGCGCTGTGATGTGAGCGATTATAGCTAATTCGGAAAGCGCCCAAAGAGACTTCATGCCAAAAGAAAAAATCCGCGGGCTATATTTTTTTTTTTTTTTTTTTTATAGTTTGTATTGTCCTTGATCGCAAAATGAACTCGCAGGGGACCACAGACAATTTAAGGTGAATGCGCAGTGGTAGACCGCGAAACTCTTAGGTTTTTTGCAATTTTCAGGTTTGTGTTTATTATATTTTTTCTATAGGCTGTTTAGCGGTTTTGTCTGTGCCATAGATTAATATATTTAAAATGAGTCAATGTTGCGCGCGCATCGCTAGTGCTGGCTATACTTCAGGAGATATTGGTTATTTAAACAACAGCCAGCGGGCCCTTTTTAGGGTTCCGTACCAAAATAGTAAAAACGGAACCCTTATGGTGAGACTCTGTCTGTCTGTCACAGCTGGATATCTCAAGAACTACTAATGCTATCAACTTGAAATTTGTAAGTAATAGTTTTAGATGACGTTTGCCCAACTATTTTGCAAATAAGAAAGAAATAAAAATATACGTATATTTTTTGCAAGCTCCGCCGCTTATGCTGTTAGAAAGATAAGACAGTTAACAGATGTAGAAACCGCGCGTTTGGTCTATTTTAGTTACTTCCACAGTATTATGTCATATGGCATTTTACTATGGGGTCGGGCTGCTGACATTGAATCCATTTTTATTTTACAAAAGAGAGCTGTCAGAGCCATTTACAATCTACGTCGTCGCGAATCTCTTAGGGAACTATTTAAAAAGGTTAATATCATGAAGGTACCTTGCCAATTCATTTATGAAAATATTATGTATGTAAGAAAAAATCAACATCTTTTT
The DNA here is from genome assembly GCA_963082905.1 of Oligia fasciuncula. NCBI lineage: Eukaryota > Metazoa > Arthropoda > Insecta > Lepidoptera > Noctuidae > Oligia > Oligia fasciuncula. The sequence goes on from OY720387.1 coordinate 12,358,206, forward strand.
AATAAAATAAGTGATAGGCATAATTTTAATACTAGAAATAAAGATAAATTAGATCAACCTTTTTTTAGATTATCTAAAGTACATACATCTTTTATGGGGTACTGTGTTAAATGCTACAACAAAATACCTTGTGACATATTGCAATTAAATGAAAGAAAATTTAAAACTCATATTAAAAGTACACTTTGTAAACAAGGATATTACAAATTAGAGGATTATATCCAAGATAAGAATGTTTGGAAACATGCTGGTCCTGCTCCATAGGACAATCTAAAAGTCTAGACAAAATCAAACTTGTTCCTAATTTAATTTATATATATATTTTTGATTATGACATCTTATTCTAATTCATTTTTACAATCTGCGACTACAGTGGCTCACACACTTGTTAAAGTTCAACTACTTTTGCATTTTTTTTTTTAAATAACTTGTAAATATGTGAGCACCATGTATCTATCACTTATTTGATTTACCTGTCATTGCTTAATTTTTAATTATTTTTACCTTTTGTGGTAGACTAATTTTATTATGGGTGCATCGTGTTCACATACCTATAATTTTTATTATGTATACAAGACCTTGTAAAACATTTTTAAAAGAGTAACGGTGGAGTTTCTTGCCCATTCTTCTCCATACGAAAACTACCTTTTCGAATGGGCGACTAGAATCATTTCTATTTAGTTTTTTTTTGACGTTCAAAAGTGCCTTTAATGTGCCTATTTGAAATAAATGATTTGACTTTGACTTTGACTTTGCAACAGGGACTGAAAAGGGTTCTGAAAAATTCGAAGTGGGGCTACTAGGGCACGTGAGGTATCATATGAAAGAGCACATTTGTACACACGTTTGCACATTCTCAAACATTTTCATTTTTCATGTTCACATTTCATTACATTTTCTCAAAACTTTTGATGAAAAATGTAAAAAAAATACCGCCCCCCTCCCTCATCTCCGAAGTTTGCAAAGAGAAAAATCTGAAATTATTCTATGTGATAGAAGTTTGTGTAAAGATTACAGGAAAAATAAAACGGAAGTCTCTAAATAGCATCCTTTTTCAGAAATCATCAACAAAAGTTACATTAGTTCCACTATCGGTCAAGAGATGGCGCTGACATAAAACTTCAATATTCTACACCGCAGTACACAGTGTTGAAATTCTCTAATGAATATAGGCCTCGCCGATGAAAATTTAAAAACATGATGGTACGGAACCCTCGGTCCGCGAGTCCGACTCGCTCTTGCCCGGTTTTTTTTAAATACTACTCTTTTATATCATACAATTGTTTTAGGAGCTTGATATTATTATGTACTTTATAAATCAAAAATGATTACTTGTGAATTTTTCTTTGCTTCATCTCATCAGTTATCGTAATATCTTCTGAAATATAGCTCACACTTCACAGAAAGTCGAAATTTTGGATTTGTAAGGTACATAATAGTATCAAGCTCGTAACACAATTGTATGATATAAAAGAGTAGTATTTAAAAAACCGGCCAAGTGCGTTTCGGGCCACGCACAATGTAGGGTTCCGTAGTAGCCCGTTATCACAATATAGTACGATTCTGTTGTTCTTCATTCTGAATATAATGATTATATTATGTAATGGTAAAGATATTAGAAGTTAATGGTTATAATAATAATATGACAAGGGTGTCCAGAGTAAAACAAAACTTTAACACATAACGTAACCACGGAGGTCATACCTTGCAAGAAAATCTTAACACCGCGATCTACAAAAGTGACGTCACGGCAAAACGCCATCTATTATCGAATAGCGATATTAAACACAACAAAATATCGATTTTCGAAGATAATTATTTAAACAGATTAGACACTAACTAATAAGAACCACTTTCTTCCTTGTAAAGCTAAAAAATAAGAGTACGATTGCTGCCAAGTTATTATTTCAATTCGCAAGTTTGTAATCAAAAATCGAAAATTAAACAAAGTTCGTTTGTGACTTCTATAAGTACTCGAATGAAAGCGTAACCCGTTGGTACAGCGCCATCTAGCGGCAGTATTATTATTAGAAACTTATGATAATTTATTATGTTTTTTTTATTTCATATTTTGTTATTTAATGCAAGTCTTTACCCGTCATAAACAAGCAACTACTTCATCTTAGTCACGATATAGGATTAATGCTAAGGATTTTGTATTTAGTAAAAATTATCCAACACCCAAGTTCAACAACTGTTACTGCTAAACTAATAAAGTTATCTTAACCGCTATAATTTTCCTTTAAAGTTCATAAAATGCACTATCATCGTGAATTTTTCCAGCAGAAGTTTAGCTTTTAGAGGGAGGGGGGGACGCCCTGCTGGAACAAAAATGTGTACTTTAAAGTTTAATCTTTCGTAAATGGAGCATTTAATCGAAAAATAATTATAGCAACCCCCAAGTCATTTTAGAAGACCTATTCAACGATACCCCACACGAATATTCTTCCCCACTTCACATGTAGGGGACCTACCCTAAAAAAATATTTTCCAAAATTATATTTTACCACTTTGTCAGCGTAAATTGATATACACACTCCTACAAAATTACAGCTTTCTAGTACTAACGGTCTCTTAGCAAAACCTCGGACAGACAGACAGACAGACGGACATGACGAAACTATAAGGTTCCTTGTAGGAACTACGGAACCCTAAAAAGGGCCCGCTGGCTGGACGTTTGTTTAAGTAACGAATATCTTCTGAAGTATATAGTTCACAGAAAGTTGAAATTTTGGATTTGTAAGGTATGTACTGTACATAATAGTTTCTAACTCCGAGCACTATTGGGCGATCTGAAAGTATAATAACAATAAAAATAATCATATGGGGCCCGCTAGCTAGATACTTCATAAATACGTCAGTCAATCAAAAACTGTCGAGGTACAAAATTTATATCTTATTTATTTTCTTTAGGTACAAAATAATGTCTTCATGAAAAGCTATCACCTGTTGATAAATCTCGTTGGGCTTGGGGCCTGCCAGGTAGACTTACACGAAGCAACTAGCTGTAGGGGGAGTGATATGAAGATTCGAATGACGTTATTGCGACGCACGCTATTTCGAAAAAAAATAAGAGTGGTACGCCAGTTCGAAAACACATTAAGTCGAAAACCGCTATATCGAATGACGTTGTCGCGAACACGCTGATTCGAAAAACTGTTTGAATGGTACGCTAGTACGAAAGTCTTGGCATTGAAATCCACTGTTGCGAACAGCATAATATTCCAATCTGAATTTGTCTGAGGATCGAACTCGCGACCCCGCTATAGCCTTAGCTTTGTATTGGGTTTGGGAAACAAGAGCAATAAGAAGTACCTATTATTTTAAGTTAACTTTTTAATTTCCAGTAAGTATAGTAATCAACACAGAAGTCAACAAATCAAAATTATAGGTGGTATGTATACTCATTACCAAAAGTTAACTTAAAATTATAGGTAGGTACTTCTTATTGCTCTTGTTTCCCAAACCCAATACAAAGCTAAGGCTTTATCGGGGTCGCGAGTTCGATCCTCAGACAAATTCAGATTGGAATATTATGCTGTTCGCAACAGTGGATTTCAATGCCAAGACTTTCGTACTAGCGTACCATTCAAACAGTTTTTCGAATCAGCGTGTTCGCGACAACGTCATTCGATATAGCGGTTTTCGACTTTATGAGTTTTCGAACTGGCGTACCACTCTTAATTTTTTTCGAAATAGCGTGCGTCGCAATAGCGTCATTCGAATCTTCATATCACTCCCAGCTGTAGGCTACGAATATTGTTAGTCGTCTTTAGGTTATAGGTACAAATATTTGTTCCGTGCGGATATCAAACCCGCAACACGCAACGCAGCCAATCGTTTCGTCACTGTACCAATCGTGGCGTCATATCGCATTTACCTGCAATAGGAGACGTTCATCTGCCCAAATGACAGCACGGCGCCAATCGATGCGTTCGTCAAAAGGTAACCGCCAACCATTGCTTAATAGCACAGGTATGCATCCTGCTGCTAATGCCTCAAGAAAGCGATATGAGCCCAAACGCCGTCCTCGTGCCACAAGGCAAAATGTTGAGTTGGCTAATAACTGCTCATAATCAAATCTGCGAAAATAATTATTATGTAACTAGCTGTTGGCCGTGACTTCGTGTGTGGGTATTTCATCATTAAAATTTGTCAATCAAATCGCGGGCAGAAGCTAGTTTTAACATAAATTGATAACAGTCATTAAGCCACTTATCATCAATGACGTAGTTTATATATCATTGCTTATCATAAGTTAATACGTATAATAGTAGATTATTAACCAAGGGGATAAAGCAGTATCTTCTGTCGCGGGTGACGATTTAAATCGCGAGCGTAACGAAGGGCCGAGGTTTACTCCCGAGCGTAGCGAGGGTGTTAAAAACTTAAATCACGAGCGAAGCGAGGATTTAAGACGAGTCCTGAGTGTAGCGAGGGATTTAAGTTCACCCAAGACTAAGAGAGCTTTATCACCGAGGAAAATACTCTACTTTTCCTACCATTTGCGAAAAAATTAACACAATAATAATATGAGATAAGCCTTTATTAAAAATAATGACAATTAAAAGTAAAGGCATCAAGCTCATACGGCCTCGTCGGTTTTCGTAATTTTATTTAATAATCATAACTGCATAATAAATGCGTATTCCTTTTTCAAAAAGATGTATAATGCTTTATATACAAACTCAATGGTGTAAACACAGATGTAGTTCAGTATAAATTTCGGTAAGTATTCCAAATTTAAATCACATTCTCCCCCTAGAGGATGAATGAAATTCAGTACAATTTTCTTTCCCTGTTTTTAACAGATTAAAAATGACTATTGTTATGTTCGCTTTTTGTGGCATAGAATGTCACTTTTTTGAGCAAGTGGTACGGAAAGTATATTATATGTTAATCCACATTGTAAACTATCTGTATCTTAATCCGTTCAGCTGTTTTTGCTTGATTGAGTAACATACAGCCAAACTTTCACATTTATAATATTAGTAGGATATAAGTAGTAGACAAAAATTAGTAAGACTATGTGCGGTCTTGCCGAGACCACAAGTGCATATCCTCTACTAGCTTCTGCCCGCGACTTCGTCCGCGTGAAATTTCTTGTACCCCCACCCCGTCGCGTCGCAACACTTCGTATTCGCTTACCGTTCACTCTGAGTTTTTTTCTTTTTGCTCGGCTCCTAAGGGTCATAGCGTGATGTTAAATAGCCTATAGCCTTCCTCAAGACTTGGGCTATCAAATGCAAAAAGAATTCAAATCTGACCGGTAGTTAAAGAGATTATCGCGTTCAAACAAACAAACTCTTCAGCTTTATTATTAGTATAGATAAAAAACTCTATGGCCCATAACTCCTTAATAGGTACCAACTCTTAACATCTTACACACGTGATAACTTTTAAACGAAATATCCGATTGAGATGAAACAAAAAGTATTTTACTTCTTCATAAATACTCTTGATAACATAATGCTTAATTTCGATAAAGATTAATATTACGATACATATTTAACGTAGTTTTTTTTTCTTCAGACGATTTAATAATTATTTTGAACACAAAATCGGTTATTGTGATTAAACCATGATAGCTAGATATATGTTCTCGCGGACTTTTTTGTAGGTCTTAATGGGCTCTACAAACCCGTAGTACATTATTTTGTTCTATTGTCAATAGTTTTTGCAGCGCACGCAAAAATAGGTTTTCGATTTTACACCTTGTGTTACAAAATAGCAATTTTATTACGGATCCCTAATTTTGAAGAAAAAAAATATAGCCTATAGCCTTCCTCGATAAATGGACTACCCAACACTAAAATAATCATTCAAATCGGACCAGTAGTTCCAGAGATTAGCGCGTTCAAACAAACAAACAAACAAACAAACTCTGCAGCTTTATAATATTATAGTATAGATTTGTGTTATTATCTGGTGCAGAGCTGATGTGCGCGACTACTTTTAGGGGGCAATAAAAGAGCCTTTGGTTTCTATGTTGTATGTTATTGGTTTGGTTTACGCACATAGTCCTTCAAGTGGACCATTGTGCGTAGAGCCTTTGGATTAAACTATACTTTTTTCATTTTGCCGAATAATTTGCCGCTTGTATCAGAAAAAAAAAATGTTCAGAATATTGTTGCATAATATGTATGTATATAGTAACATTTAATAACACCTGATAAACAACTATTTTAATTTTGCATAGAGACAGCAAATAAAATATTTTTCTTTTGATATTATACTAAGAAGTTTACAATAGGAGTGCAGATAAAAGAATATTTTGATGTTAGTGGTTTATGGCTAATAAGTTTTTCGTGACAAAGCAGGTCAGATCAAACATTAAGCTTACAAATTATGAAAAATATACATACTTATCATATTCTCTGTTGTCTTCATCACACCTTTCATCACGTAAATCCTTCCAAGATTTTCCATGACGGCATGTGGTAACCAGAATCAAATGATTACCATCATGTAAATGCCACAAAGAATTCCTTGTTTCACTACCAATACCATGAACATATCTCTTGCCTTTAAATGCCAACAAGTGTCGCCTTGGGGCTGGGAAGGGATTGCTAGTGGCAGCAGGTGGGACTCCACCTCGCTCTGGATGTTCCTTGTGAAACAATGGCAATGAAATATCAAATTCATCCCTAAAGAATGCTTCGGAGGCACTAGCTCTAGCTAAAATTGCCTCTCCTGGGCTAAATCCTAGTGCACTTTCAGCATAATCAGGCCATGTCCCAGCATACAAATTAAATATGAGATGATTTCGACCATTGTTCCAATAAGGTAAACGAGATAGGCGTGATGCCACATCTGGGGCATGCTCAGGAGACAGTGGATCGGCATCTAACGTATCTATAGCAGGCACAAAGAGGCAAGCTTCATTTGGATCTCTAGAGGCATACCGCGACTCTCTGATGACTGATAGTACTTTACGATATGACGCACTGACTGGGCCATCACTAGGGTAAATGTAAATTTTTGGATCCTTACCACATTTGGAGAAGTCGAAGCATGTCTCCATTCTACAAGGAATCGTTCCTGTTGTCAACTTTCTATGTGGTTGAGAAGGCAATTCGGACAGCTCTTCTAAAGAGGCAAAAGTGGGCAATTGACTCAGTCGGCTGTTTTGAGTCCGTTCTGACTTCAAATGATGTGTACTGAAGTAACAATATACCAAAACTCCACAGGTAAAAGAGAGAAGAACAAAACGTTTTTTAGCTTGCATAATTAACACTTCTTGCTATTAAAAATATTAATACGAATTGAGAACCTCCTCCTTTTTAAAGAAGTCGGTTAAAAATTGGTTTCCTCAGAATATAGCTATGATAGTTAAATTGAAAACTTATTTCCTGCGATACAACGCCCGTTTATTCTGTATTCTATCACTCGTAAACACAGAACACATATACTCCAGATACTCCTCCCAAGCACCAACCAACCGTTCTAAACATTTCGTAAGACTTGACACTGACAGCAGAGTGACACCACACTGACACCTAACACAACACAACAGTGTTGCCATATCCGATTTTTTTAATTCCGTAGGTTTGCGTTGATAATATTATTAGATCTGCAGACACAGAGAAGAGCAGATTAGCTGCCAGCATAATAAGATCATAGAACTGAGAAAGCGATAGTCTTTGCGCTTGGCCACAAAGGGGCGCTAGCCGCCGGGCGGGCGCGGCGCGGCGAACTCAAACATATGGACTTCCATTGTTGAAGCACATTGAAGTGTCCATTACGTAGTGGGCACGCGGGCGCGGTGAGGGGCGCGGGCTGCTTGGCGCGGGTAAAAGGTTACATGCTCTGTGGGCACGGGCAGCGCGCGGTCAAACACTGGATCAGTGTGACCAGATTCAGTATTTAAATACTTTTTCGGTATATTTTATTGACTTTTCCGAGCATCAGTATTTCAGTATTTTTACCGACTTCAAAAAAAAAAGGAGGTTATCAATTCGATACGTATGTATGTAATATTATTGGAATTGCATTATATTCACATATGATGATCTATTAGGGCTTCCAAACAAATATACAAAATTTCATAGACGTATGTATGTATGTATGTATGTATGTATGTATGTATGTTTGTCCACGCATATCTCCGGAACTATTAATCGGATCGTGACCATTTTTTTTTTATTGGCTTACATTTTCTTCAACTTAGGGAACAGTGCAAGTTTCATCAAGATCGATTCAGTAATTTTCAAGATATGGACTAATACGTGTAAGTGTGACGGCCTGGCTTATTGATAAGAGCTACGGGTGTAGTGTCAAAGGGAAAACATCTCAAAACCTTGGTCAAATACTAGTGCAAAAACTAAAAATTACGAAATAAAAAGTAATTTAAAAAAATTAAACCGACTTCAAAAAGAAATTAACTCAAAATTATGAAATAACTTTAATTTCGGAAGTCGGTGGCATAAAACTAAAATACAGATCCCAAGACACCGACTTCCGAAATTAAAGTTATTTCATAATTTTGAGTTAATTTCTTTTTGAAGTCGGTTTAATTTTTTTAAATTACTTTTTTTGTATGTATATTGGCGGAAATAAGTATTTTTGGATAAAAAGCTATGGTAACACCGTGGCGATCGTCCCTGTGAACATTGATGTTCAGGGAATTACCTGGATTTGGTCTATTATATTATGATTATATTTCATTCATATAAGATAATTATTCAGTGTTTTTTTAGATGCTTCGGTTTTTTCGTAAAATTTAATCTGGTCACACTGCACTGGACACGACAAGTCATGCGACAAGTCGACAACACGCCGAACGCAGAACGCAGCCGCCACGCGCCAGCCCCGCTTCATTGCGGACAGGCCTATACTTAGATGGAGGAACACGCTCATTCTGGCGTCAGTTCAATCCATGATTGATGTCAGAATGGCGGGAAACTGATTGTAAACACGTAGACTGATGGATTGATGGTTCAGAATGATGATTATTTAAATATTTTAATAATTTTTGTCAGTCTGGTCGGACTGATGCCAGAGTGAACGTGTGTTTATTAGCTATCAGTCTGATGTCAGTCACTGCTTAGCGAGCGAGTCACAGCGATGGAGTCGCACGACATGTCGCCGCCTGCGCCGCCGCGCCGACTCCCTCGCCGCCCCCGACGTCCCCCTCTCAGCCATTAGCCCCGGAGAAAGAATTTATAAGAAATGTTATTCTTTGGAATAAAAGAAATAAAAATAAAATTCTTTCATTCAATAATATTTAGCATAGTCATCTTCTTCTCCTGTGTCTCTTATCTCATTCAGTAAATTTAGGTGTGTGTAGAATTCTCTTTTCATTAGCCACTTTTTATACCACCGCTTTCTTTTTCTACGATTCCTCGTAGACAGAGCTAATATTATAGCAACAAAAGCATTTTTACAAGCTTTTATTTAGTTTCACCTGTCCCGTTGTCTGTAATCATATCTTGCAAGTTAAAGATCCACTTCCCGGTTTTCGATTGAGCTGAAATTTTGCATGCATGTATAAATCGGACGGATGACAATGCATTATTATTATGACATAGAGCTGATCTGATGATGGAGCTGGAAGGTGGCCACAGGAACTCCGTACTTAATTAAACGACGCAACCCCATCGAGTTTGGGCTCGTTTAATTCGTCTTGACGAGTACTTGGATACTATATGGTAAGCAGGGTCTGATGATGGAACTGGAAGGTGGCCATAGGAACTCCGTAATTATACGACGCAACCCCATCGCAAAGCTTGTTTTTAAAAAAGTTTTTTTACTTTTAATTTATTCTTGTTAAAATCCATACCAAATGCTTATGCGTGTTATCGCGTAGAAGTTTTCGGTTGGACTGATCGTCAGTCTGACTTACCGTGTAATACCACGCGTCAGTCCATCATTCAGCCATCAGTCTAGACGTGATCAAGGTCACAGACTGATCTGACGCCAGAATGAGCGTGTAACCTCCGTCTTAAAGGCTTATTACATTATCCAATTTTAAGCAATGCTAACTAGGAACACTAACTAGGAAGTCGGAGCTAGTGATTACACTACACTAAATTGGATTCTAAATCGGACAGAGACGGACGATGAGACGAAGCATTCAGACGCATTGTCGGCGTCGTCGCATTCGTGAAGAAGGATCGTACTAGGCATGGACGTAATATATAGATGGTACGTACTAGGTTGCACGTTTCGAATTTTCTATCGATGGCGCCGTATTTATCAAAACTACAGAAGAAACTAATAATTTAATGTCGTTTAAAAAAAAAAAATTTTGGTCGGTATTATTACAAAGACTAGCTGCGCCCCGCGGTTTCACCCGCATAAGTGTCGATCTCGTGGGAATTTCGGCATAAAAAGTAGCCTATATGTTAATCCAGGGTGTCAGCTACGTTTAGAGAAAATTTTATCAAAAAAAAAGATATAATTTTTGTCGTTTTTATTAAAAAGATAAGGCATTTCCCCATACATTTCTATTAATTTATTTAAGATTAGCAGCGCCCCGCGATTTCACCCGCATAAGTGTCGATCCTGAGGAAATATCGGGATAAAAACTATCCTATGTCCTTTCCCGGGATGCAATCTATCTCTCTGCCATCGAAATCCGTTCAGTGGTTTAGGCGTAAAAAGGTAACATATAGACAGACAGACGGAGTTAGGTACTTTCGAATTTATGATATTATAGTATGGATATATAGTATAATTATATACTCGTAGCACATGGATTTTTTTTCTGTGGGCAATGCTGTCGTTTCCGATACAGTCGCCATGTTGTATGTAGCGTGTTTTTTTTTCGGTGTTTTTGCCTTGTGGTACGGAACCCTCCGTGTGCGAGTCCGACTCGCACTTGGCCAGTTTTTTTTTATATAAATGCTACATACAACATGGCGACTGTATCGGAAACGACAGCATTGGCCACAGAAAAAAAATCCATGTGCCAAATTATACTATCCATACTATAATATCATAAATTCGAAAGTACCTAACTCTGTCTGTCTGTCTATATGTTACCTTTTTACGCCTAAACCACTGAACGGATTTCGATGGCAGAGAGATAGACTGCATCCCGGGAAAGGACAAAGGATAGTTTTTATCCCGATATTCCCTCAGGATCGACACTTATGCGGGTGAAACCGCGGGGCGGTGCTAGTCGTAAATAAATTAATAGAAATGTATGGGGGAATGCCTTATCTTTTTAATAAAAACGACAAAAATTATATATATTTTTTTTTATAAAATTTTCTCTAAAGCTGGCTGACACCCTGGATTAACATATAGGCTACTTTTTATCCCGAAATTCCCACGGGATCGACACTTATGCGGGTGAAACCGCGGGGCACAGCTAGTCTTTGTAATAATAACGACCAAAATTATTTATTTTTTTATATTTTTAAACGACATTAAATTATTATTTTCTTCTAAAGTTTTGATAAATATGGCGCCATCGATAGAAAATTGGAAACGTGCAACCTAGTACGATCCTTCTTCACGAATGCGACGACGCCGACAATGCGTCTGAATGCGTCGTCTCATCGTCTGTCTTTGTCCGATTTAGAATCCAATTTAGTGTAGTGTAATCACTAGCTCCGATTTCCTAGATAGAGTGTTCCTAGTTAGCATTGCTTAAAATTGGATAATGTAATAGCAGCTTTACGTCCATAGAAAGTAGTCTTTGAGTGAGAGTGTGCTCACTGCACAGCACAGAGTACTTTTTTATAGACAGTCTGTGGTGCAGTGATGCCAGATTGGGGGGAATCCCCCCAGATTTGGGGGTTTTTTTATAGTTATGGGGGGACAATTGGGGGGACAATATTTTTGGGGTGATATTTGGAGGGAGAAAACTAGGTGTGGGGGGATTAGGAGGATTTTTATTACCATAACTAGTCTGGGCAAAGTGATGAATAAAAACTATATTATCAGACTGCATCAATCGAATCAACGCGATCAAACCACTAACAATCTGTGAAAGCACACAAAAATATGCAGTCGGTGATAGAACTTACGGACATGTTAGCGAATTGACATTAGGAATTTTGTCGTTGCCTTTTTCTAACGCATTTGTGGAAAGAGCCTTCTCTCAAGTAGCTATTATTAAAGACAAACTTCGAAACAGATTGGCCTTTCACACTGCCGAATCAATCTTGAGAATAAGATATACATTGTTAAAAGGATTTGTTCATTTTAAACCTAGTTCAAAGATGATAAACAGATTTAATTCAGAAAAAATATACGGAACTGCAAACGACGCGGGTGAAGAGGCTGATTCAGTAATGGAAACTATTGCTAAAATTGTATCTTTCATTAATCCTAAGGAAAGAAAATTAATTTTAATTAAAAAAATTATGAATAAACAAATGATTAAAAAAAAATTGTCATTTGTGGGGGTTTTTTTTTTCAAAACCCGAATTTTGGGGGGATTTCGAGGAAGGTTTGGGGAGAACGCGAGACGGTCATCTGGCAACAGTGGCAACACCATCCGACGGAATAGCGAGCGATAGCGTGCTTGTGGTTGGCGGTTGTGCGAATCATAATTCACAAAAAATATTGAGCAGCAGTGATTTAGAGATATTATCTTATTTTAATAGTATACGGTGAGTTACTAGATAACTTTAAAAAAATTACTCTTTTATTGATGAATCGGTATCAAGTCTTGGCAAAATCAAATCCGTGCAGAGCGACGCCATTTTCTGTAACAATTGAAGTGACTGCCCGGTGCCGGTGGTTATTGGTGTTGCGTTGCGCAGTGTCTGTCATATGAACGCTAAGTCGAACGTAAATTATAATTGGGCGATCATTTAATAAAGAACATACAGATTTTTGAAAACAGTTAAGTAATTTTAGGTCGTGATGTTGGAAATAACCTACCTACCCGACCCGACGCGACGCCGTTGTACGTGGCCGTACCTTCTATACCTACCTAATGTGTTCAATTTACTTTTTAATCATGTAAAAGGGTCTAATGTGCATCTAGAAGAAAGCAATACTCAAGGCCCCTCGAATACATTTCCCATTCCATCTATATGCTTTAATTTTTTCCAACTTCATAAACAGGCTTAGATTACATCCTACTCGGCTCCAGGGTTGGATTTTGTACTATAATTATAGTATTTATACTATAATTTCGCCCTTTGTACTATATACTATCCACATCTAAGGATAGTACGTTAAAATACTATAATTTTAAGTATGCTCCCGAATGCATAGTTTTACGTCTTATGAATATTTCGACCGTGCTTGTGTGTACGTACCTATCTGACTGAATTCTGATCTTGTGATGTTTTCTGTGTCGATGGCCGGAGATTCCCCGACTATGCTCCGCAGTATTGTACAATTCTCTCTTTCCACTAATCTCGTTCCTTCCATTCCATTCAAAATTCAGTAAAAGTGACAGCAATAGCTTGTGAATTTTTGTGTAAAATAATACGTTTTTAGTGTTTTAATTAGAAAAAGTGGCAGTGATGGTCATGAAAATGACGATAGACCGGAAGTATCCAAACCAAAAAAAAAAAAAGTCTGAGTAGTTGATTTCAAGTTAAATTTTAAAAAATAATGAAAGTGTACTATAATTTTTTTATAAATACTATCCTTTTCATTTTTTTGTGCTATCTGTTTCAACATACCTAAATCCAACCCTGCTCGGCTCTTAGGTAGTTCAGAACACGCTGAATTAGCGGTCACCCGCAACTTCGTACTGTTCCAACACTCACATCGAGGGTCGAATTCCTCTGTAGTACTCTTTCAATGTATTTAACACTTGACTTGAGTTTCTCATCTATTTACATCATTATCTACCGTACTGTTTGTCTGTCATTTGTATTGTACCGATCGTGATCCCTTCGACATAATTTTTACGACAAACCACTTATCGGAGACAAAAATACACCAAGATGGTTTTAGCCTTTTATTTAGGTATTTTAAACGATAGAATCGACAAAATTAACGTATTGCGAACAACAAAAAAATTTCACGCGTTTGTGTATTGGCTTACAGGACCTAAACACAAAAAACGAAAGTTTTAGAAACAAAAGTATATGATCGACTACAGTAAACAAAATCAGAAAAATATATGATATTCTTCAGGATATATGCCAGGTAGATAGTGTGTTGAAAACATAATACAACCATACAATCATTTTGATTTTTTGTCAATTTATTTTACTTTAGATTTTATTCGCTATCATATTTTTTTTCTATTTCAGCCAAACATTTGGCTAAACAAATTGCTCCTATTGAGCAATGCAATGACTTTTTAAATTACTCTGGTAATAATTTGGTTGAAATTATTGACATTAATCATTTAAATTAGAAATTAAGACAATAGAGGCAACCTCTTGCAAAAATGTAAATAAGTCAAATGAAAGTGTAAAAAAATTAAATAGTATCAATCTGGTGCATCAAAATATTCAAGGTTTTTCAAACAAAGACTTAGAAGTAGAATTATTCCTGAATTGTTACAATATAGATATTCTTTGTATGACAGAACATTGGCTTAAAAGTCACCAGTTCATGTTCAATTTTAGTAATCACCAGGTTGGTAGTTCATTCAGCAGAGTAAATGCTATACATGGTGGCTCTTTAATTTTAATAAATAACCAGCTTAAGTTTAAAGACCGAAAGGATATTGTGAGCCTCTCTGTTGAACGGACAATTGAAATAGCCTGTATAGAATTGGAGCAGTTCATTATATTAAGTGTGTACAGACCTCCTTCAGGATTGTATGATTGTTTTGAAAAAGTTATGGATGAAGTGTTGCACAAAATCTGTAATACAAACAAGTCCATCATCATTTGTGGTGATTTTAATGTTAATTTGTTAGAAAATTCTGGGTTAAGTACTAAAATTATAAGTTTGTTTCAGTCATACAATCTTGCAAACCAATTTTTGGAGCCCACTAGAATAACTCCTACTAGTGCCACATGCCTAGATAACATTTATACAGATGTTATACCAACCCACAAAGGCATTATTAACCTAATAGACTCAGATCATTGTGGACAATTAATCACTATTCCAAATAAAAACAAAAAGGTTACTAAAAAAGATATCACTGTTAATCCAAAAACAACTAATCGCTTGGAAACATTTAAAACTAAACTCATGGGTAAATTACCACTTTTGTTCACTAATGATGACCCTAATCAACAATATAATGATTTTTTTAATATGTATTGCACACAATTTGATAACACATTTATTCCAAAAACATTATCGGTTAATAGTATTGCTTCCTTCAGTGACTGGGCCACCATTGGTATACATAAAAGTAGAAAACGACTTTATGAATTATATGAAGAACGGATTTGTATAAACACTGCTGAATTTAATTTATATGTTAAGAATTATTCTAAAATATTTAAAAAAGTTTGTAGTATTGCCAAGTCACGTTATTTGAGTTCAAAAATTAAAAATAGTAGTAACATTATTAAAACGACTTGGAATGTCATTAATAGCGAAACGGGAAGGTCATGCACCCGAAGTAGTGACTACAGCCTTGTTATTGATGACAATATAATTAAATCAGATTGTCAAGTCGCCGCGGCCTTTGAAAATTTCTTTGCAGAGATTCCCGTATCAACTACTAAATCTCTTAACTCATCACCCATTGCTGCAGAGTCTTTACTTAAAGAAAACGTTCCAGTTTGCGATTCTGAATTTCATTTCCAATATGTAACCTGTAAAGATATAATTAAAACTTTTCACACGTTAAATGTTAAAAAGACCGCAGATCTATGGGGTAATTCTGTGGATGTTGCTAAGTCGATTATAGACATTGTAGCACCTACTTTAGCTGTTATATTTAATAATTGTATTGACCGTGGTGAGTTTCCTGATCTTATGAAAAACAGTAAAATAATACCGTTGTTTAAATCGGGTAGTACATCAGACCCTACTAATTATAGACCTATTTCAGTACTACCTACCTTTAGTAAAATTTTTGAAAAACTTATTTTAAATCAATTGCAAAGATTTTTTAATAAAAATAAATTACTGCATAACAAACAGTTCGGATTTACAAGGGGTCGTTCGACTACCGATGCAGGAGTTGAACTTTTAGGACATATTTATAATGCATGGGAGGACAAATGCGATGCTTTGGGCATCTTTTGCGATTTGTCCAAGGCATTCGATTGTGTTCTTCATGAAACATTAATCAGGAAACTGCACCACTACGGAATCCGGAACGCCTCTCTGGATCTTCTTACTTCTTACTTAAGTGATAGGATTCAGAGAGTTGATGTTAACGGAAAAAGGTCACCCGGATCTGTAGTAAGAATGGGGGTCCCCCAGGGCTCAATTCTCGGCCCATTTTTATTTATTATTTATATAAATGATTTGCCTTACCTCATAAGGGATGAACATGATATAGTGTTGTTTGCAGATGACACTTCACTTTTATTTAAACTCAAACGTCAGCAGCTGGTTACTGACAATGTAAATAACGCCCTTGCAAAAGTAGTTAACTGGTTTAATGTCAATAACCTACTTCTTAACGGAAAAAAAACGAAATGTATTAAGTTTACCATACCCCACGTTAGACAAGTAGAAACTAGTGTTCTCATTAAGGATGAAGAGTTGAAACCTGAAGATACCACAGTATTCCTAGGCATAACGTTGGATGCCAAGCTTCAATGGGGCCCCCATATAGATAAATTATCAAAAAAGCTTAGCTCTGCAGCATACGCCGTTAGGAAAATTCGTGATTTAACTAATTTAGAGACAGCCCGTTTAGTATACTTTAGTTATTTTCATAGTGTGATGTCGTACGGTATTCTGTTGTGGGGAAATGCCGCCGATATTCAGACAATTTTTATTTTACAAAAAAGGGCAATTCGTTCCATTTATAAATTAAGTCCCAGACACTCCCTCAGAGACAAATTTAAAGAGATTAATATAATGACTGTGCCTTCTCAGTACATTTATGATAATCTTTTGTATGCACATAAAAATATTAATCTGTTTAAAAAATACAGTGATATCCATAACATAAAAAATACTAGGAACAAACACAAATTTGTTGTTCCTACAACAAGGCTCAAAAAAATAGGTGGCTCGTTTAGATGCCAATGTATACGTTTTTATAATAAACTTCCTAGCCACATTCAAGAACTAAGCCTTAATAAATTCAAATCTTTTATAAAGCGAAAACTATGTCAGAAAGCCTATTGTTGCGCGCCACAATTAATGCCTAGTACATGGTGACATTAGTTACCACTAGCGCCATCTAGTATCGAGTAGCAGAACTAGTCGAGTCACGATCGTTCTAGAAAATTCGATACTAGAACTTTGTAGAACTTTCTCGAACTATCGACACCTAGTCGGTCGGGGCCGGTATGTACTCGAACATTCTAGATGTTTCTACAATGGAAGGTTCTAGAACTATCTGCGGCACTATATAAGGCCGGGATGCGCGACGACCGACACAGTTTGGATAAAGCGACAAGAGCGAAAACATCAAGCGATCTTCAAGTGCGAATTAAGAGTAATCAGTAGTGAAATTGTGTTCTTTTAATTAGTGTGTTTGAGCTGTAATTAGTGTTTTTAATTAAAGAGTTATTTTTGGTTATTAAATCGGCAGTTTTTATTGTCACGAACCCGAAGCTCGTAACAATTGGTGTCAGAAGCAAGGATTATGCCGGTTTTACCCAAAGACGACACGGAGGGTATCCGTACCCGGAGTCAACGGCAGCAGGAGACGGACCAGAGGCGATTTGGTGGAGCAACGCCACTGGGGTCGGAAGGCCAACTACCGACCACGGAGGCCGGCCCGTCCACAGCTGCTCCAGCATCATCAGCACCAGATTTTGCTGCTCTGATGATGATGCTGCAGGAGCAGGCTCGTCGACAGGAGGAACAGGCTCGCCGACAGGAGGAGCAGGCTCGCCGACAGGAGGAGCAGTCCCGCCGTCAGGAGGAACAGGCGCGTCGGCTGGAAGAACAGCTCCAGCGTGATAAGGAGGAACAGGTCTGCCGACAGGAGGAACAGGCTCGTCGGTTGGAAGAACAGCTCCAGCGGGACAGGAAGGAACAGGCTCGTCGGTTGGAAGAACAGCTCCAACGTGACAAGGAGGAACAGGTGCGCCGCCAGGAAGAGCAGATGCTCCTTATAAAGGACCTTCACGCTACCTTCGGGAAAGACATGAAGGAGGTGAAGGATAAGGTTGCTCGATATGACAACCGCCTGTCGGAAGCTGAAACCCGAATCGACCAAGTGAATAATCGGGTCGACAACGTGATGGCTGACGTGAAGAAAACGCTGGATGGAATCGCAGCTCCCGTAGCTACAACACCTTCGCTACGTGGATTCAAAGTGCCACCGTTCGACGGAACTTCTTCCTGGTCGGCTTACAAAATCCAGTTTGAGGCTGTCATGAAGGCGAACGGGTGGAATAAAAGTCAGGCCATGACTGCCCTCACCCTAGGCCTGCGCGACCAGGCCTTAACCGTTCTGGAAGCTCTCGGTAAGGAAGTGACTTACGAGCAGCTCCTTGAGGCATTGGAGGCTCGGTATGGCGACGCTCACCTGGAACACGTGTTTCGTGCGCAGCTCAAGGATCGCGTGCAACGCAGTAATGAAAACCTGCAGCAGTGGGCCCTTGAAGTGGAGAAGCTGGTTCGTAAAGCGTACCAGTCTGTACCTGCGCTTATTGATGGGAACCTGGTGCAGGCATTCATCGACGGCATCCGCGACCTTGAAGTTAGAGCTGCTGTGAGGCTCGGTCACCACGGGACGCTTAAGGACGCCTTGGCCCATGCACTGGAAGTGGAAGCTGTGCGGCAGGATCATCGTTCCCATCGCGTCAGGGAGGTTGCAGCGGCTACAGTTCGCGACCGCAATAAAGGACACAGCCCTAGGTGCTACGGCTGTGGGGAAAAGGGCCACCTTCGATCCAGTTGCCCTAAGCGAACTGCAGAAAGAGAAGACGGCCGATCTCCAGAGGGCAGTGCGGCTAACAGCACCGCCCAGCATCAGCAGCAGGGAAACGAGTAATAGCCAGGACTGCGGGGCGGGTGCTGGCTGATGTTCAAAGAGCCCCAAGGGTTTCGATCACACAAACCCAAGACGGGAACAGCCTAATCATCAAGGGCGCGGTCAACGGAACGCCGTGTAAGCTGACCATAGATACGGGAGCTTCTCGCACGGTTGTCAGTTCCCAACTTACAAGTCGGTCCCTTGGGGACTCCGCATACAACCGGGAACGCATTAATTTAGTAACAGCCACCGGTCAGCGCATACCCGTCCATGGAGAGAAGAAGATGGAGTTGAAGCTAGGCAACAGAATCTACCTGCATAATGTCATCGTGGCCGATATAATGGACGATTGCATCCTGGGCCTCGACTTTATGAGGAAGAATTGTTGCGAGATTGACGTCAAGCAAGGCGTTTTGAAATGTGGACAAGAGGAACTTTTCGTGGAAGGGGCGTTACCAGGGAATGTGTACAGCCTTAAGAAGATTGTTCTTCCGCCGAGATCGGAAACTATTGTGCCGGTTAGTCTTCCTCGGAATCCTGGGCAGACTCATCGTTGTGTACTTGTAGAAAGGGTAGACAATGACCTTCCATGGAAAGTGGCACGAACTTTGGTCAGAGCCACCGACATCTCAGGGGTACGTGTACTGAACCCTTGTGATCAGGAACAGACTATAGAAAAAGGCACACTAGTTGGTACTTGCGAGGAAGTGGATTGGTTGCGTCGATGCCAATATCTATCGACTGGGACCCTCAGCAAGGATGCACAAACGAAAGTGACCACACTTTTAGGAGACTGCCGCAGCGCTCTGTCCCAAAATGAAATAGTCAAGGCGAAGAAGATGTTACTCAAGTACGCCAATGTTTTCTCGTCAAACGATGCTGACATCGGGAAGACTGGCTTAGTTCAACACAAAATAAACACAGGAGAAGAACTGCCTATCCGTCAGCGGCCAAGGAGATTGCCGGTAGCACGTGAAAAGGAAGTGGAAACCATGATTGAGGGAATGGTGAAGGATGGTGTTATTGAACCTTCATCTAGTCCATGGTGTTCACCTGTAGTGCTGGTAAGAAAGAAGGACGGCAGCATGCGGTTTTGTGTTGACTATCGTCGTCTGAACGACGTTACAAAGAAGGACAGCTATCCTTTGCCAAGAATTGATGACACGCTGGACATGCTTACTGGAGTAAAGTGGTTTAGCACGCTGGACCTGAAAAGTGGCTACTGGCAAGTCGAAATTGACCCTAAGGACAAGGAGAAAACTGCATTCTCGACAGGAAAGGGTCTGTGGCAATTTAAAGTTATGCCGTTTGGATTGTGCAATGCTCCGGCAACTTTTGAAAGGTTGATGGAACTGGTACTTACTGGACTAATTGGCGATGCCTGTTTGGTCTACTTGGATGACATCATCATCGTAGGCCGCACGTTTGAAGAACATCTTCAAAACCTGGAACGCGTGCTCATGAAGATCCAGAGTGCCAACCTCAAGTTAAGTCCGAAGAAGTGTTCACTATTCAAACGACAGGTTAGCTTTTTGGGATATGTAGTGTCTGAAGAAGGTATCCGCACGGATCCAGAGAAAATCGCCGCTGTCAAGGATTGGCCAGTTCCAAAAGACAAGACGCAGGTCAGAGCATTTTTGGGTTTGTGCTCCTATTATCGGCGATTTGTCAAGAACTTTGCAGACATAGCCAAACCCCTGCATAAGCTAACCGAAGAGAAGCGACATTTCTGCTGGGATGAAAGTTGCGACATCGCATTCCAGGAGCTAAAGGACCGTCTGTGCAAAACACCTATTTTGGGGTACCCTGATACGAGCAAAGAATTTATAATTGACACAGACGCAAGTGACATAGGACTTGGCGGTGTGTTGTCTCAACGGAATGGTGATAAAGAGGTTGTGATAGCGTACTTCAGCAAGTCGTTGTCAAAGCCGGAAAAGAACTATTGTGTCACGAGACGGGAATTGCTTGCTGTGGTAAAGTCATTGCAGCATTTTAGCAAATATCTTCTGGGGCGGAAATTCCACGTACGAACTGACCATGCTGCACTGAAATGGCTATTGCAGTTCAAAAATCCAGAAGGACAAGTTGCGAGATGGATTGAGCTACTGCAGGAATACGACTTTGTGGTCGAACATCGCAGCGGGAAATCACATGGCAACGCAGATGCATTGTCAAGAAGACCTTGTCCTGAAGACTGCAAGCATTGTACTAGGCAAGAAAGTAAAGAAGTCGTACCTGTGAGGATGCTCAAGACAGACCTCAGCAACGAGTGGAAGGAAAGCCTACAACGTGCACAGCAGGAAGATTCGGACATCAAGCCGATTCTGGAGTGGATGAAGGCCAGAGCTCCTAAGCCCAGGTGGAGTGACGTCTCAGCGATGAGTTCGATCACAAAAAGCTATTGGGCCCAATGGGACAGCTTGGTGATTCAGGATGGAGTCCTGTGCCGTAAATGGGAAAATGCTCGGGGAGACAGCTGTCATTTGCAAATGGTTGTCCCTAAAGCTCAAGTACCAGATGTTCTACAGCTGTACCATAATGGTTGTTCAGGAGGTCATCTGGGAGTAAAACGGACTCTACTGAAGATACGAGAACGGTTTTACTGGGTCCACTGTCGGGACGATGTCGAGGACTGGTGTCGCAAATGTACAAGTTGTGCAGCTGTAAAGGGACCTCAGACTCGCAGTAGAGGTGCATTGAAATTGTACAATGTTGGTGCACCATGGGAGAGGATAGCCCTTGACGTTGCGGGGCCGTTTCCGGAAAGTGAAAGTGGCAACAAGTATTTCATGGTTGTGATGGATTACTTCACCAAGTGGCCGGAAGTCTTCGCCATTCCAAATCAAGAAGCTTCGACAGTTGCAGATAAGTTAGTTCATGAAGTCTTCTGTCGTTTTGGAGTACCTTTAGAGATTCACAGTGATCAAGGAAGGAATTTTGAGTCACAAATATTCCAGGAAACTTGTCGAGTTATGGGTACTCATAAAACCAGAACAACTTCTTACCACCCACAGTCGGATGGAATGGTAGAACGATTTAATCAGACATTGGAGAGGTACCTAGCAAAAGTTGTGGAAAATCGGCAACGAGATTGGGACAAGCACATACAACCGTTTTTGTTGTCATATCGAAGCGCTGTTCACGAAAGTACATCGGTGACACCAGCTTTCGCAAACTTTGGAAGAGAATTACGGCTGCCTGCAGACCTGATCACCGGAATACCACCTGATGCCCCACGCAGTATAACCGATTATGCGAATGACTTGCGGAACAAAATGAATGACATTTATGAGCACGTCAGACAATCGGGCCAGCAAATGTCTGAAAAGATGAAAACCCGTTATGACCGCAAAATGAACAATAAAGGGTTCGACGAAGGTTCACTAGTGTGGTTGCACAATCCAGTCCGCAGCAAAGGGAAATCTCCTAAGCTTCAAGCTAAATGGGACGGACCGTACCGGATTGTGACAAAGATCAATGACGTAACCTACCGGATACAGAAAGGTACAAGAGGTACTCCTAAGATCGTCCATGTGGACCGACTGGCGCGTTATTATGGGGCTGATAATGCTCGGGACGAGCATGTCTTAGGAGGGGGCAGTGTTGCGCGCCACAATTAATGCCTAGTACATGGTGACATTAGTTACCACTAGCGCCATCTAGTATCGAGTAGCAGAACTAGTCGAGTCACGATCGTTCTAGAAAATTCGATACTAGAACTTTGTAGAACTTTCTCGAACTATCGACACCTAGTCGGTCGGGGCCGGTATGTACTCGAACATTCTAGATGTTTCTACAATGGAAGGTTCTAGAACTATCTGCGGCACTATATAAGGCCGGGATGCGCGACGACCGACACAGTTTGGATAAAGCGACAAGAGCGAAAACATCAAGCGATCTTCAAGTGCGAATTAAGAGTAATCAGTAGTGAAATTGTGTTCTTTTAATTAGTGTGTTTGAGCTGTAATTAGTGTTTTTAATTAAAGAGTTATTTTTGGTTATTAAATCGGCAGTTTTTATTGTCACGAACCCGAAGCTCGTAACACTATTATACTGTAAAAGACTATATTGAGGACAAAAAGGCTTGGGATTGAGCTGCTCCAATAGGTTTAGAATGTTGTTTTTATTTTGCTATTTTACACTTTAATAATTTTCTTTTTTTTTTTAAGTATCTATTTACTTAAATAATGACATGTACATTTACTGTATAAAGTATTATATGATTTTAATTATTGTGAATGTGAGGACTATGTGGGTAATTTTTTTTTGTTTTTTCTCTCTTCGTTTTAATCATGATCTGGCAGTTTGAGTAGTTTATGCGGCCTACCCAAATGTCCTGTCTTTGGTATTGTTCGTCGAATCGTTGAGCTCCTTAAGTTCTGAGTTGAGCTGCACGGTTACTGACAAATGCGTGCACTGACTGGACAGGTCCGCTCAATCTGTGTGGTTCTTTCCTCAAAAGACCATTTCAGACACTAATCTACATGGTCCTCAAAGATTATGTCCGGATTTTCTATATACACATTGACATTGATGAATTTTATTTAGACAATGACATGAATATTTACTTTGTAAGTAATTTTTATTATTATTTTTTATTTAATTATTGTGAATGTGAGGACTATGTGGGTCATTTATTTTTTCCTTCTTAGTTTTAATCATGATCTGGCAGTTTGAGTAGTTTATGCGGCCTACCCAAATGTCCTGTCTTTGGTATTGTTCGTCGAATCGTTGAGCTCCTCAAGTTCTGAGTTGAGCTGCACGATTTTTGACAAATGCGTGCACTGATTGGACAGGTCCGCTCAATCTGTGTGGTTCTTTCCTCAAAAGACCATTTCAGACACCAATCTACATGGTCTTCACACGATCTGACCAAGATTTTGTCTGGACTTTAAAAGAGACTGTGACTTCTGAGTTTGTTTCGGCCTTTCTTCTCAGAATAGTCAGTTAGGAAACGCCGACCTCATCTAGTTTAAAAAAAAATATGATTGACGTGTAAAAGTGTTTGTACAAACCTACTTACAGAAATAAAAATCATTTATCATTTATCATTTATTGATATCTAAAATATCCCGATTTCGTCACTGTCTCACTGATGATCATCAATATCCTTAAGGTTCTTCCTGAAGTCCTAGAAAGCTGAAATTTGGTATGTAAGCTAGTAATAGTACACAAACAACAAAAAAATTCTAAAACTTGGAACTTTTACCTTCCAACCCCTTAAACTAGGGGATGGAACTTTGTACGAGACTTCCACAAATTTTGATGCTAGAGTTCTGAAAATTGATATAGGGACTCCTTGTTATAAATAATAAAATACATATTTCAGGATTTTTAGTAAAGAACCCAGCAAAAAAGAAATTCTTATTTCATAAGCAACTTTCAAAAAGATGTGAAATCCCACCAAAAACATTTTCATGTAAAATGTTGCCAAGACGAGACCACATATGGCTCGCACTGCCAATAAGTTATCAGATCTCATGTAGAGCCAAGCTTCTAACTCTACACGCCCTAACTTCACAAACTCTACACCTTAGTCAAAGAGTTTGTGAAGTTAGGGCGTGTAGAGTTAGAAGCTTGGCTCTAGATGAGATCTGATAACTTTTTGGCAGTGCGAGCCATATGTGGTCTCGTCTTGGCAACATTTTACATGAAAATGTTTTTGGTGGGATTTTTTAGTCCAAACAATAGATTTCTTGTATTTAAATAATTGCTTCATATTTTGTAATAAATTACCAGCTTTGTGTCATTGCGCTTCTCTTTCTTTTCTATGCAGTCCGACAGTGACCGCACTTTAGGTCATGTAAGCCCCTAAAGGATTTCTGCGACATCATTTTTATGACAAACGGCTGGTCGGAGACAAAAACACCAAGACGCTTTTAGCCTTATATTTAGGTGTTATATTATATATGTTATAATTGAGAAAATAAACTATTTGCAAAAATAAAAAATAAATTCTCAATGCCACGTTAAGTACACTCTGTTTTGTTTATTCAGACAAAATTATTCATTTCTTAGATGTCATCTCGAGGAAGAGGCTATGGAGGTAGGGGCAGCTACAGTGGTGGCAGAGGAAGTGGCTATAGAGGTTCATACAGAGGAAGTAGCAGTCGAGGCTCTTATGAGAGTCGAGGGGGACGTGGTGGAGGTTACTCCTCATACAACAATGACTCGCGATACACTAGTGGCAGTGCAAGTCGATACAATTCCAGTCGTGACAGGATGGAGGACTCCTATAAAAAAGCATATAGATCTGTAAGTATGCCAATAACATCAAATTCTCTATCATTTCAGAAAATAAGTGGGCAAAAAAAATAGTATTTTTTGTTTTCGTTATCATGCGATCAGTCCAATGACTAAGAGATGTGTTGCGCCACTTCTGCTTCCCAGCGAAAGCACTAGCAAATGGTGAAGGGGCGCTTTGGGCACAAAATGCAGAGAGTACAGAAGGCAATCACATGTATGTACTTCACTTTTCATACCTACGCTCGCCCGCTCGGCTGTCGCGGTAGGGTTGTCAACTTTGGCTTTTGCACAAAAAACTATTGTGGTAGTGGCACTTGTATGTTGTCTGATTTTGTTTGATTCATGGTTTGATTTATTGTTGAGCTTATTCATGTGCGTGTGGTGTGAGGGCCACTTTGTTAAAACTCTTTGAAAATGTGCTTAGGATTTAGTGAACATTCCCAAAGAATTGTGAAAGTTGGAATCAGAATTTGTGAAAGTCAAATAACCGAGTTATGGACTGTAAAGTTGGGCCCTCAGTTCTCACATAGAGGATTGAGGGCCCATCTGAACCTGATAAACTATGGCCACTACAGAAAAAGTCTTTATGCCAAAATCTAAGCTAATGCCAAACAAAATTTGTGAAAACAAGATATTATCGCAAAACACTGTCCTACTTTGTGTAACTTCGTACAAAATGGGCCCTCAGTTCTCATACACGTAAAAGTTTATTACGCAAATAAAATGAAATAATTAAATTACAGCTACTGTTTGAAATCCTATATGCTACTAAATAAATTGTGAAAATTTGTGAAAGCAAAAACAGGTCACCACTTTTTGTTGTTTTAAAGTTATGACCTTGATAAAATCCGGGCCCTCAGTCCTCGCATTTCTTTTGTTTTCGTTTTATTACGCTTATCGTATGAAAGATAAGACAAATACAAAATCGTCTCTTTTTGTTAAAGAAATTGTGCAACAAATTCGATATCAGAAAGAAATTAAAATACCAAAGGGTATTTTAATTTCTTTCTGATATCGAATTTGAGAGAGAAAGTTTATTAAAACCTACATTTAGTAATCTTTACTGCAATCTAAAAGAAATTGTGGTCACCCTATTTCCTAATTCAGAGAATAAAAATAAAACTCGATTTTATTATCAGGGCTCTGAACCGGTTTATAAAGAGCGGTTAATTTCGATTAAGTACCGATAAATATATCGTTCTTTCATTAACCGGTTAAACAAGTGAACTATTCCTATGAAACCCAAATTATAAAGGTTACCGGTTACTTAAGCACAAACGTTTTTGACACCCAAATTAACCGGTTTATTCCGTAATTCAGTAATAAAATTTTGTAACTAAATGATATCGCAACGTCCAGACCGTGCTCGCGAGTGTGGCGGGGGCCGGGGGGGGGGGGGGGGTTCAAACTTGGGTTTAACCGGTTAATTTCCACTATCAAAACAAATTCATGAAAAACCGGTTTCCCGCATAAACCGGTAAAACCGGTAAAGTGCAAACCTTAACCTAAATCGATTTCGGTTTAGGGTCAATGACCGTAACCGGTTAAGAATTTCAACCGGTTTCCGAGCCCTGTTTCTTATACAATAAAGGGTCTTTTAATTTATTTCTGGTATCGATTTTGTTGCAAAATTTCTTTCACAAAAAGAGACAATTTTGTATTGGTCTTATCTTTCATACGATAAGCGTAATAAAACGAAAACAAAAGAAATGCGAGGACTGAGGGCCCAAATTTTATCAAGGTCATAACTTTAAAACAACAAAAAGTGGTGACCTGTTTTTGCTTTCACAAATTTTCACAATTTATTTAGT
This sequence comes from Oligia fasciuncula, assembly GCA_963082905.1. Classification (NCBI taxonomy): domain Eukaryota; kingdom Metazoa; phylum Arthropoda; class Insecta; order Lepidoptera; family Noctuidae; genus Oligia; species Oligia fasciuncula. The sequence continues at coordinate 12,385,212 of OY720387.1, forward strand.
AGCATATAGGATTTAACAGTAGCTGTAAGTTAATGATTTCATTTTATTTGCGTAATAAACTTTTACGTGTATGAGAACTGAGGGCCCATTTTGTACGAAGTTACACAAAGTAGGAGAGTGTTTTGCAATAATAACTTGTTTTCACAAATTTTGTTTGGCATTAGCTTAGATTTTGGCATAAAGACTTTTTCTGTAGTGTCCATAGTTTATCAGGTTCAGATGGGCCCTCAATCCTCTATGTGAGAACTGAGGGCACAACTTTACAGTCCATAACTCTGTTATTTGACGTTCACAAATTCTGTTTCCAACTTTCACAATTCTTTGGGAATGTTCACTAAATCCTAAGCACATTTTCAAAGAGTTTTAACAAAGTGGCCCTCACACCACACGCACATACTTATTCTACAATATTACAGAAGAAAAACATATAAAATTTTACATTTGTCAATTTTCACTATCGAAAATCTCTAATAACTTCAAAACGGATTACCCTATTTACACAATTTATTTTGCCCTATCCGTTTCAGACCTAAACCTATCAAATGACACTAAAAACAACACTATTTACACAAAGAAAAAACATGTTTTCTACTTAAGTAATAGTTGGTGGCGTGAATATACCTTACAAAAAAGTTACTTAGTTTAAACTGATTAAAAATAGGAAACTATTATAAAAATCGAGCTTAGATACGCGTGTCTCAAGCGGATGGCACTCGCGCTCGCACTAGTCCCAACCCGTCCGAGAAAACGTGTCCGTGACCAGTGTCTATGTGTGCGTTGCTCGAGAGCACTTTGTATGTAAATTGCCTTCTGTACTCTCTGTATTTTGTGATTTGGGGTCTTATGTAATTTTGACACTCAAAAAGTGCTGATTCTCAGCCTAATTTGAATAAATGACTTTTGATTTTGAACGAGTACACTCAATCTGGCATAAAATAGTAATACAATTTTTTATTTTATTGGTTTTAAATTTAATTACTCTATCTTTGGTCAGACTCCTTCTGCATTAACCACGCATTATGTATTTATGGATTTTCCGAGAACATCAGGATGACGAGTGTACGTCGAAAAAGTGTGATTCTATACACATGAAAGCAATGTTCTAGCAATGTGAGGAATGTGCGTAAAATTTAAAGCAATGTGCTTGAACGCCTGCTTATTTTATACTGGCAATCACGATTATTTGTATACAGGAACATTTATACCACAGGGGTTTCCTGCAGTGCAATGCTAATGAGATAACTACATATATCCTCATTTTCCTTGTAATATTAATTAACCTTGTCACCACCAACGCACACAGAACGCGATGCCTCGCCAGGCGCCAAGCGAAATTTATATAGGGTGACTGGTAATTAGTGACCGATACTTAAACACGTGATTTTACTCATCATTATGAACAACTTTTACTATGGGACCAAACCTGAAATCGTGAAAAAAAAACAGCTGTTCTCTACATGTTAGACGAACATACATGTAGGGAACAGCTGATTTTTTTTCGCGATATCAGGTTTGGTCCTTTAGTAAAAGTTGTTCATAATGATGAGTAAAATCACATGTTTAAGTATCGGTCACTAAGTACCAGTCACCCTATATAGTAAACAGTAGTGATGAGGGTATCGTCATATCGATGAATGAAATTTATACGCGTTAAGTTTTATTTATAATTTTACGAATATAAATAAAAACTGATTAAATATTTCCATATTTGTTTTAAGACTGCACCGAGCGCACAGTGGCGCCCTCATCGTTTGTTTGGTTATTTCTTTTATTTTAGAATGAAAATGCAGAAAATAAGCACTATAAGTTGTGCTCCACAAGATTACACGTTAATATTAGTATAAACGGTAGTTTTTAATTGTTTAGTTTTATTATAATCACTAAAACGGATAATAGTGGCCACTATTTTTTCATTCTAAAATAAAAGAAATAACCAAACAAACGATGAGGGCGCCACTGTGCGCTCGGTGCAGTCTTAAGTCACAGTATCCCTAGTAAGAAAAACCGGTAAAAATTATAAATATCAAAGAAACAAACAAACAAAATAACTCTATTACAGCTATAAGAAAATAGGTACATCTCTATTTCTTTCATGACGTCATTCTTTGAGTTCATTTCAAGTCCTTGGCGCTCAGAGCACGTTAAATTCAACTTTGATTAGGGATGTCGTCTATGGTCTTTCTTACTATTTTTATTTTGCATTCAGAATCGAATCTCACAAATAGATCTACTTAATATTTTATTTGAACTCTATCTCTTTTTTATGATAATCTCCTCAAACTGTAAGGCCATTACAACTTTGTTAAATTCGCACTCCAGAGCAACAAGATACCTACAAGCGACGCTTACGGCTTAGTTTGTGGCTCACCAAACATTTCAGTTATTGAAATCTTACTTTTTTATGAATAAACGTTATTATTATTATCTAGTTGGACATACCTCAGAACTTCTGGACTACAATATTTTTCGAAAATACTTCCGAGTCCGATTCCACTCAGGGGGCTTACTCGATTAGTGCCGCACTATGCCAAAGTGACATTGACAGCCGTACGCTTATGACGTCACAGAACGACTTCTACAATAGTCCGTTTCGCCCGGGGCACTGAAAACCAATTGTTTTGTAGAGATGGGAATATAATTATCGACGAGGATTGCTAACAACTATTAATTAATTCCGGATCGGCACCCACCTGAAGGTCGAAATTCGTCTATTTTCCCTTTATTATAAAATATAGTTACTAAGTTCATATTTTCCTGACCTCAAATTGTTTTCGATAGTAGTATTTATAAATATTTCAACGGGCGAAATCAAACAGTTGTAACTTTCGCGTCACATCACTGGCCGACTCTAAATAAAGTCCTTGGCGTTCTGAGGACATTAAAAATATTCGGAGTTTTTGTTTTCGGTGAAAAGGTTAAAGAACATGTATAATTGTATGTGTAACAAGCTAATAAGGTTATTCATAAAACGTATTTGATGTATCATAGAACCAAAATAAAAATGCATACCTACATCGTTCGGATGTGATTTTTAGGGTTCCATAACCAAAGGGTAAAAACGGGACCCTATTACTAAGACTTCGCTGTCTGTCTGTAATAAAGCTGACAATCCGACAAGTCCGACATATGTCAAAAAGTGACAATTCGACAATTTTTGTTTAATAAAACTTACAGCCAACAAAATTTTCATAGTGGAAAATTCACAAATTTAAGCGACAGGTGACAATTTGTGGTGAAAAACTTGTCTAATCTGTTTTATTAAACAGAAAATTGTCATGACATATTGACATACTAGCTTCTGCCCGCGACTTCGTCCGCGTGAAATTTCTTGTACCCCCACCCCGTCGCGTCGCAACACTTCGTATTCGCTTACCGTTCACTCTGAGTTTTTTTCTTTTTGCTCGGCTCCTAAGGGTCATAGCGTGATGTTAAATAGCCTATAGCCTTCCTCAAGAATTGGGCTATCAAATGCAAAAAGAATTCAAATCTGACCGGTAGTTAAAGAGATTATCGCGTTCAAACAAACAAACTCTTCAGCCTTATTATTAGTATAGATAAAAAACTCTATGGCCCATAACTCCTTAATAGGTACCAACTCTTAACATCTTACACACGTGATAACTTTTAAACGAAATATCCGATTGAGATGAAACAAAAAGTATTTTACTTCTTCATAAATACTCTTGATAACATAATGCTTAATTTCGATAAAGATTAATATTACGATACATATTTAACGTAGTTTTTTTTTCTTCAGACGATTTAATAATTATTTTGAACACAAAATCGGTTATTGTGAGTAAACCATGATAGCTAGACATATGTTCTCGCGGACTTTTTTGTAGGTCTTAATGGGCTCTACAAACCCGTAGTACATTATTTTGTTCTATTGTCAATAGTTTTTGCAGCGCACGCAAAAATAGGTTTTCGATTTTACACCTTGTGTTACAAAATAGCAATTTTATTACGGATCCCTAATTTTGAAGAAAAAAAATATAGCCTATAGCCTTCCTCGATAAATGGACTACCCAACACTAAAATAATCATTCAAATCGGACCAGTAGTTCCAGAGATTAGCGCGTTCAAACAAACAAACAAACTCTGCAGCTTTATAATATTAGTATAGATTTGTAGAATTGTCCGACAATTCTGACAGGAGCGTTACCCTCTGTCGCGATATCATATTTTGAATTTTGAAGGTCTGAGAAAGTGTTTTTAAAAGGTTTATTACAAAAAATTGTACTTATACAGTGAGAGTCTTTAGAGTCTTTATTGAAAATACTTAATGTTGTTAATTTTTCGGCTATTTCCTTCCATTTTTTTATTTTTATATCGTGGGTCAGTTGGTCACTAAACTTCCCAAATTAGTATATTTCTACTTTCATAAATAAGACCCAAAATGGTAAGTTTTTTGTGCATTTCCATTTTACACGCGTTCAAAACAAACAATCGAAGTTGCACTAGTGATTGATTCATTCTTTTACTTTCTTAATATTTTTTCTATTTTACCCTCTTTTATCTTCATAAAACAAAATTATTTGCAAATATGTCAAAAGTCGACATAATTGTCACGACAATCCGACAATTGTCACCGACAATTTCAGAAATATTTTGACTGTGGTTTTTTGACTTAATATGTCAAAATCTATACTAATATTATAAAGCTGCAGAGTTTGTTTGTTTGTTTGTTTGTTTAAACGCGCTAATCTCTGAAACTACTGGTCCGATTTGAATGATTATTTTAGTGTTGGGTAGTTCATTTATCGAGGAAGGCTATAGGCTATATTTTTTTTCTTCAAAATTAGGGATCCGTAATAAAATTGCTATTTTGTAACACAAGGTGTAAAATCGAAAACCTATTTTTGCGTGCGCTGCAAAAACTATTGACAATAGAACAAAATAATGTACTACGGGTTTGTAGAGCCCATTAAGACCTACAAAAAAGTCCGCGAGAACATATATCTAGCTATCATGGTTTAATCACAATAACCGATTTTGTGTTCAAAATAATTATTAAATCGTCTGAAGAAAAAAAAACTACGTTAAATATGTATCGTAATATTAATCTTTATCGAAATTAAGCATTATGTTATCAAGAGTATTTATGAAGAAGTAAAATACTTTTTGTTTCATCTCAATCGGATATTTCGTTTAAAAGTTATCACGTGTGTAAGATGTTAAGAGTTGGTACAGACGCCAGCACATCAAGTTACTATAATCTGTCAGATTTCTTTAATAGATTTTCGACTTTATTGCTAAAACATAAGGTTCAAGGTTGATTGGGAAAATCTGACAGTTTCGGGTAGGTTGACCTGCTGGCGTCCGTACCTATTAAGGAGTTATGGGCCATAGAGTTTTTTATCTATACTAATAATAAAGCTGAAGAGTTTGTTTGAACGCGATAATCTCTTTAACTACCGGTCAGATTTGAATTCTTTTTGCATTTGATAGCCCAATTCTTGAGGAAGGCTATAGGCTATTTAACATCACGCTATGACCCTTAGGAGCCGAGCAAAAAGAAAAAAACTCAGAGTGAACGGTAAGCGAATACGAAGTGTTGCGACGCGACGGGGTGGGGGTACAAGAAATTTCACGCGGACGAAGTCGCGGGCAGAAGCTAGTTTTTAATAATAAATAAAACTCGACATTATGTCGAGTTTTATTAAACGCGTTTTCACATGACAAATATGTCAAGATTTCACCTGTCGATTTTTGACATATTTGTCACTTTTATTAAACAGCATAATATATGTGCGACAATTCTACAATTTTGTCATCTTTTGACATATACAGGATAATTTTTTATGCATTGCGCAAATTTTCACAGGATGTTCTACTCATGAATATGAACAACTTTCACTATGGGTTCAACTCTGAAATCACGAAAAAAAAATCAGCTGTTTCATACATTTTGGTCGAGTAGGTATTGAACTTTTGTATGAAACAGCTGATTATTTTTTCGTGATTTCAGAGTTGAACCCATAGTGAAAGTTGTTCATATTCATGAGTAGAACATCCTGTGAAAATTTGCGCAATGCATAAAAAATTATCCTGTATGTTGAATTGTCAGCTTTATTAAACAGGGCCAAAGCTGTATCTCAAGAACCGCGATAGCTAGACAGTTAAAATTTTCACAAATTATGTATTTCTGTTGCCGCTATAACAACAAATACGAAAAACAAAATAAAATAAATATTTAAGGGGGCTCCCATACAAAAAACGTGTTTTTTTGGCGTTTTTGCCTTGTACGGAACCCTTCGTGTGCGAGTCCAACTCGCACTTGGCCAGGGCCCTGTTTAATAAAGCTGACAATTCGACATTATGTCAAAAAATGACAAAATTGTAGAATTGTCGCACTTAAGCTGTTTAATAAAAGTGACAAATGTGTCAAAAATCGACAGGTGAAATCTTGACATATTTGTCATGTGAAAACGCGTTTAATAAAACTCGACATAATAATATGTCGAGTTTTATTTATTATTAAAAACTTTGACATGTCAAAAAACCACAGTCAAAATATTTCTGACAATTTTCGGATTGTCGTGACAATTATGTCGACTTTTGACATATTTGCAAATAATTTTGTTTTATGATGCTAAGAGAGGGTGAAATAGAAAAAATATTAACAAAGTAAAAGAATGAATCGATCACTAGTGCAATTTCGATTGTTTGTTTTGAACGCGTGTAAAATGGAAATGCACAAAAAACTTACCATTTTGGGCCTTATTTAAGAAAGTGGAAATATACTAATTCGGGAAGTTTAGTGACCAATAGACCCACGATATAAAAATAAAAAAATGGAAGGAAATAGCCGAAAAATTAACAACATTAAGTATTTTCAATAAAGACTCTAAATACACCATCACTACTCACACTGCTCGATGTAAACACAATTTTTTGTAATAAACCTTTTAAAAACACTTTCTTAGGCCTTCAAAATTCAAAATATGATATCGCGACAGAGGGTAAAGCTCCTGTCAGAATTGTCGGACAATTCTACAAATATGTCAATATGTCATGACAATTTTCTGTTTAATAAAGCAGATTTGACAAGTTTTTCACGACAAATTGTCACTTGTCGCTTAAAATTTTTTATTAAACAGAAAAATGTCGAATTGTCATGACAATCCGACATATTTGTGAATTTTCCACCATGACAATTTTGGTGCCTGTAAGTTTTATTAAACAGAAAAATTGTCACTTTTTGACATATGTCGGACTTGTCGGATTGTCAGCTTTATTAAACAGGGCCCTGTTATCCTTTTTTCGTTTTCTCTTTTGTGAAATGTGGGTACTTGTATAATACCTTACGACATTTGTTACACTATTCTTTTTATACTGTTCCTATAAGTACACTGTTAAATGGGTATGTTTTGACGACTTAAGCAATAGAACAAGAAGTCAGTAAAATATGATACCGCATTGCCTTGTGTATGGACAAAAATATTTTTAGGGTTCCGTAGTACCTACAAGGAACCCTTATAGTTTCGTCATGTCTGCCCGTCTGTCTGTCGGAGGTTTTGCTAAGAGACCGTTAGTACTAGAAAGCTGTAATTTTGTAGGAGTGTGTGTACAGTGTGAGTCTTCTTAATGTGCACATAACGAAATGAGGGAAACATAGCTTAATTTTATCGACGGAAAAAATATTTGAAAAAATAAAAAAATATTTAAAAGGATCTTTACCTGCTAAAGTATGGTGATTGCAAGGCCTTTCTTTAACAGTTGATAGGATGTTGTGATTGAGTTATAAACATGGTATTTTACGTTTAGAAATCTGAATTTAAAGTAATAAAAGTAATTTTACAATGATTGTAAAAATTGATGAAAAAATATCAGATTTTTGTTAGAAAAAAACCATAATTCTCAATTGAGGGCGATTGTTTACACAGGGGTCACAGCAGCGAACAAGAATTTTAATAAAAATTCTACAATTTTTTTTTTTTTTTTTGATTTTTTAAAATATTTTTTCCGTCGATAAAATTAAGCTTAGTTACCCTCATTTCGATATGTGCACATTATGAAGACTCACACTGTATTAATTACGCCGACAAAGTGGTAAAATAAATTTTTGGAAAAAAAATTTTTTTTAGGGTAGCCTAGCCTACATGTGAGGTGGGGATGAATATTTTTTTCGTCGTCTACCCCATCGTATTGGGTATCGTTGAATAGATCTTCGAAAATGACTTGGGGGTTGCTAAAATTATTTTTCGATTTAATGCTCCATTTACGCAATATTAAACTTTAAAGTGCAAATTTTTGTTCTAGTAGGGGGGGGGGGACCCCTACTAGAACAAAAATTTGCACTTTAAAGTTACACAACTCTCTAAGACCATGTAATCCCCAAATGTCAAGATTTCATGAAATAGTCATTCTTGGGGGTTGATAACTTTAATGATTATAATTCTGTAAATACATATTTGTTACGGCCGCGAATCATATTTTAATCAACGTACAACTTAATACTGACCAGCAAATTGCAAAAAACCTAAAAAAAGTTGAATTTCGCGGGCTACCCTGGCGCTTTCGCCTTAAAGAATTTATGTAACGAGACTAAAACAGATAAATTCATATGGATGTCGGGGGACCGTTCTTTGGAACACCTTCTATTCTAAGAGGTCCCCCGACATCTATCCCCATCCCCTTTTCTTCATTATGTATAATTCAGGTGTTTAATTAGGTTTTTTATTCGTCAAAAAATAATTATTAATTATAGTTGAAGAATAATTTTTAAGACTAAACAGATATTTTTGTTGTATCCTTTTGCTAGTTCTTCCTTTAGTTATTCAACTTTCATACAAGTATTTTATAGCTGTTAGATAACTTAGGTATTTCAGATCTAATTTATAAAATGGGACTGCGACACTATCTGATGTAGAAATACGTTTGTTAAATAGAATAATTCCATTCGTAAAAATGGTCAAACTCAGTGGTCGTAGGTCACTCCACTTTCCTCATCAATCTAGGGCCAATGATCAGAGAAAAAAATAATTTTCAAGTTTTTAGTTTTCATTTCGTTAGTTAATATTCCTCATTCCCTTTCAATATAGTGTACATTATTCTACTTGTCAAGCCCTTGCATTTGATACCTATATTGAAGGAGTTGTGAAAAAAAAAAGTAATTCGCCTTTTGGTGGTGGCGGCCATCTTGGATTTGAAATTTGTAATTGTGTATAGTATTCTATTAGTCAAGCCCTTTCATTTGATATCCTTATAGAGGGAGTTGTGAAAAAAAAAATCGCCACTTTGTGGTGGCGGCCATCTTGGATTTGAAATTTATCATAGTGTATAGTATTCTACTATTCAAGCCCTTTCATTTGATACCCATATTGAGGGAGTTGTGAAAAAATATGTAATCCGCCATTTTGTGGCGGCGGCCATCTTGGACCGCTTTCATCAAACATAGCTAAGAACACTCCCGACTAATTCACCTTTCAAACAAAAAAAAAACAAAATCAAAATCGGTTCATCCGTTCGGGAGCTACGATGCCACAGACAGACACACACACACACACACAGACAGACAGACACGTCAAACTTATAACACCCCGTCGTTTTTGCGTCTGGGGTTAAAAATGAGGAAGTAAGATGATTTAATAAAAGGAAATATTTAACTTATCCTCTAAAAGCCTAATTACCTGCTGATGGACACTTTTTTAACCGACGTTCTGTATTCAACACATATGGGTTCGCATGTCCGCAATTTTCTCAAAAACTAATGTAATTTAACAAACCTCTAAAAATTGATTGTGCTTCTACTAATGATGCTCTCTGGTAGTGATGTGCCTAGTGGCAAAATTGCCACTGCCGGCAATATTCCCAATGTTGCCGTTACCGGTAAAATACCAATATTGCCGGCAACATTGGCAATATTGCCAATGTTGCCTGTCAAATAATACCAATATATTTTATTATTACTGCAATTGTAATCATCGTTTAGTTATATTTAGTGTAGTATATCGATCACAAAATATTTGTAAAGATTTACACTTTGTTATTTCCAATATTATACATAAACTTATACCTGTATTTTATATGTATATGAAAAACAAGTACAACATTAAAAGAAATGTTTCGAATTTATGCCTTTTTAGGGTTCCGGACTCGCGCACCGAGGGTTCCGTACCATCATATGTTTTTAAATTTTCACAGGCGAGCTACTTATTAGATCTCGTTCAAACCAATTTTCGGTGGAAGTTTACATGGTAATGTACATCATATTATATTATTTTTAGTTTCATTCTCTTATTTTAGAAGTTACAGGGGGGGACACACATTTTACCACTTTGGAAGTGTCTCTCGCGCAAACTATTCAGTTTAGAATAAAATGATATTAGAAACCTGAATACCATTTTTAAAGACCTATCCATAGATACCCCACACGTATGGGTTTGATGAAAAAAAATTTTTTGAGTTTCAGTTAAGTACCTATGGGGAACCCCCAAAATTTATTGTTTTTTTTCTATTTTTATGTGAAAATCTTAATGCAGTTCACAGAATACATGTATTGACCAAGTTTCAACAGTATAGTTCTTATAATTTCGGAAAGAAGTGGCTGTGACATACGGACGGACAGACAGACAGACATGACGAATCCATAAGGGTTCCGTTTTTTGCCATTTGGCTACGGAACCCTTAAAAACGGGACCCTATTACTAAGAATTCGCTGTCTGTCCGTTGTCCGTCCGTCCGTCTGTCTGTCACCAGGCTGTATCTCAAGAACCGCGATAGCTAGACAGTTGAAATTTTCACAAGTTATGTATTTCTGTTGTCGCTATAACAACAAATACGAAAATCAAAATAAAACAAATATTTAAGGGGGGCTCCCATACAACAAACGTGTTTTTTTCGGTGTTTTCGCCTTGTGGTACGGAACCCTTCGTGTGCGAGTCCGACTCGCACTTGGCCAGTTTTATTCAATACACAACGATTTTCAATTCTAATCTCAATATTTATGTGTTATTTCTTGTAGTCACTACCGTGTATGGCAATATAGGCAATATTGCCGGTAAAATACCGGGAATATTGCCAAAAATGCTGGCAATTTTGGCAATTTTACCCAAAACAATATTTTTTAGTACACAATGTAGACTATGGCCTTTAAATGCTAATTTTAAGTATTGTAAAAAGTTTCCGTAGACAATTTGACTGATAATTAAGCAATATTCCCAAATATTTCCACTCCCGGCAATATTGCCGGCAATCTTGCCACCAATATTCCCACTTCGGGCAATATTGCCGGCAACGGCACATCTGTACTCTCTGGTATTATACTCTTGCATTATTAAAGTAAAATCTTAATAAATTGGAGATCTTAGGCCAACCAACAAAATGGATGAACTTTAAATAGATCTCTTTTTTTTTTTTTTCAGGAAAGTTCTGCTAGTTATTCCAACCGTGATTACGGTGGTCGCTCTGGGTCTCCAGACCGAAAGAGGATGAGGATGGAGGTCAGTATATTGTGATTACAGGTTATTTTGGCTTAAAGTTCTACAAACACTATATATTACTGTATATTTCGACAAAATCTACGAAAACATGAAAATTTAAATGAAAGTAATGGCCGTCACAAAAACTGTATATACAGTAAGACATGCTAAAACATACAGTTAATAGACGACATGCTCATAGAATTATCACAGAATTTTGAAACATAAAATATAGCTATATAATATAATACCTTACTTAAGGAAATCAAATTTAGAGGAAAATTACAAGATATCCACTGATACATTCCTGACAGGCTATAAAATAAGAAATATTTGGCGAAGTTAGTGATTTATATAGCTATGTATGGGTTATCTTGAATATAGAGAAAGTGAGAAAAATTATGGTATATTCACTTGTTGGATTCGATATGCAGATCTTTGGGTAAGCCATGATTTACATAAGCAGATAATATAGAGATGCATACAGGCGTGAACTATTACTTCAAGAATTTGACAAGGATACCAATAATTTTGAACTATTCAAGCTGAAACAACTATGATCATGATAATGCTATATCACAAGGACTAATGAATAGTTAGAATTATTAACCTTCCAGACTTTACCTAATTTAGATATGGACCACCCTATTCCTCTAATGCAATATAAATGTGAGCATGTGTGATGTAAGACTATTTTTTTTATTCATGTGCCTGAGCGTCATTTACTGCTAGGCGATAACAATCACAAAGGAAAGAAATATTTAAAAATTGTAAAACTGAGATGATGAATCTAGAGAAAAAAAAGATTCAATCGCATTGGACTTTGGCAGTAACTTGTAAAAGGAGTTTATTGGTGCCTAAGACTAGTGTGTCTACACTTTGGCGAGGGCTAGAAAAGAAGAATAATACAATTTCCATCCTCATTAAACACTTTATTCTATTTCATATGTAAAGCGTGTCGAAAGAACCAAAGAGAGTTATGTACAGGGCTCTTCGAGCGATAGACGTAGTCATGATGGAGGCGGCCATTACGGATCATATGGCGCTCGACAAGAGAGTTACAGCAGCGAAAGGAGATCGTTCGGTGGCGAAGATCGGAGACGCTCGCCAAACCGAGAAAGCTACCGCAAGCCGAGCGGAATGGGCCCGCCGCGAGAGGTGGCCAGGCCCGCGACGCGCCCGCGCGCTGTGCGCCGATCCTTCCGCGGCCGCACCATGCGCTCGCGGGCCTCCTTCCGAGGCGCACCGCGCTCTCGCGGTACATTTACCTCTAGGCGATACACCGAAAGATCGCTCGGTTACACCCGTGCGTTCCGATCTCTCAAGGGCCGAAGGTAATTCGATACACTGAGTATGTACCCATTGCTTACATTTAGTTTATTTTTTTCACAAAACAACGAGAGTACCAGAAATGAGTGAGGCCGAAATCGACACCACGATTGAAATATTAAGATGGTAAAATCGCTGGCGGTGAACCGATATTGAAATTAACACCCGTCGATGTAAAAGGAGATGCTCTAAGAAATGTAGAAATGAGAGCTACTAAGATGGTACAGCGGCTGTTGTAATAAAAGTAGAATAATTTATTGGATATTGAATTTTATAATGAAGAATGTGTATGTATTGCGATAATTATATAACATCTTAAATTTGAGTTTAAGGGCCTGTGCACACCACGTTTTAAAACGTGCCGTTGGCGCGCGTTTTAGAAACGTGCGTCGACGGCGCGCTTTTATCCTACAGAAGGTCTACAGGCTGCGTCTGACCCGCGTCTGTATCGCTACAAACGCGCGTCAACGGCGCGTTTAAAAAACGTGGCGTGCACAGGCCCTAAGTTACGAGTAACTGTGTACACTAATATATTTTGAATTATCAACAAGCAGCTCTGTCAAGTCTAAGGAAGAGGACGCTTCCTCAACAGAAGAGGATTGGGATGCTGAAGAGAAGGAAGAAGCTACTGAAGAAAAAAAAGAGCCAAAAATCAAATCTCCAAAGGTAAGTAAGATTATTTAATAATATGTATTAAACAAAATATAAATCTCTTTAAAATAGGAATGTACCTGTAACTTTGTTTGATATAATTATGTTGTGATAGCAATGAATCACTATCGGTGATGAATCACTATCACTACATCCATACTAATATTATAAATGCGAAAGTGTGACTGTTACCTCTTCACGCTTAAACCGCTGAACCGATTAAGATAAAATTTTTCAAGAAGATAGATGGCATCTGGAGAAGGATATAGGCTACTTTTTGTCCCGGTAGTACGATCCCGTGGGATAATTTCCGACTACCACGCGGGCGAAGCCGCGGGCAGAAGCTAGTTTATTATATAGCAAAGTTTCCCCGCCGCGCCTGTCTGTCTGAACGCAATAAACTCTAATAATACCGAACGGACTTTCATACGGTTTTCACCAATGCACGCAAAAAGAAACAAATGCAACAAAGCCAGGATTTCGGATATATTGAATTTTAAAATTGTGGGTTAGGCAATCAAACCTGTATGCACCATACAATACTTACTTACTTCATGCAAACATTACTGATTGTGATTCATTATTTTTGACTCAGGTATTTTTAATTTGAATCGGCAATTGCTATGTCGCTTAAATTGTGACGTGTCACTTGAATAGTTTAAGTTTATATGGAAAAATAGTGCAGAAAGTTAAAGTCAAAATTAAAAAATATTTACGGTTGTATTCGGTCACTACTTTTGTTTATGATCTATCTTTGATGAAGGATATTATGTGGGATTAGGCAAATGCTAAAACCCAATTCCTATAACACAACTCTTAAGCGTAACAACAGATGAAGTTCACTACAGCCAATTAGAATCCGAAGGGCTTGAAGCAAATGATATCACGCTGACGACTGACGAAATGGTAATTCAATCCAATAGCGAGGATATGTCATAAGCGTTTAGCATTAGCTAGCATAATTGATTTAATCGATTGAACTAATCAACTTAAATATTTACTACTTTGTGAAATTGTGACAACCCTATTCCCATAGAAATTTTAAAAACTTAGTAACGTAATATCTCCGATTCTCCGACATCTCGCTAGAAACATATTTAGAATTTTCTCAAGTTGAAGATACATAAGTATGCCTATTATGCAAACGAAAAAAAATGCGACCCATCATCATCTGCCTAGCCTTTTCCCAACTATGTTGGGGTCGGCTTCCAGTCTAACCGGATGCAGCTGAATACCAGTATTTTACATGGAGCGACTGCCTATCTGACCTCCACAACCCAGTTACTAGGTAATATGATACCCCTAGGTAAGACTGGTTGTCAGACTTTCGGGCTTCTGACTACCCGTAACGACTGTCAAAGATCCACAAATAACAGCCGGGACCAACGCACTATGGAAAATAAAGGTCTGTTTCTGATTAAAAATCAATAACTTTTTATTTCTGAATATTATGTTCTAAAATTTTGCACACATATAGAATAGTGTATATGGCTTCAAATGCAATGTAATTTATTATGATTGAATTTAAAACCATACATTAAAAAATAAAACAAATTCAAAATTATCAAAAAATCTCCAATATTAATTTTTTAACAATGAATACTATTATTTTAATGTTTACAATAACCAAATATCATATAGTACATCAAAATACAAATCAATTTAAATAATAAAAACATAAAAAAATGTGTTTTTTTTATGTTTACTAAATGTTATGTTATTTATACTTGATGAACTTCGGGATCTAAAATTAATTCGTTCACTTTCAAAAGATCTAAGGTGTCTTCATCAAGTTCCTTCACTTTTTTAGTATACGGTTTTCTAATGCTGGTTATGTATGTGGATCTGAAGTATAAAGAAGAGTACGAAAAATACACCCTCGTTTGTAGCGGATCTTGAGCATTTTCTAGCATGATGTAGACGAAATTTTTTATAATCCGTATTAAGAGATTCTTCACATAGATCCTGGCAGTCTCCATAGCATAACTGCCAAATTTTTCAGTATTTATCATTACACCCGATGAAAGAGCTTGCAGAATTATGTAAAGTCGTTTAATCAAATTTATATCCACTCCTGTAATTACATTACTTGCATTGTGAAAACATCTTCTGGCAGTATTACCGTCATTAGAATTAATTGTCTTGGTTTGTCGATGATCAATCCTAGCTCTTCACGGAAACGCCTTTGTACCAGGGTTTTCTTCTGTTGCTTTAGTCGTTGCTTTAGTTGTTTCTTTTCTTCGCTTGTAGCTGACCATGTTTGGAAGGACAGATTATAGGAAATATGTAAAATCATTTCCATACAACGAATCCACAGGCGTGCAAAGTAGACAGTCCGTATTGATAAGAATCTTCATTTTCAGGCCTAGCAGTCACTTTAGTCAAATCGTTCATTTGACCTGGAGTAGCTTCAAATATTATAAACGCCCTAATATCAATGATAAATTACAAAACTTACCGCAAACTATTGATGTAAACAGCAACATTTCAAACCGCAATAGATAGCGAGCGGTTTTCCGTTTTCTGACTTTTATCACATTTTTACTAATTACTCCGAAAATCGCAAATATCCACAGCTTTTTTTTTTTATTATGTTTATGGATAGCTAGGCTACAAATCAACATTAAATGTAAAGCAGGGGTAAACGTGGGCAACTGTCAAAAGTCTCGATGAATTTTAGAAAAACCTTTTTTTCACCATATTTTATTTTGCAATTATTTTAAGGTAAACGTTAACATAATATTAAATACATATTAGTTGTTTCATATTCTTCAAAAGACGAGGTTTCCAGAAATATATAATACATTATACCTTTTCCTGTAACATATAACAATAAAATCAATTTGAAAGTGATGAAGTGAACGGGCTTAACATGGACGTCCGTCAAAACTATAAAGTTTGTGGTGTTATAAATAAATCATTTCATATAATATGTATATTTTTTTGATATTATAGTCTAGTTTGATCCTTAAACTATTGAGTAAAATAAAAAAAAGCCTGCCAGTAGCGACATTGACAATAACCATTTTTAATCAGCAGTTGTTCTACGATTTTCCATAGTGCAACGGCTTAACGTGCTTTCCGAGGCACGGAGGGGTCACGGTATGTAAAGATGGTCACCCATCCACAGACCAACCGCGGCAAGCGTAGCTTTACCTGATCAATCGACCTGTGCGGCTGTTATTATTTAGCCACGGGCCCCTCCACCGCACGCACCGCACGGGCTGTTTCGCTACCATCACATGGGCGTAAGGTGAAAAATTTGTTCACTGTTCATTACTTTTCTGTTAAACAATAGTTCTTGTAGTAACGAAACGGCCAAGCCTCATATTTTGACTAAGGTGTATAGTTTTTGAAGTTAGGGTGTGTAGAGTTCTAAGCTTGGCTCTACATGAGATCTGATAACTTTTTGGTAGTGCGAGCCATATGGGGTCTCGTCTTGGCAACATTTTACATGAAAATGTTTTTGGTGGGATTATTTATTCTCATTCCTGTGTGACGTTGGGGACTTGCAATTTTTACACTGTGTATATTTAAAACCAACAATTAATTTGTATTTTACAAGAGACTAACATTTTTGACCATCTCAGACAGACATTTTTGATTATCTCTTCTTCATATAACTTGACCAAGATTATGTCTGGACTTTTAGACTGTGACCTCTGAGTTTGTTTCGGCCTTTCTTCTCAGAGTAGTCAGATAGGAATCGCCGACCTCATCTAGTTTAATAAAATATGATTGACGTGTAAAAGCGTCTGTGCAAACCTACTTACAAAAATAAAATTTACATAACAATTCAAGAAATACCGACGAAAATCTTTTTCAAGGAGGTCAGTGACCTTTCACTTAAATATTTGTATCTCCCCTAAATGAAGTGAAATATCAAAACTCGTATTTTTAGGGTTCCGTACCAAAATGGTAAAAACGGAACCCTTAATGTGAGACTCAGTCTGTCACAGCTGGATATCTCAAAAATTACTAATGCTATCAACTTGAAATTTGGAATAGTTTTAGATGACATTTGCCCATATATAAAAAATAAAACTGGCATGTCCGCAACTAAGCCAAAATAATACACTGACTGGGAGTTTTAATGGTGTGCGCCGCGTAATTCAATAGAGTTATTATGAAAACAATGTATTACGGAATTTATACATTGTTTACCTGGATAAACGCGTAGGATACCTACTTTTAATTCAGGTAGTACGTTGATTGGATATTTTACAGCAAAAAAACGGGCAAAAGACAATTAATTAATATGTGAAACGGAAGTTCATTTAATTCTTACGGAATATATCTATGAATATCCAATCGGCAGCGACAGTAAATGTGGCCCAAGCCGTAAACACAAATTTGTGAGCAAACTAAACGTTCTTTGGGGATTTATTTATTGAGTTTAAATGACAAGTAGGTGGTTTAAGTAAATAATTTTCGTTAGGTTTATTTAAAATTTAATTGAGTAGAAATGATGCCAGAGTTGTATTAAAGTAATTTTTTACTTCAAGCTGTGCAATTTCTAATAACTTCTGTGTAAAAATTTCGGTTTTTTTTTTGTGTTTTGCAACTTAAAGTATACTTAGTATATTTAATTCATAGGTCGAGGAACCTGAAGTGTCAGACGGCGAGCAAGTGGAGGGCGGCGAAGATACGGACAAAGAACCCGATGCCGCTTCGGACACTGCGCCGCCACGCCCACGCCCCTATGTGCATCTAGCTTGCGTGCACTGCAAGGAAAAATGTGCCACATTCGCGGTAAGTTCTCAAACGATTTCTTCAACAAGGAGGAGGAACTAAGTATAGTTAAGAAATGTGGTTTTGGATTTGTAATTCCAAGCTTGATATTGGCTAATTAAGAAGGGGCAGTCCTGATCTAAAGGGTGTCAGTGGAAAATTTTCTCTCATATTATACTATACATAATACAAATTAGACTAGTTAATAAAAAGTTGGAACTATTTAAATAATGTATGAAATCAGAAAGCAAAAGCTCCCCGCATATTATGTCCCAATCTGCAGTGTGCTCTTCCAACCGTAAGGAGAAAGTAGCATAACGATGTGACGTTACTGACCCAGGCGTACGTGAAGCACCTGGTGTCCAGCAAGCATCGCGCCGCCATGAGCGCCGTGGCGCGGCGCCACAAGGCGCAGCTGCTGCGCATGCGCGTGGCGCAGCGCGGCGCGCAGCGCGAGCTGGAGGCGGCGGCGGGCGCGCAGCTGGCGGCGCGCACGACGTTCTGTCCCGTGTGCCGCCTCAACCACCGCACCACGCGCCACGCGCACAACCTCACCGACACGCACCGAGCCATGAAGCGCTTCCTGATGCCTTTCTGTCAGATTTGTCGACTTACCTTCCGTTCGCCCATGATTTATGAACACCATATATGTTCTCTGGAACATCTTAAGGTTAGCTACGATTTTCGAATGTACAAATTGAATAACTGAATACCTAAATTGGGGTCATTGTACTCATCATTATGAACACATTTTAGGTGCACAGTATTTTTTTATGTTCAACCACCTTAAACATATTTTTATCATTTAAATTCCTTATATTAACATTTTTATGATTCAGAGGAAGGCTAGCCAATCAGCGCGCCGTGTAAGCCCCAAGGCTGAAGCTAGCGGCGACGAAGGTATGGATGTGGATTTGGACAACTTCATGACTCTTGACTCAGTGGGCGATGTAGATGGTAAGTTAAAATAGGATCAGACGTTGCGACTTGTCTATCTCTATGTCTTGAATAGTCATGGCTTGGCAGTGCCTATCATTTATTTATATATATTTTACAGAAGTTGAAGACGACGACTCCGGAGGCGAAAAAAAGGATGAGTCTTCTCCTAAAAAACCTAAAGTTGAAATTAACATTGGCAGTGAACATATTAAAAAGATGGAGGTACGAATGAACCTACAAGCTAATACAAGGGGAAAACCGAATGTATAATATTAGGTCCTTTACCTATGAAATTGCCGTTTTACATAGAAAAAATTAAATACTTATCTATATTTTTTTTTTTAATATTTTGTGTTTCGTTAATCGAAGTATTGGGCATTAGTGAAGATGTAAATACTTTTGCCATTTTAGTGGAAATTCGTTGATGGCTCTGTTATAAAAATCCTGGCGACGGGAATGGATGAACTCTTTAAATGTGTTTTTCGTTGTAAAAAGTTATTCCAATTCCGAATAAAAATGGGGATAAGTTGGACCAAGGTCTGGTGAGTATAGTGGGTGACGGAGAGTTTTCAGTCGTAACTCCTGTAGTTTTGAGAGGGCCGTTTGTGCGGTACTGTGACGCAATTTTGTTGTTTTTGTTCAGCGAGTTCATACGGTACCCACTTTCCGAGCTTTTGTATCTTTCCAATTTGAAGGAAATGAATCAGTATCGATTGATCACTTACGTTGAAGGCTACTGCAAGTTCCAAGATGATTTGAGATGAATCTGTGTTCAATATGGCTTTCAATTCATCGTTGTTCCGGTCGGCCGCGGGGCTCATTGTTGAGATCAACATTTCCAGAACGGAAGCGATCAAACCAAAAACGGAACGTGCTTTCACATGCGGTACAATATCCATACACGTCGTTTATATAGCGTGCTGTCTGTGCTGCATTGGTGCCCCGACAGAACTCGTATTCGAAAATATCGCGCAATTTCGATTTTTCCATGGTTACAGAAACAGCGATATTAAAAAAAAAAAAATCGAACGGCCGGAAAACAAATGAACAACTGATTTTGAAAAACAATATATGTCATGCTATAATATAAAATTAATTTGAATTTGTAATTCTAAATAGAATGAAAGATATCGGTCTTCACAATAGCCAGTATAAAAAATCGGCAATTTCATAGGTTTCCTATTATATGGAGCAATGTGGCCCAAAGGGTTGCTCAAAATCCTGATGAATCTGAATGATTTCTGTTCTACTCATGCTGTGAATGATTGTAAAACAAATTCGCGAAACAGACCAGCAGCAGAAATCAATGTAGCAGTTAGAAATTATAATGTAGTTTTTGTTTTATCTAAAATCGAAATCGCATTTCCCTTGGTCTACATACTTTCGGATTTCGCCAGCGAAGAAGTAACTATTTTTCTCATGCCCAGAATATTTTGTAATCTAGGTTTGGTGGTGTGAGTTATGCCGCGTATACTTACCCCGGGTGGAAGCAGGCGGCACTGAGGAAACCGAGGCCCTGCGCCGTCACTGTCGCCTACGTATTCATCTGGGCCGCTACGTACAACATCGCGACACTCGTACTCTTCGTAAACATGCTGAGAGAATTCATCGCCAGTTACATCAACAAAAAGGTAGGGTGAAATATATGTGTGCGTTTTTATATTGCTATGCAAGGTGTCATTGAAATAACTCAATGACTGATAGCAGTTTGTTCAGAATCGATATCTGTACCTACATTTATACAGGCTGTCCACTAAGCCTTCTTCCCAATTTTCATTAATGTAGTCCAAATAGTCTCAAAATAAAATATGTGTACCATCCAATCCGAACAGACGGACGACAGATGAAACATGACAATATTATTTGGCTACTGAACCCTAAAAAAGACCAACTAATCATGCATAGTAATGTTTGCTACAAATTCTATACCAACAACTCAAAATTTCATAAAACACCCAATGGACCACTGGAAAAGAAAAATCTTTGTAAAAATAAAACCATCATTCACATGTCATTCACTAAATATATTTGTCAAAATAATGATTATACAACATTATTTTTAGTATATGCGAAACCCGAAACACGTGTCTAGTTTTTTTATGTAAGTAAAGTATCTATGTACAAAATATCGAAACTGTGTCATGAACAATCGCAAAGCTATAAGCTTGTTACAAAAACATGCTCACCAGCGCCGTCTTGCGCTCATTGATAATAGGTAGTAGGTACGGTCTGCAACAAATTTGCTTAAGCACAATAAAGTTGAAATTTCTGTGAACGATGGCGCACACCATCCCCACGCCCGCGCCGCAGGCCCGTACCTACATCTGTGTGTGTACACTGGCTAACGTCGAACGAAACAAAAATAATGATACCGTCGCTTTTTCACACGCGCGGCGTAATTACGTATGATCTTGGTGGGTTCATACGATTGCTAAAATTCACATCTTCATAAGAAGTACCGCTAGCGGATAGCGTTGCGTATTGGATTATTAAACAAGTTGGCCTAGGTTCGAATCTCGAGATGAAACTTTAATTTATCTTTTCAACAATATTCTTATCTTTTTTATTATTATTCGATTAATTAATACACGAGAATAATAATGTAATATTTATTTTATTTGTATTATTATATTGTTATTGAAATACGGGATTAAAAAA
Source organism: Oligia fasciuncula (assembly GCA_963082905.1). NCBI lineage: Eukaryota > Metazoa > Arthropoda > Insecta > Lepidoptera > Noctuidae > Oligia > Oligia fasciuncula. The sequence goes on from OY720387.1 coordinate 12,406,946, forward strand.
AAAAAGAAGATTTTTAAGTGATTTCCAAAATTTTATTCGTTATAATTTTATAAATTAACTTTTAAAACAGTTTATTTTCTCATAAAAAACAATTTATTGAAGTAAAGCATGTGAACTACGACCATTAGACTTAAAATATTGTAAGTATCTTTAATAAAATAATATTGTTCTATAATTGCGGTTATAGCTTAAGTATTCATTTTCATTATGAAAAGAAGATTGAAACTATAAACCTCAAAATAATCCTTAATACGGTTAAGACACAATATTATTTTAATATTACTAAAATCAATTTGTAATTTATAACTTAATACGTTGTATAACCCCCATTATTATCCATGCTATCAAGTAAACGCTGGCGTATGGATCCTATAATATTTAAACATATTTCTGCATATTTCCTTGCAATGCAACTTCATCTGGTAACTGGTTGGTTAAAACCACTTGTTTCTTATTCACTGACCAGCTGGGGCCTTCCACTGTCGATCGCGTTCGACTGGCAAGGACCCTCTGACCTTTTGACCTTCCTACTCACAGTAGGTAGGTAATTTCTCTAAAACAAAAAAGGAATATTGTAAGGCTACTAGCAAAATAATAAAATATTATTAACTACCATTTTGAAAAAAAAATATTTTGAAAATAGTTCAAATGTTACAAAATGATAAGATTATAATTTATACTTAATGCTATATTCATCATTCCAAAAGTAAATAAATAAACTCTTGGAAATATATATTTTTTCTTCTATTTAGACCCTATGGTAAATATAAAACGTTTAATAAAATAACTACAAGGATCAGCAGTTATACATTAATTAAATAAATGTTCGATAAAAGAATTAAATCATAATACTCACAGTCAGTCCGGTTTCATCAAATATTTGTGGTATAATATTAAGTCCACTTTTACGCAGCGCGATAATATCCGCTTTCATCTCAATATTTAAATTTGCTTGCGTTTCAAAATGAACAACACCTCTAATAGATTAAACACACTTCACTAACCCACAATATCAAATTATTATCAACCAACAAAGAACCACAACATTCTTTCGCGGTGAATGGTGCATCTGTCCACCTTATAATTTATTTATTAAGATTTCTGTGGGTATAATCATAAAGTTTTACGAACTATGTGAACAAGACGAACATGACACGGAACTATATTCAATAGCGTGATTATTCGAGTAATATGCGGGTGTGTGTGTCAAATTACTCATTAAAAGAAGGTCGTAAGTCACTAACTAAACTTCAAACTATAACTTTGCGATTTTGCTTAAGGACTTTGGTCTATACTGTACCTAATCGTACGGTGCGGCGATTGTATTGTAATTAATTGGTGATAACATTTTCCATCACACTTGCAGGCTTTGGACTGTCGTAATGGTCAAGTGTAGATAGATATTATTATGTACTTTATTCGTAAATGCAGCCGTAAGTGATAAAAAGTAGTCAATGCGATTTTTGGCACCTTATGCCAACCACTTCAAGTGTTCAAAGTGGATGAAGAAAAGTGTTAAACATCGCATTACTTAACCACAGCAGAGGTACAAATAATAACTTTCTACAATTAACCATTTTGGCGTGTTTAAAAATGTTAATCATCACTATTTACAATAATTGACATAATCACTACTCCACGAATCCGATGCCGAATCGCTCCTCGTACCGCCGCACTGCCAGGGATACGTTATCACCACAAACCGCTAGTGTACGTACCATTTCTGTGTACTGGACGTTAATTTGTGTATGAAAAAGATATGGTTAATAAGTACACGCTTTTTACATACGATAGGTACACGATCAACCGAAACACAACTGTAATGCATCCACACATGCCGAGCGGCACCGCCGGCACGCGCATCTTTTACCTACAGCACGCGCGGCTTTTGGTTTCCGGCGGCAGTTTGCTTACATCAACATTACTGCGAAAATTGCAACCGCATCTGCAGGCAAATTCAAGCGGCAAGGCAGCCTGCCGCGGCCGCGCGCTCGCGATCGCGTAATGCAATTGAACGAAAGCGCGCCAACCTGTAGTATCTGGGCGACTGAAGCAAGAGGTTGCTTCACCCGCGCCCCGGCCGCCCAGCTGTACGCCCGCGCTTATTGTGCGCGTATGATAGGTACCTACTTAGTGTCGCTCGGTGTCCAACTTTTAACCTTTTTTAAATATTTTTGGGACAAAATATAACATGGGGTAAAAATTATTGGAATCGATTCAATTACTTATTCTGAACAAACCATATTCAGGTTTCGCATATACTAAAAATAACGTTGTATACAGGCTGTTAGTGTGAACAGTGGCAATATTTAAGGAGGTGCATAAGTACACAGAACAGATAAAGAAGGTTAGAAAGGAAATAGTTCCTGATTTGTATCAGAACGCGCGTCGCCGTTGTCTCCCACTCTTTAACTTCACTACATGCAAGAGACCAATGCCTAAGCGGATTACGCACACAAATAAACAACACGCACTTAGATCGTAAATTTGCTATTGGTTGTCACACTAATGCAATCATTGCGTTTGACGTACGTCATGCACGCATAAAAGCACGCTAGGGTGGGCGATTAAAAGGTCGATAGTTGATATCGATAAAATTAATGTAATCTTGCTTTTTATTTTGCACGTATTGTTGACTATGTGGACTTCTGTAATGCATGTTGTGAACTTGTATTCATGCTAATATAGAAACAAATAAATAAAAGTGGATCAAATAAAAAATACATAACTGAATTTTAAAACCAATTTTATTACTTATTAACATTAGGATTTAAAATGGAATATTTACCATGTTTATTAGAGAAAGTCGGTTGCCTTTCAACCTTACATTTCCGGTACTTATCATCAGTTCAAAAAGAAAAAAATTATTGTCCCTGAAATAATACGTAATTATTAAGTAGCATACGCTTGCTCTCCTTTAAATTGGAGTTTTTCAAAATGAAATGCAATCTAACAGTAATATACTTTTCTATAATAGCCTTAGTTAGGTCGGTCACATGGCTCGCACTAGGATATAAGCCAACCTGATGATGACTTATGCTGTTAAATAAATCAGTCCCAACGAAGCTGCGCATTATCTTTACTGTTAACATATGCTTGTTAATATTTCGGAGGTTTTCGGTGTACTTTTTTATAACTGCTTCAGATGTTTTGCAGATTAGTAGCAGTTCTTTCGAAGGGTACAAGAGACCTCCTTTATCTTTTGCAACAACAACAATAATGCAAAACTTTATTACCGTGTTTTGACATGTTTTTCTTCTACGTTAGATGCACCCTGAGTTATGACGGGGGTAGATGCAGTTTTTGTTACGGTATCACTGGTACATGGTAGTGATGACTGTAAAAAAAATTGTTTATTAGCAGTCATCAGAGAAGTATAAAAAACGTAATTAAAAAGTTATAATTTTCAATTTCCTTATTTTCAACCATAAGTGTTATAAAAATCAAATTTACGGAAGATGATTCAGATATTGCCATTTTTAGACAAAAAACTGATTTGACGAGACTAAAATGAAATTTTCTAGAACAAAATCAGTTTACTTACTGAACAACACATAACGATATATTTGTGCGGATAAGCGCCTGATTTTAAGTTTTTTTTCCCTGACTTTGTTGTTATAATTTGTTCGCAACATTTCGATGATGATAATTACATCATCATCGAAATGTTGCGAACAAATTGTGCTACATTTAGTGGGGATCCAATCAATTCTACCAGTTGTCTCAATCCACAGTTTTCTTATAGGTGGATCTGTTGGAAACCTAAAACGTATTAAATCATTATGTCAGTTTCAATTGAAAAAATATTTTTTATATATATACAACTTAAATACAAAAAAAAAAATACAAAAACCTCACTCAAAATCTATGTTACTAATTGGTCGTAATAAATAATATTATTTTAGTTATAAAGTGTACTTATTGATAATAATCAACTGTATCATAGTAATAATCGACATTGTTTACAAATTGGCACAGCACTATCGATGCCTAGATTTCCTGGAAATGAATCCTCGGGACCATAGATTATACACTTAATACTGGTCTCGGGACTCTCGCGGTGAACGTAATACATTGCGCGATCGCTCAAGTAGTACAAAATGGTACCCATCTATTGCAAGCAATACATAACTATTCGTCTGCTTGCGATTATATCATTTTTGTCTACAAACTTCATAATGCTAATGTTATAATTACAAATATCACAAGTATTTCAATGTTTTTGGACTTACCGGTGGAAAGAAATCCCTCCTCGTGCTACACTACACACCTGGCTTCTTTTCCGACACGTTATAATAGCGCAAGACGGCATAATTTAATATTTTTGCGGAGCTTACGCACGCTGTCAAAACAAGAGCGTGATTGCTGGCCGGTAAAGTAAACTTCGGTTGATATTGAGCATTTGCTCATGACCGCGGCGCGCGTGCCCCGCCCACAAGGCCCTTCTAACCTTCTTTTATCTGTTCTGTGCATAAGTATCATGAGTAGATTCTAAAACCGTTGAAAAAATATGACCTTTTTTTTTCTAAGATTTTCTTCTAATATCCCGAAAAATAAAAAATCATAGTCACATTACTGTTAGGCCTCTGCCCCGCATGTACCGGGCCGCGCCGGCGGCGCGCGCGCAACGTCAATCTGCGCTCAGTCGCGCTAGAGAGTGTACGTGTGCCGTTTGCGTACAAACTACTCTCGCGCGTCACGTAGATACGTGTATCGACGCGATATTAGTTACCGACAATGGCCGCGTTCTCGAACGAACAACTTACCGAAATGGTTAGACTCTATGCGATAGCCGGTGATAGTTTACTTGCTGCTCAGGACCTTTACCAGGAGTTGTACCTGGGTCAACGGGCGATGGATTGGTCCCGGAGAACCTGTCTCATGGCCTCCTCGTTCGCCTGACCTTACTTCCCTTGACAATTTTTTATGGGGCGATTTAAAACGACGTGTGTATGCCCCGGAGTTTAATACCAGACGCGAATTGAAAAGACGCATTAAAAGTGCTTTCAATGACGTAAAGAGTGAGAGTGTTGTACATAATCGAGTGCAAAATAACTTAAGAAGACGTGCAGAGACATGTTTAGCCGTAAACGGTTACATTTTGAACAGATTTATGACTAATGTAAGTTATTATTGATTTTCTTAGTAAGTAGGTATTTAATCATTATTTAAAATTTAAATCAAAATCAGTGCAGTGTTGAAAGGGACAACCTAACTAAACTACTTGTAAATAACGTGATTCTCTTTTTAAATACGCCAAAAATACCTAACTTAGAAATTAAGATGTCGTAAAGTTCGCTAATTCGCACTGTTCGTCCATTGTGCATCTCATTGTTTCGACAACATCGTAAAAAAAGTTTCAGTACCGCCATCCCAGCCCCTACGTAATAAGGGCGATTTTTTGTGCATCGGTGAATGGAAGTTATCGAATGGCGTGTACATGTGTGCGTGCGCTGCGTACGCGATCGTGGCGGCGGCCGGGGCATACCCCGGCCGCTTCGTGCGTTATCGTAGGGTGCGGTCACTTCGCGTAAAATTTCGGAATTAGAAAACCGTAAAATTCGCAAAAAAATTGCAACTTATACATTTAAACCTTTTGTAATATTTTTTTATTTAAGGTTATCTATCCGTCCTTTGAAAATTGCCACTGTTTACCCTTACATCCTGTATAAAAATGAAATGTCATTTGTTAGTCTCCGTAAAACTCGAGAACGGCTGGACCAATTAGGCTAATTTTGGTTTCGAAATATTTGTAGAAGTCCAAGGAACGTTTAAAGGGTGAGAAAATATGAAGAAGTTTTAAGAAAAATAATAAAAGCAAGCTATTTAGGTCCCAAGGCTCACTGTAGCCTCTTCTGTCCGGTTGCCCGGTCAGGTGTGTGGTTATACCGCCATTGCTCGGTCGCCAGAGCCTTGTTAGTTATCTGGCAGGGGGCACCACGGCAACCGATTGGTCACCGCCGCCATCCGGCGCGTGCAGGTAAGGATGACAGTTGGGTCGGCTAAGATATTGATCGCCGTTCACCCCTTACCCCCCTAGAGAGTATTTATTGACACCGTAAAGTCAAACCACGTTGCCATCATTTTCATGACCGCCTTTATGCTGCGGCCGTTATATGACTGAAGCTGGAACAAAAGACTATTCCAAAATTTTATATTTTTTCATGAGTTTATCTTTGTTTTTAGAAGAAGAGAAAGAAGCTACTGCTGAGGCTGGGGACGTAATTAAACCAGAAAATGTTGAGGCTGTTCCTGAAGAAAACAAAAAGAAACTCGACAATGGTGCTGATAATTCCACTGCATCCGGTTAGTAAATTTCCAGAGTACATAATACAGTTTACTTCCAGATGGAGCACTTCGGCACTACCAAACTGCCACTACAGTGGGTAAGCCTTGGCGGGCCCATGGCCGTGCCCCGCCCGGTAAAGGCACGTAGGCCCGCTATACACGCGCCGCGTCTTCGCCTGGGGTATTGTCACATACTCAGAAAAAGACAGAAAACTCCACAGAAGATTTGTTTGATCTTTTCTATAGGGGGGATGATATTTATTACCATCTTGAAAAAAAAAAGGGTATACAATAAGTGAACAGAGTAAAAGCCTATGGCATAGAATTTTATGTTTTTTTTATTTTTAGCAATAGTAAGAACTTTTCATACTAGAACAATAAAAACAGAAATTTAAAAAAAAGTAATAATAAATCGATTAAAAATTATCGAATTTCAATACGCACCGTACTAAATGCGTGGAATTTATCGATGAATTTGTAGCTCGATCCTATACTTGCAAGTATTCTCGTGTATGGCTTTTGTTCCACTTACACAACACTAAAATTTCACCCTACCCCCATTCACCCTCTTAGGGGTGGAATTTCGAAAAACCTTTTCTTAGTGGACACCTACTCTTCAAAAAGAACACGCCCTCCAAATTTCATGTCTCTGGGACCAGCGGTTTAGGCTGTGCATTGATATATCATTCAGTCAGGACTTTGAATTTTATTTATATAGATAAAGCGACAATTTTATAGGTAAACACCTACTATCTTATTTATGTATGTTTCAGGGAGTGAGGATAAATTATGGGCAGATGTTGACAAAGACATTGGAGAGTTGCTCCGAGAAGTAGACCCCCAAGGCAATGAAGGCAGTGACGACGATGAGGACCTTGGAAGGTACTTTAACATTTTATAATTTTCGTAAACACTTAAAATCGTACTCGTAGTGGGCGGCTCACGTTGTTGCGCTTTGCATAAGTTTCTGCACCGGTTCCCTTTCTGCGGGTTAATTAATATGCAAGTGACATCTTCTGTTAGAGCACAAGTTTAATAACAAATCAGACGAAACGTTAACAAGCGAATAACATTCCCTGACCCATGAAAAAAAGAAAAAACATTGATTATAAAACCTTAGATACAAATTCAGCAACTAATAGGTACTACGGGCTGGTATCCGCAACTCCACGTCAATGCGCGTATTTTGCGTACGGGGGGGAAAATCGATTATTCGATCCACCCCAGCTCTTCAAGGAAGGCCAGCAACGCCTTGATGTTACTGACCGTCTCACGTAGGGTACCTGGGTTACCGAAGTACTTTGCCCTGTACGTGGCGAACACCGGGCAGTTTAGAAGCACATAAATAATAAATAAATTATTATTATTACATGTGCCGCTGTGTCGTCCTCCATGCAGGCCCTGCACAGCGGACTGTCTGTTACTCCTATGACAAAGAGGTGTTTATTGAATGACCCGTGGCCAGTTAAAGCTGCGGTAACTATACGCAGCTTTTGTTTAGTTAGACGGAGAACCTGTTTCGTGAGGCGGCCATCCAATGTGGGAAGTGCTTCCCTAGCCTGCCTGTATTCGCCTCGGTCCGTCCATAGTTTGTTATGTTGGTCTCTGGTGCGTTTCCTTACCAGAGTGCGTATGTACCCGAAGGGGAGTGGCGCGATGGGCTCCGGTCCCATTGGTGCCATGCTCGACCCTCTTCTGGCAAGTTCGTCGGCTGCATCGTTGCCTAGCGAACCACTGTGTCCTTTGATCCATTGAATGGTTATATTATTGGGGTTACCCACCTGGTTGAGGCGCTGGTGACACTCGTATATTAGCCCAGAGTCAGCTGTGCAACTGTTCAGCGCTTGCAGAACAGCCATGCTGTCTGAGACTATGCGGATTGAGTGTTCCTTTACTTCCCTGGCCATAATGGCTGAAGCGGCTAGAGATGCCCAAGCATTCGGCCTGACCTCCAATGGTGTGGCTATAATTGTATGTTGAAGTCCTCCGAGAAGATTCCAGCACCTGTGCCACTACCTGTTTTTGATCCATTCGTAAAGATACTATATCATCATCATTTCAGCCGAAAGACGTCCACTGCTGGACATAGGCCTCCCCCAAGCACTTCCACTTCGACCGGTTCTGTGCTTCTCGCATCCAACGGGTTCCTGCGGCCTTCACAAGGTCGTCGGTCCACCTTGTGGGAGAAATAAGAAATACTATATAAATGAGACTAATACTTAAGTAAGTTTCAGCCATGGTACAATAAAGTGCATGTAGTTTCTGGTCCAAAAAACGCAAAGTTAGCATTAAAAATGTAATATCCATCACATCAGACTGATATTTTTCGGCAACCGTTAAGGTATTTGCAATGTGAATGAATAAAAGTAGTAGTTCTTACCAGCAACTTTACGATTCATCACTAAACTATAACAATTAATTTTATAAACACTTTGAAATAGCGACATACCAAGTGCAGAAAAGTGAATGATTTCATTGTGAATTCCACCCGTGATGACACTTTAAAATTATTTATTAATTTATTGGACAAAACTTGCACAAAATTATTATCGGAATCGTGACCTCGGTGTTGCCTACTATCGCTTTTGCTAGTATTATTATAGAATGGCAGTAACCCTTTCTGTCCTTCTAGAACGGCCTTTTGACACATAGTGCATCGTGGGGAGACACCATTCTTGGCATTCGCGAACAAAGTCGCTGTGTTCGCAGCAGGGGCTAACTTAACGGACGCAACCTTGCCCAGTCGAAACCGACTACCACCGACCACCATACCAACAACCACAACAACAACAATCACCTTAACACAAACCACACACACAAACACTAACCACCAGCACCAGCTTATGTTCCGGGCCAGCGGTAACCCTTTCGGACAATCCCGCTGACCCGGCAGACTTCGGCCCTATGGGCCCCTCCTCGATGCTGACATCTCTTTGAGGCGCGCGTGGAACACGTACGCGCCGTCCGGCACGGGCCTGGTCCTGATCGGACGGTGAGCTACCCATTACTCTCCGCCCGCAGGCCCGCGCCTACGGTGGCCGGGAGTCGTCGCGCGGCTCCCGACGCCCGGAGCGTCTCCCGCGGCGGCTGGGACGGGAGGCTCTCTCCCTGAGCCGTCCCGCCACCTCCTTCGCTAGCATGACTGCTTCGCAGAAGGAGGTGACTGCCTCCCACTCCCTCTCGCCCCGGACCATGGCTTGCACCAGGGCCGGGCGCGAGAGGTCGCCGCCGCTGCCGATCGCCTCTACGAGGACACGGCGATGCTCCGCCCAAGCGGGGCAGACCTCCACCGTGTCCTCTGGGCGATCCTGGCAATGGTGACACCCGGGCGTTTCCTCCCGCCTGATGATGTGCAGGAACCTCCCGAAACTTCCGTGTCCGGTGAGGACCTGCGTCTGGCGGTAGGTGAGGGCGCCGTGGCGCCTCTCTAGCCACTCCTCAAAGAGGGGTCTGCGCTGCGCTGGGTTGCGACAGTCGTTCCTTCCATGTCGCCATGAGATCGCGCCGGAGCTCAGTCCGCTCCGCAGCGATTTGCCGCGGAAGCGGAACTTCCCCCTGGCTTAGTGCCTCCGCGCGCCACTCATACACGCGCGCGAGGACTATCGCCTCCAGATCCCATGACGGCAGTCCGGCAATGAGGCTTGCCGCCTCGCCAGAGATCGTGCGGTAGCCCCGGATAAGCCTTACGGCTACCACCTTCTGGGGCGCGTTCAGGTAGTGGGCGGCTCGCCGCCGCAGTGAACGCGCCCACACCGGGGCCCCGTATAGGGCCATGGACCGCACAGTGTGGAACACTTGCGAGCGAATTTTCGTGGGAGATTGTTCCCGGAATATTTACGTAGATGTCCCGCGGCATTTTGTTGCATTTATCCCCTAGTGAATCCCAGGCTTAAATGAACTGAATTTGGGCTGAGTATCGTAGTTCGGCAGCAAAAGCAGCTGAGTTTCGGTTCTTTTCTTTAAAATCCATACTAATAATAATATTATAAATGCGAAAGTGTGTCCGCCTGTTTGTTTGTTACCGATTTAGATGAAATTTGGTACAGAGATAGTAGTTCGAGAGTCCTGGGAAAGGACATAAATGATAGTTTGTATCCAGATATTCCCACGGGATGAAAACTTACGCGGGTGAAACCGCGAGCAGCTGCTAGTATTCCATATTCAAATTAGCCCGGTCAATAACTTTTGTTTCTGTTTTTAGGTACGATAAGTTTCGGAAGAGTGACAAGAAAACAAAACCTGGTGAAAATGGAGAAAATCCCGTTGATGCTACAGATGCCGTTAGTGAGAAAAGCAATATCGAAGTTAATACAAATGCCTAAAAAAATACGTAATTTTAAGAATTAATTAGTAACTTTATTGTCTTTACGATTGCAATGTATTAATAATTGCAACACCCCTGTATGTTAGTCAGCTGACCTAAATGAATTAAATACTTGGTACCAAGATGTTTTTTTTTTTCTTTTTGTATCATATTTATTAATTGCATTCATTGATCACTAATAAAAAGGTCGCCAATTGTATTTACTTACCTAATTCTAGTTGAAATAAATATCATCATTTCAGCCGAAAGACGTCCACTGCTGGACATAGGCCTCCCCCAAGCACTTCCACTTCGACCGGTTCTGTGCTTCTTGCATCCAACGGGTTCCTGCGGCCTTCATAAGGTCGTCGGTCCACCTTGTGGGAGGCCTTCCAAAGCAACGTCTTCCGGTACGCGGTCGCCACTCCAGAACCTTTTGGCCCCATCGGCCATCATCATTCTAATCCACCCGCACTGGGCCCGCGTGGTGGATTATGGCCCACTCCCTCTCACCGAGAGGAGGCCTATGTCCCAGCAGTGAGAACATTATAGGCTGATTATGTATGTATGTATAATAGTTTTGTAAGCTCTTTGTATGCAACAGTACTTTACTAAATTACGAGCTGATCGGACCAACGGGAAAAGAAAATTCCCGTTAGACAGACTAGTCTGACCATCAATCTAACCACTGGGAAAAACCCCGTAAAACGTACATAATGTACGTACTGCCGTTATCGCTGTACGTGCATTAGATAATGAAAAAATAGACATTGATTGTGGCTCTGCTGGTGTCACTGACCCTGGCAGGGCCACCATCACGGATTATAATTTTGATAGCACAAAAAAATTGTCGCTAATTAGTCGAAATTTGTCGCCAAATATCAGAATTTGTCGGTCACTGGTTCAAAAGTTATAAGGGTTTGTAGGTGGCCGATCTGGAGAGAGTTTCCCCAGCAGGGCCACATTTATATCTCGAAAACTAGGGCACCTAGCGAAGATCTGTTTTCTCCCATATTTAGTCGCCAATTAGTCGGAATCAGTCGCCAAATATCAGAATTTGTCGGTAACTGGTTCAAAAGATATAAACGTTTATAGGTGGCCGATCTGGAGAGACTTTCGTGTACGTTACCCCAGCAAGAAAGTGTCTCCTAGAGTTATATGAGTAGAACGTATAATTTGTGCCTTATTTGCTGTAAATGTGCCCTCACAAAAAAAATGTGTGCCCCCTGTCGTTTTGGAGAAAAACGGAAAAAACGATTCCTGCTGGGGTAACGTTTTTCTAGCAGGAAAATTCTAAACGAATGATCGGAGAGAGAAAAATTGTGCATGGCCAGAGAGCTTATATGTGTGCCAAAATGTGCCCCAAAAAAAAAATCTGTGCCCCTTCAGGTTTTCGAGATATTGCATTTCCTGCTGGAGTAACGTTTTGATGAATCGTATATCTCTAAAACCATTGCATGTGCCCCTGTAGAATAAACATACACGAGTAGCTCTTAATGTGTGCCCCTATGTGCCCCCAATTAGATTTCAGAAAATATTTATAGTTTTCAAGTTATCGCGGATTTATGAAAATCCGAAAAAACATCGCAGCGCCTAAATGAGACAAGGTATAAGTTCGCTGAAAACTGTATTCGGTCCTTCTTGTCGCTAATAATAACCATACAAAGTTTCAAAACTGTACATGCCTGCGTTTTTGAATAATCTTGCTAAAAGTCAAAACGATGGTGTCATAACTTTGACGGCAAAATACAAGGAACCGGTTCAATTCCAGATGTGTAGGTGTAAACCAAAATCTTGTGCCTTTAGTCAAAAATATATGGTGAAAATATTCAGCTTGGAATGTTTCGCATTATGTAAATATAAACAAAAAACCAAAATATCTAAGCAACGGCTGGTTATCCGACCAAATTTGAATGACTACTAAAAAGCGACGGATTCATACAAATCGATGACCTTCTTTATTGGACGTATTATACCTAACTGTTGTCCGTACAGTCGCGTTCAACAGTTTTGGGGCTAATTAAAAAATATATTAAATGCACCTTGTGACTATATTAAATGAAACAGCTTGTTGATGTGTAAATTATAATTTTTATTCCCTTAATTTTAATTCTTAAAGTAATTATTGCATCAAATCAGAGATCAAATTTCCTACCTATAAATATTAGAAATTATTTGCACGTTAAGTAGTCATTATTATTTAAATCACAGATCAGTTTTTTCATCTAAGTTTAACATATAATTAGTAAATTCGCATCACAAAAAATCACAGATCAGTATTAAGTATAAGTATAATATTGTGTAAAAAAATATTAAATTTTAAATCACAGATAAATAATTTCTTAAGAGTCATTTGCTTATACATAGATTCAGATAAAGTGTGTTATGTATAGTAAACCGCGTAAAGATATAACTGTAAACATCGAATGTGCACAAATTATCTGATGGTATTTGGCTATAAATATTTTTATTTATTTTAATTTTTTTTTTATTTATACGAATACGACATACAAAATGGAAACACGTTGTTGCAACACAGATCATTGTGCGGTTGACTATAAGTATACACTAAATACAACTCTCAAAACTGTAGGTAACAAAATTTATTTGGTTAAGGGGGAAGCTCTAAGGTGGCCCGCGAAATTCAAATTTTCTTACGTTTTTTGCAATTTGCAGGCCAGTGCTAGGTTGTATGTCGATTAAAATTATATTCGCGGCTGTGAGACATATGTAGTTACAGAATTATAATCATCAAAATCATCAATACAACGCTCTAAGTTCATAAAGCTGTAGGAATGACTTTTTCTGTTTTTTTTTTCCTACGCCTAGCACTGGCCTGCAAATTGCAAAAAACGCAAGAAATTTTGAATTTCGCGGGCTGGTTGGAGCATTTCCCAACTTACTGTTCATTTATCTAACCTACGGCTTATCAATAAATATATATATAATTATATATATAAAGACAAATACGGGCTTTTTTATATACAAAAAAGAGCTACCTCTTACTAAAACACAAACTTAAACAAAATCTTAAACTTTTTTCTTTCTTTTTAGTAGTAGGCATAGATTTATAAGAACCAGATGGAGTGTACCGTACAAAACGCAACGTTCAAATTGAATGCATTTTGTAATGCGCGTGTGCGTGCGGACCGCCCACCACAAGTGTATTATTATCGTTTCTGCGTTTGTGTGCGTGACATTTTCTAATACCAGCGCAAAATGATTACCCCAAAATATGGGAAAATTCGGGTAGTTTTCTTATTCATATTGACATAGGTAATTATGTAGTTAATATATGTGTACAAAATGAAACCCGCCTTTTACATTCATACCGAGTGCCTATTATGATAGTTTTTGGAGATTGTTATAATTTTATTTTATAACATGGTTTTCGTAAACATGTGTGAATGAACAAAAAACTTTTAATATCATACTAACATTATAAAGAAGAAAGTTTGTGAGTGGTGTGTGTGCATGTTTCTGTGTATGTTTGTTAGGTACTTCTTCTTAAAGATCGAACGACTGACTGAATGTATTTCTACTTTCGCGCGGGTAAAGCCGCTTTCACTTATTGAACGTAAATTCAATGAAAAAAAAAATCATTTTTTTTTAAAAGTAAAATCTCCATTTTTCCTCAAAATTATTTCACCCTATACGCAAGGGCAAAGAGGACGGAGCGCGGGAACACGGCGCTTGATCAAACAAGCCGTAAGCAGCGCGTGCGACGGGGCGCGACCCCTCCGGCCTCCCACACCGTCCACATCCCTTAGTCCGTCCGCAGCCGCGCTATCGATCGCGCGTCGCGTCACGCTTGCTCGCAGCGCAGCCCTCGCGCCCGCGCACCACCGCTCATTTTTCGCGCAAGTGTGTAGGTAGTTAGTATTTTAGTGATTATTGTGTAGTGATTATGTCGTACACAAACGTACAGTGGACCGAAATGGTTCGGGTTTACGCCGCGTCGGGTGATAACCTGAACGAGGCTCGAAGAATGTACGCAGAGTTATTCCCTGGACAACCTGTGCCAAACCGTGAAACGTATTGTGTTTTTAATAATAATGTTGATTTCGTAACATTTTACAATATTAAAATATCGCAGCACAAAAAAGGGGTAAAAATATTTCACACTGTACCTTGGCAATACTCAAATATTATGGAGTCGTGTTGTGTATTTATTTAGTTTTCGTAATATTTTCAAAGAAATTCATCATAAAATTGCAAACTTACCTGTGAAAAGTAATGTTCGTATCCTTGTCTTTTTTTGGAGTGTAGTTTTTACACGATTTCACCGCACAAACAGTCATTTTTTCAATTATATTTAACAGCGGTGCGCGCTTTGAACGTCTGTCGCGTAATGGCGGCCTGTGGGCGGGGCTAACGAACGAAGACGCTATTTTTGGTGTCTTTGAATTGGAAGCATTTGGACAGCGCGTACTAGGCATCTGGATGTTCTTATATCTATGGTAGTAGGTATTCATCACACATTTCATGAACTATATTCTTTTTAAACATCGGGACCAATCAAATTTTGGGCCATATCTTTCGTTCACACATAAATTACTGGATTTATTTTAATGAAATTTTGAATGGAGAAGATAGCTTACCTTGGAATAGCACTTAGGCTACAATTTATAATGTAGGTACTTATTCATATGTAAGGTCATAGAAACAGCTAGTAGAATATAATCCAATAACAACTTTATTTTATTACTTATTACTTGTCTACTTCAGTGTACTCAGGCACAACACATGTGAACCGGTTAGTGAGTAAAGTAAAGAAGGTCATCGATATGTATGAATCCGTCGCTTTTTAGTAGTCATTTAAATTTGGTCGGATAACCAGCCGTTGCTTAGATATTTTGGTTTTTTGTTTATATTTACATAATGTGAAACATTCCAAGCTGAATATTTTCACCATATATTTTTGACTAAAGGCACAAGATTTTGGTTTACACCTACACATCTGGAATTGAACCGGTTCCTTGTATTTTGCCGTCAAAGTTATGACACCATCGTTTTGACTTTTAGCAAGATTATTCAAAAACGCATGCATGTACAGTTTTGAAACTTTGTATGGTTATTATTAGCGACAAGAAGGACCGAATACAGTTTTCAGCTAACTTATACCTTGTCTCATTTAGGCGCTGCGATGTTTTTTCGGGTTTTCATAAAACCGCGATAACTTGAAAACTATATATATTTTCTGAAATCTAATTGGGGGCACATATTAAGAGCTACTCGTGTATGTTTATTCTACAGGGGCACATGCAATGGTTTTAGAGATATACGATTCATCAAAACGTTACTCCAGCAGGAAATGCCATATCTCGAAAACCTGAAGGGGCACAGATTTTTTTTTTTGGGGCACATTTTGGCACACATATAAGCTCTCTGGCCATGCACAATTTTTCTCTCTCCGATCATTCGTTTAGAATTTTCCTGCTAGAAAAACGTTACCCCAGCAGGAATCGTTTTTTCCGTTTTTCTCCAAAACGACAGGGGGCACACATTTTTTATGTGAGGGCACATTTACAGCAAATAAGGCACAAATTATACGTTCTACTCATATAACTCTAGGAGACACTTTCTTGCTGGGGTAACGTACACGAGACTTTCCCCAGCAGGGCCACATTTATATCTCAAAAACTAGGGCACCTAGCGAAGATCTCAAGTTACAGATTTAGTCGGTGTGTAATTAAAAAGATATTAAAGAATTAAATTTCCCCATACATTGGTACAAGCACGTACAAAATACTTTGTGTAGTTTCTAGACAATATCTATGACGTCATAAGGAGGAATGTTTGTTTAGAATTAAATAAAAATAAACTTATTCTATAATTTCAACCCACAAAAGGAAAGCTTTATTCACTACCTTTATACAAATCTACAATAAATTTACGTAATTATTTATCTAACACAATGTGCACTTACCACTTTAGTCGCTGGCAGATAGATCGCTGCGCTCCGTTTCATTTACGGTAAGTAAAAAAGAGATAGATGCGCGTGTACAGACGAGCTACTTAGAACAAGTTGCCCGTCACGTAAGTCAGCCAGTTTAATTAAAATGCAACTTATTATGAATATTTACGAACTCTAAGTGTTGTTATCTCTAGATTCCGCAAATACAAAAACGGGGAGAAAGATAGAACGTCGGCGTTCGCGCCGCACAAAGTACTTAAAAAAAATAGGTAAATAAACAAACTTGCTCTAAAGGATTTTTTATATTACTAAATGTACGATATTTTTTTTTATTATTCTAACGTTAAGTAGAGGTTATCATTGTAAACTGGTAAAACAGTTGCATGCGACTGTACATCTTGACACCAAATAGACCAAGAGCAAGGTTTAATGTTTTCAAAGAAGTTTAAGCCACTCTAACCTAGTAATTTAAAACATAAAAACATGTATTTAATTGAGAATTTATCTCTCTCGGACATTGCTAAGGACTTTAGACCGATAAAACTAGAAGTATATTACACATATTAATAGAAATATTTTTTCTTGGCAATTTTTCGTAAACTCTTCGATCTAGCTCTTGGACTATACCTTAATAATTGAACTCATTATATCTCTTAAACGAAAACCCGATTAAATCTGTGACTTGGTGACTGATTCCGACTAATTGACGACAAAATATGGGAGAAAACAGATCTTCGCTAGGTGCCCTAGTTTTTGAGATATAAATGTGGCCCTGCTGGGGAAAGTCTCTCCAGATCGGCCACCTATAAACGTTTATATCTTTTGAACCAGTGACCGACAAATTCTGATATTTGGCGACTGATTCCGACTAATTGGCGACTAAATATGGGAGAAAACAGATCTTCGCTAGGTGCCCTAGTTTTCGAGATATAAATGTGGCCCTGCTGGGGAAACTCTCTCCAGATCGGCCACCTATAAACCCTTATAACTTTTGAACCAGTCACCGACAAATTCTGATATTTGGCGACAAATTTCGACTAATTAGCGACAATTTTTTTGTGCTATCAAAATTAAAATCCGTGATGGTGGCCCTGCCAGGGTCAGTGACACGCTCTGCTGCAGAGCATACTCGGCAGCAGAGCCACCAAAGTACATGTACTCAGGAAAGATAAACGCCACTGTTTTTTTTAATGAAAACTGTTGTACGAATAGTGCTTATTGTGTACGTGTTGAAAAATATCATTATTAATCAGTGGTTTTATTTATTTTAACTTTACTAAAAAAAAATTCATAGTAAGCGCCTGATTATTTTGTGTCGGCAAAAGTTTTTGTAGACGTCAGGATGGCTGGACCAATCACGCTACTACATCAAGTTACTACAATCTGTCAAATTTCTTTAAAAGATTTTCAACTTTATTGCTAAAGCATAAGGTTAAAAGTTGATTGGGAAAATTTGACAGTTTCGGGTAGCTTGATATGCTGGCGTCTGTACATGAGACTATGTGAACTGTTTAAATACCTATTTACTACCTCTATTGGCACGGTTGACATCTGTCGAGCATGTCACCGGCCGGGGGAATCAATCAGGCATATCATCTCCGGGTGTTCTCGTCTAGCTAACGGAGAGTACTTACATAGACACAACCTTGTAGCCAAGATAATCCATCAGCAGCTTGCTTTGAAATACAGCCTTGTGGAATCGGAGGTGCCGTACTACAGGTATGAGCCCCACCCAGTTCTCGAAAATGGTAATATCACATTGTCCTGGGATCGATCCATCATCACTGACGATTAGTGTTGCCAATAAGCTTAATATAGTGATGGTGGAACTGGTGGATCGATCAGAGCGACGCGCAATGATTGTTGACATAACCGTCCCGCATGATGAGAACCTCGTGAAAGTCGAAAAAGATAAACAGATCAAGTATCATGACTTGGCTCGCAAGGTTGTCGACATGTAGGATGTGGACTCTGCGATCATTGTGCCGATAGTTGTGACAGCCAATGAGTTAATAGCCAAGAGCGTCGACCAACACCTAAGGAGGCTCTCGTTGGGCAGCTGGATTAAGGGCTTGATTCAGAAAGCGGTACTTCTGGACACGGCCCGCATTGTTAGGAGGTTCCTCTCTGGAGCCCTGACCGCCGTACTATTTTTTATACAATTTTTAAATGTTTTTATATTTTTTATATCTTATTATTTAAAAATATAATTTTTATGTTTATAATGAAATAAAGGAAATAATAATAATGAGCGCAATGACTGGCAATGCTGCCAGTCTTCTGGGCACGTTTCCGGATGACAGCGATGCGGTCAAGTACTTTGACGCCTAAGTGTCCTTTGTTTTTGTATTTATTTGTGCAGTAAGTTAGTAATTTTTTTTAATAATAATAATCTTTATTACGGTACACACAAGATTCATGGTACACAAGAGCAGAAGTACAAAGTACGAGATATGGTATAACTACATAAATCTAAACAGAACAGATAACCCTGTCTCCTAAACTAGGTAGTCCTGTATCTTAGGAGACAGTGTTAGGCCATACTGGGTGGTGAGTCATGTAGGTATAGCGGCAGCCAGGAGTTTAGCGTGAGGGTGGTAAAGTAATACATTTGTGTGCCGGTGTAAATGTGTTTGAGTGTGAGTGTGTGAGTGAGTGACCACAAGGATGTGTATGAGTGGTGAGTGTGGGGGTGTGTGCGTACTTCAAGGGTGCGTGTGAGAGAGAGAGTGTTTATGCAGTGATTAAAGGTAGGTAGATGAGTGAGAGATCGTGTATTGGGTGTAAGTCGGGTAGTGTAATGATTTTGGGATTATTCAATGAATGTAAGTAAAGACTCCGTGAATGAGTAGTCTTTTAACAGTAGCCATTTAGTCAGTTTGTTTTTCAGGTTGTGAGAGTTTAGATATTATTTAATTTAGTATCTAGTGTAAATAGTTAGTAACGTCATTTTCTCTAAATAACCTTTAATTAAAACTATTTAAATTCGTCTATTAATGTAGACTTTAAAGAAAGTAATGCACTGTTTTCTTTTCGCAAATAAAAATTATCTGTCTTATCATTTTTAATTATGTTTTTAATTTAATTAAAAGTCCGATTGTCTACAAAAACTTTCGCTAACACAAAATAATGAGGCGCTTACTATGAAAATTTTAGTATTTCATTATATGCACATTCGAAAAATAAATCTAGTAATACTACAGTAATAAATAACATGCTAATTTTCGTCGATCATAATTATTATATTATTTATGATAGTGAGAAAAAAGTCTCAGTGGGCATACGCACTAGCGGTTAATCGCGCGGCTAGCCGCTTTTCCAGTACCGTTTATGATTCTACGGCGGTTTAGTGCGTACGATCATAAGCGGTTGCATATTAAATTGGAAAAGCGGCTAGCCGCGCGGTTAGCCGCCCCCGCGGTTAACCACTATAGGTAGTAAATATTAGCACATAGGTATTAAATTGTGCACATAGTCTCATGTACATACATATCTCGTTTGGTCCAGCCATCCTGATGGTAACAGATTGTCTACAAAAACTTTTGCCGACACAAAATAATCTGGCGCTTACCTACTATGAAAATTTTAGTTAAGTTAAAATAAATAAAACCACTGATTAATAATAATATTTTTCAACACGTACACAAAATAAACACTATTCGTACAACAGTTTTTATTAAAAAAACAGTGGCGTTTATCTTTCCTGAGTACATGTACTTTGGTGGCTCTGCTGCAGAGTATGCTCTGCGGCAGAGCCACAATCAATGTCTATTTTTCATTATCTACTGCACGTACAGCGATAACGGCAGTACGTACATCATGTACGTTTTACGTACATCATTTTAAGATATAATTGATCCGTTTCTAAGAAGGTGGCTCTGCGGCAGAGCATGACACTCCCGAACGCTGCCCAGCCGAGTCGGATTCGGACGATTGACCTCTTCCTCGAAGTTAGGGTCAGTTCACACCGAGACGCGACGCGACGCTGCGCGCACACTTTAAAAGAGTGACTCAAAATATACTTTATTTTCTACACGAAATAAAATATACACATTTGCAACAAAATACGCACATTGCATTGAGTTCAGAATACGTTGCGCTGCGCCTCGTGACGCCTCGCGGCGTAGAGCGACGCAGCGGCAGCGCGCGGCGTTCGTTCGAGAGCGGCGCTGCGCAGTGCGACGCCGCGCGGCGCAGCCGAGGCCGCCGTGGCGACTTCTCTACTATTTCCGTCCAGACTTCGTGCAGAATTGATGCAGTACGGTCGAGTGATATTATAATGATAGACTGGGATCTTGTTATAATCGGACTTCTTGCAGAAGAGGAAGAAGAATACAAAAATAAAATAAAAAAGAAGACGTCACACAGGAGTATTTGGGTGCATAATTTACGGAGAAATAGATTAATTCATGGTGAATTTCATATCTTGGCTTATGACCACATTGCCAATTATCCAGAAAAAAATTATGATTATTACAAAATGGATTACAAAAAGTTTCAAAACTTATTGAATTTGTTGCGGCCATACATAGAAAAACTAATTACAGACCCACTATCTCGATCGAAGAGCGACTGCGGGTGGACGCGGGGCGGGGCGGGAGCACGTAGCGAATGTAGACACGTCCCACTGCGCCGCGCGGCGTCTTGCTGCGCAGCGAGGCGTCGTGTTGCCAACGATTTTACGATGCGCCTCGCGACGTTGGGATGCGTGTCGCGGCGGCGCGCGGCGCAGCGCGAAGTCACTGGCCTCTTCCAGTATCGTCGCGTCGCGTCTCGTTGTAAACTGACCCTTAGGCCTACCTAACTGGACAGTTTGTCCTAGGTAAACATACTCGGCCACGACTTCGAGTGTAGCGTCTCCGATCTTTATGAGAGTGGGTGTTACATGGGCATTTGACATGACCTTCGTTTTGTCCCATGTTCATTTTAAGACACACTCTTTCGGAGGCTCTACCGAGGTCATCGAGCATTGTACTGAGGTCCTCCATAGTCTCAGCCATGACTACGATATCGTCGGCAAACCGAAGGTGAGTTATGTACTCGCCGTTGATGTTAGCCCCTTTCCAGTCCAGAACCTCGAAGACATCCTCCAGTGCAGCGGTGAATAGTTTCGGAGAGATACCGTCTCCCTGTCTTACACCTCGCTGCAGAAGGATAGGTTTCGAGGTCTGATCCTGGAGTCGGACTGACATAGTGGCGTTTTCGTACAGACACTTCAGCACCTCGATGTACCGATAGTCGATCTGGCACCGTTGAAGAGACTGCAGCACAGCCCATGTCTCGATCGAATCAAAGGCTTTCTCGTAGTCCACAAACGCTAAGCAGAGAGGCAGGTTATATTCTTCGGACTTCTGTACAACCTGTCGCAGCGTATGTATGTGGTCTACGGTGCTCAAGCCTTTACGGAATCCGGCTTGTTCGGGAGGCTGGAAATCGTCAAACCTGCGCGCGAGACGGTTCGTAATGACTCTCGAAAAACAGCTTGTAGACGTGGCTCAGGAGTGAGATGGGCCTATAATTCTTAAGGGCATTGTCGCCCTTCTTAAAAAAAATTATCACCACACCTCTGTTTCATGCCTGTGGTGTTTTGTTGAAATAAATATACGTTAATGTAAATTCGGTTTATTCCAGAAATCCCCACCAGTGGGGATTGTTATTTTTTTTTTCAGAAATCCGCACAAGTTAAAAAAACTAAGCCTAGTGGGCATTTTTGGAAAAATAAGTAACAATCCTCACCTGGGGGTCTAAAAAGGCCACTTTGGAGAATCATAAAAGGATAACATAATGGACAGATAATCGTATCAAAATATCATTGGTGAAGCATGTTTCAGTTATTTTTTTTGTCTGTGCTAAAATATCAATCAATCCGATCCAAATCCAATCCCAATCTCTTTGATTATACCTACGTAGTGCAGCGAAAAAATAAAAACACGGACTGTCTTCGCCATATTACGATTCATAATGTCATCCTTTTATGATTCTCCAAAGTAGCCTTTTTAGGATGTTCATCTGGATTGAGGGCCTATTTTTTGAACCCTTACGGAACAAAATAAGATTTATAGGGAAATTACAAATTAGTTAAAAATAGTGAAAACTTAAAGCAATGGTCCATAGATTTATAAGAACATGGTCCATGAATTTCTTAAACGTGAATTAAAACTGTTATGATTAAATACCTCGGGCCCTCAATCCAGACACGTGCATAAAGTGGCATAGCCTAAATCCCAATAAGTACTATCTCTGGGTTAATAATTTTTATTTCAAAATTTAGCTACGAATTTTTCTTAAATATATTAAGAAATTCCCAAATCTGTAGAATATGACATTACAGATTTATGGCGGTATATCTAGGGCCCTCACTTCATTAATGTCTGTACTGAGGAATCTGCAAAACATTATTTTATCTGAAGAAATACATAAACACGACTTTAACATATTTTACTTAGATACTATACTATATACAGGGTTATTTGTAAAACACCAGCAACCTCTTAAGAGGTCATTGTACTCATCATTATGAACAACCTTTACTATGGGACCAAACCTGAAATCGCGAAAAAAAAATCAGCTGTTCCCTACATTTTGACGAGTTATACGAACATAAATGTAGGGAACAGCTGATTTTTTTTTCGCGATTTCAGGTTTGGTCCCATAGTAAAAGTTGTTCATAATGATGAGTACAATGACCTCTTAAGAGGTTGCTGGTGTTTTACAAATAACCCTGTATATAGGGTGACTGGTAATTAGTGACCGATACTTAAACACGTGATTTTACTCATCATTATGAACAACTTTTACTATGGGACCAAACCCGAAATCGCGAAAAAAAAATCAGCTGTTCCCTACATTTATGTTCGTCTAACTCGTCAAAATGTAGAGAACAGCTGTTTTTTTTTTCACAGTTTCAGGTTTGGTCCCATAGTAAAAGTTGTTCATAATGATGAGTAAAATCACGTGTTCAAGTATCGGTCACTAATTACAAGTCACCCTATATGGGTCATATTCAAAATAATTGTAAGTTACGGATAGGAAACAGATATGAATATTATTTGATTGTAACAGAAAAATAACACAAAGGAATTATTAGGGCAAGTTTAAATAGCACACGTTTATAACAGGCTACGAGTGCGAAGTCGGTGTGGGTCGCTAGGTGGGTACATAATGAAATAACATTTTGGTGATCGTATTTTAGTTGGTATAATTGCCATAAATTCATCATCATCATTGCCATAATGCCTTATCTCCGAAACTACCGAGCCTAAAATTTTGATATTAATATTAAGGCAAAAGGATTCTAATGATTAGAATTATGTAAATATTTGTTACGGTCGTGAATCATATTTTAATCAACATACAACTTTACACTGACCTGTAAATTGCAAAAAACCTGAGTCAATTTGAATTTCGCGGGCTACCTTGGCGCATCCCCCTTAACTGATAGGTACTGAGACGGCCGACGAGAGGCTGGGTACGCCTCGGCGAGGCTGCGCGGTTAGTATAAAAGGCTCAAGCAGTGAGGACTGAGGATACGCAGTAAAACATGCACACACAGACAATGCATGGCACAGCAATGCAATACATGGCACAATATACGCAAACTTTACATACTTCAAATAAATTTAAGTAAGTAAAAAAAATGTTTTGGCTAACCTGCGGTGCACTAAGTACCTATTAATATTTTATTTTCATTAATTCATACATGAGACAATGTGAATAACGCCTAATCATTCATATCTGTTACGTAACGGAAAAAAGTGACAGATAAAATAACGTATATGAATTAATTGCACGTGTCTATCCTACAAATCTATTTATTTCCACACCAATTCACATGATTAAACGAATATTTTATAGTTATAACAAATATCACAATACAGCCCTTTCCTAGTATGAGTAATAAAACAGTAAGTACTTACCGCTACTGTAAACGACTCACATTGAATATTTACTTTTAAAAGTCTAATTTTCTTCGACAACGAAACGAGCTGAAAAACTATATTGAACAAAATGGCAAAGCGTTTATTCTTACGCGTCGTGTAGTAACAGCTAGTGAACTAATTTTGCCAGTATTTCAAATTTCTTTATTGCCATGGAAATAATGTTAAAATAGCATAACAGAGAAGAATAACAGATATGTGCAAAATCAGGACACTCATTAATAAATTAAATTTGGAGTACACTAAATAGTATTTTATATTTTGTTTAGTAAAGTGTTGAAAGTTTAAACAATATTCTCTGAATATATTTTTTTTTTTAACTTTTGTAGAATGGTTCATAATTAAATTATTTTTTTTAGTTTACCGTTAAAGACGTGGACATAGAATACTTGTATGAAACGGATCCTACGCAATGTCTGGTTTAATTTTTTTTAATGAATTGTTTAGGTTTACCAAATGTTTCGTTGTTTTTTATTAAGCTCAAATAAATATTTTATCTGTTTGTTTATGAAATTCTAGTCAGTTGCATCTCGTTATGAAAATAATTGGGTTGGACATTAAGACAGTAGTAAATATACAATTATTTTGAATATGACCCATATACTACTATGTGAATTTGTTAAAAAGAAATAATGACAGAAAAGTTAATTGTTAAGAAGTAAATGAATGTCGAATTTAACTAAAACGTCTGAACTGAGAGCCCAATATTTTCGGCTTTATTGACTAGGCTCAACCACATAGATTAACGCAAATTAGAATAAGTTTTTAACTATTTCTTAACTAAATTGTAACATATCGTCCGTTCTTCTAAATGTGATACTTTACGAGAAAATTGATTTTCAACTTTTTCTAGGAGAAAATTTTGTAGGGTCCACGAAATGCGACGCTGTAAGCGAATTCGCCTTGCGCTGCAAGCGTCAGCATCGAGCGTCAAAAACAATTGTCTACTATCTACAAGGCCACAAAGTAGCGCTGCAAGCAGCAGCGATGTTTGCTACGAGCGAATCTGCACGAGCGTTTGATGATCCGACGCGCGTTTTTATGAGCGTCGAAAACAATTGTATGAGAAAATTCCACAGTGCATGAGTCTTGACATACTTCCTTTACCTTTAGAGGTACAAATGTCTTGTTTAGGGTACAAATAGTACATATATGTAGTACAAACACTAACCCGAGGGCCACGAAATGCGACGCTCCAAGCGAATTCGCTTTGCGCTGCAAGCGTCAGCGTCGAGCGTCAAAAACAAATGTATGACTATTATCTACAAGGCCACAAAGTAGCGCTGCAAGCAGCAGCGGAATTTACTACGAGCGAATTTGCACGAGCGTTGGATGATCCAACGCGCGTTTTTTTATGAGCATCGAAAACAATTGTATGAGAAAATTTGACAGCGACATTTTCACTCGTAATGTCGACGCGTGCTCACTCTGTACTCACAGAGCATGTAACCTTTTTCTGTACTGAACCGATTCATCCCCCCACCGACGTACACGCTACAGGCGAATACTTGAAATTCGTGGCCTTGCTTTGACGCTTAGAAATGACGCTTGTAGCGAATTGACGCCTCAAGCGTGGCGTTATTTTCGTGGCCGAGGCATTAATGTGATACATTTTAAATTGGGGACTTGATCCCGTCATCTTGACGAATATTAAATATGAAAGGTTGCAGTTTTTTGAAGTTAGAAAAGTGGAACTTCTGTTGTTTAAAGTTTTTTTTAACGGTTTTTGGAAACTCCCCCCCCCTAAGCCTCCTGATTTATTTTATTTGTGGTTGATTAAAAAATATTTAAAAATTAAGCTAAGGAAATAAGAAAAGGTAGAAATAAAGAGATTTATATACTTATGCATTTATTTTTTATCATCACTTCTTAGCTTTAGTTTCTTTCACTGCAGTTGGAGCTTTAGTGACGTCATCAGGATTTTCCGCTGCGTCCTTCAGACGCTTAGCACGAATACCAACAAGTTTAGCAATGGAACGAGCCTGTGAAAATAATACAGTTTGTTAATATAAGAACCAATAACCAACCAACCAATTTGAAAACAATGCAAGATTTAAAATAAACTTACTCCTCTCAGGTATTGGTATGCCTTGAAGTCCTTTTCTTCTTCTGTAATAGCACGAGCAATAGACTTAGGTGCTGGCTGCTGTACCGGCATCAGTGGTCCACGGAGCTGAGTTGCCAGCTTGCGTTCTTCTTCATTTGCTTCTCCCTTCAATACCTAGAGGATAACAAATACATAAAATTAAGTTTTACAGAATACAAAAATTAAAATGGCATTTTACATGATGGTTAGTAATTGGGTAGATGTGATGTTGGCTATCTGATTTAATGCAACAGGTCCTGGTCAATCAGATCAGGTAAGATCATCAGCTGTATTTTTACCTATTTTATTTTATCAGATAGTGAAAGTAGTTATTGTCTTCTGTTTGACCACCGTTATTTGAGCAAGATCGGGACCAGCCATCGGAAAACCGCATTAAGTGTTACCTAGTGCCTACCTGCAATGCAATATGGGTGGCAGTTTTATAACATACCTTCTTGCCCTTCGGGAACAGGATCAGTCGTGCACGGTATTCCTTTAGCCTTTGAACATTGACTTGCAATGACTCCACAGATTTGTTACGTCTGCGAGGATCCACAGCAATGCCAATAGTTCTGGCAAACGCAGGGTTAAGACCAGATGCCTGAAACATTAATATAGAAATCATCAAACTTAGTTATTCATTAAATTTTTAATACCCCTGTTGAAGTTGTACTTGGAAATTGGAATGCTTTCACTGTGTCAGTACCAAAACTACAAAGGAAAATAGTATAGAACCTTCTTTAGGAATTAAAATTTAACACCAGTCTGTTTCTGTCAGGGTTAAAAATATAACGACAACTGTTTAAAGTTATTGTGATGATTTAAATTGACAGATTGTTTTATTCTAACTGTACTGTCAGACATAGCAACTTTTACATTGTTATAATAATGCAGCTCAAATGTGTCATACCATGTAACTGTCCCACTTAGATAGGAGGCCTGTGTCCCAGCAGTGGGTGGGCTAATTATGGGTACACTACATAAATACGAAAAACTTTATTCCGACAGTTACAAATACGAATTTCAAAATACCGATTTTCATCATTCCAAATGGTTCAAAATTCCTAATATAACAACTCCGATTTATCATTCATCCTATTTTTATAATTCCAAATTTTAAAGGGCTGCCATCACCTAAATTAATGACACAGGATAAAAACTTCAAAAACCTCGGACATTTCGTTGAAATAAAAAAGAAAACCCCAGACTCCCTCGAAAAAATAAAAAATTACAAATACAATAAAAACATCGTTAAGTAGGTATCATATTGTTTGTCTTATTTATACAATACAAATCAAACGCTTAATTTATTAATCAATTATATACTCTTCTCTATGTGAGAGGTATTCTGGTAACAAAAATAATTAGGAACTCTTCTTTTTGAATTTATTGCAAACCATTCAGTCTGATTTCTCCTAATGCTACGGCCAGACTTAAAGGCGAAGATTCGTGTTCGCGTTGTCACGATAAAAGGTTCGTGTTCGATCCATGACGAAGAGCTTGGCCACATAAAAAAAATTTCACTACGTCGTCGCGATAATCTAGAACGTCGCGATAATTAATTTCGCGGTCAAAAAAATTTGTTAATCATGGATTGGAGTAATGAGAGGATCATTACTCCAATCCATGATTAACAAGTTCAATCAAACACGTTGAAACCGCTCGGCGTCTCGCAGTCAACTAAAGGCGCGATTACATTACCCAATTTTAAGGAATGCTAACTAGGAAATCGGCAGATGTAATCGCAGTTAGCACAGATTGGATCCAATTTAGTGGAAATTGGAGGTCCAATCTTTCTACTTCCTAAATTGGATCCAAACTAGGATAGTGTAATCACGGCGCTACGATTTAGAACGACTACTAGTCGGCGTCCGCGCTTTGAGCAAGGTGGACGAGTAGACCGCGCGCACGAATGCTACCAAAGAGTATTTTTAGGGTTCCGTACCCAAAGGGTAAGGGGTCCGTCCGTCTGTCTATCACCAGGCTGTATCTCAAGAACCGCTATAGCTAGATAGTTGAAATTTTCACAAATTATGTATTTCTGTTGCCGCTATGACAACAAATACTAAAAATAAAATAAATATTTAAGGGGGGCTCCCATACAAGAAACGTGTTTTTTTTTTCGATGTTTTTGCCTTGTGGTACGGAACCCTCCGTGTGCGAGTCCGACTTGCACTTGGCCAGTTTTTTTTTTATATAAATGCTACATACAACATGGCGACTGTATCGGAAACGACAGCATTGCCCACAGAAAAAAAACCATGTGCTACGAGTATATAATTATACTATCCATACTATCACACTAATATTATAAAGGCGAAAGTTTGTGAGTGTGTGTGTGGGGGGTGTGTGTGTGTTTATATGTTTGTTACTTCTTCACACTCAAACGGCTGGACCAATTTTTATGAAAATTTGTATGGAGGTAGCTGACACCCTGATTAACATTTTTATCCCGATATTCCCACGGGATCGACATTTACGCGGGTAAAACCGCGGGGCGCAGCTAGTAATATCATAAATTCGAAAGTATCTAACTCTGTCTGTCTGTCACAGAGCCAATATAAGTCTGTGGGATCGACACTTATGCGGGTGAAACCGCGGGGCGCAGCTAGTCTTTATAATAATAACGACCAAAATTATTTATTTTTATTTTTTTAAACGACATTATGTTATTATTTTCTTCTGTAGTTTTGATAAATACGGCGCCATCGATAGAAAATTCGAAACGTGCAACCTAGTACGATCCTTCTTCACGAATGCGACGACGCCGACAACGCGTCTGAATGCGTCGTCTCATCGTCTGTCTCTGTCTGATTTAGAATCCAATTTAGTGTAGTGTAATCACTAGCTCCGATTTCCTAGTTAGTGTTCCTAGTTAGCATTGCTTAAAATTGGATAATGTAATCGCGACTTAACGCGCGAAGTGTAGCCAACCGCACGAACTTTGTCGCGACAAAACCCTTTGATCTGCGACAATTTACCGACAGCAGCGCGAAGGGCATTCGTATTCACGTCTCACGAAGATAATTCGCGATAGGACGAAATCTTTGGTCAGACGTGTCGCGACAACGCAAATCTTCGCGTTATCGCGATAGTGTGGCCCCAGCATATTGGGTTCGTTGCGGTCGGGTGTGGTAACGTGCATCGAAGTCAAGTAGTATCGCACTACTAATTGTATCAGAATTCTAATTTTAGCCGTTTATTCGGAGTATTGAAAATCGGAATGTTGTTTTTCGGACCGAGACCCATCGAGCATTTGATTCTTCGAACGTATAAACATCGGAAAACAAACAAATCGCATTTACGACTTTCTGTAAAATAAATTTCGTGATTTTAGACAGACATTATAATTCTTAGGTAGGTATTATGAAATTCGGACTTTTGAAAATCGGAACATAAAAATTCAGAATAAAATATTTTGGAGTATTTGGGTCTTGGGTGTTCCTGCTGATTATACTGAAAGTAACTAGTATGACATGTTTAAGGTCCTGATTATGATGATGTAACGATTCTCCAAGTGGGTAATTAGTCATAAGATTAAAGTGATGTAGTACCTGGTTTAATATAGCACATAATATACTGCCACAAAGGTATGAGTGAGATATGAAAAATGGTCAATCCATTCAAGGCTACTTATTAGTAATTTTTTAAATTATGGTGCTATAATACAGGTTGAAATTGAACACATGAAACAAACCGAAATGGGAGATTGTACTCATCATTATGAACAACTTTTACTAAGGGACCGACGCTGCAATCGCGAAAAAAAATCTGCTGTTCCCTACATTTTATGTTCACCTATCTCGTCAAAATGTAGGAAACAGCTGATTTTTTTTCACGATTGCAGCGTTGGTCCCTTAGTAAAAGTAAAAGTTGTTCATAATGATGAGTACAATCTCCCATTTTGGTTTGTCGCATCTTTTCAATTTCACCCTGTATAAATTTTCACAACATTAGAAAAGAATGATTAAGAAAATTGTTTCTTTCTTCACTGTTTGTTTGAACTGGTGACACATACACAGTAATTGCATTTGCAATAACACACCATTTGCTCTTGATATGTTTTAGTAACCATTTCATATCAAAATGTTTCAGTATGAATGGCACATCATGTTTTTACATGGTTCAATGTTTACAGTGTTATTTGGAAAACAATAAACCTTGCCCTACCAGCAAAAGACAAGTTGAACCAATCAAACAAGACAGATCTCTACATAAAACGTGTAGTGTGAATAAGTTTCTGAATAGTGTAAACCCAGTGAACAACAAATTTTGAACTTGATATTTGTTTATTGAGACAAGTTTCCAAACACACAACACAACACATGTACTACATGTTAATGGACAACTGCTGTAGAAAGTAGCAGGCTAGTTTCTACAGTTTCTACTGAGCAGTTGCAGCCACATACTATGTATTTAATTTATCAGCATTTTATATGTTGGTAGTCTACTAATAGCTCAAAAACAATAAAACTTACTCTGATTTCACGAAGAGTAAATCCACGACCCGCACGGACCTTCGTGTGATACCGAATAGTTGGGCATCGGACAACAGGTCTCAATGGGCCAGCAGCAGGACGTGGAGCAATGGCTTTAGCTTTCTTGATCCTGTTTTGTTTTCTGCGGTAACGTCTTGCTGGTTGGTTGAACCAGGTCTTCACAAAACGTTGCCAATCCTTATGGAAATGCCCATTAGGGATCATATTATTTCCCTTCCCCATGTTTGGTTAATCACAACTTCTCACCTAGAACACAGAAACACGAAATAGAGAAGTAAGAATCTAGCATATGAGTAACAATTTTATGAACAAATAACAGATTTGCAATATCTTGCAGGATTTCAGTAAAATACTTTGATTAATAAAAACACTGACCGGTTTCAAGCAGAAGAAGTGCTAAAAGAATATCAAAGTCGTTTGACACATTGATGGCAGATGACATGACAGCAGTGTTGCCACTTGCCAGATCAGAATTTCGGATGTTTTAAAAATTAAAAAATAGATTTTTCTTTAAAACCTCTTTTCTAGATATACACATAGTGTCACTGACAAGACAACCACAGAGTACTTTTTGATAGACTGAAATACTTTTTACTAATACTATATTTTTTACTATACTTCTTTTTTTAATACTTTTTGAAGACAACTAAAAAAAGACCACTGAGGCTGAGGTCAGTGTAAAAGGCGCTGCGTGTGTATCTAGTATTTTATTATATTTTCGAAAGCTACCTTTATTTGTTCGAACTTAAAAACCGTAACTTTTCACGAAACGTAATGCTACATACACACCCAGCGACTTGCCATATTTATACTTTTGGCGGGATCCATCAAAGCTATTATTCGCAGTCAGTGTCCATACTATATACTATAAATATCCATACTCCATACTATATTATAAATTCGAAAGTAACTAATATATATGTCAATGAAAGTAACTCTGTCTGTTTGTCACCTTTTCACGCCTAAACCACTGAACGGATTTCAATTAAATTTGGCAGAGAGATAGATTGCATCCTGGGGAAAGATATAGGCTACTTTTCATCGACATACTTCGCGGCCGGATAATACGGATGGGTGTGGCCGTGTGGGTAGTAAGCACAGAATACTAATACCCAAGGCGGGGTAGTAAGTATAAATATTAGATTTGGTTAATTTTCTTATGTATATGTTATGTTTGTTTATGTAGGTATCTTTAAGTCTAATGTTGTTGTGTTGTTTATTGTTTACTTGAGCTTTAGATTTTACTCTATATTTTTTTATTTATCACGTTGACTGCCAGACAACAGACTCAATAGAAAATCTATTGTTTGCGGACACCGTGTGACCGCGTACCACTGTGGCAGTCAATTATTTAATTATGAAGATTAAATATTTGCACAGCGTGTAATAGGTAATAGAATGTAAAGGGGCCATTTAAGTTTTATGATCATACATTCTAAATCTACATTGTTGTAGCAAAAAAAATAATTTGAATAAATGTTCAAACTAATTATGTTGATTGTAAATATTCGAACATACTTTTATCTACCAACTTTGTATGTTACCAATTACCATAAATCTTACGAATAAAATATCTTTATTTTGGTCGCCGGCGACTAAAGTTGCTGCGTCTGTTTCTAGGTTAAGGCTATAAATGAAATAAAAGGAGGAAATCGGGAAACATGCGATAAAACTGCATTAAAAGATATAAAGACGACGCTTTTCTGAACCTGGATTTCAACCAATTAATCTAATTTCTCAAAATAAACAAGGATCAATTAAATTTAAAATAAATAAAATTTAGGGAAGTTCTTGCAAACAGTCGCGGATTTTTCCGTAGTGCGTGCACCCTAAGTGTCTAAACACACTATGCCGAAGGTACGCGACCGAAGTTCGGCATGATTACGCCTGCAATGCTATTTGAATTACTGACGACACATTATGCCGAAATTACGTTGCGTTATAGCGTATAGCCGAACTTCGGTCGGGCGTAAGTTCAGCGGCAAATCGGCGGCAACGTATTCAAGAGCACACATTATACGCGACCGAAGTTCGGTTCGATTGCCGAAGAAGATCCGGGGGGCGGGGAGCAGCGGGAGGCAGGCATGCCCGCGCCCCGCGTGTGCGCAATTGAATTTCTGCCGCGTAAGTTCGGCACTAGGCGTATATATGGGGCGGGTGGGCCGGGGCCCCCCGGGCCCACCCTAGAATGGTCTGGAGCCCACCTTAGGATGTTTGGGGACATAGTCGAAATTCTAAACTGGGTACTTAGGTACAGTCAACAAAAGAGATTAGTATGCAGGATCGTCGGATACAGTTGAAGTTTAGTAAGAAACCGATGGATGTTGTCGACTGGAACTTAATTTGATAAATGAGCTGTTTGTTTTCTATTCATGAAATTAAATTTTATTCGAGAACATCGATCGGTAGAAACCGATCGATGTTCTCGAATAAAATTTAATACAGTTTAGTAAGAATATTAAACACAACTATATCCGACGATCCTGCATACTTATCTCTTTTGTTGACTGTACATAATATAACTTCACCCAAAAGCAATCAATTAAATAATCTACCACTAAGACCTACACAAACTTATTATTACCTACATAATACATTCTATTTAATTACTTTTAAACTAACAAAATTTAATTGAATCTACTAATACGCAAAGGCAAAGGGTATAAGCTAGAGTAGGTACAGACGCTAGCACATCAAGCTACTACAATCTGTCAGATTTCTTTAATAGACTTTCAACTTTATTGCTGCAGCTTAAGGTTCAAGGTTGATTGCGAAAATGTGACAGTTTCGGGTAGCTTGACCTGCTGGCGTTCGTACATTTAAATTTCATGCAACCCACAATGCAAAGTGACAAGCAGGCGCACGTCGGAACCTAGATACGCCAATGGGTGTGTCATGTCATGCCGGAGGTACGCAACCGAAGTTCGGCATGATTACGCCTGCAATGCTAATTTATCGCAACGTAATTTCGGCATAATGTGTCGTCAGTAATTCCAAGGCTAAGCGCGCACTACGAATTTTAATCGTTGCGATAAATAATCGTCAATCTGTAGACAATACTAATATACTGGAATCCGCGCACTGCGGAAAAAAATCGCATAATTCGCTTGAAAAATTTTCGTGTTTTAAGTTTCGATTAAAATCGTAGTGCGCGCTAAGCCTTATAGTATTGCAGGCGTAATCATGCCGAACTTCGGTCACGTACCTTCGGCATAGTGTGTCTGTCTAGTTGTACACTTACGGACCCGTTTATCACACGCGACAAAAAACCGCATTGCAACCCTGCTAAAAGACAGAGTGTCAGTCTCACCTCACCCAATTTAAAAAAAATTGGTCATTCATTTCATTCATAGTCGTAAGAAATTGAAATTCTCAGAAATTTTAGGTAGGTAAATTATCTTCTAATTAAAGTTGTGTGTAATTATGGAAGACGCCAAAGCTACTCAGTCTAGTGATTATCATAGAGAAACCGAGGAAAAGCATCAGAAGAAGAAAAGTAAAAATAAGAAAAAGCGTAGCGGCGGGGATGGCGACCACGGCGTTCCAACCTTGCCCGATGGTTTAGTCAGTGTGCCTAATTCTAGTGATGTTCATCAGAACATATCTTTAAAAGATTTGAAAATGGCAATGGAAGTTTTAAATCTCCAACAAAAACCAGCTAAAACTACCGAAGAAGCACTGCACAAGTCCTATCAATTTTGGTCCACCCAACCTGTTCCAAAAATGGATGAAAAAATTATGTCCAATGAACCTATAGAGCCTCCAAAATCTGTTGAAGATATAAGGTCTGAACCTTACACCTTGCCAGATGGATTTCAATGGGACACCTTGAATTTGAATGAACCTTTGGTATTAAAGGAATTGTATACACTTCTTAATGAAAACTATGTTGAGGATGATGACTCTATGTTTCGATTTGACTATCAAACCGATTTTCTCAAGTGGGCCCTTCAGCCACCTGGCTGGAGAATGGAATGGCATTGTGGAGTTCGTGTAGTGAAGTCTGGCAGATTGGTTGGCTTCATATCTGCAATTCCAGCACAGTTAAGAATATATGACCATATGCAAACAGTTGTTGAAATCAACTTTTTATGTGTGCATAAAAAACTTCGTGCCAAGAGAGTTGCGCCTGTTTTAATTAGGGAAATAACACGTAGAGTAAATCTAACAGGTATATTCCAAGGAGTTTATACTGCTGGCATTGTATTGCCAAAACCAATAGCTACTTGTCGTTACTGGCACAGGTCTCTCAATCCAAAGAAGCTCATTGATATTAAATTCAGTCATTTGTCCAGAAATATGACAATGCAAAGAACACTTAAGCTATTTAAGCTCCCAGATTTACCTAAGACTGCTGGATTTCGCAAAATGGAACTTCAGGATAGTGAAAAGGTGGTTAAATTATTGAATGATTATTTGGGAAAATTTGATTTAGCTCCAATATTTTCAGAAGAGGATTTCAAGCATTGGTTTATGCCTCAGTCTGGCATAATTGACAGCTTTGTTGTTGAAGCTTCTGATGGCAGTATAACAGATTTTGTTAGTTACTATACTCTGCCCTCCACAGTTGTGTATCACCCTGTACACAAAACTTTAAAAGCGGCTTATTCATTTTATAATGTATCTACTAAGACTCCATGGATAGACTTAATGCTTGATGGATTGATTACTGCGAAAAATTCTGGATTTGATGTTTTTAATGCATTGGATCTGATGGAAAATAAAGAATTTTTGGAGCCTTTGAAGTTTGGAATTGGAGACGGGAATTTGCAATACTATTTGTACAATTGGAGATGTCCAAGTATGACACCTAATAAAATTGGATTAGTTCTGCAATAATACTAAACATGTATTCAGTGATAACATTAACTGGTTTATTTTGGTATTTTTCACTTTGTGTAAAGTGTTTTATTGATTGGAAATATAGCTTTAGTTCATAATAAAGTGGTTGTTATTAGTAATTGTTTTTAACATTGAAATAATTATAATATTTACATATTGCAAAATTGTAAGCAGAGTTTAAAAACTAAATA
Organism: Oligia fasciuncula; assembly: GCA_963082905.1. Classification (NCBI taxonomy): domain Eukaryota; kingdom Metazoa; phylum Arthropoda; class Insecta; order Lepidoptera; family Noctuidae; genus Oligia; species Oligia fasciuncula. The sequence goes on from OY720387.1 coordinate 12,443,009, forward strand.
TACAGCCTTTTCCAAGTAACTACAGACTATGATTTAAATATGCTTTAGGCTGTATTTAAGGGCCTACTGTATAGATTCCAATGGAGACGTTCAACGAGCCCTGGCAGGATTATGTTCTAGGGGGGTGCATCTTCAGCAGCATTAGAAGAGGTCGAAAGCTGCACCCATCACAGGTAGTTTACCTCACCAGTATTGGGAACAGGGGCCAAGCTACCGGTTGTCAGGGCTCCTGAGATAGGATACCTGTCATTGAGGAACATGATCGCAAGTCTGACTTTAGGTCATTCCCTCGGCTGGTTATTATCGACTTCAGAAAAAGGAGGTTATTTTGGTCCATTACTTTATAATTTTAGAGTAAGAAAGCTATAGAGCATCGGGTAGCGTGGCCACACATGAGACCAAAAACTAATTTAAATAACATTGGCTACTTGTGTAGCTGCCTTGAAAAAACGGGCACGCACTGAGAGACGGAAATAGTATAGCTTTATCCTTTTCTGTTACTTATAATAACTCAATGCTTTATCCCTTTCTTGTGGAAATGTAATGGCGCTACCCGCCGTCTATACTTTTCTTTGTCTAAATAGTATATAGTTATAGTTATCTGTGTAGTATATAGTTATCTGTGTAGTATATAGTTATCTGTGTAGTATATAGTTATCTGTGTAGTATATAGTTATCTGTTACTTACCGCTAGTAATATATAAGTCAATGAGTGTTGCCATTTTTTTTCCGAACCCTCTAGCGGCGCACAGTGGATCGACTCCATACAAACTGGCGGACATAGGACTATAAAAATATATTTTCAAGATTTTTGAAAAACAAATGATACCAATGTGCTGTCCTCAATAATATAAATTGAAAGAACTCTTATAGTTTTTTCTCTAATATCTTTTGAACCAGTGACCGACAAATTCTGAAATTTGGCGGCTGATTCCAAAACAGATCTTCGCTAGGTGCCCTAGTTTTTGAGATATAAATGAGGCCCTGCTGGGGAAACTCTCTCCAGATCGGCCACCTATAAACCCATATAACTTTTGAACCAGTGACCGACAAATTCTGATATTTGGCTACAAATTTCGACTAATTAGCGACAAATTTTTTGTGCTATCACAAAATTAAAATCCCTGATGGTGGCTCTGCCAGTCAGTGACACACTAATATAAAGGCGAAAGTTTGTGAGAGTGTGTGTGTGTTTATTTATATGTTTGTTACTTCTTCACGCTCAAACGGCTGGACCAATTTTGATAAAATTTTGTATGGAGGTAGCTGACACCCCTGGATTAACATATAGGCTACTTTTTATCCCGATATTCCCACGGGATCGAAACTTATGCGGGTAAAACCGCAGGGCGCAGCTAGTTTACTATAAAACTAGATGAGGTCAGTTTCTTTTAAAGTCCAGACATACAGTGTCGATCAAAAGTCCTTAAGCAAGGTCGCAAAGTTATAGTTTGAAGTTTAGTTAGTGACTTACGACCTTCTTTTAATGAGTAATTTGACACACACACCCGCATATTACTCGAATAATCACGCTATTGAATATAGTTCCGTGTCATGTTCGTCTTGTTCACATAGTTCGTAAAACTTTATGATTATACCCACAGAAATCTTAATAAATAAATTATAAGGTGGACAGATGCACCATTCACCGCGAAAGAATGTTGTGGTTCTTTGTTGGTTGATAATAATTTGATATTGTGGGTTAGTGAAGTGTGTTTAATCTATTAGAGGTTTTGTTCATTTTGAAACGCAAGCAAATTTAAATATTGAGATGAAAGCGGATATTATCGCGCTGCGTAAAAGTGGACTTAATATTATACCACAAATATTTGATGAAACCGGACTGACTGTGAGTATTATGATTTAATTCTTTTATCGAACATTTATTTAATTAATGTATAACTACTGATCCTTGTAGTTATTTTATTAAACGTTTTATATTTACCATAGGGTCTAAATAGAAGAAAAAAAATATATTTCCAAGAGTTTATTTATTTACTTTTGGAATGATGAATATAACATTAAGTATAAATTATAATCTTATCATTTTGTAACATTTGAACTATTTTCAAAATATTTTTTTTTCAAAATAGTAGTTAATAATATTTTATCATTTTGCTAGTAGCCTTACAATATTCCTTTTTTGTTTTAGAGAAATTACCTACCTACTGTGAGTAGGAAGGTCAAAAGGTCGGAGGGTCCGTGCCAGTCGAACGCGATCGACAGTGGAAGGCCCCAGCTGGTCAGTGAATAAGAAACAAGTGGTTTTAACCAACCAGTTACCAGATGAAGTTGCATTGCAAGGAAATATGCAGAAATATGTTTGAATAATATAGGATCCATACGCCAGCGTTTACTTGATAGCATGGATAATAATGGGGGTTATACAACGTATTAAGTTATAAATTACAAATTGATTTTAGTAATATTAAAATAATATTGTGTCTTAACCGTATTAAGGATTATTTTGAGGTTTATAGTTTCAATCTTCTTTTCATAATGAAAATGAATACTTAAGCTATAACCGCAATTGTAGAACAATATTATTTTATTTAAGATACTTACAATATTTTAAGTCTAATGGTCGTAGTTCACATGCTTTACTTCAATAAATTGTTCTTTATGAGAAAATAAAAAAGTTTATTTACAAAATTATAACGAATAAAATTTTGGAAATCACTTAAAAATCTCTTTTTTTTTTTTAATCCCATATTTCAATAACAATATAATAATACAAATAAAATAAATATTACATTATTATTCTCGTGTATTAATTAATCGAATAATAATAAAAAAAGATAAGAATATTGTTGAAAAGATAAATTAAAGTTTCATCTCGAGATTCGAACCTAGGCCAACTTGTTTAATAATCCAATACGCAACGCTATCCGCTAGCGGTACTTGTTATAAAGATGTGAATTTTAGCAATCGTATGAACCAGCCAAGGTCATACGTAATTACGCCGTGTGAAAAAGCGACGGTATAATTATTTTTGTTTCGTTCGACGTTAGCCAGTGTACACACACAGATGTAGGTACGGGTCTGCGCGGCGCGGGCGCGTGTTCACAGAAATTTCAACTTTATTGTGCTTAAGCAAATTTGTTGCAGACCGTACCTACTCATGGTCAGATCATGTGAAGACCGTGTAGATTGGTGTTTGAAATGGTCTTTTGACGAAAGAACCACACTGATTGAGTAGATTTGTCCAGTGAGTCATGCAGCTCAAATGCTCATCGTAGCCCACACAGCACACAATGTCTAAAGAATATCTAGTAAATATCTTTTAAATATTCATACAAACATCTAGGAGACCTCTGCTGATATTTACAAGTACTATAGTAGATATCTAGAAGATGACTCTATGTCCGCCTCCTAAATGTCTTCTAGACATTTTAAATGCACATCTACTACACATCTACTAGACATGTCTTCTAGTAAACTTTAGAAGATATCTTTTAGATTATCTACACGAGAAAACTTTTTTCTTTTTAGCCCCAACCCAAGAGTACTTGGAGCCAGTGCAATCAGAAAACATTATCCGCAAAAGAGTAAATGTTGCTGCCTATACATTGCTTCCACCGTATTTCTTCAAATAACTGATCTGAAAACAACAAGTTCTTTACACATCACATCCTCTAATTTACATCATATAATATAAGATAGCTTTTTTTTTGCACTTTTACATCAAATTACCACATCGTGATTTCACCAATTAGGTATTTATGCAAAGAAAACACGTTTTTAAAAGAATTACAGAGCCGAACGGCGTGCCTTTTTTTTAGGTTATATTGTTTATAGGGGCCACAGAACACTATTACTCCGTTGCGTTCCTATACACGTAATCATAACGCGTCGTCTCGCTGCGTTGCAAAATTCGAAAACAAAGCTTTCAAACATTACAAAAAACACTAAAATGTTTTTTGTAATAAAATGTTTCATAAAATAAATAATAAGTACCAATCAATAAACTCGATTTATTGTAAGTACAAAGTGTTTTTGCCGTAAGCGATGATTATTACGATCTGCTGAGTTGAATTGTAAAAGGTAACGTCCACGTCTATAATCATTTCGTTAAATTGTATGTCTATTTTAAATAATAAAAATAGAAAAACTGGGTCCAACTCATTATTTTGTAAGTATAAATTTGCATTGCAAGGTTCAGTACAGCGAAAAAAATTGCTGATTTTCTTTGTTTCTTTTCAGAGTCATTTTTAAGTCCAACAGTAGATATCTACTAGACGTTATGCAATATCTTCTCTAAGAGATGATCAGCTGTAGATGTCTTCTAGATATTATGTAATATCTTAACTAAGAGATGATTTCAAGACCAGTTGTAGATAACTACTAAACGTTCCATTATGATCTTAGATATCTTAGATCTCAGTAGACTAATATTGGACATCTACTAGATATTATGTGCTGTGTGGGAGCATGTGCATCGTAACCTGAGGGGGCCAAACCCCTCCTACCGGAGGCTTTACGCGGGGGTCGTGCGGTCCATGGCCCTATCCGGGGCCCCGGTGTCGGCGCGTTCACTGCGGCGACGAGCCGCCCATTATTTCAACCCCACTCCCTAACCTACTTACAATAAATCGAGTTTATTGATTGGTACTTATTATTTATTTTATGAAACATTTTATTACAAAAAACATTTTAGTGTTTTTTGTAATGTTTGAAAGCTTTGTTTTCGAATTTTGCAACGCAGCGAGACGACGCGTTATGATTACTTGTATAGGAACGCAACGGAGTAATAGTGTTCTGTGGCCCCTATAAACAATATAACCTAAAAAAAAGGCACGCCGTTCGACTCTGTAATTCTTTTAAAAACGTGTTTTCTTTGCATAAATACCTAATTGGTGAAATCACGACGTGGTAATTTGGTGTAAAAGTGCAAAAAAAAAAGAAGAAGAAAGTGTAAAAGTGCTCCAATCCTCTGGAGAGAACAAAGTCGATTTTTGGCGCTTGCTTGCTATTTCATTGACTTATATTATATGATGTAAATTAGAGGATGTGATGTGTAAAGAACTTGTTGTTTTCAGATCAGTTATTTGAAGAAATACGGTGGAAGCAATGTATAGGCAGCAACATTTACTCTTTTGCGGATGATGTTTTCTGATTGCACTGGCTCCAAGTACTCTTGGGTTGGGGCTAAAAAGAAAAAAGTTTTCTCGTGTAGATAATCTAGAAGATATCTTCTAAAGTTTACTAGTAGACATCTAGAAGACATGACGTCTAGTAGATGTGCATTTAAAATGTCTAGAAGACATTTAGGAGGCGGACATAGAGTCATCTTCTAGATATCTACTATAGTACTTGTAAATATCAGCAGAGGTCTCCTAGATGTTTGTATGAATATTTAAAAGATATTTACTAGATATTCTTTAGACATTGTGTGCTGTGTGGGGACAAGCACAGAATCGGTCGAAGTGGAAGTGCTTGGGGGAGGCCTATGTCCAGCAGTGGACGTCTTTCGGCTGAAATGATGATGACTAAGGCTCAACACACACCGAAAGAGCGGCGAAGGGCAGCGAAGCGCAGCGACCCGCTCGGTAGAGAAGGCAAAATTAAAATCCCTGATGGTGGCTCTGCCACAGTCAGTGACACGCGCGGATTCCCGCGACTGCTCGAGAAGTCGCTGGAATGCTCGAGAAGTCGCGGGACTCCGCGCGCCTTCTCGAGCCCGCCCGCGATGAATTCACGGCTCGCTCTCCTATGCGCAGTTCACTTTCAACAAAACTCGAGGAAACTTGTGTTTAAGCAGTGAAAATAGGTATTTTGGATTTAATTATTATTGCACATATAATTGAAGAAGAGGAAGAGGCCGGTTGGTATGTGGTTTGCTGATACTTGGTAGTGGTACGGTCAACAAATGAGATAAGTATGCAGAATCGTCGGATATAGATACACCCTTACGTACAGACGCCAGCACATCAAGCTACCCGAAACTGTCAAATTCTCCCAATCAACTTTGAACCTTATGATTTAGAGTATTTGAAAATCTATTAAAGAAATTAGACAGATTGTAGTAGCAAGTTTAGTAAGAAACCGATGGATGTTCTCGAATAAAATTTAATTTTATTAAAAGAAAACCAACAGCTAATTTATATTGCCAGCGGCCGCTCGCGACTGCTCGAGCATTCTCGGGACTTCTCGCGCAGTCGCATGGCTATTCGCCGGAATTCCCGCGGCGCCGCGCGACTCGTACGAGTTTCTCATGCGATAATAAGTAGGTAGCAATGAAAATAAAGTTCAAATTCATATGACACTGAAACTGCGCTCCGCTTCGACGCTATTTTGGTGCGAGTTGAGCCCAAGGCCGCTTTCACATTAGAACGTTAGCAGCGCGACAGTAGCAGAAACTAGAGGGATGTGAAAAAATAATCAATTATAGAACAAAACGATTTTTTTTTCAATAAAAATCGATTTACAAAAAATATATTAATAAAAAATCGATTTCTTATTCACTGCCGATTTTTTTCACCCAGAAGTTAGAACGGCCGCAACACAGCATTTTAGTCAGGAGCGCGAAGCCACAAAGTACCGCGAAGTGTACCACTAACTAATAAATGAATGACGCTAAAGGGCGCTACACACGGCTAAGATACTATATTTTATCTTTGTAATCCCCTTAAATATTATCTTTGTCGTGTGTCCATTGAATCGAGTGATATTGTATCTTAAGGCGAAAGGGCCCAGGTTAGCCCGCGAAATTCAAATTTTCTTACGTTTTTTGCAATTTGCAGGACAGTGTCAGGTTGTATCTTGATCAAAATATGATTCGCAACAATAACAGGTACATATTTAGAGAATTATAATCATTGACCTGCAAAAAACGTAAGAAAATTTGAATTTCGCGGTCTACTACTATCCATTCACCTTAAGGGGGAAGCTCTAAGGTGGCCCGCGAAATTCAAATTTTCTTACGTTTTTTGCAATTTGCTGGTCAGTATTAAGTTGTACGTTGATTAAAATATGATTCGCGGTCGTAACAAATATGTATTTACAGAATTATAATCACTTAAGTCATCAACACAACTCTCTAAGACCATGTATTCCCCCCCCCCGCCTGACGTGCTCGCGATCGGTCGTGTTTATGTACGCTCTGTGCTTAAAAAATCAATTTAAAAGTAAAAACCTAATTTTAACTGTCTATTTTGTGCTAAACAGTATTATATTGTCACAAGAAACGCAAACTATCAGTGAAAATACGTTAAAGTGCATAATACAAAACAATAATAACATTTGAAGCTCTAAAAAATTTCGTTAGTAAGTGTTGTGATTATCGGGTAGTGACACTCCGCGCGTGACCTTGCTTTCAAACTAGCGGTCACAGACCCCGACGTGTTTTGCTATAAGAACCAAGAGAATTCCAATTTCGCCACGTTAATAACAGCGCTCTTATCCTAGCGGTCTGAGGCGCTACACGGCGAAACGACGTGTTGCGAGTTCAAACCTGACTGACACACTTCACTTTTTGTAAATCGTCAATTGTTGATCTAATAATATTACCGACTCATAATGTCTAAATTAACGAGAACATCACCAAATAAGCAACAATCTCCATCACGTTCCGAGTCGGATTTATTAAAATTGAACGACGACGAAGGACACCCAATCAATACCGTTACAAACATTACCCAAAGATGTAAGCGGCGTTGTCCTTCAACGACGGAGGTGACTGATGGCTTGGATGACTTTAAAAACGAAATCAAAAATATGTTGCACAGCATGATACGCTCACAAAACACTCGCATGGACCAGTTAGAAAACCTCATCCTTGAAGTTAAACAAATAAACAATAACATACAAGGTACAAATACCGAAATAGAAAAATCCATGACGTCTATTTCTGATCAATTAACTTCACTTGAGTTGAAAATAACGGGTCTCGAAAAAGAACGAACCACAATGAATTCAAAGTTGGCTGAACTAGAGGACAAACTGGAGTCTTTCGACCGTTCCATGATGAAAACTTGTGTTGAACTACGTAACGTTCCAAAAAGGCCAAACGAAACTAAGGAGATGCTATACAATTCTTTCTTGGAGTTATCGAGACAACTAGAGCTCAACATACAAATGTCTGACATACGCGATGTTCTACGTCAACCTTCAAAAAAACAGATTCCACATTCTACTATAACAGTTGAATTTACAAATACCCTCGTCAAAACTAATTTTTTATCAGCTGTCAAAGCCTATAACAAGCACCACTCTAACAACAAACTGAGCTCTGCTAGCCTAGGCATAGTACCGAATACCCCCGTATTTATAGCAGAACAACTGACTGCCACCTCCAAGAGACTCTTCTACCTGGCTCGAAACTATGCTAAGGCGAACAAAATCCAATTTTGTTGGACATCTAACGGACGTATCATGCTGAAGAAGGATCCAGAAAGTCAGTCTATCGTTATAAGGAGTGAAATACAGCTAAACCAAATGCATTCAAAGGATAATGCATGACTAGTATTCCTGTTTTGTCTTAATCTTACCCCAAATAATGTTTTTTATGCTAATGTATTCTACGTTTTTTTTACTGTGTTCATTGAATTAATTGTAAAACGAATTCTCATTGTAAACATGACATACTCTACACCATACACACTACACAAATTCAACGCTCACAAACATAACTTTAACACACTTATTAAACATACACTTCAAATGTTCACACATACTCCCATATTACCTCGCAATTACCGCCTTATTCCTAACCCACATCCACACACCTACATTTATAATGTCTAACAAAACGTATGATGTAATCGATAATGTTGATGACTTTTCTGTATCGGATACATACACATGTACCCCAGAACAGACACAAAAGTATATTGAACAATCTACACATCAATTGAAAATCCTTTCACAAAATATTAGATCTATTAATGTAAATTTTGCTGATTTACAAACCTTATTACACCGTATCGATATTCATTGTGAACTCCTTGTACTTACTGAGTGTTGGTTAAAATGCTCCAGTAACAACCACATACCCGTTCTACAAAATTATATTACCTATCACACCACCAAACACTTAAATAAGAGTGACGGAGTGGTCGTCTATGTAAAATCCACTCTTGTATCTGCTCACGAAGAACCTGACTTTTTCGGATCTGCCTCCGGCTTAATAATAAAATTAGACTCAGATGTAGCAATACTTTGCATTTACCGATCACCCGCAAAAGATAATATTCAAACTTTCCTCTCTGCACTCAATATAATACTTCAGTCGCTGACTAACTACAGAACTGTAATCATAACGGGAGACATTAACATAGACATTAAACCTAACTCATCGGATACACGAGCTCAGGAGTATCTTAATACCTTAGCTTATCATGGATTCTTACCTGCACATACGAAGCCTACAAGAGGAAGTAACTGTTTAGACCACCTTATAATTCGCTCTAAGCTTAAACCTTTGACACTTGTCTATGATTCAACTGTAACGGACCATTATTCTTCTCTGCTTTGCCTTAACAAAATTACTATAAAATCAAATTCCACAAAATATATAAATAAAATAAACTACGACGCTCTTGACACAGCTATGGCAGGTTTAGACTTCGCACCCATTCTGTCTATGAAGGATCCAGATGATGCTGCAGACGCCTTTATCGGGCTAACCAAAACAGTCATAGAAGACTGCACTACAAAAATAAAGGTATCTGCAAAGAAACAAACTCTGAAACCGTGGATAACGCCGGGTTTGCTGAGGTGTATACGTAACCGTGACTCTCTACATAAAAAAGTAAAGCAGTCGCCTGACAACATCATAATCAGTACCACATATAGAAGATACAGAAATTTTTGTACATCATTATTAAAAAAAGCGAAAAGAAAATACGATTCTCTAGAATTAAATAAGGCTATGAATAACCCTAAAAAACTCTGGGAAACTATTAAAAATATCACAAATACTAGCAAAACCAAACACTCTTACACACAGTTGTTATCAGCTTCATCATCTCCGATACAGTCTTGCAATGACGTAAACCAATTTTTTGCAAGCATAGGAAGGAATCTTGCAGATAATATAAACAACAAACAATCACTTTCCCGCTTTTCACTTCCCCACACATCTAACTTCATAAACTCATTTGTGTTGGAAAAGATAGATCCTGACGAAATTATATCAGCCATAAACATGCTACGAACAAATGCGGCTACCGGCTGGGACGGTATCTCCACCTTATTCTTAAAACGTTACGCCACATCCCTCGCACCTATACTATGCCACATTTTCAACCTTTGCTTTGACTTAGCCATTTTTCCTACATCATTCAAGAAGGCAGCCATTCATCCCATTCTCAAGGGCGGCGATGGGTGCCTAGTAAATAATTACCGCCCCATAGCGGTACTTAGTACTTTATCCAAAATTCTCGAACGCTTGATGAATAAAAGACTCATTCACTATCTTGAGCATTGTAATATTTTGTCACCACAACAATTTGGCTTTCGTAAAAAGAGGTCCACAAATGACGCAACACACATATTGATTGACCACATAGTGAAGAATCTGGACAATAATAAAAAGGTATTGACCATTTTCTTGGACCTCACAAAAGCCTTTGACACCGTGCCCATTCCGACCCTTTTACTCAAGCTTCAATGTATAGGTGTTAGGGGCCTACCACTTAACTTATTTAAAAGTTACTTATCAAACCGCTCACAATTTGTGACTATGGACAATTACCATAGCGATACAATTCCTATCGAATACGGTGTGCCGCAGGGTAGTATTTTGGGGCCCACTTTGTTCCTTGTATTCATTAACGACCTCTGCAACCTAGATATACCAAATGCCCAAATAGTTTCTTATGCAGATGACACAGCAATAACTTTCACCGCTAACTCATGGTTGGAACTACAGTCAATTGCACAAAAAGGATTTAACTCCACACTAAGATGGCTTTACACACACTCTTTGACCCTGAACACCACTAAAACTAACTTTATTACCTTCTCAATAAATTCAAATTCCCAACCAAATTCCTCTATGTCCCTAAAAGCTCACTCGTGTAGTGCCATGTCGCATGCCTGCCAGTGCCCATCACTTACTCCAGTAGATCAAATAAAATATCTTGGTATCATCATTGACCAACACTTAAATTTCAAATCACACATTAATACCCTATCTGGCCGCGTACGGAAACTTATTTACATTTTTAAAACACTGCGACATGTAGCACACGCTTTAGTTATACGGAAGGTATACTTCGCTCTTTGGCAATCACTTGTCACCTACTGTATTTCCTGCTGGGGCGGAGCTGCAAAGACAGTGATGAAGCCTTTAGAGATCGCTCACAGGGCCATACTTAAAGTTGCCACATTTCGACCTATCTTATTTCCAACGACCGAACTTTATAAATCCTGGAACGTTTTAAATGTTCGTCAACAGTACATTTTACATATAGTGTTACTCCAACACTCCAGAACACCATACAGACATATCTCTAAACGTCGGAAAGACTTAATCTGCACTATCCCACCTCCACGTACCTCTTTCGTAAAACGATTCTCTTTATATCTTGCTCCATCTCTCTATAATAAAACTCTATAATAAAACTAATGCAAAATGCCCAATCTATAAACTTCCATTCTACAATTGTAAAAAAACTGTACGGACACTCCTTCTGGACCTCAATTATGATGACACTGAATTATTCCTCACAAAGTAATCATGTTAACACACACAAATACACACGCACACACTCACATGCACACACATACACACTTCACACAATGCACCCACACAGACGCACACACCCTAGTTATGTCTTGCATAAATACTAAAAAAATAATATAATTTTAAAGGAGGTGTTTCTTCTTTCATACATTTATGGCCAAACAATGTACCTTATGAACAAAAGTACTGAAATACAGGAAAAAAATCGCAGATTCTGAAAAAAAATATATTGGATTTATTTATACATTTGTACCACATGAAATTGTCGTTCAAAAATGTTAATAACTTGCAACCCATTAATTAATTTGGCAATCTCATGATACATGCTTCCGATGATGCGTTTCGTTACTTCATTTTATAAATGTAACATAAAGAAATTATCCTGAAAATATACTGATTATTGTCTTATTTTTGTATCAAAAAAGTTTTTTTGCATAAATAAGACATTATTTTTGTGAAACATTTAGCGAACAAGAGTTAAAAAATACATTTATTTTTCAGATTATTGTATGCGTTTGGTTAGCTTTCTGAAAAGCCAAAAGACTGTGGTCCAAGGCCAGTAATTATCGATTTTTTCTTATTAGTACCAATAATGTCATCATTTCGTTTCGGTTCCTCGCCTTTGTTCGTTGGTTTCCCGTCTCTTGGAGCGCTATTTCGTGCGTGATTTCATAATTGTTGATTTGTCTATTCTTCCCTGGATTTTCGATTTATTTCTTAAATCTTGACGACCTGGATTACCCATTTAGACTTGACATTTATTTAGTTTAATTTGACAGCTGTCAGCTGGCACTGCTGTTATGAACGTTTCGTTGAACGCAGTTACGATGTGAGGTAGTGATTTTTTATTTCTTAATCTATCAAATATTGGAGGATTTTAAATACTGCTAATAACACAATTTATTGCAAGGAATTTAACTTTTAATTTGTACCTCGGTACAAGTTTGGCCGAAAAAAAAACACCTCCTTTCAAATTTGATTTTCGTATTGTTCTTGATTCTAATCTTTATTCTGTTTATAATTTCTGGTTTGATTTTAATTTGGTTTTGATTTTGTTTTTAATTTTGATATTGATTGTGAGTTTGATTATGTTTATGATTTTAATTTTGGCTGAAATTATTGTCTTTTATCACAATATTTTTATATAATAATCCACCAATCAGGGGACCGGCACTGTCTCTCCTTATCACAGGCTAAATTCTAGCCTATCTAGGAGAACAGTACTACACCCATCTTTATTGTATAGTTGAACCTATAAATTATATACCTGCATGCAACTTTTGTAAACTTTACAATCCCATTTTTGAAATAAATTATTATTATTATATTATCATAGATATATCTATGTATATTATGTAATCCCCAAGAATGACTATTTCATGAAATCTTGACATTTGGGGATTACATGGTCTTAGAGAGTTGTGTTGATGACTTTAATGATTATAATTATGTAAATACGTATTTGTTACGACCGCGAATCATATTTTAATCAACGTACAACTTAATACTGACCAGCAAATTGCAAAAAACCTAAAAAAAATTGAATTTCGCGGGCTACCCTGGCGCTTTCGCCTTAAGAAATTTCTTCCTGCGAAAGGAGAAATTAAAAAAAAAATCCTTTTTTGTGTAAAATTAATGTTTAGCTTGTTAGTATTATTATTGTGCTGCGATAGTGATTAATCGATATTTCAGGCGTTTAATTTAATCTATCAAAAAAAAAGGAAAAAATCGATTATTTTTATTAAAAAAATCGATTATTTTCTAATCGATTTTATTACTAGGCAATAAATAATCGATTTTTTATGTATACTGTCACATCCCTAGCAGAAACCTTTACGCACGCACGCTTCTGTCTAAAATATGAAATTCTTACTGGGCGACGGTCGCGCTGCTAAAGTCGCCTAAATGTGAAAGCGCACTAAAGGCCTGCGCAGACGACAGACTTTTCTCCGCGGCAGAGAAAAAAGTACGCTACGCGAATATAAGGAAAAGAAAGAAATAGAACTCGGTGTGACTAGGCGAAGTAACGCACATGGCGGACTTTAGTCAGCGTTGTGCGCTCGAGAGTGACGTCCGTATGCACGACGATACTGTGTGCGTGAGTTCGCGGTGTTTCGGCCAACGAAAAAACGCGAAAAAGCACGCTTATTCACGGAGCGTACTTTTTTCTCTGCCGCGGAGAAAAGTCCGTCGTCTGAGCAGGCCTTAAACGGTCAAAACCACAGACCAAGTCGCAAGTAGCTCCGAAGCGGTTAACCACCATATCGGCCGAATGTTCGGTCATTTTCTACTATCTTTCATTTCCTATATTCCAAACTGTGCCAATCCGAACCTTTTTAGAACCCTTACCCTTTTTAACCGACTTCAAAAAAGGAGGTTTCTCAATTCGACCGTATATTTTTTTTTAAATTCATAGTAGGACAACAATCACGGAATAGAAAAAACAAGTGGAAGTGCCCTTAGGCTTGCTTAGTACGGGAACCAGTGTCGCCAAACTCACACAATTGCAAATTAAAATAAACATTTCAATACACAGAAAACGATGATATAATTGGCTACTAATTATAAATGCAACTTTGGCGAAAAGTTTATTTATTGTTGTTCAAAATTAAGTCTTATTACAACTACTGAATGTTGTTTTTATTTTACATGTCAAAATCAATAAAGTACATTTTTCCATGTATCAATCAAATTCGAACAATCCACAACGAGTTCAGCTACTCAACGCTAGAGGGCGCTGAACTAAATTACTCTATTTAGCACGCTAACATCATTGAAATAGATGTCATATTCGTATGCACCTGTTATCTATTTTTCTACTCAGCTAGGGATGAGGACAAGTTATCTATAATTAAATTCAAATATCGACGATGAAGTGACAAGAACCTTTATCTACCAGAACATAATTTTACAGGAAACGAAAAAAACGTTTTATTTATTTTAAACGCAAGGTATGAAAAATATTATTATTGGTTATATATTATACAAGGAGCGGGTATAGTAGGATAATGAGACTAGTGTATACAATAAACTTAAAAGTTATACAATAAAATAAACTTAAGATAAATAATTTAAATCGCAAAAATGTCACTTAGGAGTTCTTGTCACTTCATCGTCGATATCTCGAAAACGGTGCGTCCTAGGCAAAAAATAACCAAAATTTAATCCCCCCTGTGATCCCCCCTGTGTTACCCCCGTGCAAGCAGTATCCCAACGTGAATCAAGGAAAAAAAATTTTTCGACCGACAAAAAATTTGAAAAAATTCTCAAACTTTTTTTTTTCAATATTTCGCGGGTTTTTTACATCAGTAGTCATGGTTTTCGACTAGAGCAACAAATTCTTTCCAGAAAACATCCGAGCCACCATTTTGAAAATATGGAGCGTTTTATATAAAATAAAATTCGGAGGCCCATAATTCGGAAACGGTGCGTCGTAGGACCATGCTTCTTACAATCTAAATAGTTTCTATGGTCAAGGTTAATTCGAAACTGCAATAAAATTGGGACAGTTTTGAAAAAAAAAAAACGAAAAGTCATCGCGCCAGTGCCCCTGGCTACATTTCAACCGGACCCAGTTCTTTACCTGAATTAATAACAATAGAATACGTATCTACTGTTTATTGAGAATGTTCTCCTTGTTTTTGAAGTCGGTTAAAAAGGAAAATGAATTTAATTAGTGTACTCTATTAATAACATTAATATTAAATGTACTTAGGTGATGTCCCGAAACCCCGACATTAGTCCCGAAAAAATATTTCAGTCGTAAGGAAGTCTCAGACTTTCGTCTATGTTCTTCGAAGTTTAGGCAAATAGGCACTACCTATTCCTATCACTGTTTATTAGTATTAGTTCTTTTTGAGGCCTACGTCCAGCTATGAATGAATGACATTGGTTTATTTGTCAGAATGTAAATACTCATACTCAAACCATATAATTCAATTAATCGAGAAGAACGACAACGAGTACATAATATGTCATGGAACGTTTCACTACTATGTATTTTATCGATACTACTTGAACTATTTGAATGTGTCCCATCCCTAATCGAGTAGCGTCGAATTTTCTAGAATGTATACGATGATATTCAAGACAGCGAGCAAGTTGATTTAGACTTTGAACAATGGACATAAGGTAGTTTTTAGTTCGCAACAAAGTAATAAATATGGTTTTGTCAATAAAAACAATTATATTGAAATTTATCATAGTTTTATACTTACCGGTGATACGATACACCTCCGCAAGGTAAATTTTTTGTCCTGCTATCGTTTTTGCATGTAAAAATTGCACAATAGGGCATGTTTGTAATATTTTTCGTTACGTTCGAGACGTCCTATCACAGCAAGTAGCTAATCGCGATTGAGCCGCCTCAAAGCCGGTGTTGCGGAGCTCCGCATAATTGTGACACGCGCGATAGCTGTGCGTGGCACTTCCACTTGTTTTTTCTATTCCGTGACAACAATATTCGAATCAGAAAATGACCGAACATTCGGCCGACACGACAATCAAAACCACTTCAGAGTAGACCCCCCAGGGTTCGGCAATTATGGCGCAATTTCATTAGTCGATAGGGCCCGCATGCCTGGTGCGAGAGATTTCTGGAACGCGTGCCACAGGGCCCGCATTCGGGGAATCGTTTTCATAGGCGATAGGGCCCGCATGCCAGGTGCGAGAGATTTCTGGAATGCGTGCCACAGGGCCCGCATTCGGGGAATTGATTTCCACAAGTTTTAACATTTGCGAATCCGTAAAGCGATCAGCCATTTTGCGCAGCGTCTTTCTAATCCAACAAGCACTCACGAATGAAATTGAATAATGAAAAACTATTTGACTGACTTACGACCCGCAAGCTAACGACCGATGAATTTCATTGGCCGATATCACAATCGGTATAAAGCAAGAGGGGAATCCCTGCAAACGGTGTAACGAACACGTATCGACTTGTAACTTTCATTGGTCGTTATCTCGCCTGCGGGGACTCCCCGTATGCTGTATACCGAACGAGTTAACGACCAATGAAATTGCGCCATTATTGGCAGATCACGGAGGGCACAAAACTGAAACTGTTTTGTGCCTCTTTTGGCATTTCATCTTTCTCGAACTCTGAACATTTTTTTTAATTCGGACCCCATTCTCCGAACCCTGGTATCTGTATGGGTATCGAAGAATATTAAATAAAAACAACTGGTTAATGTGCTTTCACAGAATATATGTAACAAATTATAAAGGAATATTGAATCAGCTACATGAAGAGACCAAGTTTACAATTCATGGTATCATACAAATGTAAAACCGATTTTAAAGATAAAAGAATGAAATTGAAAGAACATAAGCCAATAACTCCTCTTCTTGAGGTACGATTGAAATAAAAAGCTAATGAAAAAACTAAAACCAAAACTTCAGTTATTGTAAAAAGTCTACGAGTTCAGAATACTCTCTCAAATATAGAAATGTTGACAGTTTCTTATTTTTGTTTGTAGATTTGCACTCAGTATTATGTATAATAATGTTATTATATAATTATTTGGAAAGAGTGCAATCCACTTTTTGTATTTTTTTTCAATTTTTATTTATGTATTTTTTATGAGCGGGATTAACAATGTAAGATGTTCAAAGCATTAAAATTAACAAGAACATTTATGGGTTCCTGTAAAATCTGGTCAACTATATTTTATTTTGGCCACTATTATTGTGGATATCTTCTCTACTCCTTTTTAGTAGCTTGCTGCTTGGCCTGATGGGCTTGCAATACAGCAACGGCTTCATCCACTTTCGCTTTGAGAGATTCTCCATGTTCCAGCATATGAAGAAGTTCTGAGTTGTCAATTTCCAAAAGCATTCCGGTAATTTTTCCAGCCAAATCTGGATGCATTCTTTGAATCAATGGGAACAAACGCTCTCCAAGCATTTGCTTTTGTTCTTGAAGTGGAGCAGCTGCCAACATGGTCGATGTTAACGGTTCTTGACCCTGTATGTGCACCGCTGGTTGAGGCGCTGGTGGGTTACGCATGTTAGCGGTGTACTTATAACCTGCCGGGCGCCCACCCTGAGTTACAAGTGGCGCACGAATAGAGGCTGCATTAGCAACGCCTTGCTGACCTGTAATAGGTCTAGCTCCAAGAGATGTTCGAAGTGCAGCTTGAGTAGGAGCCCTAGGTGCTGGACGGAATGGCGCCTGCATATTAGGGTATCCTGATGCGGCAGTCTGAGTGCTGGGCCTAACTGGTGGCTGTGCGGTCCAACGGGGTGATGGTCTGATTTGTGTCATCTGAGCAGGACCATAGAACCTTTGAGCGGGAGGTATGGTTGGCACAAAATATCCCCCAGCGCCGCCTGGTTGGAAAATTTGACCCATTTGCTGCATACGCATGCTGGCCATTCTTTGCATATATTGAGAAGTCAAATGGGCTTTACGATCTTCTTTGCGCTGTGCCAAGGCTACATACAAAGGTTTAGTACCAACAATACGACCATTCATTTCTGTTACAGCTTTTGTAGCTTCCTCTGGAGATGAGAAGCACACGAATCCAAAACCTTTACTGCGACCATCCTCCAACATCACCTGAAATTAAGTTGATATATGAATAAACAGGAGTCTTTTTACACAGTGGCGTAACTACTAAGGTGCAGAGTAGTGCGACACACCAGTGCCCGAGGCGTTTGGGGGCCTCCTCAGTTCCTCACTGTCTGTCCTGGGAGGTCGGCTAAGTCATCTTGGCACCGGCCTAGGGCCTCAGTCAGCAAAAGGGTTTTAGAATAACATATTAAGAGGAATGCGGTCGGAGAGACTTGAAGAAGCCGAAGTCATAATTCGAGATTTGGGTTTCGCCTATTTCCTCCTCCAATATTGGACCAGTTTAAAAGATATTTCATAAAATGAAAAAAAAAAAAAAATGAAAAATGTTTATTTGTCTCAAAACAGCTACATAGATTATAAATGAGACAACCCCAGTAAGTAATTAATAATACTTGTGTTGGGGCGGCTATCCCGCTCTTTCCCTTAATTGTTACATTATAGAGACGATTTTTAACAAAAGGTGACTAAACTATAAAAATAAAATTTTGGAATAAAAGGTAAGTGAATTATAAACTAATTGACAGCTCTTTGTGTAACTGTACTTGTATGCCTGTGTGAAACTATAATTATGTGCGTCTTATTTTTAAACAGTGTGTGTGTTATTGTGTGTGGGGGTGTGTGTGTGTATATATGTATTCTTTGAAGTCCATAAAGTGTCGATATGTTCGAAGCGCGATTTATAGGTTAAACTTGGTGAGTACTTACATTATTGAAAAGAAATCAATGAAAAGTAAGATTTGGCTAAGCAAGTCTAGCTAAAACTTGTTCAGTTTCCTCGTATGTTAAGGTTTTTAGCCACTCGGTTATTACCTTTTTGCCTACGTGTGAGATTTTCTGGTGGAACCTTACTTTTGCGTTTATTTTATTATATCGGGTGACTGGTAATTAGTGATCGATACTTAAACACGTGATTTTACTCATCATTATGAACAACTTTTACTATGGGACCAAACCTGAAATCGCGAAAAAAAAATCAGCTGTTCCCTACATTTATGTTCGTCTAACTCGTCAAAATGTAGAGAACAGCTGTTTTTTTTTTTCGCGATTTCAGGTTTGGTCCCATAGTAAAAGTTGTTCATAATGATGAGTAAAATCACGTGTTTAAGTATCGGTCACTAATTACCAGTCACCCTATATATGTAGGCTGATTGGGTTGCATACTGACGCCGTGCAAAAGCTGTTCGGACCCTTGGGGAGTAAGCCACTATATCCTTTCGTCTTTTCTCCTGACTGTCTTGGTTAAATGGAATAGATTTTTGTAAATATAGAGTCGTTATTAAAAAATATAGTTTTCTTACTGAAAGTAAGCCACTGATTCTATATAGATCGGCTGTGGGGTATCTGTATGGTTTATAGTACATAACTTTTATAAGTGACCTTTGGGCTCTTTCTAACTCAAGGAATTTAGTTTTTGTAGCTCCCCCCCAGACTGGTAAGCAATATGTAATAACTGATTGCGTGAGCGCAATGTAGATGCTGTTTAGTGTCGTCGGAGGCATCACATATCTTAGATTTTTTAAAATCCATATAAATTTCCGCACCCGTGACGTGACAATTTCAATATGCGAATGCCAAGTTAAGCACTCGTCAACTATTACTCCCAGGAATCTTGTGGACGCTACATGTTTAATGGCTTGACAATTACAATAAATAAAAAAATAAATAAGAAGCTTATATACTGTGTCCCTACGTTTTTCTTTTTTCATTAATAGTTGTCAAATTTGTACAGCGGTTTAAATCGACATTTTTTGCGAGTTCTAGTGCTTATAAAAATAATGTATCATCAAAAAGGAAAACGTGGGGACATATAAGTAGTTAATATTTATTGTTCTGTAAAAAATCATTGCTTTATGGTCATTAACCAGAAAGAAAACAGGCGAGAGCGTTTCTATGGAGAAACGACCACCCGTATTTCCTTTTAATCCGGAAATACACACGTCTGTAACTTGCAAAAAACTATGCAAGTACCTGGCATGCAATTATCGTATTCACCAAACAGAATTTGTTATAGCATACGGCATGCTAGCTACTTGCTTACTGTTGTGTAAGTTACAGGTTATGTATACTCCGGCTTTGAGCTAAGAAGAAAGTGCATCGTAAACGAAAAAACATGGGGCCCTCCAACAACTGGTAAAAAAAAGATAAAGTCTATCCAAGGCGGGGTGGTCAAATTTTTGCGCTCGCTCATGTACCCCAGGTTGTCTTAAAGTGAAAGTGCGAATTCAAATTTAGGTTTTTTCAAAGTTTTTTTTTTGCAATTTGCAGGTAGTAAGTAAGTAATCCTATTATTAATAAGGATTGAATGACTATTTCATGAAATCATGACAATTAAGGTCAATTCTAATTGGATTTTCAACGCACTCCATATCGCCGAGAGGTACATAATCGAACTACGGACATGTTCTTTTAGTAAATAAGTTTAGAAAAGTTACAAGTTTTTATAAAGAGAGGCACTCGTTCGACGATTTCACGATCGATTCCTACAAATACGCGCGCGCTCAGTCATTTAATAGAAGGGCCCGTACATCATCGTGAAAGCACAGTCGTCGCGCTCCGACACTTCTCGGCGCTTGCGTGACGCGTCGCTAAACTTGATGTTTCCCGCCTATGATTGCGAAAAAAATACTATTGGCAAAAAATATTCTGTTCATTACACGTATCACTAATCAGGCCACTCAGAAAGTATTGCTAAGTAAAGTTTTTATGTGTGAGAGACTGGCCAGTTATAATCTAATTTGATAATATGATTATTGTAAGTAAAAAATAGGTACGTTCCAATTTCAAAATTTCTCTCCACATTGTTTGCGAGCTAATTTAAATTATCGTGTCTCATTAAAAAATGAATCTACGCCAGGAACATTTTCGCGATATGATTTTTTACGATTTTAAGGCGAATCCGCTCCTGGAAAATTAACTACCCCTTTTCACCTCGTTAGGGGTAGAGTTTCGCAAAACCCTGATACACGTTATTCTTTATTTGTGGTCATAACTCAGACCAATAAAGAAAGATAGACAGCGCGCCGCGAACATTATACTGAAGCCACCTTTTTATCTATGTGTGTATCGAAAAGTTGCCACTTGATAATGGGGATATTTGTGTGAGTAGGAACTAGTATAATATTGTACGAGTAAGATATTGTTGAGTATGGTAGGTATTGAACCAAAAAAATTGAAAGTGCTCTGGAAAATCGAGTTTTATAAAAAAACCACTGCATAAATCAATTATAAATAAAGTTTCTTGAACTCTTCGATAACTGAGCTTTGTCGGTACGGACTTGGATTTGAAGATTTTACAGTTCTTTTATTACTTATTTACACCCAAAGTTACGTTAAAAATAGCAAGAAAAACGAATCTTTGTTTGCTCATAACTTTTTAATGATTTATCATTTTACTATTCTGTTTCCGTACAGACACAATTAATAATAAGTCAAAACGATATCATGTTTAACTTTGGGTGCACATTGTCAAACAGTAGAGGAATACTCTCCCGAAATTTGTATGAAAAAAATATCAACTAGTGGCACCTTAAAAGTGAAAAGTGGATTCCGTGAGACTTTATGTGATTTGCTGTTGTTTTTGCAACTTTTCACTACACAGGAAGGCATAATTATATTTTTTAAATCCATGTTAACTTGACGACGACTCGTGACGTACTAAGAGCGATGAGCATAGATTTAGTGTAGGTGTGTGCGTGAGCGTGTATGTTTACTTGCAGGAGCAAAGTTTTATGGCTTAGCTTTTGATGGCGCGCAGTCTTTCTTTTTTGTTGGTCTATGGGTCATATAAATACCTAGTTTCGAGTTAATCGAACTTAAAATTCTTCCATACAAATTTTGACACACCCCAATCTTAAGAGGGTAGTTTAGAAAATCAAAAAATGCCAAATTTCATAACTTAATTAGATAAATATTCCTGGCAAGTTTCAAGTTTATTAATCAAATGAATAAGAATTTTCATATAAACTGTATCCCGCTTTTCACACCCAGAGGTGGAATTTTGAAAAATTCTGTAAGATGTGTTCATAAATTGACTCAAAGATTATTTATACCAATTCTCGAGTTAATCAAGCCACGCAGTAAAATCCTCCCCTGTAAAATTAACTACCCTTTTTCACCCCGTTAGTTGTAGATTTTCGAAAAACCCTGATACTTACACGTTATTCTTTATTTTAAGTATAAACACCGAGTTTCGAGTTAATCGGACTGCGCATTAAAATTCTCCCATACAAATTTTGACACACCCCAACCCCCCTGTAGGGGGTGGTTTACGAAAACCAAATACGACAAACTTCACAATTTACTTAAATATTCCTGGCAAGTTTCAAGTTTATTAACTCTAGGAATCAAATACATACAAAGAAAATCACCCCCTTTTCACCTCCTTAAAGGTTGAATTTCCAAAAACTCACATGAAAAATGAAAAAAAAATTGTACATGGCTTTCTTTTATAATGTAGGAGAACAAGCACTAAGAAATGCTCTCCTACATTATAAAAGGAAACCATGTGCAAAATTTTACATTCCTAGTCTAGTATTTTATATTCAGAGATTCACTTATTTATTTATTTCATTTAAAAAGGGCATAAAACAACAAATAAATCATTGTGCGATTCTGAATCCAATCACCACTTACCTTAGCGGAAGTAATAGTTCCAAAGGGAGCAAATTCTTTACGAAGACGTTCATCATCAATTGTGTCATCTAAGTTTTTGACATACAAATTAACACCTTGATAACGTGTCAGTCGCTCAGATTTCAACTGCTCGAATTTGCGCTTCAACTCCTTTTGACGTTCAGCTTTCTTTTGAGCCCGTCCTACATAAAGAGGCTTTCCTTCAACAAGTTCTTTTCCATTTAATTCCATGCAAGCTCTCTCTGCTGCATCTGGGTCTTCAAATGCAACAAATCCGAAGCCTCTGGAGGATCCGTCATCTTTATACATTACTTTATGGCTGGTAATGCGGCCATACTTTTCAAACATGTCTTTAAGGCCTTCATCGCTGAAGTCTTCTCCAAAGTTCTTGACATACACATTTGTGAACAACTTTGCCTTCTCACCAAGTTCCTTTTCACGCTCTTTACGTGGGATAAATCTGCCCACGTAAACTTTTTTTCCATTCAACAGCATTCCATTCACTTTTTCAATGGACTTATTAGCTGCCTCCTCAGTTTCAAAATGAACAAATCCATATCCTTTGGAGGCACTATTTTCATCTTGAGCAACTTTGCAACTTAAAATGTTTCCAAACGCAGAAAAAGTGTCATACATGGCTTTGTTGTCAATGGTTTTGTCAAGATTTTTAATAAAAACATTCCCAACGCCAGATTTGCGAAGAGATGGATCTCGTTGGGACCACATGATTCTAATAGGTCTTCCTTTGATCATATCAAAATTCATAGTGTCCAAAGCCCGTTCAGCTGAAAAAAAAAAAAAAAATTGCTGTTGTAATCAAGAACTAAACTAATAAACTTAGCCTATCTGCGTTATATACAAAATATTACCACTGAATGAATGCAAAGCCATTCAAATAGCTGAATGTGTCCAATAGTAGATGATGTAAAACAGACAAGCTTTGATCGTTTGACTACTGTAAAGGGGGAAGAGCCAGAGTTGCCCGCGAAAATCAAATAATCTTACATTTTTTGCAATTTGCAGGTCATTGTCAGGTTGTATGTTGAACAAAATATGATTCGCGAACGTAATAAATATGTATCTACAGAATTATAATATTTAAAATCATCAATACAACCCTCAAGTTCATATAATCCTATTGATAATCCTATGACTATTTTATGAAATATCAATCAATATGAACTTAGGTTGGATTGATGATTTCGCGGGCTACCCTGACGCTTCCTCCGTAACATTATCAATAACAGTTTTATAGATTATAAAAGGTAGTGTGTTATTAGAGGCTGTAAACAAAATTATAAGACAACATAATTTGATTCGACCATTACTTCTTAGGTTCATATTACTTTGACATACAGTAATAACTACATACGGGCGAACAATAATAGACAAGCAAAAATAATAACACCTAAGTATGAACATGTTACTTTTACATCAAAGGAAAAATCTAAAAAATAAAAAAAAATCTAAAAAAAAAAAATCTAGGCCCAAGTTGAAAGTTATATTTTTGTAGGTTATAAACCTTAATATAAGGAATCTAATTGTACCAGACAGAGGTTCTACTTCAAACTAGAAAAAAAAAAAAAAAAAAAAAAATATGATTTCAGAAAAACATTTTTTTTTTGTGGATTCTATTATGATTTCGGACTAATAAAAAACTCGAATTAGGAAGAAATCTAAAAAAAAAAAAAAGTGAAAAAATAGGAGGGGTCCCCATACAATTTTTTTTTTTTTATTGTAGCTTTGGAACCGTTACAAGCAGATATTTGAAAGTTTCCCAATATATGTATTATTATAATTACATTATTTATATATTTATTATACAATATAATTATGTATTGTATTGTGTGTTGTTATGTTTTGTATATTTGCTATTAACAGAAATATAAAAATAAAGTTAAGTCAAAAAATAAGTGTTGTCCCCATACAAAAAACTTGTAATACGCGCTAAACAACCGGCCAACGCACGGTGTGTCGTCGGCGGCGCGCGGCACCACAGAACAGAAGTAAATCTACATAAAAGCGCTCCCGAGCAACACATAAACATAGGCAGCCCTTACGAATACCGAGACAAGAAATAAATAAAAATAAAAAAACTGGCCAAGTGCGAGTCTGACTCGCACACGAAGGGTTCCGTACCACAAGGCAAAAACGCCGAAAAAAAACACGTTTGTTGTATGGGAGCCCCCCTTAAATATTTATTTTATTTCAATTTTATTATTTATTATTAAAGTAAAAATACAACTGAGTATTTTGTGAATATTTCAAGTGCCTACCTGTTGCCATTACAGATATCGAGCAAAAAAGGGCAAAAAAATCGCGTTTGTTATATGGGCCCCCCTTAAATATTTATTTTATTTTGTTTTTAGTATTTGTTGTTAAAGCGGCAACAGAAATACATAATTTGTGAAAATTTCAACTGTCTAGCTACCGCGGTTCTTGAGATACAGCCTGGTGACAGACAGACGGACGGACGGACGGACAGACCGCGAAGTCTTAGTAATAGGGTTCCGTTTTTACCCTTTTGTTACGGAACCCAAAAAGCATAAAAAAGAAAATCAAGCAGCGGAAACGCATGAAAAAACATTAAATCTAAATACCTACCTAGTTTTCTTTACAAAAAATAATGATATCCCACCAAAAACATAAATGTAAAAAAGGAGAGCCAAGTTCAATACAAAAATTATGCTTGGCTGTGGGCTTCGCCGCAAAAAGAATGGAGATCTAAATGAGTGCCAAGTTCTATGCAAAATCCAAATATGTATAAGGAACAAAATAACATTATGAACAATTATTAAACTCTACTTCTTTGCTTTCTTGGATACCTATAACAATTGCTGTTATTTAAAAATGTGAGATCTTAAAATAGGTTAGATTTGACTTGGCCAGTTTTTATCCTAATTAATATAACTTTATAAAATGACTGATGTAATGAAAACTCCGGTCAGCAGGATTTATATTTTAATAAGTGCATAGTGCATACTCGTTTCTCTTTTCGTCAAGTACTAGGTATGCATTGCCTGTCATGAATGTATACAAGGTATAACGGGATAAACGCAAGTCCTGAAAGTAGTTTGTTCATAATTGACTACTGAATCGATTTCAGTAACTTTTAAAAAAGATATTTTTTTTTCAAAAATTATTTTGCCGTAGGTAATGCCAGCCGATTGAGCCAAAGAAAATTAAATCTTATTTCAAAACAATAAGACTCAATTTTAAATGCATACAGTAATCTTAGGGTCAACACGACTTTCTTATTAACAGTTCATTATATTATTCTAATTGGGGTGTACGGAGGTCTTGCGTTAATTATGTTACATGCACACTTATCAGAAATCATCAACAAAAGTTACATTAGTTCTACTATCAGTCAACCTAAAACTGCAATATTCTACACCGCAGCATGCAAGTGTAGGTAGAGTTTCAGCATTGTAAATAAATATGTTCAGCAAAACATTGTGATTTTGTCTGAGATTTCAGAAAAGATAGCTGTGTGAAGTCATATTTTGAATTTTCATAATTATGTCCTTACTCGTCTTTCACTTATAGGAAGTTTGTTTGGCAAAAATGTTACCCACACTTGACCAGTGAATAGTTAATTACATAAAATTTGGTTTAATTTTAGGAGTAACAAATTTAACCCTTTGAACGCCATTGTCACATATACGTGACAAGCAAGCGCGTGCCCGTGCCTTGTATTTGCCGACACAAATATGTGACAAAAAATGCAGTGCACTTTATCACGAAATACACAATTAAATCATTACTTTTGTGTGTTTTTATTTGTATACCTTAAATATTTGATACCGCATTTACACAATCGTGCTCGCTATTCGCCTCGTGGCTCGACGAACGATTCGACGAACCATGGGCCTTCGCAAACTACTGTTCACACATTCGCGGGGTGAAGTATTTTCACAACGCGAGCACGCGAATCGCGAGGCGAGCCACGAGGCAAATAGCGAGCCCACTGTTTATACATGCGGGTTCGTGATTCGGCTCGTGGTTCGCCTCGCGGTTCGCGCGATTGTGTAAATGCGGCATAAAATTGTGGCTTGGCGTGGAGGGCACGCGCGTGCGTTTATGCTCTGGCGTTCAAAAGGTTAAAAAAGAAAAAAACCCGGCTGTGGTAAAAAAACTTAAGTTAAAAAAGTGAATAGCTAAAAACAAGCCCATTTTAAATTAATTATAAGTTGGAAGCAGGCGGGACCCATATCATTTTTATTATATTTTCAAATTCAAATGGGTCCCGCCTACTTCCAACTTTTATTTAATTTATAACAGGGTTCGAGGATATGTATCAAGGGATATATATCATGATATATTATATCCGATATATATCCAATGATTTTTTATGATATATATCAATACAAAAATGGTTTAAAAAAAATTTTACCGCACTCAGGATTTTAATTTTTTTATTAAAATACTTTTTTTTATTTCCAGCTTTTTAGTTCACAAATGTGAAAGATTCCGCAGATGATTTAGTTCTTGTTAAGTGTTTTTTACGATTTGTCTCTTCGAATTACTTTTAACCTTAAATGTTGAATGTTCATTGTAAATGTTGAATGTTCATTGTACATGTTTTTTACGATTTGTCACTTCGAATTACTTTTAACCATATAAGTTGTGTATATTTTTGTAATCACTATTTAAAACCCTTTATTTTCATACTCCACTCAATAAATGTTGAGAAAAAAAATTTTTTTTGAAGGCATATTATTGCGCCAAAAATCGGCCATTATATATTTTTTTCAATTTTGATATACCCAGTGTCACTCTCACAATTAAGACAAATCTAACGGCACCTCTCAAGCTGAAATCGATCAAACCGTTTAGGCTACAGAGCATGCCAAAGAAATATACATACATACACTCGAAAAACAGAACAGTCCTTCTGACACAGTCGGGTAAAAATCCATTCAATATTTATCTTTAAATTTACCAGAACTAGTTACCACATTCCTAACCTATTCATATTCAAAACCCCATAACAAGTATTTGAAGTTTAAAATAAGATAATATGACTGTCTACCATAAATACAAAAGTTACAATGTTTTTATCCATTCACAAAAAGCGTATGAAAGTTTCGTAGACAGAGTAATCTATAGAATCATGGTATCCGTGTCATTGAAAGGGACAAAAAATTCCGGCAATCTTCATCATACTAACATTTTTACAGCTTATTACACTGCACCTAACCATTTTCATAGTTGCGCAAATGTACTATTATTTAATTATGCACGAAAAAGATCTTATTTTCCGTTTAATGGCGATGTAGTTTTTACAAATTCATTCATAATTTTGAATATTTCATTCATAAACGTCAAACTTGTTGTGCACATTGATGTGCTTAGCCGACACGCAGTAAGCGACAGAAATATTCTTACTCTGTCTCTTTTCTTTGCTAGTCACATTAATATTTTTCTCTTTTTCTTGTGCGAATGAAAAAGAAGTTATGCAGCAGTCTATAGTTTACTCTGTCTACAGAAAGTTTGCAATTTTTATGTCAAAAGTACCATACAGTAAAACTTCACAAAATCACTATTAAAAAAATAAATAAATATAATATTTTGTCAAAAGTACCATACAGTAAAACTTCACAAAATCACTATTAAAAAAATAAATAAATATAATATTTTATGGTCAACAAGGCTAGCTCAACATGGATTGGGGAAAGGCTAGGCAAATTCTGATCAAGTACCAAGCCAAGTTATTAACGAGTGTTGTAGCAGGACTTGAAGGCATATAAAGACTAAAATATCAGTCATTATAGTCATGTCAGGGGTTTACATAGGCAGAAGACATCATTCAAGGATTATAAGACAATATCTACTTTAAATAAAATTAGAGTGGACATGATACGGTATGATATGATTACGAAAAAAAGTTAAGTATTGAAAAAAAATCAAACCTCTACCTATGCCAATAGAATATCAATGTTGTTATACAGATACAGGTATGATTTTTTTATTTGGAAAATACTAAAAAAATATACATGATAAATGATGAAATAATGGTATATGGGTCATCTTAGGGGTAGGTTAGGTACCTAGTCAAATATAGTGTAATAATAATAATATGAAAAATAGAAATCGAAAAAAAAAAAAAAAATACTCACCATCTGCGGGCTGCTGGAAGTTAACATAAGCATAGCCAAGGGATCTACGAGTAATCATATCGCGACATACGCGTATAGAAAGAACCGGACCAGCGGTAGAAAATTTTTCAAACAACATGGCCTCAGTAATATCGGAGTGTAAATCCCCGACATACAAAGATGCCATCGGGTAATTAGGTGGACCAGGATTCATTTTTAAATTTCACTGCAGCGGTTCACGTCGACATTAACTTAAACGTAGGCAAAGATCAACTTCACTTTCTCTTTATAATGACTATCGCATTCCTCAGACCACGTTGCACGCTTACGTACACTAACTTAAAATCAAGTGATTCCCGTTAAATTTTTGTTATTTTACTATTTTTTTGGGTTTTATGTATTTTTTTGTTTTTTTTTTTTATTTTACAAGAATATTTCACGAAATTCTGAGGATTGTGTGACCTATTAATGAAGGGAACACACAACCTCACGTGAACACACCTTGCTCACCAAAGGAAAGGGTGACGTTTGATGAAATTCAAGATGGCGACACTCGGCAGAGCATAGATGCGGCAGAGTCTAGCCAGCCTGAGCCAGCCTTTATTGAATGCAGTGATGCCAACATTTAAAACCAACGGGGATACTCTAGTAATGCCGGGCCACACCAACGGGAAACGGCAATGCCTATCATCGCCGTAAAGGGTATGCGCGCACTACGGAAATAAATTGTTGCGATATATAATCGTCAATCTGTAGACAATACTAATATCTGTGACTTATATTGGCGCGTAATAGAGAAGCATCCGTGATGATAATATCACCCGTGTAGTCACACTCACTGCGCACTAAGATCTCTACTATTAAAAGGCCAACATCCAAACTTTGTATTTTACCGGTTACAGATCAATGAATTTATTGGTTTTTTTTTACACTAGCTGACAGTACCTGACCCGCTAGCTGACACTTTTTTGAATAAAGTGTCAGCTAGCGGGTCAGCTAGTATGACGTGAATAAAGTTTATTCACGTCACACTAGCTGACACTTTATTTCACACTAGCTGACCCGGCGAACTTCGTACCGACACGCCAGCCGGTCCGCCCCCTCTTTTTAAATCTCTGATATCTTCATTCATTTTAATGATATGCCGTAACGGGCAATTTTGATCTCCATAAAATGCACAACGTATTTAATGTATTTCATTAGATAAGCAATAATACTGTACTGTTTAAAATAGCTTGGTAAATAACCCATATTTTTTTTTGTAATATGTAAAAGATAAAAATGGTTACTAATGGGTTATCCTTAGGAGACAAACCTAAAGGTTACCATCGCGGACTTTTCTATTGATATTTTTAAGATATACAATTCTGTAGTAATTAATTTGATCTATCTGGTAAGGTTCCAGCGTTTGCAATGTAAGCGCACAAAAATATGTTTATTACGACATCACATTACAAATCTTTGAATTTCTCAGCTTTTCTCTACTATGCATGTAATAAACATATAAACCTCCCTCTTGAATCACTCCATCTACCGCATCAAAATCCGTTGCGTAGTTTTAAAGATCTAAGCATACATAGGGACAGATACACAGCGGGAAGCGCCTTTGTTTTATACTATGTAATGTAGTGATAAACCTACATGGGCACTTATGACACGTCAGAAACTATACTTTCAAAACTATATTCGCGGAGAGAGGGACACGTTAAGTTTGGATGCACAATGTAAAACAGTGGAGTAATTCTCTCTCGAAATTTATATGGAAAAAATATCGACTAGTGGCATCTTAAATAAAAAGGAATACATTTTATTTAAGGTGCCACTAGTCGATATTTTTTCCATATAAATTTCGAGAGAGAATTACTCTACTGTTTTACATTGTGCATCCAAACTTAAACATGATATGGTTTTGTCTTATTATTAATGTTTTCTGTACGGAAACAGTATAGTAAAATAAAAAGCCATTAAAAAGTTATGAGCCAACAAAGATTCGTTTTTTTTTTATATTTTTAACGTAACTTTGGGTGTAATTAAGTAATAAAAGAACTGTAAAATCCTCAAAACCAATTCCGTACCGACAAACAGGGACGGTTACCGTTACCAAAAAAATACCGGTAAAATTACCAAAACATTTCGTTCTGTTACGTTAAATATTTAACGTTAAAAATAACGGTATAACACAGGATTTACCGGTATTAAAATAGCGTTACTAATAGCGTTATTTCGCTAAAATTTATCTACGTCTGGTGCGACGCGACGTTGCCAAACCGAAACGCGCGCTGTGCGTTAGCCGGGGTTTCTAAGCGAAGCGGCAACCAAAGTACGTATACGAGACGGCTCACGCTCGCGTGTTTCATTTTATAATCATACTAGCTGACCCGGCGAACTTCGTACCGCCCCGCCAGCCGCTCGCGCTTTTTAATCTCTGATATCTTCTAAGATATTCATTTTAATGATATGCTGTAAAGGTCAATTTTGATCTACGTGAAATGCACAACGTATCTAATGTATTCTCTTTTTTAGGGTTCCGTACCTCAAAAGGAAAAACCGAACCCTTATAAGATCATATCGTTGTCCGTCTGTCTGTCCGTCAGTCAAGACCCTTTTTTTCAGGAATGCGTAAAGTTATCAAGTTGAAATTAAAATCCATTACTCAAGGCTGCAATCCCTTGAAGCAGTGAGAAAATCAAACTTCTAAGTCAACACAATCAAAAGATACGGGCGTATATGTTTCGAAATCAAAACCTATAGTAGGGTACTTTCCGTTGACGTAGAATCAAGAAATTTGGCAAGAATGACATTGCTTCTATATATATATAGCATCAGTAAAGGAAACTATCTGAAAACCGTAAATTCGTACATTACAAAAAAAAAAAATTATAAAACTATTTACATATCTACAAATTTATACGGAGCCCTCGGTGCGCGAGTCCGACTTGCACTTGACCGGTTTCTTTTAAGTAGGTATATGTCGCAGGACGCAGCACAGGAACAATATTTATTTTAAACACGCTACAGGTCGTCGTACTTAACACCAAAATATGCTAGTCTCCCCACCATCATTGATAGAAAGAGATAGGCGTATAAATTAAAGTGCGCTTACACGGGCAACTCAATTCCAGTCAATACTCGTCAACTATGACGTCACGACTACATCAAGCAATTTACGGCAACGGCAACAAGCATCAATATTGCGCAATACAATATTGAGCGATATGGCGCAACTTCATCAACTAGGCAATACTGTCCCTACACGAGCATTTCAGTATTCGCTCGCTATGGACGACATTGTTCTTGCTGCGGCGGCTTGTAGCGCTTTTTTTATTATTAATCAAAAAAAAAAAGAAAGAAAAGGAATAGGCGTATCTGGGTGCAATCGTTTTTAGCAAAGAGGCCGCAATTTTCATTGTGTAAAGAATTAGATGATATATTATTCAAAAACTTTACTAGAATGTCACGCCTTGCCGCGCGCTATCCTACTTCCACCCGACCTCTCGCTCTCCCCGCGGAAGCAAGACGGCAAGCCGCAAAACAAACAAGTGCAAACGAGATACATACAAAAATTGCCTGGAATTTCCAAGCCCATTGGATATTCGTCAATTCGTATCTGCGACATTGAGCGATATGAAGCAATATCGCCGAAATAATTGCCGCAATTTATTGAAATTGCTCCATATTGCTCCACTAATTGCTCCAGATCGGTCCATTCGTGTCGCCGAGCAATTATTGCCCTCGTGTAAGCGCACCTTTACCGGTATAACAATTGTAATATTTACCGGTACTAATACTATTAGATAACGTTAACTGACTGATGGGTATCGTTATAAATATCGTTACTTTTTTATCGTTATCATAACGGTAATTGATAACTTTACCAAAAAAATTACGGTAATTCGTCCCTGCCGACAAAGCTCAGTTATTGAACAGTTCAATAAACTTTTTTGTAATTGATTTATGAAGTGGTTTTTTCATAAAACTCGATTTTCCGAAGCACTTTTCGATTTTTTTTACGCGCCTATCTGTTCGGAATGGTGTTTCTGTGCGTGAGAACTAGACGTTGTCCGTGTAGACTAGCATCTAACTGCTCATCAGTGATACTAGCTCTGTCGGACAAGAAGCTAGGTGAGACAGCGTGCTTTTTGGCCCTGACCACCAGTGAGTTCGAGCTCGCGATTTGTTTACTCTTAAGCTCGGGATTTAGATTTTTTGTGTGAATTGATTTTCAACGTTTGATTTTAAGGCCGTACGCACGCCCGGTCGCAGAGACCGCCCGCTGCTCCACCCATAGATGTGAAGCTGGGGTAGATACGGAAAAAGAGTTAGTACAGGTAAACTAGAAAAGGTAAGGCGTTATCGATTCAAAGGCTGAAATTTTTGCAAGACTGCATTATAAT
The DNA here is from genome assembly GCA_963082905.1 of Oligia fasciuncula. NCBI lineage: Eukaryota > Metazoa > Arthropoda > Insecta > Lepidoptera > Noctuidae > Oligia > Oligia fasciuncula. The sequence goes on from OY720387.1 coordinate 12,476,399, forward strand.
TATTATTATGGTCATCCCTATAGTTGACATTAGACTTGATTTTTTTTTTCATAGGATGTTTTTTTTTTTCTTCTTCTTTGTCTTCGCACGGTTTGTGCATTTAGCCAATGTCACGTTTTGTTTTATAATACGAAGGAAATAAAGGTAGGGAAACAAAAAATAAAATTATTATTCGAATTAATTATATCGGGATAAATGGATAATAACTATAGGATCAGTATTTATAACGGATAGAATAATGAGCTAAATACAATGACGAAACATTATAACTTAATATTATTCAAAGTAATAAATGAGACTATACATTTATAGAAAGTATTGAGGTAGGAAAAGGAATACTGAGGGCGAGGCCACAACACTGCGTTGCGGCGTCGTATCGCAAAAACGACGTCGCACAGTTACAGTGTCGTAAATACAATGCGTCGTAGATTTTTACGATGCGACGCCGCAACGCAGTGTTGTGGCCTCGCCCTCAGGGACAAGAGGTTACTACGATGGAGGATGAACGGTCCTAAGGGGGACAGGAGAAAAAAAATGTGATTTAAGTCGCCTACGTCTGTGCCACACAGGCAGATGGGGTCATCAATGATATGAATCATAGGATGTTATGATGCACCGAAAGTATGACGTAGATTGGGAAAATCTGCGTCATTTGGAGGTCAAATGAAAGTCAAGTGGTATTATGTATTTATGTTAAAATAAACTCAATCTTATAATTTTAAGCGCTAAAAATAGAAAAATAAGGTTAAGAAACCTAAAAGCTCGAAATGGTTTTGGAATCAGCGTAGGATTTTTTTTTCTTAGCATACCCAATTGTCAATTAAATTAAAATAATTTTAAACAGCGAGCGCATTCCAAATATAAATTCAAATATTGAAACATTTCGGAGGGAAATTCAATAAATGAGGTACCTTTGGCATGTCTGTTATTGACATGATATTAGAAGAGATTGAAATGATATTAGAAAAGCATGAATCATTACTTTAAACAATGCTTATTGTATTTATTGCTTATAAAATAATTTTATTTAATTTCCAAGTATCGATTACATTACATACGCCCAGTTATATGGACGGACGACCTAAAGGCGCTATTACACTATCCAATTTTAAGGAATGCAAACTAGGAAATCGGCAAATGTAATCGCAGTTAAGATTGGATCCAATTTAGTGGAAATTGGAGGTCCAATCGCTCTACTTCCTAAATTGTGTACGATCTAGGATAGTGTAATCACGGCGTAAGCGTAACTAGGAAGTCGGAAGCTAGTGATTATACTACACTAAATTGGATTCTAAATCGGACAGATGGATGACTCATTCGTGAAGAAAGATCGCACTGGGTTGCACGTTTCGAATTTGCTATCGATGGCGCCGTATTTATCAAAACAACAGAAGAAAATAATAATTTAATGTCGTTTAAAAACATTAAAAAATAAAAATAAATAATTTTGGTCGTTATTATTATAAAGACTAGCTGCACCCCGCGGTTTCACCCGCATAAGTGTCGATCCCGTGGGAATTTCGGGATAAAAAGTAGCCTATATGTTAATCCAGGGTGTCAGCTAGTTCCATACAAAATTTTATCTAAAAAAAATTAAAGAAATAATTTTTGTCGTTTTTATTAAAAAGATAAGGCATTTCCCCATACATTTCTATTAATTTAGTTAAGACTAGCAGCGCCTCGCGGTTTTCCCCGCATAAGTGTCGATCCCGAGGGAATATCGGGATAAAAACTATCCTATGTCCTTTCCCGGGATGCAATCTATCTCTCTGCCATCGAAATCAGTTCAGTGGTTTAGGCGCGAAAAGGTAACATACAGGTGTCTGTATGTTACCTTTTCGCGCCTAAACCACAATCAATCAGACAGACAGTACATACTTTCGTATTTATGATATTTTATTATGTATAGTATATTCTATAAGTATGGTTTTTTTTTCTGTGGGCAATGCTGTCGTTTCCGATACAGTCGCCATGTTGTATGTAGCATTTTTATTAAAAAAAAACTGGCTAAGTGCGAGTCGGACTCGCACACGGAGGGTTCCGTACCACAAGGAAAAAACACACGTTTCTTGTATAAACAAAATAAAATAAATATTTAAGGGGGGCTCCCTTAAATATTTATTTTATTTTGTTTTTAGTATTTGTTGTTATAGCGACAACAGAAATACATAATTTGTGAAAATTTCTACTGTCTAGCTATCGCGATTCTTGAGATACAGCCTTGTGACAGACAGACGGACAGACGGATGGACCACATACCCTTTGGGTACGGAACCCTAAAAATACTTTTTGGTAGCATTCGTGCGCCGACTAGTCGTTCCAAATCGTAGCGCCGTGATTACACTATCCTAGATCGTACACAATTTAGGAAGTAGAGCGATTGGACCTCCAATTTCCACTAAATTGGATCCAATCTGTTCTAATTGCGATTATATCTACCGATTTCCTAGTTAGCATTCCTTAAAATTGGATAGTGTAATAAGCGCTTAAGAGTCAATCAGTAAAATTATAGTTTAGTATATTCCTTGATAATTATGTTCCTTGCTGGCAACACTGGTATGATTGGCATGATATAAAAGTACTCTGTGGTGAATGTGGTGATTGGTTTTGGTAATTGGTTGGCAAATTTGGCAATACCCGGATTTTTTTTATTACAAGTTACAAGATTGTTGTATTGAAAAATTTGGTGAAGTTTTTTTACTTCTTTGAAATTTTGTTGCAGTGAGGTAAGAATCATTACATGTATTACGATGAATTGGAAATTATTTTTTCGATAAAGTATTTCAATGCCTTTTTGTCGTAGTGAAAGTAGGTAAGTATCTGTTTACAATATTTGATAATAAGTTCTGATTTCTCTTGCTTACGCGTCACGAATTGTTTCAGGCAAAATATTCAGGATATATTATCTTTTTGTGATATTTAACAGGAACATTAGTCATTTAGTTTTACAGTGCGCTTCAAACTGCAGTTTGCCAACTGACGATATTGCCACTATTTAAAGTATCTATCACCGGCATTTTCATTGCGGCAGGTACTTATAAATATTTGATTTAATTAATCTATTTTCTAGCCATTCACTTTAAATATTTCGTACCTCATAAATTATAAATGGTTCTATAAACCAGTGGCGTAATTATACCGTTTGGGGCCCGTGGCAAATTCATGGGATGGGGCCCTCCCTCAACGTAAAGAAGCTCAACCAACGTTATAGTTTTTTTTTTACTAGCACTTCGCGCGCGTCTTCATCCGCGTAGATTTCGTATTTTCTACTGAAAAATTTAACACCTGACTGCTTCGTTGGTGTAGTGGTCGCAAGCGCTACTGCTGATCATGTGCTCGCGAACTTTTACTCTAAAGATTGATGGATTGGTTGCCATCCTGATTTCCAGGGGGAGTGCATTCCACAGAGATATAGACTTAATGAAGAAGGAAGAGTGAATAAAGTCTGTGTGATGAGTGGGACATTGAAGAAGGCGATTATTTTATGAACGAAGATTTTTATTGTGGTATACACAAATGTGCTGAAAGTATTGGGCTAGATAAATGGAAGATCAAGGAATGCAGCAGGTCAAGAAATGAAAACAAGGTGGTTTGCTCCTTTGCTCTCTGTGCTGGCGTATGGTTACCACTTTAGAAGCAAACAATGCACAGAGATATGATCATACTTATGCAGATTGAAAATAAATCGTATGCAGTAATTGAGAAGTCGGTCAAGTTTGTTGAGGAAATCTGCATACAGGTCATAGTAGCACACATCACCATAATCGATGATAGGGATAATTAAGGACTGCACAAGCATTGTCTTTGTACTCATTGGTAATAAATTTTTCAGTCAGTACAGAGCCCGCAGTGTTCCAGTAACCTTCTGGCTGCCTATGCTAGTTCAAAGTACTATAAATGTGCAAGCCTAGATACTTCACATCAGTACTAAATGGAACGATTGTACTATTGAAGAGAACTGGTGGCAAGGTTGTATCATCCACCTTACACATACTCTGAGAATTACTGATGATGATCGTCTGACACTTATTAGGGTTTACTCCTACCCCAAGTCTATCACACCAGATTTTTATGACTATCGAGTTATATCCAATTTGTCGATAGCTTCAGGTATTACTTCAACTCTCCCTTGACAGTACAACTACAAGTGATGATACGCACACTGAAGTTCGGAAGTTAGAAAATTAATAAAAACAGAAGAGGAGAAAGAATACCACCTTGAGGAACGCCAGTTTCCAAATCACAACAGCATGATGAAGAATCCCTAACATGAACGGACTGCTGATGTTTCTGAAGGTAAGAGGACAACCATTACAGTGCCTTGAGAAAGATCATAACATAGGACATAATGGCTAACAGAACAGGATGTCGTGACTGACGCACAGTAAGATAGATAAATGCCCCAAAAAAAACGGACATCACTTTTTTATTCTATAAATCGAAAGTATGAACTATTTTGAATGCAAGAGTAGAACTCCCGGATCTTAAATATACTTTAAAACAGAGTTATACTTTTTATTACATTTTTTTTGGATCTACCAATATGCTTGGCAGCTCTACCAAGGAGAGAACCCAAAGCGCCAAAACTACCTTCGCTGAAGTTTTGTGGCAGAACAAAGAACAATATAAAGTTGAGATAAAGACCGGACCTAGCCCAACCCTAGAACAGCTACTCTATAAACAAATTGAAAAGTTTGAGTGCATCTTCCAACAAATGAGTACTCTAATAAGTCTCATCACCAAGCTCGTCGATCGACTTACAAAATGAATGCTCTAAGAAGCTACCTGGAACCTTAACGGACTAGCCCCCAACAAACAAGAGGTTGAGCTTCTAATGTCTGAACACAAGATTGATATTCTTCTCGTAGCTGAAGCTCATGGTACCCGCAACACAAATATCAAATTCAAAGAACATCAATGCTATATGACAAACCATCCAGATGGCACTGGGCATGGTGGAACAGCGATCATTGTCCACAAGAAGGTGAAACACCATTTAAAGCCAGAATACAGAACTGAACACCTTCAGGCAACAACAATTGCTGTGGAGGATAGCACAGGCTACATTAACGTGTCGGCGTTATACTGCCCCCCTAAACATAAAATATGTTCACACGGTACTTCCACCAGCTCGGCAATCGTTTCATTGCGGGTGGTGACTGGAATGCTAAACATATTTGCTGGGGCTCTAGACTCACTACAACGCGAGGAAGACAGCTTAAAACAAGCATAGACAAAGGCCACCTATTGGTATCCTCCACCTGTGAACCCACGTACTGGCCAACAGACTCTAACAAAATCCCGGACCTCCTTGACTTCTTCGTACTAAAAGGACTACCAAGGCATTACCTCAAGCCTGAATCCTGCTACGACAGCTCCTCGGACCATACCCTAGTTATATTAACAATAAGCACTATTTTTTCAGATGTAATTTCTCTGTAAGTTCCGGAGAAAAGCTGCTTCATCTGCACGCTGTTTTTAAGCTTTTTTCGAAAGAGTAGCCTTAAGAGCCTATACTACCTCAAATGGCTTGGCATGATCCTCCGTTATGTCGAAAATACCGCAGCATTAATTTTGAAATAATTATATTCTAAAGTTGAGGATTAATGTAAGGTACTATGTTAGACGAAAACACGATTCCATAAAATTTTCTCGATAGAAAAAAAAATCCAAAGTTACCTCCAAACCGGACAATAAACCGCTGGTATTCAAAAAATACTTCAAATTAGATCATGAAACTTTGCATACTAACTGAACTAACTATAAAGCAGGTCTTATGTTCGTTAGTTTTTTTGAATTACCTTTATTTTCACCGTAAAAAGCAAATACCTAAACTGTTGGCGCTGCCTTCCGCCCAGCAGCGCACTCTGTCTCGCTTTCACACAGTCCGCGAGGAGTATCGTGCGTGCGAGCGAGATAAAGAGTGAATTTTAGCTGAGGTAGTATAGGCTCTTAAGGAAAATGTTGGATTTTAATAAACTGCTTCTTATTTTAAAGTATTCATACCGACATTACCTGTACCACAAAATACAGATAGTACAGAAGGCAATCTACATACAAAGTGCGCTCGAGCAACGCACACATAGACACCGTTCACGGACACGTTATCTCGGAGTGGTTGGGAGCAGTGCGAGCGCGGGTGCCATCGCTTGAGACGCGTCTGTGAAGTGCAAAAATTTAGCAACAAAAAATGGCTATCTAAGCTCGATTTATATAACAGTTTCCTATTTTGAATCAGTTTAAACGAAGTAACTTTTTTGCAAAGTAAATTCACGCCACCAACTACAAACTAACCACATACATGTGATTGTCACTAACTGCCGTGCATCATCTTGTATCATTTTTCAATCGCCGTTCCGTCACGTTATTTATCCTCTCTTGTATGCAGTATAGCTCTCTTGTTTTCGGTGCGCGATAACAATAAGCGGGAAGCGTGTGGGACGCAGGAGTGGGGCGCGGGTGGTTGTCAATCCGTCAGTCAGTTGACTTTAGTTGACTAGAGACTAGTGGTTATATTTTCCCTCATAATAAAATAAAAATACTGCATGATTGTGTACCGATACCAAAAATTCTTTTTTTGTTTGTAAGGGTATACTTTCGAGGTGGTCCCATTAACATCAAGTTGGAATCTGACAGAGGATCCCATGGAAATCGAGGGAAACCCTCAAATTTTATAGGCAAACACTGGCACGCAGGTTTGCACGTTGCTCACTTCCTGTAAAAATCACGCTCTTTCGAGCCTACTGTACTACCTTTTACACGTGCAGCTTGTGGGCTAGTTATACGCGAAGATCATACAGCGCTCTTCGCGTTCAATATAACAACGCGTTTAGGACACTGGTGGGGCTGCACCGTTTCTGTAGTGCGTCAGGGATGTTCGCGGATGCGCATGTAGATTGCTTTTACGCAACAATGCGTAAAAGGTGCGCTTCCCTGGTGCGCAGGGTGTGGGGCAGCTCCAACAGTGTCTTAAACATGGTTGCGAGTCGCCTAGACTGTGTTTACGTGGGTCACTGTTGTGCCGTCTCTCATGGGATGTCGCAACGGTGACCACCGTTATTTCGTAATTTTTTTGTTTAGTGTCTGTGCTTACTAACATACCTAGTCATAAGTTTTACTAACAATATTGTTTGTTTTTGAGTCTGAGTTACTCTAATAAAGAAAAATTCTATTCTATTCTATTCTATAGCGATTCGGGTATTTTTTAAAGTAACTTGAGCATTTGCTCTCGGAAATCATCATTTGGTAAAGTGGAGCTGATGATGAAAAACACAGATGGCCATCGGAACTACTTAATTACAAATATTTCACGGGTTGCGATTCGATTAATTTAATATGGTTGCTAAGCAATTTATACTCGTCACAATGCGTATGGTGAGTGGTTGTTGAGGAGTTCTTCTGGTTCTTACCAGGAGAACTGCTCAACAATTAACGTCCCTGCATCGGGAAAAGCAATATTTTGTAAAAGGTGATGAGCAGTTGATATTAGGCTATTGTAACTTAGATAAATTTTTTTTTCATTGGTTCCGCATTTTCGTTTATTGACACCACGGAAGAGATAAATAAGGTTGGAAAGGCCTTCGCTGCAATTTTGTACTAGGACCAGTGTCGCCGCTTGACTCCCACTATTTTAATTTCTACACATACGCAATACTATGTTTACAAATATTTCGCACACAACCAAATCACACACACATAAATCTCAGGGCAGATATTCGTTCGCCCACTAGCAATAAGCTCCCGTAGGCATAGACACTCAAACACGCATAAATGCAATAAAAATTTTCATACACGCTAGTGCTTGACAAAGCCGATATTCTTTGTCGATAAATTATCTGATGAATTTATGGGGAAAAATGAAACATTAAATAAATATTAAGAAATGATTTTATTTTATTTTGATTAATTACAAATAATCACTGACCTTGGAATAAAACATATTTATTAAGTAATTGGCGCTTGCTATTAATTGCGAACGAATTTAGTACTCGTCTTTGTCGGCATTCAGTTTCCTCTACCTGTCACGTTAATCCATTGTTCCCTGGCGTTAGGTTCTTTAGGAAACCTAAAATTTATAATAGAAACAATAACAATACGTACGTAAATATTTAAATATAACAAAATAATACACATAATGCATAAACTTAAATAAAAAATCAGAGATTAGTCCCTTTATAACATTCGGTAGGATTCATTCAATGATTAATATAATATTTAATTTACCTACTCAAAATACGTCTAAATAAAAATATACAATCATTAATTAAATATAAAGTAAACCAAAAATTATCTTTGTCAAACGTAAATATAGTCGAGAATTCTATCGATGATTTTATTTAACCACATGGTTACCTCACTATCGATAAACATGCGCCGTGCATCACAGCCAATCAGAGCAAAGGACGAAACGTTAACGGTTGAAGTGTAGAGGACGCAATGCATGCAGTACATTGTACGCGTACTTGGTCATTGTGTTGATTGAGCGAGTACACAGCGGGCAATGTATATTTTTTGTAAATTGTTGCAATAATGTTGTTAATGTTTGGTATTTCATAATGATCAGTATATTTTTATGTTTTTGACACATAATATTGTAATTAAATGTTATTTTGGACTTACCGATGGAAAGATATACCTCCTCGCTTTATACCTGAGGTCTGACTTATTGTCTTACATGTTATAATTGCACAACACGGCATTATTAAGCAGAGTTCTGTTCTCCGAAGTATTCCGGCGCGCACTGAACGCGGTGAATGTATGAATCGGTCGAGTTATGATTGTTGAATCATAACTGTGGCGCGCTTGCCCCGCCCACATTACCATTCCAACCTTCGATCAATAATAGTACTAGATGCCCGATAAGCGCTTCAAAAACGGCCCGAAAAATACAAGCACGAATACTTTTGTGCTCTTATTTCAAATTAGTATGGTCCAATCATAGCCAATGTTAAGACGTAAAAATGCCTCAGTGCACGTTCAAAAGTTGTGTAAATAACCACCGTAACACCAAGATTTTAAAAGGAATATCTTTTTTTCGGTAAGTTTTTATCATTAAATGTTTTTCATAAAATAGTAACACAATTAAATAGTAAGTATAAATCAATTAGCAAATATTATGATTGTTTGGCCAATGTTTGCGATAACGCGCCAACTATTCCAACAAACATTGAAGCATTGGAATGTAATTCCAAGAACTACGTCTAGTTCCAAATTCGAGTAAGTACGAAATTGTCAACAAAATGTTTTTAACCTTATTGCTTAGAAGTTAAGTTTCATTTTAGAATAAATATTTTTGTACTTATTATAAAAATGACTTTTTATTTTCAAGTGACATTTTAAATTTATTGCTTCGATGACAGAAGGACTTAAATATTAATCATTTGCAAACGTAATTAAACTTTATGTGAGTGTGTTAAGGTTTATAATAATCTGAAGTTGTTAATATTATTAAACTTTTTTCTATAGTTCGTAGTAAGAAATACAATGTTTATGTGTGTGCAAACGTGGCCACTTTAGCGACTTATTTTTGTTCCTAATCATTCATCTAGTACTATTATTGATCGAAGATTCCAACCTTATTTATCTCTTCCGTGATTGACACCGACTTCCGAAATTAAAGTTATTTTTCCATTTATAGTGTTTTTTTTGAAGTAGGTTGTTTTTTTTTGTAAAAAGGTTTTATAAATATACTTAAAAACATTTTTGTTCATTTTTAGGGTTCCGTACCCAAAGGGTAAAAATGGGACCCTATTACTAAGACTTCGCTGTCTGTCCGTCTGTTTGTCACCAGGCTGTATCTCAAGAACCGCGATAGCTAGACAGTTGAAATTTTCACAAATTATGTATTTCTGTTGCCGCTATAACAACAAATACTAAACACAAAATAAAATAATTATTTAAGGAGGGGGCTCCCATACAATGAACGCGATTTTTTTGCCCTTTTTTGGTCGGTATTAATAATGGCAACAGGTAGACGCTTGAAATGTTCACAAAATACTCAGTTGTATTTTTATTTTAATAATAAATAATAAAATAAATATTTAAGAGGGGCTCCCATACAAAAACGCCATTTTTTTCGGCGTTTTTGCCTTGTGGTACGGAACCCTTCGTGTGCGAGTCCGACTCGCACTTGGCCAGTTTTTAAAAGTATGGTTTGACAGTATAGCAATGTTTTGGGATATTATAAACCATAAAAATTATGCAGTTTATATTAAAATCGAGTGTCTATCCATACTAATATTGCTGACACTGGGTAATGTGGCTGAGAAGCTATTGCTTAGCTAAGCTATTATGAAGTATCTTTAGCAGTCCTTTTGTTGCAGGTATTTAGCTATGGCTGATAAAGAGCAAGTTATCCAAGCATTGAGAGCTACTCTGCTATCTGTTAAAGGATCACTGACAATAAAACAATGTAACAGTAAGTTTTATTTGTTATTTACTAGCTTTAGCCGGCGGCTTCGCCCGTGTGGAGTCCGAAAATGGAAAAACATACGATCTGAAACTCCTGCAAATTGCAAAATCCGAAAAAAAAATTAATATCGCTAGCTACTTCAACCTCAGCTGCATTTCAGTTTTTAGTCTACATTATATTCCGAACAGGAGTACAGGAGACTTATCGGGGTTATGAGAGACAAAGGTTTCGCTGTTAAATAATAATAAAACCGTGTAGATTTCAGGACAAGTTTTCTTTTGAGAAGTAAAGAAAAAAATGTAAAAATCGCACACTAAGATGAACTAAGTTCCAGGGTCGCGGGTTGTTCAAAAGAGATACCGTGGCCCCTGGCACAGGCAACTGAAGGAACACGGGTGGGTTTTAGTCAGTAAAAGTCTGACACGGCAGCTCCGCCCAGAGTGGGAGAAGATAATAATAATAATAATAATATTCCACAACAACAGATATTTGATAATTTCCAAACCCCAAAAAAAATATATATAATTATATAGAACTAAGTTATTTTATCCATTAAAATCGCATGTTGTTATACAGGAGATTATCGAGAACTACAAGGAGAATGGATACCATTCAAAAAACTTGGCTATCCTTCGTTGGATAAATTATTTATTGATGTTCCCGGTTTTAAAGTGACCCAAGTAAATGGTGAATGGTATGTTGATGCAATAGCTAGTCAAGAAACACAACATATTGCCACTATGGTCTCACGACAGAAACCAAGCAAAAAGGCGACGCCGAAGTTGAGCTATCTAGTAAGTTTATGATAATTTTAACCATATAGTTGGACTTTTTGCATTCAGTAACTTGACAGTTAGGGCCGCGTTCACTTGAGCGCGAATTATTCCGGCGTGACTCCGCGCTCTCTTCTCTTTTCACAGAGACTTTGTAATTCATAATTTTAAAAAATACAGATTTTAACCACCGTTAGGGTGTTTTTTTGGAGACCGCGAATCCAAACCTAAGGGAGGACGCCTTCAGGCTACATGGAGCGGTGATGATTGCTGCAGCTGGATGAGAGTTGCCGAGAATTGACCTGAATGGCGTGCAATTCAAGAGGCCTATATCCAGCAGTGGACTGCTGTAGGCTGATGCTGATGATGAATATGAACCACCAGAGTGCAGTCGAATTTTTGGCGGTTTTTCTGAAACTTTTTTAAATTTTGCTTTACTTTTAATCTTTTAGAGTAATATTTTTGTAATTATCTTTTCCTTTCGATACCAAGTCATTAAAAAACATAACCCTCCTTCTGGCGCAGTCGGGTAAAAATAGATACAACTACCTACACTTACACAATACGTCAATGTAGACTTATCATGAGACATAAACCACTGTAAATCTATCTTTATGGTCATTGACTAAAAGTAGAAAATACTTTGGCACATTATAAAAGGAACCGCATTGGTGGCTTCCTAAATTACAATTTTATAAAAATCAATTATGTTATGATACAAATCATCATCATCATCATCTGCCTATCCTTTACCCAACTATGTTGTGGTCGGCTTCCAGTCTAACCGGATGTTAATGTTATGATACAATAATATTATACCAAATACTAATACGACCTTTCTTACTATTAAAAACCGCCACAAATTAAAAAACAATCCGTAATTCCGTAGTAATTCGCGTCACACGAGTCAAATGAGCTAACAGTCGGCGTCTGAGCCACTGAGCTATAGAAGAGCTAGTGAGTAACAAAGAGTCCAAACTTCCAAAGAGCTATTGACTATTGAGCGAGCCGAGCCGTCTCCTTCGACGCGCGCGGCGTGAATCAAATGAGCTAACAGTCGGCGTCTAAGTCACTGAGCTATAGAAGAGCTAGTGAGCTAGAAGAGTGATAATAGCTCTTTAGAGTGAAAGAGCTAATCGCTCTTTATCTTTTCAGTGAGCTATTTCGCCCATGTCTAGTTAGATTCGTCTTAATTGTGAGAGTGGCACTGGGTATATCAAGATTGAAAAAAAAAAAAAAAAAAAATGTGCGATTTTTGGCGCCATATTATGTCTTCGAATATTTTTTATTTCTCAAAACCTATCGAGTGGGGTATCAAAATAAAGGGTTTTAAAAGGTGATTACAAAAATATATACAACTTTTATCGTTAAAATTAATTCGAAGTGACAAATCGTAAAAAAACAAGTACCAAGAACTAAATCGTCTGCGAAATCTTTCCATTATTTTGTAAACTAAAAAAATGGAAAGAAAAAGTAAAATAAATAAAAAAAAAAATGGTTGCCTGTAAAGTCGGTTTTACGGGCGAAGATTTTACGTGACAACGACCGATCATCCGATCATAGTTGAGTGGGAGAGAGACGCAAGGCATTCGGCGGGCCTCTCTCTCGTTCGGTGACTCATCGTAACGTTACCGAGCGTTACACTTTTTCATAAGTGACTCCCAGTCGCAACCTAATTTAAGACGTTGTCACGTCAAAAATGGTTGCCTGTAAAGTCGGTTTTACGGGCGAAGATTTTACGTGACAACGTCTTTTTCTCGGTAGAATATTTATTGATATGAATATAATTAAATTGCACAATAGGAACAAGGAATTAAATGAAAATAAGAACGTAACGTTACCGAGCGTTACACTTTTTCATAAGTGACTCCCAGCCGCAACCTAATTTAAAATAAGAACGTAACGTTACCGAGCGTTACACTTTTTCATAAGTGACTCCCAGCCGCAACCTAATTTAAGACGTTGTCACGTCAAAACCCGACTGCGGTAAAAAACTTAAGTTAATAAAAAAAACTGAAAAGCTAAAAACAAGCCATTTTAAATTAAATAAAAGTTGGACGCAGGCGGGTTTAAATTTGAAAATACATTAAAATAAAAAAAATGGTATGGGTCCCGCCTGCTTCCAACTTTTATTTAAGTAGGTTTTTTTTTATGGTGCTTTGAATTTCTGACCAAACTGAAGAGAATCCCGCGCGGTATGCGGTACGAAATTCCTCCGCGCAGATTATGTCAACCAGGGACTTGAAAACGAAATGAATTTCGTTCCTTTACCACTAATGTTATCGTATAACGTTCTAAAATTTGTAACAATACTAAAACCTAAAAATATCAATAACGTTACAAAGAAAAACGTTACAGAATATGCTTTTCGTAGAACAATATTATAAGTAACGTTATAGGTATCAGTAACATTAAGCTTATCTGCTTGTAATAACGTTACAGGTGAAACGTTATAGATTCCTTTGTAACGTTATTCTTCATAATTTTTTCTTCATCTTTTAGAAGTCATGAAGCTGGCAAAGTTGAGTATCGAAATAAATAACGTTATTATATCGTTATACTAATACCGATGTATTGATCATATTGTTAGTGAACAGTTTAAGATTTCGTTCAGTTTGTCAGTACCTATCGTTATAGCCAAGGAATTAATTTTGTTATGATCCTGGTGGAACGGTACAAATTATCGGTACTGGAACTACGCGTAACGTTATTTTGAGTAACGTTTCAAGTCCCTGGTGTCAACTAACTTGTATGGAGGTGTTCAAACTGGCACGAATAGTCGCGTGACTTCCTAATTATTAAACCATGAACGCGTGCGGTCGCGGGATACGCCTTGGTGTGGCTAGAGCTTAAAACATATTGTAAATTGTTCATCTTTTGATAATTATACTTAACACACACGCACAGGACCTAAACACAAAAAAAGTTTTAGAAACAATAAAAATATATGATCGACTACAGTAAACAAAACCAGAAAAATATATGTCGCATCAGCGGGTGGCCGAGATGCGATACATCGGGTCTTCTTCACGATCCGACATAGTTTAGATAGGTGTGGGCACTTCAGTGGGTACTCGAACGAAAAGATTATTTGAATTCACAGTAACTTTAATAAACTAGCTATTTACAACCGAAACGCACACGTGCGTCGGAAACAAACACGTGCGTTGGTATTGAGCGATTGCCGAGACTGTCCGAGCTCGACGGTCGACTGTAGACTGACTGTCGCACCACTCGGTCTCTCCACCAGTCCTCACGGCATCCCCTCCACCGACGATCGTGTCCAAGCGGTAGGGCTCGCTTGCGTTTCCGATCACATGATTCTTCGTTTACCAAACAAATCGTTAGATGGCGCTGTTCGCTGTACTGTGTTGCCATCTATCCACGACACGGCCATCCCTGACTAGCACCCGTCCTCGGGTGTAGTACCTGCGGACCAAATATACTCACAGAGTAAACAAGCTCGGCTATCCTGCCAAATATCTAAAGTAACTCGGCTATCCTGCCATTACCTAATAACTAAGGTAACTCGGCCTATCCTGCCAATACCTAATAACTCAGGTAAATCTATCTCAATGTTACTTTAATTTCTCTAGTCTTCATTTACAATGCCTTGTTGTCAAGGTTTCGCACCCACAACATTAATCATTAGAAAAGGTTCGATCATTAAGTTGAACCAATGAAAATCAAAATTCTAACGAATCAGTTACCATTTACCAAAATCTGTGCAAAAATACAGTCCAGAATCACACCAATGATTCTTACTAGATCAGTTGTCACATAAGCTACTGCACATAAGGTGCGGTTGAGACTAGTCACCACATGTGCTTACTACACATGAAAACTAGCGCAATATGTGCTACAACACATGAAGCGCTCTGTGCACCAACACAGACAGGACTTGACCCATTGATACTCAGTAAAAGAAAACTAGCGCAATATGTGCTACAACACATGAAGCGCTCTGTGCACCAACACAGACAGGGCTCGACCGATTGATTCTCAGTAAAAGAAAACTAGCGCAATATGTGCTACAACACATGGGGCGCTCTGTGCACCAACACAGACAGGACTCGACCGACGATCAACAAGTTAAACCATCAAAATTGTAACAAATCAGTTAGAATTTACCGAAATCAAACTCATTGGCAATGTATACTCAACTCGTGAAACTTTCATTGTAATCTGTGCACCAACACAGACCAGAATCGCACCAACGACTCTTTACATATCTACCGCCACATATGTTACAACACATGAGGGGCTCTGTGCACCAACACAGAAAAGAATCGCACCAACGACTCTTAAGGGGCTGTCACCCGAAATTGAGTTCCGATGTTTCGGTATTTTTAGCCACGCCCACTATTTCTCCGATATCCTAGCGCCATTCTTAAAGGGCGGTGATACAGTGAACTACCGAGTCAGGCACGGTGACGCGGTTAATAATAATTAACAATGAACCAATAGATGGCGCTCTAGTATATTATTATTCATCTCATGGAAGTAGTAAAGTAAGTAATTTTTATAATGTAATATTGACGAAACAGGTACACGAACAGAAATAATGAAACTCTAAACAAATAGTTCCTTATAGGCTATTTTGTACAACGCATAGCGTAAATTCATCGCTTTTAACAAGGCTTGGTTGGTCTAATGGTTTTTGCATAGATTCTGAATAGCGGGTTATCGAGTTCGAAACCAAGTTGAGTCATAACAGGGAATTTGTATTGGTTTTTTAGTTTTAGGATATTATCATTGTTTTTTTAATTTATTTTGTATATATTTAGAATATTTTCATTGTTTTTTTTTTATTTATTTTGTATATTTTTAGAATACATATTTATTAATGTTCTTTACAATAAAAAGACACGTTTGGCGAACAGTTCAGAAACGGATCTGGGACACCTGCGCAAAAGACATTTCCGCGAATGGACTTTTGCGCGAATAGACTTTTGCGCAAATGGACTTTTGCGCGAATGGTCGTTTGCGCGAAAGACATTTGCGCGAAAGACATTTGCGCGAAGGACACTTGCGCGAATCCACTTGCGCGAAAGACACTTTCACGAATCCGCTTGCGCGAAAGACACTTGCACGAATCCGCTTGCGCGACGAGACAGTTATGCGACAAAGTTGAGGAAATGAGATTTTTCCATAACATCACGCGTGTATTTTTTCAAAGGGTTGGGCAGGAGTGTATATAGTATATAGTACACCCACAATTCACCAATGCTTCATCATAGATATCGTTTATGGTTTTCGAAAGTTTTAAAGCCGATAGAAAGGTCGAAATGAAAATCCAAGATGGCGGCTGAAAAGATTCTCAAATTCTCAATTTCTACGGTCGGATACGGTCGGTCGGAACGATTGATGAGAAACTGATGGTGGTGGAGATCCACCACCATCAGTTTCTCATCAACCGTTCGGCGCGGAGATTGGATAACCTACTTAGTGTCGCTTGGTGTCCAACTTTTAACCTTTTTAGGGTTCCGTACCCAAAGGGTAAAAACGGAACCCTATTACTAAGACTTCGCTGTCCGTCCGTCTGTCTGTCACCAGGCTGTATCTCAAGAACCGCGGTAGCTAGACAGTTGAAATTTTCACAGATGATGTATTTCTGTTGCCGCTATAACAACAAATACTAAAAACAAAATAAAATTAATATTTAAGGGGGGCTCCCATACAAAAAAAAGGTTTTTTTTCGGCGTTTTTGCCGTCTGTCTGTCGCCAGGCTGTATCTCAAGAACCGCGGTAGCTAGACAGTTGAAATTTTCACAGATGATGTATTTCTGTTGCCGCTATAACAACAAATACTAAAAACAAAATAAAATTAATATTTAAGGGGGGCTCCCATACAAAAAAAAGGTTTTTTTTCGGCGTTTTTGCCGTCTGTCTGTCGCCAGGCTGTATCTCAAGAACCGCGGTAGCTAGACAGTTGAAATTTTCACAGATGATGTATTTCTGTTGCCGCTATAACAACAAATACTAAAAACAAAATAAAACAAATATTTAAGGGGGGCTCCCATACAAAAAAACGTGTTTTTTTTCGGCGTTTTTGCCGTCTTTCTGTCGCCAGGCTGTATCTCAAGAACCGCGGTAGCTAGACAGTTGAAATTTTCACAGATGATGTATTTCTGTTGCCGCTTTAACAACAAATACTAAAACAAAATAAAATTAATATTTAAGGGGGACTCCCATACAAAAAAACGTAATTTTTTCGGCGTTTTTGCCGTCTGTCTGTCGCCAGGCTGTATCTCAAGAACCGCGGTAGCTAGACAGTTGAAATTTTCACAGATGATGTATTTCTGTTGCCGCTATAACAACAAATACTAAAAACAAAATAAAATAAATATTTATGGGGGGCTCCCATACAACAAACGTGTTTTTTTCGGCGTTTTTGCCTTGTGGTAGCACAGTTGGTGATACTTTATTTACATTACAATCTAGCCTATTAGCTAATAAGTAATATAAATACCTATAACTTAAACTGATAAGTAACTATAAAATCCCACTAAAAACATTTTCATGTAAAATGTTGCCAAGACGAGACCACATATGGCTCGCACTGTCAAAAGTTATCAGATCTCATGTAGAACCAAGCTTCTGACTCTACACGCCCTAACTTCACAAACTCTACACCTTAGTCAAAATATGTGGCTTGGCCGTTTCGTTACTACGAGAACTATTGTATAACATAAAAGTAATGAACAGTGAATAAATTTTTCACCTTACGCCCATGTGATGGTAGCGAAACGCTTAACCACTGCGCCAACCGTGCCGACAATGGAAGTTTTTAGACGGATTACGTCAGCAGAAAAGCCTAACGGAGCTAAAAATTTATCAAATTTTGTCAAGTGGCTCAAAACACAAATAGCCGTCCAAGATATGGGCAAGCTTCAATAAAATTAAAAGACTTGGTTGAGTCTATCAGGGAAAGACACCTATGATGAAAAATTTGAAATTTTTCACGTCCGCCATCTTGGATTTTTATTTTGACCCCACTATCGACTTCAGCGCCCTCGAAAACCACGAAAACGACACCGATCACGAAAAATTTGAACATTTTCGCGTCCGCCATCTTGAATTTTCATTTTGACATTACTATCGGCTTCAGCACCCTCGAAAACCATGAAAACGACACCCATGATGAAAAATTTGAAACTTTTCACGTCCGCCATCTTTGATTTTCATTTTGACCTCACTATCGGCTTCAGCACCCTCGAAAACCATGAAAACGATACCCATGATGAAAAATTTGAAACTTTTCACGTCCGCCATCTTGGATTTTCAATTTGACCTCATTATCGGCTTCAGCACCCTCGAAAACCATGAAAACGACACCCATGATGACAAATTTGAAAAATCTTTTCAGCCGCCATCTTGGATTTTAATTTCGACTTTTCTATCGGCTTTACAACTTTCGAAAATCATAAACGATATCCATGATGAAGCATTGGTGAATTGTGGGTGTACTATACACTTCTGCCCAACCCTTTGAAAGAATACATGCGTGATGTTATGGAGAAATCTCATTTTCCTCAACTTTGTCGCGCAACTGTCTCGTCGCGCAAGCGGATTCGCGCGTCTGCTTCGCTTCTGAACTGTTCGCCAAACGTCTCTTTTTACTGTAAAGAACTTTAATAATTATTCTAAAAATATACAAAATAAATAAAAAAAAAACAATAAAAATATCCTAAGACTAAAAAAAAACAATGATAATATCATAAAACTAAAAAACCAATACGAATTCCCTGATAAGACTCAACTTGGTTTCGAACCCGATAACTCACTATTCAGAATCTATGCAAAAACCACTCGACCAAGCGAGCCTTGTTATAAGTGATGAATTTACGCAATGCGTTGTACAAAATAGCCTAGTAACTATTTGTTTAGAGTTTCATTTTTTCTGTTCGTGTACCTGTTTTGTCAATATAAAAATTACTTATATTACTACTTCCATGGGACGTATTGGTTTGTTAGTATAGAAGTGATTTTTTGCTGGCCTTCGACATTTTTGTTTGATGATAATATGAAATGAACGGATTGCGAGGCAAAGCGACATACGTCCGTCTAGCAGCGCGCCTAAGCGATCACTGTCGGATTGCGTACATAAGAAAGAGAAGCGCGATTTCGCGACGCTCGTACATTTTTACAAATCACCAAATAATTAATTACTTAAAAATAAGTTGAGTTGTCAAAAATATTAGACAACCAAGTTTTGTATTTTGATATGATACGTTATTGTTATAAATTTTACCAACGTACGTTGGTAAATAATTCAGATTTTTTTGTTGGAAGATCAGTTTAGGAGGTTAGTTTACCATTTTTTTGTATCGAGAAAACTTTTCAAAAACGTGTTTTGAAAACAACGAAGTTTTAGGAAATATGTTCAAGATTAACATATATTTTTTCCGCTGTCTCAAACTGTATAGATTTGGCTAAAAAATTGTTGGAGACAAGCCTATTTGGGTCTATTCAGCGCCTTAAGACATCTGCCGCCACATATGCTACAACACATGAGGGGCTCTGTGCACCAACACAGAAAAGAATCGCACCAACGACTCTTAAGATATCTGCCGCCACATATGCTACAACACATGAGGGGCTCTGTGCACCAACACAGAAAAGAATCGCACCAACGACTCTTAAGATATCTGCCGCCACATATGCTACAACACATGAGGGGCTCTGTGCACCAACACAGAAAAGAATCGCACCAACGACTCTTAAGATATCTGCCACCACATATGCTACAACACATGAGGGGCTCTGTGCACCAACACAGAAAAGAATCGCACCAACGACTCTTAAGATATCTGCCACCACATATGCTACAACACATGAGGGGCTCTGTGCACCAACACAGAAAAGAATCGCACCAACGACTCTTTAGATATCTAGCGCAATATGTGCTACAACACATGAAGCGCTCTGTGCACCAACACAGACAGAAATCGCACCAACGATTTCTTATAGACCCATCGCCACATGTTACTCATGAGGTTTGGTCTTAAGTTTTGAGTTTGAGTGTACAAGCCATTCTCAATCAGAGGTGGTTTCACTACCACTATCCTCAACTAGGACATCTAATTCTCGAGTAACTTGGTGATCGGGTATCCTTCTCACACAATCATGGGGTATCTTTAGGTTCGCTGAGTCAAGCGCCTTTACAACAATAATTAAAAGCAAACTTAGCTAACTTTACTTTAGTCAAATCGAATGTTATCGTAATTGCATTTTTTTTTAAGACCCTGTGTCGCGTGGTCTACTATCTCATCTAAGTGAATATCAGTCAACTCAACATCAGTTGTCACTAAGCTAAACCAATACACTTTGACGCAACACAATCTTTGATGATAGTGACAGAATCGTAATAAAATGGATGTGACTCACCCAGTATTCATAATAATAATAATAATAATAATCTCCCGGGAGAAGTCTTGTTCCTCACCTCTGTCTTGCCTTTATTGGCCGGCTGGAGTGAACAATGACGTGGAACAGAGCTCCCACCTCATTCTTGCCTTTATTGGCCGGCTTGAGTGGAGATTCGCAAGAGCCAACGTGCTCGGAGGAAGGAAGTATTCCAGTAAGATGCTGGTAGGGATCTTGACCGTACTTCCGGGATTGTCCTGATAGCCGTGGAATACCTCTCCACTCCTCATAAGCACCTCAGGACGTGTTGCCCCCTTGTCGCTACGTCACTATGTGCTAGCGGCCGTTTTCGGGGGCCCATTATTGAGTGTGCAAGTCACCCCTGCTATTTTATCTGTGTATATATAAAGCATTGATCAGGCAGGGGTCATAGTTTTACCATAGTTCCTGGAAACCGGTCCACTTTAGCCACCCAAACCAATAGTCCAACTTTTTATTTTTCCATATCCTGCTATAGTCCTACACCAACCGGGGGTTATCCTTGGGTGCACTTGCATAGTGCATACAGGGATAATCGTCGGTTAGTGCCGCATTTCTTTAAAATTTCGTAAGGGGCCTCTGCGAGTTGGCTTCGGCCCCTCGTACGCCTTCCAAAGGACCGGGACCGCATGGTCCCGAGTTATGTAAAATATATAAAAAAATAATAATAATAATAATCTTTATTACACAAGAAAGTGGTTACAAAATAGTGTGAAGTCCCTGACTCCTGTGCTAGGTGATAGACCTGTGTTACAAGAGCCAGTGCCCTCTCCCAGTAGGAGATAGTACAGAATCTTATGCAAAAAGATTAACAAAAATTATAAAAAGAATATGGTAATAACAAAAAGAAAGATAAACTAAAAGCGGTTAAGAGAAGCCTGTATTGAGTATGTGTATGTGTGAGTGTGTGTGTGTGGGTGTGAGTGGGGGTGTGTGTGTGTGTGTATGTGGATGAGTGTATATGGATGAGTGTATATGTGTGTTTGTCAGTGGCTGATTAGGAGTGATTTTAATATTACGAAATAGATATGATAACTTTCTCTGTTTCGTCATAGTTCAGCGACAATAGCCATGGCTTAAGAGTCTGCTTGACTTTGTGTAGGGTTAGTTTATAAATTGAAAGTTTTTTGTTTATTTTATTATACATTAGTGCGCTTTGGGCACGATAGTGTCGTCGCGCAAGTGCAGTACGACATTGTACAGAATCACAGATAGGAAAGCCAATCCGCCGATTACACAGCTTGCCGTCTAGTGGCATCGTGGAATGTCGGCGCAAGATAGAGCGGAAGACGTATAATTTTCTCACCGTTAGTACTTGGGCTTCTGAGTACAACTGAGCTGTGGGGTAGTCCCTTTTACGGAAATACATAATTTTGAGAACAGCCCGCTGAGCTCTTTCCACCCGAAGCATCACAGTTTTGAAGGTACCGCCCCATACAGGGATGCAGTAGGTAATTATCGACTCGCATAGTGAACGGTATACTAGAGATGCTGTTTCAATGTCGGCTGCATGTCTGAGCTCTTTAAACAAATAAATTAGTTTACGAAGCCGGGAGCATAGAGTATCCGTATGGGTGCGCCAATCCAACCTCTCGTCGATATAAACACCTAAATATTTTATACTTGGGACCATGTCGAGGCAATTGCAATTGCAAGGAGAGGAGTCGTGACAAATATGTGCAACTATTTTATCCGAGTTCATTGACGGTTTAGGTGAATTTGGTGGTTTAAACTGAATTACCTTGGTCTTTGAGACATTAAGCGTCAGTAGATTAGTGGCAAGCCAGTTCATAATTGTTCGCAAGGTAAGTTCAGTGGTTTGTTTAGCCCTGTCCCACGTCACGTCGGATATTAATAGTGCTGTG
Organism: Oligia fasciuncula; assembly: GCA_963082905.1. Classification (NCBI taxonomy): domain Eukaryota; kingdom Metazoa; phylum Arthropoda; class Insecta; order Lepidoptera; family Noctuidae; genus Oligia; species Oligia fasciuncula. The sequence goes on from OY720387.1 coordinate 12,498,856, forward strand.
TCATCGGCGTAGGTAAAAATGTCACAATGGGAAAGGGAGAGTTGACAGAGGTCATTTATGTACATTTGAAAGAGCGTGGGACCCAAGATACTACCCTGAGGTATACCGTAGCTGATAAATTCTTCGTCACTGAGAACAGAATCAATTTTAACACATTGGCTACGCCCACTGAGATAATCTTTGTAAATATCCAGAGCCACACCACGCACTCCCATATGCTCCATTTTGGCCACCAGTCTGGGAATAGACACCGTATCAAAGGCCTTAGTCAGATCCAAGAAGATACCATAACATTTAAGGCGACTATCCAATCTATCAATCAGGGTATTGGTGAAATCAGAGACAGCATCTTCTGTGGAAATTCCTGACCGAAATCCGTATTGGTTTTGAGCAATTAATTTATTTTTACAAAGAAATTTTGTCAGATTGGTGTTGAGGATTCGTTCAAGTATTTTAGATAAGGAGCTAAGGACTGAAATTGGCCGATAATTGGAAACGTCATCCTTAGCTTTGCCTTTGTACACTGGATGAACAATAGCACGCTTGAAAGCTTTTGGGAAAACACCCGAATTGATGGCACAGTTACAAATATGGGCAATGGGAGCAGCCAGAATGCAGCTAGATTGTTTTATTATACGTGCTGGGATGTTGTCCCACCCAACTGCACAATCACTACGTAGTCTATGAATAGTGCTTATTACAAGTGCTTCGTCAACCGGTGGAATAACTAAAGAGTTAACTGGAGATGAGGAAGAAGATGAATAAACCGACGGTGTGACGGTAGAGAATTTTGCTGCAAGGTTTTTTCCAACGTTAACAAAAAATTTATTGGCATTATTAGCAGATACAATAGGCGCGACGGAAGATTGTAGCAGGGCATTAGGAGAGTGTCTTTGTTGATTACTGTGTGTGATTGATTTGATTATTTTCCACGTAGCTCTTGGGTTATTATTCGCTTTTTTAAGTTCTGCTTTTTCATAGGCTCGTCTTAGCTTTTTAAGTAGGGAATTACAGAAATTGCGGTACCGTGTGTATGTCGTTTTTAATATTAGATTGTTGGGAGACTTACTGACCCGTCGGTGCATTTTGTCGCGATTTCGGAGGCATCGTACTAAGCCAGCAGTCATCCAGGGTTTTTTAACAGTTTTTCTATTAGGTGTCTGAACAATCTTAGTATGTTTAATTATGACAGCTTGAATATCGGCAATTAAAATATTTGTTGCTTGGTCTGGGTCGGTGGTGCTGAGAATAGGAGTAAAATCATGATTACTAATTTCTTTTTTTATTTCGTCATAGTCATATCGGAGAGAAGTTTTTTTTGGTGGGGATGAAGTTGCTGTATTAGTCTCTAGGAAAACAGCCACAGGAAGGTGATCAGTAACGTGGGTGTCCAGCACAAGAACCTTTGCAGGCGATTTAGTCTTCATCATGACATGATCCAGACAATTGTTTATCCTTGTCGGGAGACTGTGGGCTGGCAATAACCCATGCATTGCTGCTAACGTTAAATAGTCGTCTGAATGACGATCATTGTTTCCAGGTTTGATATCAATATTAATATCACCGATGAGCATGATGTTGTTTTGAGATTTAACGGACGTTATTGTATCATTTAAACTAGACAAGAAGCTGGTTGGGTTTAGATAAGATGGAGAACGATAAACTGCTATTATAGCTGTGTTATTATAGCATGTTACTAGACAGTTGGCATCCGAAAATAAGGGTTCGTGCGTGGCACAGTTAATTGTGTCTTTGACGTAAATTACGACGCCGTCGTTTTTTATTGGGTTGTTGCTTGTAGAATGCGAAATATAGCCTTGTAATACAGGGATATAACCCGCAACCTGCAGCCAGCATTCTGTTAGTATAATAAAATCAAATTCAACCTTCGTTAGTGTTAACATGGCAACAAATTGATCTAGATTCTTTTTTATGCTCCTGATGTTTATATGTATAATACGAAAACCCCAAACGCTCTGTCCTACAAAATCTCCGCATAGTTCCGGAGTACATGTATAAGAATCCGCAATAGAAACATTATCTATTTCCTGAGATACTTGATCAATATTCATCATTTTTAACAAGAACGAATAATTTTGTCACATCTTGTAGGTGCTCAAACTCGGGGATTAAGTCAACACTAAATCCGAGTAATACAGAACATATAAACCATTTATTTGAAGGTAAGTTTGTGAAGGTAAAATTAGGTTTTTCAGTGTAAATTTCAGTTCCTGGAAAGTACGTGTGCGTGACTGAATTTGTGTAGTGTTGATCTCCTGAAAAGTATGTGTGTGTGGTTAAATTTGTGTGTTGATTAATTTCTGATACGTATGTGTGTGTGAGTTGAGTGACTGAATTTGTGTGTAGGTTAGGCTTATAAAGTAAAAAGGTATACATTTGAAAAGATAAGTGTTTAAACAACAAGCAAGACATTATTTCTATTTTAGCTGGACAACCGGACCCAGACATTAGTCATGTACTTAGCCGTAGGCTGTCGAGGTCTGCATCATTTTTAATAACGACATGTCGGTCACCATCTACTTTTCGCAGCAGAACTTTACCATAGGAGGTCCAGCAGTATTTATATATATTTTCTTCAGCAAAGCGTCGGGCCAGATAATAAAGGCGTTGAGTCTTAGGTGTAAGTTTTTCGGAGATGTATATAGGTTTGCTGGGTCCGTCGAGCTTTAGGTGGGTTGTAGATAGCTTGTTTTGTTTATTTGCGCTATTAAATTTGCGAGCCTTCTTAACTATACACTGTTCATCAATACACTGTTCGGATTACTGACATAGCAAACTTGAACCGTATCCGCGCCTACATCATTGCTTCGTGGACATCTCGAAGCAAAATGTCTGGTGTTGCCGCATCGAAAACAGATGCTGTGGGGCACTGCCATCCTGTTTGCACACGTTCTTGTGTGTTAACCTGTAACACAAAATTCAAAAGCAGTGCATGTTCCACTCGGCCAATTCTGACCATTTACGGCTTCTAACTTTTGAAATCAGAAAACTTTAATCCTCTTCTTAATGTCAAAACTACCTCTAATTTAACTAAACAAACTTTGAATAATCTTAGCAAAAACATCCAATGACCAGAGCCTTGTAAACAAACTTTGATTTTATCTAATGAAAGCGAAAATCATCAACCAGAGCCATGTAAACAAACTTTGATTATCTAATCATAGCGAAAATCATCAACCAGAGCCATGTAAACAAACTTTGATTATTTAATCATAGCGAAAATCATCTACCAGAGCCATGTAAACAAACTTTTATTGTTTAATCATAGCTAAAAATCATCTACCTGCCTTCGTCCTATCATAATATTACTTTGCAAGTAAATGTTGGGTAGAAACGTAATAAAATGTCAAGTTGTTGCTCGCTAATCGCAAAGCTACACATGATTTGTTCTGTGCTGAATACACGCGTTGGACCAATACTAGTCAACGCAACAACGTTATTAACTCGTTTGCCACATAATTTCGCTTGCACAACTCACTTTTACTAACGAGCATTCAGCACCAGAATTGTAAACAAAACAATACCGCTCACCTTTATTTCGTAAAGTGCCTGAGGGCAGATAAACGACATCTACTCGCCCTTCACTACTTCCAGCACGTTGTTCACCATCCGCTTGGCTGTCACTGCTCGTGCAGGGCCGCGATAGGTCCTGGTTTCTCACTTGCAGCACACGAAGGGTTTCACTGATGGCTGCGAGGCTGCTTGGCTCGATTCTTAGAGCGTGGAGTGACTTTGTCCTTAACCAGATGAAATCCAGGCAAAGAAATATCGCACCGTGACGTCATCGCTCAATTCTCCATAATTTTTTCAGCTCGAGTGTATCCCAGTTCTGATGTCGCATCAGCGGGTGGCCGAGATGCGATACATCGGGTCTTCTTCACGATCCGACATAGTTTAGATAGGTGTGGGCACTTCAGTGGGTACTCGAACGAAAAGATTATTTGAATTCACAGTAACTTTAATAAACTAGCTATTTACAACCGAAACGCACACGTGCGTCGGAAACAAACACGTGCGTTGGTATTGAGCGATTGCCGAGACTGTCCGAGCTCGACGGTCGACTGTAGACTGACTGTCGCACCACTCGGTCTCTCCACCAGTCCTCACGGCATCCCCTCCACCGACGATCGTGTCCAAGCGGTAGGGCTCGCTTGCGTTTCCGATCACATGATTCTTCGTTTACCAAACAAATCGTTAGATGGCGCTGTTCGCTGTACTGTGTTGCCATCTATCCACGACATATATGATATTCTTCAGGATATATGCTGGGTAGATAGTGTGTTGAAAATATAATACAACTAATTTGATACGATCTTTTAACAATAAAAACCACAGACTTATATTGGCCAACATAAGTTACCAATATAAGTCTGTGATAAAAACCATAGTAATATACATACAATCATTATGATTTTTGTCAGATTATTCTACAAGCAACATACTAAAGAACCAGTGTTTTAATTGTTTAGTCCAAACAATAGATTTTTTGTAAATAGATAATTGCTTCAAATTATGCAATAAATTACTAGCGTTGTGTCATCGGGCTTCTCGTTCTATGCATTCCGACAAAGATCGCGCTCTTAGGTCATGTAGTCGCCTTAACCGGTTAAACTCAAATCACACGAAACGTTATATTTTTCTCAAAGACAAATTAATATAATTATTAATAATCAAAAGATCAGTCGTGATGAAATGAATTGCGCAAAGTTGTCTGCCCATGACCTACTTTACGTCTGGGTCGTTACCACTGGCCCAGCTCCCACTGCACACCACGCCCTCCTGCTGCCACGTATTCTTTATTATGCTGCCAGCATAATAATATATCTTTTTACAGAATCGATTCCCAAAAAAACAAGGATCCTGGCGAAAACCAGCTTCTGGCTACACACCTAACTATAACAACCAGTACTCCAATCAATATTACAGAGCAAAGGGCAATGCCCCATATAATAATAACACACAATATTATAAGGTAATTACTTATACGTATTTTTTTTTTTTTTACATTTTATAATTATTCTCTCTTTTATACCGCTATTTGTAACCAATGTAGTTTAAAAAATTATGCCCTTTTTTACCAACACTTAAAATCATCGAAATATTATTGCACTGTTGGATTTTCTTCCCTCGGGGCTTAGCTGAAAGTTGAAAATTCAATAGTGCAATGTTGGCAGATAACTTTAATTTTTGCAAAACAATTGTTTTTTTTTTTACAGATTAATAATAAATACAGTTCAAAGTCGAACGAAACGAAATTAGTGTCCAATGTGAAACAAACTACAAAGCCGTTGAACGACCATGTAGAAAGGGTATCGAAAAGTTCCAATTCATCATCATCACAAAGCTTGAGAGAAGCTAATAATATACGCACTGAAGAGGTATGTATAACTAAAAATCTAAATCTTAGATAATTTATGTAAACAAAGAAATATCACTGCCAAAATGAAACGACCCTAGTGCAAAACATTAAATTTATCGTCGTTTAAACGCGACAAAAAATTTTCTCGTCCTGCCTTCGAGGTGCGAGTCCGTGCGAGGCCCCTAGGAGAGCGAGGCTATAGGCGATGGCCCACGTCGCCCACGCTTTACGCCGCCTCAGTGTTTCTGCGGTCCTCCAATATATTTAGAAATTTATTTTGGACAATGGACAGCCTGAATTGTGTTGTCATGTCAGAAAACAGAATGTCTTCCGGAAGACATCCAGTATATTATTTTATTGTGATCATTGCTGTTATATTGCATAAAGATTGGATTTAATAAATTATCTGGTCAATCAATTGGCTTTTTAGCAATCATTTGCTTTTTAAATAAACAAAAAAAGTTTTAGTTTTCTCCAAAATCAAGCTCATGATATAATTCCAAAGCAATGATAAAGTAGTGACTGGTCGCAACTGTACCTACATTATCATTGTTTCGGATTTCGCCCTGAAGTTCCATTAGGTTTCCGCTGCTCTCCGTGTTTTAATTGTATTTTTTTGACATTGGATTGTCATAATCTGTTTTTTATCTTCAGCTAAAGCAATCAGCACGCACGAACCATGATATTGATGTTAAGCACAGCGGAAAAGTTTCAGCATCGCAAAGACTTTCAAATTTAAGAGATCGTCTTAGTACGGTGGATCTTATTCCTTTGCAGTTGCCAGCTGTTAGTAACGAATGTTTGGTAAGACCACGATCGATATGACCACGCTCAGTAAAGGGTTCCGTAGTCGGGATTAATTTATGCGCATGCACAATATTGATTTAGAACCTTCGCCTAAATGATCTTTGGACGGATGACTTGTCGGTCGAAAGAACGGTTGACCGAAAAACGTTCATTCGAAAGATCGATTGACCGGTTAACTGTAATCATGCTCCAACCGGGGGTTGTCCTTTGGTTGGTGCATGTTGGTGGTGCGTTCTTTAGTAATCTAAAGAACTTACCAAAGGACAACCCCCGGTTGGTGCATTATTATTGCAGGCTATGGAAATAAAGATTTTTGACTTTGGGTTTGGACGCCCAAAGTGGACTGGTTATTTTTATTTGTTCAGGATAACAAACAATTGCGCATTGCTTAATATTTAGGTACAGATATTTTATAAAACAGTAATCACGCAACCAGCATCGTTATTGGTGAAATAACATGTGGCAAACTAGATGTGTGAATATAACAACTAAAACTATGTGGTACCTATTTGAAAGAATTTTTTATAAATACTGTTTTTAAACTGTGCGAGTGACAATGCAAATATGTCAATATCAGCCAAATTGTCGTTGTAACATTAGACGACGTAAAGGAACTCGTTCTCCTGCGTTGGTTCTGCACCGCTGTGGCGCGAACAGACTGTGTGTGTAACTTTGTGTAAGTATCACGAATACGTTGGGAGCGACTAGGTATGCGAAGGTATATTTGGTTTATTAGGTTATTACAATCAAAATTGTGACAAATCTTGTTTTGGAACGATTAATCGATACAGTCTCCTTTCTTTAAGAGTTGTCAGGGAAAATTTATCTAGAAGAGTGTGATATGATGACCGCCTCTGAAATAATTTATAGTTAAGAAACTTAAGATAAATTTACGTTGTACTGATTATACTGTTATCTAGAACTATGGAAAGACCTTGTCCGCTGTTTGACCAATGTTATTATAATACACGGGTAAAATGGCAGGGGGTGACTTGCATACTTAATAATGGGCCTCCGAAAACGGTATCTAGCACATAGTGACGTAGCGACAAGGGGGCAACATTTCCTGATGTACTTGAAGAGTGGAGGGGCATTCTACGGCTATCAGGACAGTTCTGGAAGTAAGGTCAAGATCTAGGGATCTGGACTCGAGAACTTCCTTCTTCCAAGCACGTTTGCTCTTGCGAATCGCCACTCAAGCCGGTCCATAAAGAAAGAGGAGGGAGCTCTGTTCCTCGTCGGTTTTCACTTCGACCGGGCAATAAAGGCAAACCAGAGATGACGAGCAAAACTTTTTCCGGAAAATCAAGTCCGTAGGGTCTCTCCATCGCTACTGGTCTCTTAGTCTGGCTGCTCACCCTAAACCTGTTTCGGAAAAGTAAACTCTACCGGCACAGACCTAGAGTTTACTTTTCCGAAACAGGAAACGGTTCATTGGAGCTCTCAAGCCTCACCAGGTCGTCAATGTGCAACGTAGAGATACGGCGGTTGGGTTATTATTATTAACTTGATTTTCAGTTTCTTTGAGCTACACTATAAAATCAATATTGTGCATGTTGAGTGAGGTGATTTTTATTAACTTTTTAGCTCTAGAAATGAGAGATATAACGAAAAATCTTTTTTTTATTTTGTTTTTTGCTTCCCCTGAAAACCTATGTTTTGTGCTATACGCCCTTTGAGCCCAGAGGTATCGATATTTGCTTCCATAGTGTGCGCTTCACTAAATTTCCGAGCTACAAATGATTGCAAACCGTGTGCGCTCTAGAAATGAAAGATATAACGAAAAATCTTCTTTTTTTTTTGTTTTTTACTTCTCCTGAAAACTTATGTTTTGTGCTATACGGCCTTTGAGCCCAGATGTATCGATATTTGCTAACATAGTGTGCGCTTCACTAAATTTCCGAGCAACAAATGATTGCACACTGTGTGCGTTGAGTCCGTGGCAAGTTCTCGGCGGACATTTTATTCACGATTCAGGGATTTTTGTCCTCTGCGGGCAAAAGTCCCTCGTCTGCGCAGGCCTTCAACCATACATTTTTGACGTTTAGACGTCTCATAACTTAGGCAACGTTTATAAATAAACCCATAGAGACGAAACCTTATTTTAAAAGGAAACGACTCAGACTTAGTATCTAAAGAGCCGAGTCCACCCCCCCTTGAAAATCTGTTTTGGTTCAGGAAAGCAGTGGTCCCGTAACAAATGTGGTGCCGGCTCATAACTTAGAACCTCCACCTGATTCCACATCATCCGTTGACAAATTGGAATGGACTTGTAAAAAACTTGGGCTTCCAGAACCTGTGTATAAGGTTCATGAGATACGGCCTAAACGGGGGCCTGTAAGCTACGACTGCACAGTGAAAGTAAGTATTTCATTTTCATAAATGTACGAGCTGTGGGAATAGAACATTTAACGTACCCACGACATTACATGTTCTGTTCACTTTTACCCAGTTTCGAAGATATGTAGGCACGCAATGAAAAATTAACTGCCTATTTAAATAAAGTACCTGTACTCAATAGTTGTACGCCCATAACTTTTTAATTGCGTTTTGAACCCTCGGTTGAGGCAGGTGTCAAGGAAGTATGTCAATTTGAAGCAAGTAAATATTGTTATCGTTTTGGAAATCACCGGCCGCGTCTTGAATTTTCCTTTTTCACCCAAAGTATGCGGAAAAGTCTAATTTACGTGATATTTTCATGAAATAGTCGTCAATTAGTTAGAACTTAGAAGAGTTGTATTGATGATTTTAATGATAATTATTTTATATTCGATAAGTACTGTCGCGAATCATATTTTGATCAACATACAACCTGATACCTACTTCAAATTCCAAAAATAGTAAAACAATTTGAATATCTCTGGCTACTATTTTAGAACATTCTCCATAACAACTATGGTACATTAAATGCATCTTTGTTGGTACAAAGCCCTCTTTCTATACAACCTTTAAAAGATTGCTTTTGAGCTAGTTATTTTTAATCCATAGGTCGGAGCATCGTATTGTATTTGCTCGTATCCTGACTCATCACCATCCGAAGAATTAGCGAAAGAAGTAGGTGCTGTCAAGTTACTTGCGGTCATAGAAAGTTCCGAAGCTGGCGGGATGCCTACTTCTTCAAGCAGCAATGCTATAGCATGTCTCACAGAACTGGTGTCGGAACATGAAGCTGGACTTTGGGCTAGTACAGTACCACATCTGTACAGGTGAGTGCTCTTACTTTCATAGATAGACTAGCTGCCCGGCGCGACTTCGTTCGCGTGGTATCATTCCTGGTGGTATCATCGCCTTACCCTACTCAAGGGGTAGCCTCCCACTCTCTTAGGGGTATGAAAAATAGTTTACGTCTTATTCTCAGACCTACTGAATATACTCACAAAATTTCATGGAGGAGGTTTGTTACAAACACTGACACGAGAATTTTATATATTAGATAGAATACTCTTTATTACGTACACCCATTAATATATTAAATAGAGGAAGATATGCCACGCGCTAACATCGCGACCAGTAAACCTGGGCTCGGCGCACGACTACATGCATCGAAACTCACACATTTGTGATAACAGTCGCAAACTTATTGTTCCGATACACAAGGACAGATAGGAGTCGACGCTGTCGTGCGAGCGAAATCGCGTTAGTCGCCGAATAGTACTCGTCGCGTATTACCGCATTTACACAATCGTGTTCGCCATTCGCCTCGTCACTCGACGAACGATTCGACGAACCATTCGTATACGAGGGCCGTCGCGAACTACTGTGCACAAATTCGCGTGGTGGATTATTTTGACAACGCGAGCCACAACGCGAGCGCTCAAATCGAATCGCGAGGCGAGCCACGAGGCGAATAGTGAGCGCACTGTTTACATATGCGTGTTCGTTATTCGCCTCGCTATTCGCCTCGCGATTCGCACGAATGTGTAAATACGGCATAACAGTCTCGCAACTCGCGCATTGCGTGCGTATCGTGTCTCTCACGCATATCTATCTCGCTCTCACAAACATGGCGAAGCAAAAATTAAATAACAAAAATAAAATACAAAACACACAATTTATTAACATACATAATTTTCAACAAAATAACATTTTTGGCTGTATTTACGTCTGGTAAGTAAATCCGTGTGTCTTATTTTTATTCCTTGTATTATTAAAACACTGTTTAGCTGCACAAGAAGTCATTTTAATGCGTATTTATTACAAAAAAAACTGAATTTATTGAGCTGTGTTGTGATCGATGTTCCGTGCGCGACTGAGTGCCTACTATGTGCAATCACCTAGTTTAGTAGGAACAGGCGCTGTGACTGACTAACGTATTTACGAAAATAATATATCAATGTGTACACCATAAATTCTATTATCTAATCTATTTATTTATTTTTACCCATACAAAGGGTTTTAGGCACCGTCCTAATAGAACGCGAATGCGCGATCATCGTAGGTTCGCGCGAATTTTATTCGTACGAACGCACGATCAAACATGTTGAACTCGAATAGGTGTCCTAACTGACAATCGCACGACGCTGTCGCGCGACTCAAATGTTTGAAAATCTATTCTCGTGAACTTAGTTCGTACGAACGCGCGATCACACATATTGAACCCGAATAGATGTCCTAACTGACAATCGCACGACGCGGTCGCGCGACTCTAATCATAAAAACTTTTTAACAAAAAAAATAAACCGCCAAAAAATCTGAAATGCAAAAAATAATAAACCTTTTTTATTTAACCTTAATAACTCTTAAACTAATGTAAATATACCTAAGTAATTTTGAGTCGGCGCCAATACATAATACATAAATATATATAAAATTCACCACGTATTTGTCTCATTTTTAACCGACTTCAAAAAAGGAGGTTCTGTATTTAAGAAAGCACTTTCCGCCCCACATAGTTTTTTTTTCATTTTCATCTAAACCCGCAAAATAGGTCAGCCAAATATTAGGCGTTCTATTAGGACACCCAGTACAGTGACACTGCAATACAGTGACACTACAATGGATAAAGGGACACAGTGGATCGCTAGGCAACGACGCAGCTGACGAGCTGGCCAGACGGGCTTCCAGTATGTCAGTCTGTGGACCGGAACCTATCGTGCCCATCCCCTTCAACCAACTACGCAGGTGGCTACAGGAGCACACCCATACACAAGCAGAAAGCTGGTGGACGTCGTCACCAGGCTGCAGGCAGTCCAAAGAAGCCATGCCGTCATTGAATGGCAGGCTAACCAGGCGCCTACTACTACTGGACAGGAAAGGCCTGCGCCTGGTGACGGGGACCATCACGGGACACTGCTCACTAAATAAACACTTTTACACATTAGGCATAACAGACAGTCCTCTGTGCAGGGCTTGCATGGAGGCTGATGAAACCATTGCGCATGTGCTCTTTGAGTGCACAAGCGTCACCCAGATAAGGTCAGAAACCCTCGGGACACCCAGATCGTACACAGATGTTCTCAACAGACCAGGAGATTTGATCAGCTTCTGGAGGGAGGTGGGCTGGTTGGAATAACCACCGACGGCCGCCATGGCCCACGCACAATGGTCCACTGAAGGACTAAGTGCGGAAACCAAACCCTTAACTTAGGACACCCAGTTTTTACTATCGCGCGAACACGGTCGCGGCGATCACTCGCGCGAACACGGTCGCGGCGTTCACTCGCGCGATGATCGCGTCGCTTACTCGCGCGATGAACGCGCATTCGCGTTCTATTAGGACGATTCCTTATATGACACCGCTCGATGATAAATGAATAACTAATATGAGGTTATTGAGTACCTCAAGTCAGAAACCAGACATTAGCCTACTTTAGTGCAGACGGGCATTATCTTTCCTTTCTTTTTCTTTTACTCTTGTCTTTGTGTTGTTTTTTATTCTATATTGTTTGTCCCTTTAGAGAAAAATACAGAGAAAATTTACCAAGTAACTGGCAAGAATTAGTTGAGAACTGTCCGAAGATAATAAAAGATAGAGTTGTGAATGGACTTTTAGTGCTTCTTCCCAATAACGAGGTACGTATCATATGAGTTTATAACCTAAAATCATGATGAGATCGTGTTTATGTCGTCGGCATATTGTATGATTCGCCATTATACAAACGGCATCTTCCTTTTGCAAACACGGTTTATGAAAAGTCGAAGGCAAATTGTAAAATGCCAAAGCGAAATTGAACATACGTCATTTTGTATCCCAAATCATGATAATTACGCGCAATAAAGTTATTATGCCAGTGACCATCGCACAGACTATTCAGTCCAGTTTGGTTCGGAACCTTAGTTGTGTGAGCCAGACTCGCTCGTGGCCGGTTTTTAGGGTTCCGTACCCATAGGGTAAAAACAGGACCCTATTACTAAGACTTCGCTGTCTGTCCGTCCGTCCGTCCGTCTGTCTGTCTGTCACCAGGCTGTATCTCAAGAACCGCGATAGCTAGACAGTTGAAATTTTCACAAATTATGTATTTCTGTTGCCGCTATAACAACAAATACTACACACAAAATAAAATAAATATTTAAGGGGGGCTCCCATACAACAAACGTGTTTTTTTCGGCGCTTTTGACTTGTGGTACGGAACCACTTGCCGCACTTGGCCAGTTTTTTTTTTCATTTATATTAATAAAACAGACCTGATAACATCTATGTTATTCTTTTTGGTTTCCCTAACACTGACTCCTGGCAAAATGAATACGATTAGAAGCATCATCAATTTGCCTTTGGCAGTTTGCAAATGAATGGTGCCATTAATTTTGTATAATGACGACTCAAACAAACTGCCGACGATATTTACATGGGTCGAGAAATCATAATATGTAAAGGGCTTTAAACCTATTGGCCTCGCCTTGGTCCGCCATTTTGTTTTTTTTTAAATGTTGTCCCACGATACTACCTATTTTTAGAGGACATATAGAGGAACATAAAATGTCATGTAACATAATATCATTACCGAGATAAATAGAGATAAGGATAGCTTTAATGAGTCCAAATATTTTCACCTTCGTCAGATGACGAATGATGTGTTACAATTATGATTATTATTTCATTTTTGTAATCACATAAAAATATTATTATTAAGTATTTAAGGTGATAGGACTTAAAAAGGGAGAATCTATCGAATAAAAACATTTTGACTTTGCCTTTGCAACACCGTCATCCAGCTGAGTTTCCAGTGAGTCGGAACCGGTTGCCGCTTAGTTCACGGTGAGTCGGAACTGTCTGCGAAGATGCCCTAGTGAGTAGGTGTGGCGCTGCGTTATGCTCCAGTGCGTCGGATGTGGTACCTACAGCGCTGGGTTGAGGCTGACTGCTGGCGTCGACTAGGAGAGGGTTTTTTTAAGGGCCCTGCTTGTGGACCGGCCAAAAGTGCAGTGAGCTGTGCCGAGGTTGCTGATGAGGCTGAGGGTGATGACCAGGTATGCGCGGTCGGAGCATGCTGGTAGTCAGGATACCCGTTGAAGCCGTGGATGCTGTCGTATGACGCGTAGTTAGCATGTGGCGTTGTAGATACCTCTACCACAAAATACAGAGAGTACAGAGGTCTTCATACAAAGTGCGCTCGAGCAACGCACACCTAGACACCGCTCACGGACACGATATCTCGGACTGGTTGGGACTAGTGCGAGCGCGAGTGCCATTCGCTTGAGACACGCGTCTGTGAAGTGCAAAATGGAGCAACAAAAAAATGGCTATCTAAGCTCGATTTATATCTATATATATATAAAATTCAAAGTCCTGACTGATTGATATATCAACGCACAGCCTAAATACCGCTGGTCGTAGAGACATTAAATTTGGAGGGCGTGTTCTTTGTGAAGAGTAGGTATCCACTAAAAAAGGGTTTTTCTAAATTCCATCCCTAAGAGGGTGAATGGCAGGGTGAAATTTCACGCGGACGAAGTCGCGGGCGTAAGCTAGTAAGTAATAGTTTCCTATTTTGAATCAATATAAACGAAGTAACTTTTCTGTAAGGTAAATTCATGCCACCAAATACGTAAGTTGAAAAAATGATTTTTGTTTGTGTAGATATTGTGCTGTTTTTAGTGTCATTTGATAGGTTTAGGTCTAAAACGTATAGGACAATTATAAATTGTGTAAATAGGGTAATCCGTTTAGAAGTTATTAGGGATTTTCGATAGTGAAAATTGACAAATGTAAAATTTTATGTTTTTGTTCTGTAAACTTTTTGTATTGTAATACTATGTTTATTGTTTTGTTTTAATATTGTAGAATAAGCTCAACAATAAATCAAACAACTAGATACGAGTACCACTACCACGATAGTTTTTTGTGCATAAGCCAAAGTTGACAACCCTAGCGCGACCGCCGAGCGTAGGTCTGAAAAGTGAAGTACATACATGTGATGATGTGATTGACTTCTGTACTCTCTGTATTTTGTGCCTCTACACTACCACCTTAAAAATTTAATAATAATATTTCGATTTGAATACGTAACTGAAGTAATAATCATAATTAATCATTATTGACGGCACGGTTGGCGCAGTGGTTAAGCGATTGACTGCTGCGCTGCGTGTCGCAGGTTCGATTCCCGCACGGAATAAATATTTGTATGACCTACAAGTAGTTGTTGCGGGTCTAGCTGTTTGTGTATGTGAGTTTAAATGTTTGTAAACGCACCCACAATACGGGAGAAATTCCTAGTGTGGGGCAACGTTAATTAATGGTTTTAATATAATGAGGTAAAAATATTTGGACTCATTAAAGCTTTCTTTAACCCTATTTATCTCGGTAATGTGACACTAAGATATCATGTTATATGACATTTTATGTTCCTCCATATGTTATAGGTATTACCGTGCGATACCATTTTGAAAAATAATCAAAATGGCGAACCGGGGCGAGGCCAGTCTTCATACAAAAAAGTTCAATCCCCTTTCACCTCCCAAATTACGAATCGTCGCGTCAACTGAACAATCTCCGTTCACAATAACTGGCGGACGAGTTTTGCTTGAATATAAGCACTAAGGTGCGATAATCGTCTGGCAAGTATCTTCTACGAGATTTGCATGGACTTTCTCATCTTAAAACTAATAAATTATACCAATTATTTTTAATTTATAAACTTTGCCAGCAGGAAGTGTTTACTCCACATATCGAAACAACTGTATTAGACGATTCCATGGACAGTGACTTGCCACCATTACAATTTCCTGATGATGACTTCTGGAATGTCTTCGTGACCGTCGCTAATTCGACTCTTGAAATTTGGCTTCGAATAATTGGAGTTCAGTATAGTGTGAGTGTTGTAAAAAGTAGTATTATTAAGCTATAACGTAGAAAGTACACTACTCAACAAAATCTAGCGAACAAGCCAACTATAACAACTTCTTAAAAAAAACTTCAGGATAGGTAGGTACTGGTCACAATTTTTTCTTGAGGTAGGTTCCCAAATGTTCTATATGGAGAAGTCAAATGGATTCGGTCTGGTCAGTATGGAGAGTACTCTGCAGAAATAAACTTCTAAAAGAGACTGTAAGAAATTTTGCGCCAGGTGAGCTTTGTGAGCTGGTCCCGAGTCCTGTTGGAATGTCCAGTGGCTTGTGTTAAATTAATATCGTGCCCGCGGTATCAATTTCATGTCCCAGCTCTTTGAAGATTAACTGTATTTTGAGCTAGAGTTAAATTTTGAAATATTTTTTGACCATATGCAAACAAGAAAGCAATCTTGCGTTCTGGCAAATTGCGTCGCGCTGCCTTTAATAAATAATTTGACTGTTGCAGCAGTGTTGAGGTGATAACACTTCGAAGTGACGGACCCTGTAAGTCTGATTGTCAATCACAAATTCGCGTAGTTGTATACGGAGTGGCGAGATTGAGCTCTTGAACACTTTTAGATTAAAAAACCTACTCAGAGCATCCTTCTTGACAAAACCTAAAAAAAATTAAGCAAAAATCACCATTGCAAATCCATTAAAAAAATCAACTACTATAAATTGTAATTTTAATCTATTTATTTTTCAGGATACCTTCGAAAACCTTTTAGCTGACATGTCTAAATATTATGACCATTCTGGTTCACCTGTGGACAAATCAATGATTATCAAAAACGCTTGGTAAGACCGCTTAAGTTTCTTTTAGATAAAGTTACCCTATAATATTTGGTTTCATGGTAATAGAGGTCATTGACCAACCTAAAATGGCATTCTTCATTTAAAAAAAAACCGGTCAAGAGCGATTTTAAATTTTCATCGGCGACGCCTATATTCGTCAGAGAATTTTAACACTGCGGTGTAGAATATTGCAGCTTCAGGTCAGCGCCATCTCCTGACCGATAGTGGAACTAATGTAATTTTTGTTGATGATTTCTGAAAAGCTGTGCTATTTATAGACATCTCGTTATTTTTCCTGTAATCTTTACATACACTCACACAGAATCTATCACATAGAATTATTTCAGATTTTTCTCTTTGTAAACTTAGAGAGATAAGGGGGGTGAACACAAAACATGTTGTGACGTCACAACATGTTTATTCTCGAAAGAACGGAATACGAATGGGCGCCGGCCGGCCCGAGTGTTCCGTCGCAGTGCGCGCGGGACCATACAATTCCACACGCTGCAGTTTACTTTCGCGATAATCGCGTCGCGAGCAATTATTGTGAAAAATCACAATTTTAAAATCGCTGCGATTTATTACTCGAATGTGCGCGCACTGCCATACTAACTCATACGTTGCATTCCTGCGACAAAATTATCGCACACTGCCGTACTAACTCATACGTTGCATTCCTGCGACAAAATTATCGCACGCTAAAAAATCGTGGTGCGCGCCAGGCCTTACACTCTGAATTCTGAAAATCTATCGTGATCCTCAACATTTTCTTGTAATGAAAGACGATACAGTTTTTTTAGAGGACCAATAAATATTATGGTGCGTCCACATCTGGCGAATGTGCAGCTCGCTAGCCGTTTGCGAGCTGCGCGCATGCATTTTTGGTCGTGCGCCGCTCCTGCGCCGCCCGCGCGCAGTTCGACCTAAGCGCCGTACGCGATCAGCGCGCGGGCGGCGCGAAAGTACTGAGCCAGTAAACGGAACTATAAGTGCGCGCAGATCGCGCGCCGCGCGCACGCCTTACGAGCCTTGCATGAGTTGCGCTAAAGAGGCGCACCAAACCATTGCCCTGACTGCACGCACGCAGCTCGCCGGCAGCTCGCAAACGGCTCGCGAGCTGCACATTCGCCAGATGTGGACGCACCCTTAGGGAAAGGGCAATGACCACTATTGCCATCTTTAAACCCAAATATGTAGTATAGGACAGCTTTTTTGCAAATGCTTTGAGACAAAAATAAGCGGATGGTCGATATTCAGGAGTCTGATCGACCTTCGGTTGTGGGATTTAACACATGAAGTTTAGGTATTTCGTTTCACACACTAAAATCACCACTATGGGTCACTATCCCTGGCCTAATATAGGCCTAGGCACGAGTTTGGCCGCCTGATTGGTTCATCTTGATTTTGTAAGAAAACACGGTAAGTAAATTACAGAAAAATGCTTTGTATAATCTAATTTAAACATCTCGAATTGAAATGCAGACATGATAGAATATTAGCGTATTACACGAAAAGTCCTCATTATCGCGGCACCATAACAGAAATGTGTATGTTGTCTATTCATGTGAACACACATTTATGAAACACCAGATTTTTCTTTTCACGATTTCAGAGTTGGTCCGAAGGAATGACCTCTTTTCAGATGTAGGGTCCACATAAATTAAGCTTATAAAGGCTACATACAGACATAAGCTCACGCCTTTTTCCCATAGTCGTAGGCAGACTATTTGATAAGGCTAAAAAAAATTTAAGCATAGACGAAAAAAATATTATAAGATTAAAATTATTCTAAAGATGTCACAGCTATGTCATTTTTCTACAGGTATGCTGTAAATCTAGATGATGGAGGCTGGCAACGTGCTAAAATATTGGAGATTGAAGAAGATACGGCGACAGTCTTCCTCGGTGATCACGGCGATGATGACGTCGTGTATATTAACAAAATAAAGATATTAGAGCCGCAGTTCCGGAAGCTCCCAGCACAGGTGAGAATCAATAGCGCTTCCGACTCACTTTAATGTGTAAATGCATTAAATACATTCATCATCATCAGAGATTCATGTTCAATTTTGAACAAATGATAACAAGATGGCGGATTATAGAGCAACGCGCACGTTTATTAAGCACTGCACAGTTCAATATCACAAAAACAAATCTGTTTAAAATACTTCTGTTCGTTTTTGGCAAAAAATAATGAAACTGTTTTTTAACTACTACACCATCTAAAACCTAAAACTAAAACATCTGCGAAATCTGTATTTTGTCAAATGATTACTTATAAAGTAATGTTTGCGAAATGAGATGTTTGTCAAATGATTAGTTTTTGTAATGTTATTTTTAAAATGATCATTTGTCATTCGTTTTTGTCAAACATTAGTGAACCAGATTTTTAGCACCACTAATACGTGTGCCAGCCTAGGGCTTGCAAATATTCGGAGTTTTTGATATTTGATCTATCGTAAGAATAACATTCAGCAGATCAAGGTAAATAAGGTAAAATTAAAAAATTAAATGCGTTTGAAATCCTAACATTTAACTTTGGCTCGATCTTTAAAGTTTTCCTTGGAAGTTACCTACGTAAGCGATTCAACGCGAATGCGATCGCGAAGCGAAGCGGCGCGAATGGAACAAACAATGATACTGTTACGAGCTTCTGGTTCGTGACAATAAAAACTGCCGATATAAATTACTAAAAATGACACTTTAATTAAACAACAATAATAACAACTCAAACCCACTAAATATAAAACACAATTGCACTACTGATCGTTCTAAGTTGCACTTGAAGATCGCTTCCGAATGTATTCGCTTGTATCGCTTATTCAACTCTGATCCGGATCGTGGCCCATATTGGCCTTATAGTGCCTCAGATAGTTCTAGAACCTTCTACTGTAGAAACATCTAGAATGTTCGAGTACATACCGGCCCCGACTGACCAGATGTCGATTGTTCTAGAAAGTTCTAGCATCGAAATTTCTAAAAGGATCTTGACTCTACTAGTTCTACTACTCGATACTAGATGGCGCTAGTGGTAACTAATGTCACCATGTCATCATCTGGCTAGCCTTTTCCCAACTATATTGGGGTCGGCTTTCAGTCTAACCGGATGCAGCTGAATACTAGTATTTTACATGGAGCGACTGCCTATCTGCCCTCCACAACCCAATCACTGGGTAATACGATACCCCTTGGTAAGACTGGTTGTCAGACTTTCGGGCTTCTGACTCCCCGTAACGACTGTCAAAGATCTACGAATGACAGCGGGGACCAACGGCTTAACGTACTTTCCGAGGCACGGAGAGGTCTCGGTATATAAAGATGGTCACCCATCCACAGACCAACCGCGACAAGCATAGCTTAACCTGATCGAACGACCTGTGTGGCTGTTATTATTTAGCTACGGGCCCCTCAACTAATGTCACCATGTACCAGGCATTCAGTCTTGCTTGTGCCGCGTTCCGATGCGCACGTGTTTGCATATTTTGTATTTTGACTAGCGCGGCGCAAGCTGTCGCTCGTATTCTCTTTTCGCCATGAGTAATGAACTTGTGGCGAATGAGCTGCTGGCGTTCCTGCAGCAGAAGCTGGATGTGATGGACGAGGTATCCGCTATCCAAATCTGCTCAACGAACTTCAGCGAGGACGACATAGCTGCTGCCAAGCTATTGTTGTTTAGTGTGCTGAACAAGCGCGACCAGATGGTGTCCCGCCGGCGTGACGGGACTAAGAGAAGCCTGCAAGATATCATCATGCTGTTCAAGGAAACCGACCCGGACGACGTGCCGACGTTTGTGGCGAAGGAGTTGCACAAGCTGCCACCCGTCACCTTCGACCACGTCGATGTTACAAGCCTTCTGAAGGACATTGTCTTCCTGAAGGCACGCCTCGCGGATGTTCTAGCGAAGTTAGATGCATCCCAAAACACCGTCGTCGATTTGCGTAAGGAATTTACCGAGTTGCGCAACAGTATGACGGTAACTAGGTCATCAGTCGATGCATCTAACGTAAACATGTGTCGCGGAGTCGGCCTCGATGTATCGTCGTCAAATTCCGCGTCAGCAGTTTCGTCGCCAGCGCACCCGTCGTTTGCTGCGGCAAAGCTCCTACGGGGCCCGAAGTCAGCTTGCGTGCCGCAAAGCCGAACACACCGGTGTACATCTCCCGCCTACACTACACCACTACGGCGGAGGACATCGTGGAGTACGTGCGCCAGAAGACGAGGTACACGCCGAGGGTGCAGTTACTGGAGTCGCACCGCAACGTCAACTTCAAGGCGTTCGTGGTGCGCGTACCAACATGCTACCTGCACCTGGTGATGGATGAAAACTTTTGGCCGCAGGATGTGGTATTCCGCCGCTTTCGCGGACAAGTGCCACCGGAAAGCACAAAGACTTAGTGCAACTAAGTGATACTAACATAGTTATTAAGTTTTATTTACTAACAAAATTGTTACTATATTATTATGTATACTTAGGTTAAGGTATGTGTCTATGGGTCTTTGTTACCTGATAATAAATGGTTTATTATTATTATTATTAATTGTGGCGCGCAACAATACTTTATTGCGGTGGCCTACGTGACCAATCGCTCGAGGGTGCGGAGCGAAGCGAAGCGGACACGATCCAGTTGGTTTGATATTTTCACGCGAACTCTTGCAGTGCGGTGGCTTGTTTTAATTAGAATTTTAAGAATTACGGGTTGAACCCGTATTTCTTGGTACAAATTATGAAAGTCCCCATAAATATGTCTTTCTAAGTATAAAATATTAGTTGAACTCCTCTGTCGTACATCTTGAGTATTTGATATTTCAAAAATAAATTTTCCAGTAAAAATTGTTTCCATCCGTCCATGGCAAATGCAGGGTACTGAATAGGGAATGCAATCCGGATTATCCGTAATCCGAAATATCCGGATATCCGCACATTTTTACTAGACTTCCAAATCCGGATTTGAAAATCGAATCCGGATTTTTTGAATAATTCTTTTTTTTTTTTATTGTAAAGAAAGAAATTGTGAAGCGAGAGGGGCGCGGGATGCGGGTCGAGAAAGTGTGTGAGGCGTCCTTGATCGTTTCGTTCATTCCACTTACAAGCATATTTAGTGCATTCCGCCTACAAGCGTCGAATAAGAGCGTGCTTTTTCCGCAGCAGGAATTATGTGCAACCGAATTTGCAGCAGGTAAAACGACAGCACTTTGGAAACCTGATTACTTTTGAGGACATATTTCATTAATAAAAAAAATAAAAAAATACATAGTTTTTTACGTTGTTAAATTTATGTTGATTTAAGTGAAGTTAAATTATTGTTTTGTTACTTTTGCCTACGTTATACATATATAATAATTTGACAAGGAGTCTATTTGTCTTTATTTTTGTTCTTCACAGTTTCTTTTAATTTGTACCTATTAATTATTTTATCTCATCATTTCTGATTCGATCACGCAGCGAAACTCCAAACATAGCCATCTCCATTGCCCTTTGAGTGACTTTTAGCCATTGTGAGCGACCACATTTTAGTGCCTCATGTCATCACTGGCAACACGCACTAGTCAAAGACTTCAGTCTTGAGACACTGCGGTATGTGGGACGAGAAGATATTGCGTAGCTTCCCGAAGTTGGACCTACCTAACTGGACAGTTTGTTCTACGTAAACAAACTCGTCCACGACTTCGAGTGTAGCGTCTCCAATCTTCATGAGAGTGTTTGTTACATGGGCATTTGACAAGACCTTCGTTTTGTCCATGTTCATTTTAAGACTCACTCCTTCGGAGGCTCTACTGAGGTAATCGAGCAGTGTACCGAGGTCCTCCATGGTCTCAGCCGTGCCTACGATATCGGTGGCAAACAAGGTGAGTTATGTACTCGCCATTGATGTTAATGCCAGCCGCTTTCCAGTACAGAACCTTGAAGACATCCTTCAGTGCAGCGGTGAATAGTTTCGGAGAGATAACGTCTCCCTGTCTCACACCTCGCTACAGAAGGATAGGTTTCGAGGTCTGGTCCTGGAGTCGGACTGACATAGTAGCGTTTTCGTACAGACACTTCAGCACCTCGATGTACCGATAGTCGATCTGGCACCGTTGAAGAGACTGATACAGCCCATGTCTCGATCGAATCAATCGGCTTTCTCGTAGTCCACAAACGCTAAGCAGAGAGGCAGGTTATACCCATAATAATGGTATTTAATGATGATAGTTTGAATAATTCCAAATAACAAAGCATTAAAAAACTCGTTTCAAATGAATTTCATGTGCTTTTATTTTAATCCATTTACACAAATATAAAAACATCATATTAACAAACTAATATGAAAAATCCGTAATATCCGGATAATCCGGATTGGACCAAAAATCCGTTCATAAAAATCCGGATTTTAAAACAGAACGGATTTGCATTCCCTAGTACTGAATGGCGGTGGCGGCGGCGGCTGAAGCTGCTAGTCCGTACCATCATAATAATGTTTTATAATTTTTATCGGCGAGACCTATATTCGTCAGAGAATTTTAACACTGCGCACTACCACAGTCTATACATCATACAGTCGTTCGACGAAGCCGTCTAGACAGGGCAATCGTGCGGGGTGTGAGGGGCGAGACGCGGGAGGTGCGAGATCGAACTGCATACTGCCACCGTGTTAGTAGTTCGGGACATAACTTTCAGAGTTGATGATTTCGACTTTTCGGTATTGATTTTATTATTGGGATACTATTTTCAAAAATGTAATGGTACACATTTTATTTTATTTTTAATTTATGAAGACAAATACAGAGATACGACATGTAACATTTTAGTGCTTGCTTATTTGTTAAGTTTTTTTTTCTAATTATTTTACTTATTATTTTTCTTTTCAGTTCATTTTTTTTACTTGACATTTCCATGGCTTTTGAGGACGCTAAAGCCGATAGCGCAGTCAAAACTAAAATCCAAAATGGCGGCTGCGAAAATTTTCAAATTTTTCATCATGGGTGTCGTTTCCAAGAATTTCAAGGGTGCTGACAACGAATATGAGGTCATAATCAAAATTCAAGATGGCGGCTGCGAAAATTTTCAAATTTTTCATCATGGGTGTAGTTTCCAAAGATTTCGAGGGTGCTGACAGCGAATATAAGGTCAAAATCAAAATTCAAGATGGCGGCTGCGAAACAATGTATTTTTTCATCATAGATGTCGTTTGGCCTGTTGTTTGAAAATGGGACTGCGACACTATCTGATGTAGAAAAACGTATGTTAAGTAGAATAATTCCATTCGTAAAAATGATCAAACTCAGCAGTCGTAGGTACCAATCATCACTCCAGTTTCCTCATCAATCTAGGAAAAAAATAATTTTCAAGTTTTACTTAATATTCCTCATTCCCTTTCAATATAGTGTACATTATTCTACTTGTCAAGCCCTTGCATTTGATACTTACCTATATTGAAGGAGTTGTGAAAAAAAAAATGTAATTCGCCATTTTGTGGTGGCAGCCATCTTGGATTTGAAATTTATCATAGTGTATAGTATTCCACTAGTCAAGCCCTTTCATTTGATACCCATATTGAGGGAATTGTGAAAAATTATGTAATCCGCCATTTTGTGGTGGGGGCCATCTTGAACCGATTTCCATCAAACATAGCTAAGAACACTTCCGACTAATTCACCATCGGTTCAAAATCGGTTCATCCGTTCGGGAGCTACGATGCCACAGACAGACACACAACACACAGACACGTCAAACTTGTAACACCCCGTCGTTTTTGCGTGGGGGGTTAAAAAGACGATATTTTGATAATTGTTAATTATTGTTTATGATAATAATAATGTTGATGACGATGTTGATCTCAAATAAATAAATTAATAAATTAATATTGTTTACTTGAGACAAGTGACAACCCTAGCTGTCGCGATAATGTCTAGACGTTGTCGGCATTTACCACGAGATCAAAGGCGTCGACCTACTGTATGGTTTTTATACTGTGGCACTACGGTGTAGAATATTGCAGTTTTAGGTCAGCGCCATCTCTTGACCGATAGTGGTACTAATGTAACTTTTGTTGATGATTTCTGAAAAGTGTGCTATTTAGAGACATCGTTTTAATTTTCCTGTAATATTTACATAAACTTCTATCACATAGAATTATTTCTGATTTTTCTCTTTACAAACTTCGGAGATAAGGGGGGAACGGTATTTTTTTTTTTTTTTTTTTCATCAAAAATCGAAAACTATGCGGCCTAAAAAAGAAGAAAAAATGTTTGAGAATGTGCAAACTGCGCTCTTTCATATGACCTCACATGCCCTAGTAGCCCCACTTCGAATTTTTCAGACCCCCTTTCAGTACCATTGCAAAAAAAAGAAATCTTTCTTATTTATTAGATTTATATTTGTTATTTTTTCTTGTTATTTTTATTTTAACGTATTTTTATGTGTACCTACTATGGATCAATGGTCTGAAAATAAAGATTTATTATTATTATTTGCAAAATAGTTGGGCAAACGTCATCTAAAACTATTCCAAATTGCAAGCAGATAGCATTAGTAGTTCTTGAGATATCCAGCTGTGACAGACGGACAGACAGACAGACTGAGTCTCACTATAAGGGTTCCGTTGTTTAAAGGGTTACCGCTGGCCCGGAACATAAAGGGCTAAGGAAGGAACACGGGTGGGTTTTAGTCAGTAAGAGTCTGACACTCCCTTCCGCTCCACCCAGAGCGGGAGGGGTCATTGATGATTTCCCATCGAAAAAAAAAAAGGGTTCCGTTTTACCATTTTGGTGCGGACCCTAAAACCTCATTCCAAGCAACAAAAAATATGACCACAACCGCGAGCAGATAATACATAAATGCGCGAAGGTGCGACTCGACTACGAGTGTTACACTTATCCTCCGAGTGTTCCCGAACGCTTCCGAGTTTTGTCACAGATCCCTGTGTACGCTAAATGAACGTGTCGCGCAAACTTGAAAATTTTATTTTGTGCACATCAGAGTCCTCGGTCTGGTTGATGGAAATTTGGTCGAATATTCGAATATCGCAATTTGTTTGTATTATTCGAATATTCGAATGCAAGCCTTCGGCCAGCACTAACGGCGTGGCGTTGGCAGGCGATCCTGTGCCGGCTGGAGGGCGCGGAGGAGCTGGCGGCCAGCGCGCTGGGCGCGGAGCTGGTGCGGCGCCGCCTGCCCGGCGAGGTGCTGGTGGCGGCGCCAGGCCCGCGCCACGACCCAGCGGACCCTTCCGTGGCCGTCGTGCTGTACGACACCTCCACGCAGCGTGACCTCAACCTCAACAAGGAGATCGTGCACGACTTCTGCATTGCTGGAGCCTTTACGATTACGCAGGTACACTTACAATAATATATGTAGGGTTTCGCATCAATAAGGTAGGTACTGTCACAAGCATAAATATATTACTATGAACAGTTCGACAATTACTTATTATCTGATTTCATGATTTCATCTGTTGGAGGCATGTATGTACAACTTGTACATACATGCCAGCCACAGATGATTAAGTACATATATATGCTGTCTTCTTGAAAACAGAATGTTTAAGAATTACTCATGAAAGCCACTGCTTGTACAGTACTAGCAGTGGCTTTCAGTAAAGTCAAAATGATAAGAATAGGTTAAAAGAAAATCCTAAACATGGCACGTAAACCAGCAATTCAATGCTACTAAATAAAATAAAAAATAGTTTTGGTCAAACATCATTTAATAATGCTGCGCAAAACCTTCGCTTCCTAAACGAAGGTTTTGCAAATCAGTTGTTATTTGAATACCGTCCTCTTTTGAATTGTGAGGAAACGCTCACTAAAATTTTTGATCGATCGAATGACTTGCTGAACCGTTCTGCTCAAATCTCACCGTGAAAACTTGGTGAAGTAAGCTGGCAATTGTGTCAATCCCTAGAATCAGGTGGAATTAAACCCCGGTTCGGTAGTACCGGAAACCATTCCGTGGCTCAACTACGTTCGTGACTATTGTGCAGAAACCTTGTGAGGTGGAGGTGGGTTGCGTGACGGAAGAGGGCCGCGTGTGGGTGTCGCGCGCGGGCGGCGCGGCGCTGGTGCGCAACGCGCTGGCGCTGCTCACGGCCGGCGCCTACCGCCGCCCGCTGCCCGCCGCGCCGCAGGCACCCGCGCCCAACGTCGGCACGCTCTACATCGTGCGCACGCTCGCCGGAGACTGGTACGTGCCCTACACGACGCATTTTATTTTAGATTAGTACTTTAGCATCCGGTTAGACTGAAAGTCGACCTCAACATATTGGGAAAAGGCTAGGTAAAAGATGACGAACTTCACAGCTGACAGACATTTTGATGGAAATAAGACTCGTGAAAATACGACATCGTCATTTCAGCCCTGAATCACCCACTGCTGAGTATAGGCCTCCCCTTTCTTCTGCCATACCGGTTCTGTGCGTCTCTCATCCAGGTGTTTCCCGCGACTTTGACAATATCGTCAACCCAGCGCGCTTTTGGACGACCCTGGTTTCTTTGGATCTGCAGAAAATCAAATTTCGAGGGCTATTAATTAATAATTGAAATGTTAATAATTTAATAATTATTGTATCATAAATACCATAATGGCCGCGTAATGAATTTTTATCAACATACAACATAAAACAGCACCCAAAACAAAAAAAAAAGTAAAATATTTTAAGTTTCGCAAGATACATCGAAGATGTTAAGGAAAGTGTGTTTATAATATTTATTAATTTATGGCAGTTGCTCGTGCATAACATCTGTCTTTCAGTGCATACTATTTTTTATTTCAGAATTTACAATATGAGTGTAGATGAAAAATTGTTTTTACTGTTCTGTTGTCGGACAAGCCTAGGTGAAAACAACGGTACATAATAATTATATGATATTATGTTAAACTTTGGATGTACGATGTCAAACACTGAAGTAATCACCCAATAACATTAAGATGAAAAAAGAATCGGCGAGCGCGTTCTTAACATGCCTTTTTTTCCCCCGTAGGGTTCGCTGCACCATTATAAGCGGGCTCGACGGTGAAGGTACTGTGAGGACGCAGCTTGTGGACAGCGGTCTCATTTTGAGAGCACCTTTGTCGTCACTCGTGCCACTACAAACTTTTTCACCAGCTCTTAATGCATTCCCATCTCAGGTTAGTACATTACATACTTAAGTAGATCAGATTGTAACGATTCGGAGTAACCACTACTCGACGGAGTTAACATACGTAACTCGATACAATTCTCGTTAGAATTGTCTATATTATTTAATTCAACACGTCAAAATCAAATGATAAAACTGTTTGTTGAGGATCAAACGTCTATAATAAAAATACACGGGTTACATACACGGGTTGCATGGTTGCGATCGGTCGATAGGCGAAGGGCACCCCGAGGTTAGGTTTGGTTAGGTTACTTTAAACCCTTTACACAGGATCGAGGGATAACTGGTTTGGCCTAGGCGAAACCAGTTTATCCTGAAATCGGGTTTGCCCGGTAACATATCCCAAGTAGCACAACTGGGTGGTAAAATGTCGCGACGCCGCCGGCTGAATAAAAAAAAAAACCGGACGAGAGCGAGTCGGACTCGCGCACCGAGGGTTCCGTACCATCATATGTTTTTAAATTTTCACCGGCGAGCTACTTACTAGATCTCGTTCAAACCAATTTTCGGTGGAAGTTTACATGATAATGTACATCATATATTTTTTTTAGTTTTATCATTCTCTTATTTAGAAGTTACAGGGGGGGAACGGACACGCATTTTACCAATTTGGAAGTGTCTCTCGCGCAAACTATTCAGTTT
Source organism: Oligia fasciuncula (assembly GCA_963082905.1). NCBI lineage: Eukaryota > Metazoa > Arthropoda > Insecta > Lepidoptera > Noctuidae > Oligia > Oligia fasciuncula. Next base: position 12,526,866 of record OY720387.1, read on the forward strand.
AGAAAAAAATTAAACCTCAATATCATTTTTGAAGACCTATCCATAGAAACCGTAAAGTAAATAGTAAACGTATAGGTTTGATGAAAAAAAAATTTTTGAGTTTCAGTTGTAAGTATGGGGAACCCCCATAATTTATTGTTTTTTTTTTTCTATTTTTTTGTGAAAATCTTAATGCGGTTCACAGAATACATCTACTTACCAAATTTCAACAGTGTAGCTCTTATAGTTTCGGAAAAAGTAGCTGTGACATACGGACGGACAGACAGACATGACGAATCCATAATGCCTCGGCCACGAAAAAAACGCCACGCTTGAGGCGTCAATACGCTACAAGCGTCATTTCTAAGCGTCAAAAGTAAGGCCACGAACTTCAAATATTCGCCTGTAGCGTGGTACGTCGGTGGGGGAATGCATCAGTTCAGTACAGAAAAAGGTTACATGCTCCGTGAGTACAGAGTGAGCACGGGTCGATAGATATTACACGTGAAAAAGTCGCTGTCAAAAATATCTAAATATTGTTAATAAAACTTAAAAAATAATTTTAATTTCTTCCCACAATTTTTTTACAACATTCCTAAACTTATGTTGCGGATGTGAACTCATCCATAACGCAGGTCGATTTTGGATTGCAGTGATAAATTCTTCAGTATTCATATTGGATTAGTTACTATAAACGCGACAAAAACAAAACAATTTGTTTAAGACGCAGACGCGCGGAGCGACCGATTCTATCAGAAAGCGTGGAGCGACTGTTTCGTGCACACTGTGGAATGTTCTCATACAATTGTTTTCGACGCTCATAAAAAACGCGCGTCGGATCATCCAACACTCGTGCAAATTCGCTCGTAGCAAATTTCGCTGCTGCTTGCAGCGCTACTTCGTGGCCTTGTAGATAATAGACATACATTTGTTTTTGACGCTCGACGCTGATGCTTGCAGCGCAAGGCGAATTCGCTTGGAGCGTCGTATTTCGTGGCCCTCGGGTAAGGGTTCCGTTTTTTGCCATTTGGCAACGGAACCCTAAAAAAGAAATCAAATTAAAAACGCGCGAACTACAACCCGCGTTTTCGTAAATTTTCACGGATTGTTAGAAATTCATGGTTTTGTTAAGTTAAGTGAAAGTATAGAATTAACTCCTGAAGGTATTAGAACTGATGCAAGAAATGTGATGGATAACACAAGGGAACAGGGGGCCTAAAAAGGCCACTTTTGCAGAATCATAAAAGGAATTCATCAAATCATTATAAATCATAATAGACAGTTAACTGTTAAGTTAATCGTATCAAATCCCATTGGTGAAGGATTTTTCAGTTATTTTTTTTTGTCTGTGCTTAAATACCAATCCAAATCCAATCCCAATCTCTTGTAACGAAAAAAAGCAAAATACGTTTATGATTCTGCCAAAGTGGCCTTTTTAGGCCCCCAGCATTTTTGTTGCATGAAATATTATGACTAATATTATACATTCTCAGGGTGCTGATTTTAGATCTGAAGTCAGATTTTTTGTATCAGCTTTAGTTTTTGAGATATAATGAAAACTTGATTTTCAATAAAAATAGTACATTGTTCACCAAGGGAGCAAAGTAGTACATTTTTACCGACTGTAAAATTGACCCCGAGCCGCTGGCGAGGATGGCTAACACCCAGGTAAAGATGTACTACTTTGCTCATTTACAAACATGAGTAGTATTTGAAGCTATAAGTTTTATCAAACACTGTTAAACCACTCATTTGCAACTTAAAGCTATAAGATAAGTCGCAAAATTCACTAATGTGCTACTTGGGATATACAGGATGAATTTTTTAAGTGGGCGTGGATGGCCAAATCCGAGACAGTGTATTATTACACCATTCGATAGTGTCGCTAATAAGGATCGAATTCTGGGAAGTCATGACATACGGCAAATATTGATTTTTCAAAAATCCAATGATGCTGTTTTAGTTTTCATCAAAATCGAGCTCGAGACTCCTTTGAGTACTTTTCGCTATTCCTCATAGTTTCGGAATTGGCCATCCACGCCCACTTGAAAAATTCACCCTGTATATTAAACCCACGTTTCCTCAGTTGCTTTTAAGTCCTACCTAATTAATTAATTAATACCGTAGAAGATATTATTGAAACAACAAAGAATCTCTCTGTTCCAAAAGAATCTGATAAAAGTGTAAACAAATACGGTTAAATACTACGCAATCACAATCACTAACTAAAAGAAATTAGTAACACGCTCATCAATTAACCTCAAATGTGAAATGAAAAACGTCTTTAAGGTGATTTAAAAGTATAATTTCCGGTTAGGCGATTGGCACACTGCACCGCATCACGCAGCGGGACGCAGATAACGCACTCACGCGCGTGATTTTTTACATACAAATTCAATAAAAACGCACTCACGCGCGTGGAATTTGACTCCGTTTCCCGCACACCGCTGCGTGATGCGTGGCAGTGTGATAATCGCCTTAAAAAAAAAAACAATTATTGAAATGATAAAATCAAAGCACTCGATTTGTAAGTGGCACTACAAATTGCATCCAAAGGTACCATTTGTTTACATTTCGTCGGATGCTTTTGAAACAGACCATAAGTCCTAAAGTAAAACAGCAGTCCGGCAATATATAAAAGTGTTTCCGAAAATATTGCTTGAAGTATTGCAACCACACATCGCCGCAGACCGGACGAGTATGTCTCGAGACCGTCACGTATTTTCTCTCGCCAGACGCTGTCGGTGCGCCTGGGCCCGGCCGAGCGCGCGGCGGGCGGCATGGTGGCGCGCCTGCGCGAGCTGCTGCTGGGGGCGCGCGTGCTGTGCCGCGCGCTGGCCGCGCCCGCGCCGCAGTCGCCGGGCGCCGTGCCCAGCGTGGAGCTGTTCGTGCGCACCGGCCCGCAGAACATCCTCGCCTCTGTCAACAACGCCATCCTCATGGAGTACGATTTCCTGCAGCAGTGCGTGTCGCATCGTTCCGATCTCTACGAGTATTCGCAATTCGTTCGATCGAGATCGTTGCCGACGTACGCTTCCCGTCTGCGAGCGCGAGCGTACTCTGCATACCACTCGAACAATATTTAAATTATTCAAGCTTTATTTATGGAACTTACTTCCTAATGATTTCTCTATGTATTTCTTAATTTGGATTTGTGCGCACGGATTCGCCTCGGCGGCCGCTGCTAGAGACGATAATAACAACACTTTCCATACAAAGGCAAACCAAACTTGCCAGTCTCAGATCACGGGGACGCCTCGGCGGCTGCTAGTAAAGACGGTATTGTCACCACTTCACACATATCCGTTTACTTATAGAAATTAACCGCCCATGACAATGCTTGTGACAAATATTATTCGCAAAGGCGTCTTTAGTCACTGCCGGCGCGGTAATTCCGTACTCTGTGTTGTCAGTGGACGTCACCGTTTACTCATATAAACTGACCCGTGACAATTCTGACAATGCCTGTGACAGCCTAAATTGCGTTTTAAGCGTGAATTGCACAGGCACGAATATTATTAGTATTGTCGTCTCTAGTTGCTGCTAGCACGAGAATAGGGAAAATGCGTGTAATTTATTTTTTCACTTAATTCTTAAAATACGCTAATATAAACAAATTTTTGTTTCTCAAAAAAAAACCCAACCATGATGTGACGTCATTATCCACGATACTGCTTTGATTAAGTACATCTCTTTTTTAGCCCCTCAATTTTTTTATTAGCAATTAATGTACCACTGCTGGGCAAAGGCCTCTCTACCATCTCTCTCTGTCCAGAGTTTCCAAGGGCCAAAGGTCATCCTGCCGTCCCCGTCTAGGCCTGCCGCAATGTCGTTTGCCATTAAGCATGACCCACTGGGTCGCAGTTTGGCGGATTGATTGTCTTCAGATGTTTCCAGCCCAATTCCATTTAAGTGTGGCAGCTTTCCGAATGACACGAGTTATTTTAGTAATGGAACAGATTGTTATACTTAAGCTGGTCCACAAGTTTAATACCCAGAATACTCCATTCCATAGATCTTTGGCAAATCTCGGATCGGTCTGGATCTCTGCTGAATTTTCAAAGACCATTTTTGAGAACCATACTTGAGCATGGGAAGAATACACGCCCCTCATATAAATGTGTGAGATTTCAAGCAGTTTGCTAAGGATATATTTAGAGAATAGATTTGATTTATTCACAGGACTTTTTACGTCATTATCGGCATTGTCGAAAACGAGGCGTTTCAAGTTTGCGTTCCATTCCACCAATAAAAAACGCAACATAAAATAAGTAACTGTAATGTGTTTCTTGACTCCTTCCTATACAATAGTACATTATGATACATGTGTGCTATGTTGATCATTATGCACGAGGCGATATTATCGCGCGAGCCGCAGGCGAGAGCGATAAGAAAGCCGAGTGTATATTGATTAATGCACACGCGTTTCATACGACGTTTTTCAACACACTTGCGAGGAAAAAAAACAGACTTGTATTGTTAAATATTAACTTGTATGGAAAATGGCGCGCTGGTTTTGTTTTCCCGCGCGCCGTGCTAGCCAGCACTAGCTATGCGCGCGCAACATTGACTCATTTTAAATATATTAATCTATGGCACAGACAAAACCGATACAGCCTATAGAAAAAATATAATAAACACAAACCTGAAAATTGCAAAAAACCTAAGAATTTCGCGGTCTACCACTGCGCATTCACCTTAAATTGTCTGTGGTCCCCTGCGAGTTCATTTTGCGACCAAGGACAATACAGACTATTTAAAAAAAAATTGAAATATAGCCCGCGGATTTTTTCTTTCGGCATGAAGTCTCTTTGGGCGCTTTCCGAATTAGCTATAATCGCTCACATCATCTCCATGGACGTAATATTACGTCCATGCATCATCTCACATGCGTTCCGATTTAGATATTACTATTATGACTGCTGAGAGCTGGCAACAATTCGGAACACTCGTGAACGCGCTCACATGACAGTGCTTACACAATGTAAAAAAGATATTATTACAGTATTTCTTTGTATAAACACCACATTTCTTCTTCAGTTCTTCTTCTTTGGTTAGGTGGCGACTGTCAGCCAGAAGCACAATTTCAAAAATGCCACGTTAGTTTAATTTAAAGATGATGCAACTCAAAACAAAACACACACTGACACAACCTCATACACACACTGTAATTTTTGACAGCGCTCACGGTGATATTATTCTAGGGCATGGTCGGCATTATCGCAAGATGGCGAATGTCATGACGTCATCTATGACGATTCACGGGACATCGTTATCGTTATCGCGCTCACGCTAATTCGGTTATTTCCCAATTCGGAACACATCGATTATTTCCCAATTCGGAACGCAGGGTTTGATGAGATTAAAAAAGCGCGCGTCTCCGACTAGTAAATAGTTATCTGTGGTATTACAGAACATGTGGATTAAAGTAAAGAAAAAGCACGCGTTCGTAATACACTCCATTATGGACCTAAAAGCGGTTCAATAAGAGCCACTTTACGAGCAAGTGTGTTGAAAAGTATATTACTTGAAACAATGAAACAATTTTGAATTCTTTGCATATTCCCTATTCCGTGCGCGTGTGCGTTCATGTCGCGCTGATGACTATTCGTGGTATCAGTGTAAGTGTGGACTTTGACATGATTCGTTTTTACTTTCTCTTTTAGTGGCAGACTAAAAGAGGACGAAAAGGACACCACGGACCATGTGGAGGCGCTGCACAAGAAGAAGGAACGCATTTTCCGCAGTCTGTCAATGTTGGGGGACTCGCTCCCCGCGCCCGGGGCCGCGCTGCCGGCGCCGCCGCTGCCGGCGCCGGGGAAGTGCTTCGACGTGTACATCGCGATGGCCGCCAACCCGTGGAACTTTGTGGTGGGCAGCCTTTTCAATGCTTATACATTCTTAGTACCTACTACATACATTGTACTCCATAAACACATGCATAAAAAGTGATAAATAAATGAATTATTATGGAATGACTCAATTTAAGGTAGCCCAATGACATCCATGAGGTAACTTTAATGTTTTAAAGTTACCTGCCAGGCACGTGAGGACAGCGTCGATTTTGTGTAAAATTCCCATCGCCAAACTTGCTTTAGGGGATCGTAGGGCCCGCCCAGGTTTTTGAGTAAGCATATGCAGGACGAAAAGTTGATAGCTGAGTAGGTGCGGCATGGTAAGAGAACACCGAAAATAGATTTCATAAGTTTCAGATACAGAGCCCCAAAGTCCACAACCAACTCACCGGTTCAGATTCACTTTCAGATTTGCAAAATGGATAAAAAATTATGTGATCTTCAGAGGCTTTGATTTTCATATGATCGTGTGCGGCCTGGCGTATAATGACTTAAATAGTCAAATCTGATGAAAAAATCGACTTCGAAAACTCAGATTTAGACAATTTTTCAAAGGATTTTCAGGACGAATAAAATTTATTATGTGTAATAGTGTAAGATATCCTGAATGTAAATATATAAATACCTGACGGATCGATGTAGCCTTAGAGTAAGAAAGCTATGGTGCATCGGGTAGCGTGGCCACACATGAGACAAAAAACTAACTTAAATAACATTGGCTAGGTACTTATGTAGCTGCCTTGAAAAAACATGTGCGTGTGAACTGAGGGACCAAACTGCTATTTCGCAAAAAAAAAAATTGTAGGATTTAGTAGTAGACTAAAAACAATTGTAGAACAAATCTGGGAATTTGTAAACAAATATATTAAAAACTACAGCCCTTAAAGTGCGGTCCCTCAGTCCTCCCAGACCATCAGCCAGATCTCGGAAAGTATCTGAAAAATTAAGTTATTATGACTACAGACATTTAGTAAAGAATTTGTAAAGATATTTACTGAATACCAGACCACAAAGCATCAAAGATAAAAGAAGATTTAACGACTAAACTGTGGTCCCTCAATCCACACAAGAAAGATAAATATTTTAGTGAATATTACCGAATCAAATAAAGAAAATCTTTCTTTTTCTACATAAAGTTTTAGTAAGAGACTTAAAACATTTCGTAAAAAAGAAATGGAACAAAAATATCGACGCAATTTGAAGACAGTGAATATTAAAACTGGTCCCTCAATCCTCACCTCTACTGACACATGTGCTTGTCTAACTGCTAGACGAGAGGAATATGAGAGAGTCTAGTGTACTTAAGTTTTAGTAAAAAGTGTCTACTAAATAATAGGTATCTAAAATTTTGTATTTCTTACCTCTTAACTGAGATAATATTATTTTTTTAATCCTATGAAAACAGATAGAATAGTGTGACCACACAATGAAATAAAATGTAGACAGTACTATTATACTTCACATTTAATATAGCATTAGACGAAACGAAAACAAGGTTGTACGGTTACTTTAATGTTAGATTACATGGCGTATGTGTATTTAATGAAAACAGTAAATTACAAAATGAACTACTCACATATACTAATACTTTTAATTAAGTAATTTGGATGTAGCTTATTAGAATGTAAGAATATTGGTTGGTCAGTACTTCCAATAATTTTGAGATTTTGATCATCATAACAAAAATAAATCCTCTATAAAAGTTTCTGTAACAGCATAATGCCAACAACACACTGTTTTAATACCCTTTATTATACAACAGTTGAGCGTTTCTTTTACGATGATCAATATTTCAAAATTATTATAAGTACCTAATGACAAAAGTATTATAAAGTAAGTGATTAGTTAATTTTGTAATCTACTTTTTTATTAAATATGTATACGCCATGTAATCTAACATTTAATTAACCATACAACCTTGTTTTCGTATCGTCTAATGCTATATTAAATTAAGTATAATAGTACTGTCTACATTTTGTTTCATTGTGTGGTCACACTATTCTATCTATTTTCATAGGATTAAAAAAATAATATTATCTCAGATAAGAGGTAAGAAATGCACAATTTTAGATACCTATTATTTAGTAGACCCATTTTTTCTAAAACTTAAGTACACTAGACTCTCTGATATTCCTCTCGTCTAGCAGTTAGACAAGCACATGTGTCAGTAGAGGTGAGGATTGAGGGACCAGTTTTAATATTCACTGTCTTCAAATTGCGTCGATATTTTTGTTCCATTTCTTTTTTACGAAATGTTTTAAGTCTCTTACTAAAACTTTATGTAGAAAAAGAAAGATTTTCTTTATTTGATTCGGTAATATTCACTAAAATATTTATCTTTCTTGTGTGGATTGAGGGACCACAGTTTAGTCGTTAAATCTTCTTTTATCTTTGATGCTTTGTGGTCTGGTATTCAGTAAATATCTTTACAAATTCTTTACTAAATGTCTGTAGTCATAATAACTTAATTTTTCAGATACTTTCCGAGATCTGGCTGATGGTCTGGGAGGACTGAGGGACCGCACTTTAAGGGCTGTAGTTTTTAATATATTTGTTTACAAATTCCCAGATTTGTTCTACAATTGTTTTTAGTCTACTACTAAATCCTACAATTTTTTTTTTTGCGAAATAGCAGTTTGGTCCCTCAGTTCACACGCACATAAAAAATAAAGTTCCAGAGAGAAAAACAATTGTAGATTTTTGCCAAGGGAGGAAACAACTATTTTGAAGGCGAGAGTCATAATCCTATTAAGTGTGAGTTGTTATCTACGTTGTTAATTATCAACAGAGATCCTATTTTTAACGTTCAACTCGTACCAAACTACAGTTTGAGTAGTAAAAATACACTATTTACGATGCTCATTATCTACAAAGTACACAGAGATAAGCACATAGTTTCTTCGAGCGAATTACTCAGAATGATTAGTTTTCTAACATACATATATGATTGCCATCTCGACATCGTTTAACGTTTTTGAGAAATTACATAAAATAATTCTTATACAAAAAAAATATATTATTTTTACGAAAAGTTATTTGAGATACGACAATAATATTTTTTTGTCCTAATTGTTATCACTGCCACAACATTAGAAAAAAATATCAGCGCTCTAGGATCAATGTCCATTTTTTATTAAATCGGCCCAGTGTGCGGCTGGAGCATCAGTTGCGACAGTTGCACGCCGTCCTCCCAGGCGGCAACCCGTGCTCTCAGATATGGCTATTGATATCTCAAAACGCACATTAATTTCATCTTTGGATAGTATATATCACTCATTCTTGACAACGCAAAACGTTGTGCGGTCTAGGACCAAGGGACTGTCCCTCAACGAAATTGTCGGCCCATAGAAGACTTGATTACTTTACGTTTTTACTTACAGGTACAGCCAAATAGTACTAGGCACACTCTCCAAACGATGATGGCGACGTTACAAACAGAATGTCCGAAATTGTCCGAGTTGGATGCACCCGTCAATGCAGCTAGTGGAGAACTATACACAGTGTACTACGAAAAAGATTCATCATGGTACAGGTACGTGCTTACCAAACGACTCAAATTAATTCATAATTTGCTGTAATAGCGTACAGATAAAACTGAAAAGGTATAGCCTTCGGTAATCTTAGTGTTTGAATTAGTACGAACGTCGCGCCACTGGCAAAGGTTTAATTTTTGTACTGCCGCGCTTCGTAGTAGTGCACCTATCATTGCGCGTTTGTATGAAGCTTTCTCTCTGTTGGGTTACCTACTCCGGTCGCACCTCGTCATCTGCCACTGAAAAGTTTTGACAAGTCTTTGGAATTACATAGAGTTGATAATCTCTAATTTTAGAATTATGGTAATATTAAATATGTCGGATCAGGTATGATTTGAGTGTCTCCCGACATCAGGTATATTATAACTACTACTGGTGTGGGCGTAGTGATATCGGAGCAGGTATAGTGTGTCCCGATATTGTCAGGCATATTTAAACTACAGTGGGCGTACTATGGGTATGTGCTGGATAATGCGCAATAGAAAAACGGTTTGCAGTTCAAATCAGATTATAATTTCATAAACAATTAACACACTAGCAAATTACACACTGTAGGTACATGACACAACTAAATACACAGTAAAATAATTATATACAGTAACAAAGTAATTGCGAACAAATCGTAGAAACGATTACAGTTCGTATAGTGACAGAGTCACCCAAATATAGCGTATTTACAATACAGTTAAAAGTCTGAACTTCAGTAAACCGACAGGTTTGTCGGGAGCTAGTGCTCTGTAAGGAGTCGAGTCCGAAGACCGTCTCCGCTAGCACAAACGAATGCGCTCAGTTATAAAGGGTTTGTCCCCACTGCGCATTCGCCCCACAACAACTCTGTCCGATGACGCACGGAAGTACGTCAACGTGTTTACTTGAGTTGATACAAAACACTAAAATGTTATAAAACTATTATGACATTACATTATAAGTAATCAAATAATACAATAATAATTATCGTAAATAAACATTAGTGATTTCACAAAGTAAATCATTTTAAAATCAAAATAACATGTCATCAATTGTTTTGAACAAAACTATCGGTTACAATTACACCGAGTACTCAATAAATTATGTTCCAATTTGTTAGACAATAATGGATAGTAAAATCACTTAAATTCATAATAAGAACAACAAATCATAACAAATTATGTGGACTACCCACAATTGTAATAATTAAGCCAACTCCGACAAATATATAAATACTTCCATGGTTGTAGCAGCTATATCGGACTGCACGCGTTCGTATTTCTGAATATAGAGATTGCCGAAGCGCTTACTTTTTCTGGGATATTTGTATTATATTTTGCATTGTTGAAAAGATCAGTATATTTTTTTTTTTAGAGTGACAGTTGCTGGGTCTGTTTCATCAGAGATGGTTTCTGTTTATTTTTGCGACTATGGAGATTTGGCGTTATTCGCCACTAAAGACTTGCGGCCTATTCCTCCGGCCGCCCCTTTAGCACGCTCGCTACCACCTCAAGCTATAAAAGCTCGATTATATGGTAACTACAAAATAATTTTACTTGCTTGTCCTTATTCGTTATTGAACCCGTGCCACGCACGCATGCACTGTACAGTCACGAGCACTAATATGTCAACACTTGGCAACTTTTAATTGCGATTTTTTTATGAAATAACGAATGTAAAGTTGAAATGCGACACTTTACATACCTAAACCTATGGGTTCGAAAATACTATGTTCGTAATAACATACAATTTCATTCAAAAATAAAGGAGAAAATCGCCTTTGAATAAAGCCAAGTGTAGACATACTTATGCTCGTGACTGTACAAGACAACTCGAATGTCTATCTGTCCTTATTTCCACTTGTAGAGTATTTTTCAGCTTAATTTCATCCTTGTATTAATGTAGGTTTAAGTAATACCAAAAGGGTTGAAAGGTTAAAATTTGTTAATTTTTTTATGTTATAATACATGAATAATAATACGACATAGGGTGACTTGCACGCTCAACAATGGGTCCGTAAAAACGGTCGCTAACACATGGTGACGCAGCGTCACAGGGGCGTTAAATCCCGAGTTGCTCGAGGAGTGGAGAGATATTCTACGGTTATGAAGACAATCCCGGAAGTACGGTCAAGATCCCTACCAGATTCTTACTGGAATACTTCCTTTATCTGAGCATGTTTGGTCTTGCGAATCTCCACTTAAACCGGCCAATTAAGACAGAAAGAGGTGGGTGCTCTGTTCCTCGTCAGTGTTCACTCCGACTAGTCAATAAACACAACACAAGCCTGAGATGAGGAACAAGACGACTCTCGGGAGATCGCGTCCGTGGGGTCGCTACTGCCCAACAGCTTATTATTACCCTTACACCTTGTACTTTTCGACTACGGTGCCGAAGCGGAAAATCTCACGTTTGTTGTCTAATTCCATCCCGTCACTTACAATGTACCTATTTCAGTTGTTAAATTATTGCTTACATTTATTTCAGATGTTTGGCCTTTACACCAGGACTGGACTGTAGAAGACTGCATTAGGTTTCAAGAATTATGTGTAGAGCAGCAGTTTGTTGGCATTTGTAAAGATGTTGGGAAGGATCCATTAAATCCAAACGAACCTTTACTAACACTTGACCTCATTGATACAACTACGGATGAAGATATATATTTAAACAAACAATTGGTTGCTGAAGGTAGAGCTCGTCTCTCATCTGCTTCTTAATTTAAATTAATTTAAACAATGTTAAGTTTGCTAAAATACAAGGTGTAACAGACTACTCTTTAAGATACTTTTCAGTGTTAATTTCGTTATTATGAGAGAGGATAGCAGACTGAGTTACGAAATCAACAAGACAGTCCCTACATAACATAGACGAGAGATACCTTCTGAAACAATAGTCCAGGAATCATTTTTACCATTTATTACTATCAAGCAATTTTTTTGTAAGTTGCTTCATTTTGATGAGACACCCAACTTTATCTCTTACATCAATTCTCCATTGTGGTAGTTAACAGAGATAGCAGGGATAGAATAATAGGTCGATTGGACGATTCTCAAAATGTGTACGTGATGGAAGAGGGACTCTTTGGTTGATCAAACCATACATTTTGTAGGACAAATATGTTTTTCAATAATGTAAATTATTTTCTTAAGATTTAATAAAAAACCCTCGGTTATTAATACATTTTTGAAAATCGTCAAATCGACATAATTCTATCGTCGCTATCTCTGTTAGCTACCACAATGGAGAATTGATGTAAGAGACAAAGTTGGGCGTCTCATCAACATGGCTACTTACAAAAAATTAGCTTGATAGTAATAAATGGTAAAAATGGATCCTGGGATCCTGGACTACAAGTATAGCAATCTAGTTCTTCACCGCTTGTTTCATACCTACATATTTAAATGGTTTGTAAAGAACATAATTATTATAGTGGACGATTGCGCAATTTTAAACACGGCGATCCATACCTACTACCTATGTATTGATTATTTATATGTACACGGTAGCAGAACGAAAAGGTTAGGCAATTTTCAAAAACATTCCGTTTGCGTAGAGCAGGGCATGTCGCCTTTTCAAACTCATTTTCATGCAAAATGTTGGCAGTTTGTAGTCAGAAGAATAAGGCTCGCTTGCACCACAAATCACTGAATCAAAAAATATTTTATCACCATTGATTGACAGAAACAGCGATGTTTTAAAACGTATTTAGCGATTTGTGGTGTAAGAGGGCCTAAGGCACGTGCACGTCCCAGTAATAATTTACCTAAATATGCTTAACCTTTTACCATTCTCTGTCCTATTTCATTGTTGAGTAAAGAAAATAATTGCGTTATAAGTTTACTCTTTACTAGGTATTATATTACTTGACAACCGGGACAAAAGTTGCCGCTTTACAATTCACTACAAACGTATTGGTCGTTCTAATGCCTTAACGAAAGTACTAAAACCACTCAAACTTTCAAGCAAGATTATTTCAAAGTTTGACTATATACCCAATAATATTCCTTGTACTGTTTTTTTTGTACGGTAGGTCGCGCGGCAGTGGTAACGAAATCAGTGTAAGCTGGCCGCTTATTCTATTGACACTCCATGCTGCGCTAGGGCAGCTCATGGTCAAAATTTTACCACTGACGTGCGGCCTATTGTACATAGACAAGGAGGAAAAAAATGTACGAAGTTCTCTCATACTAATCAATATTTTTAAATAGTAGCGCGTGATTAGACTCAATCGGTTGGTTGTGAATACCCTAAAGAGAAACTACCGACAGAAATTTACTCATCTACGCTAATGAATTTTGTGGCCAGAACTGACGCTGAATTACTATTACACAGCATGTGCATCTGGATTGAGGGCCTGTTTTTTGAACCCTTACGAAACGAAATAAGACTTATAGGGAAATTAGTTAAAAATAGTAAAAACTTAAAGCAAAGGGCCATGAATTTCTTAAACGTGAATTAAAACTGTTATGATTAAATAACTTGGGCCCTCAATCCAGACGCGTGCATAAAGTGGCATAGCCTAAATCTCAATAACTACTATCTCTGGGTTAATAGGTTTTATTTAAGAATTTTGTTAAAAATTTCTTAAATATAATAAGAAATTCCCAAATCTGTAGAATAGGACATAATAGATTTATGGCGGTATCTAGATATACCGCCATAAATCTATTATGTCCCTCACTTCATTAATGTCTGTACTGAGGAATCTGCAAAACATTAATTTATCTGAAGAAATACATAAACACGACTTTAACATATTTTACTTAGATACCTATGTGAATTTGTTAAAAAGAAATAATGACAGAAAAGTTAATTGTTAAGAAGTAAATGAATGTCGAATTGAACTAAAACGTCTGAACTGAGAGCCCAATATTTTCGGCTTTGTTGACTAGGCTCAACCTCATAGATTAACGCAAATTAGAATAAGATTTTTAACTATTTCTTAACTAAATTGTAACACATCGTCCGTTCTTCTATATGTGATAATTTAAGAGAAAATTGATTTTCAACTTTTTATAAGAGAAAAATTTGTAGGGTGACAATAATGTTCATAGTAAGTAGGTACCTGTACATTTTGTAAAGCATACACCAATCGAATACATTAAATAACTCTAACGGCTATTTGTTGTTTATCCCGTTGATAAAATTATATTATACCAACATTTGGTTTCTTCGATTTTTTTTTAATGTCAATAATTATTTAAATTTAAAAATATAATAATATACGCTTGAGTTTAAACCCAGTAATCAGCCATTCTCGATAACGATAAAAATACACAAATGAAATAGGCAATATTAAAGTGATCTAGGTACTTACTTCGATATCACAAAACGGAAAAACTGATATTATTAATATTTACTGCACTATTTAATTATTGCACCACACAAAACACAATCGCTTCCCACAGTTCAATCAACAAATATTTACCTACATATTCGCTTAAAAATAGCCTTTAAGTATGAGGGTACATACTGATCAGTCCATAAAAGTAACAAATCGTATCTACCCTACAAAATTTTCTCCTAGAAAAAGTTGAAAATCAATTTTCTCTTAAAGTATCACACATTTAGAAGAACGGACGACATGTTACAATTTAGTTAAGAAATAGTTAAAAATCTTATTCTAATTTGCGTTAATCTATGAGGTTGAGCCTAGTCAATAAAGCCGAAAATATTGGGCTCTCAGTTCAGACGTTTTAGTCAAATTCGACTTTCATTTACTTCTTAACAATTAACGTTTCTGTCATAATTTCTTTTTAACTAATTCACATAGGTCTCTAAGTAAAATATGTTAAAGTCGTATTTATGTATTTCTTCAGATAAATTAATGTTTTGCAGATTCCTCAGTACAGACATTAATGAAGTGAGCGCCCTAGATATACCGCCATAAATCTGTAATGTCCTATTCTACAGATTTGGGAATTTCTTAATATATTTAAGAAATTCTTAACTAAATTTTTAAATAAAAATTATTAACCCAGAAATAGTACTTATTGAGATTTAGGCTATGCCACTTTATGCACGCGTCTGGATTGAGGGCCCAAATTATTTAATCATAACAGTTTTAATTCACGTTTAAGAAATTCATGGCCCATTGCTTTAAGTTTTTACTATTTTAACTAATTTCCCTATAAATCTTATTTCGTTCCGTAAGTGTTCAAAAAATAGGCCCTCAATCCAGATGCACATTTACACAGCTATGTGCCTATACAAATGATGTTACACATTGAATCTTATAAGATTAGCTAATTCGGGTTAATAGTCGGGGTAACTCTGGGATATGGAAAATAATTATAATTACTGTATTAAAATTATTTTGTGACAGACCTCACAAAACACGTTTGCATTGTAATCCCGCTAGGAATTTGTCCACCATAATTCATGTCTAGGTGTGTCATAAGATCAAATAAAGCCCGTTGCACACGATGTACAGTTTATGCTGCAAGGCTTTAGTACATGCATCAGCGCCCAAACGTAGGTGATCACTCTCACTTTTCTCAAGCAAAGTGTTTAAATGATGAAGTTTCATGCACGTCGGCTGCAACGGATTTAACTTTAGTTTAAATTAATATAAAAAAAAAACGAATTAGTTATAAAATTACCTTTTACAAAAGAATAAAAAGAAAATGTGTAATGTAAGTGAAAACGTAAACAGAACTGGTTTATCTAATTTAGTAACGGCTGTTATCCGCGGTTATGTTCACGTCTTGGCGACACGGTTAAAAAGTATCCTAAATCTTAACCCTGACTCTGTGTGCCAAAGGGTAATTGGCAAAATGTATGGAAGCTGGCCCTCAAACCAATAACAACACGTCATTAGATAGGTCATCATCATCATCTGCCTAGCTTTTTCCCAACTATGTCGGGGTCGGCTTCCAGTCTAACCGGATGCAGCTGAATACCAGTATTTTACATGGAGCGACTGCCTTTCTGACATATTCTGATATGTTATTAGATAAGTGTTTTAATATAATGCAATAACAATAATGCAATGTCGGCTCCTTTCAAATTGCTGTTAGAAAAAAGTTATAGCGATATTTCGTATGGCTGGTCTGGAAGGTAGATAAAGGAAACCCTTGAAGAGTTAATCACTTCTAGTGGTCTTAGTTTTAATATTTCCACCATGTTTGCCATGTTTTATTTTTACCATCATGCTGATCAGTTGATGGATCCGGATGCTAGATAACGGAAGCCTTGAATGGTAACTAACAAACCCATAATGTGTGTGGTCACTTAAATGGCGGTGGACCTGAAAAGGGGTCATTGTAGTCGTCATTATGTAGACTCACTATTGGACCAAACCTGATATTGTGAAAACAAAATAAGCTGCTCCACACATTAATATATATTATATATTTGATTTTCGCGATTTCAGGGTTGATCTCATAGTAATAGTTGTTCATAATGATGAGTACAATGGCCTCTTTTCTGGTCCAACACTATTTAAATTAGACCTACAATGCATGTTAAAATCATAAATTCACTAGAAAGTCAAAAGCTAAATGTGGGATGACGTAGCGATGCGTAGTCTTTTCACTAATTATATAACGCTGCAGTGTTTAAAAAAAATAGTTCCAACTTCTCTTGAAACCTTGTCTCACATTGCACATCATCCTATTTGTTGGAATTACACCATACTTAAAACTCGGATTTTTATAAGAGTTCTCTTTCTAATTTTTTAGGTACATATATAAGTTATGAGATATCTAAATGTTTTGTGTTAGAAGCGATATTTTCAGTCACATTTAATTTACTGTGGTGTGAGTGCCATCGAAGATCATTTTTTCAATGTGTCATTTAGTACAAGTTGAATTCTGTATTGTAACCAAATAAATTATTGTTATTATTGGATACGCCTGAAGATATAAGACTAACAAGCCGAGTTTTCGGCCCTACCCTACCCCTAATAGCTTTGAACAAAAACGAGCTGGTCACAAAAATTGAAAAAGAAAAAAAATACTGGCACCATTATTGCTAATGTAGCAACCCGAATAGTACTATCTCAGCGTCATAATCTTCAATATATCCTCGCGATATATCTTCAGATGATTCACAGTACACCATACACACGGGCCGGGATATGTCTTGAGACGAGGCACAATCAAAAGATCTTGCGTTGAGACATAAGATCTTTAATAATCATATACTGACATAACTCAAAAAAGACGTTTTTCGAGAAATCGCAAAAAACGATTTAGCATCTTTGCGTGTGAAAGAGACAGACGTTTGCGTGTGAAACAGACAGACATAGATATAACTCCGCCTAGAAACAAGATATCAAAAAAATTTCAAGATAGGCCGAAAGAGGGCGTTAAAATAAACTTCTTGGTATACTTAACTCAACTTTGACCGAAACACTAATCGGCCAGTATATGATTAAGCGTGCGTTTTGATGTTGATTTTTATGAATTTATAGCGACTGGGCAAGTTATGTGACCGTATAACGTTTTGATCGTTCGTGACTCGCGGATAAGTTTTCATTATTATTTACGCGAAAGAAATAGGCCTGTAGCCCTAAAATTTTATGACACTTCAGAAACTAGCTGTTAATTATTAGCCGAATAAACTACTTAACTGAAGTTTGTTATTAAGATCAGACCATGAATCTATCTATCTATATCGGGTTAGTTACACGATTTATAACTCAAGAACGGTTGGACCGATCTTTATGATCTTAGATTTGTTGGATTTGTCTCCGCCCCGAATAGCAGAATAACTATTAAAATTGGAAAAAAATCACGAAAAAAAAATAGAAACAAAATATTTATTCATTCTGAGGCGGTACTAAGTTCGCCGGGTCAGCTAGTAGAAAATAAATAGCTAAGGTTATTCACACACACCATTCTAATCAAGACATCAGACCTAAACCAGAGGCTCGGATTTGTTTTGTTGTTAAAATTGTTGATTAAAACTAAGAATATTTTGTTATACCTTGAAACATACTCATTTGTAATGTACCTAGGTATTTTGTTAGTAAGAGATGATCTTATCGAAATAATATTGTAATTAGTGCATCTAAAAATACTCTTAAAACAAAAAAAAAAGACAGCGATATTCTTTTAACTACAGTGACAGTAAGTATAGTAGTTATGAGAAAAGTATAGTTAAGTGAGAATTTTCCAAACAGCTTAACTTTGATTGTTCAGTTATGCCATTGTATGTAGGTAACTCATGCATGTTTCGTAATAAGTGTAAGTTCGATAGCAGCAGACACAACTGGACAATTTTGAATATTATTTATAGTAGGTAGGCATCCAATGTACCACGATATTTCCTGTGTGATATTTGTTTTATTTATCTCTGTGAAGTAGTTTTAAATACTTACCTAATTATTCTTTAAAGAAATGTATCGACATAATAATTGTTGTATCTTACTACCTATGAAGTAGTTTTATTAATACTTCGAACAACTGCTACTTCTTGGGATATAATCAATAGTATGAATACTGTAGTATCTGTATTAATTCAGTATAATCAATTCCAGCTTAACAACATTCAACCATTGAGCATGCAAAATAAACATATAATGTCAGTTTGTGTTTATTATTTCCGTCCCATGATAGAATGATACCTAAGGCTCAACACGCACCAAAAAAGCGTCGAAGCGGAACGCAGTTTCAGTGTCATATGAATTTTAACTTTATTTTCATTACTATAATACTTATTATCGCATGAGAAACTCGAACGAGTCGCGCGGATGCCAGCGGCGCCGCTGGAATTCCAGCGAATTAGCCGTGCGACTGCGCGAGAAGTCGCGGGAAGTCCCGAGAATGCTTGAGGAGTCGCGAGCGGCCGCTGGCAATATCCCGCCCCTCGCGCCCGCTCCCCGCGCGCGTCTGTTGCGCGCTAGCATTCGCATTCATTCCTTGCAGTGCAACGAATACAGAAGTGATGGAAGTGGATGAAGAAAAGCTTATTTATTTGGTGCAAATGTACGACTGCCTATACAATATCAAATCAAGGCATTAAAGCGATAAACACATGAAAGAAGAAGAGAAGGCGCGCGGAATCCGCGCGCCTTCTCTAGCGAGCGGGTCGCGGCGCTTCGTTGCCCTTCACCGCTCTTTTGGTGTGAGATGAGCCTTAGGCTCAACTAAAATCACGTCACGAATAAAATTAGTTTGATTGAAAAATTAAACTTACCATACTAAATGTTTTAAATAAACTTTAAATTTTTCAAAGTAAGTATCTGTAGCGGTATCTACAACGCCACATGCGAACAACGCGTCATACTACGTCACGCAAATCCTGCATCGCGCAAGCAGAGTTTACCGCGCAATTAACATAGATACAACGGCCCGACATGAATCATTGGGCAGTTGCCCGCCAGACACAACACCCGTCTGGTCGGAGGATCCTCCATTTTCTATGGAGTATGAGTGAACTTTACACCCTGTTCCTCATACCTCTATACTGGTGACCCCGAACATGAACGTCAGCGCAGCCTTCGTGCACCTACTCCAGCGTGACGTCATCATCACTCCCGCAAGCTTTAGCGGCGAGTCACCCAGCCAGCCAGCTTCCACGGCTTCAACGGGTATCCTGACCACCAGCATGCAGCGACCGCGCATGCGCATTCCTGGTCATCACCCTCAGCCTCATCAGCAACCTCGGCACAGCACACTGCACTTTCGGCCGGTCCACAAGCAGAGCTCTAGAAAAACGCTCTCCTGGTCGACGCCAGCAGTCAGCCTCAACCCGGCGCTGTACCACATACGACGCACTGGAGCATAACGCAGCGCCACCCCGACTCACTGGGGACATCTTCGCAGACAGTTCCGACTCACCGTGAACTATGCGGCAACCGGTTCCGACTCACTGGAACCTCAGCTGGCCTGGCCAAGCATCGCAAGATACAAGACTCAGCCCACTATCGACCTCCGGTCTCCGGGGGGGAGTGATGTAGCGGTATCTACAACGCCACATGCGAACAACGCGTCATACTACGTCACGCAAATCCTGCATCGCGCAAGCAGAGTTTACCGCGCAATTAACATAGATACAACGGCCCGACATGAATCATTGGGCAGTTGCCCGCCAGACACAACACCCGTCTGGTTGGAGGATCCTCCATTTTCTATGGAGTATGAGTGAACTTTACACCCTGATCCTCATACCTCTATATATCCACTATGCCATTCTTATATCTATCTACGTTTAACCATTCTATCAACGAGGTGGGTACCTACTTACTTACCAATTTACAAGGTACAAATTGCGCATAATTAGTTTTTAGTTAATTTTATATTAGGTATGTATTTAGGTAAAGCAATTTATTATTATATTTTAATATGACATAATAACGATACATGGTATAGATAGGTGGTAAGTATAGGCCTATGTAATATGTTATGTATATTTTTCATTTATGTTGTGTAAAAAGAGAAGAGGTGGCTTTAAACAGAGCAGAGTGGAAAATCAAAGGGGAGGCGTTTGCCCAGGAGTGGGACACTGTAATAGGCGTACCTAGACAAAAAATCTGTGATTATTTTTTAAGTTAATTTATATACTTACTTACCATAAAATAGAATATATTTATTTGCTTTAAAACATGGTACAGACGCCAGCAGGTCAACCTACCCGAAACTGTCAGATTTTCCCAATCAACCTTGAACCTTATGCTTTAGCAATAAAGTCGAAAATCTATTAAAGAAATCTGACAGATTGTAGTAACTTGATGTGCTGGCGTCCGTACATTAAGGTCTTATAAATAAAGTTATGATCTCACATGTTTCGCCATGGACTGGCATACAAATATAAATTAAACATGTATTATAAACCTAAATTAATATCTGTATATTTATTTTATTTTATTAATTTTAGGAAAACTTACATATGATCATCATCATCTACATAGGTAGGTAAGTACTCCATATTTTTTATTACCTACTTATTATCGGTACCGGAATTTTTGTAACGACCTGCTCCAGAATCTAAGATTAGCCCACGAAAAAAGCGAACTTGAAAAATCTTCTAACAATCCCAAAGCAAATCGATTATTCTATCCGTAGATACAAAAATATTTAATTATAACTATGTTTTACTTTACCACTTGTGTACCCGTCTGTACCAAACACGTATTATTTTCACGTATTATCCTGTAAGTTTTAGAAGGTTGGTATAATGTATTGCGCGGCCGGTTTTTTATAACATCCTAGATTTGGTCGGTTTACCGCGCATAAATATTTTTTCCGATTATCTCGTTAATTAATTAGTGTGAGAGTCTGAAATTTCACAGGTATATAATTGAACTGTATATCTAATTATTGATATAAGATTCAGTTACCACTACTACAGGAAACTCGGTTAATCGGTCGTCAAATAACTCGGCTGCGCGCCGTGGCCGGAACAATTGAATTTTCTTTATAACTTTTTAATTACGTATAGGATACTAATGAAACTTAAGTACCATTTACAGGCAGTAATTACCTATATAATAACGTTTCAAGTTAGTCTTTGGAGCGCTTATTGGAAGTGCTAGGACCTATTAAAGCAGATTTCTATTTACTAAAATAACTTCAAAACGGTGCATTTTTGTGGATTCTTTTATTGCGTAACAAATTATAACTAATTAGCCAGATGTCCTGTAAAAAAATTATAATCATCCGTTTAGTCAATTCCAAGATACAGCAATCGTGCAAACGTTACCCCAGCAGGATTTTAAATATCTTCGCAACCATATCAAATACAAATACAAATTAAGTTGTACCATTTATTTCAACTTGATATCTAATTATTTAGATAAAATTTATTTCAATATATCCGTTATAAAACAAAAGATCTGGCTGGGGTAACGTTACTCCAGCCGGAACTGTTTTTATCAAATAATTAAAAAACTATCACTTTACCAAATTCAAAAATGTGCTTACCATTTACAGAAGCTGTATATCTAATTATCTGTTGCACTTAGATGACGATTTTCGACAATACCTGGCTGGGGTAACGCACACATTATAATCGGCCGGCGAACATCCGATGCAGCGGCAGAGCATACCCTGCACGCGCTGTCGCGTAGTACTATGTGTGTGCTACGTCTCTAGTCGCTTCAATCACAAAATACAGATAGTACCTACAGAAGGCAAGTTGGTACTTTAGTAGTTTTCGAACAACACTATGATAGAGTTCATCCCGTCGTCAGAATATGTCGCTACGGATCTAAAAAGAGACTCATACTTAACAATTACGTCTGAAGAACTTTCACTCTGTAAACAAGAAGATGATAAGTTTCTGTGCGACTGGAAAAAGCCGATATACCATCTTAACAACGAGAACAACTTTTGCGATCTCGACCGAGACAAAGATAAGTGCAAGGTACGAAGATCTCGATGTGAAAACAAATGGACATCACTAACAAACCCGTCACTATTCTTGTACCATTGTTGCAACATTTATGCCGTTAAAATAATCTGCGGCGAACTGATAAACCAGGTACAACTGAGCAAAGCTGGTGTCATTTACTTAGAACCAGGATGCCTCCTGAAGGGTCAGGATTTTACTCTGAACATTCAGAGGCAAAAGAAAAACAGAATTGATTTGAGCCCGGACATTTTGATACCTGAGATGGATCAATTAAACTTCATCATTAACAGCACTATGCCTTTCAAAAACTTACAAGACGTAACAGACTCAGGCGAGATGAAGTACGCCTTATAAGACTTACACCAACGCATCGATGTCATGAAAAACAGCCAAGTGGAAATAGGAGAAACATTATCCTCTCATGAGATCCATCAGTATGCAGTAAGCTATATCCTGGTCGGCGCGCTGGTGCTGGCGGCGGGAACGCTGCTGTGCAGATGGCTGCGGCTGCGAGCGCGCCGCGTCCACATCACGTCAGACATGGAGCTTCGACCCACCAGAAGTATTAGTGAGGTGAACGTCAATAGTGTCAGTGCGCGTCAACACATGAGATGAGTGAACATCAATCTAGTGCGCGTCAAAACATGAGTGAACATCAATCTAGTGCGACACATATTTACGGTGAATTAAACAATACAATGGTGAATAGGTCGTGTCCTCGCGTGCCTAGGAATCCGTTAGGAACAATAAGCTCTTAATTTTATTTCAAATCAGGTTTACGTTTATTCTACTAACATTTTAATCTTAACTTGGTTTTGTATTCACCTTGTAAACATTATTATCATGATCGTTCCATTTAAATTAGGTACTAACATAATGTTACGAGCTTCGGGTTCGTGACAATAGAAACTGCCGATTTAATAACCAAAAATAACAATTTATTTTACAACACTAATTACAGCTCAAACAGACTAATTATTAGAACACAATTACACTACTGATCACTCTTAATTCGCACTTGCAGATCGCTTGATGTTTTCGCTCTTGTCGCTTTATCAAAACTGTGTCGGTCGTCGCGCATCCCGGCCTTATATAGTGCCGCAGATAGTTCTAGAACCTTCCTTTGTAGAAACATCTAGAATGTTCGAGTACATACTGGCCCCGATCGACTAGGTGTCGATAGTTCGAGAAAGTTCTACAAAGTTCTAGTATCGAATTTTCTAGAACGATCGTGACTCGACTAGTTCGGCTACTCGATACTAGATGGCGCTAGTGGTAACTAATGTCACCAGGTACCAGGCATTAATTGTGGCGCGCAACACTGCCCCCTCCTAAGACATGCTCGTCCCGAGCATTATCAACCCCATAATAACGCGCCAGTCGGTCCACATGGACGATCTTAGGAGTACCTCTTGCACCTTTCTGTATCCGGTAGGTTACGTCATTGATCTTGGTCACAATCCGGTACGGTCCGTCCCATTTAGCTTGAAGCTTAGGAGATTTCCCTTTGCTGCGGACTGGATTGTGCAACCACACTAGTGAACCTTCGTCGAACCCTTTATTGTTCATTTTGCGGTCATAGCGGGTTTTCATATTTTCAGACATTTGCTGGCCCGATTGTCTGACGTGCTCATAAATGTCATTCATTTTGTTCCGCAAGTCATTCGCATAATCGGTTATACTGCGTGGGGCATCAGGTGGTATTCCGGTGATCAGGTCTGCAGGCAGCCGTAATTCTCTTCCAAAGTTTGCGAAAGCGGGTGTCACTGATGTACTTTCGTGAACAGCGCTTCGATATGACAACAAAAACGGTTGTATGTGCTTGTCCCAATCTCGTTGCCGATTTTCCACAACTTTGGCTAGGTACCTCTCCAATGTCTGATTAAATCGTTCCACCATTGCATCCGACCGTGGGTGGTAAGAAATTGTTCTGGTTTTATGAGTACCCATAACTCGACAAGTTTCCTGGAATATTTGTGACTCAAAATTCCTTCCTTGATCACTGTGAATCTCTAAAGGTACTCCAAAACGACAGAAGACTTCCTGAACTAATTTATCTGCAACTGTCGAAGCTTCTTGATTTGGAATGGCGAAGACTTCCGGCCACTTGGTGAAGTAATCCATCACAACCATGAAATACTTGTTGCCACTTTCACTTACCGGAAACGGCCCCGCAACGTCAAGGGCTATCCTCTCCCATGGTGCACCAACATTGTACAATTTCAATGCACCTCTACTGCGAGTCTGAGGTCCCTTTACAGCTGCACAACTTGTACATTTGCGACACCAGTCCTCGACATCGTCCCGACAGTGGACCCAGTAAAACCGTTCTCGTATCTTCAGTAGAGTCCGTTTTACTCCCAGATGACCTCCTGAACAACCATTATGGTACAGCTGTAGAACATCCGGTACTTGAGCTTTAGGGACAACCATTTGCAAATGACAGCTGTCTCCCCGAGCATTTTCCCATTTACGGCACAGGACTCCATCCTGAATCACCAAGCTGTCCCATTGGGCCCAATAGCTTTTTGTGATCGAACTCATCGCTGAGACGTCACTCCACCTGGGCTTAGGAGCTCTGGCCTTCATCCACTCCAGAATCGGCTTGATGTCCGAATCTTCCTGCTGTGCACGTTGTAGGCTTTCCTTACACTCGTTGCTGAGGTCTGTCTTGAGCATCCTCACAGGTACGACTTCTTTACTTTCTTGCCTAGTACAATGCTTGCAGTCTTCAGGACAAGGTCTTCTTGACAATGCATCTGCGTTGCCATGTGATTTCCCGCTGCGATGTTCGACCACAAAGTCGTATTCCTGCAGTAGCTCAATCCATCTCGCAACTTGTCCTTCTGGATTTTTGAACTGCAATAGCCATTTCAGTGCAGCATGGTCAGTTCGTACGTGGAATTTCCGCCCCAGAAGATATTTGCTAAAATGCTGCAATGACTTTACCACAGCAAGCAATTCCCGTCTCGTGACACAATAGTTCTTTT
Organism: Oligia fasciuncula; assembly: GCA_963082905.1. NCBI lineage: Eukaryota > Metazoa > Arthropoda > Insecta > Lepidoptera > Noctuidae > Oligia > Oligia fasciuncula. The sequence goes on from OY720387.1 coordinate 12,552,489, forward strand.
CCGGCTTTGACAGCGACTTGCTGAAGTACGCTATCACAACCTCTTGATCACCATTCCGTTGAGACAACACACCGCCAAGTCCTATGTCACTTGCGTCTGTGTCAATTATAAATTCCTTGCCCGCATCAGGGTACCCCAAAATAGGTGTTTTGCACAGACGGTCCTTTAGCTCCTGGAATGCGATGTCGCAACTTTCATCCCAGCAGAAATGTCGCTTCTCTTCGGTTAGCTTATGCAGGGGTTTGGCTATGTCTGCAAAGTTCTTGACAAATCGCCGATAATAGGAGCACAAACCCAAAAATGCTCTGACCTGCGTCTTGTCTTTTGGAACTGGCCAATCCTTGACAGCGGCGATTTTCTCTGGATCCGTGCGGATACCTTCTTCAGACACTACATATCCCAAAAAGCTAACCTGTCGTTTGAATAGTGGTCTTCTTCGGACTTAACTTGAGGTTGGCACTCTGGATCTTCATGAGCACGCGTTCCAGGTTTTGAAGATGTTCTTCAAACGTGCGGCCTACGATGATGATGTCATCCAAGTAGACCAAACAGGCATCGCCAATTAGTCCAGTAAGTACAAGTTCCATCAACCTTTCAAAAGTTGCCGGAGCATTGCACAATCCAAACGGCATAACTTTAAATTGCCACAGACCCTTTCCTGTCGAGAATGCAGTTTTCTCCTTGTCCTTAGGATCAATTTCGACTTGCCAGTAGCCACTTTTCAGGTCCAGCGTGCTAAACCACTTTACTCCAGTAAGCATGTCCAGCGTGTCATCAATTCTTGGCAAAGGATAGCTGTCCTTCTTTGTAACGTCGTTCAGACGACGATAGTCAACACAAAACCGCATGCTGCCGTCCTTCTTTCTTACCAGCACTACAGGTGAACACCATGGACTAGATGAAGGTTCAATAACGCCATCCTTCACCATTCCCTCAATCATGGTTTCCACTTCCTTTTCACGTGCTACCGGCAATCGCCTTGGCCGCTGACGGATAGGCAATTCTTCTCCTGTGTTTATTTTGTGTTGAACTAAGCCAGTCTTCCCGATGTCAGCATCGTTTGACGAGAAAACATTGACGTACTTGAGTAACATCTTCTTCGCCTTGACCATTTCATTTTGGGACAGAACGCTGCGGCAGTCTTCTAAAAGTGTGGTCACTTTCGTTTGTGCATCCTTGCTGAGGGTCCCAGTCGATAGATATTGGCATCGACGCAACCAATCCACTTCCTCGCAAGTACCAACTAGTGTGCCTTTTTCTATAGTCTGTTCCTGATCACAAAGGTTCAGCACACGTACCCCTGAGATGTCGGTGGCTCTGACCAAAGTTCGTGCCACTTTCCATGGAAGGTCATTGTCTACCCTTTCCACGAGTACACAACGATGAGTCTGCCCAGGATTCCGAGGAAGACTAACAGGCACAATCGTTTCTGATCTCGGCGGAAGAACAATCTTCTTAAGGCTGTACAGTCACGAGCATAAGTATGTATACACTTGGCTTTATTCAAAGACGATTTTCTCCTTTAGTTTTGAATGAAATTTTATGTTATTACGAACAAAGTATTTTCGAACCCATAGCTTTGTGTAAAGTGTCGTATTTCAACGTTACATTCGTTATTTCACGAAAAAATCGCGATTGAAAGTTGCCAAATGTTGACATATTAGTGCTCGTGACTGTACACATTCCCTGGTAACGCCCCTTCCACGAAAAGTTCCTCTTGTCCACATTTCAAAACGCCTTGCTTGACGTCAATCTCGCAACAATTCTTCCTCATAAAGTCAAGGCCCAGGATGCAATCGTCCATTATATCGGCCACGATGACATTATGCAGGTAGATTCTGTTGCCTAGCTTCAACTCCATCTTCTTCTCTCCATGGACGGGTATGCGCTGACCGGTGGCTGTTACCAAATTAATGCGTTCTCGGTTGTGTGCGGAGTCCCCAAGGGACCGTCTTATTAGTTGGGAACTGACAACCGTGCGAGAGGCTCCAGTGTCTATGGTCAGCTTACACGGCGTTCCGTTGACCTCGCCCTTGATGATTAGGCTGTTCCCGTCATGGGTTTGTGTGATCGAAACCCTTGGGGCTCTTTGAACATCAGCCAGCACCCGCCCCGCAGTCCTGGCTATTACTCGTTTCCCTGCTGCTGGTGCTGCGCGGTGCTGTCAGCCGCACTGCCCTCTGGAGATCGGCCGTCTTCTCTTTCTGCAGTTCGCTTAGGGCAACTGGATCGAAGGTGGCCCTTTTCCCCACAGCCGTAGCACCTAGGGCTGTATCCTTTATTGCGGTCGCGAACTGTAGCCGCTGCAACCTCCCTGACGCGATGGGAACGATGATCCTGCCGCACAGCTTCTACCTCCAGTGCATGGGCCAAGGCGTCCTTAAGCGTCCCGTGGTGACCGAGCCTCACAGCAACTCTCACTTCAAGGTCGCGGATGCCGTCGATGAATGCCTGCACCAGGTTTCCATCAATAAGCGCAGGTACAGACTGGTAAGCTTTGCGAACCAGCTTCTCCACTTCAAGGGCCCACTGCTGCAGGTTTTCGTTACTGCGTTGTACGCGATCCTTGAGCTGCGCACGAAACACGTGTTCCAGGTGAGCGTCACCATACCGAGACTCCAATGCCTCAAGGAGTTGCTCGTAAGTCACTTCCTTACCGAGAGCTTCCAGAACGGTTAAGGCCTGGTCGCGCAGGCCTAGGGTGAGGGCAGTCATGGCCTGACTTTTATTCCACCCGTTCGCCTTCATGACAGCCTCAAACTGGATTTTGTAGGCCGACCAGGAAGAAGTACCGTCGAACGGTGGCACTTTGAATCCACGTAGCGAAGGTGTTGTAGCTACGGGAGCTGCGATTCCATCCCCAAGTTTGAGGTAATCCAGCGTTTTCTTCACGTCAGCCATCACGGTTACCTTCACGTCAGCCATCACGTTGTCAACCCGATTATTTACTTGGTCGATTCGGGTTTCAGCTTCCGACAGGCGGTTGTCATGTTGAGCAACCTTATCTTTCACCTCCTTCATGTCTTTCCCGAAGGTAGCGTGAAGGTCCTTCATAAGGAGCATCTGCTCTTCCTGGCGGCGCACCTGCTCCTCCTTATCACGTTGGAGCTGTTCTTCCAACCGACGAGCCTGTTCCTCCTGTCGGCGAGCCTGTTCCTCCTGTCGACGAGCCTGTTCCTCCTGTCGACGAGCCTGTTCCTCCTGTCGACAAGCCTGTTCCTCCCTGTCGCGCAGCAGCTGTTATTCCAACCGACGGGCCTGTTCCTCCTTATCCCGCTGGAGTTGTTCCTCCAACCGACGAGCCTGTTCCTCCTGTCGGCGAGCTTGTTCCTCCTGTCGGCGGGCCTGCTCCTGCAGCATCATCATCAGAGCAGCCAAATCTGGTGCTGATGATGCTGGAGCAGCTGTGGACGGGCCGGCCTCCGGGGTCGGTAGCTGGCCTTCCGACCTCTGTGGCGTAGCTCCACCAAATCGCCTCTGGTCCGTCTCCTGCTGGCGTTGACTCCGGGTACGGATACCCTCCGTGTCGTCTTTGGGTAAAACCGGCATTTTAATCCCACTTCTGACACCAATTGTTACGAGCTTCGGGTTCGTGACAATAGAAACTGCCGATTTAATAACCAAAAATAACAATTTATTTTACAACACTAATTACAGCTCAAACAGACTAATTATTAGAACACAATCACACTACTGATCACTCTTAATTCGCACTTGCAGATCGCTTGATGTTTTCGCTCTTGTCGCTTTATCAAAACTGTGTCGGTCAAACAATCGTAGAGATCGCGACGCCCCCGTAAGGGGGCGTGGCGAGCGGTACCGGGGCTGTGCCCCCCGGCCGCGAATAGCAACACGGTGGCCCGTAAATACGGGCCCCTCGTTGGATCGGCGACAACGGCCAGAAGAAAAATTGGGCGCGCACAGATGACGCGCGCCCATGTGAGTGGTTGCATGTTGTGTCTCTGTAAGGGCGCCGCGACGCTGATAAGCAGCGCCGCTTTCTTCACGACACCCCGGCGGTCAGTCCCCGCCAGGTGAGACCCCCAGTTGCCTGGGGGAGGCCCGGCGGAGGGCGACCAGCGACAGAGGTGCCGACTCGACGCCCCTACAGAGTATAGGTGAGTTGCCCCCGCCCGCCCCGCTTCCAGAGCTAGCCGTCCACAGTCTGGGCTAAGGGGCAGTCGTGTGTGTGTGAGCGGTATTGTGCTGTGTAACACCGCCCAGTGTCTACGCGTATCGCGTCCCGCGTTCGCGTACGCGCGTGAGTATAGGCGTCTGTATAGTGGTGGATGTCTGTGTTTCGCCGCGCAACGCGCCTATATTAACCTAGCACGCGCTACGCGACGAGCGTATGTAGCTGGTACAGTTAAGTTGAGTCGAGTGAGCCGCGTGTAACCTGGGTACGGCTCACTCGAGGCGTCCAGTCCGGTGCGATGGGGTCGTCGTCCGCTACCAGGTCGCGGGGCAAGGGTCTCGCGTCAGGGGGGCGCGCGTGCCAGGGCGCAATGTCCTGGACATGGGGCCAGGCAGATGCGTCGGCACGCGCGAACATTCCCGTCGCGAGGCGCCGCACAAACTCATCCAGGCTCTCAATCCCGAGATCCCTCCGGATGACATCGTACCTCACGAAACGAGGCGCGCCTACTATGGTCCGCAGCGCAAGACTTTCCTGCGCGCGGAGTAGCTTTCGGCTCGGCTCGCTCGTGAGGGCGAACCATGCCGGAGCGGCGTACGTCAGTATCGGGCGTACGTACAACTTGTACACGCCCAATTTGACGCGCGCCGGGATGCGAGACGAGAGCACTGGCTTGAGCAGGGTGCGGGCGACCCTACCCCGTGCGGCGACCGAGCGGACGTGTGGCCCCATCGTGAGCCGACGATCGATGGTGACCCCTAGGTACTTGACCCGGGGCGACCACGCGATGTCGGCTCCCTGCAGCTTCAAGGGTGGTGGGAGAGGCGCGGACCCGGTGACCATCGCCTGCGTCTTACCCACGTTCACCGACAGCCGCCACTTGGACAGCCACTCGGGAAGCTTGTCGAGCGCGCGCTGCATCTTGACGGCCGCGTACTTCGCATTGAGCGATGTAGTAATGTACGCGGCGTCATCTGCGTACAGCGCGAGCATTGCGTCCGGAGTGGTGGGGATGTCGTCGGTGTAACGCGAGTAACACGCCGGCGAGACGCAGCTGCCCTGCGGTACACCCGCGAGCACCGGGCGGGCGCTAGACAGCGCCCCGTCGACCACCACCCTGAAAGTCCTGTTGGAGAGGAAAGTAGAGACCACTTTTACGACGCGACGGGGCGCGTCCGATGTGGCCATCTTATACACGAGGCCGTCGTGCCACACGCGGTCGAAGGCCTTCTCCATGTCGAGGAGTACTGCCACCGAGTATTCCTTCTTGTTTAGCGCGGCTGCGAGGTGGTGCAGTACCCTCGACAGCTGGAGCGTCGTGCTATGCTCCGCCCGAAACCCAAACTGCTCCGGGCGCGGCGCGATGTGAGGCTGGAGATGTCGCAGCAGGAGTGCTTCGAACACCTTGGAGAGGGTCGGCAGCAAAGTGATCCGCCGATAGCTCTCCGGCTTCAATATGTTTTTCCCCGCCTTGGGCAGCATGATGACGCGCCCCTCCTTCCACGAGGCAGGGAAGGCCCCCGTGCGCAGTATCCCCGTGAACAGGCGCGCCAGCGCCGCTACCATACGGTACGGCAGGTGGCGCAGCACTGTGTTGGTGATACCGTCAGCACCGGGGGCCTTCTTGGGCTTCGTCTTAAGGATGGCGCGTCGGACTGCGCCAGGCGAGAAAAATATCGGGTTCTCCTCGGGAGCTATCGGCGTAGCGAAGTAGTCTCCAAGGTGCTTCTCGACTGCTGCGACATGGTCGGTGTCGCTGGTCGGGTTGGGGCGGAACTGACGCTCCAGGTGCTCGGCGAAGACCTCCGCCCGGTCCTCCGCTGCGTACTTGAGCGCCCCGTCGCTGTCTAGCAGAGGGCGCACCGGGGCTGGGGTACTCGTGAGTTGGCCGCAAAGTCTGTGTAGCGACGGCCAACTATCCGTCGCAGAGTCAATCCTTTCCTCCCAGCCCTCGGCGGCGTGCGCCTGGAGCTCGGCCTTGATCTTCTCCGCGAGACGGTTCAGCTGTGTCTTCAGCGTTGGGCATCTCAGCTGTTGCCACTGTTTGCGAAGGCGCCTCTTCTCGGCGATCATCGCATTTAGGCGCGCCGGCAGGGGCGGCAATAGCCCTCTCCCCTGCGGCTGCGTGCTCGTCGCCGCTTGTAAGGCGCTCTGGATGCAAACAGTGACGTCATCCGCTCTCTCGTCCACGTCCGCGGAGGTGACGATTGGCCGAGTCGGCGTAGTGGTCTCTACTTCCTCTGCGAACTTTGTCCAGTCCGTGAGTCGACGTGGCGCTATGGGCTTCAATCGGGTCGGCATCCCCGATAAGACGACGAGTACCGGTTGGTGGTCGGACTGTAGCTCGTCGTCTATCACTTGCTGCGTGATCTGGCGGTGTAGCCCTCGGTGGACTACGATGTCCAGCACGTCCGGCATGTACTGCCTGGCGTCCGGGTAATGTGTGGGCGTCTCTGGGCCGGACACCGTATAGCCGAAGGCTTCCGCGTCCGCGAAGAGTCGTCTCCCCTCGGTATTCGTGTTGCACGAATTCCACGCCGGGTGCTTGCAGTTGAAGTCGCCGGCGAGGAGGGTGGCGCGTGAGGTGCCATCAAGCAGGGCCCGCAGCTCGGTGTGACCCAAGCGGGCCGCGGGCGGCTTGTAGCACGCGTAAATGTTGATGTCCTCGCCGGCTACGTGTAGCTGCACCCCCAGCGCGTAAAACGTGCTAAGCGACGGCAAGGGGAGTTCTTGATGGACGACCCTTCGCCTCACAAGTACCGCCAGACCACGGTACGTCGTATGAGCCGACCGTTCATCCTTCCTATAAGCGAGATACCCCGGGAACCTGATCTTGTCCTCGGGTCCCAGGAGCGTCTCGCTTATTAGCGCCACGTCGATGTTTTGTTCCCGAAGGAGGTGGCGGAGGGGGGCGACCTTATCCCGTAGGCCGCGGGCATTCCAGTGGATCACCCTTAACGGTCTATCCATGGTAAAGGGTCAGAAGCGTGGCTAGACCGTCAAGGATGACCGTCTCCACGTCTTGTCCCTGCCTAATCGCTTTAATCAAGTCCATTAACAATTTAATGGCGCAAGCTGTGAATTCTTTCTTAGTGGTACTTTTAGTACCACTTTGGGCCGTCGCGCTGGTGGCTCCAGCGCCGGCACTCGCAGCTATCTTGATTATCTGTGGTTCCCTTTTCGCCCGCTGCGTAGTGCCGGCGCTAGCGGCGGGTTCCTCATTGGTTGTCGTTTTTGTTTGTGTTTCCACAGCCTGCGCCCCGCTTTCGGCAGGGACGGCCGTAGGGATATCGTCCTGGGTCGCAGAGGGGGGGGGTTTGGGTTTCTTCCCCTTCCTCTTCCCCCCGCGCCTCTTCTTCCTCCGCCCGGAGGAGGTGGCTTGGGTTCTATCTGTGGGCCCGTTGGCCGCCGCCATTAGCGTCGTGCCTTGGGCCTCTTCAAGCGGCGTTTCTTGTGGCCTCTCTGTAGCCGCTTGTGGCTGGCGCACAGTGGCCGTAATGGCGGCGGTCCCCGCTCGCCTGTTCCGGATCTCTCGCTGGAACACGGGGCACTTGATGTTGCACGCGGGGTGCGGGCCACCGCAATTTGCGCATGTGGCCGGCTCCTCCCGCGGGCGCGGACAATCACGCGTCGCGTGCTCGCCCCCGCATCGCACACAGGCGAGCGGTCGGTGGCACAGGTGCGAGCTGTCTGAAGCGTTGACACCTGTGGCACTGTGCGGGCCCGCGTTTCCCACGCCAAGCCTCTATTTTGACACCACGCATATACATAAATATGGTGGTGTCGTATATGGCCCGGACGTCTGGCGTCTTTTTCAAAATTGCGTGAAATACGCAGCCGGGTCTTCCTGCCGCCCCCTTTATGTGGCGGACGTACTCCGGCTGGTATCCCAGCGTCCGGAGCTCCTCCTCAATCTCCTTCGGGTCTGTATCCGCCGGGAGTCCTCTGATCGCCACCTTCAGATTTTTGTCCGCTGGCAACGAGTACGCAAACCAGGACACGCCAGCGTCCTTCTCAAGGCCCGTCAGGTACCGCTGGACCAGCCGGTACTCTTCTTCGCTGTCTGGGGTGAAACGAACTCCACCCCCGTATGGACGAGCGTTTGGCGGCCGGCCCAGCTGGGTACTGATGGCCCTGAAGTGCGTGGCCCAGTTTGGCAGCTTCTCAACTACCAGCGGAGGGTAGCGAAGCTTCTTCTTTTTCTGCCCCGACTGCTGCTGTGAGGCAGCGCCCGGGGCGGCGGCAGCGGTGGGTGGCGCATCATTTGATGCGGCAGGGGCAGGGGGAGATAAATGGGTACTTACCCCTGAGGTTGACGGTGTCGGTGGCGGCGACGGTGATGGCGAGCGCGGCGGCGTGCGGCGCGCCACTGCGGCGAAGGTGGGCGACGGAGGCGCGCCCCGACCCCGCGGCGCGCTATCGCGCTGTGGCCGCGGCGGGTCTAGGCAGTACCTCTTCGCCTCTTCCCCCACCGCAGTATCGCCAGAGCTCCTCCTTCGTCGCTGGGGTCTGGGCTCGTGCACGGGCCCCCCCCGCGACGGTGTTGGTGACACAGCCGGCGACATCGCCGCGGCGTACGCGTCTCCCACGGTGGACCGCATGCGGCGTCGTGTCTCGCGACACGTCAGAGCGACCGGACGCGGTCGAGCCCACCGATGCGAGCGACATACTCGACCCCGCGTTCGACGAGCATGCCGAAAGCATGGCGGGCGAGTCGTACGCCGCGGCCCTAGGTGGTGCCGGTGAGTCAGGGTGTACCTTGGCTGCAGTGGTGGTGTGTGCCGGGCGGATGTATGGGCCGCTGGCCGCTCCTGCTCCGCTGTTGCCGGTCCCGCCAGCGAGAAGCGGGGGCCGGGTGTGGCGGTGCTCGATGCTGGCACAGCTTGCGGCGTCTTCTTTTCAGGCGCCGGCGGCGACGCGAACCGCGGCGGCGGCGCGGTGCTGCGAGCGGGCGGTGCGCGGGGTCGCGCGGATGGTGCGGGTGGTTGCGCGGGTGGCGCGGGGTTCACTTGCGGCGCGGCGGCGCGCGCAGCGGGCGCTGCAGTGCGTGCAGCGGGTGCGGCGGTGCGCGCGGCGGGCGCGGGCGCGGGGGTGCGCGCGGGTGTAGGCACGCGCGCGGGCGGCATCGCGGCGCGCGCTTGAGGCGCGCGGCCTTGTGTCGCGGCGGGCCCCGGGGCCTGGATCGGTACCGGGCGGAAGGCCGTCGGGCGGACTGGAACGGCTTGCTGGCGACTCGTCGACGGTGCGGTGTGGGTCGGCAGCTACAGCGGTGCTCGACTTCCCCCCCCCCTCTCTTCCCTCTTCCTTCTTTTTCTTGCCGGGCTTCTGTTTTCCGGCCGGCGGTGCACCGGACAACGCCGCGCGGATGTTCGGCAGCGACGTCGTCCGGTCCAGCGCCGGGTGGAGTTCCTGGGACCCGGCATCGTTGTGGGCGTGGTCTCCGCGACCGCGGCGGTGATTACTCACCGAGCAGCGACGGAGGCTCCCTCTGTGTTTGCACAAGGGGTACTTGTCACAAACACAGAGAGAACGGTTAAAAACAGCAGTCCGCGCGGAGCAAAACTTGACACTGACTATAGGACAAGCTCGCGTGACCACGTGCGAATCCACTGTGTCGGTCGTCGCGCATCCCGGCCTTATATAGTGCCGCAGATAGTTCTAGAACCTTCGTTTGTAGAAACATCTAGAATGTTCGAGTACATACTGGCCCCGATCGACTAGGTGTCGATAGTTCGAGAAAGTTCTACAAAGTTCTAGTATCGAATTTTCTAGAACGATCGTGACTCGACTAGTTCGGCTACTCGATACTAGATGGCGCTAGTGGTAACTAATGTCACCAGGTACCAGGCATTAATTGTGGCGCGCAACAATAACATTGTTTCATCTCAGCATCCCCATCTTTCGTGGCCCGGAATATGTTCGGTGTTTTTACCGAACACCTTAGTTAGCGATATCGATCGGCGCAAAGCGTTGACCTAATTTTATTACTTATTATTTTATATTAGATATTATATTCAGTGCACTTTTGTCTACCGCGTTAGCCGGGTGTATTCAAACATTCCATCAACATTTCATTAACATTTTATCACTAAGAACAGTTTCAGAGTGAATCAATAAATAGTGTTCAACATAAACATTTGTTTCTCCTCAAAAACACCGACACCTCGCTACGTAACCCCACCAAAGAGAGAAAATTCGACTTTGAAGGTGGTCACGCTCCCTTCGCAGGACCACCATGAGTGCCGAAAAAGGGGGCACGCTACAGCAATTCTAACACCGCATTTACACAATCGTGCTCGCTATTCGCCTCGTGGCTCGACGAACTATTCGACGAACCATTCGTATACGAGCCCCGTCGCGAACTACTGTTCACACATTCGCGGGGTGAATCGCACACGAAGCACAACACGAACATGGAGGACGTGGAAATAATTGCGGCATGCGCGCTACATCTAAATATCTAATGAGTTTATATAATTATTTAGATAAAAAAGTAAAAAAAATTCTTTAATTTAAAGTAAAAAATTTAATAAAAATTTAATTTAAAGTAAAAATTCTTCTTTAATTTTAAGTTGCTGACTGGCAATCTCATACTAGTTGATATACGGTTCCATGCATCGTATATCTTTTGTCTGTCTTTATGATTGCGATGTTTTGGGTTCCAAATGAGCTCTTCCTTTTGATACAGTTCTAGGAATTCTAAAATTCGCCCTTCACTCCACTTCATTTTGTCTACACGTCCTGTTGGGTCGGGCGCTAGCAGTCAACTGAAACTGAATGCAGGCGAATGTGTAAACAGTAAGTTCGTGTTCGCGATTCGTGCCCTTTGATTCGCGTCCGAAAAACCGCTCCCGACGCGATCACGCGAATCGCGAGGCGAGCCACGAGCCGAATAGCGAGCCCACTGTTTACACATGCGGGTTCGTGATTCGGCTCGTGGTTCGCCTCGCGGTTCGCGCGACTGTGTAAATGCGGCATTAGTATACAAATAATTAGTACCCATAAATATGATTTTCAACACACTTACTCGTAAAGTGGCTCTTATTGAACCGCTTTTAGGTCCATAATGGAGTGTATTACGACATCCACATGTGCTGTAATACCACAGATAACTATTTACTAGTCGGTGCGTTCCGAATTGGGAAATAATCGATGTGTTCCGAATTGGGAAATAACCGAATTAGCGTGAGCGCGATAACGATAACGATGTCCCGTGAATCGTCATAGATGACGTCACATCGCCATCTTGCGATAATGCCAACCATGCCCTAGAATAATATCACCGTGAGCGCTGTCAAAAATGACAGTGTGTGTATGAGGTTGTGTCAGTGTGTTTTGTTTTGAGTTGCATCATCTTTAAATTAAACTAACGTGGCATCTTCGAAATTGGCTTCTGGCTGACAGTCGCCACCTAACCAAAGAAGAAGAACTGAAGAAGAAATGTGGTGTTTATACAAAGAAATACTGTAATAATATCTTTTTTTTCATTGTGTAAGCACTGTGAGCGCGTTCACGAGTGTTCCGAATTGTTGCCAGCTCTCAGGAGACATAATCGTAATATCTAAATCGGAACGCTGCATGTGAGATGATGTGAGCGATTATAGCTAATTCGGAAAGCGCCCAAAGAGACTTCATGCCAAAAGAAATAAATCCGCGGGCTATATTTCAATTTTTTTAAAATAGTCTGTATTGTCCTTGGTCGCAAAATGAACTCGCAGGGGACCACGGACAATTTAAGGTGAATGCGCAGTGATATACCGCGAAATTCAAATTTTCTTAGGTTTTTTGCAATTTTCAGGTCGGTGTCAGGTTGTATCTTGATCAAAATAAGATTTGCGGCTATAACAGGTACCTCTTTACAGGATTATAATCATTAGAAACATTAATACATCTTTCTAAGTTAGATTTGTTCCTTATGAACAAATCTCATAAGGAAAAGTTCATCTAACTTAAGGATTAAATTCTAATGACTATAATTCTGTAAATACATATACATTATAGGTAGTCGCGAATCATATTTGATCAAGATACAACCATATTCCGCTCGCGTGAGAACGTCCGAGATTCTGCCTCGTGTGCACATCCGCTTTTTGACCCAGTCCAGATCTAGACCATGAAAAAATTGTGACAGCAAGCACGTTCCACGCCTCAGTATTTTATTTTTCGTAATTTTGTCTATGGGAGTATTAATTCCATAAATAAAACTACAATTTGACGTACAGGCGCCAGCACATCAAGTTACTACAATCTGTCAGATTTATTTAATAGATTTTCGACTTTATTGCTAAAACATAAGGTTCAAGGTTGATTGGGAAAATCTGACAGTTTCGGGTAGGTTGACCTGCTGGCGTCCGTACAACACTACGATCAGTCTAAACATTAGCTAGTTTGTGTTTATTATATTTTTTCTATAGGCAGTGTAGCGGTTTTGTCTGTGCCATAGATGAATATAATTTTAAAATGAGAGTCAATGATGCTTCTATTTACACCTGCGCGCGCATCGCTAGTGCTGGCTGGCTAGCACGGCGCGCGGGAAAACAAAACCAGCGCGCCATTTTCCATAAAAGTTAATATTTAACAATACAAGTCTGTTTTTTTTCCTCGCAAGTTTGTTGAAAAACGTCGTATGAAACGCGTGTGCATTAATCAATATACACTCGGCTTTCTTATCGCTCTCGCCTGCGGCTCGCGCGAGTAATATCGCCTCGTGTATAATGATCAACTTAGCACACATGTATCATAATGTACTATTATTTCGTAAAAAAAACAGAACTCTAACATTTGTATTTACCGAGAAATCAACGATGATAACTTTCTCGCAATTGTTCAGCAGGACCACGATTTTGAATGTTGATTCCAAGTTAGAGAAGCTTGTCGCTTTCCTCAAACCTACATAAACAATTAGTACCCTGCAAGATAAAATTAGTACCCATAATTCAAAACCAGTACTCTAGTAGTTTACGAGATATACCATGCCGAGCTACGTATGGTATTCCGAAATACCGCTCACCGAAAGGACGGTTTGCCGATAACACTCTACTCCGACGGTTAGTTGAACGAAAAAATAATTGGCCGATGAAACGTTTCGCCGATAATATTATTCATCGACGCTTGGTAGTCCGAATGAATCCTTCGCCGATGTAACGGTTCACCGAAAACACTCTTCAACGACGATTGGTTAAACGAACGAATCTTTCGCCGATAGCACTCGTTGTAGGGGAATTCTTTTGCCAAATGGATAGTTTTTCTTTCAGCTTGACAACACCCTTAGGTCTTGTAGAAGTCATGTTAAAAATACAGGTAATAATAAAATAATACATGGAAGAGTGGCAATAGAAAAAAAAAAACAAAGTTTTTATTTAACCAAAAATTTAATTAATCAAAAAGGCAAATTTATATTGTTTTTTACAATAAACAATATGATTATGATTATTATGATTTCTCTATTAGAACTGCGACAATAGAAAAAAAATAAATAAACTGTGCGAACAAAGCAAAAAACAAATAAAAGTAACACAACGTGATAAATTTTTGGAGTTATAGTAAATTGTGAGTTATTATTATTATTTGTACTTATAATTGTTATAATTCTTTTATGATATAAAAAAACATATTTATTTCTTGTTTTTCAGGTATAGAATATGGGCCAATCCACCTAAGAAAGTTTCAATATTCATTTCACTCTTTTGTGATAAGTGTGTTTGTATCCTAGCATCATATTCAACCTGTGCATTACGTCTACGCTTTGGCATGGGTTCCGAGGAGTTGATTCGTTCAATGACACATTCTGTATGCTTCTGCTCTTTAGCAAATTCAATAATTGTTTTATAAATGTTCCATTTTTTTCTATGGAGAAGGGTGTTCCATCGTTCATGCCACGATTCTAATGCATTTTGTGTGCTTGGAACAGAAAGTGTGCGATCGTAAACCGTAACCGTAACAGTAACCGTGTTTCTGTTCCAAGGACACAAAATGCATTAGAATCGTGGCATGAACGATGGAACACCCTTCTCCATAGAAAAAATGGAACATTTATAAAACAATTATTGAATTTGCTAAAGAGCAGAAGCATACAGAATGTGTCATTGAACGAATCAACTCCTCGAAACCCATGCCAAAGCGTAGACGTAATGCACAGGTTGAATATGATGCTAGGATACAAACACACTTATCACAAAAGAGTGAAATGAATATTGAATCTTTCTTAGGTGGATTGGCCCATATTCTATACCTGAAAAACAAGAAATAAATATGTTTTTTTTATATCATTAAAGAATTATAACAATTATAAGTACAAATAATAATAATAACTCACAATTTACTATAACTTCAAAAATTTATCACGTTGTGTTACTTTTATTTGTTTTTTGCTTTGTTCGCACAGTTTATTTATTTTTTTTCTATTGTCGCAGTTCTAATAGAGAAATCATAATAATCATAATCATATTGTTTATTGTAAAAAACAATATAAATTTGCCTTTTTGATTAATTAAATTTTTGGTTAAATAAAAACTTTGTTTTTTTTTTTCTATTGCCACTCTTCCATGTATTATTTTATTATTACCTGTATTTTTAACATGACTTCTACAAGACCTAAGGGTGTTGTCAAGCTGAAAGAAAAACTATCCATTTGGCAAAAGAATTCCCCTACAACGAGTGCTATCGGCGAAAGATTCGTTCGTTTAACCAATCGTCGTTGAAGAGTGTTTTCGGTGAACCGTTACATCGGCGAAGGATTCATTCGGACTACCAAGCGTCGATGAATAATATTATCGGCGAAACGTTTCATCGGCCAATTATTTTTGACGTGACAACGTCTTAAATTAGGTTGCGACTGGGAGTCACTTATGAAAAAGTGTAACGCTCGGTAACGTTACGATGAGTCACCGAACGAGAGAGAGGCCCGCCGAATGCCTTGCGTCTCTCTCCCACTCAACTATGATCGGATGATCGGTCGTTGTCACGTAAAATCTTCGCCCGTAAAACCGACTTTACAGGCAACCATTTTTTTTCGTTCAACTAACCGTCGGAGTAGAGTGTTATCGGCAAACCGTCCTTTCGGTGAGCGGTATTTCGGAATACCATACGTAGCTCTACCATGCCATTGATGGGGTGGCGGTAGTCACGGTGCCAAATTTTCATTTCAAGATTTCCCTATTAAAAACTCTGTGATTTCTACCCAAATTTATACAAAAATTAGTACTCCTAAAGAAGTTATAGCGACCAAAAATTCAGATTCCTAAGTATTCTACTTTAAGAGAAATTAGCTTTCATTACTTTTCCATACTAAATCTCCGCGTATAACCCGACCAAATTAAGTTGTCAATGGTAATGGCGCTGATTCCCTTGTTCATAAGAACAACTCAATTTGGTGGCATGGTATATCTCGTAAACTACTGGAGTACTAGTTTTGAATTTTGGGTACTAATTTTATCTTGCAGGGTACTAATTGTTTGTTGACCACCTTCAAAGTCGATTTTCTCGAAAACTCCTAAGGTACCAATTTTGTGGTTCGAGTACTAATTAGTACCAATTGAGTACTAATTATTTACCAAATATGGAAGAGATTGGCGTTGGTGGGGCGGCGGTAGTCACGGACATAAAAGGGGGCACGCTACAGCTATTCTAATTATACAAATAATTAGTACCCCTATAAGTATGTAATTTATTTCGTAAAAAAAAAAATAGAACTGTAACATTTGTATTTACCGAGAAATCAACGATGATAACTTTCTCGCAATTGTTCAGCACGACCACGACTTTGAATGTTGATTCCAAGTTATAGAGAAGCTTACCTATGTCGCTTTCCTCAAACCTACATAGAAAATTAGTACCTACCCTGCAAGATAAAATTAGTAAGTACCCAAAATTCAACATTAGTAGGTACCTACTCCAGTAGGTATACTATCTCAGCTAAAATTCACTCTTTATCTCGCTCGCACGATACTGCTCGCGGAACGGTGAAAATAAAGGTATTTCAAAAAATCTAAATAACAAAGCCCGGTTTCCACCGCGAGCGGAACGATACTTTTATTTCCACCAACAGTGGAAATACAAGTATGCAGTTGACTGTTAACTGTTCACAGTTAACTGCATACTTTACTTGTACCTATTTCCACCGTTGGAGGATGTGCGTGTGGTGTGAGGGCCACTTTGTTAAAACTCTTTGAAAATGTGCTTATGATTTAGTGAACATTCCCAAAGAATTGTGAAAGTTAGAATCAGAATTTTTGAAAATCAAATAACCGAGTTATGCACTGTAAAGTTGGGCCCTCAGTTCTCACATAGAGGATTGAGGGCCCATCTGAACCTGATAAACTATGGACACTACAGAAAAAGTCTTTATGCCAAAATCTAAGCTAATGCCAAACAAAATTTGTGAAAACAAGATATTATCGCAAAACACTGTCCTACTTTGTGTAACTTCGTACAAAATGGGCCCTCAGTTCTCATACACGTAAAAGTTTGTTACGCAAATAAAATGAAATCATTAACTTACAGCTACTGTTTGAAATCCTATATGCTACTAAATAAATTGTGAAAGCAAGGTCATCACTTTTTGTTGTTTTAAAGTTATGACCTTGATAAAATTCGGGCCCTCAGTCCTCGCATTTCTTTTGTTTTCGTTTTATTACGCTTATCGTATGAAAGATAAGACAAATACAAAATTGTCTCTTTTTGTGAAAGATATTGTGCAACAAATTCGATATCAGGCAGGAAGAACTTATACGAATTGTGTATGAAAATCGAGTTTTATTTTTATTCTCTGAATTATGAAATAGGGTGACCACAATTTCTTTTAGATTGCAGTAAAGATGAAATGTAGTGTCATAGGTTTTAATAAGCTTTCTTCGATTTTTCGCTTATTATCGTCATAGCATTTGAAATTACTACTAATTAATACATGACATTTGTAATGACCAATACTATCAGCGAAAGGTGGAGGAAAGAATTCAATTGCTCCGATAAGTTCGTACACCTTTGATTTTATTCTTAGTGTGTGCGGTATATCCGGTATATCCTGCAGGCAAGACTCACCAGTACCGAATTTTTCAGATCCCCTTTCAGTACCTGTTGCAAAAACTATAGGCATATATTTTTATTTCTTTCTTATTTGCAAAATAGTTGGGCAAACGTCATCTAAAACTATTTCAAATTGATAGCATTAGTAGTCCTTGAGATATCCAGCTGTGACAGGGTATCATAATTATGAAAGAGCGCAGTTTGCACATTCTCAAACACTTTTTATTTTTTTCGACTTTTGATGAAAAATGTAAAAAAAAAATACCGTTCCCCCCTTACCTTCCCTCCGAAGTTTGCAAAGAGAAAAATCTGAAATTATTCTATGTGATAGAAGTTTATGTAAAGATTATAGGAAAATTAAAACGAAGTCTCTAAATAGCACACTTTTTCAGAAATCATAAAGTTACATTAGTTCCACTATCAGTCCAGAGATGGCGCTGACATAAAACTGCAATATTCTATACCGAAGCGCAGTGTTAAAATTCTCTGATGAAAATAGGCCTCGCCGATGAAAATTTAAAAACATATATGATGGTCAGTCGCTGTCGCGAACCCGTAGCGTACGGTTGAGTTTACCGATCCGCTGCTGTGTTTTATTCGTTTCGCGAATATTTTACCAATCTTTATAATCTAAAATGGAGAGTGGAGAAGACGAAGATGGAAGTGATATGGAAATTTTACTTAATTGTGAAAAGGATCGAGACAAATCCTTGGAACCTAAAATTACGCGTGTTGAAATACATAAAGAAAGTGAAAAAAAAAAATTACCTGAGAAGAGAAAGGAGAGAGAAGATGATTTTAATGATGACGATGGCTTTATTACTGTGAGTAGGAGAAAACCTAAAAGATTAATTAGAAGTAACTCGGCAGAGTCACAAAATCAATCGTGGGTAGATGGGGAAAAAAAAGATGATGACATAAATAACATTGAAAATCACGAAGTGTGCATAACTTCATTAGAGAGCATGCCTAAACAAATGGCATTTGCACGATTATTGAGAAGTGAAAATATTAAGAATGTTACAAGAATAAAATATAAGTTATAACAAAGTTTTAATTCAGTTTCAAGAAAAAGAAGATGCCACTAAATTAATAGAATGCCAAAAATTTAAAGATATGGGTTGGAGATGCCAGCTAATACATGAGTTGTCCCTATCGTACGGTGTGGTGAAGGGGGTGGTTATAGATTTAGAAGAAAAGGATATAATGGATATTTTGGAATGCACTACAGAGATAGTGTCCGTCAAACGACTGAGACGCGTTAATTCGGAGAACAAATGGGTTGACTGTGAATCTACAAGAGTCTGTTTTAAAAGTAATAACCTCCCATCCCATGTTTATGCGTATGACTGCCGTTTAAAAGTTGAACCGTATGTATTCCCCGTGACACAGTGCTCTGGATGTTGGCAATTCGGACATGTATTAAAATACTGCCCAACAAAGAAGAAAATATGTCCAAAATGTGGTGGGGGCCATGAAAATTGTGATATAAGTAATATTTCATGCTTAAATTGTAAAGGAAATCACTTTGTACTAGATAAAAAATGTCCCCTATATTTAAAAGAAAAAGATATAAGAAATATCATGAGCGCAGAGCAGGTACCCTACAGAAAAGCGCTTCAGCTGCTCCTTGGTAAACAACGAGAAGACTCTATTTCTCAAGATATGCTGCAAAAGTCGTCGCCTACTACAAGTACACTAAAGGAATCTCAAACATATAGTAGTGTACTTATTCATTCTCTACAAAAACGTGGGCCGGAGACATCTACACACATTTTTCAGGATAAGGAAAGAAATGACGATCAAAGGAAGCAAAACACCGCAAAGAAGGCATCTGAGGAAAAGGAAACCAAACGTATACAAGGGAAGAAAAGCCAACTATTGACTGAAAAGGATAATAATTATGAGAGTTTTCCATCGCAAACTGAAGAGAAAGACTACCAAAAAGATGAACAATTACTTGAAAGATTTGAATTTAAGAAATTTCTGATCAAAATTAAGAGAATATTCAGATCAGAAGGAACATTTGAAGAAAAGATATTGTTGTTGTTTAAAATTATTTATGAAGAACTGAAGAAGTTTGTACTAAGTTGTCTGCTAAAAGGAAACTGGTGTGATAAAATTATTAATATTATAAATGGATAAGGTAGACAAAAATATCGGAATCAACATTTTTCAGTGGAACGCACAATCTCTGCGACCCAAAATGATTTCATTTACAGATTTGTTAAATAAAGAAAAGATCCATATAGCGATCATAAGTGAAACATGGTTAGATAATGAAGTGGACTTAAATGTAAGTGGCTATAACATTTATCGAAAAGACAGATATGACTCCTACGGTGGGGTTGCTATTTTCGTTCATAAATCCATCCGGTCACATTTAAATTTTATTCATGTTTCAAATCCAGGAATAGAAGTAGTAAGTGCTAAATTAATTAATTGTAAAGATTTAGAAAATGTTGTTGCAATTTATTGTCCATCTTCAGTCGTTACACAACCTTCAGACTGGGACCAAATTTTTTCTCATTTTTCAAATAAAACTTTAATAGCCGGTGACTTCAACGGCCATCACTCTAACTGGTCAATCAAAACCGATTCAAGGGGCACTCAAATAATGGATTCCTCGCTTGAAAATGCCTTAATTTCGCTTAATAATTGCTCGCCAACAAGAATTAAACTAGTTAATGGGACTTTACAAAAAACTTCACCGGATATATCATTTGCTACATCAGATATCGCAATCAAATTTGACTGGAAAGTTCTCAATGAAAACCTTGGTAGTGATCACCTAATAATTAAAATGATAATCACAATACCTGATGATTTCACTATAAATAAAAAAAGAAATTACAAAAAGGCCAATTGGAAAGAATATACGGATTTTCTATCTAAAAGTTTTGATGTGCAGTGCGATGACTCAGATGTTCAAGAGATGTATGACTTTTTCATAAATCAAATAAATTTAGCTGCTGATAAATATATACCTTTCATTAAATTTAGTTCTAAGCCCACAAAAGAATTCAGACCAAAAAATTATTGGACACCTGAGTTATCCCACATTGTTGCGCAGCGAAGGTTGTCTCTAGCAAAGTTTCGTCGTAATCCTACCCCTGATAACTTGTCCAAATTAGAACAAAAAATTAAAGAATTTCATGAAGCAAGTAAAAAAGCGAATTCATTGGGTTGGCGGAGATTTTGTGATTCCATTGACCATGTAGTATCAGTTTATGACATGTGGCGACGTATGCGGTGGATAAAGGGTTATAAACAGTCTACCAGCTACCCTCCTATCGATAAACAAAATGAGTTACTGAGGTCACTGACTCCTGACTATGTAACAAACAAAACACCCATGTTTGTATCTAAAAATGAAACTTTAGAGTGTGATTTTAGTATCCAGGAACTGCAAAATTGTTTAAAAAAGAAGGATTCTGCACCTGGTGAGGACGGTATTTCATACTACATGATTTATAATCTTCCCAATTCCGCAAGAGCTTATTTACTATTTATATATAATAAAATCTTTAGTTCAGGTATAGTACCTTTCCAGTGGCGTAACATCCAGATAATACCAATTCCTAAAGCGAATAATACAGCTGCTGATCCTAAATTAAGACCCATATCTAGCGTTACCATAACTTCTGGGAACCAATACGGGACGTTTTTTCTTCCGATACCCAAAACTCATAATCGTATATAACACATTCAACACTGACACGGGGCTTTTCAACTACACCATACTACATAACATAGCACGCATGTGTACCTTCCTACATAGCGAGAAGAAACAAACTAATGTGTTTTCTAAGATTCCCTCTAATCTCAAACTTATTGAAAGTGTAAAATAAATAAAACAATTATTTTTATTTAATCATACTTTTTATTCAAAACGTCTTATGTAGACAATTTTTTAAATTAACATAAAATTACTCAGGTATTTATTTTTTTGCCCAGTCATATTTTGAAGTTGATTTTACTTTTGCAATAACTTCTTTTTCAACACACTTGCTCGTAAAGTGGCTCTTATTGAACCGCTTTAAGGTCCATAATGGAGTGTATTACGAACGCGTGCTTTTTCTTTACTTTAATCCACATGTTCTGTAATACCACAGATAACTATTTACTAGTCGGAGACGCGCGCTTTTTTAATCTCATCAAACCCTGCGTTCCGAATTGGGAAATAATCGATGTGTTCCGAATTGGGAAATAACCGAATTAGCGTGAGCGCGATAACGATAACGATGTCCCGTGAATCGTCATAGATGACGTCATGACATTCGCCATCTTGCGATAATGCCGACCATGCCCTAGAATAATATCACCGTGAGCGCTGTCAAAAATTACAGTGTGTGTATGAGGTTGTGTCAGTGTGTGTTTTGTTTTGAGTTGCATCATCTTTAAATTAAACTAACGTGGCATTTTTGAAATTGAAGAAGAAATGTGGTGTTTATACAAAGAAATACTGTAATAATATCTTTTTTACATTGTGTAAGCACTGTCATGTGAGCGCGTTCACGAGTGTTCCGAATTGTTGCCAGCTCTCAGCAGTCATAATAGTAATATCTAAATCGGAACGCATGTGAGATGATGCATGGACGTAATATTACGTCCATGGAGATGATGTGAGCGCTGTGATGTGAGCGATTATAGCTAATTCGAAAAGCGCCCAAAGAGACTTCATGCCGAAAGAAAAAATCCGCGGGCTATATTTCAATTTTTTTTAAATAGTCTGTATTGTCCTTGGTCGCAAAATGAACTCGCAGGGGACCACAGACAATTTAAGGTGAATGCGCAGTGGTAGACCGCGAAATTCTTAGGTTTTTTGCAATTTTCAGGTTTGTGTTTATTATATTTTTTCTATAGGCTGTATCGGTGTTGTCTGTGCCATAGATTAATATATTTAAAATGAGTCAATGTTGCGCGCGCATAGCTAGTGCTGGCTAGCACGGCGCGCGGGAAAACAAAACCAGCGCGCCATTTTCCATACAAGTTAATATTTAACAATACAAGTCTGTTTTTTTTCCTCGCAAGTGTGTTGAAAAACGTCGTATGAAACGCGTGTGCATTAATCAATATACACTCGGCTTTCTTATCGCTCTCGCCTGCGGCTCGCGCGATAATATCGCCTCGTGCATAATGATCAACATAGCACACATGTATCATAATGTACTATTTCTTTTTTTATATAATCATAGAACTGGGCGCATGTCATTTTAAAATTGTAATGACAAATCAATATGGATTCAATGGTCTCTACCGACAACCTGTTCCGTTCGTCCGTCCATTGAGCCGTCATCAATGAAAATATTCTTTCGACATTTGCATTGTGGGCTGGAATTGCAAATATATATTCACACAGCTTTAATAGGCATGATTTCTGCTCTAAATGTTCTGTATCTCCAAAAAATTTCAGCCACTTTTGTTCCATGCTTAGTGTTTTCATTATGTCATTATTCTTATTCAAATAATCTTTTAAGTAAACAAACTGGTTAAATAGGGTCTCAGTCTGTTCAATATTTATTTGTTTTGTTTGTAAATATGTTACAGTTCGTTCAATTTCTTCCCATTCAGGAATACTGTTCAGAGACATCCAGTCGAAGGCATTGAAGTTTTCAAGCGGTTGTGACCATTTCTTAATATATTCGACAGCTGTATTAAAGAAATCTATTGCTTGTTTTTCAAAAGCTTCGACCATGTCATTATTTTCAGAATTAAGCTTTAAGCGATTCAAAATTTGCTTCGTCGCTATTCCAATAAAATTTGATGTTTTTCTCTCCATCATAATTTGCATTGTCTCTTGTAATATGGACTTCACTTCAATTACCGTGATGTTAGATTTTTCAACTTTTCTTATTTGTGATTCAAACGTACTAAGCTGCGAATGCAAGAAGCAAAAATACACTTCACTGATTGGATTATCAAAAAAATCTTTAATAGCTTTCGGTGGCTTTTCTTCAGCATTAAAGAAATCTTTTAACGGCTGCCATAGCTTTAATATTCGCTCAACTGCTGGTAATAATGATAACCACCTGGTCCCAACATAAGACAATAAGTTTTTGTAAGCAACATCAGCATATTCACAAAACTCTTTCAGCTTTTCCGTTCTCACAGTGTAAATGTGGAAGTACTTGAACACCTTGACCACTGTCGATTCAACGTCGACAGTCAAAAGATCAGCAGCTGTGGATAGAGTGTTGTGTAGAACATGTGCAGGACATCCTACGCCTTCAATATCTCTTCCCAGTTCAGCGTTTAGTCTCGAGAACACATTATTACACCCGCCTCTGCTGGAGCCGCCAAAGTTCGTATTTGTATTATCTCCGCAAAACGCGATAAGTTTTTCACGAGGAATATTCAGATTTTCTAGAGAAGTTTTGCAATATTCAGTGATTGTTTCAGAACGCTCATTATTTAAAGAACCCAATTTTAATAGCTTACATTGCTGGCCATCTTTTTCGTTAAAATATTGAACCACTAAAGGAAAGATTTTCTCGGCATTATGATTGCTGGCATCAGTAGCTATTCCAAAAAACGTCGCATTGATTAAATCCGTAACACAAAGTTGCACACTATGAGGAGCAAGTATACTTTTTACTATTGCCGTAGCCTTAGTTCGTGCAGTAGTTTGTTTAGAAGCAATTTTTGAGTCTGGATACATCAGTGCATTTAATTTGGTAGTACAATCCAACGAATTAAAGGATTGGTGATGGCGTACGACTTTGTAAGCTGTAGTCAACTCAGCAGCTGCGACCAAAATTTCCTCTTCCGAGTCTTTCTTTATCATAAAAGTAGAAATATCCTTTGAAGTTGAAGCTGTCCTGATGTGTGATTTATGAACACTTGTAGCTATGTGCTGTTGAATGTCAGATTTACCACCATGACCTATGGAAATGTATGAATTACAAACGGAGCACAGTGCTTCAAATTCCGTCCTACCTCTTTTTATATACGACCATTCTGTGGTGTATTCATCCTTAAAATGACACTTCCTCTTTGGCATCTTTTACAACGACACGGTAATAAGTAAAAAAGAAAAATAGTTTCTAAACAACTCGATGTTTCTCACTGAGCGTCAAGTTCGCGTGGACTACACAAATACACGGCCGTCTTAGATTACGTTCAGTAAACACTGAATCAACTGACTGAGCGAGCGATCCACCCGCCCCCCTCTTATGCGCGCGTCCGTCCCGCACTCCGCCACCGCCACCGCGCGCCGGCGCCGTAAGGGCGGCGGGCGCCCGCGCCATTCGCCTCTATTTTCGTATTTTGTCGAAATACGGGACAAATATGGGACAAGTAGTAATACGGGACGGGATGATCAAGTAGGGTGACAGTCCCGTATATACGGGACGTATGGCAACTCTACCCATATCTCTAATCTCATGTTTATGCAAAATATTTCATTTAATGTTGGTACGACGTCTGGAATGGTACACTGAGAGGGGAAAGATATTATCACCACTCAACATTGGATTTAGAAAATCACTGTCCTGTTTGGATTCATTGAGCCGCCTAGTTACTTATGTACAAAATGGTTTTTCTAAAAATTTACCTACGTTAGCGTGTTTCCTGGATATTGAAAATGCATATAATAATGTATCTATTGATGCAGTAGTTAAAATCTTGGATGAACTTCAAATTGGAGCAAAATTCTGTACTTATATATGGTCATTCTTGAATGAGAGGCATCTTAAAATTAAAACAGAATACAGTGATTTAATAACAGATCGATGGAGTAATAAAGGTTTAGCTCAAGGAGACCCTTTATCCCCGCTACTATTTAATTTAATTACATATAAAGTATGTCAACAACATCTTAATACAGTAGTAGTGTCACAATATGCAGATGATTTTGTTATTTACGTTAAGGATAGGGACATTATGAAATGTGAAATGTATATTCAAAATGCGTTAGATCATATTGTTACGTCTTTAGCCGAACTTGGTCTCGAATTATCACCCAATAAGTCTACATATTGTGTATTTAGTAGGGGCAGACGCAGAATACTACCTTCTCTTAAAATCAATGAACAGTCGGTAACATTTTCACCATGTGTTAAATATTTGGGTATCTGGTTGGACCAAAGTTTGCGTTGGAGTAAACACGTAAATGAAACCATCGCGAAAAGTTCAAAGTTTTTGAATATTTTAAAACTATTAACAGGAAACTCATGGGGTATACATACTAAACATATACGTAAACTGTACATATCCTTAATTAGAAGTCGACTGGATTACGGTTCATTCCTCTATGAGTGTAGTGCCAAAACACATTTATTGAAACTGGACAAACTGCAAAATCAAGCCCTAAGAATAATAGGGGGTTACATTAAAAGCACCCCTATTCATGTGATGGAATCAGATTTATGTATCTCACCTTTATATTTAAGAAGAAAATATTTAGCATACAAATATTGTCTAAAAAGCCGATCGTGGTCAAATAATGTCACAATTAGTCTTATATCCGAGTTGAACGACTATTGTCTACATATTAAAAAAAAACACACATTAAAAAAAAACCATTACTAGTGAAAGTATACAATGACGTTAGACATTTAGAAATTACAGCATCAGAATATCTGAAAATGTTTAGCTTAGAAATATGGACATCCTTTATTCAAAAAAATATTTTAATTGAACTTAAAAGTTTAAACACTTCTAAACGTAATTATAACCCAAATATGTTACTGAGTGATATTGTAGCAGAACTGAACACAATATGTCGGATGGCATAAAATTTACACTGATGCGTCTAAAAGTACTCAGGGACAAGGAGCGGGGTTATTTGATCAGAGTTTAGGAAACAAGTTTGGATATAAAATTAATTGTGATATTATATCAATTATGTCGCTGGAGCTTATAGCAATTTATAAAGCAATTAACTACGTCTTGACACAAAATTTAAATAAAGTAGTAATTTTTTCAGATAGCAAAAGTGCACTCCAGCATATCGCTCGATGCGCCTCTGGCTACAGCACATCGATAGCGTATGATATTTTAAAACTCATAATTATACTTAAAAACAATAATATAGAATGTAGATTGCAATGGGTTCCAGCACATATTGGATTAAGAGGTAACGAGGAGGCTGACCGTATATCCAAATCAGCGGTAATAGACGGATATGTAATTAATTTATGTACCTGATTACTGGGAATATACAACTAAATTCAAATATGCATGCTTTGATTCCTGGAAAGAACATTTTCTCAAAATATCTCTGGATAAAGGCATTTGGTACAAAAGCATCCAAGGTCAACCACCTCGTGTTCCCTGGTTCGAGAATACTAAATTAAATAGAAATTATGTTAAACTGATATTAAGACTCCGTTCTGGGCACTATCCATCGGCAAAATTTGCATTTCTTATGAAAAAAGCTGACTCGCCTAATTGCACAGTTTGCAATAAAATCGAAGACATACAACATTTGCTGATGGAGTGTGCTCGGAACGAAGTAGAACGTGAGTTATTCGTAAAGGATTTTAAAATAAATAAATTTGATTTAGGCATAATCCAATCCATCTTATCTATACCATCTTCGGAGATTATTAAAAAGTTGTGCCAATTAATTATTGTCCTGCAAGAATAACTCTAATTCAATAATATTGAATTAGAGTTATTCTTGCAGGACAATAATATTATTAGGTTAAATATTATTAGGTAGTTATAATATTATTATAACTACCTAATAATATTTAAGTGAGCCTATTAATGTAAAAGGGTACGATGGGGCTGACATATCTTTGATAAAAGCCCCTAAATAAATATAGATAAAAAAAAAATTTATATATGATGGTACGGAACCCTCGGTGCGCGACTCCGATTCGCTCTTGCCCGGTTTTTTTTAACTGTACTTGTTCACTTTGTTGTTGTACTCGTTGGCTCAAGGGGCCAGCTAGATAGGAACACGTTATTTTAGTTTTAGGCCTCGCCGATGAAAATTAAAAAACATGATGGTACGGAACCCTCGGTGCGCTAGTCGGACTCGCTCTTGCCCTGTTTTTTTTTTGTAGCCAAGATTACTAAGAAATTAGATATAAAACATACATGGATATTTTTAGGCATTCAGCAGTCATAAAATCAAACAATAATATTTGCAGGATAAAATTTATTTTCGAAGATCCTCGCTTGAAATTCCATACTTCTTTTTCAATGCATCTATCTCTTCCTGTTTCTTCTCAATATCCATACCTTTAAAGGCTTTGTTTGACCTGTAGTACAATACTACTAGGTACCTATTGCAAACATTAAAGCCTGACAGGTGATCACATGCATTTTTGGCATCAAAAATATCTTCATATACTATAAAAGCAGTTCCTCTTGTCTCCGGAGTATTTCCTCTGCAAAAAAAATAAAATTCATTAATTATTGAGAGTCAAGTGTTCAAAAGATAAAAATGATAATTATTAAAATTGCCAAATTTTGGAAAAAAACATTATATTAGCAGAGCACTGCAGTTTCACCCGCATAAGTGTTGATCCCGTGGGAATATTAGGATAAAAAGTATCCTATGTCTTAATCCTGGTTATAAACTATCTGTGTACTAAATTTCATCCATCCATCCTCACAAACTTTCGCATTTAGAATATTAGTAGGATTTTGGCTGTGGCTTGGCTTACATTAACAATGGTTTTACCAGCTTGGAAAATTTCATGGGTGTGGCACAACTACATACCATTTACCACAATTGAATGAATCACCGGTCCTAGCATATTGTAGCCACACCAGGTAACTTATTGAATCAAATAATATAGCTGGAGTACTTACACACGTATCTGTCGGATTGCACCATATTTTCCAAAAATATCATACATTTCTTCAGCAGATATTTTGTATGGTAAATTTCTCACATACAGTATTCTGTTTACTTCAGGTGGTAATCGAACCTGGAACAGTAAACAATAAAATTAAATTATGCAGTATGACATATTATATATATTATATGGAAATTTTAATAACTTGTGACCTGCTGATAGCATGTTAACGGAAATGCAACTTTATCTGTGGTTAAAAACATAAAGCTAGAGTGATCTCGAAATTAGAAAGGATTTGACCGAGACTGAACTCCTCTGCATAACTATTTAACAAGTTAGAAGTTATTTTCATGTTTAATTTTGGTCTGCACCCCTGTTAAACTCTATATTAAGCTACATGTAGGGATATTTATCTAACACATTAATTTCGTAAACACATACAGAGGTACGATGTACCTTGCATGTACAAAATTTTATGTTTAAGCAATAGACTACCCAATTTACTTGTAGTGTAGTGTAGTTAAATTATAGTGGCAGTTTATTTTCTATAATTTCTATCTAAATCACGATGATTTCCATGTTATTGGTACCTACACAGTTCACGAAGATTACTTAGCATTTTTTTGATACTTACATTGGCTCTTCTTTGGAGGGCTAAAGCCATATTTTACAGCAGCTCAATTAAACTCAATCTATAGAAGCCACATACAAAATAGTACCAGCATTTATCTTTCTATTGTTTTGAAATTTTGAATAACAATATTAATATCTGCAATCAGAATGTGCTGAAAAATAAAACGCGGTTTTTAATAAAAGCGGACGCACAACATCACAACACCACAGAACAAAGATAATATACCAGCACAGACTACTTAGAGATACTACGTATTATACCAGTCTATCGAAAAGTACTCTGTGACCATAAAACACAATAATCAATAATAATACTGTATGTACAGACGCCAGCACATCAAGTTACTACAATCTGTCAGATTTCTTTAATAGATTTTCGACTTTATTGCTAAAACATAAGGTTCAAGGTTGATTGGGAAAATCTGACAGTTTCGGGTAGGTTGACCTGCTGGCGTCCGTACAACATACAACCCGGTCACAATATCTGTGCACCTGACTATTTTATATATAATTACTAATTATATATATTCCTAATTATATAATTACTAACCTTTTCAAATCAATTTATTATTGATGAAGGTGAGAGCCGTGAGATGTGACAGGGGAAGCGGGAGAGGCGCCGCCATAGAGTAAAGTAATATATCGGGTTCCAGCGAGGTGCACAGATAATTTGTGACCGGGTTGTACTCTGTGATAAAGCACAACACCAGTGACAGTGACAATGACAAGTGTGACAACCAACCAGTGTGACCATTTTATAAATGGCGAATCGGCCACAGACTGGACAAAAAACCTGCCAAAATCTGCCACACTTGGCGCCAATATTGCGAAAAATATTAGAGTCCGACCGAAACTGGTTTTCCGTCCGAAACCGTAACCGAATATTCGGCCGTGGCTTCAGTTTCGGCCGAAACCGAAACTCACGTGGTCAAGTATAAAATTCCTTAAAATACTCGAAAACCATCAATCTTTTCTTTTTTTTAACTCATCCCTAGTCGCTGGATAGATGGCGCTGACCTTGGTAAGTTACTGCAAGGAACGGAACTTCACAATTTTTTTTTTATTATTTCACTTGGATGTAATTTTGAGATCGAAAAACGATAGCAAACGAAAGTGTCAGTCAACGAGCGTATGTGACGTGACGCAATGATTTTTTTCTAAGCGTTTTGGCTTTGTCACCTAGTAACGTAGTCAGTACAACGCCATCTACAGAGTTCTTGGAATTCTTTTTTTTTTAATACTCAAAAAGAAAACCTCTCATTCGTAGTAGGACAACAATATTCGAATCAGAAAATGACCGAACATTCGGCCGATACATACAGTGGTTAACCGCTTCGGAGTAGACCCCAAGGTTACTTATCTCCTTTGGTGTAGATTTTGACGACATCTTTTTGATCATGTTTTTAGTTGGTTTAAAGGAGACACAGTCTCCGTGTTCCATCCCCTCTTTTGTTGTTTATTAATTAATTATTTGTTACACAGAACCGCACGCACGTTGCAGGGGGCTTACTATCACCTTTTATAAAAACGTTCAATTTCCATTCAGTTCAAAAGCAGGCCTACTTCTGCTCTGCTAATAATCGTACTAGGAGAGTATTAAAAGTGAACGACTATTGCACGAACTTCACCGAAGTTGAATGGTAATGCTTGTCTGTGGCCTGCTGTAACGCCATTGTCTTTTTAATAGGCATCGTTCAAAAACTTAAATCTTCTATTACCGGTTTTTTGAAAATAATAGAAACATGATTTTCTTAGGTATATACATATTCTAACTATGATTATGTATAACAAATTACCTTGATACCATATCTAAAATAGAGCTCAATTTCACGTTCAAAACAACTTTGTAACTTTGAAAGATTGAATGTGATTTTGAACGTGTGTGGTTACGTCGTGCAACAATTAAAAAAAAAAAAGTATTTTTGCGCGCCAAATAAATAATAATTATTTATTTGTATGTTTGTATTGTCTTCACAATGTCGTAAGTTTGTTTACATGATGAAAATATCATAATGGTGTACTTAATTTACGCATTTTTAATTGGATTGGAATGTCGCTCAGATTTTATAACAATTAATGTGGTGAATTTTATTTCTAGTAAAACACGAACAAGTCGTGTTATTATGACCCAACTGCTTCGCCGGGAGTTCTTAAATAATCCTAGAGAAATAAATGCAGTTAGGTATAACAAATCCTTCCAAGCATGGGAACATAGCAAAATAATGTGGAAAATGGTTGCAGAGAGAAGATAGTATTTTTGGGCCCGCTATAGTGTAACGTCTATTAATTAATACCTAAAAAAAATAACCTTAATATCATTTTAAATTGTCGATTTTTGAAATAAAGTTTAACCTGGATCACGAAATCGCAATAAAAAGAAAATGTTTTGATAATGCACTCAATTGATTCAATTCCCGTTATGGTCGTCAGTGTAATAAATACGTGTATTGAAGCGTATATTTTAACTATTTTAAATAAAAATATTTTATATTCCTATTATATTTATACAGATCGAGGTGGTAACCAAATCTATTTTTAGAAAAACCATTGCCGCTGCAGCAGGTCCTCCTGTGTTTAATCCCATTTTTTTAAGTTTACACTCTCGAGTTTAGTAAAAACAACGTGAAACGGATTGCAGTTTTTGGTTTCTTGTCAGTTTGACTCTAGTGTTGTACTCAGTTATTAACGGTTGCTACATATTAGTACTTAATCTGTGATTAACGGTCAGGCACTCGATTGTCCCGATTATGTAGTTCGAAAACTCAATTCAAGTTGAATCTGAGGTAGGTACTAGAGGGAACCTCCCTCCAGTACCTACCTTAAAGCAAGATCTAGAAAAAAAGGTTACATGCTCTGTGATCCAGAATAAAGCAACCGTTCTTTATTGGTACATACATTTGATTTAAGTCAGTAACATTCAACTAAGATCGGCTTTGTAAAGAGTGTTTCTCCTACTCACATTCCACTGTCAATCAGAAAATCAATGACGATACGACGACGATTTTAATGACAAATTACACGTTATCAACTTCTCCCCAGCGAAAGCACTAGGAAGTGGTGAAGGGCGGGCGTTTTGGGCGACTTTTGTAATTTTGACATTCAAAAAGTGATGATTCTCAGCTTAGTTTGAATACTTTATCTAATCGCGACTACATCAAGTGGCACATCGAGAGAAAATGGACTCGATCCTTTATTTAGAGTAATGAGTTACATATTATAATCAAGCTGCAGCACTATCTATCTGACACTGTCAAAAAGACAAGTGTCAAGAAGTGTCCAAAAACATTTCATTCATTTATTATACAGCATTGTAGTCTTTGATTTAGTCAGTTTCTTTCGAATTGCATGAAATTGATATTTCTGTTTTCCTGTGTGTAATTGAAGGGTTATCTTCACGACGGTACAGCATTTACTCCAGAAGGATGTTGTGTTAATAATAATTGTTCAGTAAGATTTCAACGCAATGTGCGAAGACATTGTTGGCGTTGGCTGTTGTGCTTGTGCACATATGTAGACATGGTATCAAGATGAGAAGTGGAGCGACCTACATAATTTTAGATGAAATACTATTTACTTTAGGTCGTCCGACGTTGAAATTGTTATCCTACATATTAGTAATAAAAATATTTGTTAATTATGTGATTTTTGATTTCATGAACCGTTTTATACACCTTTAAATTGTTTAATCCTACTATTTATTACTGAAAAGTGCACTATTTTACTAAATTATAAAACCGAGGCCAAACTACTCACTAAACAATAGCTGTTTTAGTGTGCTCTATGTTATGATCGTATTTCTCAGTAGGTATTCCCGTTCGACAAGTTGAACTATTCTTTATTACCACTGTAATGTAGACATCCTAGGGAATAAATAAACCTGCAGCTTGTGACACTGAAGTAAAATTGTGCATTGAGTGGCGTGGGTCATCTTGCAGCTTCGCCCTCGATGCGGCTGGCTATAGTCCTGCGGAGGCGCGATGCCAATCAGTGAATACAGCATTCGCAACAGGGTCGGTTTTAAGCAACCAGTAATAATCAATAATGTCTCATTTAGAGCTGTATCCACTAACTTAGCGTGGGCTGATCGGCTCCATACTGGACAGGCCTGCGGAAAAACAAAGCGCCATTCCAGTTGTTCGCACGACTTGAGCAGATGCCTCCCATCTGGTGGATGTTAGGCGACAGAGTAAGTGATTTCTGGGATGCACTTTCTGTTTGACATTTTCGCAGTTTCTCCGGGAGGGACCTATCGAAAGTGATGCCAAGATACTTTGGGTGAGTACTGTAGCCAATGTAGGTGATTGGAACCCCTTGCCATAAGATAGGTATTTAATGTTCGTCCCGCTTTTCTGTTACGAACGTGGAATGCGCATGACTGCGTTTTAGAGGGATTTGGTTTCAGGGCGTTGCTGAGATGGCGGTGGAAAGGTTGTTTTCAATCTCCTCAAAGTGAGTGGCTTGGCAAGAGGTCTGCGTACAGAAAGAGGGTTGTATTTGAGCTCACCGGTTGATCATTAGGTAGTGTAGATGTTAAACAGCAGAGGGGCCAGTACATTGATTACACTAGGCATTGCTACGTGTGGTCACTATTATTTTATTTTTAGTAGGTACTAGATCAAATAAGAAAAATATTGATTCATAAATTCCCTTTATTCATTTCAAAAGGGTTATTTATTTTCCTAGTGCGACGCCGCGCCGTCGTCGTCGGTCGGTTTCTTTTTTCTATTCGATATTCACTCTCCAAATATTTCGTGCTCGTCACACATCTACAAAAGAATTAGAGAAATAATAAAAGTAAGTGTTGTATGGGCACTGAATTACAAAACAAAGTTGAAAAAGCTCGTCTAATAGTAACTTATTCAAGATGGGTATAATTTGACGTTACAAACGTTCAGCAGTCGTTTTACTGTTGTCAATTAGCACGCCATAGTATAAAATTCTATACAAAAAACAAGGTGAACAGTTTTTGTAAACGTCAGCGTAGCAGGCCTGTTGCAGGCCTGCTAATAAGACCGCATAGTACAAAAAAGCAATGCAGTTCAACTTCTGCCCTGCTTTAAGAGGTGATAGTAAGCCCCCAGATCAAAAGAGAATGAGGGATTTTCCTTTTTTTTTTTTCAACACTTCCCTAGTCGCTGGATAGATGGCGCTGACCTTGGTAAGTTACTGCAAGGAACGGAACTTCACATCATTTTTTGATTATTTCACTTGGATGTATCTTGATCTTTTTTGTGTAAAAATTTATTCTGAATTATGTGCATTATACATTTCATTGGACGTGACTGTACTTCTAAAATATGATATTATTAAACTCGACCTATAGGTAATAAAAGCGTGGTAAATAAACTCGACATAAAGGGAGTAGAAACGGGACAGAAAACTAAGCTCGACATAGGGGTAATAGAAGCGAGATAAAGTTTTCGGCTCGACATAACGGGACTCGACATAAAGGGAATAAATCGTTTAAAGTATTTTATTACGTTACTGAACCATGTTACTATGTTAGGAGACAATAAGCCATACATTGGTATGAATTATGCCATAATACACTCTGGCTCTCAATTTCAAAACGATAACGGCTTTAGTATGAGAAATATGTGGCATAGTTGAAAAAATAGCCCCACTGTGGGGTAATTGTAACTATTTCGTCCCAATTTCAAAAATATCGTTCCTTTTGAACATATCAGTATTCTGTTTAAGACCTAGGTACCACCTTCGATCAATAATAGTAGGTACTATTATTGATCGAAGCCTACCACGTAAGAAAGATCTCAACCTTTTCACCGCCAACGCACACAGAACGCGATGCCTCACCAGGCGCCAAGCTATAAATGTCTAACGAAATGTAAACAGTAGTGATGAGGGTATCGTCATATCAATGAATGAAATTTATGTTGAGACCGCGAAATTCAAATTTTCTCACGTGTTTTGCAATCCGCAGGTCAGTGTCAGGTTATATCTCGATCAAAACATGATTTGCGACAATAACAGGTACATATTTAGAGAATTATAATCATTAATACATCTTTCTAAGTTAGATTTCTACCATTGACACTTTTCCTTAAGAGATTGGTGGTTGGTGGAAGTCGGTGGCAAAAAACTAAAACTAAAAAAAAATACATATATATATAGGTAGGTACCTATACTTACGCGTCGACTTGAGAACCTCCTCCGTTTTTTCGTCGGTTAAAAATACAGATCCCGACCAGACCGACTTCCGAAATTAAAGTTAAGTATTTCATAATTTTTAGAGTCGATTTAATTTTTTTTAAATTAAATTTCTTTTTTTGATATCCCTATCTAATGACACCCCCACACAAAGGAAATGAGTAAAAAAAACCTCAATTTACATGTAGGTACCTACCAAGGTTTCGGAGTTAAACCACGGGCAGGCAAACAGATGGACTTGGCGAAACTAAGTTATGAAATGAAATGAAATGAAATGATTTTTTTTTTTTTTTTGTAAGTAGGTTTGTACAAACACTTTTACACGTCAATCATGTTTTTTTTTTAAACTAGATGAAGTCGGCGTTTCCTATCTGACTACTCTGAGAAGAAAGGCCGAAACAAACTCAGAGGTCACACACAGTCTCTTTTAAAGTCCAGACATAATCTTGGTCAGGTTATATGAAGACATGTAGATCGATGTCTGAGGTGGTCTTTTGAGGAAAGAACCACACAGATTGAGAGGACCTGTCCAGTCAGTGCACGCATTTGTCAAAAATCGTGCAGCTCAACTCAAGACTTAAGGAGCTCAACGATTTGACGAACAATACCAAAGAAAGGACATTTGGGTAGGCCACATAAATTACTCAAACTGCCAGACCATGAAAAAAAAAAAAAACAGACCAGAGAGAATAATAAAAAAATATATATAAGTATGTAAAAAGACCCACATCGTCTTCACATTCACAATAAAAAAAATAATATAATACTTTACAAAGTAAGCAAATGTCATTGTTTAAAAAAAAATATTCATCAATGTCAATATTCCACAACTATCACACAACGCCGTCTAGTCTCAAGCTAAGCAGAGCTTGTGTTATGAGTACTAGACAACTGATAAACATACTTATATATTTCTAAATACATACATATATAGATAAATTACACCCAGACACATTGACATCAATGTCAATGTGTATTAAAAAGAAAAAAATCATTCAAAATGCAGAAATTGGAAGCAGCTCAATCCCAAGCCTTTTTGTCCTCAATATAATCTTTAACGGTATAAAAGGCTTTCTGGCACAACTTACGTTTAATGAAAGATTTGAATTTATTAAGGCTTAGATCTTGAACGTGGCTTGGTAGTTTATTGTAAAAGTGTATACATTGGCATCTGAACGAGCCACCTATTTTCTTGAGCCTGGTTGTAGGTACAACATATTTGTGTTTGTTTCTAGTATTTATATTATGGATATCACTGTATTTTTTAAACAATTTTATATTTTTATGGGCATATAAAAGATTTTCATAAATGTACTGAGAAGGCACAGTCATTACATTAATCTCTTTAAATTTGTCTCTGAGAGAGTGTCTCGGACTTAATTTATAAATTGATCGAACAGCTCGCTTCTGCAAAACAAAGATAGTCTGAATATCGGCGGCATTTCCCCACAATAGAATACCGTACGACATTACACTATGAAAATAGCTAAAGTACACTAAACGAGCAGTCTCTATATCAGTTAAATTTCGAATTTTTCTAACAGCGTATGCTGCAGAACTTAGCTTTTTTGACAATTTATCTATATGTGGACCCCACTGAAGCTTAGCATCCAAAGTTATGCCCAAGAATACTGTGTTGTCTTCCGGATTCAATTCCTCGCCCTTTATCAACACATTAGTTTTCACCTGCCTTACGTGGGGTAGCGTAAACTTAATGCATTTGGTTTTCTTCTCGTTTAGAAGCAAATTATTAACATTGAACCAGTGGACTACTTTCGAGATCGCGCTATTTACATCGTCAGTAACCAACTGCTGACGTTTAAGTTTAAACAAAAGAGAAGTGTCATCTGCAAACAACACTATATCATGATGATCCTTTATGAGGTACGGCAAGTCATTAATATAAATGAGAAACAAGAAAGGACCAAGAATTGAGCCCTGTGGGACTCCCATTGTTACTATAGATCCGGGTGATCTTTTTCCAATAACGTCAACGCTCTGAATCCTTTTACTCAAGTATGAAATAAGAAGATCCAGAGCAGTGTTTCGGATCCCGTAGTGGCGGAGTTTCCTGATTAACGTTTCGTGAAGAACGCAATCAAATGCCTTGGACAAATCACAAAAGATGCCCAAGGCATCGCATTTATCTTCCCATGCATTATTATGCTTCGCAGCTTCATTCTTTGCGATTTACGTTTAACATGGTGTAGTAGCGCCATCTACCGTAGGCCTTGCACGATGGTTTAAAGTCTATGATTTTTTTTTTTTTGACATTTCGCCCCACCTCTGCGCACCGCTGTCGTAGCGGACTGTCCCGACATTAATCCTCATTCTGTGTTATCGTGCTGTAGCCTTCGCACGCATTCGGTTACCCTGCCACTGCGTTCTTACTTTTTTAAATAGTGAAAATAGTAAGATGGGAAACAAAAGGAAACATCGAGAAGAGGAAGAATCTAGGATCACAAAGAAGATTAAAAGACTGGAACGGAAATTACAGCGCCGAAGGCGCGTTATTTCGTCGGATGATAGCAGTAAGTAAAAACAATAAGTATTATTATAACGTCGTTGGCGGTTAATACTTGAACTAATTACCGTCGTTGGCGGTTAATATTTAAACTAATTACCGTCGTTGGCGGTTAATATTTGGACTAATTACCGTCGTTGGCGGTTAATATTTGAACTAATTACCGTCGTTGGCGGTTAATATTTGGACTAATTACCGTCGTTGGCGGTTAATATTTGAACTAATTACCGTCGTTGGCGGTTATTTTTTCATAGTATATTACCGTCGTTGGCGGTTAATGCTTGAATTACTACCGTCGTTGACGGTTACGTGTGTCAAGTTTTGAAATGACAAAGTATTTTTTATTTGTCACACAGATTCTGAAATCGATGAGCAAGTTTTGCCCGTGATGTCACCAAGACAATCACCAACCGATCATGGAGCTTCGCCACTCAACCACAGGAATGAATGCTTAGATATGCCTGGTCTGATTTCTCCTATTCCACAAACCTCACTGTATGAACCTACTAGTTTGGAACAAACCAATGCAGAAGCTGTAATTCCGGAGCCAGGATCGTCGTCTGCTCCCGATCCATGTTTGTCAAACGTGCAAGAGGAGGATACCCAGCTAGAAGAAGATATACTTCAGATCTTAGGGGAACCACCACAGCCAGATATTGCGCTGGGTAAAAATATTCATAAAGATATCGCATTCCGTTGGCAAGATATCTTGGTTAAAGGCTTACCTAGAGATCAAAAAGAACCGCTTCTCAAAAAGTATCTTATACCGGCTAACTGTAACTTTCTTGTAGCCCCGTTATTAAATCCTGAAGCTAAAGCAGCTACCCCAGATATTCTATCCAGGAGAGACGCCAGTTTGTTACAAAAGCAAAATCAAATTGGCGTCGCATTAGCCGCGTTATCTCAGCTTACTGAAATGATTATACGTAATGAAACCTCCAAGCAAACACTTCTGCAGCCTCTTAGTGATGCTTGCCGCCTTCTATGCGACAGCCACTGTATTGAAAGTAGAACCAGACGTAGCATAATTATGAGTTCTATTAATACTAGTTTACGCGATGCTCTTGCTAACACACATCGTGACAAGTACTTGTTTGGAGAAGATTTGGCGGAGAAACTAAAAGCCGCTAAGTTTGTCCAAAAAACAGGAGAATCTCTGCAAAAAACTAATCCTATACCGTCT
Organism: Oligia fasciuncula; assembly: GCA_963082905.1. Taxonomy (NCBI): domain Eukaryota; kingdom Metazoa; phylum Arthropoda; class Insecta; order Lepidoptera; family Noctuidae; genus Oligia; species Oligia fasciuncula. The sequence continues at coordinate 12,590,912 of OY720387.1, forward strand.
ACTAGCAAAAGTGGTTCGAACTTCAGGGGCACGCCAAGGAACCGGAATTTAAACTTCAGGGGCCCAATACAAAGAAAACCACCGAACAAGACGAACGAGGTATCGAGAGGACGACAGCCGGCGCGTCAGACGCGCGGCTTCAACTATTCGCGTCAGCCGCCACCTCCGCCGAAGGCGTCTTCACCGACCAGGAGGAACTATCGCAAATAAATACTCAGGTAATGCAATACGCTGGACGTTTGCAATATTTCTATTTACAGTGGTCTCAAATTACAGATGACCCAACCTTACGGTCTTGGATAAAGGGATATAAAATCCCATTTATGTCCACTCCAATCCGATTTGACAGTCCATGTTCTATGCCTAAATCAGAACAGGAGCATTACGATTATGTTAAAACAATTAGAAAGTTAATTGAGGTCAATGCAATTTCACAATGTTCACATGAGGAGGGTGAATTCATATCAAGTATCTTTCTTGTACCTAAGCCTAACGGTGAAAAACGCTTTATCCTAAATTTAAAACTTTTAAATAGATTTATAAAAACTAATCATTTCAAAATGGAGGATTACAGGACAGCCATTAAATTAATAACTAAAAAATGTTACATGGCTTCGATTGACCTAAAGGATGCATATTTTTTTTATTAATGTCGCTAAATGTCACAGAAAATACTTGCGTTTTAATTATAATGGAACCCTTTTTGAGTTTAATTGCCTACCTTTTGGATTATGCACCGCCCCGTATGTTTTTACAAAAATTATGAAGCCTGTGATGGAGTATTTGCGGTCGAGAAATATGATTTCAGTTATTTATTTAGACGATATATTTTGTATAGGAAAAGACCTAAAAGACTGTACCTTTAATGTTAGACAGACTTGTGCATTTTTAGAAAACTTAGGATTTATTATAAACAAAGATAAAAGTTGTTTAATACCAAGTACTAAGTGCAAGTTCTTAGGTTTTGATTTCGACTCCCAAAAAATGATCATGGAATTGCCCTCTGATAAGAAAAATAAAATAAAAAGTAACGTTCAAATTCATTTAGACATTCGTAAATGTAAATTACGCGATTTTGCCAGAACAATTGGTCTTCTGATATCTGCGTGTCCTGCGATACAATATTCTTGGATGCGTACAAAATTATTTGAGCAATTCAAATTTAATTCTTTGTTAAAAAATGATAGTTACAATCAAACAGTTTTATTGCCTAACTTTATTAGGGAAGATCTTAGGTGGTGGTTAAATAATTTGGCTTTTGGTTATTCTAATATTAAAACCAATATATATATAAAAGAAATTTTTAGTGATGCCTCATCCACTGGGTGGGGTGCATAATGTAATGGTGATGAATCGTTCGGTTACTGGAAAGAAAATGAAATGAAATTACACATTAACCAGTTAGAGCTAAAAGCCGCCTTTTTCGGACTAAAAGTATTTGCCAGTGATTGTTTTGATTGTGAGTTATTATTAAGAATCGATAATGTTACAGCCATTTCATGCATTAACAGGATGGGCAGTGTACAATACCCACATCTCAATGATGAGACTCGTAATATTTGGAAATGGTGTGAAAGGCGACGTATTTTGATTTTTGCATCATACATTAACACTAAAGATAATCAAGAAGCTGATATGTTGTCTCGGAAAAAGTTTCAAGATACCGAATGGGAATTAGGAAATTACGCATACGAGGAAATAAAACACACGTTAGGATCACCAAATATAGATTTATTTGCCAGCCGTTGTAATTCTAAATGTAATACATACGTTACCTGGAAGAATGACCCTGATGCGTGGGCTATTGATGCGTTTACCATTTCATGGAAAGATTTAAACTTTTACGCCTTTCCACCATTTTCAATGATACTAAAAACGATCCAAAAAATAATATCCGATAAAGCGGAGGGTATAGTTGTTATCCCATACTGGCCAACTCAACCTTGGTTTCCATTATTTAATAAAATATGTAAATCTGAAATTATTTACTTTCCACCTGATAGTAATTTGCTAAAATCTCCTTACAGATCAACCCACAGTCTGCATCGAACATTAACATTGGCTGCCGCGAGATTATCCGGCAGACTCTATTAAACAAATTTCTGTCACCAAGGTCGGTGGAAATAATGTTAGCATCCTTGTCAAGTAACACTTATAAACAATACGACGGCTGCATAAAAGCCTGGATTATTTACTGTCAAAAACATAATTATGATTACACTTGTGCTTCAATACCGATAGTTATTCATTTTTTAACAGAGGTATTTGACAAGGGTGCGAAATATGGGACAATCAACTCTTACAAATCTGCATTATCTTTATTATTAGGTCATAATTTAGATGATGAAAGACTTAAACGATTCATGAAGGGTGTTTTCAAATTAAGGCCAACCAACCCAAAGTACAGTATTACTTGGGATCCTGACATTGTATTAAATTTCTTAGCCCTGAAATGGCCTAATGAAAACCTAGATTTGAAAACTCTCTCCAAGAAAACTGTAACGTTAATTGCTCTTGTGACCGCACATCGTGTACAAACCTTATCTCTAATTAAAATTAACAATATAATTACAAATCCCAATGAAATTATTATTAAAATTCCCGATACAATAAAGACAACTAAATTAAATTCATTTCAACCAATTTTAAGACTTCCATTTTATAATACACGTCCAGAAATCTGCCCAGCTAGATGTTTACAATCATATATGAATAAAACTAAGACATTACGTAAGAATAACAATAATAGTTTATTTATAAGTTTCAAAAAACCACATTCAAACATTACTTCTCAAACTATTAGTCATTGGTTAAAGGATACGCTATTAGAAAGTGGCGTAGACACTTCAATATTTTGCGCTCACAGTACACGACATGCAGCCACATCAAAGGCAAATAAATTAGGAGTACCTAAACATAGATGTGATTAAAAAGACTGCTGGATGGACTGATTCCTCTTCAGCTTTTGCTCGATTCTACAATAAAGAAATTGTAAATCATAATCAATTTGCTGAATCATTGCTTAATTCTTCTCAAATATAATGTAATAGGTAATACAAATTATAAAACATATGTGTAATATGTACTTAAATAAAACAAGAATTGATTTTGAAAGATACCTCTTTCTTTTACTTTAATACTTACCTTGGTATTTAAATACCCAAAGTAAAAGCAATGTTCAAAACTACAAGTATTGAACATTGTTTTTTGTACAATGGCATTCTCTAGAATATCATTGTTTTAGTATTCATTTTAAAACCGTTGCTATAAACATCACTACACCATGTTAAACGTAAATCGCAAAGAATGAAGCTGCGAAGCATAATTGAAGATCAAACGAACTTACCAAGTGAAGTTCGATCCCAATTATGCGAGCAGCTTCATTCGACGCGATTTACCAACTCCCACCCATTTTTATGTTAATTATCAATTCAGTAATTAACCCCATCCCGTTAAGTTCAAACGGTTCTAAAATAAATATTCTTTACCTTTAAACAAAATGAGGATTAATGTCGGGACAGTCCGCTACGACAGCGGTGCGCAGAGGTGGGGCGAAATGTCAAAAAAAAAAAAATCATAGACTTTAAACCATCGTGCAAGGCCTACGGTAGATGGCGCTACTACACCATGTTAAACGTAAATCGCGTCGAATGAAGCTGCTCGCATAATTGGGATCGAACTTCACTTGGTAAGTTCGTTTGATCTTCAATAAATATGTCCTAATAGTTCAACGCCGGCATCAGTAGTTGAACGACCCCTTGTAAAACCAAACTGTTTGCTATGTAATAATTTATGTTTATTAAAAAATCTTTGCATTTGGTCTAAAATTAATTTCTCAAAAATTTTACTAAAGGTAGGTAGTACAGAAATAGGTCTATAATTTGTGGGATCTGATGTACTACCTGATTTAAACAAAGGTATTATTTTACTATTTTTCATAAGGTCAGGAAACTCCCCATTGTCAATACAACTATTAAAGATAATAGCTAGAGTAGGCGCTACAATGTCAATAATAGACTTGGCTACTTCTACAGAATTACCCCACAGATCTGCAGTCTTTTTTACATTTAAAGTGTGAAAGGTTTTAATTATATCTCTACAGGTAATATATTCAAAATGAAATTCCGAATCGCAACCATTAACATTTTCTTTAAGCAAAGACTCGGCAACAGAAGGTGATGAGTTTAGTGATTTAGTAGTTGAAACGGGAATATCTGAAAAGAAATTTTCAAATGCCTCGGCGACTTGTGCGTCTGATTTTATTATGTTGTCATTAATAGACAGGCTGTAGTCAGTATTTCGGTTACTAGATCTTCCCGTTTCACTATTAATAATATTCCAAGTCGTTTTAATTACATTACTGCTGTTTTTAATCTTTGAACCCAAATAACGTGACTTGGCATATAACAAACTTTTTAAAATAATTTTGAATAATTTCTAACATACAAATTAAATTCATCAGTGTTAATATAAGTCCTTTCATTGTACAGTTCATAAAGCCGTGTTCTACTTTTATGAATACCAATGGTAGCCCAATCACTGAACGATGCATTACTATTAACCGAAATAGTCTTGGGAATAAAGGTGGAATCAAATTGTTTACAGTATACATTAAAAAAATTATCATAAAGATGATTAGGATCAGCATGAATAGACAAAACTGGTAATTTATCAATGAGTTTAACTTTAAAAGCCTCCAAGCGACTTGCAGTTTTGGGGTTAACAGTGATATCCTTTTTAGCCACTTTTTTGTTTTGATTTTGAATAGTAATCCTTTGCCCGCAATGATCAGAATCTAGTAAAGTTATAATTTCTTTGTGGCTTGGTATAATATCTGTATATATATTATCTAGGCATGTGGCACTAGTAGGGGTTATTCTTGTGGGCTCCAAAAATAGGTTTAGAGATTGTAGGACTGAAACAGACTTAAAATTTTACTACAAGAACCTGAGTTTTCTAATAAACTGACATTAAAATCACCGCAAATGATAACGGACTTGTTTGAGTTACAAATCCTGTGTAACACTTCATCCATTACCTTTTCAAAGCAGTCATACAATCCTGAAGGGGGTCTATACACACTTAATACAATAGAGTGCTCCAATTCTACACAGGCAATTTCAACCGTACGCTCAACTGATAGGCTCACAATATCTATACGATCTTTAAATTTGAGCTGGTTACTTACTAAAATTAATGAGCCACCATGTATAGCATTTGTTCTGCTAAACGAACTACCAACCTGGTGATTATTAAAATTGAACAAGAACTGGTGGCTTTTCAGCCAATGTTCTGTTATACAAAGTATGTCAATACTATTAAAATTCATAAATAATTCTACTTCTAATTCTTTGTTCATAAATCCTTGAATATTTTGATGCACTAGGTTGATACTATTGACTGATTTTAAGCTTTTTTTGCGTACATTATAGCTAGAGGTTGCCTCTATTGTCTTAATTTCTAATTTAAATTATTAGCAATGTCATTAATAGTGACCAAATTATTGGCAGAATTATTTATAATGTCATTGCATTGCTCAAAAGAAGCAAGTTGTTTAGCCAAATTTTTGGCTGTAATAGAAAAAAAATAAGATAGCGACACAGCTATCTGTCTTTTATAATAGTCAGAAAGATAGTACATAACCATGTTATATCTATCTTTTGTCAAATAGAAATTATTACTAACATAATTGTTAATATCAACTAAATGGAACATGTTATTATTAAATGTCAAGTTATGCATTGTCATATTCAATTCAATTCAAATCAATTATAGTCCGTAACCCTAAAAAGTTACTGTCGTCGTTAGTAACTTCGCTAACGTTTACCTAGAGCTTGCGTCCGCATAATTTCAAGCTAGTCACGTGATCGACCTCCTTTCCACAGAGCATGTAACCTTTTACTCCTTTCCCACAGACCTATCAGCCTCCAAAAGAGTCCACCACACCTAGTCGCCTATAAATCCTATAATAAATACATTGTTTTTAGGTAGATTTATTTAACAAAAATAATAAAATACGCCATAATCGGTTTAAACTTTATTTTAATCTTACACATTAAGAAGATGAAGTACCTACTAGTGATGATTTTCATCATCAACAGTAAATCGCCGCGACTTTTGCCTGTGCAATATTATAGCACATGCAAACAGGAGTAACAGGAGTACTACTGTGATTCCACACATCGCAAACACACCACCCCGAAGTCGATTTTCACCTAAAACAAGTCGTACGGCAGTTATTGATAAAATACGTCAACACATAATCACATGATCAGGTAGCCTAATAATAATAGGCACTTTCACTTTACAAACGATGTTAGGTGTCGTACAAAAATGTAAAGTTAAACAGGCGTTAATCACTACCATAGAAAAAACAAATTTGTATTTACTCTGTCACATTATGAATAAAGGGGAAAATTTTCTATACAGGGTGGAATTTTGTAATGCCACCTGAAGGGAAAGTACTCTTAATACTGTAGATAGAAAATTTTACTCAAAGAAAACATTCCTTTATTTTTGAATAGAAAGAAAACTGCATTCATAGATTTTCGAAAATTCGCTTGCCACACCCAGGAATCGAACCGACTAAAATCTGTAAAAATTACACCCTGTACTTTTATTGCATTGATGATCGTTAGGATCAATTATAAGGATGAAATCTCTCTAACAAACTTGATATAAATTAAATGATAGGAAAACCATGAAATCTTAAATTATTTACAAAAAGTGGGTTGCTCGAAATGAGCTCCATTTTCTTGGATACACAAATGTATTCTTCTAACGAATTCATTTAACGTATTGTGGTGAATATTATAAATCGTATTCTGAACTTCAACTCTCAACTCGTTTACATTCGCATAAGATTTAATGTAAATTTGATTTTTCACATATCCCCAAAAAAAAAAACCTAAAGGGGTGAGATCTGGTGATCTCGCAGGCCATCTGATTGTGCCGTTTGTACCAATCCAGGTATTAAAATGGTTATTAATTTAGGCAGTAGTGATTCTGCTGTTAAGGGCTGGAGCACCATCTTGCTGTAGAATTATTTGGTTTCGCTCTTGCTCGGGGAAACCATTTTTACTCATTTCTTAAGAGATCCAGTATTTAAAGAGCTAAGTCCGATTTCATGGTTTTCCTTTCATTTAATTTATCAAGTTTCTTAGAGAGATTTCATCCTTATAAGTGATCCTAACGATCGATGCAATAAAAGTACAGGTTGTAATTTTTACAGATTTTAGTCAATTCGATTCCCGGGTGTGGCAAGCCAATTTTCGAAAATCTTTGAATGAGTTTTCTTTCTATTCAAAAATAAAGGAATGTTTTCTTTGAGTAAAATTTTCTATCTTTCCCTTCAGGTGGCATTACAAAATTCCATCCTGTATACCAAAAAAATAAATAAAAATAAAAATACCTACTCTAAAAATTACTCTTAGTAAAAGTTGAAAAATTCGTCTGCTCACCAACTTAAATAACACAATAAATGTTGTTGAACTGACAAAATGGAAGTCATTGTGAGATGAGAAATTTACCCGTCGTGAGTCGTGATAGATTATCGTGATGCATCACTAGGTACCCTACTGGTAGAGAAGGTTTTTCAGGAAGTATATTCTGCAGGAAAACTTGATCGGTGGGGCGTGATACGCTGCGCAGCGTAGATACGCTGGCTCTTTCTTCTTTCCTCACACTTCCTTCAAAAGAAGGAAGTTTACGAGTAAGTGCGAGAGCTCTTTTCTCGCTCTCGCACTTAGGTACCCGTAAACTTGCATCACGCACCCTAGAAGTCCTTGCTCATCATAATTTTATCAAAATTAGGTGTATCTTTGAGAGCATTTACCAAACCTACCTTTATTATCTGTTAGTTTTCCTGTTTTTTCTGCAGAATTCAGAAGATTATAAAGTTGTGGCAAATATTGAAGCCAAAATTTGACGTCTCTCTCAGCGCTGTGGTAGTTAGCGTTGGCACTTCTTGCATCGCGGATGTCATATATGTTGGCATCACCCGTCTTGTATCGTTGCCATACGCCTTCTTCACCAGGTGATCTGTTTTAATGCAACTATGTTAGCATTGTAGGTATAACTGTAGGTAGGTACAGTTCGCGTCAAATAACTTTGCCGCTCTGAAGCTAGGCTTTTCGCTAGCCGCGCCAATCCGTGCCATGCGCGCTGCTGTTTTATTCATAGGCAGTGATTTGTTGCCTACTTCAGAGTCAGAGCGGCAAAGTTATTTGACGCGAACTGTACCTACTATTTCAATCATAATAAGACTGTGGGCCTCATACAGGTAAAATACCGGTCAAGAGCGAGTCGGACTCGCGCACCGAGGGTTCCGTACCATCATGTTTTTAATTTTTCATCGACGAGGCCTATATTCGTCAGAGAATTTTGACACTGATGTGCACTGCGGTGTAGAATATTGCAGTTTTATGTCAGCGCCGCATTTCTTGACCGATAGTGGGACTAATGTAACTTTTGTTGATGTTTTCTGAAGAAGTGTGCTATTTAGAGACTTCGTTTTATTTTTCCTGTAATCTTTACATAAACTTCTATCACATAGAATAATTTCAGATTTTTCTCTTTGCAAACTTCGGAGATAAGGAGTAAGTAAGAGTAAGTAAATGGTATTTTTTTACATTTTTCATCAAAAGCCGAAAACTATTAGGCCTAAAAAAAGGAAAATATGTCTGATAATGTGCATTGCGCTCTTTCACATGATACCCCACATGCCCTAGTAGCCCTACATCGATTTTTTCAGACCCCCTTTCAGTCCCTGTTGCAAAAAATATACATATATTTTTATTTCTTTCTTATTTGCAAAATAGTTGGGCAAACGTCATCTAAAACTATTCCAAATTTCAAGTTGATGACATGTGCGCCGATCGGCGTGGCGCACGCCGCCGGTCATTTTAGCCACGCCGACGCCGCCGGATTTTTCATCGGCGTGATCGGCGTCAAAATCCAAATAATATTCTAGATTATATAACGCACATTATTTAACAAAAGTAGTATTTTGGGCGATTTAATAACATTTTTGAAAATAATAAATAATAAGCGTGCCATATAATTTTGACCCACCAAAAACATTTTCATGTAAAATGTTGCCAAGACGAGACCACATATGGCTCGCACTGCCAAAAAGTTATCATATCTCATGTAGAGTCAAGCTTCTAACTCTACACGCCCTAACTACACAAAATCTACACCTTAGTCAAAATATGAGGCTTGGCCGTTTCGTTACTACAAGAACTATTGTATAACAGAAAAGTAATGAACAGTGAATAAATTTTCACCTTACGCCCATGTGATGGTAGCGAAACGGCCAAGCCACATCCTTTGACTAAGGTGTAGAGTTTGTGAAGTTAGGGCGTGTAGAGTTAGAAGCTTGGCTCTACATGAGATCTGATATCTTTTTGGCAGTGCGAGCCATATGTGGTATCGTCTTGGCAACATTTTACATGTTTTTGGTGGGATTTCACATCTTTTTGAAAGTTGCTTATGAAATAAAAAAAAATTTTTTTGGGGGGTTCTTTACTAAAAATCCTGAAATATGTATTTTATTATTTATAACAAAGAGTCCCTATATCAATTTTCAGAACTCTAGCATCAAAATTTGCGGAATTCTCGTACAAACTTCCATCCGCTAGTTTAAGGGGTTGGAGGGTAAAAGTTTTTGTTAATTGTGTACTATTACTAGCTTAAATACCAAAATTTCAGCTTTATAGGACTTCAGGAAGAACCTTAAGAATATGGATGATCATCAGTGAGTCAGTGACGAAATCGGGGTATTTTAGATATCAATAAAATCTAAAGTATAAGAGCTATGCAATTGAAACGTTATACGTTTAATAAATCAACTACTGATATCATATCCCGAAATTTTTGTTTATCCGGTATAATCCAAATCCAAGGTTCAAAAATACGACGAAGTGCTTCGTGAAAAGGTAGGTAGTGCCCTTGCGCTTCGCTTGGCTCGTCTTGGCGGGGCACTCCCGTGCCCCCAGATGGTAATAAATAAATAAAAAGTTTAATGTGGATTGAGAAGTCTTCTATTCTACTTATTTTGACCATCCACGCCGATTACGCCGATGACGCCGCCGCCGCCGACAATTTAAACGCTAGACGCCGCCGCCGGTCAAATGACCATCGGCGCACATAGCATTAGTAGTTCTTGAGATATCCACCTGTGACAGACAGACAGACCGACAGACAGACAGACTTAGTCTCACCATAAGGGTTCCGTTTTTACCATTTTGGTACTTTTGGTTACGGAACCATAAAAAGTTAATTTTCAAATTAAGTACCTGCAGTCGAAGTCGAATCACGACTGAATTTTTAATTTGTTTTAGGTACCCTATTATTAAAGTTAAATAATTTTCCAATACTTAATTAGGTAATGCGTTTTATTGGGCTAGCCCGTTTCCTCTTGTACCTACTTACCTATTCCCAAAAAACAAACTAGTATTCCAAATAAGCTGCACTTCTGCACTTCATCTACTTTTGTAATGCTAAGTAGGTATACGAGTACCTACCCACTAAACTATTTTATTAAACCTAAGTTTGTATTTTAGAACATGTAACAAACCCAAATTTAATGAAGTTGATTATATGCCTTCTTAAAATTAATGATACTCGTTTCTCGTCTTGAGTGGCGGGTCGACGAGCTACTTGGAGCATTAAAGCATCTCCCAACAGAGATACTAAATCGGATCCGTGGACAGCCCCTGCCGAAATAAAACAAGTTAAATACTATGAAAAAAAGCGTGTTAAAGCGGGGAATTTGGACAGTTGAACCCCTATAATTTAGTATTTTTTTTGTTTTGCCTGTACTGTCCCACTGCTGGGCAAAGGTCTCCCCCAAGTCCTGTCACGAACTCTTTTCCCGCGCCACCTCGAATCAGAGGGTTCCTGAAGACGGACGGCGCGCCGCCGAGGCCGGCCCAGAAAGAGGTGGTTTCGATAATTAAAAATAATTTAGTAACCTACATTTTGTGTAACATTTACCTGGTGGTGCAAACTACTAATATATACCTAATAATTAAAGTGCAAACAAAATAAAGACTTATGTTAGAGGAGAATTTTGTGTTGGTAGGTATACAGAAGGTCCCCTGAAATTCCTATAACACAGGATTCTTCTTGCTAATTTTACTATCTATACATATAATAAAATTGTAGAAAAGTGGTGTCTGTACAATGGAAATATAAAAAAAAAAGTAGCAGGGGTTGTTATTATATCGATGCCGAACCCGAAATTGTAATTAATTTTTTTTTGTCTGTTTGTGTGTTTGTGCACGCTAATATCAGAAACGGCTTATTCGATTTAGATGCGGTTTCACTAATATATTGTAGTATTTGTAGTAAGCTTTACTTAACATTTAGTGTTTATTTCATGTCAATCGGTTCATAAATAAAAAAAGTTATGTCAATTTAAAGAATCACGGCGAACATTTGAGTACCTACGTACACGCCTCGCGCCTGCGCGTCCGATCTTCGGGACTGGACGGATTTGAATGTTTTTTTTTGTTGTATAGGTATTATGTCTGGGCAACATATAGGCTATAATTTATCTTGGAAACTTGAACACCTGATGCAGAACCGAAACAGACCAGCTTAACTATAAGAGATACAAAAATGGTACCATATCAAAAATTGTTCCACGTGATGAGCATTTTCTGCTGAGAGAATAAATTTGCAGATCTGGAACACCTGATGGGGAACTCCAAGAGCCCAGCTACATAACACATAAAGGAATGACGTCTTAGTAAAAGTTATTCGGTCTGATGGTCCTGTTGACTTATATAAATCGAAGATCAGAAACATCTGATGTGGAAATCAAAGCTATCACTAATTTCACCTCCACGCGGTGAAGGCGGTAACAGTTTAGGACTGATTTTCGATGACGATGGTCTGGGTCTCCCTTGTTTTGCGGAAAAGATTTTGCCAAATTATCACTTCCCAAACAATTTTCCGCATAATTTCATTTGCCAAATTATTACTTAGCAAAAAATCTCTTCACAAATAATTGTAACCCAAACCTAATGTTTGGCAAGTGAACGTTTAAACAATAACTTGTTTACCAACTAATACTTTTACCAATTTTTATTTAGTAAATTTTACGCAAAATTACATTTACCAAATGGGTCTCCCTTGTTTTGCCGAAAAGATTTTGCCAAATTATCACTTCCCAAACAATTTTCCGCATAATTTCATTTGCCAAATTATTACTTAGCAAAAAATCTCTTCACAAATAATTGTAACCCAAACCTAATGTTTTGCAAGTGAACGTTTAAACAATAACTTGTTTACCAACTAGTACTTTTACCAATTTTTATTTAGTCAAATATTTCAGTTGGAATAACTCATTTTACGCAAAATTACATTTGCCAAATATTTAGTATCGTCAGTTTTCGCAGTTTTAAGGCAGCCATTTCAAGCATAAGATCTAACTTTGAAGACGTTTTATTAATCTCGTCTAAGTAGTTCAGTTTCGGGTAGACTTTTTTTTCCATTTTTTTTTCTATATAATCTAGTCGTTTCTGGCACTCGCCGGCCGCTGCCGAGGTCACAGTTTTAACCTAACCTAACCTAAGCATTTTTTTTTACTAATTAACCTTGTCTAACTTATTCGGTTCTCGATAGCCTGCTAAAAATAATCTCTTTTATCCATATTTTTTTTTCTTTATAATCTAGTCGTTTCTGGCACTCGCCGGCCGCTACCGCGGCACCGCTCGCTTCGCTCGCTCGGCTCGTGCGTAGGAGGTCACAGTTTTAACCTAACCTAACCATTTTTTTGAAATAATTAACCTCGTCTAACTAATTCGGTTCTCGATAGCCTGTTAAAAATAATATCTTTTTTCCATATTTTTTTTCTATCTAATTTAGTCGTTTCTGGCACTCGCCGGCCGCTGCCGCGGCACCGCTCGCTTCGCTCGCTCGGCTCGTGCGTAGGAGGTCACAGTTTTAACCTAACCTAACCTAAGCATTTTTTTTTTAATAATTAACCTCGTAACTAATTCGGTTCTCGATAATGTCCATTGCAAAAAAAAAAAAAAAATAGTAAGTTACAAATATTTTGTATTAAATAAATGATTATTTTAAAATAAAATTGCATTTTTTAATTATTTAATTCACAAAAAAAAAATCTCAAAAAATCTTATTTATGCCTTTATATTTTTTGTCATAACAAATCGTTTGACCAAACGTTTATTGTCTAAAGATTGTTTGCCGTAATAAATCATTTGATTAAAGACCAAATGCCTAAATGACATTATCCTTAATAATATTCTGCCAAGTAAAAATTTGACCAAGTGAAAAATGTGCATACTAAAATTATTCCAAACATTGCATTGGTATAATAAAAGGTTGCGAAAATTTGTTTGGGTAGTGAAATTTTGGGTAAATCTTTTCGGCAAAACGGCAGGATCCCCGATGGTCTATATCATTGAAGATTTGACTCTACTGGCCAAAACTCCCCTTTTTTTTTATGCTCATGATGCATTCTGCACTACCACGGGGAGATAGTGCAGTTATGTGGGACTCTAACCCACGAAAACTCCACGGTGTCCTCCTCTGCCGCTTACGGCGGGAACATGGGCACGCGTTAGCACTCATCCGTGAACCCGCCGCGGCTGTCCGTCACCGGACCCTCCTCTGGGGAGTACTCCCCATCACCGGCGCACCAGAACACATAGCACGCCATGACCACCCCAGGGACCAAACCAGCACATGGGCGCCAGACGACCCCGTGTCTGGGCACCCTTGGTAGGTTAGCAGTCACTTAGATTTTAATTGATCAGGTATCTATCACAATAAAACTATAACCATGCCTAGAAAGAGGTCAAATCTTTCCCAATGTTCCAAAGGAGCTAAAAGATTGAGGATCATAAGATCCCAAGAATCTACCGAAGAGCGTCAGGAGAGACTTGATGCTGTTCGAGAACATCAGGCTGCAACTCGCTCTGTGGAAACCTCTTCGGATCGCGAAGCACGCCTGCGTTCTCAGCGTACCTATTTACGCATCTACATGATCTACATCCAGATCTCTAGAGACCAGTGAAGAATATGATGCGTGACTGACCGCTGATCGTGAACGTTGCATTGTCTCGCGAGACGGAGACGTTCACGGATAGAGAATTGCGCTTGAGTTCGAAGCGTATCTACGCATCGAATTTTAGGTCTCCAGAGACAAGTGGGGAACGTGATGCGCGACTGACCGCTGATCGTGAACATCACGCATTATCTCGCGAGTCGGAGACGTTCACGGATAGAGAATTGCGCTTGAGTTCTCAGCGTATCTACGCATCTGCTTCTAGGTCTCTAGAGACAAGTGCGGAACGTGATGCGCGACTGTCCGCTGATTGTGAGTGACATGCATTGTCTTGCGAATCGGAAACGTTTACCGATACAGAATCACGCTTGAGTTCTCAGCGTATTCGCACATCTACTAACAGGTCTTTTGAAACGAGTGATGAACGTGAGATTATCATACATTGTCCCGAACACGCACACAACAAAATATTCATAATCAGCTAGAAAGTGAGAAAGAAAGAATTGCTGGAGTACGGCATGAAGAGACAGATTAAGAAGAGCGCAACGAACGTTTGAATTCTGATCGAATTCGACATTCTCTGAACAGAATGTCGATATCATCTGAAGAATCGGATGTGTCTCAAGATTAGCCGTAGGGCATAGCGACCTTTCTTGGGTTGATAAGGAACGGAGTGCATTCACGTATACCCCTATGATTGACTACGCCACATATTCCGCCATCGGAGGTATGGTTAAAAATTGTACTAACGGTATGTGTTGCTCAGGTGGGAAAGTACGGACGCCAGCAGGTCAACCTACCCGAAACTGTCAGATTTTCCCAATCAACCTTGAACCTTATCTTTTAGCAATAAAGTCGAAAATCTATTAAAGAAATCTGACAGATTGTAGTAACTTGATGTGCTGGCGTCTGTACATATTGAAATATTACAAAATCCTCCAGAAATATTATGATCAAGCTAATATGTGACCATCCACAGTCAAAACATTTCTTGGACAACATACGTTCGTACAATAATACCTTTCAAATGAAATCTTTTGTTGCGAAACAGATTTCAGAAGGCCCATTTATGCCAACATTCAAAGTGCAAGGCCACGTTTACCACCTTATTGGTTCATTATTGCCTGAAAATGACGTCTCGAATCGTCTCGCGCATCCCGTTGTTTTCCAGTCCCCGGGCTCTTAGAATTCGACATCAGACGTTTCAGATCTTCTATTTTGACGACCCCGTTGTCGCTTGCGTAAGCAATAGGATCCGCGTACGAAGTCGCGGGCAGAAGCTAGTAAATTATAATAAACCTGTAAAATTATACTGCCGTCCCTCTAGGTCAACTCCTGCGGGTTGTGAGTATCTATAGACATACAAGCGGGCCACCCTCCTTGCCAAGCGTGCTGCCATCAGTGCGATTCCCGCATTCCATTTTGCACTTGATTCCACTCGGCCAAGTGCTTCTATATTATCAAGAACGTCTTTTAAATTTCTTGTTTTATCTTTCCAATATTCCCAACGTACTGCTTCCGTCAACTGTAAATCATGTTGCAAATATCAGTCTCCATCTTTAGGAACCTTATGTAGTTTTACCTATTGACTTCATTATTAAAACAAATACAAATTATTACCATGGGTAAAGTTTCCGATCGATCCAAAGTAAATAGCTGAAGGCTTTCGGGTACGATCTTATGATTCGCGATCTCAGATGCGTACAGTTTGCCTTGTTTCATTAATTCTTCGAATTTGACACCTGGAATATAAAATTGACCTCGTTAATTTTTTCACGCACGCGCTATTATTATTTTTGTACAAGTAGGTATGTTTGTAGTATAGATCTACAGAAAAACTGAAAACCCAAAAAGGGATACTCAGTGAGTACCCCTTTTGCCTTTTTCATTGAGTACCAGGTACGGAACCCTAAAAACGGAAACCTTATAGGATCACTCGTGTGTCTGTCCGTCCGTCTGTCACAGCCAATTTGCTCTGAATCTAATGGACCGATTAAGTTGAAATTTGGTACACATGAATCTCTGTAACCCAAACACAGACGTGTAACGTAAATAAATTCATTTTGGATATGGGGGTAATTTTTGGGGGGCCAATAGAAAATTTAAAAAATCTTTCGCGATCTGCGGTGCTATTCTGTAAAAATATCACCGTGAAAACTTAAGTGAAGTGAGCGTGGAGTGAGCTGTCAATAGTGTCAATTCCTAGCAAAAACAAACTCACTTCACCTAAGTTTTCACGGTGAGATTTTTACAGAATCGACCGGCTGTACCGTGTGACATATGAAATGAAAGGGCTTACTGTGAGGGTCTCAAATATTTTTTTTTCATAATTTTAATGTAAATTGTATTAAAGTTATTTATGAAAATAGACGAAAATTGACCATTCCTTCAAGGGGGGGCCTTATCTCCGAAGTTTGCAAAGAGAAAAATCTTCTATGTGATAGAAGTTTATGAAAAGATTAGGTACAGGAAAAATAAAACGAAGTCTCTAAATAGCACACTTTTTCAGAAATCATCAACAAAATTTACATTAGTTCCACTATCGGTCAAGAGATGGCGCTGACATAAAACTGCAATATTCTACACCGCAGTGCACAGTGTTAGTTCTCTGACGAATAGATATAGGCCTCGCCGATGAAAAATTAAAAACATGATGGTACGGAACCCTCGGTGCGGGAGTCGGACTCGCTCTTGACCGGTTTTTTTTATAATTCTTGTACCTACTTAATATTTATGACATACTAGCTGCGCCCCGAGGTTTCACCCGCAAAGTTTCGATCCCGTGGTAATATCAGGATAAAAAGTAGCCTATATGTTAATCCAGGGTGTCAGCTACCTCCATACTAAATTTTATTAAAATTGGTACAGCCGTTTGAGCGTGAAGAAGTAACAAACATATAAACACACACACCCCCACACACACACACCCACCCCCCACACACACACAATCACACACTCGCAAACTTTCGCCTTTATAATATTATTAGAGTAATCTAGGTCTGAAACTGTAAATTGTGTAAGTTAAGTAATCTACTTGTGTTGCTGACCGTACCCTACCCACCGCAGTAGGACAAGGATTTTTATTATAAAAGTTAATTTTATTCAGTACGTACCGTTGTCATTTAAAGCTTCAAGGTCGTTAGCTCCTAGGATTACGTCGATTTGCATATTATTAGGTTGCGTAGATGTGGATAAAGCTACCAGCAATGAATTTGGTAAGAACTGTTCAGAATCTGGTAAAAAAACATCAGATATCGGTTGCATAACTCCGCTCCAGGTGTTGTTCTGCAAAAGTAGGTTTCATTACCTACTTGTCAAGTTTTAATAATGTTACATCTATAAATTCCACATAACCTTGAGTATTACTATTACCAAATATAATGACGTGATTTCCGACAAAGGGCGTTCTCGCATACAATGTAGTATTTCATGATCTGTGTCACTGTTACAGCCAAGCAAACTTGCAATTTCACGAGATATTCGTTCAACTTCAGAGGCTTCAACAACCTTTCGTTCATCTATTGCTTTCCAGATGTCAATAGGAGACATTATAAGTGCCCTTTGAAATAAACCTGTCGATGAAAACCTTAAATAAATGAAAGCTTACCTAAGTGCCTAAGTTTGTATGTATATCGAGTAGCTCGTGATAGTGTCAGTGAAATCAGAATAATGGCATATGGCGCTGTGGTAACTTACCGATAGATCGAGGCGATGTAATATGATGCAGTACACTGTCAGCACCAGCAGAATGACCAAGCAACGTGATTGCAGTAGGGTCCCCACCAAATGCGGCAATATTGTCACGCACCCACAGGAGTGCGAGGTACTGATCCAACAGTGCAAGATTACCGCGAGCCGATAAAGAACGAAGTGTGAAAAAGGCAAGCAAGTGTAAGCGATACATCACTGTGACTACCACTACTCCTTCAGCCGCTAACTCTTGGCAAGGCAAAGATACACCACCCCTTATCCAAGATTCGCTGTATAATATAACAACCACAGGTACAGTTTTACCATCGGAACGCTACCTAGAACAACGTTACAAATTGGTAGGCTTTGCGTTTACGACGTACGGCATTTCATACAAACTTTCAAGCCCTTGTTTTTCGAAATGAATGAACCATAAATTCATACGCATAAGCAGCCTGCTTATGCGTACCTATGAAGTTTCATTAAAATCGGTTCGGTGACAGACGGACAGTAGCCTTAGTAATAGGGTCCCGTTTTTACCCTTTGGGTACGGAACCCTAAAAAAGATAACTGGAAATCTCTGTTTCTATGGAAAATTTAAAATCGGTCTAATTTGGCTGTAAGTAACACTATTTTTCGAAAATGTTCATAAGTAACTTTTAGACCTCTAAGTATCCTGCATGCGTATGAAGTTTCATTAAAACCGGTTCATTCATTTCGAAAAACCAGGGCTTGAAAGTTTGTATGAAATGCCGTAGTGTCGTAAACGCTCTTATCAACATTTGAAGACCTAATCTACGAATAATACAGAGTGGCAGGGACATCGACGCGCAATCTGTTACCATGGATTCAGCGCATGATTCTGAAACACTGCGTTGAAATTTCTCGTCTGTTCCGTATCAAACTAAACCGGCCAAGTGCGTGTCGGGTCACGCACAGTGTAGGGTTCCGTAGTAGCCCGTTATCACAATGTATTACGATTCTGTTGTTCTTTATTCTGAATATAAAAAAAATATAAAAAATCATATTTTATTTTTCAATGCAAGTCTTTACCCGTTATAAACGAGCAACTACTTAATCTTAGTCACTTTAAAGGATTCATGCTAAGGATTTTGCATTTGGTACCAAATTATCCAAAACCCAAGTTCAACGACTGTTACTGCTAAACTAACTTACTTAACCGCTATAATTTTCCTTTAAAGTTCGTGAAATGCACTATCATTGTGATTTTTCCAGATTTTTCAAGCCAGCAATTTAGGTTTTAGAGGGGGGGGGACGCCCTACTGAAACAAAAATTTGCACTTTAAAGTTCAATATTTCGTAAATGGAGCATTAAATCGAAAAATAATTTTAGCAACCCCCAAGTCATTTTGGAAGACCTATTCAACGATACCCCGCACGATGGGGTAGACGACGAAAAAAATATTCATCTCCACTTCAGATGTAGGGGAGCTACTTACCTACCATAAAAAAAATATTTTTGAAAATTTTATTTTACCTCTTTGTAATTGATATACACACTCCTACAAAATTACAGCTTTCTAGTACTAACGGTCTCTTAGCAAAACGTCCGACAGACAGACAGACAGACGGACGGACATGACGAAACTATAAGGGTTCCTTGTAGGAACTACGGAACCCTAAAAATGAGAGATCGTTGTTTGCGATGTGGCCGCCTGCTATTGCGCTGTCTCGCTGGTGGTTGCATTGTGCCTGCGACGTGGCCTTGATGTGGTCGGTATTGCCCACACGGTTGATTTTGACATCACAATGTGGTCCGTGGGAATAAACTAGGTCATACAAATTAGCGCCCGTATTGTCATTGTGGTGTGGTTGTGGTACCTACGTGTGATCGGGTCCTAAGTGTGTTAGCCCACGTTCGCACGAACGTAAAAATATCGCGGCGGGATATTATTGCGCACTGTAGGTATTTTCATTTCTCGGTGTTGAGCTGAGCATTGATAATCCAACACAGTGAATCCCAGCACGTCAAAAAACACTGTTGGATTTTCAGCCCTCGTGTGGCTTATCAGAGCGTTAAAAATCTAGTGCGCGAAAAAAATCGCCGTGGCGAAATGCCCGTGCAAACTTGGACTTACACAATTACTCCCAGCTTCATCAAAACAAATCATAAACCTTTGGCCTCACCGTAGTCGTGTAAAAGGAAAGCGTAACTTTAAAACATATTTTCAATATGAAGGACTGAAGGTTAACCAAAAAAACCTTACCCGATGTGTCCATATATTTAGATATAGACAATCTTCACTGTAGTTATCGTTACCACCATCTCCAACGTGAGGACAATGTGGAGGTATTCGATGGGCAAAAAATGTTCGCCTCCAACCCGTGTGTCGTTCTGGAGCCTATAACAATAATCCATTCTAATGCATTGACTTCTAAATTACTTATAAATTATTTTACTGAATTTTTCCTTTGCCGTGTGACTTTTCTTCTTGCCAAATTTTATGATTGTAGGACAACGGGAAGTATCATAAAGGTTTTGGCCTTCGATCAATATTATTGATCGAAGGTTTTGGCGGTCACTGTCGCGTCGGACTGAAAAAATCTATTGCTTGCACTAAAAAATAAAATGAAAATAAAAAAAAGTCTTCAAAAACAAGCTTTTATTTAAATAGAAACGTAACCTAAATAAAAATTAAATTAAAAATTTAAAAGACCCCCGACAAAAATAAAATTAAGGAATCCCTACAAAAAGCTTGAAATAAAAAAATAAATTTGAAAAAATCTTATGGAAGTCGGGGGACCGTTCTGTGGAACACCTTCTATTCTGCTTCTGAGGTCCCCCGACTTCCATAAGATTTTTTCAAATTTATTTTTTTATTTCATGCTTTTTGTAGGGATTCCTTAATTTTATTTTTGTCGGGGGTTTTTTAAATTTTTAATTTAATTTTTATTTCATGCTTTTTGTAGGGACTCCTTAATTTTTGTATTTCATTTCGTTTATTTTCTTCCGTTTTAAGATTCTGGTAATTTGGTGTTTAATCAGGTTTTTTATCCGTCAAAAAATATTGATTAATTTATAGTTGAAGAATAATTTTTAAGACTTAACAGATTTTTTTGTTTTATTATATTTTTCAAGTTTTTAGTTTTCATTTCGTTAGGTAGTTAATATTCCTCATTCCCTTTCAATATAGTGTAAATTACTCTACTTGTCAAGCCCTTGCATTTGATACCTATATTGAAGGAGTGGTGAAAAAAAAATTTAATTCGCCATTTTGTGGTGGCGGCCATCTTGGATTTGAAATTTTTAATAGGTAGTGTATAGTATTCTAATTTCTACTAGTCAAGCCCTTTCATTTGATACCCATATTGAGGGAGTTGAGAAAAAAAAATGTAATTCGCCACTTTGTTGTGGCGGCCATCTTGGATTCCAAATTTGTTATAGTGTATAGTATTCTACTATTGAAGCCCTTTCATTTGATACCCATATTGAGGGAATTGTGAAAAAATATGTTATCCGCCATTTTGTAGCGGCGGCCATCTTGGACCGATTTTCATCAAACATAGCTAAGAACACTCCCGACTAATACACCTTTCAAACAAAAAAAACTAAATCAAAATCGGTTCATCCGTTCGGGAGCTACGATGCCACAGACAGACACACACACACACACACACACACACACACACACCCCGACACGTCAAACTTATAACACCCCGTCGTTTTTGCGTCGGGGGTTAAAAATAAAGAATAACGCGAACTAAAAAGAAAAAAATAAATTTAAGTGACACTGTCATTTTAAAATATATGACGGCGCTTCGACGTTTTGAGTGTCAAGAAACGTCAAGGCAGATGGCAGCGAACATTTTAACAAGCGCGGGTTGACGTTTCTTCACTCTGACGCAACTCCGGGCTCTTTTGCAGGCAGCCGCTATACGAGGCAGGATCAGTGTTGCCAGATGACCGTCTCGCGTTCTCCCCAAACCTTCCCCGAAATCCCGTTTGCAGTTCCGTATATTTTTTCTGAATTAAATCTGTTTAGCATCTTTGAACTAGGTTTAAAATGAACAAATCCTTCTAGCAATGTATATCTCTCAAGATTGATTCGGCAGTGTGAAAGGCCAATCTGTTTCGAAGTTTGTCTTTATTAATAGCTACTTGAGAGAACGCTCTTTCCACAAATGCGTTAGAAAAAGGCAACGCCAAAATTCCTAATGCCAATTCGCTAACATGTCCGTAAGTTCTATCACCGACTGCATTTTTTTGTGTGCTTTCACAGATTAGTTAGTGGTTTGATCGCGTTGATTCGATTGATGCATTCTGATAATATATTTTTTTATCATCACTGCTAGCCGCGGCTTTGCCCAGACTAGATATGGTAATAAAAAAACCCCATAATCCCCCCACACCTAGTTTTCTCCCTCCAAATATCCCCCCAAAAATATTGTCCCCCCAATTACTAACCACCATACATACATACATTACTACTACCATAACTATAAAAAACCCCCAAATTTGGGGGGATTCCCCCCAATCTGGCATCACTGGGCAGGATCCGCTTGCATCGTGCTCAAGCCAAAGACTACAATATGATGCTGGCTCAAGCAAAACGTGTTCGGTGGAGCGTCGGTGTATTTGAATTACTTGGGAAGTGTGGATTACGGTTCTGTTAATATTTTGTTAGAATAATAATCGTTTCTTTGATCTTCTTCAATACGTGGTTTTGATTCTCCTCGCCCGCCTACCCACGATAGCTCGGCAACCGCAATGGATCAGGAATTGAAGCATTTTGCAAAATGGAACAGGAAAGGAAGCATTGGCCTAACCGAACCTATAAGTAGGTACGCCCATGAAAACTTGCGCGCAGTACCCAGGGGCTACGGTGGATTGATTGAAGTAGCTACTACGTTAGTCAACGAGGCAGAGGAGGTCGAGACGGCGGAAGTCCATAGTCATGAGAATGGAATGGCAACACCTGATGTTGATAGTGACACAGTATCGGTATCTAGTTCACACACTTTGACCGCAGGCTCGGTCACCCTCTCTGCCTCCGAACATGATGAGTAGTAAATGGTGAGATTGTGCAAATCTAGAGCGTTGAGCACTGGATGAAAGTTGGGAACGGCTTGGTTGATCAATGGGGCTGGCCTAAACCGGGTCGACGCCCACGATCAGACTACGACTTCTCTAGTACAAGAAATTGAGCTGGGACTGGCCTATGCGGGTCGACGTTCCGGATCAATTGATTGTAGCAGCTGCGTGTGGCTGTGACTGGTGGAAGGGGCGCTGACGGGTTGTCCGGTCCACCGCACCATGCGAGTTGGTGGGTG
The DNA here is from genome assembly GCA_963082905.1 of Oligia fasciuncula. NCBI lineage: Eukaryota > Metazoa > Arthropoda > Insecta > Lepidoptera > Noctuidae > Oligia > Oligia fasciuncula. Next base: position 12,613,935 of record OY720387.1, read on the forward strand.
GTCGAAGGGGCGCCTGAGGTCAGTTGTCCGCCCAGTGTGATTAATTGAGATGTGTGGGGTGAAGATCGAGATCTTTTCAAACAGGCAGCATAAATGGGTAGCTAGTCAAGGATGGGCGAGCGTGCCCAAACGTGTACTACAGACTTGTATTTGGTCTTTGCAGATAACTCGAGGCGTGAGCAGACGCACGAGGACGTGCGAATGTCAGTCCGGCCGTGATGGCGCTTCGACGTTTTGGGAGTGTCAAGAAACGTCAAGGCAGATGGCAGCGAACATTTTGACAAGCGCGGGTTGACGTTTCTTCACTCTGACGCAACTCCGGGCTCTTTTACAGGCAGCCGCTACACGAGGCAGGATCCGCTTGCATATCGTGCTCAAGCAAAACGTGTTCGGTGGAGCGTCGGTGTATTTCAATTAGTTGGGAAGTGTGGATTACGGTTCTGTTAATATTTTGTTAGAATAATAATCGTTTCGTTGATCTTCTTCAATACGTGGTTTTGATTCTCCTCGCCCGCCTACCCACGATAGCTCTGCAACCGCAATGGATCAGGAATTGACTGATAATGGCCATGTGTCGTTATATATATAAATTTTAAAAGCTTGAGGCACTGTTATTGTGTAGAAGGTACCTACACCTGTATAACGGATACCGTACATCAGTGCCTCAAGCTGTTGCTCACGGCTTTGCTTGCATGCACCCGATAATTAGGAATAATTTCTATAAAATCACTCCTCAGATTTGAGCCAAACATTTATTTATGTATAAGTTTGCAGTTTATTAAAATCCAATGTTTGCCGTAGTATAATGTCATTACCTCCCAGAATAGACACTATCGAATGGTATAAGAATACAGTTTTTTTTTCAAAATCAACAGGTTCGATTCTTGGCTAGAAATCCAATGATGCAGTTTTAGTTTTCATCAAAATCGAGCCCGAGATTCCTAAGAGTACTTTTCGCTATTCCTCATAGTTTCGGATATGGCCATCCACGCCCACTTGAAAAATTCTTTCTGTATTTGTGTAGAGGGTTCCCTTTTTACCGACTTCAAAAAAGGAGGTTATAATGTAATATTATTGGAATTGCATATTCACATATGACAATCTATTAAGTTTCATCAAAATTGATTCAGTAATTTTCAAGATATGGACGTGTAGTAAGTGACGGCCTGTCTTATTGATACGAGCTACGGGTGTAGGGTCAAAGGGAAAACATCTCAAAACCTTGGTCAGATTCTAGTACAATATTTACAACAAAACTATTACCTACTTATTACAAACAAATATTCCAGTTTTTACTTAAAACTAAAAAATTACAAATTAAAAAAGTAATTTAATAAAAAGAAACTAAACCAACTTCAAAAAGAAATTAACTCGAAATTATGAAATAACTTTAATTTCGTAAGTCGGTGGCAATAATTAAAACTAAATTATATATCCTAAGACACCGACTTATTACGTTTGAGGTTAGTACGGAACCCTAAAAAGCGGCTACTCGTGCCGAGTATTCCGGATCTTTGTTTTGGGTTCGGATTTCGGAACCCTTAAAATAGTAAAAAAAAATAAAAAACATACCGAAAATCTGTATCGGCCTTTTGGGGGCGTCGCATATGGTACACCGTAGTAAATTTCCACTGGGGTGGCGGAATTTTCCGTATAAGCTTTTATCTGTAATTAAAACCTATAGTTTCATCCGTATCTTGGGATATTTAAATGACAAACTCTATGCCCCCCCCCCCCCTATACCACAAAACTTTTATACAAGAGTCTACAAAATTGTGAGTAGAAAAAATTGCGTAACACAACACAAATTACAAATACCTACGTAGGCGTATGCGTACCTATGATTTACAATATCGTCCTACAATTTACATTTTTGTAAGGTTTTTCCTTTGCAATTCCCGTACGGGACAAATATTGACCTACGAGTTACGACTAGTTGTTCGAGTGGCTGTTTGTGTATGTGCGTTTATATGTTTGTAAACGCACCCACAATACAGGAGAAATTCCTAGTGTGAGGCAACGTTTTTTTTAAAAAAGTTACACGCTACATGCACTTATATTTTTACCGACTTCAAAAAAAGTATGTAATATTATTGGAATTGCATTATATTCACACATGACAATCTATTAGGGCGTCCAAACAAATATACAAAATTTTATAGACGTAGGTACCTATGTATGTATGTTTGTCCACGCATTTCTCCGCAACTATTAATCGGATCATGACCATTTTTTATTGGCTTACATTTACTTCAACTTAGGGAACAGTGCAAGTATCATCAAAATCGATTCAGTAATTTACAAGATATAGACTAATACGTGTTTAGTGTGACGGACTGACGGCCTGGCTTATTGCGAGCTACGGGTGTAGTGTCAAAGGGAAAACATATCAACACCTTGGTCAAATTCTAGTGCAAAAACTAAAAATTACGAAATAATAAGTAATTAAAAAAAATTAAACCGACTTAAAAAAAATAACTCAAAAATTATGAAATACTTACTTAACTTTAAACTTTTTAAAATACTAAACTTTAAAAAAACTAAAACTATAAAATACAGATCCCAAAGACACCGACTTCCGAAATTAAAGTCATTTCATAATTTTGAGTTAATTTCTTTTTGAAGTCGGTTTAATTTTTTTAAATGGTCGCGATATCATATTTTGAATTTTGAAGGTCTAAGAAAGTGTTTTTTAAAGGTTTATTACAAAAAATGGTACAGACGCCAGCACATCAAGTTACTACAATCTGTCAGATTTCTTTAATAGATTTTCGACTTTATTGCTATAGCATAAGGTTCAAAGTTGATTGGGAAAATCTGACAGTTTCGGGTAGGTTGACCTGCTGGCGTCTGTACTTACATCGAGCAGTAAGAGTAGTGATGGTGTCTATAGTGTTTATTGAAAATAACTAATGTTGTTAATTTTTCGGCTTTTTCCGTCCATTTTTTTATTTTTATATCGTGGGTCAATTGGTCACTAAACTTCCCAAATTAGTATATTTCTACTTTCATAAATAAGGCCCAAAATGGTAAGTTTTTTGTGCATTTCTATTTTACACGCGTTCAAAACAAACAATCGAAGTTGCACTAGTGATTGATTAATTGTTTTACTTTGTCAATATTTTTTCTATTTTACCCTCTTTTAGTTTCTTAAAACAAAGTTATTTGCAAATATGTCAAAAGTCGACATAATTGTCACGACAATCCGACAAATTGTCACCGACATTAATTGTCAGAAATATTTTGAGTGTGGTTTTTTGACATATGTCAAAATTTTTAATAATACTGAAATAGACGCAAGCCCATTTATATAACAATCTAAAAATAACAAAATTAAATCTTAACTTAACTAAAACTATACAGAAACTAAAAAATAAATCCCGTGACCCAAGGGCTGGCTTTTATCTTGGCCAGAGGCTAAGCATCGCCAAACAATGTTTTAATGCCGCCAGTCTCTTGGGTATGTACAGACGCCAGCACATCAAGTTACTACAATCTGTCAGATTTCTTTAATAGATTTATATCGAGTTTTATTAAACGCGTTTTCACATGACAAATATGTCAAGATTTCACCTGTCGATTTTTGACATATTTGTCACTCTTATTAAACAGCCATAATAAAAGTGCGACAATTCTACAATTTTGTAATTTTTTGACATATATGTCGAATTGTCAGCTTTATTAAACAGGGCCCAAGACGTCACGTTCGGTTCGAATTTAATCTAGTTTGGGGGGTTGGACGTGGGCCTACCGAACTTACAACTAGGTAGATACTTCTATAAAATTAAATGAGCGTATTGCAAAAACTTACCCCTACAATTCGTCCTTGTGGTAAATTTGCCACCGGGTCTTGAGCTAAAACAGTACTTAAATCTAACGTATACCAGATACTTATTAACGATAGTAAATTGAACATTGTGCCACTAAACAATATGGTAAAATTAATATCCAAAACAGGTACTGTACTGCAGAAACTTATTGCCTACTCTTTTTGTTTTCGTACTAAAATACTGTAATATCGCAGACGGGCTCAATATTATGTTGCATTGCGTGTAGTGACCATTTGACACTGATGATGTGCCACTTTGTATTCGAGCTGTGTCGGTATGTACTTATGTCTGTGTTATCGACACAACAAATTTGATCGTACAATGATTGTGCTCCAGTCCATGACGAGAGAATTGTAACGATGACTGGTCACTATTGTTCTAATTTCACCTGGAATTCACATTTTAGTTTGTGACAAAACAAAACAAAAGAACCTGCCAAGAGTGAATCGGGGTCACACAATGAAGGTTCCGAACAAAAGTAGATACCTACACTGGCAGTCTGTGAAACGGTCGATAGCCTGTAGCTAATTACTTTTTAATAAAGCTGCACATGCTCCTAAACTATACATCTATAGTATAGTGCCGAGCAATGATTATAAGTAAAAAGTTTTACTTTTTAGGGTTTCAAAGTCAAAGTCAAAGTCAAATCATTTATTTCAAATAGGCACATTTAAGGCACTTTTGAACGTCAAAAAAAAAAACTAAATAGAAATGATTCTAGTCGCCCATTCGAAAAGGTAGTTTTCGTATGGAGAAGAATGGGCAAGAAACTCCACCGTTACTCTTTTAAAAATGTTTTACAAGGTCTTGTATACATAATAAAAATTATATGTGAACACGATGCACCCATAATAAAATTAGTCTACCACAAAAGGTAAAAAGAATTAAATATTAAGCAATGACAGGTAAATCAAATAAGTGATAGATACATGGTGCTCACATATTTACAAGTTATTTAAATAAAAAAATGCAAAAGTAGTTGAACTTTAACAAGTGTGTGAGCCACTGTAGTCGCAGATTGTAAAAATGAATTAGAATAAGATGTCATAATTAAAAATATATATATAAATTAAATTAGGAACAAGTTTGATTTTGTCTAGACTTTTAGATTGTCCTATGGAGCAGGACCAGCATGTTTCCAAACATTCTTATCTTGGATATAATCCTCTACTTTGTAATATCCTTGTTTACAAAGTGTACTTTTAATATGAGTTTTAAATTTTCTTTCATTTAATTGCAATATGTCACAAGGTATTTTGTTGTAGCATTTAACACAGTTCGTATAGCTGCTGTGCCGCTGGCCGTCCAGGTCGTTTTGAGCGCGGTGTGCGAAGGCGCGTTGACGTGGTAGAGCAGTCAGTAGCCCGCGGAGCCCTGTGTTGGTCGCTTGTTGCTCACAACAGAGAAAGCTTCTGCCAAGCATTTGGTTCAGCGTTGATGCTTCTTTGGTTCCATAAAGGAATTGACACCAAGTAGCCAGCCAGTCAAATTGAAAAAGCTCGCGATTAAAATCTTCCCCCCGTTTGTTGATCGCTTCACTTTGGTAGGCGTTGCGCCGTTGGAGCGCGCGCGTTCGAAGATGTATGGGGTAGTAGTTGCGTTTCAAAGTCACGCGCTTGAGCTGCGCCGTTCAATAAACGCGCGATGTTCGCCGGCGCTGCCAAAGCGCGCGCCGCTCATTCGCTTCTACGGCCAGTATGCGTTTTAGTGTGACGCCGCCGATGAGACGCGCCGTATTGTAGGTAGGTCAGTACTCTAACCGTATTTTAACCTGCATATTGTACAGTCAACAGCAAAAGTAGATGATCAAAGTCAGAAATTCAATACTAATGAACGGAGTTCGCGTCAGAACTGTGTGGCGTCGAAGTGATTCAAAAGTATTCTACGTAGTAAGTATTCTAAGTAGTACCTAGTACTTCAACGCCACACAGTTCTGACGCGAACTCCGTTCATTAGTATTGAATATCTGATTTTGATCATCTACTTTTGCTGTTGCCAAACTTAAGTGGCAGTGGGCAGGGCACATTGCTCGCAGAACAGATGGCCGATGGGGCCGAAAGGTTCTGGAGTGGCGACCGCGTACCGGAAGACGTAGCGTTGGAAGGCCTCCCACAAGGTGGACCGACGACCTTGTGAAGGCCGCAGGAACCCGTTGGATGCGAGAAGCACACACCGGTCGAAGTGGAAGTGCTTGGGAGTGCTTGGGAGTGAATGGATACCCTGAGTTTTAATAGCTATTTTATTTAATTTGATCCTGTGTAAGTGTCGGAAATATGTCAGTCATTCGTTTGACTATTCGGGATGCCAGCGACAAGCGTCGCTCGCCTGAGTTCGTGGAAGTCGAGGAGAGCTACATAACAGCTACAATACAACAGCGGCGTGGTGCGACTACCTGGCCGGGGACAGACCGCCAAGATGTAGTGAAGAAAGCGGGCGCCGCGGCGCTGTGAATCAGCGTCTTCTTCTCAGGTCGGGTAACGTGTTATTAGGTTTACCAGTAGAAATTTCTCAGAAGCAGCCTAAAGAACTACTATATTATGTAGTACTTATTTGCCTAATTCTTCGGGGATTAAAAGAGTCATGTTATGTTAATGTTCCTACACATCTCCAGCTCCACATTATTTAATTATGCTATTCAGGGACGCAGCTTTTACATGGGGGGAAGGGGGTATTACTTAATAATGCTGCCAAATTGATCGCAGCATTTTTTGATAAATAGTTGGTACCTGTATGGTGTTCAGTACAGTAGGGTGAGCACAGCGAACGAAGCGAGCTCGAAAAAAGAACCCGCCTCGGTTACTTTAGGTTTTGTTTTACATTTTCAAACAGAAATAGGAGTTACATTGTCGACTTATGCAGAAAAGCACAAGCAACTATAAGAATTTAGTGTAAAAATGCAAGAGCGAGCTCGAAAATTTTGCACACTTTCGGATACGTTACATTTTCTTTACATGATTACAAAAGAACTAGGAAGGCTAAAAGAACTAGGAGGCTTTTGTTCTTAGGTCCACAAAGGGACCTTACCTTAACCTTTGTGGACTTATGAACAAAAGCACAAGAATCAAGACAATGTAGAATGCAAGAGCGAGCGAAGAGAGAGAGAACTTACTTTGTGGTGTTGAAAAACGTTGTATTGTGCCAATAAACGGAACGCATCAAATATAGTTCCATGTGTGTCCGCGCCCGACTAAGTGGCGCTACAACATTACTAGCGAGAGAAAAAAATAACTGTCATGGCTCTTCTTAAAATAAAATCACGTCTTCTAAACCAGTGTTTAATTTCTCAAGACTAGATATCCAAAGCACAGGTATCATGCTTTCAACAGTTATGACCACGGAACAGATAATTTATCTATTCCGTGGTTATGACGAAAAGGTTCAACTCGTTTTACACCAGTTTAGGTTTTGAAATCTGGCCTTAACCTTAGCCCGAGTTTGCTTCGCTGACGCTCGCTCTGGCATCCAAGATTCTATATTTTATAACAGGCTTTTTTGAAGTAAAAACTTCATGAGGCGCGTTGACTGATTTTTGGTACAGGAAAATCTTAAGGGTTCGCGTCACCGACATGCTAAACAGTATATTCTGTAGCTATGAGTAGGTATGTCGTGTTATGTTACACTTGTTGTTGCTCGGAGTGCCGATAAATGTAAAACCCTACTAATGTTAATAATTTTAATTTACAAATTGTGAAATTAAAAGAATACTAACTAGGTACAATAAAATTAATTTTTAAAATAACTGTTATTTCACACTCGTAGTTTCAAATTTTCACGTCTGTCGGTAGTGCCCACGACTGCCACAATGTTTTTTTATGTGCCCATCGGAGTCTCTGTAGCTCAAGTACCTACCTACAGTTTTAAGTTAGGACAAGTAAGTAAATCATTCAGGCTCTCGACAGCTTGAATGATTTTGGGGGTCATGAACTCATGATCCCCATTACCCCACCTGGTATCGTGCCTGGTTTATGGTGCCCCCCGAGACGTGCAATTGCTTAATTTGCTTAGGGGTTAATCCGGCACTGGCTAATAAGCCCCGGTACCGGTGGTGCGGGCGTGCGGCTCTTGACTATTGGACATCGTACCACAGAGCACTTATAATACTGGCATCGTACGGACAACATGATTATGCTCAGAAACTGTCTGGCGTTCCGTATCGTCGTGTCGGGTACCTACAGTGTGTGACTAACTTGTTGGTAAATTATACTCTGGTTTGAACTGCAAACGGTTTTTCTATTGCGCAATAACAAACACTAGGTACCCATAGTACGCCCACGGTAATTAATATATGACTGATGATACCGAGTACCTTATCCGTCTGCCGTCATTATTATAATATATAGATTAGTGCTAATGTCAAGCTCGCTTCGCTCGCTCATACATGCAGCCTAGGTTCTCTCCGTTTTTAATGTCCGTAAGGATTGAGGAGCCACATCAGATTTTTTAAATGTGATCTCACCATTATTTAGCAGCAATGTAGCTTATTTTGCAGCACGAATTCTAGATTTAGCAGATTTATGAAAATTTTGTATCATTTAGTAGTAATTTTGCATATTACCGTCTAAAAATTTAGCTTCTGTAGCGGTAAAATGAAAGAAAATAGAATACTTTTAATAAGGCTCCTCAATCTAAACTCAAGAGGTGAATTTCTATTGGATGTGAGCGATCAATTAATATATTCGACATATTGATCATTTAGCAGGTGTTGTGTTTGTTTTTGCAGTATAGGAGTAAAATATACTGTTTTACTCCTATACTTGACTATATGTTTGACTGTAGCCACCTGAGATCTCAACGGAATCAAAAGCCAGAGATACTAACATTTAGCAGAAATGACTGCTAAATATATCTGCACAGTTCAGCAATGTACCTATATATTTTGGATTCTGAAAAAACAATACTTAACTATTTTCTTGTAAATTCAGTGTGTAGGGTGACCAACTATTTTCTTGTAAATTCAGTGTGTAGGTGACCACATTTTGGGGGTACCTACTAATTAATATTTCACTTACGTACCCACAATAATATTTATTTAGTAACAAAACATTCATCAGCGGTGAAGTATTCTCATTTGTACATGAATACCCACTCACGCGTCCCGCGTCCCAAGGTTCTAAAATTCGTATAAGTACTAATCAGCCAATATTCATTCATTCTATAACTTATAGCGAAATTGATTGCTAAATAACCAAATCGTAGGTACGATAGATATAATCTGTTATGAAAATATAAAATTACTTATCCTGGTTTCATTAATATGAGTATAATATGGTCACCCTACACACTGAATTTACAAGAAAATAGATAAGTATTGTTTTTTCAGAATCCAAAATATATACATTGCTGAACTGTGCAGATATATTTAGCGGACATTTCTGCTAAATGTTAGTATCTCTGGCTTTAGATTCCGTTGAGATCTCAGGTGGCTACAGTCAAACATATACAGTGTGAGTCTTCATAATGTGCACATATCGAAATGAGGGAAACTAAGCTTAATTTTATCGACGGAAAAAAAAAAAAAAAATGTAGCATTTTTAAAATTCTTGTTCGCTGCTGTGACCCCTGTGTAAACAATCGCCCTCAATTGAGAATTATTGTTTTTTTTAACAAAAATCTGATATTTTTTCATCAATTTTTACAATAATTTTAAAATTACTCAATAAAATCCCCGGTTACCTACCCTTTTTTATTACTTTAAATTATTCTCCATCGTATCAGATTTATAAACGTAAAAATACCATGTTTATAACTCAATCACAACATTTCTTATCAACTGTTAAAGAAAGGCCTTGCAATCACCATACTTTAGCAGGTAAAGATCCTTTTAAATACTTTTTAATGTTTTCAAATATTTTTTCCGTCGATAAAATGAAGCTATGTTTCCCTCATTTCGTTATGTGCACATTATGAAGACTCACACTGTATAATTAGAACGTCAGGATTGAGGAGCCTAAGAAAATGCGTTCGAGTATATGAACGCATTTTCTTAGGCTCGAACATGAAACCATGTCCAAAGGCTAAGGTATTTACTTAGTGAGACGCAATCACGACTGACGCAACTTGCAAGCTGATAATGTCACAGATGGATTGTCGAATCCGCTGTTTTACATAACCGCTAGCCGTTAGGCCATGTCCGTTTGATCTCACCATTATTTAGCAGCAATGTAGCTTATTTTGCAGCACGAATGCTAGATTTAGCAGCAAAATATATAACTAGTTATTTTAATGCAAAAGTGGCTCCTCAATCTAAACGTCTGAATTGAGGAGCCACCTGGAACTCGTTACGTACGTCAGGATTGAGGAGCCAAAGAAAATGCGTTCATATACAAAATTTACTGTGTTTTACTATTTTACTCTTCGATCAATAATAGTACTAGATGAATGATTAGGAACAAAAATAAGTCGCTAAAGTGGCCACGTTTGCACACACATAAACATTGTATTTCTTACTACGAACTATAGAAAAAAGTTTAATAATATTAACAACTTCAGATTATTATAAACCTTAACACACTCACATAAAGTTTAATTACGTTTGCAAATGATTAATATTTAAGTCCTTCTGTCATCGAAGCAATAAATTTAAAATGTCACTTGAAAATAAAAAGTCATTTTTATAATAAGTACAAAAATATTTATTCTAAAATGAAACTTAACTTCTAAGCAATAAGGTTAAAAACATTTTGTTGACAATTTCGTACTTACTCGAATTTGGAACTAGACGTAGTTCTTGGAATTACATTCCAATGCTTCAATGTTTGTTGGAATAGTTGGCGCGTTATCGCAAACATTGGCCAAACAATCATAATATTTGCTAATTGATTTATATTTACTATTTAATTGTGTTACTATTTTATGAAAAACATTTAATGATAAAAACTTACCGAAAAAAAGATATTCCTTTTAAAATCTTCGTGTTACGGTGGTTATTTACACAACTTTTGAACGTGCACTGAGGCATTTTTACGTCTTAACATTGGCTATGATTGGACCATACTAATTTGAAATAAGAGCACAAAAGTATTCGTGCTTGTATTTTTCGGGCCGTTTTTGAAGCGCTTATCGGGCATCTAGTACTATTATTGATCGAAGATTTTACTCCTATACTGCAAAAACAAACACAACACCTGCTAAATGATCAATATGTCTAATATATTAATTGATCGCTCACATCCAATAGAAATTCACCTCTTGAGTTTAGATTGAGGAGCCATATTAAAAGTATTCTATTTTCTTTCATTTTAGCGCTACAGAAGCTAAATTTTTAGACGGTAATATGCAAAATTGCTACTAAATGATACAAAATTTTCATAAATATTCATCTATTACTTAACGAGTTCCAGGTGGCTCCTCAATTCAGACGTTTAGATTGAGGAGCCACTTTTGCATTACAATAACTAGTGATATATTTTGCTGCTAAATCTAGAATTCGTGCTGCAAAATAAGCTACATTGCTGCTAAATAATGGTGAGATCAGATTTTAAAAATCTGATGTGGCTCCTCAATCCTTACGGACATCGTTTTTAAACTGTTCTGATTATTTTGACTAATTTATGTAACTCCAGTTACTGAATGTAGCTGGCCAAAAGAAAATATACCCTATCCGAGAAGGGGTGCTAAAATTTTCGAGCTCGTAATAACGATGAGCACTACGGAAGGATTTAAAAAAAAATCATTTCGTAACGGGGATGAATGTTTTAATGGAAGTTCGTCTGTTTTTAACTGTGAAACGTGGAATTTGACAGGTACTTATTTTTTTGTTAATAAGTAAAAGTTGGTTGTACTTATCTATTTATCATCGATTTTTTGGAAACTCATTGAATCCCCAAAGGCTCCAGAGAATTTGCTGATGGGAAATCCCATCGGGCATAATTACCTATAACCACATGGTTTGTAATAAAATAAATATGTAGGTAGGCACAGTTTTAACAAACTTTAATATTAGATATATATTTATATGAAATATTCGTTTTCGAAAAATAAAATCTAAAAATATAGTAGGTATCGTAGTTAAGTACTTAAAATTTTACTTTATAAATCTAAAAAATGCTGGCAGTAAGGGACCTCACGCACTAGCGGCCACGACCGCGCCGCGCCGTGGCCGCACAGACCAGGGTAAGCAGCCACACACTCGACGACTTAAATAGTGAGAGACAGAGGCAGAGACGTAATTTTGCTACGTTTCTCTTCATGCCGCATGTCATGCTACTCGTCATCCTACCACTCCTCAGATAAACTTAGAAGCGGAAGATACTGTACGCTCTAACATCGCAATCACTAAACCTGGACTCGGTGCACAACTACATGTAGCGAAACTCACACATATCTGTGATCACAGTTGCGTACTTACAGTTACCGATAGACAAGGGCAGAGATAGAGGACCCTATACAGTTGTGCGAGCGCAACGGCGGGCGTTAGCCGCTGAATGTTTACAATTATGAATGACATTGAGGTAGCGATAACGAGAGTCGCGCGATGTGTTACATCGTGTCTGTCACGACAGTTTTGTATTATCTATCTCGCATTCACAAAAATGGTGAAGCAAACAATAAATAAAATTATAATTTTCAACAAATTAACATTTTTGGCTGTACTTACGCTTGAACAGTAATCCCATGTGCTTTATTTTTATTTCTTGAGTTATTACTTATTAGAACACTTATTAAATACACAAGAAGGCATTTTGATGCGTATTTACATACAAAAACTTTAATTATTGAGCTGTATCGACATGCGCTGTTTAGAAGACGATGGTCAGTCTGTGGCTGAGTGCAACTGTGTCCAATGGACTTGGTTCGGTAGGGCCGCGTGATGTGATCAAGTAACGTATCTTCCGCTTTCAGTTTATCTCGTTTTTGTGCGATTCAAAGGACCGGAAATATGCACGTGAGTAGGTAACCGACCACATAGTTCCAGTTATGTACACTCTACGAGAGGCGTGTAAATTAGGTACTTACTTATGGGTACGTCACGCAACGCGGCACCGCTATGAGCAGAGTGAGGAGCAGCGCGAGGACCAAAATAATGTAACTAAGGACCAAACTTTGTGTAGGTACTTTAGTAAGTATGAATATCGGCATCTTGATCGACCGTGGTCTTGGTTAGTTTTTTTGTTCTGCGATCAAGATTGCGACAGCCAGTCGTCGTGGTCGTGGTCGTGAAGTGCGCGAGGTCCTTAAAGACTCGTATTAAAAAACATCACACTTTTACAGAACTGTATGCAATATCGAGCTTTTTTAATAGTATTCTGTAGTAATAGTGGATCGGTTGATTGTTTGCGAAGCCTATGGTTGCCAACATTAATCCGTAGCCAAGAAGAATGGAAAAAAGCTTGTGTCTCGCAAGCCATTGACGCAGACCTCCAACTGAAATTATAAAGAGACGGTAAGCTTACAATCTATATTAGTAAATAAAATTGCGCAACATTGTTTTAGCAGCATGTTTTTATGGTTGCGGCCAACATTTTATAGTGTTGCTGGCAAAACGCTAATGTTTCGTATGGCAACAATGTTGCGCAAATATTGTAAACAATTAGGTATATAAACAATGTTTACGCAACATTGTATACAATTATGTACCTATAAAGAATATTTGTGAAACATTATTGCCAGTTTGATGTTACGGGACAATTTTGAACAACTGTTGTGTTGCATAACTATCTTTCCAATGACTACCGGGCTTTACCGGGAATCGAACATGAAACCATGTCCAAAGGCTAAGGTATTTACATAGTGAGACGCAATCACGACTGACGCAACTTGCAAGCTGATAATGTCACAGATGGATTGTCGAATCCGCTGTTTTACATAACCGCTAGCCGTGACGCCATGTCAGTTTGATCTCACCATTATTTAGCAGCAATGTAGCTTATTTTGCAGCTCGAATTCTAGATTTAGCAGCAAAATATATAACTAGTTATTTTAATGCAAAAGTGGCTCCTCAATCTAAACGTCTGAATTGAGGAGCCACCTGGAACTCGTTACGTACATCAGGATTGAGGAGCCAAAGAAAATGCGTTCATATACAAAATTTACTGTGTTTTACTATTTTACTCCTATACTGCAAAAACAAACAACACCTGCTAAATGATCAATATGTCGAATATATTAATTGATCGCTCACATCCAATAGAAATTCACCTCTTGAGTTTAGATTGAGGAGCTACAGAAGCTAAATTTTTAGACGGTAATATGCAAAATTACTACTAAATGATACAAAATTTTCATAAATATTCATCTATTACTTAACGTGTTCCAGGTGGCTCCTCAATTCAGACGTTTAATATATTGAGCAGCCACTTTAGCATTAAAATAACTAGTGATATTATTTTGCTGCTAAATCTAGAATTCGTGCTGCAAAATGAGCTACATTGATGCTAAATAATGGTGAGATCAGGTTTTAAAAATCTGATGTGGCTCCTCAATTCTTACGGACATGTTAGGCCGCCATCACACGGACTGCACCACAACAACCACACGAAGTCGCATCAGCAACCGCACGCAGTCGCTATGTTCAACTGCATGCAGTTGTCTGCAGTCTGATCTGACTTCACGCAGTTGACGCCAAGCATCTAGACCAGGATTTAACGTCGAAATGGAAGCACACACATTAGGCTAAGTTCAGATGAACGCCGCTAAGATCTACACTCCTGTATCGACCTGTTCAGTTGACCCGCGCGGTTTGAGGCGGACGGACACAAGGAGCGACGAAAAAAATGGAGGACGACATATCGATGGATTTTTCTTTTGGTGATATGCAATACCTTACAGCACCATCTGTAGGTTGCAAAACCTTTTCAACGCAATCATACAAAAAGTCAAAGGATGCAATCGACATCCTAAAATAGTTGACAAATCGATCTTCGTGTAGTCTTAGTGTGGGATATAACGTCACAAACAGGCTTAAAGAAAGTCTATGACTTAAAATAGGGTGCACCCAGTATCGTGTTTGCTTTCGACGGCGACGTCGCAGTTTGCGGTATAAAACCCACAAGCAAATTGCCTCCTCCACGTCCATTCTCACTGAATGTTCACGCTAGATTGTCGCGCGCAAGCCGCCGCGAACAGGTCAATCGCGCGGCAGCGCGCGTCGTCGCGCGTTCATCTGAACTTAGCCTTACTTCTCTTAATATTACTAATACGGCGTCGCCGCCGGCAGCGATGTAATCGAATAAAAAGCTGCAACGTGCAGCGCGGATATGGATTAATCCTTTGCTATTATATTGCCATACGGAAGGTGATTTTTCATACTGTATCCGAAATTAAGACAAGATGAACGTAAACTTTACAACAACTTTAGAATGTCAATTGCTGCATTTGATCAATTAAACGATTTACTAAAAAAGAATCAATGTCTCGTCAAGACACTATCATGCGGAAGAGTATTTCAGCTGAAGAGAGAATTGCAATGACCATAAGGACCAAGCTCCAGGACTAACTGCAGACTAACTGCAATTAACTGCATGCGAACGGCGGTGGACAGCATGCGGCGACACTACACAACTGTAGCCGATCGCGCGAAATTGAAGGCACGACTGCATACAGTTGATATTGACTTCACTCGACTGCAGCCGACTGCGTGAAGTCGAACGTACAACTTTATGTAGTTAAATATATCGCGGTCGCTGCGATGCAGTCCGTCTGATGTCAGCCTTAAGGTACAATTCCGAGATGGGCTGCAGACTGCAACCGCAGGCGAAAAAGCGGCTAGCGGCTGCGGTTGACCGCAGTTTTCATAGAGATACATAGAAACCAATAGTGTCGCTCGAACCTGCAGCTGCAGTTTGCGGCCTGCGGTCCATCTTGGAATTGCACCCTTATACAAAAGCTCCGTTTTGTAAAACAGCTGAAAGAAGTTTAGCGATTTTCCATAATGAGGGCTGCCGTTTTTGTGCTCACGAGTTGGCGCCACTGTCGGGTAAGATCATGAAGTTATAGCTCTCAAAGTTTGTTAATAAAAATACGAAATTGCGAGTGAGCGAAGTTACTTTTAGTTATGAGTGCAACTAAGTATATTATGGCTCCATTTTCAAAGATGAAAACACATGTTTCGTTAATTATTATACAATAGGTATGGATATCAAATTTAAGCACCAGGTGAGTACCTACATATTAATTATTATACAATAGGTATGGATATCAAATTTAAGCACCAGGTGAGTACCTACATATCATCACAATAAACTGTTTAATTTGATTTGACTTACCTACTATGAACATTATGGCCACCCTACAAAATATTCTCCTAGAAAAAGTTGAAATTCAATTTTCTCTTAAAGTATGAAAGAACGGACAATATGTTACAATTTAATTAAGAAATTTAGTTAAAAATCTTATTCTAATTTGCAACAATCAATGAGGTTGAGCCTAGTCATTAAGGACGCGTTTACGAATTGACGCGCTTCAATTTTAGGTATTGAGTCTCACTACTACACGTGCACGGCTCACACACACAGCGACATGCGCGAAGCGGTGAAATTATGAGTAAACTGACACGACTTGATACTTGAGCCTAATTTTATTTAATTTTTGCCATGTATTTTTTTTAAAGCTTACGTTGATTTGTTTTCAAATAGTTTGTAGGTAATGTGAAGTGTTCATAAAAGTAGATGCTATTTACTTAATTTCACTGGACAGTGATTAATCAAGTACTTGCCAAAGTACGTACCTATGTATTAATTGCGAACGAGCATATTGAAAACAAGCTTAGAAAATATGTTTATTTGGCACATACCCTTCAAGGCACACACTACCAATGCTACAATATTCATCATACTAATATTATAAAGGCGAAAGTTTGTGTGTGTGTGGGGGTGTGTTTATATGTTTGTTACTTCTTCACGCTCAAACGGCTGGACCAATTTTGATATAAAATTTGGTATGGAGGTAGCTGACACACTGGATTAACATATAGGCTACATGTTTAAAAAAATCGGTAAAAATTCGTAAAACAAATACAACGCAATGGATATTGTTGTACTGTCAAATTGGAATGGATTGCCATTCCAAGTTATGCAATTATGATAGCGTACTAAGCAGTGGCGTGCATTGCATATAAGCAGTGCCTACCTCGATAAATCACCATAAGCCTGTCAATTACATTTTAGTGTATGTAAAGAAACTCACTAAATTATCATACCTAACAAAAAACAAAATCTTCATACATTTACGCGCGGCAGTAGGCAGTCGCTAGACGGCCTGCCTACTTTAGGGTGATAAATTGCGAAGGTCGAATAACCAACCGAGTATGAATGTTAAAATCGTTCGTAATTTAGCCGTGCGAAGAAAGAAAGTCACGGATATTGAGATCGCCGATAGTGAGATAAAAATGAAAATCCAAGATGGCGGCTGTAATTTTTTTTTCATCATGGGTATCGTTTTTATGGTTTTTAAGGGCGCTAAAGCCGATAGTGAGGTCAAAATGAAAATTTAAGATGGCGGCTGTAATTTTTTTATATTTTTTATCAACTAGTTTCTTACCAGAGCCTTTCCCAAACGTCTTAGGTCTTGGCCTAAAATCACAATCGAGTTAAAGAGTTAAAAACTATACACATTCTTATCAGCTAGTTCTACTCGTGTATCAGTTCTAGAAGCAGTCTTCAAAGTACACCTTCAGGTCACTCCATCCAGTCCGGAGGTAAGGTCTCAACATAACTACCAAAAAGGGCCGAAACTCGGCACACCTAGCTCAGCTCGGCTATTAGTTCCAGTAGCAGTCTTCGAAGTACACCTGCAGGTCACGCGATCTAGTCCGGAGGTAAGGTCTCAACATAACTACAAAAAAGGGCCGAAACTCGGCACACCTAGCTCAGCTCGGCTATTAGTTCCAGTAGCAGTCTTTGAAGTACACCTGCAGATCACTCCATCAAGTCCGGAGGTAAGGTCTCAACATAACTAACGAAATGAGCCCAAACTCGGCACACCTAGCTCAGTTCGGCTATTAGTTCCAGTAGCAGTCTTCGAAGTACACCTGCAGGTCACTCCATCAAGTCCGGAGGTAAGGTCTCAACATAACTAACGAAATGAGCCCAAACTCGGCACATCTAGCTCAGCTCGGCTATTAGTTCCAGTAGCAGTCTTCGAAGTACACCTGCAGGTCACTCCATCAAGTCCGGAGGTAAGGTCTCAACATAACTAACGAAATGAGCCCAAACTCGGCACACCTAGCTCAGCTCGGCTATTAGTTCCATTAGCAGTCTTCGAAGTACACCTGCAGGTCACGCGATCTAGTCCGGAGGTAAGGTCTCAACATAACTACAAAAAAAATGGTTGCCTGTAAAGTCGGTTTTACGGGCGAAGATTTTACGTGACAACGACCGATCATCCGATCATAGTTGAGTGGGAGAGAGACGCAAGGCATTCGGCGGGCCTCTCTCTCGTTCGGTGACTCATCGTAACGTTACCGAGCGTTACACTTTTTCATAAGTGACTCCCAGTCGCAACCTAATTTAAGACGTTGTCACGTCAAAAGGGCCGAAACTCGGCACACCTAGCTCAGCTCGGCTATTAGTTCCATTAGCAGTCTTCGAAGTACACCTGCAGGTCACGCGATCTAGTCCGGAGGTAAGGTCTCAACATAACTACAAAAAAGGGCCGAAACTCGGCACACCTAGCTCAGCTCGGCTATTAGTTCCAGTAGCAGTCTTCGAAGTACACCTGCAGATCACTCCATCAAGTTCGGAGGTAAGGTCTCAACATAACTAACGAAATGAGCCCAAACTCGGCACACCTAGCTCAGCTCGGCTATTAGTTCCAGTAGCAGTCTTCGAAGTACACCTGCAGGTCACTCCATCAAGTCCGGAATTAAGGTCTCAACATAACTAACGAAATGAGCCCAAACTCGGCACATCTAGCTCAGCTCGGCTATTAGTTCCAGTAGCAGTCTTCGAAGTACACCTGCAGGTCACTCCATCAAGTCCGGAGGTAAGGTCTCAACATAACTAACGAAATGAGCCCAAACTCGGCACACCTAGCTCAGTTCGGCTATTAGTTCCAGTAGCAGTCTTCGAAGTACACCTGCAGGTCACTCCATCAAGTCCGGAGGTAAGGTCTCAACATAACTAACGAAATGAGCCCAAACTCGGAACACCTAGCTCAGCTCGGCTATTAGTTCCAGTAGCAGTCTTCGAAGTACACCTGCAGGTCACTCCATCAAATCCGGAGGTAAGGTCTCAACATAACTAACGAAATGAGCCCAAACTCGGCACACCTAGCTCAGTTCGGCTATTAGTTCCAGTAGCAGTCTTCGAAGTACACCTGCAGGTCACTCCATCAAGTCCGGAGGTAAGGTCTCAACATAACTAACGAAATGAGCCCAAACTCGGAACACCTAGCTCAGCTCGGCTATTAGTTCCAGTAGCAGTCTTCGAAGTACACCTGCAGATCACTACATCAAGTCCGGAGGTAAGGTCTCAACATAACCAACGAAATGAGCCCAAACTCGGCACACCTAGCTCAGCTCGGCTATTAGTTCCAGTAGTAGTCTTTGAATTACACCTGCAGGTCACTCCATCAAGTCCGGAGGTAAGATCTCAACATAACTAACGAAATGAGCCCAAACTCGGCACATCTAGCTCAGCTCGGCTATTAGTTCCAGTAGCAGTCTTCGAAGTACACCTGCAGGTCACTCCATCAAGTCCGAAACGAAATAATAATATTATGAATTTATAATCCCTACTTACTTCTAGAAAAATTATAAGACTGTGAATAAAATCTCTCCTTGGGTAGTAGGTACATTATAGAATGCGTGAAGTATCATGTTTGGTATGTCAAATATTTTGTGTCCGTACAGCGATCTTTTTCAGCACAAGCTGCTGCTTACAAGCGACACAGAGTCCACTCACGACGGCGGCCGAGCGCAGACTAATATTTCATTACAAATTTTTGTGCAATAAACCAAGACAGTGACCAGTAAAATAACCCTTATTTCAATCCAATAAGATTCACGCGTTACAGCGAAATATGTGAAAAAATAGACTCCGATTTAAATTTTTTTCTGAGCCTATTTGTAACATTTTGATAGTTCTTTTTGCTACCTTTTTGAGTTGAACATGTCTGCTTACATAAAATATTTTTAAATAAATAAATTTATGTTATTAAATAGAAGAAAAATATCTCCAAAGTCAGCACGATATCGTCGATTTTGTGTGAAGAGGCAACGGAAATTATTTTTTACTATATTAAAAACCAACATTTTTTAATGAAAAATAGCTACCATTTGAAGATGAAGGAGTAACCTATCTGTGGTAATTATTAGTTACATTTGGTTTAGTCTCATTTTGCTGCAAAATGCCTGTAAAACTACTTATTTTTGTCAGATTCGTAAACGCGTCCTTAAAGCCGAAAATATTGGGCTCTCAGTTTAGTCAAATTTGACTTTCATCAATTAACTTTTGTGTCATGATTTCTTATTAACTAATTCACATAGGTAGGTATCTAAGTAATTTATGTTATTTCTTCAGATAAATTCAAGTTTTGCAGAATCCTCAGAGTACAGACAATAATGAAATGAGGGCCCGCTAGATATATCGCCATAAATCTGTACCGTCATATTCTACAGATTTGTGAATTTCTTAAAATATTTAAGAAATTAAGAAAACTAATTCGTAAATTAAAATTAACTCAAGAGATAGTAGGTACCTACCTACTTATACTGAGATTTAGCTATGCCACTTTATGCACGCATCTGGATTGAGGGCCCAAGTAATTTAATCATAACAGTTTTAATTCACGTTTAAGAAATTCGTTTTTACTATTTTTAACTAATTTCCCTATAGGTAAGTCTTATTTCGTTTCGCAAGGGTTCAAAAAATGGGCCCTCAATCCAGATGCACATCTGACTGAACTAGCTGTTCTTTCAGCCCGCTTAATTCTGCACCTTTTTTTTCTTAGCTCCGCTTTTAAAGCACTGTCATTCATTGACCCGTACCTAAGGCCGTACTTAACTCATTTTATTTGCCAAAATTAATCTCAAGTAGATATTGCAAAATATTCACAACATTACCTATAATTCTACACTCGGAAATGGAATTCGAGATCAAAAATTGCAAACAAATGTGTCGCCAATTTGAAATAATAACCTCAATTTAGTTTGTCGAAAAGTAAGTAGGTACCTAGTAGGTAAGTATTAATAAAGTGCTAAAATTGTAGGCTTATCCTAAACAGGTAAAATATAATATTGCACAGTTTTCAGCTTTAAAGTTATGTAAACTACGGTCCAAGAATAAAATATTTACTGTTTGAAATAAAATCGTGAAAATAATTTTTATGATACTGGCAATAAGGCAGAAGCTCGAGTCTAAACATTTTCAATTTCATTTATTATTTTCTATTTATAAAATGTGTTAAAAGATTAAATGACTTGGGAAATGTTGACTACTCCAGAAACGTCATTTTGATAATGACATTTCTTTGTTTACACTACTAATGTGATCTCGAATTCCATTTTCGAGAATAAACAGAAATAAACCCGCGTAGCGTAGCCCACCCACAAATTAGACATTTTTCAGAGACCTCACGCTACACTAGCGCCTCTAGCGGCGAATTCATACGCGATACACGCAGAATTTTATTGTACTTACCTATACGTTTTTGCATTTATCAATGCAGCGGGTCAACGATTAGAGGTTATGTGAAACAGCGTGAAATGAAAACTCAGTTTGTAGAACGTACGTATAGACATACCATTTCTATTGACGCTCGCTGTGGGGAACCTCATCGATGCGGGCTGTTTTGCATACACAAGCATATATCGCACTCTGACTAGATCACAGTTAGTAACGATGTATTGTGTCATTTGTCCGTCGCAGCCTTGCTCTGTTAATAACTTGCTTTTCTCATCTTCATATAAACCATCACCTAAGATTCGAAACCATTTCATAATTAATAACATTGAAGTTTAGACAATAATGCACTTGCGAGAAGAACGAACCCAGTGCAGGGTCAGAATACCTAGTAGGTAGGTACCTATTTGCGATACCAACTCAGTTCAACTCACCTTCATTAGAAACAGGCTTTTGGTAATTTATTCCTTCCGGAGCGTCTATGACTTCGCACATGGCTATGCAGGACAAGTGACCACCAATGCAGCTCGCGCCCCATCCGAATCCTCCATGACTGTACGGCAAGCTTATGTTCAATTCAGGTGACAAGTATACGCCATTACCCAGCAATGTGTTCTACACGGTAAAGAATGTGATGAAATTCAAGGTAAATTTAGATTAAAAAATAAATGTGAAGAGGGTGTACCTACTCGTATTCTGAAAGTTGGCAACAACGTCCCAATCACTGTTTAGTGTTTAGATAATTGCAATTTTTAATCAATATTTCAAAGCATAATTTCATTAAGTAATATTGACGAATTAATCTCGAACACTTTGATTAAGTATATTGTCCGAACAGAGCGGTGATATTCTGTAAAAATCTTACCGTGAAAACTTAGGTGAAGTGAGCGTGGAGTGACCTGTCAATAGTGTCAATTACTAGCAAAAACAAACTCACTTCACCTAAGTTTTCAGTTTTCACGGTGAGATTTTTACAGAATCGACCGGTCTTATACTTTTAATGAAACGGAATTTTTCGTATGATTTTCGTATGATCGATCGTGTACGGCCTGATGCTTAATGACATAAAAAGTCAAATCTGATGAAGAAGTTGTGGGCTCTCCTTAAATCATCGACTTTGAAAACTCACGACTGGGACAATTTTTAAAAAGATATTCAGGTCGAATAGAAGTTATTCTGTGAAATAGTGTAACATGTCCTCATAGTGATTTAAACATAATTATAAATATCTGACGGATTGATGGAGCTTTTTGGGAAATATACTGAAATTTCATTGATTTAAGAAAGTATCTACTCAAAAGTGGTAATAATTTTGCATTTACCTCTAAATCAACGAACCCAAGTGATTTCTGTTTCTACTTCTTCATTTTCGTATACCTACTTCGACTTCAGCCCTTTTCACGAACTTTATGATCAGGGTTTCGTCGATAAATGTTTTTTTTTTACTTGTACACAGGTTGGCTAACCTGTGTATAAGTAAAAAACTGGCCAAGTGCGAGTGAGGCAAAAACGCCGAAAAAAACACGTTTGTTGTATGGGAGCCCCCCTTAAATATTTATTTTATTTTAATTTTATTTTTTATTATTAAAGTACAACTGAGTATTTTGTGAATATTTCAAGTGCCTACCTGTTGCCATTATTGATATCGAGCAAAAAAGGGCAAAAAAATCGCGTTTGTTGTATGGGGGCCCCCCTTAAATATTTATTTTATTTTGTTTTTAGTATTTGTTGTTATAGCGGCAACAGAAATACATAATTTGTGAAAATTTCAACTGTCTAGCTACCGCGGTTCTTGAGATACAGCCTGGTGACAGATATCGAGCAAAAAAGGGCAAAAAAATCGCGTTTGTTGTATGGGAGCCCCCCTTAAATATTTATTTTATTTTGTTTTTAGTATTTGTTGTTATAGCGGCAACAGAAATACATAATTTGTGAAAATTTCAACTGTCTAGCTACCGCGGTTCTTGAGATACAGCCTGGTGACAGACAATCGCGTTTGTTGTATGGGAGCCCCCCTTAAATATTTATTTTATTTTGTTTTTAGTATTTGTTGTTATAGCGGCAACAAAAATACATAATTTGTGAAAATTTCAACTGTTTAGCTACCGCGGTTCTTGAGATACAGCCTGGTGACAGACAGACGGACGGACAGCGAAGTTACTTCTTAGAATATGGGTGTAATAGGGTTCCGTTTTTACCCTTTGGGTACGGAACCCTAAAAAGTAAAATTTTAAACATAGATTCAGAGGTTACCTAGTTGATCTTGAACCACTGTTTTATCTACCTACATAAAGGTACAATTCCGAATCCGACCGTAACCGCAAACCACAACAGCAAAGCTGCCAGTCATGTCGCCGTGGTTTGCGATTGCGGTCGGCTTCAAAATTGTACCTTGAGAGTTGAGACTCTCTTGTCGAGCTGAAAATAAAACCATACAGGGTTATTGGTAAAACATTAACAACCTCTTAAGAGGTCATTGTATTCATCATTATGAACAACTTTTACTATGGGACCAAACCTGAAATCGCGAAAAAAAAATCAGCTTTTCCCTACATTTTGACGAGTTATAGGTACGAGCATAAATGTAGGGAACAACTGATTTTTTTTTTAGCAATTTCAGGTTTGGTCCCATATTAAAAGTTGTTCATAATGATGAGTACAATCTCTCATCTCTATGTGGGTAATTTTTTTGTTTTTTCTCTCTTCGTTTTAATCATGATCTGACAGTTTGAGTAGTTTATGCGGCCTACCCAAATGTCCTGTCTTTGGTATTGTTCGTCGAATCGTTGAGCTCCTTAAGTTCTGAGTTGAGCTGCACGGTTACTGACAAATGCGTGCACTGACTGGACAGGTCCGCTCAATCTGTGTGGTTCTTTCCTCAAAAGACCATTTCAGACACTAATCTACATGGTCCTCAAAGATTATGTCCGGATTTTCTATATACACATTGACATTGATGAATTTTATTTAGACAATGACATGAATATTTACTTTGTAAGTAATTTTTATTATTTTTTTTTTATTTAATTATTGTGAATGTGAGGACTATGTGGGTCATTTATTTTTTCCTTCTTAGTTTTAATCATGATCTGGCAGTTTGAGTAGTTTATGCGGCCTACCCAAATGTCCTGTCTTTGGTATTGTTCGTCGAATCGTTGAGCTCCTCAAGTTCTGAGTTGAGCTGCACGATTTTTGACAAATGCGTGCACTGATTGGACAGGTCCGCTCAATCTGTGTGGTTCTTTCCTCAAAAGACCATTTCAGACACCAATCTACATGGTCTTCACACGATCTGACCAAGATTTTGTCTGGACTTTAAAAGAGACTGTGACTTCTGAGTTTGTTTCGGCCTTTCTTCTCAGAATAGTCAGTTAGGAAACGCCGACCTCATCTAGTTTAAAAAAAAAATATGATTGACGTGTAAAGGTGTTTGTACAAACCTACTTACAGAAATAAAAATCATTCATCATTTATCATTTATCAATGACCTCTTAAGTGGTTGACTGGTTGTTAATGTTTTACCAATAACCCTGTATAATAATTTATATATTGACGTACCTTATTTAAGTGTTGTTGCAAGCCAAAATTGAGAATGGTGTAAAAATTTTCCAAACGGTTTCCATGATAGGCGTAGAATACGTGATGGTCCTTAGCCAGCTCTTTCCATTTAGTTTCTGCAGTGGACTTACAGGAGCTTGCAACTTGGAATATATATTGTGGCTTCGGTGCAGATATTGTAGAATGTGCGTTTGCTAGGACGGTCTCATGCTGAAAGTAAATATTCATTTTAGTTATGGGTCAGGGACAAAATTTTCGATGTCTGTGGGTATATTTCTGTAACATCTCTGCTCAAAACTAGGCCGTTTCGCTACCATCACATGGGCGTAAGGTGAAAAATTTGTTCACTGTTCATTACTTTTCTGTCATACAATAGTTCTTGTAGTAACGAAACGGCTAAGCCTCATATTTTGACTAAGGTGTAGAGTTTGTGAAGTTAGGGCGTGTAGAGTTAGAAGCTTGGCTCTACATGAGATCTGATAACTTTTTGGCAGTGCGAGCCATATGTGGTCTCGTCTTAGCAACATTTTACTTACATGAAAATGTTTTTGTTGGGATTTCACATCTTTTTAAAAGTTGCTTAATATGAAATAATAATTTTTTTTGTGGGGTTCTTTACTAAAAATCCTGAAATGTGTATTTTATTATTTATTACAAGGAGTCCCTATATCAATTTTCAGAACTCTAGCATCAAAATTTGCGGAAGTCTCGTACAAACTTCCATCCCCTAGTTTAAGGGGTTGGAGGGTAAAAGTTCCAAGTTTTAGAATTGTTTTGTTGTTTGTGTACTAGCTTGTGAAGTTAGGGCGTGTAGAGTTAGAAGCTTGGCTCTACATGAGATCTGATAACTTTTTGGCAGTGCGAGCCTTATGTGGTCTCGTCTTGGTAACATTTTACATGAAAATGTTTTTGGTGGGATTCTTTCATCTAGTAAAAAAACCGATTAGTATATTAGGTACCCCAAGTGACTACAACGCGCTCTACATACCAACCACCGAAGAAGGGTAAAGGGTAGTTCTTCGAAATTTGATTCTTTGACTGATCCATATGGCCAAAATTTAATTTCACTTTCAGCTCTGTAACACATGTTCATATGAAAATAGGTATACCAAATAACATATATTTGAATGAGGGACTCGTTTTTATAAAGTAGTTTTCAAGATATTAATTTTGTGCCCAGATGAATCAGAATGTGTTACATATTAATCAGAAACAGAAATAAAAAGTAATAAATACTCCGTTAGACGAATGTAAATTCTAAACAATAATTATTAATTCTTAAATAGGACTAAGACATATCAAAAGTATCATATTTAGAACAAGATTATACTCCTGTCATTTTTTTATTATTCAAAAGGTTATAGCTAAGTAAATAATATATATATATTTACATATAATATATATACATATAATATACATATAATAAATTTGTAGAAAAGTGGTGTCTGTACAATGGAAATATATAAAAAAAAAAGTAGCAGGGGTTGTTATTATATCGATGCCGAACCCGAAATTGTAATTAATTTTTTTTTTTGTCTGTTTGTCTGTTTGTTTGTGCACGCTAATATCAGAAACGGCTTATTCGATTTAGATGCGGTTTTCACTAATATATTGTAGTAGGCTTCACTTAACATTTAGTGTTTATTTCATGTCAATCGTTTCATAAATAAAAAAGTTATGTCAATTTAAAGAATCACGGCGAACATTTGTTAAGGTATTCTATCAGAGTACGTACACGCCTCGGGCCTGCGCGTCCGATCTTCGGAACTACTGGACGGATTTGAATGTTTTTTTTTTATTGTATAGTTATTATATGGCTGGACAACATTCAGGCTATAATTTATCTCGGAAACTTGAACACCTGATGCAGAACCGAAACAGACCAGCTTAACTATAAGAGATACAAAAATGGTACCATAGCAAAATTTTTTCCACGTGATGAGGATTTTCTGCTGAGAGAATAAATTTGAAGATCTGGAACACCTGATGGGGAACTCCAAGAGCCCAGCTACACCATAACACATATAGGAATGACGTCTTAGTAAAAGTTATTCGGTCTGATGGGCATTTCCTGTTGACATATAAAAATCGAAGATCAGAAACATCTGATGTGGAAATCAAAGCCATCACTAATTTCACCTCCACGCGGTGAAGGCGGTAACAGTTTAGGACTGATTTTCGATGACGATGGTATATCATTGAAAATTTGACTCTTACTGGCCAAAACTACCATTTATTTTTTTTAACGTGAAGAAATGCTCATGCATTCTGCACTACCACGGGGAGATAGTGCAGTTATGTGGGACTCTAACCCACTAAAACTCCACTGTGTCCTCCTCTGCCGCTTACGGCGGGAACATGGGCACGCGTTAGCACTCATCCGTGAACCCGCCGCGGCTGTCCGTCACCGGACCCTCCGCTGGGGAGTACTCCCCATCACCGGCGCACCAGAACACATAGCACGCCGTGACCACCCCAGGGACCAAACCAGCACATGGGCGCCAGACGATCCCGTGCCTGGGCACCCTTGGTAGGGGAGCAGTCACTTAGATTTTAATTGATCAGGTATCTTCTTCATAATAAAACTATAACCATGCCTAGAAAGAGGTCAAATCTTTCCCAATGTTCCAAAGGAGTTAAAAGATTGAGGATCATAAGATCCCAAGAATCTACCGAAGAGCGTCAGGAGAGACTTGATGCTGTTTGAGAACATCAGGCTGCAACTCGCTCCGTGGAAACCTCTTCGGATCGCGAAGCACGCCTGCGTTCTCAGCGTAGTTACGCATCTACATCCAGGTCTCTAGAGACCAGTGCAGAATATGATGCGCGACTGACCGCTGATACGGTGAGATTATCATACATTGTTCCGAACACGCACACAACAAAATATTCATAATCAGAAAGTGAGAAAGAAAGAATTGCTGGAGTACGGCATGAAGAGACAGATTAAGAAGAGCGCAACGGACGTTTGAATTCTGATCGACTTCGACATTCTCTGAACAGAATGTCGATATCATCTGAAGAATCGGATGTGTCTCAAGATATAGCCGTAGGGCATGGCGACCTTCCTTGGGTTGATAAGGAACGGAGTGCATTTACGTATACTCCTATGATTGACTACGCCACATATTCCGCCATCGGAGGTATGGTTGAAAATTGTACTTTTTGTGAAGCTGTTAAATAGCAAAAAGAAACAAACGGTATGTGTTGCTCAGGTGGGAAAGTACATATTGAAATATTACAAAATCCTCCAGAAATATTAAGATCACTGCTAATCGGTGACCATTACAGTCAAAACATTTCTTGGACAATATACGTTCGTACAATAATGCCTTTCAAATGACATCTTATGTTGCGAAACAGATTTCAGAAGGCCCATTTATGCCAACATTCAAAGTGCAAGGCCAAGTTTACCACCCTATTGGTTCATTATTGCCTGAAAATGACGTCTCGAATCGTCTCGCGCATCCCGTTGTTATCCAGTCCCCGGGTTCTTAGAATTCGACATCAGACGTTTCAGATCTTCGATTTTGACGACCCCGTTGTCGCTGGCATAAGCAACAGGATCCGCGTACGAAGTCGCGGGCAGAAGCTAGTAATAAATAAGATTAAAACTACTGACTTGTACACGGTCAAAAATTGGACAAGGAGAATTACGCAACAAAAGCGCTCCTATCGTGCTGGAGAGGGGAAAAACTAATTTATTTTATTATTCATATGGGGTTTTGACCATACGAATCAGGCACAGATGAATCAGGATTTTGCCTACAATCATGCATAACTCATCGTACATACAGACTTCATTATTTTCATTTTTCTACACGAATCTATAACCCAAAAGCATCACACGAAACATAGATTGAAGTTTTAAAACAATAAAATAAATTTTATAAAGTAGGCATTGTAATCAGGATGCCACCTGAACCAAACACAGATGAATCAGGTATTTTCCTTCGTAACACCGGATCTAAGCCAACCAGCCGCACGTCCACCTTCTAGGTCGTCCGTTGCACGACTGGCTTCCCCCCGTGCTGGAAGCCAGACTCTCATTATTATTACCCGACCAAGTACGGTCAAGCGCAGCTTACGCCGTCCACATTAATCAGTATTATACGCCGGACACTTCTTTTTTAATGTGTGTGAACTTGGCATATCAATTGCTAGAATCTCACAATAAAAAGGCAGTTCCAGTAGCATCCCCAATAGTTCTACAGTTCCTGATATTTTTTTTCAAAAGTTCTGTTCAACTTTCTGAGAAAAAAATTTTTCAGAATGAGATGCTAACTTCACACTACCCCGATCAGCATCTCAGCAGTTCTTGGTTGCTAGACCATAAATACGTATGAAACTGCATAGTTCTATCGCCTGGAGCCAACACAGCAATAGTTCTGTCCCGAAAACCAAAAAAAAAATGAGATGCTAATTTTACGTTACAGTTATAAGAATCTCAATAGTTCTCGATAACTAGATCACAAATACTTGCAAAACTACTTGGAAGCAACACAAAAATAGTTCTAGCGACAAAACTAAACAAATCACCTAGCGAAAAACCGGAAAAAAAGTTTTTTTTGAGATGCTACATCATATGAGACAGTTCTGCATAGCATCTCAGCTGTTTTTGATAACAACGCCTCAAATACGTATGAAACTGCCGAGTTCTACAGTCTTAAGGCGAAACAGCAATAGTTCTAGCGAAGATCCGAAAAAAAAAGTTTTTTTTTGAGATGCTACATCTTATGAGACAGTTCTGCATAGCATCTCAGCTGTTCTTAATGGCAACGCCACAAATACGTATAAAACTGCAGAGTTCTACCGTCTTAAGGCGAAACAGCAATAGTTCTAGCGAAAATCCGGAAAAAAAAAGTTTTTTTTTGAGATGCTACATCTTATGAGACAGTTCTGCCTTGCATCTCAGCTGTTCTTGATGGCTACGCCACAAATACGTATGAAACTGCCGAGTTCTACATTCTTAAGGCGAAACAGCAATAGTTCTAGCGAAAATCCGGAAAAAAAAAGTTTTTTTTTGAGATGCTACATCTTATGAGACAGTTCTGCATAGCATCTCAGCTGTTCTTGATGGCTACGCCACAAATACGTATGAAACTGCCGAGTTCTACATTCTAAAGGCGAAACAGCAATAGTTCTAGCGAAAATCCGGAAAAAAAAAGTTTTTTTTTGAGATGCTACATCTTATAAGACAGTTCTGCATAGCATCTCAGCTGTTTTTGATGGCAACGCCACAAATACGTATAAAACTGCAGAGTTCTACCGTCTGAAGGCGAAAAGGCAAGAGTTCTAGCGAAAATCCGGAAAGAAAAAGTTTTTTTTTGAGATGCTACATTTTATGAGACAGTTCTGCCTAGCATCTCAGCTGTTTTTGATAACAACGCCTCAAATACGTATGAAACTGCCGAGTTCTACAGTCTTAAGGCGAAACAGCAATAGTTCTAGCGAAAATCCGGAAAAAAAAAAGTTTTTTTTTGAGATGCTACATCTTATGAGACAGTTCTGCCTAGCATCTCAGCTGTTCTTGATGGCTACGCCACAAATACGTATGAAACTGCCGAGTTCTACATTCTTAAGGCGAAACAGCAATAGTTCTAGCGAAAAGCCGGAAAAAAAAAGTCTTTTTTTGAGATGCTACATCTTATAAGACAGTTCTGCATAGCATCTCAGCTGTTTTTGATGGCAACGCCACAAATACGTATAAAACTGCAGAGTTCTACATTCTTAAGGCGAAACAGCAATAGTTCTAGCGAAGATCCGAAAAAAAAAAGTTTTTTTTTGAGATGCTACATCTTATGAGACAGTTCTGCATAGCATCTCAGCTGTTCTTAATGGCAACGCCACAAATACGTATAAAACTGCAGAGTTCTACCGTCTTAAGGCGAAACAGCAATAGTTCTAGCGAAAATCCGGAAAAAAAAAAGTTTTTTTTTGAGATGCTACATCTTATGAGACAGTTCTGCCTAGCATCTCAGCTGTTCTTGATGGCTACGCCACAAATACGTATGAAACTGCCGAGTTCTACATTCTTAAGGCGAAACAGCAATAGTTCTAGCTAAAATCCGGAAAAAAAAAGTTTTTTTTTGAGATGCTACATCTTATGAGACAGTTCTGCATAGCATCTCAGCTGTTCTTGATGGCAACGCCACAAATACGTATAAAACTGCAGAGTTCTACAGTCTTAAGGCGAAACAGCAATAGTTCTAGCGAAAATCCGGAAAAAAAAAGTTTTTTTTTGAGATGCTACATCTTATAAGACAGTTCTGCATAGCATCTCAGCTGTTTTTGATGGCAACGCCACAAATACGTATAAAACTGCAGAGTTCTACCGTCTGAAGGCGAAAAGGCAAGAGTTCTAGCGAAAATCCGGAAAGAAAAAGTTTTTTTTTGAGATGCTACATTTTATGAGACAGTTCTGCCTAGCATCTCAGCTGTTTTTGATAACAACGCCTCAAATACGTATGAAACTGCCGAGTTCTACAGTCTTAAGGCGAAACAGCAATAGTTCTAGCGAAAATCCGGAAAAAAAAAAGTTTTTTTTTGAGATGCTACATCTTATGAGACAGTTCTGCCTAGCATCTCAGCTGTTCTTGATGGCTACGCCACAAATACGTATGAAACTGCCGAGTTCTACATTCTTAAGGCGAAACAGCAATAGTTCTAGCGAAAAGCCGGAAAAAAAAAGTTTTTTTTTGAGATGCTACATCTTATAAGACAGTTCTGCATAGCATCTCAGCTGTTTTTGATGGCAACGCCACAAATACGTATAAAACTGCAGAGTTCTACCGTCTGAAGGCGAAAAGGCAAGAGTTCTAGCGAAAATCCGGAAAGAAAAAGTTTTTTTTTGAGATGCTACATCTTATGAGACAGTTCTGCATGGCATCTCAGCTGTTTTTGATGGCAACGCCACAAATACGTATAAAACTGCAGAGTTCTACAGTCTTAAGGCGAAACAGCAATAGTTCTAGCGAAAATCCGGAAAAAAAAAAAGTTTTTTTTTTGAGATGCTACATCTTATGAGACAGTTCTGCCTAGCATCTCAGCTGTTCTTGATGGCTACGCCACAAATACGTATGAAACTGCCGAGTTCTACATTCTTAAGGCGAAACAGCAATAGTTCTAGCGAAAATCCGGAAAAGAAAAGTTTTTTTTGTTGAGATGCTACATCTTATGAGACAGTTCTGCATAGCATCTCAGCTGTTTTTGATGGCAACGCCACAAATACGTATAAAACTGCAGAGTTCTACATTCTTAAGGCGAAACAGCAATAGTTCTAGCAAAGATCCGAAAAAAAAAAAGTTTTTTTTGAGATGCTACATCTTATGAGGCAGTTCTGCATAGCATCTCAGCTGTTTTTGATGGCAACGCCACAAATACGTATAAAACTGCAGAGTTCTACATTCTTAAGGCGAAACAGCAATAGTTCTAGCGAAAATCCGGAAAAAAAAAAAGTTTTTTTTTGAGATGCTACATCTTATGAGACAGTTCTGCATAGCATCTCAGCTGTTCTTGATGGCAACGCCTCAAATACGTATGAAACTGCCGAGTTCTACCGTCTGAAGGCGAAAAGGCAAGAGTTCTAGCGAAAAACCGGAAACAAAAAGTTTTTTTTTGAGATGCTACATATTATGAGACAGTTCTGCATAGCATCTCAGCTGTTTTTGATGGCAACGCCACAAATACGTATAAAACTGCAGATTTCTACATTCTTAAGGCGAAACAGCAATAGTTCTAGCGAAAATCCGGAAAAAAAAAGTTTTTTTTTGAGATGCTACATCTTATGAGACAGTTCTGCATAGCATCTCAGCTGTTTTTGATGGCAACGCCTCAAATACGTATGAAACTGCCGAGTTCTACAGTCTTAAGGCGAAACAGCAATAGTTCTAGCGAAAATCCGAAAAAAAAAAGTTTTTTTTTGAGATGCTACATCTTATGAGACAGTTCTGCATAGCATCTCAGCTGTTCTTGATGGCTACGCCTCAAATACGTATGAAACTGCCGAGTTCTACACTCTTAAGGCGAAACAGCAATAGTTCTAGCGAAAATCCGAAAAAAAAAAAGGTTTTTTTTGAGATGCTACATCTTATGAGACAGTTCTGCATAGCATCTCAGCTGTTTTTGATGGCAACGCCTCAAATACGTATGAAACTGCCGAGTTCTACAGTCTTAAGGCGAAACAGCAATAGTTTTAGCGAAAATCCGGAAAAAAAAAGTTTTTTTGAGATGATACATCTTATGAGACAGTTCTGCATAGCATCTCAGCTGTTCTTGATGGCTACGCCACAAATACGTATAAAACTGCAGAGTTCTACACTCTTAAGGCGAAACAGCAATAGTTCTAGCGAAAATCCGGAAAAGAAATTTTTTTTTTGAGATGCTACATCTTATGAGACAGTTCTGCATAGCATCTCAGCTGTTTTTGATGGCAACGCCACAAATACGTATAAAACTGCAGAGTTCTACCGTCTGAAGGCGAAAAGGCAAGAGTTCTAGCGAAAAACCGGAAACAAAAAGTTTTTTTTTGAGATGCTACATCTTATGAGACAGTTCTGCATAGCATCTCAGCTGTTTTTGATGGCAACGCCACAAATACGTATAAAACTGCAGATTTCTACATTCTTAAGGCGAAACAGCAATAGTTCTAGCGAAAAACCGGAAAGAAAAAGTTTTTTTTTGAGATGCTACATCTTATGAGACAGTTCTGCATGGCATCTCAGCTGTTTTTGATGGCAACGCCACAAATACGTATAAAACTGCAGAGTTCTACAGTCTTAAGGCGAAACAGCAATAGTTCTAGCAAAGATCCGAAAAAAAAAAAGTTTTTTTTGAGATGCTACATCTTATGAGGCAGTTCTGCATAGCATCTCAGCTGTTTTTGATGGCAACGCCACAAATACGTATAAAACTGCAGAGTTCTACATTCTTAAGGCGAAACAGCAATAGTTTTAGCGAAAATCCGGAAAAAAAAAGTTTTTTTTGAGATGATACATCTTATGAGACAGTTCTGCATAGCATCTCAGCTGTTCTTGATGGCTACGCCACAAATACGTATAAAACTGCAGAGTTCTACACTCTTAAGGCGAAACAGCAATAGTTCTAGCGAAAATCCGGAAAAAAAAATTTTTTTTTGAGATGCTACATCTTATGAGACAGTTCTGCATAGCATCTCAGCTGTTCTTGATGGCTACGCCACAAATACGTATAAAACTGCAGAGTTCTACACTCTTAAGGCGAAACAGCAATAATTCTAGCGAAAATCCGGAAAAAAAAGTTTTTTTTTGAGATGCTACATCTTATGAGACAGTTCTGCATAGCATCTCAGCTGTTCTTGATGGCTACGCCACAAATACTAATAGTAAGTAAACTAGCATCTCAAAAAAAAACATTTTGTTTCCGGATTTTCGCTAGAACTATTGCTGTTTCGCCTTAAGACTGTAGAACTCGGCAGTTTCATACGTATTTGAGGCGTTGCCATCAAAAACAGCTGAGATGCTATGCAGAACTGTCTCATAAGATGTAGCATCTCAAAAAAAAAACTTTTTTTTTCCGGATTTTCGCTAGAACTATTGCTGTTTCGCCTTAAGACTGTAGAACTCGGCAGTTTCATACGTATTTGAGGCGTTGCCATCAAAAACAGCTGAGATGCTATGCAGAACTGTCTCATAAGATGTAGCATCTCAAAAAAAAACTTTTTCTTTCCGGTTTTTCGCTAGAACTCTTGCCTTTTCGCCTTCAGACGGTAGAACTCAGCAGTTTTATACGTATTTGTGGCGTTGCCATCAAAAACAGCTGAGATGCTATGCAGAACTGTCTCATAAGATGTAGCATTTAAAAAAAAAAACTTTTTTTTTCCGGATTTTCGCTAGAACTATTGCTGTTTCGCCTTAAGAATGTAGAACTCGGCAGTTTCATACGTATTTGAGGCGTTGCCATCAAGAACAGCTGAGATGCTATGCAGAACTGTCTCATAAGATGTAGCATCTCAAAAAAAAACTTTTTTTTTTCCGGATTTTCGCTAGAACTATTGCTGTTTCGCCTTAAGACTGTAGAACTCGGCAGTTTCATACGTATTTGAGGCGTTGCCATCAAAAACAGCTGAGATGCTATGCAGAACTGTCTCATAAGATGTAGCATCTCAAAAAAAAACTTTTTCTTTCCGGTTTTTCGCTAGAACTCTTGCCTTTTCGCCTTCAGACGGTAGAACTCTGCAGTTTTATACGTATTTGTGGCGTAGCAATCAAGAACAGCTGAGATGCTAGGCAGAACTGTCTCATAAAATGTAGCATCTAACAAAAAAACTTATTCTTTTCCGTTTTTTCGCTAGAACTATTGCTGTTTCGCCTTAAGACTGTAGAACTCTGCAGTTTTATACGTATTTGTGGCGTTGCCATCAAAAATAGCTGGGATGCTATGCAGAACTGTCTCATAAGATGTAGCATCTCAAAAAAAAACATTTTTTTTCCGGATTTTCGCTAGAACTATTGCTGTTTCGCCTTAAGACTGTAGAACTCGGCAGTTTC
Organism: Oligia fasciuncula; assembly: GCA_963082905.1. Taxonomy (NCBI): domain Eukaryota; kingdom Metazoa; phylum Arthropoda; class Insecta; order Lepidoptera; family Noctuidae; genus Oligia; species Oligia fasciuncula. The sequence continues at coordinate 12,649,407 of OY720387.1, forward strand.
ATACGTATTTGAGGCGTTGCCATCAAAAACAGCTGAGATGCTATGCAGAACTGTCTCATAAGATGTAGCATCTCAAAAAAAAAACGTTTTGTTTCCGGTTTTTCGCTAGAACTCTTGCCTTTTCGCCTTCAGACGGTAGAACTCAGCAGTTTTATACGTATTTGTGGCGTTGCCATCAAAAACAGCTGAGATGCTATGCAGAACTGTCTCATAAGATGTAGCATCTCAAAAAAAAAACTTTTTTTTTCCGGATTTTCGCTAGAACTATTGCTGTTTCGCCTTAAGAATGTAGAACTCGGCAGTTTCATACGTATTTGAGGCGTTGCCATCAAGAACAGCTGAGATGCTAGGCAGAACTGTCTCATAAGATGTAGCATCTCAAAAAAAAACTTTTTATTTCCGTATTTTCGCTAGAACTCTTGCCTTTTCGCCTTCAGACGGTAGAACTCTGCAGTTTTATACGTATTTGTGGCGTTGCCATCAAGAACAGCTGAGATGCTAGGTAGAACTGTCTCATAAGATGTAGCATCTCAAAAAAAAACTTTTTTTTTTCCGGATTTTCGCTAGAACTATTGCTGTTTCGCCTTAAGACTGTAGAACTCGGCAGTTTCATACGTATTTGAGGCGTTGTTATCAAAAACAGCTGAGATGCTAGGCAGAACTGTCTCATAAAATGTAGCATCTCAAAAAAAAATGTTTCTTTCCGGATTTTCGCTAGAACTCTTGCCTTTTCGCCTTCAGACGGTAGAACTCAGCAGTTTTATACGTATTTGTGGCGTTGCCATCAAGAACAGCTGAGATGCTAGGCAGAACTGTCTCATAAGATGTAGCATCTCAAAAAAAAACTTTTTCTTTCCGGTTTTTCGCTAGAACTCTTGCCTTTTCGCCTTCAGACGGTAGAACTCTGCAGTTTTATAAGTGTTTGTGGCGTAGCCATCAAGAACAGCTGAGATGCTATGCAGAACTGCCTCATAAGATGTAGCATCTCAATAAAAATTTTTTTTCCGTTTTTTCGCTAGAAATATTGCTGTTTCGCCTTAAGACTGTAGAACTCTGCAGTTTTATACGTATTTGTGGCGTTGCCATCAAAAACAGCTGAGATGCTATGCAGAACTGTCTCATAAGATGTAGCATCTCAAAAAAAACTTTTTTTTTTCCGGATTTTCGCTAGAACTATTGCTGTTTCGCCTTAAGAATGTAGAACTCGGCAGTTTCATACGTATTTGAGGCGTTGCCATCAAGAACAGCTGAGATGCTAGGCAGAACTGTCTCATAAGATGTAGCATCTCAAAAAAAAACTTTTTATTTCCGTATTTTCGCTAGAACTCTTGCCTTTTCGCCTTCAGACGGTAGAACTCTGCAGTTTTATACGTATTTGTGGCGTTGCCATCAAGAACAGCTGAGATGCTAGGCAGAACTGTCTCATAAGATGTAGCATCTCAAAAAAAAACTTTTTTTTTTCCGGATTTTCGCTAGAACTATTGCTGTTTCGCCTTAAGACTGTAGAACTCGGCAGTTTCATACGTATTTGAGGCGTTGTTATCAAAAACAGCTGAGATGCTAGGCAGAACTGTCTCATAAAATGTAGCATCTCAAAAAAAAATGTTTCTTTCCGGATTTTCGCTAGAACTCTTGCCTTTTCGCCTTCAGACGGTAGAACTCAGCAGTTTTATACGTATTTGTGGCGTTGCCATCAAGAACAGCTGAGATGCTAGGCAGAACTGTCTCATAAGATGTAGCATCTCAAAAAAAAACTTTTTCTTTCCGGTTTTTCGCTAGAACTCTTGCCTTTTCGCCTTCAGACGGTAGAACTCTGCAGTTTTATAAGTGTTTGTGGCGTAGCCATCAAGAACAGCTGAGATGCTATGCAGAACTGCCTCATAAGATGTAGCATCTCAATAAAAAAAAAAATTCCGTTTTTTCGCTAGAAATATTGCTGTTTCGCCTTAAGACTGTAGAACTCTGCAGTTTTATACGTATTTGTGGCGTTGCCATCAAAAACAGCTGAGATGCTATGCAGAACTGTCTCATAAGATGTAGCATCTCAAAAAAAACTTTTTTTTTTCCGGATTTTCGCTAGAACAATTGCTGTTTCGCCTTAAGACTGTAGAACTCGGCAGTTTCATACGTATTTGAGGCGTTGCCATCAAGAACAGCTGAGATGCTATGCAGAACTGTCTCATAAGATGTAGCATCTCAAAAAAAACTTTTTTTTTTCCGGATTTTCGCTAGAACAATTGCTGTTTCGCCTTAAGACTGTAGAACTCGGCAGTTTCATACGTATTTGAGGCGTTGCCATCAAGAACAGCTGAGATGCTATGCAGAACTGCCTCATAAGATGTAGCATCTCAAAAAAATATTTTTTTCCGTTTTTTCGCTAGAAATATTGCTGTTTCGCCTTAAGACTGTAGAACTCTGAGTTTTATACGTATTTGTGGCGTTGCCATCAAAAACAGCTGAGATGCTATGCAGAACTGTCTCATAAGATGTAGCATCTCAAAAAAAAACTTTTTTTTTTCGGATCTTCGCTAGAACTATTGCTGTTTCGCCTTAAGACTGTAGAACTCGGCAGTTTCATACGTATTTGAGGCGTTGCCATCAAGAACAGCTGAGATGCTATGCAGAACTGTCTCATAAGATGTAGCATCTCAAAAAAAAACTTTTTGTTTCCGGTTTTTCGCTAGAACTCTTGCCTTTTCGCCTTCAGACGGTAGAACTCAGCAGTTTTATACGTATTTGTGGCGTTGCCATCAAAAACAGCTGAGATGCTATGCAGAACTGTCTCATAAGATGTAGCATCTCAAAAAAAAACTTTTTATTTCCGTATTTTCGCTAGAACTCTTGCCTTTTCGCCTTCAGACGGTAGAACTCTGCAGTTTTATACGTATTTGTGGCGTTGCCATCAAAAACAGCTGAGATGCTATGCAGAACGGACTCATAAGATGTAGCATCTCAAAAAAAAACTTTTTTTTCCGGATTTTCGCTAGAACTATTGCTGTTTCGCCTTAAGAATGTAGAACTCTGCAGTTTTATACGTATTTGTGGCGTTGCCATCAAAAACAGCTGAGATGCTATGCAGAACTGTCTCATAAGATGTAGCATCTCAAAAAAAAACTTTTTTTTTCCGGATTTTCGCTAGAACTATTGCTGTTTTGCCTTAAGACTGTAGAACTCGGCAGTTTCATACGTATTTGAGGCATTGCCATCAAAAACAGCTGAGATGCTATGCAGAACTGTCTCATAAGATGTAGCATCTCAAAAAAAAACTTTTTCTTTCCGGTTTTTCGCTAGAACTCTTGCCTTTTCGCCTTCAGACGGTAGAACTCTGCAGTTTTATACGTATTTGTGGCGTAGCAATCAAGAACAGCTGAGATGCTAGGCAGAACTGTCTCATAAGATGTAGCATCTCAAAAAAAAACTTTTTTTTTTCCGGATTTTCGCTAGAACTATTGCTGTTTCGCCTTAAGACTGTAGAACTCGGCAGTTTCATATGTATTTGAGGCGTTGTTATCAAAAACAGCTGAGATGCTAGGCAGAACTGTCTCATAAAATGTAGCATCTCAAAAAAAAATGTTTCTTTCCGGATTTTCGCTAGAACTCTTGCCTTTTCGCCTTCAGACGGTAGAACTCAGCAGTTTTATACGTATTTGTGGCGTTGCCATCAAGAACAGCTGAGATGCTAGGCAGAACTGTCTCATAAGATGTAGCATCTCAAAAAAAAACTTTTTCTTTCCGGTTTTTCGCTAGAACTCTTGCCTTTTCGCCTTCAGACGGTAGAACTCTGCAGTTTTATAAGTGTTTGTGGCGTAGCCATCAAGAACAGCTGAGATGCTATGCAGAACTGCCTCATAAGATGTAGCATCTCAATAAAAAAAAAAAAAACGTTTTTTCGCTAGAAATATTGCTGTTTCGCCTTAAGACTGTAGAACTCTGCAGTTTTATACGTATTTGTGGCGTTGCCATCAAAAACAGCTGAGATGCTATGCAGAACTGTCTCATAAGATGTAGCATCTCAAAAAAAACTTTTTTTTTTCCGGATTTTCGCTAGAACAATTGCTGTTTCGCCTTAAGACTGTAGAACTCGGCAGTTTCATACGTATTTGAGGCGTTGCCATCAAGAACAGCTGAGATGCTATGCAGAACTGCCTCATAAGATGTAGCATCTCAAAAAAAAATTTTTTTCCGTTTTTTCGCTAGAAATATTGCTGTTTCGCCTTAAGACTGTAGAACTCTGAGTTTTATACGTATTTGTGGCGTTGCCATCAAAAACAGCTGAGATGCTATGCAGAACTGTCTCATAAGATGTAGCATCTCAAAAAAAAACTTTTTTTTTTCGGATCTTCGCTAGAACTATTGCTGTTTCGCCTTAAGACTGTAGAACTCGGCAGTTTCATACGTATTTGAGGCGTTGCCATCAAGAACAGCTGAGATGCTATGCAGAACTGTCTCATAAGATGTAGCATCTCAAAAAAAAACTTTTTTTTTTCGGATCTTCGCTAGAACTATTGCTGTTTCGCCTTAAGAATGTAGAACTCTGCAGTTTTATACGTATTTGTGGCGTTGCCATCAAAAACAGCTGAGATGCTATGCAGAACTGTCTCATAAGATGTAGCATCTCAAAAAAAAACTTTTTTTTTTCCGGATTTTCGCTAGAACTATTGCTGTTTCGCCTTAAGACTGTAGAACTCGGCAGTTTCATACGTATTCGAGGCGCTGCCATCAAAAACAGCTGAGATGCTAGGCAGAACTGTCTCATAAGATGTAGCATCTCAAAAAAAAACTTTTTCTTTCCGGTTTTTCGCTAGAACTCTTGCCTTTTCGCCTTCAGACGGTAGAACTCTGCAGTTTTATAAGTGTTTGTGGCGTAGCCATCAAGACCAGCTGAGATGCTATGCAGAACTGCCTCATAAGATGTAGCATCTCAATAAAAAAATTTTTTCCGTTTTTTCGCTAGAAATATTGCTGTTTCGCTTTAAGACTGTAGAACTCTGCAGTTTTATACGTATTTGTGGCGTTGCCATCAAAAACAGCTGAGATGCTATGCAGAACTGTCACATAAGATGTAGCATCTCAAAAAAAACTTTTTTTTTCCGGATTTTCGCTAGAACAATTGCTGTTTCGCCTTAAAACTGTAGAACTCGGCAGTTTCATACGTATTTGAGGCGTTGCCATCAAAAACAGCTGAGATGCTATGCAGAACTGTCTTATAAGATGTAGCATCTCAAAAAAAAAACTTTTTTTTTTCGGATCTTCGCTAGAACTATTGCTGTTTCGCCTTAAGACTGTAGAACTCGGCAGTTTCATACGTATTTGAGGCGTTGCCATCAAGAACAGCTGAGATGCTATGCAGAACTGCCTCATAAGATGTAGCATCTCAATAAAAATTTTTTTTCCGTTTTTTCGCTAGAAATATTGCTGTTTCGCCTTAAGACTGTAGAACTCTGCAGTTTTATACGTATTTGTGGCGTTGCCATCAAAAACAGCTGAGATGCTATGCAGAACTGTCTCATAAGATGTAGCATCTCAAAAAAATACTTTTTTTTTTCGGATCTTTGCTAGAACTATTGCTGTTTCGCCTTAAGACTGTAGAACTCGGCAGTTTCATACGTATTTGAGGCGTTGTTATCAAAAACAGCTGAGATGCTAGGCAGAACTGTCTCATAAAATGTAGCATCTCAAAAAAAAACTTTTTCTTTCCGGATTTTCGCTAGAACTCTTGCCTTTTCGCCTTCAGACGGTAGAACTCAGCAGTTTTATACGTATTTGTGGCGTTGCCATCAAAAACAGCTGAGATGCTATGCAGAACTGTCTCATAAGATGTAGCATCTCAAAAAAAAAACTTTTTTTTTTCCGGATTTTCGCTAGGTGATTTGTTTAGTTTTGTCGCTAGAACTATTTTTGTGTTGCTTCCAAGTAGTTTTGCAAGTATTTGTGATCTAGTTATCGAGAACTATTGAGATTCTTATAACTGTAACGTAAAATTAGCATCTCATTTTTTTTTTTGGTTTTCGGGACAGAACTATTGCTGTGTTGGCTCCAGGCGATAGAACTATGCAGTTTCTTACGTATTTATGGTCTAGCAACCAAGAACTGCTGAGATGCTGATCGGCGTAGTGTGAAGTTAGCATCTCATTCTGAAAAATTTTTTTCTCAGAAAGTAGAACAGAACTTTTGAAAAAAAATATCAGGAACTGTAGAACTATTGGGGATGCTACTGGAACTGCCTTTTTATTGTGAGATTCTAGCAATTGATATGCCAAGTTCACACACACTCTTTTTTACTTAGAGGACAATTCATTTCCTTTCGATATAATTATAATTTATATTGATGTATCAAAGGGAAAATTCGACATCGACCATTTTGTTCCGGAAAATGGCAAACGGACGCGCTATATGAATCAAAAGAACGACCTTCAAATATTTTTATTTTGTACCTAGACAGCAATTATTAAAAAAAAAACATTTGTCCCAGTAAGGGATAAAGCTAAACTGTACAAAAAAAAATATTACATGCCGTTTTTTTTAGTTGGTTACAGAAATATACCCACAGACATCGAACATTTTGTCCCTGAAGAATTACCCTAAAACATTACCCTCTGGTCACCAGTGGCGTGCCTAGGGGTCAAACTTAGGGCAAGCCAACTTAAAAAAAAAAAAAAAACCTACCGTATCGCCTGTCAAAGTTGAGTCGACCGAGTCGTTTTAGTTCTTAGGTAAGTACTAATACCTATGTGTATTTCATAAATTGTAGGTTTTTGCTAATATCTATTAAAATGAATGTTTTTAATAGCACTATTTTTTTCTTTTATAAATTAAATACCTACTAAGAGTATTGGTTAATGGCTTAATGGTAATCCTTTACAAAATCGTAACTTTTCATATCGAGTTATCAGTTTCACGTAAAATATGAGAAGATGTCTAAGAGCCATCTATTAACAATATTGGCACAACAAAGCCCTTCGAGTTAGTTCATATTTCACTCGCCCGCAACAGTCGCTATAAGTAAAATATTACAATCTGGCCGAGTGGCCACTAGATGGCGCACAAACAAAATTGATTGATTTCTAACTACACAATTGTTTACGATGTTGTTGTTGATAATATTTATTAATTTGAATTACTCACAATGCGAACAGCCATAACTCTTCATTTTTCGCTTCTTAATGACACACAATATCAACTAACCTTTGAAAAACAGCGCGATTATGATCGACACGCGTATTGTATTTGGAAATGTCGTCACTTAATTGACGAGATAAAGAAGTTTCGATTCGTGTTTTACCAAAACTACAGAATGAAATAACAGCATTCATGTGCTTTTGAGAATTCTGATGTCTTTTACTGGCACCAGCGAAGTTACTTAAATCATCGTAACCTGATGTATTCCAAGCGGTATTTTCTTTTGAGAAAAATATGCAACACCAACAGAATAATTTGTTAATATGAGAGCAGCCTACAATCCAATGAGTATTGTACGCTGATCGACTAAAATGCCTATTACGTGATTTAGATCTCTGAGAAATACTCAAATCGGGACTAGGTTAGGTGAAGTAATGAGATTATATTTGTCTGTAAAACTCAAAGTATTTACCTTTCCGAGTAACGATTGCACACACTTTAATCCATCACAAGAAACAATTGCATGCGTTTCCGAATTCATTTTAATGATAAGAAACTTTTTAATCACTTTAAAACAAAGGTAATCACCGCAAAAACTAATCACAACACTTAACTTCACAGAAAATGAAGAAAAACAAAATCAAAGTAAAAAAATGCACCAGTAACCGCTCAAAACGAATTCAAACTAATTTGAAATTGCATTATTGCATCATCATTATAGAGAAATTCAAGCTTGTGCGCAGCGAATCGCGCACTTATTATTTACACACACACGCTTCGTTACACGTTCATTCATAAAAAATCAAAAGCCAGGCTTGTAAATCAGTACAATTTTCGAAATGAGTACATACTAATGATATCAAGAAAGTGAACAATTTCTATACAAATCGTCCGAGATCCAGAAGCCTAATCTGAAGCCAGCTAGGTGCGAGCGAGACGGGACGATATTTGTTTTTGCGTTCTCGCGAAGCAGTGCATGGGAGATATTTGGCAACGTTGCGCATGACATGTAAACCTCGCAACCTTGCAAACGTAGGAATAGCGAACGGCCGGGACGCGCGGAGTTCATTTTTTATTATTATTCTTATCAATTCTTGCGACATGTTTACAAGTTTACTTGTGTAGTTTTTTTTTTTTTTTGTTAGGCTCACGTTAGATTGAAAGCCGGGCTTTTCGGCTTTAGTGAAAGGCACGCCCCTGCTGGTCACCTCTCTGTGGTCTGGGGACCTCCTTCTGGGTCAGTCGAATAATAATAAAGCTATACGTAGATAAATTTCTGTTTTAGCCGTTATTAGGTGGTTGGTGGGGTCACTAAATCACCAACATCATGTTTTCGTTGTAACTTACTTTGTACAGCTTCTATATTTATGTCTGTAATTTATATGGTGTACCTAATAAAGAGTACCTATTCTATTATATTCTTACGACAAGGGATTTTTATTGCCTACTCTCTCGGTATAAAATATTTTAAGTTGGTACTTGAGTAGGTACCTATATACTTAATTCAATATTAACATACCGCTTCCGAGGGTACTGTTTTCAGTGAGGGTTCCTTTAATCTTACGAGCACGTAAAACAACAAATCAATAATGTCGCTGATATTCGACAAATTATCTAAGTTATCCAGCTGCTGTAAGACCAAATCCAAAGCAGGCACGTCGGTTATCACGCAAAGCTGAAATTTAATAAGTTATTAGTGCTACTTAAGTAGGTTTATACCTACTAGGTAAGTTAAGAGGTTCTGTCAATGGTGGCTTTTAGTCATTTAGAGCATCTTAAGGCTAAGTTCATATGACCCCGCGGTACCGCACGGAACTACTAACCGCGTGGTGCAAGATCTTGGGCACGGGAAGCAGCGCGCCACGCTGTGCCGCTCGGTAGCGCGCGTTGATGTAGGTAGACGCATGGACGATACGACTACATACAGTACGCGTAGCATGACGACGTTTTGTCGACGGAAGAATAGACAAAATGACACACTGCCATGCTTACACAAAGAAAAGTATAGACGGCGGGTAGTGCCGTTTCATTTCCACAAGAAAGGGATAAAGTATTGAGTTATTATATGTAACAGAAAAGGATAAAGCTATACTATTTCCGTCTCTCAGTGCGTGCCCGTTTTTTCAAGGCAGCTACTTATGTAGCCAATGTTATTTAAGTTCGTTTTTTGTCTCATGTGCGGCCACGCTACCCGATGCTCTATAGCTTTCTTATATACTCTAAGCTGCCATGCTTAGACGCGTAGAATGCGTAGAAATATTTCTACAATCTGTCATTTTGACTATTCTTCCGTCGACAAAATCCGTTTCTACGGCGGTCATGCTACGCGTGCTGAAAGCAAAGCTAATAGAAATCACTATTCCTAGACAGCACGTTTTGCCGAAAACTTTGTTGATAGAGAACATTGTTTGTAGATATCTCGGTCCATAGGAAGCACTGTTGGCAGATATCTCTGTTCATAGATAGCACTTCTTGCTGTAAACTTTGTTCATAGAAACCACTGTTTCCAGATACCTTGGTTCACAGAAAGCGCCTTTGGGTCTAGATTTATCCTTTTAAAAATTAATTGTAAGTCAAACTACTACCTAGGAACTTAGTTTGTATTAAATAGGTACAAGAAAAAACATAATTATGCCACCGAAGTCAAAGAGAATATAACCGTTGACCGAAGTCAACCAACATACTTATCGTCGTTGACCGAAGTCAACCAACATACTTAGGCTCAACTCACACCAAAAGAGCGGCGAAGGGCAGCGAAGCGCCGCGACCCGCTCGGTAGAGAAGGCGCGCGGAGTCCAGCGACTTCTCGGGCAGTCGCTGGACTCCACGCGCCTTCTCTTCTTCTTTCATGTATTTATCGCTGTAATGCCTTGATTTGATATTGTATAGGCTGTCGTACATTTGCACCAAATAATTAAGCTTTTCTTCATTCATTTCCATCACTTCTGTATTCGTTGCACTGCAAGGAATGAATGCGAATGCTCGCGCGCAAAAGACGCGCGCGGGGAGCGGGCGCGAGTGGCGGGATATTACCAGCGGCCGCTCGCTCGCGACTGCTCGATCATTCTCGGGACTTCCCGCGACTTCTCGCGCAGTCGCACGGCTATTCGCTGGAATTCCAGCGGCGCCGCTGGCATCCGCGCGACTCGTTCGAGTTTCTCATGCGATAATAAGTATTATAGGGGATCCTGCCGTTTTACCAAAAAGATTTTGCCAAAATTTCACTACCCAAACAAATTTTCGCAACCTTTTATTATACCAATGCAATGTTTGGAATGATTTTAGTATGCACATTACATTTGGTCAAATTTTTACTTGGCAGAATACTAATATGGATAATGTCATTTAGGCATTTGGTCTTTAATCAAATGATTTATTACAGCAAACAATCTTTAGACAATAAACGTTTGGTCAAATGACAAAAAATATAAAGACAAAAAAAGACACTATACCCGTAGCTCGTATCAATACGCCAGGCCGTCACACTTACACGTATTAGTCCATATCTTGAAAATTACTGAACCGATTTTGATTAAACTTGCACTGTTCCCTAAGTTGAAGTAAATGTAAACTAATACAAAAAAAATGGTCACGATCCGATTAATAGTTGCTGAGAAATGCGTGGACAAACATACATACATGCATACATACGTCTATGAAATTTTGTATAATTGTTTGGAAGCCTTAGTAGATTGTCATATGTGAATATAATGCAATTCCAATAATATTACATGCATACGTATCGAATTGATAACCTCCTTTTTTTTGAAGTCGGTAAAAATAAGATTTTTTGGGAATTAAAAAATGCAATTTTATCTTAAAATAATCATTTCATTCATTATTTTTTTTGCAATGGACATTATCGAGAACCGAATTAGTTAGACGAGGTTAATTAATAAAAAAAAATGCTTAGGTTAGGTTGAAACTGTGACCTCCTACGCACGAGCCGAGCGAGCGAAGCGAGCGAGCGGTGCCGCGGCAGCGGCCGGCGAGTGCCAGAAACGACTAAATTATATAGAAAAAAAAAATATGGAAAAAAGAATATTTTTAACGCAGGCTATCGAAAACCGAATTAATTAGACGAGGTTAATTATTTAAAAAAAATGCTTAGGTTAGGTTAAAACTGTGACCTCCTACGCACGAGCCGAGCGAGCGAAGCGAGCGGTGCCGCGGCAGCGGTCGGCGAGTGCCAATAACGACTAGATTATATAGAAAAAAAAAATGGGGAAAAAACAGACTACCCGAAACTGAACTAGTTAGACGAGATTAATTATTTTAAAAAAATACTACCAGAATACTTAATATTATTATTACCTGTTTAGAATTTGTCCCAGTGGAAAAAAAACACCCTTGTAATAAAACGTCTTCAAAGTTAGATCTTATGCTTGAAATGGCTGCCTTAAATAAAACTGCGAAAACTGACGATACCAAATATTTGGCAAATGTAATTTTGCGTAATAGTACATTATGATACATGTGTGCTAAGTTGATCATTATACACGAAGCGATATTATTCGCGCGAGCCGCAGGCAAACGCGATAAGAAAGCCGAGTGTATATTGATTAATGCACACGCGTTTCATACGACGGCGACGCGGCGACGTTTTTCAACACACTTGCGAGGAAAAAAACAGACTTGTATTGTTAAATATTAACTTGTATGGAAAATGGCGCGCTGGTTTTGTTTTCCCGCGCGCCGTGCTAGCCAGCCAGCACTAGCGATGCGCGCGCCGGTGGGTGTAAATCAAAGAGTAAAGTAACTATAAATTGGAGGTCTGCCCCGCTTGGGCGGAGCACCGCCGTGTCCTCGTAGAGGCGATCGGCAGCGGCGGCGACCTCTCGCGCCCGGCCCTGGTGCAAGCCATGGTCCGGGGCGAGAGGGAGTGGGAGGCAGTCACCTCCTTCTGCGAAGCAGTCATGCTAGCGAAGGAGGTGGCGGGACGGCTCAGGGAGAGAGCCTCCCGTCCCAGCCGCCGCGGGAGACGCTCCGGGCGTCGGGAGCCGCGCGACGACTCCCGGCCACCGTAGGCGCGGGCCTGCGGGCGGAGAGTAATGGGTAACTCACCGTCCGATCAGGACCAGGCCCGTGCCGGACGGCGCGTACGTGTTCCACGCGCGCCTCAAAGAGATGTCAGCATCGAGGAGGGGCCCCATAGGGCCGAAGCCTGCCGGGTCAGCGGGATTGTCCGAAAGGGTTACCGCTGGCCCGGAACATAAAGGGCTAAAAGGAAGGAACACGGGTGGGTTTTAGTCAGTAAGAGTCTGACACTCCCTTCCGCTCCACCCAGAGCGGGAGGGGTCATTTGATGATTTCCCATCCGCAAAAAAAAAAAAAAAAAAAAAGTAACTATAAATAAAAGCATCATTATTCATTGACTCTCATTTTAAATATATTAATCTATGGCACAGACAAAACCGCTAAACTGCCTATAGAAAAAATAAAATAAACACAAACTAGCTAATGTTTAGACTGATCGTAGTGTTGTACGTCAAATTGTAGTTTCATTTATGGAATTAGAAAGTACTATTGGCATAGAGAAATATACATTCGTTCAGTGAGAATCCGCAATAATAGAACGCCAGTCAGGGTCTTTTCCGTTTGGTTTCGGAAGGGCCTTATTATATATCAGGTTGTATCTTGATCAAATAATATGATTCGCGAGTATATGTATTTACAGAATTATAGTCATTAGAATTTAATCCTTAAGTTAGATTTGTTCCTAAAGAACTTTTCCATAAGAGATTTTTTCTTATGGAACAAATCTAACTTAGAAAGATGTTAATGTTTCTAATGATTATAATCCTGTAAAGAGGTACCTGTTATAGCCGCAAATCATATTTTGATCAAGATACAACCTGACACCGACCTGAAAATTGCAAAAAACCTAAGAATTTCGCGGTCTACCACTGCGCATTCACCTTAAATTGTCTGTGGTCCCCTGCGAGTTCATTTTGCGACCAAGGACAATACAGACTATTTAAAAAAAAATTGAAATATAGCCCGCGGATTTTTTTCTTTTGGCATGAAGTCTCTTTGGGCGCTTTCCGAATTAGCTATAATCGCTCACATCGCAGTGCTCACATCATCTCACATGCGTTCCGATTTAGATATTACGATTATGACTGCTGAGAGCTGGCAACAATTCGGAACACTCGTGAACGCGCTCACAGTGCTTACACAATGTAAAAAAGATATTATTACAGTATTTCTTTGTATAAACACCACATTTCTTCTTCAGTTCTTCTTCTTTGGTTAGGTGGCGACTGTCAGCCAGAAGCACAATTTCGAAAATGCCACGTTAGTTTAATATAAAGATGATGCAACTCAAAACAAAACACACACTGACACTACCTCATACACACACTGTCATTTTTGACAGCGCTCACGGTGATATTATTCTAGGGCATGGTCGGCATTATCGCAAGATGGCGAATGTCATGACGTCATCTATGACGATTCACGGGACATCGTTATCGTTATCGCGCTCACGCTAATTCGGTTATTTCCCAATTCGGAACACATCGATTATTTCTCAATTCGGAACGCAGGGTTTGATGAGATTAAAAAAGCGCGCATCTCCGTCCGACTAGTAAATATGTAGTTATCTGTGGTATTACAGCACATGTGATGACATGTGGATTAAAGTAAAGAAAAAGCACGCGTTCGTAATACACTCAATTATGGACCCAAAGAGTATGGACCTAAAAGCGGTTCAATAAGAGCCACTTTACGAGCAAGTGTGTTGAAAAATTTGTTATTCCAACTGAAATATTTGACTAAATAAAAATTGGTAAAAGTACTAGTTGGTAAACAAGTTATTGTTTAAACGTTCACTTGCCAAACATTAGGTTTGGGTTACAATTATTTGTGAAGAGATTTTTTGCTAAGTAGGTAATAATTTGGCAAATTAAATTATGCGGAAAATTGTTTGGGAAGTGATAATTTGGCAATTTCTTTTTGGTAAAACAAGGGAAACCCGTAATAAAGTAGGTAATGAAAATGAAGTTAAAATTCATATGGCACTGAAACTGCGTTCCGCTTCGCCGCGCTTCGACGCTCTTTTGGTGTGTGTTGAGCCTTAGGCGTATACAATACAACGTTATTTTTAGTAGGTGTATGCGAAACCTGAATATAGTTTGTTTAGAATAAGTACCTAACTGAATCGATTCCAATAATTTTTACCCCCTGTTATATTTTGTCCCAAAAATATTTAAAAAAGGTTAAAAGTTGGACACCGAGCGACACTAAGGTATATCCAATCTCCGCGCCGAACAGGCAGGCTTATAACTTTGTGATTTTTCATGATTTTGAAATTTTGTACATAGATTCTTTACATTAAAATACTAGACCTACACGTGTTTCGGGTTTCGCATAGAAAAAGTAATGTTGTATAGGGGGGTGGGCCGTGCCCACCCTAGAATGGTCAGGTGCCCACCCTAGTTTTTTTTTATTTTTATTACCTATTAGGTACCAATTTTTTTTTTTTACCTATTCGAGATTCTAAGCTAGATACTTACATAATATAACTTCACACAAAAGCAACCAATTAAATAATCTATCACCAATACACTAACTTATTATTACCTACACATTCCATTTAATTACTTTGAAATAACAAAAATAATTGAATCTATAGGTACCTACTACGCAACGTACCTAATAAGCTAGAGTAGGTATCTACATTTCAATTTCGTGCGACAGCCATCGATCCATCGATCACTAAAAAATGCCACGGCCCACAATGCAAAGTGACAAGCAGGCGCACGTCGGAACACCGTCGTCGTGGGCTAGCCCGCACTTGGGGATGGGGCCCGCTAGGCATGGCGGGCTGATATCAGTCGAGGGTGCGGCGAATGTACAAATATCTCTCGGGGTTCTCGGGCCCCCGACTTATGGTAGTAGAAGGAACAGTGGGGTTCTAGTCGGCAGGAGGGTTATGTTGGGAAATCCTCATGGAAACCGGATTTCCCAACGAAAAAAAAAAGGTTAGGGCCCTGGAAAAAAGCCACACACACATTGCGTATCTAGCGCAATGTCAACCAAACAATGAGACGCCTGATATTCCTGAATCCTGAGAATGACGTTCTTTTTTTTTTTGAGAACAAGAACACCAAAAATATCTGTTTGAAGATAAGCATACCAATTCATCCATATCCTTGATTCCATTTTTCAAGAAAGCTGGTGGAAACGGTCTCAAACAGCTCTCATATCTAAAACTAAAAGCTGCTGCTACAAATAGACTCCATTTTATATCTGCAGCTTTAAAATCCTTCTCCAATACTAATCTGAAATAAAGTAAACAAAAGAAGTACAAGTATCTAGGGACCGTAGTGTGTACGAAGACATCCCTCAACGTATAGGTACTGTGTAGGTACAGACGCCAGCACATCAAGCTACCCGAAACTGTAAAATTCAATCAAGCTTGAACCTTATGTTTTAGCGATAAAGTTGAAAATCTATTAAAGAAATTTGACAAATTGTAATAGCTTGACGTGCTGGCGTCTGTACCTACTTTATTAAATCCATACGTATAGTTAATATTATAAATTCGAACGTAACTGTCTGTCTGTATGTTACCTTTTCACGCCTAAACCACTGAACCGATTGCGATACAATTTGGCAGAGAGATAGATTGAATCCCGGGGACATAGGATAGCTTTTATCCCGATGTTCCCACGGAATTGACACTTATGCGGGTGAAACCGAGGGGCGCTGCTAGTAAAATATAAATTTATAATTAGCTAAAAGTACCTCTATTTACCTTCTAAGCGTTCATGTAAAATAAATTTATTTGTATAAATAAATGTAAGCTTTGTTGTTTGTGTTTGTGCACAATAAAGCTTATTTTCTATCCGATCAATTTGTGTGCACTTTATTTAATACCTTCACTAAGTAGGTAGGTACGGTTAAATACCAAATAAGACTTTAAATATTATTACACAAGTGAAATTACCTTAGATGAACAGCTTTCTTCTCTAAGGAATCTAGTTTGGCCTGATTATTTTCTGACAACGTTTCAGACGCGGATGCCAAGTTACAGTTAGTCGCTGTATCAGATAACGCTTCATGCTCGCCGTCCATGATTTATTTGATCTTCCAGAATATGTATAAAAGTACTAAATTATAGGCATAATTTTGAATTCTTTCAAATATATTTGCACATCATTTTATTTCATTACGTAAGTCCATACTTGTCAAATTCATAAAACAATAGACGGACAAGCGGCCAGTAACGAAACGAAATGAGGTCTATGCAGTTTAGGTCGCCCAAGTCAAAGTTAATTAAAGTTTCATGTGTAAAAAAAATACTTTTTCTATTTTGTACCTACCCCACACAAATACCGTACGTATACTTACAGCATTGATATACATACACTAGATTAGCAATTACCGCGCCAAGGCACAGTATAAAGATATATCTTTATACTGTGGCCAAGGCGTTGCCACTGGGATCAAGGCCACAGCCTCAATCGTAGCTAATGTCAGTTCAGTGCTCTGTGTGACGCCAACCGAAGTTAGCCGAGTGAAAATTACCGCCAAAATGGGAAAATGCGTACCTAGTGAAAGAGTGCGATTCGAGGTCACAAAAACACAATAAATTAACCGGAATTACTTTCCACGCGTAAGTTTATTGTTTCTGTGTTTATATCAACGTAAAAACGCAATAAAAATAAATAAAATGTTGAATTTTGTAAATTAGGTTCAATGTTGCCACTAAAAACTTAGTTTTAGTTTCCCACATTATGTGGGAGTTTTTAATTTATAGAGTATGTGATTTAAAATATTTTATAAAACTAAATGTGTGACAATGTGTAACAAAAAAATAACATTGTAACATAAAAATAATTGTTTTGAAATATTTAAATACATAATTCAAAAATAACGTTTTTGCGTTTTTTATGGCTTAAAAAGTTGGGTAAAATTTCGCATGGCTAGGCAACCCCATCCCGCCACTGCATGTTTATATTGCGGTCTTTGTCTAATCTAAGCGATGCGCGGTATTATTCTTGATGTTTACTTTTAAATGTGTAGTGAGTGGTTTCAAACAGAACACTATTACTCCTAGGTTCCAAAGCTACGTCCCGCGTTAAATAGTGGTTACATTTTTTTTACACATTTTAATGAGGTTTGCTTCTCTAGTTATTTAAATCAATGACAAACATGCTGTCAATGTGTGTGTAACCGCAGGAGCTCTCGGTCACAGTATAAATATAAATATGCAGTCATTGACATAGGTATAGGGTGACTGGTAATTAGTGACCGATACTTAAACACGTGATTTTAATCATCATTATGAACAACTTTTACTATGGGACCAAACCTGAAATCGTAAAAAAAAAGAGCTGTTCTCTACATTTTGACGAGTTAGACGAACAAAAAAGTCACGACTGTATGCAGTTAATATTGACTTTACACGACTGCAGCCGACCGCGTGAAGTTGATATCATGACTGAACGAAGTCGAACGTACAACTGCATGCAGTTATACAGGGTTATTTGTAAAACACCAGCAACTTCTTAAGAGGTCATTGTACTCATCATTATGAACAACTTTTACTATGGGACCAAACCTGAAATCGCGAAAAAAAAATCAGCTGTTCCCTACATTTATGTTCGTATAACTCGTCAAAATGTAGGGAACAGCTGTTTTTTTTTTTGCGATTTCAGGTTTGGTCCCATAGTAAAAGTTGTTCATAATAATGAGTACAATGACCTCTTAAGAGGTTGCTGGTGTTTTACCAATAACCCTGTATATCGACTGCGCGCGGTTGCTGCGATGCAGTCCGTCTGATGATGGCAGCCTTAGGGTAATGTCTGTAAAATTGATAAGTGTTCTATTGTAACGAAGTTTTTAACGCGGTTTGCGGTTAGGAGTTGTCCTTCTGGTCAAAATGTAAAACCAAGATGGCGGCTGCGAAAAAATTCAAATTTTTCATCGTGAATATCATTTTCAGTTAATGAGGGTGCTAAAGCCGATAGTGAAGTCAAAATGCGCGTCACTCGACCGGTCCTGGTTAACCCTGCACCTTACGGTTTCAACTCGAGAATGGGTGTAATATTAATTAAAGAAAACAATATTTAAAAAAATAGTACATTATGATACATTTGTGCTATGTTGATCATTGTACTCGAGGCGGTATTATTATACGGCGATAAGGAAGCCGAGCGTATAATGATTAGTGCAACGTCGTTTTTCAACACACTTACGAGGAAAAAAACAGACTTGTATTGTTAAATATTAACTTGTATGGAAAATGGCGCGCTGGTATTGTTTTTCCGCGCGCCGCGCTAGCCAGGCCAGCACTCGCGATGCGCGCGCAAATGTAAATAAAAGCACTGACCAACCAAGCACTGACAACAGACCGCTAAACAGCCTATAGAAAAAAACAGTGGCACTCCGGGAGTGCCGACAGAAGTGAAAACAAAACACAAAAAGAATACTTTGCCATCACTCACTGACATATCGGATATACATTAAAACCGAGTACATCCCGAGGACAGCCGAACACATCCGAAGCGGGTATTTTTTTTAATCGTCTTATAAAAAAAAGACGCGTGGTGTCGCTTATGGTAACAGTGGCGCGAGTTAGGCAGGATACAAAAGTCTAAAAAGTTAGTATTTTTAGACCTTTGTATCCTGCATAAGCGTATGAAGTTTCATTAAAATCGGTTCATTCATTTCGAAAAATAAGGGCTTGAAAGTTTGTATAAAATGCCGCACGGCGTAAACGCTCTTAACTAAATATCTATTAAAAATAGTTTGAGTCTAATTATAGAATCTAAAAAAAGCTTCAAAATGTCAAACGAAATATTTCATTCAAAAAACAGCCATATTCGCTGGTATGCTGGTATGGTGAACTACGCCGTAGCATAGTGTGAGCTACGCCGTAGCACAGTTTGACCTACGCCGTAGCACTCTCCATCCGTCTTACGAATTTTCGATCAGGTCACGTGTCCTGACGCGAGTTTAATTTTTTTTACCCATTACAAAAAAAGTGTACAACGCCGCTAAAGAAGTTTTCACTTCAAAAATTTATTAAACACAAAATAATGTTTATACTTACTGATCGTAGTGTTGTCGTATGTCAAATTGTAGTTAGTATGGAATTAGAAAGTACTATTGGCATAGATAAATATACATTAGTTCAGTAAGAATCCGCAATAATAGAACGCCAGTCAGAGTCTTTTCGGAAGGGACCACGGACAATTTAAGGTGAATGCGCAGTGGTAGACAGCGAAATTATTTTTTTTTTACGTTTTTTGTGATTTGCAGGATTGCAGGTCAGTATCAGGTTGTATCTTGATCAAAATATGATTTGCGACTATAATATATCTGTATTTACAGAATTATAGTCATTAGAATATAATCTTTAAGTTAGATTTGTTCCATGAACTTTTCCTTAAGAGATTTGTTCTTATGGAACAAATCTAACTTAGAAAGATGTATTAATGATTCTAATGATTATAACTCTGTAAAGAAATCATATTTTGATTGACCTGAAAATTTCAAAAAAACCGGGCTCTTGCCAGGGTTTTTTGAAATTGTCAGGTCGCGAGTCGGACTCGCGCACCGAGGGACGGAAGCGGAACCCTCGGTGCGCGAGTCCGATTCGCTCTTGCGACCATCATATGTGTAAACAGGGGCAGTAATAAGAAACACGGTTAGCCAGTTTTAGCAGGGTTTTATTAGCAATGGCGTCTACACTTGTAGCATTTCTACAGTGGGTGCACATAGACAAAAAAACAACATAGACACTAGCTTACTATCTATGTAGGGAGTGTTGCAATCTAAAACTATAACATTGTATCTCAACACCCTCCCTCAATGTTAAACATCTAACAATTTTCTTACACATTAAACACTCAAGTACTGATACCTAACATGCTTCTAAACTTTTGAAATTTGACTCTACCTAAAGGCTTGGTTAAGGCATCAGCTGGTTGTTCACTAGAACCAATATACTTCAAAACTATTTTCTTAGCAAATACCTTTTCTCTTACAAACAATACTTTGACATCTATATGTTTTAACTTATGATGAAATTGAGGGTTCTTACACAAACTTATAACTGGCATATTGTCCTCAAAGAGTACAACAACAGCTTCAATACCAGAAAGACTACAATACAAGTTACTAAGCCAACAAGCTTCACTTGTTGCCATACTTAAAGCTACAAATTCTGATTCAGTTGATGACAAAGAAACAGTGGGCTGTTTCTTCGATACCCATGAGACGCTACATCCATCCAAAATTTTAAACAAGTATCCCCCTGTAGACCTCCTGTCCACTTTGTCACCAGCCCAATCTGAGTCGACATAACCAACAATGACATCAGAACAATTCTTATTTCTAGTAAATACCAAACTTAAGTTTAGAGTACCCTTAATATAACGTAAAACACGTTTCAAAGCATTCCACAAATCCAAGCTAGCACAAGATTGGTATCTGCTGAGGATATTCAATGCTACACAAATATCTGGTCTCGAACATAACATAGCATACATTAAAGATCCTATCAATCTCCTACATCTATTCTCAATAACATCATTTTCAGATTTAACTCTCTTCAGAACACTGTGGTCAAAATTTTCCTCCATGGGAGTAGAAACAGAATTACATTCAAACATACCAAAATCTCTTAAAATCTTCTCTAAATATGCACTCTGACAAATAGATATAGTTCCCTCCCTTAAATTTTGCACAATATTCATTCCCAAATAGTTTCTTATCAAACCTAAGTTCTTCATTTTAAAACTCTTACTCAATAAAATGTTTAGCTTGTTTATTTCACCCTCACAAGTAGAAGCTAATAACAAATCGTCAATGTACAGAAGCAAATATGTTTTACAATTATTTTCTATCTTTGTATATAAACAATACTCAAAATTACTTCTCACAAATCCTAAACCAGTAATAACATTGTGAAACTTAGCATTCCAATTTTTGGGTGAATCCTTCAGACCATATAATGATTTATTAAGTTTACAAACTTTTCCATTCTCACAATCACTATACCCAATAGGCAATTTAATATAACAGTCACCCGCTATATCTCCATACAAAAAAGCACTACATACATCAAGTTGATGTATAGGAATATTAATGTTATTACAAAAAGCCAAGAAAACACGCAATGAGGTCAGCCTAGCCACCGGGCTATATATCTCAGAATAGGTTTTTTGCTGAAACCCCTTTGCTACGAGTCGAGCTTTGAAAGACATCACTCTACCTTTTTCATCCCTTTTTCGTTTAAATACCCACTTTGTATCTATCAAACTACAATCATTTGGTTTGTCCACAAGATCCCAGGTGTTATTCTCTTCCAAGGCTTGCATCTCTTTTTCTATGGCATTCTTCCAATGCTCTGCATCAACACTAGACATCGCATCAGAGTAGGTACTAGGGTCATCATCAACCCCTGTCGTCAACAAACCTAACTCATAGTCCTCTAAGTATTTAGGTTGTCTGCGGCACCTTCTGGGTCTTAAACTATGTGGCAA
The DNA here is from genome assembly GCA_963082905.1 of Oligia fasciuncula. Classification (NCBI taxonomy): domain Eukaryota; kingdom Metazoa; phylum Arthropoda; class Insecta; order Lepidoptera; family Noctuidae; genus Oligia; species Oligia fasciuncula. The sequence continues at coordinate 12,671,027 of OY720387.1, forward strand.
CTCTTCTTCAATGGTTGCATTCTCCAATGCATCATCTGCATCCTCAAAATTATCCTCTTCTGGGCTAATCACTTGGTCTTCAACAGTCTCTCTATTTTCTCCCAGTTCTTGGTCTTCACCAACTTCTCTGTCTTCTCCGGATGAATTACAATTTCCCTCAACAATCTCAATTCTTGTTTCTTCTCGCTGTCCTCCCTCTATAGCTGGAATCCTGTTTATACTTTTCTCATCACAGCATAATATGCTATCTTCTTTACTAGGAACATCACCTCTTTCCTTTTCAGGCACTACTTGCGGTAAGAAGACAACATCTCGATGTACCTCAATTTTTCTCAAGGATGATATGAATATTCTGTACCCTTTCACATCAACATCATAACCTACAAAGATACCCATCTTATTCTTAGGATCTAGTTTCAACCTCTTCTCTTTAGGTACAAGGACAGATACACGAGAACCAAACACATTTAAATTTAACAAAGGTGAATCTCTTCTATAAAAAGCTTCAAAAGGAGTTTTACCTCTCACAGGACTTGGACCGGTTCGATTAAGTACATAAGCAGCCGTGTTTATGGCCTCTGCCCAGAAAACTTTAGACATACCTGTGATCATGGATCGAGCAGCTTCTACTAAGGTACGCATTTCTCTCTCAGCTCTTCCATTCTGCTGAGGTGTATACACAGTGCTTATCTGATGGGTTATCCCATTCTCACTCAAAAATGTACGTAATTCGGCATTCATAAACTCTAGTCCATTGTCACTCCTTAGGACCTTCATCCTTACACCAGTTTCTCTTTCAGATTTCACTATGAAATTCTTAATAAAGCCTTTAACCTCATCTTTATGTTTCATAAAAAACACCTTGCGAAAACCCGAATGGTCATCCTTCAAAAGCAAAAAATACCTCGCTCCTCCGAGTGACGGTGTCTCCATAGGCCCGCACACATCTGCATGAACAAGTTCAAGGGGCTCATTTGCTCTCGACAAGCTAGAAGGGAAGGGCAGTCGATGCTGCTTGCCCGCCAAGCATTCCTCACAAACAACATAGTCATCCACGAATTCAACACAATTACGCTTCAAATACTCCCTAATATGCGCAATATCCTGATGACATAACCTACGATGCCATACAGTTAAGGACTCAACCCTCTTGGATAAATTTACTAGTCCAAAGTTTGTCATAACACCAAAATTCTCAAAAAGTTTTACATTTTTACAACTTTTACAACTACAAAGAGAATTACCATCACAAATGTCAAAAACATCAATGTCACTAACGCGTTCCGATGCTAAAAATGTAGCCATAGATTGCATTTTATTTTTATCTCTTAAAGTGACCATAGACATCTCAGATTGTGTTCCAGTACACGAAAACAGCATATATGATACATTTTGTTTACTCGTTTTGACAATGCACATACATAACCTCTACTGTTTACAAACTTACAATAATTCTTATCAGAAACTAAATTAAAACCTTTATCCAAAACAGTTCCTACCGAGAAAAGATTAAATTTCAACTCTGGCACATAAAGTACTTCACTTAACACTGTTTTTATGAACTTTGACCCGTTCCATGCGAACAGTTCCACACTACCACGCCCAATAACATCCAGAAGCTTGCCGTCTCCCACAGCAACCTTTATCGAGCCTCTCAGGTAGTTCAGCTTGCTGAATAACTCCTTATTCCAACACATGTGCTCACTGGCACCCGTGTCCATGTACCAGTTTCCTACGCCAACATCTTGACTCGAACTACTCCTGCACATGAAAGCATTCTCCTCTGAAGCTGGAACCTTCTTCTTTTCCTTGTCCTTTAAAGATCTACAATCTGCTCTTAAGTGACCCCTCTTTTTGCAATAATTGCAATTTCTTGTCTCCTTTTTCTTTTTCTCCTTGCAGTCTTTTGCAAAATGGCCCTCTTTCCCACAAGCGTAGCATTTACCCTGTTTGCTTACACTGGCCAAAGCTGTCTCCTGTACTTGAAAGGACTGGTCACTTCTCTCTTCTTCGATGAGCAATCGTGAAGTCAACTCAATCAATGTCTGCTTCTCTATAGGGACGGACTCCCAGGCTGAGCGGAAGTGCTTGAACCTCTCCGGCAACGACATCAGCACTTTTGTGACAATCATTTTCTCAGAAAGCGGCTCACCTGCTTGTTTCAATTTGTTGCTTATTTCCTCCAATCTTGACATAACAGTAGTCACAGAATCATGGCCAAATTCCAAAGAAAAGAACTTCTGCTGCAGTAAGTGTATGCTGACAGCAGATTCCCTTTCGTACACCGACTTCAGTTTGGTCCACATACCGGCAGATGTAGTGCACGATAGTAAATGTGTGAGCGGTCCTGAATCCATCCGCGTCACTATCAATTCCTGAGCTTTTGCGTCGCTCTCCTGCCATGTCTTTACCTCACTTTGTTTCTCCGCCGGTGGTTTTTCGTTTTCGCCACAAACTATTTGAAACAGGCCTCGGCCCCTAAATATCACCTCCATCTGGAATCTCCAAACCGCCCAGTTGTCCCCTCCAGACAATTTCAACGAATTATGTGTGGATTGCTCCATGACGCCTCGATGCACGTACCGGTCTCAACTCTCAAAGACTTCGTACCGGGACGCATCCAACTCAATTTGCTTATTCCCAAAATAAACCACTGCCACGACCTGGAAACTGACTAAGTGCTCTGGGCCCATAACCTGTAAACAGGGGCAGTAATAAGAAACACGGTTAGCCAGTTTTAGCAGGGTTTTATTAGCAAAGGCGTAGTAACACAAAAAACACAATGGCGTCTACACTTGTAGCATTTCTACAGTGGGTGCACATAGACAAAAAAACAACATAGACACTAGCTTACTATCTATGTAGGGAGTGTTGCAATCTAAAACTATAACATTGTATCTCAACAATATGTTTTTAAATATTCACCGGCGAGCTACTTAATTTATTGTTTTTTTTCTATTTTTTTGTGAAAATCTTAATGCGGTTCACAGAGTACATCTGCTTACCAAGTTTCAACAATGTAGTTTTTATAGTTTCGAAAAAAAGTGGCTGTGACGTACGGACGGACAGACAGACAGACAGACATGACGAATCCATAAGGGTTCCATTTTTGCCATTTGGCTACGGAACCCTAAAAAAGCACGCGTTTTTAATACACTGCATTATGGACCTAAAAGCGGTTCAATAAGAGCCACTTTACGAGCAAGTGTGTTGAAAAACCTGTAACCTTATAATTTGTAAGTGATATTGGATTTATCTAATTTAAATAGCCTTTCTTTTTCTGTACGTTGAAAATATATTAAAAAAAAATAGTTGGGGCCCAGTGGTCACGGACACGACTTACGAGTTGTAGGTCGTAGGTTCGAATTTCGAACCCAGACAGGCGCTTTACTTTGTGTAAATTATTTCATCACCACTGCTCTCAAAACGGTGAAGGAAAACATCGTGAGGAAATCGGCATGTCCTAGAACCAAAAATTCAAAGACATGTGACATCCAACAACCCGCACTGGGCCCGCGTGGTGGATTACGGCCCACTCCCTCTCATTGAGAGGAGGCCTGTGTCCCAGCAGTGGGAACATTATTATAGGCTGATTATGGTTATGGTAGTTGGGGTGTTAAAGGATAACCAACAGATGCCATTTCATAAATTTTTGGGATTTTTGTCTGTTTGTCGGTTTGTCTGTTTGGATGTGAGAGATTATTATCTATTTGAACAGGTTCAACGTAAAAAGTACCAAACCAATATCGTTCATTTTTATACTTAAATATAGTGTAGAACTCGGAGTAGTGATTAGTCTTTGTTTCATCGCAATCGCTTCAGTCTATCAAAAGATATAATCAATTTAAAGCATTCTATAGGTAACAACTTTTTATTACAAAGTGGAAACACGTAACGACATCTATTGGCGCGATATAGTACCTACTAACAAAAACATAATTGTGATCTTATTACGTGAATAATCACTAACTGAAACTGAAATAACTCTGATACTTATGTCTGTGTTACCTATTTAAAAAAGGAATGATAATGATTATATTTAATGTTATAAAAATCGCTTTCCATTGATGGTGTAATAGTGGCGCTAAAAGAATTTCAAATAAAAAAGTGAGGATGTAAGATAATAATTATTGTTGTGGTATGCCGAGTGTTAAAGAATGCAATGTTAGATAATTATTGATCTATGAAAGTTGAATAATGCAGAGCGAGTTTCGAGTTAAAACCTTTGTTCGATAGATAGCGTTGAGCAAATGTCGTCATAGAAATCGCGGCGAAGTTTTGGAACGAAGTTCTATTACGGAGCTTGTGGTAGGAGTGAAATGGGAGAAACCATAACGAATAAAAAAAGTTATTAAAAAAAATAAAAACCCGACTGCGGTAAAAAACTTAAGTTAAATAAAAGAACTGAAAAGCTAAAAACAAGCCCATTTTAAATTAAATAAAAGTTGGAAGCAGGCGGGACCCATACGATTTTTATTATATTTTCAAATTCAAATGGGTCCCGCCTGCTTCCAACGGAGGGTGTGTAAAGTAAATGTAAATTTCTGTGTAAAGGGTTTAAAGCTTCGATCAATAATATTATTGATCGAAGGTTTAAAGTAACCTAACCATTTTTTTTTTTTTAACGTGGAGAAAAGCTCATGCATTCTGCACTACCACGGGGAGATAGTGCAGCAAACCTTCTAACTCGACTAAGAAACTAATAGAATTAGTTATATCAATTTGTGTTAGTCCTGTCCGTCACCGGACCCTTCTCCAGAGCTGCAGAGGCGTGTCAATTTTAGTTCCCGAGGACCTCGAGCGGGGCGCTTTAAATCGGCACAAAAAACAGCTGTCATTTCGTAGAGTATCGTAATCGTAAGTATCGTTAGTCCCATAGATAAAATACTAAATGTACAATAGATGGGCCACTGAGGTATTCATTTTATAAAAAGCCAGTACCTCATCCGACAGATAGCGCTGCATGTCCCAATGTCCGCTTCGCTTACGCTAGATGGCGCTTTTAGGAGTTTTTGTTTCTAGTATTAAATCCTTAGAATGAAGAATGATTACCTACGATATTTATTTGTGTGGAATAAATTTAATTGTTAAGTGTATATATAAAACAAGACTACTATGACAAAAGCATATTCTAGTTCTTGTCTTAAAGGAAATGTAGAATTTGAAACATACACAAGAATTTACTTATTTCACAAAATAAATAACTTAATCATTCTTCAATATTATAAAGAAAATCATTCTTCAAACTAGAAATTACATCATCAAGAGACAGATCAATAAATGAAACTGAATAAAATGGTAGATTCAAAAATTAAATAATATTTAGTTTTTTTTAAGAATTTATTTTCGATAAATCGAGGTCCAGTAATACACGTTGTTGGGTCAATCGTTTACGTATATTATCACAAGGTCCAAGGGAGAAGCAGGGTTAAACGTTTATAATAGGAGATATCAAGAAAACAAGCACAGTCCTAAGTCGAAAATAACACAAAACAGATCACCGGAGTACAACGAAACTGGATTCGGGCGTGGTCCACTGCTTAGTTCACTTGGGTGGACCACGGGCACTTTTTCTTGCGGTGGATCACTTAAATGATGAGCAATATGCAAATAAAATCCTCTTGTAATGTTTTCAAAACTCAACTGACTGACTGTTTGAACTCGAACTGTCATTTACGTTTCGTTTCAATTTTGAAGATGTTATTTATTGTGCTACTATATTTTATAAATTTGTTTCTAATGCAATAGTAAAATAATAAATATTACTTGTTTATTATTGTTTAATTTGTATAATAACTATTTGATATACTTTTGTTGTAGGTACTGTTGTAAAGTAGCTCTACCTATCGGCTTAAAATGTAAAACTATGGCCAAGTTTCGGTTCCCGCATACTCAGAGGCAGCACCTATCTATGAAAATTTTGTTTGAAGCCAATGTATGGAAGTTTCACCCCCCTGGTTAGTCCCTGTGGTTAGTCCAGCGTACTTGTATGATAGAGGTCAGTGGTTCCACCATAGAATCCACAAGCCACAAGGTTCTCCACATACTTTCGAAGTTTCGATTTAAATAGTAGCTAAAATAATTAATTATTAATATAATATGGCAACATTTACATGTGACGTTTTTATGTGTGGATTGTTGCAAATGGAAAATGGCGTTTGTGTTGTATTGAAGAGCTGTAAACATACGTATTAATTTGTGCGTAAATTAATGTATTTGTTGTGGAATTGAACAGCTTAATATTTTAATATTTGCTAGTGATAACTATAACGTGGACTAATGAGTTTACTGACCGATGTCTGCCGTGGCTCCCACTATCCCCGGTTGGTGATAATTTTGTTGCTTTTTTTTATGAAATCCACGCACACTGTTATTAGAAAATAATGCAGTACAAGTTATTTGTTATATTGTAAATAGTTAAGTTAATTTATTTTTTTATTATGATTTTTGCATGGGTACTAAACGTCCTAAAAGTTATCGACCTATTTTTTCAATTTGACATTGCACCGCGTGACGCGTTGTGTTAGTAACTCAGCAAGTTAGAAATGGATTTTTTTTATAGCCAAGAATTAACGCATTCCACGGGCAAAAAAATATATCATTTATTTACAAAGCATCTCTGATTATGATTCTCAAAATATTCATAACAAGAAGCACAGCAGACGTAATATTTTTATGTACCAATTTTGGTCATTGGCAGAAACAAAAACCCTGAGGTAATTGGCAGAATCTAAAGCTAACTTTAGACACTTTAGTATTTAATTTTCTTCTATGGTCATGTTTATAATATGTATCTATAGATTGTGTACACAACAGAGCCCTGAATTCAATAATTTGTGTGAATTGAAACATTCTGTATTTAAAATTTTACTTTTCTTTTTTAAATCAATTTTCTTTCTCGGTGACCTTGATCTAAACAAGTAAAATGATCAATTTAACTTTTTTTAATATACAGTTTGTCAGCTGATTAGGGTATTGGTGTTGGTTTGTCAGCAAAAAAACCTTCCCAGCAAGCTTTATTCCCCTTGTTGTGGGTTTTTCTGCGACCCTATAAACAATAATTATACAATGCATATGTTCATCTGGATACCTGGTTTTGAGTAACTATGGACTTACAAGAAAATAACATATTTTTATTAAATATATTATTACTTTTTCCTTAACCCATTTTTTAACGATTATTCCCGATGTCCACCACTTTTTTAGCCACCACTGGGGGACACCGAAACAACTTTTAGTAAAAATTATTCTCGTTGTCCACCACTAGGGGACAAATGATTGTATACTAACCTCAAAATGCACCATCTCCGGCGCTGCGGAAAAGTCAACCCTTCCAACCTTATGTAACAAAGCATAGGCACCCATGCTCACCTCCGCAGCTTCGGCTTGCTGCAGCCTCAGGCGCTAAGGCTCGCACGGGTGCCTATGCTTTGTTACAGCGGGCGGTGGTTGCACGCCCTTTGCGCCTCCGGTTTTTATACAGGGTGTTATTGAATTAACCCAAAACCTCTTAAGAGGTCATTGTACTCATCATTATGAACAACTTTTACTATGGGAACAAACCAGAAATCGCAAAAAAAAATCAGCTGTTCCCTACATTTATGTTCGCATAACTCGTCAGGGAACAGCAGATTTTTTTTTTCGCGATTTCAGGTTTGTCCCGGGTTAATTCAATAACACCTTGTATACACCCAGGGGTAGCAGCCAAAAGGCTATGTGAAGTTGTGGGTGCCCAGATTCGGTTTTGGAACAGATTCAAACCATGGAGTGTCCCCCAGTGGTGGACAACGAGAATAATTTTTAAAATTTGTTTTGCTGTCCCCCAGTGGTGGCCAAACAAGTGATGGAATAGTAATTTTTTTTTAATGTAAGCATCTTGACTAAGTAATGTAAAATTTTATAGAAAGCGTAACATACATTGAATGCAATTTTTTTAGGGGCTGACCCATCAAAGGATATACAAAAACGCCGTGCTGGCAGTGTTGGGTGAGTTTCTAAGGAATTATATAATATAAAAAATATAATAAACTTCATTTCTAAAATAAAGAAGGCCTCCTGAATTTTAAAATGAAATCCATGGCTTATAAAATACATTGGTAATGATAGTGGCACTATTGATTATTATATTATATTAGAGTAAGCTATTTATTCATTTATCATTTTATCATCATCATTGGACTAATAACATGAAAATCAAAATGTTATTTCATGTATTGGTTAGGTATTCCCATACTTTAAAAACCTATCTAGATAGGGATAGGATAGGGATATTCTATTCTACTATTTCAATTACAATGTTGCATGCCTGTTGAAGCCCCACCCCCCAATCATCATTCTCTTGCCCTTATCCAAAATTATTTGGGGTTGGTGCATCATTACTATTTCTACAATCGCCTAATATACAAATTAAAGAAATGTAAGTTTTACTGATATATATAAGATAATTATGCCTGCTTTGTTAGGAGGTTTGTCTCTCTCTCTGGAGCCCTGACCGCCGGTAGCTTTGACCCTGTTCCCGATTCCGGTGGGCTACTGCACGGTTACTGACAAATGCGTGCACTGACTGGACAGGTCCTCTCAATCTGTGTGGTTCTTTCCTCAAAAGACTACCTCAGACAGCGATCTACATGGTCTTCATATAACCTGACCAAGATTATGTCTGGACTTTAAAAGAGACTGTGACCTCTGAGTTTGTTTCGGCCTTTCTTCTCAGAGTAGTCAGATAGGAAACGCCGACTTCATCTAGTTAAAAAAAAACATGATTGACGTGTAAAAGTGTTTGTACAAACCTACTTACAAAAAATAAAATCATTTCATTTCATCATCATTTCATTTACTATTTTTTATATTTTTAATGTTTTTAAATTCTAATATTTAAATATATAATATGTATTTAGTTAAATAAAGGAAATAATATTATTGTTATTGCACTTAGATCAAATGCTGTAAACAAACATGTGTATAACTGTTCTATGACTATTTCTTTCAATTTTAATTGGAAACTCTGGCTCTCCTGGCCCAAGAAGCTTTAAAAAAAAATCTAAGTGCCTTTCCTCCAAAATCAAGGTCATGGATCCTGTGACCACTTTGCTCTACCACACATAACTTTGGAAATCCCATCTCAAAAATCACTGAACACAATGTCACCCTGTCTTCTTTAATTCCATTTATGAAAATAATAAAATATAATCTGACTGTTCTTAAGTAGGCTCAGTCACTGTTCTGACCTTTTGTAAGCTGATAAAATTTTCGTTTTTCCTAATTATGTTTATTTTACTGTTAAGATCATCCTAAATTACCCTATGCTGACTGTCACTTTTATTTATTAACAAGTAATTTTACAAATTATTTGTATTCTTGATGATTTGGATTAAGATACTGAATACCTATATTTAAAAATACACATTCATGCTTGCCTGGTCTCAGATCCTTAACTTATTTTTGCATTAATTTAATTTACCACTGTGAAATTCAACATAAGTCACCATTATTTTTTCAAATTCAAAGGTCTTATGATGACATGACATTAGAATAATCAAAAGTGCTTTGTGAAAAGGGGATACGGAGGAGTAACATTGATATTTTCAAAATGACTTAAGGCAGGCTGTTTAAATTACTAGCTAACCCGGCGAACTTCATACCACCTCAGAATAAAAAAATACGAACTGTACATGAGAAAATTAATTATCTTCATTACCAAAATTTTTTCATTGTGAATTTTTCCCATGTTTTAATAGTGATTCTGCTATTCGGGGTGTAGACAAATCCAACAAATCAAGGACCATATAAATCGAGCCAGTCGTTCTTGAGTTATAATAAATGGTGTAACTAACCCGACTTTGTTTTATTTATATCAATGTCAAACCATCATCTATACTAATATTATAAAGAGAGAGAGCGAATTTTGTAAGTTTGTGTATGTAAGGTTACCCTTTGGAAGTGTTGTACTTCGTAGCACGACCATGTACGCATTCATTATAACTTTTGATGGTAATAAAATCCTTTTAATTTATACTATTTTATACCACTAATTATAAATGTTATACCTCTCAATTATCCTAGATATACAGGTACGCTAAAATTCTAGCTGGCATTTGTTAGAAAAGCAAAAAAACATTTTCTGCCTATAAGCCTGTATATGATTTTTGTACTTGACACTAGATGGCGTTGGTTATAGGCAGAAAATGTTTTTTTGCTTTTCTAACAATTTGCGACAATTTACCAGTAATAAAATAGGAGTAAATAAAGAGTAAAAAATTTTAGGCATACTCCTGTTTCATCAACTTTTATGCCAGCTGGAATTTTAGCGTGGTCGTGCTAGGAAGGAAACTTCCCAGCACGACCTGTATATCTTAAAATTTCTAATTAGTGGTATAAAATAGTACAAATTAAAAGGATTTTATTACCATCTAAAGCTATAATGCCAGCTAGAATTTTAGCGTGGTCGTGCTGGGAAGGAATCTACTACGATAATTGAGAGGTATGAAATTTATAATTAGTGGTATAAAATAGTATAAATTAAAACGATTTTATTACCATCAAAAGTTATAATGAATGCGTTCATGGTCGTGCTACGAAGTACAGACGCCAGCACATCAAGTTACTACAATCTGTCAGATTTCTTTAATAGATTTTCGACTTTATTGCTAAAATATAAGGTTCAAGGTTGATTGGGAAAATCTGACAGTTTCGTGTAGGTTGACCTGCTGGCGTCCGTACAACACCTTTGAAACCACTGCCCCTGTTTGAAAAATTCTTTCACCATTTTAAAGGTACATTATGACATGGCTAATTGGCTATGTTATATTATAGGTAGTTGTCGCTTCGTGAGATAAAAATACTGTACCTACGCATTTAAAGGTTTGCACTAATTTGTTAACCGATCGTGTAATAAAGATGAGGACTACTAATAAAAAACAATAATATAGAATAATAAAGAAATGTGACCTAAACGACCATCTTACATAATTAATTGGTGCTAGTGTCCCTAATTAGCTGTCCACCAATATACATTACTATTATAGCTTCTGTGCGCGACTCATTCATTTCATTCGCGTGGAAGTCGGTAAGATATGCAATATACCTACTTAAATAACAGCCACATTTTGATAAAACTGCTACCACTTACCCCGCTGCGCTCGCGCCATAACTTCGTTTTCGCTTAGCGTTCTTTTTAATTTTTCTTTTTGGTCGGCTCCTAAGGGTAGCGTGATGTTAAGTGACTATTATTTAATCTTCCTCAAGAATTGGGCTATCAATTGATGATTTTTTTTCAACTCCGACTGGTACTTTCTGATTTCAGTGCGTTCAAACAAACAAACTCTTCAGCTTTATACTATTATATACTAGCAGCGCTCCGCGGTTTCACCCGCATAGTGTCCATCCCGTTCGAAAGACGTGGCGCCATCTATTATCACAATAACGTTATTGTTGTTTTCCTCGGGAACATCACTTTTTTTCGGGATGTAAGGTACCCTATGTCCGTTTCAGTACACCTGACAACGTATATGCAAAATTTCAGGATTTTCGTTTCAGTGGTTTAGGCGTGAAAAGGTAACAAACAAACTTACTTTCGCATTTATAATATTAGGATAGTATATAGATGATCAATCCTTAGATGCTTTAGGTAGTATGGACCTGTGATTCCGGACCACATACCGCTACTTTATATGGGACTATTTATTCCCACTCCCAGCAAAATCACTACCTTCAATTATGTCTCGAGTAGCAGATTTATTTTTTCGCGATTTAGATGTGTCCCAAAGTAAAAGTTATTTATAACAATGAATGTAATGATCCTTTAGAAGGTTTTTAACACATTTTATAAGTTAGATACTAAATAAATCAAATAATAGGTAATTATATTATGGTGTATCATAGAGCAATTTCCTAAAACATTATCTTCTCATCATAGGTCAGATGAAGACGACGCAAGTGGTGGGAAATATACAAGGATGGAGGAGGACAATATTCAGGATAAGGAAAGATTTGCAAGGTAAGGAATGTACCTACGGTATTTATAAGTGGTAAACGGGGGCGATGGGATGGCGGTGGAACCTCAGCTTATCGGAATCCGCGACTTGATAACACCCCCCGGAAATGGAATTCCAGATCAAAAATGTAAACAAAGGCCGCATTCCGAATTAGGTATAATCGCTTACAGCTCATCATCTCACATGATGCGTTCCGATTTAGATAATATTATGATTATGACAGCTGAGGGCTGTCAACAATTCGGAACGCTCGTGAACGCGCTCACAGTGCTTACTCAATGTCAAAACGATATTACAGTATTTCTTTGAATAAACACCACAATAATTTCTTCTTGTGCTTTGGTTAGGTGGCGACTATCAGCCACAATATCGAAAATGCCACGTTAGCTTAGACATGATGCAACTCAAAACAAAACACACTGACACACATACACACACTCACTATAATTTTTGACAGCGCTCACGGTGATATTATTTTAAGGGGGAAGCGCTAAGGTGGCCCGCTAAATTCAAATTTTCTTAGGTTTTTTGCAATTTGCTGGTCAGTATTAAGTTGTACGTTGTTTAAAATATGATTCGCGGTCGTAACAAATATGTATTTACAGAATTATAATCATTAAAATCAGGAATAGGGCGCTCTGTAACCAATTTACTCTATTTAGCACGCTAACATCATTGTCATATTCGTATGCACCTGTTATTTATTTTTCTACCAGCTAGAGATGTGGACAAGATTTCGATAATTTAATGTCGATGTTTGTACAATGTAATAATTAAAATCTTTTATCATGTAATGGACCGAAGTCCGATTATTATAAAAGGTAAAATGGTTAAATAAATCGTTAAGTAGTAAATTAAAAATATTGATTGCCCTTGAAATAAAACATAATTATTTGTTTAATAATAATTGTCGTTTTGACTGGTTTATCTTTATGAAATGATTATGTTAGGAGAAAGATCCTTGGATTTTAGGAGATATCATAGTTTTATAATAACTCCGCAAGGCAGCTGGTCATGAGGGTATAAGTAATATTCATATATAATACTCTTACAGTAATGGAATATAATTATTTTAGTAGGTTTTTTCCTCAAATTAACGCGAGTGAAACCGCTGGGCACAGCTAGTAATAAATATTATCGATAACAAAATCGATAAACAATATCACATCTCTGCGCGGCAGTAGTAAAGCTACTCAACCATAAAGGGCGTTTATTACAAAATTAGCAAATTTTCTAGATCTATTTTATGAAAATTGTTTAATTCTAATTACTGAGTAAATATAAATAATTCATACGAAAATAAACCGAAGTTAGGTCCAGTCGTTTTATCATACTTGACGATATTAGCAAAATCGTAATGCGTAACTCGCGATATTTCCTTAGAAAATATTATTAAACAACGTTTTTTATAAAAAGAAAATAATAGAAATACTGAGAGACTTGTTACCCCTAGGTAACAAGTATCGGATCACGGTTTTGTTCGCTATGTCCCGTGATCCGTCTATTGTAAATAATTTAATGTCTTTGCGTATATCAAAAGGAAAATGGAACCCTTATAAGATCACTTCGTTGTCCGTCTGTCAAGACCTTTTTCTCAGGAACGCGTGGAGATATTAAGTTGAAATTAATATCAAATACTCAGGGCTGCAATCCCTTGAAGCAGTGAAAAAAAAAACAAACTTCGAAGTCAACGCAGTCAAAAGATACGAGCGTTTCTGTTCCGTTTATGCCGCATACTTGACACTCGCAAGGGAATCAAAACCTATATAGGTTACTTCCCGTTGACGTAGAATTATGAAATTTGGCAAGAAGCAATGTCATGTAGCACAAGTAAAGTGAAAAATCCGAAAACCATAAATTTAAGTACCGTAAGTTACATACCTGCAAATTGGTACGGAACCCTCGGAGCGCGAGTCCGACTCGCACTTGAACGGTCTTTTTTTTCTTAGAAACAGTGTACAATACAATGAATAGCTTATTGCTTAAGCAGTTAACGGGCAATTGAATACAAATCTTATTAGCATCGAGGCCTGTGATTTTCCCACATAAACACGACACTTCTCACTAGGTTACTGTGTGATGATTGAAAACGTGTCTTATCACGCACACGCAACAAGTGCGCGCTTTTTCTCTCAAAACTCATATTTTAAATTATCCAATTTTGCTTACACCTCAGGGGGCCTATCAACGAAGATACGGGATTATGGGCCCGTCCGAAAATAGTTAGAAACTAAGGTGAACTAATAACTAACTTAATTAACTTTTTTGGAGGGGTAAAACTAATAAAAACTTTCTTACAAAAAAAACAACCGACTTCCAATAAACGTGATATATCCAATAAAAGTGAAAAATAACTTTAATTTCGGAAATTTGTGTCTTTGGATTTGTATTTTAGTTTTTTGCCACCGACTTCCGAAATTAAAGTTATTTTTCACTTTATAGTGTTTTTTGGAAGTCGGTTGTTTTTTTTTGTAAAAAAGTTTTTATTTTTCACTTTTTAGTGGGTCAGTTTGTAATTTATTTAAGTTACAATAGCCTAATGTCAACTGCTCATCACCTTTTACAAAATATTGCTTTTCCCAATGCAGGGACGTTAATTGTTGAGGAGTTCTCCTAGTAAAAACCAGGAGAACTGGAGCTAATTGAGAAGTCACCATCAGCTCCACTTCACCATACGCATTGTAACGAGCATAAATTGTTTAGCAACCATATTAAAGTAATCCGATGGCCGATTAGTAGTTCCGATGGCCATCTGTGGTTTTCATCATCAGCTCCACTTTACCAAATGATAATATCCGAGAGCAAATGCTCAAGTTACTTTAATTATTGAGTAGGCCACACGACGAAAGAGCATTGCTAGAAATGACGCGATAACGCTACTTAAATTCGGTTTCAAATTGACGCATCAGCATGACTAGTAGGTAGTGGTCGTCCTATGTAAAACTACAATCTTAATTAGGTATTATTTTTGTACGAACTGAACATTTTGGCATATTGAACCGTATGAAGTAAGCCCAACAAAAGGTAACTGCTGTAAATCGCTGAGGAATTCCCTCGACTGTACTTGAATGTATTCTTCAACGCAATGTGCAACGTGTGGGCGTGCATTGTCGTGCATTAGAAGGAATGGGTCGTGCCCAATGTATCCCGAATATAACAAAACATGTCCCTGCCTGGAGGACCTCGCCTCGATGTATCGGGTTGCAGTTTCCGTGCAGAGTCCGTGCCGCTGAGTGTATAAATAAGTGGATCTGATATTTGACAGTAGTTTTAACTTATGTTAGAGAATTTATGATTAAGTACCTAAAAATATGAATTATAGTTAACACTAGCTCCTTCCCGCGATTTCGTCCGCGTGAAATTTCTTGTTTTAGGAAAGAATATATCCAATGACACTCGGCAATACTGTAGCTTCCCATTAGTGTAAGTATTTTCGGAAAGTAGTTCCAAACCCCCATACATACAAACTCACAAATTTCACCTACTTCTTAATGTTATTTCCTACCCAGGAAATACTTATTGAATCGATTTTGTTAAAGGTTTTACTAAGTAGATACCAAATCCGTACATTTCTGGAAAAATTATAATATGTAGCAATATCTACAAAAGTAATTTCCCCGATAACATTTTTTAATAATAATCATTTTATTTACAGCCGCGAGAACCACTGCGAAATTGAACGTCGCCGAAGAAACAAGATGACAGCATACATTACGGAACTGTCTGATATGGTTCCAACATGCTCCGCCCTCGCGCGGAAGCCGGACAAACTTACTATACTGCGTATGGCAGTAGCGCATATGAAAGCCTTAAGAGGTATACAATCAAGTTTATTAGTAGTGTAAACAGCAGAGTAAGGTATGATAAATTATGCACAAGTTTCTTATTTATTTTTTATCTTTGTAGGCACTGGCAACACTTCAACGGACGGTACTTACAAACCATCCTTCTTAACTGATCAAGAACTAAAACATTTAATTCTTGAAGCAGCTGATGGGTTTTTGTTCGTTGTAAGTTGCGACACTGGACGTATTATTTACGTCAGTGATAGTATAGCTCCAGTACTGAACTACTCTCAGGTACCTTACATTTATAAATCACTAACTGTTGCCCGCGACTTCGTCTGCGTGTTTGTGGTATTTCATAATTTTTAGAGTTCCATAGCCGAATAGCAAAAATGTAACTCCGTATAATTTCATCTTGTCCGTCCGTCTGTCGCACAGCAATTTTACTCTGAGACTATTGGCACTACCTATATCGATGAAATTTGGAAGGACGGTGTATTCTATGATCCGCTAAGCATTTTTCGTAATTTCAATACACCCATGTATTGAAATTACGAAAAATTAAATTATAGGTAGCACTCCCCGGTAATATACTGGAAACTGGGGAAAGACTGTCCTCTAGCGTCATAAATATGTTATACGATCAGAGCATCTGAGCGTTGCAAATCTCTTTGGCAAACGAACGGTTGATCTTTGTAGGAACATTTAGCTGACGGCGATTTAATTGTTGTTAACACGTTACTAGCCATGGCGGGTAAAAATTACCGGCACTTCAAAGACTTTGACTGATATTTTACATGCGATCTGTCTGTGTGCGCGTCAACATTATTCCGAATGAAATTCTTATATTGCATCTCACAAAAACCTCTGTGACAAAAGGACAAAAAGTGGTCTTATAAAGTCTGATCATTATTTTCATACTCACTGCCATTATTAATTGAATTTTGTTTAAAAGATACAATTTCGGAACCTAATAGAGACAGAAATGCTTCTCTAATGGAGCCGACAAAGAAGACACTTGTGTTTGAATTACTATTGCGACGCGCTGTGATGGCCATTTTAACGTTTACATGAAGAGTGCAAACGTCAAAATGGCCTGCCACAATTATTAGTCGTATAGGTTTTTATTAAAGTGCAAACAACCGGTTTACATAAATGATTTCATATAATTATTATTTTATTTTAGGGTGAGTGGTACTCTTCTTGCTTATTTGACCAAGTACACCCAGATGATGTAGAAAAGGTTAGGGAACAGTTAAGCACTCAAGAACCTCAAAACACGGGTCGTATTTTGGATCTTAAGACTGGAACAGTGAAGAAAGAAGGTCACCAATGTTAGTAACCTATTTTTTTATTAGGTACCTGAAAATACTATTCAAGTATTCAATAATCTAAATAATTAAAAATATTTTAATATCAATTACAGCGTCCATGCGTCAAGTTATGGGTTCTCGTCGTGGTTTCATATGTCGTATGCGCGTTGGCGGATCCGCGGAAGGTGCTCATCTAGGAAGACTGCGTGCTCGCAACTCACTAGGGCCCTCACACGATGGTCATAATTACGCCGTGGTGCATTGCACTGGATATATAAAAAATTGGCCTCCTACAGGTAACATTGTACATCCGCGAAGTGATTTTTTTTTTATATTTCCAGGTATCCTAACTAAAACAGATTTTAAAAAAATACCGTGGGTTAATTTGTAAACTTATAGTATGTGTCACGCTCGCTGCTTCTAATTGAATTGCCTCGATGAAATCAGTTTGGTTAGGGTACGGCGAAATATGACGTATATACAAAGGTATAGGATTTATTACATGTAGGTAAAGTCAGGGATATGAATTGTTAAGCAAATTTACTACCAACTAAAATTGTCCATACATTGAAGTCACTACAGTATTTCTTGACAGTTGTATGAAATTGTCATATAACACGGCAAACTGACGTAGGGTATCAATTTGCTTAACAATTATATCCTCTAACTGTACATATAATTACCATGTTAAAATTTCAAAATAATGCATAAAATTATTTGTTACACAACATTTGCTATGAATTCTGTCTAAAAACATGAAGGAACATAGTTTTATGTATGTTGGCATATCAGATCTTTTTCCAGGTATGCAGATGGATCGTCCCATTCAGGAAGATCTTGACACATCTCATTGTTGTCTAGTTGCGATTGGAAGACTACAGGTAGATATTTTACCGACTTGAAATAATTATTAATATAATTATTTTAATAGTTCAATTATATAAGTCGTTGGTAATGTTACTAGGTCACATCAACGCCGAACTCTTCAGAAAACAGTTTGTGTAGCGGTGGAGTAGAGTTTGTTTCGCGTCATTCAGTGGACGGTCGTTTCACGTTTGCCGACCAACGCGCCACACAAGTAGTCGGGTATGCGCCTGCCGATCTACTGGGGAAGCTTTGTTACGAGTTCTATCACCCTGAGGACCAACAGCATATGAGAGATAACTTTGACCAAGGTAACTTTATTTTACTTTCAAGTTGCATTATTGTTTGAACGATATTGTCTAAGACAGGCAATAACCATGGTGAATTACTTGTTACAGTGTTAAAATTGAAAGGTCAAATCATCTCACTGATGTACCGGTTTCGCACCAAAAGTAGAGAGTGGGTTTGGTTAAGGACTTCGGCCTTCGCCTTTTTAAACCCTTACAATGACGATGTGGAGTACATCGTTTGCACTAACACACTGGCTAAGTATGTAATTTAGGTTATTACGTTTTATGTTTTTCTTTTTCATTAAGATTTCTGACTTATAAGTTATGTTTTTGTTACTAGCCGGTCGTTAGGAACTACTACCGGTGAACCGGCTCCAGAAGAAAATTACGATTACCATCTACGTCACCGTGACGTGTATCAAGCGCAAGCGCCTAATCTTCATCAACAGCACCACGCACCCCCAGGTAATTATAGACAGACGGAAATCATTTCGAGAATTTGGCTCGTCTGAATGAGGGGCAATACCCTCACATATAGCAGCTGTCTGAATAGTAGAAGATAATGAAGGTTTTAACTTCCATTTAATAACAAATTAGTAGATTGTATGCAAAGGGAGCAAACAACTATTTTGAAGGCGAGACTGTTTCTTTGAATCCAGAGCGAAGCGAAGGATTCTAGAGTAGAATCCCGAGCGCAGCAAGGGGGTCTAAAGTAGAATCCTGAGCGCAGCGAGGGGTTCAAAGTACGTCACTCGAGCTTATAATAGTGTTGCTCCCGAGGTGGACACTACTTTTTATCACCCTCTATGAAAAAATAAGTAAGTGCAACTTATGAATAAGAATAGTACGTTTATTTATTTACATGTAATTTTGAGTAAACAATTACAAACGAAGGCAAAATGCTTTTCGCGCGTTTTTTATTTTTTCACAAACAATTTTTTTTAATTTCGGCTCGCGCGTGTTTTACTTTATCTTACGGCCTGTTACTTATTCATACAACTTTGGTGATTGGAACCTTTTACTAACAATATCCACATTCCAAATTCAAATCACTTTTAGTCCCTTGGGATTAAAGAGCTATTTTAGTCCCTGTTTACGAAGAATACACTAGCTCTTTATGAATAACATTTTTCGCAGTTTTTATGTTGCTTCGTTAAAGTATACAGATACTAGTCCGAGCTATTTCTATTTTTTCAATCTCACCTTCATGCCTTAAAATTTTGTTTTATACTCAAAAAATCGATGTCTAATTATATTAATTAGTTGTTATTTTGTTGACCCTTACCAAGCGAATACCTACTACTATTTACTGTTATCATAATGGACATGTTAGGTTTTTTTATGGAGGCTGGGCTTTTATTCGAAGCTGCTGTGAACACAAAAAAAATGATTAAACACAAAAAAATATGTGGTTTTTTTTTCGGCTCAACGTTCTTAGTGAAGTTATTTGAAATACTATTTATAAAAATCTGTTTGTAATTTTGTTTTTGTTTACTTCACAGTATCTAACACGACAAAACAAAAAAATATCTTTCATGTCACTAACTCCGCTAATCTATCTATCATAGATATATCTATCTACCTTAGAATATCAAGCTGGCATTAGTTAAGTTGATTTTGGTAAGATAAATGTCAGATTGATCGTGCAATGCTAGTTTGACGCAAGATTTGTCTTAGATTGATCGTCTAAAGTCCCATACAGCAACCAATATTTGTTAGGGCGGATTATTATGTTAAATGTGTTTGTGGCAGTGAGCGGCGGCGGCGGAGTGAGTGCGCGGTCTCCGGGCGAGGCAGGCGTGGCGCCTGCCGCGCCCGCACCGCCCTACGCGCCGCACTATGCGCCCGAGTACTCGCCGCACCGCCCCACTAACACTCCGCCGCATACCACCTGGACCACCCTGCGCACCGTAAGTATTCCATGCATTAACATTTGAGTTGTAACGGCTCGACTGTGTTAATAAATAAATCTGATAAAGTATTTACTTACATGGATATTTTTTCTTTTTGGCAGAGCGGCGGTGGGGGCGGCGAGAGCTACGCGTACAGCGGCGAGGCGGCAGGCGGCGCGACTGGCGCGGCGGACGCGTCGCCGGCGCGCTCGCCGCCCGCGCCTGCCTACCTACCGCCTGCCGCGCACTACCACCACAACCACCACCCGCACCCCTCGCACGGTGAGTACCTACTTCACCAGCACACACCAGACACGCGTACAACGGCGAGGCTGCGAGCGTTATACAATCTCATTTGGAGGGTCAGCTCTCCTCGTCAATCTTCGCCAGACATGTCTACTGGGTCGTCGAGACATTCACTTGTGTCCTGGGGCATCGTTATGTTGTTTATTTTCACACCACCTGCTTGTTAATGTCGAATTATATGTATGTCATGGAAACCTAATCTAAACTCCCTAAAGTAAGTCATTATAACCGTGGTAGAGGTCTAGCCGGGCAATAATAATTAATTGAATTTCATTATAACCGCTGGTCAATAATGTGATTTTAATTTGTACCACCAATTAAAATCAGAATCAAGTTTCATTCGAAATGGTTAAACAAAAAATCGGATTGCTTTTTATTACCTCGCAGAAGGTGTGAAAAATATCTCATAAGGGATAAAGGTAATAAAGGGAGTTCACCTAACACAAGCATCTTCTTGCTTAAAAGGTGATCTCCAACTCATTGTGTGTTATAATTTGTATGTAATTGCAATAAACATTTTTGATTTGATTTTTTTGAAAGGTGTCTTCATGTTGAGCTGAACTCGGGATTCAATAAAGCATCTGTGACATGACACTGCTTTATGCGCGCACAGTGTGTATGGGAGTCGAGTTGCGGTCATCACCATTTTCAATGCTCATTAGAAAGATATTCTTGGAAAATAGCATTTAAAAAAATCCCCGTGACTTTATCTGTAGTAGTTTTTGAGAAATTAAAAAAATCGAGAAAAGTCCATAGAAACCAAAAAAAAATGTTTATCCATTCTATGTATTATTTTATTATAAACTGATTCGTGGTATATTACATTACGACTAAAAGAACAAATTCAACGTATAAATAACTGATTAATCAAGCTCTTACAAGCAATTTATTTTATTTTTATATGATTCCGTAATTATTTTTTTCTGGCGAAACTTTGCATGGTCGCATTTTCTTTCAGTGTATTTATATTTTGTACGTGTATTCATACAAAAAATCAGATGCTACAAAGGCTTTGTTCCAGAGATATCGATTTTTTAAGATTTTCTTAGGGTTGTCAACAAAGTGATTGTAACATAAACTTATACAGGAAGATTTTTTTATCACCATCCAAATTTTTACAGGACGTTCTACCCATGAATATGAACAACTTTCACTATGGGACCAACTCTGAAATCACGAAAAAAATCAGCTGTTTCTTACAAAAGTTCAATACCTCCTTGACCAAACCAAAATGTATGAAACAGCTGATTTTTTTTTCGTGATTTCAGAGTTGGTCCCATAATGAAAGTTGTTCATATTCATGGGTAGAACACACCCTTTAAAATTTGGATGGTGAAAAAAAAATCTTCCTGTATATATTTTTTTTAAATAATCGTGTGGTATTGGGAAGGGGTCCGCCCTCGTTAATCTTGCTACCAAGTATGTGGAAAATTATAACTGGTTCTACATGTCAGTCACCTTGCACAAAATACTGATACAGCAACAAATTTTGGCGTTACGACCGTGAGCACCACACACGTAAGTTAGATCGTAAAACTACAATACTTGACTTGTTTCATCGAGCGTTAGAATCCTGAGATCCATTAATATCGATCGACCATGTCCCTTGGAATACGAAAAAAGAAAATGAAACATTTGACTCTCCCCGAAAAAGTCATTTCTCTTTTAAAACAGTCAACGGAAAATGTTATGTTTCATGGTCAGTTACTTTACCACTAAGTTCCATAGATGGTGATACCATAGGGAAATGGCACCAGATGATGAACCCCTTTCATTGCCATCAGAAGAAACTAACTTTTTCTGATGATGACATCATGGAATAATACTTTTGAATTTTATGTTATGATTTTTTATTACGAAATTATTGACAACCCTATTTCCATAGAAATTCCTTAAATACATAGAAACGATTTATCTCCTTTGCCGCATGATTTTAGTTTGTGAAATTTTAGAATATGATTAGTAATATTAGTGAGTATATTATAAGAAAAAAATAAAATGCTAAATCGCTATACTTACTCATATATAATTAAAGCTACAACCCTCTAATTAAATATTTAAATATATGAAATCCTGCAACATCATTTTCAATCCTAAAAAAACCATAAGTTTTATATTTTTTGAGTAATCTTGAATTCAAGATTTTCTTAAGGTCTTTGCCCTCTCACTAAAAAAATTATATCCAAATAACTAAGCAAAAAAATGCTGTCGGTATTTTTGGCAAGGCTGTATCATGACTAGATCTATCTAATAGACACATAAACGAGACATGACCGCAACTCTGCTCCTTTAACACACTGTGCCTCGGTGATAGAACAGTGTTTTCTACTATTATATAAAGCCAACTGTCCGTAATAAGATACTTCCATACTAGTCCATGCTCATTTCGGTGACGGGCACTGTGTTGCAGGCATGTGGTCGTGGCAGGGAGGCGCGGGCGGCGCGGCGGGCGCGGGCGGCGCGGAGGGGGCGCATGCGCCGCACGAGCTGTCCGATATGCTGCAGATACTGGACCAGAGTGGGACTGCCACCTTTGAAGATCTAAACATAAATATGTTCAACTCGAACTTTGAGTAATATTAGTTGTATAAAGTATGTACCTAATTTGACTCGTGAATTTAAGAACTGAGAATAGGCTGCGGTTCCAACAATGGCGTTATAAGTTGCTGCATTTCTGACTTCAGCGAAGTACAGACTGTCAGAGACTTTGGATTAAACTTTAATATTTCGATTGTAGATTCAGGTTCAGGATAGTTGACTAAAGCTACTTATTTTTAATAGTAATAAAGTGTAAGATACTTTTGATACAATAATATTAACAGGTCTGTTGATACGTTATAACTTGAGTATAAGCAGTGCCTAAATTATATGATTTTTTTATTTTTTTACCGTAAAAATGTTCATTAAGATAGTTAAAATATGTAAGTAAATAGTGTTCTAGTAAAAATAAATTCAGTGACAGTGAAGAAGAATTCATAATTTTATTTAAAATTATCCATAAAAGAAAAAAAATAATTTAATTCATTTTTAATTTATCCATAAACGTAAACGAAATAAAGCAAGTACTTTATCTCAATTTTATTCTTCTGGCCCTAATCGAAATATTAAATCCGTAGCAGAGTAAAGGTGATTCTGCATAGTCTTTTCTATTTGAATATTACATTTAGTTAGGCTACAGTTGAATGCTTAATTTTTTTACTGTGTAAATAGTATTATTTGGCAGCTACCTTTATTTGAACATAATGTGTGTGGAGACTTTTAATCAACATTTGACTATACAGAGTTAGCTTTACTGGTACATCGATCTTGTTAATTTCCGTGAAATCACGCGTTATTACCATATTCAAAGGTCTACGCGATTTCCGTTCAAATGGTGCAACTAGCTAAATTAAGTTAATTAAAATTGTTTTGTATTAATGTTATAGGTTGTCTTTTAAGTTTTGATTAAGACTCATTTAGAATATAGGAATATAAATAAGTATTTTTTTTTTAGATAAAACAAATCGAATGCTTTCGGTTGTAAGCACTGTATTCACCATTCCACTATATCGTCACTTTAAGAAAACCAATTTCTGCTTGTTGTTGAGCACTGACGGCAGACTACACATTATGTTTTCCTTATTTTTTCCATTATCTTTTTTAAATTCAAAACAGTTTCCGCTACGAAACCAAAGACATGCGAAATGTGAAGCATTATCGGGACAGCACCTGCGTCTATCGTCACAAATCAATGCGTGCCGAAGGTGCGCTGTTTTGCTTGCTAAAAAGTTATTGTGCCAACCCGGTGGCCACATTAGCGGCATCGTAATTAAAGTAACGTAAAAGTTATTTTTATTTGCAACACACAACAAATTTGCATAATAATAGTAGAAACGATTTTTGCTACAAAAGTTAATAACTGAATTCTGTGATGAACTCGCTCACTCGTGTCACTCGTGGGATAACTGGGGCGCAAACAGTTCTTTTACTTCGATAGTCAATAGTGGTTGGTCACATCTACGTGTATCATGTAGCACTAAGTTTCAGTACGATAGACGCAGTAGGGGTAGGACCCAGTACGTCGAAATGGTTTTGCTAGTTTCATGATTGGGTAGATGTGTCATTTTGTATTTACATATTACTACAGCCAGGCTAGAAGATGTAGATAATGTTTACAGATATTTTATTCGGTAAGAAATTACACCAGCAGACTGGTTTCTGTTTGGTTAAAACTCTGCACACTCCTAACCACGCAATTTTAATTTCAATATTTAAAAAAATATATAAAGCAATAATGGTCTAAAAACAATTTCTCGAAAAAAATGGTCGCAAAATCAATGTGACAAAAAATGGTCGCAAAATTAATGTGACAAATTCTCAAGCTCTATCAGAAACTAGGCGTAATAGAAAATTGTAAAAAGTATTTCAATTTCGCTGGCAGCACTTTCGCCTTAAACAAATACAAAAGTCGGTTAACAAAAAACACAGCCAGCTCAACAATTGTTAAACGAGCTATTATTGCTTTATAGTGTTTCCCGAATATAAATAAGTAGTTTTTTTTATTAGTTAAAATTATACCTAATTTAAGATTTTATTGGATTATATTTTTATGTAAGTAATGCATTTACGAGCTCGTATTTTCGTCGTAAATTATTTTTTATTACTTTTAATTGGTTGAATAGGTATACCTGAATTTTGTAAAATGAATTTTTCATTAAATATTAACGATATGGACATTCATTTGGTTTTTATTATGAATGCAGCAAACTAACCCGTTGTCCTAGGTGAGCGACGGGACGCGACACGTAACGACACGACGCGACGTAATGAGACCAATACTTCACGCGACCTGTGCTATTTTGTAGTAATTCGTGAGCTGAGCGACAAACACGGCAATCTCAGTTCATTATTGTTTTAACCACGTGCATGTATACTGCGTTGTTACTAGAAAATTCATATTTTAACCTTTTGAACGCCATTGTCACATATACGTGATAAGCAAGCGCGTGCCCTGTACGCCAGCGACACAAATATGTGACAAAAAATGCACCGCATTTTTTGTCACATATTTATGTTTGAAATCATTACTTTTGTGTTTTTATTTGTATACCATAAATGTTTAAAATTGTGGCTTGGCGTGGAGGGTACGCGCGTGCGTTTATGCTCTGGCGTTCAAAAGGTTAAATACTTAGCCCACCACCACCGCCACTTCAGCATTCACCGAGTCTTTTCGGTCATGAATGTGAAGTGGCGAGAAGAACAGGGGCTTCATTAAAATTGATTAAAAATGAGCTCCTGATCTATTTAAACTAGAGATGTTTGGAGTCCTACATTTCTGTTAAAAAATGTTAGGTATGTTGTACCGCAAAAAGTGCTAAAAAATACATTTTAATAAATTGGATAAATGGTAGGTACTCTTTTTTTTATTAAAAGAGTAGTGTACTCTTTATTTACCCTCTCTGAAATCAGATATCTTCTACTCCTACAAAAAGTTGGCAACCCTACTTCACACTGCGTCGCATCTCGTCGCGCAAAATACAAGTCCGCACTTCGTCGCACAGTAGGTACACTAAAAGGTACACAAATAATTAGTACCCATAAATATGATTTATTTCGTAAAAAAAAAACAGAACTAACATTTGTATTTACCGAGAAATCAACGATGGATGATAACTTTCTCGCAATTGTTCAGCAGGACCACGATTTTGAATGTTGATTCCAAGTTAGAGAAGCTTATCGCTTTCCTCAAACCTACATAAAAAATTAGTACCCTGCTAGATAAAATTAGTACCTACCCAAAATTCAAAACTAGTACTCCAGTAGTTTACGAGATATACCATGCCATTGGTGGGGTGGCGGTAGTCACGGTGCCAAATTTTCATTTCAAGATTTCCCTATTAAAAACTGTGATTTCTACCCAAATTTATACAAAAATTAGTACTCCTAAAGAAGTTATAGCGACCAAAATTTCAGATTCCTAATTGTTGTATTTTAAGAGAAATTAGCTTTCATTACTTTTCCATACTAAATCTCCGCGTATAACCCGACCAAATTAAGTCGTGCTTGTGAACAAGGGAATCGGCGCCATTACCATTGACAACTTAATTTGGTCGGGTTCGCGCAACAACACCGGCTGCGGAAACGTCACGAGTAGGTACGTCGCCCCCTTAACGTGCCTACGCTGCTATTGTCACCAGCGGCAAATCAGATGCGTCGCAGCCTAAGCGACAAACCAGAAAAGGGGAAAAACTGGTAAAGGGTGCTCAACCTGCCCTGACTGCGGTCCGTTGCTCTTTGCCAAGAGCCATAGCCAGGTTGATTTTTTTTTCACGAAAGTGGAAAGGAAGAAGAAGAAGCCCTGTTCTCGTAACCTGCGTGGCACCGCACCGAGTGGTCGCAACATGCTGCTGCGCCCTGCTGTGCCTACGACGCAGCTGTACCTTTCGCGTCTGCATCACTCCACGACAACTGAGGAAGTCGTGCAGTATTTGAAGGTGAAGACCAACTGGACTCTGAGGGTCGAAAGGTTGGAATCGCGCCACAACATCAACTTCAAGTCTTTTGTGGTACGAGTTCCAACCCAACATCTACAGACCTGTCTGAAAGAGGACTTTTGGCCGAAAGGTGTCGTATATCGACGTTTCCGTCACGCGACACCACGCAGCGAAACACGACGCCGACAATGTTACGTGTATAGTTCATAGTATAAAGGTTTTAATTATGTATTAGTTAAGTTTATTATTTTATAAGATTATTTTGTGTATTTTATTTATGGGCCTTAGTTGCCTGACAATAAAATGATTATTATTATTAATTATTTTTTTATATATTTTACATAACTCGGGACCATGCGGTCCCGGTCCTTTGGAAGGCGTACGAGGGGCCGAAGCCAACTCGCAGAGGCCCCTTACGAAATTTTAAAGAAATGCGGCACCAACCGACGATTATCCCTGTATGCACTATGCAAGTGCACCCAAGGATAACCCCCGGTTGGTGTAGGATTATTGCAGGATATGGAAAAATAAAAAGTTGTACTATTGGTTTGGGTGGCTAAAGTGGACCGGTTTCCAGGAACTATGGTAAAACTATGACCCCTGCCTGATCAATGCTTTATATATATACACAGATAAAATAGCAGGGGGTGACTTGCACACTCAATAATGGGCCCCCGAAAACGGCCGCTAGCACATAGTGACGTAGCGACAAGGTGCCTATGAGGAGTAGAGAGGTATTCCACGGCTATCAGGACAATCCCGGAAGTACGGTCAAGATCCCTACCAGCATCTTACTGGAATACTTCCTTCCTCCGAGCACGTTTGCTCTTGCGAATCTCCACTCAAGCCGTCCAATAAAGGCAAGAATGAGGTTTGAGCTCTGTTCCTCGTCATTGTTCACTCCAGCCGGCCAATAAAGGCAAGCCAGACGTGAGGAACAAGACTTCTCCCGGGAAATAGGGTCCGTGGGGTCGCTACTTCCCAACAGCTCGCCACTTGCTGCCCTGCGGATTTCTGTATCCCTCTTGGTCTGGCTCCTCACATTAGACCTGTTCCGGCAAAGTAAACTCTTCCGGCACAGGCTTAGAGTTCGGAGCGCGCAAGCCCCACCACGACGTCAACGTAGAGATACGGCGGTGGAGATTTAGTATGGAAAAGTAATGAAAGCTAATTTCTCTACTTAGGAATCTGAATTTTTGGTCGCTATAACTTCTTTAAGAGTACTAATTTTTGTATAAATTTGGGGAGAAATTACAGAGTTTTTAATAGGGAAATCTTGAAATTAAATTCTTGACCGTTATTTGAAGCTTACTAGTTTGAGATAGGCCCCTCTCCGTTTTCCGCTTTGTTTACCTCTCTTTCTATATCCGCTACATCTATCTCGCTCGCACATCCCACCACCCCCACCAGGTGCCTCGAGTCATCGGAGCTCGGAGGCGTTCGTCATTGGCGTCTTGTTTTCCGCCGCGAACAGTCAATTTTCGAAAAGTGTGATCATTTTTGAATTTCCGTTAAAATATTCTTATTAAAAAGTGGAACAAAAATTGTGTACTTACATAAGTTTTTACAAATAACGGTTTATAAATTTAAAAGTGTGGTAATTTATCAGTAACAAATAACTGATAAGAT
This sequence comes from Oligia fasciuncula, assembly GCA_963082905.1. Taxonomy (NCBI): domain Eukaryota; kingdom Metazoa; phylum Arthropoda; class Insecta; order Lepidoptera; family Noctuidae; genus Oligia; species Oligia fasciuncula. The sequence goes on from OY720387.1 coordinate 12,699,572, forward strand.
CGTGTACACGTAAGTTTTTTTCTTTTTTACCTTTGTTTAACGGTTTTACCGTTCGATTTAAAATTTGAGCATTCTAAAGAATGCAGGTTGTCCTCTCTTAAGGTGTTTTGTTTTAAATTTTTTAAAGTGTAACGTATTTGTAAATTTATTTTGCAAAAACCTTAAGGTTTTGAAATATTTTCCCTGCAAATTCTTACCGTGTTTTCTTTAGGATGGATCCTAACAAAACAAATTCCGAAAGTGGGTGAGGAAGACGGTGCGGGCCCAGCATCCGCACCACCGGCGCCCGCGCCCTCGAATACTCGGCAACGGCGGGCACTCGCTCCCAGCTCGTCCAGGAGTAGCAGCTCGAGTACCAGCAGCAGCTCCTCCACTAGTTCTTCAGACTCCAGGTCCAAAAAGAGGAAGCGCTCACGCCGGCATCGCAACAAATAAAAAGTAATTTAAAAAAATTAAACCGACTTCAAAAAGAAATTAACTCAAAATTATGAAATAACTTTAATTTCGGAAGTCGGTGTCTTGGGATCTGTATTTTAGTTTTATGCCACCGACTTCCGAAATTAAAGTTATTTCATAATTTTGAGTTAATTTCTTTTTGAAGTCGGTTTAATTTTTTTAAATTACTTTTTATTTCGTAATTTTTAGTTTTTGCACTAGTATTTGACCAAGGTTTTGAGATGTTTTCCCTTTGACACTACACCCGTAGCTCTTATCAATAAGCCAGGCCGTCACACTTACACGTATTAGTCCATATCTTGAAAATTACTGAATCGATCTTGATGAAACTTGCACTGTTCCCTAAGTTGAAGAAAATGTAAGCCAATAAAAAAAAAATGGTCACGATCCGATTAATAGTTCCGGAGATATGCGTGGACAAACATACATACATACATACATACATACATACATACATACATACATACGTCTATGAAATTTTGTATATTTGTTTGGAAGCCCTAATAGATCATCATATGTGAATATAATACAATTCCAATAATATTACATACATACGTATCGAATTGATAACCTCCTTTTTTTTTTGAAGTCGGTAAAAAGGCAAGCGCACCCGCCGAAATTATGAGCAATTGGATAAATTGTCTCGACAGGTTAGTGATTTGCGAAAACAAATTACTTGTTATGAAAATTCCGCTGACAACGTTGATGCACTTAACGGTCATTGCTCTAACGTTAATTGTGGCCCTATTGATCAGTGCCCTGCTTTAGATGGTGATATTATCGATGACAGTGTCAGTGGTATTTTGTATAACGAAGATGGTGAGTCACAACTTAGCTTTGATTTTGGCATAGAAACAAAACTCAAAGAACCAGCAGTGCCCAAGGCACCAGAAAATATCCTGAAAACCCTTCAGGATATTCAATACTTTGAGAAAAGCGAGTGGTGTGAGGTGCGTTACGCCGAGGTTCAGAAATCTTACAACCATACACCTGGCTTCGTGGATCTAGAGGTCAACGAAGAGGTCAAAGCCTATGACTCATTACGACACCTCTCTTATGCAGACAAGGCTTATGCTGCCCTAACCTTTTGCGTATTAAAACAAAGGGATGCACTCCAGAGCAGTCTGCGAGAGTTGTTGACTTGGGCCCGTGATCAGAACCAGCTGAATGTTGAAGGTATGCACGAAAAATTATTAGATTTGTTTGCTAAAGGTGAGTATTCAAAAGTTTCGTCTGATTTATTGCAAATGGTCTGCGGCCACCGCGCCGAAGTGATTCAAATGCGTCGGGATGGCATTACCAACATGGTGCGTGACCCTCTCGTCAAATCTGCCTTGAGAAAAGTGCCGCCTTCTAGTAGACATCTATTTAGTCAAGGGGCTTTCACCACGGCTTTGGAGAAAGCAGGAGGGGTCAAAAAAGCCTTTTTCCCCCTGAAGTCTAACAGCGGACCTGTTTCGCAAACAGGATCTTACAAGACTTCGCGCCACCCCCCGCAGGGGTCGGCCATTTATCCTGGTCCCTCGCAGGGTCCTAATCATGGATGTTGCGCGCAAGTGCCTCATCATTCTCGTCAGCAAAACTATCAACCCTCGCAGGGTTGCTGTCACAATAACCGGCCCTCGCAGGGTTACGGTCAGAACAACTCGGACCGTCGCACGGTTCACAATTCAAGAGAAACTTTTCGTTCCCGAGGTGGTCGTCAGGGCAACAGACCCTCGGACCAAGGTAAAGGAAACCGAAAACGCCCAGGAAATGCATTGGAAAACAATTCCAACAAAAAACGCAAATATTGACTCGAAGACTTTCAAAGCGGGCCGGTTAGCAGAATTCCTTTTGCGCTGGAGAAAAATGGGAGCTCCAAGATTTTTGTTGAAAATAATAAAGGGGTATCGCATACCTTTTCGACAAAAGCCCCCTCTAGTCATCCCCAACTTGGCGATGGCAAATATGTTTCACACGGAGAAATCCACATCCATGGCTGCATTAGTCGCGCAAATGAAGGAGCAGGGAGTCTTGGAGGATGCCCCGCGGTCTCCAAGTTTTCTGTCAAAAATGTTCCTTGTGCCCAAAAACGATGGCTCGAACCGGCCCATATTCAATCTAAGAGCACTAAACGAATATGTCATAACCGAACCGTTCAAGCTAATAAATGTATTCAGAGTGCCAGAATTCCTGCAACTAAACGATTGGCTCTGCAAAGTGGACCTCTCGCAGGCTTACTTCAACCTGCCAATAAATAGCTCAAGGTCACAGGCGGTTTTTGCGTCTGGTATACGACGGAGAATTACTCCAAATGACTTGTCTTCCCTTTGGCCTCAGCCTCAGCACAGCACCGAGTCTTTGCGTCGTTGACCAATTGGGTGGCTCGCACACTAAGGGAACAAGGCATACGGATAATTGTTTATCTGGACGATTTTCTGATTGTACACCAGGATCGACGCATTCTGCAGACTCATGTCCAAATTTTATTAGACCGGTTGCAACATCTGGGTTGGCAAGTCAACCACGAAAAGTCTGTAGTGATTCCTCAAAAGACCATAATTTTTTTGGGGATTCATTGGGACCCGTGGACAAACAAAAAGTCTTTACCAGACGAGAAAATTGTCCGACTGATGGACAAAATAACGTCAATGGCCCAGAAAGGCAAGACCTGCCTAAAAGAACTACAGAGTCTGGTTGGTCTTATGAACTTTGCGAGTTTTGTGATACCCCAGGGCAGGCTACATTTTCGAAATCTTCTTTTATTTCTAAACTCTCTTCTCGATGCGCCCCCGATAAAGGAATTTTGTCTCCCGAAAAAGGTCCACGAGGAGCTGGCATGGTGGCAGCAAAATTGTCACCTGTGCTCGCCGATCCACCTTGCGCCACCAACTCATTTTCTCACCACGGATGCGTCCGATATAGCTTGGGGTGCTCAGCTAGACGGCAAGTCGATGTCTGGAACTTGGTACAATCACGAAAAGAGCCTACATCGCAATGCCAAAGAAATGATAGCCGTCTTGAAGGTTCTCCAGATTCATGGCGATCTCATGCATCGATCCACAGTACTAGTACAGTGCGACAATCGCGCGGCCGTGGCTTACCTGAGAAACGAGGGCGGAACCAGGTCTCTCCCTTTGCTGGACATAACAAGCAAAATTTTCGATCTCCTGTACAGACATCAGATACACCTGGCTCCCTTTTACATGCCCGGCAAATACAACAGCCACGCAGACCATCTGTCGCGTCACAATATTCCACCAGAGTGGCATTTGCTACCAGCGTGTACAGAGAAGGTTTTCAGGAAGTTCGGAACTCCCATGATCGACCTCTTCGTATCAGAAAGAGCGCATGTAGTTCACAACTATGTGTCGTTGGATCTGAACGACCATCAAGCTCTGTATCACAATGCGTTCTCCCGACTCCGAGTGTGGAACTACCCACTGGCATGGGTTTTTCCTCCACCTTATCTAATTCCCAAGGTGCTCTCCGACCTCAACTGTGCGATCGGAGTTTACCTGGTAGTAGTTCCCAGATGGGATCGCGTATTCTGGCGCGCAGATCTAAAAACTCGAGCGATAGCAGCTCCTTTCACTCTCCACAAACTGAACCGCAACCTGATCGATCTAGCGACGGGCCACCCACCACCTCGTGTTCAAGAAATGACACTGGAAGTATGGAGAGTTGGGGGTGGTCAGGGAGTTTAATGGGATGGAATGAAGCTCAGCTAGAGTTGTTACGATCTGCATGGCGGCCATCTACCCGTAAGGTGTATAAAGTAACTTGGAATAGGTGGCTCCATTGGTCCCGAAAGCATAACATTGATCCATGTAAGCCTACCGGCTCAATAGTAGCTAGGTTTCTTGCAGACTTACACTTGGTGTACAAATTGTCATACAACACAGTTTTACTACATAAGTCGGTAGTTGCCACCTTAGCTAATGTTGAGAACGCTGGACTGTTAAGCGCACATACGCTGGTTAAAAGCGTATTGAAATCTATTTCCATACAAAATCCTGTAGCTCATAAACCTCCTATTTGGAATATAGATGTTTTGTCATCTTTCTTGGAGCAAAGAAACGCTAACGAGAATAATAGTTTTGCAACGTGTAGTCATACAGCAACACTTTTGCTCTTGTGTTCTGGAAGAAGAGTGCATGACTTGACACTATTAGCCATAGATCGAGACCACCTTACTGACTCTAATGATTCTATTGTTTTATGGCCTATCTTTGGTTCGAAAACAGATAGTGCTACGTATAGGCAGTCTGGGTGGAAATTACTTTCCAATAATAATAAGAATCTGGACCCGGTTTACTGGATACGACAGACGATTTCAGTTTTAGATTCTAGACGCAAATTAGCCAAATGTAATAATTTGTTTGTAAACATAAGGGGTCAGAACAAGGCCGCGTCACGCACGGTAATTGCTGGATGGGTCAAGGCTGTCCTGTCAGAAGCTGGTATTTTTTCTTCGGCCGGCAGTTTACGTTCTGAATTGCCTCAAAAAATTGGGACAATAACTATCCTTTAGACGAGATTTTAGCCAGAGGTAATTGGCGTTCCAGCAACACCTTTTCGCGATTTTATAAACGTGAAGTTATGCCAGCTTCCGTCAGGAATAGCATTACAAGGTTGTTTAATCCAATTAATTGATAAGTACCCATAGAATTAGAAATCTACTTATTATCTATTTGTGCTATAATATTATTTGATTAGTCCATTCTGTCAATGTTGTTTCTATGATGATATTTTTTTTTCTGCTTTATAAATGTCATATTACAATACACATTAATAATGGTACCGTAATATTTACATTCCTATGTATTTTGTCACAATATTGTATGACTATTTGCTTGATTATAATATACTTACTGTTTTGTAGCCTTTAAATATGTTTTATTGGTATTTACCTTTTCATAGGTACAACCCGTAGTACATAGGTACGGACGCCAGCAGGTCAACCTACCCGAAACTGTCAGATTTTCCCAATCAACCTTGAACCTTATGATTTAGCAATAAAGTCGAAAATCTATTAAATAAATCTGACAGATTGTAGTAACTTGATGTGCTGGCGTCTGTACTTACTTATGCTTTTCCTATAGATACTCCTTACATGTGATGATAAGGAGAAATATAACATGTTTCTATTCGCACATCCCATACTTACACAATTACATACCTACTTACCTGCTTAAACTAGTCTAAGTAGTTCAAATTCTTTTCTAAATTATCCATACCTAATCAGTAATTAGGTACATCTTTATCTAGCTACCTATATACCTATTATTATATCTTATGGTATTTAACTATTTAGGTAAAATCCGCTAAGGTATACAGGGATTTTGATCGATTTACACAGCTACTAAATTCTTCACATTGGCGTCCACCCCACCAGGCGATAACAAAACACGTCTCAAACTAGTAAGCTTCAAATAACGGTCAAGAATTTAATAGCAGCGTTTTACCTTACAATAAAACGCATATTAAATACTTACCTTATTTGAAGCTTACATATAATTTCTGCCTGGTGTTTTCGACACAATGACGAACGCCTTCGAGCAGCCGAGCTCCGATGACTGGTGGGGGTGGTGGGATGTGCGAGCGAGATAGATGTAGCGGATATAGAAAGAGAGGTAAACAAAGCGGAAAACGGAGAGGGGCCTATCTCAAACTAGTAAGCTTCAAATAAGGTAAGTATTTAATATGCGTTTTATTGTAAGGTAAAACGCTGCTATTAAAATTTGGCACCGTGACTACCGCCACCCCACCAATGGCATGGTATATCTCGTAAACTACTGGAGTACTAGTTTTGAATTTTGGGTACTAATTTTATCTTGCAGGGTACTAATTTTTTATGTAGGTTTGAGGAAAGCGACAAGCTTCTCTAACTTGGAATCGTTGATTTCTCGGTAAATACAAATGTTAGAGTTCTGTTTTTTTTTACGAAATAAATCATATTTATGGGTACTAATTATTTGTATACTTAGAATAGCTGTAGCGTGCCCCCTTTTTCGGCGCTCATGGTGGTCCTGCTGAAGGGAGCGTGACTACCGCCGGACCACCTTCAAAGTCCATTTTCTCGAAAACTCCTAAGGTACCAATTTTGTGGTTCGAGTACTAATTAGTACCAATTGAGTACTAATTATTTACCAAATATGGTAGAGATTGGCGTTCGTGGGGCGGCGGCGGCGGTAGTCACGGACATATTTTTCTCTATGGCAATGGTGCCAATGTCGACAATTCTGCCAATGTCAAATGTGTTAAAATTAAAACTAAAATTCTACATCCAAAACAGTTACTATTTCCATAGTAAATTGTTGAATTGTTGACGAGGCAAAGTACAAAAATATAACTTTGTGTCACTGTCAACATGTGTCTATGCTGTCAACAGTGTCACCTGTCGACTGTCCTGTCAAATATGTCCGAACGAATCACACAGCAAACAGCACTCACAGATTCGAAATTACGAGTATTTTTGGTGAAAATCAATTCAAAGATTTACCTTTAATATTAATTTTTAAAGATTGTTGATTCTGTAATTATTTAGTGTTCTTCTGGTGTTAAAAGAGCCATAGTAAATATGGCTAGATTGGGAAAAACAGCGCAGGAATTTATTCAGGACTCATTTTCACCCATAATCGCAGTTCTGTGCAGTCCAAAAGTAGAAAATGTCGTGTCTAAGAATAATTTGTCTTTTACTGAAATGATACTACCCTTCACAACAATGGATTGGGAAGGTATGCCTAATGTTTCTTATTTTATTGTAGTTCTACTGGGGGTGTTGTTCAATGTTCATAAGCTGAGTGTTCGTACAGTTCACAGGCTGATAAAAATATTTTGCTTTTTAACTTTTCTTTGATGTCATCTTGGGGAATTGAACCCGCCTCTTAGATGACTCTCTGCCCAGGAAATCCTTCTAAAAATCAACAATTGGCTATATTGTAGTTAATTGGCCTTAAATTATTATTTTATTATATGCCATAGGTTGGTAGGTTACAGCATGTTAGGTGTTAAGCGTACAGATCGAGTTAGAAACACCAAGCTGCGCTCTATAACTCAAGTAGCGGATGTTGGAGAAAAAACGGCCAGGCTGAAGTGGGAGTGGGCCGAACACGTCTCACGAATGCACCCGGAGAGATGGGCAAAGATCGTCACTCACTGGATGCCTGAGGCAGGACATCGCCGTCGAGGTAGACCAAGGCGAAGGTGGCGTGACGATCTAATAACATTCGCAGGGCCAACTTGGCCAGAGATCGCACAAGACAGGGAGGTTTGGAAGGAAAAAGGGGAGGCCTTTGCCCAGCAGTGAGACACAAACTAGGCTAACAAAAAAAAAAAATGCCATAGGTATATTTCAAAATTACAAGCCCACTTAATTTTGTGAATTGCAAGCCACATAAGGTCAATGGGGTGAAGACATACTTCGGTCAGTGAGTCGTCTTTTTTCATTAAAAATTTAATTCATTAGCCAAATTTGGCCATCTGTCTAATGTTCTAGACACGTTTGATTATATTGGGTGATCAAACATTTAGTTGACTATTAATAGAAACTGTCGGAATTACTTATACATTATCAGTTTAAAAATTAGACACTAGTTTTGAAAAGATGGTAAAATAGACTGATTTCACTGCCATGTCGTATAAAACCATCTAATGTGAAAAAACAGAAATGGACGGTTTACATGAATATAGAAATTGGGTATGCGTGTGTCTTTCAACAGCAGGTAAATGTGTGCTGTCAATATTTTTTATTATAGGTTCCAATCGGCATACATTGCAAAAAGAAGCGTTTGTTGGGTAAGTTCGGCATACTTCGCGATTCAGGGGTAAAAAACAATTTCATCACTTATAAAAAATGCATTTGTTGGTAAATCAACTTTTATTTAGGTTCTTAATATAATAAATAATATTTTTTTAATTATATTCCGGTAGAAATTTACAAAATAGAAATCACGAAAGTTTATATAATTAAGAGCGTAGACGGGCTGCGCAAGAATTAAGAAATAGGTATTTGAAGAAACTATTGCCGTCTCTCTCCCTCTCGTCTCCCCCCGTAGAGTGCGATAGGGACAACTGCAGCTCAGAACGATTTTACGTAGAAAAAACCATGACCGATCGACGTTTCGTATTCCCCTGTTTTCTCCTCGAAACCTAAGCCGATTAAAATATTTTTGGTATCAAAATTTAAAGGAAGAATAGATCTATGCCCCTATCATTTGTTTTTATCTTAAAAACTTTTCAATTTTCTTTGGTAGTCGTCTGATTACGTAGGTAAAAATGGGGCATTTTTATAGGTTTTCGGAAAATCATATTTATTTTTGTAATAATTTTTATAAAAAAAAAATAACAGGGGAATGCCTTCAATAGACCTAGATTTTTATAAATAAAAATGATTACTCTAGAGTCATTACCCAGGAAGAGAATAGGGGAATACGTTTGTATGGAAAAATGCAGCCCATCTACGCGCAGGACCAACGGCTTTACGTGCTTTCCGAGGCACAAACAACACACACAGCCAACTTCCAAACTCCGGGCTGTTACTAAGAAATTCGTAATGGAAAAACTCAATAACACTTTGCCCGACCCGGGAATCGAACCCGGGACCTCACGCTTAGCAGTCGCGCTTGCGACCACGAGACCAACGGGGCAGTTAACGAAGCGAAATTAACGAAAGTACGAAAAAATTAGATGCAACTCGTATTTAAATATACTGGCAAAAATAAAAAATTATTAAAAAAAAAATTTAGGTAGCCTCTTTGCTTAACAAAATATACCTAATGTGAAATAATCAAAAGTAGAATTGCTTCTAGTATAGCTCTTCTTGTATAGCTTCTCTCAATTTCTTCTTAGAGTATGATCCTCTAAGTATTGGATTTTCTTTGGTAGATACTTGCCCTATAGAATTACCTGAAAAAAGCATAAAAACGTAATATTTAAAAATAAACTAACAAGAGGTGATCTGAAAGAAAATTTTCAAGTGTAGTCGGGCCTAGACAAATGGCTCACACAGGAAGCTCAAGAATATTTTTTGTTTATGGGCGTTTACAACTTACGGCATTTCATACAAACTTTTAAGCCCTTGTTTTTCGAAATTAATGAACCAATTTTAATGAAACTTGAAAGGCGTATGCGCCTAAGCAGGATATAAAAGTCTAAAGCTTTTCAGCCAAATTAAATTATGCCTTTTTAGGGTTCCGTACCCAAAGGGTTAAAACGGGACCCTATTTTTTTTTTTTTTTTTTTTGCGGATGGGAAATCATCAAATGACCCCTCCCGCTCTGGGTGGAGCGCAAGGGAGTGTCAGACTCTTACTGACTAAAACCCACCCGTGTTCCTTCCTTAGCCCTTTATGTTCCGGGCCAGCGGTAACCCTTTCGGACAATCCCGCTGGCCCGGCAGGCGTCGGCCCTATGGGGCCCCTCCTCGATGCTGACATCTCTTTGAGGCGCGCGTGGAACACGTACGCGCCGTCCGGCACGGGCCTGGTCCTGATCGGACGGTGAGCTACCCATTACTCTCCGCCCGCAGGCCCGCGCCTACGGTGGCCGGGAGTCGTCGCGCGGCTCCCGACGCCCGGAGCGTCTCCCGCGGCGGCTGGGACGGGAGGCTCTCTCCCTGAGCCGTCCCGCCACCTCCTTCGCTAGCATGACTGCTTCGCAGAAGGAGGTGACTGCCTCCCACTCCCTCTCGCCCCGGACCATGGCTTGCACCAGGGCCGGGCGCGAGAGGTCACCGCCGCTGCCGATCGCCTCTACGAGGACACGGCGGTGCTCCGCCCAAGCGGGGCAGACCGCCACCGTGTGCTCCACCGTGTCCTCTGGGCGCCACTTGCACCAATTTGTTATTAAAGTATCTTACGTCTTTTCGGATGCACCTTTTGACCTGCCTATCTTTTTAGGGTTCCGTACCCAAAGGGTAAAACGGGACCCTATTACTGAGACTTCGCTATCTGTCCGTCCGTCTGTCTGACACCAGGCTGTATCTCAAGAACCGCTATAGCTAGACAGTTGTAATTTTCACAAATTATGTATTTCTGTTGCCGCTATAACAACAAATACTAGAAACAAAATAAAATAAATATTTAAGGGGGGCTCCCATACAACAAACGTGTTTTTTTGGCGTTTTTGCCTTGTGGCATGAATGGAACCCTTCGTGTGCGAGTCCGACTCGCACTTGGCGAGTTTTTATCTTTGGTGATGGTACTTTGGCTCACTTACAGGAGAAGCTGTATTCCAACTTGCAGGTGGCCTAAAGACTAAGGTATAACAAAACCAAAAACAGTAACTCTGCCATTAAAGTGTGGTCTTCAGCATTTCATAGGTAACTGTTGAGTAGATGCAGCTGGGGCAAGTGGCTAGGTGATGATCTAAAACCTTATCAAAATAAATAGGTATATAATCATAGGTGTGCTTTTATAGTTTCAACAAAGTTCATTAATTAATTGTTTTTTAATTTCAGGTCAATTTCGAGACTCAAGTGGAAACACATGTTCTATTAAGAATTGGAAGTTAATTATAAGAGATGTAAATTGGAAGCCATTACAACCTACAGAAGCAAGAAGACAGTTAAACAATGCTGTATTACACAATTATCATGACAAAACTGTATCTCTAGAAATAGGTAGGTAGTTATTGTGCCAGATGTTTTTTTTTTTCATCCAATACTTAATGAATTTATTGTTATTATGGTACATAATTATATAACTCTTAATCATTGTTTGCAGACGGGCGAAAATTTGATGTTCCTCAATCAACATATTGGTTTGATGCCTGGAGGGAGACTTACTTAGAAGTCCAGTTTCCCTCAGATCATGAATTTACAAAACATTTTATATCTTGTATTATAGTCGGCACAACATTGGATGAGAATGTGATAGATAGTTTCAACAATTTAAATCAACAGTATGCTCTGTTACAAAATGTTGCTCCACCTAAACTACCTAAGTGGTTCAACAGTAGTGTATTGAAGTCTTATCTTCTTCTTCATGATGTTTCTGCAGTCCCTAAAGAAAAGTAAGTCTATTGTTATTATTATAATTTATACAAGTTTTGAATTGGTTGAAAATTAATATTAATTTGTACAATTTGTTACAGAGCAGATGCAACATTTGAAACACTGAAACAGACCTTTGGAGCAAACAACTGCTTTATGCTATCAATAAACTCAAAAAGTACCTTGGATCAAAATGTATCAACAGATTTGTGGGCTCAGTTTGTTAAACGATCATCACAAGCAATTGTAATTGTTTTATCCTTACATTTATGGTTTTTATTTGGAGTAGCTAGTAACAAAATTTCTATTTTTTCCAGAATGAAATGTCTTCTTCACTCACTAATCTACCCACCACACCAGCTGAACCTCAACCAGTATTTCCACCGGGTGCAGCAAATAATATGTCAGGTTAATATCCGTGCATTGTGTTATAACTACAGATCGGATATTCGGATGCATATTTACCTAAAGTGAATTATGCTATGAAAGTATGGAAGCGGCTTCTTAAAATATTTTTTCTGTAAAAAAATCCCGGGATGCCAGGAACACCGGGAATGCATAACTAGTCGGGTGTATAGTATGGAAGGAAGGAACTACATAAATAAAATTATTCTAAATATAATTATGTAGTCCGTTATCTTGACGTTGTTTGCTATTGCAGTTTGGTATCTACCTAATATTGTAAAGTAGGTAGGTAGTCGATCGTAAAAATCCCGATATTCCGATTCTATAATCAGAAACCTAAATAAGTCAATCCCGGAACCGCGGGATTTTTTCGATACAAAAGTGCATTCCATATTAGCCAACATATCAACTTTAGGTGAATATGCATCCGAATATCCGATCTCTAGTTATAACTAACAAAATCATCATAAATAGCACATGTGAGAGTACTATGTACTATTTAAAGAGTGACCATACTTATCGAGGCGGAATTAGCTTGAGCTGGTCAGTAAGAGCTTTATGTTCATGCAATAGAAGCAATACAGACTTAATTTGTCTTGTTTCGGTTCGGATGACGCGACACGATACTTCATCGAACTATTTACTTGTATTGCATGGACATAAACCTCTTACTTGGCAGCTAACTAAGTCAACTCTAGACAATGTTTATGTTCTTTCTCTAGATTAGCTTACTGACAGGTTATATGAGTTCATATAATTGTGTTTTTTTTTTAGACTAAGTCAATTCATTTTCATTTAATAATAATAAAATAAATAACCTACGCCGGAAGAGTTTACTTTGCCGAAACAGGTCTAAGGTATGGAGCCAGACCAAGAGAGATACAGAAACCCGCAGGGCAGCATGTGGCGAGCTGTTGGGCAGTAATAATAGCCTCCCCGACCGGTTTCGGTCATGGTGGCCAATCTCAATGGAGATTAGCCAGGTACGCAGGAGACATTATAGTGCACAAGTGTGTGCGCAAACACATTTGCACTCTCTGTTCCTTTACTCTAGTCCGATGGGACGGCAATCCGACAAGACCGGGTAGAGTTCAGGCGCAGCGTTGTTGGGCAGTAGCGTAGCGACCTCACGAACCCTATATCCTGGGAAAAGTCTTGTTCCTCACCTTGCCTTTATTGGCCGGCTGGAATGAACAATGACGAGGAACAGAGCTCCCACCTCATTCTCGCCTTTATTTGCCGGCTTGAGTGGGAATCGCAAGAGCAAACGTGCTCGGAGGAAGGAAGTATTCCAGTAAGATGCTGGCAGGGATCTTGACCGTACTTCCGGGATTGTCCTGATAGCCGTAGAATACCTTTCCACTCCTCATAAGCACCTCAGGACATGTTGCCCCCTTGTCGCTACGTCACTATCTGCTAGCGACCGTTTCCGGGGGCCCATTATTGAGTTAGTGCAAGTCACCCCCTGCCATTTTATCCGTGTATATATAAAACATTGATCAGGCAGGGGTCATAGTTCTTCTGGATCCGAGTCTTCTTCCCCTACACACAACACCAGCTTGTCATGCTGCGTAAGATGGAGCGCGTCACAAGAATGCGTAAAGATTTCCATCCATCAGTGCATCAGGGTATACTAATCCCTTTATGTTGTATTTATCATAGTTGCTGTTCATTCTGAACCGCACTAGTTCCGATGCTAAACCTCGGCACTGATTGCCTCCAATTATCATTATCTTCTTTGACATTGCCTTGGTGTTTTGGTTGGGAAGGGTTAAGATATTTAGTTCGCCTTCGTTCCGTAGGCACTTATTGTTTGTCTCCTCGATGCCTTTTAAAGTTATCGTACAGTCTTCTGTTTCAGTTGCTTGCATAGTGCATACAGGGTTAATCGTCGGTTGGTGCTCTGCGAGTTGGCTTCGGCCCCTCGTACGCCTTCCAAAGGACCGGGACCACATGGTCCCGAGATATGAAAATAAAAATAAATAATAATAATTTTTGAAATGAGTAACATTATCTACTCATTTCAATGTTCTCTAATGAGTTGATTGCAATATGTGGTTAGCTAGCGACCTTTATGATTGATCATATTATTATTCTTGCCTGAGTAACCAGCAGCAAGTTCGTCATGCTCCCTTAGATGTCACTGCTTGCGGTAGCATCGGGGGTTGGGATGCCTCCTTCCCTCAAATATGGCGAGAGGGATAATGGTTGATCTTTGCGTTATGCTCGTGAACGGGTGCTGCTTGTGGTGACTAGTCGTCTTGCTGACCATGGTCTTATTGATGTTATTAATTAGTAATAACTTGTTTATTTATTTATAGTAAGTTTTTGTTCACATTTTTAATTTTGATTTATTATTTTTTTGCTTTAGTATGTTATAGATTTTATTGTATTTGATGGTATATTGGCGTGGCTAGCTAACATATGGCAAATATAATTTAATGTTCTGTGTCCTGTAATGTTAATTACTTTGCATACCTAGTATTGTATAGAATCAAGTATTTTCTAACGAACAGACATCGGGCGGGCGTTTTGGGGGACTGTCTCTGTAATTTTGACGTTTGAAAAGTGTTGATTCTCAGCCTAGTTTCAATGACCTTTGATTTGCTCTGGACAGAGAGAGTTAGAAGGAGAGTAGGGAGGCCTCTGCCCAGTAGTGGGACATTAATGGATTTAAAAAAAACCTCTTACTGGCCGGCTCAAGCCGATTCCGCCGATTTCGATTCATGCATGATGTAACTCAGACTTTGTAACATAATAGTTTGATTTTAAGAGTGTGTTCAACTTTGTGACGGAACAACTCCTTGACAATTCAAGCGTCTGTAAATGGTTTATCACTACATAGTATAAAACAAAGTCGCTTCCCGCTGTCTGTCCCTTTGTATGCTTAGATCTTTAAAACTCCGCATCGGGTTTTGATGCGGTTTTTTTTAATAGATAGAGTGCTTCAAGAGGAAGGTTTTTAAGTATAATACATGCATTATAGTGGAGAAAAGCCGAGAAATTCAAATATTTGTAATGTGATGTCGTAACAAACATATTTTTGTGCGCTTACATTGCAAACGCTGGCTAAACCTTACGAGATAGATCAAATTAATGTATACTACGGAATTTTATATCTTAAAAATATCAATAAAAATGTCCGCGATGGTATATGTTTATCTCCTAAGGATAACATACAGTAACCATTTTTATCTTTACATATTACAAAAAAAATGGGTTATTTACCAACCTATTTTAAACAATACAGTATTATTCCTTATCTAATTAAATACATTAAATACGTTGTGCATTTTATGGAGATCAAAATTGCCCTCTACAGCATATCATTAAAATGAATATCTTAGAAGATATCATAGATTTAAAAAGCGGGGGCAGAGTGGCTGGCGGGGCGGTACGAAGTTCGCCGGGTCAGCTAGTTTGAAATAAATGCTTGAAGTCTTGGGTCATATCCATTATTTTGCATTATTCTTTTAATTTAATTACAGATGAGAACACAGTTATTTCTACAACTAACTCAGAAACTGCTCATCCACTAACAGCTACTGAAACAGATGTTTATGATAATGCAAATAGTTTACAGGTAATACAATTACAAACACATTATTTTAAAAGATGAATGCATAATCATGTTGAATAAATAAAATAATTTTCAGACTCACTCGTTCTCGGGAAGTTCCGAAAGCATGAATGTAGCTAGCAAAGGCCTGGATTGTTCTACAGAAGTTCATGGGACGGCTCTGAATGCAAGTGATATTGAAGGTATCAAGAAATTTTTGCAAGAGTATGCTTCTAAGGCATTGTTACCTTACATGGAGAAACAAATATCACAGTTATCCGAAGTTGTGAGTTGTACATTTTTATTAACCGACGTTAAATGGAGGAGGTTCTCAAGTCGACGCGTATATATATTTTTTTTATATATGACCACGAATAACTTTTTACAGAGTAGTCTGATTTTGATAATTCTTTTTTATAGTGGACGCTATTTCATATATAACAACTATTGTCACAAATAACTTTATTGTAAGAATTATAATAGAAATAATACCCATTCTGCTTTTAAAATCGCAAAGAAAATCAAAAGACTAGTAATTCAGCTAAGTGCAATAAGATTTCTGTTTTGATTTTTTTGTATAAATTCTGCATGGAACATTTCACACTTAAGTATATCAAATATAAGTAACAATATTCAAATTAAAAATTACTTGCAGGTTGCAAATAGAAAGGGCGTGAGTAGATCGTTACTATCAGCCACAAAACGGTGGTTTGGCACTGGAAAGGCTGGCAATACAACAGGCAACAGCGCTGTCATGTATGTGTTCATTAAATGACAACCACAAGCAACACTTTACACACATAATACATATACTATTTAATTTATTTCAGATATACTACAGACTGTCCTGAGTTACAATTACGTCGGTTAGGCGACCTCTGGTTTATGTGTCGGCAATGGCAGCGTGCGTTCGATGCTTATCATACCGCGAAGAGAGAGTTTTACGCTGACAGTGCTTGGCTTTGCTACGCAGGCGCGCTGGAAATGGCGGCATTAAGTGCTTTCATGGCTGGAGACTCTAATCGGAAAACTCACGGCTACATGGAAGAGAGCATTGTAACTTATCTGAACACCTGCAGGTTAGTAGGCAGTGTACTTCTGCATTTTCTTAAATTCATCTCTGTACATATGGTCTGTTCCGAAAGTATCTGATGAATATGTACACAAATGGATCAGAAAACGTACCTATGAATGCCAATTTGTGCCAATAATAACAAATTGAGTGCTTAGACTTGATTATTTGAAGGCATTATTTCATGGCTAAATAATAACAGCTACACAGGTCGATCGATCAGGTTAAGCTACGCTTGCCGCGGTTGGTCTGTGGATGGGTGACCATCTTTACATAGGTACCGTGACCTCTCCGTGCCTCGGAAAGCACGTTAAGCCGTTGGTCCCGGCTGTCATTCGTGGATCTTTGACAGTCGTTACGGGTAGTCAGAAGCCCGAAAGTCTGACAACCAGTCTTACCAAGGGGTATCGTATTACCCAGTAACTGGGTTGTGGAGGTCAGATAGGCAGTCGCTCCAAGTAAAATACTGGTATTCAGCTGCATCCGGTTAGACTGGAAGCCGACCCCAACATATAGTTGGGAAAAGGCTAGGCAGATGATGACTTGATTATTTGAATAACTTATCCCCGAATTTTAAATCACATTAATAGTACATTTTGATGCTAATGTAGAAAGTTTTCGGCTCCATTGCGCCCTCGCCTCCGGTGGTTCAGGCTGCAAGAGCCTTGAGTGCTATGACAAATGTACACGAGTATCAAACGACTTTTTCACCACTTACGTGGAAATAAATAAAACATAAACTTATTTTCACTACCTAGAGATGGGATCATAGAGACAGTGCAAGTCTAACAATATGTAACGCGATACCATTATATTACAGGATGGTTCAGTATGCTGTAAGAGCCACTTTATTGTCAGTGCTTTGCTTAAGTGGCTCAGGTTTGCATGGTGAGGCAGCTAAACAACTGATCCGTATGACGTCAGAGGACAGCGACTTGCGTAGTGCTATGCTACTTGAACAAGCGGCGCTATGTTTCTTATCTGGCCCCGCATCTAAAGGCATGTGCAGAAAATACGCTTTCCACATGGTACTGGCGGGCCACAGATTCTCAAAAGCAGGCCAAAAGAAACATGCATACAGATGTTACAAACAGGCTTACCAGGTGATTTTTTTAAATGTATTTTTACATACACGTATTAGAGCGAGTAAGAGTAAGTAAGGACGTTAAGCCGTTGGTCCTGCGCCTGATCTCTCTTCGGTGGTGTCGGATTGCCGTCCCATCGGACTGTGAGAGTGAGGGAAGAGGGAGTGCACCTGTGTCTGCGCGCACACTTGTGCTCTATAATATCTCCCGCGCATAGGCTAGTCTTCGTTGAGATTAGCGGCCGCCGCCGCCGTGGCCGAAATACGGTCTGGAGGATTTTATTTATTTAGAGCGAGTGAAGTAAATAATAATCCTACCAAAAACATTAAAAAAATACAAATATCTGAATTAGGTTGCCCTTAAAAAGTGTTACTGTTTGTTAATGACAAAATGTCGTACAGGTAATTTAACAACAATCTGATAAACAACTTCCAAACATTTCACTTCATTTCATTTTCATTTTTTTTTTTTTTGTTTCGTTTTCCACCTCTAAATGTTTTTTGGACTTTCATGGCTCGTTGGATAACTGGTTAAATGATAATGTTTTTATTAAAATCTGTATGTTTAGCGTCATCATTCCTTCACATGTACAGTCAATAGCAAAAGTAGATGATCAAAATCAGAAAATCAATACTAATGAACGGAGTTCGCGTCAGAACTGTGTGGCGTCGAAGCACTATACTACTTAGAAAACTTACTACGTAGAATACTTTAGAATCACTTCGACGCCACACAGTTCTGACGCGAACTCCGTTCATTAGTATTGAATTTCTGACTTTGATCATCTACTTTTGCTGTTGACTGTACTTAGACGATTTTAGGCACTTACTAAGCCTACGCCCTCTGTACCTTTTAAAACCGAAATAACATTATTGAGTGTGATGTACAAACTACCACAAAGGTTAATGTACAGCGTAGCTCGTACACGGCCCGTTGAAATTTTCACAGAATATGTGTGTCTATCGCAGCTATCATGTCAATTAATAATCAATTTAATAAGTCCAAATTCAAGGGTGTCCCCAAGAACCGCGAAAATTATGCATATGGCGCATCCCAGCAAACTTTTATAAATGATAAATGATTTATTTTCTGTAAGTAGGTTTGTACAAACATTTTTACACGTCAATCATATTTTTTTTAACTAGATGAGGTCGGCGTTTCCTTTCTGACTATTCTGAGAAGAAAGGCCGAAACAAACTCGGAGGTCTCACAGTCTCTTTTAAAGTCCAGACAGAATCTTGGTCAGATCATGTGAAGACCATGTAGATTGACAGAACCACACAGATTGAGCGGACCTGTCCAGTCAGTGCACGCATTTGTCAAAAATCGTGCAGCTCAACGCCGAACTTGAGGAGCTCAACGATTCGACGAACAAAACCAAAGAAAGGACATTTGGATAGGCCGCGTAAATTACTCAAACTGCCAGATCATGATTAAAAATAACTATGAGTCCCGGGAAAAGACATAGGATAGTTTTTATCCCGATTGTCCCACGGGATCGACACTTATGCCGGTGAAACCGCGGGGTGCTGCTAGTAAGTTATAAACATGGCAGGTGTACGAGAGCAGCGGTTGGCGGCTAGCAACAGACCACGTGCAGTTCGCGCTGGGCCGCCTGGCGGGCGCGCTGCGTCTGCCGCGTGACGCTCTGCGCTGGCTGCGCGCGCCGCTCGCGCCAGCCGGCCCGCAGCCGCCGCAGCAGCAGGACGCCTTCCTGCGCGAGTACATGCTGGCGCACCAGGTGACAATCACTGCCACACACTAAAAAAACAGCTTGCATTTAAGCCCCGTATTCATTGGAAAAATGTTTCGCAACATTTGATGTTACTAGAAATTCTTTCTTAGTCATCAACACTGCAACATTCCACGTTGGCACTTACCAGCAACATTGTCACCCGCAATACAAAAACATGTAGCTGATACAATTTTGTACAACTTTGTTTCCCAATAAATACGCGGCATAAATGCAGTAACTGTCTAAATAGTAACTATAAAGGACTGTTTTACAATGAATGATCCTAGTAACCACCACCCACCATATAAAAAACATACAGAATTCCTATGAAATTGTCTGCCCAGTAGTTAATAGGAATTAATTCGGAGGTGGTGAAACAGGCCCCTAAAAACTTATGAAAATGTAGTGTAAATTGTAATAGATTTGTCACTCATCGACAAGAAGGACACGTAACGTGTAATAATGCGGCGATTATATCAACAGCAATGGGTGGAAAGTAGCGAGGAGCCTCGGGAGCAGCTGGAGGTGCTGCCACTGCCGCTGGTAGTGGAGCGCGACACGAGCGTGCTGTGCGTGGGCCCGGCGCCGCTGGGCTCGCCGCGCCGCCGCGCCGCGTCCTCGCTGTCGCTGGCGGGCGCGGGCGAGGCCGCGGGCGCGGACGCGGGCGAGGCCGCGGGCGCGGGCGCGGCCGGCGCGTGGCGCGCGCTCGAGGAGATGCTCCTGCAGGTGGCGCAAGGCGCGGTGCCCATGGTATTCAAGCCCACCGTCGATCTCTACACCGACGCCACGGACTGCGAACCGCTTGTGCCGCAAGGAGGTATTTGCAGCATTTAGGGCCTACAGGCCCTATAGCCCTATGAAAATATTTTGTATTTGCATGCGACGAAATAATAATTTGTTATTTTTATTAAATGTTAATTTTTGTATAACGTTCATATTCGGTCTGCGCAAATATGACCAATTGACCATGTTTCAGAATTTCGTGTGAAGCTCAAGTGGTTACCAATTCGCCTTTGCCGGAATGCTCATATTCTTTCCCGTTTGTGTAATGTGCCCTTCCACTCCTCTCTATCTTAAGAAACTACTCCCACATGAAATTTTTTAAAGTCATCAGATAACTTAAGGCTCAAAATGCCTATGCATTCCACAACTTTCCTTGATAAATCCTTTACTGTGGAGGCCGCTCGTTTTTGGAATGCATTGCCAGTTGAAATAAAACGCGCGCAGTCGTTACATCTGAAGGCCAATTCTCGTAATTTAAAACGTTCAAAATCTAGTAGTCTCATCTCGGCGACAAACAAATGCCAAAATCTTGTCAAAAATGTAGGGAAATTAGAGGTATTTTTGACAGATTGAGACTGAGATCAGATTGTGAACGTTCTTAAAATTACGACAGTTGCCCCTCTGTTTAAAAGTCTCGTAATTCGTAAAGGAACACTACTTGTCGTTGTGATCTTGTTGTCGTAACGGCTATCATCTACAGTCTTCATTTATTTTCGTTGCTTATATTTTTACCCCCTTACTAATAAACGTTGTAGGTATATGTAACACGACGCTTTGTCTTCTTCTTTCGAAAGTCAAATTACTGACGACTGAAAGAGAGAAATCGATGTGTAATTATTCATCTGATTTAATACGTTTATTAGTAAGGGGGTTAGTATTTATGTATATGTATTATTTTGAATATGTATATATTTGTGTAATAAAAATATTTGCACCAACAACAGCCCCATTCTATGTCCAGGAAAATCACTGTCCATTCTAAGGTTGCGGTATATTTTGTAGTGTTTGATGTATGTTTTGGTGTACAATAAAGTATATGAATAAAATAATAAATGAAGAGCTTTTATATTATTCGGTTTTAAATAGAATTAAACATTATAAGATAACCGAAAAATAGTTCTATAAGTTCATTTGATCATCAATCACATTTTTATGTAATGTTGTTTATTCAATTTCAGAACCAATTCAAATCTCGGTCACTTTATGGAATCCTCTGAAGATTTCATTAGTTTTGAAAGATGTGGAACTATTGTGGCGATTTGTACTGGCCGCTGACGATGATGCGCTGGGAGATGAAGAAGTACTGAGCAATGAGCAGGCGGTGTCTGCGGGACAAGCGTTGGAGAGCAACATTATATTTAGTCAGAAAATCAAATCTGTCCTCCTGGAAGGCGATTGCAAAAAAGTATTAATTTTCACTTTGACACCCCTTAGGGTTGGACGACTAAATATTCATGGATTGGCGTACAAGTAAGTATATTTTTTATTATGATTAGTCAGTAATCAGTATGTCTTTCTCTAATATTTTCTATTTGTTTTTTTTTTACTGCCCCGTTGGTCTCGTGGTTGCAAGCGCGACTGCTGAGCGTGGGGTCCTGGGTTCGATTCCCGGGCCGGACAAAGTGTTATTGGGTTATCCATTAGGAATTTCTTAGTAACAGTCCGAAGTTTGGAAGTTAGCGGTTTAATACCCCCGTGCCTAGGAAAGCACGTAAAGCCGTTGGTCCTGCGCCTGAACTCTCCCCGGTCTTGTCGGATTACCGTCTCATCGGACTATGAGAGTAAAGGAACAGAGAGTGCACCTGTGTTTGCGCACACACTTGTGCACTATAATATCTCCTGCATACCTGGCTAATCTCCATTGAGATTGGCCACTGTGACCGAAAACGGTCGGGGAGGCTATTATTTTCTATTTATGCCCGGTTTCACTAATGCCAAGCAGTGCAGCTCGAAGTAAAACTTGGGTTTCCTAGGAAAGCGGTTCCATTACTAATAGTAGCCGTTATGAAAATCTGTCATTTTCACATGACAGCCGCATGTGGGGTCACCGCTCTTCTAGGAAACTGTAATTTGACGGCTGTCCAAATACGGAGTGTTTTTATTCACACGTGTTTTACCTTAAGTTGGCAGTAGTCGATATTTTTTCCATACAAATTTCGGAAGGGAAATTACTCCACTGTTCGACCATCCTAAGTTAAACATGATATCGTTTTTTATTTTATTAATTGTGTCTGTACGGAAACAGAATAGTAAAATAAAAATCCATTAAAAAGTTATGAGCCAACAAAGATTCGTTTTTCGTGTCGTTTCGTTTTCTTAACGCAACTTTGGATGTAATGAAAGATGTGTAAAATCTTCAAAACAAAGTCGGTACCGACAAAGCTCAATTATCAAAGAGTTCAATAATCTTTACTTTTAATTGATTTATACAGTGGTTTTTTTCATAAAACTCGATTTTCCAAAGGACTTTTCGTATTTTTTTACGCGCGTTTTAGTTCGGATCGTGTTGTATGTGTGCGTACGAACTAGACGTTGTGCGTGTAAACTAGCGTCTAACTGCTCATCACTGATACTATATCTGTCGGAGACGATGCCAGATGAGACCGCGTGCTTTTTGGCTATGCCCACCAGACAGTTCGGGCTCGCGACTAGTTCCACCTTAATGTCAAATACTGGTGACAATGAAACGCCCCTCTAGGAAACCGTAGCTTAATTGTGAGACCGTTCACTGCTTTCTTATGAAAACAAAGCTTTAGGTAATTGATAAACCTGTAAGACTTGTCTAAACATTACGCATCGGCCTAAACGGTGTCGAGTCTGTGGTTGGTAATTTGTTTTTTGTAACCGTGCAAAACCTTACATTTCGATGTTAACTAATGTTAGTGAAAACTCAAGGATAGAGATAAATAGATTGAATACTGAAACAACCTTTGGTTGGTAGAAAAAGAGAAAAGATATGCATGTAGGCCGTGGTGTACTATTTTCATATGTACCTATATACAAAACATAACTATTCGAATATGACATGACAATGTGTAATATACAGGGTTATTGGTAAAACATTAATAACCTCCTAAGAGGTCATTGTACTCACCATTATGAGCAACTTTTACTATGGGACCAAACCTGAAATCGCGAAAAAAAAAAAAAACAGCTGTTCCCTGCAATTTGACGAGTTATACGAACATAAATGTAGGGAACAGTTGATTTTTTTTCTGAACTCACTGGTTCAGAATCATGTACTGAATCCATGGCAACAGGGTGGGCATCGATTCTTAACCGTATTTTTAAAAGATGATAAAGTATATCCACGTCTTACCGACATTGGGAAAGCATTGCATAGCCGTAATGCTTTAACTGTAAAAGATTTATCATAGGAACTGGTGCAAAAAATCTCTAGCCTTACGTTTTCCACTGACCTTAGATATCCACTATGTGTGTCATGAAGGAACTTGAAACGTTCTTTAAAATAATAGGGGGTTGTAGGATTGAACAGAATACTATAAAGTAAGAGGCAAATATTTTGTGTTCACAAAATATTCACCTCTTGCAAATGAGGACCCCAAAAAAGATGTTTGTCAATCCAAACCCCAAGCTTGTAAACCTTCTCACCATTAAATTGTACCTGAGGAAGCTGCGACCAGTTTATCTTAGGGGTCAACCCAGAGCTGCCAATAACAATAACTTGGGTCTTCGACGGATTAATCATTAATCCATGTGCTTCATTCGCAAATTGTAGACAAATCCCTGTTGACGATGTTAATAGTGTCAGTCAAATCCGTATGCACAGCTTGTGTATTGCAATAGAAACGTGGTAGTATCATCAGTATAAACGTGGTAGTATCATCAGTATAAACGTGGTAGTATCATCAGTATAAACGTGGTAGTATCATCAGTATAAACGTGGTAGTATCATCAGTATAAACGTGGTAGTTGGAAAGAAGCTAAGTTTACAAGACAGCCAAGATTACAGTGCCAAGCAAGTGGGTGTTTGATAGTTGGCTAGTAGGATAACCTACTTCTGGCTTAACAAACCCGCTCTACTGGTTGCCAAAGCTTTCAGCTACATGTGTAGCGTTTAATGATAACGTTGAGGACAGCTCAAAGTGCACATTCCCCCTTTCCCAAAATACAGATTTGATTTTTATAGGCTTATCAATACCGGCGAAGGTGGTACAGAAAGCGTAAACAATGTGGTAATATCAGGAAAAGTGAACCTAACCCCAAGTGGCAGAAGCCCCGATAAACGACTACAAATTACTGTCATTCCAGAAGCTCCTTGTTTACAAGTAAGTCATTTTCATAGAAAATTCGTTTCGATCAATAAACTCGAAAGATAACATCAACACGGGGTGCCTTACATAGCGATAAACAGTTAAAGAGACTCAGAACTCGCTATTATTTAATGTTTTCAATGCTCCGTCATAAACGTGTACCTATTAATTTTACAATTACAGATGACCTTTTCGGAAACCAGTCCGGATATCATAAGCGGGGAAATGAGAACTGTCGACGTTGAGTTCACAAACGTAGGACCTGTCGATATGAACAACCTCTTTGTTGCTGTCTCCCATCCCGATTGCGTCAACCTCATCACCGGAGACGAAGAGGATGATTTTAAAGTTTTATATGACGAGAAGTATCGTAAACCCCCCGTTTACTCAGGTAATAATGTTTTGTTGAATCTTAAACATGTCTAAAGTTTTATTATCAGTAAAACCTATTTTACCTATATTTTTTGGTGTAGAATTTATAACTATTAAGCCTACGGCGCATGATTTCTTAAGTTGCGCCGCGGCAAATTTATTTGTAAGAGCGATCACGTACCTCGTGCGACCTGCTCCACGACGACTCATGCGATCACGCGCCGTGGATAGTTGACTTTATAGTATCAATATCGAAAGATCGTCATCGACATGAGAGTTAATGTAAGAGACGTGTGCGGCAGACGAGCGGGCGGCGCGCGCGGCGAGCTGGCGCGCGGCGGCGGCGCGGCACGTGCGCGGCGTGTGCGCGCGCCTGCCTCGCGGCGCTGCCTCGCGCGCGCGCCTGCTGCTGCGCCCGCGCGCCGAGCTGCTGCTGCTGGCCTACTACAGCACCGGCCTGCGCGAGCGCCCCTACCGCCTGCTGAGGCACGTTTTCCGCTTCAAAGTCGCTGTGAGTATGAGTACCTTTTAAGGATGCTATTCGTGCCCAGTCGGAAACGACGACCGTTTCGCGAATCCGTCTCAAACTTTCAAGTACGGAGTGGGTGAAACTGTAAATTTTTACATCAAACATAGACCAAACCACTAGCATTTCAAAATACCTTTCATTTCAAATAGTTTTAAGCCATAATTTCAATGAAAAACCTGTATTTCCATTTTACCTCATTTAGAAATATTGTTTCCAGGAGGCTGTCGAGTTGGCTGTGACCCCTCGTCGAAGTCTTCGGCGTATCGATGGGGAAGTCGTCGAAAATATGAGTTTAGCGGTTGAAGTTAAAAATATTTTCGCTGAGAAGGGCGAGGAGCTGCACGTGGAGGTGTTGGAGGCATCACTGTTGAGTCGCCAGTGGAGCCTCACGGGGCTCGTGGCGGCGCGCGGCGCGGCCGGCCAGCTCGGCGCGCGCGAGAAGTTGCACTTCGTGCTCCGGGCGCGGCGAGTACTTGCAGAGCTACCGGAAGGACAAGTTCAATATACGCGCGTCAAAATCAATGAGAACCACCCCGACGCTGTGGCCGATATTAACGTGCCTCCCTATTCTAAATTCGTGGTGGACGGTCAACATTCATTCATTGATGCCCCCGACGCAGCCATGGCTCAAGAAATATCTAGCATAAGAACAGGACTTATACAATCCATGTTTGTACTTCGTTGGAAAGTGCATGAAAAACCCAAAGGAAAGGTTGCGGTCGGTCAGCATTGTTTATGGCTGGATTGTTTCACAAAAGCTGTATCCCGAGAAAAGGAATATGTGCCTGGAGAAGTGGCACCCATACAACTTGACGAATTTGAAAGCAAATCAGATTTACGTGACTCTAACACTAAAAGTAAAAAAGACAATGTTGTGATATTTAGACTGGAACATTCCAATCACATTAACCATAATTTTAATGAAATGAAGCTTTGCTTGATTCCAATTACTTTAAATATTGTCAACTGTTATGGAGTTCCTGTTAAAGTGTTCATAGACATGTCAAAGCAGAAAAACAGGTAATTGACATTTTGTGCTTGTTTTTAATATTTCATAGTGTCTTAACTAGAGCTCAAATCCTCAAGAAACAAGACAAGCAGATTGAACGGCACAAGTGAGGCAGATACGTATTAGCAGATAGTGATTTTTTAAAGAAGCTTGTCTCTTCCGTCCATTAAGTTCACACAATATACAATAACTTGTAATAAAAATTCGTTGTTGTTTCAGAGAGTTGTCCGGAGAGCTTGGTTGGGCCGGTGCACTCAGTTACGGATGCGACGTGGAAGCTAAAGAGCTGGGCGTTAGTGTGAATCTAGACAAGTTCGAGTCCAAGCGGGTACAAGTGCGAGGCGTTTGTGCTGCACCCGGCACTTATCTCGTTGGCTCTGCATTCTTAGTGTCTACTACCGGAGAAGATGCAAATCTCAATGTTTCAAATGTTTCCAACAATACTTCTTTATTGGTAGTTGAGCAAGCCGCATAGACATTTATAATATTTCATTAAACTTGAACTTTAAAGCCACTAGGCAACAATTGACACGCAACACGTGACGCTCAACATGTTCGACAGCGTTGCACAACAGCCCGCGACGACATTACCAGCTGGCGCGCAATATGACGCGCGGCTTGTTTGTTTCCGTGCTACATGCAGTTGAGTATCAAATGTTAGAGTGGAGACGTGACGCGCAGAAATGTCCGTGTGGTGTAACAAACGAGTGCTCATTCGGGTAAAATTCGTTAAAGATCCATCAACCGCATTGAGATCACTGAATACATTTTCTTTATTTTGTAAGTAATTTCTAACCCACCAACGTGGTTTTTTTTTCTTTTTGATGCATTTTACGATAAAATTATAACCACCGCCGCTGAAATCAATACTACTTCCTCTGGCGGCATGTTTTCGACGACTGACCATGCGTCGACAGACAACGTTGCTAAACAAATGTTCCGCGCTAACTTTCAACATGTTGAGCAACATGTCGCGCGCCAAATGTTGCCTAGTGGATACGAGGCTTTAATCGTATTCAGCCACTTGACAGTTCGAAACAAAATAATGGTACTATACTAAAACTGTAGTGTTTGGGGTAGTGAAGGAATTTACGAATAGAATTAATGGTAAAAATAGTTGAATCTGAATAAATTCCAAAAAATTAGTTTGTAAATAATATTATTATTATTAATTTACATATCTCGGGACCATGGGGTCCCGGTCTTTTGGAAGGCGTACGAGGGGCCGAAGCCAACTTGCAGAGGCCCCATAAGAAATTTTAATGAAATGCAGCACCAACCGACGATTATCCCTGTATGCACCTAAGCAAGTGCACCGAAGGATATTGGTTGGTGTAGGACTATTGCAGGAAATGGAAAAATAAAAAGTTGGACTATGGGTTTGGGTGGCTAAACGGACTGGTTACCAAGAACTATGGAAGAACTATGACCCCTGCCTGATCAATGTTTTATATACCTATACACGGATAAAATGGCAGGGGTGACTTGCACACTCAATAATAATGGGCCCCCGGAAACGGTCGCTCGCAGATAGTGACGTAGCGACAAGGGGGCAACATGTCCTGAGGTGCTTATGAGGAGTGGAGAGGTATTCCACGGCTATCAGGCCAATCCCGGAAGTACGGCCAAGATCCCTACCAGCATCTTACTGGAATACTTCCTTCTTTCGAGCAAGTTTCCTCTTGCGAATCTCCACTCAAGCCGGCCAATAAAGGCAAGAATGAGGTGGGAGCTCTGTTCCTCGACATTGTTCAGTCCAGCCGGCCAATAAAGGCAAGCCAGAGATGTTATAAACGAATATGGTGAGTTTTCAAGTTTCAAGTAATTTCATTTAATTAAAATTAAGCATTACAGTTTACAAGTACTTAATTTAATTTCGCACATTCTTTTTTTACCTTTTTTTATGTCTTAAACTGGTATCCCACCAACTGTCAAGTTACTAAATACGATTAAGTATAGGTGCTAGTGCTTGTTTAAGTTCTTCAGGTACCTACAATTTAGCAGAAAACTGCTTTTGCAAAAATTTCCAAACTGGCCAACATACGAGTATTATGACCAATCATTGTCGTTTGTCAGGTTACTTTTACCAGATTTTTTATTATGGCTATAATTAACATGATATTTATCTATCCACTTTTTTTCTATATTAAGCACGAACAAGCTCTTGCATCGAAAAAATATTAAAACTAATTGTGGTGTCCATGCGCGTCGCAATTGGTACAACAACTACAACGCGATTTGACTAACTTGGGAAGATTACAAAAGAAAGAATGATGGGCATTTTTTTTGTATGGAGCCTGGCCTGATGACCAATAGAGTTCTAATGAGATTCACGAATGACAGCCGGGACCAACGGCTTAACGTGCTTTCCGAGGCACGGAGAGGTCTTGGTATGTAAAAATGGTCACCCATCCAGGGACCAACCGCGGCAAGTGCTGCTTAACCTATCGATCGACCCGTGCGGCTGTGAATCCTTAGCCATAAGCCCCCTCAATGTTATGAGTCTATAACTAATATTAATGAGAACTGCAGTGAACATTAGCGAACATAAATTATTACATTTAATGGTACTTGCAGGTCTGTATCTCTTTAACCCGCTATTTCATAGCCTTCTTTCTGCTCGTAATGAAAATTGATGCATAAGATATAAACTTTCATTTGATGTATATGTGGTTTTTATTGGACATACCGGCCAAAACGTCCATCATTCTTTACATCGTGACTTAGATGGTATTAGTCCACTACGCATTCAATCTGTAGATTTAGAAAAGCCATAACGTTCTGAACGTTAACTGCTGCAACTGCCATAAGTGGTAAGCGCAAGGAAAGTTGTGAATTGTATTTTATTATATATTTACAACCCACTGGGCTCGCATTTGGTAGTTTGCTGACAAGCTACTCGATCCCAAAGCTAAGAAACAATAGCACGATTTATATTCGCAACCGCCAAGACTGTAAAATTTTATTTTGAACCTAACGAGGGTTTTGTTTTGGCCCGAACTTCCCATTCAGTTGATCATGATCGCTGACTAAAATTTCTAAGCAGGCCACAAACATTTTTGTATTACAACGGAACCACCGTTGTAATACAAAAATGTTTGTGGCCTATGCTAAAGGAGAGCATAGGCCTCTATAAATTATACTACTTTCTCACGATGATAGCGTCACATGCCACAGACGGCAAAAATATCCGATTTTCTTGATAGCGCGAGGGGATAGTACCCAATTTTTTTTATTTAGTACCTATCATTAAAAATAATTGTACATCTTGGGTTTTGTTAAAAATTGGCAAACAAAAAGGCCGTCTGTGGCGTATACGCTACGGACGGCCCATTTTTTTTAGGTAGAAATTAGAGATGTACAATATAAGTAGGTACATCAAAGAATTGTACCTAAATAAAACCCTATGAATACTAAATATTAATAGGGCGCACTAAACGCTCACAATATTAAATAGAAAATGGTAATATGTTTATTTAATTCAAATGAGCATATAATTATGTACAGTATTAAAATAATAATAAGGATATGTACGTGTAGGTATATAAAAAGGAAAGGAAATAATCAAAGGGCATCAAAAAATTCATCCGCATCGCTGTCAACAGGAAACGTGCCCAAAAGACTGGCAGCATTGCCACGTTGAATGTAAATAAACATAGTATAACAATAAAAAAAAAAAATGGTTATAAATTAAACTAAAAAATGCAGCACCCGGAGAAAAGGTATTTTTTTCTGGGTGCTACATTTTTGTGGCATGTATGTTTGTGTACCTTAATAAATAAATAAACATGTTTGCAAGTCAGATGTCTGTACGTAGGTACATCAATTGCAATAATAGCCTATGCAAAAAAATGAAATAATTAAAGAATTTTAATACAAAGGACAACCTACAAAAGTCAAATAAACAGCTTAAACATTGTCATTTTGTTCAACATAAATCGTCACATTATTTGTTCAGTCTGCCGCATTGTCATATTTATTTGTTTTTTTTTTAATTTCTATCAAATCTCAAGACGAAACCATTATTTTCAATGAAGGTACTTACTAAATAGAACAATTTAGGTAGGTAGGTACCATCCCTTCGCGAAATTTCAAATAAACCGGATATTTTTGCCGTGTGTGGCGTATGACGCACGATATAAATTAATACTTATACTTGTAGCAGTTTTTATTATACTAATTGTATAATATTTTTGTTAACTTCATCTCGAAAATATATTGGTGAAGAGCACGAAGTAAACTGTATATTTACCTCGTGGTATTACCTATGTAATCTTAGGCATGTAGGTTTAATTTTATTGCTAAGTGTTACGCGTTTATGTTTTAAGTTATGTATGTAAAATATTATTGTTTTTAAATTGCAATAATTATAAAAATGCCATTTAAAACTTATTTTTCTTACCACATCCACAGACACAACTTACTTCTATGTAACCTATAAGTATATAACGCAATGTGTTCGCCAAATGGAGTATATTTTATTGGTAACAAATGTTAATAACTAAACACAATTTTATTGTTTTCTCCAACGACTGGAACTCATATAAATCTTTAAAATAACCATGGTAACATATTATTTTTACTGTGAAAAGTATTATTTTCTTATTTTATTATGTGGTAAGTTTCTTTGGATTATACAAATTTACCTATATTAACTCGATATTTTCTCGTATGGTGTTGATCTTTGATAGAATAGAATAACGTTTCATAACTTCAGTATTACAGTTCGTAGTAGAAAGTACGTACACAAAACTATGATACCAGAAGCATCGACATTGTTGTCGATAGCCTACGTTAGTGGATCTTCACAACCACATCACTATCTCGCCGCAAGACGGCAAGACAGCGGCTGTACTATGCGACGCTCCGCAAAAATAAACTATCGTTTTGTAATTTTTACATAGCTTGTCCAGTCACTTGGCGACATACTTAGGTAGTGGATAAGGAGCAATGTATTTATTACTATTTAGTACAGTCGCTGCGATATTTGACAACAAAAATAACGTAGTAAAAGCAAGAAATATTTTACGATTTGTTGTTTTTCATGATTTTAAAGAAAAAAAAACTTTTACTTACATATGGTAAGTGATTCCATGAGATACGAAGTTTTTATTTTGACTTCGGTTTTTACAGAAAATCACTGAACAACTCGGCATTTTTTTATATTTTATCACGATCAAGGTCGAAAGCGCACTAGTTCGCGGATCCGGTCATTTGCCTAGTACACAGGCCCATGTTGCTCATGCTGCGTGGACACAGACACGCCCCCTTGCCACTTCTCCTGTTTTTTACATTTCTATGCCCTGTATATTGAAGTTACCAAATTGTATATAGCACTAGCTCGGCTCCTAAGGGCCGTAGCGTGAAGTTAAATAGGCTTTCTTTACCTTCCTCAAGAATTAGGCTATCAAACGCAAACAGAATTTTTCAAATACTAGTAGTAAGAGTTCCAAAGATTAGCACGCTCAAACAAACAAACAAACAAACTCTTCCTTCAGCTTTATTACTTATTTTTCATTCGCACAAGAAAAAGAGAAATAATAACGTCACTAGCAAAGATAAAAACTTTTTTACAAAAAAAAACAACCGACTTCCAAAAAACACTACAAACTGAAAAATAACTTTAATTTCGGAAGTCGGTGTCTTAGGGATCAGTATTTTAGTTTTTGCCACCGACTTCCGAAATTTGTAAAAAAGTTTTTATTTTTCACTTTTTAGTGGGTCAGTTTGTAACTTATCTAAGTTACAATAGCCTAATGTCAACTGCTCATCACCTTTTACAAAATACTGCTTTTCCCGATGCAGGGACGTTAATTGTTGAGGAGTTCTCCTGGTAACAACCAGGAGAACTCCTCAATAACCACTCACCATACGCATTGTGACGAGGATAAATCGTTTAGCAACCATATTAAAGTAATCGAATCGCAACCCGTGAAATATTTGTCATTGAGTAGTTCCGATGGCCATCTATGGTCTTCATCATCAGCTCCACTTTACCAAATGATGATTTCCGAGAGCAAATGCTCATGTTACTTTAAAAAATACCCAAATCGCTATAGCTTTGCCTATGAAATTTGAGGGTTTCCCTCGATTTAAACGGGATCCTCTCATCAGATTCCAACTTGATGAACCACCTCCAGAGTATACCCTTTCGAACAAAAAAAGAATTTTGAAAATCGGTCCTCAATTGGCGGAGTAATCGCGTAACAAACACAAAAAAAAAAAAAAACATACCGTCGAATTGAGAACCTCCTCCTTTTTTGAAGTCGGTTAAAAAGAGACAGTAAGGTATATAGAATAGATGGATATAGATAGATATGACATCAAGGACATTTTTGAAATGTCGCGTCGTCTTAGGGTCAGTTCAATTCAGAGTCTACCTACTACGTCGAGCTACGCAGCGCGGCGCCGCCGCCGCGCGGCGTAGCTCACTGAATCGTGTACCTTTTTGTGTAGTAGATAAGGTCTGTAATTGTATTTCTATCTTGAAAACTGCGCGTCGCGTCGCGTCTCGGTGTGAACTGACCCTTAGGGGCGGAGGTATTCGCTTAGGGTTACTATGAACAGCAAAAAAAAATTTTTTGAGACTCAATTTTCAACTATTTTTTTTTCGGAAATCTCAAAATTTTATTGCAGTTACGGGATGACCTTGACCATAGAAACTATTCAGGTTCTGAGAAGCATGGTCCTACGACGCACCGTTTCCGAAATATGGGCCTCCGAATTTATTTTAATAATTATAAAATTCCAAGTCCTGACTGAATTATCAACGCACAGCCTAAACCGCTGGTCCTAGAGACATAAATTTTGGAGGGTGTGTTTTTTTATGAAGATCCATTAAGAAGGGGTTTTTGGAAATTCAACCTTTAAGGGGTGAAAAGGGGGGATTTTGTTTGTATAAAAAATCTTATTCCTTGAGTTAATAACCTTGAAACTTGCCACGAATACTTATTTAGGTAAATTACGAAGTTTGGCATTTTTTGTTTTCTAAACTACCCCCTGAAGGGGGATTAGGAGGTGTCAAAGATGGAAGGAAGAATTTTAACGCGCGGTCCGATTAACTCGAAACTCAGAACCAAAAATAAAGAATAACTTATATCAGGGTTTTTCGAAAATCTACCCCTAACGAGGTGAAGAGGGGTAGTCAATTTCACAGGGGAGGATTTTATTACGTGGCTTGATTAACTGGAAAATTGATATATATAATCTTTATTTTGCATGCAATTGATACAATTTGTGTATAGCTAAACATGTGGACATTATACAAAAACCAGACTGTAACACCTTTATACCATGTTTAAAGCAAATAAAGACTTATCTTAAGTCAAGTTATAGAAACATCCCGGACGATTTCAAAATTAAAGCAAATAAAGACTTATCTTATGTCAAGTTATAGAAACATCCCGGACGATTTCAAAATTCCACCACTATGGGGATAAAAAGAGGATACAGTTTCTATGAAAAATTAAAGCAAATAAAGACTTATCTTATGTCAAGTTATAGAAACATCCCGGACGATTTCAAAATTCCACCCCTATGGGGATAAAAAGAGGATACAGTTTCTATGAAAAATCTTAATCATTTGGTCAATTAACTTGAAACTTGGCAATATTTGGCTCAGTAAATAATAAAGATGTCACTTTTAGTTAAAAAAGAAACCCCTCACAGGAATTTAGGGAATGACAAAGTTGATAGGTTAGAAAAATATGTAACCCGCTGTCGGATTAACTCGAAACTAGGTACTACTAAAATAAAGAAGGTAAGTACCTATGTGTTTTAGGGTTTTTCAAAAACGACTCCTAAGGTGGAAAAGGGTAAGTAATAAAGTTTCAGGGGTAGATTTTACTGCTGCTTCTTGCTTCCATTGACTCAAAAATAGTTACGGGTCTTTGAGTCAAGTTATGAACACATTTCAAACGATTTTTCAAAATTCCACCCCTGTGGGGGTGAAAAGCGTGGATACAGTTTATTTGAAAAATCTGATCCCCTTGATCTATAAACTTTAAAATTGGCCCGAATAGGTACTTATTTATCTAAATACATTACAAAGATCATAAACATACATTTTCGAAATTTTTAGAGGAAAGTAAAAAGTAGATACAAATTTCACGCGGATGAAGTCGCGGGCAAAGTGCTAGTTTTATATAAAACAAGCTGCATCTGGTTAGACTGGGAGCCGAAGCCGACCCCAACATAGTTGGGAAAAGGCTAGGCAGTTGATGAGAAAAATAAATATGCCTTATTTTATCTTTATTCCTTTTTATTTTTTCCCTCGGACATCTTTTGTCAGTAGCACGTAATATTTCCGCGAAATTCAAATTTTCTTACGTTTTTTGCAATTTGCAGGTCAGTGCGATTGTATCTTGATCAAAATATGATTTACGACAATAACAGGTACATATTTAGAGAATTATAATCATTAGAATCATTAAGGCTGCGCCGACCGCCAAGTGGCGCCCTCATCGTTTGTTTGGTTATTTCTTTTATTTTACAATGAAAATGCAGAAAATAAGCATGTTAAGTTGTGCTCCACAAGATTATACGTTAATATTATTATAAACGGTAGTTTTAGATTGTTTAGTTTTATTATAATCACTAAAACGGATAATAGTGGCCACTTTTATAAGACTTTTAAAAGAAATAACCAAACAAACGATGAGGGCGCCACTTGGCGGCCGGCGCAGCCTTAATATATCTTTCTAAGTTAGATTTCTACCACCAACCACCAATCTCTATATGGAAAAGATGTGGAAAAGTGTTAATGGTAGAAATCTAACTTGGAAAGATGTATTAATGATTATAATTCTCTAAATATGTACAGACGCCAGCACATCAAGTTACTACAATCTGTCAGATTTCTTTAATAGATTTTCGACTTTATTGCTAAAACATAAGGTTCAAGGTTGATTGGGAAAATCTGACAGTTTCGGGTAGGTTGACCTGCTGGCGTCCGTACCTGTTATTGTCGCGAATCATATTTTGATTAAGATACAATCTGACACTGACCTGTAAATTGCAAAAAAACGTAAAAAAATTTGAATTTCGCGGTTACCACTACCCTCACCTTAAGGCGAAAGCGCCAGGGTAGCCTGCGAAATTATTTTTTTTTCAAATACGTTTTTTGCAATTTGCTGTTCAGTATTAAGTTGTACATACGTTGATTAAAATATGATTCGCGGCCGTAACAAATATGTATTTACAGAATCCCCAAGAATGACTATTTCATGAATTCTTGACATTTGGGGATTATACTAACTTAAAACACACAACAACAAGCAAGTACAAGTTGTATTACTGATTGTAATGATTATAATTCTGTAAATACATATTTGTTACGACCGCGAATCATATTTTAATCAACGTTCAACTTAATACTGACCAGCAAATTGCAAAAAACGTAAGAAAAAAACATATAAATATAGGTAATCAAAATAAGAGTTATTTTATAAAATAAATAGATGTTCAAATCATAGAACTAAACGGTTTTGTTTCACCATATTTAAAAATATTTGCGAACACCCTAACACCCTAGGATTGTTGCAAGGATTCGATTTTTTGACCGATTTACACGATGCACGTTTCTGGCTATCTGGTATAATAGTATACTACTTCCATGGGCATACAATAATTAAATAATTTAATTATTGTATGCCACTGGAAGTTTTCATACTAGAGTCTGTCTATTGAAAGCTGAGTGAAAATGAGCGCCGAGCGGCAAATTAAAAAAAAATAGGTCGTGTATCCCCGGATCAACTAGGAAAAATCATATTTGATACTTGACTATCTTAAAATTTCTTGAATATCTTAAAACATATTAAAATTTCTATCAAATAAGTTTTTTCCTAGTTGATCCGGGGATACACGACCTGTTTTTTTTTAATTCGCCGCTCATTTTCACTCTCAGCTTTCAATAGACAG
The DNA here is from genome assembly GCA_963082905.1 of Oligia fasciuncula. Taxonomy (NCBI): domain Eukaryota; kingdom Metazoa; phylum Arthropoda; class Insecta; order Lepidoptera; family Noctuidae; genus Oligia; species Oligia fasciuncula. The sequence goes on from OY720387.1 coordinate 12,735,746, forward strand.
ACTCTACTTCCATGGGCATACAATAATTAAAAAAAAAAAAACAATGTTGTTCTTTATACTTATGGTATGCCACAGACAAATAAATCGCGCAGTGTAAATTAGGCTTAATAATATTGTAAAAAAATACATGGCAACATTGATGGGAATAATGATACTGGTAGTACTGGTAGGGTAGGTAGTAATTTAGTAAAGTAGTGGATAGGTGGGCGTCCATCTTGAAATTTTACTGGGTTTGAGCCGGTTTAGTTCTAATAAAAGTGTATTTTGTAGCTTGGAGTTCATATTAATCGTTAGTTTTCAAGAAGTTTTATGTATGCCGAAACTATTTATCGTTTAAAATAGGATTAACTACAGTTATGCTTTAGGTATGAACGTCTGCTAAAACATTTAATCGTTTGACGAGTAATGGCGTGCGTTTTTCTCTTTGAAGACACTTTCATATTTTATTCCATGTCGTCAGATCCTATGAATAGTAACATCTAAGGCATGTGATCAATAATTGTGTAAATGTCTTCATTCTAAAGAAATATGTTTCAATAATTATGTTAGTTGGACAGTAATCGTAGCTGGATGTCGTTTTTAGGTTATACATCACAATACTTTAATTGAATAGTGACTTGTAATCATAACCGTCTATGATTCGATTCGTCTGGTCGAACCATTATGCATGAACACATTGCTAATAAGTGGAGTTCTTCACCAACATGAGTATAAGAAAGTGACGTAGAAAATATTTATTCGCAGTATCGTTACTCAAGACATACGCGATTTCCGGAAAGACTATCGCTGATAAAAGCTTAAATTGGCGGAGGCATAGCACGATGGCAGTGCCGAGTAGAGCGCGGGTATATGCCGATGTCAACTCACAACGTCCAAGAGAATACTGGGACTATGAAAGCTATGTGGTGGACTGGGGCAACCAGGAAGACTACCAGTTGGTGCGTAAGCTTGGGCGTGGAAAGTACAGCGAAGTATTCGAGGCAATAAATATCACAAATAATGAGAAGTGTGTAGTTAAAATATTGAAGGTGAGTCACATTATTACATATTTTAGACACCTAGAAGTTCTTCATTGTTTACATTGTATGCATAATTTAACGACTATGCCCTACTATGCCTGGACAAGGCATAAAAATCACTGTTTTATATGCCCTAATTACAGAATTTTATTCCAGCCTGTTAAAAAGAAGAAGATAAAAAGAGAAATAAAAATATTAGAAAACTTAAGAGGAGGCACAAATATAATTACTTTACAAGCTGTAGTCAAAGATCCTGTTTCTCGTACTCCAGCACTCATTTTTGAACATGTGAACAATACTGATTTTAAACAGCTGTATCAAACTCTGTCAGATTATGATATAAGGTAAAACTATCTTAATAAATAATATTAAAGTAGCGTTTGAGGACTTGCTCAGATAGCAGAGTGAATCTCAACATAATTAAATAATGCTATCAGTTATACATTTAATTGTACAATCAATGTTTACTTCATTACAGATATTATTTGTATGAACTTCTGAAGGCATTAGATTATTGCCACAGTATGGGCATCATGCATAGAGATGTGAAGCCCCATAATGTGATGATTGATCATGACCACAGAAAGTTGCGTCTCATTGATTGGGGGTTAGCTGAGTTCTACCACCCTGGGCAAGACTATAATGTTCGTGTTGCTTCTAGATATTTTAAGGTATGCAACTTAATAATGATCTTATCATAACTAAAATAATTTCCCTGCATAAATGTGCTTTTAAAATTTACTTGTTAATCTGTTGTGAAGTAAAAATAAAATGCATGTTATAGTTAACATAAATTTAAACTTGTTTTAGGGTCCAGAGCTCTTGGTGGATTATCAAATGTATGATTATTCTTTGGACATGTGGTCATTAGGATGCATGTTAGCATCAATGATCTTCCGCAAAGAGCCATTTTTCCATGGCCATGACAATTATGATCAACTTGTGCGTATTGCTAAAGTGCTGGGCACTGAAGAGCTATTTGAATATTTGGATAAATATCATATAGAATTGGATCCTCGTTTTAATGATATACTTGGCAGGTATGTTAGCTGGTTATTATATTGAAGGAATTAAAAAAGGATTGAGTTTATACATGTTCTTATTGTATATTTTTTTTAAAGGCATTCTCGTAAGCGATGGGAGCGGTTTGTGCACTCTGAAAATCAACACTTGGTGTCTCCTGAAGCATTAGATTTCCTAGATCGTCTTCTACGTTATGATCATTATGAGAGATATACTGCTCGTGAGGCAATGGAGCATCCGTACTTCTGTAAGTAAAACTTGATGATTTTGATGAACGATAGACAAACAAAGTTAGAAACTACAATGAAGTGACTAAGGCGGAGACTGCAGCCCGGGGTCTAGCAAAGAGCAATGAGTGTGCGATAGTTTCACACATCTATCTGCTCCTTACAGCCACAGTGACAGGTCTTGCTCAGAATCGTAAATAAAACACTTCCAACTAAACCCTCTATTGCTTGCTACAACAACTCGCATTGCACTGCAGTCTGCCTAAATCCTATTATTTGGAAGATGTGACAAGTACCATTCGAACTTCAGACACTGCTGCACTGGTCTGAAGTTCTGAATTGCTAAATGCCAAGTTATTAAGTACCTTTTTCTTTCATGTGATCTCTGTCTTACTTGAAGTTGAGTGTATAATAAGGCCACATTGCTCCAAATATTAAAAATTATTTTCACATCAACCACATTATTAATAATCACATAATAATCAAAATCGAAACTACAGTGTGTCTGTAGACACTCGTCCTGCTATTTCGATTTTTATGACATTAGCAATAATTTGTAAATTCCTTTGTATATGGGCGGCCGTGTCCGTACAATCACACAATGTGGGAAGCCTTTATTACATGCTAAGTCATACGGCTGGAAGTTGATTAATAGAAAAAGTTATATTTTAACACTGGGATTTATTTGATCCTTGTGAGCTATAATACTTTTTATGGGAATGAGTGAACTACCAATGACCATTTAAGGGCCTGTGCACACCACGTTTTTTAAACGCGCCGTTGACGCGCGTTTTAGAAACGCGTGTCGACCGCGACGGCGTGCTTTTATCCTACAGAAGGTCTACAGGCTGCATCTGTCGCGTGCGTATCGCGTCTGTATTTGTAGCGATAAACGCGCGCCGTCGCGGTCGACGCGCGTTTCTAAAACGTGTCGTTTCTAAATGCGTCTGACTTGCGTGCGTATCGCGTCTGTATCGCTACAAACGCACGTCAACGGAGCGTTTTAGAAACGCGTGTCGACGGCGCGCTTTTATCCTACAGAGCAGTGCCTGCCAGTATCTGACTAGCGTGCGTATCGCGTCTGTATCGCTAAAAACGCGCGTCAACGGCGCGTTTAAAAAACGTGGTGTGCATAGGCCTTAAGATATGCCACCAAACAATTACAGCTTCCGTCAACAATGAAAAAGCATTTATTTTAGTATTTTGTTACAGATCCGATTGTGAAGGAGCAGGGGCGAATGGTTTCTTCCAATTCTCCAACTCCCAATGCATTGCAAGGACCAATAAGTACTACAGAATAATTGTTACAAAGAGGTGTTAAATGCTCTTTATAATGTATTGATATGATATACTTGTACAAGATTCCGGAAGAAAAACACTGTAAAAATAACACCAAAAAGAGGCCACTGATGGTGTAAATACATACACAGGGACAGTGAAGGACTCCAATTCTGTTTAATAAACACTGATAATATAATTCCAATGCTTGATATAAATGGAATAATTTGGAAAGACAATATAATTTAGTGTTTAATATTAGTAAATCTGGTTTATTCATTGTTTTAAAAGTGTTTTTATCTCTGGTATAAACTGCTGACATACATTTGTGAAAGTGCTCGTGTACTCAAGCTGAGTAGATATCTTGTGGTGGGAGGGGTTCAAATTGTCAAAGTAAATTCTGAAACATCCATTTTTATATGAAATTCGATAATAATTAATTATTGAGATAAAGGAAAATGCATCGAGTTTCATTGCACTTGATCTTTTGCATTTATTAACCTATGGTATTGATATTGTAATTACTTGTATAATATATTGGTAACACCTGCATACCATTTGCAAATACTGGTTAGCAGCTTTTCGTTGGTACTCTACTTATTAAAATTTTGTATTTATGTAATAGAAGTAAAATGTAGATATGTGTGATATAAATACAAAATTTTAAGATGATTAATTAATCGTTTTCTTTTATTACGTATTTTATAAAAGAAACCAGCTACTTCTAACATTATTAGATATTGTCGGATTTAAACATTGTTTTCTATTAGTATATTTTTAATAAGTTACGTTAGCTGTCCTCATAAATATTATACATAGCGAAAATCAAATCATATCTTCATTTGGAAGGTGAGCCTCATGGAGTATAATTTATTTTTAGTGTGATAACTTCAAGTTGTTGCATAAAATTTTCTGAATAAACAATACTAACTTTGCCTGGAAATGTTTTGGATTATTTACGTTCGAAGATCAAAAACTTCGCATCCTTATAATATTGATTGTTTGATATGTTGGTGTTAAAATTAGTTTTGCAAAAGGGTGGATTCTTAATAAATGGTTGACATAGATACGTTTTCATTCCACAGCACAGAGTTTAACCTTTTTTTGGTATCAATATTAATTACCGGTTGTGAGTTACGTTATGAGGCTATTACAGGCATAAGCAAGCCTTATCAAAGAGTAATAAATAAGGAGTGTAAAGGTGACAGACTAGGCATAATTTATAATACAGGGTGGCAGGGACATCGCGCAATCTGAAACCTTCAGTTCAGTACATGATTCTAGACCATCTAGCGTAGAAATTTTTCGTCGGTTATAAAAAAAGAAACTGGCCAAGTGCGCGTCTGACTCGCACGCGAAGGGTTCCGTACCACAAAAACGCCGAAAAAAACGTTTGTTGTATGGGAGCCCCCCTTAAATATTTATTATATTCTGTTTTTAGTATTTGTTATAGCGGCAACAGAAATACATCATCTGTGAAAATTTCAACTGTAGCTATCACGGTTCATGAGATAGCCTGGTGACAGACAGACAGACGGACAGTGGAGTCTTAGTAATAGGGTCCCGTTTTTACCATTGGTTACGGAACCCTAAAAATAACAGAGTTTTCATAGAAAAGTGCAATACCTACGCGGTCAAAATTATCGCCTGGGTTAATCATGTTTAAAGCTACACCAAATCTATCAGCTGGCTTATGGCTATCAGTGTGTCGCTGACTGGCCACCAGGGCACCATCAGAGATTTTAATTTTTATAACACAAAAAATTTGTCGCTAATTAGCCGAAATTTGTCGCCAAATATCTGAATTTTTCGGTCACTGGTTCAAAAGATATAGGTAAGGGTTTGTAGGTGGCCGATCTGGAGTCTCCCCAGCAGGGCCACATTTATATCTCAAAAACTAGGGCACCTAGCGAAGATATGTTTTCTCCCAAAAATTTTCGCCAATTAGTCGCAATTTTTCGCCAAGTCACAGATTTAATTGGGTCTTAGTTTAGGAGATATAATGAGTTCAATTAGTAAGGTATAGTCCAAGAGCTAGATCGAAGAGTTCACGAAAAATTGCCAAGAAAGAATATTTCTATTAATATGTGTAATATACTTCTAGTTTTATCGGTCTAAAGTCCTTACAAATGTCCGAGAGAGATAAATTCTCAATTAAATACATGTTTTTATATTTTAAACTACTAGGTTAGAGTGGCTTAAACTTCTTTGAAAACATTAAACCTTGCTCTTGGTCTATTTGGTGTCAAGATGTACAGTCGCATGCAACTGTTTTACCAGTTTATTATTATTTATTTAAATAATATATTTATTGTAGATTTGTTTATAGGAAAAAATGAATACAGCTTTCCTTTGGTGGGTTGAAATTCTAGAATAAGTTTATATTTATTTAATTCGAAACAAACATTCCTCCTTAAGACGTCATAGACACTGTCTAGAAACTACATAAAGTATTTTGTACTTGCTTGTACCACTGTATGGGGAAATTGAATTCTTTAATATCTTATTAATTACACACCGACTGAATCTGTAACTTGGCAAAAATTGCTACTAATTGGCGGCAAGTTATGGGAGAAAACATTACGCTAGGTGCCCTAGTTTTTGAGATATAAATGTGGCCCTGCTGTCTCCAGATCGGCTACCTACAAACCCTTATATCTTTTGAACCAGTGACCGACAAATTCTGATATTTGGCAACAAATTTCGACTAATTAGCGACAAATTTTTTGTATTATCAAAATTAAAATCCCTGATGGTGGCCCTGCCAGAGTCAGTGACACGCTATTAAGTCCTTATTAAATATGTCGATAGCGTCAGGTAACCAACAGCAACCTTCCCTTGACAGTACAGCCAGGCCTCCGTCACTCCATGTACTTGCGCGCTATAAGTGCCTACCGCCCAGCCGAGCGGTCTCGGTCCGCCGGCGGATCAAATTCAGTGCGGTTTTCGCAAGCGAAGCGCGCGCACGCCGTTCAATTTTAATAGTGCTGTTCGTTCGTACGCGTATTACGATGCCGTGTGGTGCCTTATGTGCAGTAGATGGGTGCAAATCAAGTAAAAGAAGGGGTAAACATCTAACATTTTTCCATTTACATGTCAATGAAGATGTCATGTCATGTTTTAGATGTACTGCACAGTCGGCACCAATTTATAAAAAACATATTTTATAAACGATACCATTTTAAATTACCACCTATAGTCACAACATATTCACAGTTCTCAATAAAATAGACACAAATAGTTATGTTAATTTAATTTTAATGAAGAGGCAGCCCTGCGATTGCTGTGGGATCGCGCGGTGCGAAGCAATCACAACTGCACGCTTGAGCATTTAGGCACATTTTAGCATGCAGCGGTTGCTGACGCGACGGAGTAGGCTATTATAGCTGTAGGTATTGGAAATTTTCTACTGAGTGAAGTATCTGTTACGTAGTAACTATTTAGTAATCTGTGGTACAGCTGCATACAGATGATACGCACACTGAAGCTCGAAAAGTAATAAGATTAATAAAAACAGAAGAGAAGAAAGTATACCGCCTTGAGGAACCCAGTTTCCAAATCGAACCCAGCATGTAGAAGAATCACCAACATGAACGGAGTGCTGACATTCCTGAAGGTAAGAGGAGAACCATACCAGTGCTTCGGGAGAGACCATAACATTGACAGAATGGCTAACGGGATGTGAATGTGACAGACAGTATTAAAGGTATTCGAGAAATCAACCAAGACCAGAGGAATAATAAAATAAGACCGGGCAAGAGTGAGTCGGACTCGCGCACCGAGAGTTCCGTACCATCATATGCTTTTAAATTTTCATCGGTGAGGCCTATATTCGTTAGAGAATTATAACACTGCGCACTGCGGTGTAGAATATTGCAGTTTTAGGTCAGCGCTATCACTTGACCGATAGTGGAACTAGTGTAACTTTTGTTGATGATTTCTGAAAAAGTGTGCTATTTAGAGACATCGTTTTATTTTATTTTTCCTGTAATCTTTACATAAACTTCATCACATAGAATTATTTCAGATTTTTCTCTTTGCAAACTTTGGAGATAAGGGGGGACGAGGGGGAGACGGTATTTTGTTTAACATTTTTCATCAAAAGTCGAAAAGTATGCGGCCTAAAAAAAAAAATGTTTGAGAATGTGCAAACTGCGCTCTTTCATATGATAACCCGTTTATTCCCATTTGCCCCTTCCCACATGCCCTAGTAACCCCACTTCTAATTTTTCAGACACTGTTAAAAAAAAAAAATATATATATCTTTCTTATTTGCAAAATAGGTACAGAAAGCGTCACTATCTCCTAACCCCTCAAGTTTTAAAATGTTACACTGCTACAACATTGAATTCCTTACGAATAATCTAAAGAATACTTCAAAAAGAGTCCATTGTGTTGACTCGGATTCGAACCATCGCATCACCGAACGTCGTCATACTCATACCGGCAGTTTGACGAACTAGCCAGCGAGCCCATACGAATTGCGATGAAATTGTTATCTACTATCGGCTGAGTCATTATATCTTTAGGTCCCTGTCTAATCGAAAGATGTTATAATTTGAGGGTATCCATTAATTTTACTTACTTACGTTGTCTTTATAAAATTAATCCATACCTTCAAGTTATAACTTTGTATACGTTCACTTAAAACGGCGAAGAGTAAACGACTACTAATTTTATCAATTATTTTTTTAAATGATTTCTGATTTTATGAGAACTAAAATAGTTGTTCTGTTTGTTGTAAAATAAGATCATAGTTTTGTTAAATAATAGCAATAATAAATATTAATAAATGATTAATAAAGTATTTTATTTTTCTTGATTTTTTAATTCTTTATAAATAATTACTACTTAAAACAAAATAAAAAAATAAATCAAAATAATATAATGAACAAAAAGCACATTTCGTGCCTATATAGGATTTGAACTTCCAATCTTATGCACGGTAAGCGGTCTTGAAACCTCCAGTCTATTTAGACGATGAATAAGTTGTCGTAAATGTTAACCCTATTATTGTTGCTTGTCGTCGCAAAAGTATTGTTTTATTGAAAAAAACAATAATAAAAACAGAATTTAAAAAAAAAACTTACTTAAACTTATTTATTCACTAAAACAATACATTATTTAAAATAAAATGTTTTTGCAAAATACAAAAACCAACTTGGGCCTATCACGGATTTGAACGCACATGTCTTTTGGTGGGGTAACTACTTAATGCAGCTGTGTGTACCTAGTTGGGCAAACGTCATCAAAAACTATTCCATATTTCAAGTTGATAGCATTAGTAGTTCTTGAGATATCCAGCTGTGACAGACAGAGTCTCACCATAAGGGTTCCGTTTTACCATTTTGGTGCGGAACCCTAAAAAGAAAGAAAATACCTACGTTCAATAACGATGTCTACCAGCCCTGCATTATTCACTTTAGAATTTTATACGGATGGAACTTGAATAGGTTTGGCTTGGCTTGACTTGTATTCAATTGATTTGGTAATATTCCCAATATGCACGAAGTTATAAACGGGGATTTTCAGTCACAGAAACCATAACACGTTCCGCATTTTCTGTCGTGGCTACCGCTGGTGTAGGTCCTGATCTGCGACCGTTTAATGTTGATCCTGTTGCTCTGAACGTTGCTTTCTAAGACTGAAGAAGGTTGATCGATGATCCATCACGTAATCGACGAATATCGTAACGATTACTAAATCGACGACGTAGGTATTCAGTAAGCGAAAATCCACTTGAAATGTAAGCCTCGACGGCAAAAGCGCGGTGCTCTCCATTGCACCGCTCCATGGCTGCTAAAAAAATCGCAGAGCTTACGTTTTCAACGACACCCCCCGCGCCCCTCTTAACGTGTTGCGTTCAGAAATTACTTTTTCACTTCAGTAGCTCAAACATGTAGGTTTTGCTGCCTGAAATCAGTGAGCAAAATGCGATTTTGCTCACTGAGTGAGACAAATAGTAACTTTTTAATTATTTTTTTCAGAAAGCCGCGAATATCTTATTCAGCCTTTGGTTAATCATACAATTCGAAACATTCACACTCTATTTCTTTCCCGCCATTAGAAAGAGAGAGACAAAGACCAGCCCTTTCGAAGTTCCGATTTTGAATTCGACCTTAAAGACAAACACGTTCGGAATTTTGTACTAACTAAAGTTTTGCAAAAAGATAATTATGTCTTATAATGTAATTTATTGAATTTTTAACTTATTGTTATATTTAAACGAAAATAAGTATTTACTGCCAATAAAACTGCGGTGCTATTCTGTAAAAATCTCACCGTGAAAACTTAGGTGAAGTGAGCGTGGAGTGAGCTGTCAATAGTGTCAATTCTTAGCAAAAACAAACTCACTTCACCTAAGTTTTCACGGTGAGATTTTTACAGAATCGATCGACTGATATTTAACCTGTAAATATTTATTTCTAGTTTCAATAATGTTACCTACGTAATATATTTTGAATAATAAAATATCATGGGTGCTATTTCCGAACACGCCTTACAAAGTGTTCTCGCTGCTGAAGTGAAAAGTTATGTGTGTTACACGAGAGCAAAGTTTTTTGCATCTCGTGCCTTTGAATCCCTCGCCACACTCAGGATTCAAAATCAGCACTCGCAGCAAAAACTGACTTTGCTCTCTTGTTGCACAAATAACTATTGTTCAAACTTTGAAATCTGCCACTGCAAGACACCCTGTATATTGTCATGTCCCACCGCTTCTTTCGATTTAATAGAGAATGATCCTTCTGATCTCGCTCGGTTTAACTGGAATGCTTGGTTAGGCAATATAAATATGGTGGAAACAGTGGAGAAATGACGGTTAGATTCCGCCTATATCTACTAGGCTAGTTGTTGTAAGAATGAAGAAATAATAATAATAATAAGTTTTTATTAGCACAATACAAGTTTGACGTGTACGTTACCCCAGCAAGAAAGTGTCTCCTAGAGTTATATGAGTAGAACGTATAATTTGTGCCTTATTTGCTGTAAATGTGCCCCCACATAAAAAATGTGTGCCCCCTGTCGTTTTGGAAAAAAACGGAAAAAACGATTCCTGCTGGGGTAACGTTTTTCTAGCAGGAAAATTCTAAACGAATGATCGGAGAGAGAAAAATTGTGCATGGCCAGAGAGCTTATATGTGTGCCAAAAGGTGCCCCCAAAAAAAAAATCTGTGCCCCTTCAGGTTTTCGAGATATTGCATTTCCTGCTGGAGTAACGTTTTGATGGATCGTATATCTCTAAAACCATTGCATGTGCCCCTGTAGAATAAACATACACGAGTAGCTTTTAATGTGTGCCCCTTTGTGCCCCCAATTAGATTTCAGAAAATATTTATAGTTTTCAAGTTATCGCGGTTTTATGAAAACCAGAAAAAACATCGCAGCGCCTAAATGAGACAAGGCATAAGTTCGCTGAAAACTGTATTCGGTCCTTCTTGACGCTAATAATAACCATACAAAGTTTCAAAACTGTTCATCCATGCGTTTTTGAATAATCTTGCTAAAAGTCAAAACGATGTTGTCATAACTTTGACGGCAAAATACAAGGAACCTGCTCAATTCCAGATGTGTAGGTGTAAACCAAAATCTTGTGCCTTTAGTCAAAAATATATGGTGAAAATATTCGAATGTTTCGCATTATGTAAATATAAACAAAAAACCAAAATATGTAAGCAACGACTGGTTATCCGACCAAATTTGAATGACTACTAAAAAGCGACGGATTCATACATATCGATGACCTTCTTTATTGGACGTATTATACCTAACTGTTGTCCGTACAGTCGCGTTCAAAAGTTTTGGGGGCTAATTAAAAAATATATTAAATGCACCTTGTGACTATATTAAATGAAACAGCTTGTTGATGTGGAAATTATTATTTTTATTCCCTTAATTTTAATTCTTAAAGTAATTATTGCATCAAATCAGAGATCAAATTTCCTACCTATAAATATTAGAAATTATTTGCACGTTAAGTAGTCATTATTATTTAAATCACAGACCAGTTTTTTCATCTAAGTTTAACATATAATTAGTAAATTCGCATTACAAAAAATCACAGATCAGTATTAAGTATAAGTATAATATTGTGTAAAAAAATATTAAATTTTAAATCACAGATAAATAATTTTCTTAAGAGTGATTTGCTTATACATAGATTCAGATAAAGTGTGTTATGTATAGTAAACCGCATAAAGATATAACTGTAAACATCGAATGTGCACAAATTATCTGATGGTATTTGGCTATAAATAAACATAATAATATTTATCCCATATACGTAACAAAATTATCACCTGACTGTGGAATGGCATCAAATCAAAATTATGTGACACTACATAATCAGCTTTAATATAATCGTTGTTTAATAATTATAAATCCCTCATAGGTACGTAATACATGGGCGAAATAGCTCACTGAAAAGATAAAGAGCGAGTAGCTCTTTCACTCTTCTAGCTCACTAGCTCTTCTATAGCTCACTTAGCTCAGTGACTCAGACGCCGACTGTTAGCTCATATGACTCACGCCGCAGGCGCTTCGGCTCGCTCGCTCAATAGCTCTTTGGAAGTTTGGATTCTTTGTTACTCACTAGCTCTTCTATAGCTCAGTAGCTCAGACGCCGACTGTTAGCTCATTTGATTCTTGTCACGCGAATTACTAAGGAATTACGGATATCGATAAATAAATCTTTTTTATTTTGTGGCGGTTTTTATAGTAAGAACGGTCGTATTATTAGTATTTGTACTTCGTTGCACGTGCCACGCAGCGATATGCATGTCATTTCGTCAAAACAACCGAAAAAGTACTAAGTTAAATAACTTTAAATAAGTTTTTCTAATCTGTTTGCTTATATTATGGTATGAGTACTTATGAGTTATTTAGAATTTACGTAAACGAAACGCAATCAAACAATGCGGTTCCTTTTTATTTATAAATCTGCCAAAGTATTTTCTACTTTAAGTCAATGACTATAAAGATAGATTTACAGTGATTATGTCGTATGATAACTGATAAGATTGTGTCTGAGAGCTTTTGTTGGAAGAACGAACGATGCGACGAAGTATTCCGAAGCGAGCCGAATGAGCCGTTCGGCCGGTCACGTGCATCGCTGAAGTACTGAGCTAGTGAGTGAGTGAGCTAACTGAGCTAGTGAGCTACGTAGCGAGCGACTGAGTGAGCGAGAGCGACGTCAATCGAAAAGAGCTAGCTCTTTTCTATCACTAGCTCACGAGCTACCCATGTCTAACGAATACGACATACAAAATGGAAACACGTTGTTGCAACACAGATCATTGTGCGGTTGACTATAAGTATACACTAAATACAACTCTCAAAACTGTAGGTACCAAAATTTATTTGGTTAAGGTGAATGCTCCAACCAACCCGCGAAATTCAAATTTTCTTACGTTTTTTGCAATTTGCAGGCCAGTGCTAGGTTGTATGTTGATTAAAATTATATTCGCGGCTGTGAGATATATGTAGTTACAGAATTATAATCATCAAAATCATCAATACAACGCTCTAAGTTCATAAAGCTGTAGGAATGACTTTTTCTGTTTTTTTTCCTACGCCTAGCACTGGCCTGCAAATTGCAAAAAACGCAAGAAATTTTGAATTTCGCGGGCTGGTTGGAGCATTTCCCAACTTACTGTTCATTTATCTAACCTACGGCTTATCAATAAATATATATATAAAGACAAATACGGGCTTTTTTATATACAAAAAAGAGCTACCTCTTACTAAAACACAAACTTAAACAAAATCTTAAACTTTTTTCTTTCTTTTTAGTAGTAGGTATTCATCACACATTTCATGAACTATATTTTTTTTAAACATCGGGACCAATCAAATTTTGGGTCAAAGACCTGGCAAATGGCAAATATCTGGATATTTGCCATTTGCCATATCTTTCGTTCACACATAAATTACTGGATTTATTTTAATGAAATTTTGAATGGAGAAGATAGCTTACCTTGGAATAGCACTTAGGCTACTATTTATAATGTACTTATTCATGTGTAAGGTCATAGAAACAGCTAGTAGAATATAATCCAATAACAACTTTATTTTATTACTTATTACTTTTCTACTTCAGTGTACTCAGGCACAACACATGTGAACCGGTTAGTGAGTAAAGTAAAGAAGGTCATCGATATGTATGAATCCGTCGCTTTTTAGTAGTCATTCAAATTTCGTCGGATAACCAGCCGTTGCTTAGATATTTTGGTTTTTTGTTAATATTTACTTAATGCGAAACATTCCAAGCTGAATATTTTCACCATATATTTTTGACTAAAGGCACAAGATTTTGGTTTACACCTACACATCTGGAATTGAGCCGGTTCCTTGTATTTTGCCGTCAAAGTTATGACACCATCGTTTTGACTTTTAGCAAGATTATTCAAAAACGCATGCATGTACAGTTTTGAAACTTTGTATGGTTATTATTAGCGACAAGAAGGACCGAATACAGTTTTCAGCGAACTTATACCTTGTCTCATTTAGGCGCTGCGATGTTTTTTCGGGTTTTCATAAAACCGCGATAACTTGAAAACTATAAATATTTTCTGAAATCTAATTGGGGGCACAAAGGTGCACACATTAAGAGCTACTCGTGTATGTTTATTCTACAGGGGCACATGCAATGGTTTTAGAGATATACGATTTATCAAAACGTTACTCCAGCAAGAAATGCAATATCTCGAAAACCTGAAGGGGCACAGTTTTTTTTTGGGGGCACATTTTGGCACACATATAAGCTCTCTGGCCATGCACAATTTTTCCTCGATCATTCGTTTAGAATTTTCCTGCTAGAAAAATGTTACCCAGCAGGAATCGTTTTTTCCGTTTTTTTCCAAAACGACAGGGGGCACACATTTTTTATGTGGGGGCACATTTACAGCAAATAAGGCACAAATTATACGTTCTACTCATATAACTCTAGGAGACACTTTCTTGCTGGGGTAACGTACACAAGTTTGACACTTAATAAAATACACATAGTAGTCACTAGGGGACAGAGAAATGAAAAACAGGAATAGTGTACATACAAGAGACTGGTATAGTCAACACAGAATTAGAGCCCTGACTCCTAAACTAGGAAGATCCTGTATCTTAGGAGGCAGTGTCTTCGCATAAATAGTGGACGAACAATTTATGAGCGTACTATCAGACTCGGATAGTCACAAACAAGACATAGTTAGAAGTGACAGCTATCCTACAATGTAAAGGACGGTATTCAGGCGCAACGACTGTTTGCAAAATAAATTCGCGAAACAAATGCTCGCGGCGAGTACGGTCCCCTTAATTATTTCCTTAATTTATTCTTATCTAGCTAACCCGACAGACGTTGTCCTGTCAAAATTTCCAATTAATGTCCCGAATTTGAAGATTATCCGGGAAACTTTTCCAATTTTTCTTTCCATTAAAACCTAATTCGTACGTACGTACCTACATAAACACGGAAATCTAAATAATAAGACTATTATTTAGATTTCTGTGTACATAACTTATGCTAACTTCTGATTGTATGAAAAACCTAATAATGCAAGGTCAGCTAAAACTGGAAATGAGCTCGATGTGTCGCCGTTTGTACATTTTAAAACAAAAATAGCCCTAACTGTGTAGCCGTTCTGAAGTGATGGGAAAGCTTCCTAGAAAAAGTACTTTGTTTTTCCCAAAGGTCAATATGTAATGGTGGGCCCACCTCTCAATAGGAATAAGATACTCATGAATGAATATTTTTATGCAGAATAAAACTTAGTATTACGACTAAGGTTAAAAGTCAGTACTTTCGGAATTATACTACATAGGTACCTAATATACCTACTGCCATAAAAATGATCCCAATCTAAGCATTGTATATTTTTCAATAATTGCCTACCACCTAAGTGGCCGTCTCCACGAGCGAGAGAATCGCGGCGATAGTCTCGCCGGCGCCGTGCCATCAAATTTTCGCGGCGATGATATCGCCGTGTGGAGAGTGGAGACACGTTCTAAGAGAGTGTATAGAAATATGTGGCACGACGACGACGGCGACGTTAATATCGCCGCGATTCTCTCGCTCGTGGAGACGGCCGGCGGCGTAACGCTCAAGAGTTTTCAATGGAATTTACTTTAAAACAGAGAATTATTATATCAAAGTTTACTCAAAGTAGTTTTAAATTTAATTCATTTATTTTGTTAAAAAATATACGGTCGAATTGAGAAACCTCCTCCTTTTTTTGAAGTCGGTTAAAAAAGGAGTAAATTCGTTTTGGCAGATACGTCGTTTTATTCCGAGCGCACGCACATCATATACTCTTCTTTTGCGTTTCAAAAGTAAATGCATCACTTTCGCTCGCTTGTTATCGACGATTTTAGATTTTCGAGGTAGCGCCTTAATCTATCTACATACCTATAATAAATCTGTAGACGAGGCGTTTCTGTACATTGACATTGAAATTATAAAAAAAAAATAGGTGGGGTATTAAAGGATAACCAACAGATGCCATTTCATAAATTTTTGTCTGGATGTGACAGATTTTTTATTTGAACAGGTTCAACGTAAAAAGTACCAAACCAATATGGTACATTTTTATACTCAAATATAGTGTAGAACTCGGAGTAGTGATTAGTCTTTGTTTCATCGCAATCGCTTCAGTCTATCAAAAGTTATAATCAATTTAAAGCATTCTATAACAACTTTTTATTGCAATAAGTGGAAACACGTAACGACGTCTATTGGGACGATATAGTACCTACTAAAGAAAACATATTATTGTGATCTTTTAAACATTATTATGTGTATTATTAACTCTGATACTTATGTCTGTGTTATTTAAAAAAGTAATGATAATGATTATCTATATATATAAAAGAAAGTCTGTTAGTTACACCACTTATAACTCGAGAACGGCTGAACCGATTTGGCTGAAAATTGGTGGGGAGGTAGCTTAGAACCAGGAGACGGACATAGGATACTTTTTTTTATAGTAGGAGTAGGGTAGGAGTAGTGTAGGAGTAGGGTAGGGGTAGGGTAGAAGTAGGGTAGGAGTAGTGTAGGAGTAGGGTAGAAGTAGGGTGGGAGTAGTGTAGGAGTAGGGTAGGAGTAGTGTGGGAGTAGGGTAGGAGTTGGGTAGGAGTAGTGTAGGAGCAAAACAACGTTTGCCGGGTCAGCTAGTAATCTATAAATATAAAAGTCGTGTTAGTTACACTATTTATAACTCAAGAACGGCTAAATCGATTTGGCTGAAAATTGGTGGGGAGGTAGCTTAGAACCAGGAGACGGACATAGGATACTTTTTATGTTCAGTAATAAAATATAAGTAGTCCGTTTTATAAAGTTTTAAAAGAGTTCGTAAAAATCCGATATCCATACTAATATTATAAATGCGAAAGTGTGTCTGCCTGTCCGTTACCTCTTCACGCTTAAACCGCTGAACCAATTCAGATGAAATTTGGTATAGAGATCGTTTGAGTCCCGGGAAAGGACATAGGACAGTTTTTATCCTGATATTCTACCGGGATCGACACTTATGCGGGTGAAACCGCGGGGCGCTGCTGGTTAATAATAAACTAGCAGCGCCCCGCGGCGTTATTAAGTATGGATATCCACATATCGGATATATAAGATATACATATTATATCGTGTATACTTAATAAAAATATGCGATTTTCATACTGTACGTGGTTTAGGTATTGTGTTCTAGTTGTAGAATAAAAGTTTGTTTTTTCTTATTTGACGTTATTATTAGAAAGGTAATAAAAATATAGTTTTAGGTAATTACTTTATCAACATGCACACCATAAATAACAACATATTGTAGTTTTTTGTCAAGTATTGCTAGGGTAAACTTTGAATCTGCAGAATAAGTATCTAGTTTTGACAATATATAGGGTGACTGGTAATTAGTGACCGATACTTAAACACGTGATTTTACTCATTATTATGAACAACTTTTACTATGGGACCAAACCTGAAATCGCGAAAAAAAAATCAGCTGTTCCCTACATTTTGACGGGTTAAGCGAACATGAATGTAGGGAACAGCTGATTTTTTTTTCGCGATTTCAGGTTTGGTCCCATAGTAAAAGTTGTTCATAATGATGAGTAAAATCACGTGTTTAAGTATCGGTCACTAATTACCAGTCACCCTATATACCTAGGTATCAATTAATAGTTTATAGTCTTAAAAAATAAGTTATTCAGCCAACTATCACATTTTTTAAGACTTTAAAACTCTTTGTATATGTAGTGGTAATTTAGATTGATTCATTTCTAAATTATTTCTGCTGCAGCCATAACAAAGATATTTATGAATTAGCGGAAACATGGAGGGATTGACGTCATGAAGATTGTTGAGAAGATCTGGATTATTTACTAAATCTTGCTTTAACTGAGTATTCCCAAATGAAACTGTTCTTGATAAGTTAGTTGCTTCAAGAGCTGATAGTTTCATATCCTTTGTGTGAAGGTCGCTCTGAAAAAAAAAAAATGCAAATAAATGAACATTATCTGAATACTTGCTTCTGAGTCATCAAGTTTTGAGTGTTTAGGTAGAGTCGTATGTATGTATGTATGTATCTATATCAGCCCATAGCAATAATTTGACTTTGACATACATAGCAAATTCTCAAGACGTGTTTACTTACCTATCTAGGAACCAAACGCAGAATTTAAATGAATTTTCATAAAAAAATATCTTATCTTCTATACATATAATAAATCTGTAGACGAGGCGTTTCTGTACATTGAAAATATAAAAAAAAAAAATAGTTGGGGTGTTATAGGATAACCAACAGATGCCATTTCATAAATTTTTAGAATTTTTGTCTGTTTGTCGGTTTGTCTGTTTGGATGTGACAAAATTTGATTTGAACAGGTTCAACGTAAAAAGTACCAAACCAATATGGTTAATTTTTATACTCAAATATAGTGTAGAACTCGGAGTAGTAGTTAGTTTTGGTTTCATCGCAATCGCTTCACTGTATCAAAAGATATAATCAATTTAAAGTATTCTACAACAACTTTCATTACGTAAGTTGGATACACGTAATGACATCTATTGGCGCTTTATAGTACTAACGAAAACATAATTATTGTGTTTATAACATTATTATGTGAATAATCACGTCATGCAGGCTTACCTATAAGATGACTATCACAGTCACTTCTGCCTGTGTTATTTGAAAAAGTAATGATAATCGCTTTCGATTGTTGGTTGATTAGTGGCGCTAAAAGAATTTCAAATAAAAAGTGAGGATAATGTAAGATAATATTATGTGATGTGGTGTTCTGAGTGATAAAGATTGCAATGATAAATGATTTTATTTTTGTAAGTAGGTTTGTAAAACACTTTTACACGTCAATCATGTTTTTTTTTTAAACTAGATGAAGTCGGCGTTTCCTATCTGACTCCTCTGAGAAGAAAGGCCGAAACAAACACACACACGGGCAACTTTATTTATGAGCTCTTTCGAGGGGCAAGCAACCTTTCTAACATTGTTAACAGAGAAGCATTTTTTTAGTGACATAAGGTTTTAAGATCCTAATTATCATGCTTTCATAGTATTTTGCCTTTTTTCTAGATTTTTTAAAAATTTCTTTACCATGATAACGCTTCAACGCACACCTCCAGACGGGCTGTTGATTTATTGTGTATAGGTTCGGCAGGTGCACACCCTTTTTTTTTTGTTTCCGGGGTGGAAAATCTTCAAGGATGTCCGCCGCCCTGGGGCGGGCGGCGAGGTCTGTCAGGCTCTTACTGACTAAAAATCACCCCAGTGTTCCGTCTCACACCTACGCCGGGTGTTGCGGGACCGTACGATCCTTCCGCAACCCCCAACTGCTGACGTCAAAGAGGGGCGCGCGTGGAACACTACGCGCCGCCAGCTCAAGTCCTGATGTGTTGGCGGTGACAGACGTCCCCGAATTCGTCGTCTCTGGACCCGTTTAGGGGGGCTGGAAGAGGGCGTTGTCCGCCCTCCGCCGACGCCCGATGCGCCTACTACGGGCCGGATGAGTGGATGAGATCTCCCTCTCCCTTTCCACAGCCTCCTTCTGCGAGACGACCGTTTCGCAGAAGGAAACCACCGCGTCCCAGGACTCTTCGCTGCCGTCGACTCGACTACGGCCGGCAGCGATACGTCAAGGTGCACACCCAATACAAGTAGCACTGCAATGTCGTAAAAAGGTATTGTAAATTATGTCTTCGAGACAATAACTAAATTTTTAGCCATTGTGTCTTGGTTAAAACCATATCGACCCTTTTTTTTTTTTTCGGATGGGAAATCATCAAATGACCCCTCCCGCTCTGGGTGGAGCGGAAGGGAGTGTCAGACTCTTACTGACTAAAACCCAGCTACCCATTACTCTCCGCCCGCAGGCCCGCGCCTACGGTGGCCGGGAGTCGTCACGCGGCTCCCGACGCCCGGAGAGTCTCCCACGGTGGCTGGGACGGGAGGCTCTCTCCCTGAGCCATCCCGCCACCTCCTTTGCTAGCATGACTGCTTCGCAGAAGGAGGTGACTGCCTCTCATTCCCTCTCGCCCCGGACCATGGCTTGCACCAGGGCCGGACGCGAGAGGTCGCCGCCGCTGCCGATCGCCTCTACGAGGACACGGCGGTGCTCCGCACAAGCGGGGCAGACCTCCACCGTGTGCTCCACCGTGTCCTCTGGGCGATCCTAGCAATGGTGACACCCGGGCGTTTCCTCCCGCCTGATGATGTGCAGGAACCTCCCGAAACTTCCGTGTCCGGTGAGGACCTGCGTCAGGCGGTAGGTGAGGGCGCCGTGGCGCCTCTCTAGCCACTCCTTAAAGAGGGGTCTCATCGCCGCTATCGCGGCGTGCCCTGCGCTGGGTAGCGACAGTCGCTCTTTCCATGCCGCCATGAGATCGCGCCGGAGATCTGTCCGCTCCGCATCGATTTGCCGCGGAAGCGGATCTTCCCCCCGGCGTAGTGCCTCCGCGCGCCACTCATACAGGCGCGCGAGGACTATTGCCTCCAGATCCCATGGCGGCCCCGGCCCGTTCCAGTTTGGGGGCCAAACGTCGGAAATGCACCATATCGACCCTCAAGGTATCTTATGGCTATCCACCAAGAGAGAGTTAGCAAATGTGGGCACAGGTTTACAGGATAAGTTAAGAAAGACTTCAAACTACTTTTCAGATACCTAAACTTCAGTAGGTAAGATTTAAGAGTAACACCATTGATGTATTCTTCTTTTTATCTTCTAGATATCTCGACGCTATGATAAAGTCTTAATATTGGTATTTAAGATATCTACAATACCAAGTTAAGAATTTCTAAATTTATCGCAGAGCGGCAGAGAAGAAGACAAGACTTATAAAAACTAACTTCAAACTTCACCTACTAATCTCAGATATGTACATTAGATAAAATGGTGGTATGATTTTACGATTTATTCCGGTCTAACTTAGAATTCTAAAACAAATGCAAAATAAAATGGCTATTTGGTCAGACAATCAGCCTCGAGCAGGCGCTTTCATTTTTATTTATCCTCAAAAATCAAAGTGACACTTCGTCGCATTGTCATTATGAACCCTGAAGACGCAGTGACTGCTGTGCAGTCGAAAGGGCTATGGTTGAGAACCCCAGGCAAGGGAAGCGTTACCAGACAAGATCGGAAGATTTTTCCTTTTACACCTTTCCTAAGCGACACATTATTGTGTTCCGACATCCATGCGAACGAAGTCGCGGGCACAGCTAGTCATAAATAAAATCGGACCCTAGTGATCACAGATAATGAACTAGCATACAGTTACGCCTAGAGCACGGAGACGCCCCGGCGGCGGCCGCAGCTAGAGGCACCCATTGTCATTACTTTCTATTCCCAGTGTTACCAACCCATAACTAAATTTGCCCCCAAGATTTTTTAAAAATCCCCCTAAAAAACCCTAAGGGTCAGTTCACACCGAGACGCGACGCGACGCGCAGTTTTCAAGATAGAAATACAATTACAGACCTTATCTACTACACAAAAAGGTACACGATTCAGTGAGCTACGCAGCGCGGCGCCGCGCAACGCAGCGCGGCGTAGCTCGACGTAGTAAACCCTGCATTGTGTACCTTTTAGTGTAGTAGATAAGGTCTGTAATTGTATTTCTATTTTAAAAACTGCGCGTTGCGTCGCGTCTCGGTGTAAACTGACCCTAAGGTTTGAACGAGAGTGAGTGTCTGTCTCTGCACGTCCCTACGACGACACGGGCACCGAGCCTTAGTACACTTCGCACTCAAACTAATGAGGCTAAGGCTACATACGCACTAAGCGGTTAGCCGCAATGCGGCCAGCCGTCCGGCTGACCAGAATCAAAAGTATGTACGAGAAAGTAGTTTTTATCCGCACTGCGATGCCGGACGGTCCGTGCTTTTCTTCAGCCGGACGGCTGACCGCATTGCGGCTAACCGCATAGTGCGTATGTAGCCTAACACGCGCGTGGGTTCGTGAGATAAAAATACCGTAGTTTCCACTTTGTAGGCACACAATAAATGAAAAAAAAAAAATCACACTAATATTATAAAGGCGAAAGTTTGTGAGTGTGTGTTTATATGTTTGTTACTTCTTCACGATCAAACGGCTGGACCAATTTTGATAAAATTTGGTATGGAGGTAGCTGACACCCTGGATTAACATATAGGCTACTTTTTATCCCGATATTCCCACGGGATCGACATTTACGCGGGTGAAACCGCGGGGCGCAGCTAGTATAAGTATAAAAGTAGAAAAAACATTCAAATATATACCTCACAGATAATGCATCTCTCATGTGTTTTGAATTCATTATTATGGTCACCAATTTTGTCAGCTGTTTTACAAACAGTTGATATAGTAGACTGGAAATTCTCTTGAAGATCTGATACAAATGATGAGATTACTGACTGCAGACTGTTGTTCTTTATATTGCTGGTGTATACAGGAGCCAACTGCTTTATGTCAACATAGTAGTTCAATTCTTCATTACTGATATCTTTTATTGGTTTTATTATTTTCACATTTTCATCACGAACGTCACAGAATCCCTGGAAAAAATTTAAAATTAGCAAGTTTATTTACATGTCTGTGTTCTATATTCGTTTTTTTTAAGGTAAAATTACAAGTTATTGCTTATTCTAACCTACATACAAATTATACCTACATGTGTATTAACTTCTGGATTATATTTATGACTAGCTATGGCCCGCGACTTTGTTTGCGTGCATGTTGGACCACTAATTGTATTTAATAGGTTTTAATTTTTTGCACCTTAATTATTTTCCTATGATAAAAGTAGCTTAAGTTACTCCTTATAACATCACCTATCAGTCAGTGAAAGTCCCATGAAAATCGGTCCAGCCATTAAAGACAAAAAAAAGTAAAAATATACTTTCATAATTACATTTAGTAAAAAATTTGTTATTTTCACATTACAAACACACTTTAATTTTATTTATTTGTATAGATTTATCCATGTGATTACAACTTCATGCTATCTATAAAAAGTAGTATATTGGTACTTACAATATCATTTTGAACCTGTGAACCCCTACCAATAGCAAGGTTGGATAACAAATTAATTGCTAAAGTATTTGTTGTTTCTGCAGTAAAAACTGCATTACATTTCAATTGCTTTGCATATTCAACCAGCAAATTGCGTTTAATTTTCAGCAGAAAATCTGTAGCTGCTGATGGAGGCATGCTGTTTAACATGTCATGAAATGCTATTGTTTCAATTTCTTCAACATCTGGTATACAGTTTGCTTCGGGTAATTGATAATTTGTGTTCATATATACTGCAAGGTGGACTATATAAACATTAAAACTATACTTTTGACATTGTTTAATTATTGATTCTGCTAAATCTTTGCTGTTGTCATCTGGAATTTAACAAAACAAAATTAGTTTATGTACTTAAGTAAGTATGGTTCAAACTGCAGTAGTTAAATTTTATATACTTACCACCTTACTAATAAACATATTATATCAGATGACACACATCGATTTCTCTTTCAGTTGTCAGTAATTTGACATTCGAAAGAAGACAAAGCTTTGTGTAACTATACAGATGCTATAAATGTTTATTAGTAAGGGGGTTAGCAGCTTTTATTTTTAAACACTTAAATATCTGAAATTCTACATTGAAATGGTATGTTGACAAGTAGTTGATAAGTCAAGGAAACTTGTATATTTTTAGGGAACTACTGACATAAGCTTACCACCTCATCTCAATGCACACAAACACAGCCATGCAATGCTGTCTCAAACCTTGACAAAAATAGTGTCAAATTATTATAATTTTGTAGCATATGAGATTTTCCATCTTTTCGACATCGGCTTTGCTTGGCATTTAATAAAAATAGAACAGAATAGAATAGTTTATGGAGACTATGAATACCTATCAAACTTCAATTTATTATTTTAGGTTTTCATGAAATTAACATTAAAAAAAAAAAAATTGATGAAAAACTTACCAAATAAATGTATAAAGAATGGGACTATACGTAGTTTTTTGGTATTTTCTAACGATATGCCATGGTGGACTAAGTCTAATAACACTGCAGAGCCCACACCTCCTGAGAGACCGATTAAAACATTTTCATGTGGTGACAAAACCTTATTCTTGCCAATACATGCACGAAATTTGTGGTTAGTGCTAACCATAAAACAGTCGTCACAATAATAGTCCTTTCTTCTCAGTACAACTGTTTTAGGAGATTCACACTTTTTGCAGGTCATGTTTATTTATTTAAAACCACAACTCAATTCCAGTTGAGTGGTTATGTAAGCTTCTATTTTAGAAACAATAAATATCTTGGGTTAGGTTTTCTTTTGCAGTGTTAACGTGATAGCACAGCATTTGCGTGTTATTAGTTATTTGCTATTGACAGTTTGTTTGACAATGACACTGTCATATGCACATGCACAGACATTTACCCTGCGTTCCGAGTTGGGAAATAATCGATGTGAGCGTGCTTAAACCCGTACCGAATTAGCGTGAGCGCGATAACGACGTTCCGTGAATCGTCATAGATGACGTCATGACATGCGCCATCTTGCGATAACGCCGACCATGCCCTAGAATAATATGAATAATATCACCGTGAGCGCTGTCAAAAATGACAGTGTGTGTGTGAGGAAATGTCAGTGTGTGTTTTGTTTTGATTTGCATCTTATCATAAAACTAAACTAAAGTGGCATTTTCGAAATTGTGCTTCTGGCTGATAGTCGCCACCTAACCAAAGAAGAAGAAATGTGGTGTTTATACAAAGAAATACTGTAATAATATCGTTTTTACATTGAGTAAGCACTGTGAGCACAAACTACTTAGAGATACTACGTATCTGTGAGCGCGCTCACGGGCGTTCCGAATTATTGACAGCTCTCAGCTGTCATAATCGTGATATCTAAGGGCGCTTTCCGAATTAGCTATAATCGCTCACAGCGCTCACATCATCTCACATCCGTTCCGATTTAGATATCACGACTATGACAGCTGAGAGCTGTCAACAATTCGGAACGCCCGTGAGCGCGCTCACAGTGCTTACTCAATGTAAAAACGATATTATTACAGTATTTCTTTGTATAAACACCACATTTCTTCTTCTTTGGTTAGGTGGCGACTATCAGCCAGAAGCACAATTTCGAAAATGCCACTTTAGTTTAATTTTATGATAAGATGCAAATCAAAATAAAACACACACTGACACATCCTCACACACAAAGTGTCATTTTTGACAGCGCTCACGGTGATATTATTCTAGGGCATGGTCGGCGTTATCGCAAGATGGCGCATGTCATGACGTCATCTATGACGATTCACGGAACGTCGTTATCGCGCTCACGCTAATTCGGTACGGGTTTAAGCACGCTCACATCGATTATTTCCCATCTCGGAACGCAGGGTAAATCGGAACGCCATGTGAGACGATGTGAGCGCTGTGAGCGATTATAGCTTTATAGCTAATTCGGAAAGCGCCCTTAATATGTCTTAATATGGTCTTGAAACATGGTATTAGTAAGTTCTAAGATGGTAAATTCCTAAAACGCTATTATTTGTAGATGTAGTTATTATATTGTTACTACTATCAAAATGTAATGCGTGTAATAAAACATGTTGCATTATTACTCCAGCCTGCTTTACGAATTACAAAGACGAACGTCTGTTAATTCCACTAACCAGCCGGTCGATTCTGTAAAAATCTCACCGTGAACACTTAGGTGAAGTGAGTTTGTTTTTGCCGTGTTTTTGCTAGGAATTGACACTATTGACAGCTCACTCCACCTACCGGTGGTTCAGAAATTTTAAGGTACTACGTACCTACTTAACAAAAAAAAAAAAACTTTTTTAATTTAAACTTTTTTAATTTCACTCATAATTACATAATAGGATGTAACCTAATCAATAAGTCCGTAGGACAAAGTATGTAAAAAACTGGAAAAATCGGACATAATAAAAAAGTATGTCTACCCTACTCAACGTTTTCCTCAAGGATTGTAAAAAATTATTTATCTTTTTAAGTATAACACTTACAGGGACGACTGATTCGTCAAATTTTAGTACAACATTTTTCACAATTTCTGATGTATCTACCTTCTACCTCTAAGGCCCTGCGCAGACGACAGACTATCCGTGACGCACTTTTTAGTCTGTGAAAATAGAACCTATGCAATTATATGCAGTAACGCACACGACGCGCAAAAAGTCCGGCGCACAAAAATCCGTGTAATTCGGGCAGACCGCACCGCGCCGCGGCGCGCCGCACGGTGGGCTGAAAATCGGCTTTCATAGACTTAGGGATTCCAATTTGCAAGTGCTTGTTTTTATGTCGGATATCGCTTCTATTAGTCATTACTATGTACAAAAATGACACCCGAGTTAATTCTGCCCAAAAACGAAGGAAATATATTTTTTTTACAAAAAAATTGTATGAAGCTAGTATGAAAAATCGAATTATCTCCTAAACGGCATGTTTAACCGTAATATCCTTAGAGGTGGTCATAGTGCTAATTATTTATGATTTTTTGGTTGGCGATCGGACGAAAAATTTAATGCCGTTTTTTTTTAAAAAATCGTCAAAATATTTTTATTTATTTTTACATGTAAAACGATCCCTTTTAGTGTCCAAGTTAAAAAGTTCGATATGTTATTA
Organism: Oligia fasciuncula; assembly: GCA_963082905.1. Taxonomy (NCBI): domain Eukaryota; kingdom Metazoa; phylum Arthropoda; class Insecta; order Lepidoptera; family Noctuidae; genus Oligia; species Oligia fasciuncula. Next base: position 12,762,422 of record OY720387.1, read on the forward strand.
ACCCAAATATTAAGAACACACGAATCAAGAAAAATGAAATAAAAAAATTGCTGTTTTTGACACATTTATATTAATTTAAATAAAAAAAGATTATCAAATTATTATTAAAGTAACATATAAAGTTATATTATATACAAAATAATTTAATTTAAGGAATTAACACTACGCATTTGTAAAATAAAGTAAAATAAATAAAAAAAAATAAAAAATATCATTAAATATTACAAAAAAACCCAAACACACTCAAATACAAATTTACAAATATGTACATATATATTTTTTTTACAAATTTTCCTTATCACTCTCGTTGTCAGACTCCAATTCTGAGTCAGCATCCAGATTGGATATATCCAAAAACTCGAACTCAGTTTCCTGAAATTGAATTAAGTCGAGAGTTTCAGCAAAAAAGCTCTGCTTTTTCTTGGCATCTAACTTAGGCCTTTGTGCACTTAGCAAAGGATCCGAAGAAACAACAAGCATATTTAAAATGTCTTGATTAGAATCCTGCCTGCTTCTTTTCCGCGAATGATGTTCTCGAAACCTCCTAAAATCTTTGTTTCGAGACTCTGAGGCTTCTTCCGAGAGAGTCCCAATCGGCACAATATTATTTTTCTCGATTATGTCAGCCCCATGGATTAATAACTTATGAACGGTTGACGACATGTAGTACCAGTCGTATAATAATACGTACTTTTCTGCTGTTTTGCGAGCATAATCTCTAAATTTTATTATATCGACCTGCTCTCCAGATGTAATTGCTTGTAAAATTACAGCAAATCTTTTGATGAGGTCTTCATCCAAACCGGTTATAGCTGCGGTTTTATTAGGAAACTCAAAGAATTTTCTTGCAGTGTTCCCGTCATTGGTGGTTCCCGAGTAGTATAGTCGCTGATTTAGTGTTAGCAGTTACACAGTTGTGAAAAAATTAAATTATAAAACAAAACTTTAGCCCTTTTATTGCAAAACGCCAATAATTATTTAACTACCCTCATTAGTTATCTCCTCATTAGCTAATGAAAATCTATAATTGTCATTAACTATTCTTAGAACTCATAGCACTGCTAATTAACAAATTAGCTTACTTATCAGGAAATGTTGAATGTAATCCATAGTTGGCATTGTCGTGAGATATTGAAAATCATTAAATCACCTATTAAGACTCATTAGAAGACCTAATCAGTGTAGTTACTTAATTACTTCTTTTTGGACTCATTAGAAGAGTAAACAATTGGTCATTTGGTTGTATGAAAAGTTTTAAAACTCATTTTGTGTTGATAATTATCTAGCTCAAACATAGTTGTCTACGTGTGGGTGTACTATAAACCTCTGCCAACTCCTTCGAAAATATAGGAGTGATGCTATTTTATGTTATGTGTAGTTAAAAGTCCGTGTTCTTCAACATAAACACCAAAAGGAATCGTTTCATACGTAAAAACAAATAAAAATATTTTGACGATTTTTTAAAAAAAAACGGCATTAAATTTTTCGTCCGATCGCCAACCAAAAAATCATAAATAATTAGCACTATGACCACCTCCAAGGATATTACGGTTAAACATGCCGTTTAGGAGATAATTCGATTTTTCATACTAGCTTCATACAAATTTTTCGTAAAAAAATTATATTTCCTTCGTTTTTGGGCAGAATTAACTCGGGTGTCATTTTTGTACATAGTAATGACTAATAGAAGCGATATCCGACATAAAAACAAGCACTTGCAAATTGAAATCCCTAAGTCTATGAAAGCCGATTTTCAGCCCACCGTGCGCCGCTCCGCACAAAAAGTCACGTGTGAAAAAAATTGAACGTTTGCTTCAACGCGCGCTAACGCAGACGGCGCACACTTTAGTCGGCAATCTGCATCTGCATTTGCTAGGGGTGGACGTAACGCACGCGATCTATTATCATGGCGCCAGAGGTCGATGTAACTATGTTAATTCAAGAAATACAAAACAGACCAGCAATTTATTATAAAATTTGAAAAAATTTGCCGGATGTTGTTTCAGAATTGAATGTTTAGTATGGAACTGTCCCTTCAGTAATCTTTCCGAAAGTATAGAATGTACTCAAAATTCTCTATTTCTTCTTCTTTTTCTGTACTTCATGTACAAAATAATACTTCGCGATCTCTGCACGATTTCCATAGCGTCTACGTCCCTACAGCTCTGCCGACAAAATGATCGAAGACGTGCGTCGTGTGCGTTGAGTCTGTGAAAAATCCGCGACCGACTTTTTGCGCGCCATGCAGACTTTTGTGCGCCGCAGACTCGATCGCACAAAAAGTGTGCCGTCTGCGCAGGGCCTTAGTTTTGGTTTATTCAATAGGTATAGTTCAAAATAATGATCTCTCAGTTGGGACGATCGACAAAAAACAAGATTTTCATTTTCTCTTGAACAAGTAAGATTTCAATCACGATTTTTGTTTCACAATTTTTCCCAGAAGCATAATTTGCAATAAACATGATAATTATTCATACTTTTTCAGTTTTTTTTTTTTTTTAATTGCGGATGGGAAATCATCAAATGACCCCTCCCGCTCTGGGTGGAGCGGAAGGGAGTGTCAGACTCTTACTGACTAAAACCCACCCGTGTTCCTTCCTTAGCTCTTTATGTTCCGGGCCAGCGGTAACCCTTTCGGACAATCCCGCTGACCCGGCAGGCTTCGGTCCTATGGGGCCCCTCCTCGATGCTGACATCTCTTTGAGGCGCGCGTGGAACACGTATGCGCCGTCCGGCACGGGCCTGGTCCTGATCGGACGGTGAGCTACCCATTACTCTCCGCCCGCAGGCCCGCGCCTACGGTGGCCGGGAGTCGTCGCGCGGCTCCCGACGCCCGGAGCGTCTCCCGCGGCGGCTGGGACGGGAGGCTCTCTCCCTGATCCGTCCCGCCACCTCCTTTGCTAGCAGGACTGCTTCGCAGAAGGAGGTGACTGCCTCCCACTCCCTCTCGCCCCGGACCATGGCTTGCACTAGGGCCGGGCGCGAGAGGTCGCCGCCGCTGCCGATCGCCTCTACGAGGACACGGCGGTGCTCCGCCCAAGCGGGGCAGACCTCCACCGTGTCCTCTGGGACTTTTTCAGTATTAGGTCGTGTTTTACAAGATCACTCAATTGAAAATTGCCCACTCTGAGTGATCCATATAAACCGTTATAAATCTTAAACGTGGCTTTGAAACGAATCGAAATTTTGTTTAGCAGCTTTCATAAATCCTTCACAATTAATTAAAATGCAAATTATAAACATAGGCAGTATATTCTTGGATACGCGTTATGGCTTTTTCTTCAGTTGTCCAGATTGAGAGATCCAGTTAATGAGCTCTAACTTTCTTTGTTTAGGTTTCACAAATTTTATACCTTACCATGAAGTTTTCACAATTATTTCCTAAATCCTCTTATAATTTGGTTGGGATTGGAAGAGTTTTTCGAAAAGATCTCTCAATCCACACGCACATCAGACATTAATGGAGGGCCCTGGCCCTAGATATACCGCCATAAATCATTATTCTACAGATTTGGGAATTTCTTAATAAATTTAAGAAATTCTTACCTAAATAAAAATTATTAACCCAGAGATAGTACTTAGGTATTGAGATTTAGGCTATATGCCACTTTATGCACGCGTCTGGATTGAGGGCCCATGTTATTTATTCATAACAGTTTTAATTCACGTTTAAGAAATTCATGGCCCTTTGCTTTAAGTTTTTTACTATTTTTAACTAATTTCCCTTTAAGTCTTATTTCGTTCCGTAAAGGTTAAAAAATAGGCCCTCAATCCAGATGCACATCTGTATATCTACATAGATAATAAACAGTACTTGTATGATAGAGGTCAGTGGTTATTGTGGTTAATTCATAAAATCATAACTGCAATAAAAACCACCCAAACCAAACCTTTTAAGGCGAAAGCGTCAGGGTAGCCCGCGAAATACATTTTTTTAGGGTTTTTGAATATGATTCGCTATTTTTAAAATTGAATTAAAAAAAAATCACTATGTCTCTCTTAAAGCAATTTCGCTGCTGTGTTGTTGACTTACATTCAAGCGTTTGTTTCGTTTCAGCTGCTGTGTTGTTGACTTTACATTCAAGCTAGGAAACATTATTATGTCGTGCATGGAATTAAAACAGCATACATTGAAAAAAAAGGCACATTTATTATCAGTTTATTTTGTAAGTAACTGAACCTAACAAAGTCTTGTTATACTTTATTAAAGGCAGCTATGTCAACACTTTGAACCTGTAACAATAAAAAAAAACATACAAATAGCATCAACATAGGATAGGTACATAACTGACATAGTGCCTATTAAAGTCATTATATTTATGGTAAAGTTTAGTTTCAAAGAGATAAGGGAGGAACAGATTTTAGGTTCCAAAACTTTTTGATGATAATTAAACCAACTCTGTTCAGGCAAAATTCTTAAGGGAAATAGTAACCATTCACCACCTATTTAATCTGTCTGTTTGTACAACATTTTAATAAAATGCATTATTGAGTGTTTTTTTAAAGTCTTAAGTTCTTGAAGTAATGTATCTTTATAAGATTGAATTTAAAGACGAAAATCAACATAAAAATTTGCTGACAAATTGTCAAGTGTACATAACTTGCTGCGATTGGTTGAATAAATCAACAGCCAAACGAATCATTAGACTCTAATTTTCGTTTCAGAAACTGGGCATTAGATTCCTATTGCCGTTGGTTTTTTTTCAGTTGTTTTTTATATTTTCAGAAAAACATCTGTTGAATGTAATGAACATAAATTAATTTGCAATTATCAGGAAATAATGTCTCAGTTTAGTTCTTGAAGTAATGTATCTTTATAAGATTGAATTTAAAGACGAAAATCAACATAAAAATTTGCTGACAAATTGTCAAGTGTACATAACTTGCTGCGATTGGTTGAATAAATCAACAGCCAAACGAATCATTAGACTCGAATTTTCGTTTCAGAAACTGGGCATTAGATTCCTATTGCCGTTGGTTTTTTTTCAGTTGTTTTTTATATTTTCAGAAAAACATCTGTTGAATGTAATGAACATAAATTAATTTGCAATTATCAGGAAATAATGTCTCAGTTTTGTGCTCCTTGCCTCTAGGAACTTGTTAAAAAAAGTTTTATGAAAATCAAACTTGGTTTCACATTTTTGACCTCTTCACTAGGTACCTACAATTTCTGACCCATTTATTTAGATTTTCAGTGTCTTGAGATAGAGACAATGTATACATATATTATTAAATAATTGTGAGTTGAAAAAAAAATGTGTATGCTAGGAAAATAGGCTTTTCAACTTACAAAGTCTTCAACTTTTTCAATTTCTTCAGTTAACCAATCAACAGACACTTTGTCATCTTCCACGACACAAGATATCTGTAGCTTGTGAATTCCATAGGCTAGCGGCACAAGTTTAGCTGCACCCCACAAAAGCCCATCAGTTGTAATTTCTCTTACTGCCTTTTCCAAAGCTGCCATGTCTGTTTCATCATCCCATGGCTTAACATCCAAAATAATGTTAGATTTTGCAATGAGAACTGGCTCTATAACAAAGAATTAAAAACAAATAATATAATAAATTGTTAGTTTCTTTATAATTTCATGACAAACACATAATTATTCTACATACTTTTGGCTTTCTTGGCGTTATATGCTGCTAGGCGCTCCTCTCTTATTCTTGCAGCTTCTGCACTCTCTTCTTCATCATCAGAGCCAAAGAGGTCAACACCATCATCATCATCATCATCTTGAGCTTTAGCAGCTGGTGCCTTGGGTGCTGAGGCCTAATAGATTTATTAAGTACAGTGATTATTTAGTTAGGTCAATATTGTTTTTGTTAAATATGGAACTGTAACTCACTTTGGAAGGTTCAGTCTTGGCACCACCACCTGTTGATTCCAAAGTCTCTACTCTGGCTTGAAGGCTAATGACCAAATTACGTAAGTCATTTATAGCTTTCTTCAGATCACCATTTTCTTTCTCCAGCGTGTTGACTTTGTTAGTGAGTTCTGGGTTAGGAACTCCTGCCAAGGTAGCAACACTGTCCATCTGGAAATATTTAGTAAGCATCAATTAGTTTTTCAATTAGTAAACTTCTTTTTTTTTATAGAAAGCAAAAACTTTTATCTACTCTAAAGTTCTATAAACCAAAATAATTTTATTTAAATAAAAAGTGGAAGACAATCATGTGTGAATAATAATCAAATAAGTTTACTCACACATTCTAAAGAATCTTTGATATGTTGTCTAGCCTTAGCAACTTCACTGGCCAAAGAAGTGCGAGCTACTGAAAGTGGAGTAGCTTGGACCTACAAAGTTTTAACATAATAATGTTTTATCAACTTCGAAAATGTAAATAATGTAATTTCAAAATAGAAAATTTCCTAAGAAAGAAAGGTATTATAGGCTGATAATTATACAAACCTTTGATAATGATTCATAATAATTTCGTTCAGCATCACCATAGATGTTTTTGTCCAACCAAATCTTTTCATGTATTAAGGCAGACATTCTGAAAATAATGAATAAAACAATGTTTACAATTCTTGGAGGTATATTACTAAATGATAGAAGTTATCAGTCTATTTGTCTATGTTTCAAATTTTCTATTACAAAAGTATTATTTGTTGTCTTCACTAAGCAGCGACTGAGAGGTTATGTTATTTTACTATTTTATTGACGATATAGTGTGTTTTCCGAGCACCTATGAACAAATTTATAAATTACTTTTAAATACACAAAATACGATAAGTAACTTAGTTTGGATTCTTAAAATCTCTACTTCTCTAGTTGGCAGATCGACGGCGGCAGATAAAACTTTCAAATTTCGACAAACTTTATAGGTTATAATCTCATTGAAAATTATAATAATATTGTAATTTAGATAATTAACGATACAAAACTTACTTAATAGATTCTTTAAGAAATTAAAGAGTTTTTAAATTAAATTTATCACAAAATTATTGAATTCAAAACTGAAGTTTACAACAGGAATGAAAACCGTATTCCTCGGTTTTATGGTGGGCGCGAAAGAAAGAGACAGACAAAATGAATGAAAGCGATAAACAGTCTGAATATTTCAACCAATCATAGTGGAGCAGTAACTTCCACGACGACACTTCGCACACGTTGACTCGTTGATTTTGTTTGCATAGAGTAAAAACTAACTTTATGACGTTGACGTTTATTATATTTTTTTCCATTGGTAACTTGTACTAGCTGCTATTTTTAAAGATATTGCATGAAATGTGGGTATTACACTAAAAGGATCTTTTGGCGCGTGGCTAAAATCGTAACATTCGTAACTACCGCTACCATATTGCTCATTTTGTGTTTTTTTTAAGAGTTTACAATACAAATTTGTGACAATAAAATTATTTCACAGGGGTTTACAATCATCATGATACGACACCCTTTTAATGTCATCATTGCCTCCTTGAGTTTATGTATACATACACATACTAATGCTAAAAAAATCTATAATTTGTAAGACGGAGGTTACACGCTCATTCTGGCGTCAGTTCAGTCTGTGACCTTGATCACGTATAGAATGATGGCTGAATGATGGAATGACGGGCGGTATTACACGGTAAGTCAGACTGACGATCAGTCCAACCGAAAACTTCTACGCGATAACACGCTTATGCATTTGGTATGGATTTTAACAAGACTAGAAGATAAATAATATGCTCCTGTTGCCTTCGTAGACAGGGCTAATATTATAATATATTCCTCCTGTCTACGAGGAATCGTAGAAAAAAAAAGCGGTGGTGTAAAAAGTGGCTAATGAAAAGACCATAAGGCGAAAGCGCCAGGGTAGCCCGCGAAATTCAATTTTTTTTAGGTTTTTTGCAATTTGCTGGTCAGTACTAAGTTGTATGTTGATTAAAATATGATTCGCGGCTGTAACCAATATGTATTTACAGAATAATAATCATTAAAGTCATCAACACAACTCTCTAAGACCATGTAATCCCCAAGAATGACTATTTCATGAAATCTTGACATTTGGGGATTACATGGTCTTAGAAAGTTGTGTTGATGACTTAAATGATTATAATTCTGTAAATACATATTTGTTACGACCGCGAATCATATTTTAATCAACGTACAAATTAATACTGACGAGCAAATTGCAAAACACGTAAGAAAATTTGAATTTCGCGGGCCACCTTTGAGCTTCCCCCATAAATTCACTTAAATTTACTGAATGAGATATGAGACAGATAAAGATATATTTATTGCATAACTGTGTATATAAAGTTCTTATACATAATTTTTTTTTGTTTCAACAGTCTACCCGAGTCGGATATGCAATAGTAATAAGAAATTGGGAAAACTTACAAATTCTATTTTTTATCAAAAAACTCATGCAGATTATAAAATACCTTATCAATTAACATTTTCTTCAATTTATTTTTAAACATATTTCCATTTAATTCTTTAATTGCTGGCGGTAACTGATTGTACATACACACGAATAGCAGTAACATTGGTACTTTTATAATACATCATATTGTTAATAACTGGTAAATGAATGTCATATTTATATTGTTTCCGAATATTTAGACACAGGAGAAGAAGATGACTATGCTGATTATTATCGAATTAAAGAATTTAATTTTAATTTTTTTATTCGTTTTATTCCAAAGAATAGGTAACATTTCTAATGTAAGAATAAATTATTCTTTCTCCGGGGCTAATGGTAGAGATGGGGACGTTCGGGAGCGGCGAGGGAGTCGGCGCAGGCGGCGACATGTCGTGCGACTCCATCGCTGTCTAAGCAGTGACTGACATCAGACTGATAGCTAATAAACACACGTTCAGTCTGGCACCAGTCTGACCAGACTGACAAAAATTATTTAAATATTTAAATAATCATCATTCTGGACCATCAATCCATCAGTCTACGTGTATACAATCAGTTTCCCGTCATTCTGACATCAATCATAGACTGAACTGACGCCAGAATGAGCGTGTAACCTCCGTCACTCTGACCTCACAGCGTACTTGTATTATAGAGGTCAGTATAAGTAACACTAACCCAGAGTTAGCGATTTAACTATCCTACATCGGTAGGTTTAATATTTAAAAGTTTAACTCTGGGTTTACTTGTACTCTTGGTAGCGCAAGATTAAAGGTTTTTAATAGTAGAACCATAATCTCTATGTAGTATGTGAGTATCACTAGCTTCGTGACTAGAACACAGTATAGTCCGACTTTTAATTAGCTGCAGTAAAATTACACTAATTAGTAACTCATTTCGGACTGAGTGAGTTTAGAGATAAGCATGTCAAATAAGGCTCGTTGGTTACACTATTCTGTACTAAAAAAAAAAGATTTGGTTGATGATTTCCATCATTTCAGTCATAAGTTGTAATTTTACTGCAGCTAATTTAATGGTCCGACTAGACTATAGGTAATCTATGAAAGAAAAAAAAGGCATATTTTTAAACTGATCTATGAAGTTACTGATTTGGGTAGTGGTAGACCGCGAAATTCAAATTTTCTTGCGTTTTTTGCAATTTACAGGTCAGTGTCAGGTTGTATCTTGATCAAAATATGATTCGCGACAATAACAGGTACATATTTAAGGAATTATAATCATTAGAATCATTAATACATCTTTCTAAGTTAGATTTCTACCATAAACACTTTTCCACAAGAGATTGGTTCTTATGGTAGAATTGCAAAAAACAAGAAAATTTGAATTTCGCGGTCTATCACTACCCATTCACCGCAAGAACTAAAGTAGCCCGCGGAATTCAAAATTGCTTTCGTTTTTTTGCAATTTGCAGGTCAGTGTCAGGTTGTAAGTTGATTTACATATGATTCGCGACCGTAACAAGTAATAATAATATTGACATGTGGAATGTGAGCTCGGCTATCGTGCCGATTGTCGTATCGGCCAATGGACTGATGGCCGAAAGCCTCGATTAACATCTATCGAGGCTCTCGTTAGGCGGTTGGGTCAAAGGCCTGATTCAGAAGGCAGTACTCCTCGATACGGCTCGCATTGTGAGGAGGTTCCTGTCTCTGGAGCCCTAACCACCGGTAGCTTGGACCCTGCTCCCGACAACGGCGGATCGCTATTTTTTTATATTTTTAAATGTTTTTTATACTTATTTTACATTTAAGAAATATTTAAAAATACAATAAAATAAGATATGTAAATGAATAAAGGAAATAATAATATAAACATTAGAACACACAAAACAAATACGTAGGTACTACATGTATTGAGATTTTATCTGTCCGCCGATATCGATAACAGATTTAATGTGTTGTGTTGTAAAAATCAACTTAATTTATTAGTGAAACACAGACAAAATTATATTTTTATATGCAACACAAGCAGTAACAAAACAAAACGTGGAAAAAGGCTTTCATCTTATCGCACAAACTTTTCATGAATGAATGTTCGTTGCGTAACAAACGTTCGCGCAACGAATCTTTGTAAACATTCTTATAGCGAATGCTCGCAATGAATAAGGTCGTTTTTAGGTTCTTAGTACGGGGGTACCTACTTAGAGCACCATGCATTATGAGTCATGGCCCTAAAACTCTTTCAGGTCAGTTCAGGTGGTGCCTCTTGCAAGATCTTTGCCTATTCCATGACTAGGTACTTCTTATTGCATCGATGGTAAAAAAAAACTCATAAAATATGTATGTAGACCTAAAGAACTCTGTCTGCCTGGTAGTCTGTTACATTTCTGCAAGGGCGAGGCCCTGGGCGGTTGATCTGCTCGCCACCTTCTAAGGCCGTTACTCGTCGGAACATAGGATACTATTAATCCCGGTAGTACGTTCCCGTGGGATAATTTCAATTGGTTTATTGAAATTATCAAACTATTATTATTATTTTGTCTTTGACATATCTCGGGACCCTAGGTTCCCGGACCTTTCAATTCTATTCAATTCAATTTATTTATTGAACCTTTGGAAGGCATACGAGGGGCCGAAGCCAACTCGCAGAGGCCCATTAGACATTTTTAATTAAATGAGGCACTAACCGACGATTATCCCTGTTCGCACTATGCAAGTGCACCCAAGGACAACCCCCGGTTAGTGTAGGACTATTGCAGGATAAGGAAACAAAGATATTGGATTATGGGTTTGGGTGCCTAAAGTGAACTGGATATTTAGGACTACGGAAATTCTATAGCCTGCCTGACCAATGTTTTATATAAATTACACAGATAAAATGGCAGGGGGTGACTTGCACGCTCAACAATGGGCCCCCGAAAACGGTCGTTAGCACATAGTGTCGTAGCGACAAGGGGGCAACATGTCCTGAGGTGCTTATGAGGAGTGGAGAGGTATTCCACGGGTATCAGGACAATCCCGGAAGAACGGTCAAGATCCCTACCAGCATCTTACTGGAATACTTCATGTCTCCGAGTACGTTTGCTCTTGCGAATCTCCACTCAAGCCGGCCAATAAAGGCAAGACGAATGAGGTGGGAGGTCTGTGTCTCGTCAAGATAGGGTAGGGTCGCTACTGCCCGATACGGCGGTGGGGTTATTGTTATTTATTTTTATGATTTTACATATCTCGGGACATGGGGTCCCGGTCCTTTGGAAGGCGTACGGGGGCCGAAGCCAACTCGCAGAGGCCCCTTAGGAAATTTTAGTGAAATGAACCGACGATTATCCCTGAATGCACTATGCAAGTGCACCAAAGAATAACCTCCGGTTGGAAAAGGACTATTGCAGGATATGGAAAAATAAAAAGTTGGACTATGGGTTTGGGTGGCTAAAGTTTACTGGTTACCAAGAACTATGGAAGAACTACCCCTGCTTGATCAATGTTTTATATATAGGTACACGGATAAAATAGCAGGGGGTGACTTGCACACTCAATAATGGGCCCCCGGAAGGTTTAGGTGTAAAATTCATTAAGGTTTTGTGTTACCATAACCATAATCAGCCTATAATGTTCCCACTGCTGGGACACAGGCCTCCTCTCAATGAGAGGGAGTGGGCCGTAATCCACCACGCGGGCCCAGTGCGGGTTGGTGGATGTCACATGTCTTCGAATTTTTGGTTCTAGGGCATGGCGGTTTCCTCACGATGTTTTCCTTCACCGTTTTGAGAGCAGTGGTGATGAAATAATTTACACAAAGTAAAGCGCCTGTTTGGGTTCGAACCTACGACCTACAACTCGTAAGTCGTGTCCGTGACCACTGGGCCACCACTGCTCTCAAGGTTTTGTGTACCTAAATTGGCTAAAATAATATATGACAATAATTGTTGAAGATGTCGAAAAAATCATGCCGACTGGGAGCTTTACTAAAGCGTGCCCCGCGTAAACATTTGATGAAATTTAGCACACAGATAGTGAAACCTGCACATAATGTACCGAAATCACGGTGGTACGTTTCCGTGGGATATTTTCTGACATCCACGCGGGAGAAGTTGTGGGCAGAAGCTTATTTTTTTTCCTGGTTTGAACCCGAAAGAAAAAGCCCGTCGGCAGAGTGGGTCTTTCCTTTTGAAGATTTTCCGACGAAAGTTAAGAAAAGTCGAAGCATTTGGCAAAAAAATGGTTGCTTCTTTTTTCGGCAAATCAAGACATTGCACTACAGTATCGCTTGAAGATCAAAGGACAGTGACTACAGATTTGTACGTCAACACTTGCTTGCCCAGAGTCTAAGAAAAAGTTCGCGAAAAACGTCCTCGAAGCCATGTCCTCCTTTATCACGATAACGCATCCTCACATTCCGCTAAGGTAACAGAAGCCTATTTGAAGGCTTCAAATGTGGAACTGATGACGCATCCGCCTTACAGCCCGGACCTGGCACCCTGCGACTTCTTTTTGTTTCAAAAAATTTAAGACAAACTTAGAGGCACACGTTTTACGAGCCCTGAATCGGCGGTGAATGCGTTCCATGAAGTCATTAAAGAGGTCCCTAAGAAAGCCTGGTCCAACTGCTTTGTACAGTGGTTTCAGCGAATGCAAAAATGCATTAATTGCGAGGGAATATACTTTGAAAAACAATAATTGTATTGTAAGTTTTTTATCTAGTCTTATTTATCAGAATCCAGAGACTTTCAGTATGCCCTAAGTATTAGGTACGTCTCTCGAGATACACACCACCCACCGACAGTCAGACAGATGGACGTACAGCGGAGGCTTAATAATAAGGTTCCGTTGGCACCCTTTGGGTACGGAATCCTAAAAATGATGAATTACAAAATCCACGCAGAATATTCTAATTAGAAAGTACAAAGTGACACATAAATCATTAAGGGTAAGTTAAGTAAGTTCTAAGTAGTAAAGTAAGTACTTATAACTTTTATTTTTTAATATTAGTTGTTAAGTATCACGTAATAAAATAAAAGTCATGGAGATATTTTACTCTAGGTTTTTAAATTTTCCGTCATGTAAATTGAATGACCGCCATTTGCAGCCTTACAAATGACGGGCTGTTTTGAGAGCATTCTAATTAGTTTTCTGAGAATATGAGCAGCAACAGTATTTCAGCTCGAATGTTTGGCTTCAGTGGCTCGCTTGTCCTGCGGGGTAATTGCGTAACACACTATCAGTAGCAATAGCTTTAATTTTGACAATTCAACAATATACATTGCGTTATTTACGTTGCTGAACAGCCAAATTTTTCGAACCTAAGAAGCAATACATTAGCAATATCCTTCAAAATGATTCAGATAGAGATTGATAGTGCATACGTCAAAAACGGAAGCTACTCCCAATTATTGGATTCCACAAAGTTATTCCATCGTGTGTGGTTGATGAATGGATCAGTAATTTCTCTTTAGGTATAGAATAGATCTTTCAGGGTGAGCAAGTATTCCTGAATATGACATAATTATAATAAATTATTGTCTTAAAATGCTAAATGCTATTTATAAAGGCATGTCATTATATCGAACTTTCGTGAAATGGTACTGCATCTACCCTGTCCGACGGCCGTAATGTGTTACACACCTGTTTTGTGTAGCTTTCACCGCTCATTTAAACAATTCTTGGAAGTTAAATAAGTATCCGCGGTTTTGTGTTGATCGCTACACTGTTTCGAGATTCATATTAAGATTGTCTATAAGTAAATACAAAAGGGAAGAAACTCTGTTAATTAATTGCAGATTTATAGTAGTAGGTAGGTAACTAGGTAGGTACTTAACATTCTATAAGTATCCATCCCCAATAACTTCGGTAGAGACTTAGAGCTACCCAAAACACTCAGGCTTTAAAATGATCTCTAGTTTTCATTAAAAAATCTTAATTATATATTACTTAAGCCTTTATAAAATCACTTTACACAATATATGATTTGTTGGTTTAATATAATATGGTAGTATACATAATAGTTGCTAGTTAGTAGTATGTAGTCGCTTTATTCAGGAGTACAAACACGGTTTACACTTTACCCGTATATACATTAAATAATAGGTACCCGAGCCCTTCACACTTCATCATTGCACTCGGACAGACAGCGCATCTCACCCTGGACACGAACTGCAGTAGAAAATCTCTCAAATCTCTTAACCGATTGCGGTAGAAGCAATCTGGCTAAATTGGGTATCTATGACTCTTCCCAAACACAGCAGTGCCAGCTAGTGCCTCACATTATTTCCTGCTCGTCATCCAAATGGTTGAGCTTTCCAGGCTACAGCTCTGGCATGAGTAGGAGGAATGAGTAACTGGACACGAAAAGAAGAAGTCTATGTATATACATATATATAGGATATGTATATGCCTTCTTTGTATTTACATTTTTATTTTAAATAGCATTTACTGGTATAAAAATAGTCTGACAGCTTTGGGAACGATGTCCAAGAATAGAATAGAATACTCTTTATTATGTACACCATATAAATTACAGACATAATAATAGAAACAATACAAAGGGTGACACAATGGGCGGTCTTATCGCTAAAATCGATCTTTTCATCAACCTTTGGATGGATTAAAAAGGGGAAGGACAGACAAATACTGTAGGTAGTCTGTGGTGTACCATTTACATAATACAAGCTACTGAGGGTCAGATCTTCAGAGGGAAGAATCTTTTCAGTTAGCAGCACACATTCCGGTTGGGGGTCTAATAAACTGGTGCGTAGGTTAGGTGCTGCCTTATTGCCGTTGTTCACGGTTGATGCATCCGATATGTTGTCCTTATTGTGATCCTGCCCGACGCTCGTATCCAGCGCATCAAGTTGTGAGTGAATATATTTAACTACGCATGTCAACAAAGCTACTCATCAAGATGGACCGTTCAGTTTTCTTCTGATAAAAGCAAACCATCAAAATACTTTTTTCAGGCAGCAGGAGCGATTATTTAACGATTGTTTTGTGTTATTCACAATCGTTCGAAATGTTTCCGATAGGTACTCAAAAACACTTGCAGGGTTCGGTTGAGAATGGCGATTTAAGTTGAATGGAAACTACTGTTAGTTTTAAAGATCAGCATCATTTCTTTTGAGCAAAGTTCAAGTACAGTAATACATTACTCTTCTGACTTCCACTTCTCCCCATTTTAAGCTTCCTACAACTATATAATTGCCTGTGTACCTTCGTAGTGGATTCCATGCTCTACAACTTGATATAGGACATATAGGAAGGTATAAACATAACAGATGAAATGTGGGTGAACGATGGGTATACTTCCACCTAACCCTTTCGGAAATACATGTCATTACATGTTAATATGTTTTAATTTAAAGTCATTGTTGGTGTGTTTGATTAAGAACGAACAGATAAAATCAAAACTGTTCTCTTTCTCAATTAGGCCCATAGCAATAGTATTCGGATAAGTACCTATATCCGAATAAAAAAACCGGTCAAGAGCGAGTCGAACTCGCGCACCGAGGACTCCGTACCATCATAATAATATGTTTTTTTTTAATTTTAATCGGCGAGGCCTATATTCGTCAGAGAATTTTAACACTGCTCACCGCGGTGTAGAATATTGCAGTTTTAGGTCAGCGCCATCTCTTGACCGATAGTGGAACTAATGTAAAAATTATTATAAAAAAAAAAAAAAAATGTAACTTCTGTTGATGATTTCTGAAAAAGTGTGCTAGTTAGAGACATCGTTTTATTTTTCCTAATGATCCTTTTTACACAATATCATTGATTTTTCCTGTAATCTTTATATAAACTTCTATCACATAGAATTATTTCAGATTTTTTTCTTTGCAAACTTCGGAGATAAGGGGGGGGGGGGGGAACGGTATTTTTTAAAAAATTTCATCAAACGTCTAAAAATTATGCGGCCTAAAAAAAAAAAGAAAAAATGTATGAGAAAGTGCAAACTGCGCTCTTTCATAATATGATACCCCACATGCTCTAGTAGCCCCATTTCGATTTTTTCAGAACCCCATTTAGGCCCTGTTGCAAAAAAAATGTAAGGCTTTCTTATTTGAAAAATAGTTGGGCAAACGTCATCTAAAACTATTCCAAATTTCAAGTTGATAGCATTAGTAGTTCTTGAGATAAGATAACCATCAGTAGTGACAGACGGACAGACAGGCAGACAGACCGAGTCTCACCATAAGGGTTCCGTTTTGCCATTTTGATACGGAACCCTATTAAATGAATTAGAGTACGCTCATTCGGATCCAAAAGATTTCTTTGATAATCGCCGTTCTACATACAGTTGTGGGAATGCAGCAGAATCACGCTCAGTGAACGCAAGAGGGTCGATCAAAATACAAATTAATAATGACGCTATTGGTAGCATAGCAACAATGATATTACACTTATAATATCATTGCATAGCAACGGTTTAATTTATCGCAAAGATCAAAGACAGATATGATACGTAAATAAACACTAATGATTTTTTTAAATACACCGATTCATCATATCAGCCACAAAGTTGTCTGTTTAATACAGATTATTAGCTTTGTGGTTAGTGCTAATCTACCGCTATAGGTATAGAACGAAATATATGTATGAAGTTAAAGTGTAAAATTAAAAATACCCTAACTGTGGTAATTGTTAAATAAACTCAAAGAATGTCAGTAAAATAGTGAGAGCTACATAGCCAATGTTTCAGCAGACGCTCCTGCCGCGCCCTCCGCGCCCTTAAAAAGCTCTTACTTTAGTAATGCCGAGCCGATGATATCAATGATGATGTTCTTGTGACAATCTGGATCAACTGTCCACGTCTATTAGATTTAGAACCGTTTTATTGAAATAAAAAGACAGCAGTCCAGGAAATGCTATTATAGATGCAATAATTATTGTAGTCTGGCCGATTGGGCGAACTGCGCAATCGCCATTTAACCTTAGAATGTTACCTACACATAAAATTTAAAAAATTTAAATAAATAATGATAATTAATGATATAGCTGCAACAGAACTGCTTAGGTATAAATCGCACAATTTAGAATTTTTGTGGGTGTTACAAGCGCTTTCCGCGATGGTCCGTGGATGGGTGGCAACTTTAAAGATGAAGAGCCCTTCGTGTTTCGGAAAGCAGCATAAGCCGTCGGTCTCGGCTGTCATTCGTCATCATTCGTGGTTCTTTGGCAGTCGTTACGGGTCGTCAGAAGTCCGAAAGTCTGACAACCAGTGTTACAAAGGGGTATCGTATTACAATTACTGGGTTGTGCAGGGCAGATCGGCAGTCGCTCATGTAAAATACTGGTATTCAGCTGCATCCCAACATAGTTGGGAAAAGGCTAGGCCGATGATGTGGATGTTACAATTGCGACTGCTGATCGTCGTCTTGGGTTCCATTCCCAGACTTGCGTGACACACTTACAGTGGCAATGGCTTTCATTTTGACAGTTCAACAACATTTATTGCTATTCACGTTCTTGAGCAGACTCATTTTTCGAAAATATGATGCAATGGATTAGCAATATCCTATAAAATCATTTAGATTGTGATTGAAAGTGTGTTTGTAAGGGTGTTATCTATGTATTTACCAATCGTGATTATGGTTATATATTTCTATGTACTGTGTAGCTACTTGAATATATAAACTGTGATTGTTTGCAACATAAAGGAACCGGAGCATAAAGGGCTAAGGAAGGAACACGGGTGGGTTTGCATATGTTTACTAGCCAAGGAAATAGTTTGGCGCGTTAGGGGGATGTGATGAGGAGGGATGAAACGGATGAGTGACTAAAAGAGTGATCCATATAGCTGCGGATGGAGAGGAGAGGAAAGCCATAGAATAGATGAATGGATTGTGTGAGGAATTTTATGAAAGAAAAGGGAGTAAATGATAACATGAAGGTTGACAGTGGAGAATGGAAGAAAACGTATCGCGGCGACCCCAAGTAACAAGGGCCGGAAGATGATGATGTTAACCACTCCTGGCGTTAAAGGCATTCTGAGAGCATCTAGGGGTAGTGAGTAACTAACTCATAGATAGGTATATGTTTACATTTCTATGAACTAACCAGTATACTAAGTTGTAACATTCACGAGTTTTTAAACTACCCAGATGGTTATGTGCCGTCTCGTTGATGCCGATGCTAATATACTTCCTAGCAAACAACAATAAAACAAATCAAAGAAAATAAATCATTTGCAAAGCGAAGACTACAGCCCTGTTTATCAAAACTTACAAGTCTACACGTTAACAAGTTACACTTTACAAGAAAGTTTTTACAAGTTTGTGTAAATTACGTTTATCAAAAAAAATGTACAGGGTTTGTAAAATTGAAAGCTTTAGATTCTAAGGCCTATATTATAACATTATCCCGCCAATTATTTTAATGTTTTTAAACAATAAAAAAATAGTAGCGACAAAGTTTTTAACTTAGTCTTCAAACATTACGCTGCTACGGGTGTACTATGCCAAATCGAATGCCAAATAATCGAATATCAATTGATCGACCACTATAAATCGAAAGTCTAAATACTCGAACGTTCATAATATCAAATGGTTAATAAATCGAACATTCGTACTGCCTTTTGTTACACCATGCGTTTCAGAAAAACTATGGTATTGAACTCCGGTTCCCAACCAATGTAGAGCACTTTGTAAAATTAATTTGGTTGACAGGGCGTTGTTTCTGTTTTAATTTCTTTTTAAATGGCTAAAATGTTAATTAAATATTCAAATTTTTCAACTACCTTTCGTTAAATTCACAAGGTCATCTCCATAAAGGACCGTAGTCAATTCTTCTTTTATAATGTTCTCGGTTAAATTCAGTTATTCTAATATTTTCTTCAGCGCTTGAATCAGTTGACTACATTTTAAAAAAGAAAATCGAATTTCAAAAGTGATTGCGGCACGACATTCGTTAACTATTGTAAGACGGAATGGAGAGTTACCGACACTCTCATCATCTGCCTAGCCTTTATCCAACTATGTTGGGGTCGGCTTCCAGTCTAACCGGATGCAGCTGAATACTAGTATTTTACATGGAGCGACTGCCTATCTGACCTCCACAACCCAGTTACTGGGTAATACGATACCCCTTGGTAAGACTGGTTTTCAGACTTTCGGGCTTCTGAATACCCGTAACGACTATCAAAGATCTACGAATGACAGCCGGTTGAATGGCAGTTGCCGACACTATCTGGATTTGAAATGATTTTACTCTACAAATTGTAACTTACAAGGGATTCTTTGATGAACAAAATCACGAATACAAGTGTAAAAATATACGTGTGAAATAAATAACTACACTTGTTACCCATAATTTACACGTGTAGTTTTGATAACCATATATTTGTAAAAATGTTTTTTTTTACAGGAAAAATGCTAGTAATGCAAGGCAAGTTTTGATAAACAGGGCACAGAAAGCTTTTTACATGGTTAAACATTATTTTGAGGACTAAAATGTTTGGGGTTATATACATGGGAAAATCCTGACATTTTTTAACATTATACACAATGAAATTTAAATAATTTGTTACTTTTGATTATATATTTAGATTGACATTGATATTTACTTTGTAAAGTATTCTATACTATTATTATTAAAATGAATTGGGAATGTGAGGTCTATACGTAGGTCATTATATTACGGGTAGATTTCATGATTGCCTGTCAGTTTGAGTACCTAATTAATGTGGCCTATCAAAATGTCCTTCTTTGCTATTGTTCGTCGGATCGTTGAGCTTCTTAAGTTCTCAGTTGAGCTACATAATAACTGACACATACTCGTACGTGCACTGTCTGGACAGATCCACTCAAACTTTGTGGTGCTTTCCTCAAGAGACCACCTAAGACATTAACCTACATGGTTCTCATGCGATCTGACCATCATAATGTAAATGTAGACGTCAGCACATCAAGCTACTACAATCTGCCAAATTTCTTTAATCGATTTTCAACTTTACCACTAAAGCATAAGGTTTAAAGTTTATTGGGAAAATTTTACAACAGTTTCGGGTAGCTTGATGTGCTGGCGTCTGTACTTAAGGAGTTTAAAAAAGGTTTGTTTGTGTCTGTTTTCAGAGCAGTCCACTAGAAAACACCGACCTCTTCTAGTTTTATTTAAAAAAACGAGGTGTTGCTTTTATACAATTTACAAAATATCAGCGGCAGTAATAATATGCAAAGTTGCCTTTTCGAACAGTGCAAATATTGTAAAGTCGACCCTTGTGACCTGTGTGTTAAAGACTTATGCCACCCCTTGTTTTGCAAAGTCGGAGTTCCTTGTACATATGCAATCTGGAGTCATAATTGATCAATGGTTACAAAATTCTCGATATCACACAAAACAGTGAGTAAGCCCACATTTATCCGAATATCGTTGCATGAAAGTTCAATATGGGAAGTTGCGTAAAGTTGGGCAATTACAACGTTGCAGGTCGCAGATTTTGTAACGGCTGTAACCGACGTCGTTGCGGCCGCGACAGCTCGCGAGCCATCGAGACGCGGCGGCGTTTCTTGCCCCGGGCGGGGCGCTGACGCCGCCGCCGCGACGCCCCGTCGCTGCGTCCGCTCCACAGCTACGATGTCATAGTCGGTTACAACAGGTAAAACATATAATTCCATGTAAACAAAGAACGAATCTTATAACTTCGTCTTCTCAATCAAATTTGAATTATGCTGATGCACCGACATAAAATATCGACATGAATTTCTGTTAAGGACCCTGGGCAACGTCCTCGAGTAGGAGGGCCAGCAGGCACGGAAGATAAATTCGTCGTTTTGGTGCGTGCGAGAGCGCGGCGCGGGCGGTGCGGGGAGGCGCGGGGGCGGCGGCGCCGGCGTGCGGAGGCTGCTGCGCTCAGAGCACCTGCGCCCGCGCTCCGTAGCGCCGCTCGCCGCGTGCTCGTGTACCCGCGCTCGCGCACCGGCCCGCGCCGTGCTCAGCGTCGTGACGCCGCCCACGGTATGTGAAACGCCGGTGGCGCGTCGGGGTCGGGCGGCAGCGCGTCCGCCACTGCGCTGCGCCGCTTGCTGGCGCAGTCGGTTGCGCCGCCCGGCCGGCCGGTTTTGTAATTTCGCCTGGCGGGCCGTGACGTCACGAGACTAGTTTGAGGCGCGTGCGTGACGGCCTGCGCCAGGACGCCCGCGCCGCTGCCGCCCCCGACCTTAGCACCAGTGCAATGACGTGCCCGCTTGTCTCCTCGGCTAGAGTTGCTAGTGATAACAATAGTGCATCTGTATTCAATACGACTTGCATCAATGGTTTGTCGAGATGTCCTCACTTTTCAATTTCCTACCGTTTGTTTTGAAGTTTTGCATGTGCGACTTAATTCGAGTTAATCAAATGATATTTCGTTAAATTCAAAAGTCTCTGTCTTAAATTATGTAGATACTTAATTCAAATGTTTTCTAGATACTTGTGTCTATAACGTAAACGTGTGTGCTGTTCGTATACTATACGCTAGCGTACAGTCATGACCAATTCACTTCTGCGTGTGAGTAAATTATGTGCGCTTATGTCTTGTAACGACGTGTTCGGCGAGCTTCATCTGTCTATGTGTGCGCGCACACTTTGACGACTGCGCTCAGCGGCAGAGCCTTTTTGTAATTTTATTTTTCCTCCTTCAGTTCAGCGATGTAATGCTCCTCGCAAGCAAATTTTTCGATTGGACAAAGATGGTGTCTTTATTTTGTGCGTAAAGCTTAAGCATCGTTAAAAAGATCTGTATAAATAAATAGTAGTTGTAAGCTACTGTCTACACTCTACATACATTTACTAATTCTATATTAAAGGAAATATTATGATGGAAAATTGTAACTGGGATTTAATATTAGGACATAACTGTTGTTTGAGGGTAGTTCAAAAGTTTTGTTGACAATTTTTTATTTACACTACAACATCGCTAATATTCGTAATGGCTTGTAGGCCCCTATAGTTATATTTTCAAACATAGCCAGTAGATATAGCCTCACATTAAGAACCATTTTTCAAATTAAAGGATGTTTACGATGATTTAAATGGGGGACGAATGTCAACAAACGAAAGATAGTGTTTGTTAATTTCATCTGTATTATATGTAAATGTAATTTAAATTTTGTTGTAAATAAAGTCACCAATCATAAAGAGACAAAGAGCAAAGTTTTATATCGTGAAAAATTCCTTAATGCATACTCGCCCATACGTATTATACCTATAGCAATTTGATGTTGGTCACTTTCAAGCTCACGAGTCGGCCGTATCGGCATCTCGCTCGCGCGCTCGAGCCGCAGCCTCCGTAGCAATGCACCGAGAACTCAGTATCCCTCTCAGTACAGCTTCTGAACCAATACGACTCTTTTTGTCTTTTTACAAAATGGGAACGAAAGCTAGGTTTAGTGTATCCAGGAGTTGTGGGTATGTTTTTATGCCTGTCTGTGTTTTGGCTCTTTTGGTATTTTCGTTATTTCATTTATCAAAACAATATTAAATTGTTTCATTTGGATCCCTTGCATGACTGTAACAAATACTGTTTTGCGAAACAGCCACTGTTAGCGTTATCCTTAGCGTAACTGATTTGTTTGTAAATAATTGTTTACTGACAAGTTTGACAACCACGTGGATACAATAGTTACCAGTTTGTACCGTTCGGTGGTGCGTCTCGTTTCGTACGGCGCCGGCCGGAGCAGGGGGCTGCTGAACAAGTTCGGGCGCTTCTCGGCGATCAGGTGCCACTTGATACTCGTTCTTTTCTAACTGGATTTGAATCAGCTGTTGCTTACTGCTTGCCCTTGGCGTCTAAGACGCGCACTCTTTGCTAAGAACCTATTAAGAATGAATTTCGATTCTTACACCAATAGTGGTCTTCTGTTTAATTGGTCTATTTGTATTATTTTTGATGTAACATGAATGTTACTTGGTTTGTGAAAACTGATATTTGAGACAAGCGAGTGTCGTCCTTCACTGGTTGTTACGATTCTATACGATCTTTCATATTGCCACAGTATTCACAAGAGCTTATTTTTCAGAAATTGAAGTCAGGGGAGTCGAGTGTTGAGCGGGGTGCTCCAGATCGGAGCCTCCGCCCTCACGAAGACGTCGCCGACCGTGTCTCGGTACGGCGGTATGTCCGCGTCGGCGTCGCCGTGCGAGGAGCGCGCGCGCTCGCCCCGCGCCGGCGCATCGCCCTCATCCGCGCCGCGCTCGCCAGCGCCCGCGCACGCCGTGCTGGCCACCATGACCCCCGTGCAGCCCGCACACGAGTACTACCCGCACAAGGTCGAGATGGACTCCGATGACGGCTATCCCCCGGAGGCGCACTCCTACCGCCACTCGCCGCACGAAATGGCAGCATACGCCCCTGATAGCAAAGTGTCCGTACATCCCGATGTCTACGATCAGGGCATGGAGTCCATGGACGAGAAGACTCCAATAGATTTAATATACGAAGATGAAAAGCAGACCGTCATATATACAACGACTCCGGATCAAAAGCGCGTCGAGATGATCAGCGGGCAGCTGGACGACGGCCATCTGGTGAGCAGCGGCGGGCAGCTGGTCGACGGCGGCGTGTCCGTGGTGGTGGGCGCGCCCGGCCAGCCCACGGTGCTGGTGCTGGCCGACCACGTCGTCGACGAGCTCGGGCAGGTCATCACCATTCCCAGGTAATGCAGCTCTTCCAATCTGTAGCACGCTGATGTCATTGTGCAACTCCACACACCTTTTTGTGTCTCGATTCTTACCTAGGTACTAATATTTAACATCTTATAGATAATATGTAGGTACCTACATTTTATCGAACTTGGTCTAAATGGTTATTTCCATAAACATCGGTGTATCATATCGTATTTTATAGCTTCGAATGTATGATGATATGGAAATATCGCGGTGCCACTGTTGCCAGGTGTCTTTAATAGTGGGAAATTCCACTATAGTCGAATACAGAAATTCCTTCAACGTGTAAAATACAATCTTTATAGTCTTTTTGTGTTAGTAAAATATAGTTCTAATAAACATCGTCTAAACATTTTTTTTACAATCCTTTTGGTAATTTATGCATAATGGATATCTAAATTATGTTGAATAATAGCGTAGAAAAATTAATTTATATTTTACATCCCATAATTTGGTGGGTGTCAAGAGCTTACGGGTCACAAGTCACAACGAGTTCGTCTAATTAATTCATTAACGTGTTAACACATGATCGTGAAGATTTGGATAGTTAGAAACGATTGATTGTGTGTGCAAGTGAGTGGTGTTTGGTTAGCTTAGAAGAATGAGGTGTTTGTGTCGGAGGTCCAGTCTCGGGTGTAACGGTTGTACGCGTTAGGAGCGGCGCGTGTGGGCGGAGCGACGCGCTCACCTTGAACTTGCCGCGAGAGCCGCGTCCGCGCCCGCGCCACTTCGATGCTGCGATCTTGCCAATTGTATCGACACCAGCTTGCCATTATAATGGTAATCCCAAACGATCTTACTTTACACGACAACCTTAGTAGTCCCAACTTTGCTTCAGAAATCTGATCATTTTTCGCGACTATTAGGGCAAAGCCGGCAAAGGAAATGAATGAAAGGGTTAGGAATTCCACAGTCATGTACAAATCATAAAAATCCAAGTGAGAAGTTTCCTCGTGTTAGGGTAGACGAGGCATAACTTCTCGCTCGCTACTAAACGAATTTCCAATTCTCAAGTTCACAACTAATGAGGTGTAATGTAGATTTTTCTGGATCTGGATGTGTTGTTATATTTACAGGGACTTTATTAGTGTCTGCCATATTGAAGTAAAGTCTGCTTTATGATGCCAAATTCCCTTGTTACTGGGTAAAATTTTCACTACTTTTTTATATTTCCAATCGGAACTTTATTATTCTCAGCATTCTATTGGAGATAATAAACACGCTTTGTCATACAAAGTCTCTTCAGCCCAGTTCGACATCTTCATGCTTATTACCAACTAACAGAAGGTATGAGCCCGCTCTAAGTTTGTTACAATGCTACACTTACATTGGTCTGAATTTTCAAATCAATTCGACTTGAAAAAAGCTAAATCAGATTTAAATTTCCGTAGGACATATCGTGACCTTAACTCAATTGTTTCTTGTCTAGTGAGTTACTGAAACGTACCTCACAGAGGCCGAGAGGCGTCATTAAACACGGCGGTTACCAAGTTGAACGTAACCGTCGCAAAAAGCCTCCGCCAGCGCCATGTGCTTGCATGTCATTCATATCGCATGACGTTCGTCTACATCTCGCGGCGCTTGTAGTAAAATTAGTTACGTCTGTTTGCTGCCCAGACGAGTTTCATAACCGGCACCTGTGTATTAGTTTATTCTAATGTAGAAATAATACGCTGTCACGCCGCAACGATGTAATACGTTAACGGGAAAATTATGAACGCGTACAATTGATCAATAGTGTTAGTCTAACTAATAAGATTTAATATTAATAACAAGAAATATACTGATAATACTCGCAATTATGTGGCAAATTAACATATATAAGAGTTCAAATCAAACCACCTTTAGATTAATATATTATGATATGAATTCATTCTTAAAACAGCTTACAAAGTAGGGTTACGTAAGTAAATCTTGATACTGCTGCGAGCTGTGCTACGTCACTATTTCAACACCGTGAGGCATTCGAACGGCTGTCCGTAACTGTCTCCCAACTAAAATCACTTACCATAATCAAGTCTTCCACTAGCTAATCTATAAATTATAGATATGTTATCTCTTTCTACAACCAGTTTACGGAATATATTAAGAAAATGGACTTAAAAATAGGAGGGAATCTATTTCATGTTCATGTGATATCGTGCGTGAGAATGGCGAATGAAACCAGAAATGATTTTTGTTTTTGTTTTTGAATCAACGTTAATAGAGTTCGTGTTTCGAACTCTATCAACGTTTTATGAAAAAAAAAAACTTAATGACGTCATTATTATTGGCCGATAAAATAATATGATATTCGTATGTATAATAAAAGTGTTTTTTAATGGGCGTTTTTCAGATTAATAATTATAAAAATTACTTATCCGATATGTTCTGTATCGGATTTCTGAAAAACATATAGGATGTCCATCTTTATATATCATGATTGTATAGTTTCGAAAGTATTAATGCTGATAAGGGAATTTAAAACGGGAGAGCTCTTAGTAAAAATGAATAAATAAGCTCGATATGGATTGGTAAGTGATAAAAACTCGGCTGAATCGTTTAGGACGGAGCGAGAGGCTGCGAGTCTCACCCGCCGCGCCTCCAAGACTTTAATGATGACTTTTTGTTGCATCACGGTACGTACCATAGGCGGCGCGCGGTACTATAATACATACATTTTAAGAAATTAACATTTTTCTGGGTTCTCATCAGCAGCTATTTTCGGTTCACGTATTTAGAGCAAGGGTAGACTAAGAAAAAAAAAATTGTTCCAAGACTAGAATATTAATTTTTCAGGATAAAAAAACGTCACGTCTAGAGTAATTCAGAAGATTATTGAAAACAATCTATTAGTATTACATTTAACACTTAATGTTCATCAGACGTGGTACTTATATTTTAAATCCTTTGTGTAATTTTCCCAAAAATCGTCGTTATAAGGTATGTCGTCCAACTTCAGTGTTTTTCAGAATCGCGTCATCTTATGGCTTAGACTCCTGCAAGGCGACAGGCCTCGCCCCCCCGCGCCCCCGTGCCCCGCGTCCCGCCACAGCCTTATTTTATTACCTCGCTCGCGCTCGTTGCGGCGAGCCCTCGAGATGAGCTTACCATCGCTCGGGTTCTCGCTCCAATCATTATTTAATGTAATTATTTGGCCGGTAAACTGCTTTTTTGGAAATCATAACAGTTACGTACACTTTTTATCGAGCGGCTTCGGCTTTAGTTGATTTCACGCAAGTTGCCATATCGTGAGCATCACACCGGCTTAAATTATAAATGTATGTAATTTGTTTTAAAGTTTTTTAATAGTATGTTAAGGGTATAGTAGGTATTTTAATCCTTAAAAGATTGCGTCTTTATTCGTTTCTGTTTACAATATCTGATGACGTTCCACACCTGCAAAAAAGCTTTCTTTCCTTCTAGTAGTGATTGACCTGAAAGACAGAAATTAAATATGAAAAAATAAAATATGTTATTGCACAAAAGCATATAGGTACTTTACAAGTAATTACATATAGGGAACTCACGATACCATCCAGTCCAAAGGAAAAACATTTCTATATTTATTATAAAATATAGTCGCTGCTGACCTGCTTCACCTCGTAAAGAACGAGGAGATATATTCGAAGTTAATAGCCAACCTTCAGTAATTGTAGAGGCATCAAAAGAAGAGAAAAGCACAGAATTTTCAATGTCTGACATAATATCACCACATCAGTACATTGCACCCGAAGCAGGGGCGGGTCGCTAATATAAAATAAAATAATTTCATTCATCTCGTTAAAACTTAGTGTAAGGTTCTCGTAGCCGAATAATATCAGTCGTAGCATACTCGTAGTTCAGTACGGCACCTACAATGTGTACCTGTAATGCTGATAAGTATTAAATACACAATATACGTATGTTTGTAATACATAATTTGTGTATCAATATTCGTCTGACAAAGAATCGAACGTTGGACTATGTCGGCTGCGACGAGAAGTCAATAAACTCGTGAAAGCGCGAGATATTAAAAGCTCTTAGCAAAAGACATCAACGGGCGCTCCGGCACACTCCCGTAGCGCGATGGGGCGATTCGTAGCACTTGCTGAAAATTGTGCATTTTTTATTTCTGTATGTATATTAATGTTTGGTGTAATGTTGTTATTTCAATTTTGAAAACATGAGTTTTTTATTTTATTTTAGTTCTGTTGATGTAAAGCATAGTTATAACTTTTTCAATAAGTTTTTTTTAATAAATTAATCTACTGTAGCCTAGTATGTCTGTTACAAAAACGCAGAAATAACACTCTCAGTTTACCTACCTCATATTGAATAGTCACTGTTTTCAAACTCAAAG
Organism: Oligia fasciuncula; assembly: GCA_963082905.1. NCBI lineage: Eukaryota > Metazoa > Arthropoda > Insecta > Lepidoptera > Noctuidae > Oligia > Oligia fasciuncula. The sequence goes on from OY720387.1 coordinate 12,790,690, forward strand.
ATCAGTGTGTCCTTTAAAAATTAACGATCATCCTTTCTACCTGATGCCGCTGTCCGAGTGCAAATAAAAAACGGTTTCCCCGCGTAAAGGGTTCACTTCCCATCATATGGAGGTTGAAGGTACCCGCACAAACACAAACACACACACATCCACACGTTGCTATGTAACTTTAGGCACCGACGAGCCAGCGTCCGACAGAAATCTCAACGGGGGATAAAATTTCTTCAGAACTAAAGAACAGTGTGGATCGATTGATCAAAAATATATTATTTTTATTTTTAGCTATGTTCATTACAATTCCGATCTGTTTATTGAGATTCTATTAGATATAGAATAATGACGAACATCGAAATAAGTTAATTTATATGGAGTATATTTCCTCAACTTTTCGTAGATGACGCATTTTGTTTGGATCAATTTAAAATTTGACCTTTTGATGAGTTTTATAAGAAGGTTAATAATACTTAGAGCACAAACAATATCTGATAAAAATAATGTTTTCGAGTAAATTTTTCATGGAAGCGTATAATCACAATTTTTTTTATGAAGTCAATGAATTTCGAATGGAAAGTATCACATCCACACCCAGAAGTAGATAAATATTTCATTCTTTTTTTTGTAACCACGACTACACAACAACAAATCCATTATAGGATTTTATTATCTTACATCAAGGTTTGGAATCGAACATCAACAGAGTGTAGGGTCACAGCGGCGAATGAAAACAGCTTCTATGTCTGCAGAGCTTACGACTGGAAATAAACCTTCGGCCGGGAAGGGGAATTAAATATTCATATAGATACGCAACTTTTTTTGTGAGTTAGGGGATTCCTTTGTGGTTCGCCTCTTAGTCGGTCGTGGCCACATTCAGTCCCGTTGTTTACCCTTTGTACATAGTGATTGTGCCGATAATTAAACGTGGTCTTATTCAAGACTGACCAATTAATACTAAAGTTGTTTTTAAATACATTCCATTTAAAGGCCGTTGTTTATTTTTATCGTAAACAATTTAAAACCAGTTTGTTTGTGACAATCTTACTTTAACATCTGAAGAGATTATGGTGATTCTGTGGTCTTTGCTTGTGATAAGACAAGAATCAAAACTGACTATCAGACGGTTTTTGCTTTTGTGTTGGAGCTTTCATAATCATACGAGTTCAATAATGGATCGTGCTTGAATTCATTTCCTAAAGGAACTCTTCTATTATTTCAGCCACCTCGTATGGCATATTCATAACGTGATGGGTTATGGTCGGTATTATTTTTGCTCAGTCATGATTTAGGTACGCTAAGGCTGTGGGCCTCCTGTAGCGTCAACAAAATACGTATTTGGCTTCGAGATCGATCGATCAATGTATTATAATTTTATTTTACATCAACATTCTCAGAAATTACGAGGAGCGGTTGACCGTTAATTAGAATGTTTCTGTAAATTGCCGCGCGACTTTTTCTGTTTGATTGCATTTGTGAATTAACAATGTCATGTAAGATCACCCGATATCATTCTTTCGCGAGTTGATGTAATAGTTAATAGCTGCAGGCTTTATTCAAGTATAAACTAATGTTACTGTCTTCACAGTTAAGCTGTAGAACCTTTAGTGTTGAGTTACAATGAGATAACAATAATAGCCACTGACAATAATAATGTAATTGTCTAATTGTTGCGTCAATTTATAGCCTGTTTTATTTTTTAAATTCTTTCCCAAGACCACTTAACTATTTCAAAATCATTAACCAACTTTGCATAGATAGGTATCTATAATCATTGAGTCGTAAAATTGGAGAAACTGTTTATTCATCACATTGACATCGATGTACACACACATTGAAACATTGTGGACGAGTGCGTGGAGGCTGCGCGTGTGTTATAGCTTATTAGTGTGACAAGGACAGAGCATGCTATTGATCTGTGTGACAGAGAGAAACGGACGTCAACAAGGCTAGCTTTACCTTATAAGTATATGAATGTACGTTTTTATTAACTTGATTCGTTATACGGCTTGCCATTATAATAATATATGGGTACATATAATCACAATTCAGTCCAATTTTAAGATTACCGTCTTATAAAAAATAAATGCATATTATTTTTTGGTTGACGTTTTTAATAAAACATAAACAAGTTATAAGGATTTTTTTTATTTTTTATTCAATATTATAATTGAACAGATTGGATAAGATTTTTTGAAGTAAAGCTAATCTTGGAATTCTTTTGACTTTGCTCAATAAACATCAAGTACTTATAACACCTACTGTCCGTTCTCCAACACGAACTATCAGTAGGTATTTTTATACGTTTTCATAAAAAAGTTGGTCCATTGGAAAAGATTTCATGACGTCACCTCACCGAGTCTCACACAAAGTCGTAGTTTTCGTTGAAAGGAATGTGCATCTCATTGCTTTGTATTTATATAAACAATTCTAAATTTTATTTTCGGATACATTACGCTACAAAGTGACCAATAAAAGCCGTTATTTTCTGTGGATGTCACGTTATAATAAACGACTTAAAGATTTTGTCATTGTGCATCCTTCTGTATCCTACAATTTTAGACTACGATCACGAATGATAATATAATTTGATTATGGAATATCGTCATCAGCTTTCAAACTCTTGAGGCATTTAATTGACGCGGTCTGTTATGAGGCCAATGTTCTACAGTGGACGTTTATGGCCCGATATGACATCACGCAACAGTAATAGATACCTTATACATACATTATGTAGTGTAAAACTATCTAGATTCTAGAACTTGGCCAATTATAAACACTGAATACCATTCACTTACTCACCACGAAGTCTCTGGAATGAAAAAATCTTGAAAATTGGAATTGTAGTATTAATAAGAATTTATTGAGAAAATAAGATTTCTTGCTAGGAAATTCAAAGGAATAGCTAGTATTTATTTGGTTTAATGTGACATTGAAGTATTGCTTACAGATTTAATATATTTCGTAACTTTAAACACCTTGGAACTTTGTTTTGGACAACATGATATAGATGAGTCACACAACATGCTACAAATGGTTGGTGCATTTATAAAGTAATTAAGTTATATTAGCATTTCGGCGCTGTTAATTTAATATTGATGTAATTCACCATTTGTAAAAACTATTTAATTCTTTAAACAATAAATAGGTACAACATTGTGTTTCGAGCTGGCGGGTGACTTTAAATTGCCTTTTGAAACTTCATAATTTTAATATAACTTAAAGAAAATATTAGCTTGCTTATGACTTATTGCTGCCATAAATAACTTACCTAGTATAATTGAGTTTGATTAAATAGGAATCAGACGGTGACTTTGGCTCATTAAAATTATTAATCGGCTCGTGCAAATATGTAAAGTTCAGTAATTTGTTTAAGCACAGGGTATTACAATCTTTTCGCTTTAATATTAGTACCACTTATATTATTTTAATTTTTCAAATAAAATACAGCTTTTATTGTGGAAACACATGTAATTTTATTAGATATTTCAGATATATAGCTATACCTTGTTTTTTGCATGACTATTAAGAAAGTACTTTTGATGCCTTAGAAATAAGGAAATGTCGATGGAAAAAATCATGTTATAACCATTGATATACATACACTAGATTAGCAATTACCGCGCCAAGGCGTTGCCACTGGGATCAAGACCACAGTCTCAATCGTAGCTAATGTCAGTTCAGTGCTCTGTGTGACGCCAACCGAAGTTAGCCGAGTGAAAATTACCGCCAAAATGGGAAAATTCGTAGTGAAAGAGTGCGATTCGAGGTCACAAAAACACAATAAATTAACCGGAATTACTTTCCACGCGTAAGTTTATTGTTTCTGTGTTTATATCAACGTAAAAACGCAATAAAAATAAATAAAATGTAGAATTTTGTAAATTAGGTTCAATGTTGCCACTAAAAACTTAGTTTTAGTTTCCCACATTATGTGGGAGTTTATTTAAATAAATTAATTATAGAGTATGTGATTTAAAATATTTTATAAAACTAAATGTGTGACAATGTGTAAAAAAAAAATAACATAAAAATAATTGTTTTTAAATATTTAAATGCATAATTCAAAAATAACGTTCATAACGTTTTATTTTTTTTTTTGCGTTTTTTATGGCTTAAAAAGTTGGGTAAAATTTCGCATGGCTAGGCAACACCCTGCCGCCATTGCATGTTTATATTGCGGTCTTTGTCTAATCTAAGCGACGGTATTATTCTTGCGACTTGTGTAAGTGAGACAGATATATGTTTACTATTAAATGTGTAGTGGTTTCAAAGCTACGTCGTCGCGTTTAAATAGTGGCATTTTTTTGACACATTTTAATGAGGTTTGCTTCTCTAGTTATTTAGCTCAATGGTTATAACTATACATACTTTCAAATTTTGTAGAAAAATCCATCAATCCTTAATCACTTCACTTTATGTAGATACCTATCATAGAATTCATAGATCAGTTTAACGACAAAGTCACTAGAAAACATTGTGTCACCATACCAATGTAATAAAAATAACATAAAACACCCGAACGCTGGTCTCGAATGAAAACGCCTATAAACGTAAATTGTGCTTATCTGACGAAGATAGCAGTACGTAATAACTGTTAATTAGGAAAGTGCAGTATAAAACTATTCAACGATTTAAACATATATACATACATTCCCAATTTGTACATCCGCATCGTAAAATCCATTGTATCAACGGTTTCAACCTTTCTCATACTTTACGTACTATAAAGAAGCAGTAAGGGCCTCTTTTGTCATTTCATGTAAATGTCAGTGAGAAATATTTGGGAACGTTACTCGTGCAGTATAAACTTGAAAAATATATAAACGTGCATCAATGATAAGTCGTCAGTTACTGTTGCACAAAATATAGTGCGCTATAAAACTGTATAAGTTCTAAAATACATTTTGTACATCGTGGAACTAAGTTGCGAGAATAATGCACGAGTATAAAATGTGTAGGTATATAATATCATGTTATACAATCAATAAAAAGCACCATATCATACCTTTCAAATATAAAAAAATCAATAGATGTTTTAAGTTTAAGACGCACTTACAACCTTAAAAACTGAGAATATTGCCACGAAAGAAAACCTTTTTGAGACTTCATATCTTTTCGTACCCTTACTTACCCCTTACAGGTTAGGTTAGCTTACCGAAAGGCTTTTTTATGTTATTTTTAGTATGATTAGACAAATCTTGAGAATGGTTTCTGATATATTCTGTTTAATTCCCGGTGTAGGCGAAGAGAAAAAGTTTTGTTTCGATAGTCTTTGTCTCTGTTGAAAATGTTTTGATCACTCTTTTACGAGTAATCACATAACGTATTACGTCAAATTAGGTTGATAATTATGTTCTTACGTTTACCAATTGTTTACAGAAATGACTTAACTTTGATTTCACAGACATACACATGAAATGAATGCTGATAATGTGCCGTGTGCTGGGATACACTAAACTAAGTATTTCCATTTCCTGTAGCTAAATTTAAGCTGTAAATTGATGTTAATGTAATGCATTTCTGATACCGATTCATAATTATTGCGTTTGTATCTATTTTACAATTCCCGTGGACAGCTAACATAAACTATTCGTTATCTGTGTAATTGGAACTCGATAAAGGCGGCAAAAATATATGTAAATTGTTGGCGCAGGTAAAATGTAGGGATAAATGACTTTATACTTCAACTGAGCTTTTACGTTTAGGATTCCACCTGGAATAATAAAAATAGTTGGTAATAATAATAATAATAGGTATATTTATTAAACGAGTAACATTTGTGTCAGTAACAATATTCCTTACCCTTATGTTAGTATATTTCATTCTAATAATGGTAAGGAAACATTCAGGATACGGTTTCTTTAATAGTGCCGTAAACCGCGTTTTAAATAAATGACAAATAACAATAATTTGTATGTCAAGCATCGTTTGAGATATGATCACTTTCTTGGAAGCCCCTGAGGTCGTTATGAATTTTATAAGTTACCGTTAAATAAATTTTGGAAATAATGTAATCAATTTCTCATGTCTTGTAAAACATGCATGTAAGAATATTTGATTTGCGAGGGAAACAAAAATGTTTAGATTGTTCGCTGAGATTGTTGAACGTTCCAAGGTATAGCAATGAACCTTATCTAACGTAAGCGTAGGCGATTGTATATGTAATTATATCTAAATATGAACTAATGGATACCGTGGTCGTGCCGTGGTCAATTTAATAGTTGATCGATGTCTGCTAATTGTATACAGTAGGAATATTTTTATAATACCTTCTAGTAAACGCTGGATGCTTAGATTTATGTTTTGTGATGATAGATGATAATACGTCTCAGGTGTTAAAAAGCTACGAGGAATAGTTAGCACTAGATATCAGAGATATGATGATCCCTACTTTCTATTAATTTTATTTTTAAGTGCGAAAGTAAGCTAGTCTGTTAGACAGCCTAACAGACTCATCATCTTGTTCTGTCCTAACTTCCGAACTACTATGATTCAATTTAACGCGGGGTTAGTCTCGGAAAGTTGATTGGTTTTCAGGCGAACGGAACCCTTGGACGCCATCAGTAAAGCTAGGTAGCCAGCAGCTAAGAAATAAATATTATATAGGTATTTTAAACACGGTCGCGGTACTCGCGGTCAAAATAACGATAATTGATACACGACTCAATCGATATAATATGAAAAGCTTATATCTTATAAAGACGAATCCGCCAAATATAGAACATAAAAGTCTCGGAATCATTTTATAGTTTTGGTGTCGGGTGTGAGGCAGGACTTAAGGTTATACATTCTCTCAGATAGCTCGACCTCGAGAGCAGGGTGTATGGCCGGGGTCCGAACTTACGACGACATTGTGGCAAGGACCGAGGCAAGGGCGCGCCTCTCACTCGCCTACATACGTCACACGAATGTTTTGCGGATGCCAATGTAAGTATTAAAGTAATCGATATTGCTAGAGTTGCAAAGAATTAATGACTTTTAAGCATGTTTTTTATTCAGAAAAGTTGAGTTCCATTTTCGTATAAGTAAACATAGTTAATCACAATCTGTCACGCTAGGGCTGACACTAGACAGTCGCCTGATTTCTTTATTTATAAAGATATGGGGGCCTAAAAAGGTCACTTTGGCAGAATCATAAAAGGATAACATTATGAATCATAATATGGCAAAGACAGCCCGTGATTTTTTTTCGCTGCACTACGTAGGTAGGTATAATCAAAGAGACTGGGATTGGACATGGATTGGATTGATTGGTATTTTGGCACAGACAAAAAAAAAATAACTGAAAAATCCTTCACCAATGGGATTTGATACTATTAACTTAACAGTTAACTGTCCATTATGATTCATAATGTTATCCTTTTATGATTCTGCCAAAGTTGCCTTTTTAGGCCCCCTGAACTGTGATAACGTATTTAAAGTAGCGTTGACAGTTTTTATTTTATATTACCTTCCTTTTTAATACCCAGTAATTCGTTGAAGTTTTAAATTAAACTGTTATGTTATGTTGGTAAACTTATCACGGTATGTAGAACTGCGAAATTTTTCCGTTAATGACGAAAATGCGGGTTGGATAAATGTCACCTTTAGACAGAATATCAGTATGTAATGAATACATTTCTTGTGATCGCACATCTCTCCGAATGAGTAAATAAAGTATTTAATGTATTTTTTCATTAATAAAAGTATTAAGTACCTACTCATTAAAACTTAGTAACCCATACGTCGTCCATTACAGGTTTAATCTTTACGAGTAACGGACTAAGAAAAGACGTTATCATTTCTCAGTAGTCTAGAAAATTATAAATTAAATGTGTTTTGTTAGGAGAACCACTAACTACGGCATAAAGTACGCAGTACATTTATTGTAATGTTAGTAGTCTATCTAACCATAAATTAGGGATTGTATGCTAGCTACATAGTCATCGTTAGTTGGTTTGTCTATTACTTAGATAGCGTATTATATAATCTTTTCTGTGCCTGCTACTGTATAAAATATTTTCATTTTGTTAGTTATTTACTTTTTTTGTACAAATCAATCACCATGTATATCTTTAAATTACCGTTAATTGTTAAATAAATAACAACGTTTTTTATGAACGGTCACTACGAAAGAATTTTTAAAGTTTTTATCGGCTACCTACTTGGTAAAGATAAAGTTTATCTTTTAAATTGAATGCAATCTATGGATGGACGTTGTGTTGGATCATTAAGCGAATACTTGGAGTACATTAAAAAAAAGCCTCAAGGAGCAATATGGAAGGTTTTTTGTGTGGCGCAGTGGGTTCCGTACGCGCCACCGACGCACATACAAGGAGTTGCGATCCACCACGTCCGATGCGTCGCGATGTAAATGATCCCCTTGAATAATGTATCCCTTTCCCGGCCATCTCTCTTCTACCACCAACGTATAAGGCACACGACAATCAACCGTTACTTCTAACTGCTCTCCTTCTATGTCAGCTGATAATGAAATAAGCAAATTGTCGACGTGATTACAATAACCACTTTTGGATTTTGTGTATTAGTACGTCATGTTTCATCCGGTGTGTAGATAAAGTTCTTCTACCCATAAATGAGGGGTGGGTTTGTTGTTAGGTTTTATGTTTTCACAAGCTTTTATTATGTATTCGTATAGAAGTATTTTTTGTAAGTTACATCTAGTTGGGCCCTAGTTGCTGAAACTAAATAAAAAAACCGGTCAAGTGCGAGTCGGACTCGCGAACTACAAATTTACGGTTTTCGGATTTTTTCCTTTACTTGTACTACATGACATTGCTTCTTGCCAAATTTCATGATTCTAGGTCAACGGGAAGTATAGGTTTTAATTCCCCTGCGAATGTCAAAATATGCGGCATAAACGCAACATAAACGCCCGTATCTTTTTATTGCGTTTAATTAGAAGTTTGATTTTTTCACTGTTTCGAGGGATTGCAGCCCTGAGTATTTGATATTATTTTTAAATTGATAACTTCACGCGTTCCTGAGAAAAAGGGTCTTGACAGACGGACTACGAAGTGATCTTATAAGGGTTCCGTTTTTCCTTTCGAGGTATGGAACCCCAAAAATGAAATGAAAATATGTTATAAACGTAATGGATTTATTTAAAACAAGTCACATCGCAAGTCAACACTTCGATAGTTTATGAGCTAAGTGCAAAGTGTATAGGTACACATTGGTGACATAGGTGCAATAATTTCGCGTTACGTTGTCTTCGGTCCCGAGTTCATGGCCTTCGGATGAATTAAAATGCATCACACATCTGTTGAAATTACGTATTATTATTTTTGGTTTAACTTTGTTCTGGTTTAAAAATACTGAGATCCTGGGTATGTATCACTGGGTTTCTGGCGACATCTATATTGCCACATACGAACTACATCTGACGTCACTCAAAAGCTACATCGTGCAAGCAATGTTATCCGCGTAGTAAGTACCTATATGACTATGTATCTATTTACAAGAGTCATCACCAGACAACACTCTTTAGCATTCTCCCTTTTTCTATGGAGAATGAGAAACTCCACCTTGTTACTCCATTAGAGGTTCATTAATATATAATTAATATAATTAAGGTTAATAAAATATAATTAAGGTCGAAACACACTGCACAGGTGTCTTCATAGTCTTTATTTATTCATTTTTTGGAAATATAATACACAAATCTAAATACTTTTCAAAGACCACAATGCTTATTACTTTATAAGATACTGAAAGATGTCATGGGGAAAAAAACATTTGTTTAGCCAGTATAAAATGACGATATATCTAAAATGTGGTTTGTTTAGAGGCTAGAATGTTTGTATCTTATAAATATTCTAACAGCAATATAGGTTATTATGAAACTTAGACTTAAATAAAACCGTCTATGATCTCAGCGAGTCGCTATTTGGTGTAGGTTCGCACTGAGTCATTTTTGGTTGCGGAAAACGAATTCGTTATTTTACTATAGCGAAGAAGCACGATTGAACCTATTATGTTAATGATAGGAAGAACCGTACCATCATCATCATCATCTGCCTAGCCTTTTCCCAACTATGTTGTTTAACAGTATTTTATATGGAGTGACTGCCTATCTGACCTCCACAACCCGTTACTGGGTAATACGATACCCCTTGGTAAGACTGCTTGTCAGACTTTCGGGCTTCTGACTACCCGTAACGACTGTAAAAGATCCACGAATGACAGCCGGGACCAAAGAACCGTATGTAGCAATCAAATTATACAAATAAGGTATCATAAGTTAATTGCAACTTCTTACTTAGAATTACTAATTGTTCTAATACAAAAAACGGTAGGTACCTACGTGATCAAAATTCAGTCGTTTATAAGATTCATACCTCGTCACGATTCGCGATTAAGGAATGTTCTATCTGGTCATGAATATTAAAGAAAAGGTGTATAGTAAATGGTTCGATATGAATTGAATTGATTATATAATATGACGCATGCAGTTGCCCTTAGAAAAGCATCTGGCTTGTCTAGAATTAAGATGCGATATGCCCTAGGAGCGGGCCAGAATACCGCCGGTGTCGCATTAGATACAGCCAAGACATTGTATTAAGATTTAAGTACAAATGATTGTGTACTCTATTGTCATTTTCATTGATACGAAAATTGCAGAGTGTTGTGTTAGGCAAGGCGCGCGAGCGGGTCACGACTGACGCGCACGCGCGTTCGTGACCTTGCCGCGCGCGCCTCGCAGAGGTCACACTCTTGTGTTGATGCTCACCACGCTTTCCATAGTTTCAAGCGCATCTTGTAACCACCGCAAGTAATCTTTAGGACAAGATTTTCTTGGTATTAGAACTAAATTGGTGATTTGCGCCTTACAAAGTGAACGGAGAATTCCTGAGTTATTTATTCGCGTTAAAGGTAACAGTTTTAATTATATTTAAATGTATGTCTATCACTGCATCATTGTTTACAAAATAAAAACTGATTAAGTAAAGATTTATTATATGATAACTTTATTATTCTGGTGTCTGAACACCATCGTAATTACCGTACCTTATTTGCACATAAGTGGTTTCAATTAATTTTGTTTACAACAGTTCCGGGTCGATTACCTACCGTACATTGTTAGGTTGATATCTTTAGTATCAATATCTAAAGAATGGTGCTACTGATATTTAACTTGTATTATAAGAAATTATAGCTGTACTTGCAATACCGAAGTGACATATTTACGCGAATAATAGGAGAAAAGGCACTGGCGGAGGAATGAGAAATGCCGCCATAACAGGGCTTTGCGCACTTTCTCCAGTCGAGGCTCTCACTCGGTGAGTCCGTGCACCCTTTAAAGAGTAGGTACAGTTAGCGTGAGGGCTACAATAATAATCAATTAATTAAATTGGTTGTATCATTTATTAGCTTGTTGTGTGGATTTTGACGACGATAACATCGCCCATCGGGCTTAAGATCAGGTTACAATTACCACCAAGAACAAAATAGACGGCGAAGGGAAGAGGTTTCAAATTATTTACATTTGCAAAATAAATAAAGATTTATTTACAGAAGAATTTTCTTGTGAACTGAGTGAATCATATAGTCGATTAGTTAACATGTCATTGTTGTTAGATGGAACTGAACGTTTCGTAGTAGGTAAAATAGAAAATATTACTCATAATAGGGATAAGTAATATTTTCTGAGGACTGACCTCAGATCTAAATATAACCTACCTATAAAAATAAAAGAAATAATAAACAGCGGCTTATTTTTACCCGACTGCGGCAGAAGGAGGGTTATCTTTTTCGAAAGTATGTATGTTTACCCGACTGCGCCAGAAGGAGGGTTATGTTTTTCGAGTGTATGTATGTATGTACATATATTTCTTTGGCACGCTCTGTAGCCTAAACGGCTTAATCGATTTCAGCTTGAGAGGTGCCGTTAGATTCGTCTTAATTGTGAGAGTGACACTGGGTATATCAAAATTGAAAAAAGAAATCAAAATGGCCGATTTTTGGCGCCATGTTATGTCTCCAATTTTTTTTTTCAACACCTTTCGAGCGGGGTATCAAAATAAAGGGTTTTAAAAGGTGATTACAAAAATATATAAAACTTATATGGTTAAAAGTAATTCGAAGTGACAAATCGTAAAAAACACGTACCAAAAACTAAATCGTCTGCGAAATCTTATATATTTGTAAACTAAAAAGTTGGAAATAAAAAAAAGTTATTTTATAAGTTACTTTATTTAAAAAAATAATAAACCCGACTGCGGTAAAAAAATTAAGTTAAGAAAACTGAAAAGCTATAAACAAGCCCATTTTAAATTAAATAAAAGCAGTCGGGTTTTTTTATTTTTTTAAATTACTTACTTTTTTTTATAACACACTAGCTACGCCCCGCGGTTTCACCCGCGTAAATGTCGATCCCGTGGAAATATCGGGATAAAAATCTATATGTTAATCCAGGGCGTCAGCTACCTCCATACAAAATTTTATCAAAATTGGTCCAGCCGTTTGAGCGTGAAGAAGTAACAAACATATATAAAGACACATACACCCCCCCCCCACACACACACACACACTCACAAACTTTCGCCTTTATAATATTAGTGTGATTATTACAAATTACCTAATTGTTTGCGGAAATGTCTCGTTAGTGGTGGCTGTCATCTTTCGCTAAATAACCTGCTTTTAAGAATTTCGCAATGACTAAGTACTGTACGAAACGAATTAAGTGGAAGGAAGTTACGTTTCTACTTACCTATGTACCTAGGTATTACCTGTTACGTTATGTGACATTCTTAAGAGGAAGTCGCACCGCATTCATACCTATTTGCTCCAAACTTAATAATAATTATAGCTGTGCTGTGGTATACAAGTTTTCGTACCTATAGGTGTAAACTTTCCTTAAATGTTCGTACCAACTATTTTGGATATACTCGTACTTAGACGTTTATTGTTCGTATACGTATTTATCGTCGCTCGCATGACTAAAAGTCCTATCTTATTTTTTAGCCGATTTGAGTCAGGAATACTCTCTTCCATTCGTGATTCTTTACATTTTGTTGCCTTTCAAAATGGTTATATTTTGAGATCCAAACAACATATCAGAATCACGAATAGGAAAAATGTAGCTGTCCTTGCAAAATGCAAAATAGAGTGGCGATATTTATTGTTATATTTTTACAGATATGCAATTTCAAAAGTAAAAATTCTTCTGAAAAAACCGGTCAAGTGAGTGTCGGACCACGCACAATGAAGGATTCCGTAGTTGGAATGAATTTATCCCAAGAACAAACTTAACATTGTAGTTGAAAATCATGTTTTCCCATACATTGTGCAACTGCAAATATAAGTTACTCGGCTATTACTTGTAAACTTGTAAAGCCTACTTAGCTGTGATAGTTTTTCTTCTAATTTCGTTTTATATACTACCGCCTTATATTTTTCACATATCCAAAAGCAACCATTTAGCTGGGGGGTGGGACACTTGACTCTAACAAAAATTAGCACTTAAAAAAACACAAACGTAATTCCGTTTATTTCACAAAAATGGTTTTCACAAACCCGCAATATTTTTGAAAGACCTATCCATTTTACCACTTTTTCGTCGTGATTCTTAAGCCAAATCCATGCCAAATTATAGCTTTCTGGTACTAAGAGTCTCTGAGCTAAGCTGCGGATGTGGACAGACCATAGATTATACAGTCTATTATTGGGGACAGACAGACGGACATGGCGAAACTATAAGGGCACCTTGTTGACTACGGTTCCCTAAAAAGTATATCAGGAAAGCAATGTAAGGCAGATACAGTTGCTATGACAAATGGGTTAGGTGTTAAGGGCATGTAAGCACAAATAAAATTTAAAAAAATACTAGTGCCTTCAAGCACAACTCCAAAGTTTCTCAGTTTCTTGCATTGTAAGTTATGGATAAAATACAAAAAAGTATACGATCATACTTTACAGACAAAGATAAAGTAAAAGCAAAAACAGAGCGAAACATAAATACATGTCGAATACTTTTGCAAATGAGTTTTGTAAATCATGAAAGAAAAGCGCTCACTGTTACTACCGTACTTGGTCAAAAGTTGTAATGAGTGCCACAAATGGTATCGGTCCGAGCCACGTCCACAGCTTGCACACGCTAATGTTCCTCATTAAATACTGGAACATCAATTTGTATCTGCACCACGTAGAAGAGCACCGATGCCATCCATTTTTATTGCGCTGTTCCATCGGGACATTCGCAGACGCCGATTTAAAAGAATATCATCTCTTATCTGATGTTATTTTATATAAACGTATTTTATGCAAATCCGTTCATTATTATTCTTGATAAAGGATTAACTCCATGACTTCTGCAAATTATCAAGAGTTCAAGGGCATCAGCATCATGAATATACTACGGAGAGGCTGTTGAAACAAATGGGTGTAGGTATTATGTTTTCTAGTCACTGCTAGCTGAGGCTCAAAAAAATATAATTTGATATAATTAAAATAATATCCGTGATGTTTGATGCATGAATGTAAGTTGACTGGATTGGATGTATTCTAACAAGCAACAGGTTTCGATACGATAATAAACTCGATAATTTTTCTGATGCACCCCACGAGATGCGAGTATTCCGGTTAGTTCCGTTAAGTCTTCAACTAAAGTGGAATGTCCACTTATTACTTTACGCTCATATAAAATGTATGTTTCACCCTTTAGCTCAAGCTTGCACAAAGTTGTTGTGAAGCTGCAATCACATATAAAATCCAAGAAATATAACGGATTAATAGTTTTGGATTAGTAGATAACGCCGTCCAGAAATAGAGGGGCTTGTGGCTAAGTAATAAAAGTCGCGCGGGGCGATCGATCAGGTTAAGCTACGCATGCCGCGGTTGGTCCGTGGATGGGAGACCATCTTTACATATCAGGACCCCTCCGTGCCTCGGAAAACAAGTTAAGCCGTTGTTCCCGGCTGTCAATCGTGAATCTTTGGCAGTCGTTACGGGTCGTCAGATGACCGAAAGTCTGACATCCAGTCAAGCCAAGGGGTATCGTGTTACCCAGTAACTGGGTTGTGGAGGTCAGATAGGCAGTCATCATTTCAGCCGAAAGACGTCTACTGCTGGACATAGGCCTCCCCCAAGCACCTCCACTTCGACTGGTTCTGTGCTTCTCGCATCCAACGGGTTCCTGCGGCCTTCACAAGGTCGTCGGTCCACCTTTTGGGAGGCCTTCCAACGCTACGTCTTCCGGTACGCGGTCGCCACTCCAGAACCTTTCGTACCATCGGCCATCTGTTCTGCGAGCAATGTGCCCTGCCCACTGCTACTTAAGTTTGGCAATTCTTCGGGCTATGTCGGTTACCTTGGTTCTCATGCGGATCTCCTCATTTCTGATTCGATCACGCAGGGAAACTCCAAGCATAGCCCTCTCCATTGCCTTTTTTTTTCCGGTCGGTCTTCCGTATAACCTGTCGCAGCGTATGTATGTGGACCACGGTGCTAAAGCCTTTACTAAATCCGGCTTGTTCGGGAGGCTGGAAGTCGTCAAACATGCGCGCGAGACGGTTCGTGATGACTCTCCAAAACAGCTTGTAGACATGGGTCAGAAGTGAGATGGGCCTATAATTCTTAAGAAGGGCATTGTCGACTTTCTTATAGAAAAGTATCACCACACCTCTATTCCATGCCTGACTGTCTGTGGTGTTTTACCCTCGAATATGATGGAACCAAACAGCTACTGAAGGGCCTTGAGAAAGGGTTTTCCGCAGGCCTTCAGGAGGTCGGCCGTAATTCCGTCATCACCCGGCGCCTTGTTGTTTTTGTGCTGCTATGATAGGCAGTCGCTCCATATAAAATACTGATATCCAGCTGCATCTGGTTAGACTGGAAGCCGACCCCAACTTAGTTGGGAAAAGGCTAGGCAGATTGATTTTGCTGTCCAGAAATAATTTCATTAGGTGTGTTAGACTGTGTACACCCAGTATATATTTGTATGTTTTGCAACAATGCAAAACCTAATGTGAAAATGAAGTGTAGAGGTAATGATGCTGTATTCTCTTGCTGCTATTAATTATGAATAATGGTTAGCTGAAGCATATTTATTAGTTTTGTTAGGTTTTGTAGTTAATTCCCATAACAATAATTTAGCACAACACAAAATAGGTAATTAAGCTGGCGCCGCGGGAGGTGTTTTTATGTTCCCACTGCTTCAATATTATGGATGCTAGCTTAAGCTTTATGTCAATAATATATTGAATTCGGGAAATGTTTACGACTCTGTGTTTAAAGCTATAATTTACATTTTTAATAACGCTCTTAACTGACCTTCGTGTGAAAAAAACGATTTCATGTCAGTTAACAGATTCTGTTTTCGAAAATTACATATTATGACGTTTCGTATATGTAGTTTTTGCCTCGTGTTTTGACCGTGGATCGTACACGTAAACATTAATTATTTAATCATTGAACATGTTTTATGAATCCATAATTTATGTCTTCGCAGTTTTTTTTGGAAACTTAAGACATATTTTAACTAATAGATATAGATTACATTATTTACTGTTAGGTAAAGGTTTTTTTAATACCTATGGGTCAAGAAGACCCAATGGCTAGACCATTATTAAAAAACTGGCCAAGTGTGAGTCGGACTCGCACACGAAGGGTTCCGTACCACAAGGCAAAAACGCCGAAAAAAACACGTTTGTTGTATGGGAGCCCTCCTTAAATATTTATTTTATTTTGTTTTGAGTATTTGTTGTTATAGCGACAACAGAAATACATAATTTGTGTAAAATTTCAACTGTCTCGCTACCGTGGTTCTTGAGATACAGCCTGGTGACAGACAGACGGACAGACGGACGGACGGACGGACAGACAGCGAAGTCTTAGTAATAGGGTTCCGTTTTTACCCTTTGGGTACGGAACCCAAAAACCATAATTTTTCATAAACAATCTGAATGCACTTAACCCTATTAGGCATTACCTATATTTATAAGTAGTAAGTAGGTATATCCTACTTATTGGTTAGCATCCTTACGTATGCGTTAAATTGTACCTAGTTTGTGGAAGTTTTTACGAATATGACTTATGCCAAGTGTCTGTTTATTGACGTGTTTTGCAATAAACAAATAAAATTATTTGTTATTTCCGACGCTCTGTGGGAATTTTAGCTTAACGCAGCGCAATGGCAGTAGCTGATAGAGATTAGAGTCGCAGTAGTCGCCACGAATGACGTCCTGCGTCATTTAACTACACCCTTTTAAGCTGAACTCACTCCAAGTAAGCAGATAAAATTTATTTTTAAACTGCATACGTAGATGTAAAGCCAACAGGTTCTGTATTTATACCTGATCCAACATATATGCAATTTGCAATGTTAGATTCGTAATGGATTTGATTATAAATGCGTTAAGTAAAATTATTATACAAGTCAAAGCAACTTGTATGAAATTCAATAAATTGGTGTATAAAAGATGGTTCATTTTAACTACTATGATCATCTTATTATATCAGTTTTATATGAAAAAGGCAATGAGACATCATCAGCAGCCCAAGGCGCTCAGAGTATTCAAAATTTTATTTGAAACTGGTTATTATTATGAACCATTATGAAAGCTTTTTTGAAAATTCTACCCCCTAGAAAAAGATTTTTCGTATAAACCATAGATATCCATAGGTGGTACAAACTAAATCGGGGGATTTAGTCTGTACGAAAAATCTTATTCTTGGGTTTATGAACTTGTAAGTTGTAGTACAAATAATTGTAGAGGTAAATAATAAAGATCAATAATTTTCAATTAAATAACTTATTTTCCAAAACTACCTACTATAAAAGGGTGTTCTCTACGAACGCCCTCACCACGTTGAAGTTCCAAGGGTAAAGTCCGAAATCTAGCGAAGATCTAGTATCTAAGTATATGAACATATCTTGTCTGACCTATGTTTGATCGATCACGTCGTTTTGATAATCTGAAGGTTTCGTATTGAGAGTAAAAAAACGTAGGTTATCTTGTTAACTTACCTCGCCCTTGTATTCTGAATAATTAATTTTGGTACCTGATCAAATGTCTTGTTCTTTTAGTAAGACGTTTTGTGAAAATAAACAAATAAACGATTACACCTTATAGATTTATTAGGAGTGCAAATTTTAAAAATAATAGGTATCGTAATTTTTAGTGATCGAAAGGTTTATGGTTATGTAGATGTATCTGCTGCGAAAAGGGTAACGCGATAACAAATAATGGTTGGAGCGCTCGATAATATTTTTATACAAACTTTGTCTGAATCTGCCCAATCTAGGAAACTGTCGAATAGCGAATCTGTCCTATAACGAATAAAGGAATTAAATGAGTAATCACTGTATTAAATTAATTGGTGATAGCTTGAACAAAAAAAGTTTTTCTGTTACTGTGAGGTGGATCATGAAAACTACATGACTGTGCGCCGCTGTGACTGTTGTACTGTTTCTCTTCCAGTGAAACGGTTCAAAAAATCAGTCTTAATTAACAGCCAAGTTTTCTATTTGGAAGAGCTATAAATCACTTAGCATGCGCAATAATCTGCCGGAAGTTATATTATTAAAGTTTGAACGTTTATGTTAGTGTCGATGAACCATGAAATGATTCAGCGAAATAGTCTCATATCACATGATCGTAGGTGCAGGCAGCTCTATTAATTTAGTGAACTAAACATGATCATTGATAAGTACCTATCTAATTAATATTTTAATTTTGTTAAACTTGTCAAAGAAAGAAAAAATAAGCTTTCTTTAGAGATTCTATAAAGATAGCTTGAGTACAATCAACACCAACAAGGTAAGATAAACATTTGTAATTCCTACATAAAAGTATTTTGAAGGAATTACAAATGATTATATTTTTTTATTTTATGTTAAAATACGACTACGCATGTGCTTCATATATACCTACATTATACAGAAGTTTATTTGGCGGATCTACCAGGAAAACATTTTTGTCTAGACTTTCCTCTTTATGCAGGAAGTTTTTGACCGTTTTATCAAGTTGCGAGTTTATAGAAGATTACGCTAGACAGTAGGTTTATTTCAAAGACCCATGCCACGCAGTATTTAAAGGATTCCGATCCCAATAATAGGTAGGTACTTACATATATAAATGTACTTATTCCATAAACCTACTAACGTACCTATCTTGTTGAAAAGTCACTTTGAAACCATCGTATCATTATTTAGACTTATTGAACGTGACATGAAGAGGTGTAACTACTCATGTTGTTTTTTTATTTGTAATTTCTCTTTATGCATTTTTGGCGGTTTACACACAAAAGACGTCCAAAACTTCTAACAAATTGTTTTAAAATTGTATAATATTTTACGAGGTTATGAATGACGAAAATCTCTGTAAAATCAAACCATATAAGTACCTAGGTTATTCGATATCTACCGTACCGTAGGGATGGCCACTCGCAAAAGACAGAATTGTCTGGAAAAGGGAGAGGGAGACCTTTGCCCTGCAGTGGGTCAATACAGGCTAGCTAGATTCGAAATGATCGAACTTTTAACGTAGGTAATTGATTTGTAAGAGATTTTTCTCATAAATAGTACATTATGATACATGTGTGCTAAGTGTATATTGATTAATGCACACGCGTTTCATACGACGTTTTTCAACACACTTGCGAGGAAAAAAAAACAGACTTGTATTGTTAAATATTAACTTGTATAGAAAATGGCGCGCTGGTTTTGTTTTCCCGCGCGCCGTGCTAGCCAG
Source organism: Oligia fasciuncula (assembly GCA_963082905.1). Classification (NCBI taxonomy): domain Eukaryota; kingdom Metazoa; phylum Arthropoda; class Insecta; order Lepidoptera; family Noctuidae; genus Oligia; species Oligia fasciuncula. The sequence goes on from OY720387.1 coordinate 12,810,378, forward strand.
CACTAGCGATGCGCGCGCAACATTGACTCATTTTAAATATATTAATCTATGGCACAGACAAAACCGCTAAACAGCCTATAGAAAAAATATAATAAACACAAACCTGAAAATTGCAAAAAACCTAAGAATTTCGCGGTCTACCACTGCGCATTCACCGCGCATTCGCTTAAATTGTCTGTGGTCCCCTGCGAGTTCATTTTGCGACCAAGGACAATACAGACTATTTAAAAAAAAATTGAAATATAGCCCGCGGATTTTTTCTTTTGGCATGAAGTCTCTTTGGGCGCTTTCCGAATTAGCTATAATCGCTCACATCACAGCGCTCACATCATCTCCATGGACGTAATATTACGTCCATGCATCATCTCACATGCGTTCCGATTTAGATATTACTATTATGACTGCTGAGAGCTGGCAACAATTCGGAACACTCGTGAACGCGCTCACATGACAGGGCTTACACAATGTAAAAAAGATATTATTACAGTATTTCTTTGTATAAACACCACATTTCTTCTTCAGTTCTTCTTCTTTGGTTAGGTGGCGACTGTCAGCCAGAAGCACAATTTCAAAAATGCCACGTTAGTTTAATTTAAAGATGATGCAACTCAAAATAAAACACACACTGAGACAACCTCATACACACACATACACACACTGTCATTTTTGACAGCGCTCACGGTAATATTATTCTAGGGCATGGTCGGCATTATCGCAAGATGGCGAATGTCATGACGTCATCTATGACGATTCACGGGACATCGTTATCGTTATCGCGCTCACGCTAATTCGGTTATTTCCCAATTCGGAACACATCGATTATTTCCCAATTCGGAACGCAGGGTTTGATGAGATTAAAAAAGCGCGCGTCTCCGACTAGTAAATAGTTATCTGTGGTATTACAGAACATGTGGATTAAAGTAAAGAAAAAGCACGCGTTCGTAATACACTCCATTATGGACCTAAAATCGGTTCAATAAGAGCCACTTTACGAGCAAGTGTGTTGAAAAATTAATTAATTGATTGATTAATTAACTTGAAGCTACTTTTGTCATAAGACACAAACATAGCTTTTCTTTAATAAGTTTTAATAGCTTGCGGCTTAATGAGAAGAGGCGCAAAGTAGATTATCTCGTTTGAGTTGAAAAAAAAATAGAATCTTAGCTGTGTAATGTATCAAAGATTAAAAACTATTTTCTATAGTTAATACAAACTGTTGGAAATAGTTTCTCTAAGCCTTTTATTATAGTCTCAGTCCAAGCTTAGAAGTTAAGATTTGATCTACGAATTACCATAATAGGAGCAGCTATATTGATTGAATGCGTTTTTATCTGATCGATCGCAAGAAGCGTATATGTACGCAACGTCTTTATAAGGATAATGGATTCTAGCAAAATCTTGTCATTTCCTTAGCGTAATGAACAATATTAAGAGGCCCGCTAAGTGTAATTGGGGCTTGAGCAGCAAAGTGCTCGGTTTATGCGGCCGCATAATTACGTATAATAGGCGACTTTTGCAACGCACGCGCATTCAGAATGTTTAACTCCCCTGAGACAGAAGTTTTGAAACACTTCCTAATTATAAGTTATAAGGTGAATATTATGCGATTTACTTAAATGTTGCCTTTGTATTTACCGGTTCGGTTAAAAAAATATTTAATCGATTGTAGTTTTTGAGAAGACCGTTTATTTTTGGTATCCCTACAACGTCCTAACGATTGTTAACTCGGATTTTGTCTGTAACGTAGTTACCAAGTGTTAGTTTAGCAAGTGGATGTGTATGTGAGGTCGACTGAATTACCTGTTTTTTAAATTCAGATCTCGGAAAGATTAAAAAAAACAAAAACATTACATATACAAGTTACCTATATTCACGGTTTTTCCGGTTACTAAAATAAACGATAAACAGTTCCATCAGGAACTGTTTATCGTTTCACCTTTATTAAGCGCAAGGAGAGAATTTTATCAAAAAGGCTCTCCTTGCGCGACTTATAGATGAATTGGGGGCATTTGGCCTTATAACATATAAGGCCAAATGCCCCCAATTCATCTATCCACTCGACTCAAAAGAATACATCTCTTTTCTTGACAAAACTTCAGGGCTGCCTGGCTCTAATAGCTCAAGGATAAAGGGTGTAAGCAGATTATAACCTTGTCATACTCAGTTTAAGTTTGCCCTGAAGTGACAACAGTGATGTATCTGACTCCAAATAAGCAAGATCATAAACCCGCAGACCCCGCGGGATCCCGCTTAATGTATGTGCGAGATTAGTCTCGCAAAAATGTGCGGGGATCCCGGTATGTCAGGGTTCTGCTGCTAGAATCTACATTTATAAAAAACCAAAATTGATACCTTTTACAGAAATGAAGGTTCCTTTTTATTAAACAAACAACGACCATATTAAATACTTTGTTATTAACGAGAAGTAGGTACCATACTAATTAAACCATTCAAATGATTCAAGTATTGAAAAATGGGTTATTTAAAAGATTATATTATTGTAATTGATTCAATTAATTATCACTCAAGTATTTTCAATATGCCAAAAATATGTTTGTCTTTAGTGTCAGGCAGACTGTCCTATTTTTTATTGGGCCATAGGTCTCACACGTAGTCAAGTTTATGAGGTTGCTAATGCTGTTATCAATCAGTGTTATCACAACGTTAGTCGTATCAGTAACACCGATGGGCAGCAGTTGATAGATATATGTGAGGCCGTATACTTTTGCAACGTATCGCTTATTAAATGTAAAAAAAATCGTTTTAACACCATAGCTAAGAGTTAAAACTGTGATAAATTTACCTATACTTAAAGGACATAATTATAGCGTAATGCATCTCTATACCAGACAAGCTCCGTTGATGCGGAATTTATTCGACACTTGAATGCTATAATTATCACTCTCTTCGCTGTATAGAGATAATTTAAAGATGTTAACTACCTACCAACAATACTTACTTTACGACTAATAATAAGAGTACCCGTTGATTAAATATGAATTTGTTCCAACATGATAGTTAGTTTGATTAAACTTGTTGAATATCTTGGACGGTAATAGGGTAGGTACTATCATAAGTTCTAAAAAGATTTCTCTTTCCAACCATATATAATGAACTAGGTACTAGAGTTTTATGGTACCTACCAGTCATTATACTGCTTGTATGAAAGTATTTGTGCATGCTGTAGGTAGATGTGCTATTGACTGATTGCCAGTTTGGCAAAAAAGCACGGCTCCATCAAGAATGAAGACACCGGTTCCGAAGGCTCTGCTCTCGCGATAATTAATTTTGTCGCCTTTTTCGGATCATTGTTTTTGCTCGCATATTGTATCGAGGCCAGTACTAATCGGGACACAATTACGAAGAACTACGTCAGTATTTCATACATTTCGTTAAGTTCCAGTAACATAAATCGAACTATGCGACTCTAGAATTAATAGGTACGTGTATTCCTCGAAATATTCATAGTGGCTCAGTAGCATCGCCCTCCCTATTACGGATACTAGTTATAAGGTAAGCAGAAAAAAAACTGAATGTCGAAGTGCTTTAAACCGAGAATCGACTGCAGATATCTTGTAGAGTGGTGTCTGGTATGATTGTAAAATAACGATATATTCTTCCATTCGCTATTGGATATCACTGGTAAACTTTTGAATGGCCACATTATTTCTTGTTTACTCTGAATATTAGTGTCCGTGTTTTTATAATAAGTTTATGAACTCAAACTCAAAAAACTCAAATGCTGAATGAGGACGCGTGGTGCAACCAAAGGGGTTTAACGAGATGGTGCGGTCCGTCAGTGCATTCGTTTTTGTACCTACAGATAGCATTTTATTTAAAACAATAGTGGACGTGGTCAGCATATTTACGGCGACGACCGCGACAGACTTGTCTTACTCCGCCAATCAATGGCTGGCTTAACAATCCTTGTGGGTTTTATTTTTATATACTAAAGAGAATATAGGCACCAGCATAATATAGTACCTAGGCATTTACCCAAGAAGCGGTGAAACTGAGCCGCTTATTGATTGATACAGTCATTAGGTAAAAAGTAAAGGCATTTTCCTCATTAGGCCGTGACTTTTTTGTGGGGTTATTAAAGATAATATCCAGGTATGTAAGCTACTTACAGTAATTGTGGATGTTACTGTCTTCGCTCTAGTATCTATATTTGTGTAATTGGAATCTAATTACGAACTTAATCAAGGTCCTGCCTACCCAATTTAATTTCGCGCCTTTCAAGTCACAATTTAGTCTTTCGCATCCTGATAACTTTGAAGCGTAAATACCATGTTTTCTTTTCGCATCTAAATCTTTCAGGAACCAAAATCAAACAGGCTAGAATTATGTGAAGCTTAAAAGTCGTGCATAAAGTCAAAAGCTTCTAAAGTACCACTCTAAGTCGTTAAAGTGGTACTATATACAAGTGAAAGTTTCACCATAGCCATCATAGATGTCTCTCGCGTGCATGGACATCGTTGTAGTTCTCTTATTTGGCAGCAGGTGGCGCTACGTGTAGCATTTTAAACATTGATTTGAGAAAACAAGACAACGTCGATTTTAATTTATGAAGTATAAGTTCATAGTCTATGCTACCACATTTTTTTTGGTAATAAAATGTATTACTGACGAGTGACGTGATATATTTAGTTCGATCACAGACTATTATGAGAAGTTACCTTGATATCGTGATATAGTTTGATTTACTATTAAAGCCATCGTTGTTTACCTATATGATACCTATTCATCTAAATTTGAAGAAGTAACTTTGATATTAATTAAGATCAATAAGGACCGAGTTTTCAATCGTCAGAAAACTTTTATCTATAAGAATAAATATGGCGGTTTGACATTTTCTATACAAAAGTTGTTGAAGCCACTTTTGTTCCTCAGAAAGTTTTAAGAAGAGTGAAAAATCGACCTTAAATCTATTATTGATGCAAGTAGGTATGTATCTATTAATTACATATTGTAATCTAATGATGGTTTTGTTTGAGATTGAGGTCTTTCTCTGACATCAAAAGTATACTTCAGAAATTAGTTATCATATACATATATAAGCGACATAATAAAAGGCAAGTAGAATAATATATTTCAGCAACAATTGGGTCAGGTACAATATTGCATCTCGGTAAAACCGGCCTATTCCTCTAGACACCTAGTTACCTGCCTATACAAAAATAAACCAATAATGGTCGAATTTATTAGAGGTACTTTACTTACCTACTGAAGTTGCATCTAGTAGACAGGTATTGTTTAGGCACGCCGCGCCGCCGTACTCCATAGCCGTAGAAGGACACACTATGAGATTTTACCGGGTTCTATTTTACCCTTTGAATTATTTATAAAATCAGTACTTACAGAAACCTATTAAGCATGCTTAATTCGCATGTAATAGTTCGAGATATTATTAGACTATTAAATTGCACCGGAAACTCTATAATTGGTATATATTATAACTTTATAAGCTACGATACTTTATCGTCATCGCGATCGTGAGTGCCTACATAGCGCATACCGCGCTGACACCTGAGCAGACCTGAGCCAGGCACAAAGTGCACAAAGGTGCGTACCGAACTAAACCGTGCTTTACGTTTTCTTAGCAGTTATCATATCCATCGCGTTATTGACCTTAATCTTTACAATTTATGGTCATTCAGTACACACTACCATAAACGTTTTATTGACAGTCGTTATTTGAACCCGTGGCTAAGACGGTTTTATAGCGATTCGCTGTTCATATTTTATTAACGCCAGTGGCAGCGGTGCAGTCCCCTCAGTGCTTGCATATTCAGTTCGCTCCAAATGTGCCCGGCGTTCCGCAAAAATGTTCATGAAAGCACTTGAAACCAATTAAATTACGTAACATCCAAACTTAATTTATGCACGGTTAAGATTGCAATTCTTATTGACGTAAGTTATAAAAAAAGGCCAGTGCACGGTTCTGCAAGAGTCGAAAACAAAAATGTGAAAACAGGCTTTAGGTAAAATAATACAAACAAAGGACAAAATTACCAACCTGTTACGATTCAATACAATGAATCTTATTGCAAAAGGTTTGTTGATATACTTTTCGCACATAACGAAGTATTTCTCGATATTTGGGCGATCGACTCCAAAGTGAACGCTGTAAAGCGTCAATGCGACGGTTGTTTTAGTGCCTTTTGCAATATTGCCAATATTTTAAGTTCCGAAGGAGAATATCATGTTTCAAGAGTTGTTTTAATAGCTATATATTTATAGGTTTGTGGTATTTCCTTATCGAATGAAGAGAATGACATTACATACGGGTCTTATTCTGCTGTACAGTCAATGTAATAAATGGATGCTATGTACCTCCATCTGAGTCCCACAGGTACGTACTGGTCAACGCAGAGGACGCAGCAGTAATAAAATAATACATCGGAGAGATCGCCAGTACAGTCACGTTTCCATTGTTCGTGGGCGGCAGATAAAAAGTTCACAGAGAACTAATAATTAGTTTCAGGATCGAGAGTGAGCTCGAGAAACAAGAAGCTTAATTAGCACTCATAAAATAACTCGCAAGGGCAGGGCCAATAATACAGGGCTACTCCTAAGTAACCACGCACCTGTGACCAATAGCACTGTAATTTGGGAACAATCGTAACCTACGCAACAGTCGGTATAAATTAGTTCAAAATTATGCCTTGCGGTCTGTTACCAATAGACCACCTGAATGTTCCATGTAGGATAAAACATTTTATTTTTTATGGGATGACAAAAAAAGGAAATAATTTCTTATTGCTTAATCGTAAAATAATGTTCACTTGCCATATATATTTCCAATGAAAAGTGGTCAATTATTTGTTTATGTATTTACACCTACACACATGTCTGTTAATTATAATAAATCTGTAGAAGTGAAAATTCTGTACATTGAAAATATCAAAAAAATAAATGGCAGGGGGTTTTACTAGAGCGACACCGAACCCAAAAATGTGATTAAAAAAAAATTTGTCTGTCTGTTTGTTCAGGCATCACGCAAAAACTACCGGTTCAATTACCATGAAACTTGGTATAATTATTCTTTAATATCCTGGGTACCACACTGGATACTTTTTATCCCGGAAAAGTATCTATATGTATATATAATTCAAAGTCCTGACTGACTGACTGATATATCAACGCACAGCCTAGACCGCGGGTCCTAGAGACATGAAATTTGGAGGGTGTGTTATTTGTGAAGAGTATGTATCCACTAAGAACAGGTTTTTAGAAATTCCACCCCTAAGAGGGTGAATGAGGGGAGGGTGAAATTTCACGCGGACGAAGTTAGTGAATAATAAACGATCATTTCAAAATCGAATCAAAAGTCATTTATTCAAACTAGGCTGAGAATCAGCACTTTTCGAACGTCAAAATTACAAAAGACAGTCTCCCAAAACGCCCGCCCTTCACCACTGATGAAAGCACTAGGATAGTGCTTTCATCGTATTACCAGTAGGTAGATAAGTTTAAAAAAAGGAGGGGCTTGTGGCTAAGTAATACACACGGGTCGATCGATCAGGTTAAGCTACGCCTGCTGCGGTTGGTCCGTGGATGGCTGACCGTCTTTACATACCAAGACCCTTCCGTGGCTCAAAAAGCATAAAGCCGTTGGTCCCGGCTGTCATTCGAGGATCTTTGACAGTCGTTACGGGTCGTCAGAAGCCCAAAAATCTGACAACCAGTCTTACTAAGGGGTATCGTATTACGCAGTAACTGGGTTGTGGAGGTCAGTCGCTCCATGTAAAATGCTGGTATTCAGCTGCATCCGGTAAGACTGGAAGCCGACCCCAACATAGTTGGGTAAAGGCTAGCAGATGATGAAGTTAAAAAAAACCATGACCATTAAGAGTACTTGTGAATTATAAAAAGTAATTATGGTTTCGTAGCAAATTGCAATCCGGTAGATTTATATTTTTTCTCAAAACCCTATTTATTAGGTAGGTCGCTAATTTCATAATCCACTCCGGAGTCCGGAGTGCGGACACCAATTATAATTGCCCTCCTACGCACTCGTCTTATAGTATCTTCACAATTTAGGATTTTAAAGAGGGTCTACGAAAAAGCTACGAAAAGTCTACGAAATAAGTAGTCTGATGCCAACTCGTATTTTAACCACTAAATGTCATCGTCTTATTAAAACCAATAGTTTTTGGAATTAGATTCGTTACGATCATGTAAAAACAACAATTTATTTAATGATTCCGTTTATTACCTTACCCTATCTTATTACATTATGCTAGGATATTTTAATGCAAGCTCATTGTTTTGTTCTGTAAAATATGTATAGACCATCAAAAAGGTTGTTATTAAATATTTCAAACGTTCTTTGTGTTAAAACAACTCGAAGGAGGCATTAACTTGTAGGCATGTCAGTTGATGACTATCAGTCCTACACACGACTTTGGCTCCAATTGTATGACATTGTGGGAGGTGCTATTTGTAATGTCGAGCAAAGTGCAAGCGCGGGCGCATGTCGCGTATCAAGCAGATCGCTGTAGTGATAGGTCACCGCAAGCACGCGACTGTCGCTCGTCTATGGCGCTATGCTCGGGCCCCGTTCCGCCCTTCGCGCTAATTTACTCCGAGCATAAATCTCGGAAGATCGAGTGCTGCATGTTGTCGCCATTCGTCACCGTTGTAAGGTCGTGGATTGAAAAACGAACGTGATTCGGTTATTACAAAGCTATAAACGAACCACTTAGACGGCTCATTAAATAAATTTATTCCATTCGATAGTGATTCGATACGATTGCAAGTTAGCCGTTGGACGATGTTTGATTAATACGGTTCGTGGCGGCGATAGTTTTTCGAGTAAGAGAATATGTAGGTATATAACATAAAATTAAGGTGTAAGCATTTCTACGTAGGTACCGCTATTCAGTTCTTGTCTTAATCTTTGCTGATTTTATGCAAATTATTTCATGTGTAATAGAAATCTTAAGTTTCGATGATCGGCGCACGTTTGAGTTCGCCCGGAATAATTGCGTGACAAGTTCCGAGACGTAGGTTCTGTATCAGGCTCGCAATTCATTCATGTCGACGCGGCTCTGTAATTAATGAGACAATATATTAGAAATGAATTCGTTTTGGATCGATAACTAATGTTAAAATATATCTTTAAGTTTTCTAAAGATTGTATGCAATGAGTGAATTAAACGACACTGTAAGTTATTACCTGACAACTTTTCAGAACAATTTGAATAATGAAGCTACGCTGTGCAGCTAGAACTAAATGTTTATAAATAAAAGAACGTGTTCGCTAGGAGTCACCACCATGTTTGAATTTTGATTGGATTTATCGATGAATAATAAAAGTTAGTTCGTCATCTTATTGACAGTTATGTATTTTATTTGCTTGATGTCTACTCGATCCTGCTAATCTGATATGTTAATTTTCTGAGAATTTGAGCTAGCAAGCACAAACTCATAAAATCATCCAATTATAAAAACTAATTTTATGACAACATTCAAAACGTTCCTCATTAGCTGTGCTACCTTTCTTTATTAAAATAGTTTCCTATTATACCTATGTAAAAAGGAAAATACTTTAGCTACAAAGCTTTTACTAAACCTCCAATATGAACAATCCAATATGAGCTTTATACAATACTTTTACAGTATTTGTTATTTTAAATATATGCAACAGCCATCATAGATCGTATTTTACAGTAAGCACTAACTACCGCGGAGGTTTCCGTGAGTCCGTGGTGTCCATGATAAGCGGCCTGAAAGTGCGGCGCCGGCCGGGTCACTATAAATATTTCTATGTTGAGTCCCGTTTAAATTCTCTATTGATTGGACATGCGCCTCATTAATACTTTGACACCTATAATTTTTGTACTACCTAGGTATAGGTATTCGTCTGCTTCCAAACGGATGTCATCTTGCCAAATCATTCACTCATTTGTGTGGTAAAGTAATATCGATGCTTATTATCTACACCTCAAATTACTTACCCAGAAGTTTTATCACTCTCTCACGATCGGACTTTTCTAACGGCGGCTATCACATTTTTTTTAATTAGCTTCCAAAATAGAGCCCTCATAAATTTTATAGCAACACAGAGGTGTAATGTAGCGTCGGGCTCTGCCCGCTGCGTGCGCCCGCGTCGCCGCCGGCATTCATTTGGGTATCACAGTTTTACGATAGCATTTATGATTGATTAATCAGTGATCCCAAAGTTGATCGCTTCCGCACTTATTCTTCTGATTGCAAAACATTTTATTTCGTCTACGAGTGACTGTAATTTGTCTGTTTACGAGCATGATCTTAAAATTACTGCCTGAGGATATTGACATCGTAAAATTAATAAAACTGTCGTTTGATCAGATTATTATTCAGTGGTTTCATAATTATGAAACTGTCTAGTCAACAGTATCATATATAAAGGGAGGCGGGAGCTATGTGTTGATACTCGTTACTTCAAATAAGGCCAAGCGCTATTGTTCTGCTATTGTGTCTCATAAACGGCAAATCGAGTTTTCGTTACGTAAGATTAATGGCTCGTATTTACATTACATTTGTTAGACGAAAATTTACTTATAACTCAACTTTGTTCTACTTTTGAATCATGCACATTCAGTAGGTAGTTACCTACTGAATCTAAATGAATCAGACTAGTCAGTCTGATTCATTTAGATTGTTTGAGCTTACTTTACGATACTGGCTTTCGTAATGCAACTGTCATACGTGGAGGTAAGTCATAAATAATTGAGTTCAAACATAGCTTCCGAGATAAGTATCTGGTCCATAGAATAAAGGTTCGAGTAGATATTACTCGTGCTCTGCGGCTGCTCTCGAATGAGTGACAGCCGCCGAAGAACATGTGCGGAGCAGATAACAAAGCTCAACTCATCTCTGTTAGCATAGTTCCAGTCTTATCTGTTAGATGAAATTCCAGTTGTTGACCGAGGATGACCGAAATGGATATAAATATGTAAAATATACATAAAATGAAATTATAACAAAGTTTATAGCTAAACAGCACGCTAACGGAACCTATCACTATCACAGAATTTTTATGTTTAACGATAAACACTAAAAAGTTGTAAAAACGGCGGGTCTCGTCATTGTAACATAATGTCCTCGTTTTCTAAGAAAACTTAGATGTTTGATAAGCGGCAAATGTTAGGCATCATACGATGTACCCCCTACAATTTTCTTTGACCCTGTGTATGGTATCTTCTGAGGACAAAAATTATACAGTAGAGAATACGTTGATATCAGTCGGGCATCTGACCGTATAATATTGCAATAGCCATTACGGACACACCGTAGCATCTTCAAAGTGCCTCGTAAACGCGCTACACGGCTACTAGAAATGTAATTTAGCTGTACTGAGAAAGAAACGATGGCTATCTTCAGATGAATGAAGCAGTGTTAGTGCACCGTCACACTTTTTTTACTGCTTAAGGTGTTCTGGAAACTTATCTCTCAATCACTTGCCGTAACTGTATGTTACAAACTTATTTTTCAGATCTGCCCGCCTTGTTCTCGCTCCATAAAACTTTCGCAACTTGTAACACATACGACTCATACGCAATGCGCAACGCGCATGCCTGTACTAGCTGTATATATACATTTATTATTATTGCCTGTTTGTTCGTTATGTGACATGATTGTAACGTTATTTACTCATTTTCCTCTTTTTTGCCTGGTTCGTTCACAAAGGAGTTCAAAACAGAGCTTGAATTAGTAACCAACCTAAACTTAGTTTTTTTTTTGACATTGGCTATTCATTTTATGCGTATTAGCTTTTTTGCAATAGCTGTTCTATGATATATTTATTGGTATTATTACTTCCTTTCAATAATTTGTAGTATTATATCGAGTCAAGTCTACATATATACTTGAGTATCTTTGTCCGGGAATGTAAAACAGTGCGTGCTAGAATGTATTGATAAAAAAAAATACAATACCTACGTGAAACATATATTTCGAACACAAACAACGAACAACGCGACAAAATCAAGCGATACTTTAATTTTATTTTAATTGGTTCGGGCGAGAGTGACATTCGAGGCTGTCAGATTTAAGTCGTGTTCAAGGTGATAGTCTCTCTCGCGTCGAACTAAAATGGCGACTGGGTTGGCATTTAAATGCCATGCATTTTTAAATTCATTCGACGTACGCAATTAACAATTCGACTTCGATTACTTTGTCATAAACGTGCGCGTGTTTATGGACGTCGCGTCGCCCGTTAGGAAGCTGTTTATGAATTCATGACACTATTAGTGTGGAAATTACCTTTATGATTTCTGTGAATATCGAAAACGTTAGCAACAAAGTTTACGAGAAAGATATTAGACTCTTGCATTCTTTGTGCATAGCAAAGCCTGCATAACTATAGTGTACTTACGTACAACCACGGGCGAGTTCCATAAAATAGGATCAATTTAACATTTATGTTGAGTTGAGTACTCGCCTACAAATAATTTTGCTTTACACTTTATTAATCGTGGTGCATAGTATATGCGTTGAACTCCCGTTAATTATGATTATTATGTGTAATTTAGGGTTTGTACAAGTGTCTGTATTAAAGTAATAAATGCTATAAATGCTGACTGATATTAAAAGTTTTGAAATACGAACATGCTGAACGAATTCTTTGAAATCGTATTCTATCTGAACCTTCCATGTTTGTGTGCCAAATGGTATCAATAGTCTGTATTGTAAACTATTGTGGCAATTAATGATATTGTTCGTATGCACACCGACCGTGTGCTAGTTGATAATAATCGTATAATGTGGGTTGTTCACTCCTAGTACACGTGTGTATATCTACATAGTTGACTAAGTAAACTGAGTCTTACCTACAAGGAGCGAATTCCTAGAATAAACTGAGATGCAGAGTCTGGATGTCAATTCACCTCGCAATGATGCAATAATCTACATCTTTAACGTTGCTTCAATGTATAAATAAAACTCGTCTCGGATACATAACTGTATAGTGGATGCTTTTAACCCTTACGGCTTGAATAAGTCAAGCTCCAGATATTTAAAACACCTTAATGCTATTTCAAGTCACATCTACTTATTGATTTTATACAATTTCAACGAAGGCACCTGCTAAGTACAATTAAAGTCTAAGGACAAGTTTTCTTAAAATTTGATTAAAAGATAAAGACACGAGTTTTTTTTGTTATTTTTTATCTGTTAACTAATCTAAGTAAGTGATCCGAGGATAATAAATAATGGGTTAATTAACATTAATCACCACTGTAGTTCTAGGCTGTGACAATAAGTGCGTACTATTTGAAAGTTAGTCTATAATGAGCTTGTCCACTGTTACAGTGACTTTCTGTCAGCCAGCCAGTCGGGGCGATCAACTTATCTATTAATATTAGTATTTCTATTTTCTTGCAACGATTTGGTTTTGATTAAGCTTACTAATTGTAAGTAAAACAAGTTCTATAAACTATTATGTAGATATTAGGTAGATTAATCATGATGTGAAAAGTCGGTAGATACATACAGGCTAGTCCATAGGATTTATTTAAACTTGCCGTGACGTATCAACATGTCAATGCTTTTTATTTGTCAGTGATCAGAGTCAGAGCCCTGATAGTAAAGAAATTATTGCCTATACGAGCTTCCAGAAGCGTTTGTCCTTAAACATTTTTATGGTAGAACTCGTACGTAGGCGCTCGTACTTTGCGCATTCATATGACGCTGCAACAATTATGCTAAGTCTGTTTATCATCTGTGTTTGAGTCACTACAGCGTTCCCTTTTATGGTAAACGCAATTTATTTAGTATTTTACAAATTCGAATGGCGCCGAACAGGCAAACATTAATAGTACTAACATATTACGTTGACATAGTCCATTTATTAGTAAGCGCTTACTCGGGGTTATAAGAAGACAGTCGCCGCAATTTAACACCGAGGGAGGATGGCCGCGATACATCCCGTCCTCGCCGACAATCAATTATCCACAATCCATAATCACGAACAATTAATTTTTTCTCGACGCAGTTAATAGGACTGCGCTTTCGTCGGTTATTTTCTCGATAAGGGTCAAATTGATCCGCCCGCGGCCTATGTGAACAAAACAAGCAATTTACGGCACTCGATACATTACGGTTTTTATTATTATTCTACTCTGTTGCTTATCTTGTTACAGCGGGTTCCTCGCGGTAATAACAGTGCGCGTTGAGCACTGACTGCTTATATTAGTATGCCTGCTGGAACGCTAAGTAGCGCTTCATGTGCTGAGTTAGTCAGACTAATCTTATAGGTAACTACGCAGTTGGTGTGTTCTCGTATAATTTCACTATAAATACAGCTGAACAATACACAAACCGTGACCGTTTGACCCGCTTGTAGTGTTTCTCAGGAGAACATAGATCGTCACGTGTACACAAAGGGGGTCTCTTTTGATAAATCGCTGAAAAGAAACAAAGGGCGCATAAATTTATCGTCGGCTGGTGGCTTATCATGATCACGTCGACTTTCTCCGAGTGTCGATACAGCGCGCGGTGTATAGCAGCATCACACACGGCGCCCCGCCTGGCCCCGCCGCCTGCGCAAGCGCCTGCCGCGACTCTCAGAAAGCTACATTGATCACAGGGTACCTAAACTACCACATCATGTAACTGGCAGTTGCTTGAACTTGTACTCCCAACCTTTAATAATCAAGGCAGATTGACGGTCGTACCTATTCTAGAAGTCTAGCTCTTTACGTAGGTATTGCGACAATTTTGCCTTAGATATCACTTGGTGCCTGCCCAAGTATGTAGAAAGATACATTGTTTATGATATTTTTTTGATTGGATTCCTTTGATTACCTAATACTTATACATAAAACGTGAAAAAAAACCTAATAAGATAATTCTGTATCAGTTATTTTTATTTAATAAAAGTCTAACTAAATAAGAAACCCTTCTTACCTATATGGTATTACACACACTGCACGGTTATGATCAGCCGGTACCATCGGGTACGATTTGAAAAATAATTTTGTAATGCTACACCAAGTATCTACCTGCATATTAGAAGATGAATGGCGGCCGTTTGCACAATTTAAAGGGGTGTCGCACTCCCAAATCCGTCTAGCAGTATTTCAAAAGATATAATCCATTCAAAATGAAAAGGGTTGTTTTTTACTGAGGAGACAATGTGTAAACAAAACATTCGATGACCACCGATGACCGGTACCCCTGAATGACCAGTGTGGGAAGCAACGTTTATTTCTCTGTGAAAGCTTGACCCTTCCTTTGTGTCACTCGTTATAGATGAAGTTTCATAGTGCAAAAGCAAAGGGTCAGTTCAAAGAATGAATACTCGGTACCTACTGTGATTGTTTATTTTTTGCACGGCTTAAAACGGTTAAGTGAATTAATAAGAGAGATACAAAAATCTCATCGGAACTTCCCATGCATGTATTTTTCCACCTATAATTACGTGAACTCGACATGGACTCCTCGAGATATTTTCGTGCGCACGACGTGAAGTGCTTGCACAAGAACTGTTCAGGCGTTTCGGAGAACAGCAATGTGATAAATCAGACCCTCCAATTATTATTGCATTCGGTACGCGAAAGTACTCACTATACTTATGGCGATTATTGACCAAATCGGTACTTGGTCTCGTTACGCCAATCACATACTTGATATGTACGGAGCGTTTTCATATGACTACTTGTAATATTACAGGTAGTAATACTATTATGTACCTACCGTAATTATCTAGTGCGTTTAAAGCAACCAAAACTTATCTCAAATTAAATTAGTGGTTAATTATGCTGTCGTTACTATATATATATTTCTTATATTGGGATTATTATCTACACCGATTAGAATCACGAGCCTCTACAAAAATATAATATTAACAATTATGTAGGGCTTTTATGTTTCTTTGAGATGTGTAATGATGTAAAATTGTAGAAGTTCAATGACTAAGAAGCAAATCTTATTAAAAGCAGTAATTATATTTTAATTTGAATCAGAATAATAAATTCATTCGATTAAATTAAAACAACTATACGTTTACTTATTCAAACAAAAGTCCATTATACCTACAATGGTATGGGTACACGATACCAAATCTATTAAGAATCATATAGGACGGGCCATTAGCGATCTGCTTTACTAGTTAGTGTTATTTGGCTACTTAAAAAACGAACATGACACATTATCTGTGGCCATCCGTCTCGATCAAGCGTGCTCTTCTAATTCTCTTATTCGCCGCTTCGAGTAGGCGCGCCGGCTGGCCGGTACACACACGTACTCATAAATATAAGGCATAATTTTGTAATTATGTAAAACGGTAAAAAAAAGTCTAAATCGTTTGCTATATGTAACGCAATATAAATTAATGGCCGTTATAATAAAATTCGTAGACGGCAAATGTTTGAAGCATTTTCGGTTTCAATAAATTGATGTAAGTGTTCTACTTTAATAATTTTATTAAAATAAGACGATATATATTTGACTCGTTAGATGTAATTATAATTCGTGATAGTACAGTTGCAGTATTACTGTTTTACACACTAATCACGTTAAATTAGTCGTTAAGCAGCCAAGAATATAAACAGTATCTAATGAGATACGATCACCCATCATATTTTATATGGAATATTAAAATACAATCTAGTTGTCAATAGTCTGATAATATATTACGGTAATAAGATTACTTTTAATTTTATTTAACTACATTCACCCAGTTATATTAATGATCCATTAAATCCGAGGTTTTATAAATCGCGAAAAATATATGCACGAGTAAAGCCGGAAAGAGACATTCCAAACTTCCAAGGACTTGTAGTTTTGTAAGCGGCGGACGATAAGTGTAGATCTTTTATTGTTTTGTAATGATAATACTAAGTACTAATGGTATGACGGCGAACGTGATTTAGGTATTTGCATTTCCAGATGTTGGAGGTTTCTTGTACAGTGGCGCTATAGCATAATTAAAGTAGCGCCGGTGACTTCCGTGTCGCGGACCCTCCACGCCTCTCGACTTCACTCAAATTTGACTTCTAATTACTCGACCACTGCCGACATTTTATGTTTCCTTAGGCCATAACTTTAATTAATTCTTACATCGTCCGAGCTTTTCTCACGCTGCATTATAATAATTAAATTGTAGTGTTAAGGTTCCTTATTCCATTCAATTTAACCTATCTACAAAATATTATAATTTGATTTGGTAGGTTAAACCACACAATAAAAAAAAATGAATTAAAACATTGTATATTCATTAATTATGCTATTATGTCATACATACGACACTTGCATCATACTAGTTTAGCGTATATTCCTGTAGGTGATCAAGTTTATAATTTGTGACTGTCCTTTAGGCAATTATACCCGTGCTACGACTACGCTACGCAGCGAAAAAATTGCGAAATTGGCGACTACGCACTCTCGTAGACTCGTAGCAAGCAAACAAAGCAAAGAGTAATAAATAGTTAACTGAACTCAATATAACGTTCGCTCTAAACAAAGTAAATAAGCTTATAGCAAACTTCAAAGAATAAAACATAAAAAATATCCTTTAAACTTAATCCAAACTTGGCATGAACCATCCGTCCCAGTGAATAGGTGTTGGCTACGAAGCAAGATTTTTATGTATAGCAATGGAAATGAGTGGTATTTTTGTTGACTTCCTTCCTGTGTATGTACCAGCTAGCAGCTCTATAAAAAAGAAAGCTCTTGTGTCACTTAAATGAGTTACGATTATACTATCGACTGTCATTTAACTGATCGACCTCGATCAATGTAGATGTAACATATCGTGTGGCTCGTTGAACTCTAATGTATGGAGATTTGGATTCGAGCTTGAGATTTTAATTCTGATAATT
This sequence comes from Oligia fasciuncula, assembly GCA_963082905.1. NCBI lineage: Eukaryota > Metazoa > Arthropoda > Insecta > Lepidoptera > Noctuidae > Oligia > Oligia fasciuncula. The sequence goes on from OY720387.1 coordinate 12,828,191, forward strand.
CGTAGATTAAAAAAATATTAATAAATTATTTAAATACATTTAGATATTGGAAATAAACGCATAAAGCATATATATAGGGAAGGTCTTCTTATTTTTTTTTTAACGGTTTCGGCGACTAAGACATTACAAATAAAGTTCCATACAAAAGCTCCTGTTCAAACAATCGGTAACCCTTTATCAGCGAACAAAGAGGAAGAGCTGCGATGTCACCCTTCTCCGAGCGGGTCGAGTGAGCGTTCGGCGGCCGTGTGGGGCGAGCGGCCGGCGACGCAGCAGTAGCGAGCGACGCCGCACCCGGACCGCACCACCGCCGACCGCGCACTGAACCATCCGATCACTGTCCGCCGCGAACCTGTTCCAAAATCGAACCCCAACCGACGCAGGCCGTGGGGCAGGGTGGACCGGACACTGTATTGTGCACAAGTGACCCCTATTGGACGAGCGTGACAACTGACCGGTACCTGACGGCGTCATGCAAAACGCCCTCGGACGTTGATGCGGGGTTGCCCAGCTGCCCCCTTGGCGACCAGTTCTCAACTTGTTCCACAGGTATTTTCGATTATTGTCGTGACCTGTTCTTCTTGACCATTGCTCAAGCTACGTATTGAATCATTATGATAACATCGTGAGCCGTAACGTACCGATGCGATGTGCGATATCAGATGTATATAATTGCTACTTATTTGACACTTTATTTCCCGCAACCTGCCACTGAATGTGTAACGTGTACCTACTGGCTACTTGATACCTAGTGTAACGTTATACTATAAAGCAGACGAGTCTTTGTATAAAAACAATGAACATTTTATGTACTACAACTCAATTCAAACAATTGAATCTGATTAATACGATTATTTATTTCATGAACTGCGTTTAAGAAATAATCGAATTAATCAGATTCATTTAATGTTGTTGTGTTAATGATCGAGATTTAATCTAAAATAAAGTGGCATTAAATATATATATATTTGAGATTAAATCTCAATCATTAATCTACATTTATGTTAAAACCGGCTTTAATGCTATGTATACCTAATTGTGTAACCCTAATGACAACAATTAATTATTTAATTAAAATTATTTTATCCATCAGTACCTACTTTGCACTTATTAATTTATGTAAGAACTTTCAATGATTTTGATAGACTTAGAAAGACTTTACACGTGGGTACTGCCAAGCCTGAGAAAACTTAACGGGGGGTGCTTTATATTTTATACGTAACGACAAATAATTTATTTCAGTAACTTGTGATTCAGTGAAATTTTAATCATTCAATCTACTCGGGCTGAAAAGAAACCCTGAATGTGATGGTGGCTTTTTCAAAAGTGCATCGAAGATACCTACATAGTTTATTGTAACGGGTGTAGTATCCCTTAGAAGATTCACAAGCCTCTTTGAACGTAGGGTTTGGCAGGAATCTGTGCTTTATATTCTGCTGCCAACGTTTTCCCTAGGAAAGTATAATGATGCATGGAAATCTGAAACAATTTTTACGAAGTACTTAGCCCTTAAACACTTTTTTCCTTTTTGAGTATAAATCTTTACATATGCTTAGTATTTATTGCAAAGGACGATTAGATTTCACACATTTAATTACTAATAACTGGTGCGATAACATGTTTGTCACAATATTGGTCATCGATTTCATTTTACTCCAATTATTACATAATATGTCTATTTTTTTTAACTTAAGTTTTTTGTGACATCTATTTTGATCTTTGGAACAGGAAAACTACACTTTCAGACTTTTCCTTTACTTGTGCTGTAAGACCTTGCTTCTTGCCAAATTTTATGATTCTAGGTCAACGAGAAGTACCCTTTATGTTTTAATTTATTTGCGAGTGTCAAAATATGTCGCATAATGGCCGTCTTTTTTTATTAGGTTGACTTAGAATAAAAAAATACGGCCATTCAATATTCTAAGTCTTTGAAGATTGAATTTTTAGGATTTTTTTGAAGGTCAAGAGACCGTAGACTCCAAGAGACGTACTTGATATTATTTTAATCTTGATACCTTTACGCGTTCCTGAGAAAAAGGGCCTTGACAGACTGACAGATGGACATCGAAGTGTTCCTTTAAGGGTTCCATTTTTCCCTTTGAGGTACGGAACCCTAAAAACAATGTAATAATAATGAAGAAAAGCGACAATATTGACCCATGCACCATTTGAGTAGCCACAGGAATATAAAATCATGTGTTTATGTGCACTTGTTGTTTGCATAGCACCTATGACTTGTATTCAATTAAAATGTGGGAGAACATTTTTTCCCTTAAGCTTCTAATGATTCTGTGTGATTAGCAAGATTGCCGCGTGTTGGAAGTAACAAAAACACGCGTATCCATTTAGTAGTGACGCATAATTCGAAATATATTCTGATTCTCGGTTATAGCAGATAATTAGGTGGTAATATCGCGGCACCACTTCCGCGTCGCGCCGCGCAGCGCTCTCGTCAACAGATTTATAGCGAGTTTGACCGTGAGACCTCAAGCGTAGCCGTTTTTTACCTAATGCGTTATTTATTAAAATTTGATTATAAAACAACCGAAGTTAATTCTATAAGTTGGACTCGTGTCAAATCATAGAATATAATACATTAATATCGTCAACTATTGGGTGCTTAATGAATATGTATGTGCAATGTTAATATATTTGTTTATTCATAACAAGAGACCTCAATTTAGCTAATTACGATATCAATGTGAATAAGGATGAAGGTTGTTCATAAATGTAATTGCCAGCATCTAGGCTCATAGTTTTGACTGTGAAGTTTTTATGCCGGCAGTAAAATTAATTACGACTCTTTGGTAAAATTCCTCAATTCACATGGGAAGATAATTTCGACGAATATAATTATCTGTCTATATTTTAACTAGGTTCGTATAATAGTACCTACGCAGCATTAGTGTTGCTAAGCGATTGATGTTTTAACGTTAAAAGTCACGTAATATTATTACAAAGACCAAAAGAGCCGCTAAAGAGCCTGATGCCTCGAGTGGTGCCATGTACCACGACATACATTAGAATAGTATTTTCGAATATCAAATATTGGTTTTGGCGGCGGTCGTTGTGCAAACAATTAATGTTTATTTCTCTAAAAACATCGGCGCGCGACCGCTCACGTTTTTGTTTAGATAATAATTGATTTTTTATTTACTCCTTGAGTGTTGCCGCACGAAGACAACGGCAAATAGCGTTGGGCACATTTTCTCACGGAACGCGGATAAGCAGTATCACTGTCCGAGTCCGTTATACTTTCTTGCGAAAAACTCTCCCGGTGAATATTGCGTGCGGCACGCGGCGTGCGGGGCGCACACGTCGGGTCCGAGCGCGCTCGTGTGTCACACGTCAGATCAAATACACGAGATAAAACTAAAACTAATGTACACTCTACTCAAAGCTTTTCACAATCACCGGTGAGGGCAATAAATAAAGCTTCGCCGAAGAACGGGAGCAATTAATATGGGCGCGCCCGACCCGCGTGAAAGTAGCAGACGCGGACCACATGTGTGGACCGTGGACGAGACGCCCGCGCCTGCGCAGACGTGTGCTGTGTATACTGTCAATAGTATAGGTACACGACACATTCGTACGTGTTGGTGAAGCTCAATTGCATCGCGAGATATATCATATTTGTTATATTATGTTAATCTACTGTTAGAATTCATTGTACTATATTGTGGAGGTGTTACACTTCTAGCATTTGAGAAATAAATACATATTTTATAAGTTTATAAGGTACACAAAGTCGTAATGTCTTCCAAATACGGATAGTGGTCCAGTGCAAATAGTATAATTATTTGTTGGGGAGATTGTATTATTGTTATTGTGACATTTCCTTGTCATATCTTAAGCTGCGCCGAAGTGAGCTTAAAGCCACGTTTACACGAGGAGATTTTCTCGACAGTCGAGAGGCGAGAATGTTCATGCGAGACACGTACCTAAGTGAAAATCGCCCGGTCATGTATCGCGCTCATATTTATTGGATATTCAAAAGAATACATTAAAGGACCATACAGGGTTGGGACGTCAAAAAGACAAAAAAGTAAACTTCGTATATCTAACTAATCGTCATTCTACAAACAAAAATTCAATCAAATACACACATAATATCCAATCACTATATCTTAAAAGAAAGCAATTTATGTACATAATAAAGCCACCTAAAATGTGAGATTCGTAACAAATACTGGTACGAACATTCAGCTACACAAACTGCAGTGAAGTTCCGCGGATAGATAAGAGGCTGATAGCTTTCTGCTCAACAAAAGCCCAATCTATTATTATATATAGAAGCTAACTACGCACCGAAGTATAAGTAGAAGCCGAAGATGGAAGTATAAGTACCCGGTGTACACATTGAAAGCATTTATCTTTCTAAATTGCGACTAATAAAGAATAAATCATGAATTGGTATCATAATAACAGACTATGGTGCAGTAAAACATAAACGGCGCATAGGTGTACAATTACTTCCACATCCAATTACTTTGTTGAACTGATATTCGGTTGACCCACATTTAAACATTTTGCGATAGTGCCTCCTACGCATATGAGCGACATGTCGATATTGGCGTGTCGGTGATTTCAATATGGCAACGTGGAGCCCCGGCCGAGGCACCGAGTGTATGCTAATATGTGCCGCGGGCGAGCGCGGCAGGGCGCGTCGCGGCGTCGCACTATGTATGTAACAGTGTACACATGCTATGCAATTACCATTTTATTAGATGGTTAGCTGCCTTCACTACACTTGACGGAATTTCACTAAATATGTAGGTGTACCAAACTGTATGTAGCTAAGCTTCCTAGCTGTATGTAGCTAACTATAAAAATGGTTAATTTTATTGTCGGTTTTGAAGAAGATAAACACTTAATTGAGTTTTTTTAAGAACAGTTAAGTAATTGCTTCATATGGTATATGCAAGTAATTAGGTATTTTTAATATTATCGAAGGTCTCCGTTAGTAACATAATTTTATGAAAACATAATAAGATCTTGTCTACCGTCGTAGATGCCTGCTACGTTACAACTTCCTCAATTCTAGTTCAAGTAGTGTCGTGTAAACGTCATATTTAAAGGTTTCTAAAGCAGAGATATGTAATTACGTGGGTGTTCATTGTATCCTAACGTAGCATGGTGTTTTTGTGTTTATTTAGCGTGTTCCCGAGAATCCCACGCACGCTGTGTTAGTTTTTCTAGGTATGATGCGTGAGTGCAGCGCGGAATGCGGCCCACAAGACTGCGCTCTCTCGGACGCATTCAAGGGTAGGCAAAGCTCGAAATGTAGCCTCATTGGTCTTTAGAAACCGTATATTAAGTGGACTGATGTTTACACATATTGCAATAAAGAACCGTAGCTTTTAAAACACTGTAACAGTTACTTATAAGTTTAAGAAAGAAAAGTTGAGAAAGTTGTGAAAATATAACTGTGATTTATATTTGAATATCGATCAATTTCACGGTTTCATGGATTCGATGGTTAACGCAATGCCTCGCACGCTGATACATACGAGTACGCACGGAGCGGGGCGCGGGCGCGGCGGCGCGGCGGCGTGGCTACGGGCTACGCGCCGTAGATCATAATCGGACGAGTATTTATTGGTGCGCGCTTTCTAAAGCCCTGCGCCATCCCGCGACTGTAAAGCTGAATACTCACGAATGTCAAGTGACACGCGATATTACATCCAATGTATTTTATTGCAACTTCGGGTCGTCAACATTATCGGCGTCTAAATGTGAATAAGCCTGAATGGCAGGTGTACGTTTGGATTTATTACGAACTTCCTTTTTAGTAAAACGTTCGATGGCAGTTATTGTTGGACATTACTCATTTATTGAACGTAATTAAAAATAATCGGTTACAGTCAGAGTGAGTGAATTTTATTATTTCTTATTGAGTAACTTTAAGGCTAAATAAGAACCTTTTAAAAGGTCGTGCTGGTATAAGCTTTTGAATAGCTATCATTGCCACGGTGATAGCTGTAGTTATTCACACAAGAAGTCATTTGTAACAATTAATTTTAAAGTAATAGATAATTTTAATGTTGTACAGGTAGGTATGATTCGGTTCTTATAACGGAACTTTAAATTTATTGCTTTCTTATAGGTACTTAACGAGTTCCAATCTCTTAAGATTCGACATGTTGACCTTAAATGCGGGACATCTAAACATTGTAAATAAATAAACATTGGTACCCGTTACCTGAGAGGATTTCACAAAAAATATTTAGGAACTAAAATCTACATGTTTTATATTTTTAATTTACTTAAACAATTTATGTAAGTATCTAAATTAGCTACGACAGTAAAAGGCGAATTATTGACTTAATGAATTACATTGTACAAAGAAGTCATCAGAATAAATAATTTTACACTGAGGCGATTTTATTAGCACGATCATCACATCACCGACATAATTAATATTATTGATTCGGAGTCGAGAGAAAACCACTCAATTAAAAACTCATTAGTGAAGTAGGTAGATATTTATTGCATTAGTGAAGTCTGAAATGTCACGCTTGCGACTTATTTGAGACACGTATGTTATTGAATCCCAAGACTTAATTCGGTACACACTGAGTAACACATAATATTGTCAACAATTGCTAAAAGTCCAAGCCACGATTAAATTAAACAAATCATCGCCAATTTGTATTAAACTTTTTAACATTAGTACGCAACTAATAATAATCGTATTATTAGCAATCACGGTGTATGAACAATGTTATTGCGAGTCCATCAAAATACTGCACCTAACCAATCTTGACACTTGCGTTTTGAATAACCCTCGGTATTATTCAAAGTGACATATCGGCTGTACTGTAAGCGCTAAATGTGTCAAGTTGATTTTTTGTTTGGTTTTAAAGTTTTATAAAAACCTATATTAATTAACTCGTGCGCTCAAGAATATTCCTATACTATTTGGGTTTGAACAATGTCCTTTTTTTCTTTAAAATTCAAGTAAGTAATCAATAACTATCGAGGTTATAAGTTAAAAAGCACATTTGATAATTTACAAGATAAGACTTAGTATAAAAATTTGTTTATTTTTTCGCTGTCTATCTACTGAATAAGTAATATCAATCAATAAAAATATTAATGTGTATGTGTGTGTGTTTGTGATTGAACATAGCTGAACAAAGTATCTTTAATCAATTTACTGCACTAACTTTAAATATCAAAGAAAATGTAATTTAGAATTATCTCCAATAAAAAGACAAATGGTTGCCAAAATGTATGTGAAGCGTCTAAACATGTAAGTCGCGGTAGAGTAGCGCTCGGTGGTCGCAGGGCGGGCCCCGGGCTGCGGCGCGGTGCCTCGGTACCTGCCGAGAGCGTGTGAAGTCCGGCGCAGGCAGGGGGTGCATGCCACAAAGGAATATTCAAATGCGCTCCTGGACGTGGCTCGCATGAATGTGCATTACCCTATGACCATATTATTTTTAACATGCGAAGATAATGGCTCATCGGGGCGATTCTTAATTTTTTGTCGCTTTCTTATACGCGAGTTACGCGACCCTTTATTAGGGCTCGCAACGCTTTAGGGTTTTTGTGCAACCGACGAATGTTATCATTAAAGCGAAAATAATTAATTATTTACTCGCACCGTTTAAATATCTTTAAGCTGAACATTAGAATCGGGTCAAAATGTTGAATTGACGCTACATTTTTGTTGAATCCTTCTAAAACCTACTTTTAAAGTAAATATGTACAAATCGTATTAGTAATAAATGATAAAAACTCATGTGGACAAAAATAGCAAAGTGCCAGCCATAACACCGAGTTATTAATAACGATAACAAGTTTTTTCAGTTAAACAAATATGTTGGATGATTATATCCACTAACACTGATTAATTATCGCTGTTTGCGGTCTTTAAGTTTAGCTCGTAATTCATTCCTGGCGTTAGATAAAGTTCAAATGCGGTAAACAACAATAATGAATTAAACAGTGTCCCGTCGGTTCACAACCGGTACTTATGACACTTTACCCTGTAATTTGGCAATCAGTGGTGTGCCCACTGGCTGCGCAGTGCGCACCGAGCTATTGTGCGCAGCGCCACGCTGACATCAGGAGCCTGTAATTTGCGGTTACTTGCAGGTGTTTATTACATTATAGCTGTGACGTAAGACTAAGTGAAACGAATAAACTGCACAGGACACGTCGGTTAGGCTTTCCGAATGTCATACCTACTTCCTTCAAATTAACCACTAATGTACAGTCAACAAAAGAGATAAGTATGCAGGATCGTCGGATATAGTTGAAGTTTAGTAAGAAACCGATGGAAGTTCTCGAATAAAATTTAATTTTATTAATAGATAACAAACAGTTAATTTATCAAATTAAATTTCAGTCGACAACATCCATCGGTTTCTTACTAAACTTCAACTATATCCGACGATCCTGCATATCTATCTCATTTGTTGACTGTACCTACCTACCGCGCGAATATTTATTCATAATCATTTTTTTTTTTATATTTATATTCGTTTTAAGTTTGCTTTGGACATCACTGACATCGGTGAAGGAAAACATATACCTAAGTCTGAAATCGCCAGCCCGTCTTGAGCAAGCATGGTGATCAATGCTCATGCCTTCTCTGTATGAGGAGAGGCCTTTGCCTTGCAGTGGGGGAGTAATAGGCTGGCATTATTGTAGTATTTAATTTTTCTCAAACATGCTTGGAAAGAGCATTATTTTGCCAAAATTGCCAACCTTCTTCGAGATTAATCGAAATTGCTGTACTGGCCAAATACATGCGAGCAGCGGCCGGCAAAGGTTGTATGAAAATCCCTATCTGTCGTGGTTCAGCGGCCAAATAAATTACATAGTAAATTCATATCTGTGGTGTAATTTAAAAAACTGGCCAAGTGCGTGTTGGACTCGCACACGAAGGGTTCCGTACCACAAGGCAAAAACGCCCAAAAAAAAACGTTTGTTGTATGGGAGCTCCCCTTAAATATTTATTTTATTCTGTTTTTAGTATTTGGTGTTATTGCGGCAACTGAAATACATTATCTGTGAAAATTTCAACTGTCTAGCTATCACGGTTCATAAGATACAACCTGGTGACAGACGGACAGACGGACAGTGGAGTCTTAGTAATAGGGTCCCGTTTTTACCCTTTGGGTACGGAACCCTAAAAATGGAATGATCTTTTACTCCGAAACATAGCAACCAAGGAGGTAACTGGTAAATGGTTTTATTTAAATTTCGAACTGGCTTGCAAATAGAAAGCTGTTATTGAAAAAAAAACAAATGAACACTTGAACGCGGGAAAAATGATTGTTTTTCGTTGTTCGTCATTGATTTTGGAAAGTAATTGTATTTGACAAAATGAGTTCAAGTGCAGACAATGAGTTTGATGAACTTACTTTAATGCCACCTGAAATTCAAGAGGCGGTAAGAGCCTTATTAGGAAACTTGTTACCGCCAAAATCGAAAGAAAAATATTTTCAAATAAAAAGTTCTGCCTAGGTATTACTTAGTTTTAATTTCCGCGCATTATTTGAGAAAAGTACTATACAAGCCTTGAACACTACTAGGCATTGATGGACTTACCTACGTATTCACCCATCAATGCCTCTTATGCTGGCCGCTGCAGTAATGTACTATTATGTTCTTCTCTCGCGAAATACAACTCACTCCCTGACTAACTAATCACAATTTCTGTTCTAGCTATTAAACCTACATTCTTGAAATTTGGCTAGTAAGTTTTATTATCCAGTTTTTGTGGCCACTGAGTATAGGTTATTGAAAATTACACAAGTTAGGTATATTTGACGGCACGGTTGGCGCATTGACTGCTGCGCTGCGTGTCGCAGGTTCGATTCCCGCACGGAACAAATATTTGTATGACCTACAACTAGTTGTTCCAGGTCTGGCTGTTTGTGTATGTGACTTTAAATGTTTGTAAACGCACCCGCAATACAGGAGAAATTCCTAGTGTTGGGCAACGTTTTTTTTTAAAAAAAGAAAGAAAGAACGTGGGATAACATTTTGTATGGAAGTGTTTTTGTGTACAGACGCCAGCTACTACAATCTGTCAAATTTCTTTAATAGATTTTCAACTTTATCACTAAATCATAAGGTTCAAGATTGATTGGGAAAATTTTACAGTTTCGGGTAGCTTGATGTGCTGGTCTGTACATTGAGGAGTTCTATACTCTATATCTAAAGTTCTTCATGTAAATATAATATGAGATCACACTGAAAGTCAATAAATCTGCCTAGCCTTTTCCCAACTATATTGGGGACGGCTTCCAGTCTAACCAGATGCAGCTTATTATCAGTATTTAACATGGAGCGGCAGCCTATCTGACCTGCACAACCCAGTTACTGAGTAACAAAATACTCTTTGGTAAGAATGGTTGTCAGACTTTAGGACAGATCTCACTGAAAGTATACCTACTCTTACAAATAATACCTATAAGCAAAAACAAAATGGAATTAAGAACTTCCTGCTTATTTTGTAGTCGAATTAAGTAATAAAATGTTAAACAATGTATAATGTTTGCATACTAAGATTATAGATGCGTAAATAAGTCTGCCTGTCTGTCTGTATGTTGTCTTTTCACGCCTTAACGGCTGGAGGCACACGGATGGACGATGACCTGGGTGAGGACATAGGATACTTTTTTAACTCGGTAGTACGATCCCGTGAGATAATTTCCAACCTCCACGGGGGCGAAACTGCCGGCCAAAGATAGTGTCATATATGAACTTATGAACTTTAATTAAATAATAACTTCGCAGAATTGTATAATTTCAACAATTAATCAAGTTTAATATACATACGCGATCGTGACAAAGGTCGCATCAGCTTATCTCGTAGAAAAAAGCGAATTAATTTATTCCGTTACTTTATAAGGCCATCTCGCATAGAAATAGTGTTCGGTGATTTCACACGGTGAGCGGTGCACTGACCATTGTCTCCCCTATCATTAAAAAGAAAATTGCGAACCGCGCCATTGTTGTATATCTTCAACCCTTTCTTTGCCCTGTGTCCATGAGCGTCACGGCGGCCCCAGGTAATATCTCACAGTTTTGACAATCGCCCGATGGGGAGATACTCATTGTTTCGCAGCATCCGAGGGTCCCGCAGAGAATTTATGCTCGCCTGTCATAACAGTATGAATTTACGCATTGTGAATCAATACAGTGATTTCATCAATAGACAGCCTTTGTTTCTGGGTGTCGAGCTTACGTAATGTATTAGGATATGTCAGCAAACAGTAATGTGTAAGTGGATACTTTTAGTTGAGACAATGGCTACTCATTTATATTGTGCCGATATTTATGATAAAAAATCCGGTCAGCTATAAAAGCTCGACGTCGCGACGGCTGTGCAGAGTTGATTAGGTATTTGTACCTATCTGCAGAAGTCAAGCTAGTATTATTGATTTGTCTAAAAATAAAATATATTAATAATGCATTTGTATATATAGCAGCATTAGGAAGTTTTAAACAATATATTAAGAATCATATCTACCTACAAAAGTCCGCGATCCGTAAAACAAAACATTTAAATTCAATTAGATGATGATAAAATATAGACAAATTCAGAAATCAGTTACGGACATGTTATAAAAAAACGAATCCATTATTATTAATTGGGCTATAAGTATTTGAATTTATTACGGTAATTCCCAGATTGTAGGTATAAAACTACACAGGTACAAGTAGATTTGATCGCAGTCCGACTCAATGTTTTCGGTGAATAAATTGTATGTAATTTATTGGACATAGAGTTACAGTATAATGTATAGATGCAATTTATTGCGTGTGTGCATAAAGTTTCGCCTCTCAACAATTCCTGTTTACACTCAATACTGTAATTTCATAATTCAAGCGTTTAAATGCATAGCTTTTCGTGAGCGAACGCAAAAAAAGCGCAGAGCCTCGCTGGAACGGCGATTACGGCCCTTAAAATAACATCGTACGTTTAAGTTAATGACAGACACACCGACAAAATGCACTTATAATTGCTTTTACAAAGAGTTTTGGTGAAAAATTATCATGTATAAGGTATTACGACGCGGTTCTCCCACGGGATGGAGAGGAAGCGCTTTGTTTCTCCTACGCACGGTAGGCATAGCTAGTATATGAGTATTACAATGTAATTAATATTGTATGGGATTAGGCTGAGGCGAGGCATACCTCGAGCTACTCGTACGTTTGTGTTGAAATAATGTATCGGATTTACAGATTCCAATCGTGCACAAGTACTAATATTAATTAATTAATTTACACTGCATTAATAAATAAACATATATATCTATTGTGAGCCAAGGGCGCCGTCTGTTTTGCCACATTAAATACCAATGTTACACTCGGCCTGTATACTCACTAGATTTGTAGTCACGAGAAATATCGATTGGAACATTGAATGAATCTTAAAACATGCGTTACTATTACAAATTAATTATATTTGTGATTATAATTATCTACTGTATAATAAATATTTAAATTATGTACCCATTGATTTTATTAGATCACAAATTATTAGAAGTCTCTTATAAGAAATAAGGATTTGCATTAGGTATTAAATACACTTGGTTACAAGAGATCAGCTTTATAGAGATTACGAATTAAAATAAAACAATTCATTTGGAAATAATTATACTCTTTCAGGGGTTAGTTTTTGGCTAATTGTAACGGAGCTCTTTAGCTCTATGCAACCTTATACGAAAGGTATCTATCTATTTGAATTTAAGCTATTAAAATACCCGTCGACCAATTAGCATATACAGTAAGAAAGTAGATTTGCTCTACAAATTCCAATATGAGATTAAGTACGTTTATTTGGAGTGTTAATAGCCTACAAGATTAATAGCAAAATATTCACAAGTTCGTTCAAAACACAATTTTCTAATAAACAACAACTAACTTCGACGAACAACTGTAATTAATTATGTGAAGAATTAGAATGCTGACAGCTACAGATACAGGTGTCGATAAACAAGACTAAAATTTTTGCCATTATATAATGTCGCAGGGATATTTAATGTTTGAAACATTGCATCAGCAATTAGCAGCTCTTAGCCGTGGACATACATCAGTAACAGTAGCTGTAGGTAGCAGCTAGCGGCTCTGGCGATAAATTCCCGCAACTAGTCGGTGGTTACTAGCCAATAATCGACGTTGCATATTTGCATAATTGTGCCCGCTAAGTGTCTGCATCTACATAAAATTGCGTCTTTTTCATGACTCCTCTATATTTAACCATGATGAAAATCGCTTCGATCAAAATATTTCCTCTGAACCTCAAGCCTCTTAATTAATATTTATTTTGAATAAATTTCGACGACGACGGAATGATTTTGATAATATCATTAGTCATTATACATATTTTGTTCAAAATGTAGGATCATAAAACTTTAACTTTATGAAGTATTTCTGTGAATATCAAATAGCAGATAGGAATCTAATGAATGATTACGTACTTCCATTTGACTCGGCGCTGGCTTTACTAATAACTGCTCTTATTGGTTTCATTGAACTGTGAATGACGAACTAATTAGACTGTCGGAAGTCGGTAATAACCTTAAATCGTTATTAATACCAATAATAAACTAGAACATTGGTATAAAGTTAAAGGGTTTAAACTTTTATGCTAATATTATGTTTCGTGTTTTCACTCCACACGCATATTGATTATGGCGTTGTTGATGTCAGCAGGGTGCGAATGATTATTTATCAATTTATAATGGCCTGAATTGAGGCGTTAATTAGAGCAAAGGCATATTAACTAACTCTTCGAGTGCAACTGTTTGATTAGTGAGTTTTTTTTTTAATCATTAATGTATATATACTTAAAAACGTTATTCAAAGTCTCGAGAAAAGCTAAAGTTTACGACTTAATATAAAGTGCAACATATAATTATGCGGCGTTATTAGTAATAGATTATGTGTTCAATGACATCATGACACGACATGCGGTAAACGAGAACGGAAGATAGAAAAAAGTGTAACAGAAAACAATTTTATTACAGAGACATTTCCGTTCGGCTCGATCGGAGATAATTTTTAATCTTGAGACCTGAACACAGCTAATCTAATTAGATTCCAACTAGTGGAACTAGTCGATAAAAACGGTTATGAAGTTGGAATGGACGCCGCTACCGAGCGACAATTATGTGTGTATATCTGATTGCAAGTGAACACAGCTTTTATGATTCGATACTAAAACAAGTACATAGAAATACCGCTTACTACGTCTAGTTAAGGGCAATTGTTGATTTGTACACTTAATAAAAGCAACATGAGTGTACGTTAAGTTGTGGTACCTATACATATGTATTCAGGATTAATTTTGTAATGTATGTTTTTATTTAGGTAAGCGTATCAAAGTATAAAAGAAAAAAAAATGGTGTATAAACTTACCACAACAACAAAGATTAGTATAAAATGTTTGCTGCACGTGCATTTGGTGTGACGTCCGAGATTGTTAAGATGCATTGCAAAAAGGTATTTGTTAAATGTTTACGCAGCTACGGTAATGGATACAGTCACTGGATACCAGCACCAATGTCCGTTTGCGCTTGTACTACAATAATGATAAATTATTCTGGGGATTGCGTTTCCTTAAGCACCTTTTGCATTTAGGTTCACTTCAAGGCTTTTGAGAACAGACGTAATTCTCATGTCGCTATTAGTTTAACTAATAAATGTTACAAATGTAACCAAACATACTTGTAAATAGACTTCGAATAATCCATACTTTGAAGTTTCTTTTTGCAGTAGTGTCGTTATTTGAAGACCTATATTTATCTGTCTTTGGAGCACATGTAATTCTTCTGAACCTAATTATACTCTATGTAATTTGTGTTGGCATAATTGCATTGTGAAATGGTATGATAGTGTAGTGGTGCGTCGCACGGTCGCGCCCGAGGGCGACTCGGACGGATAACGGAGCGCGGCCCGTGAGGCTGATTTATCGTGGACATCCACCGAACCTATCCGATTTGCATTTAGATAGCGCTGCGGCGCGGGCGGCGGGCGGGGCCGGCGCGAGGCGACCGAACACGCCGCTTTACTCTATCGCACGTAAATTAACTATAAAATTATATTTCTGCAAAAAAACGACAACGGCTATTCATCCCACTAATAAGATTTAAACGTTCTCCTCGATACTCTATCATCAAGCTTCGTACCTTTAATAGCGCAGTTAATGAAAAATTTCCTTAGAAAGTTGAGAAAAGTTAGTTTTGCCATATGGGAAAGAAGTCTTCCCGTTTAACTAGACTTAATTAGCAAAGTGACACTTAGGTAGGTATACGACACCAAAACATGACTTAGAGTAAATTGATAGCCGAATATTATTTTGATTCATGGTTTTTGTTTGTGACCATTATCCTGGAGTGTAATTACATTTAGCTGGCACATTCCTCGAGGGCCGTTACGTAGTGGTGGCGGAAGGCTGACGATGACGGCGCTAGGTTATTCAGATTGCTCGTAAATTATCTACCTCCGCAATTAGTAGGCGCCGATTTGGCGCATTATAAGTTTCCTTTACCAACAAGCAAATATCAACTATATTGAACAGTTACAGACTTTTTCACTTAATAGTTTTCTTAATATAGGTACATAATCTGTCTTTATCTACGTAAACTAGAATTGGTACCTACCTAAGAAGATATCTCTAAATAATATAGCATCTAGCTCAAATATGGATTTTTCTAGCTAGAGCTTTTAGAATATTAACAAAATAAGCAGGATATTAAAGCATTTTATAATAAGTATAGATAGGTACCTATATTTTCTAAGTTATCAACAACATTATAAAATATGAAAAAATACAACGATTGGAAGTTAAGTAGAGCTTTCATCCAATGTAAAAGATTCTGATCAATTTATATCTGGGGGCACGGGAGTGCCCCCGCCAAGACGAGCCAAGCGAAGCTCAAGGGCACTACCTACCTTTTCTCGAAGCACTTCGTCGCATTTTTGAACCTTCATAACTTGGGTTTGGATTATTGGATTATACCAGATAAACAAAATTTTCGGGAAATGATGCCAGTGGTTGACTTATTAAACCTATAAAGTTTCAATTGCATAGCTCTTATACTTTAGATTTTATTGATATCTAAAATACCCCGATTTCGTCACTGACTCACTGACTCACTGATGATCATCAATATTCTAAGGTTCTTCTTGAAGTCCTAGAAAGCTGAAATTTGGTATTTAAGCTAGTAATAGTACACAAACAACAAAAAAACTCTAAAACTTGGAACTTTTACCCTCCAACCCCTACTAGGGGACTACAACTAGGGGATGGAAGTTTGTACGAGACTTCCCCAAATTTTGATGCTAGAGTTCTGAAAATTGATATAGAGACTCCTTGTAATAAATAATAAAATACATATTTCAGGATTTTTAGTAAAGAACCACCCCCAAAAAAAAATATTTCATAAGCATCTTTCAAAAAGATGTGAAATCCCACCAAAAACATTTTCATGTAATAGTTGCCAAGACGAGACCACATATGGCTCGCACTGCCAAAAAGTTATCAGATCTCATGTAGAGCCAAGCTTCTAACTCTACACGCCGTAACTTCACAAACTCTACACCTTACTCAAAATATGTGGCTTGGCCGTTTTAATATTTTTTCACTGTTCATTACTTTTCTGTTATACAATAGTTCTTGTAGTAACGAAACGGCCAAGCCTCATATTTTGACTAAGGTGTAGAGTTTGTGAAGTTAGGGCGTGTAGAGGTAGAAGCTTGGCTCTACATGAGATCTGATAACTTTTTGGCAGTGCGAGCCATATGTGGTCTCGTCTTGGCAACATTTTACATGAAAATGTTTTTGGTGGAATCTTATATTCATGGGATAGTATAATGATCGCTTTATTCAAATTATTGTAAGTAAAATAAAGTAATTTTGGTGAACCCCGAATTCAATTACCTACAATCTATACATATAATAAATCTGTAGACAAAGCGTTTCTGTACATTAAAATTATTTAAAAATAAATAGGTGGGGTGTTAAAGGATGACCAACAGATTTCATCAATTTTTGGAATTTTTGTCTGTTTGTCTGTTTGGATGTGACAGATTTTTTATTTGAACAGGTTCAATGTAAAAAGTACCAAAATAATATGGTTCATTTTTATACTCAAATATAGTGTAGAACTCGAAGTAGTGATAGTCTTTGTTTCATCGCAATCGCTTCAGTCTATCAAAAGATATAATCAATTTAAAGCATTCTCTAACAACTTTTTATTGCAATAAGTGGAAACACGTAACGACACTATTGGGACGATATAGTACTAAAGAAAACATATTGTGATCTTTAAAACATTATTATGTGTAATATTAACTCTGATACTTATGTCTGTGTTATTTAAAAAGTAATGAGAATGATTATAATCTATAAATATAAAAGAAAGTCGTGTTAGTTACACTATTTATAACTCAAGAACGGCTAAACCGATTTGGCTGAAAATTGGTGGGGAGGTAGCTTAGAACCAGCAGACGCACATAGAATTCTCTTTATCCGGTTTTTTTATCCGGTTTTAGACGGACATAGTATTAGTAATACTTTTATTTACTTATAGGAGTAGTGTGGGAGTAGGGTAGGAGTTGGGTAGGAGTAGTTTAGGAGTAGGGTAGGAGTAGGTTAGGAGTAGGGTAGAAGTAGGGTAAGAGTAGGGTAGGAGTAGTGTAGGAGTAGGGTAGGAGTAGGGTAGGGTAAGGGGTAGGACACCACGCGAACGATAGCGCCGGGCAGCTAGAAATAATTTATATGGCAAAACAACCTTTGCCGGGTCAGCTAGTATCTAAATAAACTTGTGTAAACAAGACAGTTAGCAATGAAACGCTAAACATACTAATATGCGCTAGCTTATTTCAGATTTGCACGCTACTTTATAAAATGCAAATCGTATTCTATACAGACGTACCTACGTATTAATCAAAACTCGGAGTATAAAATATGGTGTCGGTGGACGTTGCTAAATGTTTTACAAAATGGAAATCGCAATTCAGACGGCTCGCATGTGTGGCGCGCAGCTTATTGCAAATTTTCTTCGTGAGAGCATTTAATCTTTCCGTCAAACAGATGTTATCCATTGCAACAAACCCAACCACTCTGAGGCGTAAAAGGAAGAAGCACACGCCCCTAATTGCGATATATCCCCGAGTATCTCCTACAATATGTAAATAGGCGTTGGAGGTAATTAAAAGCTTATCTCGCGCCCTGCCATCGCGGCCCTCGCGGTCTCGCTGATTGCTTCGTAAAATGATTGACATGCTATTTTAACAGTGTACCGATAATGAAAACGTTCCTGCGCAGTTTAATTCATACTTTATTTATTGTTGACAATTACTATTTGCACAGGATAATTGATCGCGTTCTCACAATTGTCAGGCGGCTGACGAGTTGTTTGCGATTTTTTAAAAGCTGCGTAGCCGCGAGGCGCCTGCGCCTGCGCCGCCGTCGCCGGCCGGTGTCCACGCACCGCCACTTACTACGACTACATTACTTTTATTATTTGTGTCACTTTTTTCGTACAGAATTCCCGATAAATTATCTTAATACGACAAATATTTACATTCGTTTTACAAAGCTTATTGACTTGTCTATCTGTAGGTACAGGTATTTCTTAATCGTTTTGAAGAAGATTTTTTAGACAGTGCGTGGTTAGAACGGTTTTATGTATGAACTGCTAAATGACGGTGTTTACTTAACGGTCCGGATGATCGATCCGAGCTAAGAATGGAATTTGTAAATAACTTTAAGTGGCTAGCTGATAGGTACCTAGCATAGTAAGACATCAATTAAGATCGTGTTTAATTTGTTACAGCTGACTAATAGTTGCTCAATTCTTCAGGGCCTTAATAGCCTTGCCAGTTCATCTAAGTAAAACAATGCGATAACAACTCTGAATGCATTAAATCAGCGTTGCCATATTTCCGTGGGCAGTGTCGCAGAACTTGTAGATCTTTGGGAATAATGGCTTTGCGGTTTAATTATAGTCGCAGGAGTATAACATAATCGGGCATAAGTCACGTTATATAGATACCTGCCAACCACAACCTGTTTCAATTGGCACGGCACAATGCGCGCGCCGTATTGTGCGCCTGCGCGGACCGCGGCGCTCCTAATTTATACCTTCATGGTGATTTAACGACAGCAGCCGAATCTATCCAAGAATACGTATCAAAGTTTTTACTATTGCTGCTTTATAGAATAAAATTCATTTGTAGTGTCATTTATAGGTTTTTTATTCGTATAGTTCGCATCATGAAATTTATAGATATGGTCTCTTTGTTCAGTTGGTCGTTCGGTGAATATCACGTTTAGCACACAATCGAGAGCATTAACATTTCCATTGAAACGTGCAGACTTTAATCAGCCGATGCGAGTGGCTCAGGCGCTCACTCGCTCAGCCCAAACATGACTAACTGACACAACTGCGTAGCGGACACAGCTTCCCTTGAGAATATTGTTCTTCATTTGTTTCTCGAGATAACGTCTACACAGCCATCCCAACTTATTACTTCACGAAACCATTTAAGTTATTATTCATTTACACAATTTATATTGTTTACAGATTTATACTGCTCGTAGGTCTGATTTATAATAAAGGCTCTACAAGCTATTAAGTAACGCCTTCTCGATGAACATGGACCACACACAGCATTCAAATTAGAAAAGTCAGACAAAACGGAAACGATGCATTTATTTTGGGTTTAGAGAGGAGCGGGCGCCGCGGGCGTTCCTTCTTTCTACGCTCGTAACTCTTCTAATAAGACACTTTACGCGAGCTTAACTAGAGCTTAATGCGTGCAACTTCGATTGTATATATCATTTTGATTTGTAGTGAAACCGAAACATTTGTACGTCCCGCGTCTCGACCGTTAAGACGATTAGTGTAATATTTTTATGTGGCCGTTTGTGGTTAGAAACATTCTCAATTTAGTCCTTTATAATTTCCAGATAACATAATAATATTTACCTCGTACGCTTTTTAAAACGGGATGTTTATTTATTGTTAAATGGTAGTTAAAGAAAATTCTTTTTAAAATGATCGATGTTAAGTGCTTGTTCAGTTTTTTGTCGTGTTCACGCGGTGAAATAATTGCGAGCATATTCTTATTCGTCGCAGACAGGCGCAGGCGGCCTTCAATACCGTCTCTATATCCGCACTTCCCCTCACTGCTAAATGGCACAAATTGTCTTTTACATGCATGCCGTATGTAATGTTCATTGTTTTGTTTTTGTTTTGCTAATGGCATGAGTTCAGGGTTTGTAATTTAGGTTATGCGCGAAGCTTCTGTTAATGTGAGCCTGTTGTAAAAGAAGGCCTTTAATTTAATATAACTTGGCTTTACATATTTTTTTTATAAAATTTTCTAAGATAGATATAATACACAATTTTATGAAAATTCAGCTCCTTAAATAAGTGACGTATAAAAAGACAACTTTGAAAAGTGATGTATAATTTTGAATTACATCAATTACTTTCCTTTGTAAATAAAGTACGTATTGATGGTGATGTCAGTGACTGCTTCACGCGACCGGCGACCAGCGACCGGCGACCGCGCGACCGAGCACGCACAATACAAAGAACACTTCTTATAATCGCGAGTTAACGTCGCATTCAACCGCCGCGTCAACCTACTGAGCGTTGTCACTCAACGGTCACTCAACGGTTTTAAAAAGAATTGTGAATAACAATTTTATGCGCTCTGAATTAAATTTTATTTCCTGCCAAATGTCAGATTTTAAATAAAATGCTATGAGTGACTCTTTAAAGAAAGATACGTGAATACGGTCAACCATATGTAATAGGAACTTCGAATTCTTATTCTTAGTAACGATTGGATAAGTAACGGTCTTAATCTTTGAATAGAATATAAACAATGACTTAAACTTGACAATACAATGTATATTTATGGCTTTCGCTAATAAAGACAGAACCCCAACAAAACGGTATCGATGTTTCAATTTCCGATTTAAATTAACGAAAGACTATAAATAAAAGGGGTGCCTTTTATTTATAGTCTTTCGTTATCTAATTTAAATCGGAAATTGAATACGAGCACACCTAATAATAATTCATAGATACCGAAATTATAAATGTATGTAGATGTATATAGCCTATTGTCGCTTGTTTAGTGCCAGTAATTGTAAGCTTCAGCGCGTAATTATAGAGCGACGTTAAACTTTCAGAGTTGAATGCTACTAGTTACGCAGACAGGAGACATGACTTATTTAGTGCCCATGTTGCGTTTCCATCTTTAATCTGCGTGGGCGCATATTTCTGAGAAAACATTTCTTGTTGACCGTACATAATGCTGCCAAGAAAACAGAAGTAATAATGTTGGCCATACTTGTACGGTGAAGAAGTCCGTAAATGAATCATCGCATATGCGTTCCTCGTCAGGACGCAAAAAGAGGTTTGTCGAAAATGCTCCTCGTTTAGTTTAGCTCGGCGTGGCTGCGTTCGCGCTCGCTGCTCTCTATACTCATCCCTTATTTATTTATACTGGTATGAAGAATGTACATTTTTTGTGCTGCCATAACAGTGTGCGTCCAGCGCTGCAACAATCCAAGCCAGCGAATTCTTTAATTGACAAAATGCAGCGAAGTTACATTCCGCCTCGATTCGTTAGCTTTAATGTGGGAATACAAAATGGATTAATGACACAGTTTCACTTTTGCATTAACAGCAACAATCCTTTTTTCAGGTTATTAGGTTTAAAATTACAATAAGCTTATCTAATATATATTTTTGCAACTAATTGGAGTTCCAGTTTTCTGTAAATTTATATAAATGTAAATTTCTTACATAATAGCCGTGGGAAAAACTTAATAATAATGATGTACATTGTTATATTCTTCTTAGATTTTAGAAGTATATTATTCCTACATAAGTATAGGTTATCTATTCGCAACATAAACTTTTTAATGTTTAATAAGTACGTATTTATACAACGTTATTTTTAGTATTTATGCGAAACTTGAATATAGTTTGTTCAGAATAAGTAACTGAATCGATTCCAATAATTTTTACCCCATGTTATATTTTTTCCCAAAAATATTTAAAAAAGGTTAAATGTTGGACACCGAGCGACACTACGTAGGTTATCCAATCTCCACGCCGAACAGTTAGGTACCTAGGTACTATTATCAATGAGCGCAAGATGGCGCGGCGCGCGGCGCGGGTGAGCATGTTTTTGTACGGACAAACAGGTTTATAACTTTGTGATTTTTCATGTTACAGTTTTGAAATTTTGTACATAGATTCTTTACATAAAAATACTAATACACGTGTTTCGGGTTTCGCATATACTAAAAATAATGTTGATTAGGTAAATATTAATACCATATCAATTCACCACTCAATATTGATTGAATTCGTTGAGCTTCCTAAAAGTTTTCAAGAAGCAAGTTTTAATTAAAATAGCATTGAAGAGCTGGTTTCAATGTAGGTAGGTATGTGCATACATAATATATAAGTAGGCTACTTACGAAGTAATTTATGGTCTAATGAAAAATAATCGTTTAAATCATCAGTTTCTATCACGTCTCGCTCAGCGCTGGTAATGAGTCGTTAGTTGCGATAGGTACTAGTTTCTCTTATCATCGATGATAAAACATGCGTAGATTTGAGCCGCGCCCTGCACTTTCCCTTGAAGGTAGGTACTGCACCTGCCGGGTGAGCGAGGTGAAGCCGCGCGGCCTGTTCCACCGGCACGCATGATTCAATATATCTGCAGTGCGACAACAACGTTTATGGATATGTACCTACGTGAGGTTATTGCATATGAGACAGGTTAAGTAGATCTACGTGAAAGTTTGTATCGTTACACCATGAAAGGACTACATGATTAAATTAAAAGATAAATTTAACTAGTCTACAAACAGATCTTAGGGCGCATAGCTATTAGGGACCTATCGAGTAGTTCCTTTATCATAGTTTCTCGGATTTTAATTAAGAGATTAATAATGAAGCCGCGAGCTGCGACTGCAGTGCCAACGACCGGAGAGGATAAGCTCGGCAGGCGGGCGGCGGGCGCGCAGGCGCACGCAACCCTGCCAGACATGCGTGCCGCTCTGTTACGACACCTACACCAAATTTTTCCACATGCCCGAGCAGCAGATAAGCGGCGAGCGACGCCAACGTGTTATTTATTAACGAACCGAATGATCGATAGTTGGACGCGTCACCGGACGTGGACGTGGACGAGCGCCGCCTTTCGAAACTCGCCGCCGTCGACTGATCGTTTCGCTGTAGGTACGCTGTACACCTCCGATAAATCCATCCCGCAATGTCTCCGACTCGACCGAGCATGAAATTCATATTCTTTGAGACAACTTCATAGCCGAGCTTTCACTCAGGCGTATCTTCAGAAATATGTCATGTTTTTTGGAGTGAATAAACATTCCAAGTTTTAGTTGCTAGGTGTTTTTATTCTAATAGCAAACAAAACAACAGCAAGATTATCCCTTTACCAACATGGATTTTGTAAGATGTCTGAGAAAAGTCGTGCGCGCTACGTCCATGTCGAATGCATTATTTATGTTACCAAGGCTTCTCAAACTCCAACCCTTTGCCAAAGTCATCCGTTCCGCTCTAGCATACGTCACGTCTCGTCGTGACAGCTGTGCGCGATACTTTCTAATCGCTCCATTCAATAGTCAACACCAAACAAATACACAAGGAGTAGGCAACTTGCGAAACATTAAATGGCTCGAACAATTGACAGCCAGAAAAGAGTAATCAATTAATTATTTATAGAGGTGCCAGTCAAGCGAAGCTTTGTCAAAGTGATTGCATAACGCCATGCTCCGAGTACTTCCAGAATGTAGGTAATCGAATGAGTTTATAATGTAAACAAGCTCGTGTGTTTACATGTATCGATTCGAGGCAAACGTGATAGGAAACGATCGGAAATTCGAGGTTCGGCTGCACAGGGCAGGTTAGACCAGTCCCGGTGGCCTCGCAAGGACCCCAGCAAACCTGTTAGATTCGTTGCACGATTTTTACGTGCGCACCTACCGGAATCTCATTCACGTGGTGCAGCCGCGCCGCCCGCCCGGCCCCCTGCGCCTCCGCCTGCCAGTTAACTCGTCAAATGACTCACGCTTCGGCTGGTTAAATGCCAGAAGCTGGCTTTTCCAGTTCTCTGATCCAATTCGCACATTCTATTCTTACTTGACACTAACGCGACATTCTGTAGCCGGGGTTAATTCATTGATTAGGTAATGATGTGAGGTAACACGATAATGACTGGTTTAAAAGATCTTGGAATCTGTAATTGGAATACCCTGAATAACCTCATTTCATAGGTACAAAAATATCACTGGGTTTATGTAACTTTTGTTGGAATCTTAAATATGTTTTCTTTTTTGACCCGGATTAAACTGGCAACTTGGTTTTAGTCTATGGGGAGAATCAGGATAATCCTTCGTGTCGTAGCTGTCCCCAGCGACGCTACATCTGCCTACCAGTTACAATAGCTACAGTGACAGGAAAGTGGGAGCGCATAAGTATGTCACATTTCACACAACAAATGCCAAGATGTATTAACACACCAGGAACAGGAATCAGGTAGAACTACGATCCGGTCAAACCCGTCCGACGCGTGCTTCCAACATTTTTTATTTATTTGTCTGCATCGTCGGATACCGCTGGGCGTGACGTCAGACGACCTAAACTGGTTAGCGAGGGAGCAGGGATTTGCCTCGTATCCTTCCGGTTCTGCGAGTGGTTCAGACCTGTTCTACATCAGGTTGCGCCAGCAGGCGACCCGGCCGCGGCCTCGTGACGTATGAGTACTACGGCGAACTTGCATAAAATCACCCGAATTAGACAACGCCCCTGCGTGTGTCGAAGCCCGTTCCGATAAATAGCCATTTGAATCTCGCACCAGACATAAGCAGTGCTGACTCATGCTCTGTGTGCGCAACAATTAGCAAACGTAGCGTCACATTATGCGATGACCGCGGTGGGTACCATCAAAGGTCAGTATCCGTACCAAAATGGTCACGCCTAATAACTGGTTCGTAAGTTGTATTCGACTCATTCGTAAAACTACAGTGGTTTTGTATACCAGTATTTTACGCTATGTTTACTCGATTTACACTAAACTACGGATTGAATGAAGCATTACAAATAGTAGAGCGATAAGTTTAGCGATGAATAATCTATTCAAGTTGATGAGTGTTTTTGTTGGGCATTTATATAAAGTATGTTGTATTGTTGCAGAAGACGCAAAGAGGTGATGGAGGTGAGCGGGGAGTCGTGGCGCGCCTACTACTCGAGCGCGGAGCACCCGCTGAGCGCCGCTACGTCGGTGCTGGGCGCCGTGGCGGATGACGGCCAGGGCCAGCCCATCGAGTACTACAAGCTGCCGCCGCTCGGCCAGGACACGCATCTCAACCTGCACAAAGATGCTAAACTTGTCGATGTCTGGCCGTGAGTCCCCCACTATGTCTTCCTTATTGTGAATCTTGCATGAACCGCACAACTCATTAGTCATATTTTTACTAATTGGCTCTAGAGTGTTTACACATTATCATTTAGTTAACTGTTATTTGGAAATACATATATATGATCGGTGTAGCATGTCACATTATATCTGAAATATGACTTTACAAAACATTAATATTTATTATAAATACAGATGCTTAAAATAAGGATTCCTCTAAACACATACAGGCGTAATTAATTACTCATAAATTTATACAACCTTATATATCAAGAATACAAAGAAAAATAATCGAATATGCAAATCCAATCACAAATATCGATACCTAACAATTAAATGGAATCAGAAAATGATCGCGGAAAATCAATCGTCGATTCTCACGGCCGTACATCAAATTGAACGTTCGTGTATCGGAGCAATTATCATTATAATCGCCGAATTTCGTGGCGCGGTGAATATGGAATGAATTCGCGTAAAATTTATATGTAAACTATGATAATATGCAATCTTTGTGTAGAAGAGTTTTTGTGCACGTTGATAGGCAGGCGGGGCCGGGGGTTGTGTGTGTTGCCAAGTCTCACGGACGAGTACACTGAGACAAGACGCCGCGTGGCTTCCGGCCCCACCGAAAGGTGTAAGAATAACAAATAATAAAAATGTTAATGTTCCACTCAATAAATCATGAGCGCTCATTTGAATACCTATGGCGGGATTAACGAAATGGCAGTTCGCAACCCGCGAACCCGCCCGCACCCCCCATGCCCCTCGACCTGCCTGTGTATACCATTCCGACTTTTTTTGCAAAAGAAACATGTGTTTTTAGAATAAATATTTTAGGATTAGCTGAAAATTATAACTTGTGTCATCGTTTAATAACTTATTAATCTAGAAATGAATAAATCAAGCCTTTTTGTTTCTATTTGCATTGCAATTTTGAAAAACAAAAATTTGATTCTTTATAAAATGTAAATCCCCGAAAGAATAGAACTAAACAGACATATTTTTTGAAATCTTCTAAATAATTATAAATACAGTCGGTGCATTCAACGAATTCCCATAGAAACGCGACCCCGATCAAATTATACTCGCTCTTTGAAAGAGGTTGTTAACAGCATCCTTTGAATAGCGACGCAAAAATGAGCAAACGCCGTGTCACATTCTTAATACAAGGAGTGCATAGTGTCAACTTGACCCTATACAAACCATTTAAACTTTTATGAATGTTTTATTATGTGCCATAAACACTAGTTATAAAGGAAACTAGTTTTGAATCCGTGAAAATGGTAATTTCTGAATTCAATTTTGCTGTTAACAAAAACTACATTTAATATTAAATAATGTGAATAACTGGTATGTGTGGAAGTTGGCGTTGTGTTATGTAAGTTGTTCACATAAGAATAGAGAACTGTCGAAGTGGTAAAAGCCTCCCACGAGTCACCACACACGTCGGGGCCGCGCGCCTGCTGCCGGGGCCGCGGGCTGCGCTCCAGAATGTGACACTTGGTCGGCTCCATTCCGCCAGTCATGCTCGTCACTGTTTACGGGAGTGCATAAATACAAATAATGACAATAGACGGATGTGGCTGGAAGCGGCTCACATTGACAAGGACGCCCAGGACTTGTCGCGAGTCATTGTCGGCACGCGTCCCACGCGCTCGGTTCAACGCGCGCGCCGCTATTGCTCATTCATACATTCAAAATTATAACGAATGCTCTCAGTCGCCCGCACCCATACATACGCGCGTTCTGTGTCTCCGAATGCGTTTGTATGCTAATAGTTCAGTGCCAGTGCATCGTCAAGTTTGAAGCACACTATTTGTTGTCTAAATCGCTCGTATTATTTGAATTGAATGCTCGATAGATGTAGAAATGAACTAGTTCCGTCTGTATTCCTTCGAGATTTGTTGACGTAGGCGTGAAAGCGTTTCGTAAACGCATTGCGTAGTGCGCGGGCGCAGCTAACCGCGCTCTAAGCACAGGACTACGCGGATGTTACGGGTATTAAATGGAAACGGCGGCTATAACCATTAATAGTTGTCGGAGGCTGTCGAATGCTAACGCTAAGATTAGCATAGAAACGCGCGGCGGGATGCCTCTGGGGAGGGCCTCGCCCTCTTGACCCTGTCACTGTTCGCACTTGCTGTACTAACGGGAAGTCGGTTTCTCCACACTAATGTACCTAACTTATTTTACGAGCTAATGATAGAAATTATCTACGTATTTAATTACTATGTAGGTAAGTAAGCAGGTAATTTTTAGTAAATACAATTTAAATACTCGTCGTATACTACTTTAGGTATATCTAACGTCAATTTGTATTAGATTTTGATACTTAAGTAAGTGCAGAAATAATAAACCTATCTATATGCTAAAAGTAAGAAGAGAATAGTGTTATTTAGCGAGCGGGCTGAGCGCATGTGTCGTCAATGTCGCGGTGGTTTAACAAAAACTCAGGGAGTTGGAACCGTGTGACCCATTTAGGACTAGAACCGGTTTCCTCTTGAAGATACGTCGTTATTGTTAAAGACACAGTAGTTAATACCATTCAATTCCCTTGGATATAACGGACCCTCTTATGAGGATAAAGCATAAAAAGATGGTAACATCGTTATGTCCCTGACAGTCTCAGTCATCACGTAGCAAAAATTTAAAATGGGGATTGACCATTCTTTCTTGACCATTCTTTATCATGCGAATATATTAACAACAGCTGCGCAAAGAAATCGTTAAAGTGTGGTCTGCCAAAAGTTCAGCCCTAGATTATTATTAAAAACTTTGTCGTTAAAGAACCTACTCTACTTAGTTAATTACGACTAAGGGAATATCTTATCAGGAATATAATGGCCTGAGACAGTTATGTGTAATCTAACGCACGATTTAATGACTTAGACAAATGGCGAAATCGTTTTCAATTAAAGTTTTTGATAATGTATTAGTTCCGTGAGAAAAGTAGCAATAAACCTACATTTAGTCGAATGATATATTCAAATAGAATGAAATTACGTTGGTCGTATCCGCTGTAAGCGCCTCCTTCGTCTCGTTTATCGTTCGGTAGATTGTAATCTATTCGTCAAACGATGGATAAACTGTCACCGCTTCAGATTTTGATATAGATAGAGCCCGCTGCGCATATGTTAGCTTATTAAGTTATTATCAAAGGTTCCGTGGAATTACATGAGAGTTTTCAGCACTTAATGTCTGAGATAACGGCTGTACCATATTTGGAATAAGCTATGGAGCAAGAATATTGTAGAGCCGTAAATATATATGCACTATCTTAAACATATCAATAATAATAAATAGGTACCTATCTCTAAAGTGTGAAGCTAAAACCATAGAAAAGTTATGATTGAGTTTTGATATGATGATACCTACCAAGATTTTTCGAAAAAAAGCATACAGATTTAAAATAAAAAAAAATATTATGAATGGTGGTGTCCTTTGTATGTCGTAAGAGGTATTTCGATAAACGCATTGAATGCATTGAGCGGCGCGACCCCTGCACCCTTAGCATCGTATTGTCGAGATCTCATCATGTGTGAAAGGGTGTTAAGTAAACATTGCAAATAATTATAATGGCAATTGCATCCGAGCGACGAACCGATCCCGCTTTGATAAGAAAATTTATATTTGCATGTAAAATGTAGCTCACAGCTAGAGATGGTGATCATTCTTACCTTTTATTACAGTTACTGTTATGCTAATCGCAAGCAACATGACACTGATATCAGATTAACAGTTTGGGAAATCTATTCCGCTACCTGATCGACTTAGAGAAATACTTACACACCGGCGACGTTAGGGGAACTTGTGAGGGTGAACTTTAACATATCAATATTTTTAGAACTGGGTTCGGTTTGTGAAATATGGCAAGAGTTTTCACTTCTCATGAAAATGTGAAAAACATGGTCAAGTAAGAAAGAAAGTCATAGCAACAATGTTTTTCTTTTTTTCGTTTCGTTTCGTCGCTACATCTATGTTTCTTATACTTTAACGTAGCAATAATAATTTGCATAGATTAACCACGATGCATCGTATCATTGAACATTTTTCGATTAGTCACAAATTCCTGAGAAAAGTTTGGCCTTTATTTTAAAAGCTAACAACTGTATTTTTGTGATATTGGGACAAAACACTCGATAGCAAGTCGGTGGGTAGTTTTCTTTACAGTATTAGTTCTTTAAAATTAGGAATATAGTCTCGTTAAATATCATGTGTCCAGAGATTTTTTATATTTTTAGAAAAAGGTAGTTTCTCTGCAGTAGTAAGCGCCCTTTTCTTTGAAATCGATGAGTACGTACTCTCAAATAATTTGAAAACACTAAAAACAAATTAATTGAAAAATTGCTGTCTCGGTGATTTATTTAATTAGCTTTTAGCCTTACTACTACAAAACAGTGTATATCAGTTGTTAAGGCTAAACACCTTTTAAACACGACATATTTATATGGACTTTGATGTAACACTGATATTAGACACACGTTGAAAACAAGTATTTAAGTTTTTGTGGTAAGACCGTGTTTTGCAATTTTTAATTTTTTGCCGTTTTCAATTTTGAATGTAAACGTATCAGATAAGAGAGACTTCCGTAAGCAGCTCGGTATCTACTGACTGGCAGCACCCACAGGGCTCGAAGCGTCAGCTGTCAACGAGGCGCGCTTTGTCCCGTTTGTACAAGCGTCAACAATGAGCGACAAGCAAACACCGTATTGTGCTCCACGCATATGAATAACGATATCTACGCGACGCCGCCGGCATACCGACCTCGGATTAATACCAATAATTCAATTTGCATGCGTCGCAAAAAAAAATATGGTGGTATAAACCTTCACAGCATCAAAATATCACAACTACAACTCAGTTTGTTTCTCGTGAAATTACAAATTCGTTTCACTTTTCGCATGTCGCGTTGTTAGTTACTCGCACTGCGGAAATTTGGCGATACATACATACAGAAATATTTTATACGGCTGAGTTTTATCTTATCGAATGAGCGATTTCACACTCGTCGCGTTTCTCTTACAAATCGCGTGCATAAATCGTTAAGAATGAGCAAAGCGAGAATTGCAATCGGACACGGGCGAGGAACGTCCGCGGCTCGGCTCGCGGGAGGTCGCGCGTCCCGACCAATTCGGACGCATGAAATAGTGCCGCGAGAGTCTCTTATCTAAAATAAACATCTGAGCGCCGGTGAAACATGTCTTCAATTATCATAAATCGGCGCGCACTGACAACGGCCGACGAAAGCCGCGCCCCGCGCCGCCGCGCCGCTAGCGAGGTGCGCGCTTACATGCAAACAAATCAAAACGCTCCCATGTAAATGAACTTGCAAACTCTATTACATGTAAACCGTCCTACTTGTGACGTTCATGGATAATATTCAATTGTTTTATATTTATGGTGACTTCGTTTGTTCCGGATATCTATGGTTTGTTCCGTACATAGGTACTCGTATCTACACGTCACAAATAGAAACCTTCCGTTTTCAATTGCCCATTTCCGAAGAAATACCACAAACCGTTTTTTTGGTAAAATCACGATGATCATACTGTTAGACTGTCGGTTATATAATTGTCCATTACAATAACACGTCGTATGAAACTAACTCTCTAAAAATATTCGACTTAACCGCCTAAACGTAGGGATCTATTCTTTTTATTTGTGCAATTTAGTGGAACCTAAGAAGATCGTTCCACTAAATAATGACATTCCAACTTGTTTTTTTGTAAAAATACCGTTGTTCATTTTATTTCTAGTGGCAATCAAGACTACGTACCATAAAAAGAAAAAAAATATTAGACTGAACCATACATTATACTCTAACATAAAACTACGACCATGCCCCAACAAAGATGCCATGTTGTAGTTATCGACTTTCACGGAAATCATTAGTAATTACGGTCTACGAACTGCTACGAATTTCGTAGAACTTCGTAGCAGTTCGTAGAACTTACTAAGGTGACTTTAATTAATCGTTTTTTTACCAATTATCACTTAACGCCTAATTTAAAGAACAAATTGTAATGATTAATAAGGCAGATGATGACTGGTGACATAACTTAGGACTTACAACATTGCTAGGTGTAGCACTCGGCCCATCTGCAATTGCTGTGGAATTTTGGCTGCGTAGCGTTTTCTCTAGATTACAAACTATGACAATATAGATAACATTTAAATGTGCTAAAAGAGAAAATTTTGATTACATATTGCAGTTTTTAGGTGACGCTAAAAATCCTACGTAATCTTGAAAAAAAAAATGTTTTCTTTTTTATTGAAAGTATATTGCTCTATGTTCTGTCTCCTGAATCTTTAAAATATATGTGAAACGTGTACATGAGGTTTTTTTTTCTCACTTATTATAATGGCAACAATTCGCGCTCGTTGTTATGAAAAAGTTCCCAGCTTTACTAATAGATGGCAGCACAGTGATGACTTCAGGTACAGAATAGTGATCGATAAGATACGGTAAAAGTAATATAAACGAATACGAAATCACTTGTAATGGGCACTTATAATCATAAAATATATATTGTAGTCAAATAAATATGTATTTGATTTTTTTAAATTATTTATGAGAAATAAGTAACAAAACGAGCTATTTAAAAATTGTAACGTGCACCAAAAATTACTCGCCACACTGATTACTTGCTTCTTAACAAAACGAACAAAAACAAAGATTTCAACATTATTTATTTAAACTAGTTAGTTAACATAAACTTAATGCGACCTATAATGACTATAAATTGAGCTTAAATAAATAGTTGTAGTGATACTCGTGTAGTGTCAAGAAATGTTAACAATTTTAAATTATACGGTTTGAAAGTAGGCTTCTATCTTAAAATACCTTTTTAGGATTGAGTAGAGTATATCAAATATCTGTAAAATAACTTTATCTAGGATTAGATATTTCCTAAGAAATATAAGTAAACCTTGCAATTATGTAAATAATATTGCGAACTGCAACAAGTATGATAATTTTATTTGTATTTTGATTGCTAGGAAAATACCATGTGACAATTTGACAGTGTGTAACACCTAGAGCGAGAATGATAGTATGACTAGTTAGCGCGCGCATTGCGAGGTCGGGCGGACTCGTAGCGGCGCGCGCGCACGTCGCCAATCACGCCTGTCTCCCCTCCGCAGGGCCGGCGCGGCGCTGAAGGCGGCCAATGGCGCGCATGGGGCGGAGCTGGCGGAGCTGTCGGGGCTGCTGCACGCGGGGCTCGTGAAGCGCGAGCCCGAGGACCTCAGCCGCAAGGTGGTCGACGAGCCCGAGCACGCGCTCAAGCCGCCGCGACACAAGGTGCGTCACACGTCCGCACGCCGCCGCCGCGCGCGCACGCACTCACACACTTACTGTACCGGTCACTCATGTATTATTTATCGCGCTTGTCGTACGATGCGCCGAGCACCGCGCTCGCGACGCACTAGCCGCGCCCGCCCGCGCCCAGTTCGGCCGGCAGTGCTGCCCGCCCAGTGCATCGCCGACCTCGGCGACTACCAAGGACTTTTACACTTTTTCGGGATTACACACATTGATAATCGTGAACGTGATACGATCGATCAACATTAGTGTACGTGAAGCTGTGAACTGTGCTTTGACGCGGCATGTACGCGTCGACGTTGCGGAGCGGACAATTGTCGTGGGAGAGCGCGTGTAACCGGCGCGTGTGTCCGCAGGTGGCGGTGGGCGAGCCCGGTGAAGCGGCTTCGCCGTCGCCGGCGCCATCGCGCGCCTCCTCGGCTGGCTCGCTGCTGCCGGACGCCGCCATGTACGCAGCCCAGATGTTCGCGCCGCCAGGCACCCCCAGCCCCACCCCATACGGCGACCAGTATTCGCGCCAGCCGGCGACCTTCGCCGGCGAGCCCTACTACAGAGAGTACTTCGTTGGCGAGGGTTACCAGCAAAGGGCTGCACCTCCTTATGCTGATGCGGAGTCTGCATCCGCTTCCGCCTTTAGCGATCGATACGCGACCCCTCGCTATCACAGCAAGAGTGTAATCGCGGCTGCTGGGCTCACAGTGGACCTGCCATCACCAGATAGCGGCATCGGAGCCGACGCGGTGACTCCCCGAGACCACGCATCAGCCGTTCAGCAGGTCGGTGCACGCCACGGGCGCGGGCGGGCGGGCTTCACACACACACACACACGACAATGACACTGCTCACTAATGTATCGATGTATTTACAGATCGTTTCCATACTATCGTAGGACTCATTCATGCATTCAGTCACATCCTTAAGATACATGCTGTGAGAAATCACACCATGTCTCTTTCTGGCTTCACATAGAACATTTATTTAATACCTATAAAGGAGACTTCATCTCTATTTTTCACTTTGAAAATATGTCTAGGTACATTCATACATTTGCATGTAAATATCGAGACTGTAACCCATGTAACGTTAAAGTTGCAAACTGACCCATTTCTTTGAAGTGGTAGATTGCACAATCGCCAAAGCCCACCCGCGCTCTATATCTACTATTGTCATTTTGTATGTAAAACTAATTTATAATAAGTAAACTATAGCTCTCTTGCATTACTCAACTATCAGTCAAATGTATGAGAGTAGTGAGAACACAAAGCTCCGCCGAGCTGCTTACATGAAGCTGCATTGTTATAAGATCATATTCCATTACGACAATAATGAGCTATTCACATCTTTTTAAAGGTGACCAGGTACTTATACAATGTACCTTTTGTGCACGTTTTCAGCGGGTAGACAAACTTACAGTAGAGAATGAAATCGCTAAAGCAAAAACTTCTTTAGAACAGTCTTTTTGATGTCTTCTGAATTTTGTGAAAGTAGTTTGTACTGGTGGGAAAGTTTATCTCTCAAAGACTTTTAACTACAAAAATACACGTATGTAAAAATATAAATTATTAACGTGTTTGCCGAGGTTCATAGGGAGTTTAAGTTTGAAGAAGTACGTGGATATACCATTCTAACCAGACTCCTTAACCAATATTAGTATAATGATCAAGCCTTATTAGAATACCAGCAGTGAATAATTGGCTAATTGATAACATAAGTATAATAGCTATGTCCACTAATTGCTGTGCGTCGATGTACAGACAATAGAGTCGAGACCTTCAGCCAACACAATTGCGAACACCTCGCATTTGACTTGAAATTTATGAGTTTACATATTAAAATAACAAATTGACATGACCGGTAATCTGGTTGCGCTAAGTGGTTTTGAAGGACTTAGCAGTTCCTAGGGCGTGGCGATCACGAGCATTGAAACTACTTACTTACCACCCAACTGATCTAGATTGCACATTTATTATTTTGCCTTTTGTTAACTCGACGCAAAAGGACGACTAGACTGACACTAAATAAATTAAACTTGACACCTAGCTACTGAACATTGTTCCGAACTTGTCCATAGACTTCAAACATGAATGTTACATTCCTATACAGCTGAACGCATTATCTTGGTCAAATATTTAATTCCATATTTGTTATCAATATCTCGAACCCAACATTTTCACGACATAACTGTAATTAGTTTCAATGTTGTGAGCAAAGGTAGTGACGATGACGTAATTTTAATGATATTTTAATGTGTCACCATTATCATAAATTAATTGCCAATTAGATTTAATTTATGGGAGATTGCGACATTAAATATCTCTTTACAAGTTTTGTTTTTACTAAAATCCAGAGATCATACCTACCTATCGAAACTAAAAAAAACAAATGACATAAAGGCAGAATTAATAATGTCAAACAATATTGAATTGGTAAAAAAAAAGAAATATAATAAGCTCGTCTTAAAATTTAGTACGACAGTGTCAATCTAATAAGATATGCAAATAAGAATGTGTTAAATGTCAATAACCCAACATCTTTGTTGGGTTTCATGTTACTTACGTTGGAAATATTTTCTAAGCAAAAGTTCGCTAGAGTCCCAACTCTAGTCAACTTTTGCTTAGAAAATATTTAGTTAGGTCTCAACCTAACTATACCGGTGCAGCTATATTGGATGTTTTTGTTAGCACCTTTGATTACAATGTGTGCTATTGTCCGCGCAGTCGT
This sequence comes from Oligia fasciuncula, assembly GCA_963082905.1. NCBI lineage: Eukaryota > Metazoa > Arthropoda > Insecta > Lepidoptera > Noctuidae > Oligia > Oligia fasciuncula. The sequence continues at coordinate 12,863,682 of OY720387.1, forward strand.
TCGACTACACGGTGATATGCCAGCAGCCGGGCGTCGGCGAAGATGGACGAGGGACGCCGTCGGCGCACCACTCACCTGCGCAGGCACCGCGCACCAGGCCCTGGCACGACTTCGGCAGGCAAAACGATGCCGACAAGATACAAATTGCCAAACTGTAAGTACTAACTTAACCCTCCATGTTTGACACTCTGGATCCCGCACTAGCAACGGTGGTGTTGATCTCAGAATGTGCTAATGTGATCGAAAGGCACAAGAATGTAAGACCAAGTCACGTATAAAGTGATACAGCATTCATTCATACTCAAGCGCAGCAATGTCATTTTTTATGCACAGTATCGAAAACAGGCTGCCGTTTGATACGAGTTCGACGAATTAGCATTTTATTATTTTTACCTAAAATGATCAAAGATTCTGGTACATTACTTAGTATGTTAAATCATTCAAAATTAAATATTTATAAGATACTTGTATCTAATTTAGACAGTTTAGTAAGTCCTCAGTCATAGTAACATTGACAAACATGAAACAATTTATTAATGGAAATTCTCACATTTCATTCATCATTTCAGCCGAAAGACGTCCACTGCTGGACATAGGCCTTTAATTAAGTACATCATAAGTAAACTACAATTTGAACTAAATTGCGAAACATCTTTTCATGTTTTCAAAAACACAATGTTAATTTCGGTTAAGTTCGGTAAAAAATTTTCTTCAGTGATTGGTTACTTACCTTCATAAAAATTGCCCCCGTATAGTTTCGGACAAAAACCGTACAACACGCGACCGGTATAAACACGTAACGTAAACAGTCAATTCGTTTTGATCAAACCTTTTTTGTAATATTTAAGTAATTTGTTGGTGTGAGTGGTCCGAACGACAATATTGACCGAGCACTTTGCACCTCCCCGCATGACGGTTATGATGTGGCCCTTTCTAGGAAACGTATGCATTTTGTGGTCACTGCGGACACACACATTGAGCGAGACAATGTTACTGCTTCTAAAACTACACAAACGGTTTAATATGTTCAACTCCTACATTGTTCGCATTTATTACCGTTTCAAGTGAAATTGATATTATCTTAGCAAATAATAGTGATATTGCGTTTTGGCAGAATAGAACTCAAATTGAAATTGGAATATACCAAAAACTCTGAAAATCACAATTATAAACATACTTTTGGTTTGGAACCGATAACCATCAATATGAAAAATAATGCTTAATCCATTCGAACAAAAGACATCAACGATATCTTCATTTATTAATATATTTCATTACTCAGTTTTTCATTAATTTTCTGGCGTCAAATTGACCAATTTGTTAAATAAAGTTCTAGAGCAACAAGAGCTTACCCTTCTACAGGTATATACTAGGAAGCTAAATACTTTATAAAGCAACTGGAAATATTTCATTTACAGTATTAAGTTTTGTAAATGAAGTAGCAACAACAACACCGCTGCGTTGTTTTGCTTTGTCTGTTTGTTTCCATTTTATACGTATTTTCTTTCACATAATTATGTACTCTGTGTTTTCCTTTTTTCCTATCCACTGTAATAATAAAAACCTGCGGTTTGCGGTTCTTAGGCTACCGACACATATCTGTCTAGATTTTAATAATTTAAGTTTTGAAAATTACTAAACAAAATGTGATATAATTTAATAACAATAACATTTTCAACAATTTGTGGTTTTCGTGCGTTAGAACTTTAAAATTCAGTGACACGTATTAACTTGCACATTATAAAGTTACATTATTTTATTAGAATCTTGTGACATTTTATTAATATAAAAATAGAATAGATATTCATTTCATTTCCATTATTAACCAGTTAATAATTTACCTAACCAGTATTGATATAATTAGCTGTTGGATTTCTATCTAAAACTGCGCAGACCACACGCGGTGCGTAGCGGACCGACACAGCTAAGGGGCAAACATGTGTGTTACTGTGGGAACCTTTTATATGTCCATTACTATTATATTTATCTTATGCCCTAGTTATTTTTAAAGATTTCACTTATGTGACGATTCTATACGTGTGCTACGCCTAACTAAATTTTGCTACGAAATTTCATGTTGAAACTGTAAATCATACAGTTTACCAAAAATGATTCCTCCAAATAATTTCTACAAGCAATTCTGCTGATTTTAGTTGGAAAAGTGGCACTGAAACACGAAGTATTCAGACATATTGAATCACGTGTACAATGAGCGCCGCGCGCCGGCCTCGACTGTTTTCTTCCGTTCCGTTGTTAAGTTGTTACCGGGATAGTTCTTTAAGAGGTGCTAACTCACATTTCGTGATCTTTGAATACAACCAGTAAAAGCAGGTGTGAATTAGTAATTTCCTAACTGACAAGTTAATTTACTCGAAGGGTTCGTCTTAATTATTTTCCTCGAAGACGTACCGTGCCTATGTTAGGACGTGATTTTTTTGAGGGTTTGATATGTTACTGGTTCAATGGACTTGAAGTAAACAAATTTTATCTTGTTTTTATTTTATATTAATTTTGATTACGTTGTTTGTGTCCCAGTGTAGTTAGAAGCACACAGAAAGGTTTTTAGTAAAATCCATTAAAATACATTCAAAAGAAAACCTTCTTGTCGATTTGTTGCGAATGCTTGCGATTCCAGGACATCCCAAGCCTTACATAATACATACGTATAAAGGGACTCAAATTCGTACTTGCCAAATGAAAATAGATATTTTTGTACCTACATTTTAAATTAGTGTGGATGTGCCACAAAGTTATCAAAGGAAGTACCTATCAGTAAATGTTATTCGCACGAGTACGCAGTCGTATAAAATTGTCATTTATACAATGACTCAACGAGTAAAAGTTGATACATTTAATTAAGATTATTTCATTTAAATAAAATTTATTCATATGTATCTTAAAATTGTGATATCCTAAGTAAACACTAACGTAATTTAAATTAGACAAACAATAATATGAAAAAGTTGTTAACATAAGATTTCGTTAAATTATAAAATTTTCTGTCATATCATACTACCATAGTCCATTTAAACTGCTAGGGAAAATTCCAAGAGCAGCGATTTCTAAATTATTTCAATAATCGCGCCATGATCGACACTGTGCATGAATTATGTCCAGCACCTTATTTATGAGTACTGAAAGCTGTAGGTATTTTACTGTAATATTTTAGTTTAACATTGCGAAACAGTGCACTGGGCATTGGTAGCAAGCTCCTCGCCTACGAGCCAGCAACTTGTTTCCCCAGTTGGTACAATTTGCGCGGGATGATAAACTACTGATACTGAATGGTTTTCTTCCATTTCTAGATAAAGATGTGTTCCCACTTAAAACAATGATCGTAGGAGTCAGCGGTTTTACCCAACTCCCAGGTGTCGCGAAGTAGGTACCTGCTCGTACTTAGTAGATACTTTTTCATGTGCATGTTTCTTTGTGAACTGGGGGCCTAAAAAGGCCACTTTGGCAGAATCATAAAAGGACAACATTGTGAATTATACAAGTTAATCGTTTCAAATCCCATTGGTGTAGGATTTTTCAGTTATTTTCTTTTGTCTGTGCTAAAATACCAATCAATCCAATCCAAATCCAATCGCTTTCATTATACCTACGTAGTGCAGCGACAAAAAGAAAAACACGGACTGTCTTCGCCATATCTTGATTCATAATGTTATCCTTTTATGATTCTGCCAAAGTGGCCTTTTTAGGCCCCCTGGTCTTGTTACGGCGTCATCGTACTTCCTAATGCTTCTATTGAATACTAAAATTACTTTATTTACACGCAACCTAATTGGATTGAAGAGAAGGAACGGATGTAAGTAAACTTAGCAATGATAAGTACTTACTAGGTATGTTTAAATGTACCTTTATAAGTGATCTAGTAACTATTTCGAAACCATTGTATAGGTAAGCTTTTTATTTATTACAAATAAGTAAATGAGTCGTTGTCTCAAGATATAATTCCCGTTTTTGAATTATCCAAATGGGACGTTAATAACAATCCTCTTTATCAAACTAGGATTTAAATAGAATAATAAACTCCTAAGTTATTCATAAAATATTTTCCTATATAAGCTTTCTAAACTTTAATTACATTAGATTTGTAAATAAATTGTACGATTTAACTTAAAACACAAACATCAAAATACCCTTCAAATGAAATCGTTGGAAAAAAACATCGCGTCGTCGGCGGAAGCACTCGTCGACATGATAAGTGCATTAGCATTATTATCTCGATAATTACTTGCTTGCATTTGGCCCAAATAGCGCGGTCGCTTCTACCGTCTTAAATTACCTTCGTCGTCGATACCAGTCCGCTCGCCGCTCGCTCTGTCCGATTACCAGCCCTCGCCAGCGCCAGTAATTCTAACGCCCTCACAAATGTTTGGTCTATTACTTACCGGTCAGTTAAGTACACCAATGCCTTTCGATGTATCAAACAGACACTTTATTTACCTCTCGAATTCTCAACACAGGAATGAGCTTTTAAAGGTATAGTAACATAATCAAGTAATGTGTGAGTATTTGATTATCACTTCAAAAGGTACCAGCACACGTACTTATCTGTATCACAGAATTAATTAATTAACTGATAAATAATAACATAACGACTTTTTGTCTTTAATTTATTTCTATAAATATGTATTTCCATTTTACGTTTGATATCGTTAATGCGCATAATGTTGTAAAGTTAATATTTAATGAAAAACACCGTTATTTTTAATGTTTCTTAATATTACAAGTTCATTATCGGAGCTTATAAATGTAGAGAGCAATATTGCAGCAATGCTTCAGGATTGCGGTATACACGCGATCCTAACATCTGTCCGCTTTAAGCCAAATTAATGTATACTTTAAACGGCATTCCTCTGCCTCTGTTAAGTATTGAAACGACGTTTTCATTCCGTTTGCGAGATCACTTGGAGAGTTGCAATCTACTTATCTGTTTTATTGTCTCGAACAGTACTTTACAGGCAAACCTTATTTGCCTTTATAATTTTCATATCGAGTAGCGATTAAAACGTTTGGTGTTGGGACAGTTACAAGCGCGTGTTTGTTGCAATTCTTGCGAGTGTGGTTGGTACGAAAGATTCCGTGAATCGTTTGCGGGAATAGTAGCAGCAAATAATAATAGTTTGGCTATGATGATAGGGTTGCGTCGCTACGTGTGTCGGTCGTCAGCCGCACCCGGCAATCAGCGCGGCGCCATTACGCTGGCTAAGCGTTCTCATTAAGCAGCCGCGTGCATGGTGCACCAGCTCCGTGCCACCGCGGCACCGCTCCGCGTAGCGTGTAACGTGCTATCTCCTGTACACCGCACACCGCTCCTAGTATTAAAAGATATTATCTTTTCATTTCAATGATGTTTCGAACAAACCTTCATCCTCCTTCTTTACAAATAGACCTGCAAGTTTATTGCTTGGCTTGAAGATTGCCGTAGATTTTATCAAAACCATCTAAAATATTTTTAAAGCTATTCTTGAAAAAATATTAGCAAGTACCTTTGCTGCAAGAATTTGTGGAATTTGCAATCTTTTAAAGCTTCGTATCCCTCACAGTAGTACCTACTCGTCTCAGCGCACAATGGTGTCCAATTTCCATCAAAGCATGATACTGAGCGATGCGGCGCGCCTCTTTCTCGTATATATAGGTACTTGTGGGTGAACTACATTTACATTCTATAATTTACTCAAGACCTTGCAATGTAACGTTTTAGATATAAACACAGTTTTTATCATTATTTATATGGGAAACAAAACCAGTAGTCTGTCGACAATAATTAAGAAATATCCGTATAAGTAGATACATAGACACTTGCATAGTTTATCCCAGGGCCTGATGACAAGGAAAAAAGAGTAAAAATGTTAATGGCCACTAACGAGTCATTTTTACGGGTTTTTAATACCAACAGTGTCGCCCTGCTGCGAATTCGCTTGGTTTCATGTGACGCATGTAGTCAGGAATTTCACAGTTGATTCCAAAAGAGTCGAAGCTTTTCCAGCAATTCTAAGAAGTAGACTTGTTTTTCTGTACATACTTACATTGTTGTTGTACTTACGAGTTAGTGGCACTTGGCCCTTTAGATTATGTTATTTCTGGGATCGTAGCTTTCCTTTGAAATTGCTTGTCAACCATGATAGAGATATGGTGTATTATAAGTGTTGTTGAGCTGTAACTAGACTGATGCTGAAAAACTGCAAGAAATGATTGTACTGTCCAATAAGTGGTGTTTTTGCCGCAAGTGTATGGTTATAGAGGGTTCGTATTTATGCGCATCTAATTTGGGCCGCAGCGCTCAGAGGCTCTGCGGGACGCGAGCCTCTGCGTCTCTTATCGCGGCATGCGTTTTTATTGCGAGCACTTTGTTGTCGCTACGTTCCAAGACTTTTTGCGCACTCATCAATTTCCGCGCCTCGCCGATTGATTTATTCATGAAAGGCAAGGCTCTTGTCTCCACTCAGGAAGTGTCTTTTTTTGGCTGCTTCGCCACTGAAATTTGTAATGAAGCTCATTCGAAAACAATGTGTTATTTATTACTGAATACAAAGAATTCATGTAAGCACACAGCCTGCACGTTCAACTTACATACATATCTATGGCGCTCTTTGTCTTTTTAGCCATTGCTTTTGTATTTATTGATCGGGAAGTATTGCAAAATTATAGTCTTGCTAGTAGTACGAACAGTCCATCAAGTGTAAGTAAACAAAGGATAAGGGTAGTTGAAATGACAATACAAAGCAACATTGCAAATGTAAATTGTGTTCGGAATCACTTAGAGAGCATCAGATAGGCGAGCGCCCGCGCCGCCGCGACCGATCCGTCACTGTCGGCCTGCGTTTGCATTACACGGCTTTTATCTTCACAAGCTCGGTTCAAATCGCAAACATCAGCGGGGCTGTTTACCAAATTGTTTTCAATAAGCTTAAGTAATGGTGTAACCGTAGAACTAAATCGACGCAAACTGCTTTATCCGCATTCCTCGGACAGATTTAAAGGATTAAACGTTCCATAACGATTTATTACTTTTTATCATGTTACATAAGTTAAGTCTATGCCACAATAGGCTGCTCCGATAATGACTAGTTAGTTTGGTGGTGCAGTTTGTAAGCGCGAGAGTGGCGCGCGTGGGCGTCGAGATCAGCGCAGTGACAAGCAGCGCGCGGCGAGGGCGCGGGGTGCGCGGGCGGTGTGCGCGTCGCGCGGTGTCGCTAACGAGCCGCGGCACGCGATCACCGCTAAATTAGCAGGGTTTTCCTTCCGTCGGTCCAGCACTCAGGAAATCGCGAGAAAACACAGTTTTTCATTGCGCACTACGAACTGGATCTCCGCGCCTTTATGTAACGACGCCGCTGACAAGCTGTACCGCCGGTGCAATTAAGATTTCCACTTTTTGCACACTTTTATTGCTTTACTTCATGGAAACTTTATTGTCGAGAACGTGTATCCGTAGATAAGTATCTCAAAGAAGAAATCGCACTTTTTCTAAATGTTACAGAAACCAGCTCTTATTGTGCATTTTATGTTCCTACAAACATTAACGACAAGTCGCCTACTGCGCTACTCCGTAATACGCAAGTTTTTGTGTGTTTATCTTAAATCTTGAAGTCGCAGGTGTCGTACATGTCATAGCGACTCGTCGTTTCTCGGTGCCGATATAAACACTTACTCTTGTTTGTGGCAGGTTTTCCCCGTACGGCTTCAAGTACCACCTGGAGACCGCGAGCAGCAGTTCGCAGAGGCGTGAGGATGACCGGATCACATACATCAACAAGGGCCAGTTCTACGGCATCACGCTCGAGTACATCCACGATCCTGATAAACCACTCAAGAACCAAACAGTCAAGGTGAGTCTTTTAATAGATTTGAAGGAATGCTAGACATTCTTAGTTTAAAAAGTCAATGAAATTATCGACGTTAACGGTTAAGTGGCCGGATGTTTACTTATAGTGGACCTTAGAAAGCTGCGGCAGTGGTCACTAAACGTACTCGCATAGGGAATCGTAAAACACGCCGCGCCTCGGCGTCGCACCGCCGCCGCCGCGCGAACGCGCTCCGCGAACATCTCAATTTATAACTCTACTGCGCTACCGCTGAAATAAAATGAACAAAATTATTGCTCCTGTACGGAAACGTAATCGATGTACTTTGTACAATATTTACGAGCAGAATTTAGGTGGCATATAGGCATGCTTCATTTTATTAGATAGCCTCTAAACAATCATTTCTCTGTGAAGGTTTACACAGAAATGATTGTTTATACTCAAACTAGCATGATTTTTACAGAATAGCATTACAGTACCTAATGCTATTCTGTAAAAATCTCACCGTCAAAACTTAGGTGAAGTGAGCTTATAGTGAGCTGCAGTGCGAGTCTGTAACCATCTCACCGTGAAAGCTTAGGTGAAGTGGGCGTGGAGTGAGCTGTCAATAGTGTCAATTCCTAGCAAAAACAAACTCACATCACCTAAGTTTTCACGGTGAGATTTTTACAGAATCGACCAGCTGTTCATAGTGTTAATCTCTAGCGTCAGGTGGAATGATAGCTCACTTGAAGCTCACTTCACCTAAGTTATCATGGTGATCTTTTTATAGAATAGCACCGCAGGTACCTATAAAAAAGATGTTTCTACTGAAAAAAGATATTGATTTGAATATCCTGAATCGATTCCTCCGACTATTTCGAAAAGCCAGAAACAAATACTTACGTTAAATCCATTTCAAATTACGATGTGCCTTCTTAATATTATGTTCATTACGATAACATTAAAATGAAAACGAATAATGTGTTTTATGTAACTTAATTAACAAGTAGATTTACGTAATAGCGGGTAATATGTTGCGAGATAAATGTAACAAGGGCTACTGTAAGTAGTATGTAAGTAAGTGGTGGTAAGTAGATAAGTGGGAGCGGTTCGCCGGGAGACCGCAGGCGAGCGGCTCAGGTTCACCCTGCTCCCTAGCACCCAGTTCACCTTCAAGTGTTCACTTTCATCATATCTCTTTCTCCAGCTACTTCAATTACCAAACATGCAAAAAGATCTCGTATTTATTTATATTGAGTACTTGCGGTGAAGTGCAAAACGAATAAGTTAATAACAATCGTACTTCTTAGAATATGTTTTCACATTTACGCACAGAAAAACCCGTGTTTAACCCTGTTGCCTTGATTTTCTATATTTTCAATCGGTTTTTTACTGTAATTGATTTTCAGTAGCGGCGTACAAGTTCCGACGTAAAACAAAATGTCAGTAACTTTACTGTTTAGTTATCTTAAACACATCGATATCCTCCCTTTCTGACAGTACACAGATAAGTATCATTTGCGATCATCTTGATATGCTTGCGTAACATATAATTGCTGTAGCATAAATACGAACAATTCAATATCTAATGATACAATGACGTGACTAAATTAAGCATTTAACTCGTGAGAAACTTTGTTAAAGACAAAAGATTAACCGCAACGATTATAACCATGTGGTATCGTGTCGGCGCGTCGTGGAAATCGGAAATCCCATCATTATTGTTTCCTGACACTTCCCTGAAAAACGTGATGATGAATAGTACTTACCGAGAGAAGGTTGACACAATAAAATTGCACCATAATACACATTAACTATGTAATCTTGATAAACCAGAAATTCCACATTTGGTAATCTGGTTAATCTGGTTTAGATAATTGAAGTAGGTTTTTTTTGTATTGTTTTGATTTTAATGTTATTGTTTGTACTGGTTATAAAACGGAACGTTACTCATACTACAGTAAGAGGCGTCATAGACGTTGGTATGCTTATCAATTTCGTTTTTATTCAATGTTGAATTTTTCCGTTTTTTGACAGCGCCTAACATATTCAAACGAGTTTAACTCTATTCAATGGGCTTAGATCGGAATAATCAGAGATACAATGCGACATACGTTTGAAGTTATTATTAAGGCAGTAAGTGGGCCGCGAGTCCGGCCGGCGTATCGCATTCAATACGGACTCAGATAGGTGTACCGAGCTTATCTCGCCGCAATCGAGTCCGCATTGTATAGCCGCGCCCGATAATTAAGACGACGCTTTTGACATTCGCCATATAGGAATACAATGACCGCCCCGGGAGTCCGTGCCTCCGCTCGGATAATATCGCTCCCTTTAAACAATAACCATACTGCATTATGATAAAACAATTTCAATGCGGCAAACATCGTGTTTTCTTAACGAGAATTCTTTCATGTTTCCAAAAAGAAAATGAAGGTTGAAGAATCTCATGTTGTACGCCTGCCTACCAGTGAAACTATGGCATGTGCAGACGAATTAGCTTAAAAATTTAGAGAGAAACCCATGTGAAATCTTCTTTTAACCTACAGTATTCTTCTATCATTTTGGGTTTCATGGCGAATACAAATAAAGAATTGATAATGGCTACATTTAAATCCAAACGAACACAAATTGATAACCATGCCTACACTATATCTACGAAACATTTTTATCGCGTTATCAACCGTAACTAAAAAAGTTTAATCCACACGCGATGCGAATTGAATACGTTTTGCGTGCCAAAAAGCGGTTAAGAGATTGTAAGAAATTTTAGTAAACAGAGAGATTTGGCCTGCGAGTGGCCTGCGAGTGGCCGGTGTGCGTGGCGGGATTGTAATTACGGCCGGTACGCCCCTGTTTCGGCAGAGCTTTGCCTTCGTCTGCGATACCATCGCCTCGTGGCTTTCCACCGACGAACACACGACACAACACGAATTCCAGATTCTGCACCTAATTAAACACCGTACAAAATACACGATTGTCTTAATCTCCTCTTAATATTGGAAGCGTTCACACGCCACGGCCGTAACATTTACATAAATATTTAATGACAAATATCATTTTAAAATGTTATCTTAAGACGTTAGCCGAGTTGAATAGATTGAAATGTCGTTCCGCAAAAATAGTTTACGTGCAAAAAACATTATGAAAAGAGCTCAATCAATCACAGCGCATAGTGGCAATTAATCATCCCGCTAGTAACACGGAGACGTTGTTTGTTATTCTGCATCATTGCAAGGGTTGCGTCGCGCAGACGCCCTACATCCTCGGAGCAAATATGTTAAGGTGTATTTTAATGATATATCCGTCGTCATTAATCATACCTACTACTAGAGTAGAAATAATAGAGATGACTTTAAGTTCAACCGTCTCTTGGTAATATGATAAATCTAATTAAAAAATTAAAAAACGTTTTAGAATACTAATGAGTCTAGGTTATAATTTTTATAGTCATGTAGGTATGTGGAATAGATGGGTGTGTTAAAACAACACTACAATTAAAGTTCAATAAATGCGTAATTTACATGCTGACATTATGCACGTTAATCGCTACTAATAAAGTTCCGTTCGATCTGTTTATTGTGAACTACGATGAAGCCATGTGTTGCGTGTCCAAAGCGCTTCTACTCATTCAGAGCATTTTTTACTTGGCTTTTTATCGGCGCACTGACATCATTGTGTTCACTTTCGTAGCAACGGAAACTCGCGTAACGAGACACGTCGTTGTTTATTTTCTTTTTATAATATTTTTGCGACTTTAATGATTGCTCCCGTTTGCCTTTTAAAGGCAATCGTTAATGATGCCTTTTACACTGAACATATTACGCTTGATGAGGGATTATAACGGTTCACATTCTGAGCGCGTTCCTACCGCCGCGCACCTTTCGGCCGACTGCATCGATACAGACGAGTGAAGGGCTGTCATACGAGACCGACTCAATGTTCTCACAGGAGGCACTCGGCTGTAATGAAATTTTCGTACTCGAATTCGCGAGAAAGGTTTCACAATGTTGTACTTACCTACAAAAAATGAATGCAAAATTTGCATGCGCTCCGTTGAGAGTTGCAAGTTGCCAATCACGGCCGCAATCAATCACGTGTTGAGATGTCTCAATTTAGCTTGCACCCTCGTCTCAAGTTCGGTGCGGCGAGGCGCACCCCGCGCCCGCTCTCAGCCCTGTCGAATCAGAAAAACGTTAATGATTATAAATTGCAGAATTATACAACAGAAAGCTCTTGATAACGGAATTTCTTTAAATCTTTAAATTACTTGCGATAGACATTCTTTATCAAATTAAATTTATCAAATTTATTATCAGAAATAATGTAGGTATGATGGGTTATTTATCCCAAAATGTTTAGTCATATTTACATGATTTGTATTATTTTGTAAGGATTAGTTATTTGCAACTTTGATTATTATAAATCTACATTATTCTTGCGTAAGGCGAAAGTGTACTCAATAATTTATAGGTACCTACCTATCTGGGATATAATATCAATATGGTTATTTATCAGCGGAGCGGTCTCCTCTCAAGTTAATGTACTTTTTCTGCCGTTCCTTATTTTTTAAAGAATAATTTATGGGATTTTAATGTACCTAATTGCTTTTTTCGCCTTTTCTGTTTCTCATACTAATAAAAATTTCGGTAATTCCATTTTAAGATAAAAAACGGATAATTGCGTTTTCTGCAAATGAACTGTCCCGTTAACGGCAGAAATTCAATTAGTATCTACAATATATGAGTATATTATCCATTAATGGAATTCTTTCATTCATTTATTCAGCAAGCGAGCATTAAAAATACAATGCAATTGCTTTGGCCGTCGAGGTAGACCAAGGCGAAGGTGGCGTGACGATCTAATAACATTCGCAGGGCCAACATGGCCAGAGGAAGGGGAGGCCTTTGCCCAGCAGTGGGACACAAACTAGGCTAACAAAAAAAAAATAATTGCTTTGGCAATCTTTATTTTATTGAATATCTCCGGGCGACTTATGTCGGTCTGCTGCACACACGTGGTTAAACATGGGTGTGTAATAACGTGATACATTAATTATAATCAAGTGCACATGTAGATATACAGGGTGATTGGAAGATGGGTGCAAAGCTTTAAGGCGAAGATAGTACAGACAATTTAGAACTATTTAAGCCATGGTTGTCTTAGACGAAGTCTTACTACTTTTTTTTTACCAATTTCTTAAGATTTTTTTCAAAAATTCCTAAAGTTTTAACTAAACTATTTATTTATGGCCAAATTGAATGATAAACGAATTCATTTTTATTGTATTTAATTAAAGTAATGTGTAAGCAATCTAGCAAAACATGTTTTAGGCCTCTGTGTCGTTAGACATTTTTTTTACAGATATTTAAAGTTCATAACAAATTTTAAAATTTATAAATACTTTTTGTAAACCTTATTTTAAAAATCACGGAGCGTGCTTTTTTTGTTCAAACCTTTTTGAAAACATGCTTGATAATCGCTCTTTCTTTTGAGGTAACATTTACGCAGATATCTTACAAATTATTGAAATTAGGACCTAAAAACCAATTTAAGGGAGAAATTTTAAATTTTAGGCAGTCTAAATAAAACAACATTTGAATTAAATTTATTTACGTTTCATGGTCAAAATGTTGTCCGTGATTCCTAATACAAGCACGGCTCCGTCTTCTCACTTCTGTTGTTGTTATTTTCAACATCATCTCCAGCTTCATTGTTTCAAACTCTGAATTCATTCTCTCTATCAGTTCTTCTCTCGTGTTTATTTCAACATTCGTATACACTAGCTCCTTGGCCCGGCCCCACACGAAAAAGTCCAGCAGGGCCAGATCTGGTGAGCGAGCGGGCCAAGGGATGGGTCCATCTCTGCCAATCCAGCTGTCAGGAAAACAATTATTTAAGTGTTCCCTTACATTTAACATCCAATGCGTTGGACAGCCGTCTTGCTGAAAGATGACTGTACTGTCTCTTGCGAATATCGGGACACCGGTTTCCTCTATCAGCTCTGGTAAATCCACTTGTAGAAAGTGCAAATCATTTTCACCATTGAAAGTCTCCGGTAAGAAGTGGGGCCCAATCAACGTCCTGCAAATTACTCCAGCCTCCAGAATTTCCTCTGAAACGACACCTGCTTCTTAAAATGTGGATTGTTGTCTTTGGCGGCCCATTCATGAAGGTTATGAAAGTTTTTAATGCCCTCCCTAGAAAACTTTAATTTGAAATCAATCTTGTGGACGGATGAAAGCAAATTTTCTAGGGCATTACAAACTTTCATAACCCACACAACACATGGGGAACATTTAAATAATTGCTTTCCTGACAGCTGGATATGGATGAGATGGATCCATCCCTTGGCCCGCTCGCTCACCAGATCTGACCCTGCTGGACTTTTTCGTGTGGGGCCGGGCCAAGGAGCTGGTGTATACGAATGTTGAAATAAACACGAGAGAAGAACTGACAGAGAGAATGAATTCAGAGTTTGAAACAATGAAGCTGGAGATATGATGTTGAAAATAACAACAATAGAAGTGAGAAGACGGAGCCGTGCTTGTATTAGGAATCACGGACAACATTTTGACCATGAAACATAAATAAATTTAATTCAAATGTTGTTTAATTAGACTGCCTAAAATTTAAAATTTCTCCCTTAAATTGGGTTTTAGGTCCTAATTTCAATAATTTGTAAGATATCTGCGTAAATGTTACCTCAAAAGAAAGAGCGATTATCAAGCATGTTTTCAAAAAGGTTTGAACAAAAAAAGCACGCTCCGTGATTTTTAAAATAAGGTTTACAAAAAGTATTTATAAATTTTAAAATTTGTTATGAACTTTAAATATCTGTAAAAAAAATGTCTAACGACACAGAGGCCTAAAACATGTTTTGCTAGATTGCTTACACATTACTTTAATTAAATACAATAAAAATGAATTCGTTTATCATTCAATTTGGCCATAAATAAGTAGTTTAGTTAAAACTTTGGGAATTTTCGAAAAAAATCTTAAGAAATTGGTAAAAAAAAAGTGGTAAGACTTCGTCTAAGACAACCATGGCTTAAATGGTTCTGAATTGCCTGTACTATCATCGCCTTAAAGCTTTGCACCCATCTTCCAATCACCCTGTATAATGACACGTATTTTGTATCCGAGCAAACAATAAAAAACCGCCGTGTACGCTTGTAGTGAGTGCATGGCGCTGCGCGGCTAGTGCGCGCGCGCCGCTCGACCGAGCGTGAATTTTCCACGTTCGGTTTCAGGTTCGCATAACGCCACTCGATAACTATTACACTTTCGAAATATTACGTATTATTCGGTAATATGTTTATACGTAACCGCTGAAACTGCATAACTAGTCGTAATTAGCCCTGTAACATTTTTTTTGCATTTATAATAGAGCACTTTCTTCGAAGTGCGAATTAATATGCATGTTGGTAATTGATTTATAGAATAACGTTAATTACAACTTTTTTAGATCAGGCATACAATGTACCTCTTTGTTTTTAGTTTAACACCCATTTATAACGAGAATTCAGAATATGAATTGATCTTATTACAATTACCAAGCGATCCGATAGTTTACTATCGAACCTCAGCTTGCCTAGTTGCTGAAGAAGGAATCAAGTTTTCAATACAGAGATTGCCTCTCTGGTATTTAAGGGCATTTTCATTAAGTGCGACTTTCACAAGCTGATAGTCGTGTGACAGTAGAGCTAGTCGTAAGTAGCGTTACGTAATCCGGTCCGTCATTGTTTCGATATTGGTGGTGTCACGGCGCGGGCGTATTTAGCGTCAATCCTTGATACCATCGCGGGCTGACAACCGTCCGTAATCAGCGATATTAGGGTGATATAAGATACGATTATGCAACACCAGAGTGACTCAAAGCTCCCAGCTGTTGTCAACGAAGCTTATTCAGTTTTATGGATTTGAGACAAAAACAACGTATATCACCCACTTAGTTAGTTTTCCCATTTCCCTGGCGTGAACTGTTCATATTGAAACATATGAAAAGCAGAAGTTACTACTGAAATGCGAGTAAACCTTTCCTACATTTTAGTAAGTAAAAGTTTAACTGATTAAAGCAATATTAACGTGGATTACATTCGAAATGTTCTCACACGGAATCACTGAATGATTTGATTAGTTCCGCCGTTACTGCGAGAAGTGCACCTCCGTGATTGAAAGCATGTGCCCTCAGCGGTAGGTACCACATCTTAAGCCGCATCACGCCTCGTCTTGAGCCCTGCACATTACAATCTGACATTTCCTTTCGACATTTAAGCAGATTAGTGTTACAACGCGGCTTCGGATGTTAATCCGACGCTCGACGTGTCGCGGGAATTGCTCCGATTTAATCGAGATTTAGCGGTCAACGCGCACTGCGCAACGCCACCATTAAAGCTATCAATACGCTCTGTAACCATCTATTTGCAAAAGCTACTTCTATTACGCTGCAAATACAAACGGTCGATTTAATTTGAAAATGTATACAGGCATGAATCTGTCATTACAGAGGTACCTATTGGTTTACGGATAAGCTTTTCTCACGCGATCCTGATAATATCACGTTTACGAAGACATATTGCAGCTAATACAATCTTACGTGGTTAATATTCAATTATAGTAGGTGGCTGTAACTGCGGCGGATGTGCGAGAACACTGGGCAATTTGTCCGGCGGCGGAAGCTGCACATCTCTAGCAATCTCCCGTAGCTCGCGGCGCGCGCAGGTGCCGCCCCGCGCCCTGCCGATAGACGCACGCACAACATAATGCGCTCTTTAATATGCCCCTCCAATACTTAAAGCGTTTTCACTACATGGTACCATACTTAATTTGAATATTCTTGAGCTTTTCTACAATGTCTATCTATAAGTAATTGCGAAGGCTATCTTCTCATCTCAGATTGAGATTAGAAAGCAAGGCATAAAGTCCTACATGAATATTATGCTAGTTAGCGCCTACGAAAGCCCGTTTGAATAAAAGTCCGAGGAAAGGAAATACGTATACTGTTATCGCTTTGTTTACGGGGCAAAAATGGTCATTGATATATTTCACCTGATGTGAAATAAATACCGACACGTAGGCAACTGCGCGGCAGTTACACCCACAGTTTCGCTCAGAATTTATGTCGAAACCGACATTCACTGCGGAGAACATTCACAGCAAATAACCTAGGCGTTAAAACAACTAGCACAGACAACTAGCGCACTTAACAAACAGACGTATCCGTATCAGATATAGCCTATCGAGACGGCAGGACATTACTTCTGCGCTATCGATAAAGCTCAACGGTGAGCGAAATAGTTTTGCCACGCAGTGAACATAAATAATTGTCATAAAATAGATAGGAGCTGATGGATGGGCGGCGCGCCCGGCCGCCGCCTAACGAGGAAGCGTTCGTGACGAGCAGGAACCCACCGACTACCAGACCCGTGCCTGCTGCGTGAGCTCGCACCCACTCGCGGATTTACGTATCTGACGCGTTTACATCACTGAACAGATGATGCGCCGACGAGTGCGCCTGACTACGTTCCACTGGTTATCGCTATGCACTACTTGTGCGTTTATGTACATAACGTAACTCAAGATTAAATCTGAAGTAATTGTTTCGTTAACGATGCTATTAACTCACGATTTATAGGTAACAATAAGACAGGTGTGTAGACTCGGAGAGAGGCCCTTGTGGATTTGCCGACATAACAACAGCATCAATGAGAAATAGACATCGATATAGAAATAAAGTGAAAACATGTTCGGGCGCTATACTTAATTAGACCATTTATCTCCAACACGCGAGTGAACCTTGTCGCTCGATATTATGAGTTTAACTTGTCAATAAACATTGAATACATTTTGTAGAATTTTGTCCTGTGTAGTCGCAGTTTTAGGTGACTAAAAGTAACTGTGCTGAAATTCAATACTGAAGTAATTCGATGGATACCTAATCAAAACAAAAGGAGCTGTTTTCACGAACATATTTTGTCTTGTGTGTACATGCGTGAGTTTTAGTCACCCAAAATCCGCCTATTCGTATTATGATTTTAATAAAAAGCAAAAAGAATGCCTTTTTCAGCCTCCACGCTACTTCGTAGGAAATAGTACATTATGATACATGTGTGCTATGTTGATCATTATGCACGAGGCGACATTATCGCGCGAGCCGCAGGCGAGAGCGATAAGAAAGCCGAGTGTATATTGATTAATGCACACGCGTTTCATACGACGTTTTTCAACACACTTGCGAGGAAAAAAAACAGACTTGTATTGTTAAATATTAACTTGTATGGAAAATGGCGCGCTGGTTTTGTTTTCCCGCGCGCCGTGCTAGCCAGCACTAGCGATGCGCGCGCAACATTGACTCATTTTAAATATATTAATCTATGGCACAGACAAAACCGATACAGCCTATAGAAAAAATATAATAAACACAAACCTGAAAATTGCAAAAAACCTAAGAATTTCGCGGTCTACCACTGCGCATTCACCTTAAATTGTCTGTGGTCCCCTGCGAGTTCATTTTGCGACCAAGGACAATACAGACTATTTAAAAAAAAAAAAATATAGCCCGCGGATTTTTTCTTTCGGCATGAAGTCTCTTTGGGCGCTTTCCGAATTAGCTATAATCGCTCACATCACAGCGCTCACATCATCTCCATGGACGTAATATTACGTCCATGCATCATCTCACATGCGTTCCGATTTAGATATTACTATTATGACTGCTGAGAGCTGGCAACAATTCGGAACACTCGTGAACGCGCTCACATGACAGTGCTTACACAATGTAAAAAAGATATTATTACAGTATTTCTTTGTATAAACACCACATTTCTTCTTCAGTTCTTCTTCTTTGGTTAGGTGGCGACTGTCAGCCAGAAGCACAATTTCAAAAATGCCACGTTAGTTTAATTTAAAGATGATGCAACTCAAAACAAAACACACACTGACACAACCTCATACACACACTGTCATTTTTGACAGCGCTCACGGTGATATTATTCTAGGGCATGGTCGGCATTATCGCAAGATGGCGAATGTCATGACGTCATCTATGACGATTCACGGGACATCGTTATCGTTATCGCGCTCACGCTAATTCGGTTATTTCCCAATTCGGAACACATCGATTATTTCCCAATTCGGAACGCAGGGTTTGATGAGATTAAAAAAGCGCGCGTCTCCGACTAGTAAATAGTTATCTGTGGTATTACAGAACATGTGGATTAAAGTAAAGAAAAAGCACGCGTTCGTAATACACTCCATTATGGACCTAAAAGCGGTTCAATAAGAGCCACTTTACGAGCAAGTGTGTTGAAAAGATATTTACTCTATTTTCTAGAATGGAATGCATTTATATGATTAAATTGCAATTCAAATGAATGCCACAGCCCAGAATTGAATTCTGTTGTTTATAAAAATTCTGTCAAATTCAAATTCTTTATTTAGTGACTATTCTCGATAAGATTTATATGCTCACTAGCTGTCACATGAACAGTTTATCTGATTGCGTGTATGTGATATAAATATGCAATGGGTTATTTATTCAAATAGAGTGACGAAATTAAGGCAGAGTGGTTGTCGGAGCGTTATCGCATCGGCGGCCGACACTTGGGCACAACAGTCCCCGGCGTGTGTGACACGCGGCGAGAGAAAGCGTGCTTAATCAGATAACTCAGATTGTCAACCGAGCTCCTGAAATCGGGTCGAATGTTGATACACTCGATTAATTAATTGACGGTCCGAAAAGTTGGAAGTAACTGGTCCACGAAGCCAAAACTGTAGACGTCTTGTGAAACTTGCGCGTTGCATACATACCAATAAAACGGTAATACTACATCATTATTTTAGGGCGATATTCTGGACCGATTTTGCTTCCAATTGATGTAAATTACTAAAAAAATCCAGTTGATTAAACACTTGTGCTCAAGATAACGTATTTATTTATTTATTAGCCATTTCTGTCCCACTGCAGGGCAAAGGCCTCCCTTCCCTCCTTCCACTTATGCCTAAGATAACGTATAATATACATTTAATTGATTATAACATGCCATACATTATTCTCGATGAATGAGTATTTTACTCATTCATCGAAAATAATGTATGGCTCTACAATTTCAAAATGTTCTCAAAAAGTTGCATCAATATTCCACGAAATAGTCGGTTTTATTACATTAAGAATATGCTTAAATTGTTGTCCAAATTATAATAAAACATTATTTACAGTTATGAGTTGAACGTGATATAAGTTTGTGCTACAAGAACACATAATTCTGTCATTTCGGATTAAAAATCCAATTAACGCGCGGAACAAGCGCGGCGCCCACGCAGCTCGCCGCTCACACGGCCAATAGGCACCAACATGACGGAGCCATCCGATCACACGATACCTGTCCTAATACTTACATCCGAATTACAACTTTGCGCCAAATGATAAAACATTTTTTACACTAAGTATAATAAATAACTTTTGAAATTCATTAGTAGCGTCGTAAAATATACGAAAATATACATACAAATTAAGTTTCGAGAAACAAATTATGAAAAATAGATTAAAATCCTTAGCTAGATATTGATGAGTTAAACATTTATCATGTATGGATATATATATAGTTATATTTAATTGTAAAAACCATGCCTCGATATTACAATCAAAACATAATTGACGGTGTTCAAACTGCATGTTTTACTTGCTTTTTTCTATCTATAATTATTTAAATAGTAGTCATATTCAGATACCCTTAACCACAAAATACAGAGAGTACAGAAGGCAATCTACATACAAAGTACGCTCGAGCAACGCACACATAGACACCGCTCACGGACACGTTAACTCGGAGTGGTTGGGACTAGTGCGAGCGCGAGTGCCATCCGTTTGAGACACGCTTTTGTGAAGTGCGAAAATGGAGCAACAAAAAGTGGCTATCTTAGCTCGATTTATATAACAGTTTCCTATTTTGAATCAGTATAAACGAAGTAACTTGTTTGTAAGGTAAATTCAAGCCAACTATTACGTAAGTTGAAAACATAATATTTGTGTAGATATTGTATTGTTTTTAGTGTCATTTGATAGGTTTAGGTCTAAAACGGATAGGGCCAAATATTTTGTGTAAATAGGGTAATCCGTTTTGAAGTTATTAGGGATTTTCGATATTGAAAATTGGCAATTAGGTAATGTAAACTTTTATTTGTTTTTGTTCTGTAAACTTTTTGTATTGTAATACTATGTTTATTGTTTTGTTTTAATATTGTAGAATAAGCTCGACAATAAATCAAACAACGACATACGAGTGCCACTACCACGATAGTTTTTTGTGTATAAGCCAAAGTTGACAACCATAGCGCGACCGCCAAGCGTAGGTATGAAAAGTGAAGTACATACATGTGATTGCCTTCTGTGCTCTCTGTATTTTGTGCATTAACTCCGCAAAACTGTAAAAAAAATATAGGTATTTTTTATTTAAGATAAATGCTACGTTAATGATGATTGATAACAATCATCAATATCGTAGCTTTTATCTTATTTTTTTGCTCTAACACATAAATCTGAAATAGATAAATTAACACTATCTAATCATAAATTGAATAACATACATCTACATGACATTCCAATCCCACGGAACTTCTCAAATGAAGTGAATTAACATACAAGCAACGATTAGTTAAATCAGAATGCAATTGTTGCCGGTCTTATGGTTTTCGCAATAAGCTCCACAAACTTGTACCTACCTACATAATGTCAAATTAAAGTCGTTAATGAAATCAAAATAAAGCCTGTCTCTGATAAATTGTGCGGCATGTCAAACAATTATGATTGCCAGTTATTACAATGTATCTTTGTCATGCAACAATAGCCAACATTGTTCAGTACCAATTGCAACCAGAAAATAGCCACTAAATTACGTAAACCGTTACCAGTTGGACTCTAAATTAGTTAGCAAGTGTTTATGAATCATTAGTTCCAATACAATAAACAAAAGTGGCCAGTTCAGTCAGCGATTAGCTGCAACAGATAAATAAACTGAGCTTATAGAATATTAAAAACAGAACAGTTGTGAAAAGACATTTAATTTGGCTTCAATTTGAATACCAAAGACGCTATATTTATTAACTAATTCAAGTTTACAGTTAACATTATGTATTTCGTCAAATGCTTACTGGCGCGCGGAATTCTAATAAAGTAGTAAATGTTTATATTTATTTATTATAAGCGATGAGACGGTAGGTAGAGGCGGTGTGAACCGTTACAATTTTATACATGGGCTATCTATTAGTATGCACGGTTCCGTTGGGTTTACGCGTCGCAACCGATCTCCGGAGAAAGCCCGTGTCCCGCTTATAGACTCGCTGAACTATTCGCTGACACAAATTACTCGTAAATTCATCGATTTACAGTAAAGTAGTGTTTTTATAGCCCCGAGCCAACACTGTAACCGCGGGTCCTTGCTGTATTTAATTGCAATGCGAGCGTAAATTGCCGTATGCAGACGCCGAATACTTCATCTTATTTAGCTTATCTTTTTCTTTGCATATTCATGATTCGATAATGACGTCTAAGTCACAGTTAAGTTGTAAATACGCATTGGAGCCAGGGACTGTTATAGAGTCACTTCTCTAAGTGCTGCAGTTAACCGGGAGGAAGGGTGCGTCAATCTACATACCTACGTCTGCACTCGGCACTCAAACTCATGAGCAAATAAATAGCCCTTTGCATGTGCTGATCTACGAACTTAGTAGACGTTTCGTTACCTTGATTCCAGGGGAAAGAAATGAAGCATCCAATTAGGTCTGCAAAGGAATGCCAAAGTCCGATATTCAATCGATGATAAGATATGTTGTAGTTGAACAAACGCCTGTAACTTATCCATAATATTCAGATATTTCAATGTATTCGCCAACATGCACCTTATAACTGACATTCGTGAATGAAGAGGTATAGAAACAGTTTAATAGGTTATGTATGTTAATGTGTAAATAAATATTGATATGGACTGGAACAAAATGATCTTTAGATTTTGTGCATAGATTTTGTTAAATTATACTGAATAATTTTATTTTATCACTGCCGTAATCAAATACTTAAAATACAAATGCTAATGAACGGTTCAATTTGGAGACAACGGCACAAGGAGGAAGGAGCAGGCGCGGCTGCGCATGATGCCTCGTCGCGGCGATCCATCAATCCGAGGCGACGATCGGAGGTGCTTTCTCGTCGTTAGCCCTATAAGGCACGGTCGGTACCACGCCTCGCGCAAGCCACTTCTTTTTCACTTCATTTTCTAACGCGTCGATAGAAATCGTCTTAACAGCATATTTCACTTTTTCATCTGAACGGAAACGGCCAAAGGTTTCACGTTACTTTTTAAGAGCATTTAAATGCGTATGAAATTAAGATGCCCGCCGTAACGACGTAATCGCGCTCGTTTAACGTAATAGCTGAGAAACGCACGCCGGTAATCGCGTTTTGCGTATTCGCGAAATGCTCACGGCGCTTCGTCTGCACTTTCGCCATTAAAAGTTGGCAATAAATAAAGTAGAGGCATAGCTGCCCGATGTCAGGTGTTTCTAATGGCCACCCTGCCTGTTAATTTATATACCGTCTTATTTACAGAGGATATTACTTATTTAAACAGTACTACGCAATAGATTTATAGCATAGCTTGAAAACTAATTTGTACTAAACATTGTATCTTTGATTTGTTTCAGAGTGTAGTAATGTTGATGTTCAGAGAAGAAAAATCTCCTGAAGACGAAATCAAAGCGTGGCAGTTCTGGCACGGCAGACAACACTCGGTCAAACAGAGGATACTAGATGCCGGTGAGTATTGTTTTATTGCTACCAACATTTATATTACCTATACTAATCAACGCGTTCAATCTTGCGTGAGTGATGATAAGTGAGTATTTATGTAATTATCAAATAAGATAATTTGAAGAACAATGACTGTTCAGTTTTTTCTAAGTATATGCTGTATCTATAGTAGCGCATACAAGAGTTTAAGACACGATACCCGTGCAAAAACAGAGTCGTGCTCGAGGCGACACAGAAACATGGCGCAGAGGTTGCGTGCGGTGGCGGGCGGTGGCGGGCGCTCGGCACGCAGGACCTAATTACCGAGCTGCGGGCAGATACCGCGGAGACGCACCCGCGCACCCCGCGCCACCATTATATCTCGTTAGGACATTTGCATAAATAACGCGCACGACGGCCGCGGCCCACACCGACCGGTGAACCTATCAATCGCTGCGACTAAAAATAAACACCTCTGGCGCCGCACCACCGCGGCACCGCACCGCCTAGCTGGACCCATCGCCTGCGCCGGACGCGACGCGCTCTGCTCGCAGCTTTATATTACGCTACCTGTAATGACACATTCCGACATTAACCAGATTATAGATATAAAACTAAATGTGAAGTTTTCCCCGACGCAGGCAAATGAAACTATGTAATAAAGATATCTGACACGATGAGCTCTATGAGACCAAGTAACAGGAAATCGTTAAAATTCGTGAGAAATCTCTTCGACGCTGTAGAAACACCTGCCTGTTTTGTCGCTGTTCATTTTGATGGGCATAAAGTGGAGGTTTCAAAGACGTAGCTCGGCTACCTTAGACTACGTGTGTCGAATGTCTACAAAAAGGATAAGACATATAAGCAATCTTACAATATAGTCGCGCGCGGACATAATTACAGCGATGATATCGGGGAGCGCGCTCATTAGCATGTTAATTGCGCGATGGGCCTCGGCCTGCGCCAGCGCAAGCGCTCTGCCTTAGAAAATTATTGTTTTGATAATTTTACAAAGTCGCGATTTTCCTATCTTCGCAATATCAATAAACTTTACAAGCAAGTTGAAGCGAGGCTTTGCTATTGCTTAGAATTAGTAATGGAAATCAATTATGGTGCTTTTTTTAACCATTGCAAACCGAGTTAAATAATATACGACTCTTATTTTCTATTAAATAGGAGTCATGTATTATTTAACTCGCTTTATTTAACCGATTAGTTAGGGAGTTACGTCATCAACAAAACGCTTATACCTCGAAGTAAACAGCGCTGATATATGACACTTTACACATTCTAACATTACTTAAGTGAGGCCTGTAGCATTTGTAATGAGTGACGCCGCGGCCACAAGCACTGCCTATAAATTAAATCTCAAGGAAAATAAAAACATGGAAGCCATTAATTCGCGCGGTCGAGCCAAGTTTAATGTCAAGGTTTTTTAGCTTATCTCGATGTTAGTTAAGTTTTATTTTTTCATTTGTTGACGTTATTACATAGAATGAATTAATGTCTAAACACAAAGGAATTTTGTATTTTATATCTCAAAAGACTGAGTTAATGTATTTGTTTTTAGTTTTATTATATCCGTAAGCGTTGTGGCTCCGAGTTCATGGGCTCATTTGTTATTTGTTAGGACGTTCAGACCATAATTTAACATAGTAGGTATTTTCTCAGAAACATCTGATTACCTACTATAGTCGTACATTTACGTGTATGACGGAAGTACTAAGATAAGAAGTGGCGAGGGTAGGCAGAGAGGTAGTGCACCATGAATGTATGCGACGAACTTGGGAGCAGCGTCAAGGGCGACACCGGACACCTGTGCGCAGGCGTGTGAAAGCGCGGCGGGGCGAGGGGTGCACGCGGGGAAGTGCGGGGGGATTGCAACGCACTGCGCGCCCGCACAATGCCTTCTCCGATTACCTACATGTCTTCGTATATCGCGTGTCCACGTTCAGCGCTGCTTCTTTGCCTCCACACTTATTTCTTTTGACAGTTTTCTTATATACCACGCCTCACTGATTCGACAGATTACTCATCAGTAAGTCGTTGTTTTGACGATATTAAGGAATATCCGTTTGTAATTTTATACATCGATGGTCTTAATCATAACAGACAATTTATTTTCTTATTTACATTTTATATCGTCCTCGATTATTCTCCTGCCTATTTATGAGAACTGTAAAGTATAAATTTAATATTAAAAGTCAATTAGGTATAGAGTTTTAAATCGTTGATTTAATTTTTAAATGCTCTGTTAACTATCATTATGTAAGTAGAATCTATAGCGAATACGCATTTGAATATCTTGTCAGAAGCTCTATTCTGCCGTCCTTTTTCTATGGCATGTCTTTTTACAAGAAAAATGGATACTTGCAAACAAATCTGTGTACATAGGAAGTTTTTGTGTGGGCGGATTTATTAGCACATAGCAGGATGTTGCGTGGACTCGTAAATTTGTAAGAGGCTGTTAAAACAATAAGGTTGTCGGAGGGCGGCGTCCCCCGGCGGCTCATAAACACGTCAGCGGCGACGTCGCCTGCGCCCGCACAGATCGCCGCGCCAGCGCCCGACTGATAGCCCCCGCCCACGCGCAGCAGACAGACACTCACGCGCCGACCGACTAACACCCGCGCAAACCTAACACACTGCTCCAAATACTGCAACACGAACAGAACTCATACCTACTTATAATCAGATAACTCATAAATAGGTATCCCACATCGCCAATGACCGTAAAATAATTACCTAACTAGTAGACGTTTAACTAACCACGATTGAACTATAAACTATCATATTGACAGTCATTTTGCAAACTTCTAATGAATTTACTATTAAATTCATGCCATAGAGAATACGAAATTATCAATTAAAACAGACATAATATTTATATAATTAATAACCCGACTACCTCGTGTAACATGACAGGACGTCGTGAGCATGAATGATGTTTACCTTTAAAAATAAAATAAAAGCTAAATAAATACAGCAGGATTTCAATAAATAATAAAATAAGATACCCTAGACGCGTAGGAGAAAAGATTTCCGGAATATCAACGTGAATTTATCTAGTCCATGTGCAATTAGTGCAGAATGCAAATCTGCTAATTACTGCCCATAAACCTCAATCTAGGAAGGGCAGAAATGGAAACATTGCAGTCGTCAATAAATTGATCCTATCACGTGATTATTCACGCCCAGCAAATAAATTTCCGTCCTCGATGACGTATTGTGCGTTGATATCTTAATCGAAATCTCCGCCGCCATTACTGCACAGTTACCCGAAGACAAGATTAATGACAATTTGTTGTTTTGTTACAGACACGAAGAACAGCATTGGCCTGGCGGGCTGCATCGAGGAGGTGGCGCACAACGCCATCGCCGTCTACTGGAACCCGCTCGAGAGCGCCGCCAAGGTACTTCCGCGTTAGAACCATCCTTCCTACCCAGTACCGAACTGTCACAACACTACCACTCGAACCGCAGATCTTATTCCTTCTCAACATGTTACCATACCATAACGCATTAAAAATGGAACTTACTTTGTTCATGTACAAACACTAATGGGCTAATGTGTCTTCCTGTCAGTGTGACTGCGCCGAATGACGACTCAGCTCACTGATGCAAAAATATGTGCATATTTAAAGTGCATGTATCGCTGCCAAGCATCGTGATCATTATAAACGTAGAAAATTAAAACGTAGATCATAATATTACACTTATTAAAGTGTAATTAAATAGAATCCTGCAACCATATTTGGTCGAGTGGCTTTACCAAATGAAACAAAAAGCGCGTGAGGCGCGCGGCGGCGGCGAGCGGCCGGGAGCGCATGCGCAGGGCTTCAGCGCTCCACCGTGAACACTCATTAAATTGTTGAATAATAAACAACACTCTGTGTTTTTAATTGCTTACATAAAATTATACAGTATCTACTACTAGCGGCACAAAAACGTATACTTCATTGATAATGTTATGTATGTACGTAGCCTTTTAAATATTCATCAAACAATTAAAAGTCCGCGTGAAATAGCCTCAATTCTATGACAGTATGTTAATGTTAGTCGAGGGGGTAATTAACGTTTAACGACTTCTACATCGAATCACAATTTCGATTTTAATCATAAAGTTGATAGCTGCTGCTAAAAATTAACGCTGCTCATTTAAAAGCGTTTCGAATGGGATTAAAGTTGTTTTTTCATTGATTTATGTTATTGCTGATAATGAGTTGGGACGGAGTTGCGGCTACTGGTCGGTTATCAATATCCGTAATTATTTATTGTTGGCCAGTAAATGATAGGATGCGAGTTGTTTGCGACAGTTAATATGCGTACAGACAGCCATCGTGACGGTGTCGGCGGCGAGTAAAAACGCGAGAGAGTCATTTGCATAGACCGCAGTAATGAACGGGCAGCGTATACCGCCCTCCGCGACCACTCGCTAAGCTAAACACGCCCTACGTACCAGTGTACACTCTACAGTGGACACTGTAACTGCACACACCACAAACTCAATGAGTTTAATTGAAACGCAATGTCCACTTTTTATTCATACAGTTCTCTACGCAAATTATTTTCTAATTTTATCTTGTTGTGCATTGCTCACGACACGACTACCGTGGCGCCTGTCTTTGTACTCGAGATATTTATATGCAAACATACTCGTAATATTTATACACATAACAATATCTCGATTTAGTTCTTATTTTTGGATTATTTTTGAAAAATACTTATTTTTTTTACAGATCAACATTGCAGTTCAGTGCCTTAGTACAGATTTTAGCAGTCAGAAAGGAGTAAAGGTTAGTCATCTATCAAAGTTAATACTATAGACGGTTGTCGATATAAATCTGTAGGCTTAATTAACAAATAAATCACTATTGTTACAATGGTAGATTATTTTAATGTATGCAAATGCACTTCGATGAAAATAAATAAAGATGTTTACATATTGCTCTTGAGTCTTGTTGAGGAAAACGGTAATTTACTTCTATATTGCCGATCGTAAATAATTTTGCATTTTATTTCATCACAGTGCTCATTGAATGCGTTGTATGTTGTGTCCGTTTTGTCCATATGGGCTAAATATGTCGTTAGGTAGCATTTTAATAGGCGTGGGAATCGAAGACGAGTAGGAGGTACCCTTCTACAAATGTCATTTAATTTATTTTGTATTGCAAAATGTTAATTAAGCTTACCACGTTGAAAGTATGTAAATTAAAGTTACGATACGTCGACGTCAAGGCATGAGGTCGCTAACCGCGTTGTCGCCGGAGACGCCTCGATAACCATGGAAGCGACGCACGGGCATGGGCGACGCGGCCGGCGGGCGCACGGCGCGGGCGCAAGGCACAGTCGCTTCGCGGCGGCGTCACTGAAACGCTTCCCATTCTCAGTATCAACCAGAGCTGATAGCATCTTATTTGTGTCTAGCCAACGACCGTCTGGCACTGCACACTACAAATTAGTCGTGTGCGACTGATCACTCCTGGATGTGATCCGCTGTAAGCGTCGCTCTCGAGCCGCGCTTGTCCATCGCCTGATATGAAACCAGTCCGCTATCACCCTCTCAATTACCTATCCAATGCGCAGTGACGCCGCCGCAACACCGACCTCGAACGAAGGCAATTAAGACGTTTTAACGCGATTCGATTCAGACACGTGCATATTTTTTCCTTGTTCGTAAATTTATCGCAATTATCCCTTATGAACGTTTATTAAAACTGTTTTTTTTGTTATCATTCTAAGATAAGTGCAGACTTCAAGCGTGAAATTGCTTGACTCAAAATATTATAGTCGATTTGTTTATATGACTATGTATGAGATCATGTCTGGATACCAAATAGCGTGAGAGATGTGTCTTCGAGTAATTGGTCAATTAGTCCTAACCTTCTTTCTAGCTCCCCATTTGGCTAAAATTGACACAAATGGATTACCATCATTTTGCAATTAGAAATCACATATACGAAAGTAAGTCGTCAGGTATGATTGTGTTAGACTATCAAACTATATTTCTATTATATTTTCGTTACAGGGTTTACCGCTACACATACAGATTGACACGTTTGAAGACCCCCGGGACCAGCAAGTTTATCACAGAGGCTACTGTCAAATTAAAGTGTTCTGTGATAAGGTAAGATGCAAAGCAAAACAACTGACATTACCCCCATTATTAAATATTAACCAAATAATCAGCATACAATAATGTAATTGCATTACTTTTAAATTGAAGGGTGCGGAAAGGAAAACAAGAGACGAGGAGAGGAGAGCAGCGAAACGGAAAATGTCGGCGACGAATAGGAAGAAGTTGGACGAGATCTACCACCCGGTGACGGAGCGCAGCGAGTTCTACACGATGGCGGACCTGGGCAAGCCGCCCGTGCTGTTCAGTCCGGCCGAGGACATCGACAAGCTGGCAGGGATGGACATCCAAGGCTTCTACGGACACGACGACTCGGCGCTGGCCGAGGCGCACCTCAAGGGCGCGTCGCCCTTCCTGCTGCACGCCGCCAAGCCGCAAGCACCCGCTCTCAAGTTCCACAACCACTTCCCACCCGACGCGCCAGGGTATGTACTTTATTAACTTTTTATGTTACTTTTGTTTTTCTGTATTACTTGTGATTTTACCGTCGACATCTTCAGAGAACAATATAATTTTACTAAATTCAAAGTTGTACATAAATAATTAGCACATAGATAATGACACCGAAGCTTTTCAATAAAATTAAGTCACCCGGTAGTTAAAAGCAATCTACAAACAATACTTTCAGAATATTATGCGATTCTTGAACAAATCACGTCTCAATATTCTAAAGCAATTTATTGTTATTATCTTATTTATTCATATGTAGTTTGTGTTATTATGATAATATATGGACAGAATAGGTCGTGGAATAGTTAATAGGAATATAGATGAACATTAATGAATGTCATACATATGGCAGAGGTCTAACGATTGCGAGCTCTTTAAAATTACCCGTGCTAAAATCAATATTTGGCTATTTAATTGTTTTAACGAGCTGCATTGGCAACTTAGTTGCCAACAGTAAAATTGTTTTCTATTGGTTTTATATTGAATGTTTTATTGATTATTGGCTGTTTTATAGAGTTCTCTAACGGCTTATAAATATCACTTATCTATACAGTCATACATATCAGTACATATACATAGTCAGTACATATAATAAATCTGTAGACGAGGCGTTTCTGTACGGACGCCAGCAGGTCAACCTACCCGAAACTGTCAGATTTTCCCAATCAACCTTGAACCTTATGTTTTAGCATTAAAGTCGAAAATCTATTAAAGAAATCTGACAGATTGTAGTAACTTGATGTGCTGGCGTCTGTACATTGAAATTATAAAAAAAAAAATAGTTGGGGTGTTAAAGGATAACCAACAGATGCCATTTCATAAATTTTTTGAATTTTTGTCTGTTTGTCTGTTTGGATGTGACAATTTTTTTATTTGAATAGGTTCAACGTAAAAAGTACCAAACCAATATGGTTTATTTTTATACTCAAATATAGTGTAGAACTCGGAGTAGTGATTAGTCTTTGATTCATCGCATTCGCTTCAGTCTTTCAAAAGATATAATCAATTTAAAGCATTCTATAACAACTTTTTATTGCAATAAGTACTAAAGAAAACATATTGTGATCTTTTAAATATTATTATGTGTATTATTAACTCTGATACCTATGTCTGTGTTATTTAAAAAAGTAATAATAATGATTGTAATTTATAAATATAAAAGAAAGTCGTGTTAGTTACACTATTTATAACTCAAGAACGGCTGAACCGATTTGGCTGAAAATTGGTGGGGAGGTAGCTTAGAACCAGGAGACGGACATAGGACTTTTTATCCGGTTTTAGACGGACATAGTATTTAATACTTTTATTTACTTATAGGGGTAGGGTAGGAGTAGTGTGGGAGTAGGGTAGGAGTAGTGTAGGAGTAGGGTAGGAGTAGGTTAGAAGTAGGGTAGGAGTAGTGTAGCAGTAGGGTAGGAGTAGGGTAGGAGTAGTGTAGGAGTAGGGTAGGAGCGTAGGAGTTAGGTAGGAGTAGTGTAGGAGTAGGTTAGGAGTAGGGTAGAAGTAGGGTAGGAGTAGGGTAGGAGTAGGGTAGGAGTAGTGTAGGAGTAGGGTAGGAGTAGGGTAGGAGTAGTGTAGGAGTAGGGTAGGAGTAGGGTAGGAGTAGTGTAGGAGTAGGGTAGGGGTGGGGTAGGGTAAGGGGTAGGACACCACGCGAACGATACCGCCGGGCAGCTAGAAACCTTTTAGGAGACGGAGAACCCGAACGGGTTATAATGGCAGAACAACGTTTGCCGGGTCAGTTATTATGTCCCTTTCAATGTAGATTTTAATAATACATAACTCAACTCACAAACACTTTTAGAACTTCGTTATTTGTTTATTCGAATAATATCAACTTTATCAACAACAAACAATGTTTATGATTATTCATATTGTGATTTGTTCCGATCAAAATTAAGCAGTTAAAGCTGTCAGGAATAGGGCCGATATTTAGGGTTCCGTACCAAAATGGAACGGAACCCTTATGGTGAGACTCAGTCTGTCTGTCTGTCACAGCTGGATATCTCAAGAACTACTAATGAAAAAAACTTGAAATTTAAAATTGTTTTAGATGACATTTGCCCAACTATTTTGCAAATAAGAAAGGAATTAAAATCTATAGGTACTAATAATACTAATAATAAAGCTGAAGAGTTTGTTTGTTTGAACGCGATAATCTCTGGAACTACCGGTCAGATTTGAAAAAATCTTTTTGTATTTGATAGCCCAATTCTTGAGGAACGCTATAGGCTATTAATATCTAATACGCTATGCCCCTTAGGAGCCGAGCAAAAAGAAAAAAAGTCAAAATGAAAATTTAAAAAGAAAAAAAAGAACGCTAAGCGAATACGAAGTGTTGCGACGGGGTGGGGGCACAAGAAATTTCACGCGGACGAAGACGCGGGCAGAAGCTTGTAATTAATATGTATAACCACTAGGCCACCTTCAAACTGTCACCAATGTTTACCTAATTTAGTATAATGTCCGTCAATAGCTTCCTGTATGTATCATGGGGTTGTAATAGTATCTGTAATTATGGTCATGTCTGTCTGTTATCACTATCACAGAGTACATCCATAAATAATATGCGGTCAGAGGTAGTTTCCTTCGTAGTGTAGCAGTCTTGGCTACGATAAAAAAGAGAAAGATCAAGAAGTTTAATATAAAATTTAACATCTGTGTAGTTACCGGGAGGTGGGAGGCCTCTCGCCGTACAGCGACCGCAAGGACTCGCTGGAGCTGGAGGGCGTGCTGGGCAAGCGGCCGCGCGTGAGCACGCCGCCGCTCAGCGAGCGCGTCATGCTGTACGTGCGCCAGGACACCGAGGACGTGTACACGGCGCTGCACGTCGTGCCACCCACCACGCAGGGCCTGCTGCACGCGGTGAGTACCACACCTTATCTCACACTTATTATGTTATTTATATCTGCTGCCGTGCACCTCGATATGTCACGCACTGGGCTTGTGTGTGACGTCTCTAGGTGCACCTTCAATAACCTTGGTGATGTCAGCTAACCATAGAACACGAGTGAGCGAGACGGACTCCGTCGCTTTCTCGGTTTCTCGTCGTTCGTCAATGAATTCATTGTATACTTGTATGTGAAGTAAACGCAAGAAATCGAGACGCTTCGTCGGCGCGCGGGCGCCGGTCCGCTTGCCGGCCGGGCCGCCGCCCGCCGCTGTAACCGATTGGACGCTTTATAACCCCGTCTAATAAACACACGATCATCATAACCGCATGTTGTAATTAACATCCGCACGGCCGGCCGCCGCGCGCCGCACCGGACCTCCGGCGGTCCTCGCGCGTATTGTCCCTCAGAGTACGAAACCACTAGACCGGTTACTGAACTTTCGGTTCCGTTAGACGAGACGTCTCGGTTCAAAATGGCGAAAGGCCCATTTGTAACTCTTTTGTTTTTTGCTTATTTTCAGATTGAGAATAAGTACAAAATTTCAAGTTCGGCAATTAATAATCTTTATCGAAAGAACAAGAAAGGGTAAGTGGTTTTCATTGGCCTTAGACAAATCTGACAGCGTAAACGCACCGGCCGCCTCGCGTTAATGCAGCATCGCTTGTCCCGAGGGCGCGCCACTAACTGATAACTACGCAAAGCTTTACAACGAACACTCCCCTATAACTATCTAATGAGCTTCATAATATGTAGGTGCCAGTCACTTAATCGCCTCCCCTGGTCCGAAACGACACCTTAATCTGGATCCAACCCTAAGCTGCATTGCTGGCAAACACTCGCACCTAATTAATGTTAATGAGCACAAATTACCTTAATAATTTACAACTAAAATATTATTTTGTGTGTCATACTGTAGCTCTTTTGAAGAATCATTGGATTCATTTGCACGTATTTTTGGTCGATTAGCCAGTACCCCACCAGCTGAAGACCACGAGTGCACTTACTGACGAGTGTTGTATTTCAGGATTACGGCCAAAATTGACGACGAAATGCTGGCATATTACTGCAATGAAGACCTGTTCCTGCTGGAGGTGCGGCCGGCGGGCGCCAGCGAGGACGAGCGGCTGTACGACATCACGTTTGTGGAGCTGCCGCTTGACCCGTAGCGCGCTCCCGTCCAGCCACGTGTCTTGCCGGCCTCCAGAGCCCTCCGGACGGCAGTTTTAACTATAAGCGTTCCCGATTTACACTCGTTACGTGAAAAATCTTTATGGGATAAGGTTGTATCAAAAGTGTCGATCTCAGGTTGAAATTTACTCGTAAGCGATTCACCCTCTCTATTTTGTCTGAAACGAAATGTTACAGAAACTTTCAGTTATCGTTGTGAGCTAAGCGATCGAGTCGAAATCGTTGTGTAAATATCTATTTTAGTGCCTTATGAAATTACATCGTGATTCGATTGCCCGGTGATGGCGAACAAAAATTTAGATGTTTGGTTATCAGAAAAACGTAATGTTTCGTTAATTTAATGTAATTTAATTGTAAATGACGATGATCTGTTGCTGAATATGAACGCGTGTGCCATTCACTCGGTTATCATAGGTATGTAGTTAACATTTCAACAGGTACCTTTTATTCTTGCCATGATGATAAAGTAATAAATTCTTGTCACAAACTTATACTTAGGTATAATAATATATCTACACTGAGAAAAGCATGAAGTGCCTTCGTCATAATAATTAATGTTGTAATAGCATAATGTAAGTGAGTTAAGTCAAATTAAATGCCATCCACTTTGTTAAGTTTTGTAAGCCTAAGTTTGCTTTATAAGCTCGCTCAATTCTTACAATTAGTAAAGTTGATATTAGTTTTAGGTTCAAGCATGCGTGCATTGCTTCCTCCAAGTGACTAGTTCCGTTTAATTATTACTGTTTATCGACAATGTAAAACTACTTAAATTGTAATAAAGTAACCGGATGTTTGTATCTTAATTAGTTTCGAGCGATGCCACGAATCAATCAATGAATCATTAGAAACGGAAGCAATGACGTGAATTACAATTTTATGAGATAGAGCCGAGGTTCCGCATAATGTTGGATGTATAATAGTCATATAAACATAGTCACAAAATCGTCCATCCGAACAACATTTACATTATCATTGATGGGAGTGGTTTGTGTATAATTTTAAGATTTTTATTAATAATACATTTGTTATAATAAACGAATTTCGATACGTAGGTTATCGGGCCATGACAACAATTAGTTTATATGAAGTATTTTATGTCCAAGACTTATTTATATTATAAGATTTCGTGCCGGATAGGACCATCACTTTCTGTAGCAACTTAAGTTTTATTTGTTTTTAAAAGCTCTCCATAATGAATACATAGAAAAACCCGTAATAATTCGATATCAAAAATTGCATAATCATAATAAATCATTTCTCAAGAATAAAGCATAAAAATATTGTTAAGTTATTTCCACCGATTATTCAAAATCCAGAACAAGGTTCTGTATCAGTGTATGCGTGGTCGCGCGTCGCCGCCGACAGCGCGCGCCGCCGCCGCGCGTGTCGCGTGTCGCGTGTCGCGAGTGACGCGAGCGCCCCAGAGCGGGCCGCGGAGTAGCGCGGACGGTTCGAATAACTGCCATATTATGACATAATTTAGAGTACTTAATGTTCTTAGGCGTAGATTCTTTAACATAATGTTAGTTCTTTTTACTGTGTCTCATGTGACTTGCAGGCAGGCATCGAATTTTAATTAAGATATAGTTCATATATTATTATATATTATGTAACGTGTTGTTTTTGTTTCATTCAGCACTAGCTGCGATTGCGTTGTGACTTGTTCCGTCCTTCGCGTTTATCTTATCTTCCATTCTTTTCGCTTTCGTACACTTGTTATATCTTCACAACTGAAGTTTTAATTTCCTTTAAATGTTATGTTTTGGTTACGAATCCGTTGCTCAATGTCCGTTGCCGCGCTTGCCGGCCGGATTCTAACAGCATTGTTTTTATACTCATACGTATGCAAGTAATTATATTTATTTATATACTTATTATTATAAATTGTGCAGCTTTAATGTTTACTTACAATGATGTTAGCTCGTGATTCAGAATCTCGTCATAAGTCACAAACGTCAGTAGCAATAATACAGTGTAGTAGTTAAAATGTTAGCGTCCGCGGCGGGTCGCCACGCGCAGCCTCCGCCCAGCAAGGTTGTGCAATGTATAATCAGAGTTTTACTATAAAAGTTGTATAATTATATGAAAATGGTGGATGATTACGTCAATTGGATTGATAATTATATATAATATAAATGTAGGGAGAGCGTTGTGGTGGCGACGCGGCGCGGGCGCAAGGCTCGCGGAGATATTAGTCACACTAGTTAAAACACAACCCGAAAGTGGTAGCACATTTTCGTTATTAAATTGTACTGTACTTAAGGTTTAATTGAATAGATGTTACGTTATTCTTTTATATGAATATTTGTAAGTTGTCATAAAAATATTATTAATATAATTATTTTTATCAAAGTTTATAATCTAAATAAAAATGTTTTTCTTGAAAACATCACTATAGTTTCAATGTTAATTATAAATACATACCTTATGATTGTGCGTTATATTATTTAAACAAAACATACCTACATCAGAACCGCATTAAGGATCTGTAAACCCCTAAACTGTCGCACTGGATTTTATCAAGAAAGATTGAATAATTGTTCGTTCTTGGAACTGTCCGTATCCTAGACGGAGTGTTTATTCAAAGAAGACAACAATAAAATACACTAAACCAGTACTAACATCATTATTAATCCCAATTCCTACCGATCATTAATCTGGAAATAACACAAATATCGACACTCCTGGAACAAACAGTACATAAAAACATGGAGTAAATAAATGAAACAGTATTGCAACTTCAATAGTTACTTTTAATGAATCTTATTATTTTATGTTAACAATTGGTATTTTTCATATATTGTACATTTAGAAGCTTGAAAGTTCACGAAAGCGTCGAGACAAAGACTTAAAGTAAGACTAGAGACTCGCCTATAATTATCTGTTTAGATAAGAACAATACCTTACAAGTAGATAATTATAGCAAAAGTTACTATTAAAATAGCGTTTCTAACTTTCCTTTTTTAACTTAGCAGATTTTTTTTATTCTTAAAATACTGAGGGCAGTTTTGTTGCCCTTCCAAAGGTGTAGCTTGAAGTCAAGAAACGCCTCTTAGGTACAAAATATACTGCACAGACATGAAAAGCAAGCTAGAGTAAAGTTTTGAGAATAATCTAATCTGAAGATCAGTCAAATATTCATAACTTCGACATCCACAAACTATAAAACATTCGAGATCGACTTTCGAGCACTTTTCTAATTCAGTAGTGAGTTAAGGGCTGAAATCTTAAATAATAATAAAAATGTAAAGCGTCTCCCAACGTTCCAACAGGCACTTAGTGTGAATACAAAACACAAGTGTGCGATATGCTCAACAAATAAATAACAATGACGTAATCTATCTAAGTCGCTGCATAAACTATTGCTTGTAATATACCACACATTTAATTAATAATAGATCGAACAAACTGACTTAAAATAATAATTCAAACAAAAGCTGTATATTCTAATAACTGCAGAAGCCTGCTTACAAAAGACTAGAACGTTAGTACAATAAATTCTTAATCATTTTAATAAAATCACGTCCACTTAGTATAGAATTATGGATATAGTGTTATGAGCCATACGTTAAACCTTATACGGCAAAGCCTAGATTGCATTTTGTACTACCTAATTACTTTCAATCTAATAAGGTATCTTAACAAATAGGTAGAATTTGATTAAAAAATATTCAGGTGATGATCTAAAGTGTATAAATAATGGGTACACAATACTGTTAGTAAAAACCAACTAAATTATTTCTATTTTAATTTCCTACTAGCAGCGGGACACTACATAATTTACTACGGCTATAATCATAAATTATTCGTACGTATTTTTGCGTCACGAGGCCACGAGTTAATGGCTTCACGTTATTGATAGTTATTCCATCTCCCACGCGATTATTATACTTTAGCGTAAAACTTTGTTTATTGAAATTGATCGACAATGGCTAACAACACTTTCACATTCCAAAACAAGATAAATATTTTACTTTCTATAATGGCACATTAAATGCAATGCATTTTACTTAATTGTCCGAATGGATTTTGAAATATGGAAGTAACTCGCTGGAATGTTACTGAAGCGCACGACGTTGGACAGGGGTCGCTTCTTCTTAGATCTGTATCTTGAACCGTTCCCCCTCGGAGCAGTTCTGGAATGATTGCTATTGAATGAGAGGTGAGCTCTGACTGTCGCTGAAGTCGAGCGTGTAGTACATGTCGGTGGTGTCGAGGGCGCTGGAGGGCGGCGGGAAGGGCGCGGCGGCCGCGGGAGCGCGCTTGTCCTGCAGCCAGTGGTGCGGCGGGCCGGGCGTCGCCGCGCGGGACAGGCGGGACAGCACACGCGAGTACGTCTTGTTCACGCGGCAGTGGCACGCCGTCACCTGGTAAGATCAAAATATAGTTATGACTCTCAAGACGAATTTCACCAATAAAACTGAACACGATCAGCATATTATTATCTAATTTTGCCCTTAGTATACATCACCGTCATGTCAGCCCGGAGTCACCCACTGCCAGATATATGACTCCTTTTATATATTCAAGTACATAACAGCTTCTAGACGTGCATCGTGCACCTGTTATTAACGCTACAATGAATAATCTTGTGTAATAATTTCATAATATCAGGCAGGCATAACGGTTACGCATGCACATTACGTTGCATTGCTAAGATTGGTATCGCGAGCAACAACTTGATACCGATAAATTGAACTATGCCACAAGAAAAAAATAAAAATGTCATCTTCACTAACATTGACTACAGCTAAATGTCGAGTTCCTTTTATTTTGTGCATTTTCCAATTTCCACATAAAGCTGGAAATTAATTTTCATGTAGAGTTACCATTTTCATAACAACATAAAATGTTATGAAAATCCGAAGCAGAATCAACTATTCTGTAGTTCTTTTCTAGTTATAGTGCTACGAACCTGCTACGAGATTGCTAAGCAAATCGATGTTGATGATGAATCAGCCACAACCGGGATTGAAATTTAAAATATATTCCTTTTCATAAGCTCTTATGAGTGTAAATATATAACCCACTAAAGAATTGTATGCACTTGTGCAGTTTACGTAAATCGCAAGTCGATACATTCACGTCGTAGCAAAGTGCTACGTAACTGGGATCTCGTAGCAGCGTAACCCGCAGCAGCCGTTAAATGGTAATGTAACCAAAATAATATATTTGCATAATCTCTCTTATGAGTGTTAATGCAGCCTACAATAGTTTTGTATCCCTCTGTACAATTGACCTAATTCGTAGATCTTTACATTCAAGTCGTAGCAAAGTGCTACGGAACCGGGAGCTCGTAGCAGCGTAGCTCGTAGCACCCTTAAAGTGTTATGAGGATAATACATTTTTAATGTGTCCCTTATTTATTTACATATTTATCCCCTTCCTAATAAACGTTGTATAGTTACACAACGCTTTGTCTCCTTCTTTCGAAAGTCAAATAACTGACGTCTGAAAGAGAGAAATCGGTGTGTAACTATTCATCTGATATAATACGTTTATTAGTAAGGGAGTTAATTAATAATTTTAATGGGCACGTTCGTCAGGTGAATGGGCAGTAGTATCATCCCATGAATTTAACAAAACCACGATTCTGCGTTTCCAAGCGTAGGTAATGTTGTGCAATCATAACACATTATAGCCTATTAAAAAATCCTCTAACAGGAATAAACGTTGATTGTCTGTTATAGTTCTTGGATAGTTACCACAACTCCGACGATCGCAATGGCCGCGCCGAGCGTGCCGGCCGCGATGTAAACGTTGTGCAGTCGGTCGTGGTACAGGCCGAGCGGCATGCGCACCTCGCGCACCGACCCGCCGCCGATGTTCTCCAGCCTGCCCCTGCGAGGCTCCACGTCCATGCCACCGTCGCTGCCCACCACTGATTCTAGTATGAAGTCCTCTGTGGAAAAAAAAAACGA
The DNA here is from genome assembly GCA_963082905.1 of Oligia fasciuncula. NCBI lineage: Eukaryota > Metazoa > Arthropoda > Insecta > Lepidoptera > Noctuidae > Oligia > Oligia fasciuncula. Next base: position 12,903,851 of record OY720387.1, read on the forward strand.
TAGTATGAATTTTTATAGTTAGAAGTAAAGCCGTTTTGAACCAGCCCCATGCCACTGAGAGAATTGTACACTGTGTGATGCGAACTGTTTTCAGAATTCTGCTACGATCAACCCTGCCAAATAGCGGTTTAGATGGAGACTCATGTTTAGTTTTCTATGCCCTTTTCTATAAGGTTTAAAGTTGCTACGGGGCGACTACGCAAGTGCTACGAAACTAAAGAAAATGGATTTTGCTCCTGTTTAATAACCAAAAAGTATTCCTTTGGTCACTTTCCATTTTTGATGAGATTTATTAGATGCTATATCGCCTAATTAAAGAAATAAATGTACTTAAAGTTAAAAATACATATATAACAAGAGTACATTTATCTGTGTGGGGAATAATCTGTTGCTGAAAATTCAAATAGCCTACGATCGAACCGCATGATATTTTGTAGTGCGTGGACCACTCAATGAAATATTTCAGTCCAGGTACCGTGATGCAATTACCGTAGCAGTATTTTAGGCTATCTAGCTTATTGAAGGTCAATTTTACTTATTAACGTAAAAAGTGAAAGACAGCTGACCGAAATGCGATGATATTGTGAATAGACCAAAAATATATAGTATTCAAATATTCTTGAAATCGGGCTTTTTTACGTTGTGGTCGCAATCCATTGACTTATATATTACTTTGTCGCAATCTCATTGCAGCCTTGACTCATGACGGTCAACTTTGTTTAAAGTTTGTGTAAAAATAAACAGGTTTTGAGGTTGGTTCAATGTATGCAGACGATAATTATGATACATACTTAGTGATACTTATTTTTTTTGGTTTAGCATAATACCTTTTGCGTCATTTTGCTTTGCGAGATTGCGACTTAAATTTGAACGTTTTTAAGTACGAGAATTAGCCTTCTGGTTTCTATGTTAACATTGTAGAAGTACCTTCGCAAAGTTTGCCGGTATACCCTGGTCGGCAAGAGCAGTAGAATGACTCGATGCCACTCCAGCAGGTTCCGCCGTGCGCGCAGGGATTGTTGTCGCATGCCTGTAATTATACCAGGAAAGTCGAGATTAGTCGTAAACAAGAGACGTACCTAGCTCTGATTATAATCATTGTTATAAGTTGAAAACAATGTTACACAAAAACATTAAAACACATACTTATAAGTACAAATTTATTAAGTTTAAGTCATTTAACTTAACGGAAGCAAATACTTAAGAGGGCGCCGACCGAGGGGGAGTTTAATTATAATCACTAAAACGGATAATAGTGGCCACTATTTTCCGTTTTAGTGATTATAATAAAACTAAACAATGGCGCCGATTCTGTTGTTCACAAACTAAACTAAATTTAAGTTCATGCATCTTTTTCTTTCTATTTCATTATGAAAAGGACAGAAGATAAATATTAGTTTAGTCCTGTCAAATTAAGATACTCCATAGACAATTTAGACGAGATTAAAAAAATGCCTATTAAACATACGTCAATTTACGTCAGGCGCTGACTAATTTGACAGGACTAAACTAATATTTATCTTCTGTCCTTTTCTTAATGAAATAGAAAGAAAAAGATGCCTGAACTTAAATTTAGTTTAGTTTGTGACACAACAGAATCGGCGCCATTGTAAAACTACCGTTTATAATAATATTAACGTATAATCTTGTGGAGCAAAACTTAACGTGCTTATTTTCTGCATTTTCATTCTAAAATAAAAGAAATAACCAAACAAACGACGAGGGCGCCACTGCACGGTCGGTGTAGCCTTAAGAATTCTATGTTTTTTACCAAGTATGTATAATAAAAAGACGACCTTCAAACTGATTAGCTTTATATAATTGAGAACAGAGTATTGTTTTTACGAAACACCATAAGAACCATGTCACGATTATCTCTAAATAAGTTACCATTATGATAATTATATTTTTTTCACTTTTGTAAGATGTTTTTGTGTAGTACTGTTTACGTTATTCAGTAGGGTTGGGCAACGATCCGTTCTGACTGCGTTCTGGGGGCCTAAAAAGGCTACTTTGGCAGAATCGTAACAGGATAACATTATGAATCATAATTGACAGTTAACTGTTAAGTTAATCGTATCAAATCCCATTGGTGAAGGATATTTCAGTTTTTTTTTTGTCTGTTTGTGAATCCAATCCCAATCTCTTTGATTATACCTACGTAGTGCAGCGAAAAAGAGAAAACAAGGGACTGTCTTCGCCATATTATGATTCATAATGTTATTTTTTTTATGATTCTGCCAAAGTGGCCTTTTTAGGCCCGGGTGTTTTCAAACTCAGGGAACACTAAATTCCTAAGCGGCAAACAATTTCTTTTTATTTAAACAAATTAGTAAGTTCTCGTAGGTATATTTCCGGCTTAGCGCTAGCGGGCTCAAGTCTCATATACCTCGCGTTTGCAAGCAAAGCGGTATTGTAACAAAGTCAGTACTTACAGATCTGGTGGGTATGTGGCACTCATCGCCCACGAAACCGAGAGGACACTCGCACGCGTAGCTGTTGCCGCGGTCCAGGCAGATCCGGTGCGAAGGGCACGGACTTGGGGAACATAGGTCCACCTAAATAAACATAATACATTATAATCTCATTCATTGTTCGACGTTATTTTTAACATATTGAAGTTCGATGACGTCACAAGTGCTGTTGATGAAAATGAATAAAACTTGTCTATATAATCGTAATCATGTAATCACAGAACAAGAAAAGGTTTAAAGTAGAGTAGGTATAATTATTAGAAAATAATGACAAACAATACCTATAACTAAACAGTAGTCATGAGCGTCTCAAGGTGGAGTCCATTTTTAAAGCTATGAAACTTTACTAAATCACTGATGTCCGTTTTGCATCAGTTTTGAGAAGACAACTTTGCATTGTCATGTCTATAATGTATATCTATATACATTTGCATTGTCAGATCTATAGTGTATGTAATGTAATTTAAAATATAAAATAAGATATATTTATGCATAGAAATGAGCTGCTGGCATAAAATATATTCTTGAACCCGCATTCTAGAACGATGCTTAAGCATGAACCTCGATTCAAGCTGACAGATTTATTATTAGATTCTAAAATTGAACCATAATTATGCAATGTCACATAGTCCAGCGGTGCTATTCTGTAAAAATCTCACCGTGAAAACTTAGGTGAAGTGAGCGTGGAATGAGCTGTCAATAGTGTCAATTCCTAGTAAAAACAAACTCACTTCACCTAAGTTTTCACGGTGAGATTTTTACAGAATCAACCGGCTGTATAAGTTTTGATCTATAATATTTACACAATAAATGGATACGAAAGCATATTGTTGATCACTCTCTCGTTCGATCAATGTAAGCAAGAGTTGCTTACATTGATCGAACGAGAGTTTAAAAAAATGCATTGCCTTTGAAACGGAAGCTGCATGTAAAACAAATCCGCAGGATAAGAGGAAGTTGTTTTAATTCAGCTTGCCAGATTTGATCAATACATACTAACGAACCAACACAGCAAGTTAAATAAAAGCTTGTAAAATAGATTTTTTAAATAATATTTTACATTGCGTTGTTGGGTACCATAACATCGACATAATTTCTATAAAACGTTCAAAACTCAGCTGAAACTGAAAGCTTTCCGTTTCAGCAGAGTTTTGAAAGTGATGTTTACAAGTTAGTCTGAATAATTTGAGCAAGTCGAAAGAATATTAATAATTACAAAGCTTGTATAAACTTTAAAGTACGCTTCCACGATCTCGTCTTTGCTACTTGTCGCGGATTGTACGCAGTGATATCTTATTAATATGAATTGAGCGTGCGTAGGTCAGTCACCACCAGACACGAAATTAAGAATAATAATGACAAAAACGATGCAACCTGAATTTTAATCTTTTTTTAGAAAAAACTTTCGACGGTATTCATTGCAACTTTTTGCCAGTAATTCGCTACTTTTTGTCATTTTCCGTGACAAGGGATACTTGAATTAGCATGACAAATCCTCTCAATTCCCTGAAGAGTTTACTTACTAAAAGATAACAAGAGGAAACACTAATTCAAACAACTCCCAAGAGGGTTAATTAGCTGCACCAAGCTTCACTAATCGAAGAGCCTACTTCCCCGGTTATTTGGGAAAATGGGTCATCTTGATAAAAAAGCATGGCTCTTTAATCGCGATTGACAATATGAATAGATGCAAGACGAGCAAGGCCAGGGGCAACGAGACCTAAAATTCCGGTATATTTTTTTTATTTATTTGATTTACACGGCTTAACAAACCAATTACATAAATCAAAGTAATGTATCATAAATTAATGTAAATGTTTGATCAATATTTATCACTAAAATGGTCAGAAGCCAACTTGGGACGATGTTCGTTATCATTATCTCATTAGTATGTAAGGAGCGCTCGCTGACCTTGAGTTGGCACGTGTTGCCGGTGTACCCGCGACCGCAGGAGCACGAGAAGCCACCGACTCGGTCGGTGCATGTGCCCCCGTTGGCGCACGGCGATGACTCGCACTCGTTGTACTCTAGCTCACAGCGCTCGCCAGTATAACCTGGATCAAGGAATTATTATGTAAGAAGGGTTACATACAACACAACAAACTGACAGGCTTTTTGAATAATCGGAATTGGATAGTTAGTATATCCCCAGCCAGAGAGCGCAACAAACACACGCAAACACATGCAATGTATATATTAATTATAAACATTTTCGTACTAGTACAAATATTAGTACGAAAATGTAACATCTCATCATTATACGGGTATTCGCTTTTTACCATTTAATTTAAATAACTGAATTCTTAAGTCACATGATTGTACAGTTTAGAATAATTTCCAGTTCAATCAAACTGTGAGCGAAAAAAAGTGCGTCAAGCAAATGGTACCTAATCTTCTAAGGAGATAAATATACTTAGAGGGAAGAGTAAATGTACAGAGAAAAAATAAAGTCACAGCTTTCTTATGACAAGACGCAATCTGTCCCAAGGGCTGTTTACTTTCAACCCGCAAAGAAACGTTCCTTGAGTAGAAAAATACTCTTGATTAATTCACTCCGATTTATTAGGCGTCGTAAAATGCTTATTTGTGCATTCTGAATACATATTTTTCTGATCAAATTAATAGTCAGAACAGAATATATTTGAATTACAAATTTTCTATCTTTCTATTCCTTTTGGGGTTTGATTAAGATTTAATGTATTATGTTATCTATGTGTTTATTATGATTGTTTATTGTAAATGTTTTACATTATGTAAATTCGTTCCTAATGACATCACATTTGTATCTTTAATTAATTATAACAGTAACATCCTATTAGCCCTGAGGTGCATAATGGTTGATACATAAATTATTACAATACATTTCATGTTGTACAACATTAAACACGACCTTAAAGTGTTTTAGTGGTGTGGACGCGAACAACGAGATAGTTATAATTTGAGTTTTATGAACCTGTTACAAGCTACAGGAACGCGATATTTTACACACCTTCGACGGTGCACTAATATTTAATAACTAGCTGTTCCCCGCGGTGTCACATGCTGCGCGGCTGCTAAGGGTCGTAGCGTGATGTTATATAGCCTTCCTCGATAAATGGACTATCCAACACAAAAATAATTTTTCAATTCGAACCAGCAGTTCCTGAGATTAGCGCGTTCAAACAAACAAACTCTTCAGCTGTATAATTATTACTAGCTTCTGCCCGCGACTTCGTCCGCGTGAAATTTCTTGTACCCCCACCCCGTCGCGTCGCAACACTTCGTATTCGCTTACCGTTCACTCTGAGTTTTTTTCTTTTTGCTCGGCTCCTAAGGGTCATAGCGTGATATTAAATAGCCTATAGCCTTCCTCAAGAATTGGGCTATCAAATGCAAAAAGAATTCAAATCTGACCGGTAGTTAAAGAGATTATCGCGTTCAAACAAACAACCTCTTCAGCTTTATTATTAGTATAGATAAAAAACTCTATGGCCCATAACTCCTTAATAGGTACCAACTCTTAACATCTTACACACGTGATAACTTTTAAACGAAATATCCGATTGTGATGAAACAAAAAGTATTTTACTTCTTCATAAATACTCTTGATAACATAATGCTTAATTTCGATAAAGATTAATATTACGATACATATTTAACGTAGTTTTTTTTTCTTCAGACGATTTAATAATTATTTTGAACACAAAATCGGTTATTGTGATTAAACCATGATAGCTAGATATATGTTCTCGCGGACTTTTTTGTAGGTCTTAATGGGCTCTACAAACCCGTAGTACATTATTTTGTTCTATTGTCAATAGTTTTTGCAGCGCACGCAAAAATAGGTTTTCGATTTTACACCTTGTGTTACAAAATAGCAATTTTATTACGGATCCCTAATTTTGAAGATATATATATATCTTCAAAATTATATATATATATATAGCCTTCCTCGATAAATGGACTACCCAACACTAAAATAATCATTCAAATCGGACCAGTAGTTCCAGAGATTAGCGCGTTCAAACAAACAAACAAACAAACTCTGCAGCTTTATAATATTAATAATATATATATTAGTATATTAGTATTAGTATTAGTATAGATTAAGTAGTATAGATATCAGCTCGTAAAAGCTACATTTACGACTTGGTATAATCATAGATCTGAAGCAGTGGTGGCCCAGTGGTAAAGGCCGCGACTTACGTGTTCTGCCGTCATAAAGAAAAAGGGCACAACTAAATTTTTTTTCAAAATTGAGTTATATACATATTTGGAATCAGAAAAAAAGGCGTATTAGCCAGTTTTTTTACTAAATTTTGGAAAAAAATGTTAGTTGTGCCCTTTTTCTTTATGACGGCAGTGTTGTAGGTCGTAGGTTCGAACCCAGATAGGCGCTTTATTTTGTGTAAATTATTTCATCACCACTGCTCTTAAAACGGTGAAGGAGAACATCGTGCGGAAACCGGCATGTCCTAGAACCAAAAATTCGAAGATATGTAACACCTACCAACCCGCACTGGGCCCGCGTGGTGGATTATGGCCTAGCCCTACTCCCTCTCACAGAGACGCCTGTGTCCCAGCAGTGGGAACATTATAGACTGATTATGTATAATCATAGTCCTGCCTATTCGATTAGGTAACATAACATAACGTCACGCCTGTATTCCTGGAAGGGTTAGGCAGAGGTGTACCAATAGTACATCCACATTTTGAAAATCACGTTTAAGTCCCAAGTAATAGAAGCAGTGGCATATTTACCCTAGGGCCAAAAGGGCCATGGCCCGGGGCGGCAGCCTGCGAGGGTCGGTGCAAGCCGCACCTCGCGCTCAGATTTGTGCGTCTTTCTTTTTGATTTACTAGGCATGAAGACATAAAAAAAATCCGTACCCAAAAGAATAAAAAATTATCTACGTTCCCGTTTACGCGAAGAACGTTTGAACAGTTTAGTTATTCGGCAAACCTGACGACCTGGCCCAGAGCGCTGAATCCTAAAATACGCCACTGAATAGAAGGCGAGCCTGTTGCCATAAACCGGGCAGTTAGGTGCTGTTTTCAAAACATACTGAGCAACACTACTGACTTCATGATCACTATTCTAATCAGGCTTCGCTGCTTATCCTCTTAATACTTATTACCTACTTAATTTCACAGCCACTTAGTTATTTATTAAGTTAGGTTCAAATGTATTTCTTACGTTAAATAATCAAAAGGCTTGTTAAATTATTATTAAGTAGCTGGCTGGAAAAACAATAGATCCAAAAAATCAATCTATACTATATATTATATATTAATATTATAAAGCTGCAGAGTTTGTTTGTTTGTTTGTTTGTTTGAACGCGCTAATCTCTGGAACTACTGGTCCGATTTGAATGATTCTTTTAGTGTTGGGTAGTCCATTTACATGTACATCGAGGAAGGCTATAGGCTATATTTTTTTTTCAAAATTAGGGATCCGTAATAAAATTGCTATTTTGTAACACAAGGTGTAAAATCGAAAACCTATTTTTGCGTGCGCTGCAAAAACTATTGACAATAGAACAAAATGATGTACTACGGGTTTGTAGAGCCCATTAAGACCTACAAAAAAGTCTGCGAGAACATATATCTAGCTATCATGGTTTAATCACAATAACCGATTTTGTGTTCAAAATAATTATTAAATCGTCTGAAGAAAAAAAAACTACGTTAAATATGTATCGTAATATTAATCTTTATCGAAATTAAGCATTATGTTATCAAGAGTATTTATGAAGAAGTAAAATACTTTTTGTTTCATCTCAATCGGATATTTCGTTTAAAAGTTATCACGTGTGTAAGATGTTAAGAGTTGGTACCTTACCTATTAAGGAGTTATGGGCCATAGAGTTTTTTATCAACATAAAATCCTGTAATAATATTTTTCGAAATATATTTGTTGATGATTGTAAGTATAAGATCTTTGAAGAGTATAATAAATACATTTCTAAAATAACTCTGCTAAGGAAATCCACGCGCGCTTGATGCAAGCAAGACAAGACGTTTTGAAAATAAAATACCTATTGATCAAGATTTAGGAGAAAAAGTGACTAGCATTGAGAGTAAATAGAAAATAAAGATTATCAATGGATGTGTCAACGAGCAATATTGGCGGCGAGAAACAGTAGTGTTGACGAAATTAACGATTTAATTTTAACTAAACTTTCAGGGGATATAGTCACCTACACATCTATTGATAATGTAATGGATCAAGAAGATGCAGTCCATTATCCACAGGAATTTCTTAATTCTTTAAACCCGAGTGGCCTCCCCCTACATTCTCTCAAGTTAAAAATTGGTGCCCCAATTATTTTACTTAGAAATCTTAAGCCACCAAATTTATGTAACGGGACTCGACTTCAGGTTAAATTTCTTCACTATAACGTGATCGTTGCAACAGTTTTGACTGGTCCAGCGGTTGGTCAAACAGTACTTATACCTCGGATCCCAATGATTCCAAATGATTTGCCTTTTCATTTTAAAAGAGTCCAATTCCCAATTAAATTATCTTTTGCCGTAACGATAAATAAATCACAGGGGCAAACATTTAAATATGTAGGATTAGATTTACGGCAAGACTACTTTTCGTACGGCCAACTATATGTCGCGTTGTCAAGATCAGGTTGCGGAAACAATCAATATATTCTTCTGCCACAAGAAAATAAAACGAAAAATATAATTTACTCAGAAGTACTTTAAAATAATATTTTAACCCGGTTTAAAGTGGACGGACACTCCCGCCTGTAGTCGTAATTCTTATGTGTCTGGCTGAATGTCGAACAGATAGACAGCTATTGCCTGCGACTTATAAAATTTAACTTAAATCTATATTTTTCTTTATATTATAAAGCTGAAAAGTTTGGTTGTTTGTTATGAACGCGGTAATCTCGGGAAATACTTCTGATATGAAAACTGTTTAAATATTCAATAGTCCATTTATTGAGGGAGGCTATAATATAGGCAATATTTTATCTCGGTATTTCCACGGAAACGAGAAAAACGCGGGTGAAACCGCGGGGCACGGCTAGTATAATATAAAACAAAGTTGGGTTAGTTACACCATTTATAAATCAAGAACGGCTGGACTTATTTTTATGATCTTTCATTTGTTGGATTTGTCTCCGCCCCGAACAGCAGAATAACTATTAAAAACGGGAAAAATTCACGAAAATATTTTTTTTAGATAAATCATATTCTGAAGCGGTACGAAGTTTGCTGGGTCAACTAGTACTATTTTATTTATTTATTTGGGACAAACAAACAGTAACACATTATATCTGCGCAAATAATATAAACAAAGATAATAATATATAAATGTGAAACTCACAGCATATACAATTCATATAACTTTAATATTGAACAATCTATGCGAGTAAGAATACAAGACTGTTCAAATAACTATACATCGGAATCCTTAAGTTTCTTTTACATACTAAGTACATAATTATACTGTTCTACGATTATTTTTGCGCAGCTAATGACATTGAGTGTTTGTTCTTGCTGAGGCTGAATTCTTGATGAAGATCTTATAAAGTATTAATATTTTTATCTAATAACAAATATATTATATTCAATTAGGTACCTAACAATAAACAAATATTATTTGCAACTTTAGTGCAAAATCTTTAGCAAATATAAACACGACCCACTTCGCAATAGATTTCACATCTGCAAGAATATTATAAGTAGGACCTTAATATCTCCATACATTTTAATGTTAAAGAGTGACCCTTAGGAGAGACAATAACATGATCTTACAAATTCTATTATTTTCTATTGTTGTGAATTTCCGCTAAACCCAGTTTCAAATGAAGCCTCCGGAGTTAACAACGAGCGGACGAAACCGCATGAAACCGCACGACGGATAGCGGCCGTGGGCAGCCTTCCAACTTAACTCCAATAAATCACTGCGCAAATTTGCTCTACAATACCCACATACAAGTTTCAACCATTATTAAATTGACCTAGCTCCAAAGCTTTATTTGACCTCCAACTTAGCTTTAGCCTTAGCCCAAAAATCACTTATTATATCTTACTACCAACTAAATACAGACCTACCTTTCTAGACCGTCATAGTTCCTGGAAATGCAGCACCCTATATTCATAGTTGCTAATAACAATATACTCCAATCACTAATCCACCTACTAAGCATGGAGATTTTGGGAGATCTCCAGCGCCACAGGGCCAAGTCGCAGCCACCTCAGTTTTCACGGCCACACAGCTTCGAATACTTATTTCAATTTATCACGAATTGAGATCGATTACCTTCACAAAAACCTCTCGATTATGAGCAACTGAGAATTCGCTTGAAAAAAACAGTAACCAATGGTGGCCATTATAATGAATTGAATTGATAACATTGGAGAGCAGTGGTGGCCAAGTAGTAACGGCCGCGACTTACGAGTTGTAGGTCGTAGGCTCGAACCCAGACAGGCGCTTTACTTTGTGTAAATTATTTCATCACCACTGCTCTCAAAACAGTGAAGAAAAACATCGTGAGGAAACCGGCATGTCCTAGAACCAAAAATTCGAAGACATGTGACATCTGCCAACCCGCACGGGGCCCGCGTGGTGGATTACGGCCCACTCCCTCTTACCGAGAGGAGGCCAGCGTCCCAGCAGTGGGAACATTATAGGCTGATTATGGAATTGATAACCAGAAACTACACGGAAAACTATCAAACGCACTACACTACCAGTTCAGTTACTGTTGGCCCCTAAAAAAAGAACATCAAATCTATATTTTTATTTTGTTTAGATATCGATACCCATCACATCTGCGGAGTTTCGCTAGCCTATTTAATTTGACCTTGTATTATCTATTTCGAACATTTATATCCTGGTTAATACGTATATCACCACCAAATACGTACAATGTGTATACGTTTGCGTTTTGCAGTATAAATAGCGCGGCTGCTTCGGTAATAATCAGTAATAAAAATAGTCTGTCATTAGGACCGTATTGTTACGGAGTGTAGTCCCAGGATATGTGGCGAACGATAATTATAATAGCCGATTTGTCTCACTTGGGAACTTGCAGTGAGGGATATTATAGAAATGATATTTAGATATTATATTACTACTATTTTTCCTGGTTTAAAAATAAGTACTTGTTTCAGTGGTAATACCTTTATTTCAATGGTTTCAGTCTACTCTTTGTTAACTACAGGGCGGCAGCCAATCGACGCGCAAACTGAAACCATGATTCAGTACATGATTCTAGACAGTGTTTCATAGAAAAGTGCAATACCTACACGGTCACAATGTATGGAACAGCAACTCTTTTTATTATAACCGACGAAATTTTTTAATGCAGGATCACAATCATAATTATAGGTACTGTATCCATGATAACGTTGCGCGTCGATGTTTCTGCCAGCCTGTATAATGGAAGTGATCTACATATAATGGACATAATGGGCTTTCTATAATCCTTCTGTGCACTAATAACAATATGCAGCTTGCCAAGCGCAGTGAAGGCATTCTGACTGTCGTTTATTTCACCGGTATTTTAGGTAGACCAAGTTTAACAGTAAACATTGTTAGTCAACTCTTATTGCTCACTGGCCAATTTAGATGCACTGAGGTTTGTGGTAGATATACGTAATTGCTTCGAGTATCGGTTTTTTAGTTGTAGTTCATAATATAATGTAAATATATTTAGGTTACTTCTACCAGAATAATAAAATGCCCCCAGACTTAGTTTTAAGTAAAGCTCTTTTTACCCGATTGCGGCGGTTATGTAAGAAGGGGCAATGTTTTAACCTGTATTTAGTATAATGTAATTAAACTATCAAATGAAGATAACAGAAATAAATATTTAAATATCCTCACCCGGTTGACAGAAACAGCGATAATCTTGTCCTTCAGCGTCGTTATCAGTCTGTTCGATACAGATACCCTTGACGCAAGGATTGGACGCGCAGGCGCCTCCGGTTATAGACAGCTCACAGTGCGCGCCTGTCCAGCCATCCGCGCACGCGCAGTGGAAAGTAGTCGAGCCATTCATTGCCATACTCATGCAGGAGCCACCGTTCAAACATGGCGATGAGAAGCACGGATCCTGCTCACACTTTCTGCCCGTAAAACCTAAGTATATGGAAAAACGATGAAAATAATTATACGTTGAGTACGTTATAACTTATTAAATCATATTAATCAGATAATATTTTACGTTATTATAACTTTATAAATAAACTTATTAATAATTCACATAATATTTTACGTTATTATAACTTTATAAATAAACTTATTAAATCATATTAATCACATAATATTTTAAAATGAAATGTAATTAGGAATAGGAATCTCAATAAATGAAATACATAAAGTGCCAAAATTGTTTATCAAACTCCAAATCCAAATTCTTAATATCAAATTACTTTACAGAACTTTTGCAAAGCTTCCCTGTTTGAGTTAAAATGTTCAACAAAGAATAAAACATTTCATTCTGATAATTCAGATTAATATCCATGCCGTGGCCTTTGCCTGTATTAATACCGTTGTGTTATAATAGGAATATGTAAAGTGTATATGGATATACATACAATACATGATACATATTATTTATGGACGTGCAAAACGGTTGCATAGTTACGTAAACGTAACACAGCGCGCCATGCGGACACCAGATTGCGTCACATCACATCGATGCTCAGTTCACCAAAAACAAAAATTATTTTCGGAGCGCTTATAAAATCGTTTTTTATCTGCATACACACCGAATGGGTAGATGTCATACGTTTGCCCTCAAGCGCTATCAGTCTACAGTCTCTCCTTTCACAGATACATTTTTGAGGTCAAACCGTGACTTGGTGTTCTGTCTAGATGATAGAAGTTGTCAGATATACTACCAGTTATACCGTATAACAAATCCTATCGAGTCCCTTGCGGGCATCGACTCTGCAATCAGAATACAATCTCTCGCGTCCGCTACTTTCTTACGTGTCTCCACACAAACACGCTAGCTCTGGACGACTCAATTTACGGGTCATCTAGATATACCTAGTCGGTTACTCCTTATTCGATTTTCGCATTATGTAATACGAAATCGAAATGGAATCGAAGCGGATGAATGAATGAAATCGACTGAGGGAAAAGCTTACTGTTACGTCCGTTACTGTCTGGTGGATAGCCGGATTTACCGAATAGGAAACTCTCCATAGAAAAGATTTATCGTTACATAATCTCACTAAGATTTAAGCAATCATATTATTATCGACCAGTTTCAGTGCCGTTGTTTAAGATAATAATTATGTTTGATTTTTGTTAGGTAGGTACCTCATAACATAATACTCTTGTCAAATAGCAATGCCTTGCATTGAAATAAACATGCTCTACTTTCAGGGTAAGTATCCATAAAATAAAACAAAAATAATGGGGAGTGTGATATGAATATACATTTTAGAGCGTAGTAAATGTTTATGTGTACCATAAGGACAGAGACAGCGGTAGTTGGCGCCGTTCAGAGGTTGTGTGAGGTCGACACATATGCCGTTGTTGAGGCAAGGCGACGGAGTGCATGCGTCGCGCTCCTCGCAGTGCGGGCCCACGTAGCCCGGGCAGCACTGGCACTCGTATCCTTCCTACGAACACACCACATCGATTACCCTGTCACCCACATTACCCTTATCACAAACTACATCTATCTATCACGTACCATTGAAACGTTAGTGTAACACACACCCTTTCCTGAACAGTCTTGAGACTCGCCACAGTTGTCCGATTTCACGGTTACTTTTAGTCGTACACATTGAGTTCTCCAGTTTTCAGAAACAACTGAAACAGAAGCGACTTATAGAAACCTCGTTGTATGTTTTACGACATTTCCATAAAACATTCTCTAGCAATAAAACTCGAAAAGATATCAAATAGAACGCGTCCATGAGTTTTCACACCGCTTACTTTGGCACGCAATGCATTATACGGTGGGAATTCCGCACATATAGAATAAAACCGTCCGTTGTCGTTGCCGTTTTTTGCCTCGCACTTCCTTCCGTTTTCCGGTCTATAATATACATATTTGAACCGTTTCATCGCTCCACGTTTTAATAGTACTTACTTTTCAGGCAATATCTACGCTCAACAAAGTATATTGTAAATTTTCCATCAAAGTGATACATTACATTGTAAAGCGATGTTTTGTATTTTGGATACCTATAAGTAAATTGACGCCTTCAGTCAGATCCTTATCGTAAAGCGTGAAGAGCTTGGCGCCGCGCTCGTCGAGTGGAGTGATGTCCAGCAGCATGCCGTCAGACACATCGCAGTGCTCGTGGCCCTGGCGCGTAACCTGGTACACGGCCGGCTGCAGCAGCGTGCGATGTACCCTGGAAAATCAATCGCTATAACGATTCGCCGAGCTGGTACAGGTCACTGCCTAAAGCTGCCGGCGGCGATATAGGTCACAGATTTACAGTTCTATTAATATAGCTGACCTTTCCCCATCGGCGTGTGAAACGTTCGCCTCAGGAGTGCCGTTCTTTACGTCGAGCTGGCCAAAGGTGTCGAGGAGCAAGGAGTCCGCGATGCGCACGATGAGGATGTCTCCGCTCTGAATGTCGGCGGAGCCCTCCCACGACACGATTACCGGGGGGCACTCCTCCTCGGCCGCTCCTGGCGCCCCGCCCCCCGCTCCCCCACTGCTCCCACACTCCTCCGCCATCCGCACCACAAAGTCACACACACATTAATTAATTATCAAGTCAACCTCTGTGAATAGATACTAATTGAAATGGCCTCTGTCATATTTACTGCATCATTCAATATGCATCAAAGGGGTCCTTGACTGCAAGCTTTACAACAACAGCTTAAAAAGAATGAATTTTAAACTAAGAGGTGAGCATAAGACGTACCGCTACAAAATATTACCACGACCGACGATATGCTCGTAAAGAGCAGAGGTCAGCAACGTTGATATTAAACTGTTATACGTGCGATTATGTGCAACGACACCATGAAGTATAATCTGATCTCTGAGCTTATTATGTTAGTCTTCAATTAAATTAATATATGATTGCCTTGCCTAAATAAAAACAAAAAGTCTTGTTCCATCGTCAAGGAGACACTGCAACAGTCCAATCGTACATAAATAATGGATTAGACGTTTTCCTTAACAGAAGTAATGAATAAAGTTCAACCACTGGAGCAAAAAAGCTTTTTCCTTATTTCTCCTTCAGTAAGAAGATTTATGGTTTATGTATTTGACCTCGGCATGCTCGCTTCTGTCACGATCAAAGTTGTGCGAACAAGAATATTATGCTCTGAAATAAGGGAGCGGAAGAAAAGTGCCTATGGAAAATAAGTTTAGTACACTCATATCTTGCCTCTTTGCTACAAGCTTCATAATGCCATTACGCCCGTATAATATGCGTTTCAATACAAAACAAAACACTGGAATAGAGAAAGGTTAAAAAACCGAAATATATTGGTAAACTAGCTGACCCGACAGACGTCCTGTCCAAATTTCAATAATTCATACAAAAAAGGACGTTGAGTTTTCCCGATTTAAATATTTTCCGGGAAACTTTTCCATTTTCTCTTTCCGTATCAACCAGATCGGACTATTACAAACATTTTAAACCAAAAATAATGCCAAATCAGACCAGCAGTTCTCAAGAGATGCGCTTACCAATGAACAGCATTTCATTTGAGGATGGTGGATGGTATTCCATAATAATTGTTACCTTTATTGTTCGCTTTATTGTTCGCAATCACTCACAAAGATTTCACGATAGGTAAAATCGATTGCAAAGAAAAGACAACTTGACCCTGACAAATGTTTAACCTTGCTGGTGATCGATATGCAACATGGTGTGGTCGACTTTTGCTATGCTCATTGCAATGACAAAATATGTAGAGTCAACGGAACTGCGAATGCTTAGTCAGATACCGGCAAAAGATGAATAACGATGGTACGAAAAGATCAGAAAAATTAGAGAAAGATTTTAAAATAAAACCCACCGATACCCATTCCACCACAACCTCGTGATTACCCATTGTCCACTCTCATTGTCCATTGTCATTGTCGTGATCATCCTTGTAAATAATGTCGTTGGTGTGCCTAGCTTAATAAAATAAAACGTAACCTATACTAAAAGCTGTGGGGCAAAACGCATTTTATTTATGCTTTACTTGACTGTAATCAACCCGCCAAGTCGTAATCCGATAATTACAGTTTTATACCGTAAACCACCTAAATAACAAATTATTTTAGTCTATGAACCTCCGTTGAACGTATAGTAGCTTTAGATAACGAATAGTGAATTATAGGAACCAATTAATTATGTTTCCGTCACCTAAAAAATGTATATCTTTTGTTGTAACATCAGTTTCTAAACGTACGAGTGTTTTCTTAACTTTCAGATGCCAACAAAACAAACTAGTAACACAAATAAGAAAAAATCAACACTTTTCTTTTGTATTATCTATGTATTTGTGCATTTTTCCCGACTGTTTCTAGTTTTTGATGTTATTATTTGTTTCAAAATCTTTATCTAATGATGATTGTGAAATACATCATCATCATCAATGATGACATCAAACGCCGGCTTACATCTGCATAATCAACCACGTTTCCACTGCTGGGAAACAGGCCTCCTCTTGGTGAGAGGGAGTGGGCCTTATTCCACGTCACGTCAGTGCGGGTTGGTAGATATCACACGTCTTCGACCTTTTGGTTCTAGGACATAATAATATTGGTTTCCTCACGGTGTTTTCCTTCACCGTTTTGAGAGCAGTGGTGATAAAATAATTTAATCAAAGTAAAGCGCTGTCTTCGAACCTCCGATCTACAACTCGTAAGTACTTCGATTCGAATTACATCTGGATGCAACTGAATGAGAAGAGAAGAGTGAATGTCATGATGCAGAAAGCACAATCAATTACTATTTGCCTACCAAACCTCACTTGAAATTTTCTAAAAGGGAGTTATTACCACATTCTTTCTAATCATGATAGAACAATCCTCGAAGATGTTTAGTATTCCTCGATATCCGTGAGTATTCCAAACCCGTAAACAAAGACATAAAAACACCTTTTCCTATAAAAATAATACTACGGGTCGTATTTTCCCTGAGAATTACGACACTTTAAGTACCTACATACATACTTCATTTTCTGGTGGATTAGTAAGGTATAGCCGCTTCCGATAATTCAAGTAGGTACCGAGCATTAGCCAGGATGACACTCAATTAATATAGGCCCTAATAGGTGTCCCCTTACAAAGAAGAGGGAAACTACTTGTAACTAAATATCTTAGGCTTAGTATAATATTATCAAATTTTCTTGGTAAAATTTTTTCAAGAGTTCGACGTAAGTAGGATCTGTCCCTAAAAGTACGGATTATAATGACGACGACATCGACGGCGATGACGTTTGGATTATATCGTCATCGATGTTGAGAAAAGGTTTAGAATTACGTATTCACACACTATACACATTACACATACTTAAATGTTTAGGACATCCAAGTGTACAGGGTGGTTTAAATTCTCAGACACAATTGGTGCTTCGTCTATCCTTGGCTCATTGCGAACTAAACCTTGGGTTTAATACAATTTTATTTAACTCAGTGAACAATACTCCTTTGCTTAAAGTGACCGAATTACCTACCTACTAATAAATGAAATTAGGCGTGATGGACGGATGTAATAAACTTTGTAAAAATGAATTTTAAAAGCTGATTGTTTTTAGCAATTAGTCGGTCGTGCGTGTATTCCGCGACTTCGTGTGACGGATTAATTAAACCCATGACACAATCAGGGTACGCCATATTTACGTGTTGGTGCACTCTGAAACTCTTTATGGGAAGTCTACCTAGATACCTAACGCTAACGGTTCACAAACATTATAAATGACTACCTAAGCAAAGTCTTATAAATTTTTACTTAATTATATGTCACGTCGTTACCTAACAGAGCCAGTGAATTAAGTACGTAACTCAGGAATAATTCCCACAAAATGTTTCGGACTTAGTAACCAGCGCAGCGCGAGCGGCCTGTGGTGACAGCGAGGTATATAACAATGATCAGCTTCAGGCTGATGCGCCCACCCCGACCCTTGCTCGAGCCAGCCCGCGCCGCTGAGCCTGTAGCTTTAAATTCGTCCCCATTAACTAATTCCGATCCAGCCTGTCCCTTGCTGTCCTCTCCCAGCGACGCGCGACGCCCTAAGCCAAGGTCCGAACCCCACGGGGGGTGCCCTTAGCGTGTAGTCGCTTAGTTTTTAAGTTTTTATGCCCTGGCTGGAGGCCCAATTTATTGTGGCATCCACAGGAAAGTCCGGTTGAGCAGTCGACAACCCCTTTGGTTGAACTGCCAAATGCCATTTTTCAAAAAAAAAAAGGCTGATGCGCATACACAACGAGGTCAGTTCTCTAGGGCTAACATATCAAGAAAAGGAACAGCATCTGCCATGACAACGGTCTATTAATAATTACTAACGACGAATATTGACCACATTATCCAAAGGGGTTGTTGTCTATGAAACAAGGCGATGTTATGTTTTAATACATTGGTTTAATTGAAATTATCATTACCTACATTGTGGGTGTAGATATATTAAATATCATAAGAAAAATAAAGTATGGTGAAGTGAAATTGCAACCAGAATTAGATATTCATGAGATGTATACTTACAGTGACCGGCAGATTGAGTTCATGAGTTTCGTTGCCGCGCCAGAGGCGAGACTCGCGCGGCAGCACTGGCAGGTCGCAATCTACCGTCGCCAGGCGCTCGTGCAGGCGCGCTGGGGAGTGCGCCGCGAGGGCACTAGAACTAGTGTTTAACTTTTGCCTTCTTGCACTTTTCACTACCCCCTTTGTGCTTGTGTACACTTTAGCAGTTGAATGGCGCGCGGTGGCCGGGCTCTCCGTCGCCGCGTACGCTTTTGTTGTTTTTAAGCTATTCTTTGTAGTTGAAGATGCAGTCGTTGAGGCCACGGTAGTCTCTAATGGCTTAGCGTAAAGCTTTTTAAGTGGTAAAGTCGGTGGGGCATGAGAACTTGATACTGTTTTAATCTCGTCTTTAGAAGATAAAGTCAGCTCACAGTAACAGGCGCCGGCTAATGACAAGATTAGCGCTGTGGCCATTAGCAAAGAGTGTGGCGCTCTGTGACCGCCCATGGTGCTCTGCTTCATGCTTGTTCGTATTTGTTGTTTACAGTTAGTACTTATGTTCTATTTTAAAAAGGTATTTGGCACAACCGCTGTATTTGTAGCTTGTGAAAAGTCAGGAGACCTGGTAAAATAAAGAAATGAGAATAAATGTCAATACGATGTATGCTAGACGATATACCTATGCGGCTAGTAGGGGTTCGATTCCAGCATGTCCCTGGGTAAGCATTGTATAACCATAAGTTATTCAGTCTAAGTTTTGGTACATAACAATTTCATAGAGGTATGTAGGTACTTATTATCCGTATGTAGGTACTATAATACTAAATGTTCTTACTCATAGCTCATACAAACCTAAAAATCTACGAAGAAAATGACGCACAGTGTTTCAATACCATTGCAGTTTTAATATATGTACATGTTTAACTGTAATGTAACTATTGCATGCCATAGGTATTTATGTTACCTACTTAATATTACTGTAGTCGACAAAAAAAAACACAATATTCCTTTCCACTGTCTACGTTTAAAAATAAACACGAACGTCTTAGATTCTTCTTCGGACACCTCTTGATGCGAACATCTATAATTGGACAAGCCGTAAAGCCCTCACGTGGAGTGGCGACCCTCTTCAGAAACGAGTGCAGCGCCCTGATGAACTTAAGAAAGCTCATTTTCATTTAGAGACGCAAAGGGTACTCCTTTAGCTACGAATATAAATAAATTGTTGTAACCCCCACAGGGACGTATCGTCAAGGTTGTGTCGTAGATCTGCTTAGAAAATAAATAGAAGTTAAAAATAACTACGTTTACAGCTTGTCCTTGTAAACAATTAGTCTAAGGCAGATACAGAAAATTATTCCTTCCAGAACGTTTATTACGGCATCTAGGTATTCAATTATTACCACGTCCATTATATAAATAGAAAATGAGCTGAACTCCAGCGAGGAACATAAATATTTCTTTTCTGAAATAACCTTTAATAAATTCTTTCAGTGGTCATGAACCGTTTATACTTACGTAAGAATACAGGAATGATAATAATATCATGAGGGGTGAAAACAAATGCTTTCACAATTAATTCACAAGAAAGATAAATAGTTTCATCTCATGTAACGTTACCACTAAATTAAAATAATATTTTCGACTTAAATTATGTCCCGGTTAATTCAGTAACAATTCTTCAATAGAGTTTTATCCAAAACCTGATAAATTCGCATATATTTAGTTGAGCAAATATCAAAACAAATCAAGCTCTGATTAATTTATATAGACTGAAGCAATGTTTTGGCAGGGCGGCAGCGTAGCACAGGGCGGACGACGCAACCGGCCGCAGCCTCCGCGACACTGAGGGCGGCCGGGCACCCCCTCACTCCCTACCCCGCGGACACCCGTGCCCGCACCCCTGCACCCCTCACGCGCACCCTCACACGCCAGTATCTTTGCTTCATTTTACTCCACGCCTGTATTACCAACGATTTCCTTAACGTTAGAAGACTCGAAGTTGCGAACCATTCTGTTTTCTTCGAATTTGCATTTTACTTTTGGGATACGGGTTCGAAAATATATTGTGATGATTGTTCAAAACAGTATTTGTTTTGTTATCATCTTCTTTTTAAGAATGTTCGGCGCCAAAGGCGTCTCGTCGTAGTGCGGCGGGTAGAGCGGCGGCGGCGGTGCGGTCTCGAGGCGGCACACCAGACCCACGCCACGGTAAACATCAAGTCTGAATCCGCCCACGATCCCACGCTACCTGCTCTCAATATTTATTGCGTTACATTTCATTGGAATGTTCAATAACGCGATCCAATATCAGAGAACACGAAGAAAATATTTTCTTTTCGACCAGCATTATAACAAAGCCTGAAACTGTAAAAGTAATAGGTTAGTATAAAATCCCAAAAGCCTCATTTCTGAAAAAATATATCAAAACACCTACCTAAATTCACGCTGAACACGAAGAAGTATACGATGAAAGAGAACTCATAAAACTGCCCGGTGATTTAATGGTCAATAAGTTTTAAAAGAAAAAGAACTTTGAAACGCCGAGGGTATTCCATTTTCTCTTTTAACTACGCAGTTGCTACCGATTACTTAAAGCATCAATCTACCGTATTTATCACAACGATAGGGAGGCCAAGCCTTTCAGTAATGTAAATGTCTACATCCCAGAGCAGTCCGTATCGTAGAAGTTAATTAGTCATTAAATAGATTGGTATGCTAATCAAAACAGGAAATTGCGTCCATTTCTGATATCCGGCGCGAGCTAATAAAGCGAACTGTAGTGCCAGCTTTAATAACATCTACGTATCTACTTTCAATTAGGTAGGTGTAGGTACATCTCGCTGAGCATACTTGATTAAAGTTCAAGTAGTGTTTTATCTTCACGTACCTAGATACTTAATCCGTGCGGAGATAATAATAATTAGTCATCATGAGTATTAAATTGTAGTGAATATATAACTTAGTCGTTATTAGCTGCTAATGATATAATCACGTTGTAATTACTTGTTATAAATCTGGTGGTAATCGCCTAATTGCTCAGGTACAGCTTTTCTTTAAATTGTAGTATTTTTGTGAATAATTGTGCTAATATTAGATATTACTAGCAGTGCCTGCGACTTCGTTCGCGTGAATTTCGGAAAACAAATTGGGTTTCATAAAGTTTTTTTTTTTTGCGCGGAACCCCAATATTTTATCTAAAATAAAATAACCTAAGTAACTCCTTCATTCTTGTCAGCTTTCTGCCAGCGAAAGTCACGTCAATTGGTCCAGCCGTTTGGGTGATTAGCCTGAACAAACCGCCAGACAGACAGAGAAAAAGACAAAAAAAAAAGATTTTTTATTAAAAGTACTTTGCATTAGTAAAAAGCTGTTATTTTAACATTACAAACAGACATTTCAATACAATAATTATTTATATACAGGGTGTAAATAGTGGTCCAGAGTAAAGGAGTCGATACACTGTATTCTTATGTATCACATACCGATAACCATTTTCAGTTAAGGGTCTCCGAAAAAAAAAAATTGTTTTTAAAATTTCTGTACCTTGCTTCACGAATTTGGCTGTAATTTCCACAAATATCAATATTTTTTAATTATGTTAAAATTATAACTCTTGAATATGTGTACTTTGATATCCAAACCCTTTTTATATTTTAAAGTCACAGGTACTTAAAGAAATTAATTTGTTTTTTCGTAGACCCTTAACTGAAAATGGTTATTATTTCGGTATGTGATACATAAGAATACAGTGTATCGACTCCTTTACTCTGGACCACTATTTACGACACACCCTGTATATAGATTATACGTCGGATACTTTCTTACCTGCCTAGAGGTAGGTACTTCTGTGTATTCACGTTAGGCTTGGGTAATTAGGCGTGAGGTAACGGATTTCATGTACAGTCAACAAAAGAGATAGGTATGCAGGATCGTCGGTTAAAGTTTAGAAGTTTAGTAAGAAACCGATTGATGTTATCGACTGAAAAATTTGATAAATGAGCTGCTTGTTTTCTATTTATAAAATTAAATGTTATTCGAGAACATCCATCGGTTTCCTACTAAACTGCACGACGACCCTGCATACTTATCTCTTTTGTTGACTGTACCTACCTATCCTATACTCAAATCTTGTCTAAATCCGCTCGCTAATTAACTGTCAACTGGAAAATCGCACAATTTATTATTTACCTCCACCATAATGGTAAATCTTGCGTAATTTATGTTTATAAGCGAGTTCTGCTGAACAAGGTTCTTTATAATGGAAAAACGCGCAGGTTATCCAATATAAAGAGCGTTCGAATTTTCCAACGTTTTCGCAATAAGTACCCGGAACGCCGTACCTAAGTGCTTCCGATTAATAATAAAATGACGGTAGGTAATAGTACATTATGATACATGTGTGCTATGTTGATCATTATGCACGAGGCGATATTATCGCGCGAGCCGCAGGCGAGAGCGATAAGAAAGCCGAGTGTATATTGATTAATGCACACGCGTTTCATACGACGTTTTTCAACACACTTGCGAGGAAAAAAAACAGACTTGTATTGTTAAATATTAACTTGTATGGAAAATGGCGCGCTGGTTTTGTTTTCCCGCGCGCCGTGCTAGCCAGCACTAGCTATGCGCGCGCAACATTGACTCATTTTAAATATATTAATCTATGGCACAGACAAAACCGATACAGCCTATAGAAAAAATATAATAAACACAAACCTGAAAATTGCAAAAAACCTAAGAATTTCGCGGTCTACCACTGCGCATTCACCTTAAATTGTCTGTGGTCCCCTGCGAGTTCATTTTGCGACCAAGGACAATACAGACTATTTAAAAAAAAATGAAATATAGCCCGCGGATTTTTTCTTTCGGCATGAAGTCTCTTTGGGCGCTTTCCGAATTAGCTATAATCGCTCACATCACAGCGCTCACATCATCTCCATGGACGTAATATTACGTCCATGCATCATCTCACATGCGTTCCGATTTAGATATTACTATTATGACTGCTGAGAGCTGGCAACAATTCGGAACACTCGTGAACGCGCTCACATGACAGTGCTTACACAATGTAAAAAAGATATTATTACAGTATTTCTTTGTATAAACACCACATTTCTTCTTCAGTTCTTCTTCTTTGGTTAGGTGGCGACTGTCAGCCAGAAGCACAATTTCAAAAATGCCACGTTAGTTTAATTTAAAGATGATGCAACTAAAAACAAAACACACACTGACACAACCTCATACACACACTGTCATTTTTGACACCGCTCACGGTGATATTATTCTAGGGCATGGTCGGCATTATCGCAAGATGGCGAATGTCATGACGTCATCTATGACGATTCACGGGACATCGTTATCGTTATCGCGCTCACGCTAATTCGGTTATTTCCCAATTCGGAACACATCGATTATTTCCCAATTCGGAACGCAGGGTTTGATGAGATTAAAAAAGCGCGCGTCTCCGACTAGTAAATAGTTATCTGTGGTATTACAGAACATGTGGATTAAAGTAAAGAAAAAGCACGCGTTCGTAATACACTCCATTATGGACCTTAAAGCGGTTCAATAAGAGCCACTTTACGAGCAAGTGTGTTGAAAATATAGTTTTGTATAAGGAAGGTACTTATAGATAAAAGAGCAGAATAATGATATTGATATGGTAACTATACTTGTCTACTGTACGAGTAGGTACACCGTAAGTTAAACTTTAAGCTAACTACACAAATTGAGAGCACAATGATGGTCTTATACTATTATTCCATACTAATATTATAAATTCGAAAGTAACTCTGTCTGTCTATCTGTATGTTACCTTTTTACGCCTAAACCACTGAACGGATTTCAATAAAAATTGGCATCTAAATCTGATCATCGAAGATCTTTTTCGCCCTTTTATCGACGAGTAGGAAGAGTGTTTTATAGCAATAAAACTACACCACGTACTCAGAACGGAGACATTTATTTTATATTATCGAGTTCTCTTATACCTGGCGTGGTAACGAAACCATAGCGCGAATTTAAATCGGCCAACGCCATCTATCGAGCCATGAGGTAAACTTTTCATACAAATTGTTTTAGGTCTAGTGAACAAATATTATAACGTTAACATTCCGCCCACCAAGGACCCAGTCCTTTCAAGCCGCCCACCATGACATAATTGAGACTAGATATATGGAAAACTTCAGCGTTGTATAAAAGTCCTTGATGTTAGGAGACTACATTGTTCGTAATTATTATCTTAATATAAATGCCGTAAAAAAATTGTTCAGGTTTCTAACAGTTTAACAAATTACATGTGCTTAATTTTACATTTCTAAAATTTGTATCTGAGTGGACTGTATATATATAACTTAACAAACTAAAAATTAGAAAAAAAAGCAAAAACAATCAAATTACACGTTTATCATTCATCGTTGACAGGCAAAATGCATAGCTTAGAAGTTGGGCGTTTGACTCGGGAGTCCTTACACTGAAGGGTAACTACGCGCACTAAACTGTCCTTGCCAGGGTGTAGTTCGACTATCTTTCCGTATAACCACTTAGCAGGTGGTAAATTGTCTTCTTTTATGAGGACAACATCACCAACCTTCGGATCGCGCGTACGTTTAGCCCACTTGTGTCGTTGGAAAAACATAGTTAAATACTCCTGAGACCAACGTTTCCAGAAAGATTGAATCATTCTTTGTGTCAATTGCCAACGTCTCAAACTACTGACTGTCGCGTGCTCATAATCATAATCTGGTACTGTTACCAGTGGCTGACCGACCAGGAAATGTCCTGGCGTCAATGGATTTGGGTCTGACGAGTTCACACTAGACTGTGATATAGGTCTGGAATTCAAACACGCCTCAATTTGGGATAAGACGGTACTCAGCTCCTCAAAAGTCAGTGTCGATTCGCCAATCACCCGTTTGAGGTGATGCTTGGTGCTTTTAATCCCAGCCTCCCATAGGCCTCCAAAGTTAGGAGAATGAGGCGGGATGAAATGCCATTCGGTTCCATTATTAGCCAATATAGGCGCAATTTCTTGGGGAAGAGATGCGCATTCATCGCGAAACATTGCTTTAAGCTCTTTTGACGCCCCTACAAAGTTGGTGCCATTGTCGCTGTAAAGGTGACTACAATGACCCCGTCTAGCTACAAAACGTTTAAATGTAGCAAGAAAGCCTTGAGAGGTCAGATCAGAGACCGCATCTATATGCACCGCACGGGTTGCCATGCATACGAACAGACATACGTAGCCTTTGTAGGACTTATGTCCACGACCCTTTGCTGTTCTTATTTGAATCGGTCCCGCGTAGTCGACACCTGAATGGAGAAAAGGCTTACTTGGAGTCACTCTGCATGATGGTAACTGACCCATCAATTGGGTTTTTGTTACGGCTGCATGACGAATACACGGCACACATTCGCGGATGTGAGCCTTGATCAAACTCTTTCCACGAATAACCCAATATTTTGACCGAAGAAAATTAAGTGTTAATTGGGGTCCGCCATGCAATACACGCTCATGAGCATCTGATATAAGTAATCTTGTGAAATGGGATTGATGAGGAACTATGATGGGATGCTTCATATCATCACTTAGCTGCGAATTTTGGATCCTACCTCCTACTCTCATCAAGTCCTTATCATCCAAGTAAGGATTCAAAGAAGATAAACCGCTGCTTTTGCTGTAATGCCTTTATTTCTGTCTCAAACCAAACTTTTTGACTTTGCTTGAGACAGCAATGTATGGTGTCTGCAATCTCAGAAGCTGCAAGGTAAGGTGGCAACCTTGTCCGTGATTCTATGACACTCTTTATTTTCATGAATCTTCTGCAATAGGTGAGAGTCCTGATCAACCTACGGAACGATGAAAATCTGGACCACATTAGTTCAATCGGGTGATCGTCTATCTGTGCTGCATGAACCTTGACAGATTTTAGTTCCAGTTTTGTCATTATAGCCTTAGGTCTGGAGTATTCTATGGTATCCGCGAGCAACCACGACGGTCCATGTTTCCAAAGCGAGTCGTCTAACAAAGATGTGGATGTTGTACCCCTCGAAGCAATGTCAGCTGGATTGTGTTTCGTATCGACATAATGACATTGAGTAGAATCAAGAGCATTAAGGATTTCAGACGTCCGGTTTGCGACGAAGGTTTTCCATCTACTCGGGTGATCGCTCAACCAAGCCAGTACGACCGTTGAATCTGTCCATGCATGTAGGTTGGATTTTTGGACATTCAAGACACAAGCCACTTCTAAAAGTAATTTGGTAACTAAAACTGCGCCACATAGTTCCAGTCGCGGTATAGAAATTTGTTTAATTGGCGCCACCTTCGTTTTTGCAGTTACCAGATTACAGTGGACTCGACCTACAGCCTCGATGACTCTGATGTAAACAACCGCGGCATATGCTACGCTTGACGCATCAGAAAAACCATGCAGTTCAACCGTTTGGTCATCGTTTTTTCTTTTCAGCCACCTAGGAATTCTGAAGTTGTTGAGTATGTGCAACCCACTACGATAAGACTGCCACTCCGTTAAAAGATCCTCAGGCAGCTTGTCATCCCAATCCAAACCAGCGATCCATAGTTTTTGGATAAAGATTTTAGCGGTAATTATACATGGTGCAATCCAACCTAGCGGATCATACAACCGTGATATCTCCGATATGACTGTTCTTTTAGTTTCAGATGCAGATGGCGGCAACTGCGACGGTATTGAAAAGGGTAAGTTTACAGTATAATGAAATTCATCGGAATTGCGATTCCAGGTAAGTCCTAAAATTCTAGTTATTTCATCTTCCTTTATTTCCAGATCTCTTCCAGTATCCAGCCTTATTTGTTTTAGCAACTCTTCTCGGTTACTTGTCCATTTTTGCAAAGTGAAACCCGTTTTATTCAATAGTTCATTAAACTCATGATAGATTTTTACAGCTTCTTCATCAGTCTGGCAACCTGTCATTAGGTCATCCATGTAAAAATCTGCCCTAACCCTACTAGCAGCGCATGGATACGATTGACCTTCATCGCTAGCAGTTTGCTGCAATGCCTTGACTGCTAGGTAAGGTGCACTAGATGTTCCAAATGTAACTCTCAAAAGCCTGTATTCCTTTATATCAGAATGAACGTCATCCCGCCATAAAATCCTTTGAAAGTCCACGTGATCATCAGCTATTTTAACTTGGCGATACATTTTTATGATATCGGCTGCCAAGCATACTGGATGTTGTCGCCATCGCATAACTGTATGACGTAAATCAGCCTGTAAGAGTGGTC
Source organism: Oligia fasciuncula (assembly GCA_963082905.1). Taxonomy (NCBI): domain Eukaryota; kingdom Metazoa; phylum Arthropoda; class Insecta; order Lepidoptera; family Noctuidae; genus Oligia; species Oligia fasciuncula. Next base: position 12,932,210 of record OY720387.1, read on the forward strand.
CTACCATTAAGGTGTCATTCAAGGAAACACCATCGGATCCCTTTGATGACGCATCAAATACCACTCTTACTTTTGTGGTCGACTTGTCTTCGCGGATTACAGCATGATGCGGTAAGTAAACAGCGCCAACTTTATTCTTGTCTTTTTCATTAGAAATCTCTTCCATATGACCTAGTGATAAATATTCCTTTATTACCGATGTATATTGTCCTTTAAGCTCGCTATTTTTTGCTAGCTTCCGTTCAAGACTGTATAATCTTTTTAACGCTATTTCCTTTGTGTTGCAGGGCGTTTTACTGGATCGAAAAGGCAGTTTTACAATGTAGCGACCATCTGCATCCCTACATGTGGTAGCAGCAAAGTAATCTTCACATGCTTGCTCTTCAGGGCTAAGAATTGACCTTTCAGAGCACGTTGGCTCTGCCTCTAATTCCCAAAACTTTTTTAGGATTTCATTTTCTTCGACCTTAGCGTGCATGCTTAGAATTACATTGTGACAAGACATCGCTACATCTTCATCGCTGACTTCTCCTGATATGATCCAACCAAGGTAAGTATCTTGAGCCATTGTTTTACCCTTAGGGTCCTTGATTAAGCCTTCTTTTAAGACTTTAGTATAGACTCCCGACCCTAACAAAATGTCAATTTTGTTAGGATTATTGAAATTTGGATCAGCCAAATGATTAATGTTATTAAGCTCTGGCCAATCCACCAACGTAAATTTCCTTTCAGGTAAAATCGAAGTCACCTTACTCAGCACATAAGCTTTTATTTGCAGGGTGAAGTCAGGATCCCATAACGACTGAATATTAACTCTAACCATAAATTTTGACGTTAGATCGCTCTGACCTCCCCCTACACCTGAGATAGACGTTTTAACTGCTATCTTTTTTAACTTCAGTAACTGAACAGCAGATTCCGTAATAAAGGAAGCTTGTGAACCCTGATCCAACAGGGCTCTCAAAACTTGTGGATACCCATTTTTCGATCTAGCCTTAATGACGGCCGTAGCCAGTATGACCTGACTATGAATACTTTTTGCAAAATGGGTTGAAATATGAGGTTCAGCCGTGGTCTCGTTCTGTGGCGTTTCCTTTTCCAATGGAGACAGAGAACCGCTCGCCTGTGCTTCTGAATCAGTTTTTAGGTGCAAGATAGTATGATGCTTTTTGTTGCATATTTTACATTTGGTATTGACTCGACAATTAATACTAAGATGACTTGAGCGAAGGCAATTAAAACACAAACCATCAGATTTAACTATTTGACGACGCTGATCGACGGTCTCCTGAGCAAACTTTTTACAATAACACAAGAGATGCTCCTCGGAACAATGTGGACAGGTTATTTTTGAAGCTACGTGAAATGCTTTAGTACTACCTTTAGATTTGCTACTTTGAGGTTCAACAAATTCAAAGGCCCGAAAACGCCTATCCAAAAAATCCCGAAAATCCTTGAAGGTGGGTAGTTCCTCGCAAGATTGACTTATCTGCAATTCCCACTGCTTCCGAGTCTCAACGTCCAACTTGGAGCCAATCAAATAAATAATAATAATATCCCAAGCGTCTACTTGCACCCCTAGATTTGACAATTCATGTAAGCAATCGGTTGTGGTATCTAAAAGCTCTTTGAGAGCAATAGATGACTCAGCCGTCATTTGTTTTTGGTTAAGTAAGCGCTTGAGAATACAATTGGCTAAAAATCTCTTATTATTGTAACGACTGTTTAACAGAGTCCAACATTTCTTATAATTTTCATGCGTGATAGGTATGTGCTTTATGAGTTGTGATGCTTCACCTGACAACTGCGATCTTAAATAGTGTAAACGTTGTACATCTTCCAGCGATTGATTACTATCAATTAGTGACAAAAACAAATCTCTAAACGTTGACCATTCCTGATATTTACCACTAAAAACAGGAATTGTTATTTTGGGCAATTTAGCAATAGACCTAATTTGCGGTTGGCTATGGTCTGGTGAGACATCACTAATTTCAGAAGACTGAGATTTTGGTAAAGCATTTTTTAATTCTACTTTATACGTTATAAAAGTGTCTGTAACCTCTTCAAACACATCATTTTTGATGTAACTGGTTGCACTCAATTCACTTTCTGTGTAGTTAAGCAAAAGCTCTTCATGTCTTCTTGTGAAATCTTCAAACTGTTTATCTAACATTTCCAAACGTGAGTCCACATACGCCTGATTTATTCTGTCTTTTGGAGATTTTTTGAAGTTAATAAGTCCTTTCTGAATGCGACCTTTAAGATCTTCCAACAGCCTTAACTTAGCTTCCATGATTCCAAATATGGATACTTCAGTGTACGCAAATAATTCGATGTGTCTAATTTGTTAAGTGTCAGTTTGGATTTTCACTATGTCGTAATTTTTCTAAGTGTTTGAATGTCGTAATTTTCTAAGTGTTTGAATGTCGTAATTTTTCTAAGTGTTTGAACTGTACTTTTATTCTAGGTGAAATCGGGCATAGATTCGGGGTCTCTTCAATTTTTGAAGAATTATTCTAAGTCCCAAGTTTCTTCCAATTTTTCTAAGTCCATGCAATAACTTTTAATTTTTACAAGTCTCTGACACTTGGAACTGTTAATTAAACAAATGTACTCACAGTTTTACGTTGCACTTTGATCACTTTAAACACTTAGCTTTGTTGAACTCGCTCCGCTCAGCTTCGTCGACCACCACGCTCCGCTCAGCTTCGTAGACCACGCTCGAAACTTGCACCAATTTGACTAACTAGCTGCTTCTTAACTCTCAACTCGGACACCAGAGGGCGTTTTTAGCTTTTCTCAAAAACCGTTCCGGATCGTAGGACCTTATGATCTTATGACCTTAAGATCTTTTTCGCCCTTTTATCGACGAGTAGGAAGAGTGTTTTATAGCAATAAAACTACACCACGTACTCAGAACGGAGACATTTATTTTATATTATCGAGTTCTCTTATACCTGGCGTGGTAACGAAACCATAGCGCGAATTTAAATCGGCCAACGCCATCTATCGAGCCATGAGGTAAACTTTTCATACAAATTGTTTTAGGTCTAGTGAACAAATATTATAACGTTAACAAAATCTATTCTTGCTGGCCTGATATTGAAGGGTAATTAAGAGTGCAAGCAGTCTATACGACACTTTATATGTAGTTGCTGGCTTATCATTCTGCACGAGTTAGCGGGACTCAATTAATTATTATAGAGGGGGATCGAAGGGTTATTGTTGCAGATCAATGAAGTAGGTACTTATACTGTTATTAGTTTTGTTACGCTCTAGTGTATATGCCGTAATCGCATTATTGGAATATAGTCAAAGGTTACGACTTATAACTTTAATAATAATTGGTGATACCTATTCTTTAGCTCAGCTCGGAACCGGCGTGCGTTTATGACCATACGTATGAATGCCAACGAAACAAAAGGTGTATGTAACCATCGTAAAAGGTTCTGTAGGTTCTGCCTACCACCATGGGCCAAGAAGGAATGAATGTATTGCAGTATTAGTAATTACTGCATATTATGTTTTCAACATTCCATCCTTCTTTAAGATTTTAGGCAACCTTTTTTGGTCATTTTTCTGATTTAAAAATCAAACTTTTGAATATTGAACTGCTTCTGTCAAGTGAATTTTCTCTTGAAGTTTTGGACTTGTTGTTTGGATATCTCTGCTGACGGCTGCAATTATTTTTTTCTTTGCTTATAATCGTAAAAATATGATGAAAATATGATATTAATCATCTAATTTGGATTCGAGAGAAGTCTTCAATATATAACTCTTTTTGATCTTATCAGGTATGTGTATTTCTATTCGTTACCTATTTTTTGGTAAAAGTGGTTCAGCTTGTTACAGCATTCTTAATGTGCGTTATTTTGTCTAGGATACGCCTGAAGATATACGTCTAACAAGCCGAGTTTTCGGCCCTACCCTACCCTACCCTACCCCTACCTATCCCCTTCGTACTATTCTGTTCCCGGATTTTAAATAAGTTGAGGAGTGAAGATTCGTGGGAGCAGTTTCAAAATTACCGACCAGATGACTTAAGGAATACAAGATACCTACCGAAATAATCCAGGATTTATCAAATACTTTTTTTTCTTACATTGATTTTTTTACTAATATTATTGTCGTTTAATAATTGTTTCGTACATGTACTAACTTTAATTGCAGAATACTACAGGTTTTATATCGTTCGTTCATGATTAGTGCTACGCGATCGTAGGGAAAATTTCAGTTGCAACTGCAGTTTAACTCGACGCGTAATCTATCTAATTTTGAAATATAATTCAAACTACAACAACCTCAAGTATTCATTTTTTTCTTTAATTTCTACTTTTATATCAGTTTTTGTAATTTTTTTGTAAGTTCGGTTTTTTTTTTTATGATATCAAAATTATACGTTTTTTAAGTGGCGAAGAGGTGTTTCCTTTTTATATCGCTACAGTATGTACGTATGTAGAATAAAAGCTGCGACTGCAACTTCTCAATTTATGAAGTTGAACTTGGATTTTAAATCTTATTTTCGGCATTCAGCCAGTTACAACCTGTCGAAGTTTTTCCAGAAACTTATTGAAGTCCTTTATCGCAAGAGCTCGATTGGTGAGTAAACTACTGATGATATACCAGATTCAAACATAGACTTCTTTCTTATGAAAGAAGTCTATGTTTAGGTCCATGGCCAACTGGTTTAATATGATCTTTGTCCATTTTCAGTGACCTGGTTTGGTTTAATTTTTCTCTCTTCTCCCGGCCATTAATTTCCACGTGGTGATAGGATTGCACGATTTCGTTTTTCTACTCCACTTCGCTCTATCGTCGACATCCGCAACGGAAACATTGCGTCATTGGATTTTCCTGAGAGGAAACCCTTACCTTTCACGTTTTCCCGGGTTTGAAATTATGCTTATTTTATTATAATGCTGACGTTAGGTTAATGTACCTAGTACAGTCCAATTGTATAGGTATTACTTATTGTAAGGAGCACCTAGCATAAATAAAAATGAAATATAGTTGGCCCATTTTTGTTCTGACAACCGTGCGATTGTAATTTATGTGCCTGTCCAAAATTATTGAAAGCTAGACGTAACCCCTAAGTGTTTAGTTTTTGCAGTGTTACGTAAGATGTAGTGAAGCGAGAGCGCGGGGGCCCGGGGGCCCGAGAGCCGTGACGCGGCGGCCTTGGGCGGCTGGCGGGGCGCCAACGCTTTGACGTGTGTGACTGACTACCCTTATCTCCACTCGGATCCACCTCCGACATGCCTCGCTTCACTTTCAGCGAGCGACGCGCGACGCACGCACAACGTGATGCTATTTAATGTCCGTAAGGATTGAGGAGCCACATCAGATTTTTAAAATCTGATCTCACCATTATTTAGCAGCAATGTAGCTTATTTTGCAGCACGAATTCTAGATTTAGCAGCAAAATATATCACTAGTTATTTTAATGCAAAAGTGGCTCCTCAATCTAAATGTTTGAATTGAGGAGCCACCTGGAACTCGTTAAGTAATAGATGAATATTTATGAAAATTTTGCAGCATTTAGCAGCAATTTTGCATATTACCTTCTAAAAATTTAGGATCTGTAGCGCTAAAATAAAAGAAAATACAATACTTTTAATATGGCTCCTCAATCTAAACTCAAGAGGTGAATTTCTATTGGATGTGAGCGATCAATTAATATATTCGACATATTGATCATTTAGCAGGTGTTGTGTTTGTTTTTGCAGTATAGGAGTAAAATAGTAAAACAGAGTAAATTTTGTATATGAACGCATTTTCTTTGGCTCCTCAATCCTGACGTTCTAATTATATATGTTTGACTGTAGCCACCTGAGATCTCAACGGAATCTAAAGTCAATGATACTAACATTTAGCAGAAATGTCTGCTAAATATATCTGCACAGTTCAGCAATGTATATATTTTGGATTCTGAAAAAACAATACTTAACTATTTTCTTGTAAATTCAGTGTGTAGGGTGACCATATTATACTCGTATTAATGAAACCAGGATAAGTAATTTAATAAATTTATATTTCCATAACAGATTATATCTATCGTACCTATTGGTTATTTAGCAATCAATTTCGCTATAAGTTATAGAATGAATGAATATTGGCTGATTAGTACTTATACGAATTTTAGAATCGTAATCATCGTAACAGAACGTTTCATCTTTCGGTGTAAGATAGTGACATTTGTAGTGGCCTATGCCAGTTTCGATAGTTGCAGGAATAAATTCTATAGCACCTACTTATTTATATGATTTATTCGAAAACATTACAAATTCTGGTATTATTAATAACAAATATTTTAGAACATTAAAGTCATTGAGCTAAATAACTAGAGAAGCAAACCTCATTAAAATGTGTCAAAAAAATGTAACCACTATTTAAACGCGACGACGTAGCTTTGAAACCACTACTATTTAAAAGTAAACATATATCTGTCTCACTTACACAAGTCGCAAGAATAATACCGTCGCTTAGATTAGACAAAGACCGCAATATAAACATGCAATGGCGGGAGGGTGTTGCCTAGCCATGCGAAATTTTACCCAACTTTTTAAGCCATAAAAACGCAAAAAAAAACATTACACGTTATGAACGTTATTTTTGAATTATGTATTTAAATATTTAAAAACAATTATTTTTATGTTACAATGTTATTTTTTTGTTACACATTGTCACACATTTAGTTTTATAAAATATTTTAAATCGCATACTCTATAAATTAAAAACTCCCACATAATGTGGGAAACTAAAACTAAGTTTTTAGTGGCAACATTGAACCTAATTTACAAAATTCTACATTTTATTTATTTTTATTGCGTTTTTACGTTGATATAAACACAGAAATAATAAACTTACGCGTGGAAAGTAATTCCGGTTAATTTATTGTGTTTTTGTGACCTCGAATCGCACTCTTTCACTACGCATTTTCCCATTTTGGCGGTAATTTTCACTCGGCTAACTTCGGTTGGCGTCATACAGAGCACTGAACTGACATTAGCTACGATTGAGACTGTGGTCTTCATCCCAGTGGCAACGCCTTGGCGCGGTAATTGCTAATCTAGTGTATGTATATCAATGATTAAAGTGCTTCAATTTGGTCTATTTTAAGAATCGACCGTAGTACTTATGTATTTTAATTTGTAAACTTCGAACCCGAACATACTACATATTAAATAAATAAATGTAAAAAAAATAACAATAGTCGGCACAAATGTACTTACATTGAAAACAGGATATCAAATCCTTTTTTTAGCCGCGAATATCTTATTCAGCCTTGGGTTAATCATACAATTCGAAACATTCACACTCTATCTCTTTCCCGCCATTAGAAAGTGAGAGAGACAAAGCAAAGACCAGCCCTTTCGAAGTTCCGATTTTGAATTCGACCTCAAAGACAAACACGTTCGGAATTTCGTACCAACTAAAGAAATTTTGCAAAAAGATAATTATGTCTTTTAATGTAATTTATTGAATTTTTAACTTATTGTTGTATTTAAACGAAAATAAGTATTTACTGCAAATAAAACTGATATTTATTTCACCTGTAAATATTTATTTCTAGTTTCAATAATGTTACGTAATATATTTTGAATAATAAAATATCATGGGTGCTATTTCCGAACACGCCTTACAAAGGGCGCTTTCCGAATTAGCTATAATCGCTCACATTATCTCACATCCGTTCCGATTTAGATATTACGATTATGACAGCTGAGAGCTGTCAACAATTCGGAACGCCCGTGAACGCGCTCACAGTGCTTACTCAATGTAAAAACGATATTATTACAGTATTTCTTTGTATAAACACCACATTTCTTCTTCTTTGGTTAGGTGGCGACTATCAGCCAGAAGTACAATTTCGAAAATGCCACGTTAGTTTAATTTTATGATAAGATGCAAATCAAAACAAAACACACACTGACACATCCTCACACACACACTGTCATTTTTGACAGCGCTCACGGTGATATTATTCTAGGGCATGGTCGGCGTTATCGCAAGATGGCGCATGTCATGACGTTATCTATGACGATTCACGGGACGTCGTTATCGCGCTCACGCTAATTCGGTACAGGTTTAAGCACGCTCACATCGATTATTTCCCTATCTCGGAACGCAGGGAAAGTGTTCTCGCTGCTGAAGTGAAAAGTTGTGTGTTACACACAGAGTACTTTTTGATAGACTGAAAGTATTACGAGAGCAAAGTTTTTTGCATCTCGTGCCTTTGAATCCCTCGCCTCAAGATTCAACTTTAGAATCACTCGCTACGCTCGTGATGCAATCTTGAACTCGCAGCAAAAAACGACTTTGTTCTCTTGTTGCACAAATAACTATTGTAGGTACCTACCCCCAAAATGTGGTCACCCTACACACTGAATTTACAAGAAAATAGTTAAGTATTGTTTTTTCAGAATCCAAAATATATACATTGCTGAACTGTGCAGATATATTTAGCAGACATTTCTGCTAAATGTTAGTATCATTGACTTTAGATTCCGTTGAGATCTCAGGTGGCTACAGTCAAACATATATAATTAGAACGTCAGGATTGAGGAGCCAAAGAAAATGCGTTCATATACAAAATTTACTCTGTTTTACTATTTTACTCCTATACTGCAAAAACAAACACAACACCTGCTAAATGATCAATATGTCGAATATATTAATTGATCGCTCACATCCAATAGAAATTCACCTCTTGAGTTTAGATTGAGGAGCCATATTAAAAGTATTGTATTTTCTTTTATTTTAGCGCTACAGATCCTAAATTTTTAGAAGGTAATATGCAAAATTGCTGCTAAATGATGCAAAATTTTCATAAATATTCATCTATTACTTAACGAGTTCCAGGTGGCTCCTCAATTCAAACATTTAGATTGAGGAGCCACTTTTGCATTAAAATAACTAGTGATATATTTTGCTGCTAAATCTAGAATTCGTGCTGCAAAATAAGCTACATTGCTGCTAAATAATGGTGAGATCAGATTTTAAAAATCTGATGTGGCTCCTCAATCCTTACGGACATGCTATTTAACGTAACAGTCATCTATTAATAAGTACGACTGCTATTAATCACTGACTCTGGCAAAGTTATTAGTGAAACTTCCGCAAATCTATGAATAGAGAAGGTTGCGTAGCTACCTACGTACTATTGAAGACAAATAATTATGTAATAAGTACTAGGGTGTTGTTCTTGTGAAGGGTAAGTATATACATCATTCAAATGTTGCTTTGTTAAAGTTAATTACCATTCTAGATAGAGATATATGTATACTTACCCAAGTCGTGCCTGATTTTTACTCAAACTAGGCTGAGAATGAGCACTTTTTAATGTCAAAATTACATAAGACATTCCTCTAAACAAAACGCCCGCCCTTCACCACTCCCTAGTGCTTTAGGGGAAGAAGAAATGGCGCAACAAACTCTCAAAATCATTATGACAATCGTGAGGACGATAGCTATTGTTCCGCTGCCCCAAAAGCACACCATAGATACGACAGACGATTGACGATTAGGCATCTTTAAGAGGTTGATATATTTCCCATTTTATATGCTTTTGAAGAGAGTTGATTTAAAAAAAAAACCGTTGGTATTAATTAATATTAAAATTCTACCTGTACCTACCTATTCTACCCATAGATAGATTCTACCATTCCATTCCATACGGTCTGCTATTTTTTAACACTTTTTTCCTATTAAAGTCTGGCAGAAGCGGTCAGGGACATAAATAATAAGCAGTGAAAGCTTTGTAGAAACGACACTAATCCCCTGTCAAACATATTATATTATATTTTAGTGTAAAGGAATATAATAGTCATATAAACACATCCCACGACCTGTGACTTGTATTTCCCACGTAATAGCCGACTAATGTTCTTCAATAGAAAAGGGTGATCACGATGACCAGTGCTTATCATAAAGAAGAAGGTACCTACGTAGGTAGGCAGGTTTCTCTGTAGTCTGTGGAGGCGACACTACACTAGTGTGCGTGGCGTTGCGCGTGTGCGTAAGGAGACGTGTCCTACATGTCCAGCGAAATCGAGGTCACTGTACTCATTGGAATCGAGAAATGTATTTACCGATATGATTTTCTTGGTAAGTAGATAGGTACCTATAGAGACTTGACAATGAAACAACGAGCCAACTGGCGCAGTGGACCCCAGTGGTGGAGTGTGCCACTTTGTGTGCAACTAGGCGGATTCGATTCCTGCATCGGATCGGTACAAATTATTGTGCAACTTTCAGGTAATAATAATTTTCTTAATGTTGCTGATTTGCTGAGAAATAATGTAGGTAGGTATCTAACTACTTATACCTAGTCATTCCTATTTGTATTTTTTACGAACGTTGTAAGTAGCTAAGTGCTAACTAGCCTAATGCTAGCTGTAAGTTTTCTGAATAAAATAAATAAGTAGGTGAACAATATACTTCTCATCAGCCTACCTAGACAATTGCTCGGGTACACTTATCCAGCTGCTTTCAGCCACACTAAAAAGATAATCGCTTCACCTAGCCCGAGGGCGTCCTACTTTGCGTTTTTTCGATTCGTGGTCTCCACTCAATAACACATCTACCTCCACACCGGCTCTCTAGCCAATAACGCTGATCTATTGTCACTTCAGCTTGCTTATTCTGTGGGCTACGTATTAGTCCTATTACTAGGGGTGTACAATCCTCGTGTCACTAAAGGGTCTAATTTAATTATAATATGAGCAGGGCGAGCTGCGCGAGCACCTGATGCCTCATGTCGAGGTGTACTTACAGGGCAGCACCGCGAAGTCCAAGGGCGCTTTCCGAATTAGCTATAATCGCTCACAGCGCTCACATCATCTCACATCCGTTCCGATTTAGATATCACGATTATGACAGCTGAGAGCTGTCAACAATTCGGAACGCCCGTGAGCGCGCTCACAGTGCTTACTCAATGTAAAAACGATATTATTACAGTATTTCTTTGTATAAACACCACATTTCTTCTTCTTTGGTCAGGTGGCGACTATCAGCCAGAAGCACAATTTCGAAAATGCCGTTAGTTTAATTTTATGATAAGATGCAAATCAAAATAAAACACACACTGACACATCCTCACACACACACTGTCATTTTTGACAGCGCTCACGGTGATATTATTCTAGGGCATGGTCGGCGTTATCGCAAGATGGCGCATGTCATGACGTCATCTATGACGATTCACATAACGTCGTTATCGCGCTCACGCTAATTCGGTACGGGTTTAAGCACGCTCACATCGATTATTTCCCAACTCGGAACGCAGGGCAAGAGACTCCTAGTGTTGGAAAATATTCTGATTTAAAAGAGTGTCCATTTCTTGCCTATTCTTCTCCGTATGAACCTACTAGGCTTTGGAATGGGCTAGTAGCTTCATGCTTCTAACTGACCGACTCCTTGACAGTTCAAAGTGCCTGTAAATGGTTTAATTGAAATAAATGCTTTCTAGTTAGTTTGAATGGGAGCAGCAACTTGCCCGACCCAGTGACCCAGCAGCAGTCAGTGCCACCTGGTTTCTATGAAAACGCTTCCGTAGATGGCGAGTGCCGCCTGCTACTGCGGTCCAAAGCGACAAGAGTACAAGACGTATTTTGACCAATGTGTTTCACAAAACTGAAGAAGTCCCACTGCCGTCGTAAATTTGGCGTCACGTTTGGAATCAAAATCGCAGCGGACTGTCACCTGCGTTTATTGTCAACCGCCGCTGCTCACAGAGCATGTAATTGCGCTGATGTCTACGGTCTGCCGTCCCCCTCGGAATTGTACAGCTTGGCAAAAAAGTCGTGAAAATAATGGTGGCGCCACTATCGTACATATTGTAACCCTGTATAGTACGACAATAACGGTTTTGATACTTTGCATTTTTCAAATTGAATTTTTATTTAATTTGTACTTTGACGGGTTTTAGAGGAGCTCGGGGCTAAATAACAATCTTCAAGGTTAAGCCGTGCTTAACTAGGTTGGTCTGTGGATGGGTGACTATCTGTCATAGTTTCCTCCGTGCCTCGGAAAGCACTTATAGCCGTTGGTCCCGGCTGTCATTTGTAAATCTTTATTGTGAGTAAACTAGTAAGAAGCCCAAAAATCTGACAACCAGTCTTACCACGTGGTATTGTATTACCTAGTTACTGGGTTGTGGAGGTCAGATAGGCAATCGCTCCATGTAAAATATTGATATCCACGCTGCATCCGGTTAGACTGGAAGCCGACCCCAAAATTAGTTGAGAAAAGGCTGGGCAGATGATTTTGCATTACTTAAACTTGAAATAAACATAAATTTCTCTACTCGTTACATGCTCACGCTTTTGTATGATAATGCGCAGATACGTGTGAATATTGATTGACATAATGAGAAAAATAAAATCTATGATTTTTTTAAGTGTTTTTTTTTTTAATAATAAAGTATATTATATAGCTATATAGATTTTACAGATGTGTCAATCAGAATCTAACATGTCTTCGTCTAAATATTCCACACCGGAAAGCTCGCCATCCATGTCTGTCTCTGTACTGCTGCTGTCATCTTGCAGATTTATGACTATTTTGTCTATATCACTATACAGAGTTTGTCCCCTTTGATAATACTCTCTTTCTATTTTCATAACATGTTCACAAGAATTTTTCCAGTCCTCGACAGAGATGCTTGCAAAAACTTGTTCAGCCACGGCCTACAACAGTAAAAAATAAAGACAATTAAACTTTTGCAAATACTTATTTTAGTTATTTTTAAGAATTTAAAATGAAAGCAGTTATTTTAAAATACATACCTTGATGTCAACTGATCCAACATTTTGTGAGGCAATTTTATGTTTTGCAATGCCCCAGATCAGTTCGATAGGGTTTAGGTCACAGTGATAAGGTGGGAGCCTTACCACTGTGTGACCATGCTCACTTAGGACTTCATCTATTTCATAGACTGGCTTAGGTTTGTGTTGTTTAACAAGCATGAGCAGGTTTGGCTTCCTTAATGAGTCTTCAAACGGCACATTGTTCTCGGACAACCATAGCTTTATTTCACTAACTTTTGATGAAGAGGTAGGTGCCTTATTGCGAACTACTGAGTGGTAGGGAGCGTTATCCATTACAATTATTGAAGGTTTAGACAAATTAGGTATTAATTTCTCCATTACCCATTTAGTGAAATTTGTCTTATTCATCTCAGAGTGGTAGTCTTCATTTTTATTTTTTCCACTAAATATTAATAACGCGTTCGGCACAAAGCCATTTTCATTCCCTGCGTGTACAATTATGTACCTAAAAAGAAAACAAAATGATTAAAAAAAGTTGGTATTGATATGATTTATTAGTACCTAATTGCCTATGTATGCTTCAGCAACAACTTACCTTTTGCCTTTAGACACATTTTCTTTTATTCCACTAACTTGAAGGGATTGCCAGCATTTTTTTAATTTGTAGGAGGCATGAATATAGCTCTCATCTAGGTAAATATTATCCTTTCTCAGATCATCAGGTAAGTTTCTGTTTTTAATAATAATGTCCAAGTAGGTTTCACGCTTTGCAGCAATATTCTGCCTTTCCATCAAAGCTTGCCTGTCTGATTGACACTTTTTATATCGGAAGCCCAAGGCTTTTAGTACCTTCCGCAAGTGTTCACGGCTCCCATCAAATCCAATGTCTTCTCTGACTACAGGTAGAAGGTTTCGTAGAGTTGGTGCCTAAAAAATATAGTTAACGTTAGCTCTCAGCATATCCTTGATAGAAAAAAATATAAAAACACTTTAATCTCATAACAACCATGCAGCCCAATTCAACAATAGAAAATTAGTTGTATTTTATTATATCTCATAAATGGTAAAAAATTCGACTTACAATCTTTTTGACAGTGTAGCAGAACTGAACTTTTTGCCTGATTGCGCACAAGTCAAAATCATCCAATTCTTTTTTAGGTCGCCCCGCTCTATGTTTCCCTGGAGTGGAGAAAACGCCTTTGTTTGTTTGTCCTTCTTTAGCAATTCGCCGTATGGTACTTACGGATTTACCTAGAAAAATAATATACTTAGTTATTTTTATTCTGGAAGTAACACAAAAAGTATCAAAATTATATGAACGTGCTTGTTTGTAAATGCACATAACCTCAAATTCATTGATGTATTTTTCAATGTAAATACTAGTTATATAATGGTTTATACTATCTATTGCAAGTTTGAACACACATATTACATCTGATTACATAAATAAAATAACATATTACCTGTCATTTCGGCAGTTCTATTATAAACATCGTTGATATCCGATAAAATTTGTCCAGCTTCAAGTTCCGCCAAACATCTTGCATACACTTTATAAATTATCTCCCTAGCGGAGCTGCGAATAGTTTTTCTGTTCATTTTGAACCCTTTGAGTCACAAATTCAAACACAATAACAAAAAATACGCGAAAAACAGCGATCGTAAACATGAAATGACATTACATGTACTGACTAGACGTGACAGTAGGAGAAGTTGCCAACGATGAAATTTTTTAGTTCCGTTTCAGGACATTTTTGCCAAGCTGTACTATTAACTTTACGCTGAAGCTAAAGCTATCTAAATATTTAACAGGACTTCAAAGAAAATTATGAATAAAATTAAAATACTTAGGATTGGTCTTAGATTCATTTATTAGCCGCTATCTTACATGTTTTATTGTAGGATATCCAATACTTTTTAACTTAAAATAACGACAATAATAATACGATTATTATCATTTATTTTCGAGGCACAATTTTCTTCGCGCCAGTTATCTTGAATAGTTATCAAATTCTCAGTCCCCCAAATTCACTTTGTTTTGAACAACAAATCAAACGTGAAATTTTGCTACCTTTGTGTGAAAAACATTTTAATTTGGGTTAACAATATAATGGGTTTTGAATAAGAAATATATACCTTTCAAATTACTATTTGATACAACTATGCATACATATTTACAAATCTATAAAAATAACGTAAGTATTGTGAGTTCAACAAAAACATTGAAACTATAAAATGTAATACAAATATTGTATTTTATTTTTCTAAGCCTAATAAATACCTACACGTTATTCTCAATATAACTAAAGTTTTCTTCTAGAAAATCGTTCACAAGTTACAAACAGTTGTCATTAGAATAGATAACACTTATCATAAGTTAGTACATTACAATTCATTACATAGCCTCAACTTCGTTCTTTGCTACTGGAACATTTACAGGCGGCACGTCATTCTTGATGTAATTCTGAAAATTGAAGAACAATCTTATTTAAATTTAACATCTCTGGACATTTTATAGTGGTTTTACTTTGCCCCATCTCAAGCAAATCATCAGATAATTATACTGTACCAGTATAGCTGTACGATCAAATGTGTTTCAATCAAATATATTCCATCAGTTTAGACACTATGCTAGTCGGCTGATCGACAAAACCCATAGTGAGCGTATCACTTCCAAATAATATGAATATTTTTTTTTATGTCCACTTTACTTGATTTACTTGACAGGTCCAAAATGCACAAAGACCTTAAATCTCTTTGCCTAAGCATTAATTTTATATTTATCCAGTGTTTCCATTTATTGTTGTCTCCACGTTGTAGTAAATGATCAGCTCACCCCTTGCATGTCGTAGTTGGGGTAGGAGGCGTGCGCTTGCGCGGCCATCTTGTCGGGGTGGCAGCGCAGGCGGTGCGAACGCAGCGTGGACGCGTACGAGAAGCGCTCGTCGCACCACTTGCACGTCAGCGGCTTGTCGCCCGTGTGCGTGTACATGTGCACCTGATGAGTGACGACACAGTTCATTACATGCTTTAACAGGTACATTTACAAGTTTTAGGTACCATATACCATATTAGTTTTATATCTAAAAAGTGCAATATTTATCTGAAAAGTCGTACTTATTTAGTTTAGTAATAGAACCGACTTAATAATTAATTTTGTGTACAGAGTAAAGTTTTAAAGAACCTCCTGTTTTGAAGTCGGTTAAAAACGATTTTTTTAAAGCTAATCCATTAAAAAACAAGATTTAGAAAATCATAAACTAGAGTCTGGAGTACATTTAAACATCATTTTTAGGTAAAAGACAATAATAACATGGAGAATAAAGAAAATTGTCAAAGTCATGGTCATATATTCTTTTCTCTGTAGTTCCTATGCTCTTCATTAATTTAATTCCAAAAAGTAAATACCGATCGCTAAATTATGCTTTGTGCGAACGACTACCTTCAAAGTCTGTCTCCTCTTGAAAGCCTTGTTGCAGTAGGAGCAAACGTGCCTGCATTTGTCTTCGTGTACCAGCAGATGTTTGCGGAGCGTACGGCGACTGTTCAGCACCCGTCGACAGATGTAGCATTCGTACGACGTGTCCTCGTGAGTGTCCATGTGGGTCTTCAGGTTCGAATAAGTCTTGAAACTGTAATAAAATGAAAGTATTTAATGGTATTACTAAAGTTAACTTAAAAAACAAGTTATTTATGATGAAATTGTTCCTGGCCATTCCTAAAAAAATTACTATTTTATCGCATTTGAAAGAGTTATTCCGTTCAACAGGCTTACTTAGTGGAAGATCCGATCAGAATGCATGCAGTATTCATGCTAGACTAGTACAATTCGGCTCGCGACATCGCGGCGTTAAAAGCTCATGAATAAAAGCTCAGGTCGAGTTTGAAACTTTCTAGTTGGGTAATGCGAAACCTGAGTCGTAAGTAAAACTGTAGTATTAACTGTTATGTATCATGCAAAGTCAGGGAAACAGATTATTTTGCACCTTGGTTATCAACTTAATTTGCCCATATTTAAATCACAGCAGTCTTTCTGTCAGTCGTATAAAATAGCTATATTTTATTAATAGCTTTACGTAGTGTCAATCAAATCGTAGTGCTAAACAATACAAATGTGTTATATTGTAAATGTATTTAAAACCCCATGTTTGGTCAGGCAAGTATAACCCTGCATGTACAAACATACAGTCTTAAGTAAGAACAGCTTAAGTTTGAACGAACGGTTTGGAGCAGTTCCTGCAGACGAAGGGCTTGTCGTCGCTGTGTATGGCGCGGTGCTGGCGCAGCTCGCCGTTGGTCCCGCACGCGTACCCGCACAGGTCGCACACGTAGCCCTTGATCTTGTCGTGCACCACGCGCTTGTGCGACGCCGCCGACGAACGAGTCGTGAATCTGGAGAAAACATTTCCAATTACAGTATGTTTTATCCTTTTTATACCTGGTCCTACGCAGACTTCTTTACCACGCCGCAAGCTTAAAACTAAACTAAAAAATTGCATTCGCTAAAGAACCCGCAAAACGCGAGATAAAATTGATGAGCCTGCAAAACTTGAAAAATAAGGAAATGTACGGACGCCAGCAGGTCAACCTACCCGAAACTGTCAGATTTTCCCAATCAACCTTGAACCTTATGTTTTAGCAATAAAGTCGAAAATCTATTAAAGAAATCTGACAGATTGTAGTAACTTGATGTGCTGGCGTCTGTACATACAAATACACGTTGATATGTATTAGCGAACTATCGAAATTTTACCGTACGAAGGCACAAGCTTCGTACGGTAAAACTTCGATACAATCTTCGTACGGTAAAACTTCGATAGCTATAATTTTCCGATGTTGAACTTACTTCATATTGCACATATCACAGCGATATATTTTACGCTCCTCTATCGGTATATGCGACCTTTCGTGAGATTTTAATGCATCTTTAGAAGTAAATATTTTGTCGCATGACGCGCAACAGAACTTTCTCTCTGATTTTGGTATATGTCGCATCTTGTGTTTATTTAAGGCAGATAGAGTTTTCGTTATTCGGGGACACTTGTCACATCTGTAGAAAGAAAAACACAAGTTAATATTTCGAATAGGATCTGCAATTTATCTCAACTAATGATGAAAAGAGAATATATTTGATTTTTTGTATGTTTCTTTGTTACGCTTTCACGCTCAAACGGCAACGGACTTCGATGAAATTTGGCACATGAGTAGAACATGACCCGGAGTAAGACATAGGATACTTTTTACGGCGAGCTGCCCATTGCTCGCCGTCCGCAAGCCCGCGGCTACGGTGGCCGGGAATCGGCTGTCGATTCCCGACGCCCAGGGCCTGCGGCGACTAGGGGCGTGAGGGCGCAAAGATTGCGTCTCCCTCACGCGCTCCGCCTCCTCCTTCGCGAGCACTACTGCTTCGCAGAAGGAGGCGACGGCCTCCCATGCACTCTCGTTCCGTACCATGGCCTGGACTAGGGCCGGACGCGAGAGATCGCCGCCGCCGATCGCCGCCGGCCGTGAGGACGAGGCGGAGATCTGCCCAAGCTGGGCAGACCTCCACCGTGTCCTCCGGGCGATCCACACAATAGTGACACCCGGGAATTTCCTCCCGCCTTATCCGGAACAGGAACCTCCCGAAGCAGCCGTGCCCGGTGAGGACCTATGTTAGGTGGAAAGTGAGGACGCCGTGGCGCCTCTCTAGCCACTCCTCAAAGAGGGGGCTTATCGCCGCAATTGTGGCGTGTCCAGGTTGGTAGACCCTTGAGAAGATGTAAAATAATGTTAATATTTTTTATTTACTTTAATTATTTTTTTAGCTAAATTTTATTGATTTATAATATAATAATAGGTTCTGGACATATAGTTTTTTATTTATTTTATTTTCATGACCCTAATTTTTTTTTAATACAATAATGAATGGAAGAATCGATAACTTTCCGATTTAGTCAATCACTAGCATATATGTAAAATAAATGGCTTTTGCACAGCACAACGATAGCAATAGATGTTTTTGTGTAAGTTGTATGGTACATGGTAAATGCACGCTGTGTTTGATGAGTGAAGGTCTATAATTGATTGTGTAGTACTTTTACTGAACTACATTTGTATTGTGTAGTAGTGGCGCGGTGGTGGAGCCAACCTAGCGACATTGGGTTCTGAT
Organism: Oligia fasciuncula; assembly: GCA_963082905.1. Taxonomy (NCBI): domain Eukaryota; kingdom Metazoa; phylum Arthropoda; class Insecta; order Lepidoptera; family Noctuidae; genus Oligia; species Oligia fasciuncula. The sequence goes on from OY720387.1 coordinate 12,951,134, forward strand.
GGATTTTGAAATATCTCCTTCATTCATATATTCTTTGGTTTAAACCAAAGACTTTAATATTTTAATTTATTTATAGAAAGATCCATTGCGGGGGTCACGTTGGCCGCATGCACAGTGACCGCTGCTCCACAGTCGCCACACGGTGGGTATCTGAGTATGGACGGCACCGCTGAGCTCGGCGCATGAGAGTTGGTTGACTACTAGCCACCTCTAATGGGCCGAGCTCGGCAGTAGGTACTTGTCTAGGTCCTCTCTGATGCAAGGGTTGGATCGAGAAAAGGATGCCTGGAAGGATTTGGAGGAGGCCTTTGCTCAGCTGTGGGACAGTATAAGCAAAGCAAAAAAAAAAGTTTTTTTTTTGCTAAACTGATACTTACGTCAAAACATTAGGATTCCTATGGTCGTGCACATGCTTGTACATGACTGACTTGGATTTAAGAGTAATGCCGCAGATACAAGTCACCACGGGCGGTACTTTGTGGGTATACTCAGAATGCGCCTTCAGTCTATACCAACTGGAACACTCCTTGTCACAATGGGGACATAGAAACCTGGAAAAATAAATTAAATACTTATTAAAAACTTTACATGTAACTTAATCACAGGCTCATGCAACGAAATTTTACAACAGACTAGTAGAGCGCAATAGAATTAATTTAAACAATACCTTATAAAATCTTTCACATTCAAACTTGCATAATTAAAATTTTGTTTTTCTTCATTCTCAGATTCCTCTGAGTTCTTCCTTAATTTTCTACTTTCTATTTTATGGTCTGATACATGTTTGTAAAGAACACTTTTCGATCTTACGGCAAAGCCACACAAGCAGTAAACAAATGGTTCACTCTTATGCTCTTTAGCATAATGTACTCGTAAGCCACTCCATGTCTTCAGTTTCTCTCCACAGAAATCACACTGCAATCTAAAATAATAAAATACATTATTTATTACATTAATTGGAATTCTCTATTTATTATCAAACCTAAAATGAAACATAATTTATCCATTCTATTTCATGACACATAACTAATTATGATTTCACTTACTTGACAAAATCTTTCACTTTCAAATTGGGCTTTCTGAGAATTTGGTTAAACGCTTCGGCCTCCTGTTCTGTTATTTCCTTTCTTCTAATGCGTTTACGTTTAGGTTTCAGTTCTGCTATTGCTATGTTATCAAGATAGTCATCATCTTCGTCATTATCGTCTTCACCATTGTGAATATCAGCGTTGTCATGATCACTATGACTATCCGGGAAAACGTCTATTACTGATAAAGCTGCCTCACTATTCAATGCACCTATAAATGTAATTTTTCGTTTAGCTCCTGTTCTGTATTATTACTTTTTTTTATATTTATATTCAGTTTGTAATTGGTCCTTGGACCTTAAACAAATTAGTTCCATGCCAAATAATTATTATAATGTAGGAGTTTTTCTAATTATTGTAATAAATAACTGCTCCCAACCACTTCATTTCAAGTTAAATTATTCATTACTGAACAAGCCAAAATCAGAAAAAAATTAATTCATCTATCCAGTAAAGAGAATATGTTTTTCATGCAACTTACAAACAATGTCATCTGCAGTTACTTCATCTTTAACCTGTAATTAATTTAAATATTATTAATCACACACAGATCACTTACTACAGAATAAAAAAATCTTAACTTGATTAAAATGTATATCAATTGTGAACATTTCTTTAAATGTATTAATTTAATTGTGTTGGCATGGAAAATTTAAACTTTTAATACTTATTTCTATGCCTTAAGGTGCCACTAGTTGATGTTTTTTCCATAAAAATTTCGGGAGAGTATTACTCCACTGTTCGACATTGTCCATTCAAAGTTAAATATGATTATCGTTTTGACTTATTATTAATTTTGTCAGTACGGAAACAGAATAGTAAAATAAAAAGCCATTAAAAAGTTATAAGCCAACAAAGATTCGTTTTTCTTGCTATTTTTAACGTAACTTTGGGTGTAAATAAGTAACAAAAGAATTGTAAAATCTTCAAAACCAAGTCCGTACCGACAAAGCTCAGTTATCGAAGAGTTCGATAACTTTATTTGTAATTGATTTACGCAGTGGCTTTTCATAAAACTCACTCACTTCACAGCACTTTTCCAATTTTTTTACTAGCCTATCAGTTCGGAATGGTGTTTCTGTGCATGAGAACTAGACATTGTTCGTGTAGACTAGCGTCTAACTGCTCGTCACTGTTACAAGGTCTGTCGGACACGAAGGTGAGACAGTGTGCTTTTTGGCCATGACCACCAGTAAGTTCAAGCTCGCAACTAGTTTACTCATAGGGGATGAAATTCCAAAAAACCATTGATACTACTAACTTTTACTAATAAACAGAAGTCTAAATTCTTCCATGTTTCTAATTTAATAAATGAGAAACTTCCATACAAAATTTTATCATCATTAAATCTCTTTAGTTAGGGGAAGAATTATCAAAATTCATTCCTTAATACTTACCTTTGTTATAAAAGGAACTCTTGTTGGAATTTCATGCTTCTAGACCCCACGGCTTAGGCTGTGCATTATCTGTCAGTGAATATAAGATTTTTATTGAGTAGATTACTATACCTCAGATTTGATTGGGACACCCAAATCGACAGCTGCCTGCGTTTGTTCAAGTTTAATTTCAAGAGAATCATAATTATCATCATACATCTTTTTTAGTGTATCTTGGGCTTTATAACATTCTAGTACAAATAGTTGGAATGACACCATTTTTTCTTCACAATTCAAACAAATCTTCGTCGGTAAAGTGTCATTATCAAATATCTAAAACACAAAGATAAAGAGTTTAAAATAACTGAAATGCATGAAACTTAATGAAATTGCTAAGATAGCAGCTATCAGCTGACATAAATTAAAATTGTATGCAGATTTTACTTTCATAATTCAACAAAAAGCTTGGTCAGTGGGTCTTCTTAGGCTTGAAACAAAAAACAATCACAGCTTGCTCTAGGCACGATAATGAATTATAAGAATAATTAAAGCAAGAATAAGTTAATCTACAGTCAATGCCTGATAGGTAGGTATTGTGTTTGCTTGTCTAGCTTTGTCATGAATTTATGACTTATAATAAGTAACACATATTTAAAGTAATACTTACGATAATTTGTATGAAATCTTGTAGTAGTTTTAGAACATTTCTATTACTTTCATCCAATAGATCTTTTGAAAACTCGACTTTTTTTGCACATAATCTACACAAGTTTTTCATGCTCATAGCCATTTTGGCAAAGAACTAGTAAATATTATTGTTAATGCTTTTTAAACATTGACTTGTTTTAATTCACATAATACAATACAAATTACAAAATGTGATACAAAATAATATTTATTTTTTCATAGCCATCAAAGAAACCCCCCATCGACAATAGAGATTTTTATTTTATTAAGCCAGTGAAAGCCAGCAAAGGCTTTAAACTCATACAGCCAAAGAGAGAGTTTATACATAAGTAAGGGGTACCTTAGACGATCAACCTAAGTGGTGGCAGTGTGGTATTGTGAAACCGGTTACTTACATTAGTACAAATGTCTACAGTATTTTCATCTCGAAACTGTATCTTACTCACAAAAAAATACTGCACTCCAGTTCAGCAATGAATAAATCGCAAGGAAAAGGTCATATTTAATTTTAGGGTACAGAAGTGTCATGGAAATGGATCTTAGAGCATTTTAAATGCTCTAAGAAATGGATAGAATCATGGTATGAACTGGATAGTAGTACGGACGCCAGCACATCAAGTTACTACAATCTGTCAGATTTCTTTAATAGATTTTCGACTTTATTGCTAAAGCATAAGGTTCAAGGTTGATTGGGAAAATCTGACAGTTTCGGGTAGGTTGACCTGCTGGCGTCTGTACAATAGAACATTACATAAGCCTCTGATACACGGTCCATCTGGCTGTACGTCCCGCTAAGGTCATGAACGAAGAACGATGCACTACGAAAAACAAAGTGAATATGTCCGACGTATGTACGTCGATAAATATTATTACTTGCTGGATTTGCACGACCAATTTTGCGTCAAGTCAGTGAATAACATCGATCATGATGTAACCATAGCTTTACTCTGATGCACAAACTACTTAGAGATGCTCTGATGTATTTTCATTCAAACTTCAAACAATTTTGAATTTCAGTTTCATTTTCAATCATTCTATTCTTCATTCCATTCCATAGACTACTATATATTAAATTAAATACTATTCGTTCGTTCGTTGTGCTCGCTCGTTGATGTATGTTGCAAAACTTGCAAACAACTCTGGACGTTTTTTTTTCGTGTTTGTTCAGTGTTTGGGATTCGAAATATGCATTGCATTTAAAAAAAGAACTAATTGGAAAAACAATACAAATAGTTAAGTTTTATTATGTACGGAAATAGTTCTAAAGTGTTTACTCGCAAGGATGAAGTAGCCCTCGGCATCTACCATGAAACAGTGAGACCTAAGATAAATAACAGTTATTACAATGGATGTGCATTCAGATTACGTTGACACTGCTAAATCTATCCTATCTTTCGACAATATAAATTACTTCAAAGCCGAGGACAGTGGATACCACACATCATTTACCCCAGGTTCGTTAGAACATTCGGAACTATCGAGTGAATTTCTCGATCAGTCAGTGGTGGCAACAACAGCTTTTATTGATCAAATTCAAGTAGATTATGTTACGTCTGAAACTAAATATAGATACAGCCAGTTAAAACCACGCAATGACAATTGTAACGACACGCCACCGCCAAGGCGGGCTGTCAAGCGTCCCTATTCGAGCGTCGAGTCGACGAAGCAAACAACAACTATCCCAACTCCTACAACATGGATTGCAGGCAAAATACAAAGTCTGGAAGTCAATGAAGATAAAGAAAATTCCACTATATCCATACCATCAGTCAGCTCTCACAGCACAGGAAAGAATAAAAGATACATTTACAGATTAAACATATGCGAGCAGAAATTTTCATATCCAATAACACCTATAAAGAGAAATTGTAGATTAAGTCCCTGTAGGAAATCTGGCAGAAAGCTAGACTTTGTCATACATTCTCTATCATGTGACCAGCATGAGCTACAGCCAGTATCACAAACTAAGATAGGACTTACACCACCTATTCTAGCCCGACCTGACCAAAAAATAGATATATTAGGATTGTTAAACCAGAATTGTGCCATACCACCTTTAAAAAATATTTTTCAGTATTTAAGTTATGAAGATATTTGCAACTTTGTTTCTGTAAGCAGTACTTGGAAAGATATTTGGCACTTTTATAACAGCAATGAAAAGAAAGAGGGGCTAAGAAAACATCTGAAGTCAGTTAAAGAAAATCAAGAGAATTGTGCAAAAGAGAGTAGGACTAAGATCAGAACTACCAAGTTATATGATGGTTGTCTCAGCGAAATTCACAATGGGATCAGTGACAACCCTGTGAGCAGTACTCCTATCAGTCCTCAGTATTCACCGAGGACTAATCGATTCAGGAAATTCATGAAGGTATGTTTTTAGAGATATATTTTTATTATTTTTAAAAGGTTACACATAGAGACTGAGCCATGGAAATAGTACTTTGTATTTCTCTAGGTACAAAAAATCTGAATATTGTATTTCATATAAACCCACATGGGCACATAGGAAACGTCAGAAACTAGTTACACTTGCACAGTGATGGCTCCTCTCCAAGGGAAGCAACTAAGTTGAGCTGCACGATTTTTGACAAATGCGTGCACTGACTGGACAGGTCCTCTCAATCTGTGTGGTTCTTTCCTCAAAAGACCACCTCAGACATCGATCTACATGGTCTTCATATAACCTGACCAAGATTATGTCTGGACTTTAAAAGAGACTGTGACCTCTGAGTTTGTTTCGGCCTTTCTTCTCAGAGTAGTCAGATAGGAAACGCCGACTTCATCTAGTTTAAAAAAAAAAAACATGATTGACGTGTAAAAGTGTGTGTACAAACCTACTTACAAAATAAATCATTTCATTGTTGCTTCCCATGGAGAAGAGCCATCAAAAAAGTCCACTGTTACTTGTTTTAAAATATTTAGTTTTTACAATTTTTTCAAATTAGGTACAGTACTAATAGGTATGGGAGGACAGTAGAGGCTTATTAACCGGTTGAATGCCGGAATTACAGAAACAATTAAAAACCCATTGTGTCTCGCGTGTATATACGTTCCGGCATACTAAGGGTTAATAAGTACTAGGTACATAATAAAGGTCTACTAATCTACAGTGTACAAGGCCTACAACATTCACAAAATATAAAAGAATCTATCATCATCATTTGCCTAGCCTTTTCCCAACTATGTTGGGGTCAGTTTCCAGTCTAACCGGATGCAGCTAAATATCAGTATTTTACATGGAGCGACTGCCTATCTGACCTCCACAACCCAATTACTGGGTAATACAATACCCCTTGTTAAGGTGCCACTAGTCGATATTTTTTCCATACAAATTTCTGGAGAGTATTACTCCACTGTTTGACATTGTGCACCCAAAGTTAAACATGATATCGTTTTGACTTATTATTAATTGTGTCTGTACGGAAACAGAATAGTAAATTAAAAAACCATTAAAAATTTATGAGCCAACAAAGATTCGTATTTTAGGGTTTTATACCCAAAGGGTAAAAACGGGACCCTATTACTAAGACTTCTCTGTCGGTGCGTCCTTCTTTCTGTCACCAGGCTGTATCTCAAGAACCGCGATAGCTAGACAGTTGAAATTTTCCCAAATTATGTATTTCTGTTGCTGCTATAACAACAAATGCTAGAAACAAAATAAAATAAATATTTAAGGGGGCTCCCATACAACAAACTTGTTTTTTTCGGTGTTTTTGCCTTGTGGTCCGTACCACAAGGCAAAAACAAGAAAAAAACTGACCAAGTGCGAGTCGGACTCGCACACGAAGGGTTCCGTACCACATAATATATTTATTTTATTCTGTTTTTAGTATTTGTTATAGCGGCAACAGAAATAGGTACATCATCTGTGAAATTTTTTACTGTAGCAGCACAGTGTAGGGTTCCGTAGTAGCCCGTTGTCATAATGTAAGTAGTACGATTCTGTTGTTCTTTATTCTGTTTTTTTTTTTTTTTTTCATATTTTGTTTTTCAATGCAAGTCTTTACCCGTTATAAACAAGCAACTACTTCATCTTAGTCACTTTAAACGATTAATGCTAAGGATTTTGTATTTGGTACAAAATTATCCAACACCCAAGTTCAACGACTATTACTGCTAAACTAATAAAGTTATCTTAAAAGTTTTCCTTTAAAGTTCATGAAATGCACTATCTTCGTGAGTTTTTCCAGATTTTTCAAGCCCGCAGTTTAGGTTTTAGAGGGGGACCCTACTGGAACAAAAATTGGCACTTTAAAGTTTAATTATTATATAAATAAATATTTAAATATTTCGTAAATGGAGCATTAAATCGAAAAATTATTTAAGCAATTCCCAAGTCATTTTAGAAGACCTATTCAACGATACCCCACACGATGGGGTAGACGACGAAAAAAATATTCATCTCCACTTCACATGTAGAAAAAAAAATATATTCCAAAATTTTATTTTACCACTTTGTCGGAGTAATACGCACTCCTACAAAATCACAGCTTTCTAGTACTAATGGTCTCTTAGCAAAACCTCGGACAGACTGACAGACGGACATGACGAAACTATAAGGGTTCCTTGTAGGAACTACGGAACCCTAAAAAACTAACATTCATGAACATTTCAACACTCAAAGAGATTAAGATAGGTACAATAGAGGGGCTATGCAAAGAAATGTCTTAGAAAAACTGTGATCCCATCTCAGTGACGCCATCTGGCTTAGTATAGCAAAATTAGAGCGGCCTAATCACGGAATAGAAAATTATCTACAAATTAGAAATGGAACTTGTAAAGCTACTCAACCATAGAGGGCGTTTATTACAAAATTAGCAAATTTTCTAGATCTATTTTATGAAAATTATTTAATTCTAATTACTGAGTAAATATAAATAATTCATACGAAAATAAACCGAAGTTAGGTCCAGTCGTTGTACCATAACGATATTTGCAAAATCGTAATGCGTAACTATTAATATATAATATTTCCTTAGAAAATATTTTTCTTTTGGTGGAGACTGGAGACTCGTGGACACGAATGCGACTTGACGCGCAGGCGTACCATACTAGACTGAGAGACCTTTGACCACTAGGTAATAAGTATCGGATCACGGTTTTGTTCGCTATGTCCCGTCTATTATAGTAATTTAGTGTCTTTGTCAAGTTTGTCAACACCTAAATGAAATGAAGCCCTAAATAAAATTGTGCTGTTGTATTTAGAACTTTCGATGCTAAGCTGGGAATTGAAAATCCAACAACAAGCTTATATTTAGGCATTCAATTTGGTGTTGTACAGTGTTAGTGAAAATACATTTGACATACAAATAGGAAAACAAGAGGAGCTCTGGTTCCACTACAATATGTAATAACTAGCTTCTGTCCGCGGCTTCGCCCGCGTGGATGTCGGAAATTCGTGGGTTTTAATTTTTTGCGCGGAACTCTTAATTCTTTTGTAAGAATAAAAGTAGCTGTTATTCCTTGTGACATCAGCTATCTGCCAGTGAAAGTCCCAAAATCGGTCCTGCCGTTTCGGAGATTAGCCGGAACAAACAGACAGAAAGACAAAATTAAAAAAAAAAGTGTTCTGGCTGTTATTTTGATATTACAAACAGAAACTTTAATTGTATTTATTTGTATAGATAATCACAGCATTTTTATTCAAACTATGTTGCATGTATGCAAATTAAATCTATTTATCTATTAATATTTCAGACTGCATCACTGGATTCTCGGATGCAGCTGGCATGTGTAAGGTGTTCACAACCGGCTAAGGTAACAGAAGAACCTACTGGAGAGGAATGGGTGGAGTGCACAAATGCTACTTGCTCATATCAATTTTGCAGATGTTGCAATTGCAGTAGGCACCCAGGTAAGAGTTGTAATCAATATGACCTAAATGCTCCGAGTCCTTCTAAAAGAAAGAAATGTGATTACGCTGTTGGAACAAGGAAAAGCAGAAAGAACTTGCGTAGACTTCTGTGATCTGTTTGTGTGTGTTGTTTCAACAATTCAATTTCATACCAGTGTTTTTTATTATTTGTCAATTACATTCCATTATCTGAAATTTTTTACTGAAGTAGCTAGATTAGAATTATTAATTAGATTGTGAATCCAGTGAAATAATATCGTATTTTATGATATTTGAGATTAAGGGGTCTGTCTGACCCATGTCTGATTTTGTGCCATTTTTTATCAATTTATGAATTTATAGTTGACCACAAAGTCAGTAGGAAGTCTGTTTGGCAGTTTTAAATTAGGTTCCATTAGTTATAAATTAAGGATCTGTACGGGTTTTCTTATTTTTAAATCCACAATTGATTTGTGGTTATAGGATTTTATTCATTGCTGGGTACTTAAATACCTACAGTTAACAGGCAGTCCATGTTTTGGTTTTAAAAAGTGAAAAACAGACGCCAGGCTATGGGTGGTACACACAGAATTATTAAGTCTGCAGTGGTACACTTCATTCCTCATAATGAACAAACTAAATCGCACTAAAAATCGATCTTCTGCTATGAACCATACGTCAGAACTTGTTATTTCTCACTTTAGATAATTCTAGATCCATGCAGTTTTCATCATATTATTTTCTTATTACGGATCATGAGAAGTAAATTCGTTATTTTTAGCCCAGCAATCCTTTTATTACGGCTCTCTCCACTCCTATCGCGATAAATGCTCTATGACGACTACTCACATCGGCGACGGCTGGACCGCTTCTGCTCATATCCTATTATACACTGACTTAATTTGTGATAAACACTCCGCCAATTTGCCGTGTTATAGATCAAAGAATGACAGTTATGATTTGAATATACGGAAAATTTAAGTTGGTAGGTAGTCCATTTGATCAATAATTAATTTCCCTGACTACGTACTTTCATCGTAAGGAGAGGCCGCATCGTTTTTTGGTCTCGTAAACGTATTTGTGACTGATTATTCGTGAATGTGTAAGAAGCACAAGAGTATGAAACGATCGTAGTATGTGGCGTACCGTAGTTTCTGCAATCCTAAAGGGAAAGCCGTATAAACCTCTTCATAATGAAAAAAAAAGAAAACTTCGTTGAGATCACACTCGCTCGAGGATATTAAACTTACACACGACTTGACACGACAGGTCCGTAGCAGTTCGTACAATTTTCGAATAGTCAGGTTTTTCCTCTTCCAGATTACCTAACTTTAATTATGTAATTTTTTGTTATAATTTACATAATTTAACTGTAATGTGTTTTAGTTTACATCAAATGGTTTAGGCCTAAAAATTGACGCCTATACCATAATTAATCAACAACAGACTAGACTAAGACTGCCTGTACTAAGTATTCTACAGATTTTGCCCTATAATAAATGAATAAAATCTACTAACATTCGAATAGTAATTACTCAAAAGTAAGACTGCTTTTATATAATACATCACTACTATTAATTAGTTATTTTTTTTGTATTTTTTAAATCTGTAAATGCCTCTGGGTTGATATCCGGAGAAACCCCATGGTTTTTAATGTCATTGTGACCTTTTTCTGTGTATTCTAATTTGTTCAGTCATTAAGACAGTAGTCATGAAGAACTGTTTCAATCAACAAATAGAAAAAATATGTAGAATGTGAAAACATCTTGGCTAAAGTTAAAACAGCAGCCCAAATTTTAAACAAGTAGGTATAGTTTTTATTTTTTTGTAAATTTTAGAGAATACATAAATTTTTGACTTTTAAATGCCATATCCAAAAATGTAACCCACCATTCTCTATCCCGAATGACTCCAGTCCAAAATAACTCTTAAAATACAGTCAAAACCTATGAAATCAATAATCATGAAGGTAAGAAAAAGTAGGATGCCGAGATAGTGGGCGCACAAATAATATTAATACTAGGCGGTCACAAGCTTCTGATAAGCCTAAAGAAACGATGTGTAATTTTGTATGTGGCACTTGTAAGAACGGTGCTAAAGAGCAAATAAATTCATTTGAAACTGTTCATAATGCACATCTTCGTCATCTACCTAGCCTTTTCTTGGGGTCGGCTTCCAGTCAAATCGGATGTAGCTGAAAACCAGTGGGTATTTATATTTAAGCTTTTCAAGGCACGGAGGAATCTCGGTATGAAATGGACCTATCGCGGCAAAATCCTTGATCGTTCGTCCCGTGCGGCTGTTACTTAGCCACGACCCGACGTCAATCTACATCCCTATAAAAAATTACTCGAAACTACGTTATTCCGTATCATTGGATAATTTGTTAGTGCTACATAATTATATTGTACTAGCTTCTGCCCGCGACTTCGTCCGCGTGAAATTTCTTGTACCCCCACCCCGTCGCGTCGCAACACTTCGTATTCGCTTATCGTTCACTCTGAGTTTTTTTATTTTTGCTCGGCTCCTAAGGGTCATAGCGTGATGTTAAATAGCCTATAGCCTTCCTCAAGAATTGGGCTATCAAATGCAAAAAGAATTCAAATCTGACCGGTAGTTAAAGAGATTATCGCGTTCAAACAAACAAACTCTTCAGCTTTATTATTAGTAGTATAGATAAAAAACTCTATTGTCCATAACTCCTTAATAGGTACCAACTCTTAACATCTTACACACGTGATAACTTTTAAACGAAATATCCGATTGAGATGAAACAAAAAGTATTTTACTTCTTCATAAATACTCTTGATAACATAATGCTTAATTTCGATAAAGATTAATATTACGATACATATTTAACGTAGTTTTTTTTTCTTCAGACGATTTAATAATTATTTTGAACACAAAATCGGTTATTGTGATTAAACCATGATAGCTAGATATTTGTTCTCTCGGACTTTTTTGTAGGTCTTAATGGGCTCTACAAACCCGTAGTACATTATTTTGTTCTATTGTCAATAGTTTTTGCAACGCACGCAAAAATAGGTTTTCGATTTTACACCTTGTGTTACAAAATAGCAATTTTATTACGGATCCCTAATTTTGAAGAAAAAAAATATAGCCTATAGCCTTCCTCGATAAATGGACTACCCAACACTAAAATAATCATTCAAATCGGACCAGCAGTTCTAGAGATTAGCGCGTTCAAACAAACAAACAAACTCTGCAGCTTTATAATATTAGTATAGATAAGATCCGTGCCAAGATGATCGAAAAAACATTTAATTAAGATTTCCAGGTCTATATTATAACATAACATCAGGAAACGTCGCGTTAGGCAGGGTTGTACCTATAGGACACACACACACCCACTTTTCGCCAGTTATGTCTAAATATTTTCTGCATTCAAAATTAAACTATTAACCTAACCTAGCCCGTCTGGGGGTACCTTGAATTTATGGTTTCAGGTTGGAGTTATTTGGGATAGTATTCTTTAGGGGTTAAGTGATTTGGGCTTTCGGTTTTGGGTAGTATGGAGTGTAACTCTAATGACGCCCGAATAGCTATCCCCTTATAAGGTTTTTTCTGTGAACATTCCCTAGTCTCTTTAATATTAAGATTCATTCGCATATAAATGTAAAACTTCGATGGTTATGTTTTAACCTTCCCAATCTACTCATGGGCTATATTTGTATCTTTTAATATCCACTTACCGCCTTACCAGTGCCTTAAGCCTGTGAAGTGAGAGACCCACCTACCACATCTAATAGTTGTTGTCTACTTCTCGACTGATAACTATGCTATCTTCTCACGGGCCACTAGCCATAGCCAAAAGTGACCAGCTGCATCCTACGGTCTCCGGCAAATAAAAGTTTTGTACGGAGTATAGGGATTCACAGGTCATATTGTGTGACGAGGGCTGGACAGGTCACCAAGCGAATCTAAAATCAATAATAAATCCTACGCCACTTCTGGCTGTGGCAAGTGGCCCTTGTTGTTTCCTTGCTGTGGCGCTTTATTTCGACTAGTGTTGTAGTGGTGTTATTTGAATAATTCATGGACAAACTTTTAATTTATAAGTTACTTATGTAAGAAGAGCGTGTAGCTTATTATTATGCTTTGTAAATATGTATGTTGTATGTTGAGTACTGTTCAAGAAAGTACACCTGCTGAAAGATAACGTTGATATTTCATAAAATATTAATGTTTGTTTGAGAAAAAAAAAACAGTGTTTTAAGTTTAGCTATTTATACCTAAATACCTGAAGGTTGGTGGTATGAAGGGACCAAGTGTGCACAATTTAATTTTATCAACAATTTGTAATACTCAATATTTAATTTTTAAATTTGACTTGATCTGTATGTCAATAGATACTGATTTTGTCCAATAATTAATTTTTAATTTCAAAATTCATGACATGTATTAATAAGTGTTCTTTGTCTTGTAAATAGTTTTATTTCAATTTATGTCTTTGATTGGTAATAAAAACGTTTTAAAAACAAAATCTTTTTAATTATAAGTAGGTACCTAAGTATATGTGACATCACTGCATTATTTAAATAAAACAACAATTATAACCAAACTATTTTATTATACAATTAAATTAATATTTACAAATACACTTAGTACTAGAAGTAAGTTAGTGGTCGTTATTAAAAACCACCAAATGATGCTGTTCGGTTAAAGCATTCTTGATAGATTAAATCTTGTTTAAAACTCGAGATTAAAACTTATTAAGGCACATCGTTTAATTGATATAATGAAATAAATAGCTGTCTATGGTAATGGGTGGCGTTCGACGATCGTTGTAGAAATGTTAATGTCGTCATGACTAAGCCTGGTGGTATGCTAACTTTTGCACATTCATTTATTACAGATTTTTTCAGCCGAGTCCCATCACGAACTTTGGTATTTGGTACGCCACTTGAGGTATTTGCATTATCATGGACATTCTGTAATAAAAATAATGAATAATCATGAACATAAAATAAAATATTGAAAGATTTTTTTGGGTATTTGGATGGAACAGAAAAGGGTTGGAATATTATAAGTATGTCAGGTATTTTAAATGGGATAAAAGATATGGTTTGTTGGCAACATATTATGTTCAATAAAAATATTTACACTTCCATATACATAAATAAAATAGTAACGAAGTCAATACTGTACAGTAAATATTTTTGGAAAAGTGTGAGAACTAGTCTGATGCCTGAAAGTTTTCAGATTTTTTTTTCCGTTTGCCTGGATGTATGTTCCGGATTGGCGCAGCAACGGCTAAACAGATTTGAATGAAATTTGTCACACAAATAGATTATAACCTGGATTACCACAGGTACTTTTAATCCCGTAGTACGTTTCCGTGGGATATTTTCCGATATCCACGCGGGCGAAGTTGCGGGCAAAAGCTAGATAAAAGATAAGAAATTGATTTACAATATAATTTTGAGTAGTACTGGGTTATACAGAGTTATTGGAAAAACACCAACAACTTCTTAAGAAGTCATTGTACTCTACATTGTGCTCATCATTATGAACAACTTTTACTATGGGACCAAACCTGAAATCGCGAAAAAAAAATCAGCTTCCCTTCATTTTGACGAGTTATACGAACATAAATGTAGGGAACTGCTGATTTTTTTAAAGAAGTTGTTGGGGTTTTTCCAACAACCCTGTATAGCTGGGTTATATAGACCAGCGTCAGGCCTTATTGGCTGGCATTTTTGCTGAAATGGGCCTTCAGCCGTGTGACACACTTTTCTGCTAATTTCTTACATCGGACTTTACACTTTCCATTTGATTTTTGTTTGTATGTATATGGTATTCTGGTGTATTTTGTGTTTTAGTCTGTGCTAAATAAATGTATTTTCTTTCTTTCATAATGATGTACTATCACCATTACCTACTTACCCTTACAGCCTAAAATATAATAAAAGCATTGATGTAGATAAAAGAGGTATGGGCAGCCCATGTCCCTTTTATTTAAATCAACACTGTGCTTAGCGTTATGTTGCTGTGCATTCGTCCTTACAAGCACTAGTACTTACCTTACTAGGAAAAAAGTTATCATGCTAGAAATATTTACAGTAGGTAGATATAGATTATACTGACCTTAGTATTGTTGTGCAGGAAATTTAAGGCTAATTCCACCACCAGTTATACTTGCTGTACAGAAGGAGGGTCTCTGCATAGGTATAAGAATAAGAATATATTTACATAATCATTCATTCACAAATGTTCCTTCGATATTTTAATCCTTTGACATTGTATAGGGTAAACAATGTCAAATAAGCTGTACCTAATGGAGCTGAACGGGTTAGGCATCCGACTGCCGTACGTGAGGTCGTGGTTTCGAACCCCAACTGTTGCACAATAGACGTTAACCCACTTCTCGATCAATCATGTCGAGGTAAATTGGAGGCATCGAGAAGACTTAACCTGGCTAAACTTTTCGCGTAAAAAGTGAGAAAAAACAAGAGTTTATACATTATTTATGGATTACTGCGCTAAAACTAATGGTTTGTCGACTAACAGTAGGTATTGGCGTTCTCCCATAGATACCGCTATGTTCTACTTTTAAGAAAGTAGTGAGCAAATGGCCGACATCGATGACCCGGCTCAAATTGTAGTTTCTCAAGCTTGCCAATATTTGCATATTTTGACAATACGGGCGTCATGTTTCGCCATTATAAAAACCTTTGGGTGCATTATGTCCAATTCGGAAAATGTCTAACTGTCCAATTCTCAATAGTTCCAGTTCGCAATTGGTCCAGTTCGCAATTATTGGTCTAGTTCGCAATTGGTCCCATGCATGGCACCATTGTTTTACCATAGGTACCATAGGTAGGTAATAAATATATCTCCTTTCATATTGGAAGCACTCCTGCAGGTGCTAGCCATTACCGTGAATAGTCTGGTAGAATTTGAAGAACATATAATCTTATAGGTATGCTTCTAACCAGCCGATTGGTATATATTTGCTAACGAATTATTTTTGTATGGTAGATTTGTAGGGATGTCTGTCCAACACTTCTGGTATCTAACTAAATTCCTACACTCGGAAATATTATGTGGAACCAAGAAAGCGCATATTACGTGCGGGGAGCACGTAATATGCCTTATGGCAAGATGAAGTGAAGCGCATTTTTTCTTATCGATGATCATAGTAATTGCAAGTTTTTATCCCGAATATACAGCTATCAACATCGATATATACAAGGCGTAAGTGCAAAGCAGTGGTTAAGTTGCATAATATAACTCACGAGGCTGACAGGCCATTGTAGATCCAAGCGCGCCACGTCTGCGGCGTGGGCTGCGCGCCGTCGATGCGCGCCTCGATGTGCCCGCAAAGCGCGCGCCGGTCGTGCGAGCGGCCCGAGCGCGCGTCGCAGACTAGGCGCTTGCGGCACTCTCCGTCGCACGTGCCGCGCCGAGGACTGTTCTTCCAATAATGTCTGAAAAATGACGGTAGTTCTGATGAAAGCAGTTTGTATACGCATGTTAATGATCCATTACCAAAACCATAATCAGCCTATAATGTTCCTATTGCTGGGACACAGGCCTCCTCTCGGTGAGAGGGAGTGGGCCGTAATCCACCACGCGGGCCCAGTGCGGATTGGTAGATGTCACATGTCTTCGAATTTTTGGCTCTAGGACATGCCGGTTTCCTCACGATGTTTTCCTTCACCGTTTTGAGAGCAGTGGTGATAAAATGATTTACACAAAGTAAAGCGCCTGTCGAACGGGTTCGAACCTACGACCTACAACTCGTAAGTCGCGGCCGTTACCACTTGGCCACCACTGCTCTGCAATGATCCATTGCCGGGTTTAAAAATGTGTGAGGAAGTCTTAACAGTATTGTCTTCTCGTGCAAATCATGCTGCAACAATAGCAGCAATTGCTGCAACAATTGTAGCTGTTGCTACAATTGCAAATAGGTGCCTTATAATGCAGCAATGCAGTGCAGTTCATGCCGAATGAGTAAGTATAAACAAATCAAATGATTACTTGTAGTATAAGTTAAAAACGTCTTCTTTGGTAGTCATATCATCGATGAACTTGTCCCAGTCCTGCGGCCGGAGCGCCGGCATCATGTATGAAGACCGAGCTGAGTACAACTTGTACCAGATGGGGTACCCAAACAGATTGGCCTCTTTCAAGTTCATGATCCAAGTCTCATGGTCGACCACTTGCTGAAAAATGTATTCGGGTAAGTTATTTTTTAATTAGTAGGTATCTGTCTGCCTATATTCAAGTTAATTTGCTTGTTTATGTAGTAAATCAATTAATAATTACCCGAGTAGTGGCTTCATGGTCACCATCTACATAATATATTCGATAACCTAAATTCAAATCGTAGTACGGAGTAACTGAGGGCCCAACGTACGCAATACTTGTGGCTCTACCTGCGAAAAATATAACAAATGACGGTAACTTTTAAACCCAACCTGAAATTTTAATACGGTTTTATGTAGCTCAATTAAGTTGACAAGGTGCACCTACCAAGGTCGTTCGGATCATAAAAAACTTCAAATTCATCGAAATGAGTATGTCCGAAAAATTGTGCCGTTATCGTTGATTCATATCGGTTAACTATGGCATAGTAATTGCGGCTCCATACTTTCAAACAATCGGAATGGCCCGGCGGAATGTGGCCAATGATGTGGACCTTTTCGCCGCTGAACTCCGCGGATTGTAGTTCATAAATCAACCACTGAAGTTCCGTTGCTGGATCTGTGCTGTTCATTAACAGCCACCTGAAAAGTTAGGACAATAACCTGTTTTAGATAGAATGCACATGTCTGACATTACCTAAGGGTAGTTGAAACAGGACCCTATAGAATGAAAAACTTAAAGACTTAGTAGGAAAAATTTCTTCCTATTGAAAATCAATCAGCCTTGCCTTTTCCCAACTATGTTGCAGCTGAATATAGTATATTACATGGAGCGACTGCCTATCTGACCTCCATAACCCAGTTTCTGGGTAACACGATACGCCTAGATATGACAAAATAATAAATGAATATTTCTCACCAGTTCTTATTATTGCAGTAGTTCATATTGAGCGATATGATGCGGAATCCCGGCCTCACGAGCACGGAGTAGAAGGCGCCGCGACGCACCGTGTGCGACACGCCGGCCGGCAGCCAGCGGCGCCATTGTGCGTCCAGCTCGTCGTACAGCCAAGCGATGTTGAGCTCCGAGGACGCTATGTACGGCGGCGGGAAACTGAAAGTAGGTAAGGCTTAAGAATACAAGTCAGTAATCAATGTTTTATAGATTTTTACTAGATTATAATTCGAAAACGGGGGTCTTAACTTAATTGGGAAAGCGGAATTTTCGCCAGCTTTCAGTTATTTTGATTATCCTGACGTTTTACGGAATTTTCTACAGAGTGTACAGTGTAGTCACTATACTGCCAATAACATTCCGTCGCACAGCTGTGGACATTACTCACTTTTATTTAATTATGAATGAGCAAATAGTTTAATGAATTTAGTAGCATTTCGCGGAACAGCAACATATAATTTGCTAACGTAACAGTTACATATCATACAAACCGCAATTACCTTTATTGGTATTTAAAAAATACAAATTAATTTAATTGCGGTTTGGGCCCAACGACAGTTATTTCCGTCCAATAAGCAATTCATGAGTAATAGATCCGTGGTAAATGACTGGTAATACATCCGCATCCACTACTCAATCGAATGTCGCACGGAACCTACATTCCAAGAATAAACGATCTTGAAAGGGATTGTGTCTGTAATTAAAATGACCCCGACGGATGCTGATAATTGCGACATACGTAGCTACACGGTTCATCCGTACCTATTGACTGGAGATGACTCATGGTTCCCAAGAGCCGGGAATATCGGCACACCGGGGAACATATCCGACATCTGAGCTACCGTCTCTTGTAGCACTTTCAAATTCTCCTCTTTGGTTTGGTTCCATACATCATGCGGTGGTAGATCTCCCGTCCATAAAATGTAGTCTATGTCCTGGAACAATGTAACAGTACATTTTTAGATTGTTATAATACTAGTCATAAAAGTTGGATCTTAAAAGATATAATCTTATGCTGGATTGCTCATATCTCTTAACTATCGGACTACCTTTTTAAAAAGAATTTGACGAGCATCTCGGGTCTCGATCATTAAACGGTTGTTATCCAATCAGGAAATTGCAATGGCTCGTAGAGCAATTGTTCTTTACGGTGGATATACCGTCCCCTCTTTCCCTATTGTGTACGTTTATTTATCCCGGCTTTAAACTGGGTTCACCTCTATCAAACGAATAGTATCTAACGGTCATACGTACAGTGTGAGTGTCTGCTATGTGTTTTAACATGTGGTCTATGGTTCGTTTGGGTGTGTCGCACTTGCGGTAGTCTCCCCAGCGACCGGCCCCTCCACCCGGCGTCAACGCTGGGCCATTAGACGCTCGACAGCAAAGAGGCTCGTTACATTCCGCATTAGCACCTGGAATTTGATAACAAGCATTACAGTGTATCGTCGGCTCTCGGCTCGGTCTTATCTCGGTCTTGCTAAGCGTTGTCTCTGAGAATAATAACGAGGTTTATAGGCGAAGAGAATACTGATGTCAGTATATCACAACAATATTATAATATAACGCTGTTGAAGAAAAAATGGTGCTCTGTTGAGTTTTTAGCGAATTGATAAGTTTTGTATTTTTCGACATAAACGCTCACCTTCAGCATAGTAGGGGTCGAAATGTGTATCAGAAATCTGCAGAACTTTAAATGTTGGAGCTTTTTCGACGGGAGCGTCCAGTTCCCGCAGGGTAGGCTTCGGTACGGGAGGAAACGCCACTTCCCACTCGTGGTAAGGGTTGTAGACGTCGCCACACGCGTCTCCTATGACAAAACTGCAGATCTCGTCAGGACCTATCGTAATACGTTTCAATACGTAAACTACTTCACTCTGAAATATGAGAAACGTAAGGTAAATAACGATATCACAGAAAAGCAGGTCATATTTTTGTGTCGATGCGACCACGGTTTCTTACCCCGAACAATCTCGTGATGCCCTCGCAAACGCGAGCTGATTGAATTTTTAACGAAACACAAAATTGATAAATCATCTTATTGATTTCGTCTTTGCTTTTGCCCAATCTTATGTAATGTTGTAGTAGCCCGGCGCCAGCTTTGCAGGCTGTGCACGACACCTTAGACATAACAGAGTGCTCTACTTCGTAATAAACTTGTTTCAAATTGAGAAGTTTGAGGGCCTTTTCCACAAATACTGGAAGGTTACTGCTCTTATCGCTATCCCATAGGAGACGAGAGTAATTTCGTTTTAAAGCTATCATGTGTGCTATTAGTTCAGTCTCGTTAGCAGATGGCGGTAGGGTATGATTATAATTAGAAGGAAGGAAGAATGGTTCCTCGTTGCGTGGGGTCAGTCTCCAATTCCAATCGTCGTTAGGTGGCATCCATTTTATCACCGGTCGATTACTCCTTCCTGATTGTTGCAGAAATATAGGGTTACCTGCGATGATAAGAAATAGCTTGGTTAAGGTTGAACTTGCATTGTTAAAGTGATTACCGAGTTAAGAATGAACCACGATTAGGTAGTTAGGTACCCAAGTTCTTACCTGCAGTCATCATCACACTTAGAGAAAGAGTGGCGATCCATTGCACGAGCCATCGTATCCTTATAATCATAACTAAGAGTCGTAGAAGAAGGAAGTGTCTGAAACAAAACAAACAAATGAGGTTAATAAGTTATCAACCATTTCAAAAGGGTCAGGTCCAACTTAAGCACGAGTTCATTATCAACTTGTGCTTTCGCATATCTTGCGCAGAACAATGTATAAATAATAAAACGGAGAAACATAATGATTGACGTCAAAAGTCGCTCTTTGAGTTCAGGTACTTGACTTGAACAAATTAACCCAGGCTTTTAGGTCTATAGGTACTTAGTTAGGGTGATGGCGGTACCTTTCTTTTTGAACCATCACTGCATTATGTCTATATTTTTTATGAGCTTCAAAAATAGCCCCTTCGTCGACCTTGGTAAGGTTTAGGTCGAGGTGATCGATCTAACCAAGTTTTTTATTGCCTTGGGTACAGATTTGTCTGTAAATAAGATCAGTACCTACACTAACTACTGACACTGTTTCACTTTTGTTTAGTGCTTTTGATGTTAGCAATGTGCACAGAAAATAAGTTTTTCAAATACTGGATGTCAGTACAGCCGGTCGATTCTGTAAAAATCTCACCGTGAAAACTTATGTGATGTAAGTTTGTTTTTGCTAGGAATTGACACTACTGACAGCTCACTCCACGCTCACTTCACCTAAGTTTGTGAGATTATTACAGAATCGCACTGCAGTACCTAGATATACCTACACTTAACCCTTCGCCTTGGTTCCACTCTGGAGTATTTTCTGTCTAAAGAACTTGATCCCCTCCCTTACTAGTATATTTTTTGGTGTAGCAATTAAGTTTATAGCACCTAGAATATTAATCGCCCCGTCCCGGCGCGGGCCTCTGGCGGCCCATTACAATAGAAAATCAATTATGTCTCATTAGCGGGGACGCTTATTTTAGTTTAATCACCCAATACTCATTGCGACAGTTGAGTCCTGTACGGTATCAATTATGTCAGTGATGTAATCGAGAACGAACTAGATCACGCCGCAGTGTACCATTTATGTAACTAAGTACCTTAATACACATTCGCACGTATTATTATGATACCTTTACGGACATAAATAAACATTCAATAACGATACTCAGGCGCCAGTTATATTAACGCCACACACCAGCACCGGTAGAGTTACGAAAGCGCCAGCACCCGCGAAATTCAATATTTTTTACGTTTTTTGCAATTTGCTGGTCATTGATTAAAATATGATTCGCGACCGTAACAGATATGTATTTACAGAATTATAATCATGAAAGTCATCAACAACTCTAAGATCAGGTAATCCCACTGAATGGCTATTTCATGAAATCTTGACATTTTACAATTATACTTACCAACTTAACAAGTTGTATTACTGATCCCAATGATTATAATTCTGTAAATACATATTTCTTACGGTCGCGAATCATATTTTAATCAACGTACAACTTAATACTGACCAGCAAATTGCAAAAAACGTAAGAAAATTTGAATTTCGGGGGCTACCTTGGCGCTTCCCCTTTAATATACTTAAATTGTTTTATGTTAATTACTGTAATAAAACATCACCTTTTCCAATTAACTAATAAAAATTTCAATTTCATTGATAAATTGGATTTAGGCACGATTTTATTAACTTGGTTAGAACTTGACGACAACACTTCTTTCATGTCTTTCGTTAACGAGAAATCCAGAGTACCTACCTACCTACCTACCCAGTCTATGTCAAATCGTAAAAGCGAACGGTCGCGTATTGTAATCGAGTAAATATACTTCTACCTTCATTCCCTAATATGGTAATTAAAAGGTGTGTCAAATGCAAAAAAAATGTTACCAAGAAGGTGCCCGGGCTGGAGTGCAGTAGGTGTGACAAAGTTGTTCATGCTGATCCCCTGTGCTCAAAGCTGTCAAATAAGCAGCTGAACACCCTCAAGAATTCGCCTGGTATAGAATGGAGTTGTGAAGAGTGTCTTAGGAATGTCTCGCGAAGATCTTCTTTCGTAATCCCTGAAGAGGATGACGATGAAATCGACTGCGAAGACCCTAAATGCACGGAGATGGCTCCAGTGGTCGATGCCAATAAACTGGTGCAGGATATCAGTCGTGAAGTGAAGAAGGCTTTTCGCGAGGAATTTAGGAGTCTCGAGCACTCGCTGGAGTTCCTCAGTGAGCAACTGACATCAATGGAGCAGGCTATTAAAAAACAAGACGGCAAGATCAAGGACCTTGAAAATAAAAACTACGACCTCCAAAACAAAAACAAGAACCTAGAACTACGCATTAATGTCTTGGAGCAAGGGTTCCAAGAGGTTGAGCAGCAGTCCCTCGCAACAGCTGTGGAAGTAGCTGGGCTGCCTGAGATGCCCTCAAATGACATAGTGAAGGTGATGGATACCGTGGCCATCAAATTAAATGTGGCGGACGGGGAAATTCATTCAACACGACGACTACCAGGAAGCAAGGATAAACCGGGTCCCATCCTAGTGGAGCTAAAGTCGAAGACGCTTCAGCAGCAATGGATAGGCGCTAGCAAGGAAAACTGTATTACTGTGGGTCAACTGGTGCCGGACGTCCCGAAGGAAAAAGCTGACGATCGCGTCTACATAAGGGAGGCCCTCACTAAGTACCAAAAAACACTACTATATAATGCAAAAACCCAATTGATAAATAAATCCTGTCAGTATGTATGGTGTAAGAATGGCAAAGTGCAGGCGAGGAAGCTCAAGGACAGCAAAATTTATTATATCCGTACATTGCAGGATATAAAACAAGTAGAAAAGCTATGTTCAACTCAACCGGAAAAACGCTCAGAAGGTTTAACTCCATTATAAATTCTTTATATCTTTCTCTGTCCCTCAAGTAGCACTTTTGTTTTATTTATTTCTGTTTACAAGATCAAGTTAGTGTGATATAACTATGGACATAAAAGTACAAGAAATCTTCCATTGCAATTCAACTAATCACTTTTTCAAACAAATACCTCCAAAAACCAGTATAAATTTATCATGTATACATTTTAATATCAGATCGCTCATTAAAAACTTTACAAAATTACAACAAACCATTCATACATGTAATTATCCACTAGACCTTATAATTTTAACAGAAGTGGGTATCTCAGACAATATAGTTAACTTGTATAACTTACCTGGCTATAAATTGTACTCACAATTGCGTCCGAGCCGAAAAGGCGGCGGTATTATCATGTATGTACGGAATCATATTAAGTTTACATTAATTGAACAAAAAACTAAGACCTTTGAAAACCTTACAGGCTACCTAAAAATAGATTCTCA
Organism: Oligia fasciuncula; assembly: GCA_963082905.1. Lineage (NCBI taxonomy): Eukaryota > Metazoa > Arthropoda > Insecta > Lepidoptera > Noctuidae > Oligia > Oligia fasciuncula. Next base: position 12,975,065 of record OY720387.1, read on the forward strand.
TAATAATGCAGTTGTGTCTGCAATCTATAGGCCACCGTCCACAAATAAAAGTTTATTTGTTACAGAGCTAGCTAACCACATCACTAAGTTTGACTTAAAACAAAACTTACTCCTTATTGGTGATATGAACATTAATCTGAAAGAAAGCTCAGCATACAAAGATTCATATTTAAGAACACTTAGCGAACATGGATTATTGTGTGGAATAACAGATTACACCCGAATTGAAACTAAAAAAGATTTAATCACTAAGTCGTGTATTGACCACATATTTGCACGTTTTCCCACACTACATCCATTCGCGGCGGTGCTCGATGTTGTACTAGCTGACCACCGGGCCATTATCTTTACCTGCGGTGACGAGTCGTCAATAAGTCCTAAGTGTATACAGGTTGTTCCAAAAAAATATATTAACTACGAGAGTTTTTACAAGGAACTTCAAAATGTTGACTGGACAAAAACAACTAGTATGAATTCCCCTAACGATATTTTAAGTTTTATTTATGAATCGTTTGATAATGCAGACAAGTCTGCAAGTAATATTATACCAAGTAAATTGACTAGCAAGTACTCGAAACGTTTTACTTTACCGTGGATTGATGACAATATTGCTCGGCTTTGTGATAAAAGAGACAAATTACATAGTGATTGGAAAAATAATTTAAAAAATTCAAAAATAAAGTTAGAATATAATAAAATTAGAAATAAAATTCATAAAATATTAGAAAACAGAAGAAACAATTATTATATGCAATATATTAGTGATAATTTTAAAAACGTTAAAAAAATGTACAATATTTTAAATCAAATGTTAGGGAGAGTGACCTTGTCACTTGACACGGCTATTCTTAGGGCTTTTGATGCGCAAGGAATCACTACCAAAAACATTGCTGACAACTTTGCAAATTGTTTTGACAGAGCGGTTAAAGACATAGTTCCTAAATGTAACATAAAATTAACGGACCCTAAAGCAACACGTATACCCCTGGATTCTAGTATGCTGTTTAAAAAAGCCTCAGCTAGCAGCGTCCATAAAATCATTAAACAACTTAACTCAAGAAAAGCCCCAGGCCCAGACAATATTAAAGTTTCCGATATTAAAATGATAGGTGATAGTATATCCAACCCTATTGCTGACTTAATTAATAGAAGTATTGAAAGTGGTCTATACCCAGATGATCTAAAGGTAGGTTGCATAAGGCCAGTTCATAAAAGGGGTAAAAAAACCGATTATTCAAACTATCGTCCAATAACATTGCTCTCGTCTATTGACAAAATAGTTGAAAAATATGTGTGTGAGCAAATTCATGCATTTTATAGGCAGCACGACGTAATTGACCGGTTCCAATTTGGCTTTCAAACCGGCAAAAGCACCACGAACCTATTGTCAAACTTCACCGATGAAGTCAATAAGCACCTAAATGAGAAAAAATATGTTCTTGCTCTCTTCATTGACTTTTCACGTGCCTTTGACACATTAATTCATAAACAGCTAGTTGATAAATTAGACGACTGCGGAGTGCGTGGTCCATTACTCAACTGGTGTAAAAATTATCTAAAAAATCGAACCTTTACTGTAAAAATTGATAACATCTGTAGTGAACGCATGGCTATAACTGAGGGAACAGCTCAGGGCTCAGTATTAGGCCCCCTGCATTTTTTGTCGTATGTAAATGATATGAGTAAATGCATCACGAACAGTAAATGCTATCAGTTTGCGGATGACACTTGCCTTGTTATTGCTGATAGAAATCCCCAAATAGCATGTGAACGCTTACAACTCGACCTGGATGCTCTAACAAGGTGGTGTCACGATGCTGGCTTAGTACTTAATGCAAGCAAAACTAAACTTTTGGTTATTAAATCTCCATACATTAGTAAATTGCCCTTACGGAACTTAATAGCCCATGACCACGACTGCTTGCATACGGTCAATGTGATTAATTGTAACTGTCCACAAATAGATGTTGTCAGTAAACAGAAATATCTTGGACTAACAATAGACGATAAGTTTAACTGGAATTATCACATAGAACATGTTTGCGATAAACTTCGACAATTTCTCGCTATTATGACCATATTAAAAAACCGACTGCCCTTCAAAGTGAAGTTAATGCTTTATTACGCAATGGCTGAATCTTACATCCAGTATGGTCTTAGTAGTTACGGTCGTACCTATAAAACCTACCTCGATAGTATTTTCAAAATTCAACTTCGAATTTTAAAAACAATAGTATCTCCCAAAATAAGAAATCAATTTTACGACAATATAAATGGCCTCTTTAAACACTGTAATGTCTTACCAGTTCATATACAAATAAATTATTTGTTATTAAAAGAACAATTTTTCAACTTATCTTTAAGAAACAAAATTGAACATCCTGTATGCACTCGGGCTGTTTCTGAGAATAGGCTTCGTACACCGCGCGCCAACAATACGTATGGCGAGCGAACTACCGGTTATATTATACCGAGACTTATTAATAGTCTACCCTCAGAAATTAACAAATGTATCTCACAGAAAAATATCAAATGTAAACTTAAGCAATATTACTTAAGTATTTTGTAGGAATGATTGTAACTATCCATTGATGTTATTAACTGTATCGACTGTAACGCATAGATATAAAATGCTTCATTGTAGTAGTTCGATATTGAGATAGACTGATGATAGCACAGGTTTAAACCTCTGTGGTTTTTGGTTGCTATTTTATGAATAGTCCTGTATTCTTTTGTTTAAATGATAAATAAAAAAAATAAAAATAAAAAAACCTGCAGTTGATATCTATAGCTACTATTAAAAAAAGGATTCAAAACATTTCCCTCGTGAGGCAGTCGGGTAAAAAGATACACTAAACTAGCTAGTACACCACCAGGTGATTAGCTAAATTAAGGTACATGTAGGTAACTAAAGGTGCCTACAGATGTGCTCGATTTTTGTCGATCGACACCTGTTTTGCTTTAGCATTTCTGCCCATCATGTCGGAGAAGGACTATAGAAAACACGTGTTTATCGCCAAAAATCGAGCAAACTTGTAGGCACCTCTAGAAAATAAGTAGATTGACAAACTCAACGCTCCTACGATATCTATATAAATAGGTTCTCGTAGCTAAGCTAGACATAGAACATTATGACAAAGCGTTCCTCGCATAAATCGTGAAAGTCATAAAAGCGCTCTCTCTTTCTTAGTATACGATATCCTCTATATAGTCGTTCATAAAGGTCCGTTATTCTAGCCATTATGTAGTGAATAACTTGTAAATAAATTAAAATTATTTTACGAAACTTTCGAATCAAAATACTAACCTTTCTTTAGCCATAAAATATATGAAAAAATCATAAGGAATAGTGGTCCATTACTGTCGAGTGCCGCCCCATCTACCACTATTTATAGGAATGACTTCTATTGAGCTCCATTTCTCATGAAACCGTGACTACATGCATTTATGTGTCCTGTCCTATCTATTAATTTTTGCTGTCACAAATCATAATAATAATCATAATCATAATCATTTTTTATTTGTGTAACATAGGTAGTCAATACAGTTCTTAAATTAAAGTTCATAGTTCGCTATGTTATGCCAAGAGGCGTACAAATATGGTTGCATGCTAAATAAAAGCAATATGGAATAATTTCTACAGTCAATGCATAAATAAATAATCACAAATTACAATTAGTCACAATATTCAATTAAAATTTGTTTCTCCAGTCAAATAAATAAATAAGTCTACATTAATACATCATTCAGAAATTCATCAGTCGTATAATAGCATTTTTCAATTAATAACATTTTTAATTTTTTTTTAAATTGTGTAACATTCAAATTTTTTATGACATCTGGTAATTTATTGTAAATGCGCGGTGCCATACCTAAAACGCTCTTTCTCACTAAGGCAGTCTTACAGCGCTGATTGCTTAGAGAGTTTGCGTATTGGCTACGAATCGCAACATCTCGTAACGTTGACACTTTTTCGAACAACCTCATGTTTGTTTTGACGAAAACACTAATTTCAAAAATATATAATGAGGGTAAGGTAAGTATTTTCAGCGATTTAAAGAATGGTACACAGCTAACGTCAGTTTTCAGACCACACATTGATCTTATGCATCTTTTTTGTGCCTTAAAAATGATATCTTTATCAGTAGAATTTCCCCAGAAAATAATACCATATCTCAAAATTGAGGCTACTAAGCCGTGATATGCAACTAGTAGTGCATCCATATTTATTTTTCTAGCAATTTGGAAAAGTGCATATGCTGATTTATTTATTTTCTTACTTAGGTCATCTATGTGGGCCTTCCAGTTAAGCTGGTTATCAATGAATAAACCTAAGAATTTTGCTACTTTAACTTCTTCAATGTCACAGTTACTATGTCTGATATCTACTTTTGGTACTACAGTTCGTTGGTGAAAGTGCATTATATTGGTTTTCTTTAAGTTTATAACTAAATTATTTTTATTAAGCCAATTAATTATGTCCGATAGTGTATTATTTATGTCATCTTGATAAATATTGCGATCAATACATTTCACTATGACAGTACTGTCGTCCGCAAACATGACCATTTGATGTTGAGTCACCTTTGGCAGATCATTTATATAGATCAAGAAAAGAGGTGGCCCAAGGACGCTACCCTGTGGGACACCAAATTTTATTAATCTAGAATGAGATAAAAAACTCTTTTCAAATTTTGTTTTTTCACATACTCTTGAAATCTCTGTACATTGCATTCTGTTGGAGAGATAGGATTCGAGTAGTTTTAAAATGTTACCTCTGATACCATAGCTACGCAGTTTGCCTAATAAGACGTCGTGCTTTACGTAATCGAAGGCTTTGGTCATATCAGTGTAGATAGCACAAATAGGAGCTTTTTGGTCTACTGCTAACATAATACTACGTAAAAAATCAAAAATAGCCATGTTGATCGTGGTATTCTTTCTAAAGCCATTTTGTTCCTTGCATAATAAGTTAAATTTATTGAGATAGCAATACAGAGACTTATAAATAACTTTTTCGAAAATTTTGGAAAATACAGAAATTTTAGCTATTGGCCTATAGTTTTTCATATCGGTTTTGTTATCTTTTTTATGAAGTGGTTTAATAATTACTTTCTTCAAGTCTTCAGGATAAACTCCGTCGACAATGCTAAGGTTCATAATATGCGCTAATACGGGTGCTATAAGTTCAGTTACAAATTTTATCACCTTTGTTGACATACCGTCAAATCCTACAGTACTTGTATTTTTAAGTGATCTTATAGCCGTAACAATGTCAGTTGTTAGAACAGGCCGCATAAACATGGATTGTCTTGTCAAATTGTCTAATTTATTGTCAAATTTCATATCAGTTTTTATATTATTCTCAATTTCATCTATAAAATAATTATTAAATGCATTTGCAATGTCAGTGGGTTTTGAAAAGGTCAGGTCACATTTATTAATGGTCATTATTTGTTCTTTAGGAGAGTTATTTTTTGGTCTATTGACTATTTGCCATGTATGTAGCTTTCGATTTATTCTGCGAGTTTTTTATAAAGTACTTAATCATTTTGAGCTTTTTGAGTTAGTCTTATTATTTTCTTATATTGTAATGAGTATTTTTTAAAATTAGTTTTATTTTTTAATACAGGCTTTAGTCTGTATGTCCACAGTAATTTTCTTTGTTTTTTACTACAGCTTTTTATGCCGCGCGATACCCATTTTGCGTTTTTATTAGTATGAATAGTTATAATTTTATCAGGGAAGCAAAGTTTGTAGAATAGGGAGAACGTTTCATAAAATCTTTTGTAAGCTATATTGGCATCGTTACTTTCATATACATCCTTAAAAGTTAAACTTCGAATGCATTCTCGGAATTTTTTAAGGTTCTCTGTAGAGTAGTCTTTTCTTACAATTTTCCAGAATTTTAAGCGGCATGTCCTATTTATGGGAACCCTGAGTATTTGTGACGTGTGATCAGAAAGGATGAGATCTATAATGTCAGCTTTACATCCTTTTCGTATGTTATGTGCGAAATTATCGATACATGTGTTACTACTAAGCCTGGTAGGTTGATTTATTTCTAATGTCAAGTTGTAGCTCAGTAGAAAATTCTCCAGTTCAAGAGTAGTCCTATTCCTTTTTAACGTATCAATATTTAAATCGCCACAAATAACAATTTTTTTTTTATTTAACAAACATAACTTACTCAAAACAATGTCAAGCTTATCATAAAATGTCAAATAATTGTATTTAGGAATTCTATAAACACAAATAACAATAATAGAATGAGTTGTCAATTCAATTCCACAAATTTCAAAAACGCCTGACACAGAGTGCTTAGCAATATCTGGTAGTTCTTTATATTGATGCCCAGTTCTAACTAGAATACATGTCCCTCCGCGATTTGTTTTGCGACAAAAGAAGGCGGCGGGATGGAAACCAGGAAGGTACAACAAACTTTCATGGCCAGATGCAATAAAATGTTCAGTTATACAGAGAATGTCTACAATAGTTCCTTGATTTTCAAGGTTTTTCAATTGAATAGTCAATAAGTCCGATTTATTCAACAAACCGGCAATATTTTGGTGCAGAATATTGAAAGTATTACAGAAAAAACTGCGAGTTTTTTCCATCTGTACTAGTCGCAGATGTTGTCTTAAACTTATTCGAATTGTAATTAGGATGCATTTTGTCATTTATGTCAAGTCCACATATATTTTCATACTCAGTATTGACACTTTGAATATAAATAATCATATCATAAATATCATTAAAAATAGATTTCATTCCGGAGTAATTTATCATGCCTGTGCGTCTATTGAACATGGTATCATCGTATTTTAAATTGTTGTTGCTGTCCAGAAAATATGCATGTCCATGAGTAACTGTATCCAGATATAACAAGTTATTGAACGTTTCTACCCTCGAATTGTATAGATAATTATTATTGAAGAATTTGTACGTTGGTGCGCATATAATTATGTTTGTATTTGTGATTTCTTGTAAAACTTTTCTTATTAATAAAATAATGTCATAATATTTACATGTGACTTGAAAGTCCTCGCCACCTATCAATATAATGCAGTAGTCCTGCACGGTGAAGTTTGCTAGTTTTTCTGTGATGCCTTTCAGGAGTGCTTGGACATTTCTATGAGGTGTGATATAGTGGCAAAGTTCACATTTATCTATAGTTTTTTCTGCAATGCCAAGCAAATTATTCGTGTTGTCGGTGCTTATAATGCAAATTTTGTTACTTTTTAAATTACTGTTGTCCCAATTATTCATAGTTTGTTTTGTTGGTGTAACAGTATTGGTTGTTTCGGTTTTGCTGTCTTGATGTACAGAAGTGGTATTGCCAATATTTACATCTGTTTGTGTTTGTTTGCATGCATTTTCCGTTCCTAGTTGTATAGTACTACAGGCTGTCGATGTTTGGCGTTTTAATTTTGCTGGCGTATGAGGAGTGAGATTACTGGTTTGGGTCTCCTTATTCAAAGTTTGCATTCGGCATGTAGATTTATTTCCAAGATATTGTTTTATTGGGGTTGATGTTAGGCTACTCACTTGGTGTTTCGTGTTTGAAACCTTTCGTTTAGAACCTGGAGTGGCACACTTGGCTTCTCCTGCACCCACCTTCTTATATAATTCTATGACACGATTACATTTATCCAGATCTGACTTTAAATTTTCATTCTCACAGAGCAAGTGGTCAACCTCCTGATTCGCGCTTTGCAACTTAATCCTTAGATCATTGATCTCTTCCTGTAGCGTCGCAATGGTTTCATCGTCTCGCAGTGAAGTTTCTGGCATACTCATAACTGTAGCATCGAAAAGTGACGTTTCTGAGAACGAGGTAGACTGGATTTGTTTTTTTCTTAGCGTTATGTTTTCGTCCCCCATGCCAGTAATTTTACGTACAAATACTTAATTATTCCTACGTTGGTAACACTAATAGTAGGTTTGGCCCTCTGGTGGCGAGTAGCGTAGTTCTTTTAGTTCGCTAAGTCAGCACTAGTGGCCGTTTTGGAGCTAGTTGTCGTACAATCTTTAGGGTCCAAAGTCCATTTTTTTTTTAAATCTTTTCAAAACGGTATTTATTGTTTATAGTTTTTTAGTTTTAGTCACTTGGGTTTATAAAATTGCCACTCAAGTAGTTATTCATACCAAATGTTTGAGTTTTGACGTTGTTACGTTAGAGGAAGCAGCAATTTATTGTGTATAATTATTTTAGCACTGGTTTTAGTTTTCGTATTACACTATTGTCTTAGTTGAAATTTCACTGGTTAAAAATTGTCACCAACAATATCACTATTGCAAAATACTTATTACACTTTGTTGCGCCACTTATAATACCATTTTGATATTTATTTTAATTGTTTTCAAATTTTAAATACGCGGAGATGTAAACAGTTCGAGTGTTGCCAGATCAAAAACTCCTAACTCTAAAAATAATTAACTCCTCTCAGGTAGCAAAGTGAAGCTGTAGAATGAATCATACTTTACATAAGTGAAGTAACTTTGTTTGCAATTGCAACATTTCAAGTTTAAACAAAAGTTTCACTTTTTAAGATTTCTCAAAAACTGTCGCAAACTTGTAAATTTCTCCTATGGATATAATTGTATAAAGACTGTAACTAAAGGCGGTTTTAATGCAGTTGAATTAATTCGTACACGTTTTACATAATATATATAGGTAATTAATACCTTCCTTTTTAATTTTTTGTTTATAAGGTCACTTACACTAAGTTTGGAGGTTAAAGTTGCCTTAATATTACTTAACTTATGGTATTTAATTTACATAATGATTGACGAGGACATGATGTTTCTAACAAAGATGCTGTAGAGCCACTCGATGAATGGAAAAAAGCTGTGTAATATGATCGTAATTTGATTATGGAATAGGTACCTGGTACCTACTTCTGCTAATCCTGTCGTGTTCACGCGTGACGTGTGAATGTTTTATGAGTCAGCGGATTCTACAGACGGCAGTAGGCAGTTGTATACGGACGTGGAGGTCGCCACTTTCTCCGCGCTTCATTGACTTTGTTGGAAAGTGACGGTCGTATCGCACGATGCGTTTGCTCACCTATCATAACTCCTCGACAACAATGCAATTGCTCAATACTTTATTGTTATAGTAATCAGCTTCATACATCTTAACACATTGTTACGTATTATGATCGCAATACCACCGAGCTTTGTAAACAGCGGTGCTATTCTGTAAAAATCTCACCGTGAAAACTTAGGTAAAGTGAGCGTGGAGCGGTGGAGTGAGCTGTCAATAGTGTCAATTCTTACAGAATCGACCGGAAGTTGTAAGAATTGATGTGTGGTCGTTAATCCTGTTCAATTTCTTAGTGGATACTTAATTATTGTTGGATTTTATTAATCCTATCGTTGTTTATGTCTGACTGACAACACTATAAAGTTAAAAATAACTTTAATTTCGGAAGTCGGTGTCTTTGGATTTGTATTTTAGTTTTTTGCCACCGACTTCCGAAATTAAAGTTATTTTTAACTTTATAGTGTTTTTTGGAAGTCGGTTGTTTTTTTTGTAAAAAAGTTTTTATTTTTCTCTTTTTAGTGGGTCAGTTTGTAATTTATTTAAGTTACAATAGCCTAATATCAACGGATCATCACCGTTTTACAAAATATTGCTTTTCCCGATGCAGGGACGTTAATTGTTGAGGAGTTCTCCTAGTAAGAACCAGGAGAACTGGAGCTGATTGAGAAGTCACCATCAGCTCCACTTCACCATACGCATTGTAACGAGCCTAAATTGCTTAGCAACCATATTAAAGTAAGTAATCGAATCGCAACCCGTGAAATATTTGTCATTGAGTAGTTCCGATGGCCATCTGTGGTCTTCATCATCAGCTCCACTTTACCAAATGATGATTTCCGAGGGCAAATGCTCAAGTTACTTTAATTATTGAGTAGGCCACACGACGAAAGAGCATTGCTAGAAATGACGCGATTACGCAACTTAAATTCGGTTTCAAATTGACGCATCAGCATGACTAGTAGGTAGTGGTCGTCCTATGTAAAACTACAATCTTAATTAGGTATTATTTTTGTACGACCTGAACATTTTGGCGTATTGAACCGTATGAAGTAAGCCCAACAAAAGGTAACTGCTGTAAATCGTTGAGGAATTCCCTCGACTGTCTATGGTCTCCATCATCATACCTGTAATGGCACTTATAACCCATATGGGTGCAAAGTTTTTCCTTTGCCATTACAGTTCTCATCAATATAAATTAATTAATTCCAAACACAAGGTAGCTACTGTAAACTGTTGAGGAGTTCCCTTAACTGTCCTTCGTCTTCATCATCAGACCCCTAATGATAGTCACAACCCATGTAGGTGTAAATTTCACATCAATACAAATTAATCAAGCCCAAACACAAGGTAACTGCTGTAAACTGTTGAGGAATCCCCTCGACTGTCTTTCGGCTCCATCATCAGATCGACTCCAGGCCTTCATTAAATTGTAGTGCTTTAAAATACTTAACGAAAAAATTAACAAACGCACTAGTCGCTCCTACGATTTTCGAATGTTCCCCTCGGTTTCACTGGGATGCCATCATCAGATCCTGGTTTCCTTATCATGGTACCACCCTTGGCATATCTCCTTTCCATCAAAAAAAGAATAATCAAAATCGGTTCATAAACGACGAAGTTATCCGCGAACACACATAAAAAATATATATTATACGGTCGAATTGAGAAACCTCCTCCTTTTTTGAAGTCGGTTAAAAAGAAGGTTCATAATATTTGGCATAAGCAAGCCATTTGCCGCAATTCTGGTAGGATGCATTGCGCTTAGGAACTAAATTGAAGCTGGGTTTTTTTGGAGCATTACATGGATTGCAATGACGCCTTTCTCTAAATCCCTTTACTGGTTCACTTTTATTCCGTTTTGCATTGCATTTGTAACAAAGAATTTCACATAGGAACAGTCATTTGTGTGAACCGGAGGATATCATGATGATCACTATCATGTTTGCACACGCTATGCGAACTACTTGTACAAAAGCACTTGTTGGCATGCAATGTAATACTTCAGAATGTTGTTTATTATTAGATATGTTTTGAGCATATTCTAAACTTATATAATTATATACCTATGTGCCTGCTGCAGTTGTACGGGGCGGTACCCTATTCGCCAGAAAGTCATTTGTTATTACAAAAACTAACACCCACAAATCTTACTGATTTTAAATATTGGTAAGGTAGAGGTGTATATGACTGACATGATAACAATAAAATGGTATTATGATGAATGGCTGTCGACACTCGGCTGGGCAGATCACTTCATGGTAGGTAATGAGATATCGTGTACTCTACCTACCGCGACAATAAAAGAAATCATAAAAATCGTATTGCAAACAGCTTATAAATTCTTAGGTACTTACCTACTTGTTCAATTTGTTACATCAAATTGTTGATAAATTATGTACCTACCTAATTTGAAATAAATAACACCTATTTATAAAATAAACAGGAAAATTTAATCAAAGCGATTAAATTAATCAAATCCTTTTTATTTGGTCAAATATAATGCATTGCTGATTGCTGGCTAGTATCGAGGTGTGAGGAACTGCAAGACATTTTTAGATTAGGTACCTAAATGTCAATAGTCAGAAAGAAGTTAATAAGTAAAAACCACCAAAAAAAAATCATGTAACGTAGGTTGCCAAGACTCACATTACGCTTTCTCTGTTAAAAAGTTATCAGATTTAATTGAATGTAGAGCCAAGACCCTAACTCTACAAACCTTACATCTTGGTCAAAATGTATGGCTTGGCTGTTTCGCGGCCGTCGCACAGACACTCCTGTGGGCTTATGGTAAGAAATTAAGTCACTGGTCTTTAATTTTGTGTCAAGCAATAGTTCAATGGAACCGCCAAGCCATACATTATCTTATCCTGAGAAGTTAAGCTCTCTAGTCTAGCATTATCCAGGCCGAAGCTATGAGGGTTTGAAAATACGACGAAAAGATAGGTAGTGCCCTCCTGCTTTTAGAGTTCCGTAACAAAATGGTAAAACGGAACCCTTATGGTGAGACTCAGTCTGTCTGTCTGTCCGTCTGTCACAGCTGGATATCTCAAGAACTACTACTAATGCTATCAACTTGTTTGGAATAGTTTTAGATGACGTTTGCCCAACTATTTTGCAAATACGAAAGAAATAAAATAGATTTTTTTTTGCAACAGGGACTGAAAGGTGGTCTAAAAATTCGAAGTGGGGCTACTAGGGCATGTGGGGTATCATATGAAAGAGCGCAGTTTGCACATTCTTAATAATTTTTTTTGGCCGTGTAGTTTTCGACTTTTTATGAAAAATGTAAAAAAAATACCGTTCTCCTCCCCCCCCCTCTTATCTCTGAAGTTTGCAAAGAGAAAAATCTGAAATAATTCTGTGATAGAAGTTTATGTAAAGATTAATGGAAAAATAAAATTATGTCTCTAAATAGCACACGTCTTTTTCAGAAATCATCAACAAAAATGACATTAGTTCCACTATCGGTCAAGAGTTGGCGCTGACCTAAAATTGTAATATTCTACAAAATTCATTCATTCAAAATTCTTTGGCGAATATAGGTCTCGCCGATGAAAATTTAAAAACATATTATTATGATGGTACGGAACCCTCGGTACGCGAGTCCGACTCGCTCGTGATCGGTTTTTTATTTTTGGCTCGTCTTGGCGGGGGCACTACCGTACCCCCAGATATTGTCCGTGGCAGTGCGCTACATGGATATTGTCGTTAGGTAGTATTAAAATAATAACAACACATTTTTTTTTAATGTAAGTATTGTTATTTAACTTAATGAGGTAGCAGGTCAGGTGACGTTCCGTAGTTTCTGGCGACCCCCAATAGATAAAAGGCGTAAGTTGATGTATGTACCTATGTTAATACTTTATGAATACCTACCTACCAACCCACCTACGTACCTATTGACTTCCTTCAAAGCAGTTCATCCGCCTAGTTTAGAAATGAGGTTGAGACTTGAACGGAGACAGTTAGATGAAAAAATGTACAGACCTATCACTTCCTGCATCCATGCTAAACATGTAATTGGCTCGTTAAAGTAGAGGTACCTACATTTTGATAAACGTAATCTTCCTTTGCAAGATATACAGAGAAGTTTCAACCAAAACAGGGAAAGTTAGCGTATTAGGAATGTTTAGTATGCCATGCCATACTGAGGCCTGAATATGACTGAGGATTAGTCTGATTTCTCTCGTATTAGCACAAACAATAATAATGAGAATAGTTCGTCGTGCGGAGGTAATTATTATCGAGTCAGCGCACACAGGGGTATTTGAGCGATTTGGCCGGCCAAAACTTTTTCTTTAATTTAATCAATGATAATAGTGCTCATAGGTGGATTTTTATCATTTCAATGGATTTTTATGCATTTACATGAAAAAAAAACATTTTTACTGTTAAAATACTTATTTTATTAATTAATTAATACATATAATTACAATGTGTTAGAGAAAGCACCATAAACTAACTAGAAGAAGACCACGGTTCTTCATCTGAAGAACCATAGCCTGACATCGTATCTGATGATGACTCATCATCATCATGTACGATGTCAGGCTCAGCCGAAAGTAACAAACCTATCGTTTCCTTCATAAAAGGTTTGGTTTTCTTTTTTGGAATGGGTCGCATTCCTGTTAATAGCGGATCAGAACTAAGGAGTAGCCTATTAATAACATCCATGTTACAGGCTTCTCGAGAGAATTTTCTTGCGAAATTCTGGCGATACAAACGTATATGTTTATTACGTGCTTCCGCAGCTTCTTCTGATAATTGACCAATCGGAAGCAATGCTTTATCTATAATTTCAGATCCATGCATCAGAATTTTGTGCAATGTTGGCGTCATGGGATGCCATGGGTAAAGCGCAACATACTGCTCTGCTGTTTCCTTAGCATAAATAGAAAATTTTTCTGTGTCAATCTTGTGTCCACTCGACAATGCTTCTAAAATTACTTTAAGACGACATAGAAAATTTACATCAATTCCCGTGATTTCAGCAGATAATTCATGATCTGCAAAAAATCTTCTGCTGGTGTTACCATCATTTGTGTTTCCGAAATTTGGTTTTGGAACGTCTACAATCAAACCCATCTTGACCCTGAATTCTTCTTGTATATCAAGCTTCTTCTGTTTGGCTGTTGTTTTGTCATTCTCAGTTCTTAGTTGCCATTTTTTTACAGGTAGCTTATAAGCGAGATGTAGAATTGATTCGAAAAAACGAATTCGTGCATGTAAAATAGATAGTCCAAAGTCAAGCGCTTCCGGTTTAACAGCTGCTTTTTTTGTTAGGCAATTAAAATCCTTGGATGTCAAACCACAGATATAACATCTCATTGTAGATGTTGTGTTAGTGGCAGCATTACACACTTTTCCATCTACCATGGTAAGCATCATAGAGTGCTTCACCAAATATCTTTTTTCTCCTAATTTTACCTCGGTCTTCTGCAAATCATTTGCGGCATTTTTGACATAATTTATTTCTTCATTTGTTACATCTTTGGTTTCTTTGATTAAACGAATTCTAATGGGCCGACAATAACGTGGTGAGGAAGGAGTTGGATTCTGCCACAACAGCTTATCGTTAGTGGAGCAAATAAGTCGCAGAGGCACAAAAGAACTTTGAAATAAATTCGCGTCGGAATCAGAATCACACTCAAATTTTTGTTTAAATTGAGCTTGTTGTGCTCCATCGCAACCCCACTTGCACATTAAAAGTAATGACCTTCTTTCTTCATCATCGAGCGGTAACACCTCTTCCATGTGAGTCAATAATCGTGTAGCAGTATGGTCCATTAAGCTCTGTAATTGTATTTCGACACATGTTTCGGTTACCCGATATGATTCTTTATTTGGGTAGCACTCCTGTTTTGCTTTCTGTATGACACTATAACAAGGATATAACTTTTTATTTGTATTGCGTATTATTTCATATTGTCTTCTAGACAAATCAGCTTCAACAAACATAGACAAAGCTTGTATTGGAGTCAACTGAGAAGGCGTAGCCTGTTGTGTTGTTTCGCTAAATGCCTTTTTGTATTTTGTAGCTCGTTTTGGCGATGTCAGTATTTCTTTTAGCACTGATGAAGCATCTCTCTTTCCAGTTTCACCTAGTTTTGATTGTGTAGCATATGTGAGCACTTGTAACTCAGTGTGTTTGCGTAAATCTTCCGTTTTTCTTCGTTTACTTCTTTCACTTAACTCTGAAAAACATTTATGTGGTCGTCCTGTTCGGATGGCGACTTTTGGTATAACAAATGTGCCTTCTAGCAGTTTTTCAGAAAAGAATCTTCTTTATAGTGAGAATCAGTCCATCTCCTTTTAATTTCCGACTTAAAACGTGATAAATCTTGCTTAATTTTTTTCATATCCTCGTCAGAAAATGGTCCAAATTTTAGAAGGTATCTTTCCAAAAACTCTAACTTTTCATTAATATTATTTAAATTTTCTGCCATCATAATAGTAAACAAGTGTTTTCGAGTCATAACTCGGACGTTTGACGACCCTAGAACAAAAAAGTGACAATTTATAGCAATAAATAAGAAATCTATATTTTTGGTGTTTATTTTCCAGTCGGCTACATTAAGCTATATTTTCAAATATCGGATAAAACCGGATAACATTTTACTCGTATTGTCAAGACTAAAACACAGGATATTCGAAATGACTAAAATCAATATCGGGAAATGCCGGGAAATATAACAAAATTGCTAAAACATAAAAAAATAAGGAAAAATAATGCCTTTAAAACAGCACTTGCTAGAAAAATTGTATTAAATAGATTTCTGAGCTATTATTGCGAGAAAAATATAAAAAGTATACACATTTACCTGCTTTATCGCAATCCATGACTTTCACTTTATTTAATTTGGTAACAAATATAGAAATGTAATCGAAACTTTCGTTTGCGCAGCGAACACCAAACATCGACACATGCACTCAAATGAACGATCAAGTTTGGACTGGCCGTCCCGCACGGTAGTTCCAGAAAAAAAAAAAAGAAGTATTGTTTACGTTTCTTAGAACTATTAGCTACCAGAGTACCCTTCTTTTTTCTACCTGCTTTGAATTTTATGAAATTGAATTTTGGCCGGCCAAATCACTCAAATACCCGCGGGCGATACCAGGGGGTCTACTCCGAAGCGGTTAACCAATGTATCGGCCGAATGTTCGGTCGTTTTCTACTACCATTAATTTCCTATATTGACTATTGGTCCCGACCAAACTGTTCCAATCTGAACCTTTTTGGAACGCTTAACCCTTTTTTTACCTTTTTATTTTTAAAATTCGTAGTAGGACAACAATATTCGAATCAGAAAATGACCGAACATTCGGCCGATACAGTGGTTAACCGTTTCGGAGTAGACCCCCAGGGCTTATTGCCCACTAACTCCAAGGTATGCCAGACGTAGAGTATCTACCTACTTAGGTACAGTTATCGCACTCGTGGGGGCAATTTTTAGGCACCCATTTGAGGTAAAATGATGAATCGCGGCGGTCTACAAAAAATCAGAGGGTTGACCTATCTTTGGGCCAAAGAATCAGCATCGCCATACAACGTGGGAATGCTGCCAGCCTCTTGGGCACTTTTCCTGTCGACAGCGATGCGGACGAAATTTTTGATGCCCTAATATTATTCTTTCCCCTCCCTTTTTATAAATACTTGTACATATTAATATCATTTTGAGACTGTTAGCTTAAATTATGTAAATACAATAATCTACAATAATAAGAACGTACCTATATCTTCTCTACAATAATATGAACGTTTTTGTTAATAAAATAATTCGTTTCGACTCGTAACTGCATTTAACAAAATTGTTGCGTAAGTTTTCTCTCCGCGAATGGCAGTTAACGTTCAAGGATTATCATCCAGGCCGCTTTCTTTCGACTGCCAGCAGCTTGGTACAAATATGCGTCCACTTTCACTGCCCACACTGCGTCATCTCCCTTTACGGCTATAATTTGGATATTCGTGAAATTACCTAACCAACATAATCGGGCCATTCGTCATTTTTTTTGCTTAGTATTTTGAATTACTTGTCCAGTTCCGGCTCCGAATGTAACTTGATATAATAACTTGAACTTGGTAATAACTAAGAGACCGGATTTTACGAGTAATTCATCAACTCGTCCAACGTGCCTACGGCCCATTTAGGACGACTTGCAGAAAACCAAAATAAATTATATTTTCATTCTGCAAGTCGTCACACGTTTTTTTTTGTATGGAACTTTATCAACGTTTGGTACAGTTAGCAAGACAAGACACAGCAATATTTTTTTAAGAATTTTTACTTTTTACTTTCGTTTTTTCATAGATTATTTAATATTAAAAAAGTCAGTACCTACCTACTCAATTATATTTTTCTAGAACAACAGTTTATTGTTTTATTTTACAAGCAAACGCACAAGTTCAATCCGAAATTAATAAGAATGGTAGACATTATGACTTTCGGTTATTATCAGGTAAGTAAACAATGCTTACGGTGGTTACTTTTGCAGTAGGACAGACCTATGAAAAGAATGAAGATACAATAAAATCTTTTGTTTTGACCAGTGATGTTTCTCCGGTTATTATCAGTAAGTAAACAATGGATAAGGCGGTTACTAACAATTTTAAATCTTGTTTATTATTATATTTATAATTAGGTAGTGATTTGTCTTTATAACTGTTGATTATCTTTAAGACATTATTTCCACACTAACACTTTTGCTACTGATTGTACCTTTCTTCATTTTGATAGTAACGTGCAAACAGAATATAACCAATAGAGAGCGTATAGGCCGATTTCTTCGAAGCACACGACTCACTACCGCGGGCCGGGGGACGAGGAAGAAAGCGCGGCTGCAATTGGTCAGTTCTTGTAGGTATACCTATCGTTAGCGCTGCTCTACTTCATCGATATCGATAAAATGGATTTTAACATTATGAAAAATACTCAATTAAAATCATACAAATAATATTTAATCAAAATCAATCTATTACAAAAAAAAAACATGTAAGTACCTATCCTGTTATAATTGATTTTTAAAATGAATTAATTTGGTATTGTTTTACGAATTAAAGTTTTAGGGTCCTGCCGGTCGATTCTGTAAAAATCTCACCGTGAAAACATAGGTGAAGTGAGTTTGTTTTTGCTAGGAATTTACACTATTGACAGCTCACTCCACGCTCACTTCACCTAAGTTTTCACGGTGAGATTTTTAAAGAATAGCACAGCCGGTTGTTCTTTATAAAAAATTATTAACGAGCTTCATATTCTTGTATACATCTTGCTAATTCAATTAAGGCTGCACCGAGCGCACAGTGGCGCCCTCATCGTTTGTTTGGTTATTTCTTTTATTTTAAAATGAAAATGCAGAAAATAAGCACGTTAAGTTGTGCTTGTGATTCTATTTCAAATTGATGATCATTAAAATCCGGGAATAAATTATACCCAATCAGAAATTTTAAAACAGATCTTATAAAATAATCGGTAAGTATTATATTTCAAAACACAAAAATATGTACTTATGTCGAACACACAGATGAAAAAAAACTTTTTACATCAAAGACCACCGTCCTCAAAAACTACAAAGTGAAAAATATTTACTATACAAAACAATAAATAGAACATTATCAATTAATTCTCTATGACGTATGATCTTATGACCACCTTCCACGAAATTGTAGCGAATCCAAGTGAAAGTGGTACTAATTTGTTATTATCTGTGGCTTCGTAATAATTGGGTGTAAAATCGCCCGACTGCACTGGGGCCGATCGGTCCCATGGGTGCTCGACGAACATAAAAATTATCCTGGACCGATCGGTGGCGTAGAGAGAGAACAAAAAAATCCCGGAACATACATAAAAAAAATACCAACGAACTCCTCTTTTTTTGAAGTCGGTTAAAAGTAGATAGGTATTTTATTACAGTAAGTGAATTGAATAAAAATTGTATTCATTTTAATTTTATTATTTTCGATATCAACTTTCAGCTATTAAAGATAACAAACTATTTTTTGCGAAAAACATAAGTATAAAGGGAAAGAAAGGGATAGAAGCATTAGAATTGTTTAATACCTACAAGAACGAGACTTTTCCAAAAGACATCAACGCGTGACTCAACAGTGTGCTCGTTTACCCAGCCACCATTTTAAATAGACCCCTGCGGTGGCTCATAATCTGGGGTCTACTCCGAAGCGGTTAACCACCGTATCGGCCGAATGTTCGGTCATTTTCTACTACCTTTCATTTCCTATATTGACTATTATAGGTCCCGACCAAACTGTGCCAATCCGAACCTTTTTAGAACCCTTACCCTTTTTTTTTTTAATTCGTAGTAGGACAACAATATTCGAATCAGAAAATG
The DNA here is from genome assembly GCA_963082905.1 of Oligia fasciuncula. Taxonomy (NCBI): domain Eukaryota; kingdom Metazoa; phylum Arthropoda; class Insecta; order Lepidoptera; family Noctuidae; genus Oligia; species Oligia fasciuncula. The sequence goes on from OY720387.1 coordinate 12,994,458, forward strand.
ACCGAACATTCGGCCGACACGACAATCAACCACTTCGGAATAGACCTGCTTAAATCAAAAATCATTTTTCGTACTGTTTACTTACCGATGAAAAGTTATGCCATCCTTTTTGTAACTAGATGTCTTGGAATGTTTCCCACACCACTTCACCGCGCATAAAGGCATTTTGTTGCGTTTTATTTGCTTAAAAAGTTAAAAAAAAAAATATTAATTTAGCGTGTACACAGGTCTAACACTTGGACACAACTAAAATGGTTACTAGTACCTACCGTAGCCTATACATAGCCTATACTATTAATTTATATATATATATATTTTTTTTTTTTTTAATTATGACATCTTATTTTATTTTATTTTACAATCTGCGACTACAGTGGCTCACACACTTGTTAAAATTCTAGAAAAATCAACTACTTTTGCATTTTTTTTTTAATAATTTGTAAATATGTGAGCACCATGTATCTATCACTTATTTGATTTACCTGTCATTGCTTAATTTTTAATTCTTTTTACCTTTTGTGGTAGACTAATTTTATTATGGGTGCATCGTGTTCACATAATTATAATTATATTATGTATACAAGACCTTGTAAAATATTTTAAAAGAAGAAGAAGTGGAGTTTCTTGCCCATTCTTCTCCATACGAAAACTACCTTTTGGAATGGGCGACTAGAATCATTTCTATTTAGTTTTTTTTTGACGTTCAAAAGTGCCTTTAATGGTGCCTATTTGAAATAAATGATTTGACTTTGACTTTGATAGGCGACCAAAAACTAATAGTTTTCGTGCGTCAGGGCACTGTATGCGCAGTCAAGTGGACATAAATAGTCTTTAGTAACGTGAGACGACTTGCAGAATGAAAATATAATTTATTTAGATTTTCTGCAAGTTGTCCTAAATGGGCCGTAGGGATGTAGGACGAGTTGATGAATTACCTACTCGATTTTATGCGAATGCATTTTTGCATTTGCTTATTTAGGCTTTTTTTCGGGTTATTGCATATTTTAGGACCTAAAATCTACTGTTCGTTCATATTTTCAATAATGTTCGCTCAAGCGCTATATACCTACATAAGTAGTAAAATACAGGTTTAATAAATGATGTCAATGTCAATTAATACAATGTTGATCATAAAAAACTTTGTTATACCTAGATGCCACAATAACTGTGACAATAATCCGGTCTCTAGTAATAACAAACCAATTACTTACAAATATTATAATGCGTACAATTAGGTACGTCATCAGAGAACAGAGAAAATATTGAGGTATAATAGGAATAGGTATAATCATAGTCATAACATTCACATGTGATGTGAGTGTATTTGAACCAGAGAACCTATTCTATTCATAAAACGTTCATAGCGCTGAGAAAGTTAAATTATTATTTAACTTTTATCGGTAAAGATAGATTTCTAACATGATTATAAAACATACAAGATGTAGATAATGTTATTTCTATGACCGTTTAGCAATGTGCTGTAATTTTCTATTTTATTCTAGATTCTTAAACGGGTCTAGATTTCTTGTTTAGGCTTGTGAGTGGAACCAGTAATCTTTCTAGTGATGCTATGGGAGGTGGTACGGAGCAGGGACACAGAAACCGTCTCACTCTGCTACACCGTTACTGTCGCGAACGGAACATTGCACTTGCTTGCATAACGATTACCTTCCGTAGGGTTTTAATTATACCTAATACCTATTTGTTACGAAACACTCATTCATTAGCCCTCTACGGATGTATTACAATCTCATGTCTTATGCATACCGTGGGTATCTATTACGATGGTCCTCTTTCCTCGTTTGTTAAGTACCTAGGTGACTTAATTTTATTGTTATAATACAATTAAGCTCTACGCGCTGTTCTGTGCAGCGTTTATTTGAATGCAGCACCCTAATTGCGTAACACTCTATCAATCTCAATCTAAATCTTTTTGAAGGATACCCATAACTCATACATTGCTTCACATGTTCGAAAAAGTCTGCTCAACAACGTAAATAACGCAACGAATGTTTTCGAAGTGTCAAAATAAAAACCATTGCTACTGGCCTACTGATAGTGCATGCATGTGTGTTACACAATTACCCCGCCGCCGCCGCCGGTTTGATTTGAAAATGGGAGGATCCGTTAAACACCTCCGGCTGAATTGTAGGCACTGTAGACGATTCCTAGAATAAGTTAGTAGAAAGAGACATAGAATCTTTGATCAATAATAGTATTGATCGAAGCATAGAATCGATTAACGCAGAATGTTAATACCTAGGTACGATAACTGCCGGAAAAAAACATGGCATGATGGATTGAGCAGGTATAGTTTCGAATGTAGATAATAGGTACACGTAAAGTTGTAAACGGGTGCTAATTACCTTAATAAGGTCATAGTAGGCCCAACCAAGAATATACACAAAACTGCAGCTATTATGCAATACAAGACCCAAGGTCGTAGAACCTAATACGTAAATATGTCTTTGCCTAAGAACCTGTTTCGAGTAGCAGTTAACAAAAATACAGGCGTTAACTTCAAGCATATGGCAGAAAAAGAACCTTTTTCTCCCGAGACGTTTACGCGCCGGATCCCTGTATTATATCATTAGATCAGGTTCGTATGCCTTTTTATATATAAAGTATTACGTTCAGTGAATCTTTATTCATATTGCAATCTAGCCCATTAAATGGCTAAGTAACTATCGGTTCGCATTAAAAAGTTTGTTGGATATTTGCTAATAAGTTCTCATTCATTGGAAGCGATCAGTTATTTTATAATTTTAGTTCCTAACATACACAATTGAAAAGTGAGAGCAGAGTGTACCTGCCTACAAAGTACAGTATTCCTATTGAGGTACCTGTTTAAGTTTCTAAATGCATTATCATATTTCAACGAAGTGCATTAGTTTTGGACGGCATGCAGCGTTACCAATCTTTGCCTAATCAAGAAGGCCATGCGAATGAGGCCGCAAACAGACTCGGTCAATATGCTTGCTGAATCGATACCGACCGAACTAACTATTTGGTAGTCGACGACATTACTGAGATAATTTGTTGTTCTGATCATCTGATTGACCTACCCACGCCTAGCTATTAAGGGGATTACAGGACCTAAACGCAAAAAACGCAAGTTTTAGAAGCAATAAAGGTATTTGATTGACTACAGTAAACAAAATCAGAAAAATGTATGATATTCTTCAGGATATATGCTAGGTAGCGTAGATAGTGTGCTGAAAACATAATACAACTAATTTTATACGATAGAAAAAAATAATGAAGATACCTCTAAGAACTTACTTTTTACGATAAAAACCATATTAGTATGGTTTTTACTCTAAATAGGGTGACTGGTAATTAGTTACCGATACATAAACACGTGATTTTACTCATCATTATGAACAACTTTTACTATGGGACCAAACCTGAAATCGCGAAAAAAAAAACAGCTGTTCCCTACATTTATGTTCGTCTAACTCGCCAAAATGTAGAGAACAGCTGTTTTTTTTTCACGATTTCAGGTTTGGTCCCATAGTAAAAGTTGTTCAAAATGATGAGTAAAATCACGTGTTTAAGTATCGGTCACTAATTACCCGTCACCCTATATAGGGTGACTGGCACTGGTGGGTGGCAAAAATCGCATTTTGCTCACTGATTTCAGGCAGCAAAACCTACATGTTTGAGCTACTGAAGTGAAAAAAAAAAACAGCTGTTCTCTACATTTTGACGAGTTAGACGAACATAAATGTAGGGATCAGCTGTTTTTTTTCTCGCGATTTAAGGTTTGGTCCCATAGTAAAAGTTGTTCATAATGATGAGTAAAATCACGTGTTTAAGTATCGGTCACTAATTACCAGTCACCTTATATACATACAATCATTCTGATTTTTTGTCATATTAGTCTACAAGCAACATACTAAAGCACTAGTTTATTTTTAATTGTTTTGTCCAAAGAATAGATTTTTTGTAAATAGATAATCTTTTCTATGCAGTCCGACAGTGACCGCGCTTTATGCCATGTAAGCCCCTTAACCCTTTATTGTCTAGTACTCTAGTACACACAACACAATAATCAAGCTATACATTTCCAGTTTTAGCCCACCTCGCATGTACCTATATATGGCTTTTCGTACCTACAATGAGAAGTCGGCTTAAAAACTGGAAATGTATAGGTAGCTTTATAAGTCGTCGTGCGTACCTACACATCACATTGACGACATAAAAACCAATTCCAGGTTAATAGACCAAATACCGGATAAAATTGTTATCCGTTACGATAATAACATGCGGGTTTATTATTATGCAACTGCATTCTACCCCGCACCATAAAAGTAAATTCTATTAAATACAATAGGCTTTATGATATTATATAGGCACAAGGCTTTATGATATTACTTCAACACAGCGACATCTTTTTCTTGTATAGCTCGGCTTACGTGTTCTGGACTAGTGCCAAGCTTTCTCGATAAGCTTTCTCTAAATTGCTCCTGCATCTTGTGGTTTACGCAGTAATGTTTTTTATTTATGAATCATCATTTTATTTACTGCGGACTTGTTACTTATTGTCTGCAATACACAACACTGTTTTTTTATCGTTTCGTTAAAAAGTTGAGCTTTGACTTGACTTTGGGTTAGCCGGGTATTTGCAGCGATTTGATCACAAGCTCAACATAACTTACACAACAAATTAGTCTAGCTATGTGGACACCGTACAGCGGTGCTATTCTGTAAAAATCTCACCGTGAAAACTTAGGTGAAGTGAGCGTGGAGTGAGCTGTCAATAGTGTCAATTCCTAGCAAAAACAAACTCACTTCACCTAAGTTTTCACGGTGAGATTTTTACAGAATCGACCGGCAGGTAGGTACACTAAGCGGACGTTCGAACGGACGTAAAGTTATCGCGGCGGAATTTTATCGCGCAATGGATTTTCAACGCACTGCTTAGCGCCGAGAGTTGAAATTCCAACAGTGTGGTTTTTTGACGCGCTGGGATACGCGCTGTTGGATTCACAATGCTTGGCTTAACACCGAGAGTTGAAAATCCATTGCGCGATAAAATTCCGCCGCGATAATTTTACGTCCGTGCGAACGTCCGCTTATATCGTAAGCGGACGTTCGCACGGAAACGTCCATCAAATAAAACATCGCCAGTGTCTCGCTTTCCCAGCGCGCGATGTCGACAATGTCGCGAGCACGGATATCGAAGACTCACCGGTAACATCGATGCATCAGCCCCAGCGTCAAAAATGTCGAAGCACGTGCGTTATTTGAATACACACTTTTATCGCTCCAAATAGCAGTCATGTGCACAGGGCTTTATTTCAACTTGCGTTTTTATTTCAACGTTTCATGGGTGAACTGAAAATATGACTCTATTCAGGTGCGTATTTTATTTGGATTCTTATTCTTAGTCACTTCACACTATTATTTTGTTATTCGACTTTACGATCTGATTTCATGGTTAGAGTACGTTATCATAAATCGCTTTGCCAGCGAAGGAATATTTTCCCTGGGCTGTCGAGTTCACAATAATTATTTTTTGGCAACTAAAGATTACGATTTTTGGGCGTATAAATATTATTGCCAATTAAGTAACAGGTATATTAAATGAGTAGCGATACGATTTTATATTCAGGGATTTACAGATTTCTTAACCAAGATAGATTAGATGTTATGCTATGAGTTTACAGAATATTAGCTCCATTGCTGAAAAAAATTACTAAGATACTTACTATCTTACATTGTTGTCGTAAGAACAATTGCACATTTTACTTTCTGGAGAGTGCGTTCACACGCACTGTCCCGGCTGGCATCCAGAATCCCTTTGTAAAAACTTTCGTTTGGTTCATCGAACTTACTTTCACCTATTGTAAGCACATGCTCTCATCGGAATGCACTTCAATTATATTTGTTAGCACGTCCCACGTATTAGATATAATACCTATTGTATGTTATGTATTAGATATTAGTGCTTCTCGCTTGAAATGGAAATTAGCTTTCATTTCATAAAGATCTGAGCGCTTCACACATTTATAAAAATCTACGATGACTCACGTGTGTATCATGGAATTTATTCAGAAGTTTATGTACTTAAATAGCGGGATACCCGGTACCCAGTTTATCAAATAGCCGAAACTGCTTTCATTGGCAAAATTCTTGGCACGCAACTTTCGCGATTGAGTGAAGTGATATTATTTTACTTTCATTCTTAAATTCATTAACGTGAGACAGTAGGTAAGGTATAACGTAGACCATATTTAATGTAAATTAAGCAGAGTTGAGCGTCTGCTGGTCGAGGTTGAGGGCGCGACGCAGTCATCGCTCAGATTTTTCTCATTTGCTATTCAGTGTCCGTGTCGCGCTGCCCCAGCTATCTACAGTGAAGTATAAATAGTGCGAGTAGCCGGCCTGGACGCCGGAAAACGTGTACGCATATCTAAACAATTAGATTAATATTAACGACTTTGTGATTTTTATCAAAAAAACTACTTGATATCTTGCGTCAAATCGATTTCGGTTTTGGGGTGAGTTGTAAGTGTATTTTTCTCTGTAACGCTCATAAAAGTGTCTTATAAATAACCGGAAAAACGATAATGATAGCCAAAGACATGAACACGGTAGCTAACCGGTAACTCGGTTTTCGTATTTTCTATGTCAATGTGGAAAACAGATGAATAATAAAAACGTAGATAAGGTATCGCTCAATAGATTCTGTTCACCATAACCATGAAATGCTTGGAAAATTACGTATCTACCTTCAAGTTAGTCGTTATCAAATAGGTACTTGTTTGTTTGTTTCCTGGGAAATGGAGAAACTCTTCCGCTGTAGAAACAAATAACGCTGAGTTGTATCCCTGAAAACCGTTACTTATCTTGTTTTTATTTAGTTTTACGGAAGTAGTAAATATTTTACTTTCACGAACTTGCACGCACAGTACTATTGATGAATAAATAGAAACTACCGTTCTAGGACGATTGTGTTATTAAAGCACTTATTAAAATCAGACGACAATTGACCTCACTGCCACTCTGCCAGAGCTGTATGACGATTCCGATAAATAGACTGACCTCTTGTGTCGCTTCGACCCGTGCGATTACGCAGACGCTGCTGTCTTACGCTAATGCAGATAATGTTATGCCCGTTCCAAAATAAAAATTTATTGTTCTTGATCAACTAACCTTCATAAATGGAACAATTTATTTATGATAAGGAGAGGCATTCTTGGCGAATGACCTAAATGAACTACAAACTTCTTTCGAGCCCAAAACAAACACTACCTACCTACTGTTTGCATAAACGGATACGGGATCCCACTAATTGTATTAAGTAACTATGTTAGAGTCATTGTAGAGCTCTGGTAAATTATGATTGGTTTCGTAACTAATTATAAATTACTACATATTTTAAAACAAAGTCCCCCCGGCGAAGCCGCGGGCAAATGTTAGTATCCAATCATTTAAATTTGGGTAGCTATACGCAAGACAACCAAACTATATCTGAAAAATCATTCTTCACGAGTTTTATAAAATGAATAAAAGAACATAGAGTGGCACAATTATCGTTCTTTATTAATTATTCCGCAAGGGAAAATGACCGTGTTAATCGTTAGTAGGTAACTTATTTTATTTTTACGATCACTTATCAACAGTTCATTGACATACATTTTGTTTATACCTACAGCTTTATGATGTATCGTACCTACATAATTATTATGTATATTTAAAGGAGTATTATATTATGACGTATTTTGCATTAAAAACTGACCGTGACAGAGTCGGTGTCGCTCGATTAGGCCCATCGTTCACGACGCTACTCAAAAGTAATGTGTTACAAACTCAATTCACCAATGAATACCCAGAATGTCACAGCATTGGTAGTTCAAAGGCGAACCTTACAAATTACACGACGCAACCAATCATAATTTCACAAAACAGTAATCTGTTACTAACGTGTTAGCGCTCGTACACACGAGCAACACGCGTCAACGGCAGAGGCAACTGCAGCCGCAGACGCGTCGACGGCTGCAGTAGCATTTGCAGTTGATTGACGTTGACGCCTGTCGCTATTGTGTATGCACACTAAGTAGTAAGACGCGTCGTGGTCGACGACCCTTAGGGTTCCGTTTCCGTACCAAACTACAGCAAGCAGAAACAAAGTAAGCAGGTAGATACTCGTAATTACTGAAATTCATATTAGGTATTATGGCTAAGGCATCCGGTTAGACTGGAAGCCGACCCCAACATAGTTGGGAAAAGGCTAGGTAGATGATGATATTATGGCTAGGGTAAGCACCGAACATAGCTCTACTAGTGAAAAGGAAAGTAGAATTGAAGAACAAACTTAACTTTTCAGTTGAAAAACCTTCTCCCATACCATACAACAGTCTAGTCGATGTTTTAGCTGGAAAATATTTTTTCATTTAATATTCTACAAAGTAGGTATCTAACAGTTTTCGGTTTTTTCTCTTTATTTGTGCTGTGAGACCTTGTTTCTTCCTAATTTCAAGATTTTAGGTCAAGGGGAAGTAAGCCACATAATACCTATAAGTTTAGCGAGTTGCGAATTTGTGACCTAAGTGTGGTCTTGTCTTTTGATTGCATTGACGCTTGAATTTTTAACACATCCATCATACCTCAAACCATAATGGAACCGCAGGCGTTAGTACTTGATACCGTTTTTCAACCAAGACTCTTTCTTGACAGACGACAACAAAGTGATCCTAAAAGGGTTCTATTTTTTACTTTTGAAGTTTTGAGGTGCGTAACCCTAAAAACGAGACACAATATCCTCGTAAAATATGAACCGTTATTCAAATCTTCTTAAAAAAACTGATTATACATGCATTCTAAATGTCGATGTAGGTACCTATTTGGTATGTACCTAATAAAAATAGGAATCTAACTACTGAAACCGACGACCTTGTGAAGGCCGCGGCCGTTGGATGCGAGAACCACATGCAGAACCGGTCGAAGTGGAGGTGCTTGGGGGAGGCCTATGTCCAGCAGTGGACGTCTTTCAGCTGAAATGATGGTCTACTGAAAAAAGTACAGTTGGACATTGTTAGTATAATATCTAGGTCAAATAATATACCGTAATTTCTTTGATCTAATATTTCATGGCGTACTAAAGCGATTTTTTCTCATTTCTTACAGTCATAAATTAACTGATAACCAGCCAGTTCTTTTTCGAGAAAGTCGAAGTCAAACAGAGGGGCAATTCTCGTAATTTCAAGAACGTTCAAAATCTGTCAAAATTTCCCTACATTTTGACAAGTTTTTGACATTTGTTTGTCGCCGACATGAGACTGCGACTAGATTTTGAACGTTTTAAATTACGGGAATTAGCCTTCTGCTGTTTGTCTTTGATATTTTATTGCTTTGTTGATAAACAGAGGCAAGGGAAACCTTACGAACGAAAGTGTGACGTATCCCAGGCGAAGGCGAGCGATAGACACAAAGACGAAGCAGACTTTAGCACCTGAGAAGGCGCTCCAGTGTTACGCTTGATACGATGCCAGTCGCTCGATGCTCACGTGTTTTGCATACGACACGTTTTAATTAGATAAGTATCATAAGTTCCATCCATTAGCACATCACGCCTTTAATCCCCGAAGGGTTAGGCAGAGGTGCTACACCCACATTTCGCCAGTTATGATACAGTTTGATTTTTGTGAGAATGGATTACACAAACAGAAGTTAATCTACACGCTTCATTCCGTAAAAACAATACGTAGTTTTGCTGTAGGTACATTATGCTTTGATTATCAAAGATTGATTTGTTTGATATCAATAGCAATCAGTAGGTAGTTAATGTTTTTTTTATACAATCAGCACTACATTGTATAAGTAATGCATAGCATGTTAGGTATGTAGGTAGATCCATACCTTTAGTAAAATTTTTGAAAAACTTATTTTAAATCAATTGCAAAGATTTTTTAATAAAAATAAATTACTACATAACAAACAGTTCGGATTTACAAGGGGTCGTTCGACTACCGATGCAGGAGTTGAACTTTTAGGACATATTTATAATGCATGGGAGGACAAATGCGATGCTTTGGGCATCTTTTGCGATTTGTCCAAGGCATTCGATTGTGTTCTTCATGAAACATTAATCAGGAAACTGCACCACTACGGAATCCGGAACGCCTCTCTGGATCTTCTTATTTCTTACTTAAGTGATAGGATTCAGAGAGTTGATGTTAACGGAAAAAGGTCACCCGGATCTGTAGTAAGAATGGGGGTCCCCCAGGGCTCAATTCTCGGCCCATTTTTATTTATTATTTATATAAATGACTTGCCTTACCTCATAAGGGATGAACATGATATAGTGTTGTTCGCAGATGACACTTCACTTTTATTTAAACTCAAACGTCAGCAGCTGGTTACTGACAATGTAAATAACGCCCTTGCAAAAGTAGTTAACTGGTTTAATGTCAATAACCTACTTCTTAACGGAAAAAAAACGAAATGTATTAAGTTTACCATACCCCACGTTAGACAAGTAGAAACTAGTGTTCTCATTAAGGATGAAGAGTTGAAACCTGAAGATACCACAGTATTCCTAGGCATAACGTTGGATGCCAAGCTTCAATGGGGCCCCCATATAGATAAATTGTCAAAAAAGCTTAGCTCTGCAGCATATGCCGTTAGGAAAATTCGTGATTTAACTGATTTAGAGACAGCCCGTTTAGTATACTTTAGTTATTTTCATAGTGTGATGTCGTACGGTATTCTGTTGTGGGGAAATGCCGCCGATATTCAGACAATTTTTATTTTACAAAAAAGGGCAATTCGTTCCATTTATAAATTAAGTCCCAGACACTCCCTCAGAGACAAATTTAAAGAGATTAATATAATGACTGTGCCTTCTCAGTACATTTATGATAATCTTTTGTATGCACATAAAAATATTAATCTGTTTAAAAAATACAGTGATATCCATAACATAAATACTAGGAACAAACACAAATTTGTTGTTCCTACAACAAGGCTCAAAAAAATAGGTGGCTCGTTTAAATGCCAATGTATACGTTTTTATAATAAACTTCCTAGCCACATTCAAGAACTAAGCCTTAATAAATTCAAATCTTTTATAAAGCGAAAACTATGTCAGAAAGCCTATTATACTGTAAAAGACTATATTGAGGACAAAAAGGCTTGGGATTGAGCTGCTCCAATAGGTTTAGAATGTTGTTTTTATTTTTGCTATTTTACACTTTAATAATTTTCTTTTTTTTAAGTATCTATTTACTTAAATAATGACATGTACATTTACTGTATAAAGTATTATATGATTTTAATTATTGTGAATGTGAGGACTATGTGGGTAATTTTTTGTTTTTTCTCTCTTCGTTTTAATCATGATCTGGCAGTTTGAGTAGTTTATGCGGCCTACCCAAATGTCCTGTCTTTGGTATTGTTCGTCGAATCGTTGAGCTCCTTAAGTTCTGAGTTGAGCTGCACGGTTACTGACAAATGCGTGCACTGACTGGACAGGTCCGCTCAATCTGTGTGGTTCTTTCCTCAAAAGACCATTTCAGACACTAATCTACATGGTCCTCAAAGATTATGTCCGGATTTTTTATATACACATTGACATTGATGAATTTTATTTAGACAATGACATGAATATTTACTTTGTAAGTAATTTTTATTATTATTTTTTATTTAATTATTGTGAATGTGAGGACTATGTGGGTCATTTCTTTTTTCCTTCTTAGTTTTAATCATGATCTGGCAGTTTGAGTAGTTTATGCGGCCTACCCAAATGTCCTGTCTTTGGTATTGTTCGTCGAATCGTTGAGCTCCTCAAGTTCTGAGTTGAGCTGCACGATTTTTGACAAATGCGTGCACTGATTGGACAGGTCCGCTCAATCTGTGTGGTTCTTTCCTCAAAAGACCATTTCAGACACCAATCTACATGGTCTTCACACGATCTGACCAAGATTTTGTCTGGACTTTAAAAGAGACTGTGACTTCTGAGTTTGTTTCGGCCTTTCTTCTCAGAATAGTCAGTTAGGAAACGCCGACCTCATCTAGTTTAAAAAAAAATATGATTGACGTGTAAAAGTGTTTGTACAAACCTACTTACAGAAATAAAAATCATTTATCATTTACCTACTTAATGATAAAAATTTGTTAGGTACCTACATTTACATTATTTATTCAAACATCATGTGAGTACCACAAATGAATAAATTTAAATTTTGTAACAAGAAGGGTGGGAAAGGTACCTATTATGGCCAGCTCAGTAAAAAAATGCAGTAATTTAATCTATATTAGTTAATTAACATAATTAAATAATTTAACACGTTGTCCCGTTACAAAACTGCACCTCTGTTACCTATATTAGTATATGTTATAAGATATACAGGGTGGCAGGGAAATCGACAAGCATACTGAAACCATGAGCACCTGATTGTAGACCCCTAGGGCGTCTTAATATTTAAAATTACAATAACAAAAACTGTTTGTTAATTAATATCATTAAATCATTGTTAAGACGTTGTCCCGCTACAAAACTGAACCTCTAGGAAAAAAATAACCATTATTCTAACCCATTCAACGAAATGATGTGTCGCGTAGGTACCTAGTACGTTCGTTAGGTAGGTAGGTACCTATTACGGGATCTAGAAGTTCCATGGACGTAATATAAGTTCCCACGTTGCTCCCTTGTTTTAGCGTTCTATTCATAGTCTATATGTTTTTACCCAACTGCGCGACAACATGACAGGGTACATATACATAGCCCTGTCTTTTTTTAAGCGTATAATGTAAAATGGGATTCTTTATACCCTCGAAACATTCTAATTCTAATGAGTACGGTCTCTATCGACTCGTCTGGGACGCCCGATGGTTACTTATAGGCTAAGTTTTGTTTTTAAAAAATTAATATGGCGGATTTTGAACGTTAATAAGTAATGTGTTGATAAAATATTATTTTGTAACCTGACTATTTAGGTTGTCAAATAAAGAGCTTGATGAGACGATGCCAAAAATATAACACGCTAAAGAGTTAAAAACAAACACGACTGCAACTAAAATGTTCAAAACAAGTTGGTACATGGTACACTTAATTACACTCAAGCAATCATCGCATCAAATCTGAGATTGAACTCATATAAATGCCGCGAACTGCATCAGACTGCTTGAAAAGTAAGCTTGTTTTGGACTTGTTAGTTGCAATCGAGTTTTTTTTATTTTTTTTATTAAATACGTAAGTAGCAAGTCACAAGTTAGCACTCAGCAATTAGCATGTCATAGAGGCGTGAACTTGTGACCCTGAGTATTGGCACTCGACACTATAATGCGTACCTACTCGAGCGTAAATCAATAATGATAGAGACGTGAATCTTATGTAAACAAAGTTGAATGAAAGTTACAATAATAAACTTTAATGCGTGCTAATATTTTCTATTCAGATTCTGCAGATTAATTGCTAGACGCCCATATGATAATCGCAAACGCTTTCATTAATTTATATATTTGATATTTTATTTTGTGGCTCTATCTTATTTTTATAATGTCTATAGCGAGCTAAACGAGGCTATATAAAATCGTTGTTCATCAGGTGGCGTTCTGTAGTTGCCTACCCCCATGAGAAAAATGCGTGAGTTTATGTATGTATGTCTAATTGTCTACCAATATCAAGGTTTAGTTCTCCGTTAATAAAAGATCGTCAAGTACCTATGTTACGGCACTGTTTCAAAGTCATCAATAGTTGACCTGGTTTCGTAATAAGCCTGCAGGTCATCGCAGACTATAGTTTAAAAGAACGAATATTATACAATGTTCATGTAACAGAGTAGTTCTAGTTCAGTAGGTGAACTTTGACTTTGTCGTGGTGGTGCAAAAAACTTTTACAAGTCGGCACAATCAATACCTATCCAATTTATTTATTTATTCAGTAGCACACATCATACATTTAATACATTTAAGTTGGTGCCAACATAATCTCATTAGAGTTTTACCGTTTATAATTACCCAGTTAATGTCATCATCAACCTCCCCGGGCCTTTTTTTTTTTTGAGGGTGTGATCATCAAAATATGACCCCCTCCCGCTCTGGGTGGAGCGGAAGGGAGTGTCAGACTACTGACTAAAACCCACCCGTGTTCCTTCCCTAGCCCTTTATGTTCCGGGGTAGCGGAAACCCTTTCGGACAATCCCGCTGCCCCGGCAGGCTTCGGCCCTAGGGCCCCTTTTCTTTTGCTGACATCTCTTTGAGGCGCGCGTGGAACACGTACGCGCCGTCCGGCACGGGCCTGGTCCTGATCGGACGGTGAGCTAACCTCCCCTGCCCTTTGTATCTAGGATTAGCGCACGAAACTCTACTAGCCGGTAGGGCGGATATTCCGATGGTCCGTTCATACATTTTTGTTCAAGACGTCCTTCTACACAGACATAAATTTTGTTTAAAACGAATAATTTTATTACTTTTCTACAATGCAATGTTGTCGCAGATGACTTTTCGGTAGAATAACTTACAATATTTAGATACTTACTGAGACAAACAATAAGTTTTTCAAACACTGAGTACAATAAGTTTTTCATACATATTGAGTACCTAGTCGTGTTTAATTAAATAATAGTATCCACTTATTTGTTACTGGTTACTTGTTACACGAGGAAAATTTAGTTGAAAGCGTAATTTAGTGAATATTATGTTGTTTTCCTTTATGACAAATAGGTACTAGGTATTTGTATAATGTGTGTAATAATATAAATCACAAAACGTAACAACAGCAGCCGAATCAAATCCGTAATTTAAAAAAAAAATAAACACAAGCAACGTTAAAAGTACCTAATTTCTGTTAGAGATTGCAGATCATAATTATGCACTACTTTGGTAGTGTAGTGGCTTTAGCCACTAAACCAAAATTGCTACAGGCAACAAAATTGCATAACATAGTTGGTCATGTTGGGGTCGATTTCCAGTCTAATCGGATGCAGTTGAAAAAAGCTCCAGAACCCAGTTTCTGGGTCTGAAAAAAAACAATAAATTTACAAAACATTAGAGCTATTTCTTTAGAGCCAGTTTTAGTTCTAGCCTGTTCTAGGCCACTGTTTTCTACGAATTTTGTGTAAAGGCGCGATCGACTAAGGGTTTTGGTAAGTAAATCTAAGTAATATTAATTCTAAGTTTCAGTTTTTATTAATTTTTATATGCCAATAAGAAGTAAAATAACATTCTGTATAACGTGCAATCTAATTTAGCTATAAGTCGGTAGATATACTACTCTATCATACAAACCTAAGTAAATAAGTAATGATTGCGAATAATACCTACGTAGGTATGTAAATACGTAACTTAATGTAGTTTTAACGACCTTAATCGATAATCTATTTACAAAATATTAATTAAAAAGTCGCTTTTCGTGTCTGTCTGTGCGACCACGTTGTTCTTCTAAACTGCGAAACGGATTTTGATGCGGTTTTTATCATAACTTAGATAATCCGGACTAACCGGAAGAAAAAAGGCTAGTAATTATAACACACACATCACGCCTGTATTTCCCGAAGAGTTAGGCAGATGCGCTAGTAATACTTATATAAAACGGAAATTCGGTTAAAAGATTATCAACGGTCTTTACAATAAATATACACGTAGGTACATGCGGATGTACCTACTTGAATATCCATAATACAATATTAATTGCATGCGTAAGCTTTGGTATAAAACTTGTAAAACATGATACCTGACTGAAATAAGTAGTTGAAGTCACGCAATCAATAGCTAGGTTCCTCTTCCTTGCCTCAGACACAGAACATGTACATACCTCAGAGATAATATGTACAGGATAGCGGAAATATAATGAGAAACTGAAATAAACAATAAATTCCTTGTATTGTGATGGACGTGGACGGTCCGATCCACACCTTTGTTTTGTAACAAGGCCGCTCTGTGTGGGTCTCACATCGTACCTATTTAATTATTTTTAACACGAACTACTTACTTACAAATAGCCTTTGCAATAGGCAGTGTAAAATAAGTTGGTACATCTGCAGTAAGTTTAGTACAAGCATAGCATAATCAGCCTATAACGTTCCCACTGCTGGGACACAGGTCTTCTCTCCGAGAGAGGGAGTGGCAGTAATCCACCACATGGGCCCACTGAGTGCGGTTTGGTGGATGTCACATGTCTTCGAAAATATACTTCCAGCTGGGTCATGTCAGTTTCCTCACGATGTTTCGTTCACCATTTTGAGAGCAGTGCTAATGAAATTATTGACACAAAGTAAGGTGCCTGTCTAGTTTCAAATTTACGACCTAAGGCCCCGACTTGGCCGTTTCCATTAAGCACCACTAGGTACTCTAGTAAAAGTTCTTCTAGCTTAAAAGAGCTAAACCTATTTTCCGAAATTGTGCTAAAATTACAATTTGTAGGCATGTTTGAATTGATACAGGAGATTTTGTTGTTCATTAGGTACGTATGAGTTCATATAGTATTTATGGATTACCTACCTAGATTGTTTTTATTTTATTGAACATGGAACTCCTTATTTACGCGTGGCAACTTGGTAGGACATATCCTACTTTTTTTATCAATTTATTATAATAAGAAGTCCCAAAATGTTACCCACGCTTACATTGACCTCATTGACACCATCTATACTTAGAAGTAGCTCTCCAAACAACAAGTTACATGTCTCTGATCCAAATTTTAAAATAGAAAAAAAAACCGGGCAAGAGCTAGTCGGACTCGCGCACCGAGGGTTCCGTACCATCATATGTTTTTAAATTTTCACCGCGAGCTACTTTCTAGATCTCGTTCAAACCAATTTTCGGTGGAAGTTTACATGATAATGTACATCATATATTTTTTTTAGTTTTATCATTCTCTTATTTTAGAAGTTACAGGGGTACACACATTTTACCACTTTGGAAGTGTCTCTCGCGCAAACTATTCAGTTTAGAAAAAAATTATATTAGAAACCTCAATATCATTTTTGAAGACCTATCCATAGACCCCACACGTATGGGTTTGATGAAAAAAAAAATTTTGAGTTTCAGTTCTAAGTATGGGGAACCCCCATAATTTATTGTTTTTTTCTATTTTTTTGTGAAAATCTTAATGCGGTTCACAGAATACATCTACTTACCAAGTTTCAACAGTGTAGCTCTTATAGTTTAGGAAAAAAGTGGCTGTGACATACGGACGTACAGACAGACAGACATGACGAATCTATAAGGGTTCCGTTTTTTGCCATTTGGCAACGGAACCCTAAAAATGGGTCAAACAGGCCATCCACTCATAATAAGCTGTTCACAAGTGAATTGCAGGAGGTTTTTAACAAGTTGCCTGATTCGTGGAAGTCACGAGGCATATATGTTAGCGGCCACCAGCTAGCAAAGCTCCGCTTTGCAGATTGCATGGTGTTAATCTCCACATCACCTTCAGAACTTGAGGAAATGCTCCAAGATCTGAGCACGGCAAGTCTTGAGGTTGGACTTTCAATGAACAGATCCAAGACACAGTTCATGACCAACAGCATGAAACGTAGGGTCGAGGTAGATGGACATGGGTTGCAATATGTCGATGAGTATACATACTTGGGCCAGATAATGTCTTTCAAAAACAGACAAGGAAGTCGAAAGACGAGTCCAAAATGCTTGGAAGACTTACTGAGCCTTTAAAGAACACATAAAAGTAGTCTTCCTATATCATTAAAAAGGAAACTCATCGACATGTGCATCCTGCCCGTCCTTACCTACGGTGCACAAAGTTGGTCACTTACTGAACAACAGAAGTCCAAACTCAAGATTTGCCAACGGGCAATGGAGCGACAGATCGAGTTAAAAACACTACGCTGCGCTCCATACCTCAATTAGCGGATGTTGGAGAAAAAACAGCCAGGCTGAGCTGTGCTGGACACGTCTCATGAATGCACCCGGAGAAATGGGCAAAGATAGTCACTCACTGGACGTCTGAGGCAGGACATCGCCGCCGCCGTTGAGGTGAAGGCGGTGTGACGATCTAATATCATTTGCAGGGTCAACATGGCCAGAGATCGCACAAGACATAGGTTTGGAAGAAAAAAGGGGAGGCCTTTGCCCAGCAGTGGGACACAAAATAGGCTAACAAAAAAAATATATCTACAAAAGTTTATTTACAATTCCGAATCCTAGCAAGCTGTCTAGGATAAGATTTATCAGGAAAACAAGTCTGCATTCTTGATGTTTTGGCGACGACTGGTCACAACGAATGTTGGCATTTCAACATTATGTCGCGACACCCTGATCCGATGCATACAAGTGTTTTTATTATAGCTTGACCAAGGCGAGCAGCGAGCTTACTTTCCAAGTATGACGCAAGACGCACCCTGACGCATCCTTATACATGAAGTTGGTAAAAACAACTATCCGAAGTCGTGTTTCTTTTAGACATTAAGTTTTGTGACACGATTTTGACCGATCAACATTACTGGATATAAGATTTTCTCAAGTTTCGCCGCAATTCTCAACCTTTCACCCCTATCCGTCATACTTTCTAACTTAGAAGAACCCCTTAGTATACTGCATTTAGAATTTACTGGAAACAAAATTTGAGAAGACCTAGGTCTTCTCAAATTTTGTTGGCCCAGAACTTCACCAGGACTATTGGACTATGTAACCTGCTCCAATGATTTACGATTGCCACTTTGCAAATTCTATGAACACGAAAAATCGGACACAGATTGCAGTACTTATTTGGACACTAAGTATTGTGACGATATAACTTAAGCATAGCTCGGTTTGTCTATTCCTGAAAAACTTGGTCTTTCTCTTGAAGAGTATGAAATAGACACCTAATTACTTATCTTTTAGGGCAAGGCCTGATTGTTTGTTAGTACAATATTTCCACATGAGCCGCCTTCAACAGTCGTCGATCTCAAGATTATAGGCGATGTTCTACCGATAGGTACCTACCTACTTCTCAGCTAATCTTGATAGTTCCCTAATATTATGCAATAATCTAATTTCTATGATGATTAATATAACGGTAGTCTCGAGGACCGCTATGTGTCAAACTACAATTTGCCTACCCTGGTCGTTACCATGTTTTGCTAATCATAGCAGTTAATAAATAGCCAAGACCCTCGACCAACACCTAAAGAGGCTCTCGTTGGGCAGCTGGATCAAGGGCTTGATTCAGAAAGCGGTACTTCTGGACACGGCCCGCATTGTTAGGAGGTTCCCCTCTCTGGAGCCCTGACCGCCGATAGCTTGGACCCTGTTCCCGATACCGGTGGGCTACTATTTTTTGTTTTTATATTTTTTGTATTCTAATATATAAAAATATAATTTATATGTGTTATTTAATGAAATAAAGGAAATAATAATAATATTCTTAATCAATCGCTATTTATAATATGAAATGAAATGGCCAGCAATAAATAGGAATGGATTCGGCAATTATATAACAATTACAAAAATATTATCTATAATTAGTAATTACTTGAAAGGTTATGGAATTATAATTTTCTACAAATATTGCGTATCGATGACGCAACCCCCCGGGGTGCGGGACGTTTGAGTGGTTAACCCATTGGCTGTCACGACTATCGGCACAATGATTGCTGAGTCCACATCCCACATGTCGACATCCTCGCGAGCCAAGTCAAGATACTTGATCTGTTTATCTTTCTATTATTATTATTATTATTAATAAGGGATGAACAATTAAACACTGTGTTATTAGATTGGCTCGATCCGGGACAGTGATGCTTCAAGTACGTTTATCTAAGTTTCAACCGCGCTTAGTTGTGTACAATTGAATTACAATAAAAATAGCACATTGTGGAAATTGTTACGGCTATTTATATTCTATAGGGGTACATACAAAACGTTCCATTATACTTATTAATTCTGAACACATTGAGAATCGCCGTTAACCTCCTTTGGCTTGCCAGAAAGAAAGTAGTGGCATTGCAATCACTTTGGTTTCGATGATATGATTCGCCAGAATTTTAAGTGAGCTTGCTTCAAAATTCCTAATAAATATGATATTAAAAACATGTATTTTGGCGTAACAATGTATTATCATAGGTGAACTAGCACATGAAAGATACAAAATACTAGGGTACCTACCTAAGTTATTATTTATCGGCTAGGTACCTAAGTAAAATAAAGTTTGTAAAAACATGATAAATATTGCAAAAGTAAATGTTTGATTCATACAGCTGTACCAAGCCCGAGCTCTGAGCAGTAGGTACTGAGAGTTTCTGAATATTTTTGTCGAGTAAAAATATTATTTTGGAAGAGACAGATTGAGTAGGTATGACTAAGTTATGTTTTGATAGTCATCTTATTGCTTTTTACGCTTACATAAGGCTGTTATAGAGACTGTTTACTCGAGAAAGTCACACTGTAACCGATCACATCACCAGCAGAGCTACATTCAGTTACGGAAAAATAACAGGGGGTCTACTCCGAAGTGGTTGATTGTTGTGTCGGCCGAATGTTCGGTCATTTTCTGATCCGAATATTGTTGTGTTGTTGTAGAAAATGACCGAACATTCGGCCGATACGGTGGTTAATCGCTTCGGAGTAGACCCCCTGGATTCATCACAGCATCATCATTTGCAAACAAATACGCAAAAATGAGTAGGTACCTTCAAACTTGACTCGATAAGAAACGTTGGGAATCTGTAAACAAATGGATTTCACTTTTTTCGGTATTTGCCCGTGGTCCCCCAGTCTATTTCAATACTAAACGGTTACGGATAAAACAGCAGGCTTCAGCTTTACCATTAAAAGATAATTCAACATGTTTAAAAACTGTTTCCGCTTTACTATAGTTATGATAGGTATCTATAGTGCTGTTTCATGTAGGTACTGTGTATCCCAAATATGGTTGTAGAGCATTTTCAAGCGTGCAAAGATGTGATTGGTGTCAATGAAATGTATGTCATTATTTTTATAATACCACATTTAGAATCATTAACCACATGATTTGACTTTGACTCATCACATAAATTAATTAATCGAAAAGTTTTAAATTAATCCAATCTATAATGCTTTCACTCTTTTAGTAGGTAGGTAGGTTACCTGCCTGCCCTATTATTGTCTTTGTATGTCTTCTTTATAATAAGTGGGTCTGAAACGAAACAAACTGTCTTCATTGTGAATTTGAAATCAGTTGGTATTGTTTATGCTACTTCTACCGCCAGTAAATATATGGCATTCCTTGATCATATTTTTAGTGGTTCTGTGGCTTATTTCGGGTAAGGGATTTATTATTTTGCTAACAAGTTTTATGGAAGGAAAATGCTGAGTACTTACTTAATTGTTGGCATTGCTTCGTGCTTATGCTTAGTTATGTTATCATAGTCAAGCAAACAAGCGAATTAAAACGGCTCTCATCCTCATCTCAACTTGTTCAAGTAAATCAGATCAGTAGCGAAAATCGTATCCAATAAGCGAACAAAATAACAGTCCGCCTCTTGGTAACTCGATGTCGTTTCGGTGAGAAGTGGGACATCTGACTTTCTGACCTACACACGGTGTTCTTGGATCTTCAAGTTACCGGGCAATTTTGAGTGCTTTTGTATTCAATTAAATAAAAAAGAAGTTATGAGGTAGCTAGTAGCAATGGTTTTTCCTGTGCATTGTGAAAGTTTGCAGTAACTTGGTGAATAATTTGCAATGATAAAATGTTTTGTATCAAACTCACCGTAACTGAAAAGAAGTGGTCAGTCCCTTACATGAAGTCTGTCCAAAGGCGAAGCAAATGCGTGCTGATCAGTTAGCGAACAACATTTCACTCGTTTTCGTGTTGAACAAAACGTCGCATTCACATACTAATTAATTTTCGAGAGAAACTGCGCGACGACGTACGGTATAACGCGCATACGGATAGCTGTGTGACAGAACACTGAGGTGTGTGTCGGACTGTCGGAGCCGCAGCACGTCCGAGCGAACGAGGCGAGGAGGTGGGCGAGTGACCACAACCGCACGCGGCGCGCGCAGTGAGAGTTGTGCCTTCCCCCACAGGCCCACAGTTGCGTGTCGCAGGCACCACGCAGAGCGTCGAAGGCCGCGGCTGCATCCGCGAGATGCTGCATATGCACCCGTGTCTCACCAGCACCGCACATCTGGGACCGCGTCTCGGTCGCGGGACTCACATTAGTCACGGGACAAGCGAGCGTACCTATACACAAGCATTTTAGCAACCGGCCAACAACCAATATCCGCACAAAACTTTCCGTGTCAATAATTCTGAATTTAAACTACCTACCTACTTAGGTGCATGATGTATAACATCCCACGGTCATTGTTCGGTTGCAATGAGTGAATGTTATCGTTTATTTATATAATTAGTTCATACTGTTCTTATATCTATGGTTCATACAGAATAAACATGTGATAAATTGATAATAGGATCAACAAAAACCGTAAATACACCAGTCTGTACTTACCTACTTTAATAGTACCTATACAATATCGTAACATGGAATAGAAGTATCGAACGCTATGAAGTAGAGAATAGAAAAAATCTAGTCGCTAGTTCTTCCTAAACCTACCTTGCTCAGTTTTATTGAGGTATCTTACCTACCTACCTAAGGTCATTTTCATTATTGCATACACAGGGAGGCCCGCTTACAGTGGTGCAAAAAACGATTTTGTAAGTCCTCTCTCCAAAGGTTTTCCAAAGAGAGAGAAAAAAGTGTTCTAGGTACTACATAATACTTTAGAGGTTTTCAGTACCTAAAATATTACATAGGTAAAGGAAGTGTGGCAAAGACTTCTCATTAGGTACTTAGTTTTAAAAACTCTCATGGACCTCCCTGTATATAGTTAAAAGCTTCAAGTTCGTCGTTCGCATTGTCGTGCTTATAATTTATGTATCAATGAAAACACGCTAGGTAGGTATTTGCAAAGAAAGGTTATTATTAAAGGTTTATGTTAATCTTGTAAAATAAAATTTTCATCGCCTCAATTAGCCAAGAAAATGCTATACTACATACTTTGAGCAAAATTACCTAACAATGACTCTACCGTTAAATTATATTGACAGCATGAGAGAACAGATGTTCGTTCAGTTGCACGTAGCACGTGTCACTCTTGAACGAGCACGGACCTTGGCCGCTGGTACACCAACCCTATTATTTCATCCCTTTCTACCAGCCTTGCAGCTGTATTATTAATCCCTTTCGCACACTGGTACGACGTACGGGGTGCTGGTGTTGGTGTAAAGTTGTTAGACGTTGTCACCGGCAACGGTAGTCCGATACACGGCACGCGGCTGCACAGCGACCTGACGTGTTCAATAACTTCCACTTGACAATATTTTAAATTCATAGTTAACTGTTGAAAAGTGTTTTAAAAGAACATGAGCTTCATCACACCATGTAAGTGTTACTTGACAATTAAATTGTTTTAAACTTAGTGTTTACAAAAATCAGCTGGGCTAGATGAAGTAGTGTAGTAGAGTCGGTGTTGAAATGCTAGTTTGACCTACAAATTGTTCTTGACCTACCATTTATCTTTTTTATGTATTTAGATTTATGTTAAGAACTGTGCTACAAACATTTACCCAGCTTGTTTGTGTACCTACCCACTAAATGTTTGTTATATATAAAATCATAATTAAAACAAATAGATAAAGTGATTAAGTATGTCCTTTTTAAAATGTATTTAATGTACCTAGGCTAAAACTGAACCTTGTAAATGTTTTTTGAGCGAGACGCTACTTATAGTATCTAGGTATCTATACAAAACTACAAACTGATTGTTAAAAAAACATGCCGTGGCCGTTTCATCAAATATATATAAAATTTACTAGATTTATGAATAGTAGGCAATTTACTTACTTAATTTTTTTTTATTGTTAATTGAATGTGTAATTTCAGACTCAATACTAAACCGTACGTATTTCCTACTGGAATTGCTAACCTAACCTACTGGAATTATGAATTTACCATAATCCCAACCGACCGTAAAGATAGTTATACTGAAACCTACATATCCCCAAGCTCTCTAGCAAGAACAGCTGTGTGCCAATATGAATGAGAGCGAACTGCACCACACTAACAAAAATTATGTAACACCTGTCTGTGGTTCACGTGCACATCGGTCAAGAGTGAAAGTTTTTCCTAGGGAATAAGGGAAGTTGTAACATAATAATTGAAATTTCCATTGTAAGGAAAGGTGAAAAGAATAGCTTTATAAAAGACGCGCTACTGATGTAGTTTTTTAATTACACTCAGCTAGACAAGTCTTGCGATCAAAGTAGTCATAAGTTTAGACAGTCAGTTGTGTTTGTGACTGCAAAGCCTTTAATTAGTAATCACAAGAGCTGCTTAGCAATTTTACGTGTGTCTACCAAGAACGTACTTACTTACATAAGATAGTAAACCGCTGGATCGATCCAGCGGTAACAAGTGCCCACCAGGATCTTGGCGTCCTAGGTTCTATTTACACTTTAGACGAATCTCAATTATGGGCTTACGTTAGGTACCGATCACTAAAATTGCGTCGGACAGTAAATAAAAGTGAACGTAGTTGGGAAACTGCCTAGCCTTTTGGATTACAATCGTGTTGAATTACTTGTTAAATTATTATGTGTAATATACAATGGAATGGAAGTGATTGAAGATAGGAAAAGAGACTTCCACTAAAGTCAAAATTGTTAAATGGTACTGACTTTACCTTAACATAATAACCGATTAAGGCATAGAGTTGACTGTAAACGATATCATTTACACACTTCATTACCGCGGATTATGTTACTTCAATCGAATTGAACGAACCCTTCTTTTAGTTAACCCCTAAATTAGGTCTTCCTTGCTGTTACGAGCTTACGTTACTATTTTATTTAGGAACCGTGTAGCCAGCCGAAACAGAATTGATGTTTTTTTTTTGTAAGCGATAGCACTAACGCCTTTCCGCACGCCACTTTGCATGATATATAAAATTACAAATATGTCTGAGCCTATATTTCTTCAGGCAGAACAGAATGTCTTGGTAGATAGGAGTTTAGTTTACTTGCGTTATTTACCATAAAAGAAGTAGGTAACGCTACTAGTAAATCCCATGATATTCCTACATAAAAATGTAGGAGGTCTCTCTTGTAACACACACGGTACCTAGTTAGAAATGAGTTCATGATACTTTTTTTTTGTTTCAGGATTTAAACAATGTTTATTTATAAAAGTAATGACAAACAAGATTATTATATAAGACATAATGATATTATCAGGGAGTTTTGATGACTCCCTAACAACTTCTGGTAACGTCGAGAGATCGATTAATTTAAACTCCCTGTACTGTTCCCATCTTTGGACGAATAGTTATTTACGTAGCGCAATTATTACAGCACCGCCTAAAGATAGAAATGTTATAACATACTGTTATACATGTAAAGGTAAAATAAGAAAATATGAACTGAAGCCACCAAGAAACTTCACGCCACATAATCATTCCACTCCTAACAAAGACATAACAATAGAAAAAGTTGAAACGTTTGTAAATGAGCGACAAGAACGCCCTATTGATATAAACATAAGTCAAGCAGTTTGTTCATATAACAAAAGCTTTCCAAGAGACTCAGAGCCCACAAATGTGGAAAATAAACTACGCATTCCTTCCATATCACAACAGATTGATTCCAGCTTTAGACAAAAATACACTTCTTACGAAATGGATTCAAATAATTCAAGGCGACAGAGACTGAGAAAAAGCCTGAGAGGTTTTGGGTGTATAGTTAATTTTGCTTCGGCTGATAGCCCTGTAAAAAAGAGAACTCAAATACAAGCCTGCTCAATAAGTGTGATGATTGTAGCTATCGTGATAATAAGTTTTATTTTGGTCAATTTTACTAACCCTAATTTTAAAGGTATGACCAACAAAATTAGTACAACCGTAGTGCCAACAAAAAATATAGATATCAATGATACAGCGGCAGCTATTACTAATGTTTATTTAGACCTGCCGTCAGTGACAGAGATCAATTCTACGGAAGAATATTTTGCTACTACAGAGTCTGCCAGCACTTTTAGCACTGAGAACTCTACATTAATAAACGTTATATCAAAAATACGTAAGAATATAAGAACATATCCAAAACATTCAAGTAAGCAGGCAGATGAAAGTGCAAAACCTAAAGATGTCAATAACCGAGATTTATCTCAAAGATTTTGCTCGTGCCAAAAAGACGAAATCTGCATGTTAGATGAAAACAGTGGCACATCGGTGTGTAGAGAACCAATAGATAATGATGACCCAACAGGTACGTTAACTTTAATCACCACTTGTTAATTAACATTCGACTTGCACTTGAAACAGTGATTTTAACAATATTTCCAGACCAACTACCATTAATTGTAGCGCGAGCGTTCTTAAATCTCTGATCAGCTTTTTACAGGCTGTATTCTTATTTTAGACAGCAAGTTTTATCAACCATTTTCAATCATAGGTGTTCCGAGGATATATTTTTTTGATGAATTTTTTATATTTGTACCCCAGGTTGTGGAGGATTGTGCGCCCTAGAGACGGAAGCTTGCCAACTAGTGGATAAAGCGCGAGGAGTGCGCGTGTGCCGCTTATTGACGCTAGTAACGTGCTCAGCAGATGAGTGGCGGTGTCGTAACGGTCTCTGTGTGCCAGCGGAAGCCCGATGCGATGGTTCTATTCAATGCTATGACCGATCTGATGAAACATATTGTGGTAAGGAGTCTTAGTTACACCGTACATATACAGGGTAAAATTAAATGGTCTGGCGTAACTACAGAAACGTAAAGGGTAGGTATCTGTATCTAAACACGGTAAAACAAAAAAGGATTTTCTGAACTCATAATTTGAAGTAACTACACTACCCGCACCATTGATCCCGTATAATTAGCTGTAGTCATTGGATAATTATGAGTTTAGAAAATAGTTTTATCGTATTTAGGTACATATCGATACCCATCCCGTCGCTGATGTTTCGCCAGCTAATTTAATTTGACCCTATAAATATAATAGAACTGCTTATGCGGCCGGCGCCTGACTTCTTGTGCATTGTATGTAACTTATAATAGTACATTATGATACATGTGTGCTATATTGATTAATGCACACGCGTTTCATACGACGTTTTTCAACACACTTGCGAGGAAAAAAAACAGACTTGTATTGTTAAATATTAACTTGTATGGAAAATGGCGCGCTGGTTTTGTTTTCCCGCGCGCCGTGCTAGCCAGCACTAGCGCTGCGCGCGCAACATTGACTCATTTTAAATATATTAATCTATGGCACAGACAAAACCGATACAGCCTATAGAAAAAATATAATAAACACAAACCTGAAAATTGCAATAAACCTAAGAATTTCGCGGTCTACCACTGCGTATTCACCTTAAATTGTCTGTGGTCCCCTGCGAGTTCATTTTGCGACCAAGGACAATACAGACTATTTAAAAAAAAATTAAATATAGCCCGATTTCCGAATTAGCTATAATCGCTCACATCACAGCGCTCACATCATCTCCATGGACGTAATATTACGTCCATGCATCATCTCACATGCGTTCCGATTTAGATATTACTATTATGACTGCTGAGAGCTGGCAACAATTCGGAACACTCGTGAACGCGCTCACATGACAGTGCTTAACACCACATTTCTTCTTCAGTTCTTCTTCTTTGGTTAGGTGGCGACTGTCAGCCAGAAGCACAATTTCAAAAATGCCACGTTAGTTTAATTTAAAGATGATGCAACTCAAAACAAAACACACACTGACACAACCTCATACACACACTGTCATTTTTGACAGCGCTCACGGTGATATTATTCTAGGGCATGGTCGGCATTATCGCAAGATGGCGAATGTCATGACGTCATCTATGACGATTCACGGGACATCGTTATCGTTATCGCGCTCACGCTAATTCGGTTATTTCCCAATTCGGAACACATCGATTATTTCCCAATTCGGAACGCAGGGTTTGATGAGATTAAAAAAGCGCGCGTCTCCGACTAGTAAATAGTTATCTGTGGTATTACAGAACATGTGGATTAAAGTAAAGAAAAAGCACGCGTTCGTAATACACTCCATTATGGACCTAAAAGCGGTTCAATAAGAGCCACTTTACGAGCAAGTGTGTTGAAAAATAATTACTATAACCTCCACAGAATGCGATTTAACGAAGCAGTTTCGCTGCGGACACTCTATATCTTGTTTCGCACACACAAAATTATGCGACGGAGTAATTGATTGCTGGGATGGACATGATGAAGTCAATTGCACTACTGGTAAGGACGTTTCTATAATATTTTTATTTTTGAATATTTTCAAAACTATTCCAATAACCGAATTGAAAAATGTATCGCAACTTTTTAAATGGGTTATTTGTTAATGTGCTCATTCGAACCTAACGGAGCTTCCTATAAGCACTTCTTCATAGAAAACTACAAACACAAAATAATCAATTTGAGACGTCAAGAAGTTTTATTAGCTGAGTGCATTCTTTTTTAGTTTTTTATGACTTTGAAGCACGCTGACTGCTAAGTTTTGAAGTACGTAGGTACTAATACTAATATGTTTTGATTATAGAATGTCCTGCCGACCAATTTACGTGTACTGACGGCCAGTGCATTTTGAGATCAAGATTCTGTGACGGGCTGGCAGATTGTGCTGACGGTAGTGACGAACCCGACGGCTGTGGCGGTAGCTGCGGTGCGCATGAAACACGTTGCAAGAATCAACGTTGCGTGCCGCGCGCTGTGCAATGCGATGGTCATGACAACTGTGGCGACCTCACTGACGAGTTGCATTGTTCTAAATAGTTTTGTCCACTATTTCAGGTGGATCAGTAGGTATTATAAAGTGTAAGTACAGTCAACGGCACAGTGGTAACACATAAACTATGAATAGGTAGGTACTTACATTTTACTGCTACGACATAAAGGAGCTGTTAACATTAAAATGAGTGGCAATTCTCGTTATTTTAGGAACGTTCACAGTCTGATCTCAGTCTCAATCTGCCAAAATGACCTCTAATTTCCCTAGATTTTGACAAGTTTTTGACATTTGTTTGTCGCCGAGATGAGACTGCGACTAGATTTTGAACGTTTTAAATTACGAGAATTGGCCTTCAGATGTGCGGTTGACTGTAACTACATTACTGATTTAATACAATTTATCAGAACAATAAAGGTTTTTTGAATAAACTGATTTTAATAATGCTTTTCGATTTAATTTTTGCTCACACTAAGAACTGATATTATGAATCTTCCTATATCATTAAAAAGGAAACTCATCGACATGTGCATCCTTCCCGTCCTAACCTACGGTGCACAAAGTTGGTCGCTTACTGAACAACAGAAGTCCAAACTCAAGATTTGCCAATGGGCAATGGAGCGTGGCTTTTTTTTTTCCGGATGGGTAATCATCAAATGACCCCTCCCGCTCTGGGTGGAGCGGAAGGGAGTGTCAGACTCTTACTGACTAAAACCCACCCGCATGTTCCTTCCTTAGCCCTTTATGTTCCGGGCCAGCGGTAACCCTTTCGGACAATCCCGCTGACCGCTGACGCTAGGCTTCGGCCCTATGGGGCCTCGATACTGACATCTCTTTGAACAGGCACGGGCCTGGTACTGATCGGACGGTGAGCTACCCATTACTCTCCGCCCGCACGCCCGCGCCTACGGTGGCCGGGAGTCGTCACGCGGCTCCCGACGCCCGGAGCGTCTCCCGCGGCGGCTGGGACGGGAGGCTCTCTCCCTGAGCCGTCCCGCCACCTCCTTCGCTAGCATGACTGCTTCGCAGAAGGAGGCGACTGCCTCCCACTCCCTCTCGCCCCGGACCATGGCTTGCACCAGGGCCTGCAGTCTCGACATTGATAGCGATCACTTTACGACCGAATTCGGTCGCAGTCCTATCGATCCGGATTTAGCGATATTTGGTAGTCTCGACTCTCAAAGTTATCAATTGTCATCGGTATCTTACCGAAGTTTGTCGCAAACTTTACGATTTTCGTAATGTTTACGATTATGTTTTGAGAGCATTTTTGACAGATGTAGAGACTTGCGTTTGTCGTAAGGATCGTTACGGCTAGCGATTATTGTCGGTATTATTTAGCGATCGGTAGTTTGCGACAGCGTCGCTATCTATGTCGAGACTGCAGGGCCAGGGCCGGACGCGAGAGTTCGCCGCCGCAGCCGATCGCCTCTACGAGGACACGGCGGTGCTCCGCCCAAGCGGGGCAGACGTCCACCGTGTCCTCTGGGCGATCCTGGCAATGGTGACACCCGGGCGTTTCCTCCCGCCTGATGATGTGCAGGAACCTCCCGAAACTTCCGTGTCCGGTGAGGACCTGCGTCAGGCGGTAGGTGAGTGCGCCGTGGCGCCTCTCTAGCCACTCCTCAAAGAGGGGTCTTATCGCCGCTATCGCGGCGTGCCCTATGGAGCGCGGCTTGTTATGCGATTAAGCGTACCTACAGATCGAGTTAGAAACACCACGCTGAGCTCCATAACTCAAGTAACGGATGTTGCAGAAAACAGCCAGGCTGAAGTGCGAGTGAACCGGACACGTCTAGCAAATGCACCCGGAGAGATGGACAAAGATCGTCACTCACTGGACGCCTGAGGCAGGACATGCGCCGTCGAGGTAGACCAAGGCGAAGGTGGCGTGACGATCTAATATCATTTGCAGGGCCAACAAGGCCAGAGATCGCACAAGACAGGGAGGTTTGGAAGAATAAAGGGGAGACCTTTGCCCAGCAGTGGGACACAAAATAGGCTAACAAAAACAAAAAAAAACTAAGAACTGCTGTCTCTACTTTTTTTAGATGTTACCTTATAATCATGAACATTGTTAGTTTTTAATACTTACCTTGCGACATTACGAACTATCTAAAAATTGTGAACTG
The DNA here is from genome assembly GCA_963082905.1 of Oligia fasciuncula. Lineage (NCBI taxonomy): Eukaryota > Metazoa > Arthropoda > Insecta > Lepidoptera > Noctuidae > Oligia > Oligia fasciuncula. Next base: position 13,025,277 of record OY720387.1, read on the forward strand.
CAACAAACCATTTACAATTGAAAGCATTATTTTTCGATAGTTTATAATCTGTCCATGGCAAACCGACAAAGCGCCGGATTCCACTTTGTGCTAATAAGTACTAAATAGCCAAGTAACTTCGACCAACTTGTAAGTAGCGCTCGCCCGCTGCTGCGGCTCCGCTCGCTCCGTTCGCGTGTGGTTAGTCACGGTTCTACCCTAACCTAACCCATTTGGTCACGATGCCCTGGCTTAGTACTGCGGTCAATTCGGCTGCCGCCAAGACCGACAAATCAGAGAATGTCTCGACATGTAAACTGTCGAGACATTCTCTGATTTGTCGGTCTCGCGAGATAGTTGATAAACTAACGGTAAATAAACGCAACCTCAGTAAAGTAGTTATCTACACGCCACGGATCTTTGTGTCTGTACCTACAGCTAACTGCAGACCGGATTTTCTCATTTATGGGTTGTGCATTAGAAGCATTTTTTTTATAACTGACACCGCTTTCTGACATTTTTCGGATTTCTTCTCGGAGTTCGATGAAATTATAATACAGTGTTTTTCTTTAAACTGGGACAGTATTGGGAAATCCGAATCCGTAGGAGATACGGGAAAACTGTTATAAACCATTAGGCTAGAATAGTGGATAAGACAGAGATTAAAATAGAAGAATAACTAGCAGGGGATCCATGGGGTGTTGGGTCTGGAGGGGGGGTTCACAGGATCAGACCGGAATAACTAGACTTTTTTATATCTTTTGGATTCCGATTCCCTCGGGCCCCGTACTGTCCCTGTAAACTAAAAACACAGTATATCTATTTACCTATCACAAAAAACGTGGGTAGTGTTCGTTTTTTTGAGCGGCTAACTTCACAGACACATCGAGGCGCCCTGCGCCGCCGCGCGCCGGTGCGTCAGCACACGATGTCTAAAAAATATCTAATAAATATCTTTTAAATATTTAAACAAACATCTGTAGTATATATATCTAGAAGATGACTATGTCCGCCTCCTAAATGTCTTCTAGACATTTTAAATGCACATTTAATAGACATGTCTTCCAGATGTCTGCTGGTAAACGTTAGAAGATATCTTCTAGATTATCCACAAAATATCTAATAGAAATCGACTACAAATAACTAAGGAACAGCTGTTCCTGTTACTAAGAACAGTAACTACTGGGAATGAAATTACTTAGAGGGAACTTAATGAACTTTAGTTCCTGTCTAACAATGAGAAAGAACTCTGCGTAAATTCGATGTAGTTCGCGGCAAATGCTTATAATATAGCAAGCAAAGCAACATTCAAGTATTATTCAATCAATTGACTTATGGAAATTGATTGGTCCTGAGTTCGAATCCCAATCCGCCCCTAAGACGACCCACTGACCCCCAGGTCGGCAAGTGTTATTGGGTTTTTCAATTAAGTACGATTTCTTAGTTAAAAAATTAATAAAGGCAAACTAAAAAAAATACAGTAAATAGTTATCCATGAGTTTTACAAAGTCAATCTACTTAACCGCGCGGAATGAGGTTTTCTTTTTGAGTATTTAAAAAAAAAAATAGTTTCCAAGAACTCTGTAGATGGCGTTGTACTGACTACGTTACTAGATGCCAAAGCCAAAACGCTTGGAAAAAAAACGTTGCTTCACGTCACATACGCTCGTTGACTGACACCGAATGTTAGAAGTAGCGAATGTGAAATCATATTGAATGGCCAAAAACTAGAATTTATTGATCAGACAGTTTTCCTAGGAATCACGCTAGACGAGAAATTACAATGGGGACCTCATATAACATCTATTGCGGGGCGGCTAAGCTCCGCCGCTTATGCTGTTAGAAAGATAAGACAGTTAACAGATGTAGAAACCGCGCGTTTGGTCTATTTTAGTTACTTCCACAGTATTATGTCATATGGCATTTTACTATGGGGTCGGGCTGCTGACATTGAATCCATTTTTATTTTACAAAAGAGAGCTGTCAGAGCCATTTACAATCTACGTCGTCGCGAATCTCTTAGGGAACTATTTAAAAAGGTTAATATCATGACGGTACCTTGCCAATTCATTTATGAAAATATTATGTATGTAAGAAAAAATCAACATCTTTTTAATAAAATAAGTGATAGGCATAATTTTAATACTAGAAATAAAGATAAATTAGATCAACCTTTTTTTAGATTATCTAAAGTACATACATCTTTTATGGGGTACTGTGTTAAATGCTACAACAAAATACCTTGTGACATATTGCAATTAAATGAAAGAAAATTTAAAACTCATATTAAAAGTACACTTTGTAAACAAGGATATTACAAATTAGAGGATTATATCCAAGATAAGAATGTTTGGAAACATGCTGGTCCTGCTCCATAGGACAATCTAAAAGTCTAGACAAAATCAAACTTGTTCCTAATTTAATTTATATATATATTTTTTATGACATCTTATTCTAACTCATTTTTACAATCTGCGACTACAGTGGCTCACACACTTGTTAAAGTTCAACTACTTTTGCATTTTTTTTTTTTTTTTTTTTTATAAATAACTTGTAAATATGTGAGCACCATGTATCTATCACTTATTTGATTTACCTGTCATTGCTTAATTTTTAATTATTTTTACCTTTTGTGGTAGACTAATTTTATTATGGGTGCATCGTGTTCACATATAATTTTTATTATGTATACAAGACCTTGTAAAACATTTTTAAAAGAGTAACGGTGGAGTTTCTTGCCCATTCTTCTCCATACGAAAACTACCTTTTCGAATGGGCGACTAGAATCATTTCTATTTAGTTTTTTTTTTGACGTTCAAAAGTGCCTTTAATGTGCCTATTTGAAATAAATGATTTGACTTTGACTTTGACTTTGACTTTCGTTTGCTTTCGTTTTACGATCTCCAAATTACATCCATGTGAAATAATCAAAAAATGATGTGAAGTTCCATTCCTTGCAGTAACTTACCAAGGTCAGCGCCATCTATCCAGCGACTAGGGAAGGGTTTAAAAAAAAAAGAAGGAAAATCCCTCAATCATGATCATAGACACATACTCTCTTTTTTTACACAATTGGTTTAGCTATTAGTCTTTTGATCAAGTCTGGAATCACAAAGAAAATGCATATTAAAAATATCGACGTCCTGATTCACGCCCCACGGTGTTATTCAACGTTTTTGTGTAAATTTAGATACAAATTATTGATAACGAAATGATTAAAATGTTTTCGTATATTACACCATTTGCTATACAAATGTATGTAGCATGTGCTGTGGGTGCACTGCACAGCACACATAAAATATTGACATTATAAAGTAGCACTTTTTTTTTTGTGGATGGGAAATCATCAAATATTCCCGCTCTGGGTGGAGCGGAAGGGAGTGTCAGACTCTTACTGACTAAAACCCACCCGTGTTCCTTCCTTAGGCCTTTATGTTCCGGCCCAGCGGTAACCCTTTCGGACAATCCCGCTGACCTTAGTAGTAGCACTTATGTTACGAAATACCAATTTTTTTTTTTATTATTATATGTCACTTACACATTCTATTTTGTGTTCTGTGCGTAGACAGAGTAATCTTCTGTCTACGGTTCTGTGCCACGAACTGAATTACGCACCTAGTATCTCTAAGTAGTCTGCAAAGAGTATAGTAGTAGTCTGTGAACTGAATGAGTACTAGACCATAGACTAATATCTCGGCATTTACCCTCAGAACAATAACCAGTGAGCCTAATAGGAAAGCTATAGAGAAACGGGTAGCGTGGCCACACATGAGACAAAAAAAAACTAACATAACCATAATGTATATAGAACTCAGTGATACCATAAACCTTACCCTTTACCCAGAATCAGGGAGATTGAATTTTACCACGCAGTTCCAACCCGTAGCGGAGCACAGATTCGGAATAGAACGTGGCATGGAGCTATAAAATAATAATAAGTATATATATATTTTTTTTAATGCTCGTTATACGATCGGATAACGAGATCGATGGTTAATTTATATCAATGGTTCATTATTATTATCAAAAGCTTAAAATTTTTGTCTACAAATCAAGGGTCCAAAAATAAAAACATTACCTGAATCTATCCAATTATAATCTATACAAGACAAAGTATAATGATTACAAAATATTATGAATAAGATAATAATAATTTATTGATAAGATTGTGATTATTATATTGATAAATAAATAATAATATAATGATAAGATTGTGACGGACAAATGGGAAATTGCGCGACCCGATACTAGCAACACTGCATTTTAGGTTATTATAAAAACATTACTTTGAATCGCGATTTTAAGTCTTCTAACCACTCATAGTATGACAAAAACTGACACTGTCACTTAATTAAAACAGTTAACACACAGTACATTGTTCTATTAATCGAAACATTTATGAAAACTTGCAACTTACGTGTGAAAGGGCAATCCTGGTATTTGCCGCTCACTATCGCTTTTACAGTTAAGTACACTACACCGCATTGTATTATAGGTTAATCTCGGCTTTAAAACAATATACGCAAGCAAATATAATTAATAAATTATGTAGAAAAGTGCTAAAATAAACATCACAATTCCACAAAGACGAGATATCTGTCAAAGTTTGTTTAGCTACACGAGTAGCGGCCTTGAAAAAAACGGGCACGCGCTGAGAGACGGAAATAGTATAGCTTTATCCTTTTCTGTTACTTGTAATAACTCAATACTTTATCCCTTTCTTGTGGAAATGAAATGGCGCTACCCGCCGTCTATACTTTTCTTTGTCTAAGTTCTGAGCATTTACCCTAGTCCCGAGCTCTGTAATCCCGAGAATTGTTTTTGGTCACATCCATCTCTATTCGTTAGACGGAGGTTACACGTTCATTCTGGCGTCAGTTCAGTCTATGATTGATGTCAGAATGACGGGAAACTGATTGTATACACGTAGACTGATGGATTGATGGTCCAGAATGATGATTATTTAAATATTTTAATAATTTTTGTCAGTCTGGTCAGACTGATGCCAGACTGAACGTGTGTTTATTAGCTATCAGTCTGATGTCAGTCACTGCTTAGACAGCGATGGAGTCGCACGACATGTCGCCGCCTGCGCCGACTCCCTCGCCGCTCCCGACTTCCCCATCTCTACCATTAGCCCCGGAGAAAGAATTTATTCTTACATTAGAAATGTTACCTATTCTTTGGAATAAAACGAATAAAAAAATTAAATTCTTTAATTCGATAATAATCGGCATAGTCATCTTCTTCTCCTGTGTCTAAATATTCGGAAACAATATAAATATTACATTAATTTACCAGATATTAACAATATGATGTATTATAAAAGTACCTATGTTACTGCTATTCGTGTGTCCTACAATCAGTTACCGCCAGCAATTAAAGAATTAAATGGAAATATCTTTAAAAATAAATTGAAGAAAATGTTAATTGACAAGGTATTTTATAATCTGCATGAGTTTTTTGATAAAAAATAGTATTTGTAAGTACCCAATTTCTTATTACTATTGCATATCCGACTCGGGTAGAATGTTGAAACAAAAAAAATGTTATGTATAAGAACTTTATGGACACAGTTATGCAATAAATATATCTTTATCTGTTTCATATCTCATTCAGTAAATTTAAGTGAATTTATGGTCTTTTCATTAGCCACTTTTTACACCACCGCCTTCTTTTTCTACGATTCCTCGTGGACAGGGCTAATATTATAGCAACTGGAGCATATTATTTTTCTTGTTAAAATCCATACCAAATACATAAGCGTTGCGCGTAGAAGTTTTCGGTTGGACTGATCGTCAGTCTGACTTACCGTGTAATACCGCCCGTCAGTCTGACTTACCGTGTAATACCGCCCGTCAGTCCATCATTCAGCCATCAATCTGTCTACATAGAGTAAAGTAATTTATCGGGTACTAGTTTTCAGTCTATCAAAAAGTACTCTGTGGTCAAAGACTACAATATGATGTGTCTGTGGTACTCAGGGTCCGAATTACCGTTACTTTTTTGGTAACGTTACAAATTACCGTTATGATAACGTTAAAAAAGTAACGATATTTATAACGATACCCGTCAGTCAGTTAACGTTATCTAATGGTATTAGTACCGGTAAAAATTACAATTATTATACCGGTAAAATTACCGGTATAACAATTGTAATTTTTACCGGTACTAATAAATAGAAAGAAAAGAAAGAGATAGGCGAGGAGGGATAGAAAGAGATAGACGTATAAATATACGTCTATCTCTTTCTATCAATGACGGTGTTAAGTACGACTAGCTTCAGCGTGTATACAATATATATTGTTTCTGTGCTGCATCCTGCGACATATACTTAAAAAAACCGGTCAAGTGCGACTCGAACTCGCACACCGAGGGCTCCGTATAAATTTGTAGATATAGTTTTATTATTTTTTTATTTGTAATGTACGAATTTACGGTATAGTTTCCTTTACTAGTGCTATATGACATTGCTTCTTGCCAAATTTCATGATCCTACGTCAACGGGAAGTACCCTACTATAGGTTTTGATTTTGGAACATAAATGGCCGTATCTTTTGATTGTGTTGACTTAGAAGTTTGATTTTCTCACTGCTTCAAGAGATTGCAGCCTTGAATAATTGATTTTAATTTCAACTTGATAACTCTACGCATTCCTGAGAAAAAGGATCTTGACTACCGGGCAGACAGACGGACAACGAAATGATCTTATAAGGGTTCGGTTTTACTTTTTGAGGTACGGGACCCTAAAAAAGAGAGATTACGAGAACCGTATAATGTGTAAGTATATAGAGGTATGAGGAACAGGGTGTAAAGTTCACTCAACTTCCATAGAAAAGGGAGTATCCTCCGACCAGACAGTATGACGCGTTGTTCTCATGTGGCATTGTAGATACCGCTACAAGTACATACATAATACATATTTAAAATTTCTGACTAAAACATCAGCCAGTAAACATATAAGTCACATAAATAGGTACATGAACAGTCAACCGCACGGCTCTGTATACAATATGATCTTGACAGACACAAATATGTAGGTAAATACATAAAAATAAGGTAAAAAAAAATTCGAATGCGTGTAGGACACGCTTTTCAACTTAGTGTTCTGTAGCGTCGACTTTGCAATTATTAAGAACATAAAATGTTGTTTGGGATAAATTCGTCCCAAACTCCCAAATCCCAACTATAGAAACTTTAATTGTGCCTGGTCTAGCTGACACTCACTTCACTTAGCCGGTTTTCTTAAATTTAATCATTCCTATCTTTCTATAGAAATAGTGTGAAAGATGTTTGGATGTTTGGAAGATAGGAAAGACATTTATTACAACTGCGGGTATTCACAAAACCTGTCAAAGCATCCTATCTTGTTCGAAATATAAGTACGTTTTGGTTGCATTTTTTAAGATCTATCCATACAAGTTACAAACCAAACCTTGGGATTTGAAAAAAAAAAAAACGTGGGCTCGGGGGACCCCCCGTCAGGAACGAAATTCAAAATGGAAATCCAAGTTGGCGGTTGCGAAAATTTTAAAATCACGAAATTTTGAAGTACAGAAAGCGTCACTATGTCCTAACCCCTCAAGTTTTAAAATGTTACACTGCTACAACATTGAATTCCTTACGAATAATCTAAAGAATACTTCAAAAAGAGCCCATTGTGTTGACTCGGATTCGAACCATCGCATCACCGAACGTCGTCATACTCATACCGGCAGTTTGACGAACTAGCCAGCGAGCCCATATGAATTGCGATGAAATTGTTATCTACTATCGGCTGAGTCATTATATCTTTAGGTCCCTGTCTAATCGAAAGATGTTATAATTTGAGGGTATCCATTAATTTTACTTACTTACGTTGTCTTTATAAAATTAATCCATACCTTCAAGTTAGAACTTTGTATACGTTCACTTAAAACGGCGAAGAGTAAACGACTACTAATTTTATCAATTATTTTTTTAAATGATTTCTGATTTTATGAGAACTAAAATAGTTGTTCTGTTTGTTGTAAAATAAGATCATAGTTTTGTTAAATAATAGCAATAATAAATATTATTAAATGATTAATAAAGTATTTTATTTTTCTTGATTTTTTAATTCTTTATAAATAATTACTACTTAAAACAAAATAGAAATATATATCAAAATAATATAATGAACAAAAAGCACGCTTCGTGCCTATATAGGATTTGAACTTCCAATCTTATGCACGGTAAGCGGTCTTGAAACCTCCAGTCTATTTAGACGATGAATAAGTTGTCGTAAATGTTAACCCTATTATTGTTGCTTGTCGTCGCAAAAGTATTGTTTTATTGAAAAAAACAATAATAAAAACAGAATAAAAAAAAAAAAACTTACTTAAACTTCTTTATTCACTAAAACAATACATTATTTAAAAGAAAATGTTTTTGCTAAATACAAAAACCAACTTGGGCCTATCACGGATTTGAACGCACATGTCTTTTGGTGGGGTAACTACTTAAAGGAGCTGTGTGTACATTATTGCCTTCGTCTTGAATTTTTCTCTTGACCTCACTATCGGCTTCAGCACCCTCGAAAACCATGAACGTACTGATATCAGTCTTCAAGACTATATTTCTTATGTCATAATAAAGCGCATCGACTTCCTGTAGCAGAAAGTGTATGCATGGGCGAACCGTATTCGTCGGTATAAACGGCGAGTAGAGCGATACACTCAGGATCGTAACAAGAAGCGCGCCTTCAACGGTTGGGTCATGCCGGTTTTGATGTACTCTTTCGACAAACTCAAATGGACTCAGACCGAACTCGACGTCCTGGATAGGAGGGTCCGTACATTGCTGCCTGCAAATCGGATGCATCACCCACGGTCATCGGTAATGAATGAGGCGTATATCCCGCGAAAGTGTGGAGGTCGAGGCTTTTTAAACGCTAAGACCCTCCACAATCGCGAGATATGCAGTCTCAGGGAATATTTCCTACAAACCGACGTGGGGATGCATCGAGATGTAGTCGCCGTGGACAAGGGCCTCACCCCGCTCTCCTTAGCTAAAGAGAATTGGCGCAAGCCAGTAGTGCTTGACACCAATGATCGCATGGAGGTATGGCAGAGTAAGGAGCTTCACGGACGCTTTTTCCGGGCCCTACATGGACCCGATGTCGATCTATTAGCGTCCGTAGCCTGGCTGCGTTTCGGTGATCTCTTTGGAGAAACCGAAGGTTTTGTCTGTACAATTCCATAATTGCACAGACAAAACCTTCAGTAATTCTCAGGTAATTGTTCGCCATCATAACTTCGTCCATACGAAGTTATGATGGCGAACAATTACCTGAGATTTATTGTGAAAGATGGCACGTTGACATCTTTTGGGCATACCACCGGCCGGGGGAATCAATCAGGCATATTATCTCCGGATGTTCTCGTCTAGTTAACGGGGAGTACTTGCATAGGAACAACTTTGTAGCCAGGATAATCCATCAGCAGCTTGCTCTGAAATACAGCCTTGTGGAATCGGAGGTGCCGTACTACAGGTATGTGCCCAACCCAGTTCTCGAAAATGGAAATATCACATTGTACTGGGATCGATCCATCATCACTGACAGGACTGTTGTTGCCAATAAGCCTGATATAGTGGTGGGGGATCAATCAGAGCGGCGCGCAATGATTATTGACATAACCGTCCCGCATGATGAGAACCTCGTGAAAGCCGAGAAAGAAAAACAAATCAAGTATCTTGACTTGGCTCGCGAGGTTGTCGACATGTGGGATGTTGACTCAGCAATCATTGTGCCGATAGTCGTGACAGCCAAAGGGTTCATAGCCAAGTGCCTCGACTAACACCTGAGGAAACTGTCGTTGGGCAGCTGGATCAAGGGTTTGATTCAGAAAGCAGTACTTCTGGACACGGCTCGCATTGTTAGGAGGTTCCTCTCTCTGGAGCCCTGACCACCGGTAGCTTGGACCCTGTTCCCGATACCGGTGGGCTTTAATATTTTTAAATGTTTTTATATTCTAATATTTAAAAACATAATATGTATTTAGTGAAATAAAGGAAATAATATAAAGAAGGTACTTTATATAATAGGTAGGTAGACAGGGGGGGTCAGTGGCTAAATAATAACAACCGCACAGGTCGATCGATCAGGTTAAGCTACGCTTGCCGTGGTTGGGCTGTGGATGGGTGACCATCATTACATACCGTGAACCCTCCGTGCCTCGGAAAGCACGTTAAGCCGTTAGTCCCAGCTGTCATTTGTGGATCTTTGACAGTCGTTACGGGTAGTCAGAAGCCCGAAAGTCTGACAACCAGTCTTACCAAGGGGTTTCGTATTACCCAGTAACTGGATTGTGGGGGTCAGATAAGCAGTCGCTCCATGTAAAATACTGGTATGCAGCTGCATACCAGTATTTTACATGGAGCGGCTGCATTCGGTTAGTTTGGAAACCGACCCCAACATAGTTGGGAAAAGGCTAGGCAGTTTATGACAGGTAGTTTACGAAGGTAGTATGAAACCCATTATTGTTATCACTAGCTTCCGCTCGCGATTTCGTCCGCGTAAAACTTTTTGTTCCCCCGACCCACCTCGTCGCATCGCATCGCCCGCCTGCGCTATTACTTCGTTTTCGCTAAAGCGAAAACTTCTGACTTTTATTCTTTTTGCTCAACTCCTAAGGGTTCTAGCGTAATGTTTAATAGCCTATAGCCTTCCTCAAAAATGGGGCTATCAAATGCAAAAACATTTTTATAAATCCGAGCGCTACTTCCAGAGATTAGAGCTTTCAAACAAATAAACTCTTCAGCTTTATTATTTTACTAGCTTCTGCCCGCGACTTCGTCCGCGTGAAATTTCTTGTACCCCCACCCGTCGCGTCGCAACACTTCGTATTCGCTTACCGTTCACTCTGAGTTTTTTTCTTTTTGCTCGGCTCCTAAGGGTCATAGCGTGATGTTAAATAGCCCATAGCCTTCCTCAAGAATTGGGCTATCAAATGCAAAAAGAATTCAAATCTGACCGGTAGTTAAAGAGATTATCGCGTTCAAACAAACAAAATCTTCAGCTTTATTATTAGTATGGATAAAAAACTCTATGGCCCATAACTCCTTAATAGGTACCAACTCTTAACATCTTACACACGTGATAACTTTTAAACGAAATATCCGATTGAGATGAAACAAAAAGTATTTTACTTCTTCATAAATACTCTTGATAACATAATGCTTAATTTCGATAAAGATTAATATTACGATACATATTTAACGTAGTTTTTTTTTCTTCAGACGATTTAATAATTATTTTGAACACAAAATCGGTTATTGTGATTAAACCATGATAGCTAGATATATGTTCTCGCGGACTTTTTTGTAGGTCTTAATGGGCTCTACAAACCCGTAGTACATTATTTTGTTCTATTGTCAATAGTTTTTGCAGCGCACGCAAAAATAGGTTTTCGATTTTACACCTTGTGTTACAAAATAGCAATTTTATTACGGATCCCTAATTTTGAAGAAAAAAAATATAGCCTTCCTCGATAAATGGACTACCCAACACTAAAATAATCATTGAAATCGGACCAGTAGTTCCAGAGATTAGCGCGTTCAAACAAACAAACAAACAAACTCTGCAGCTTTATAATATTAGTATAGATAGAACTATCTCCTGAGATATTCATTGAAATCAATTAATGATGTCAAGGGCAATTTTGTTCAAAATGAAATACGTAATGAATAACGTATTTATTTGGATATTTAAGGATTATAATCATGTTTATAAAAAGTTATTTTACACAATACAGTATTATTCCTTATCCAATTAAATACATTAGGTACGTTGTGATTTTCATGTAGATCAAAATTGCCTTTTACAGCATATCATTAAAATGAATATCTTAGAAGATATCAGAGATTTAAAAAGCGCGAGCGGCTGGCGGGGCGGTACGAAGTTCGCCGGGTCAGCTAGTATGATTATAAAATAAAACGCGCGAGCCGTCTTGTATTCATAATTTTGTTGCCGCTCCGCTTAGAAGCCCCGGCGAACGCACAGCGCGCGTTTCGGTTTGGCAACGTCGCGTCGCACCAGACGTAGGTAAATTTTAGCAAAATAACGTTATTGGTAACGATATTTTAATACCGGTAAATCCAGTGTTATAACGTTATATTTAACGTTAAATATTTAACGTAACAGAACGAAATGTTTTGGTAATTTTACCGGTATTTTTTTGGTAACGGTAACCGTCCCTGGTGGTACTAGTCTACAATCTGTCTACTCTATGAATTTAGTCTTTTCTTTCGCTTTCTATCACAGCATCATATTGTAGTCTTTGCTTTCTATTTTAGTTCCGAGTTAGTCCGATATCTAAAAAAATAATAAACTAACCTTAAGTTTTTGTAAAAAAGGGTCAGTCAACTATTATAAATGGCTGACAGTGACGACGAGTATGATCGTAAAAGACGCGATAAATTCCGGGGCGAAAGAGGAACAGCCGAAGGCAGCAGTTACCGTAGTAGTGACCGACGCGAGGAAAGGAGTCGTGGTCGCGAAGACTGGTCTGAGAGGTAAAATAATGTTGTTAAAGGGTTATGAGATCATGAGACCTGTGTTTGGATACCAACAATCTACGAGTTCTGAATTCCTTGCAGATCCCAACCTCAATCCTTTGAACTTCCAAAACTTCCTACCCGAGTTAAACCTCTAAAGCGTTCCGTAGCTGTTATTATAAGGTATTATTATGTTGAGATGTAGGTCATCTAAAAATTTTACGTAGTGATTTTCCAGCCAGGAGTTGACTCCCATTATATAATGTAAAATATTGTATCCTAGCTTAGTTGTACCTCCTTATAACAAATGTTCGGTAAACAATTTTGTAGTTAGCCTCATTTTTTGTAGAAATAACTTTACTCATCACCATCACACCACACCATCACACTCATAGATCCATCAATTCTGAAAAAAGGTATATTACTCTTCGGATCCTCCTCTTGACTGGCACAGTCACCTACCGATGACCGGCCAAATTGAGTCCAGCCTGCCATGATCATCCTTTAGTTATGACCCTGAACCAATTTGGCTTGTTTTATCTAAAGACCAAAAGATTAAAAAGTTCATCTTTTGTAAATATCTGAGAGATTATTTACTACAACTAGCTTCATCTTTCTGTCTGACTCTTTGATAAATCAAAAGTACCTGTAAATGGTTAAATTGAAATAAATGCCTTGAGTAAGAGTTTAATTTAAATGATTTCGAAACAGAAATAATTTTGCCAGATATAATATTAAAAAGATCAAGTCAGAAGTTATTGAACATAATTTATAAAATATATTCTTTGACTGGTAGATCTCGTGGAGGTCGTTCTGGTCCTGACTACAGGGACTACCGTGGTGGAGCCAGTGCTAGCCGAGGATACTCTCCAGTCAGAGGGGAAGGTCCACCAAGCAAGCGCATTAGACCTGACTGGCCTATAGATGAGAGAAGATATGGGGGCATGCCTCATGACTCCTATGGTTATGGCTGGGCCCATGATCACTTCGGCCCACACCCTGCACATCAAGGTTATGGACAGCCTATGGCACCAGTGCCTGCAAGGTCAGATATTATACTATATTTTTATATTAGATTACGAAATGTATTTTTCTTTATTCTTATTCTGTAATCACTGATTTTGCAGGGACACAGTATTACCATTGGGAGCAACAGATGGCCCCCCCACTATGATGTCGTTCAAAGCATTCCTTGCAGCCCAAGATGACTCCATCTCTGTAGATGATGCCATTCAGAAGTACAATGAATACAAGCTCGAGTTTAGAAGGCAACAACTTAATGAGTTTTTCGTTGCTCATAAAGATGAAGAATGGTTCGTATAATTTTACTTTGTATTGTACTCATCTAGATGCAACCTAAAATCTTCAAAAATTATGGGGAAACAAAATTTTGTTTTGCATGAATAAAATTAAAATGGGGAATTGGACTACTGTACAACTTAAAGAATCAATAATTTGCTCTTTGTATTATTTGCTGGTTATCGAGAAATTCTAAGCATACAAAAAAAATAAATTGACAATAAAACATTATCAATAGATGTATAGAATGCTATAAGACCCAGTTATGCTTAGAATTTTTCAAAGATGCTATGCAAATGTTAACAGTTACCTTTTTTCCTACAGTCTACAGTGTATTCGTGTGGATTGCTGGACATCATTAAGAAAAATTTAATCAAACTTTTGCAAATGATTAAATGCTGTGTGTAGCTAGTTTATTTCGCGTTGACCCGTAGCGCGCAATGCTACAGGTTTCGTTTCTGTTAGGGGTAGGGTAATATATTCCACATGTGTGGTACAGGTGAGATTATGAGATTTTTTAAATATATACTAAGAAATGTATACTAAGAAATTTTAGTTTTCTGTGACTTCAGGTCATAGAAAACTAAAGTTCAACCATTCTGGATTTGTCACGAAAGGTCGTTTATTTTTTTGCGTATGTAGTTAACTAGAGGATTGAATTTTTAATGCAATCTTCTATTTGTATTGTATGCATCTAAACTTATTAATTAAGTATGTGTAAGGGCTAAAACATGTTTGGATTTAGCTTAAATCTATTGTTGTTATATTTGGTACGTTTTCACATATCTAATTGTTTAGTTTACAGAACTAAACTACCTACTGCATAAAAAATGTTGTAGATTTATTTATTTATTTGCTGTAAACTGGGTTAAAATTCTTTTTTGTTTAAAAGTGGTCTATCCAAGTTGTTGTTCATTAGTGTTTTATGGACTTGTTGACTTTAAATCAAACACAAACTAATATAAATATTTTGTTTCTTAGGTTCAAGATCAAATACCACCCTGAAGAATCCGTAAAACGCAAAGAGGAGCAGCTAGGTGCTTTAAAGGTATAGAATAAAACTTTTTACTGATTGATATTAGAAAAATTCTTAATAATTTTGAATTGCATTGTAAAATCGAAAAAATTGCAGAATCGGCTTAACGTGTTCCTCGAATTATTGGAGAAAGGAGAACTGGACAAAGTCTCTGTAGATGTTGATAAATCTGAGAAGTTGATCAGGCTGCTAGATACCGTGGTAATTAAACTCGAAGGTGGCACTGAAGAAGATTTAAAGGAGCTTGATGAACCCCCACCACAGGAAGTTATTAACTCAAATGAAAATGCAGGTACTACGAATTTTCTGTAAACTTCGTATTTTTTATCATTATATGGGACTGTCTTCTGCAATTTTTTTTTTTTTCTGGCTCCATCGGTAACATTCGATGATTTTGCCAATGTCAAGGTATGAGAAGATAATTGAAGATAATGAACAAAAAAAAAAAAAATTAACTTACTTTACTTTTTTGAATGGTCTTTCCAGATAAAATTGACGCTGACAAGCCAGTTGTTATAGACGTTGATGATGTAAAAGTTAAGGAAGAGAAAGAAGAAAACGAAAAGGTTTGCTTAAAATGCTACTTTTTATAAAATTAAATGTTAAAGGTGAAACAAGCGAGTGTACAACTCCCTAATTCATGAACAGCTTTTTATCTCCAATTATTTAGGCAGCTAAACAGTGATGGAGGAGAAAAGTTTTCTATTTGCAAACATTTACATGATAATGAATAAGTATTACATTTTCTGATATACAGAAAGAGGAGAGCAAAAAGCCAGAGTCTCCGAAACCGACGGCACCCCTTACTATGGAGATTGATCCTCATTTGCGTCATCTTCAGGAGCAGGCCAAGTTGTTCTCTCGCTTCAACTCGACAGGAACTGAACCAGAAACAGAAGAGAAAAAAGAAAAGGAGAAGGAACCCCGTGAGTTTCACTTTTTATTAATGATTTTGATTTTTGTGATGTTAAATAGCATAAAATATAGCCTTCCTCAGAAATTGGGCTATCAAATGCAAAAAGATTTTTTTTTAATCCGATTGGCAGTTCGAGAGATAAGCGCTTTCAAACAAGAAAACAAACTCTTTATTAGCTTTATTATTAGTATATAGATATTTTTATCCTAAATACATATAAATTATATTTTTAAATATTAGAATATAAAAACGTTTAAAAATATAAAAAATAATAGCCCACCGGTATCGGGAACGGGTCCAAGCTACCGGCGGTCAGGGCTCCAGAGAGAGGAACCTCCTAAAAATGAGGGCCGTGTCCAGAAGTACCGTCTTCTGAATCAAGCCATGTATATATAGATATATTATTATTATAGTTAACTAACTGACCCGGCAAACTTCGTACTGCCTGAGGTTTTTTTTTTTGTTATTTTTTCCCATGTTTTAATACTGGATGTCCCCAGAACATCCTACCAACGTTCATCACAATCTGACCAATGGTTTCGGAATGCATTGAGGACAAACATACAAACATTGATTTATATTAATATTATATAGGTGGTGTGATAATTTGTAGTTAGACGTCTGTACTGAACATTGCCTATTCCACTCTGCCTAGTCATGCAAGCACAATTTAATTCTGTGATGTGTCAGTGTCCACTACAGGGACAATCGTTACTTTGTTGACCTACAGATA
Organism: Oligia fasciuncula; assembly: GCA_963082905.1. Taxonomy (NCBI): domain Eukaryota; kingdom Metazoa; phylum Arthropoda; class Insecta; order Lepidoptera; family Noctuidae; genus Oligia; species Oligia fasciuncula. The sequence goes on from OY720387.1 coordinate 13,041,756, forward strand.
AATAATAATATCTGCACATAGCTTGATTCCATGCTATGATCCATTCCAATTCCAATTTTATAATAATGGCTCCATTGTTTTATCGATGATTCTGCCAATGTCAAGGTTGAAGGAAACAAAGTGTATTTGCTGAGATTGAGATTGCTAAGATTGATTGATGCTATGATATCTTTTTAGGGTTCCGTACCCAAAGGGTAAAAACGGGACCCTATTACTAAGACTGCGCTGTCTGTCCGTCCGTCTATCTGTCACCAGGCTGTATCTCAAGAACCGCGATAGCTAGACAGTTAATTTTTTTACAAATTATGTATTTCTGTTGCCGCTATAACAACAAATACTAAAAACAAAATAAAATAAATATTTAAGGGGGGCTCCCATACAACAAACGTGTTTTTTTCGGCGTTTTTGCCTTGTGGTACGGAACCCCTCGTGTGCGAGTCCGACTCGCACTTGGCCAGTTTTTCATTAGTTTTTTGTATAAGTTTCACTTATTGCTTGCGTTTTATCATACAGAATAACGACGAGAGCCCAGTTAGTAAAGAAAGTTCTATCTTTTGTATTCACAGCACCACCAGGATCATCATCCAGTTCGTCATCTTCAAGTTCTTCGTCATCCAGTTCAGAAGACGAAGGTGAAGTTACCAGCCGCCGGAAATCAAAGTCCAAGTCTAAAACTCCCGACAAGTCCCCTAAACTTAAGGAAAAGCCCAAATCAAAGTCTCCAAGTGTGGAGAAAGTTGTTGAGAACAACATTAAAAATGACAAGGAAAAGGACACGGAAACAGGAAACAGTGGCGATGAGAAAGCTGAGTCAGTCAGTGACGTCGTTATCGAGAAGAAAGAATGCCGCGCCTTACACAAAACTACTTCCATATTTTTAAGAAATTTAGCACCTACCATCACCAAAGCTGAAGTTGAAGCTGTGAGTACAAGACACTTGCCTATAAAGTAGCATCCATCTATTTAACATCTTTCAGTTAAGCTTATTAAATTGAGTTTCTTACACAAGGTTTACATGCAGATTCAAGTTGTGATACTCGTTTTCAACAATTCTTGTGTAAGACTTGCCTAAGACAAGTATAATACATGTATTGACATTGTTTCAGCCATATTTTGTTCATCTTTTTGGCACGTTTTGTATCAACTAGTCTTCATCTTGTATGTGTAAACGAAAAACGATAATAGTAGACACACTACATGTAACATGTTTTGATTTTTAAAAGACCTCCGGGGGTTACCAGACCCTAAAAAGTATTTCAGTAATATCGCTTTTCAAAATTTGTTGTGCTACATACGAAATGAAATTGTGCTTATTGATGAAGTTTGAATCAAAATAGGTAATGAAGTGTACTGGTTTCTAGATGTGCAAACGTTACGGCGGCTTCCTACGCGTAGCGTTGGCCGACCCGCTGCCGGAGCGTCGCTGGTTTCGTCGTGGATGGGTCACCTTCCGACGTGATGTTAACATCAAAGATATCTGTTGGAACCTTAATAATATAAGGGTAATTAATTTTCATTTACTTATATGTTACCAAATAAGGTTTCAGCCTATGCGTATGGCACTTGCTTTGACGGCCGTTTACATGGCGCTGTCCTGTACGATATTTTACTGTAAAAATTTGGGACCACACGTCAACATCCCACTGTTCATAAAGTTAACAAAATGCGGTACGAATCTGCCATGTGATCCCAAAATTATATAATAACTAGCAGCGCCCCGCGGTTTCATCCGCATAAGTTTCGATCCCGTGGGAATATCGGGATAAAAACTATCCTATGTCCTTTCCCGGGACTCGAACTATCTCTACACCAAATTTCATTTAAATCGGTTCAGCGGTTTAAGCGTGAACTGGTAACAGACACACTTTCGCATTTATAATATCTGTATGGATTTTTGTACTGATCATCAACGTGTTAATGGGCCCTTAGTGCAAAGTTTTTTTACCAGATTTTAATGTTAAAGACATACACACATTATGGTCTCCAATATGTGAGAGTTTAGCTTATTTTTCCTGTTTCTTTTTAGCTCCGCGAGTGTGAATTGGGTGCTATAGTGAACCGTGACCTGCAACGTCGCATCCGTCCAGTTTCGGGCATCACTCTAGAGCGGCCAGTCTTACGTGCTGACGCTCGGTTAGCCGCCCGACTCGCACATCTACTCGATACGCGCACGAAACTGTGGCACGACAGCTCTGAGGAACAAGAAAAAGACGGTGATCAAGCGAACCGGCCTGAGGTACTAATCTTACTCCACAACTTTTCCATCAATATTTAGCAGCTGGTTGGGTGGTTGGTTATGTTACATTGTATTTATATATTTTCTACAGAGCTTCAGCTTGAATTCAAAGAACCCGGTGCTCCATAAGATAACTGAGCATTTAATAGAAGAAGCATCAACTGAAGAGGATGAGTTACTAGGTCTCGAAGCGTCAACAGAATCTGTGGTTAATGAGCAACCGGACCCAGAGCTTACGATAGTGTTGGATCGCCTCGTGCTTTACCTGCGTATTGTACACTCAGTGGATTATTACAACCATTGCGAGTATCCTTACGAAGATGAAATGCCCAACCGCTGTGGCATCATGCATGCGCGGTCTGGGGCTCCTGCTAATAAGGTAACTTAAATCTTACAAACTATACATATTTTTGTCAAGAATTTGCGTAGATGATACATTTTATTCGTTTCTTTGCAGCCAACCCAGCAAGAAATACAGGACTATGTCAAAGTGTTTGAACGCAAAATGTCTGCATTCTTACAAGACGTAAAACCAATTTCTGACGAAGAGTTGCAAAAACTTGGAATAAAGGTAATGAGTTTTATTTCATATTCCCCACGATAAGAAAGAAATCAATATTACGTAATACTATAAATTCAAAATTTTTGTTCTCCCAGGATACAGACGCCGAAGTTGAAAAGTTTATTCTGGCCAATACTCAAGAGCTGGCGAAAGACAAATGGTTGTGTCCTCTCAGCGGTAAGAAGTTCAAAGGTCCCGATTTCATCAGAAAACACATATTCAACAAACATGGTGAAAAGGTAATGAATTGTTTTATAAAAATCGGAAACTATAGTCTCGAAAAAGAGATTTAAAGCCAAGCGCACATTACAACCGCAACGGGCCACAGCGCAAATATTATACAAAAAGTGCGGTGCGGCCCGGCTCGCCTGTAGTGTGCGTTGGTTTATATTGAACTTTGCGCAAGTGATGGAGGAGGGTTAGGGCGCAGCCCGCCCCAATCTGCGTTAGCCTAATTTAGCATCATTGTCAATAGATTTTGCTATGAGACATACGCTGAAATCGCGAAACAAAAACCAGCTGCTCCATACATTGTTTGCATAAGTCGACAAAATGTAGGTAACGGTAGGATTTACAAATATTCCTATATATTCATTAGTTCAAGGTAAACACTGCATTAAGTTGATGGGAGTTTTTTTTTAATTTGCAATTTAAAATAACTTGTTATGCAGCAAACCAACATAATAGACTTACCTAGAGCTCCTTTTTAACAGACTTCTTTTTAGGGTTCCGTACCCAAAGGGTAAAAACGGACCCTATTACTAAGACTTCGCTGTCTGTCCGTCCGTCCATCTGTCTGTCACCAGGCTGTATCTCAAGAACCGCGATAGCTAGACAGTCAAAATTTTCACAAATTATGTATTTCTGTTGCCGCTATAACAACAAATTTCTGGGTCTGGGTGTTTGTGTATGTGAGTTTTAAATATTTGTAAACGCACCCACAATACAGGAGAAATTCCTAATGTGGGGCAATGTTTAAAAAAAAAAGAAAAAAAAAATACTAAAAATAAAATAAATATTTATATTTGTTTTCCCATACAACAAACGTGTTTTTTTTGGCGTTTTTGCCTTGTGGTACGGAACCCTTTCGTGTGCGGGTCCGACTCGCACTTGGCCAGTTTTTTTAAATTACAATTAGTTCGTTTATGGTCCTGCGCCTGATGGGATTTCCCACCGGAAAAAACGACGAACTTCTATACAAAGTTTCATCCTCTATTTAACCTCTTTGGGGGTGCACTAAAGAAGGATATTCAAAAATCCTTCTTTAGTGCTTACTTACTTTATATTTAATTTATTGTCGCTTTGTCGTCTATACCTCGTATAAGAAACTTTTGTGCAAAATTTTACGCCCCTAGACCCAGCTGTTCAGGCAGTTTTCTGTTTTGTCTTTCAGTGAATGAATGAATTTAAGATTTCTATTAAATAGATAAAGAACAGTTAATCGTTTTCCCACCAGGTGGACGAGGTGCGTCGCGAGGTGGCGTACTTCAACGCGTACGTGCGCGACGTGCGGCGGCCGCAGCAGGCGGAGCCGGCCGGCCGCGCGCAGGCGCAGCCCGCGCACGCGCCGCCGCCCGCACCGTCAGTACTACAGCATATTATTACTATTATTTATAACTCTTTGCTTTTTGTGCAGAATCACAGAATAAGATACAATACGACCGACGTAACTTGGCGAGCCTGACCATAGGCACTAAGAACTCGCCTCATGTCACCATTTGGTTCCTAAAAAATCTTACTGCGCAGCCTTCTGCGCAAAGTTCGGGCCCGCCAAGTTACGTCGGTCGTATTGTATTTGTCTGGGTTTTTTTAATTTGTTTTATCGAAACCTACAAAAATATGAAGCCACATTGATAGTAGTCAAAAACCCTATTTTAAATAGGTACGCTTTTGTCCGCTATTGCCGGCGTTGGCATACGAGGCACTTTTTAATTTGTCGGCTGTAGCTAACGGTGTCGTTCTAAGACAGGCGGTGGCCTGTAGTCTGAATTGCAACTGCATTGCAAACTTGGCATTGGTTAAAAGTGGTTAAGCAATCACTGAATACTAGCTCCGTTTATCCGAGCATAGATGACAGAATAACATAAGTCATTAGCACCTTGTTAGTCAAGAAAAGAGCGCAAATGAAGGAGGGTGTTGGAAAATTTAAAACGTACAGTTTAGCTGTATTAGATATTCTCTCTCGCAGCAGGTACGGTGGCGGACCGGGGGGTCCAGGGGGGCCGGGCGGGGGCCCCGGGGGCGCACGCGGCTGGGGTTGGGGCGCTTGGGCCCCACCCGCCGCATACGTTCCAAGACACCCGCGCTTCTCGAGACCCAGGTAACTGTACTGCCATCTATACTAGCTTGTGCTTCACCACATTATTTCATAGGGTTTTAACGAGCACTTCTGAGTTTGTTTCACAAATGTCGTTAGCTATGGTACGCACGGCGACTTGTCAAGCTATACATTTTCAGTATAAGCTGCTTATGGGAAGTTCCCATTGTACGAAAAGCCTATACAATGTGAGATGGCTAAAACTGGCAATGTATAGCTTGGGATGTCGTCATGTGCACCAACTCAATTAAATAAAGTGACGTTATCAAAAGTCACTTCACGAGAAATATTTTTTGGACAATCAGATGTTCGCTTAAGCCCTATTACAACTACATTCCATTTCGTGAACTTATTGTTATATAAAAAATATATAACAATCAAATCAATCATCTATCCTCAAATCGGAACAAATAAAAATACTATGATTAAGGTATATAAAAGAATTACAATTTTAGTGTAATTTGCTTCAAAATAAACATTAAATGAAGGTAAAAAAACTCGAAATATAGCCAATAATCATTATCTTGCTGTTTTGTGCTCTTTGTGTTCATATACTCAACTGCAATTCAACAATCACTAGGAATTACCCAGACCCTTAAATATTATCATAATCAAGGCGAAAATGCCAGGGCAGCCCGCAAAAACTTGCGTTTTCCCATAGAAGCGTGGTCCAAACATGCCTAGAGATGCGACTTAGGGTAATTGATGGATCATATCGTCAATAGCAACAAAAAAGATTCGATCATTAGAAGAACGAAAATTATTACTTCACTTTCTATAGAAAGCCGCGCAAACGAAACAAAGTATCACCTCAGGACAAGTGATGCCCGATAGCCTATTTTGTAAGTAAATAAATATTTGTTGCGAGCGCGTATAACTTTTATTACCATAGTTACAACCTGATACTAAGCTACAAATTGCAAAGAAATTTAATCCTCCTTAACATAAGTTCATGAAACGAAATGTGTTAACTTTGCAATAAAAAAAAACTAAACTCTGCATCCTGCTTATTTTTTAGCTGTGAGCACGATTTTCATCACAGCATATTATACTTTTGTTACCCAATAAGTATTTATATTATTTTATTAGAAAATCCGGTTACTTATTTAATTAAAAATGAAATTTATACATATTTTGTCGTTCGACAAAAAGATAAGGGCTTGTCGTATCTTTTTATACTTACAGACTTTGTTTTATTATTTTTATGAGGATTTTACTAATACAGGGTTATTGGTAAAACATTAACAACCTCTTAAGAGGTCATTGTACTGTACTCATCATTATGAACAACTTTTACTATGGGACCAAACCTGAAATCGCAAAAAAAAAGAAGAGCAGCTGATATATTTTTTTTCGCGATTTCAGGTTTGGTCCCATAGTAAAAGTTGTTCATAATGATGAGTACAGTCAACAGCAAAAGTAGATGATCAAAATCAGAAATTCAATTCTAATGAACGGAGTTCGCGTCAGAAGTGTGTGGCGTCGAAGTACTACTACTTAGAATACTTACTACGTAGAATACTTTTGAATCACTTCGACGCCACACAGTTCTGACGCGAACTCCGTTCATTAGTATTGAATTTCTGACTTTGACCATCTACTTTTGCTGTTGACTGTACAATGACCTCTTAAGAGGTTGTTAATTTTTTACCTATAACCCTGTATATTAACCTTCTAGGCAAAACACCTATGTCAATAAAATACAAACTAAGAATGACAAGAAAACAATGGGTAGGTACCCATTGTTTTCTTGAGCCCTGGGTACGCCACTCGTTAAAAAGTAAAAAAATGCGGATTTAAATTCATGCTGCATAGATGCAGTGCAACATTGAATGCTAATAGGATATATGTATATTGGATCATTGGTAGACGCGATTTAACTATAACAATGTCTTTTTCAATCCTCTAAATACTTCTGAGTGTTTTTTCACTTTTAAAGTTTGATTTAGAGCCAGAACCCACTGACGACAAACCACCAAGTATGACAATAAAATAGAAATATCAATGATAAAATCATTGTAGAGACATATACAAAGCTGCGGTATGCTTAGGCATGCCATTGTCATTGAAATTTCAATTTTATTGTCATACAGTTAATTAGTTATATTCCTGTTCTTCGCTTATATGTAAATCCCTTGGCGTACCTTGTCACCAGTGGGCGCAGACCCTTAGTATTCAAAATAACCGCGGGAAAAGAACATCCTCTCTCGTTTTTAGGGTTCCGTACCCAAAGGGTAAAAATGGAACCCTATTACTAAGACTTCGCTGTCCGTCCGTCCGTCTGTCTGTCACCAGGCTGTATCTCAAGAACCGCGGTAGCTAGACAGTTGAAATTTTCACAGATTATGTATTTCTGTTGCCGCTATAACAAGAAATACCTACTAAAAACAAAATAAAATAAATATTTAAGGGGGGCGGGCTCCCATACAACAAACGTTTTTTTTTTTCCCGGTGTTTTTGCCTTGTGGTACGGAACCCTTCGTGTGCGAGTCCGACTCGCACTTGGCCAGTTTTTTACGTTTCTGTGACATAGTCACGTAGCCAATTTTTATGGGATAGGATAGTACAGAGTGTTTGCTAAAAAGGAACAAAGAACCTACTTTCGACATCGAAAAGACAAAAAAAAACCAGTGGAGCTGCAGGCGCGCAAAGCTGGAACACTTTATGGGACACTATTATTATTCTTCAAATTTGATGTAAAATAACAGCAAGTCTTTTAAAAATGCATAAATAAGGTACCTACTACTACCTTATTTATGAGTCGATTTTATATGGCATGCTTTTCACACCATCCTTGCATGAACTACATAGATATATAAAACGTTTATTGTGTTATTCACAGTATGGCAATTAATACATTCGAAACGGTGCTAACATTATCGAAGACAAATAAAACCAAGGATTTTGTTAAACCTTAAATTGTGCTGTGGTTTGGTTTACAAGCAAAATGATACATTTTTAACTAATTTGCCCGAATCCAATAATAAACCAGTATATTTTACGACTCTTATTCTAAACTTCTTGAATAAATAAAATACCTACTTACTGCGACGACTAGGAATAGGAAATCTAAGAGTATAAAACTAATACAAACATAACTTAATATCTACATGAATATTACTAGTTCATTCATATTTTTTGCATGACCTTAACATTTTGATTTATAATGTTGCTTATCTGCGTACTTACATTATAATATTTACTGCTTCATTATTCATTTGGCTATGGGTTGATCTGGGTTTTTTCATCTCATTACTATTCATTGTTGTGCATCCTTTAAAATAGAGACTATTTTGGCAATTCGAAATGATCATTTTCATAAGTTATGAGAATAATTTCCAGGGAAAATGTGGACCGGTCCCGGCCTATTATTGCGTACAACGATCTTGACTTCCCGGACAGTGGTGACATATTCTAAACGTGTGTGTAAATGACAAAATATATCATTTCATAGTTTTTTATTGTTAAAATAAGCATTCCGTTTCATTCTATTAGTTGACTACCGACCTGCTCATGCTTCGCACGGGTGCAATGTACTGATGTCGCGAGATTTCTGTGCTTTATACAAGTTAAATATTAATGTATTATAAGTAAATAAACCTTCTGGAATAAATTTTATCGAAATCACGGTGAAAACCGCATCAAAATCTATTGTGTAGTCTAAAAGAACTAAGCGGTCACACAGACAGACCTAAAAAGCGACTTTGTTTTATATAGATAAGCTGATCATACATGTAAAGAATTCAAATTAAAAGTCTCTCTATATGTATACATACAAGTTTGTATTATAATTTTTTAGTCAACCATTTTATTTTGGAACACAACAGATTTTCTACTTTCAAATAACAAGTTTAAGCAATTTTGTCAAATATGGCATTTTACTTTATCCGACTATCGTGGAAATAATTATTTTCAATGTAGGTACTGCATGCAATTCCAAACTTTTAAAACTGTAAACTCGTTAAAAGACAATGGATAGAAGCGGTTCAATTACCACTGACGGGACCTGTCACTGAATAGTCTATTACATTATTAATTTTCATTTTGATATAACTTTTTACTGACAGATTTTTTGTAAGGCTATCGTAATAAAAAATACTTTTTTATTTAGTAGACTATTCAGTTACATAGGTCTCGTTAGTAGTGGCCATTTAATCCAAGCCCTATACATTTTTGTCCAATGTCCTTTGTAAAATACAAAACAAACGTTAAATATTAAAATGTTCTTTATCTATTAATATCATCTTAACAATATTCTTTAAAAGGGTTAACTAGTTGTGTTTGCAATGTTGTCTTCTACCATAGTATTTATTGTACGATTTTCAATAAACTGTCCGAAATTCTAACATACCATCTTTTTATTCTAATTCCTGTACATGTAAAATTCCCTATTTACTGTATCACCAAAGATAACCTCCCGGGAAGCAGAGATTTTAAATAAAATTTCAGTAGTTCATGCAGTGTGGTTTTAATTAGAAAAAAAATATTAGTGTTTGAGAGTGCAATTCTTTATTGTGTGCTCGGTGAGTTTCCTCTTACGTAGTAAAATTTGGTTGATTGTTAAAGGGGCGGCGGCGCCGAATTCCGTCCGGTGATACACTACCGCGACTTGGACGCCCCACGCGAACCCGACGAGTTTATTTAACGTGGAGCCTCGCAACAGCGACTAGCCAAAAGGATACAAGCCACACTTAAGCACTTAGACTTCATCATCTTGTTGAAACTGACTACACATTTTAAATAATCGCTGTAAATAGTTTTATGTACTTACCAGTAAAGCTAAATGCATCGTGCGGTTACTTGTCTTAGAATATAAGCTAATTCTGTGAAAAATATTTCACATGTTAAGTGTATTTTACGAATACATAAATTATTTTCTATAAATGATATTTTATTTGCATCAAGCAGTGGATAGAAATTCTTTTTTTTTTTTCGTGTATTATTTGCTACATTCAGCTGTAGTTCAAGGCCAACATTCGATATAATAATTTATGTTTGGTCACAATATAGGCAAATTGAAATGCAGGATTAATGTCTTGTCTGCTTGCACTTGGCTAAGTCTTTTCGAGGATTATAATAGTCCGTTTTATGACCGAGATGAAGTGGAGCGATGATGTCCGATTGCATTCGAACAATTTAATTTGGGGTAGGTACTATGTAAAATTACTTTCAAAATCTTGGCAAGTATAGAAAAAAAAATATCAGCGTGAATTTAAGTGCGCTTTCACATTTAGGCGACTTTAGCAGCGCACCTGACGCGCGACCGTCGCCCAGTAAGAATTTCATATTATAAACAGAAGCGTGCGTGAAGGTTTCTGCTTCTGCCGCGCTACTGTCGCGCTGCTAACGTTTTAATGTGAAAGCGGCCTAAGTGTCCTACTGCGTGACAAAGGCCTCCCTTTCCTTGGTAACGGAAAGGGGCTTTTTCGTGGTAAGTATTGAGTCAAATATCCGAACGTATTTAGGGGAACATACAAATAACAATGAATCGATGACCTCTACTATACAGGGTAACACAATACCCTTTGGTAAGACTAGTTATCTGACTTGGTCTTCTGACTACCCGTATGAAGCCACATTGTAATGTTATTATTCATATACAACAAAAGCAGTACAGAAATGCAAGCATTGCTTACTTAACATTACGTATTGGAATGGAATTGTGACGTCATAACGTGGCGGACACGGAATCAACATCATGGAGTTCTTTCTAATAGCATTGAGAACCATTCGTTGTTGTAATGACCTTTTAGTGCTGTTCTTCGAAATTAGGATCGAACAGGAAAATCACACTAATATTATAAAGGCGAAAGTGTGTGTGTTTGTATGTTTGTTACTTCTTCACGCACAAACGGCTGGACCAATTTTGATAAAATTTGGTACGGAGGTAGCTGATACCCTGGATTAACACATAGGATAGGTACTTTTTATCCTGATATTCCCACGGGATTGAAACTTATGCGGGTGAAACCGCGGGGCGCAGCTTGTTATTTATAATTTTACATGAGATGAGTATTATGAATAAACCTTTTAAAATGTTGCCAAGTTACATCGACACATAAATAATGCTGTGTCCTCTACAAGGTAAGCTATTATAAACCTTGACCTCTGTTTGCCTTGGGTCGTACATTAGGCCGGATCGTTGTCACATACTGATATTTCTACAAGTGATCACATAACTACATTGGTAATACTGTATCATATTTCCATTACATCTTAGGGATAAATAAATAAATTAAGCCTTAAGAGGATAGTCCATTACGTGATTGGTATTTTTATATTCCGTGTAAGTCAGTGTCGAGTGCACGACATACTCTGTATGTATGTATGATTGGTACAAATATAGTAGGTAAGTCTGGAGAATTTGTGGTGAGACCATCCTTGCGACGCGTCACCCGGATGTGTGCGGGATGCACGCTTGCGGTCACACGACAGAAGCGACGCGACTCGCTACCTTCACCGCTGCTTGTCAGCCCTCGCTTACGTCATTTAGATAATTTATGTATAGGTCCTGGCGATTACACTTTAGATACTCTATCAACAAATACATCAAAGCTTTTTAATCATGACCACTTACTTACCTTCTTAGCTCTACGACGCCATTCTCGTATGCCATGGATTCTGTAAGAGCTGATTTTTGCTGAGCTGTTTTCATGAAACAGAACTTGCTGACGAACGAATGTATCACGTCATCCCGTTTCGAATACCTACTATCAGCTACTTACCACATTACCCGTAGCATATTCTAGCCCTTTAGTAAACAAAATAACTAAAGAAGTTTAACCTTTTGAACGCCAGAGCATAAAAGCACGCGCGTGCCCTCCACGCCAAGCCACAATTTCACTGCAAATACCTACAAAAAGAATAGGGATTCCAAAATGTTATCGATAAACAATATTTTTATAACATTTTTGTTTGTAATTTTCGAATAAACACTACTCATGACATTGAAATTTTATTTAATCTTGCACTAATTCCTACTATAGTAGTCATTACACGGCATTTACAGAGTTTATCAATGTAAAAGCAGACATTGGCGCCGATTCTGTTTTTCACAAACTAAACTAAATTTAAGTTCAGGCATCTTTTTCTTTCTATTTCATTAAGAAAAGGACAGAAGATAAATATTAGTTTAGTCCTGTCAAATTAGTCAGCGCCTGACGTAAATTGACGTATTTTTAGTAGTCAACTTTTTAATCTCGTCTAAATTGTCTATGGAGTATCTTAATTTGACAGGACTAAACTAATATTTATCTTCTGTCCTTTTCTTAATTAAATAGAAAGAAAAAGATGCATGAACTTAAATTTAGTTTAGTTTGTGAACAACAGAATCGGCGCCATTAGGAGACAAAAAGAAAATAACAAATTACTTTATGGTACAGCACTATTCACGATCTGCTGTCTTGATATTGTGACAATGGCGTGGGCTGCCAGTCATTATGTGACTTCCTCGCATCTGATTTAGAGATGTAGCAGTACATAATGCCACTTATCGATTCTATCCAATAACAGGTTTCGTAAAACACCGATAAGTATTTATAGTAAATATCAAAATATCCGATATATTTTGATATAAATCGAAATTAGGGATCTAGCAACATACCATCAACAGCTCGCTTATCGATACTTTGTAGTATGATATTCATTTGTGATAAATAAAACACATTTTAAATTAGCTTTTAATCAGTTGGTATTAAAAAACAAGCAATATTCAAATAGGTAATAGAAAATATCAACAAAGTAAAGAAGTCGGTGTCTTGGGATCTGTATTTTAGTTTTTGCCATCGACTTCCAAAATTAAAGTTATTTCATAATTTTGAGTTCATTTCTTTATGATGTCGCTTTAATTTTTTTAAATTACTTTGTAATTTCGTAATTTTTAGTTTTAAGTAAAAACTGGGATATTTGTTTGTAATAAGTAGGTAATAGTTTTTTGTTGTAAATATTGCACTAGAATTTGACCAAGGTTTTAAGATGTTTTTTTCCTTTGACACTACACCCGTAGCTCGTATCAATAAGCCAGGCCGTAACACTTACACATATTAGTCCATACCTTGAAAATTACTAAATCGATTTTGATGAAACTTGCACTGTTCCCTAAGTCGAAGTAAATGTAAACCAATAAAAAAATGGTCACGATCCGATTACTAGTTGCGGAGATATGCGTGGACAAACATACATACATACATACGTCTATAACATTTTGTATATTTGTTTGGAAGCCCTAAAAGATTGTCATATGTGAATATAATGCAAATCCAATAATATTACATACATACGTATCGAATTGATAACCTCCTTTTTTTTGAAGTCGGTAAATATGTAAATACTAATAAACAAGCAATTATAAATTATTGTTCTATTCAACAAATCGTCTTCTGGCACAACTTACGCTTTAGATTTTGAAATAATATTTGTTTTGTTTTTATTTACGTAATGTAAATAAAATATCTAATATACTTCACTAGAAATGATCCCCGCGCTTATGACGTCATGATTTTGTCGTCTATTTCTGACCATGGCGTACAAGGGACTGATAAATCGGTGCTGAGCTAATGAGACTACCGAATATCGAAATTAGACCTGACTAGATTTTGTTTTTGATTCTATAGCTGCTATAGTGTGGTTTTATAAGACTGAATCTTATAATAGGTTTATCCAGATACCAATTGATGCAAAAATAATATAATCACATTCATTTAAAGTTAAAGTTTCACATTATTTTAGTAAAGATTTAACGATATTATCAATCATACGTCACGTCACTAGCTGTCACATGTAGCAGACTACGGCGTGTGAGGCACTCCTTTTATACGCGTTTAACATCTATTTTTAAAACAACAAATTTCTCGATATTGGTGGTTTATTTATATTAGTTTCATGCAATACAATATAGACGGAAGCTTAAACTTTTAAATTATATAAATAAAAACACACAAAAGTAATGATTAAATTGTTTATTTCATAATATGGTGCGACGTGTATTTTGTCATATATTTGTGACGTTGGCGTTCAGGGTAACATTTCGTTTGTCACATATCGACGATGAAGTGACAAGAACCTTTATCTAGTTAGGAGTTACTATCTACTTAGGAGTTCTTGTCACTTCATCGTCGATATGTGACAATGGCGTTCAAAAGGTTAACAACACACGACCGCTAAAAATAGGCACCTACCTATACAACTTACTGTCAGCATTTCATCAATCCCAGGTAGATGTCAGCAGCCTCTATAAGAGCTTCGATAGACCCAACTGCGGTCACTAGGTACTTACCGCTCGTAGCTCTTAAGGCCACCGCTAGGGGTACCGCATCGTCGTCATCCATGAATAGAAATTGTAGTACTTACCTATCAAGTCGGGACTAGGTAATATTTTTGTAAATATTATACAGGTATGGAAAGGTGAGAGGGAGCAGTGGTGGCCCAGTAGTAACGACTACGACTTTGTATGTCGTAGGTTCGAACTCAGACAAGCACTTTGTGTAAATTATTCATGGCCACTGCTCTCAAATGGTGAAGGAAAACTTCGTGAGAAAACCGGAATGTCCTAGAACCAAAAATTCGAAGACTGACATCTACCAACCCGCACTGGGTCCGCGGGGTGGATTACGGCCCACTTCCTCTCACCGAAAGAAGCGCTTTGTCCCAGCAGTGGGAATATTATAGGCTGATTATGTATGGAAAGGTAAGCAAGTATCACCCTATGCAATATTATTTGCTACGATTAAAAAGTCTAGAGTAGAACATAATATAGATATAACTCCCATTTACTAGTCATCATCATCTACCTAGCCTTTTCCCTAATAGCTTACCTAATACAGAAGTAGCTTAGCTTATATCCATTTTCCCTATAAGTAGGATCATTACAGCCAGTTGTAGATTTGTCTACAATCAACCTCACATCAGTGGTAACAATTGACAACCGACTTCTAAAAAGGAGGAGGTTCTCAATTCGGATGATTACTGTTTTTTTTTCACCGACTTTAAAAAAAGGAGGTTATCAATATGACACGTATGTATGTACCTAATCAGTAGTGGCGTTAGGGTATGTGACTCAGGCTGGCTGGACCAATCTTCAAACTAGCTCGCATTTAACTAGGTCAATAGGGCACTTTATGTGACGGCTAAACACCCTTATTTCAGAACTAGCTTCTGCCCGCGACTTCGTCCGCGTGAAATTTCTTGTACCCCCACCCCGTCGCAACACTTCGTATTCGCTTAGCGTTCATTCTGACTTTTTTTTCTTTTTGCTCTGCTCCTAAGGGTCATAGCGTGATATTTAAAGCCTATAGCCTTCCTCAAGAATTGGGCTATCAAATGCAAAAAGATTTTTTCAAATCTGACCGGTAGTTCCAGAGATTATCGCGTTCAAACAAACAAACTCTTCAGCTTTAATATTAATACCTATAGATTAGTATAGATTATTTATTATTTTCGTCGTGTGTGATAGTCCATTGAATTGTATGGCGAGGATAAAATATTATAGTATCTTAGCCGTGTGCAGCGCCCCTTACTGAACTCCACTGCGGGTGACGTAACCTACGACAAACTTATTATTTGCGGTTGGTACAGTAATCGGGGTCTAGGGATTGAACCGCAAAATTAAGTTTGTTTTTTATTGTATATACTTTTCCGGGATAAAAAGTACCCAGTGTGGTGCCCAGGATATTAAAGAATAATTATACTTACAAACAGACAGACAAAAAAAAAATCACATTTTTGGGTTCGGGGTCGGTCTAGTAACACCCCTTTTTTTTTTTTTTTTTTTTTTTTCGGATGGGAAATCATCAAATGACCCCTCCCGCTCTGGGTGGAGCGGAAGGGAGTGTCAGACTCTTACTGACTAAAACCCACCCGTGTTCCTTCCTTAGCCCTTTATGTTCCGGGCCAGCGGTAACCCTTTCGGACAATCCCGCTGACCCGGCAGACAATCCCGCTGACCCGGCAGACAATCCCGCTGACCCGGCAGACAATCCCGCTGACCCGGCATAGTAACACCCCCTGCCATTTATTTTTTTGATATTTTCAATGTACAGAATTTTCACTTCTACATATTTATTATAAGTATAGATATAGATTTGTGACGCTACAGAATCTTAGATAATCTAACGAAAACGTGTCCAGCCAGCTTGAAAAACCACTTTTCGCTGGTCTCTCAATCTCGGTGACGGAAGTAATTTTGACGACTTTTTGCATATCAACGGGCGTCATATAAATTTGTGACAGATATCGAGTTAAAAGTTTTGTGATACGTACAGTGGTTTAGTAGAAAAATGCAAAAATCTGTGTCCAGCCAGCTTGAATTTATATACAGTGTGAGTCTTCATAATGTGCACATAACGAAATGAGGGAAACATAGCTTGATTTTATCGACGGAAAAAATATTTGAAAAAATAAAAAAATATTTAAAAGGATGCTAAAGTATGGTGATTGCAAGGCCTTTCTTTAACAGTTGATAGGAAATGTTGTGATTGAGTTATAAACATGGTATTTTTACGTTTAGAAATCTGATACGATGGAGAATAATTTAAAGTAATAAAAAAGGGTAGGTAATCGGGGCTTTTATTGAGTAATTTTACAGTTATTGTATAAATTTATGAAAAATATATCAGATTTTTGTTAAAAAAAACCATAATTCTCAATTGAGGGCCATTGTTTACACAGGGGTCACAGCAGCGAACAAAAATTAAAAAAATGCTATTTTTTTTTTTTTTTTTTTCCGTCGATAAAATTAAGCTTAGTTTCCCTCATTTCGATATGTGCACATTATGAAGATTCACACTGTATAAAACTTTGGGCTGGCACTTCCGAATCTCAATAACGGGAGCGTTTTCGAATATGGTTCCTTGACTAACATTTAGTGACGCAATGTGTGACAGTAATAATGATTTATGGCGTCACATGTAAGGGTTTACGAGAAATCAATAAAAACTTAATGTCCAGCCAGCCTGAGTTCAAGCTGGCTGGACACATGTATCTCCGCTGCTTGATGATCTACGGCCTTCGAAATATGTTCAAAATTTTGTGACGGGGACGATAATGATAACCTGATTTTGTGACGGAGAAACTTTGCGTAGTTTCAAAGATATTGATCATTTAAATTTTCCCATACAAAGAAGCCATGCCGTCATTGAAAGGCTCAAATGACGGCATGGCTTCTTTGGACTGCCTACAGCCTGGTGACGACGTCCGCCAACTTTCTGCTTGTGTGTGAGTGTGCTCCTGTAGCCACCTGCGTAATCGGTTGAAGGGGATGGGCACGATAGGTTCCGGTCCACAGACTGACATACTGGAAGTCCGTCTGGCCAGCTCGTCAGCTGCGTCGTTGCCTAGCGATCCACTGTGTCCTTTTATCCATTGTAGTGTCACTGTATTGCGGTTCGATACAGTTACCCGCTCGAGCGCATTGTTATATTCTAGTATTAGGTTCGATGTAATGCATTTTTTGTGTAAGGATTGGAGGACTCAGGCGCTATCGGAGAGTATGCGAACATGGGTGTTCGTAACTCTCCTAGCCGCTATGGCATAAGCGGCTTGCATTAGGCCCACACACTCTGCTTGGTAGACCGTGTTGAGCATTCCCAGCGGTTTGGATATATATGTTTATGTTGAGGTCGTGTGAGAAGACTCCGACTCCAGTTCCGCAGTCGGTCTTTAAGCCATCAGTGTAAATTCTCAGTTCTTTCGGGCCTAAGTGGTCGCATCGTTCCTCTTCAAGCACTATGTTGTAATGCTTTTGGAAGCAGTATTGTTTCGAAGCTTTGTCGCAGGGTGATGCCGTCATTGGCTGCCGTTTGATCGCATCGTCTTTTAAACGTATGTGTTTGACCCTAGAGTCTTTGCTCAGGCTCCCTGATTTGAAGAGCATAAAGGCAGCCAGGGTCGCCTGTTCCCTCACTATGAGGTGTAGAGGCGGCAGTCCAAGCATAACCTGTAAGGGCAGCAGTGGGTGTAGTTCTCATGCAGCCCGTAATTGCCACACACGCGAACCGCTGCCGCTTTTCAAGGTCTTTTTGGGCTGTGCTCAGGTCTGTTCTGGGCCGCCAGAACAGCCCCACTTCGAATTTTTTAGAGCCGCTTTCAGTCCCTGTTGCAAAAAATATACATATATTTTTATTTCTTTCTTATTTGCAAAGTAGGAGTTGGGCAAACGTCATCTAAAACTATTCCAAATTTAAGTTGATAGCATTAGTAGTTCTTGAGATATCCAGATGTGACAGACAGACAGACTTAGTCTCACCGTAAGGGTTGCGTTTTTACCATTTTGGTACGGAACCCTAAAAACAAAAAATGTTTGAGAATGTGTAAAATATGATACCCCACATGCCCGTAGCCCCACTTTGAATTTTTCAGACCCCCGTTCAGTCCCTGTTGCAAGAAATACATATGTTTTTATTTCTTTCTTTTTTGCAAAGTAGTTGGGCAAACGTCATCTCGCATTAGTAGTTCTTGAGATATCCAGCTGTGACAGACAGACAGACAGAGAGACTTAGTCTCACCATAAGGGTTCCGTTTTCACCATTTTGGTACAGAACCCTAACAACCGACTTAAAAAAAAACACTACAATGTGAAAAATAACTTTAATTTCGGAAGTCGGTGTCAAAAAACGAAAATGCGGAACCAACGACACCAACTTCCGAGATTATACATTATATTATCCATCTTATTATGACAGTATTCATATCCTTCTTATTCTGTTTAAGAAAATTGGTCCAATATTGGAGCAGAAAATAGATGAGAGCCAAACCTCGAATTATATTAAACTTTTTACTTAGGCTTTTTCAAAAAGTCTCTCCGACTGCATTTTCTTTTAAAAATATAGTTAGGTACCTACTGGTCTAAGAATTAATGCACTCTTCATGTTCCTAATCTAGAATCCCACTATGTCTCTTGCGAGAATGTCGTCTCTTAATTACTTATTTCTTCTCTCAAGAAAGCTACACTTTCATTGAATTTTAGAGCGAATTCTAGTCTATTATTTATTCTGTGCATAGTCATAGTGCATAGAATGAGCTGTTTGAAAAATGAGATATTTTTCCTGAAACCAAAAGAACTGGCTGGCAGATTTGATGCAGTGATTTTATAAATGACTTGTTTTGCTTCAACATTCTAAACCAATAAATTTTTTAATCGGTTATATTTTTTTAGTCTTTGCAGTGGGACCCAACGGCTGATTTGTCTATTTATTTTGTTTTATTAATTTGTGCTTGGGTAGGCACCATATGTAGGTAGGTAAATACATTTCTATTTCCCTGGATAGGTACATTAGAAGGGTCCTATTTTAGAATTATATAGCTTTTACTGGTTTTTTGGGAATGTTTATGGAAGCAGTTTACATAAATAGATGGGTGAGGTGTTTGAATTTGAACGGGTCAGAATCTACATATATTTTGAACATAGATACGATACCGGTGACAGAAGCTCACATTATTACTCACACAGCAAAAGCTATTCGTTTGCCAATTAGTATCTCGCTCACATCTTATCGCAGACATAGGTACCTAAAGCTGCATACAACAATAAAAAAACCTAGCCGGAGAACATACACTATATGGTTATGTCAGTGTGTTTTCCCGGCTATGTTTCGTTTTCGGATGACATATTATTGAGTGAGTAATACTTATTGTTAGATAGTTAACTTGATATGAATGCTATGAACCACATTACAATGCGCTGTACAGCGCTTTAAGAACACGGGAAACAATACTCACTGCCTACGCTAATACAGCCTCCGATTCGCGGTAACACCAACAGGTTTTTTGCTATAATACACTAGAGTCTATTTGAGTATCGCTTTATAAAAGCAAGCGGCTGCAGAACAAAAACATTGTGAGTGAGAAGCTTCACAATGATGGAGCTCACCTGTGCCTTCATACTGATATCAGCGAGCTTTGTGCTCGCTACTCCACACGGATATGGGGGATATGGTGTCAAGGGTGGAGCATCCGCAAGAGGTAGGTGTTTCATTTTTTTATTTGGTGTTTACTAGACGTAGGAAAATAATAATAGCAGTGTATAAACCATTATGGCTGAATTACCATAGATTAGTAACCAATTATGTAATTAACTAGTGTTGTGTATGTGTGATTATGTAATGTAATGTTATTTAGTTTTATTTGCATTCGGTAATGTTTAAAGATCTTACAACGGCTTAAAGCTTAGTAACCTATCGTAGCAATGAAGTGATAAAATAATTGTTCCCAATTTATCTTTACTTACCGGTACTTACTTATTGAATTGTAGCTTTTTTATTATGAAGATGGAATTTAAGTTATTCGCAATGGTTTGATAAGAGCGCGGTATGGATAGTAGCGTAGCTTTGTTTTTGTACATCTTCTCACATAGGTTCTTTGTATCACCTACTTACTGTTTATTACTTTTATTTACTTAAATAAAAGTCAGAATATTAAGTAGATTTAAAGAATCTTTAAGTACCTTTTTAATTTATAAACTTAAAGGTATCTATTAAATTGTGATTGTAAACCATTAATGTTACGAAAACAATACAAATAAGTAAGTTTTTATTCATACAACATTATTTTATCACACTAATATTATAAAGGCGAAAGTTTGTGAGTGTGTGTGTTTATATGTTTGTTACTTAATCACGCTCAAACGGCTGAACCAATTTTAATTAAATTTTGTATGGAGGTAACTGACACCCTGGATTAACATAATTATAGACTACTTTTTATCCCGATATTCCCACGGGATCGACACTTATGCGGGTGAAAACGCGGGGCGCAGCTAGTTATTTATAAAGCTCTCGTAATTATGATGTTGACCGTACCAATGTAGCTTGAGTATGGTGTCTAATAGAGAATATTTTATTAAGAGCGGTGAGCAATTTTGACCATTTCTTAAATTGTGTAATTTGACATTAATAGCAGAATTCTATTCTATTGTCCTATATGCAGTGCCGTAATTAGCTTTTTATGCGCCCGGTGCGAGTTGCTATAACCGCGCCCTTGAAATAATTTCTAATCATAACCGGTTCTGACAATAAAATTGTCTCTAAAAATAAATCTATCATCCAAAAACTAAGTTTTTGTAAACTTAATTTTAAGTACTTGGTAAAGTTCTAAATTAGGTGAAAAAACGTTTATTCGAAAATACTTGTCAAAATTCACAATTAGACAATACACAAATGAATTACTGATCAAGGTACAGATAGTAAAGATTCAAGGCTACTTGGTAATGTGTTCTACTGTCAAAAAATTAAAGAACTGGTGAATGTGGCCCTGGTCTGGTCATTTCTGCGCCCCTCCAGGGTCTGCGCCCTGTGCCTGGGCACCGCTGGCACCGCCCTAGTTACGGCACTGCCTATATGTAGACTGGAGAAAGTGTTGATATGAGTGTAGGTCTGTATACTTGTATAGTACCTAATAAGGCACTTATTAGTTTTGAAGTGATATCTGTTGAACGATTGTTTAGGATTGTTATTAAGTAATCCCTAATTATTGGGTATAGATAGTTATTAACGCTTCCTTTTTTATTTATTCCAGCGGAATCTAGTGCCTCCGCAGGGGCCTTTGGTGGCTTACCAGTTGCTGTGCCACTAGGAGCTAGCTACTCAGGAAGTTTTTCCAAAGCTTCTTCATCCAGTTTGGCTTCTTCAAGTGCTAGCTCTAGTGCATTAAGCTATAGTGGCTCCGGGGCTGGTGGGTTTGGACTAAACGGTGGAGCACTAGGCCTTGGAGGGTGCTCATCTGGAAACTGTCAGACTGCTGGAGGTAATGGAATACCAGCGCCTCATGGCTCTACTGCTCAAGGATATAATTCTGCTAATGCTGCAGCTGCAGCAGGAGCCGAAGCTGTATCAGGATCGGGATGTCAAGGATTAAGCTGTGCCGGTAATTCTGAAAAATGTACATCTGGACAGTGCAAACCAAATATCCAAACTGGAACTCCATCAATTGATTCTGAATCCAACAAGTGCACATCGGGTCAGTGTGGATCGGCTTTAGAAAATGGCGCATCTCCAACAGACTATGAATCTAATGACATTCATGCTGTTACTGCATCATCGAACTCTGCTCACAATGCCAATCATCAATCTTCGGGTATTGACAAAACGTCATCAGCATATAATGGCGAAGGTTCTGATTGTTCTCATGGAAAATGTGGTCTTTCAGGGTCTTCAAGCTTAAAACCCAATTACTATGGTCATGATTCAGGAAATTCTTATCAGGCATCCAGTGCTTTTAATAATCAACAAGCATCTACCTCGGACGCAGGAATAACTTCCCATTACCAGAAACCTTCTCCACTTTTGGAATCCCCTAAATTAGATTCAAAATGCAACTCCGGAAACTGTAATGCCGGACCCCATGAGCCTGGTCATGAAACTTCACCCTCAAGTTACAATGTACCTATTCATGGAACATACGATAAAGGTGAACCAAAGCCTTCGTGTGATGGGGTCAAATGTGAAAACCAACCAAAAGGGCCATATTCCCCTACAGACACCTCCGTAACAAAGGGACCATCGTCTTTTGATTATCCAAGTTCTACAAATTGTGCAGGTACAAGCTGTTTTGGAAAATCAGGTAATCAAGTAACGGGCGGATCGTCTTTTACCGCAAGCCCGGGAAGCGTTAATTTTGGTACGCCAACAAATACGGTTACGGGTGGACCGTCTCTTACCGTCAGACCAGGTAACATTAATTTTGGAAACTCACCATCTCACGTACCTACTTTGCCAGTTGGATCAAACTTAGCGCCTGGACACATTGGGCATAATGGCAAACCGAGTGATGTGAACAACAAACTCCCAAATGACAAACTTCCACCGTATACAGGAGGTTTTGGCGGCCCCGCCGGAATATTGAAACCCAATGAATATGATGTTCATGCACCAGCCGCTAATCCAAGCTACGGTCATGCAAGCACACCACAAAATGGAAAACCATTGGGAAGTGCTCCAACAGGTTGTAATTCGCCTATCTGTTCTGGATATCCTTCTGCTTCTATACCTACAGGCAAACCTGTACTGACGGGTACATACAGTCACCGACCTAGTGGTGACATCCCTAATGAAAAATTGCCAGCGTATACAGGCGGCTTCGGAGGACCCACTGGGATGCTTAAACCAAATGTATTTGATGTTCATGCAACAGTTACGAATAAACCAACCTATGCACATCCCGGAAGTCCATCACACAATACACAATCACCAGTTGGTAACATTGGAGCGCCGGGTTGTCAAGCAGGAGGGAATTGTGGTGGGTACTCACCTACTGCGGGTGCTACGTCTGGGGCGTCAGCATATTACGGAACTACGAAACCTAACAATGGCTTACATTCTCCTAATGATAAACAGCCATCGTATACTGGTGGTTTTGGTGGGCCAGGAGGAGTTTTAAACCCTGATAAACATGATATTCACTCAACCGGCTCTAGTAGCCTAGGCTATACCCCCTCAGGAACAGACAACTCCCCTGCCTCTAGTGGTCATCCAGAAGGCTGCAAAACACCAAACTGCTATCCTTCTTTGGGTAGTACAGCTGCAGCTAATGCACAAGCCGAATCATTTGGTATCACCAAACCTAGTTCAGGCCCCCATCTCTCAAGCGTAACATTGCCTGCTTATCCAAGTGGTTCTGATAGCCCATCCGGAGTTCACAGACCTAATGAAATTAGCGGACCCGCATCAACACCGAGCTTTGCCCATACTCAGACACCCTCTTCTTCAAGCAGTTACTCACCTGGTTGTAAAACAGGAAACTGTGCCAATTACCCTTCAAGTGGACCCACAGCTGGTGCCAATGTGCAAACTGGATCATATGGTGTTACTAAGCCTAATACAGATGTATACCCTGCGGCTCCGACTCATCCACAATATACAGGCGGCTTTGATGGACCTTCTGGTACCTTCAACCCTAACGACCATAACTCATCTGGTTGTAAAACAGGAAACTGTGCCAATTATCCAACAAGCGGGGCATCAGCTGGTGCAGATGCGCAACCCGGATCATATGGTGTTACCAAGCCTAATACAGACGTAAACCCCGCCGCTCCGGCTCATCCACAATATACGGGCGGTTTTGGTGGACCTTCTGGTACCTTCAACCCCAACGAACATAACTCACCTGGTTGTAAAACAGGAAACTGTGCCAAATACCCCACAAGCGGGGCATCAGCTGGTGCCAATGCGCAACCCGGATCATACGGTGTTACCAAGCCTAGTACAGACGTAAACCCCGCGGCTCCGGCTCATCCACAATATACGGGTGGTTTTGGTGGACCTTCTGGTACCGTCAACCCCAACGAACATAACTCACCTGGTTGTAAAACGGGAAACTGTGCCAATCACCCCACAAGCGGGGCATCAGCTGGTGCCAATGCGCAACCCGGATCATATGGTGTTACTAAGCCGAATACACATATAAACCCCGCGGCTCCGACTCATCCACAATATACGGGCGGTTTTGGTGGACCTTCTAGTACCTTCAACCCCAACGAACATAACTCACCTGATTGTAAAACAGGAAACTGTGCCAAATACCCCACAAGCGGGGCATCAGCTGGTGCCAATGCGCAACCCGGATCATACGGTGTTACCAAGCCTAATACAGACGTAAACCCCGCGGCTCCGGCTCATCCACAATATACGGGTGGTTTTGGTGGACCTTCTGGTACCGTCAGCCCTAACGAACATAACTCACCTGGTTGTAAAACAGGAAACTGTGCCAATTACCCCACAAGCGGGGCATCAGCTGGTGCACATGCGCAACCTGGATCATATGGTGTTACCAAGCCTAATACAGACGTAAACCCCGCCGCTCCGGCTCATCCACAATATACGGGCGGTTTTGGTGGACCTTCTGGTACCTTCAACCCCAACGAACATAACTCACCTGGTTGTAAAACAGGAAACTGTGCCAAATACCCCACAAGCGGGGCATCAGCTGGTGCCAATGCGCAACCCGGATCATACGGTGTTACCAAGCCTAGTACAGACGTAAACCCCGCGGCTCCGGCTCATCCACAATATACGGGTGGTTTTGGTGAACCTTCTGGTACCGTCAACCCCAACGAACATAACTCACCTAGTTGTAAAACGGGAAACTGTGCCAATCACCCCACAAGCGGGGCATCAGCTGGTGCCAATGCGCAACCCGGATCATATGGTGTTACTAAGCCGAATACACATATAAACCCCGCGGCTCCGACTCATCCACAACATACGGGCGGCTTTGGTGGACCTTCTGGTACCCTCAGCCCTAACGAACATAACTCACCTGGTTGTAAAACAGGAAACTGTGCCAATTACCCCACAAGCGGGGCATCAGCTGGTGCAGATGCGCAACCCGGATCATATGGTGTTACTAAGCCTAATACAGACGCAAACCCCGCCGCTCCGGCTCATCCACAATATACGGGCGGTTTTGGTGGACCTTCTGGTACCATCAACCCCAACGAACATAACTCACCTGGTTGTAAAACAGGAAACTGTGCCAATCACCCCACAAGCGGGGCAACAGCTGGTGCGAATGCGCAAGCCGGATCATATGTTGTTACCAAGCCTAATACAGATGTAAACCCCGCGACTCCGACTCAACCACAATATACGGGCGGATCCGGTGGACCTTCTGAAATATTTAAACCTAACGAACATACGTATGTTACACCTTCTACTGGCAGTGCTCCTACAAATTGTAAAACGCCACACTGCGTTAATTCACCTACAGCTAGTGCTGATGCGACATCTGGAGCTAATGCTCAACCAGGATCGTACGGTATCACTAAACCTAGTGCCGGGAATAATCCTTCCAACGAAAAACCAATTTATACCGGTGGTTTTGGAGGTGCCACCGGTTTGTTAAAACCTAATGAATACACTGTTTTAGCTGTTAGCCCTTCACCTAATAATAAGCCTACAGGAGCTTCTACCCCTGCAGCTTGCACTTCTGGAAATTGCAATCATCAAACGCCCCACGGCTCTGCGCCACACTCGCAAAATGGTGCATCGAGCGGAGCTCACGCTACCTCAGCACACGCGACCGCTGAAGCTAATGCGGTTGCATACACTGGCGGATTTGGAGGACCACCTGGTGTCCTCGCACCCTATGATGATGGCAAAATTGGAGCTTTACCTTCCAATGGAGGACAAGCTCATGGGTCACAAATAAGCGGTGCACATGGTTCTCATAATGCTAACATTCATTCGCAACATGGCACGATTTCCGGTGCTAATGGTGGCCCAACAGGTCCTGCAGGAGCCCATGGAATCACAGGTGCTCAAGCCAGCAGTAACGCGGGTACTACAGCAAATGCTGGGGCCTCGGCCGGCGCTTCTGCTGGTGCATATGGATCAAATTACAATCATGCAGGAAATATTAAAGGTGGCAGTCCTTGTAGCGGTGGATGTGGTGGGTCCGGCGGTGGCGCTTATAATGGCGGTTCCACCTATGAAGTTAGTGGAGGGCACGGCTTTCCAAAGCTTGTGTTCTCAGACGGGCTAAACGGAGCTGGAAGCACATCGGGCGCTACAGCGAAGAGTCTCTCAGGCGCCAATGCCTTTGGAGTGGGAGGCAGTTATGCCAGCAGCTCAGCAAGCGCACACGCCGGAGCCTACACCAAAGGAGGTAAGAATTTTGAATCTGTTATCTTTGTATAAAAAGGTTTACTGTGATTGAATGTAAATAAATCCTTTCGTGCAACAGTAGGGACCTATTTAATTCTTGTCAATGAAAGGATGTATTTACTACCTACCAAAACCTTTTCATTGACATCATGAATTTTTGTCTTAATATTAGATTAAAACTTCAAAATACCTTTAAATAGGAATCTACCTACTATAAATTTGTATAGTTTCGTACCTAACTAATTATATGTGTCGAATAAAGGCTCCTACAAACAGGCGCGACACGCGACGCGAATCGCGCGCGACACACAGGCATCCCTCGTTGCGCGACTTTTGTGTCGCGCGCGATTCGCGTCGCGTGTCGCGCCTGTTTGTAGGAGCCTTTAGAACATAATTCCTATTGCAAATAATACCTAACAAGAGTAGGCAGTCTTTTCCCACGCTTTGATCCGGGATTTCACACCTGTTATTTTCTTACATTTTCATTCATTTGTTTCAGGTTACGGAAAACGATAAAATGCCGAATTGTATTAAAAACGTACTT
Source organism: Oligia fasciuncula (assembly GCA_963082905.1). Classification (NCBI taxonomy): domain Eukaryota; kingdom Metazoa; phylum Arthropoda; class Insecta; order Lepidoptera; family Noctuidae; genus Oligia; species Oligia fasciuncula. The sequence continues at coordinate 13,069,005 of OY720387.1, forward strand.
AGTATTGTTATGAAAACGAAGACTTATTTAATGTAACTTTTACCATTTAAGTACGATAGTCGATAGATATTGTGATAACAATGTGATAAAATTAACGGACATTCGTTAAAATAAAAGAATAAAGGATTCACACACTCGAGGTTTCTTGAAGTCCTTGAGTTAAAATGACTCACAACTCAATTGTAATGAATTGCCTACCTTTGTATCTTAAGACTATTTATTACAAATAGTGATCCCAGTATGCACGAATAAAACCGCATGCTGAGAGAAAAACAACCGATTATTGTTAAAGCATTATGTTAAAAGCAAATAAAAATAATTAAACCTATTTAAAATCGTTTTAATAAACCAGCCGGTCGATTCTGTAAAAATATCACCGTGAAAACTTAGGTGAAGTAAGTTTGTTTTTGCTAGGAATTGACACTATTGACAGCTCACTCCACGCTCACTTCACCTAAGTTTTCACGGTGAGATTTTTTAAGCTTTTATTTAGAATCACCTGTCCCTACCTACATCTGATTACTTAAGATTGAATCGGACGAATAAACAAATACTTTTAATCCTACATCCGTGGCTGGCGTGAATACATTGATATGTCGACTTCTGTTTTTTTTATTGGCTTAGTTCCTACGCTTTGGGAATTTATATGAAAAAAATTGACGGTTCTAAATAATATAGGTAGGTACCTACATAATTTTTAGAGCAATCGACTTTGGTACTATGTTGACATCTTGGATTTTAACATGTCTAACTTGACAAATCCTCATGTCAAATTAACGATTCACATGTTTTTGTGAACGAACATTGATATTTTGTTAGGTATATCAACCCATATCAACCTATAAGTACTCAGTAGGTAGGCAAACAAAATAATATTCGTTATTTGATACCTCAACTTATTATAATACCCCTTTAAGATTTCATAATGTAGATCTAGGTACTAATTTTATTAAATTGACAAATTGGGATGCAATTATGGCCAACCAAAGTATTTCTGTTTAAATCTAAGTTTTAAGTTGACAACTCGGTGATTACCTAAGTTGATAACTTGTTAGTGACCAACTTGACAAGTCTGTTATTATACACACTATGGGGAATTTCATTTATTTATTGTCATAATGTAAAAGATGGCATAAAATAACCTTTAAAATAACTAAAACACATACGTGACATACGTTAAACTAATTTACCCATTGACATATATAGGGTGACTGGTAATTAGTGACCGATACTTAAACACGTGATTTTACTCATCATTATGAACAACTTTTACTATGGGACCAAACCTGAAATCGCGAAAAAAAATCAGCTGTTTCCTACATTTATGTTCGCATAACCCGTCAAAATGTAGGGAGCAGCTGATTTTTTTTTCGCGATTTCAGGTTTGGTCCCATAGTAAAAGTTGTTCATAATGATGAGTAAAATCACGTGTTTAAGTATCGGTCCGGGCCAGCGGTAACCCTTTCGGACAATCCCGCTGACCCGGAATGCTTCGGCCCTATGGGGCCCCTCCTCGATGCTGACATCTCTTTGAGGCGCGCGTGGAACACGTACGCGCCGTCCGGCACGGGCCTGGTCCTGATCGGACGGTGAGCTACCCATTACTCTCCGCCCGCAGGCCCGCGCCTACGGTGGCCGGGAGTCGTCACGCGGCTCCCGACGCCCGGAGCGTCTCCCGCGGCGGCTGGGCCGCGCATCACCCTTGGTTAAGTATTTTCCTTACTGAAGCAGATTAGTTCGCCACTGTTGGGTACGTCTAGTTTGAGACGCTAATGTGACGGAAAAGGTTTACGTGGGGAGAAATAAGTCCACGTAGTGCAGACATAAAAAAGTATAATTTTATAAAAGAAGAGAAAGGGGGTAGGTAGTCTCCTGGCTCAGCCTGGTGCGACGATGAGCGCACCGGGTGTACCGCGCTGCAGACGCCAGGGCAGGTGCCGGTCGGCGGATGGTTTCGCCAGACCCGTAGTGAGCTCGCGGCCTCGAATCGCGGAATCGATAGGTAGGTACAGATACCTACCTATCGATATGATTGCCTTACAGAGTTACAGGATTTTTTTTAGGAATGTTGCACCCTCCCGCCAAACAGCAATCAAATACTTTAGTCGAAAAAAACAAGAATAATTTATTTCCGTATTAGTAATTTAGGTATATTGAATGAAGATGTAGTAGATAATTCTAAACATGCATAAATAACACAAATTCATCGTGTTCAGCCACTTCTCATTTTTTAAACATACAAAAGACAAATCACATTTAGTTTTTTTTTTTTCTTTTGTTATTTTATTTCAATAACAAACTGTACTTATTGAAGATTATCCAATGTTTTGTTGGGAACGAATAACATAAATTCTGTGGTTCTTAATCTTTCCACAAAAATGTTAGAAATGTCTTTTTACAGGACTACGACCGGATATTATGACTACGACAATGTTTAGGATTTTTTTTATAAGACTATGATCACCTAAACATTTAACACGCTACGTGAATCGCTAACGAGGTATAACTACCTACTTTTGGCGGCTACGAGTATATACCTAACTGTACCTACTCCTAAAGATTACTTTTTACGTTGTTTGCCTGTGGGTATATATATGTTTAATCTACTTATTAGGACTTAGCTACGGTAGGTACCCTGAACGTAACAGCCTTTAGTGGTCACGTGCTGGTTTAACACTGTGAATGATTAGGAGTACCTAACGAATTTGTCCCCTGTGAGGTACGTAATGCCTACGTGCTACGGCGTAACACAAGAGGTAATCATCATCATCTTTCCCAACAACGTTGGGGTCGGCTTCCAGCCTACAGCTGAAATATTCAACATCAAGGACACCCCATCAAAATATGCTGAGGATGGCACCGTGTGGTTTTAGTCTAGCTGAAATAGTGGTAGTAGTAGTTTAGGCTAGCAGGGCCATGAGGAGATCCACACCATAAACATTCGGTACGGTGACCCTGACCACATCAAGTTCTTAGAATATCATGCCTACCACTATTTACCTACTCATCAGTCACACACACACACACCTAAAGATCTCGGGACATCAATGAGTTACATATCCAGCTGTAGGTAAACAAAATAATGAAACATTGATACGATAAATGTAATAGTAGATTGTTATGCAAGGGTCGAAAGGAATCAATTGCCATACGAGGTATTTAGACGCCCGAGCGCAGCGAGGGCGGCTATAGTCCGAGTGGGAATTGATGTCTTTCACCCGCGTTAAACACTATACTTTTCATTTCGAATATAAGGAAAGTAAAAAATAGTAGTTTTTCTAAAATATTTATTGATGACATGAACATGAATACTACTTATTTAATAGTCTCTTTTAAATTTGAAATATGGAACACACCGCGTCACAGCCACATAAGTAGGTAGATTCTGTTCACCGCCGCCGCTGCGGGCGGGCCGTCCCACTTACTAAGTTTTTTTTTTAATTAACACTGGCTGTTTATAAACTCAGAAGACTGCTGCAATTTTTTGACGTTTTTTTTTTAATTATAAAATTATTTAAAAAAAACCGTAGCTGACTACCTAAGCAAATTTAGTTCTATTTTTAAAATTCATTCCCGCCCTAGAGAGGGAAGCAATTACTATGAGTCGTTCCCGCCCTAAGGTGGGAAGCAGCGTCTTCCACCCGCTATTCGGATCAAACAAACACTACTTTCCGAGCATGAGAAATGAAAAATTATTTTATATCCTATCATTATGTAGAATAACAGGATTGCAATAATTTTGTACCTATGTGTAACCTTCTAAGGAGGTAAACGGAGGGCTCATCTTGTTCTAATCGTAAATCACTCGATCCGTGTCATATGTTTGCTGATTTAATCATCCACATCTCTTATCCATTGTTCACGACTAGTTCACGGATGCTGTGCAAATAAATTATTCATAAACGTTTGACGTAGGTGCATCTGCCGTCAGCTCCTCGTTGTCAAGGTCTTTAATATGTCTCAATAATTATGTAGTTAGGCATGTGCTAGAACCAAAAATTCTAAAACATGTGACATCTACCAACCCGCACTGGGCCCGCGTGGTGGATTACGCTACTCTGGCACCGAGAGAAGGTCTGGTCCCAGCAGTGGGAACATTATACGCTGGCTATCAATCATGTATCTACTTAGTTTTATAGGATACTAGCTTCTGTCCGCGACTTCGTCCGCGTGAAATTTCACCCTCTTCCCATTCACCCCCTTAGGGGTTGAATCCTTCCTTTTTCCTTGTCTACATTATAAAGGGAACCTCTGTGCAAAATTTCAGCTTTCTAGGTCCAAGGGTTTGGGCTGGGCGTTGATGAGTCAGTCAATCAGTCAGTCAGGACTGTTCCTTTTATTTATATAGATTAGTCTACGGAATGTGAAAGCACCGTTAAATTTATTACAATTTTATCTAAAAGTTAAGTTATCAATGTTGTGGTGCTTAAGAATGGCATAAATTAAATACTAATGACATATTATTATATTTTTCTATTCATTCTAATTGAGAATTATCTGTTGTATATTCATAACTATAATCCCTGTCTTTTCAACTATGATGCGAGTAGGTAGCTACCTAATAAGCTTCGTCGCCGCCGCGCCGCGCGGCGCACTATGGGAAAGCCCCATACAAAGCCGTCTCAAAACCGTTTCACGTGAAAGTCGTTGTTATGGAATAAAAATAATAAAGTAATATAGTCTAATAAATAAGCTTTCTATTAGACATATATATTTTTTTTTTGTTAATCATAATGTATTATAAATAGGCACCAAATCGAACTCATGTTCAATAACGTAATTTTGACGCAATACGTTACTACAATTCAACGCCACATTACTCGAAAGTTTTTAATACAAATGTACAAGTATTATACATTTTTGGAATGCTTATAATCTCCTCATAACGTTTAATAACTAATATTATATATATTGGATTGATAAAATAAAATTAACCAATATAGTTTAAGATGGTATGTTTTTAGGGTCTTTTTTTTTTAACGAGACATTTACCCTTTACCGCTGCTTGCCGCTGTCGAGATATTTATTGTATTACGATCTTTATACATTAGTTTAAGCAAGGCCAAAAAAATAAATTGCCTATACTTGCCCCTTTTCTGACACGGAGCCAAAACATATCGCGAGAAAAAAAAATCATTTTTTTAAATTTATTTTTATTTATCTTAAAATCATTTGTTATCTATTAAGGTCAAAGTTCAATACAGTGATGAGTATTATTAATAGTTCTTTGTAGTTTTGATATAGTTTTGTCCACCTTACTTGATAAAATAAGGTCACTTAGACGTATCTATTAGGGTCGAAATAAAAACGTTGGTTATGGGAAGAATGCAAATTATTACTATCTTATCTTTTGCACATAGCACTATTTCATAGGCCTATAAAAGGATGGTGAGCCCTGAAACATTCACAGGTGTTGGTCAAACATTCAGTTGCCCTAAAAAGCAGTTAATATCTATTTTCAAATATTCGCAAAGTTGACTGATTTGAAAAATGGGTGAATTTGTTTATAACAAAAGAGATTTGTGCAATTTGTTGATAAATGGGCATAATATAGAAGACTACTTACAAGAGAATTTCAATTGAATCGAATGTACATAATACTACGAGTTATTCCGGTTGTCATCTGGAATAGCTATTAATTCAAAAAAGTTCGGTGAATACGCATATAGTACAGCCCGACTGTACGTAAATATTTATAATTACATAGTGTTATATGCCTTCCCCCGTGCATAAAACACTTATTCACGGAGAAAAAATCATTGAGTACTATGCTATTTTATCTATCGTACAGTTGGCCGAAGTCACGCAAGAATCCCGAAATAAGGATTACAAAAAGTTTAGACTTCATAATTCTAGAAAGTGTTCAAGAGTGGCTATCAATGAAGACGTGTTCCATACCTTATTGTACACTTCTGTTCCATATAATATCAAGTTGAGAAATGCCTCAGAAACAATATCGAACGTACTTTTAGACGAAGCCAAGGCCCTTCTTGCTATCAACAAAATCTTTAGGAGCTTCCTGAATTTTGTAAATTTTTGTTCTCGCTTGTTTCTATTCTTCCATTTTATGTTAATTACAAAAAAAAGACAAAATATTGTTTTTTTCTTATAGAATGCATGAATTTTTTAAAGTTTTATTTTTTAAATAAATTAATAAACAGAATTTTCAAAATAAAAATGTCCATTAAACTTGATACATCCAAGAATATGTGTGCAAAATTACAGCTCATTTAGTTTTGAAACAACTGAGATACGGAGTTTTGAGACGAAACATACGCGATTTTCCCATAGTGCGCCGGTCTGATTGGAATTCCTTCAATGGTTACGAATTCATTAGGAATGTCATTAGACGTATCTATTAGGCACTTGCTATGATTAGACCTAAGTACCTATTATTAGGTACTTACAATCTTTATCCTTAGATACCTACTCTAGTTACCTATGTAGGTATAATTACCATTACTTACCTACTTTATAGTTTCCAATATTGCCTACTTTGATAATGAAAATGAACCACGTGCTATTACTACTAATACCGTTAGGTTAGATATAAATTAACTGTTAGCTCACAATGAGCAGGTAGGTATACCTACTAGGTACCTATCTATGAATACCTACGCGGTAATAGTATATTTCATTACAAGTGCGGAAAGGCTGTCATTGCAAAGAGTTCCGACAAATGTCTACCCGAGCCGAGGCGCAGCCGAAGGCGAGGGTTGACAGTCGGAACAAGTTGCAATGACGGTTCCGCAAGTGTACTGAACGACTATTTTTAATACAGTTGCGAAAAAATGAAGCAATTTAATAAAATAATAAAAACACAATATTGCTTTTTTCTCTTCTCTCCACGCAAAAAATTAGTCGTACCTATGTGGATATGTAACGACTTTTTGACTTTTCCGGTAAAATGTTCTCCGAAGCATTTTGTGCAATTATACTGAGTTCCGGTCGTGTTAATTTAAAAAAAATAGGGTCAAAATTACTCATTTTGTGCAACAAACAACTAAACTCGCAAAGAAAATTTCTGGAAAATGGCGCCAACCGTAGAATATAAGCAGAGTTTTTTTTTCTTCACCCATTTTGGTAGGCAAAAGGAACTATCCATACAGCTTAGTCTTCAGTATATTTTTTTTATTGATATGAAATGAAAATGAAATTTAATGAGATGAAATGAAATGAAACCTAACCTGACTCATTCAATTAGATCATTAAATCTGATATTGAAATAAATTAGTAGCTTCTTTTTAGAAATATACGTATTTGTATGAATCACAAAAACTCTTTAGTAAAAACTTCATGGTTGGTTTTTCTTTTTAATAGACATTATTTTGACAGTTGGGAAAGAGACACGCACGAGTTCGGGAAAGGTAAAAAAAAGCACTAGTATGTAATAGCCCACTTCCCGAACGCTATACGTCCCTGCAATACACCACTTTTTGAGCAACTGTATTAAAAAATTGTTTACACCTAGTGAAGGACCACACACATACTAAAGGAGCTTAGGTTAAGGTAGGAACATTTAATTGTCAAAATGTGCGAAACTTACTTTTGGTTGTGAATTAAGTCACAATTTAAAATACAAGAACAAAACATGATTTTAAATTGTGACTTAATTCACTTAATCATTCATAGTTAAGAGTTCCAACCACACCGTCCGGAGTCTGGACTCAGTGGCGTAGCTTGGGTGTCAGCCGCCCGGGGCGGAAGAACATTTTGCCTCACTCTTATTTAGTTATTTCAATTAAGACTATATTAAACAGTAATTCTAAAGAACTTTTCGGCAAGAATAGGCATCATTATTGTGTATTGTACAGGCTACAAATAAAAAGTAAAAAAAAAAATAATAATTTACTTAATACTTAATCAATAATATCAAATATATAATACTAATAATCACATTTATTACAAAAAAAATTACACGTATGCCACTTACATTGATATAACAGGTATAGAACACTTATGATTATACCTTGACGATCATCAAGATTAAGTTATTAGCGAATTGAATATAAAACGCAAATCGACTTCCAATTAGAACTACGACGATACTGTTAATATTTATATTTTATTGTAAATTAATATACTTGTTAGAATTAAAAACAAAACTTCTTTCTTTAACTAAAACTTTATTCTTCAACTTTTTTTAAGAGCAAAGTCTTTTAGTGCACTATCAATGTCTCAGCATCATCACACACCTCTCGCTCAATAGACAACATAGCCAGATTGGTTAGCCTTAAAGTAGGTACTCATTGTTGATCTTAAATAATTTATTGATCAATTTCAACTTTCAGGTGTAGGTGCGACAAAAATATGAAATGGTTCAAATATTTACAAGTAATTATTATTATTGATTTTGAAACTTTGCTGCCCGGGGTAGGCCGCCCCTGCCGCCCCTACTACGCTACGCCCGCCACTGACCGGACTGTACCTACCTACAACATACCATACTATTCGTAGGTATTTACGTTTTGGCTACGTCATAGGTGAACCACCAAATTAGTCACTAGATATATGGCCTTAAGAAGCAGCTACCTACCTACTTACTTAAATACATTTAATATCACGGATTTTAATATACAAAAGCGTTATTTTTTGCAACTACTTATTTATTTAGGTACTCTTGTCTCAGTTAAGTACAGTCACGAGCACGAATATGTCAACACTTGGCAACTTTAACTTTCGATTTTTTCACGAAATAAAATGCAACGTTGAAATACGACACTTTACATATACCTATGGGTTCGAAAATACTATGTTCCTACTAATATAAAATTTCATTCAATAATACCTAATTCCCGCACGGAACAAATATTTGTATGACCTGCAAGTAGTTGTTCCGGGTCTGGCTGTTTGTGTATGTGAGTTTAAATGTTTGTAAACGCACCCACAATACAGGAGTAATTCCTAGTGTGGGGGCAACGTTTAAAAATAAAAAATAAAGGAGAAAATCGACTTTGAATAAAGCCAAGTGTAATATACTTTTGCTCGTGACTGTACTCTGTACTGAGAACACACCTACTAACGTGAGCGACATGCGTGACGCGCTGACCCTGATCAGCAAGAACAATTCCAACATGTCAGCACATACTTCTTGTGGGTATCATCTAGCATCATTTTAATAAACTGCCCGTTTTAACACGTTAGCTGCGGCAAAAAAATCATAAACTTTCATCTGGTGCGGTGGCGGGTTGAAATGGACATCCATCAGGGATCGTATATTTTTCACCGTCAGTGCGATGGTGGTCGAAAAGGGCCCGCTACGATGTTTTAATGCCAAATACCTATATTTGTAACCACGAGCCGAAATCTATATTTACATACATACATACATACATAATCAGCCTATAATGTTCCCACTGCTGGGACACAGGCCTCCTCTCGGTGAGAGGGAGTGGGCCGTAATCCACCACGCGGGCCCAGTGCGGGTTGGCAGATGTCACATGTCTTCGAATTTTTGGTTCTAAAGACATGCCGGTTTCCTCACGATGTTTTCCTTCACCGTTTTGAGTGCAGTGGTGATGAAATAATTTACACAAAGTAAAGCGCCTGTCTGACCAAAGTAAATCTATATTTGTTTCTGTCGAACTCCTACAAATACCGAAGATAATCGTTCCGCACCAGCGAGAAAAATATAGTTTTACCGTGCGCACCAGCGCTAAGCTCCGCGTCGGGCCGATTTTGTGTGATCCGCAGTGAACGTGTTAACTCGCACTAGACGACACTTAAATGCCTAAATAAAACATCGGCTCAGCGTCGAAAGTTGAAAATCCAACAGCGCGTTTTTAGAGTTAGTGAAAACGGACATAAATATCAGTGTCTGAATCAGGCTAAGGGGATGTCAGAGCGCATGTAAAATTAAAGAGTCTACTGTTAGAATTAGGTCTCTCCTTAGTTGTAGGTAGGTACTATGGGTACGGTAGGTCCATTTATGTGTGATCACGGATAATGGGTGTGATGGATCCTTTGCTACATTGCTGCCGGTTCGCGGTCACCACTCAAGACTTCGCCTACTCGAACGATCATCGGTAATAAATAAGGCATACGAATAGGTCCCAACACGGACACGGCGGCGATGGACCACTATTCAACCTTATAGTAAGGGTAAGACATAAGGGTGAAAGTGTTCAATCGCGGTTGAACCAAGATCCCAGTACATATCATCACTCGGTATAGGTTGCTGACCGAACAAAAGCTATCAGTGTTAGTTTTCGTCCCGCTCTCCAAACCGCGGAAATAATTTTTATTCCATGGTTCGTCTAGAGAAATCCGGTTTTAGGAAAATTGCCAAATTACTATAAACGGTTACCAATACGTGTTATGCTCATGGTCATCTCAGTTAAGTGTAATTAAAAGTAAAACCTGTACCAACAACATGCGAATCTATTTTTGCTAAAATGGTGTACCATACATAGCTACCTACATAACTTGACGGAGGGGCCCGGGGCTAAATAATAACAGCCGCGCAGGTCGATCGATCAGGTTAACGCTTGCCGCGGTTGGTCTGTGGATAGGTGACCATCTCTACATACCGAAACCCCTCCGTGCCTCGGAAAGCAGGTTAAGCCGTTGGTCCCGGCGTGAATCTTTGACAGTCGTGACAGTCGTTATGGGTCGCCAGAAGCCCGAAAGTCTGACAACCAGTCTTACCAAGGGGTATCGTATTACCCAGTAACTGGGTTGTGGAGGTCAGATAAGCAGTCGCTTTATTTAAAATATTGGTATTCAGCTGCATCCGGTTAGACTTTAAGTCGACCCCAACATAAAAGGCTAGGCAGATGATGACCTACCAACCAACTTGACGCTTGTAATCCCCGAAGGGTTATGAAGATCCATTCCTATAGTACCTACACCCACATTTCGCCAGTTGTGTTTAAGTCCCATGTAATATGGGGCGGGCCTATTGCCATCAAGCCATCAACCGGGCACACATCCAGTCTCTTGGCTGCTATTGAGAAATTCCTGATAGAAAAACCCTTTGCCCGGCCTGGGAATCGAACCCAGGAACCTCTTGCTCCGCAGTACTTGCGATTACAACAAAGTGGCGCTCATATACCACAATTTTCGATGTCATTATGTAAATGGATTTATAGTACTAAGGTCAATAGTATACTAGCTACTTACTGGCTGCATTATGATCTGCCAACCTTTTAAAATCGTCATAAAATACCGTAGGTATAATGTTATATACCTACGGCTTTTTACATTTTCCTTTTCATACATTTTTACAAGCTCGAATGGTCAATGGTCGTAAAATACAGTTTTTAAAACCTATAAGCACCTACCGAGTATTCTACGATATTATGGTAGAGTCGGTGTCGAGAGCAGCGATAAATTAATTTGATATGTATGTGTGAACTTTGCTTCAAGACTGAGAAACAGGTCAAGGGCGGGCCCAATCAGCAATAAAAAAAAACAGGTATGTAAAGGATAAACGAAAATAAAATTAAGTAACTATAAGGCAAATCTACATAATTCGTCATTTTGACGATGGAAAATCCCATCGGGCGTGGTTTGTCTGATCCTTAATAAAAATCTAAAATTCATTCACTGATAGCAACGCACAGCCTAAACCGCTGGCCCTAGAAGCATGAAATTTTGCACACAAGTTCCTTTCATAATGAACGTGTGAGGAGTAAGGACGGATATTTGAAAAATTATCTCATAAAGGAGTTACAGCGATGTAAGTTTCTATGGAAGTTGGTTTTTTCTATGGGGATTTTTATCGTGCGCGGCTTGTTGTTGCCACAATTTACAAGAAAACTGGCCAAGTGCGAGTCGGACTCGCACACAAAGGCTGTAGGTACCACAAAACAAAAAACGTCGAAAAAACACGTTTCTTGTATGGAGACCACCTTTAATTTTTTACTTTATTTTATTTTTAATGATGTTAATAGCGGCAATAGAAATACACACTATGAAAATGGTGTTGATTCTGTTGTCACAAACTAAACTGAATTTAAGTTCAGTGCATCTTTTTCTTTCTATTTCATTAAGAAAAGGATAGAAGAAATTTTTTAGTTTAGTCCTGTCAAAATTAATTAATTGAACTTAAATTTGGTTTAGTTTGTAAACAAGGGAATCAAAGTCAAAGTCAAATCATTTATTTCAAATAGGCACATTAAAGGCACTTTTGAACGTCAAAAAAAAACTAAATAGAAATGATTCTAATCGCCCATTCCAAAACCGGTCAAAAAGTCCGGACGGACGGACAGCGGAGGCTTAGTAATAGGGTTCCGTTGGCACCCTTTGGTTACGGTTACGGAACCATAAAAAAGGAACAATATTGTTTTAAATGTTATTGTCTTATGAATGTGTTATTCTAGCTACATACTTAATTAATAATTCTCTATTCATAAATATAAATCCAAGTTTGTTTTGATGACGTAATCAATTTAATGCTAATCGTGCAATATTGGATATTTTGTATTTCTTCGAAACTATTGACGGCCGCTACTTACGTCTCGTAAAACCCATGGTTCAATGTTCTTGTAGCTTTATTATTGATCACCATAGGTAACTAAGTGCTACGTCAGCATAAGAGAGTTCCACAAAACATGAGGGACGAAGTCGGTGGGACGAACGGGAATACACGCAATATCCGGCTTCGAAAAGTAACAAGTTGGTAATGTTTTAATGTAGGTAGTTATTAGATTCGTGAGTCACTGCGGTATTTCAGCTCGTCGTCATCATAAAGTGAATTGTCGGAAACGAGGTTGATATGCACCCACTGATAAAAAGTCTATGTTCATTTATAGTTCTGCCTGCGACTTCGTCCTCGTGAATTTTCTTTTTCCCCCGACCCACCCCGTCGCATCACATCACCTTATACCCGCGTTATCACTTCCCTTAGCGTTATTTCTGTTTGTTTTTTCCTTTTTTTGTATAGCCTAATAACCTATAGCCTTCCTCAAGAATTGGGCTACCAAATGAAAAAATATTTTTTCAAATCCGACTGGTAGTTCCGGAGATTACCCCCTACATGCAAAATTACAAACAAACAAACACATTTTACCTCTTTATAATATTAGTAGATATAAAAGGGACTATACACTAGAGCCGACAGGCCACCTGCAACATTCCTAGAGACCCTAGAGTAAACCGATTTAAGCGAATACCTTCACTGCAACGTTGAGTTGCAGTTCGTCGCTCCACACCCACTCGATATCGACTAAGGTTGGTCAGGGCCGTATCCTGTCATACAACATTACATCCGTAAAAGGTACTGTATGTATCAGTAAATAAACATTACGCATCCATTACATGAATTATTTTTTACAGCATTTTCTTACGCTTTTATTCAATTCACTTACGATGCCAGCCAAGTCTAAAAAATGCGGACCTGCTACATTTCTTGCTGTAGGTAAATTATTACAAACATGTTTAGCATTTATGTAGGTATGTTATTAATATTACTTATTTACATATCATAAAGCAGAATAGGTTACTTACACAAAATGTTAACGATTTTCTAATATAGGTAACTAAACTGACGTAATAGCAGTTGTTCTTAGGGTTCCGTACCAAAATGGTAAAACGGAACCCTTATGGTGAGACTCAGTCTGTCTGTCTGCCTGTCACAGCTGGATATCTCAAGAACTACTAATGCTATCAACTTGAAATTTAGAATAGTTTTAAAGGACGTTTGCCCAACTATTTTGCAAATAAGAAAGAAATTTTTTTTTTGCAACCGGGACTGAAAGTGGATCTGAAAAATTCGAAGTGGCGCTACTATCATATGAAAGAGCGCAGTTTGTACATTCGCAAAATTTTTTTCTTTTTTTTTAGGCCGCTTAGTTTTTGACTTTTGATGAAAAGTGTAAAAAAAAATACCGTTCCCTTATCTCCAAAGTTTGCAAAGAGAAAATTCTGAAATAATTCCATGTGATAGAAGTTTATGTAAAGATTACAGGAAAAATAAAACGATGTCTCTAAATAGCACACTTTTTCAGAAATCATCAACAAAAGTTACACTAGTTCCACTATCGGTCAAGAGATGGCGCTGACCTAAGACTGCAATATACACCGCAGTGGGCAATGTCAAAATTCTCAAACGAATATAGGCTTCGCCGATGAATATTTAAAAACATGATGGTACGACGGAACTCTCGGTGCGCGAGTCCGACTCGCTCTTGCCCTGTTTTTTTTTATTATGCCGGAGTATACCTATCACCTGGTGCTGGTACCTAAGTATTTTATGATGAGTATCGTCTTACTAATTTTCGCCTTTTATACCACAAAACATAGGTATCTATACGTTAGCCATGGAGTACCAAGCAAATAGAGATACCTACTAATCAAAGGGGGATGCCAAAGGGCCATAGTAATTTAGGCCCACTATGTGCACGCATTTAGAAAATAATTATAATAATAGGAGGCAATTCCAATAATTAATTAGTAAAAGACATGATTTACAAAAAACTTAGCATTTTGAGGTTATTTAAGATTTTTATTTACATCAATACAGATTATGTTATTTAAGTGAAATATGACTTAATATATTATTTTAATTTATTTAGGAGCATAATTAACTGGGAGTCAAAGAATACAAAATACATTGTAGTTTTACATATTTATTCATTTAGTTCATCATCATACACCGCTAAACATCATCCAAAAATTGTGCTATTGTCGAAACGTCTAATATCCAAGTTGTCGCCAGTGTCGTCATGACTAGAGGGAGCAGAATCCATAATCAGGCCGTGGTCGTCAGTTAAAGGAGAATCGTCAAAGTCAGTATTCATGGGTAAAAGTAGTCAATTTAAACCGCAATAAATATACACAAGTCGCCGCAATGGAGTTGGAAGATAAAGCAATGGTTTTGACACTTTTGACATTTGACATTTACGTTTTCCGGCAACTGACAAGTTTGACTTGGTGATGCCATAAAAAATGCAAAAAATCGATAGATCGATATTAGATTTTTTTTGGTTATCACTAGAATCATCAAAGATAAAAATAATAATAATTATTAAAGAAGTAAATGAACGATGTTCAATAATAAATATGATGACCGATTATTCCGATTAATTACCTGTCAACATTTTTTTGTAAGGGCAACATAATTATGAATTTTTATTCAAGTTCTATTAGTTTAGTCGTTTTAATATTTTTGAATAAATTGTGCCGACTTGCACAGAATAATTAATACATGGAAGACATGGGAAAAATATTAACATATTTTTTTAGTAAAACAAATCCCTTGTCCCTAGGCCGAATAATGGCATGCCCCTTTCTTTTAAGGTTTATTTTATGGATAAAAATACCTACAGTAAACTTTTATGGGAAATACATAATGTTCGTGACATTCCATCAGCGTATATTTGTTGATGCTGTTGCAGTGCTGCTCATTCTTTGGCAGGAATCTTTATGTCCTCCGATTGTTTGATCTCCTCGGGAAACAGAGATAGTAGATGAATGATCTCTCATTGAATAACGGAAATACATTAAAGATTTAGAAAATTTAACTGTTGCAAAAAATATACATATATTTTTATTCTTTCTTAATTGCAAAATAGTTGGGCAAACGTCATCTAAAACTATTCCAAATTTCAAGTTGATAGCGTTAGTAGTTCTTGAGATATCCAGCTGTGACAGACAGACAGACAGAGTCTCACCATAAGGGTTTCCGTTTTATCATTTTGGTACGGAACCCTAAAAACAACAATATCAGGCTCATCATCTCAGCCAGTGACCTTGTGTCGCCGGTGAGAGAGATGACCGCTAGCTTTTTGTTTATAATCTTTGTACCTACTCGTACCTAAGGATGTCACTATGGAAAAAGTATGATGTAGTATAGTTATTATGTTTATAAAAAAGCTTTAGTACCTAAGCCTAATAAGAAGGTCATTATTCATCTTGTGAAGCTTAGAAAGTATGCATAGGTAATACTTAATCCACCACGCAGGCCCAGTGCGGATTGGTAGATCAGATGTCACCTGTCTTTAAGTTTTTGGTTCAAGGACATGCCGGTTTCCTCACGTTGTTTCCTTAACCGTTTTAAGAGCAGTGGTGATGAAATAAATTACACAAAGTACTGTCTGCCTGGGTACGAACCTACGACCTACAACTCGTAAGTTGGGGCCGTTCCCACTGGGCCACCACTGCTCTCCTCTTGTGAAGGTGTTTTCCTTTTCCCGGAATCCGCGCATGTGCGGATAGGAAAATCTCTTGTCAGCCTGTGTAGTCTTACTAGGCTTAGCCTTAGGGACTAAAGCCTGATTGGCGAGTTCTACGAAACTCAGTGGGATGGGTTAGTTTAGTTCCCAAGTGTTCTTGCTTTTTCTTTGTTTGAAAACTGTTTTTGGTAACCCACCTAGATAGGTACTATTTCCACCACAAAGTCAAAATCAAAGTCTATTGGTAGCTGAAAGTCTTAGTAGTATACCTACATACTTATAGGTATTTGAAGTTGTTATACCAACTGCTTGTTATTCATGTCAAGTTGGCCATTGGATTAACTTGACGCTATTTTAATACTGTTTAAATCACTCAGTAGGGACATTATAAATACCTACTGTACAGGAAGAGAACGAAGAACGTAAAAAAAACTATACGTTTCACTAAAATTTTCGAGAGTACAACTTATCAATAACATTTTGCTCTACGCTACCTACTTATTAATTAGACCATAATATATTCATAGGTAATTAAATTATTAGATGACCTCTAAAAGCTTAAACTGGTCCGTTTTACCTTCATAACCTAGGCACAACGGATCACATAGGAAAGCAAAATTAACTCGCAAAAAAGTTATCTTAACATTTTGTTCACATCTTCGATACAGCCAGCGGCCAGTGCAAGCAGAAATGAACCCAAGTGAAAAGGCATTATACGACATTATACGATCCTAAAAATTTCATCGTCGGATAAACTAAGTAAGTACCTATAATTGTTTTACCTTTTTAGGTCTCTTTCACCACTATTCTTAGATGTTTTTGGCCCACTGATGTTTTTTATTAAATCACTCCTTATTTCTCCGGAAGGTTTTGACTGGGTCCGTTTTTTCTTTTGGCATATACCACATTAACTCTTAATTTCTAGTTAGTACGTATCGCTATCGTCCACATACTTTAATATAAATTTCAATCATACATAAGTCACTTATGGTGCAGGGACCGCCAGATCATAATTATCTTAAGCCAACGCAAACGCCAAGTACTGTAGGCTAATTAAAAATCGTCTATTTTACATGAGAACATGGAAAAACAAACTTTCCTTGCTAATACAGTGCTTTCATGGAAGTAGGGGTTGAGTACGCTGAAATGATTAAGGTAGACCTCCGTACCTGCAGGGTCCGTCTTACCTTCCTTTCCCCTACCAGTCATAAGTATTTATTGTATTTATGAACTTATTTTGTAGCTTAGAATGGCAGTTTAAGGTAATAAACAAAACTAACTAAAAAAAGTTAATATCTAACTTAATGCGCAAGTGACAACCCTAACAAAGTTATTGTGTCACAGTTTAGATAACTAATAAATTATCAAGTTCGATTTAAAACGTTTATTCGGCAGAGGAGGATGTACCTTATCGCTACACCAACATCTTACGTTTGTATCCACACAAGTGAAGTAGATAACATCAGTCAATTATTATATTGCGTAGGTAATGCCTGCCACAAAAAAATGACAAGTCTTACTATTATTGACTATTATATTGTAATATGTTAGTCGTAATTCCGAATAGTAATTATTATTAAAATCAGACCAACCCTATGATTTTCGACTTACAAACTTACATACCTACCTTCAGAACCTACAAGGTGTAATAAAATAGCTGAAAACCTGAAATGTTGTTGCATTGTAGGTACTCACCATTATGAACAACTTTCTTAACGTCTTTCTCAACGTTACCTACTTTAATTACACTTTGTAGGTAGGTATATGGGGTTTTAAAACATCCACTCTAAATTAAAAGCCTAGCCATAGCCTTACTTACATATTGCAAAAATGACAACTCTGTAGCTGCTTGGTATTCTTATTTTCAGTAATTATACTTAGGTGCCTACTTGAAATATTAAGTACCTGCATACACACACATAAACTCAAGCCGTCTTCCCATGGGGGAAAGCAGAAACTACTTACAGAACGCCACCTGCTACGATACTTACATACTTCCACAGTCCAAGTAGTAGGTAGGTCCTTTTGCTTCGTTTACGTTCATTTCTACATTATCGCTTGCCGCGCCGTGTTAATCAAAAACGTCATTCATCTTTTTAGTTGCTTATCTGGTTTCGTTACCCACACACGGAATACAGTTTAGTTTATCAATTCTAACTCTAGAATGCTCTAGAGGAGTCTAAACCTAATTGGACTTCCTCATTCAACACTGCTCGTAACTTATTTATTAAGCATACGTCGTATAATGCCGTCACGATTATTAGAAACAAGTTTAAGTATTCTATTTATATTCTTGCAGAAAAAGATATTAACTAAAACGAACCGGAGTAAGTATCTATAAACTTAAAACTGGATAGTGAAATTCCTCATTAGTTAAATGCTTTTCTGAATTAAACAACAGCTTTTTACTGGAGTCAACAAGGTGCATAATATATTAGGTAGATATCAACTCTGATTATGAGAACGGACGGAGGAGAGTTTGTACCTTTTAGGATGTTGTGTATGCCTACTAAATGTAGTCCTCCAGGCCGAATTTCGGCCATGGCGACCAACCTCAGCGGAGACCAGCCTTCGGCGCGGGAGATATTGTAATGCACACGTGTGTGCGCAGACACAGGTGCACTCTCGCTTCCCTCACTCTCTTAGTCCGATGGGACGGCAATCCGATACGACCGGAGAGAGATCAGGCGCCGGGCCAAAGTCACGGCACGGCATGGTTACTAGAAAAGCAGCAAACCAACAAACTAAAAGCTGTCGAAAACAAGATAGAAAAATAAATTAAAACGTGTAGAACGACGACGACAGGTCAAAATTAAATGAAAGATCATTGAATGAATTGAAATGACATCTCATGAAGTTTAAACAAAAATAAATGATGAAACAGCGAACATAATATAGGTAGTAGGCAAATATTAGTTTATGCTTTTATTATTAGAAATTACAAAAGAAGCAATCGTAATATCCAGTAGCTTAATCCATGTCAACAATAATATGACCTCTGACCGCACACACCGTCGCGGTGTCGCGAAACTCGGCGCGGGTCAACTGATGACCGCTTCGCTTACCCTGCACAATGCTTGAACTTTAAACTGGTTAGATTCTAAGATAAGATTAATAGAGATTAATGAATCGAATATGTTTTATTAACAGAAGAATATTTTATGAAACTGTCATAGTGTGGGGAAAAAGATTTGTGCAAGAGTTCAAAGCTGCACATGGTAGATAAAAAGGCTTTCAGTTTAGGTAGCTACATTTTTTTTACATATTTCAACGTCGGTTTATATTTAATCTACTTAGATGTGTAAATCGTAGCGCCTAGCAATTGCTTAATATTCAGAGTATTTACAATCGTATGAAGTGGATAACCTTAAGCAATCAATTACGGCAGGCGCTGACTGAGAGCAAACAGATTGCCGATCTGATGGACACTTTTAAGACTAGCGTAGCTCCTTGCTACGAAGTGACAATTATAATAATTAGAGTATGTCAAGCCAACAAAACACCGGAAACTATGAATAAGTCACCAAGACCGCGGACAATCGTGAGGTGCGACCATGTAAACATCCTTATCTATTCCGTATGAAGTCTGTTTCTTCGGGTGAGGTGTTGAGCAACGTTTCGCAAAACGCTTCTGCGGGCGACAATACCATGACAAGCGAAGACAAACACCTACCTTGTTATCTTATGAATAATGCCGATTATGTTGAGTAAACACACGCACACGCGACTCAATGCATTTTTCACGAATCTTTTCGTATACAGTGTGTGTTAATTTTGGATAATCTTTTCAATGTTATTTTTGCTCAGCTCAAGAGTTTTATATGAATTTCTTTTGCCACTATTTTCTGAAAACCTGAACCAGTTCACATGTGAACAAATATAATTAGAGGGGCAATTCTCGTAATTTTAAGAACGTTTACAGTCTGATCTGTCTGTCAAAAATATCTATAAATCCCTACATTTTGAAATGTAAAGTAATGGACTGAAACACAAGTTTGAAGAACCTAAGTAGTTCGGGCGGGTCGCTACCTAACACAAATTCCGAACCATCATTACCTACTTACATCTGTAATAAAAAATATTTTACTTTTTACTTTTAGTTATTTTTAAGCACTCTAATTTTATGGGAAATGTTGCTATTCTTGGCTAAATGTACACCTTTTGTAAAAGTTTTTTTATTACACAAAATATTATTATTAATTTTTGACTAGTTTTGACGTTTTTTGTCGCTGAGATGAGATTGCAACTAGATTTTGAACGTTCCTCTTTCGTGGTGGAAACCGGGCTTTACACTTGACTGCACATTGACTG
This sequence comes from Oligia fasciuncula, assembly GCA_963082905.1. NCBI lineage: Eukaryota > Metazoa > Arthropoda > Insecta > Lepidoptera > Noctuidae > Oligia > Oligia fasciuncula. Next base: position 13,089,431 of record OY720387.1, read on the forward strand.
ATCAGAGATTGAATCGAGCTTTCACAGAAAACATACAAGTTATTGCTGTATTATGGATAATGTATGGCATTATCCAAGAAGAGAGGATGTTTAATATTGTAACAAGTTACTAAACATAACAATGACATATTCTCTAGTGATGACTAAGTATACTTTAAGAAAAAATTGTACTTATGTAATTTACTTAACAGACGTATGATCTAAAAGTAAGCGAAGAGAACCTACGAGCTGGATCCTGAGTTGGGATATACGTATCACACTGCAGTGCGACTTAATCCGAATCGTTTTCCTTTCCGTGCTTATAAGATTGCGTAACCAGCTGCATTTGATAAAACTTTAAGTAAAGTTCATTTACATATTGTGAAATGTCCATTGTTGTTTTTAGTGGACAAGTGTGGAATGATTTAGATACAACCTGTGCGTGCGGCTTGCGGGCGGCGGCGCACGAGTCACCTAGATGTCCCACCTATTGTCCACGCCGCGTCCACTGCTGGGTGAGCCGCCATTACCTCACACTTTCAATACTGGGTTACGAGAATTTTTCTTCAAGGTCCTCGTTTAGAAGCAAATAGAGGAGGTATAAATGGAAAGACGAGCAACAATAGCTCACAGTTAGAGTTCAGCAACTCGTTCGAAAATGTATACGTACATCGGTTTTGTAATGTGCTTTTTAGTCGGTACGTGCAGTGAAATTAATGAATAATCGATACTTTTATTTTATTTGATAAAATCTAACGGTGTGTTTTCTGTTTATAGGGAGTAGTATAGCGTACTACCCGCAAAGAGAAGCACCCTACAACTCCGGCCCAAACGACCCATATACAACTGGAGTCAACCAGGTCCCGAACTCCATCCAGGAGCCATCGCAAAGACTCTTCTGGGGCAACCAGGGCAGCAACCAAGTTGGCGGCACTGGACTATGGGCAACTTTGACTAACAAGTTCCCGTTCCTGGGATCCATGTTTGGTCGTATGGAATTGCCTACGCAATACGGAGTGCCCAATCAGTACGATGTGTCTCCTCTGTACGGAGCTCCTGGAAACTTCTATCCGGGTCAGCAGCAGGTTTACCAACAGGTGCCTCAGCAGAGTCCCCAGCAATTTGGTCAGCAGTTTCCACAGCAGTTCCCTCAACAGTTCCGACAGCAGTTCCCTCAACAGTTCCAACAGCAGTTCCCTCAACAGTTCGGTCAGCGCTTCGTCCCGTCGGGTCGGGACGTGGGGTTAACTGACGACGCAGTGATAGTGACTCCACCTTTCGTGCCTCCAGTGCAGCCCGCACCATTCCCATCCCCCGTGCCTGCGCCAGCGCCGGTTCCAGTACCTGCGCCTGAGCCCACCCAGGACCAAGGATACACGTACAACAGGCCACAGTACAGGTTGGAACTGCCCCATAAATAAACCGAAAGTATGTCATTTTAGCAACTGACTGACCGTAAAACTTAGGTAGTTAATTGCACTTTTTTATGTTTCTGTGTTTTCTTTTGGCAAATATTGACATTGTCTACGTGTGAAGAACAACTTGTGCTTGCCAAATATTATAAGTTAGGAAAATTTAAACCATAATCGGTTCAGTTCAGTTTTTAAGAAACAGTTTTAGTAAAAATCATATCTTTATACCACGTACTACACTAGTTCAATTCATAAACAGGAAATGTACCTTCAGACCGGGCTACATCGTACGTACGAGCACTGCACCTGCTTTGAGTTATTGCATAAATTATACGCTGCATCTGCCTTTGTAGCCTGCCCTTTTTAGTACTGGTTAATTTAAAGCAGTTTTCTTCAAAATCAAGGTGGTGCTGAGATTTATTTTCTTTAAATTAGAACTTACGAACGAGATTATTTAATACATCGAGTACGGGTTTAATGATAAAATAATGTTATTTTATTACCTATACAGAACAACACTTCACGCTCTCTTAGTAAAATGGCACCATAAATGTTTAATAAAGTCAATAAAATAAAATAAATGATGTTCAAAGTTTAATTTTTTATTTTTACCATCCTGAAACGTTTTAACATTATTCCTATTTATTGCACATATAAAAAATATATCCAAATATATTCCTGTAAATTAATATAGTTAAGTATCCTATACAAATACCTTAATTAACGTCAGAATTTTCCAAACTATGGAAGACGAGTAGGTACTTACATAGATTTTATATTTTATTATTCATTTTGCTATCAGCTACAACTGCATAAGCTATAAGTTATGTATATCACGGCATTTAATACACCTTTGTATCGAGACTCTAAAACAGAACATGTCTCATGAAATTATATCACGTAGTAAGTAGTAATAGTCTAGGAATCAAGGTAGAAGGCGTTACCTAACACACGTCTCATGCCTGTTTACACTAAGGCAGTTGTCTCACCGCCGGCGATGAACGAGTAGCGAGTAGAACTAGCAACTGAAAACGAGTTGGCGAGCAGCGAGCAGCGAGTGTGTAGTTCCGATAGTTTTGTCGCTGGGCTATCAGCGCGTGTCCGAGTGTCGAGGAGCGAGTCCGAGAGACGTCCGAGTCCGACGGGCGAGTACTCGCACTACTCGCTCGGGGCGGTTAGTCCCACAGGGGTTTGTCTGGTTGGTCTCTGGAGTATTATTTTTGATAGCTCTTGTCGCTCAGCGGCAAACTAGTGGAGCGAGTCCTCGCCGGCAGTATGAAGTCTCTCTTTTGTCGGCTCTTTTGTTTACACGGAATGTATATCTATTGTACGTTTATTGAGCCCGAAAATAACCGATAGTTAGTCGCTTCCTCGGGGTGGGAGAACTGCCTAAGGGTGCTTACATAAAGAAACAGGTTTCCGGTGCGGGCGAGTCTGTGCGAATCGGTACCGATCGGTGCGGGTATAATATTCCCGTGTTATCTTATGCACTCACTTGTAAAGAAACAGGTTAAACATGTAACCGTTTCCTTCCGAAGATCAACCTGCAGAGACTTGTACCGGGAGCCGGCGGGACCGAAACCCCGCTGCTTTATGTAAGCACCCTAAGGGTGCGTATATAAAGAAGCAGGTTTCCGGTACGGGTGGGATCGGTACCGATCGGTGCAGGTATTAATTTCTATGTTATCTTATGCGCTCACTTATAAAGAAACAGGTAAAACATGTAACCGGCTCCTTCCGAAGATCAACCTGCACGGACATGTACCGGGAGCTGGGACCGAAAACCTGCTTCTTTATGTATGCACCCTAAAACTAGATGACAGCAACAGCTAAATGAAAGGGCGCTGCTGGAGTTCCAACGTGAAAGCGCGCTACTGAAGTTCCAACGCTCGACTTAATGAAAGCGCGCTGCTGAAATTCCAATGCTCGACTTAATGAAAGCGCGCTGCTGAAGTTCCAACGCTCGACTTAATGAAAGCCCGCTGCTGAAGTTCCAACGCTCGACTTAATGAAAGCGCGCTGTTGAAGTTCCAACGCTCGACTTAATGAAAGCGCGCTGCTGAAGTTCCAACGCTCGACTTAATGAAAGCGCGCTGCTGAAGTTCCAACGCTCGACTTAATGCCTAAAGTTGTAAATCCAACAATGCACTTTTATTTAGGTATTCATTTAAGTGTCACCTAGTGTTAGTGGGATCAAATTCTGTTGGTCTGCATACACACCAACAGAATTTGATCTGTAGTCAAAACGAAACATGAGAGTTTACGTGCATCATATTCTAGATATAAGATAGAGTGAATTCTTGATCAGTATTCCAGAAACTGAAGGTACCTATGCCTATAAATCTACAATGCCTATAGCTTATGCAGCGGTTGAACTAGAGGAGAGCAATAGTAATTAGTTAACAGATGAAGACTGGTCGTAGTATCCAGCTCCGGACTCGTCCACACCTACGGAGGTGCTGGCTGACACCGAGCGCCCTTGCACCGGCCCGAACTGACGACGAGTCATTCCAGAACTGTGAAAGTAATTCATTGTGATATTAATGTGATGGTTAACAGACAACGCAGCTGGGCTCGGGGTTAAATAATAAAAGCCGCACGGGTCGGTTAAGCAACGCCTGCCGAAGTCGGCCAGTAGATGGATGACCATCCATTACATTACTGAGTGAGTGTATTGTCAACCTAAAACCACTCTCATATCAAGAGCAGAGAAACACCGCAATGATCGATCGACGAACGTAATCTAACTGCCTGCACCATACTGATCGATCTACCGCACAATCTATGTGCACCTTACGGAACAACGGGGTAATTTCGAAACACACTAACAGTAGCAATAGCTATCATTTTGACAGCTCAACAACATTCATTGCGTTGTGTTGTTAACAGATTTTTTTTTCGAGCATATAAAGCAATGGATTAGTAATATCCTTAAAAATTACTGTCTACTGATACTGAAGAAGGGTTGGTAGATAAATGTTATGAATGAGTGATACTTACGATTAGAACTTGATCCTTCCATTACATGATCGAGCCCGGACGCCTAAACAGGCCACTTTGGCAGAATCATAAAAGGTTTTCAAATCATAGTATGGCGAAGACAGTCCGTGTTTTTTTTTTCCGCTGCACTACGTAGGTATAATCAATGAGATTGGGATTAGATTTGGATTGGATTGATTGGTATTTTAGCACAGACAAAAAAAAATAACTGAAAAATCCTTCACTAATGGGATTTGATACGATTAACTTAACAGTTAACTGTCCATTATGATTCATAATGTTATCCTTTTATGATTCTGCCAAAGTGGCCTTTTTAGGCCCCCAGGTCTAACATCATTAGATCATGATCACGTGCAATGAAGGTATTTTAAACATCAATCGGCCTTGACATACTGTTACTGTTAGCGTATATCATCCCACTGCTGGGCAGGCCACTCCCCATGACTTCCAGCTTTTGCGATCCAAGGGCAAATATGGACCACCGGACGTTTGTTTTGTCCACGGGGTTTGCCACACTTCATATTTTCAAATTGTAATACCTACTCGAATATTAAAAATATTTGTTAACAATTTTATTAAATTTGAAATATTCAAGCATTTTTGTCAATAACATAATGGGCATAAAATTAGGGCAGTAGTATATCGATTTAAAAAAATGCTTCATCGCTTCTAAATACCTATCTATTAATCAAATTAACACTGTATTGTATTAATATTACTTAAATAAAAATAATACACATTTCCAATAATACAGTAAGATAATCGGACAATACTAAAATTAAAATACTCTCGTTGCGAGTTACAAAGGTGCAGAGAAATTAAACGCGTTGATGTCTTTTGAACTGCGCAAACAACTACGACAAGGGTGTTTGATTAAAATAAATATTGAAATTGGTTCCTAAAGTGATTCTACTGGCATTATATTGTCTTTGTAGGAACTTGTGCAATATTATTTAATAGTGTATAATATAGTACCTTTCAGTTACGAAATTAAAATGTTTTTACCAAATCAGTCGGTAATGTAAGACTTTTCTCTCACAGGATGAGGTAAGTGGTATTAAAATATTAATCAAATGGCATTGCATAAAACATTTATTAGGCTAATGTATTAATAATTAATTACAATAAATAGGAAAGAATCTTCCGGCAGTTGCACAGCGTTGTGCGTGCGCAGAGCGCGGCGGGCGTGCAACTGGTGGAAAATACGCGTTCAGGATGGATGGGCCGACACCACAGAGTTAGTCTAGTTATTCACTGCCGCCGAACTAGTGCCTAGGAACACACAAAATTGTACAAGTTATTGGTTAATTCAGATTAAATAATTAATTTAATTAAAAGATATTATGGCAGCACGTAAAATTGATTGTGGTCATGAAATGCAGGTAAGTAAAAAGTTGAACGCTTTGGATGTTCATATGCCACTTTAATTTACATGGGAACTCATTCATGTTTGTGAACTGAATTTGATCTACGAAAATAAAGACTGAATGACCGTGTGAATAGACTTGGCATCGTTTGTAAACGTGACTTGGCCAAAATAAGTGTCAAATGAAGCCAATTTCTTTCATTCTTCATAGAAAAATGAAGGCCAGTGTGAGGTCAACCGCACGGATCACTCATTCTAAAGGCGGATACAGACATTGCAAGGCATGTGCAGCGCACTGCGCTCATCGCATGATTCGCAATGTGTGGACGTTCATATTCGCGGTTAGGCATGTGCTTCCGCATGCCTCACCACGAATATACACAATAAAAACATCTTCCACGACTGTTAATACTTAAGTATACGTCCGGATCCGGTAATCAGGCTGTCAACCTCTGACTGTCATATTTGTTATAGGCTTTTTAATTATCATGTACTTTCTAACTAGATCCTTATTTAATCATTATTACCTGAGCGCAGGGTTGGACGCGCCATATCCACCGGCGGGGAGTTCCCAGCCACCGTTGCCGCCATGGCCACCACCGCGGGCGCCACCCCAACCGCCGGAGGACGCGCGAGCGTTCGCGTTCGCGTTCGCGGTACCACCACCGTCTGAAAACACAGGTAAGAACATTAGATGATGTTCGAAAACAGTAGGATTTAGATTGTTTACCTAAAGGAACGTAAGTAGATCAACCTAGGTATTCCAGACGCGAGCACAACACCCTACCTCTGTATTTCCAATAACTACCTACCGCTAAAAGCATCGTCTTCAGATTTGTGACATAGATACTTATATTAAATTCAAATTGAAATATTTTATTTCACACTAGTTTCTGCCCGCTACTTCGTCCCCGTAAAATTTCTTGTTCAACATAAAATATAGGTACCATAAGATACTCACAAATAATGAGGTTTTCTATTGGTAAAAGAATTTTCAAAATCGGTTCAGTAGATCCAGAGATTAATTACCCCCTACAACCTCACAAACTTTATCTCTTTATAATATTAGCATAGATAAACCACTAAAAAGTTATAGGACACTTATAAAAGTTAGGAGCACAATTACGATTATTGGTCATTTTCAATGGAGAAGAGCCGGAAAGAAACTCCACGATTAAGGATTTGTCACACTGGATGCGTTCTGCGGTCTGCGGTCAGGTCGAAGTGAACACAGCCCGCATCATGTATGAACAATACTTCACTTTGACCTGACCGCGAACTGCAACCAGTGTGACAAATCCTTTACTCTTTTAAAAATAATTACTTTTCACAATATGTTCAAATTACACTGCTATTACGATAATAATAGGTATGGGAGGACAGTGTAGGCCTGCTAACAAGTACCTACTAGATGTAGGCACCGGGTACTACGCAGGTTTACACCACGATCACCAATCTGGTGATTGTTCCAAAATTCTTTAAGGATCTTACATTTCAGGTAGGAAGATAGTAGCTAGTATAATTATCTAAGATCAGCAGTTAAATGTTAGGTTAGCCTATGTAATAAGGGTGATAACCGCATGATCGACTCGTGATCGACTTGTGATAAGGTTTATATGGGGCATGTTGCGTTTCGACTCCATTACAGTTCTTACGACTAATTTGTAATGTTAGTAGGTAGTTTCCACTGCGCTCCAAATAACGGTTGTTCCGACAACCGATAACACTAGAAGCTCGCAAGCTACCAGTCTATCCATAATATAATTATGAGAAAATTTGAAAGGCGAAATTTGTAACTTTAAAAAAACAAATCCAATTCTATCTCAAATTAAGATACAGAACAGCGGTCATAGAAAGGAGCACATGCGTAAACCTGTTAATAATAAAGCGACCTACTATCAATCAAATAATATGATGTGGGTCGCAATAATAGACATTAAAAAGAAATTTATGACCAAACGGTAACTACTCTACTTATTTTTCGGCCACCAAGTGATGTTTATCGATCACTTTTTGTGCGTATAGTCCGCTTGACCGTCGCCCGGAGAATTCCGAGACCGTTAGATGAACGGGCGGCGTCGCAGCCGCAACACTTTTAAGCTTACTCGACACGTCCCCGTTCTACATTCGACGACAATTATATGTACCGCGTATCTACACTATGTTACGTAGAGTATCATATTATCTGTGACCATGTACTGCGGTTGTGCATATCAAGTCGGGAAATGCAGTTAGTGCATAAAAATGGGCTTGAATCGTTGAATTTGCGATTGACCCGCGTCGTCCATTCGATTCGGTTAGTTAGAGGCTGTTGTAGAATCTTTGATTCAAAATTATAAGTACATCCGATTATGAATTGAAAAGGTTTATTTAATTGCACTCCTTAATAGGACGGAGAATGTATGGAATCTTATAAAAATTCCCACTCCCACTTTCCACTCCCTCTCACAGAGAGGAGGCTTGTGTCCCAGCAGTGGGAACATTATAGGCTGATTATGATGATTTATGATGATATAAAAATTAAAGTGATTTAAACACAACAAAGGATACGCTTACAATGATGTTCGATTACGCGCGATTACATTTAATATTAAATAACAAATCTTTAGAAATTCGTGATTAAGAATTAAATTCTGTGCAAATTTCAAGGACCGGAATGAATTGATACGTGTTCAAATGCTAAATAAAACTTCATTTTGGATACGCTTATTTTTATTGAGACTGCATAGTAAGCAACATAATAGGAAGATACTTCTCTAAATGATTGCAACCTTGGCATTAAAAATATTTATTTATTCGTGAAAAACCTTCACTTCAAGTAAATGATAAGGTATAAGTAGGTAATCTTCACTTGTTCATGAACAAACGCGTAATTAATCATGAATGACGTAATGACGGAACGGCACCTAACAGCATTAAAGAATCATTGTTAGTACCATAAACAACACATTGTCACATCCATCAAAAACTCTATTGCTAATTATTCGTGTGACTACACACAGCCTTGATGTAGTGTCTGAAGTCTGAACATAATATCGGCGTAACTGTATTTCATTATAATTGCCTCTAGTATATTTTACACTCTTGTCAAGTCGAATTTCAATTGCTATTTCAATATACAGGCAAGTTAATAAAACACGTTGAGCCGCATTGAATATATGTTGAATATGTATGTCTTTTTGAAAATACGCTAATGGATTTACGATGCTCTCTCTGGCTGTCAAGAGCTAAGTAAGTACTTACTACTTTTCACAAATACTTCTGATTCTGTAGAGGTTAAGTTCCTACCTGCTCGGATGTGTACAACTTATTTTTGTACCCATTTATTCTTTTCTGCATCATCATTCTAATATTTTTCCAGCAAGGAAAGTAGTTTGGGTGAATCACCATACTTAGTGGTAAACCGCGTAACCGGTTTATTCATAATAATTGAAATTAATGTGTATTTTTTAATCAAATATAGCTTTTAAATATGACGACTTGCAGTCAGTTGTAGTAGCAACGGTTGATGTATCGTCCCAAAACACTCGAATCTTGCAATTGGCCCTTTTTTAGTACAAAAATGATAATTTTCAGAGGCAATACAAAACAAAGCCTTTTGTCCAGAGCCTATACTAATTAACTTAGCTACTTACCTATTATATGTTCACTACGCAGGCACTACTATGTGTATAGAGCCTAGATAAAAAAATTCCATTTGCTTTGAGTATCATGCAAACGACAATGTCTCAGACTCTCAGTAGCTTGACATAAGACATTCCGCACGTTCCAACACTAGGTTATTTTGTTATGGGTTATTGTGTTGCTTATAAAGCTGAGCGCTTTTCTTGTCACAAATTATGCGCACGGTCGTTAGAAGCTTTACTGTTCCGTGTGACTTTCAGTGCCATTAATGTATTGCGGCTTCTATTGAAGAGTAAAATATGCGCATTTCTGTACTTACATTTAAGACATAACACATTAGGGAGCGTTTAGATCATGACCGAGACCGTTTATTTAGTTACACGAGTTTATGTGTAAGTTTACCGCACATAATATCAGTGAAACTGTACCACACTAGAAACAGACGTTAAGTATGCGTGCCTACTACGCCTACATGTTTCACACTAACCTGAAAACCTCTGAAAGATAAGGATTTTCCAGTTTGAAGAAACAAAGAAGTGTTTACACGAAGCGAATTGATCAGTAACGTAGGACCTGGCGAGTAGGTAATCAAAAATCGCGATTGGCCAATTATACGCTCACAATATGCTGGCTTTCTTATACGAGACGGACGCGGCATGATCGCTACGCCAGTAGATCTTTTTATTTTATAACTGAACTAAGTAGTTTGCGTCAGCGGTTTTGGTCCCGTTCGAGGGATTTTTCCGGGATAAAGAACTATGTTATCATTCGGCCCATAAACTAGCCATCTATATGCAAAAAATCACGTGGATCCGTGCCTAAAAGAATGACAAAACAACAAACACATTTTCGCATCGATATATTGAGTAGGTTTATAATGAAAATAACTTACATGCTTCAGCATTGGCGTTGGCGTTGGCATTGGCGCCGGCACCGCCGGACGCGTAGGGGTAGGGCTGCAGGGAGCGGCGCAGGCGACGCAGGGGCACATGCGCAGACTCGTGGCCCTCCGCGTCTATAGTGTAGTAGGCGCGGGGAACATAGTACTGTCCTTCTGGAATGTGCACAATGCACATATATGTCATTCGTGCTCATACTAGTGAGTCCTTTATACATATCAAGTAGCCAAGTAGGTTTCACAGCTCAGGGGTATTACTGAACTTTGATGGATCAGGTTCGGTCCCTAGCTAGTTAAATAAATAGGTATCAGAAATCTAATGGTAAAATAATTATGATCTACGGAGAAAGTTTTCCCAAAATATATAACCTATTCATATCTGATGACTCCTCCCTTCCTTTAAAACTAATTAGTGGCCCGTCATAAAAAAAAACAGACGATAAATGACTGTCTAAAATTCTAGCAAGACTAAAAAATCAAGAACCTAAAGTAACAATTAAAGGAAGAATGTAAGCAGGTATCAATGAATCAGGAACCTATTCACCATTATAAACTGAGATCATCGCTAATCGCTGTAGTTAAACGCACGAGGCGTTTGCTTTTATCCATGACCTCAGCAAATCGTGACCGACAGGATTCGACCAAACATCATCATCTAAACGGGAAAATAACAAAAAATGTGATGTTCTTATAACACGAAGGGACCTACTGAGTAAACATGGTACCATCTATAAACTTACGAATAGGTAGGTACCTACTTTTAGAACTCTGGCAAAGAACTTTTGGTAAAAGCTATGCAGGTACGAAGGCTTAGATTTCTAACTGTTTTAAGCTACATCATACGTTAGAATGTATGAGTAATGAAGGTGCTCATATCAACCTATTTAGTAAGAACCATACAAAACAAGATAGTGAAAACGAGTGAGAATAGGTAATATTTCAGCTCAAGCAAAGACTCTACAAGGCTTTTAACAATGTATGAGATTTGGGGATTCAAAACAATTCTATATCTTCATAAGAACATAAGCTCAAACCTCCCATATTGTATGAACCATGCGAAATAGTAGTGAAAAAGAGAAGTAATATTTCAGCACTGGAAAAGACTCTACAAAGCTTTTAACAATATATGACTTTTTGATGGTTCAAAACAACCCTATAGGTTCCTACTTAAGGACCTAAGCCTTTATCAGTAAAGTTTATAGGTCTGAACTGTATAAGTTTAATCAACAACAAAACTTCATTTGGAACACATGAGCTTACTGGTTAACTGTGCTGATTAAAGCGTTCCAGATATCGATTACAATTTTAGATAAAAAATAACGATGTGATGTTAACGATGTCAACATTAAAAGCTTCGAGCCAAGTTTCTTGGTTAAGTTCAACAAGTAGGAAACCGCTACGATTAGGCTCTAGTCTAGTTATAGACCCCCTGGTAGAAGCAATCCCAACTATTATTTAAAAATTAAATTTTGCACACTTTGCAGTACGTTGTGACGTGGGTAATCATCCCAGGGATGATTGACCTTCCTGATTTATCAAACCACAAAGTGAATCACCAAAGTAAACCCAATTACATGCAAGATCATATCTTTGTCTGAATTCAATCGGAGATTACATAAAATGACACTTAGAAAAGTAAATTACGAGTAAGCTCGGACGCTATGGCGGTAAAAACCGGGGGGGCACTAACCTGCGAGGGCTACGGCAAACACTGCCGCCAAGATGAACAGAGTAATCTTATACATTTTCAACGTGTAGACTCCACTGATGTCAAACAACAACTGGCTTCTCCGCACTCGCTCACACACTTTATAAGCCTTATATATCGCGACATTGGCAGCGTCTCGGCGGAAACTCACGCGCATCTAGACACACGGACCGCAATAACGGTCGTCGCCGGCAAAAACCTATCATCAAATTGAATGGATACCAAAAAATGCCAATTTGCTTTGATAGAAACCTCAGTTTCAAAATGAAAGTAAGTAGCCAATTCGTTTTAGGGTACCCTAGCAACTATATGTTTAGAGAGCCATAAAACAATTTTTTTTAATATTTATTTATGTAATTATTTAGTAACAACATTTTATGAGACTTGTTCCGTATGCTCATGAACGGATCAACGGACCACGCAAGTGTGTTCTCAAGCCGGTGTAATGTAAGTCCTTATTTTGTTACACCCAGGCACCCATCCAAAATCTAAACCGTGTAACCCAAATATATTTGCATAAAATTATAGACAATGATATGTCTCCGACTCTCCGCGGATCTTCAATATGTAGGTATACCTGCTTATGTGTGTCAGGATGTTAATCAGATCACAAAAAGATCAATTAAAGTAGCGTGGGAAGATAGACATGACAACTTTCTGATGAAAGGCGGCTTCCAATCCGAGCAAGAGGCTCCTCAAATACGTCAGCTCATGAGTTCTAATGAATATAGGTATACGGATCCCAGCTCCTCACTTTTCTTACGTGCTGAAGCGCTAGAGTTTCCGCCATCTTTAGAGTTTAACACAAAAAATAAAATAAGTACCTAAGGCCTTGAAAAACGACAAAGCTTTTTAAAATATTTAGATTTCGTAGAATAAGCCTGTATTTTTTATCAATCTGGAGCCAGATCAATGATCTATAGATCTAACTTTTTGTTAAGGCTTGACGCAATCGACACTTTACCGCGCTTTATTTTGAGTGAACCAAACCTCGACTAAGTTAATTTAAAAAATGTCTGTCTAGATTTAGATATTATCAATGAAAGCCTGAAATTGGATAACTACCAGACTGAATAAGTAACTAAATACAGAGAACAGGCTATCTCTACAATTAGGTAGCCTACATGCGCCACCACAGACTTTCGATCATTAAGGTCTATATACCTTTTTTGTTTAGAATGAAGCACTGCACTTCGGTTTTCTTGAGTAGTGTTTGCTACGTAGTTTACCTATTACTAAATTATTAACCAACTTACCTACTTATTAGCTGTGAATGAAATGAGACCATAAGTCTAACCACTTTGGGGGGTGTGTATCAGGTAGAACATGTTGGGCAGATGGACTCTCCTCCAATGATATTATAAGTGTAAACAGGTGCTCTCCTCCTTATAGGTGTCCTAAACGATGACTAAGGTCATGCAAAATAAATTACAAACATCCAAACTTTCGTTCCCTATCTAACTCACTAGATAAAAGACGAATTTTCAAAAATCCAGGCCTAGAACTCACTTTCGGTATCGGTACCTATTTAGGGAACTCTTAGGCAAAATTTCACATGCTACCTGTTCTTATGCTGTGCGTTTATTTTCAGTGAATGAATAACTTTTTATTAAGTTGATTCTATGCACATATCCAATACAATATAGCGTTCACTGATAAGGTCAAGCGTTGCTAATGAATGGTGCTAGAATGCATAAATTAAATTTCTATGTATCCAGAGTGTGTGCGCACTAATGTGCATTGTAGGTACAGTGTAAGTAGGTGCCTTCTTACGTTGAATTTCTCATTTTAAGGTTTCCTACCATGTAAGGTGGGTTTTGCTTTCGTATACCTACCTACTCATATCCATCACACGGTATTTTTATGTCGATCACAAATAGTAGGTACCTACCCATCTAGGTACCTCAATAATAATAATAAAGTAATGTTTATGATTTTAACGAGATAAGTAATTAAGTGATAAAATAAACATAAAATGCTCAGTTGTTAATAAGTAGGAAGGTACAGCGTCATTAAACTTACCCATTGTTTACATTGTAGGAAACAATTAGTTCTAGCAAAGTCAGCATCACAGAAAGGTTATAAAAAGTTCCAAAATAATGTTATTTTTAACCACTTGCAATATTTCAGTTACAAGGGGCCGGCAGAGCATGCGCAGTTCATACAAACGTAATACCAAAATAAGGTAGGTTAAGGTAGTGTGTATTGATTGGATTACAGAATCAGGGCCGTCTTTACCTATTGTGCAGGGTGTGCGTTGCACACGGGCGCAGCGTTCCTAGGGGGCGCCGAGCGCCGCTCGCCATTATCAATGACCAACGTAAACAGAGCTCCGCTTTGCATACATTCTGTATAGCATCTGGAGCTCTTCTTATATTTGACGATTTACACCAAAGCAGGCCGCGCCACGAGCGCGCTAGCGGCTTTCACAATATTAACTTTTTTTCAACATTAAATAAACCTTATTATTTTCGTTTATTTGTCTATTTACACATCTAATTACATTTTTAAATATTTCTTAAAATATAAAATAAGTATAAAAAACATTTAAAAATATAAAAAATAGCGATCCGCCGGTGTCGGGAGCAGGGTCCAAGCTACCGGTGGTTAGGGCTCCAGAGACAGGAACCTCCTCACAATGCGAGCCGTATCGAGGAGTACTGCCTTCTGAATCAGGCCCTTGACCCAACCGCCTAACGAGAGCCTCGATAGATGTTGATCGAGGCTTTCGGCCATCAGTCCATTGGCCGATACGACAATCGGCACAATGATAGCCGAGCTAACATTCCACATGTCAACAACCTCGTGTGCTAAGTCGAGATATTTAATTTGCTTCTCTTTCTCAGCTTTCACGAGGTTCCCGTCATGTGGAATGGTAACATCGACAATCATTGTGCGGCGCGCTAATCGGTCTATCACTACTATATCAGGCTTATTGGCAACAATAGTCCTGTCAGTAATGATAGACCGATCCCAGTACAATGTGACATGGTCATTTTCAAGAACTGGGTCGGGCACATACTTGTAGTACGGTACCTCAGAATCCACAAGTTTATATTTCAAAGCAAGTTGCTGGTGAATAATCCTAGCTACTTGGTTATGCCTGTGCAAGTACTCGCCGTTAGCCAGACGAGAACAACCAGAGATAATATGTCTGATAGACTCACCCGGACGGTGGCATGCCCGACACACGTCAACCGTCCCGTCCTTCATAATATGTCTCCGGTAGTTATTCGTTAAGATAGCTTCGTCCATAATTGCACAGACAAAACCTTCAGTTTCCCCGAAAAGGTCACCAAAACGTAGCCAGGATACGGACGCTAAGAAGTCTACACCGGGCTCATGAAGAGCCCGATAGAAGCGCCCGTGAAGCTCCTTGCTTTGCCATACCTTCTTGCGGTCATCAGTAGAAAGTACAGACGCCAGCAGGTCAACCTACCCGAAACTGTCAGATTTTCCCAATCAACCTTGAACCTTATGCTTTAGCAATAAAGTCGAAAATCTATTAAAGAAATCTGACAGATTGTAGTAACTTGATGTGCTGGCGTCTGTACTACAGGTTTGCGCCAGTTCTCTTTAGCCATGGAGAGCGGGGTGAGCCCCTTGTCCACTGCGACCACATCACGGTGCATACCCACTTCGGCTTTTAAAAAATATTCCCTGAGACTGCATGCCTCGCGGTTGTGGAGGGTCTTCGCATTTAAAAAGCCTCGCCCCCCGCACTTCCGCGGGACATACAGTCTCATCACCGATGATCGTGGGTGATGCATCCGGTTTGCGGTCAGTAATGTACGGACTCTTCTATCCAGGGCGTCGAGTTCGGTCTGAGTCCATTTGAGTATGCCGAAAGAGTACATCAAAACCGGCATGACCCAACCATTGAAGGCGCGCACCTTATTTCCGCCCGACAGAAGACTATTTAAAACCTTCTTCAGGCGACAAAAGAAGCGCTCCTTCAACGATTGCTTCATGTCAGCATCGTTGATGCCTAACGCGTCCGACATACCCAAATACTTATAGCTTTCGGATGAGGGGAGGGATCTGAGGCTTATGGAATCGGAGAGTTGAATTCCCTCGGATTCCATAATCTCCCCTCGCTTTACATGCATGACTGCACATTTGTCCACACCAAATTCCATCCTGATGGCGCTACTGAAAGTTTCAGTTACCTTCAGTAGCTCCATTAGACGCAATTTGTTAGGGGCAAAGAGTTTCAAATCATCCATGTAAAGGAGGTGAGATATGACCTGACCACCTCTCTTCAGCCGATAGCCTAGACCTGAATCCTCCAGTAGTGTACTTAGAGGATTCAGGGCTAAGCAAAACCAAAGTGGACTCAAACTGTCGCCCTGAAATATTCCCCGTTTAATCCATACAGGCTCATCATTCCCCTGGATCTGTCGACATCCTGGATAACGAAGGACCGTCTTCCATTGCCTCATACACGACTCAAGGAAGGTGCGTAGAGTTGCATCTATCTTGTACAACTCCAGCACCCTCATGAGCCATGTATGTGGCACCGAGTCGTAGGCCTTCTTGTAATCTATCCAACATGTCGACAGATCCTTGCGGGATCGACGAACCTGTTGGCTAATGGTCATGTCTATGAGGAGTAGCTCCTTAGTACCGCGGGACCCATTCCTACATCCATTTTGAGAGGCAGACATAACCGAGTTACTCTCAATGTGTGTATTAATTTTCGCTCTCAAAATAGATGTAAGAAGTTTATAAACCGTCGACAAACACGTGATCGGTCTATAATTCTTGGGTTCCGCGGGACTTATTATTATTATTACATTAATTAATATTATATTTGGTGTCGTAGTGAGTGTCGCATCGCTTCTTCTTTATAATATTGAACTTTGTTTGATATGAGGTCGTAATTAGAATGAAGAAATTTCAAAATTTTGACATTGATATGATGTAACATAACATCTATAAAGACATGTTAACATGGGTACTTTTTGGCTTGTTAGGGTAAACACCAGTACGCCCTGTATAATTCTAAATACAGCCAACAGCACATCATGGTATCCAAAACCGACGAAGTTCTTCTTCATCTCCAAACAATAGAGTTTAATAACCATTGGGGTTTGACAGTTTGTGGTACTTTGTACCCATTCCTTTTTGACCGCGCGCTTATTATGGGGCGCTTGGGTAATGTTTGCACACGGGCGCTACATGGGCTAGAGACGCCTCTGTACAGAATATCTAGGTTCCCAAATATATACCTATTTTGAAAGGACTCTGATATAGACGAGATATGAAGTAATTCAAATTTCTATAGAAAACTTATTTTTCTCATAACTCGTCTTTAAATCAGCATTAGCATGCGTATTAGTTCGCCGGCCCCTTAAGGTTTTTGAAACGATTATTAAAAATTTTGACCAGAAAGTGATAAACTTGCATGAGTGCATCACCTACTACGAAATAAATACATCATTTAGACATCTATGGTATGGTCAGCATTAATAGGTATGATGCTGACCATACCAATTTACTGAAATAACGTTTGGTGCCATAATTGGTAATGATAGGTATTATTAGATCATTTATTTCAGATCTATTTTTTTTTTTAACGTTGCCCCACACTAGGAATTTCTCCTGTATCTGTATTGTGGGATTTGTGGGTGCGTTTACAAACATTTAAACTCACATACACAAACAGTCAGACCCGGAACAACTACTTGTAGGTCATACAAATATTTGTTCCGTGCAGGAATCGAACCCGCGACACGCAGCGCAGCAGTCAATCGCTTAACCACTGCGCCAACCGTGCCGTCAAAAATCTATTAATAAAGGTATTAACAGTGTATTCCTAGATAACACTCTAGGAATAATCCATAATCAACGTTAAGTAATTAACTTTGATTATTTTAAATAAATATTACAATTTATTGCTATTTTTACTAAGCATTAGCTTTATTCACAACAAAATTGTTAATTTACTTTAGCAGTTTGTTTTAACGTTTGTCACTGTAATTAAAACCCATTTAGGTATTTCCTGTATCTAGGGTTGCCAGGCGTCCGGATAAAGCCGGACACAGTCAGGCTTTTTGGTTGCATGTCCGGCCAAATCAGACGGTGTCCGGCCTGTCCGGCTTTTGTTAGGCTTTTTACCTAAATTTTGGGATCGGCTTCCAGTCTAACCGGATGCAGCCGAATACCAGTATTTTACATGGAGCGACTACCTATCTGACCTCTACAACCCAATTACTGGGTAATACGATACCCCTTGATAACACTGGTTGTCAGACTTTCGGGCTTCTGACTACCCGTAACGACTGTCAAAGATCCATGAATGACAGCCGGGACCAACGGCTTAACGTGCTTTCCGAGTCACGGAGGGGTCACAGTATGTACAGATGGTCACCCATCCACAGACCAACCGCGGCAAGCGTAGCTTAACCTGATCTATCGACCTGTGCGGCTGTTATTATTTAGCCACGGCTAAACAATTAAGGGTGTCCGGCTTTTTTACCCAAATGTCCGGCTAAACTGGCTGGTCTGGCCGGCTTTTCGGTTTTAAGACCTGGCAACCCTACCGTATCCATGGATAACCTAGTGACGCAATATAAGAATTGTAATATAAAGCGCTTGGAGTCTCCGCGAGCGGTTAGTGTGCATATACACGAACGACACGCATCAAAGGCAGAGGTAACGTGTATTTGAGTACGGTGCTCAAATACACGAGCTGTATGTTGTTGACGGCTGCCGTCGACACGCGTCGTCGACGGCAGCAGTTGCCCCTGCCGCTGACGCGTGTCATGTATGAGAACTAGTGTACAAAACAAACCGCAAGTCTCGAGTGGGTAATCCAGTTGGAACCTCATAATAGTTATAGTAAAGTTCTAGTCTATACTATAACATAAAATACTAGCTTCCGCCCGCGACTTCGTCCGCGTGAAATTTCACCCTCCCCCCATTCACCCTCTTAGGGGTGGAATTTAGAAAAACCCTTACTTAGTGGATACCTACTCTTCACAAAGAACACACCCTCCAAATTTCATGTCTCTAGGACCAGCGGTTTAGCCTGTCCGTTGATATATCAGTCAGTCAGTCAGGACTTTGAATTTTATATAATATATATAGATTATGGTATAGACTAGAATTTTTATGTATAAGTAAGGATAGGATACTGGATACCTACTCTTTATGGTCCATAAAAATCTATCTATACTATAAATAAAATTGAAGTGTCTGTTTGCAATATCAAAATAAAATCTTTTTAAGTACTAAATGCCTATGAAAGTATATTTATTATACGGTAGTTATAAAAAAAACCGGTCAAGTGCGAGTCGGACTTGCGCACCGAGGGTTCCGTACGTACATATTTCTAGGTGTGTAACTGCAAATTTACGGTTTTCGGATTTTTTCCTTACTTGTGCTACATAACATATTGCTTCTTGCAAAATTTCATGATTCTAGGTCAACGAAAGTACCCTATAAATTTTTATTCCCTTGAGAGTGTCGAAATACCTATACGTTTTTTGCGGCATAAACGGCCGTTTTTTCACAGCTTCAAGGGACTATTAGACCTGAGTATATAATTTAAATTTCAACTCGATACCTCCACGCATTCCCGAGATAAAAGGTCTTGACAGACAGACGGACAACAAAGTGATCCTATAAGGGTTCCGTACCCAAAAGGTAAAAACGGGACCCTATTACTAAGACTCCACTGTCCCTCTGTCACCAGGCTGTATCTCATGAACCGTGATAGCTAGACAGTTGAAATTTTCACAGATGATGTATTGCTGTTGCCGCTATAACAACAAATGCAGAATAAAATAATAATAAAATTAATCCCATACAACAAACGTGTTTTTTTCGGCGTTTTTGCCTTGTGGTACAGAACCCTTCGTGTGCGAGTCCGACTCGCACTTGGCCAGTTTTTTTCCTTTTGAGGTACAGAACACAAAAACAATTTTAAAAATGTTTGTCTGGATCGCTTTTTACCAGGTTTTTCACTGGCAGATAGCTGATGTTATAAGGAGGCTACTTTTTGTCCCGGTAGCACGTTCCCGTGGAATAATTTCCACCATCCACGCGGGCGAAGCTAGTTACATTACCTACTTATTACAAATATAAATATAGAAATTTTACAAGGGGTGACACAATGGGCGCTAGAGTTCGTAGCTCTATTATTCCAACGTATTAAGAATAAGTACCTACATGAGATACCACTACCATGCGATGATGATGATGAGAAATACCGTGTACGATACACGGCGAAAACCTACTTTTAAGACCTTATCAATTATGGCAAGAAATAAGCACGTAAGGTGCGCGGTAGAGGTGCTAACGAAGCACCTGTGTAATATTAATACACCCGTTGCACATTGGCTCTTAGAATTTAACTGACGACGTGTCGGTACGCCGCGCCGCGCCCGCCGTACGCGTGTATTTCATGCCTTCTAGTTGTCTAGATGGCAATTGGTAGGCTCTCAAGGTATGGATACCTATACTGCTATAGGTACCTACTACCTACCCATCTTTAGGCTATAACTTATTAATTCGGAGAAAGATACGGAAGCGGAACATAACTTTATTCAATTATTTTTTGAAGTCGTTAAAAATAGACTTGCAATTAATGGCTATTAAAAAGTTCATCACAAGGTGGAGTGGATCTGGACAGCTTTCACTTCTTGTTCACAAAGGTTTTCAAATTCTTTACATGTTTCGTCTGCCCGGTTCCGCGGGTCATCAAAGTAGGAACACTTTCTCATTATGAATTTTTAATTTGATCTTGTGTGTAAGGATAGCAAAACCAAAGACAACACAAACACAAACAAACATGACATGATTTCTTACAAAAATTTATTTGAAATAAAAATAACATCAAGCTTTTAAAATTGACAATTCTCATGAAAATTATATAATAATTTATGAGCACAATTTCACATTAGGAAGAATAATTTCATTATTTCTTTACTTCACATTAAAGTATAACAACAATCACGGATTCAATCTCAAAGTGTAACGCAAACGAGGCAAAACGTTCATACCAAATGCAATGAATATGTAGAAAGAATAATATTAACTGAACAGCACCTGATTACAATCTTACAGCAACTGAAGAAAAACATCCATCTCGTTAAAAATATAGAAACTGTTAGTTATAGTAAAAGTATACTGTAAATATAAAAATATAATTTAAAATGTAAACTCGTATTGGAATTCATCATAATGATTGCAACAAAAAATAATTTCTTTAAATATTGAAATGCAAAATAAAAATGGAATTTTCATCATTTAATGTGTATGAACACACAGTACTTCAATATTCTTATCAATATATTCATATAAACAACAGTTTAACCTAGACTTCATTTTTTTACACTTTAGGAGATATTTTTACAACCCTGTATCCACTATACTTTTAATGACGATAATATGTTCCACAGTCTAAATTAATGTTTCGTAAAATGAAAATACAATATTATTAACTACGATAAAGTAAGTCTTGTCACGTACGTGCTTGATACTTATTTAATTAACATCAATTAACATCGACATCGATTACATGTACCAGAGTCCGTTACGAATCTCACAATACAAAAGTACGGTTTTGTGCTAGAACATTGATACTTAGGGGAAGAGAATGTAACTAAAGTATAGTAGTGGAAAGACTCAGTTACAACGGGATGACGACAACC
Source organism: Oligia fasciuncula (assembly GCA_963082905.1). NCBI lineage: Eukaryota > Metazoa > Arthropoda > Insecta > Lepidoptera > Noctuidae > Oligia > Oligia fasciuncula. The sequence continues at coordinate 13,111,077 of OY720387.1, forward strand.
TAACATTACAGTTAATGTCAAAGTATTGTGTGAGTGAGTGCGGTTCACTTCGCCTTGACGGCGCTCTGTCGCTGTCGCAGCGTCTTGTTCGTGTTCTGGTCCACCTCGGGCAGGTCCGACTCTTCGACTGGGGCTTTCTTTACTGTTCACAAAAACAACAACGTAATATTAACATCGATCTGAAAATAACATGTACTTTTCGAAGACGCAATGAAATTAACAACTCTTGCAGAAATATGTCGGAAACGGCAAGGGATGTTGAAGTTTATTTACCTTTCTCCTTCTTAGGCTTTTCTTTTTTCTCTTTCTTGGGCTTGGCTTGCGCCTGTTGACGGATCTCCTGTCTCTGCTTGATGGCTTCAGAGATGAAGTTGAACATCAGGTAAACCTGTTCAAAAACAAAGAAGAATTATGTACCTACACATCATAAACACTGACAATAAATTAGACTATTGTTTTGTAATTACTTCCCAGTATAACAACTAGTAAACTGCACAAACATCAAAGCATTATACATGACAAGTGAAACAGCTGCAATACGTGTAAAACACAATTTATCAAGGTTAGCAAATAATAAAACATTGTTTAAAATCGTATGATGTCAACACATGCAAATATTTTTTTTTCTGACCAAGTTAAATAGGAAACAGTTGTTACGTCATCCAAACGAGGTGTTTAGCGGGAGGGTGAGGCTAATATGAGGCTAAGAGAAGTGTATCTTACCTGGAAGGAGACGAGCAGGGACAAGGCAGCGACGCGGAGCACCAGCTGAGCGGCGCCCGCCAGACCGAAGTAGAAGGTGAGCACGCCGAGCACCAGCGAGCATAGTCGCACTGCCACGAACACGGAGCCGTTAATCAGGCCCAAGACTGCAGAAAAGTGCACGTTAGAATAGGTGCAAATAAACCACATCAACAGTAGAATGTTTTGGAATTTTCATCTCTGGCACATACCTAGGTACTGTGTGAAAGTGAAAAATAAAGATATAGCAGAATAATCTTGTATGCATAACAATAATACATTTGTCAAGCATCGTAAATGAAGCAATATAACGTTTAACCTTTTGACCGCCACAGTCATGTATAGATGACAAACCAAAATGTGCCCAGCACGCCACGGTTCGACCATGACAGACTTTGACGCCGAGGGCACGTTTTTGATTTTTTGACGTGTGGCGGTCAAAAGGTTAAATCATTACAAGTAAATACAAATGGCAAAAAAAATCAAGCTGCCAAGTATAAATCAGGATGTCCTATAATTATCCAAACAGATTACTAAAATTAAAGATTTCCTTTATAATATTCCTGTCTATGCATGTTCTGTAAAAACTTATCCGTGTCGGTCCCGGAGAAAGAATAGGACCACCCCATCTCGTCCCGTGGGTGTCGTAAGAGGCGACTATTTGACTAAGGGAGCTCCAGACCCAGTGCATACCATATAGCACTTTGGGTCACCCGCGCGATGGCGGGTAAACCATCAACAATCGCATTCCCAAGGAGGGTTGGTGTCAGGCAGGCGGCCGACTGTAAAACTTTGCCAAACCTTTTAAGCAACATGATGAGTAATAATATGATGCGCGATAGGGCTAGGGCGTACCCCACAGGCGACGCGCAGGGGCAGCACCCGGCTCCTGTGGGAAGAGGACTAGGGTTGTTGCACCACCCCGGGCGGGGGCAACGTAAGAAGCCCGGGAAGTGAGATTGAGGTATGCAAGTTGGAATGTTGGGACGATGACTGGGAGAGCCAGAGAGTTAGCGGAAGTTTTAAAAAAAAGACGAATAAATGTGGCGTGTTTGCAAGAAACAAAATGGAAAGGAACGAAAGCGAGAGAAATCGGTGAAGGATACAAGTTTTTCTACTGTGGTAGTGACGGCAAAAGAAATGGTGTGGGTATAGTGTTAGACAGTAATTTGAAAGAAGGCGTGATGGAGGTAAAGAGAATTAATGATAGACTAATCGTTGTAAAAGTTATGTTAGAACATGTAATGCTGAATGTAATAAGTGTGTATGCACCGCAGGTGGGATGTGATGAAAGGGTGAAAGAGAAGTTTTGGGAGGACTTTGACACAGTTTTGACGAACATTCCGGTGCATGAAGAAGTGATAGTTGGAGGTGATTTTAATGGACATGTGGGAAGAATGCGAGGGGTTTATGAAAGAGTGCATGGAGGATGGGGTTTTGGTAACGTAAACAATGCAGGAGAGACACTGCTTCAATCAGCTACCGCATTTGACCTGGCAGTAGCCAACACTTGGTTCCAGAAGAACGATGGACACCTAATTACGTACAAAAGTGGCAATCACAAGACGCAAATTGATTACTTTCTGGTACGACGCAAATACTTAAAGCATATCAAAGACTGCAAAGTGTTACCGGGAGAAGATCTAGTCTCACAGCACAGACTCCTAATTATGGAAATGGTTGTGGAAATAAAGAACAATAATAACAAAGAGCGACCCCCCCCCCAAAATAAAATGGCATATGCTGGAGAAGAATGACTATGCGAAGAAATTTAAAGAGCGAGTGGTGGATAAAATGATATACAACGTGCCGCTACAATGGTGACATTAATTTAACACACGTATACGTTTTCACATTTTCGTTTCATGAAGAAGTTCTATTTCCATTAAACGTTATTATTTACGGATTTATTTAAACTTTTAGAAAATAGCATCTTAGAGCAACCTGTACATAAAGAACTGTTGCGCAGCGGTCATTTGCCGGGGTCACGGATCATAACATCGCATCAATGAAATAAAACGAATAAGCAATACTATTAGAATGAAACAAATGCAAAGAGTAGGCGAATTGAAGGAAAGACATATCGCTTTGGCGGCGAGTGGCGCGTGCGCGCCGCTCGCCGACAAAGGGATATCTCTTACCTACCCCGCCGCCATCCTTTTGTCGGCGGCGGCGCGCGCGCCGCCCGCCGCTTGCCGCCAAAGGGATGGCGGCGCAGGTGACTCGCGAAACCCCTCCCACCCGCCGCGCCCCCGCAATGCACTCGAATTCTTTTTTGCTTTCTAGTGCTAGCCGAACCCGTGTCCTTGACACACTTCGTCAAACCAGTGCGCATAATTACGAATATTGTTGTGAATGTTTCCGCGAAAAAGACGCTTACCTATTGTTTTATTTATTTATTTTTGTGTAATTAGGATAGTAATTAGATTATGGTGCTGCGATAAAGACGCTTTGCTTTGTTTTACTAGTAGGTACGTTTACATCTCTTGCGATACAGACGCTTTTATTTTTTTGTTTTGTGTAAACTTGTGATCGTGATGGCAAATACACATCCGAACTACACAGCAGCTGAATATGCGGCCATGATCCTAATTTACGGAGAATGTCAACAAAATGCTGCCCTTGCGATAAGAACATAATATCGCGAGAGATTATGGCGATAGATGCGGGAAAACATGAAACGCCGTTTAGCCCTTTGTATCCGCCAACAAGGTGGTCTCATTGAAAATAAGAAAATTTAAAATAAAGACAGGATTGTCCGAAAGGGTTTCCGCTGGCCCGGAACATAAAGGGCTAAGGAAGGAACACGGGTGGGTTTTAGTCAGTAAGAGTCTGACACTCCCTTCCGCTCCACCCAGAGCGGGAAGGGTCATTTGATGATTTCCCATCCGCAAAAAAAAAAAAAATTAAGACAAATAAAAGCAGTGTTAGTGAAGTGATGATAAGTGATGACAGTTATAACTAATAGTATCTAACAAGAGAGGGTGATATGATAAACGTTTGACTAAGCACCTCCGCTGTAGGTACCACTTGCGCCGCCGCCGCAGCTCGGTTTCTTTGATAAATGCCGTCAAAGAATCGGACCGATCACGAGTAGGTACAATACGCGTTGCGCTTGCGCGGTTGCCAGCGCGCGAAGTGACGCGCGTTGCCGCTCCGAGTCAACGTAACCAGCAGCTACGTAAGTAATTTCATGAATGAAATTTTGCAAGGGTGATCCCAATTTTAGTTAATATAATATTATTTAGTTTGTTTGAAAAAATTTTTTTTTCAATTTACGTATTATTTTAACCTATCAAGTTAAATATGATTAATGGGCACTAGCCCTACCCGTGTGTTAAATTAATGTCGCCATTGTAGCGGCACGTTGTATATGGGAGACATGAATGATCGAAGTGTAAATGAATGCTGGAATGAAATGGCAGGGTATATTAGGAGTGCAGCGAAAGATATTTTGGGAGAGACGAAAGGAAAGGGTACGATAGATAAGGATACATGGTGGTGGTCGACAGAAATACAGAACGTGTTGCAGGATAAAAAGAGAAAGTTCAAAGAATGGCAGAGTGTTGAAGATGAGAATGTTAGTTTGAAAGCAGAAAAAAAGAGTGAGTATGATGCTCTAAAGAAAAAAGCCAAGAAAGCTGTGGCCATAGCAAGAGCAAAAGCCCAGGACAAGCTTTATGACACACTGGATAATCCAGCAGGTCAAAAACATCTCTACCGGCTTGCTAGAGCTAGAGAGAGAAAGACGAGGGATATTTGTCAGATAAAGTGTATAAAGGATGAAACTGGAATAGTTCTTTCGGATGCTGAGAAAATTAAGGATAGGTGGAAGAGCTATTTCGAGAGACTGATGAATGAGGAGAATGACTGGAGTGGTGTGCTTGAGAATAAACCAGTAAATGAGGGGTTAGTGAGAATGATTAGTATGGATGAAGTGAGAATAGCAGTAAATGGGATGAAGAATGGTAAAGCAATAGGTCCGGATGGAATACCAGTTGAAGTATGGAAGTTATTACGGGTAGATGGATGGACGTGGTTAGCTTTATTCTTCAATAAGTTGTTGCTGGAAGAAGCCATACCTGACGAATGGTGTAACAGTTCGCTGGTGCCCATCTTTAAAAACAAAGGTGATGTGCTGGAGTGCAACAACTATAGAGGAATAAAGCTAATGTCACATAGTATGAAGGCTTGGGAGAAAGTTATTGAAAGGCGACTGCGAGAAGAGACTGAAATTTCGCAAACCCAATTCGGTTTTATGCCTGGTCGAGGAACAACAGATGCCATCTTTGCCATCCGCCAGCTGTGCGAGAAATACAGAAGTGCGCATAAAAACTTGCACATGGTATTTGTTGACCTCGAAAAGGCATACGACAGAGTGCCTCGTGAAGTTTTGTGGTGGGCGCTGAAGGAGAAAGGTGTGCCAGGGAAGTATGTGCAGTTGATTAGAGCGATGTACAGTCGATGCAGTACCCAAGTCCGGTCTACAGTGGGCACTACTGGCAGCTTCGATGTGGCTGTCGGCTTGCACCAGGGTTCAGCACTCAGCCCGTACCTCTTCGTGCTGATAATGGATTCTCTTACATCGGATATCCAAGAAGAGGCTCCCTGGTGTATGCTGTTCGCCGATGACATTGTGCTAGTTGCCGAGAACGGCCTAGAGGTCCAGAGCAGATTGGAGGTGTGGTGGGAAAGACTCGAGACCGTTGGCCTGAGAGTAAGTCGGACCAAAACCGAGTACCTGTTTTGCGACTTTGGTGGTCTCTCCAGTTCTGTGCCCATATCTCTCGCCGGAACGCCCTTACCGATCTGCTCCGACTTTCGGTACCTCGGGTCGCTTGTCCAAGGAGATGGCGAAGTAGACCGAGACGTAACGCACCGGATCAACTCAGGATGGACGAAATGGCGACAGGTCACAGGAACAACTTGCGACCCACGGATGCCCCTCAAGTTAAAGGGGAAAATTTATAAGTCCGTGATAAGGCCTGTCGTACTGTATGGGTCTGAATGCTGGGCCGTGAAGAAGACGGATGAAAAAAGATTGCATGCAGCGGAAATGAGAATGTTGAGATGGATGTGTGGAGTGACGAGAATGGATAAAGTAAGAAATGAGTATATAAGAGGAAGTCTGAAAGTGGCGCCAGTGACAGAAAAGTTGAAAGGAAATCGTTTGTCTTGGTATGGGCATGTGATGAGAAGGGACGAAACGCATGTGACTAAAAGAGTGATGGATATACATGTTGATGGATGGAGAGGGAGAGGAAGGCCGAAGAAAAGATGGATGGATTGTGTGAGGAATGATATGAAAGAGAAGGGAGTGAATGATAGCGTGACGGTTGACAGGGGCGAATGGAAGAAGAAAACGTGTTGCGCCGACCCCAAGTAAACATGGGATAAGGGCAGGAAGATGATGCATGTTCTGTAAATACTAGTAAAAAATACACATCAGGATCCTTGTGATCATGAAGATACCTTGAAAATTATTAATGTGATTTTGCACTTACATTTGTCTAACCAGTCTTCACGTTCTCCCCTGAGGATGGTGTTCAGTCGGTAGCTGTGAGCCACAAACTCGGCCAGAGAGTGCAGCACAACCAAGCAGACACCTACACGTTGGAACCTGTTTAAAAAATTACACTTTTATCACAATGAGTTCCATGTTACAACACCAAAGTACCTGGTGAAACTGGGACTTTATGAAAAATAATGTTGATGATGTCAAGTGGATAGGTTGAACCATCCTTCTACCGCAAGATCATAAAATATGTCACCTTTTAAAATAAAAACATTTTGGTGCAGCCTACATAGGGCTAACTATACCTGACTTCATCTGTTAGTGAATTATATAATACTCATGATGAAAGAAAATGTCAGTACCTACAGTTCTGCCTCTACGGCTCTACCTCAGATATCCCAGAGTGATGTTTTAAAAAACTTGAAGCTCAATTATACGCACGACGGCACGGTTGGCGCAGTGGTTAAGTGATTGACTGCTGCGCTGCGTGTCGCGGGTTCGATTCCCGCACGGAACAAATATTTGTATGACCTACAAGTAGTTGTTCCGGGTCTGGCTGTTTGTGTATGTGAGATTAAATGTTTGTAAACGCACCCACAATACAGGAGAAATTCCTAGTGTGGGGCAACGTTTAAAAAAAAAAAATATATATAGAGTTATGTACAATGAAAACATTCATTTGGTGGTAGGTATAATTATATAACTGCTTATCTAAGTCATAACAAAAGTCATGAGCATTAATTGCTGACAAAAATAAAACAAGCCACCTACACAGTATGACCAGTAGCATTTAATTAAGTTACATAATAAAAATAAGTTCTGATTATGGTTTTATAAACTGAAAAGGATAACATCAACCTACCAGATAACTAGTAGAATTACTTTGTTGAACAATGATAATTTCAATTGTACAAGTTTTATCAATAATTTTGGTATCAATAAGACAAGTAGTTGATAATAATATTTTTTATAATAAAAGAATAACACGTTTTACTCTATAGGGCCTATTGTTTGCCCAATTTGCTTTTTTGTCTTTATTAAATTTATAACTACAAAATAAAAATACACTTACTTGAAGCCATAAGCCAATGCAACAAATGCAAATGCAGCGGAAGCGTGTCTGATACGGGAAATCCATTCATCTTTCTTGATGCGTTGGAAGTACAACTCAGGGACGGTGTGGATCCAGTACGCTGCTTGCACGATCCACCAAAGCTTGAGCAGGAAACTCATTGGATGGTTGGGGTAACCTGCGTAAAGAGATGGAAATTTTATGTCAACCTAGAATATCACACTAATATTATAAAGGGAAAGTTTGTGAGTGAGTGTGTGTGTTTATATGTTTGTTACTTCTTCACACTCTCACGGCTAGACCAATTTTCATTTCCAGGCAAGAACAAACAAATTTTTTCTAACATTGTATGCAAAATTAATATCTTGATTTGAATAATGCTTAGAACATTAAAAAGAGAATTTGATGAAACAGGTATATATTTAAAGTACCTGATTTTTTTCATTTAAGCATCTAATTTAGTTGATTAATAATTCATAGAATAATATAAAACTGCAATGATAACAGGATAGGTACAGTTCCATGGAAATAATGAGGTAGTTCATTACTGTAATTATTGATAACATGATTTCATTATCTCATTCATTACATAAATATTAATTTCATAAGAAAAATCATCAGATAATGAATGTTGTTTGATAAAATTCCAATGGTTAATTTTTTCAAAATTATTTTATAGTAAATACTAAACCAATTTTCTTTAATAATGTTAATTTGAATAAAAAAAACTAGTCTATATATTGAATATTCTATGGTCTCATTGTTTTTAGAACTACTCTAAATAATGATACCATTATTCAAATTATCTATAACATGACATTGTCATGAGCAATTACTATAATAAGTGCCACCAAAAGTTATTAAGCAGTATTGAATATGAAATATTTACCATCCCACAACTGCGAAATATTGAAGACAAATCCTTCACGGATGATGGCATCCCCACCCCACACAAGAGTCACGAGGTGGAACACAACCAGCTGACCAGACTCATTCAGGGCACTCAGTCTTGATTTGGACAGATGAAACTTTTTTGATATTTTCTACAAATGAAAATCACAGTTAAAACTAAACCATCTTCAGTAGGTGTAGTCTTCTAGTAGGTGTAGGTCACAACAGCAGGTTTTTAAGATGTTTGCTGACTTAAACATATGTTTGAACCATGTTATACTTACATCCAAGAAATACTCCTGGAGGATGGCATGCATTACAATGCACACCAACGAGTAAAAGAATACTGCACAGGCGTCTTTCCATCCTGCTTCGTAGAAGAATGGTTCTCCTTTTGGTAATTCTCTGGTGGGCTCAACTCCACTGACATTGTGGTGCAGGCTGATGAATAAACTCGCTATGGGAGTTGTCGACTGCAAGATTAATACAACAGCTGTTTCATAAATAGAGTTACACGAATACAATTCTATAGAAAACATATTTGCGGAGGTACCTAGCTTACGTGGCAGACTTGTCACTCACCTGTACCATCAGCCCGACCAAAAACACCATCACCACACACGAAACAATGTCCGCATGATTCTGGATCACAAATTCATGACTAAAAATAGGTGGGTTTTTGTTAGATTTTCTTCCAATTGCAGGCTTAACACCCATTTTTCCCGGCGATAACCTTTCTGAAAATGTATTATTTGTTAAAACAAATTTGAATGTAACATGTCATTCATAAATTAAAAATTGATAACATGATTGATTAGTAATAGAAAACGTTAAATATAACGTACCTCTAGGCAGGCGGAGAGAAATAAACCAGAATAATAATATTTCTGACAGGAATCCAATCGACGTGACACTTTCACTTGCTACGCGGTGAAACGTCAACGTCGTTTGTTGATTACGGAAATACGACAGTTGTTGTGTTGGCACTTGGAGGTATCAACTACAGGTCCAACAAAATTATTATTTATTAATTTCAATTAAATCTCATCTTAAATAACTAAAGATATACGCAAATGTAATAAACAAATTCTAATTAGCCACAAAACTTGAATCTTTGGTAGCTTTTCTCTGTTAATATCGTGAACCGGAAAACCTCAACCATAAAGTAAACTATTTCCATAATGTTCTTAAGCTTTTTGGTCTTATATTCTCGATATCCTTAGTGACGAGTGTCTTGGGAACACGGTGAATTTGCCTAATAGGTAGTGCCTACAACAAAATACAATAAAATTATAAAAATTATTATACGTGCCGCATAAGGTAACCATTGTTGCCTAAACTGCTTATTTATCTTCGGCGCGTGTCACTGACTCTGGCAGGGCCACCATCAGGGATTTTAATTTTGATAACACAAAAAATTTGTTGATAATTAGTCGAAATTTGTCACCAAATATCAGAATTTGTCGGTAACTTGTCCAAAAGATATAAGGGTTTATAGGGGCTGATCTGGAGAGTCTCCCCAGCAGGGCCACATTTATATCTTAAACACTAGGGCACTTAGCGAAGATCTGTTAATTCTCCAAAAAATCCCTGCCATCCTGTATACAGTCAGCCTAGTATTTGGCTACGAGCTTATTGCATCTTCAGTAGCGTCCAGTGTGACGCAACTCTCTAATAAAAAAAGAAACTATCGCAACTGTCTAATAAAAAAATAAACTATGAAACGTGCGCTAATCACAGATAAAATATGAAAAATTTAGCGCACGTTTCATACAAGCGACGTGTTTCAACTTTTTCTATGGGAGTTCCGTCTCTTATATATGTTTATACATGTTTACTTACTCTATGGTAGCGTCTACAGGTAGCGTCTACAGGTAGCGTCCATCAACTCCTATAGCTCGCAGACAACACGACATGCTGGACACAATAATAAGTGTCCCATTGTTTGTGGAACAGCACCACATTTACACTCCAGACTAGAGTCATCTGCATTCTTTACCTAAAATTTTAAATTTACCGTCAGAAAATCATTTTAAAGCCAGACTTTTGTCGATGAGAATCTGTCACCTACAAAAAAGACAACTAATTTCGCTTTCTCGTAGTCTTCTCTATTTACACCTTGTTAGTAAGCACCAAGTAAACCTCAGCTATACGAAAACCAATGTTATTTATAGTTTGTGTCTGTCGACTTTAATTTCCTTTTTTTACTTATTATAGGTTTGCTGCTGCCTACCGAACAACACTTCCAACGATACCTCGTTTGCCACAATACTTTGAGCAGTTAAACAGTTATGACGGCACAGATTAACATACATACACATAACCCTCCTTTGACTTTGCTGTAGTCAAGAGAAAATATCAGCTCAAAATGGGTCATATTTGTTTTTGTAGGGCTGTTTTTGTGGGACGTCAAAAGTATTTAAAACAATCAAACAAAACTACGACAAAATTTTATTTAAAAATTTCAAAATTATGTACTCAACAATATCTTTATACATTCATTACATATTTTATGTTGATATATTTGATTATTTGAACAGATTTAAAAAGGTTTCTCATTTAATATTGTCGAGAATAGTATTTTTTACCAATTTCCGCTTATTTTCTAATATATTCTTAAAACATAATCTCGTATATAGAATTCTTGATTGTCAAACAAAAAGAATATAAAATATTCAAAAGAAATATTCTTAAAATAAAATCTCAGCATCTCCTAAATAAATAATAAAAGTGATCATATAATAAAATAAATTAACACCATTAGGTATTTGCACAAAATTAATAGTCATTCCACAGCCACTCAGTGTTATATTGTATGCTTTACTTTTATGTTTTTTAAAATAGATTATTAGCTAAAATTGTAATAACATACATTGTTGTCTGATCTACATTCTACATTGGCCTGTGGTAACTGATACATAAAGCCGTGAATCACACAACGACGGTAAATAATAAGCCACAGTTAACACAGTAATCCTATAAGTTAGATTATCTAAATTATATGAGTGTCATGAAAATTATAAATTACTAGCTGCGGCCCGCGGCTTCACCCGCATAAGTGTCGATCCCGTGGGAATATCGGGATAAAAACTATCCTATGTTCTTTCCTGGGATTCAAATTTCATCTAAATCGGTTCAGCGGTTTAAGCGTGAAGTGGAAAGAAACAGACAGACACACTTTCGCATTTATAATATTATATATACTAAAGTATGGATTGTTACCCTACAAACTAAAATGGCAGACTATTAATAATTTCGTCTTTTAAATAAAGTCTTTAATCGTTCTTAATACTTTTTTAAATGATCTATGATTATAATTTAAAAATAATTTCGAGCGTAAATTCTGTGCCATTCGCTAAATAAAACACTGAGATTACAAATATTAATAACGACATCTATCAAAATTATGAAATTATGCACCTATGTAACATTTTGATTAAAAAATTAAATAAACTATAAGTTTGATTATATCCAAAACCACATAGACCAAATAGACGGGTCTAAGTAGACAAAGCAATTCCCTCAAACAATGTAAGATAGATAGTACCTAGATTTAATTCTGAAATTATTTAATGTAATTATACTAAATTATCCACTTTTGATAGACGCATGCTACATAAGCATTTTATATAACGTTTTCAGAATCAATTTCTCCCTGTTCCACGGTCATGTACATGCCTTCTTCCTCGTAAGTCGACTCGTGCTTGGCCAGAATACGGAGCAATGGACGCAGTTTCATCCACCATTGGTGCTTTGCTATTCTCTGACTGTAACAATGAAGTTAAAATTATTTTCCCATTAGAAGTTATCACCATTCTTATTCAGATAGAAGACGTTCACTGCTTGACATACGGCTTCCCCCAAGGATTGCCACAACGACCGGTCTTTTACATCAACCGGACTTTTCCTTTACTACATCGTCGGTCCACCTTTTGGGGTTAGAAGTTATGCTGATATTTTTATATTTGTTAAAATAATGTTAAGTATATTGTTGGATGCACTGCCAGACCATAGTTGTCAATATTAGTAACTATTGTAACTAATAGCAGAAAAGGAATTTAAGAACTATCGAAAATGGCGCGTATTCATAGGGACGTTCGAAGAGTTCGTGACCCTTGCAGTCTGCAATTTTATCACGGCAGTATTTCAAGCAACAGTCCTTTGCCTAAACGGTACCAGAAGAACAGTGTAGCCAGATCCGATTTAAAAAACTGGCCAAGTGCGAGTCGGACTCGCACACGAAGGGTTCTGTACCACAAGGCAAAAACGCCGAAAAAAACACGTTTGTTGTATGGGAGCCCCCCTTAAATATTTATTTTATTTTGTTTTTAGTATTTGTTGTTATAGCGGCAACAGAAATACATCATCTGTGAAAATTTCAACTGTCTAGCTACCGCGGTTCTTGAGATACAGCCTGGTGACAGACGGACGGACGGACGGACAGCGAAGGCTTAGTAATAGGGTTCCGTTTTTACCCTTTGGGTACGGAACCCTAAAAAAATCCGTAGATTGCCTCTATAAAAATGCGTAGGTCTAGCAACCCTGTAGTAGAAGATAGGAGGCATATCGATTCCAGGTCGAATCTTAATTTTACTTACGCAAAGTTAGTCTGATGCGCTTTCAAGTCTTCAAGAGGTGAGAACTTGTACTGTCTCTTGACGACACCGAGCAGACAGGCAGAGTCTGGCGAGTTGGCGGGCCCTTTCTGAATGGTCTCCACCAGCCAGTGCAGGCACTTGGCGGCCATCTTGGTGCCCATGTTGCGGTCGAACGGGGTGGGGCAACCGCCTTGTTGCATGTGACCTGTTAAATAATAATAATAATAGTAATTACATAATATACAACTTAAACACTGGTGTTAGTACATACATTTGGGGAATTAATAAAGTCATAATTAATTAATAATAATCAAATATAAAATACATTATTACAAACAGGCCACGGTTTGAAGGGAGAACTTGTGTTCTAGTTCAGTGTGTGAACGTCAGTTCAGGGCTCGAACTAAGAATGAACGACAACACGATTTGACAGTTGTCCTAATCCCGATGTGGTTTTGTCAGTCCAAATATTGTTATTCGTCCCTTGTTTTAGCGGTTCAACTACTCTCGGACGGGCCTGTATATTCGTTGACGGACCTATAGAGTAAACCCCCTGTTGTCTTGGTCGGCTTATAATGATTAAACGTAAAAAAAAACGCATGGAAATACATACCAAGCACATTCATCCTAGCAGTGAACAGTCCTTTCCCCTCTTCTGAGTACAAGCGGTAGATGAAGTCGGTGTTATAGTTATCATTCGCCTTCTCGTTACGTAGGATGAGACCGCGCTGGATACCGCCGGTCATCTTGGACGCCATGTGGTATACGTCTTGCTGTAAGTCCTTGATAGAGAACTTCTCTTCGTAGATGTAGGCTGCGTCGGCGCCGCCGGCCAATCCTGATGAAATGAAGACATTATGATCAGAACTCTAACGAAATGGATGGCGTTTATGTCTGACCCGTACTACGTTTATGAGGCCATTCAAGTAGGTATTACATAAGCAATAAAGGGGGGCGGAGGGGGGGGGGGTTGGGGCTTGTCTTTGCTTTGCTTATTTTTGTTGACATGGAGTATAGGGGGGGGGGGTCTGGATGGTGATTACGTCAGTAGTATTTATTTTTTTTACTTTTTCGGATTTTCTACAAAATTTTATCGATTTTGGTTTGAACACATACATATAGAATACATTGAAAAATGCTTGTACTTACCAACGTTTACGTAAGCATGGAAGGGTGGGTACGCGCTTTGCTTACTTTTGCTAACGAGGGGGAGGGGGGGGGTTAATACTTGAATGACTCTTTAAACATAGGTATGTACAGACGCCAGCACATCAAGCTACCCGAAACTGTCAAATTTTCCCAATCAACTTTGAACCTTATGTTTTGGCGATAAAGTTGAAAATCTATTAAAGAAAGACAGACTGTAGTAGCTTGATGTGCTGTCGTCTGTAGTTTTGTGCGAGAGAAAGTCATAATATATATTTTAGGTAGTCATACCTGCTAAAGTAGCTAAGTAGCCGCAGTAGCCTCCCATGGTCTCAATAACGAACACACGGCGTTTAGTTCCCTGAGAGAAAAAAGACAAGGAGAAAATATGAATACTAGTTGTATTTATTTCAAATATAAGTACCTATATTATATTTAAGTCAGTATTGAACATTACAATAGGCCACACAGGGTCACAAGGGTAGGTATAATATAATTATGTAATTATGTCATGCACCCGGTATACCCTTGTTTCAGCTCCGGTTATACAGATTCTTCTGAATAGCCTAGCAAGTCTAACATACTCATAAGTATTTCAACAAAAATGCAAGTAAAATAATGTATCCACAAACCTGAGCCGACTGTCGGATACGGTCGCAGATCTCAGTGATCTCGTTGAGCGCGGTATCGGACCCAAGCGAGAAGTCGGTACCGGGCACGTTGTTACTGATGGTGGACGGTATCACCACCAACGGGATGCAGAATTCCGGGAACTGCGCGCGACCCTCGTAGATCTCCAGGCCGGCTTGGTAAGCCTATGGAAGTGTTACAAAGTTTTGATATCGATGCAAATAATACAGGCTGGTAGACTGAAGCCCTATTTTTACATTCAGGGAGAATTTCACCAATGAAACTAAACAAGATCAGTATTTTTAGATATGAGCAAGGCATTTGATTTTGTTCCACATAATCGTCTACTTTGCAAAATGGAGAAATACGGCATAAGAGGCAAGGCGCACGACTGGCTTAAAATTTATCTATCGAGTCGCCAGCAAAGGACAGTCATATCAAAAATAGACAATAACACAAAAAAAATGTACAGTTCAGACTTAAAAATAAATAGTTGTGGTGTTCCTCAGGGAAGCGTATTAGGGCCTCCATTATTTATAATATATATAAATGACCTTTGCAAGAGCCTAAAACATAATTGTACACTATTTGCTGATGACACTACTCTCACAATAAAATCTTCAAATAGGAATGACCTCGAAACTGACACTAACAATGAAATACTAAATGCAATGAAATGGCTGGAATCTAACAATTTACGTGTAAACATTGAAAAAACAAAGTTATTACAATTTCAAACATGTAATTCTTTGGTAAAACCACCTCAAATACACTATAATCAATCAATTTTGGAACCCGCACCTTCCACCTTATTCTTGGGAATAGTGATTGACGAAAAATTAAATTGGAAAGAACATGTAAATAAAGTCTGCACTCGAGTCGACAAATTTGTGTTTGCTCTTCGTAAACTGAGACGAATAGCCAGTAAAGAAATAGCCCTCAATGCGTATCATGGCTATGTTGCATCAGTGCTGCGTTACGGCCTCGTGATATGGGGAAATTCGGTAGATGTGAACAGAGCATTTATTGCACAAAAAAAAATGTGTCAGAGCTGTGTATGGAGCAGAATATTTAGAACATTGTAAGCCACTATTTAAAGCACTAAAAATTCTTCCACTTCCTTGTCTATATATTTTTGAAATTTGCATGTTTATAAAAAGGTATTCGCACATGTTCCCATTGTATGAACACATTTCTAAAAGAGTGAAAAACAGAAGCCCAAATAAATTACTTGCACCTAGCCAGAGACTACATTTGTATAGCAGGAATTCAAATTTTTAACAACTTACCCCCACGCATCAGAGTGTTGCCCACAAATAAATTCAGAAAAACAATATTTGCCTGGCTTTTAAACAACTGTTTCTATTCAGTTAATGAATTTTTAAATTATAAATTTTGACATTACATTTTATCAATAATTACTTTGTGTGTGTTTAACTATTGACTTGTACTGTTTTTTGTTTTTTTGACATTTTTCATTCTTATATAATAAATATAATAAATTTGTGCCTATAACACTTGACATTGTATAAAAATTGCCAATTTTTCGTCTTAACTAATTTATAATTATTTTAATGGGGATATATCGTCTTCTAACCGTTTCGATGACAAACTAATTAAGTACTATGATTATATTGTTGCGGCCACTTTAACTTTGTAAGTTAATATTAATATTTCTACACCGGCAACGGTAGTGTATGTGAAACTGTTTATTATTAAGATCTTAATGTACCATATACTCAGAAATAAATAAAATAAATAAAGATCAACACAATGTCACCTAAATCGTGTTTAGAGTTCAGGAGGTGTCAGTATCATCATTGTTGCGAAATATTGACGCAGACAGCTCGTGAACACGGTTTAGGTGTCTTGATGTAATTCACTCTTAGGGGTTATAAGGGTGGCCGACGCCAGGTGGTGTTAACCAGCCCTTATTCTATGGATCCAACATTTGAAGACGGGATGTGGAGTACACTAGCTGACCACGAAGTTATATACAACTGGTTCTCAGTTGATTAGCGGTGTGAAAGCCCACTACACAGCATTCGCATTAACTTAAAATTGTCAGTGTTCATAAAAATCGGTTAAAACATAAAGAGATGTACCTATTCATAAACGTTGGTAATGATCATCATCTGCCTAGCCTTTTCCCAACCATGTTGGGGTCGGCTTCCAGTCTAACCGGATGCAGCTGAATAAAGACGATATTTTTGACGTTTAAGCGCCTCTTATAAACAAAGACGTACCACGTAACGTACGTGCCGTGTACGTAAGACGTACGTAATTACTCTTGTAATCTTATCACAGTTTCCAGTATGAATTTAAAGAAAGAATATTATTGATTGTTAACCCCAGAATAGAATACTTTTTAATATGTACACCATTATACCAACAGCAGTACAATTTAATTATGTTTTGTGTTCCTACCACAATAGAGAATTCAATCAATGCTTATTAGAACAGTGTGGCCGTGTGGGTAAAGTAAGTTGTTGTATTTCACGAAAGCGCGCCAATCATTGTACTTTAAATCTTGTGCTAAAGTACACAAAGGTCACATGATGCGCGCTCGTGACTTACGGTTATAAAACAATACCTCGAATCCACCAATGATGAGCAGGCCTTGAATGTTGAACTGCTTGATGCGAGCCGCTATTTCTGCCTTCTTGTCGCCGGGAAGAGTACGCTTAGTGCCCAGGAAGGCTCCTCCTTGACCCACCCATCCGGTTACATCAGACCTAGATAACGATAATTATAATTACGATACATTATTTAAAAACATATTAAATAACCAGTAGCGCCCTGCGGTTTCACCCGCATAACTTTCGATACTGTGGCAATTTCGGGATAAAAACTATGCTATGTCCTTTCCCGGGACTCAAACTATCTCTGTACCAATTTCATCTAAATCGGTTCAGCAGTTTAAGCGTGAAGAGGTAACAGACAGACACACTTTCGTATTTATAATATTAATAGTATGGATGTTGACGTCAAATTTGCACGCCGAAATTAAAGGCAGAATGAGATCTATGTAATTATCTTTAAAAACTTTTGGTACCTTATTTACGTAAATAAATGATTTTGATTTTTAAGAGTGATTATTATAATTTCAACTTTATTTCAGGTACACGATACACTTGGTACACAAGGGTTGTAAAAATTGCTTTTTAGTTATTTAAAGATAGATAATTACAGCGAGTAATGAACGGTAATTGGCATGAAATTTAGTCTGTATAATAATATGGTTTTGATTGATCGAGTACCTTACGGCTCAGAAAAGAGGGTACCAAACCAAATGAATGCATTATGTGTACATTCATGCTTATAACAGTTTCTATGGCTATGCTTTCGAAGAGTCGTTACAATTACTTGCAATTATCCTTTTTTTATATCTTTATATATCTGAGAGCAGTGGTGGCCAAGTGGTAACGGCCGCGACTTACGAGTTGTAGGTCGTAGGTTCGAACCCAGACAGGTGCTTTACTTTGTGTAAATTATTTCATCACCACTGCTCTCAAAACGGTGAAGGAAAACATCGTGAGGAAACCGGCATGTCCTAGAACAAAAAAAAATTCGAAGACATATGACATCTGCCAACCCGCACTGGGCCCGCGTGGTAGATTACGGCCTACTCCCTCTCACCGAGAGGAGGCCTGTGTCCCAGCAGTGGGAACATTATAGGCTGCATATGTATGTATGTATGTATCCTTTTTTTAACAGACTTCAAAAAGGAGGAGGTTCTTAATTCGACCGTATGTTTTCTTACGCGATATCTCCGGTAATTGTAAATCGATTTCAAATATTCTTTTTTGACGTGACAACGTCTTAAATTAGGTTGCGACTGGGAGTCACTTATGAAAAAGTGTAACGCTCGGTAACGTTACGATGAGTCACCGAACGAGAGAGAGGCCCGCCGAATGCCTTGCGTCTCTCTCCCACTCAACTATGATCGGATGATCGGTCGTTGTCACGTAAAATCTTCGCCCGTAAAACCGACTTTACAGGCAACCATTTTTTTTAATGGATAGGGTATGCCTCAGGGGTGGTCCCATCCCATATGAATTTTATTAACTTTGCTTGGGTAGTTTTTGAGTTAGCTTCAATAATACGTATTTGCCACTTAGTTTATATTTATGATGGTATAATAACTTCCTGTCACTGATATTTACATAGCAAGTAGTGTTATACGAATTTGTGTGGGATAAGTACCACTTAAAAGCGAAAAAAAAAACTTTTTTACAAAAACAAAAACCACCGACTTCCAAAACAAGACACTACAAAGTGAATAAAAAGTAATTTAAAAAAATTAAACCGACTTCAAAAAGAAATTAACTCAAAATTATGAAATAACTTTAATTTCGGAAGTCGGTGGCATAAAACTAAAATACAGATCCCAAGACACCGACTTCCGAAATTAAAGTTATTTCATAATTTTGAGTTAATTTCTTTTTGAAGTCGGTTTAATTTTTTTAAATTACTTTTTATTAGTTTTTGCACTAGTATTTGACCAAGGTTTTGAGATGTTTTCCCTTTGACACTACACCCGTAGCTCTTATCAATAAGCCAGGCCGTCACACTTACACGTATTAGTCCATATCTTGAAAATTACTGAATCGATCTTGATGAAACTTGCACTGTTCCCTAAGTTGAAGAAAATGTAAGCCAATAAAAAAAAAATGGTCACGATCCGATTAATAGTTCCGGAGATATGCGTGGACAAACATACATACATACATACATACGTCTATGAAATTTTGTATATTTGTTTGGAAGCCCTAATAGATCATCATATGTGAATATAATGCAATTCCAATAATATTACATACATACGTATCGAATTGATAACCTCCTTTTTTTTTTGAAGTCGGTAAAAATAACTTTAATTTCGGAAGTCGGTGGCAAACAACAAAAAAGGAGAACCCAACGACACCGGCTTCCGAAATCGTTTTTGAATGCCTTGATACCTACTGCACTTCTGCTAACACATAGGTACAATAAATACTAAAGGAACCACACAAACCATTCCATATTAACGATATTCCCGCTGATGAAGCCCTCCATGCCATCGTGAATGCCGAGCACGGTGTCTCCGCGGTAGATACAGTTACGTACGAACGAACGCACGGCCGCGTTCATACCGCATGCGGGCGCACCTACGTGCATCACTGCCAGGGTTAAACCTTCCTACAGATTACAAATAAAAACAAAAGAATATGTAGTTATTTTGTTTCAGTATACAAGACATTTATAGCCGATT
Source organism: Oligia fasciuncula (assembly GCA_963082905.1). NCBI lineage: Eukaryota > Metazoa > Arthropoda > Insecta > Lepidoptera > Noctuidae > Oligia > Oligia fasciuncula. The sequence continues at coordinate 13,130,924 of OY720387.1, forward strand.
TCTGAAAACCCAATCAGGACAATAATAAGTTGACAGATTAATTATCAAAATTAGGGTAATTAGATGCCGAAGATACCGCCAGACGTCGAGGTACCCCCAAGCAGACCGCGATGTATCGCCTACGAATCAGCATGTGCGTACGTTTATTTTACACAGAGGTGGCATCAACCTAGCGAGCTAAACTGCGATCACGAGGTGTTAGCAGTGAGGCTTCTTCGGCACGTACAATACGACCTACGTATGTAACTTTGCGGGCCTGAACTTTGCGCAGTAAGATTTTTTAGGAACCAAATGGTGACATGAGGTGAGTGCGAGTGAGAGAACATGCGCAAAAGTTCTTAGTATCTATGTTCTGGCCCGCCAAGTTACGTCAGTCGTATTGTAATTACCCTTATGTTGACTGTTTACATTGGCTGGCTGAAAAACAGTTTCCAGTCAAATCACTGGACATTGAGTTTGACAATCGGTGAGCAAATTTTTGTATTCACTAGCCTTTTAGGAACCGGCTGTTAATAATTTCAAAGCAATCATGGGTATTAGCTTAGCCGCAAAGTTGCGCACTTCATCGCGTTTTCAGTCTTCCGCATCCAGTATCCAGTAAAAGTAGCAGACGTTTACTTATTCGCGGTCTCAATTCGAGGACTCGTCTGTTCAACTGGCCTCTTTGACAGACTTGGCCGGTCCACTCCCACTTAATTGCTAACTCTGCGAGCTATGTCAATAGCGCCTGATTTTTTCCGAATAATTTGATTCCAGATCTTAGGCTTCAATGTAGATATGCTATATAATAACTGGCGTAATGTGGCTGTGCTTTACACCTCTGTCTCTTCAGGTAATAATGGTATACTGTTGTGTTATGATAATGTTAAGACAGGACATTGAGGATTTTTTGCCGACTATTGAGAAAAACCCTGTGCCTACCTTTAGTGAATTGTAATAAGTTTATCTGATAGTAATATTATCTACGAAGGTTTATACTTACAGCAGGTTTGCCAGATGCATCGAAAGCCTCCTTGGGCGGCTTCAAGCGGGTCAACATCTTGTAAGTTTCCAAGTTGCGTGCAAAGCTACGCCCGCGTAGTTGCACGGCCAATTCCCAGTTTTTGTCGGCCATAGCCTAAAATGTTTAAATTATCAGATTGACTATAGATGCCATAGCCAAAAATGTTTCAATTAACAGTTTGACTGAATGCCAAAAATGTTTTAATTCTATTTCGCCAAACTTTGGCTACGTTTGCGCAACATGATACATTTGCGCGTCATAGGTGAGTGACATGTATAAACAGATCTTTATTTACCCTATATCATTCCAAACACTGCATTGCCTAGATGCATAGGTACTGTTCCGGCTATTACATATTCTTGTAAACGCAGGCTCACATACAAAAAAAAGGAACGCCAAATAAATTGACCACAATTTGAGTAGGTTGGTATGATTAGAATTGATTACCTGAGCGACAGCCTTAGTACGTCTCACACACTCCATGAGAGGCAGACGCACAGCTTGGTTACCGTCCAAGGTCACCACACACGGCTCGGTGTCTGGAGACGCTTCCATCAAAGCCATAACTGCCTCCGCACCCATACGGCAACCCTAGATAAGAGTGTCATTTAAGGAATAGAGGCCTTGCATATAAAATTACATTAACTATTGCTTTTTCTACGCATAGTTGCATACAATGTCATTACATTATTATATCAAGTGCAAGGCTCAATGGTTGAACTATGCTAGAGATAATAATGCAATTTAAATGATTGGCTTTAGTTAAAAACTTTTTTAGCAGAAAATAACTTTTCTGCTAAAAAAGTTTTTAACTAATAATCCCGAATTCATTTCCAATTATTTTAAACCACTCTAATTAAATCAGTTAGAGGAGTACCAAGTAGTTGCAAGTTCTCACCAGGATCCTGTCGAACGCCGAGGGCGATCCTCCTCGCTGCACGTGACCCAGCACGGTGATACGCGTGTCCTGCTGCAGGTTCTCTACCACCACATTCTTCACCAGCTCAGCCGTGATGGGCTTACCTTCGCGATCAATAGCACCTTCCGCCACTATGATAATGTTCAAACGCTGGCCTGATTTCCTTTCCTACGTCATGAAAAAAAACTGTTAGAAAAAGTTCGTCTATTATTACAAAAACATACATGTAGGTAATATATAAGGTTCCATTAAAATAGATGGACAAATTTTTAGAAATCATTCAGACCACCAAAATAAGGACGACGCGATGGTAAAAAAATATATAAGAAAAACGCATAAATACTTACAAGAAAAATAATCAGCTAACGAAAATACACTTGTGTCGGCAATTTATTATTTTAGGTCAAAATAAAATCATTTTAATCAGTGTTTTTTTTTGCTTGGATATCTTTAGTTAGACGTACCTACTGAGCGCTGTGTTAAAATTTGTCCATCTATTTTAATGGGACCCTGTATATGAACACACTTAAAAGTAAAGCAATTAGAGAGAGGTAAGCATGCATAATTACTATGATTAGTAAATAGGAACATTATGAGCGTGAATATGAAATCTGTATAGAATAATGTGAGGGGATTCTAAGTGTGCCTTCTATCAAATCATTTATAAGCAGATAGATTAGATTACATAAATAAATAACACATAACCGAAGCATTTCCATTATAAAAGTTACTTAATTGAAAAAAATTACTTTTCAGCCAGTACGCACAAATGGCTCAAATCAACTTCTTTTAGTCAATTTAAATTGAGTATCCGTAAAATTAAAGCTTGGAGAAGATTATTCTGCATAAATATTTACTGTTGCAATGAATTAAATGAAAATAACCCGTTTTTTTATTTAGATATAGTACTAGGTACCTTAAACCTCATTAATTTGCTAAACCTAATTTGCTGAAAGATAATATTAGAATTCAGTCAAATTAGTTTGACCTCTGACTGATCTTGTAAATTCACTATTGTGAACATTGTTACATCACAATTTCTCAGCTTTACAGTGACGACACCGAGACACTTCTTAGAATATTTTCATCTAATACATTCAATGTCATCATTCAACATTTTAATTTGCAAAAAATAATTTAAAAAAGCTTATTATGAGCATTGTATGTTATCAATATACACTGCCTCTCAAGTAAGCTGCATACCTGAGCCAATCTTTTGCAAAGCTTTTCGACCCAATTATTGGGAACAGGGTCCTCAGGAATGAATACTTGATCTGCCTCGCTCGCCAGAGCGGCCACTAATGCCAGATAACTGCAACAACCAGTGCCCGAAATGGTTCATGCAAATGCTCCCAAGTTATACTCAATAAATGATGGATATAATGAAAAACATTTTGGATTTCAAAATCATTATCTTGCCAATGGATCTGCCAATTCATATTGATGAATGAGAAAACCTTAAAGTTCGAGTGTTCCTGCTCCCATTGAAAATAAGAATTAAGTCCTTGCCTCAGCTATTTTTGCACACATTTTTTGTTCCCAATTGTGAGGCGCTGGGTCTTCGCAAATAAAACTATAAGTAGCGTCGCAACAGAGAGTCGTGTAAACTGCAAGAAAACTAAAGGGATATTTGAATTATAGGAATAAAGTTAATGTAATGTTGTCGAGGACTTTCTAAATTGATGTGCAGAAAGGACACAAAGAAGGAGCCAGAGCTTGCCTGTTCTAATTTATCACAAAGTTTATCTCTCCAGTCAGTAGCTGGTGGAGCTTCTGGGATAAACACAAAATCCGCTTCAGATGCCAAAGAAGTGACCACAGCAAGGTATCTAAATGAATAAAGAATCATAAGAATATTAAAAAGAGATACTGAATTGGCACACATCCATTATAAATTTATAACTGGTATAACTGTAAGAGACAATAAGCATGTACCTGTGATCCAATGATACGTAAATATAGAAAGTTTATTTGTTACATGGCACAGTAAAAAAAGAGTTGTAACAAATGGAAGAGTCAGAAGAACATCTTACCCGCAGTGCCTGCCCATGACCTCCATAATAAATGTTCTTTGATGGGAGTATGCGGTGCTCACGATAGCATCAATAGCTTCAATGATGCGGTGCAATGCAGAGTCTGTACCTATAGTCATGTCTGTACCACAGAAATCATTGTCAATGGAGCCCACCTACAAGAGAAGCATAATTATTACGATTGTTTTGGTATTCACTTTGAAAGATTTCTGTGTGGATAAATTAATAATATCCCAGTTACAAAACCCAGGTTGATGATCCAATTATCAACTGAAGTAAAATGTAATATTTCATAACATGAACGAATACTAAGTCACTATTTAGGAACATGAGCAAAGTAATAGTTACCATGCCAGCAATGTGCAGGAACTTATATTTTTCTCTCTGGTCTTTAGTGATCCTATTGTTTTCAAGCAATTCATCAAGCAAGCTTGACCATTCTTCACGGAATAAATTGGCACCAGTTAGAGAACCGTCTCCACCAATTACTACTAAATTGGTGATACCACGATTTACCAAGTTGTAGGCTGCCTTAAGGCGACCTTCTCGCTTTCTGTACCAAACAATTACAAATTATTTAAAACCAATTAATAAAAGTGAAGTTACAATATTTGAATATTGATGAATGACACTTTGTTGAATGTTTATTAGAACATTTTTTATATATATTTACATAAACATTAATTGTTTATTTTTACATCTATGCATATTAAATAGTAAATAAATAAAACCTACATGAACTCCATGCAACGAGCTGATCCAATAATAGTGCCACCTTTATGAATGATCGAGCTGACAGAAGACCAGTTTGCCTCTTCAATATTATCACCTCCGTCGACCATGCCTTGATATCCTTCACGGATGAAGTATACCTTGCAGCCAAGGTAAATACCCATTCGCACCACTGAGCGCACGGCGGCATTCATACCCTGGGAGTCACCACCACTGGTGAACACTGCCAGGCCCTTGCCCTTGTGGGAACCGCGCCCGATAAACCTTTGAGTAGTCTCCATCGTTTAAACTTTTAATTTATCCCAACACCTACAAATAATAATAATGCCATTTATACTGATATTACATAACAAAACACATGTATTTTATCACTGTTCATAACTTATCACTGCACTTGTTATATAATGTTTTTTCCCGGTAGCAAAATTAATATCTACGTACCGAAAAATATTAATAAAATCACCGAATTCAAAATCCTGAACTTCACCAAGGTGACCTTTGGTGAATGACATGACAAGTGTCATTTCATTATATATATATTTTTTTTTTTAATGGCCTGGTTGCTGGGACCTTTTAGCCAAGTCTTTATTTGGTGTCATTATATTTATAGAGATAGAGACGGTAGAGACCCATATTTTTGTTGCAACTCTCTAGACCGTAGCTCAGGACTCTAATAAACTATAATTAAAAATTGAAAGCTCGTCATAGGTGACAGCACTGTTCACCGTCCAGTCTACAAGCCGTCATTGTTTTGTTATAAGTTCTTTTTTTGTTAAAGACTGGAGGCACAGGAATAATGATATTTAATGAATAATCTGATCGGAATAAATAACCAACTCGCGAATGATCTACCTAACTGAAAAACTTCAGAGATTCTAGCTAGCTAGTATGTAATAGTAGTCTATGGTTCTAGCATTGATCTATTATGATAATATACACACGCACCTTTACTAAAATTTACATAATATCACACCCTGTAGTGAAAACAGACTTAGTTCTCTTGGAAGTATCACCTGTAACATACGAATTTCTCCCATAAAAGTCTTCAGATTTAAAAAGGATAGCACAGTGTCAATGAATTATGAGGGGCCCGTGGCTAAATAATAATAGCCGCACAGGTTGATCGATCAGGTTAAGCTACGCTTGCCGCGGTTGGTCTGTGGATGGGTGACCATCTTTACATACCGTGACCCCTCCGTGCCTCGGAAAGCATGTTAAGCCGTTGGTCCCGGCTGTCATTCGTGGATCTTTGACAGTCGTTACGGGTAGTCAGAAGCCCGAAAGTCTGACAACCAGTTGAACCAGTCTTACCAAGATGTATCATATTATCCAGTAACTGGGTTGTGGAAGTCAGATAGGCAGTCGCTCCATGTAAAATACTGGTATTTAGCTGCATCCGGTTAGACTGGAAGCCGACCTGCCGACCCCAACATAGTTGGGAAAAGGCTAGGCAGATGATGAGTGTCGATGAATTATCGAGTTTAAATTTTTTATGGGAGAGCTGTCTCTCAGAAGGTTTAATTTTTTAACATCTTCGGCAAATACATGGCCCGTGTATTTTTACAGTCAACAGCTGCGCAAAGGGGCATATTAATTAAATAAGGGCAAAAGAAGTCACGTGTTTACAAGAAAATATGGATAGTGCCAGCTAGCTGTCAAAAATGGTTAGTGGCGACATCTGAAGGCCAATTCTCGTAATTTAAAACATTCAAAATCTAGTCGCAGTCTCCTCTTGGTGACTGGTGACAAATGTCAAAAACTTGTCAAAATGTAGAAAAATTAGAGGTATTTTTGACAGATTGAGACAGATCAGGAGTATATGTGTTTGCTGAGATCAGACTGTGAACGTTTTTAAAATTACGAAGAATTGCCGCTCTGAAATGAGCAAGTGGCAGTTTTTATGCCCATTAAATAATAAGAAAAATAACTAAGTATTGTTGAAGGGATTACAAAAGCTTACCATACGCTAGTTACATACATACTTTCCGCCAACTACAAACGCTCGGATGCAATGCAAGCGGTTGCCGCAAGCTTCCTTTGACCAACCAGCCGATCTATTCTGATAACAACTCACCGTGAAAACTTAGGTGAAGTGAGCTATTATTACTTAGTGTCAATCCCTAGAAGGTAGTGTGACAGCTTACTTCAAAATCACTTCACTTAAGATTTCAAGTTGAGATTTTTACAGAATATACTAGCTGATGACCCCACATAGTTTATCGGCTGATTATTCCAACGCCAGATAATTTTATCCGAGGAATTACATATTTTGAATTTTTGACAGTTCTTCCATACAAAATCTGTCAGACGTCAATTTTATTCTACGAATAAAAATTACCCGTCGATTGAAAAATTTGCCCCAAATAAAAAAAACGTATTTTGTAAATTGGTTAAAAATAATATAAATGTTATTTTTAACCATTTTACAAAATCATTTGATTTGTGCACAAAAACCGTCACTAAATCAAATCCGGCCAGTACAGCAGATTGACAGCAAGTTGCTTGTAGAAGTTAGGTAAGTGATACGTAGTATCTCTAAGTAGTCTGTGGGTAACTGTGAGGAGCCGGCATTAAAAGGGCGCTTTCCGAATTAGCTATAATCGCTCACAGCGCTCACATCATCTCATATGCGTTCCGATTTAGATATCACGATTATGACAGCTGAGAGCTGTCAACAATTCGGAACGCCCGTGAGCGCGCTCACAGTGCTTACTCAATGTAAAAACGATATTATTACAGTATTTCTTTGTTTAAACACCACATTTCTTCTTCTTTGGTTAGGTGGCGACTATCAGCCAGAAGCACAATTTCGAAAATGCCACGTTAGTTTAATTTTATGATAAGATGCAAATCAAAACAAAACACCCACTGACACATCCTCACACACACATTGTCATTTTTGACAGCACTCACGGTGATATTATTCTAGGGCATGGTCGGCGTTATCGCAAGATGGCGCATGTCATGACGTCATCTATGACGATTCACGGAACGTCGTTATCGCGCTCACGCTAATTCGGTACGGGTTTAAGCACGCTCACATCGATTATTTCCCATCTCGGAACGCAGGGGTTATCGCGCTCACGCTCGGGTTTAAGCACGCTCACATCGATTATTTCCCAACTCGGAACGCAGGGTAAGTTGAATGGATGGAGCCGTGAGGTGTCTCATAGTTAGCCTCTGATAAATCGCCTAAGTTGCAAATAATATCGATAGATATTCATCGAACTTTCTCGTACTCTATTTTAATCTCCCACAGAGCCTGCGAGAACAAGAACAGAAAGAAAAGAAAAAAAGACAAGGGAACGAAACGGTGTTGTATTAAAAAGTACATAATTTAAGTTGTTGTTGTTATTACCTACCTTACCTTGGTTTCTAACTTAACAAGTACGGGAATATTCTTCCACGTTAGATAGTATGTGTAAAATTTTTGAGACATTTTTTAAATTGAAATCAATTTTACAGTGTTTTCCGTCATCCTCGTTTCATCTTGAAATCCAGCAACCATCAACCAACAAAATGTCTGCGGAATCTGATATGGAATATTCTGATAACGATGGGGACGACTATGATTACTATGGAGAGCAGGATGACTGTGACATGGAAGCTGTGGATCGAACTAAATCGGACCCGGAATATTTTTTATATACCTGCCTAAAGGTGGAAGAAGTAGAGAAGTTGTTGAATGAATCGATAGAATTGCTCAGCAATAGCCTTCAGATAACGCCTTCACTGGCCAAGGTTTGTCTTCTATCATGTTGATTGTGAATTTTGTTAACAGGCCTAGATCAGTGTAATAAATTGATGTTTGCAGGTAACACTCCATGCGTATGAATGGAATGCTCAAGAGATTATAAATAAGTATAAGGAGAATGCAAATGAGGTGTTGGTGTACAGTCGCGTGAAGTCGCGCGCGCCAGTGACGCCGGGAGGCTCCAGTCGGTCCAGCTGTGCGGTGTGTGCAAACACTCCACCTATACACAAATACAGTGCACTTGCTTGTGGACATTACTTCTGCAATGATTGTTGGGCGATGCATTTTGAAGTACAAATTATGCAAGGTAAATAATTACACCAATAATATCAATTTTAGTTCATGACATGTCAGTTTACACTGATTCTGTTATTGTCTGCATCATGTATTGTCACTTTGATATTCTTTATTGGAGAAAGGGCTAAGGATGTTCAGCCAATACATTGATGAGTTGTGAGACATGAAACAGCAGACATATAATAAACTATAAAATGATACTACAAAGTCTTGCTTAGATGTTACATGTTTGTGACTAAAACCTACCTACACTCTGAAATATGGAAATAAAAATATTGATTCCACATTAGTATTTCAATTTGGACATAATTATCTCAAATCCTAAATTATATTAATTTATGTATCAGCTATTTTATCATAGGCTGGCGTTGTCACTGACTGAAAATATAAGCTATAAGATAGCTACAAGCTATGAAACACATATAATTATTTTTTTATGCTTGATAGTCAGAATCATCACAAAAAAAAAGGATTGGCTTGTTTAGGAAACGGAGACAAGCATTTTCATTGTTTGCAAGACCTCAGGGTATTGATGTTTATCTCAATTAGTTATTTTTGTATTATGTAATCATTATCTTTCTTTGTAGATCTATGGATTTTTTTTTATCAAACTTGTGAGTCATTTGACCTAAGTTTGCTATATTATGCTGTCACAATATAGCATAATAATATAGCACTGGCAGCTTAGTGAACAGTTCTATGATCTTCTTCTTCATTGTTTTGAGGCTTGTAGGGTGAAAAAAATCTTTATAACATAAGAAAGTGGTTACAGGGACTTCACACAAAGTCCCTGAAACTGGTGCTAGGTGGTTAACCTGTATAAAAAATCCAAATTATCTATTGTGTTCCAGGAGTATCAAACACCATTCTATGTATGGCACAAGACTGTGAACTGAGAGCCCCTGAAGACTTTGTGCTATCACATGTGACCAAGCCTATGCTGCGAGAAAGATACCAGCAGTTTATGTTCAAGGATCATGTGAAATCACACCCAGAGCTTAGATTCTGCCCAGGTCCCAACTGTCAGGTTAGCACATTCCTGTTACAAGCAATTGAAATTAAAAATTGTTTAATGTTTTTAGTGCTACAATAATTTTTGTTGCTGTAATCATTTATTCATGAAATTATTATTATTTTAGTGGATATTTCGGGCATGGGTTCGTGAGGGCGCCCGTCGCGTGGAATGCCAGGGTTGTGAGCTATTGACATGCTTTTCATGTGGAGCGCCACACCATGCACCAACAGACTGTCCCACTATTCGCCGCTGGCTCACAAAATGTGCTGATGATTCTGAAACTGCCAACTACATTAGTGCCCATACTAAGGTAAAGGAAAAGTTATCATGTTTGTTACTTATTTATCTGTAATACAATAATAACAATGTGTATTTATATTTGGTGAAGCGGGTGAATATTAGCGGGTGGTTTAATTTTTAAATTGGGCGAAGGCGGAGAGAATCAATTCTAGAACTTGCGGAGGTTAATGGATATCACTAATCCTATTATATAAAGGGGTATGAGCAGAGGACACGCAGCCGAGAAATTACACCAACATGAAGGAATTCAAGATAAGCACTAACCTTCGATGCTGCTGTCGACGGCGAAGACTTGCTGGGGCGCCCCAGAATTGCTCTGTTCCAGAAGATTATATGGTGCACGGGCTCAGCAAACCCCACAGACCGGTCTATGAATTGGTTGCGAGCTGGTTACTTGCGGATTACGAAAATTAGTTATGGCGGCTTTTTCTGCGCTCGCGCAGCTTTTTATAAGCTCGTCTCCTCCCACCTCGCGCGAGACAAAAGTCGGGCCTCTCTTTCATTCCACCCGTTGGTGATAGGTAAACGGCGTAACCAATATTGTTATGATAAAGTGAAGGTATAGTAAAGAATTTAGTTTAGGTGTTTAATGTACAGCTATATATCTCTCTTTTTTTATGTGTCACACTGTAGTGATAGACAAAATATGGGGTTCTTGAATATCTTCTGTTGAAGATTTTTGGTAAAGATTTGAATAAAAATAATTTATGTGAACTGTTATTTATGGTTACAGGACTGTCCTAAGTGCCAGATCTGCATAGAGAAAAATGGAGGCTGCAACCATATGCAGTGTGGTGCTTGTAGACATGATTTTTGTTGGGTTTGTCTGGGAGACTGGAAATCACATGGCTCCGAATATTATGAATGTAGTCGCTATAAAGAGGATCCTAATTTGACCTCTGATAGCCAACATGCTCAAGTAAGCACTCATGTAATTATTATACTATTTTACTTTATTCTATTTATTTTGGGTGCTAGCACAATACACTAATTTCATTTTACCTTTTTTCAGGCAAGAGAAGCTTTAAAAAAGTATTTACATTACTATGAAAGGTGGGAAAATCACGCACGATCTCTTAAATTGGAAGAACAAACTTTAGCTAGTTTGAAAAGGCGAATTAATCAAAAGGTAAGGTATTAGAAACCCTCACTGGGCCCAGGTCGTGGTCTACGGCACACTCGCTCTCATAGAGGCCTGTGTCCCAGCAGTGGGAATGTTATAGGCTGATTATGCTTAAGATATTATGATGCTCCAAGAAAAGACAGTAAAGCAAAAGATAATTGAATGGTAGCAGAATCTATTTGTGCTCTATGTTCTATGTTATGGCTTTGGTTTCCACACTTAGTCTTCAATTGGACCACCCCACGCCCACCTCCCTCCAGAAGCTGATTAAGCCTCCTGGTCTGTTGAGAACATCTGTGTAAGATCTGGGTGTCCCGAGGGTTTCTGACCTAATCTGGGTGACGCATGTGCACTCAAATAGCACATGCGCAACATTTCATCAGCCTCCATGCAAGCCCTGCACAGGGGACTGTCCATTTGCCTATTTTGTGGAAGTGTTTGTTTAGCGAGCAGTGTCCCGTGATGGTTCCTGTCACCAGGCACAGGCCTTTCCTATCCAGGCGTAATAAACGTCTGGTTAGCTTGCCATCTAATGATGGCATGGCTTACTTGGACTGCCTGCAGCCTCCATTCGGGCTCATTATTAGTTCAGTATCTGTAGGTACTATTTACACTGTAACTAAACATGCTTCTGTTACAGTAATGGATGTTTAAAATATCTTATAGATGTTTAAAATATCTTAGTGACCCGCCCTTGCTTCGCACAGGTGCAATGTGCTAATGTGGCGACATGTCAAAACACGAATGACGGCTGTCGCCGACACGCGTCGATGGTTGCAGTTGCCTCTGTCGTCGACGCGTGTCGCTCGTGTGTTATGTATGCACACTTGAGTAAATTATTAAATTATATTCTTTTTTAATAATGAAATTACCTTTACAAATTAAGAAGAACTAAGCGCATACACGAAAAGTGACTTTGTTTTATAATAAGTTTAGAAGGTGTAATTTTAATTTAATTTTTAGGTTATGGCTGGTGAAGGCACTTGGATAGATTGGCAATATCTTTGGGATTCAGCAAAGTTATTGAAGAGGTGTCGATACACTTTGCAGTATACATATCCCTATGCCTACTACATGGATAATGGCCCTCGAAAAGAGCTATTTGAGTATCAGCAGGTTAGTATAAACTTAATGTGAATACTAAACATAAGTAAATTACTATTTTAATTTTACCTACCATTACCAATAATATTATAATTAAAAAGAGGTTGATAGGTTACCTACCCAACATTCGATCTTCAGAAACGGATTTTGCCGTTGTAAAAGAAACTTTATTTACAATCCTCTATTAGATGACGCGTGGAAGTAGAATGGCTTGTCGTAATTATCGGGAGCGAAAAAGAGACAAAACGATACGTAACTAAATAGGCTAATTGGCCAAGTTTCGACGTGCACTTGCAGAGCCCTATCTACCTCTTTTTACTTATAATATAATTGGTACGTACTATTTTTATTCCAGGCGCAGTTAGAAGCTGAAATTGAAAATTTATCATGGAAGGTAGAGAGGGCAGAAACGACTGATAGAGGAGACTTAGAAAACCAAATGGATATTGCAGAAAAAAGACGAACTACATTACTGAAAGATTTTCTGGAATTCCATACTACTAGCGCCTCAAGCAGTAAAGTATAATAATATCACAATCTTCAAGAATAAGTCTTAAATAAATAAGTACTGTATGTCAACACATTTGTATAATATTTGTGAAAGCTAGAATCTTTTTGTTCTGCCAAAGTATATTTATTAACATGACTTTGCAATAAAATAGTAATAATAAACTTAGTTGTTTTTTTATTTTACTAAATATGCGAAGCTCGCTGGTGTACGTTTCCTGAAACTATACGGAATATTACCAGGAAACGTACAATAGCGAGCTTCGCTTATCACTTTATGACATAAGTCCTCTCATCTAGTTTAAAAAAATATTATTGACGTGTAAAATTGTTTGTACAAACTTCACTGACCTCTATCCATACATTGTATGATAGAGTCAGTTACTTCCAGAAAAATAAATCATTTATCACTTGAAACCCGGGAGCGAGCTACCTTATAATCCCAATCATATCATTATACTCATACTCTGATCCCAAATCCCAATAATTGGGCACAAATTCAGACTCCTGGCTGTCAGTGCCAACCCTAAGGCTACGAACACGTCGAACCCGACGTCAGTGGGCGCGTTGCGAGCGATGCGCACCAGTCTAGCCGTAGACAGAGATAGTATTCTCTGTCTACGAGTCTAGCGGTGCCCTAGGAGTAATAGTGTGTGTGTATTTTTTGCTTTATAAGGGTGCGTCCACATATATCTGGCGAATGTGCAGCTCGCGAGCCGTTTGCGAGCTGCGAGCGTGCATTTTTGTTCGTGCGCCGCTCCCTAACGACACATTTCAAAATGTATCAAAAAGACGTTATCGTAGCTGTTTAGACATTTCGTTCACGAACAAAGTCATTACTTTCTCATAACACAACACTTCGCCGCTCTAGCGCCGCGCGATCTGCCCGCTGGCTTCGAGGCCGGGTCTGCATTGCCGCGCCGCCGCCGTTAGCGTCAGAATGGCTGGTTCCCTATGGCAAGCGCCGCCGCCGCGCCGCCCCGCAATCGCTGACTTCGAGACCGAGGCATAAGGGCGTTTGACGAAGACGAGATTACGGCGCTGAAGTACCTAGCAATACATACATTTTGCTTTAGCCACGTCGCGCGTCGTGTCCACCTCAGGACGTCACGCTCGGTTCAAATCAAGGAACATATTTACTCTAGTCAAATAATCTCGTTTGTCGTTGACGGTGGCGCGTGGGCAAATGGTGTAAAGCTACGGTTTCTTAGAAAGCGGTGATCGCATCCGGTTTGTGATTACATTTCCTTTCGTAAGTTTCATTGAGTAATTTTTTTAAAGTGTGTCCTTAGAGGTCATTTTTTTTGGGATATTATTTATTTATGAACATTTTATAAACCGTGTCTCTTCATCCCTAATATAATGTAAGTAGGTATCCAAAAATTGATTTTAAGCTAACTACTGTTTGAAAAATAAATCGTAATGATTGATTTTTTGACCGACCAAATATCCGGCTAAACCAATGATTTCAAAAGTAAGTAATATATAAGTCAATGGGCTAAACTGGCTGGTCTGTCCGGCTTTTCGGTTTTAAGACCTGGCAACCCTAAATGGGTCTAAGTTTATAACTTTTTATCTTTTCCAAAATCGACTTTTCGGTGCTTGTATGTACAGACGCCAGATCAAGCTACTACAACCTGTCAGATTTCTTTAATAGATTTTCAACTTTATTGCTACAAATTAAGGTTCAAGGTTGATTGCGAAAATGTGACAGTTTCGGGTAGCTTGACCTGCTGCCGTCCGTACATACATACTAATTCCATAGTTCAAACTGATCGTGCCTAGGAACTTAGTATTACTTTCAGACAGCATCTTTTATTGTTTTGTTCCCACGGAAATTAAGTTATATTTATAGTTAAAATAACAATTACTATCCTACACCTACGTTTAAATAAAAAGGCTTTGTAAGAAACAAAATATTATCTCTTTGTCCCTAATTTAAAAATTGACGAATTTTACACTTATAATTTATCATTGTATCATAAGGATAAAAAATATCGATAAATGAAGTTGCTACGGTAGCAACTTCATTTATCGATATTTTTTTAGCTACCATCATAGAGTGTCATAGACAACAATAATGGGAAATCCCAAGTTCGTGGTATAATTAGTGTTTTTGAAATGTGCACCTCTGCACCTCTCTAGTGTAGTGTAGCTAGTTACTAGTCTTATCAAAGTACTCTGTGGTAGCTAGTAAGTAGCCAACAAAATGGCTACCACGAATGATTCGAAGGCGCCTGTGCGCCAAGTAAAAAGAGTACAATTTGGTATATTATCTCCAGATGAAATCGTAAGTAATGTTTTCAAAGTCTTATTTAGGTAGTGTTTGGAATATTACGTAAATTCCACAATTTAGAGTGCGTAAGAACGTGATTCATGTCAGTTGCTGAAGTGGCACGCAGTTTGTGGTTGTGCTTGTGCAGATACAAATATTTGCCTTATGTTTCCATAATCTGAACTTTCAAATATCTGCTTGCATATGCATTTAGTCCTAACTCGTTACGATGGGCTTGGCATATAGGTACAGAAGAATTGTTTTGACCTAACAATTTAATGCAGACTTATTTGCAGTGACTGTTGCACAACAAAATAAACATGACATAGCTTTGAGACTCCACAACCTTCTTCACCTTCTAATTTTATGGACCCGATAATTAAGATCTAGAAAACCAAAAACTGTAAACTTGAAATGCAATGTAATTGTTCAATCAGTGATTCTTGTAAACAAAACTTCATGTTATTTAGCATCAAGGCTGTTGCAACTTGTATGACCAGCGAGGGTTTGCATGAGGCTGAGTTAATGTCCACATGGTCCTATAGAATTTATTAAAGGTTGTTGATAGATTGTTGTTTGGTATTTACATGTAAAGCTAAAACTACTATAGGCATTTTATGTAGCTGTAGGATTGACTGGAAGACATAGATTTAAAAAAAAAAATGCATGTTTTTAAAGTCAACAATATAATGATAAATAAACCTTTTAGCGACGCATGTCAGTCACCGAAGGCGGGATTCGGTTCCCCGAAACAATGGAGGGTGGCAGACCCAAGCTCGGCGGACTTATGGATCCGCGACAAGGGGTGATCGACAGAAGTTCCAGATGTCAGACTTGTGCTGGAAATATGACTGAGTGTCCCGGACATTTTGGACACATTGATTTGTCAAAACCAGTTTTTCACATTGGTTTTATAACAAAAACAATAAAGATACTGAGATGTGTCTGTTTTTACTGCTCAAAGCTACTTGTCAGCCCAGTAAGTTTTGTTGTTTCTATAGTATTTTTTTTTCATGATATTCACATTATAGTTGAGGCTTATTGTCAATCATTTGTGTTTTAGACTAACCCAAAGATAAAAGAAGTTGTGATGAAATCAAAAGGACAACCTCGTAAGAGACTGACATATGTGTATGACTTGTGTAAAGGCAAGAATATTTGTGAGGGTGGCGAGGATATGGATATAGGAAAGGAAGGTGAAGAAGGGAAAAGAGGCTCAGGGCATGGTGGTTGTGGTCATTACCAGCCCTCCATAAGAAGACAAGGTCTTGATCTGACAGCTGAGTGGAAACATGCCAATGAAGATACACAAGAAAAGAAAATCATTATCACAGCAGAGAGGGTGTGGGAAATACTTAAACATATCACAGGTATAATTTAGACAGTAGTTAAGGATACTCCTATTATTCCCCATTTATACCTTTCTTTTTTCATTTATTTTTTCTTACTCATTTCTTAGTATTCCATGATAGAATGTTGTGAGCTAGGTTTCAAACATAAAAACCTCATTACATACTAAGATGATCAATGTGATAGTAACAACATAAAAACATAAACATTAAAAAATATATAATATTTTGAATACATTGCTATGAATGTTCCCAGCTGAGTCAATTTTATGCCTGTGTAAAATGATCTGAAATCATCAAGTATTATCAACTGATAATTCTTGATAATTTTTTATAATAACTAAATAATTTATTCAGTTATCTTTGCAATAACGAACTACTCATGATTATTGTATATTGTGCAAAAAACATTTTTGGTGTGCAAACTGTCTTTTAAACCTGAGTGCACAAATAAACAGATTTGGTCTGATTTGGGCCATATTAATATACTTTTGCAAAATCAAATGTAATTTATTCCAATTAGGCTAGAGTCAGCACTATTTGAATGACAAAATTACTTAAGACAGGACTCCAAAATGCCAGTCCTTCACCATTTCCTAGTGCTGGGCAGAAGTGATACCACAAACCCCCCAGCAGGCAGACAATGATTTTATGTGATGTCTGTTTGCGATACCCCTTTTGATGACATACACAAATCTGATCTTTTACCTTTCACTAATCTATAGGAGTTCATACAGAATACACATAATAATTGACAAACACACATTAACACAATGATTTTAATTGGAAAATGTATTTTCTTTGTAGATGAAGAATCCTTTATACTGGGTATGGACCCAAAATTCGCGAGACCTGACTGGATGATAGTGACAGTGCTGCCGGTGCCACCATTGTCCGTGAGACCCGCTGTAGTGATGTTTGGCTCAGCCAAGAATCAAGATGATTTGACACACAAACTTGCTGACATCATCAAAGCAAACAATGAACTGATGAGAAATGAACAGTCTGGTGCAGCGGCGCACGTGCTCGCCGAAAATATTAGACTACTACAGTTTCATGTAGCCACATTTGTAGATAATGACATGCCTGGCATGCCAAAGTAAGTATCTTTTGTTGTTTGTAAGTTTCCTTATCGTCAGCATTATTGTAATAGGGTAAGAACATTTCTCATGTATTGATATTACTACAATACTCGAGATTTTCAAGATATTACCTATTGTTGGCAACAAACATTATTTGCTAGTATTAATGTGATAATTTTCTATTTCAGAGCTATGCAGAAATCAGGAAAACCACTCAAAGCAATCAAAGCTCGATTAAAAGGAAAGGAAGGAAGAATTAGAGGAAACCTCATGGGAAAGCGAGTCGATTTCTCT
Source organism: Oligia fasciuncula (assembly GCA_963082905.1). NCBI lineage: Eukaryota > Metazoa > Arthropoda > Insecta > Lepidoptera > Noctuidae > Oligia > Oligia fasciuncula. The sequence goes on from OY720387.1 coordinate 13,148,711, forward strand.
GCGCGTACTGTCATCACGCCCGATCCTAACTTGCGTATTGACCAAGTAGGAGTTCCCAGATCTATTGCACAAAACTTGACATTCCCTGAGCTCGTAACACCATTCAATATTGACAGAATGCAGGAGCTTGTCCGCAGGGGTAATGCGCAATATCCCGGCGCCAAGTATATTGTTCGCGACAATGGAGAAAGAATAGATTTAAGGTTTCACCCCAAACCATCAGATTTGCATTTACAACACGGCTACAAAGTAGAGCGTCATCTGAGGGATGACGATCTCGTCATTTTCAACCGACAACCTACACTTCACAAGATGAGTATGATGGGGCACAGGGTAAAAGTACTTCCATGGTCAACATTCCGTATGAATTTAAGTTGCACATCTCCCTATAACGCTGATTTCGACGGCGACGAAATGAACTTACATGTACCCCAGTCAATGGAAACGAGAGCCGAGGTGGAGAATATTCACATAACGCCGCGACAAATTATCACTCCGCAAGCAAACAAGCCCGTCATGGGTATTGTGCAGGATACACTGACAGCTGTAAGGAAAATGACTAAGCGTGACGTTTTCCTCACGAAAGAACAAGTGATGAATCTACTTATGTTTTTGCCTACATGGGATGGTAAAATCCCACAGCCTTGCATTTTGAAACCCCAACCATTGTGGACTGGCAAACAAATATTTACTCTCATTATTCCTGGTCCCGTAAATATGATTCGAACTCATTCCACACATCCTGATGAAGAAGACGATGGTCCTTACAAGTGGATCTCTCCCGGAGATACGAAAGTAGTTGTGGAACACGGTGAACTGCTCATGGGTATCCTGTGTAAAAAGTCCCTTGGTGCTTCAGCAGGTTCCTTGCTACATATTTGCATGTTAGAGTTAGGTCACGAAACTGCCGGTCGCTTCTACGGTAACATTCAGACGGTGATCAACAACTGGTTACTGCTAGAAGGTCACTCTATCGGTATCGGCGATACTATTGCTGATCCTCAGACCTACCAAGAAATTCAGCGTGCCATCGTGAAAGCCAAAGAGGATGTCATAGAAGTCATTCAAAAAGCTCACAACATGGAGTTGGAGCCAACTCCTGGTAACACCCTCAGACAGACGTTCGAAAATCAAGTGAACCGTATTCTGAACGACGCTCGTGACAAAACTGGTGGATCAGCTAAGAAATCTCTAACTGAGTACAATAACTTAAAGGCTATGGTGGTTGCTGGTTCCAAAGGTTCCAACATTAACATTTCTCAGGTTATTGCTTGTGTAGGTCAACAGAACGTTGAAGGTAAACGTATTCCATTTGGATTCCGTAAAAGAACATTGCCGCATTTCATCAAAGACGATTACGGTCCCGAGTCGAGAGGTTTCGTAGAAAATTCATATCTTGCCGGTCTGACCCCATCTGAGTTTTATTTCCACGCTATGGGAGGTCGTGAGGGTCTTATTGATACTGCCGTAAAGACTGCTGAGACTGGATACATCCAACGTCGTCTGATAAAGGCTATGGAGTCTGTAATGGTTCACTATGACGGCACCGTTCGTAATTCAGTCGGACAACTCATTCAGTTGAGATATGGTGAAGATGGTCTGGCTGGAGAAACTGTAGAGTTCCAGAATTTACCGACAGTCAAACTGTCGAACAAGGCATTTGAAAAGAAATTCAAATTTGACCCTTCAAATGAGAGGTATTTGAAGAGGATCTTTAGCGAAGACATTATCAAGGAATTGACAGAATCTGGATATGTTATTAGTGATCTTGAGAGCGAATGGGAACAACTCAACAAAGACAGAGATGTGTTGCGTCAAATTTTCCCAAGTGGTGAATCTAAAGTTGTACTGCCTTGCAATTTCAAGAGAATGATTTGGAATGCACAGAAGACTTTCCATATCAATAAAAGAATGCCGACAGATCTCAGTCCCATCAAAGTAATATCGGGTGTCAAAGAATTACTAAAAAAATGCGTTATTGTAGCGGGCGAGGACCGCCTGTCGAAGCAGGCTAATGAAAACGCTACTCTACTCTTCCAATGTTTGGTGCGTTCGACTTTATGTACAAAGTTTGTATCTGAAGAATACAGACTATCATTAGTAGCTTTTGAGTGGTTGATTGGGGAAATCGAAACCCGTTTCCAGCAAGCGCAGGTGAACCCTGGCGAGATGGTGGGCGCCCTGGCCGCGCAGTCTCTCGGCGAGCCCGCCACGCAGATGACACTGAACACTTTCCATTTCGCTGGTGTGTCGTCCAAAAACGTAACTCTCGGAGTGCCGCGTCTAAAGGAAATCATCAATATTTCTAAGAAACCTAAAGCTCCATCTCTAACAGTGTTCTTGACTGGTGGTGCTGCCAGAGATGCAGAAAAGGCTAAGAATGTACTCTGCAGACTGGAGCATACAACATTGCGCAAGGTGACCGCGAACACTGCGATTTATTACGATCCTGATCCACAAAACACAGTTATTGCTGAAGATCAAGAATTCGTCAATGTTTACTATGAGATGCCTGATTTTGACCCGACAAAGATCTCGCCGTGGTTGCTACGTATTGAATTGGACCGCAAGAGGATGACAGATAAGAAACTAACCATGGAACAGATTGCTGAAAAAATAAACGCTGGATTCGGAGACGATTTGAATTGCATCTTCAACGATGACAATGCCGAAAAGCTTGTGCTACGTATTAGGATTATGAACAATGAAGAAAGTAAATTCCAAGATAACGACGAAGAAACGGTTGACAAAATGGAAGATGACATGTTCTTGAGATGTATTGAAGCTAACATGCTGTCAGACATGACTCTACAAGGCATAGAGGCTATAGCAAAGGTGTACATGCATTTACCACAGACTGAAGCTAAGAAACGTATTATAATCACTGAACAGGGTGAATTCAAGGCTATTGCTGAATGGTTGTTGGAAACTGATGGTACTTCATTGATGAAAGTACTTTCTGAGAGAGATGTAGACCCCATAAGGACATTCAGTAACGACATTTGCGAGATATTCCAAGTACTGGGTATTGAGGCTGTGCGTAAGTCAGTAGAGAAAGAAATGAACGCCGTCTTGCAGTTCTACGGTCTATACGTGAACTACCGTCACCTTGCCTTGCTTTGTGACGTAATGACTGCTAAGGGTCATCTCATGGCCATCACTCGTCACGGTATTAACAGGCAAGACACTGGTGCACTTATGAGATGCTCGTTCGAAGAAACAGTCGATGTTTTGCTGGACGCCGCCTGTCACGCTGAAGTGGATCCTATGAGAGGCGTGTCTGAGAATATTATCATGGGTCAATTGCCGCGCATGGGAACTGGTAAGATTTACATTTATAATCTGAACTGTAAAAAAATAAAAATATTTCTCTTCCACAACAAAATATTTACAAAATAAAAACTTATAACTTGATATAATCATTGCTGACGAATAATTTAATTGTTTACTAGGCTGCTTCGACTTACTGCTTGACGCCGAGAAATGTAAGCTGGGTATGGAAATGGGTGGTCTCGGTGTGGGAGGAGTGGGCGGCGGCATGTATTTCGGCGTCGGCACTCCTTCCATGACGCCATTGATGACGCCGTGGTCGACTCAGAACACACCTGGATACGGCAGCAGTGCATGGTCTCCAGGCCAAGGTAATAACTGATTACTTTGAAATTTATTATTTATTATTATTAGTGTTGCAACGAATAAATCAGGCCGAATACCGAATATTCGACCAGTTGCTTTGCCGGATAGTCGAATATTCGGCTTGATTAATGCATCTTCAAAAATTGGCGCGCACACCGCAATAAGACAAGAAACTCTGATTAGCTCGTCATCATTACGTCATTCCGCTCGCCAACCGCGTTAATACTTGCTAATAGTGTTATATTTTTGTGCAGGTTTAACATGTTTAGTTACGGGATGAAAACAAATATTTTTTAGTTGTTGTGTTTGCAATAGATCTTTTCTAAAGATTTGTGCCTGGAACAGTATGACAAGTAAAAAAAGGTCTTCAGTTTGGATTTAATTTGAAGAATTCTTTACATATTACTAAGTTACTTCATATTGATCTTTTAGATACATAAAGAGAAATTACGCTTTCTCGAACTAGCAATGTATGTTCAGGATAGAAGAAGAAGAAGTTCAGATAGAAGTTGCATGAATTTACTCTGTTTTTAAGTACTTCTGTTTTTAGGTATTCGTTATTCGGCCGAATATCAAAAATTTACCGAATACCGAGTAGTAACTGAATATTCGTTGCAACTCTAATATAAATATTTAACAATTTAAAGAAACTTGTGAAGTTAGTGAGTTTTATAATTTCAATTCTATAATAAATAATTTGTGTGCTATGTATTATTTTGTTACAGTGGGCAGCAGCATGACGCCGGGTGGTCCATCGTTCTCGCCGTCGGGAGCGTCGGACGCGTCGGGCCTGTCCCCGGCCTACAGCGCGTGGTCCCCGCAGCCGGGCTCGCCGGGCTCGCCCGGGCCCCCGCTGTCCCCCTACACGTCGCCGGCCGGCGCCTCGCCCTCGTACTCCCCCACCAGCCCAGTGTACGCGCCCGCCTCCCCTAGCCTCACGCCGACATCACCACACTACTCCCCCACGAGCCCGTCGTATTCACCGACTTCACCGAACTATTCACCGACCTCACCTATATATTCGCCAACGTCACCGAGCTACTCTCCTACATCCCCTGGCTATTCTCCCACATCGCCCTCTTATTCACCTACGTCACCAAGCTACTCTCCTACTTCACCGAGTTATTCTCCGACAAGTCCAGCGTATTCACCAACATCACCGAGCTATTCGCCGACGTCACCTAGTTACTCACCAACAAGTCCCTCTTATTCCCCGACGAGTCCGTCGTACTCACCGACAAGCCCAGCCTATTCACCGACGTCGCCCGGCTATTCGCCGTCTTCACCGAGCTACTCTCCGACTAGCCCTGTCTACAGTCCTGCTTCACCAAGTTATTCGCCGTCGTCGCCGAACTATACGCCGACGTCGCCCGCTTATTCTCCAACAAGCCCTTCATATTCGCCGACATCACCGGCGTATTCACCGACTTCTCCCAGTTACTCACCATCCTCGCCTAAATATTCTCCATCTCCTAACTATTCCCCTACATCGCCGTCTGTGGCAGGTAGGAGCCCTACTTATTCACCGACGAGTCCACAATACTCTCCTACCAGTCCGCAGTACTCGCCTACCAGCCCGGCATACTCGCCCTCGTCCCCACAACACCCGGGAAGCACTCGTTACTCGCCATCCTCACCAAATTATTCGCCATCTCCAAATTATTCTCCTTCCTCACCGGGATATTCTCCAACTTCGACAAAATATTCGCCGACGTCTCCGACCTACACCTCGACCTCGCCCAACTATTCTCCGTCGTCCCCCGCATACTCCCCGTCTTCGGCAGGACCCTCCACATACTCTCCAACTTCCCCAACATACTCCCCTACTTCACCTAACTATGACGACGGCGACGATTAATCTTTCAATAAGCTTTATTTTTTTATTTCTATTTTATTACTTCTTAGTTATTATTACTATTTGTAAATATTCTCAACTCCCCTGTTCAATGGGGAGACTAAATACAAAAAAAAAACAAAAAAAATACTTTAAGATTAGTATGTATAATAATTCCATAAGTTTATATCAAGCAAGATTACAAAGCTCTTATTTTATCCTAACAACATTAATTGATCTCAACTGTGGCTAATGAGACAAATTTGAATTTCTATTGATATAAATCAAATTTGGATTTTTCAACAGTTGAGCGGCCAACTGAGACAGTTGGCGGTTAACTGAGACGTTGCCTGAGGTAGCAGCGCGGTGCGAGAGCGGTGTGGTGACGTGATGCGAGAGCTCAGTGATTCGTCAACTTGTGACAACTATCAACCCCCCCGCACCGCGCAGCTACTTCAGGCAAAGTCTCAGTTAAGCGGTCGGCCTATAGTCGGGTTTAACATTTACATTATGTAGGTGATGTCGTTTATATTTGGTAGCGTTGTTGTAGTGTTTGTCGCTAATACATCGCCATTTCTATACAAAGCTTGATTTGATTTTTATTGACATGAAATTAGTAAAATAGTCATAACTGATGTTAGGAATTATGTACTGCCTACATGGAAATATTGATTATGTTTTAAAACATTTTGTTAAGCAATTCATGGTGGAAAATAAAATTACACTATTTATATATCGAATGTTTATTTTATTAACTGACCCAGTTTTATCAATACCCATACATACTACAGTAATCTTAAAAATCTCAAATAGTAGTTAAGTAAAAACGTAACAATACACTTGGGGCATCGAAAATGTATTTGGGGTTTATTACGAGATCTCAATAATAGGTTTTAAGAAACAAAAAAATTAACAAGTATTTAGATACTTTCAAAGCCACCGATATAATGAGAACATAATAAACAATTAATTGATTAGAAACCTACTATCTACATTACTAAAGGTACCATTATATCTTAGGACAAATTACAAAATACAAACCATTATCTATTGTGCTTTTATAAACCTCGAACACAGCCATTTTATATATTTTTTAATATTACTTACAAACTAATCCAGATAATTTATTTATAAGTTATTATCGGTATGTTTCTCGACAGACACCTATACGATAAATCAACTTTTACATTAGAATCTATCATGTAAAATGTGCTTTATCTGTCTACCTATGAGCAACACTTAGTATAAAACATGACCTTAATTAAAATAAATACAAATAGGTAACTAATGAGTATTATGGAAGCCGTCTTGAAGCAATTCTGTTCTTATTACTAAGTTGATTTATTTTCCTCGATATATTTCTATGATGCGATCCTGGTCGACGTACTCGAAGATGTGTGGCGCGTCCATCAGGATGCCGACCGTGCCTGCTGTGGTCACGATGAAGAATATGTACAGCTGCAGTCTGTCGATCACCATTGCTACGTACTTCCAATCTTCACGTGTCTGTAAAATCAAATGATATTGCTGATTAATTGTGGAAAAACTAACACCATCTATAGTAAAAGTACGGTCGGAAACAGAAGTTTTTAAAATAAATTAGGTAGGTACTACAGATCTATCCTGTAAAAGATTTTGAAGGGTTTGCTATGTCAGCAACAATTTACTGTAATACCTTAATAGGTATATTGGGCTAGATAATGTTACCCAAAGGGGTCGCTTTGTTTGATTACAAAATTGTGATCTAGTTTTTCGTAGCTAAGAGATGAGAATATTTTTTTATATCGATGTTATCGCACCGACCGTCAGTAAAAAGAGGAAGACTCAAAGGACTTTGGTTAAGATACATAGAACATTGCTTGAAATACCTAGGTAGGTAGGTAATATTATTGATAGGTGTATTCACCTGAATATAAAGATCTTCGTTACGTAAATGCTCTGCGATGAACTCTACTGCTTCTGTGGCCTTCGCTGCTTCTGGTGACAGCAGTAGCGAGTCGGAGCTCTCCGACTCCCTCCGTTCTCCTCCGAGGCCCAGGCCGCCGAGCGCGCCGAGTCCTCCCAGGGCGCCGACCTCACCGCCGCCAGCCGCTCGGTTGATCTTGCAGTTCGGATGATGCAGGTCCGACATCTCCATCGCTTCCATTTTGCTTTGTATGACACCAATCGCACTAAGAAGTTAGTATATTCCCAATGTTCACAGGTTAGAGAGGTTCACTAGCATCTAGTGAGTGCTATGTGAGGAAACGTACCTGATGTGTTTAGGCAGGTCGTGCGGAGCGGCCGCATGCGGCGGGGCGCCCATGCCGGGCATTTCCATCATCCACCGTAGCCTCGTCTTGCGCGGACGACGCATGAGCAGGCCTGTAGGCAGGTAGTGGAGGAAGACACTTCGGATCCAGAGAGGCATTCTGTTAAACAAGAAGTGCAATTTTGAAGTGTAATTTTCTATCTTTAAGTATCGTACATTATTTAGATTGCTATCGACAAGCAAAGAGGAGAAGTGCATTATTAAATCAGGGCCCTATACCACAACATTTACATGCATACCTACACTACAAAACGGTTAAATTGTAGAATATATTATTCATATTACAGAAATTACAAATATGTACTTACCTAATATATGAGTTACCTACAATTTATAATCTAGGTACAACTCACTAGGTACGGTCTACGATTTACATATTTGTTAGGTATTCCCGTTACAATATTATCTATGTGGCTTATGAGTTTTAGTGGTAGGTACAGATACTGTCTTGTAAGATTTACAAAATTGTAACTTGTAAATTGTAATTGTAAAGTTTTGTGGTATAGGTAGGGCCCAGATTACCATACCTGTGTGTTCTTGGACCTCTGAAGTTCCAGTTGATGATGATAACCGTGACTAGAATACTGACGGTGTTCATGATGAATGTGAAGAGCAGGTACTTAGCGATGAGCGGTAACACGAGGGAGGTCGGCGGTAGAATCTTTGACACCAGTAATAGGAACACAACCAGTGACAGCAAAATGCTGATACCCAATGTTACCTACGAGAAATAACACCGTTATTTTTAAATTAAACAGTATCTTTGAAGACAGATTAAATGTAAAAGAAAATTGGTAAAGGTAATATTGTCTCACCTTTTCACCGGCTTCGGCAGGCAAATAGAATACCAATACACAAAGGAATGAAATCAATACAGTTGGCAGGATCAAGTTGACTGTATAGAACAAGGTCTTTCTCCTAATTATTATGTAGAATGTAATGTCAGTTTCAGTAGGATGGTTCCCTTCATAAATATTCAGGTATGCTGGTACTTCGATGATGTCCCATGTTCCCGACTTCCAGTAATCTGACAGATCAACAAAGTTTTTGTTGTTGTACAAGGCGAGGGACACTTGGTCACCATTGAAGGTCCACGATCCGAATTTCATGATGCACGTTTGTTGATCGAAGGGGAAGTATGTTACATCAATTGTGCAGGAGCTCTGGAAAACAAAACAAAAGATTAACGATAAGATAAGTCGGTGAAAGATAAAAGTGACATGACTGTGTGCAACTACCATCTATAGCGAAAGTCATTCATAGTCATTCTACGAATGAACAGTTACCTGGTAAATAGCTGGAGGTACCCACAGCACTTCTCCGTTGGGATAAATCAGGACGTTCGATTTGTATCGCACCTCATAGTTACCATCAGCGCTGAAACAACAGAAGACTCATTAGCATAGCAGATTAAAAAAAAAAAAGCTTAATGAAAGTTACTAACTTGTTGAAAAGTACGATGTCAGGTTTCCACACCTTGTCGGGCGGCAAGCGCAACACGCCTATGCCGCCATAATCAGCCTCATCCCACATCAGCTGATAGTCCATCCATACTAACCGGAGCCACACGTTGGATTTCATGATTTGATTCTTTTCATTCTGCAAGAGGTTTGTTTACAAGTTTATTTGTATTCTTTTCTTGTAGGAAATAATCACTAACTTGTAATTATTAAATATTCGCTTTGGTCTGAAATCGTCAACACATAGCGTTCAGGAAACGCAGTGAGTCAGTGACCAATGGTTTCTTGTGACTGAGAGGCCTTAATTTGATACGCTGCAGTAAGGCTGGAGGACTTGATCTAAGTACCTATATTAATAATTATATAAACACGAGTAGGTACATACAACGTTAATAAGCTGCACGAAAGCTAGTCCGAACCGCACGTCCACTTTCTGTGTCATGTTTTGTACTGGGCGGATGAGTTTGTTGTAACCACGGAACAGGTCGCGGACCAATCGCTCCTCGTCTTCGGAACACCATCCTGGAACATATGTTTACATACTTATCAGCAACCAATTACTTCCGATAGGTATAATTACCTGAACTCAATTTGGCATTCGAATACATCAACATCATTAATTTAATTTGAATACATGAATGGCAAAAAGGGAGTGTTAATTCATTACCTTCTGGTAAACGCATATTAGGTGGCGTTCATTGACGCGACTACAAGTTTACTTTTGACCAATCAACAAAACTTATCTATGACGAGTTAGTAAGTAATAACTTAATAACTGAGAGCAGTGGTGGCCCAGTGGTCACGGACACGACTTACGAGTTGTAGGTCGTAGGTTCGAACCCAAACAGGCGCTTTACTTTGTGTAAATTATTTCATCACCACTGCTCTCAAAACGGTGAAGGAAAATATCGTGAGGAAACCGCCATGTCCTAGAACCAAAAATTCGAAGACATGTGACATCCACCAACCCGCGTGGTGGATTACGGCCCACTCCCTCTCATTGAGAGGAGGCCTGTGTCCCAGCAGTGGGAACATTATAGGCTGATTATGGTAACTTAATAAGCTAGGATCATATTTTGTCTGAAATTCGATTCTCATGTTAGAGTAGAGTAGTCAGAGTTAGAGTACCTACCTATCAAGTAACAATTACATGGGTGAAAATTATGAGCGAACGGTTCCTTACGTACCTATACCTAAAAGTTAATTAAATAATGTGCACAGGTCGTCTGTGCTTTACCTACTCTTTACCTCACGCATACAAATAAGCGTATTCTGTTCCAATATATAGGTTCATGAAACCTGAAAAGTATTGTTATTTTATCAAGTTTAAAAATTATCGAGATTTTATAAGCTCGCTATAAAATAAATGGCTATGATATGCAGGAATTCGACAGATATGTTATATTACGACTTTCAATTTAATACACGCTTATGGACGTCGAATTTTCGAAGTTCAGTTAAATCTTCCTTTAAAATGGTTTTCCCGTAAGTTTAGTAACGTGTACCTACGTTAGCAGCCATAGCCGAGATGATGCTGCGGCGCCAGATCAATAAAGAGCCAACCGGAGATAATGTTGTTTAGGAACACACTTCTCGAAGATAAAACGATGATTTGTAGTAAAAATTGTGATTGTTGTAATTTTTTTAATGCTTCACCATTAAATAAACTAGATTAATTTAATAATAATAACCAAAAGCTGAGTTAGAATCGAATAAACTTAATTGAATAAAACACATCAATTCAGCTGCGTGTCTTTTATAGATATTGTGTCCGGAAATATTAGTGTATAACGTGTATTAATACATATTTTGTTTATATGCACCTCTATTTACATCGCTAGCCGGTGGCGCCGCTTTTATGAGATAGATGAGAAGACAAAATAAATATTAATGAATGTAACAGTATTTTTTGTGGATTATTGCGTGTTAAGGGGTTTGTTTGTTAATGATTTGTTTATGGTGTGTGTGGTACCTGAGTAGAGGAGTGTGAGGATCGCGGCAACGAGCAGACAGGCGCGCGACCCGCCCGACATGGCGGCGCGTACTGCCGTGCGGACGCGGCCGGGCGCAACCCGCCGCGCTGCGCCACACCCCACCGTCTTCCCGAGTCCTCCCGTAGCGCCCGCCCGCCCAAACCGCTCTATGCACTAATGCATGCTGCATTTACTCGTATTCCATTAGCTGAATTTCAGTTACTTAACGTGGAAATGAAAACTGACTTGTTTGTTTGATAACAGTTGTACCTTACCGGTACCTTATAGTCATTTTCACCTAGAAGGAGGGAAGAAAGAGGAGCTCGTGGCTAATAAATAACAGCCGCACGGTTCGATCGATCAGGTTAAGCTACGCTTGCCGCGGTTAGTCCGTGGATGGGTGCAATTTTTACATACAAAGACCCTCCGTGGCTCGGAAAGCACGTTAAGCCGTTGGTCCCGGCTGTCATTCGTAGATCTTCGACAGTCGTTACGGGTCGTCAGAAGCTCGAAATCTGACAACCAGTCTTACCAAGGGATATCGTATTACCGAATAAGTAGGGGTTGTGGAGGTCAGATAGGATAGGCAATCGCTCCATGTAAAATACTGGTATTCAGCTACATCCGATTAGACTGGAAGCCGACCCCAACATAGTTGGGAAGAGGTTAGGCGGATGATGATGACCTTAAAGTAATTTTCACCTTTTGGATGCTTCTTCATGGGATACTTTTTATAAAGATAATTATAAGAAAATACCAAAATATATATTTTACATATAAGTGCCAAGTTGAATGTCATTAAAATTCGTTCAGTAGTTTAGCCGTGCTAAAGTTGGAAAGTGGACTGGCTTGCTAGCACATTTACTATAGGGGCCAAATTTTCAAATGGATAGTAATTTCCCAATTATTACACATACCTATGGTCAATGTTTCATACATTTCAGGAAGGCTCTATTTTACGTGTGTTGGTGGCTTTTGTGGAAATTGGTTAGTGATGTGCGCATGTGCAGTTATCCCGTGGGATATCATCGATTGCTCCGTGACTCCGGTCTGTGCCAAACGCCTCCGCGGGAATAATATATGTAGGTCAGGGATGATTTACATAACTCACGGGAATTCGATCTGAGGGAACATCTACAAGCCAGATTAGAGCCCAAATTGGGATTATGGCTCAGGAATATTGTTATTTTGACAAACATTATAATATGACTAGGACAATTGATGTGAGCATAAGCTCACTATCTCACTAGCTATCATCAATAATGATGATAGATTAGGTTGGGAGAATAAAAACACGGTTTTTCAGTAGGTACCTATTAGAAAATTTTGAGAGCTAAGCTATAGTAAGCTTAAAAAAAAGTAGATACATTAATAAATAAAACAAGGGTTTGTTTCATTCGTTTATATTTAATAAACAAAGTGCAATTCAGAGTTAACCCTAACAATTGAACAAATCTTGGGGACAGCGGGCTGTCCCATTGCCGACGGAAGGATGCCGCACAGAGTTCCATCCAATACAAAGATGAAGCCCGCGTGTGCGAGTCTGCGGCCTCCACCGTCCGGGTCGTCACACAACCTCTAGCGAATGGTAAGAAGATATAACAGTAAATTAATTAATGACCAAAAACATTGACTTATAATCACATCCGGTCCGCAACTTCCATCGGACCGTCTAAGATTACTAACAGCACTGCCTCGGAAAAGGAAAACATTACAGGAGCTTTGCGAGGGTACATTCGCTTGTCGGGTGTACCCGCACATTCTCGCTGTTTACACTACGTTTTCTTTTTGAGAGGTTTACAATGTTTCCGAAATAAATTAACGTCGATGAGTAAGAATAACAAACGTAACAATCGATCATGACGGAGCAGTAAACTGAACGAGTTGAAGTGTTTCGGAGTGTGGCAGACGAGCGGCAGGACTGGTCAGATATCAGGATATAGTGAACCTGTACTTGTCAACTGATCGTGTGTCGCATCTGTCAATGAATAGGCACCTTTGTGTTAAACCCTCTATGTAACGAAAAACCGGTTCATGTTACAACTTCTTGTACTTATAAAATGTTGTATATCTTATAAAATGAGTTAATATATTACATGTACATGTCTGAAACGATGGTCATATCTTTTGAATTAATTTTCGAAGGAGAAAATTTTATAAGCTAATATTATTTTCAGCATACGAATTACTGTAACTGTATGGAAAGAAGTACAAACGTGATATTAATATGTAATTTAATTATTATTTGTAAAAGTCGTTCCGAAAGACCCAGATATGACTTTATTAAAATAATATTTGTTTAACTACAACTTTTAACGAACGATTTATTAAGCTATAGCCATGGGTATTTTATTACCATTTATAACAATATCGACCCGTTCACAACGAGGCATATCACAACCTGTACCAATTGAATCAACATTGTTTGTAAAGTTCTATACTAGCTACTGACACAAATATATCCGAAAATAAAACTAGGGATTATAACCACGATTCATGGAATCGAACAAGAAGGAAACAAAGGGCCATTGTTTCACCGCCCAAACTCTAAACTGTACAATAGATTTCAAGAATCGAAGAAGTTCTAACAAAGTTTAATTTTTAAGTGCGAATCAGGTCGTTCAACGGTAAGAAGGAAGACGTTTTTGTGCAAATATTTTCTGCCGCAGTCTTGTCTAGTGGGTGGCCACATGCTGCGGTGTCTGCGCGTGAGTGTGCACCGCGGCGCGTGGCGGCTGTGCCTGTGTAGCACGTACTGCCACTGTATCGCTGTGGGCGACTGTTCCGGGGACGGAACGTCTGTTACGGAACCGCTCATTGAAACTCATGCCATACGCTCATGGGAACGATCGGGTGTAGAGTACGGAATTAATTCCACTGAGCGTGACGACCGTTTATCATTGTATTCTTGGAAGAAAAGGTACACAATCGCTGAAGTTCTCAAGGGATCAGAAAACGTTAGTCGGATGGGCAGTTTTTTGTAACGTACAGGGTTGGCAGTTCAGCGGTAACTTATGTCTACAGGGGGGCGCGGGCGGCGAGGCAGGCGGCGGCAACTCCGGCGCCGCGGCGTCATCGTCCGCGCCACTTCGCTCATCACAACTTAACAAATATTCGCGGTATCACAGAACTTTTCGCATGCGTAACCGCAAGCGGGCGGGTCGCTACGACACCATGATGTGCGGCGCGGACAGCAGCACGGCTAGCGTGGCGATGATTGTGAACAGGGTAAAGATAATAAGGCACAGTCTGTCCACGACCATGGCGGCGAACTTCCAGTCGCGCGAGACGTCCGCATCCTCGTCGTCCTTGCGCATCTGGAAAGTATATTCATCATGTTCAACCATCTGCAATGTATACCTACCAATCAACTATTGAATAGTCTATACTACTGTGTGGTCATGTTACCTGATCTGTGATGACTCGAATCTCCTTCAGTATGAGGGAGAGCTCGTAGTCGACACCGAAGCAACTGTGTGCGGCCAGGCCCGCGCCGTTCTCCTCAGCCGACCTGCAACGAGTACGCTCTGTAGATAGCAGCTACATCTGCACCCTACTCTACAGGTGGAGCCGAGGAACGGAGGGCACTACAGGAGTTATGCCGATTAGATGTTATAGACCAGACCCAGAAGCAGAAATACAATCGAAAGTGAAACTATGTGATGGCCCGTGAAAGAGTATGTTGATGTTGAATGTTTGAATACTCGTGAATTAGCTGTTAGGGTCGGGTACTGCGGAACGTTCGAGGCTGGGGTGAATTATCGTAACCGTGCTATTTACGGCGAGTAGTGTTCGTGTAGATCGTCGAGGGACCTGTAGTATCGGCAGCATTGCGGCTGCTGCGCTTGCGGGTGTCGGAAGTCGTCGTCGATGTCGAGCACGTTGGCGAGGAGCGACTTAGAGGAGCGCTCGCGCAGCTCTAAGTCGGGCGGCGGAGGCGCGCGCGCGGGCGGCGGCGTAGTCGCCGAGCCCGGCCGCGACATGCGCAGCACCCACGGCAGCCAGTACAGGAACACGCAACGAATCTGGGCAATACACCACGTTACATATCTTCGTCCAAAAAAAATTCTTTGCTTAACTATCGAAGTAACACCACAAAAAAATACATACCCAATCACTCATTTCGTGTGTATCTGCGTGCCTATGGTGGTAGTTAAGAATAAGGATGGTGGAGACGACGGAGGAAGCCACCATGAACATGATGCAGTTGAAGTAGGTGCCGAGCAGCGGCACGGCGTCCGACGTCGCTGGCATCGTCTCCGCCACCATATTGAGGAACACCGTCAACGACAGTAATATCGTCACACCTGGGTATTAGACAAAATGTTAGATGAGCTCTATTTACATATAGCAGATAAAAGCTACGCAAGAAAAGAAGATTACGGTTCATACAATACGTCGGGGAAATGGTTTTGGGCCAGAATAACGACGCAGCTGTGACCAATTAACATATTCTGGTAAATAACGTTTTTAAAACATAACACTGGTAGTCAGACCAGTCTCAACAGTATAATTTCTGAGTAGCTACCGTTTTACGAACAGGCAGGAATGACCTGCACGATGTATAACTTTAGTAGTGTGTAATCAGAGAATGCGAGCTTATCTACTGCTAGTAGACTGATGATATTGACGATTTATGTATAATATTTAAAGTTTTTACCTAAAGACAACTTCTCTCCAGAGTCTGGAGGCAAGGTGAACCCCAACAGCGCCATAGAGGCAATAAGCACGCAGGGCACGATCAGGTTGAAGAAGTAGTAGAGCGTCTTGCGCCGGATCACCACCGCGAACGTGATGTCGATGTACGGCTCCGGACAACAGTTGTAGTAGATCTCGTTGCGCTTGCCCGGGACTCCTATATGACAAGAACGATAGAATAGTAAAATATTTGACCTCAATTAACTAAAGAGTCACGATAGGTTTGCGTAAGTGACAAATCTATAGAATAAATATGTAACTAAACAAAGTTTTCGTATGTAAAGTTTCTAAAATTAAGCTGTTGAACACATTTATAATTTATTTAATACTTCAAGCACATAAATGTACACAGACGGACATTTCAATGTTAGTAACCTCAGTTTAAGAATTAATGACCATTCCGTTGAAGTCGAACTACAGGTCTAACACCATTAAGTTGGAGTCGTAAAGATAAGATACAAGAAGGCTTTCGTAGATAAGACAGATGAAGAGATTAGATAGTGTAAATGCAAAATAAAAGACTGAAAAATAACCTATTAGCTCCCATTCGCCATTCGTGACAAAACTGCTTATATCTCCCCCTCCTTCATCTTGTAGTTGTAGATCCAACTGTAAAAAGAAAATCGTGAATAAAACTAGACAACGATTCAGAAAACATCGATATAAAAATTTTTGTAGTTTTAAAATTGCGGACCTGATAACCATCATAAGTCCAGCTGCCAAACTTCATTTCGCAACGTTGGTCATCGAAGGGAAACCAGGTGATGTCGATCTTGCAGGTGCTTTTGAAGATGCCAGGTGGCACGTACAGGCATGAGCCGTTGTTGCGCACCACTACGTTCGTCGGATATGTGCTGTCGAAGCCTTCGTCCGCGCTGTTCAAAAAATGAAACACATTTTAACAATGCATTTGTATGGAAGATGTACAAAAAACGTTTTGCTTCGTAGGACGATACGTAGGAAACTGCGTGCTTTGTTGTAGTATACGTAGCGAGTGGCGTTCTATGATCGTATCATTCATAGCGCATAGCGTACTACGGTTGTAGCATTCGTAGCGCGTAGCATACTACGGTCGTAGCATCCGTAGCGCATAGCAAACTAAGACGGTCCATAGCGCGTATCGAACGTGGCGTTCTACGATCGTAGCCTCTGTAGCATGCGGCGTAGTACAATCGTAGCATTCGAAGTACATGGAGTTCTTATTCGTAGCATTCGTAACTCGCAGCGTTCTACAATCAATCTAAGAAACGCTAAATTTATATAATCGAATCGTAGCACTTGGTGTTTTGCAGCCCCAAAACTTTTCCCTAAAGAAAACAATTGCCGATGTTTCACAAGTTTCGGAAAGCGCTGTCTACAAAGTGTATAAGTTCAAGTCTAAAATTACGTCTGGGGCTTAAGTTGACGACAGCACTTTAGGTCCTTAAAAGTCTGTAGTATATCACGACAGAGACAGACAAAATACGTGTTGTGTAAAGCTTTATATATAAAACTAACTAATGAAATGAGTCTCGATGCCGTAACATCGAGACTCATTTCATTAGTTTTCAGACTTTTTACTCTACAGCTATAGAGTAAAAAGTCTTTAATGGACTTTTTATTCTGAGTCTGTAAGTCTAGGTTCTATTATTGATCGAAGTCTAGGTTGCAAGTAAATGAAGTTAATCATTTATAACAAGAGAAGTGGCATCTATGTAATAATAACGTCAAACTTCGGCCATTAATTTGCCAGAGAAGCGTGGCCCCTAATTATGACCATGCCTGCTCATGACGGCTCATTGTGGCGGACTATGTGGGAGGCTAATAGCCTGATGGACCTTTGTGCATTTATTTGGAAACTAAAATTGGTAGTGACTTAAGAACTAAAGAATTTGTTTACCTAATTATGTATTGTTTTATATGTGGTTGCAACAAATCAATAGTTTCACTCAGCCTAAAGAACCGGGTCATTGGTATAAATAACTAAAACAGCAATTATCACGGAAAATCATTTACACTTTCGATTTGACTTTGATGGATATTCAATTTAATTAACACTACCTTTTATGTTAATGATTGAAAACGATAAAAACATATTAATCTTTCCTTGATAAAACTAGTGAGTTACAAATATAATATTAATCTTTATTTTTCATCAGTGGCTGGAAATGATTAAATTTATTGGTGCTTTCCGACTTCCAGTACAAATTTTGGGTTATAATAAACAGCAATTACTTAAGTTTTATTCTCACGCAAAATGAATAAATTCTTAGCACGCTTGTTTGAAAGCAAGGAAACGGATGCTGATGGTTGAAGATATGTAATCAATTGTTTAAAAGAATCCTACTAAAAATAAAGGTATGTTTAAAATCAGTGTTATGAAAAATATCAATATAGGTCTGGTACATATACCTATTAGTGATAGACTTGGCTGCAGTATTCAGTCAGATTGTTATTATATTTCGCTTTAAGGCCTTTAAAGTTTTATTAGTGTTATGCAACACAACAGTCCATTTTTGGAGTTAATTGTTCTTGATTGATGTTGCTCTTAATTTCGCTATCGTCTTTAGTTCTAGTGTTTCTTGGAAGGTTCATTAAGAGTGGGCGATTGTGTTTGTATATAAGTACATATGTGTGTTGTATACGTACCTGTTGTACATAAGGACATCTGGTTTCCATAGTCTGTGTGGTGGTACTCGTAAATCTTTGACCCCGCCGAAATCCGAAGTGTTCCACCTCAAGTTCATATCATTCCATTCCTGAACAAACAAATGTATAAGAATCGCACATTTACGTAACAAAAAGACGTGTAATGCATACACAGTAACACATTTATAAAATCTCATTACTATGCTAAAATCATTAATTACTTTCTTGTTTCTCTACACGCATGAACACATAAAAACTTGTACTCACTAGTTTTAGCCAGATGTTTGTTATTAAAAGCTGGTTCTTCTCGTCCTGCGAACATTAATTTGTATTTTATTCCTACTACTCTGTCCCGTTTCTTCATAGTTTGAACTCAAATTAATCATTATTATATCCACTGCGAGAGTCGGTCAACAAGGATTATAGAAAAACGTGTATTCAAACTGGTTTCAGGACGTCGCGTCGCGTCGTTTAGACAAAAACTATCAATAATGTTTGAGTGTTGATGCACACGAGTACAGTTGTGTGTTGGTGTGCACTTAAAATGAGAGGACATATTTAGAAGACTTGATTGGTTAGTTGGCTTAATCGTTTTCGAAGCGGCTCGTATCGTGAATTCGTGATAGTTTATTTATTGAACGGTACATTTGGATAATCATGGGAACACTATCCATCTTGTACTTGATGTATCCAGTTCGTTAGTTTGTGTATAAAAGTGGATGCTGACCACGTCGATGATCTGCATGAGCGTGAGGCCGAAGGAGAGCTGCAGCGGGTCGCTCTCGTTGACGACGGGCCTCTCGAGTACGTTGTAGTGGTCCAGTAGGTGGTGCAGTAGCCGCTTCTCGTGCAACCCGCAGCGTGCCCCTGCGCGGACAGAACACCCTCGCATTACACTCCAGCCGGTCGATTCTGTAAAAATCTCACCGTGAAAACTTAGGTGAAGTGAGTTTGTTTTTGCTAGCAATTGACACTATTGACAGCTCACTCCACGCTCACTTCACCTAAGTTTTCACGGTGAGATGGTTACAGAATCGCACTGCTGTACTTACTAACGATACGCAAGAGGCTGGTTAGGCAAGCAAAAAATAAAAATAATAACATTGATCTTTATTCGGCTGGTAATATAAACATTTGTAATAGTAAAACCTACATCTATTGGTATCTACCCGCACCCGTATGCAAATGGTGCAATCTTAAGATTTAAAAAGGTACTCGGCATGTCTGAGTCCCTCACGTACGATTGGAAACCCTCACGTAGTTAAAGGATCGACCGTGATTTCACATTACCTACAGGGGATTTTTTACTCGGTGATTTAAATATGGGAAATTCAAATTTTGAAGATACTTATGTACTTACTTCATATTCAAAGCAGTATTTTTTTAAAGGCTCTTAAACCTTGAGTGAATCTTTTTTTGCTAGTAACCTTTAATTCAAATACTGGTATTCAGCTGCATCCGGTTAGACTGGAAGCCGACCCCAACATAGTTGGGAAAAGGCTAGGTAGATGATGATGATGATCCTTTAATTCAAATGGAAAGGTAGCGTACAAAATATATATTTTTTTCAACAATTGCAGTTGCTATTTCCTTTAGGATACCCACGTGTGTATACTCAACTAAATGGACTTTCTCTAAAATATATTATTGTTTTATTAATTAGATCATCTTTTATGTAATCCTTAATACATCACTACATGCCGAGAACAACAACCCGTAAATGCATTAAAGTTTCCTAAAACTATCGAAAGTCCGGATTCCTTCTGGCGGATTTGCATCGTGAAGAGAAATACAGAAAAACAAACAAGATTTATGTGGTTACTCATTTACATTTTGTATTACGTTTGTTTTACGAGAGTGCAAGAGATTTGCTTGAGAATTGTATTAAAATGAGTCTTTTATGACCAAGGCTGCCGCAAGGAATAGGTACTAGTGCGAATCTTTATAAACAATGTAGTTTGTTAAAAGATATAAAGACACAATTTCAAAGTACCTAAATAAACAAAAAACATTGATACTATTACTACAATTATAAGGAAAAGCTTCAACAAAATATAACAATTCGCATGCGTCAACCACGCGGCAAAAATATTTAAATAATAGGTAAGTGACTTTGTAAGCTCGTCGATATTTGGATATTGGAATTTAATACTTTTAATTCATAATAAGTAATTTGTATACAGAGCCAAAGGGTTTTGTTAAAATTGAAGCAGTTGTTGCAGATTTTTCTAAACAGCCCCGTACTAAGGATTATTCCGCATAAAAAACAAACATCTGAATAAGTAACGAATTCAAAGGAAAAGCCCATTGGATTTTATTATTGCTTGCTCTCAAGAGTCGTCTCGGTTGAATGCACGTAGTTACTAAAGTCAATAAATTAAACTGTCACGAATAAAACTGCAGCAATTTATGAAATAAACTACGCTAATATCCTTAAAAGATGCCTCTTCTGTTTGTTTAATTAATTATTTTAAGTGAACTATGGAGGTATCCATTTGTAAATTGTCCATTATGTATAACGAGGGATTACTATATATAGATTGAAAATTGTTTCAAGAAAAGTAATTACTTGCAATTTATTAGTTTGCCTCATCGTTTGTGAACATTATCGATGCTGTTATTTCGTGCTGTTTGGTGGCTACAGACCAAATCGGTTTCGTAAGTAGTTGTAGGTACCTAAGTATTGCCATTTTACTGTGCAATTTGTCTCGATAACATTTTTTATTCCACGTGTAAGTAATGCCTGTTATTTGTTCTAGTACAGCTATGATATATATCTCTGAACATTATTGTAGCCTTATAGCCTGTTATCAAGTAGGTAATTGCACATTACGCAGGATATTCGATGATCATTTCGGTTGATTATTCGCCACCGTTACGCGTTGGAATTATGTCTATTATGTTCCGGAGAAGCTAGAAATGCACTACACGTGTAGTTTTATATTCTAATGGTAAAATGTATAAAAATAAAACAAAGGCGGGTTAGTTACTCAAACTCAAGAACTAACTCAAGAACCGATTTTTATGATCTTTGATTTGTTGGATTTATCTCCGCCCCGAATAGCAGGATAACTATTAAAATATGGGGAAGATTCACGAAAAAACATGAAGATAATTCATTTTCTCATACATTTAGGCGGTACGAAGTTCGCCGGGTCAGCTAGTATAAATTATTGGTCATCTTAGAAACCTTGATTAATAAAAAGTTGAAAAGTGATCTTATCTTATTTTGTAGGTAACTCATGTATTTTTACAAGATGATACTTTTTCAATATAAAATGATCAAACACTTTGAAGTGTAGTGTCTGAAGAGAGCTTTTTATCTTACACTTGATACTCTTGAGATTATTCAAGAGCTAGCGATCAAATCTCATCTCGTTGCCTTTGAAGACAATGTTGTCACTTGAATTAAGCAAACATGACTTATCTTTTAGAACGATGAGAAGTAAACATTCTTGTGTGCTTAATGTTTATTTATTATAGGTAATAGATCTAGCCATGTGCACTGTTAAAAGATTTCGATTTTGTAACACAAATACAGACATGGCTGCCATTTTCCTTCCAATCAGTTCATTCTCACGGTAAAGATGAATAAAACTCTAATATTTAAAATATTGACTACTCTTACTTCATTTGGTAATGATGAGGATGACACATGTTTTGTAATTGTATTGTGTTGTTGTAAACGTAATTTGGAAATAATTATGACAGAAACGTCTGAGGCAAACGGACGGTCTAGTGAGATGGATCGGGATGGTGAGGATGTAGTGGTGGCTGGTGGCTTACCCCTCGGCCAGAGCAGGCACAGCAGCAGCAGCAGGCCCGCGGGCGCCGCCAACAGCGAGCGGCGCGCCCGCCCGCCCATGTCAGCGCCGCGACGCCGCCGCGCCGCGCGCCGCCGCCGCCGCCGCCCCGCGCCGCGCCATCCCTCCCCGAGCGCGCGACCCGACCCCCGCCTCCCAAACGCCGCACTCCCGCTTCTCTATTAGGATCTATCGAACACGATCGGCTTAAAATTAAATCTTTTTATGGTTTTCATATGTATGCAACTTGTTCACGACCGCTCGCCGACGGCTACGCGTGCCGGCCGATCCTCAAACATCGCCTGCTGCGCCGAGGGATGTGTGTGTTCTGTCACGGCGTGTTTTTGAGCATTGTTGTTCAGCGGAGTGCGGCCGACCGTGGGGCAGCGGAGCCGCCGGTGTGCGGACTGACGGAGCGCCTGCCGCGCAGCCGCGCGCCGCCGCCCATTCACCGCCAGCCGCCGCCGCGCCGCTGCGCGCTGCCGACCTTGTCGCGCGGCCTGCACGAGGTCCTCGCTCCGCGCCACCACGCGCACCACGCACACCACGCACACCGCGCGCCGCACCGCCGCACCACCGCTCCACCACACAGCTACATCACACACCCCTCATTGATGCTTATTACACTTACAATAATTTGTCTATCCAAACTGTCTCTGCATAATTATACGATTAGTCGATTAGATACAAAAGTTTTTTTATTATATTTAAAGTTATAGGAGTACTAGTTATACGCACATACCCAATGGAATACCTACTTTGTTATGTTCGAAATATTTTTCGTAATTGTGAATGTTCGTAATTTTGTTTGTGTGTAATTGTGTTCATTTATGGACCTAGTAGGTACCTATGCACTTAAGACTCGAGCGTAGTGGAAACTAAGGTTGTTTAACTTATTTGCCTTATTAATTAAGCTTTTCCCAAAGGGTACCTATATGAATCTA
The DNA here is from genome assembly GCA_963082905.1 of Oligia fasciuncula. Taxonomy (NCBI): domain Eukaryota; kingdom Metazoa; phylum Arthropoda; class Insecta; order Lepidoptera; family Noctuidae; genus Oligia; species Oligia fasciuncula. The sequence goes on from OY720387.1 coordinate 13,171,998, forward strand.
GTAATTGCTTTATGCATGCCTATGTTTGGTCATTGTCTTTGCATGATTTCCCGAATATGAGTGTTGTGTGAGTCGGCGACAGTGCGGGGATGCGGCGCGGCTCGGGCGCGGGCCGCGTGCGATCAATGAGGCCGCTCTCTTCCCTGCTCCAACCTCCCTGCACCCCCCGCGCACCCCACACGTTCCCCTTACCATGCTGAATTCATCCCGTGACTATGGCACTTCCAATTCGAACATTAATTTAAAAATATTAGCTGACATTTTTTTTTCACGGGGTCGAATAAAATAATGTTGAAAAGGTAATCTTGATAACCAAGGGCCATTAAACCCCATTTTATTATTTTTGTTTGCAAAGCCGTAATATAATTTCCATTGGCGTAAGAGGATTGTTTATCAAAATGTTTATAGGGGGTAACTTTCGGAGCTTTTGCTCGCTAATTCTGACAACGCCTGAGAATCTCGGCAATGATCTCTTGAATCATAGCTATTATAATAAGGACTTTATAAATAAGTAGCTGTAGGTAGTAGCAGTAATTCTGATTGATGCAAAATAAAAGAATAAGGTTTACAGGAAAAACTGTTTTGCAGATACGGAAAGAACCAATTCAATAAAATTAATATTATAAACTTGGTTCTCGAACTACCTATCGATATTATTTCTAAAATTAAAAAGACTGAAAAATAAAGTAAATGTACATGGATGTTAGTGATAAAGTTGTAGTAAGTAGACATAGAACACAATGAGGCTCGCGTGTCGGGAGAGCGCAACTGTGAGCATGCCTGCGCCTAATGTCGCACAACCTGATAATGAAGGGTGTTTGCTCATTACCGCAACCACTTTACGCTCCTACGCGGCTGCGCTCACCGCTCACCGCTCAGCGACACTTAACACTTTGCAGATATTCAGAAACTCATATTACCCACGCTACACTTATTCCTACCCTTCACTCAAACTCATATCCTCAAAACAAACATCGTGAAGGAAGGTTCTTAAATTACGTAAACGCCAATGATTAGAACTTTCCAAACAAGATAAAATAATTGACTGGCTCATTAATTCACTCTTTGAATTAATTAGTACCTTGAGATAATTAGTGCCGTAGTGCAGGCAATTAATTATCAACAACAAAGTATGGTCGGGAACAATGCTATAGTTGGAGTTCACGATCCAGTACCAAGTCTTTATTAGGCGTTGGATATGTTTTGTAAATGGCAAATGTGTTGAAAACTAGGAAGTTTGCGAAACTCGGAGAAAGCGACCAAGGAGTAGGTACGTATCGTTGAATGGCGCAGTAAGAACAAAAGCAGTTCATTTGCTAGAAACTAGGCGAAATAATGAACGTCATATACCAGACTCCCTGAGTGAAATGTCAAAAGTAAAGGTTAAAAGTTACGAGTGCACAGGCGCGAGTGTATGGCGCTGGTTTGCCTGCATTAGGCACTCATCGTCACCCACATAGGCTTCCACATGTGAGCTTTGTGCCAACATCACTGTACTGACTTCGATACTTTAAAAGCTTCAATTCTTTACGGCGTCTAAAGTTATTCTACAATAAAAATACATGTACCTATAGGTCGCAGAGTGACCAATACCTATGAATATGTACTATGTTTGTTTTTATATTTGTTTCCTCTCTGCACAAAATACACGAAAAAAATTATAGCATATCTCTTCTCGAAATTGAGATAATAAAGATTTCGAGTTTCAAGAAAAGCCTTCGCCACTGCGACATGCATAAATCAAAGCGGATACGTCTTGTTCATTACAAACAACGACGATATAACCACTTCTCTTTGATTACAATATTATCTCAAGCTCATAGATTATAATGATTACCAACCTATCTATGGCTTTGGGCAAGGAATCTTTCATCTCGCTTGGTGGGTAAATCTACCTATGGCTTTCAAGCCATCAAGGTGCTATTAATTCTTTTGAAGAGTACCTACCTACGGACTAGAAGCATTTCTATGTGTGTCGCATGTGTTGATGTCGTAGCTATTATAGTCACACAAAATGTATAGCAGTGTGACACTAAAACCCTTTTATTTGCGGTATTCTTGTATGCGTTCTAAGTCCCGCTATAAAATGCTCATTTGATTGTTCTTTTTGGATGTTTCAGCAGAAAACCACATCTCCAGACCAAATAACATTAGTGTGAGACTTCTAGAGAAGATGGAACTATTGTTTAGTATTCTCACGCGCCTATGATCTAAACTATCATGCGTTCACTTAGTTTCTAAAAATAATTGGGTATTTTTACTGACTTCAAAAAAAAGGAGGTTATTAATTCGACACGTGTACAGTATGTAATATTATTGGAATTGCATTATATTCACATATGACAATCTATTAAGGCTTCCAAACAAATATACCAAAATTTATAGACGTACCTATGTATGTATGTATGTATTTTTGTATATATGTATGTATGTGTTATATGTATTTTGGATCGCGACCATTTTTTTTATTGGCTTACGTTTACTTCAACTTAGGGAACAGTGCAAGTTTCGTCAAAATCGATTCAGTAATTTTCAAGATATGGACTAATACGTGTACCTAAGTGTGACGGCCTGGCTGGCTTATTAATACGAGCTACGGGTGTAGTGTCAAGTCAAAGGGAAAACATCTCAAAACCTTGGTCAAATTCTAGTGCAAAAACTAAAAATTACAAAATAAAAAGTAATAAAAAAATAAAAATAAACCGACTTAACTCAAAATTATGAAATAACTAATTTCGGAAGTCGGTGGCAAAAAAACTAAAACAATATAAAATACAGATCCCAAAGACACCGACTTCCGAAATTAAAGTTATTTCATAATTTTGAGTTACTTAATTTCTTTTTGAAATCGGTTTATTTTTTTTATAAATTACTTTTTTGTTCATTTCAGAACCTATTTAAGGTTCTGAAATGAACAAAACTATAATTTATCAAAATCTGTTTATAAGGTCACTTATTTCTTGCAAATATTCCTACTTATTCTGACAACCATTTATTCGGAACGAAACCTCGTTCGATGGTAAAATATTGATCGAAACTTAAGTATCTATTTATGTGGCTAATAGGTACCGTTACTCATAAAAACTGGTAACAGTGTATTTGAAAACTATCTACCTAAGTTTACAGTTCTTTTTAGTCGATATAAAATTGCTATCGTTGTTTTATGTGTGGATCGTAAGTTGAATTTGTGTGGCGTTGGTGTGGCGTGGCGGTGCGGCGTTGCGGCGCTGCGGCACAGCGTCGCGTGACCGCTCGATGGCTGCCTGCAAATTGCACATTACACGCCGCGTTCGGTCTGCAACCGACCATTAGTGCATTCCCGCAGATTACTTCATAGCGAAACCGACCACGTTAAACGGTAACATTTTTTATAGACTAGCGAAATTCGTTTTGAAAGACACTGTCAGTGACACTAAGATGACTAAATATTTGCCCAAACTTTAATTTTAGAGGAGAATACAGTTTACCTACCTTTATTTCTGCTATTGTACGTACCAATTATTATTTCATAGGTACATTATGTTGTTATGTCGGCATTTATACGTACCTATATTAGTATAAAGTAAGTAGACACATCTCGTTGACATTATAACTTTTGAAGTCAGATAATGTGACTTTGAAAGGGAAATTGAAAAATTCGGTAGGAGTAGGTAATTAAAAATAAAAGCTTTTAAAAAGTTAGAAATTAATTAGTGAGTAGGTATACCTTCCCTGCATGAGATCAATAAACTAAATTGCAGGATTACTTAATAGGAATGTCGATTTATGGAATAATTTGATTGGGTATATTTACAACACGGGTTTATCTTATTTATTTACAGTTAACCAATTGCGGTTATTATAAATGTGAACAAACGAAGCGTGTACTTTAATTAATATTTAAAGTGATGTAAAGCACGATTGTAAAATCATCACAGCGCTGGTTCGTGGAAATACTTTCATGTTGTGAAACATGTCGATGAAAAATTGTATTTCATTTTCATGATTGCTTCATTTGATTTATGGCTGCGGAAAGGGTGTCGTTAATATTGCACGGACTATGAAATGTACCAAATTATATTTATGTGTTTGTATTGGGCGAGCGAGGGCGACGGGTTGGTCGCACTGATTACTTATTAATGACCACGGCCTGCCAAGCTCCGAACGCCGATAAATATTTTTCGGAACAAATTGTATCATTGATCGCCAGTAAACAAACAGAAAAAGAATACCAATTTTCTCTGGCAACTCGGAGCAAGAAAAGTCATTTTCAAAGTAAAACAATAAACGTGGAAAAATGTAGGAAGGTATCTACTTAAAATGTAGGAAGGTACCTACTAAAAATGTAGGAAGGTACCTACTTAAAATGTAGGAAGGTACCTACTTAAAATGTAGGAAGGTACCTACTTAAAATGTAGGAAGGTACCTACTTAAAATGTAGGAAGGTACCTACTTAAAATATCGACTTAAAAGCTTGTGCTGAGCGTGATCTGAAAGTAGCTGATGACAGTTTTCTACTATCAAAACTATGGCCGTATCCAGCTATGTTAGGACTAGGAGTCTCGCAAACGTAATATACAGCGAATAGAAACAGCCGCACATGGAGGAAGGGGTGTTACCGCAGATATTTATTACGTGACGTTTCTACGTCTTTAGGTCGACCGACAGTTTTGTAAGTGCACGGTGCACTTTTACGCGGAAACACGTAGAACTATCAGGAACATAATATTTTGAAAGACCGTCTTTAAATATTTCCTACAATATACTTTAAACGTGCCAAGAGAATATCTTAAGGACAGATTTATCGAAGCGACGGTAAGTGACTGGGATGTTTGCCTTCGGAGCGCTGAGTTCCGGATATGAAACTCGTGACAAATTGTGGAATGTTATGTGTCTGACGGTGACATATGGTTTTATAGCACAAGAAGTCTTTCATTTTGAGAGCCTTCCATTATGTGACGGGAAAACATTCGTAGCTATGATTTGTAGCTGTATGTATGTCTATGGAGTACCTATTTGACTTACTTACTTATTGATTTTTCTCTGAAGGGGTAAGCAGACAAAGCGGAACAAATATGAGGTATGTTTAACCACACGTCATGTTGGGTACCTTATGAGCCATGTACACCGATAATTTGTTAGTTATGGGGTCGCAAGTAATGATGATTGCTGGCCTGCCGCTACGTGCAAGGAAACCAGCTTTCCTCGTTTGACTTTTACAACTTCGGCGAACGAAGGTATACACATACTACATTTTTTAAATTTCTAGGTCGTAGTACTTAAAATGTAGTCAGTGCCCTAAAAGTTGCAGCATTTTTCTGCATCCGTTTTAAAGTTAAACTAACGTCGACAAAAAGTGCGAAAGAATTTTCGTCCAATTTTGTAGAATCATATGATTCGGAAAGGCGAACTGCGGATAAAGTTCAATTAAGAGCATAGTCAGGTATGTTCATTACAATTACGTTAGTGGTACTCAAAGTACGTAGGTAGCAGCTCACACGTGTAGAGAATACGTCGCTGTGAGCCTTACCGGGTGTAATTGGGTGAGCGTCTCACGCCTGCTATGTAAGAAGTCGGCGCGATTTTCATTAACCTCAAATGAGAAAAATGCCGTCGCCGTGTTTGTTCCTCAGATAGGAGAGTTGTTTAACGACTGCGGAATATTCTCCATGATGGCACTTTTGATTTGAGGTCCTACTTCGAATGTGTTTTCTCATTATTCTGTTGATCATAGCTTAAATATGTCTCAAATAATCAAGCCAACGGCTAGTTATCAGTACTCTAAAAATGAATTGTTGTAATAAAAACCACGCGCACGATTTTGACATCTAAATTACTCTGGTTTTCATCTGTTTCAAAGAATCCTCTGTAGCAACACCTGAAACTATATCTATTTGATCTGAATTTCCTAACTTTTTTGATAAAACTGAGCATCCAAAGCTGTGAAATTATTATACGGATCATTTAACACGTAAGTTTAGTTCACGCTTAACTGGTTTTTTAATTAAATCTTTTAAACGTGGGTATATAAATTTTCGACGCACGTAATTGGCCGGGCCACTGTAATATTGTCTATACAGGTATACACATAATTTATATTTTGCCCAGTGTCTAGGTAATTAACACTCCGGTGGATATGTATGTGCGAATATGTTAGACAGCCGCTATAATTTAGGACAGCCGTTATGCAGCAAGATGAAATTAGCTGTATCTAACGGATACGATTATAAACATTGGACTCTGATTAGTTTATTAACTACTAACTTCTGCCCGCGATTTCGTCCACGTAATATTTCTTGTTCCCCCGACCCACCCCGTCGCATCGCATCGCCTGCTCGCGTTTTCGTTTTCGCTTAGCGTTCTTTCTGACTCTTTTTATTTTTGCTCGAGAGTCATAGCATGGTGATAAACCTGTAGCCTTCCTCAAGAATTGGGATATCAAATGCAAAAATATTTTTTCAATTCCGACCGGTAGATATGATAGATACGACAGGTAGGTGCATTCAAACAAACAAAGAAACTCTTCAGCTTTATTATTATTATAGATTAGAATAGATAGTCTTTAAATCTATGTGCATAAAAGGCACTCATTTACGGAAAAGAAAATAGGATTCTGGAAAACCTATCAATTTAATTCTGTCGTTATCTGTCATTTCATGTCGACGTTACTTAAGGGGTGTCCGTTAGCCGGTGATGCAAGGAGGTAAGTCTGATGACCCTCTTCAGGATTCATTGTTATTATTTTTTTACAGAAAAAACCATTCATTTTCTGACTTGACAGTTGAGTCGGTGAATTTATTTACTTAGATATTAAACAGTGATTTGTATTATAATGAGTTGTTGTATCGCCCATAGCTTTTCCAAATAAATACTTATACTTTATTTGGAAACGCTATTGATATTGTATATATCTTAAGCCTGCATCATCCCACAGTTATGCAAAGGCTTCTCCCATGACTTCTAGCTCTTTAGATCTAGCTCTAAAGTGGACCATTAATCGTTTGTAGGTATTCTCCAAATTAAATTAAGAATGTTCTTAATATACCAGAAAAGGTTAAAATAAAATCAAATATTGATTTATCTATGTAAGCACAATAAAACCTAGAGAAAAGACATACCATTTGACTCTCTGCGTAAATTAAACAAAACTGAAGCCGAATTAGCTAACTCACAAACAACCAGCAAAATACCTACCTCTATGTCTTTTACACCCACGGATCCATTAGAAATAGATAACATCATTGCGTCTCTGAAAACAAACAGTGCACCGGGCTTTGATTTAATTTCCAGCAGATTAATTAAGTTGGCAAAAAATTCACTAGTTGAACCAATCAGCCACCTCTGCAATCTTAGCCTGGGAAACGGTTCTTTTCCAGCCATATTTAAAGCGGCGATAGTCTCGCCAATACACAAGGCAGATGACAAGCAGACGCCCTCAAACTACAGACCCATCTCGCTGATCTCTTGTTTGTCGAAAATCCTTGAGAAACTAGTGACAAAGAAACTCACAAACTATCTGGAGAAGAACAAGTTATTAACTGACTGCCAATTTGGTTTCCGAAAAGGAATATCAACTCAGGATGCCCTATTAAAGCTGACAACGACTATTACCGAGCATGTTGACGCAGGAGAGAAAGTGATCGGTGTCTTTCTCGACCTAAAAAAAGCTTTTGACACCGTATCAATTCCTATACTTTTATCAAAGCTGTACAACCTCGGTGTCAGAGGACATGTTCTACAATGGTTCCAGGACTATCTGTCCGGCAGGGAGCAACGAGTGAGGGTAGAAAAGTACCTAAGTGACGCTGCGACGTGCTCGTTCGGTATTCCGCAAGGAAGTACGACTGGCCCGGCTCTTTTCTTGACATATATAAATAGCCTTGCGGAGCTTGCTATCTACAATGCCGAAACGATCATGTTCGCAGACGACACTGTCATTTTATTTCATGGCCGTACTTGGGAGCAAGTACGGACGATAGCTGAAAACGGTCTTGCAATAGTCACGCGGTGGCTTGAGGATAACCTGTTAACACTGAACACGTCCAAGACAAAGTACATATGCTTCACAAAAACTAGCGCTTCTCGTCCTAGGGATAATGAGCTTACTATCAAAATACATACTTTCCCATGTAATCAACAACCAACAGCAAATTTGCAGTGTACATGTGATGTTCTCACTAGGTCTAACTTTATAAAATACTTGGGTATTTTAATTGATGAGAACTTAAACTGGAAACTGCATATCTCTGGTCTTAGTTCTCGACTTCGTAAGTTGATCTACATTTTTAAGCAACTGAGAACCATTGCTCCCTCTAAACTCCTGATATCAACCTACAAGGCATTATGCGAGTGTATACTTAGTTATGGCATCTGTTGTTGGGGTGCTGCAGCGAAAACAACTATGATTGAACTGGAACGTGCACAGCGCGCAATTATTAAAGTTTTTATGTTTCTACCATACCGCCACCCCACAACGGACGTATACAATCGCACTGGTGTTCTGTCAGTTCGTAAACTTTACGTAAGTCAGGTACTCCGTAGATATCACCGCATTACAATTCCACAGCTACTGCCGACCAGCAAGAGACGCTTTATTTGTCCAACACCCCGTGTAAAATCTTTTTTTGCAAAACGACATTATAACTCAATCGCACCGCGTATTTATAACAAACTCACAGCAAAGGATTGTCATAACTTAAATAACCACGATTTCGGAAAAAGTATTCTCGATTGGCTAACCAAGCTAGATAATGAGCAAGTGGAAAGCCTACTCTTAACCAATATCTAAACTGACTGTATAATCGCAAACCTACGCATATTTTAAATACATACCAAATACATACATACATATATACACATACACACTACATACATACATACACTACAACATCACTAACCCGATACACAAGCACCCTTTCACACTCCCTCACACACACCTACCTACATCATTTATCACAATGAATACTTACCACACTACGTGCGCAATCAGTTAAATTAAAATTAACCTTACTGTATAATTTACTTTTAATGTACTTTTAATTTACCTACTTTTATTTAAATTCACTTTTTTTTTTTGTGTTTAGCTTCATTTACTTGAGAACGCTGTAAGAATCTAGTAATTATGTAAACTGGAAGGGAACTGTCTCCTGAGATACAGGCTAACAACCTAGTTCAGGAGGCAGTGCGCATATTATGTAACTGTGTACTTACTTTGTTTTCAATTATTATTATTATTATTTGAGTACAGTACACAACATTTTGATAGTATGAATATATTTTATTCTGCTTACAAATCAACAGTTAAGTTGGATGATGGAACTGTTTAACAGCTGGCTCGTGCCTTTTTCGTCGTTTGGAAGCTTTTAAGGTTATTTAAACTTCTTGGTAAAGATGAGACAACTTTGTGTTTAATTAAGAATTAATTAATATTTTGTAGAAACTGTTTTGCACGACTCTTAAGCAATAAGAGAGTGTTTTACGATCGATTTTTTTTGCCTCCTTTCTGCAACTGTTTTTATTGTTATACTCCTGCTAGTACACAGAACCTATTTAATTTATAAACCATTCTAAAAATAATTTAATGGAGATTAATTCTGTACTTTTCAAAAATTTATTTAATCCAGTGTACGAAAAAGTACATCAAAATATTTCTAAAACAATTCCCGTTAATCAAGTGTGACACCTGAAAACATTGTAGCTTGCGAAAAAATAATTAAACCATTTTTTTAATAGATAACTTTCACCCATTTGAGGAACCCTATTGATAATGGCTCTTTTATTCAAAGTAGTTTAATTATAATTAATAAAAAAATAACTAATATTAGGTCTATATGTATGAAATAGCCGTTTTACATAGAAAAAATGACACATATATTTTTTCAAGAAAATTTTGTGTTTCGTTAATCCGAAGTATTAGCCATACTGAATAAAACATTTATTATAATTAAAAATAAAAACTTAAAAAAAAATGTGACGATGTACTTTTGCCATTTTGATGGCTCTGCTATAAAAATCCAGGCGACGGGAATCGATGAACTCTTTAGAGGCGTTTGTCACCGCCTGGTTGGATTTGAAATTTTTCCCGTGTAAAAAGTTATTCAAATTCCGAACAAAAATGGGGTTTACTTGGACCAAATGTCTGGTGAGTATGGTGGGTGACGGAGAGTTTCCAGTCGTAGGTAACTCCTATAGGTTTGAGTCGGCCAGTTGTGCGGTGCTACGACGCGATTTTGTTGTTTTTGTTCAGCGAGTTCATACGGTACCCACTTTCCGAGCTTTTTTATCTTTCCAATTTGAAGGAAATGAATCACTATCGATTTATCACTTACGTTGAAGGCTGCTGCAAGTTCCAACATTATTTGAGATGAATCTGCGTCCATTATGGCTTTCAATTCATCGTTGTTCCGGTCGCCCACGGGGCTCATTGTTGAGATCAAAATTTCCAGAACGAAAGCGATTAAACCAAAAACGGATCGTGAGTTCACATGCGGTACCATGTCCATACACGTCGTTAATATTGCGTGCTGTCTGTGCTGCGTTGATGCCCCGACGCCGGAACGCGTATCTATTCGAAAATATAGCGCAATTTAGATTTTTCCATGTTTACAGAAACCGCACATATTAAAAAAAAATCGAACGGCAGGAAAACAAATGAACAACTGATTTTGAAAAACAACACTTCATGCTATATTACAAAAATTAATTTGAATTTGTATAGGTATATAAAATTCAAAGTCCTTATTGACTGATATATCAACGCACAGCCTAAATCGCTGGTCCTATTAGAGGCACGAAATTTGGATGGTGTGTTCTTTGTGAAGAGTAGGTATCCACTAAGAAAGGGTTTTTCGAAATTTCACCCATAAGATGGTGAATGAGGGGGTAGCGTGAAATTTCACACGGACGAAGTCGCGGGCAGAAGCTAGTTCTAAATACAATGAAAGATATCGATCTTCACAATGGCCAGTATAAAAAATCGGCAATTTCATAGGTAAAGACCTATTATAATATCTATTTTATACGATCAAATGAGCATTATGAGTCGTGCACTTTTGGATTTTCCAAATTTAATTTGTAAGAACTTAAGTACCTGCTATGAGAAAAACCTCTAAAAACTAAAATAATATTATATATTGGTCCTTTAAGTTTAATATAAGTTGTAGGAAATATTTTGAACCAAGCGTCTCGTGTAATGAAATGACGGCTAATGAAAATTGGAAGTTAACAGCAACTATAATGTTATCTACAACGCCATAGTATATTCATTATTGCTGGGTATAAGCTTCATCTGTTTGGCGTCATTAGCCGTCCCCCGACGCGAGGACGCTTGGATCAAAATATTTCCTACAACTTAAATATTAAACTTAAAAGGGCCAATATTTGTTTTTTTTTTAATTAAATGAAGCAATTATTAATAAGAAATCTAATCGGTTATGTTATTTTAAATGCTTATGTTTTAAATTATATTCCTTATTTTGTTATTTTAAATTTTTATTATAAATTATTATTTTAATTGCTAAAGTATGTATTTTGACTTTGTATATGTTATTTAACGTTTTGTTGAATTTGTGTACTTGTGAATTTATGGATATTTTTTGTCTGACTAAAATAAACGAATAAATAAAATATTATTATTTTAGGTTTAGGAGGTTTTTGAGTTGGGGGGTTTTTAAAATTTTTAATTTAACTTTTATTTCTTGCTTTTTGAAGTATAATATTATATTACTAGTAAACATGCTACGATCGACACGTGACTCGCCGAAATCTGCGCAGCTGTACGTATTTTTACCACAGTAAAGCTAGTTACTCGTGGTCGTTGGCGTTCATTCTATACTAACGTATTCCTCTGTTTTCTCCCTGGATAATGATACTAGTCCAAATATTTTGGCTTAATTATATTTTTTTTCTACAATGACTATACGCAAAAAACCAAAACATAGGCACATAATAGTGGAAGTTACACAACTGTTTATCTATTCTAATTGTTTTTTTTTATTTTAGAAATTTTTATTTGGATTTGTTATGCCACATCTCATCATCATACCAGTCCACACTCGGTCGGTTTACTAGCAGTTAATAAGAGTTTAATTATGTAGCACCCTGGTCAGTAATCAGGTAAAATGAACAGAACTCGTTGAGATACATTTTAGTGAGCCCACATTCGAGGGGTTTACTAATAGCTATTCAAGAGTTCCGTTATCTAGCGTCCAGGTCAGTTATGAGGTTCTCGTCATCTGGTAAAAGGAACAGGTACTCATTGAGAGATATTTAATGAGCCCACACTCGATGGATTTACTAGCAGTTATTCAAGAGTTCCGTTATCTAGCGTCCAGGTCAGTTATGAGGTTCTCGTCATCTGGTAAAAGGAACAGGTACTCATTGAGAGATATTTAATGAGCCCACACTCGATGGATTTACTAGCAGTTATTCAAGAGTTCCGTTATCTAGCGTCCAGGTCAGTTATGAGGTTCTCGTCATCTGGTAAAAGGAACAGGTACTCATTGAGAGATATTTAATGAGCCCACACTCGATGGATTTACTAGCAGTTATTCAAGATTTCCGTTATCTTGCGGCCAGGTCTATCATCTGACCAGCTCGATGGTACCATAATATTTTGTTAACATCGGAACGCATACCCAGCAGTTATTCAAGATTTCCGTTATCTTGCGGCCAGGTCTATCATCTGACCAGCTCGATGGTACCATAATATTTTGTTAACATCGGAACGCATACATTTGCGAATATTCAAATTAAGACCAGTAGAAGTGACTTACTATTCAAGTACTCTGTTATCTACCGTCCAGATACGTCCTACGGAACATGGCAATAACTTTTTTCACACAGCGATTTCAAATGTACCGCCATAGTAGGTAGTTACTGCTCTATATTAAAATGACTATCTAATGACATATGTTAGGTTGTTATTGACCGTGGGAACCATTTTGTCCGATCCTCCCATTTCTCTTTTCCACTCCATCATCAGCCCCTGATCACCATCTATCTATAACCTATTCATTGAGACCATTCCAAGGAGCCCAAACACGATACCTCTGCTGTATATTAAGGGAGATGGATATTCTGCAAACTACAGGTGATGCTGCAGCAGCAGTTTAAGGTTAATATGTTCTTTTAATATCATTGAAGTAACGAAATACCAAATTTCAACTCAATTCAACCCATAGGTTGGATTGAGTTGAAATTTGATGTGAGCATCTTCCACAGAAGATACTCACATCAATTCATCAACTAGAAAAGAGCTGATAATCTTCAAAGGGCTGAACCGATTTTCTTGAATAATAGCTAAGAACACTCTCGACCAAGTCAACTTTCAAAAAAAAAGTCATGAAAATCGGTTCAGCCGTTTGCGAGCTACGATGGCACAGACAGACACACAGATACAAAGATACACAGATACACACGTTAAACTTATAACACCCCTCTGTTTCTGTCGGGGGTTAAAAAATATAAACTAAGAGAGAGAAGAGGAAATTTATATTTAGCAGCGAAAGGTTTAACTCTTTAATTTTAATTATTTGTGAAAGTTCAATAGTGAATGTTCGGTAGAATCATATAAAAGTTTAGGTCAACATTCGTAAGGGTTTGAGGACTTTAACTCAAGCTCGGTGCGAGTGACAACGTTTTCTCCGAGATGTGACGATTTCTGACGATGATGGGCAAAACCTTTTTAAGGCTGAGGACAGGCCTTCTCGCCTAATTTCATTTATAAGCTCCTGATTGGTATAATTCAAAATTTGGTAAGACAGCAAACGGTTCTAAAGAAATGCTTGATTGAACTTACTAATAAAGATAATGGTGAATATAAAAATAATTATGGTTATTATAAAATAACTGCCTCGTCAGAGTGATATTGGTTTCACCAACTGCTCAGTAGGCATCTAAACTTGAGAAATTTTTGATTGCGCAGGTATCAACTGTATCTACAATCTAATTCACAAAATCATATTGTTTTGGTTTACTTTTAAGTGCATACACCATTTACAGACAAATGATAGTTTTTGTTTCATCACTCGAATTAGCACTTAGAGCGCCGAATAATTGAATTAGCGGTTGATTGTCTGCATGACAAGAAGGAAAAGTGGTTGTAAACTTATCTCTCGTGTTATCTCGCAGAGAGAATTGGCAATTACTTTCACTGTCTTTCAGTTCGTCAAAGTCTAACTGAGTGATGTTGATCGAGCCAAAGAAAAAGTTTTTTGTTACGTCCATTGTGTACCTATGATTGACCTCCCCTTTATGTCAATAAGTGAAGCCCATTCAATATACCTACTGTACACTCACGATATCTGAATGTCATAGAATTACCTAATTCAATTAGAACAATATTAAGTCGGCTTCGACGATGTCTTTTCCAGTCGAGGTGGTACCGCGTAGCCATGGACACGAAGGGACAGATTTGATTAGGACAAGAGCGTAGGACTGATGTTCCTACGATTTTCCTCGAATAGTGGCATAGAAATGTGAAACTTTCTTGTAGATCGAACGCGGCACGGTGTCAAGTGCGATTATAGCGAACATTGTGGCAGGGCGGCCGCGGCGTGGTGAGAGCGCGGCCCGGTTGCGACCGGTCGGCCCCGCCTGTGCGCGCGCGCACACGCCGCTCTGCGCCGCCGACGTCGCGACGCTCGCTCGCGCTGCGCCCGTGTGCGCTCCATCGACCCTGCATCGCTGCAATCCGAAGGATTTTAAACCGAATATCGCGAACTAACACACAACTGCCCACGCACGACAGAAGTTACGATGTTTTGAACGTTGTTATGTGCCGTGGGACGTTTCAATACAGTGAATGTTTCTTTGCTGAATTAAGTGTCTGAAAATTTATTTAATAAATTAGTGCATATTGGAGGGAACATTGTTAGGGTGAGTATTATTTAATAGATTTAGTTTGTTCACGGGGGAGTCCTTGGGCTTGTGTTGTATGGATTGACGTGGGTAATATAAACAATGGTGTGCGGAGCACAATTACTATGCGGGTTCCCATGTCGGGTAGCGGGCTAAGGTCAGCGGAGCGGCCGTGTGCGCGGTAATGAGATTAGGGAGGGCGGCTCGCGCGCTCCCGCGTCCCGGCGCCGCGTCCCCGCGCCCTCGCCCACGCGCCACCCCGCACACACCGCGTGCGCCGCCCGCCGCAATCCTTGTTCTATTTTCCCGCCCGCCCTAATGATACGGCATTTATTTAAGCTTAAGTTATCAATTCCTTAATTATTTAATGCAATTTTTATGTTTTAAAAGCGGAACAGGCATTTTATTTATATTGTTAGTCGTAGTCGTGGGTATGAATAGTTATTATTTTAGTTAGTTGGATAAATAAATTGTTGTATAACGACTTGTTTATTTTTACATGAATAAAAACAACTTCAAATCTTTTTGTTGGTAAACTAACTTGTTTTGTTTTTAAATTTACTAAAGTTACCTAATTGACTCCACTTTTGAGACTAGAATTAGAAAGAGATCAGCTGGGAAAAAGTCTCGATTTAGATAATCATTAATACGAAACATTAACATCTTTTTCGATTTTGAAAAAAAAAAAATAATATGTTACTTTTAATATACTATACAAAGCCTAGTTAAACTGGTAATTATTATAAAAAAAAAACAATTTTAACATAAAAAGAACAGGAAAGTAGTTACTTTAAAATAATCGATGTGTTAAGTTAATTAAATTAACTAAGATAACATCAAGTCAATAGATTGGCTCGACAGTGATGCTGATACAAGCTAACTGTATCCGGTGGTTAGTGGACTTTAGCGTAAAGTGTGATAGCACACGTCTGATCACCTCCGGAAGGGGCTTTCTCTCGTTACTAAAGTAACTGTACTGTAGGCATAATATCAGCTATTGAAAGAAACTCAGAGGTAAACAACATCAAGCGTGCTAAATTTTAATAATACACCTATTATATTATGAAATACTTTCGTATTAAGTATATTGGTTTACTTTACTCTGTATTATTTATTTACTAGCTTTTGCCCGCGGCTTTACCCGACTTCCAGAAGTCGGAAATTATCCCACGGAAACGTACTACTACGTTTAATAGAACTTTTAATTAAAGAGGATAATAACCGTAATATATTGTTTTCATATAACTCTATTGGTTTACGCGGCGCACGCCAGTAAAGCTCCCAGTCGGTATGATTTTTTCGACATCTTCAACAATCATCGTCATATTTCAGCCAATTTACACAAAACCATTAATGAAATATACACCTTGACCTTTCTCATGTATCACTCTGTCCCTTGGTAAAACCGGTTGAAAATCCGTTTGGTAGTTTTGAGTTAGACAGACAGCCGCGGCAGGGGACTTTCTTTTATATGATATAATTATATATAGGATATAAATTAGAAAAAAAAAACACGAAGGTACAACATTACAGGCATAAGTATATGTTAGTCTGTATGTATGTAGGTATGTCATGGAATTTCATGATTTAGGTATAAGTTTATACCATCTTATACTTAGGAGGTTGTTCTTGCAGATTAAATGGTTAACAATCACTATCATAGGATGTACTATTGGTTAATTCTGATGTACAGATATCGCCTTAATAAAAATGTAAGAATTGAAGAGGTAGGGAGGATAAAGGATATAAAGGTTTTGTAAAGTTTGGCTCCCGCACAAATTGCATATTTCCGCGATTTCACAGAAATACAACATTCTGTACAATAAAATATGTTTAAGTTATTCTTGAATAATAACTATGTAAAAAACGTATGCATACCTACCTACATAATATTATATTACATTGGCTAGCATAGGTATGTAATATACATAGTCTTACATTTCATTCATTACAGGGGAAGTTATAAATAATATTAAAAAAACGTCGGAATCGTCGCGTCTATAAAAAACGAGACACATTTAATATAGCGTATAAAAAACCTACCTATCGCTTTAACAGATTCATTCATATCGATTAGCGGTGTTTGACGCTGAGATAAGTTGCAACTAGTTTTAATATAAACGGTTATAAAAATCCTTATGTCGAGGTCTGTTCCACGTCGACATATTTTCGATAGTATTTGGGTGTGCGAGCTGATTGGTCCATCGGTTATGCTCGGACGCTCATAGGATGTTCACCTCTAGCCGCTGGTCCATGATGGCGGCTGCGACACCGCTAACGTCTGATGTCATGCTCGCCGGCGGTGACAACGCCTACGATTTTCTAACTTTATTTAATATTTTATGCTGTTTTGCATTAATTTTCAATATTTTATCGGCAAAAGTAGCTTCCAATTTGGACGTCTTTTTAAAAAGTGGTAATGCATGTCGAATGTCAACAAAACCATTTTTTTATCTCTATTGTTTTAAACTGGAATTAAATCGATTACGTTTGAAACAACAATTTGGGCTTGATGGAGAATTTTTTTTCTAGAAAAAGTAATAAATTTAAGATTTTATAATAAACAAATGCAAATATTAATATATGCTTTAAGTATGTACCTACATACTAATTTCAGATTTTGTCAAATACCAATTTCAAAGATGAACGAGGTTAAAATTACATGATGAAACGGACATTATCCTCCCATTTATCACAAACATACTTAATTTGATATTGAATCGACGGCCTTCATTATTTACAGCTACAGTTTAATTGAATTTGTGGAGTCTTGACTGTTCCACAAAAATCTTCCAAGTAATTTAATCTACGTGAGTTGTGATAACGTTTTCTTTTTTCTAAAATTTTGCATCAAGCAAGTCTAAATCGGTTTTAATAACAAATTACTGTTAATCTAGTGGGCGATATTGCTCAGCGGGGGAGCAAGTTATTAAGTTTCTTGTTTTGTACCCGACCAAAACGGAACGATCACCTTTTTAGCTGTTGGACATTTGCACGCTGTGGCAAGTCAGCAGAGAGGATTTATTTACTCCAATAAATGGTATTAGGCGTTATTATATGATTTTATACATTATTTTGCTAACAATATATCAAATTTGGTTATCGATGGTTATAAATGCCATTGTTAGATGCATTTCAATGTAACATAATTATGTCCGTCAGATGATGACGAGAGGAATTGGGTACCTATGTCAGATTATTAGTTATAATAGGGAATGTCAGATTATTAAAGTGGTGGGTTGACACAATCAATAAATGTTTATAGACATATAAAATTCAGTTGTAAGTTGCAGAAATTAAAATAATATGCTTTATGCAGCGATGCAGCGCATGAAAATTAATTAAAATACAAGAGACCGGGATTTCAATTTATTATTTGCGGTATCTCTGGAATCGGGTAATTCTTCGTTGAAATGTTTTTCCAATGAAGCGGTTAAGTTTAAATAAATTATTATTTTCGCTGAAGTCTGCTCGTGGAATGTATGTTTTTGAATTTCATTTTGGCTATCACAGTTCGTGATCCGCGGTGTTCGTTTGTTACGCCTGTCTGGCCGCTGTTTTTGGCGACACATATCTAGATAATGTCCAAACCACTCGCCTTTTGCGGCCCGCTTCTTCTTTATAAGCGGAGATTTTATCAATCTTATTTCAATTTCGTGTGAGATAAGCGAAGGCGGGCGCTGCGTGGTACTCTATTGTAAACCTCCATACTTATGCTTATGTTGTTCGCTAGTTGTTGACTGTTATGACGCGCCGCATGCCGCACCGCTGGCTATGTAAATGTCGCGTGCCGATGGAGTCATAGGTTCAGAAACCAATATATTTATTGCAAAATTGTTTAGAAAATAGTGTTTTACATATTAACGAATATTGGAAATTAACAATAAAGGCTTTAGAGAGTTACATGGAAGGGAAAATACATAATAGGTATTGGTATGTCGATCGTTATGTTTAGAAAAAGCGTAAGACCTATATTTTATTTTATCGTAGCATCAATGGAACAAGTCAATAGGAAAACATCTATACATAAGCTACTAAGTAGGTACTGTGCTTGTAAAGAAAGCACTTAGGGCTGGGAAACTCTTACCGTTCACACTGTTCAGTACGTGATACCACATATCATGCTAGTCATTATCACCTCTTATTCATCAAGTTCCGGTCACATTATTACACAAAAAAGATACGTGACACATACGAGACAAGAATATACATGCATATGGGTAAAAGTAATCTTTCTAATGATGTAGGTGCGTAACTCCAATAACGGAATATTGATCGTTTATGAGTGGATAATTTTCAACCCGTTATATTTGAATAAGATGATTGGTTTAAAAAACTGGCATGTTAATTAGCAGTAAATTACAATGAACTTGACTACGTTTTGGAGCTACGTGATGTGTGTCTTTAATCAATAATATTTGGTGTTTCTGTGTGATTTTACACATGCCGATGTCAATTTGACCTCTGGAACTCTCTAGTTTATGCACCAAGAAGCTGTGTAAAACGTGTAGATGCTACTAATGTTCCACGTGATAATGTTTCCGTAATGTCCGGTTACGAAAGTTATGGACACTGTCCTTGCTGTTCACATTAATAAGCTTTCAGTAGGTAATAATTATGTAGGAAGGTTGCGTAGCAGCCTGCTTATAGTTTATTGATGAACCAACTTGCTAACTTTGGAAATGGCACAACAGGAGTCTTCCTTCAGAGACAGTTTATAATTGACACGTAGATGAGCTTTCAAAACCATCCGTTTGCTCCTAAAACGGTATCAAGGATTTGTTTTGAGAAATCCCCAGCGATTTATTTTCTAGTCACGTATCACGCAAGAATCTTCTACTTACATTTAAATAAGCAGAATGTATGGCGTTGCAACGTACTTAACACGGAGCGGAGTCATAAATAAGGCTAGCATTGTGTCGGTATCGTGTACGTTGGTATTGCATGCCACCACACTGCGCTTGCACAACCCGGGGATCCTCTAATTAGATGAGTTGGTGCGATTGCCCGTCGCCGGGCACTACGACCACGAATATTGCGTTGCGTTACACTTTTCCTTTTATTTTTCATGTCTTAATATGCATGGCTAACTGTGTTGCGCATTAATCGATCACGGCTAAGACGTAGTTGTTTTTGAAAGTTGTTGCGACATACACAACAACTGCACCTTTAACTTTGATTATGAATGCGGATTAGAATAAATACTTATCTACTGGCAATTATTTATTATTCCTACGTGCTACTAACATAAACGTAGATGTAGGTTCGTTGCATTAGTCTAAAATGGTCGGTCGTTTCATATTCTGATAAGGATTGCAAATCCTGATGTGGTTCTTGGTGCAATTTTATGCAATAAAAGGAGGCGATGGCATCCGTAAGTGGAGCGATTGAGTAATGTGGTTTTTAAAGGCAAGCAATTTAGTTTAAAGGAGTGCACAGTTGCACACTCGTCACAAGCAGACTCGTCGTATGCTAGTAGTTACAGATATGGGCTGATAGCCGATTATTGTATCGATCGGATAAGAGTTGCAATTACATGATATGAACAATATCTACGAGTATGTAGATATATCAATGCAGTTTGAAATAAATAAGCGAGAGTAACTGCGTCTAATTGACATAAAGAAGCTTCATGACACGGATTCAAAGCCCTGATGTTGACTCTAACATCAGTTACAAAATAACAGGAAGAGGTAGCGTAGTCAGGCGTTGGTTATATAAGTTTTATACGCAAAAAATAATGTTATTTGTGAGTTATGTAGCTCATACAATTCGGTTATTAAAAATTTAACAGCAGTAGGTTATAGATTGACTATTGTATCCATCGATCGAGAGTTATGAGTGTGTCCAATGTGTAAAAAGTGATGCTTACGTCATGGTTTGTCTGCGGCCTCTACGGTTAATTAGATTCTGCTGGCTTGATTGTGTGATAAAGAGCACAAATATGCAAAGTGATAGCAATGTTTGCGCGTCTGATAACTGGTACATTTACCTGCAAATCGCATGGGTGCAGTGACTGTTGTGTTTGTTTGTACTGTGTCACTGTCACTAACGACTTCGCTGGGGTTGCTGTGCTGCCCCGCAGTCTGTTTACATGCTGCTATCGCTGACCTGCCACTGCTGCCAGCCCTACTGCGCTATGTCTAGCAGATTAGTAGATCAGTTTGTTTTGTTTTTGTTTGTTTGTTTTTTAAAAAAAACGTTGCCCCACACTAGGAATTTCTCCTGTATCGTGGGTGCGTTTACAAACATTTAAACTCACATACACAAACAGCCAGACCCGGAACAACTACTTGTAGGCCATACAAATATTGGTTCCGTGCGGGAATCGAACCCGCGACACGCAGCGCAGCAGTCAATCGCTTAACCACTGCGCCAACCATGCCGTCAACCTGCCGGATCTCGCCGTTCGTTAGTGATATTGTTGATTCTATGTAAATTTTTCAGTCGGTTATTGTGTTTGAGTTTCCGTGGGCGTCCTATTGTACTTTTGGTAAGGTGGAGATGATAATTGTTCTAAGATCCTTTGTTCTCAGTTTGTATTTGTAGAAATATGAAGTTTGTGTCTACCAACGTTGAAATCACACAGATATCAAAGAAACTAAAAGTACCTACCATAATAAAGAATGACAATCGCTCTTAACATTAAACCAAACTTAAAGAGAGAAGACATTAGGAACGGACGATGTGTTGGTGAAAACTATTTAAGATTGCACATTGGTTTGAGATCGAGTTGTAAAAGTTAACTAAGGAATACGAGTTTCTTTGTTGCTGGTAGGCGTGTAGCCGAGTACTTACCGACGACCCACTTCTTGTTGTTGCACTACCAATGAATTTAGTTCTTTTCGCTTCGTGGAGCAATAAACGCATGACCATTCAACATAAATACTGCTAAGTTCAATGAAATAAAAACAAATGTGTAATCTTGGCTAACA
Source organism: Oligia fasciuncula (assembly GCA_963082905.1). NCBI lineage: Eukaryota > Metazoa > Arthropoda > Insecta > Lepidoptera > Noctuidae > Oligia > Oligia fasciuncula. Next base: position 13,193,771 of record OY720387.1, read on the forward strand.
TCGTGCACGGTTGTACATTTATCGACATTAGCATGTATACAAACGATGAAACAATAGCAGAACGTAACGTTTCACCCACTTGTTCATAAGCTGTGTAATTAGCGATCTTCCAAATTCCGTCTAAAACAACACGCTTACGCCAGATTACCGGCGAGTCGTGAACACAATGCATATTCATGGGTAACACCATTACTACTGCATTATGAATGAATTAGGCATGTGTTATAATATCCCAAGTTCATGAGTGACTGACTAACGGTTTTTTAGATACGTTCTCCAAACTCGACTCGTAAAACTATTAAACAAGATTTGCCTACTTTCCATACGTAGGTGTATTATTTTTTATAACTGGTCGTCGAACATGTCTAAATAGAATCTTCTTTTGTATTGTAGGTTATGGTGTAAAGATTCAATTATGAGATATCGCTAAACAATACCACATACGATGCAGCAACCTTTCTTTGTTTACGCGGTAACAAAGTGAAACGAAGTTGATTCTGCCGATGTGTTTGTGTTTGCTCCCATTCTCCTGGAGTCTCGTTAGCCAAGGTCACGCAGTAAGCTCCGCCGACAGACGTTATTTTATGTTTTTATCAGATATTATGAATAAAAAACCGGTTCCTTCGTTCACTGCCTTTTAGGTTGCAAAATGTTGATACCTAGGAATGAAGAATTTAGTAACTATCGTAAACGGAAATATTCAACCAGTAGGTAAATTCCCAGGTATTATCGCCACTACTTTAAATCGTAGTAAGTACAGCATGTTGTTGCTTACTAGGAATTTGTTAGTTAGATCACTTTACATTACTCACTTTATTTTCCTGATGATGACGTCGAGTAAAGTGAAAACGATTGTTACATTCATGATTTACTTAATCTCCTATTTACGAATAGGTACAGTTCCTACATTCCTACATAATATATAAATTATAGTATGTTGAACTAAACGAGTTAAATAAACATCAGCTTATCTCGCTATCTAAATACGTATGAAGTTAAACCGGTAAGGACCAAACCAACTGTAGTAAACATTGCGTGGCCGGTTGGGAAGCAGACAGCAATTTGGTACGAAAATTGTCGAGAGCCGTGAGAAAGAGTGGCCCTTCGGAACGGGACCCGGGAGTAACGGGCCTTCGCAGCCGCAGCCCCGGGCGATATGCTAATGCGTCGATTCTCCGCGAATGCCGCCGACGACGCCTGCACTGCCTCTGGTGCTACTAACCCACATCTCGCCCATTCCAATGATGCGACTGTTTGTGGTCAACACGTTCCCTCGCTCGCCACGAACACGCTCGTTATACTTTCATATCGATCAACGAAAGTTTCGGACGTTCGTGAGTAGGAAGTAGGTGTGCGTAGTTATCTAGCGAGAATGATCAACATCATATATTCACATACAGTGTGAAGGAATTTGTTTAGTAAACGGTAGCTATTAAGGAAGAGATGAACATAATTAGTCGACAATGGATGATTCAAAAATTCAATTTGTGATTAAGGGGTGTTTAAGTTTTAGTTTGGTACATTATTCCATATTTGATCGAGTGGTTTGTATCAATAGCCTTAACGGCATCGACATTTCCGATCTTGGCTCATCTCAGAGCGTTCAAGTGCAGCGCAACGGTGAAAGAGAGAGGCTGCGCGCAGTTCTTGCGTGCCGTTCGTCGCGCGCGCAACTCCAAACATTAACTATTGCATTTTTATTACGTAAGCTCATTAATATTTTTTGTCTGCAGGTTCGAATCCGAAAGTGGTGATAGAAACTACGCGGGCGCGTTTCTCGCGGAATGGCGACGGACGCGGCTGCGGAGGACTTCGTCACCATCGTCCCGGTTGGCGAGGGCCGACCTTCCGCTCGAGATCCTTCTTTCGTCACCGTGCTGACGGTGGGCGCAGCGACCGGCGCAGCGGAGGTCATCGTGCGCAGACCACGCGGGGAACGTCTCGGTCTGGGACTCAAATTCGAAGGTGGATCTGCCGCCGCTGAAAACGTACGGAGACTTCTCGTGCAATCATGTGCAGAGGACAGCCCTGCAGCAAATGCTAGTGCCCCTTGGGGAAAACTCATACCTGGAGATGAAATATTATCAATAGATGGTGAATCGGTATCAAATTTGACTAGAATAGACTGTGTTCGGCGACTCAAAGACTCAGATGAAACATTAACTTTGCTTGTGCGACATTTTGAACAAGACAGCAATACAGAGCGTAACGGCATGGACGTGATAGAGTCTCTTATAAACTCAAAACATTCTTCTGAAATAGTGCGACCTACGACATTACCACCGCCTGTGCCACCTAGGAAACTAGGAAAGAAAAACTCTTTTAAAGACAAACAAACTCTTCAAACAGTTGGTGAGCAAAACTTTTCTAATAACGAGAGCCAATCTGAGTGCCAAATGAACGGAAAACATAATGGCATTTCTACAATTACAAAACTATCAAGAAAGTCTTCATTCGACAGTCATATTCTTCGACAAAGTAAGGAAGGCGGTATTGCTTACTTGAAAAAAGGGTCTCCAGAAGAAGTTAGACGTCTAGTGCGACGTTTATCAGATGGAAAAGCGATGCCGCCTGAAGCTGAAGTGTACATAGACCTACTGTCATCGGAGTGGGAACGCTGCCTTGTACTAGCTGACGCTGAGTCTGATGACACAAGCAGCTCTATTTCCACAGTTGTAGATAGATTGGGATCCATGACAAGCTCTGTAGAGAACAGCATTCCATCAACTCCAACTATGCAACCTAAAACTATCGATATACAGAAAGTTCTGAATTGTATTGAAAACATCGACACAAATATTTTAAAAGACATGACTAGTAAAAGGTTTTTAGAAAAACGACTGGAAATAAACACTGAATCAAAATTGACAGAGAAAAACTTCGTTACAAACGGTTTTAATAGTCAGGAAAACACAACGCAAAAACTACTACATAACGACAAAAACAATAACAACACGATAGTTTCAAATGTAACGAATGACGTTGAAGTGAATCAACAATCTCTAACAAAAAAAGTTGATAATAAATCTGAAAATGTTTCCGAGAAACCTAAGCCTATGCCTAGAAATACGAAAATCGAGCGTTCTGTTAGTGAGAAAAAGCCGAGACCGACACCCGTGCCAGACGTTCCGCCACCGCCAGTGCCCGACTTTTTACTGACTGCAACTAAGAAGAACTGCATAGAAACATGGTTGCAGCGTTCAGAAGCTGAAATGAATAACAAAACTGTTGAGAAAGTGGAGGAAGCTCCATTGCCTGAGGCGTTACCCCGTTTGATAGATTTCGTGCCCAAGCATCAGTTTAAAGAGAGTAGTAGCGAATCACCGCTGACGCGGCCGACGTCCGCGCCGCCGCCGCCGCCGCCCACCGAGACCCGAGAAGATGGCTCCGGAGCATCCCTCGACACTATCGGCGAACTGGATGAATCAGGAGATGTCACTGATAATGTGTAAGTACTTTTGCTAAGATTTTTGACTTGTGGTTTTGTTCATTTAGGTTTTCTTCATATAAAATCATCGAAAAACCAGGTACATTAACTATTTAACCAGCGTTACAAAGATTAGGAAAAGGTCATGTGGGGATCATGTTATAGTAGGCATGTTTTTCAGTTTTGCCTTAACGAATTTCCTCTCAGTTACTTTTTAATAGCTGGGTTTCCCGCACAAAGTGTGAATATATCCAATTTTTTTTTAAATCCGAACATTAAAAAAAATCACGACTCAGTAGTGTAGGTCAAATTAATTTGTTAAGCGTTATTTTCATAACAAATCATAGTTTGACACGCGAACACGCAAACATTCATGCGAACAAGCGGAAAAACTTAATTTATCAATTACAAGTTATGAATATGCATGTTTTTTAATTTAATTAACAGTGTAGAAATAAACCCAGGTGGTTTTGAAGAATTAAATTTTGCAACAATAAGATCAAGGTGAAAATTCAGATTATGTAACCATTTATGAATATTAAAATATACAAAGCGCAGGTTGAAGGTTTGATTTGCGTAGATAATGTGAAGTTATTCTATAATACGCGCTGGATTAGATCTAAGATTTACTTAGAAGAGATGAAGTACCGCAAATTTCTTTGTCGGAGAACAATAACCTTTCGTGGCGCGACAAATGCACCATCAAAAGATTTGTTCCGCGTATCCGTCACCGGCTCCGCTTGCTTGTTAAAATAAATACGAGCCATTTGGACGTAAACCTGGCTATTCGTCGTCGAGAGTTGATGGTCTATCTCGTAAAATACACTCAACGTGTACCTACATATAAGTTTTAGTGTGGAACATATAAAATGCGAATTAGAGTTTACATATCCATTTTATTTTAATGTCTCTTAGGCTTCATGTTTTATTCTTTACAAAAAACATAATTTTCTTAAGCAAAGTTTCGGCCGTAAATAATTAAGTTACTATTGTAACACCTGCACATAACGGCATTTAAAATGAATAGGTAGTTATAAAGAAAATCTAAATTTCAAACATTAAAAAAAAAAAAACATTTGTTTTGCATTAATTAAATTCATGTAGTCTGATGCACGTGCGAACATAGGTACCTACCACGAACTTCGCATGAGCAGGGACAACTCTTTCCACAGAAACTCGGTCATCAATGAAAGAAAGTAAATTTTCACCTAAGGGGAAGTAATCACTGGTTGCAATTGAAAATATCCATTTACAAGTGAGCCGAGCAAATGGTTAGTAATGAAGCTAACGTTTTCCAACAGAACTGGAAGCGAGTTTTATGTTTTCTCTAGTTTCTTGTGATGGGCGGCAGGCGGGCAGGCGGGCTGGCGCGCTCGGGCACAGCTGTGCTCGGGACGGCCGGCCATGATTGCTCGGAGGCTTTGGAGATATTATAATCAAATGCATGGATAGGATTATTCTAATTTGTTTTCATCTTATACTATTACAGATCGATCTGTATTTAGCCCTTCTTTGTTTTTGCGTTATTCAATTGAACACTCCGCACAATATCTTGTACACTCGTGACATACATTAGTTCACGTCTGTTTAGCTGCCTGTTATTGACATTATTCGGACAATACTGACGCTCACAATTAAATTAATGCTTTGTCTATTTCATAGGCATGCACGTGGGTTCGCCATATTTGCATTAGGTAACAATAAACAGGTACCTAGTTGAACCGCATTTGTGCTCTGAATATCTGAAAACTGGCTTGCATACAATGATTCATGTAAGTAACTACATAGATAGATAAACGCGAACTAGATTCCTTCTAATGTATTCCGGTCGGTTAACTCTATGTGCATGTGCGATTCACATATACTTTAATTACTGTCAATTTTTCATGGAATTCTGAATATCTATTTTATTGTTGAACTAATTAACTTTCATAAACTGTGATAGCGGTCAATTAGCTTTTATTTATTAGTGGTCTACACACCACGGTTTATTTGAAAATATAAATGCTAAATAACATCATTGACTTTATAGCAATGTAAAGAAAGCAAGAGAGTTGAAACAGGAAGACATTAATTAACATTATGCACTTTTAATGTAGGTATATTTTAAGAGAGACAAAAACTCCTGTGAACTTTTTTTACGTAACCAGCGAAATTGTTTCATAAAGATTCTGCTAAATGATAAAATACCTAAGTTCATTGTTTTCTCAGCAAACAATACTTTTACTAGTTGCACAGGAACAACGACTATAAACAAAGAAAAGAATATTTTATTCGGAACGGCGACACACATGGAGAGTTTTCTCTATTTTCATGCAAACTAGCGGGTAACAATAGCGGGGTGGTAGGGGGCGCCTCCGACCAGCTGCGCCTCGCCCTCACCGCGCTCCAAGTGCACCGAGCAGCTACTTGTGCATATAGCTAGTCGCAGCCCCGAGTCCCCGACACAGCCACGCCGATATTACACGAACATTATACTCCTGCTTGCATCCTATCCTGGGCCACTAGGCACCGCTACGATTTGCGTTCAAAATGATCGCTACTGCCGACTGTACGCTTCAACTCTCTATAAGAGGGCAGAGTCAACGGTAAAATTAGCGAAATGAAGAGCTCTGTCAAATATTTGTGACCCACTTCTAACAATGTTTGAGTGCTTAGGTACATAAATCTATGTATATTTAGGTACACTTTTCAATTAAGACTATGTGTACACAATATGTATACAGTTATTTGCACAAATTCTTGATGTTTACAGAATTTTTGCAGCTTAATCATTAAATAAGTTTACTCAGACCATCTTGGCAGAGTTTTGACCCAGAGACTAACAGCTTTGCTTAGAAACTTACTTGCAATTTGAAACTGTTCTTTACAAGTTTCTGTACAAATTACCCGAACATGAATAACGGATATTCTAAACTACAGTATGCCTATATGTATTGAGTAAAATACTAAAATCATTGAGATTTATTAAAAGTATGGATGGTTCAAAGAGCATTTTCTGAAAATCTTTAGTGATTATTTCATATTAAGGTCTGTAAATAGTTAAGTACCTGTATATTTCTTCTATACTTTATTTGTAACATACGCGTATATATTTGAAAAGACAGCAAAGAGTTAATATAACAATGCTATATTCTAGTGTTCAAGTCCAGATGTCGCATACAAATTCAAATTCGATTTAGGTTTAGTACAAATCGCTTAACAAACAGCAACTGAAACTGCTATGTAAAGTAGGTACATTGCAGTTTCACATAGCTTTCATACCACGTTGACTTATTATTTGAACTTGCACGTATAGTTTGAGTGCTATGTAGGTACATAATTTTCATTATTTCTGTTTTAATTTACACAAAGAATGTTAAGCCCCACTCGACAAAAGGTACTCAAATTATAATTGACGCGTGATCAGATGCTTACAATAATGTAAATGTTATAAACAAAGTGCTTGAGATAAGTGAAATATTTCAAAATCAATTTTGCGTGTTGTATAGCTGAATGACGTATCGTTGAAGAATATTAATCAAAGCGTCATGGCATCAGAACATGAAATAGAAAGTAGATCTCTATCATTGTTTGACCATTCATCTGATACATCTGAGAATTATCTCTTAGCATCATAAACATCACAAAAACATACGAGTATTGATACGGATTGTTAAGCCTTTAAGAGCCTTGTCGACGACAGACTATAATGTCATGTAGAGAGACTCTTAGGGCAGGACTTTACCTCTTGTAGGTATATATTATTATGTAGGTAGTACTCCAGCTAGAGCAATATAGGCACAGTCTATGTTTGATTAATCTTCGAGATATCTAGCTCTATTGCTGTATCGTTAACGAGGCTCATTAGCAGGACTGTCACGCGTTGCGAATTAAAGAGACAGTTCTGTTTGTATACAAGTCATAATAAATTAATGTTTAAGATCCATTCAGTGATAAATGATCAATTAAGAAGATTTACGTGTGGTACAAAATCTATCCTTCGTTGGTGTATTTTGGTATGTAATAATTCTTCGTAGAGAGGTTTTCCATTTTTTTTAAAGTGTCGTTAAAGGTGGTCAAGGGTTCGTGTTAAAGCATGAGCTATAACAGGCTCAATGTAGATTGTACGGTAATAAAAACAAAGACCGATCTACATGCCAAGAATGGAGATAAGGAAAATGGATTCTTTGTCGCTGCAGTGTTAAGAGGTTAAAAAACCGTAGTGGACATTCGTAGAATACCTATTTATCTGGTTTTATTTATTACTTTCTTATATCGCATTTGAATTGGAACTCTACTTTAATAGTAGTTAATAATTGCATATTTTGCTCCTAGCTTGTTATGAAATCCAAATCGTATAAACAGTTAAGAACGTGATTCGGATATGTGATACTGTTGCAGGAATATTGCTGACTGCAACAAATCAGCAGGCTATAGATTTTGCGGCTCAAAAAACCTTTATTATGTTATACGTGAGGGCTCTATACAAATACCATCCTGGCAATGATTGCCGACAGGCTGGACTGTCCTTATATCCGGCATGGTTGTGACAGGCATGTTGCTGTTCCAATGCCGGTCAGAAAATTATAAGTAATCTATCTGTTAATTTTGTTTTTTTTTATTTATTTTGTCCTTGCAATTTTTTTTATTTAATTTAATTTTTAATTTTTGTTATTATCTAATTTAATTTAATTGTTGTTATATATCTAATTTAATTTAATTATTCTATTTTCTATTAATTTAATTTATTTATTTGTTTTTAAGTGTAATTATTGCTTCTGACATTGTATGCCAGAATTGAGTCTATGTTACTTGATCAATAATAAATAATAATAATAATAAATAAAGTACGAAATATGAAGTACGTCTGATGTGCATTACGTTCAGAAAGGTATCATGAGCATGACATTTAAATAGACATCTTAATGTGTGTTCGGCGTTTTAATATACGTGTGAGTTCACATTGCGTAATCTCTAACTGGAATTTCACGTTTCGTCTCTACATTTTGAAGTGTTTTGTGCAACGAATACACTGTGCAACATTCTTATTATATCTAGATGTGTGTGTAAACTCTCAACTGCATATAGATTAGGTAATCTATTGTCAAGACGCTCTCAAACAAGGACTAAATGCTTTCGCAAAACGTTGATTTTACACGTGAGTACAAAGATTCCTTTGTTTTCTGATGATTCTAACATATTGATCATCAATGAAGTCATACTTAAAAGTGGGCTTGGGTTCGTCAGTTTGTACTAGAGTATTATTTACGTTTTTCCTTCGAGAATAATGTCAGTGCGTGAACATTGACAAAGTCTTGATGGTAATGACTCATGTCATTTGCTGTAATGTGACGGTCGTTTCCTATGTGCAGACTTAAGATGTGACATCATAAAATATATTTATGATACCTCTATATCACCTGATGTCACGTAGGATAAGTCATGTCCGTATCTTGAACATTTTTAACAAAGAACCGCTAATTTATTGAAATTAAAGCCACTTCCGGGCCTCGCTAATTATTGATATATTTATTGGCGTCCTATTATTATAATTTGAATGAGAAAGATTCGGTTGCCCTCCCACGCAATGTTAGGATTAGTAATTTATAGGGCCATAAATTTACCGTAAGATTAAGAACTTACCTACTTGATTTTCATAAGCACCTATTATAAACACTCACATCTATGTAAACACTGCTACTTTAAAAAAAGTAAGTTACTTATTAAGTAGCTGTTGTGTCTACTGTTCGTAAACATATTTTTCTGCAGTAGATACCTACTTAAGTACATAGTTAGGTACTTTTGATACAGCAAAGAAAGCACTGACATTTTTATGTAAATTAGTCAACACGTAAACGCTGACGTGGATTTAAACCATCGATCAAATTCTTTCGTCTCGTTTGTCTATGCGTCTACTACAAGCGCGACCCTAAAACCGCTCGATGGATTTTAATGGCATTTTGTTACTTGAGCTATAAAAGTGTTCAATAGTAGATAGTAAACATATATTATAGTACCTTCACGCTTTCTATGCGGAACTAGTCAGGGAACACTTACGTCCTTAGGTCTCTGCAGAGGCCCAGAGCTAAATAAATTCAAACACCATAAACGGCCACTCTACATATTCATACAATTTGATTGGTTGCGCTACCTCACCCTATTTATATGCATTATTCACGATTTTATCTATCACCGGATAGGCAGCGTCCTAGGCTGTACCAACGGACGAAAGATAGGCAGAAATGTAGGAGATTTTAAAGTGGCCCTTAAAAGTGATCACCTGAGATGTACAGAATTACGATCCCTATTTAAGCTACCGTTAAGAAATATCATTTGGCTGTCATTTTTCTAAATGTTTAAGCCTGCTTTAGTTTTCCATTAATATAACGTACCTAATTATTTTAACCTATAGATAGTTACTTAACTAATTTAACTTCTAACTTGCTCCTGCTAAAGAAAATTAATTATTCTGTTGTGTGCCGAATATCATAATCAAGTACAAAATTTACTTTCGACTTTGTCGGCAAAATTCAAACAGATTTTTTTGAAATTTTCGGGACTTTATTGCCTTAAAATGGCGGTCAAGTTATATGGGTCACGTTGGGCTTATGGACTCAAATTGGGGTCGCGGCGAAATTTAAAAGAATATAATTATGCAAATCGGGGCTGATTGCTTTCTCAAATGCACTAACGATATGTCGTTTACTAAGGCTCATTAACTCTGTAAACTGCGTATTAGTTGATTGAATGAGCAATCAATTCGTTATCAAGTGGCGATCTGTGCTTTATGTTCCGGTTTTGAACAAAGAAAACATTTTCTTCTGGTATTTTCTTTGAAAGCTAGGTCAAGTCAACGTCTTCTTTGATGGATTGTTTAATTGCTAAAGATGGTTAGTTGGAATACGGCTGCAATAATTACCGCATTGCGCCTGCCGCCTGCCCTGCGCCGTACAGACGTGCCAGCTCCGTGTAACTCGGTACATACAAACGCTACGTGCGATGTAACTTCTCCCTCAAACTTACTTCATAACAACTGAACTTTAGTAGTTTTGTATAGTTATTGGAACTTAGTACAAATAACTGTTATTAGAGTACATTCTAAAGTTCTGAAAACTGTTGAATTGTGGGTATTTATATGGCACTAATGTCTAATCATGACTGATGAGCAATAAAACGTTTCTAATTATGGTACTTTCTCCATATTATTTTAAATACTTAGGTACTTGATTATGGAAATTTAGGTTTAATACCTTGTAGGTACACAAAAATAGTTTTTAGAACTGTATTATAATTTCTGAATGTTAAGTTGGTAAGTAAAGACTGTTATTTTAAATAGAAGAAGTTTAAAAGCTTATTAAATAAATTGCAAGGCATTTAAATAAGTTGGCGTTAGCGACGAATAAAAAAATAAGAACAATTTCACAATACAAATAATTTGAGAACCATTTCAAACCGTGTAAGATGTCGTAAATACTTACGTAATACCAAAAGGAAGACACTGCACGAGAAAGGAGAAATTTAAATTGTTTTTTCCTGTAGGTATATACTGTGCAAGTTTATTACGTCTCACACATTCATTCATTATTCCTTCGGTCGTACTGTGTGAATTCGTCAAAGATTTCGTTAATAAAACAAATCCGCGCTGAAGAGAATGTTATTTAGTAAACTTTTATCGATGTCAATAAATAATTGGAATCGAATTTTAAACTATTGAGCAATAAACATCTCTGACAGAATTGGTCCCAGTCCTACATATTTGTAAAGGCAATGTTCTTTTATAGATAATCAAAGCAATAACGATCACGATATGACCCACATACTAGCTTGAAAGAGAAAACATGCTCAATAACGAATACCATAATAATGAGAACTTACAAAGCTTTCGACCGCTCTTCATAATGGATAGGTGTAATGTAAATGATCGCAGTAGGTACACAATATTGATTTGTCCCAGAATGCGACTGGGCGTGGTCACTGCATATAATCTATTATTAGAGCAAATTTGTTTTACATCGATGTGCAAGTCACCGCAGCTAGGCTCGCGACGAGACGACGTTCGAGGTCATTCAGTCATGTAGGTACTCTCTAACGGACCATCTTCTCAGTTTTACAATCGTATTCTGTAAGCGTCAGTACGTGTAACACTTATTGGTCGCAAATGTTGGCCGTCGACTTCAACTAGGTTTTGTTGTCATTGAATTCCAAATAGCGCAGTTAGTGCTCATTGAGATTTAGCGTAACGCAAAATGCGTTCTACTTACACGATTTTCTTTTTGCTTGTATCGCTTCGTGTTCGGTTGCATTTATAAATCTTGTCATTGGAACATTATCTCACATGACTGGTCCATTATCTGTTATTAAGTAGGTTGAATGGTCTGATGTGGGTACCATGCGGCCGGCGCGCTAACGGTACCGCGTCTCCGTCGCCGCCGCACTGATTGGCCCTGCAACTCTCAGACGCCGTCTCTGCAATCCAATACATCTAATACTGTTATTAAATTTATGTTTGTTACTGTCCATACTTTCTCTCATGTGTGATGGTAATCACGCATCGATCACGGCGATGTTATCGACACTCAGTTTTTGTACGCTTTGAATTTTTACGCCCACCTAAGAGTACGTTAAGACAATGCTAAGTATGATTTGCAAATTATAGATATCTTTCAGTTCAGTTGAGTATGATAAACCGTCTGATTATTGTGTTGGTCTGGGTCTGGTTGATAATTTACATAATATGTATAATCTCTAATCATATATGTCAACGTCTCAATTGTACAGCTCATAGATATCCGTGGTACAGCTTTATCTAAACCTCATGTAGGATTGCTGATCGGTGCGCTTTTACAATTGTGTCTGTTATCGAATCTTCACTACTTTTGCAAAATCAGAAAACATGATTGGTAATTTGTTTAAAGGAAATAAATCTGAATTTTATGTACCTATCTCCAAAGAACCGCAAGTCTTTATATATCAATTAGTGTGTTGATGCCTGATATCAATCTCAAGTAATCTCAACACAATAAACAATAGATACCTATATAAAACGTGTAATAAACAAAATAATTTTATTAGAGAAAACTTATTTTCTCCAAAGTAGGTTTTAATAAACGAAATATTTGCAATAACGCGGCCCGGCGCGGCGCACGACGCCGCATTCTAACTTTGTCATTTAATTTAACCCGTATCGACGCGGCGAATGTATGGAATTCCAAACTGGAGAGGCGGAAGCGGTGAACGAGGCGCCTTGATCTTGTTCATATACACTCACCTATAATGTGTGTGCCACTGTATGTATACTATGTTCATGAGTAGGAAATATCGCAAAGTGACGTTGCGGTGACAATAGCACGTTCGACCCTGTTCGCACGCTTCTCCCACTTTCCATTTATCGACTTGTTCGTTGCCTCGTTTATAAGGGGGCTATTTAGTCATTTACATGTACAAACAATTGTATCTTCAGCTAACAGTTGCTAAGTGTTTGGAGACAAAGGAGGGCGAAGTACCGAACCTTTTAGAATTTCCCCGTCCAAGTCAAACTTTTGTCTTGTGCTTGTGCCTTCAGTGCCTTGCAAATACTCATAGAACGTGAATTAGCGTTCATTTAAACATTTGAATATTTTATATTATGAAATTCATTCAGGGTAGATAGAAAATCAAAGAAAAGGCAAGATTGATTACCTATGTAATGATGAATTTTTGCAATGTATAACTTGAATTTAGATAATATTGTTATTAGAAGTACTTATAACTGATTTCTCAGAACGCCTTTCAGTGTTAAAACGAATAGTAGAATTCGTTTTAGTAGGATTATAATAAATTAATAGTTTAAAAAACACTAGAAAAACACGCTTTTATAAATGCACGTAAAGACAAAAAACTAATCGTGGTCAAAGTTTCAAGAAATCCAAAACAGCTATGATACGATTTTCCATCACGAAGTTCCAGTTCATATCATCCGGCTTCATCATCAGATCAGTTCGACGGTACCATATTATTTTATTGTCATCAGAACTACATACTTACAGGTGCCAATTTTCATTACGCTAAGACCTTTGGAAGATGTTTAAATTAGTTACCTTAGATTCCATTACATAGTTACATACAGGTCGACCTAAAAAAACCGTGTTAAAAAAAAATGAGTGTTAGTAAAATAGCAAGACTATTTTAAGCTAAGTTTTTTGCGGTAGCATTACATGCAAATCTGCGAATAGATACGGATGCCATTATAAATAAAACGCGATGCGTCCTTGAGATTGGACACGCATTTCTTTTTATTTTGGTGGGATTCAATTCGTCAAACCAAAATAGCATTCAGGTTAGCGTTCCGAAGCTCAAGTTCAATAAACGCTTTTTTGTTATAATGTCACTCAATCCAACACTTAGATTTTTGCTAAATTGAGTATTCGGGTTATTCACCGTAGAAAATATAACCAGTTTAGAGGCTGGTAGGACTGTTAGATAACGAAGCTTCATCAATCTTTTCATTGCAAATATTGGCTTCAAAACGGGCTCGGGATGTAGGTGACTTTATTTCATCGTGGCTGATCCATCAAATACAGCTACGGTAACCCTTAGTAATGTATCTGCGGATAATGAAGTGAAGGCTGATGCAGTGATTCTGCGAAGTGTAGCTCGGGGCCTACTAACGGTACCCGCACCGTCGACACCGCCGGCGTCGGCTGATTTCGGCCCACCCTGCTTAACGAACTGCTATATTTTAATAAACCTTTTATATACCTACACTGCGGGTACAAGCATCTGGACCACTTTGATTACCTACCTATTCACTTATCATATGTGTAAGGTAACGTACGTAAAAACTTTCCTTACGTAGTACTTAAGCACATAAAAATGATAAACAAACATAGAGTTGTACAATTCGTTTTGAAGTGGTTGTTTGTTTTGGTATTGAACGAGTAGTGGTTTTAGTCGTTCAGGAATACCGGTTTACCAGCTTTTAGTTGTTCAGGAATTTCGTAGACTAATGGTGTTTACCGTCGAGAATTGATATTCATTATGATAGTTTACAAACAGCTAAGGCAGCTAGTCGTTCTGAGTTGCATTCACAAATGCAACTTAACCTTCTAAATAAATAGATGCAGGTATCATTGACAGATGATTGACAAAAATTAAAAAAAATATCGGTACTAATGGCACGTATAAATAATAAGTACATTATATTATGGTACATCGCAGAAAGTCAGACTTCTAGGAAACTACATACCGACATATCCGGCATACGTTGGTTTCTAAAATAAAAATACCAATTATTTCTTATTACCTAGTTTCTAAAGTTTCTGCAAGACCTTTGTTTATAAGTACACGACGACATGACCCTAACAAATAGGTATTATCTTATCTATATAAAAACTGGCCAAGTGCGTGTCGGGCCACGCACAGTGTAGGTTGTTGTTCTTTATTCTGATATAAAAAAAAAAAGTTCTTATTTTGTTTTTCAATGCAAGTCTTTACCCGTTATAGACAAGCAACTACTTCATCTTAGTCACTTTACAGGATTAATGCTAAGGATTTTGTATTTGGTACAAAATTATCCAACACCCAAGTTCAACGACTATTACTGCTAAACTAATAAAGTTATCTTAACGGCTATAACTTTCCTTTAAAGTTCATGAAATGCACTGTCATCGTGAATTTTTCCAGATTTTACTGGAACAAAAATTTGCACTTTAAAGTTTAATATTGCGTAAATGGAGCATTAAATCGAAAAATAATGTTAGCAACCCCCAAGTCATTTTAGAAGACCTATTCAACGAAAAAAATATTCATCCCCACTTCACATGTAGGGGAGCTACCCTAAAAAAATTTTTTTTCCAAAATTTTATTTTACAACTTTGTCGGCGTAATTAATATACACACTCCTACACAATTACAGCTTTCTAGTACTAACGGTTTCTTAGCAAAACCTCCGACAGACAGACGGACGGACATGACGAAACTATAAGGGTTCCTTGTAGGTACTACGGAACCCTAAAAAGGCAACCGTTACTGACTGACTGATCTATCAGCGCACAGCTCAAACCTTAGACTATACACTTATAAACTGAGAGCTCAAACCACTGAACGGATTGCGCTGAAATTTGGCACACATATACTTAGCTATTATGATGTAGGCGCGCGCTAAGAAAGGATTTTCCAAAAAAAACAAACGAAACAACAACAACGAAACTGGGGTCCAAACTTGTATGAGGAAACACGATTAGTTAGACTATTTTATTCGAAACACAGGAGTACTCATGAGTGTTTCAGGTTTTTATAGAATCCAACCCCTAAAAGGGGGAAATGGGGTGACAAAGTCTGAAAATCAACATGGGTATGGTTTGTATGGTTTATCGGGTCGCTGATTACGAAAACAATAACGACTTTAAAATCCAACGTGGTGACGTGAAATACCATCATCCTCTGTTGGGGTGCGATGGGGTTGAAATGTCTAAATATCAACAGTCGTTTTTATGGTTTTTTGGGACGTTAATTAAGTTTAATACATAATCAGCCTTTAACGTTCCCACTGCTGGGACACAGGCCTCCTCTCTGTGATAGAGAGTGGGCCGTCATCCACCACGCGGGCCCAGTGTGGGTTGGGGATGTCACATGTCTTCGAGTTTTTGGTATTATGACATGCACGTTTATATGAAAAATCTCATTTATTTGGTTAATAAACTTGAAACTTGGCAATATTTGGCTCAGTAAATAATAGAGATTGTCACTTTTAGTTTAAAAAAACCCCTTACAGAGGATTTAGGGGGTGACAAAGATGATAAGTTAGAAAAATATGAAACTCGCTGTCGGATTAACTCGAAACTCGGTACCTACTACTAAAACAAAAAATAATATGAGTATGTGTTTTAGAGTTTTTCAAAAATTGAATCCTAGTACCAAGGTGGAAAAGGGTAATAAAGTTTAAGTGGTGGATTTTACTGCTTGCTTCCAATAACTCGAAAATGGGTCTTTGAGTCAAGATATGAACAAATCGCAAACGATTTTTCAAAATTCCACCCCTGTGGGGGTGAAAAGCGGAGACACAGTTTATTTAGCGGAGACAGAGTACTCCGTAGGTGCAACTTTTAACACGGGCTCCGAATGTCCGGATGACGGTAACGTGACATAGAAAGCTACTACAAACTTATTTAATTTTAATTGCATTTCAAATTACCAGATTGCATGCAAATCTTTTTTGGAGACAAGAAAAAAACAGTGTTGCACATAATAACTACAAGTTGTATTGAGAATCTCGTCATAGTTGAAGTTGGTTTAAAAAAAAACCGGGCAAGAGCTATATTGCAGTCTTACGTCAGCGCCATCTCTTGACCGATAGTGGAATTAATGTAAGTTGTGTTGACGATTTCTGAAGAGTGCTATTTAGAGACATCGTTTTATTTTTCCTGTAATCTTTACATAAACTTCTATCACATAAAATTATTTCAGATTTTTCTTTTTGCAAACTTGGGAGATAAGGGGAGTAACGGTATTTTTTATTAAATTTTTCATCAAAAGTCGAAAACTATGCGGCATAAAAAATAACAAGAAATGTTTGAGAATGTGCAAACTGCGCTCTTTCATATTCCCCACATGCCCTAGTAGTGCCCTTCGCCCCTGCGCCCACTTCGAATTTTTCAGACCCCCTTTCAGTCCCTGTTGCAAAAAATATACATATAGGTATTTTAATTTCTTTCTTATTTGCAAAATATAGTTGGGCAAACGTCATCTAAAACTGTTCCAAATTTCAAGTTGATAGCATTAGTAGTTTTTGAGATATCCAGCTGTGACAGACAGACAGACTGAGTCTCACCGGGTTCCGTTTTACCAATTTGGTACGGAACCCTATAAAGGATAAAAAAATTTGAAATAGAAATTTTGCTTTCAGGTTCAGTTAAAAAAAAAAAACAAAATCGAAAGTAAAATTTGTTGCACGCTATCTACTTGTAACAAAGTAGTTATAGCGTACCTACCTAATGTAGGTTCTAATTTTAGAATTCGTTATGCCTAATTGATCATACCAATTATTGTGCTGTCAAGATTAATCTAGAATCATTCTAGGATTTAGATAACAACCGCAATAAATATTCATACAGTTTTGTGGAACCATTTAAAATCGGTACTAAATCGATTAAAAGCAATTAATTTGATCTTGAAAAAGTCAATGCCGTATAGATGCATTCTTGACATGACCTTATCACTTAGGTAAAGCCAAAGCTGAACATATGATAAAAGCTGTTATAAACTGATACCGGTTTAACTAAAGAAGGTTTAGGTGATCAAGTAGTTCGATGTGTGTAACTGAATAATATCGTGAAGGCTTTCCGGTGAACGAGAACGCCAGTTGCGCTTGCGCCGCCTCGCCGGGCGACAGAGGCGCCCGGCGGGAGCGCGGGGGGAGTCACGACGTGGTTAGCCTAGCCTACGTTAGGTTAGGCTTGATTCCATTTTGCCTTTCGCGACCGCTCTGTATTTCTCCTGTGTAGGTTATCGTTTGATCGTAAAATAAAAAGAACTTTTAATGCCCATGGAGGAATGCGGAGCGAGGTAGGCCATGTATTGGATAAAGATTCTCTACAACATTCAATAAATTTGATTTATTTAGTCTTATATGCGACCGCTGAAATATAATATATATTTATTTATTCAGAATGACCTCGATTATAGTCGTAAATAGCTTACCTAATTGAAAAATGTATATGCATTGCAAAGCCTTCACGTGACAATAAACATTTAAGAATTCTGAATGTTTTGCAGCTATTTAAAATTTATTTTCATTGAAGAAATTCCTGTCCTATGATATCGGTCGCCTTCATGATTCAACATCGCCAATCTGTTGGCATTCTGTTCCATTCGTCGCCGCCGCGGACCCTGACATTTCGATAAAGGCAGCCGATGACCTGTTTTCGATGTTATTCGTTGTCAAATGTTGTAGAATGAATTCCAATAATGTTGAAATATTCTGAGCTGTAAATTATATGATTGCATTCGATTGAAATTGATTTAGTTCGGACTAATTAAAGTTGATTTAGGCGCGAACATTATTCATCGTTTCGCAACGCAGCATCTCGTAGCATCAAATTAGCTATCTAGTGTCATAGTATTCTTTGAGAAAAATATTGCTGCCTGCGAAAACTGCTGCTGTGTGAAATATTGTTGCTTTTCGTAATCTACGATAATCAAACTGCATCCGGTATTTTGTGATTGTGGCACATTCCGCAAAACATTTAAAAACCATTAATTGCACTTTCATAATGAAGCAACTGAACTAAAGATGGTAAGATGGTTTATAAAGTGTTCTTTCATCACTAATAGTAAATAGTAGTCGAAATAATCTTAAAATACTGTATTTTAAAGAAAACCTTACCTATTTCATTTAGACAGGTAAAAAGCTCCAAAGCTACGTAAGTCATGACGATTTTCAGCTTTCATTAACTGTTAGATGTAAGATTTTCCATTGTTATTATTTATGCTGAAAAATTAAATTTATCAAGTAAATGTGGTGTAAAGTATCCACAATCCACTAATAAAAGGTTTAAAACAGTGTCGGTTGAGCGGTTGCGCGGCTGTAATGGCGGGGCGGTGTGTCGGGCAGAAGGCGGGAGCGGGCGCCACCCGCCGCCGCTAATTGTTACTATTACAGAAATTGGTCACTTACAGTGAAACGCGGTATATCACTGCCCGCCGTGTAGGCAGTGGACTCAAAGCGTGCACAACCGACGTTCATTCGATTACTTGCCCGCTTTGTAAATAAACTGTGCACTCACACGTATTTCGTTGCAAAACATTTTATTATTCATTATTGTGCGCATACCGGCTACTTTTCGTAGCGTGACCGTAACTTACCCTGATTTTAATGCGATTGACTATCACTATCATCTAATATTTTATGAGAAATAGTACAATTTATCATGTAATCCGCGGTAGAGCGTCTCGACATCAATGTTGCATTCGTATTCTAGATTTGATGCTCACTATGTTTTTTTTTAATTGCAGAAAACCAGTTGAAGTCATCAAAAAGAAAGAGCGAAAATCATCGTTTGAGAGGAGTTTTTGGGAAGGTGAGTCATTTTCTACTGTGACTGGTCTGTCAAATTTATCGCAAACCGTAGCTCCCTGTAATGCTCCCTAAGTCTCATAAAATAAAATGCTTCTACCCACGACTATAAGGCAGGTAGGAATAGTCATCCACCTTGATGCACGATGGTGAAACCTACACCAGTCTGAGGAATTCTGTTCCTCAAGTTGGGCGATTGTTTCGCCTTTAGGTTGGTATTCCCATGCACTTATATTGGTCAGTGACTAAATCCGGATGCATGCACAAACACCGAGACCAGTTGTTGCAAGACTCGTGTGAGTCAATTAGGTGATGGGATATCAGCAACCTCTCACAGCTTATGCAACTTTTCGACCAGTGGGTCACAAAAGTCACGTTCAGTTTCACTGAGTACTGTTGCTTTAATAAATGCTAATGGTGTTATGACGATACCGGTCGTTATTTGCATGCCTCTTCATCTGCAACATAAGTAGGTACATGAAAATAGTGTGAGTTGAGATCATATTCATGTTTCCATCACACTTTCTTCATTTAAGTATTTCAATTATTATAAAGAAAACCTGACAAGGATAAGTAATACAGCATTATAAATACTTGACTGACAGCATCTATTACATGGGAGTGGCGTTTAAAGCGGTAAGAAGCTTTGTTTTCTGTAAAACCACCGACCCAAATTCTAAAGTAAAATAGCAGTTGCCTATTCACTTACCTACTTAAATTAATAAGTATTACTTAGTCTCGTCAATGATATTAATGAGAAATGCAAGTTATGGTTCTAAATCATGAAAAGTAATGGACCTGAATAGCTACAGTTTATTTTTCAGAATTCATGTTACATAATAAGATTAATCGACAGCAAAAATGTTGCAAGAATAAACTAGCATTAGGAATTCCGATAGACTTGCGTGATAAAGAAGTAAACGCAGCACGCGTTAGCTTGAGCCACTCGGGCGCATATCAAATAGTCGCGGTTTGAGGGAGGCTGCCCGTGCGCGGAGTTGCTGCTCAATTAATCGGAAAATTATAAGTAATGAAGTTGTAATTGAAGTGATTTCAACGAACTTGTTTGTAGACATGTAATCCTCTCAAGTTGTGATGGGTCGTCGTGGTAACAGTTCATAATTGAGTTGTAAGTTTCATTATTTTTTGCCTGTGTTTAAATAATTAAGGAATATGCTAATGGACTATTCCGTTGAATTTAATGTTCTTTATTTTGTAAACAGCTTTCAATTACTGTTAATGATAATATTTAGAGATAATGTAGAGGTTAACATGGTGACATATTACCATTTTATAACTACCCACGGTGATACTGAAACCCGTTCTATTAAATTAAACGATATTAGAAAAATATAATCGTCTAAAATATATCTATGTAAATTTCTCACACTAGTTAGTGTTGTTGAACTCATAGAGAAACTTGTTATTTATCGTATCCTTAATGGGCAAAAAATTATCAAAGTATTGAGTATAGTTATATTAGAATCCTTGTCCGGGGCGTGAAAGTGCACCTTGCGCAGGCGCGGCCGCTGTCGCACCTGCTCCGGCGCAGCACATGGCGTAATGCAGTTTCGGTGCTGCAAGGCTTGGACTGCATTGCTGGCGCGCCACAAGATAAAATATCAACAAAGTCAAACCTTTCAAGTGTTCCAGTTATATGCGATACTAGTTTTTGCATTCATCTTCACGATATTACATAAACATGAAACATGCAGGAAAGATGTGCAAACATAATTTTTTAAAAGG
Organism: Oligia fasciuncula; assembly: GCA_963082905.1. Lineage (NCBI taxonomy): Eukaryota > Metazoa > Arthropoda > Insecta > Lepidoptera > Noctuidae > Oligia > Oligia fasciuncula. The sequence goes on from OY720387.1 coordinate 13,214,977, forward strand.
CCAACCATGATCGAGTTATTTGAATATCAGAGTTCATCATTTCACAATGGAGATATTGCTTTAGTTAAATTCTGCCATACAACACAAAACTATTACAATATAAGAAAGGTTTGAGTCATAGATCAAATAGATAGCTGTTATTCTTAATATCACGTTTGTCCCGTTGACTTCGCTATAAAACACACTTCAGCGCACATAAGAATTATGATAACAAAATAATCATTCATGTATTGCGAAAACAAAGGGGCGTGTGCATCATTTATATGAATCCACTGAGAATTGCTGAATAAGAATCCCACTATAGATTGCTCGACCTAGGAATCGAACCTCACGACTTCACCGTCACTGGGCATCACCGTCACCGGCTCTAGCGTTTCCATTAGTAACATACCTATTAACTTTAATTGCGCCAACTTAGCTTCTTCATTATATTTCTACAAATCAAGATTTTGCAATACGTTTAAATATTGATTACCTACAACATGTTTTTAATTATTGGCTGAGCCATGAATACCTCTCGTCTGTACAAAGTTTCTTTTTTAGCCTTAGGTGTCGGTTGCGTGCGCATAACTTGGAAACACATACCTGTACATGAAATATGTTCGAAAACATTTTAACTGCATGACCACGACTTTCGATGAAGTAAAGAACAATTGTATTTTTTTCAAGCCTGAACACTACACAAAAGTACTTTCAAATAAATTCCCGCGAGGAAAGTAAGGTGGGCTGGAATCCTGCGCACGATCATTAAGTGACGACCACGACCTGCCCGTCGGCTTTCATTGTTTAGCCACCGCTTTGCATATCGTCTCACCAACATCATTTTATGATTGAAAGTCATTGTCAATTTGCCATCTCCTTTATGGCCGGGATAGGGAAAGGGATCCGTCTTTGTTCGGGTGTACACTTACGTAGGACTTTAGACTATGTCCGACCAAATACTTTCTGGGGATTCGAAAAAATCAAAATTACAGTAATTTAGCCTCAAATATTTTGTTGCGCATTAATTTATCCGGTTGCCATTTAAATTGGAAGTCTCGGCATTTCCTCTGAGGAGCAAACAAAAAATAATTTAAAATCAAAGTGATTTACGTTTAAAAGTGAGGGGCATAAGGTCTGTATTTACAAGACATGATTTGTGTATATTTGACGGGTTCAGGGCATGCTTTGGCCTGTTTGACTTGCTATACAGAAAGGTAACCAGTCAGCCACATACCGACACAAAGTATTTTATTCATTGTGCTATAGGTACGTTGGTAGCGATGTCTGAATGTATTCGCTGGCCATTCACTGTAAGAAAGTTTCGGCGCAAAAACTATCGTACCTTAATCGGCAACTTTCAAGTTTCATCTACGGGCGAAAAACTTGTTTCAGCTTATTCTTCATTGTAAAAACATCTGCAGCTCAGATATTAATTGCTTAATTAACCTTATTTAACGCATGAATTTACATTATGTAAGTGTAACTAACGTAAGCGTTGGGTGACAATCCATTGTCGCTAGAAGGACTGTTTAACGCGACACATAAATCTAACTTTGATAAGTCTAGTTAATAAATGCCCGACGACCTTTACAGATATAAATGTTGCTGTTATTACTGACTTGTTTTGTTCAGATTACGTAAGATATGTCACTAGAGAAAGTTAATTTAGTTTTGAAAGTGAAATCGATTGCACTTTCTTTCACTTATCCATTTCATAGTTTCGCTGTTGGATCCGTTGATTATATTCAAAGAACAAGAAACCCAGTTCCCTGAATTACCTCCACAGTAACACCGCATTCGGTGAGGTTCGTTGTGTCATCGTTCCATATAGGTACCTACCGCAAAGTTCTTACATAAAGCTCCGGTACCTCTCTAAAGTTAAAATTGGCTTACTTTGAAAGAATTTCGTATAAAATATTTATAAATGAAAGATATAAAAAATCCCAAATCCAGCAATGACTATATAGATATCTATTCCTATATTGAGGTAGGTATTACAGGAGGGCTTAATAAAAGGACGGGAATGTAAAAAAATGTGCAAACAACTCTGCAAACACGTCGGAGCGGTTTAAAGGCCGCGTCCGGATTGCGAGGGGCGGCGGCGGCGGGTACAGGCAGCATTCCAGCCTCCCGTGGCCACAGCGACGTCACTCCTATATACCTACAAGGCGCATTCCACGATGGCACTCGTTCTTTCACCGCAAATATGAAAAAGAAAGCAAAAGAAAGCGGCTATTATGGACCAGTTAAACATTAAAAGGGCTACATTTATATAAATTGGAAAATAAATTAGAGTTAGGAACGATATTAGAAAGACTTACCTACCTACATGAGGACGGAAATAAAAGATCAAGTTAGAGTTGGGGCGCCTCGACCCTGACATCTGTGGTGCGCGGGCGCCGTCTGCTGTACGCGAGAGCTCACGGTCGCCGCCCTCCAGCGCCTACTGGCTAAAAATAGCACACGATACCGATCGAAGCTTATTGCTTATCGAGATCAACGTTAGAACACTAGAATTTGCGTTCCTTCAGGGAGTTCCTGAAGTTTCAGTAAGCCAATGTTGTGTGATGTGATCGTGTTAATAATCGCTTGTCTTTAGGTCACAGTGTTAGTTAGGCCTGCGGCCGGGGCGGCTGATGATAAATGGTAGTTTCGGTCGGTGATGATGGGCCCGTGTGTCGGCCTGTCGGGTTACGGGTGTGCGGTGGGCCGCGGGGGAGCGTCGCGTGCGCAGCTCGGTGTCCGTCCCTGGCTCGGAGCAACGCCCCCGTCAAGGGCGGCGACGCTGCAAATTTCTGCAAGTCCACCGCGAGTCAGTGCATCGCGCCATGTCGCGGCGGCTCCGCGCTCGCCGCTCGCGCTCGCACATCGCCGTGGGCGCACGCCACTGCACGCACCGCCCTATGTAAAATAACTGTTATTTCGGTCGTTAATGGACACGTTCCGCATTCTTAACTCGATCCTCTTTCTTCGGGCTTTTGAGATCCGTAACATTATTCCGTTGCCAAATAAGTGGATAGGGGTTTACGGTATCGGAAGTTTTGAAGTTTTTTTTCTGATTAATTTTCCGAAGTGCACAATGAAAGTAAGTTTTCAGTACGAACAGGATTCAAAAACTGGTTTAACGAATGAAAGTGTAGTGTTATGAATTGGTTCAAATGACGATCACCTTGGAAGTGATATTTTGTTTTGTTCACAATGTTGGACACGAGGAAACTGCCGAGGCGATCGGTGTCGCTTCATGGTTCGTATGAAGGATTTTTTTTGTTCACAAAGCGTGTTGTATAGACTTAACGGACACATTAATTAATTAAAGCATTTATAAATTATCGTCACTTATACAGCATCAGGTTATGTTTTGTATCTGGCGCGCCGAGCTAAGCCGCAGCCTGTCTATGTGTGTATGTAGAGTTGACCTAGCGGTCACCTTCTTCAGGCCGCTTCCTAGGACACATACATAGCCTTTATTCGACAACGTGTTTTAATCCAGAGGCAAGCTTTTCTGGTTCAATTACAAATAGTTTTGGTATTATATTATGAACCCGGCTTTATATGCTTAAGAAATTTCATGTAATTATTTTTGAGGGATTGGCTGAGGAAAAAGAAAGAAAGATTATGATGGAATAAATTGAGGAATTCTATGGTTAAAAATAAATAGTAATAGATCAATCATAGTATTATATAATTCAGAAACCAAAAAGGCTCATGTTTCTATCCGTAGGAGATGAATAAATTATAAAAAAACTTTTTTTGTTTTCTCTTAGTATCGTATTTTTTATTGTTCTGCATCGGTAGGCAGTAGGTACACTGGCCGACTGAAGAAAAAACACAGCTCGGGAGATTTTGCTCTGACTACCCTACAAAAGTTCCTTCAAGTTGCACTTATATCCTACGTTTATGAAAACTTGCACGACAAACTTTGAGAAATGATATGAAATGTTATAGTTTCATATCATTTCTCAAAGTTCCCCGTGCACCTACTGGAAAATAGATAATACTCATAATAATTTAATCGTGATGAATGAGTAGGTATTACGTTGGTACCGATATCCCTAGCTATTGTGTTTCTTGATAACAACGTTGATAAGATGGTATGTTGGAATGTGTGTTTTTAAATATATCCGTACAAAAGGACATCGCAACCAACTGAACAAACTGAAAAATATTGCCGCCGCCAGCCTGTTCTGTTTAATATTAAAACTATTTAGGTAGGACATATATCCATACTTATAAGTACAGATAGTGATGAACTTTATTATAGGTCCAACATTTTAAATACTTCATGAGCAATATATTAGCAATAATTCATCTCTGCACCTACTTTTTGTTTTCAGTCGTGACCATCGACGTAATTCATAAGTTTACGCAACTGAATAAATGAATTCCAATGTCTTTGTTTCAATTTAATGACGATATGAAATTAATAATACTGTTAGTACCCTTGAGGTTGTCCATTCTAAGACTGAATTTCAGTAACAGTTGTGTAAATACATATGTGGAAGCGTGGCAAAATTGGTGTACATTATTTTTACTACGAATATCGAGGTGATAAACGTCAGTTGTATCACATATCTGTTTAAGTTAACCCATTTTGAATGTTATCTGTTTCAATATTCAATAATAATTAAATTCGTATAAATGTCATGGTGATCTACTAAACAAGTTCAAAAATGTTCGAAAATAAATGCACGAATTAGAATCAGTAGGTATCAAGTTGCTAGTCTTAATGCGATGTATACGCAAAAGGTGATAGTGTTAGACTCAACAACATATAGCGTTGTTCAAATCAGACATTCTCGTTGTTTACACCGGATCGAAGAGGAGAAAGAAGGTACTTTTACTGTAAACACCTTAATGTGATTTGACAATGTTGTCGTGTATATTTTATAAATGTACAGTATATTCGCCCATATAGTCTTTCTTACGTCTGTAAGAAAGACTTCAGGGCGAATACAAATCAGTACAATTAATACATTTTCTTTGTTTACCATATTATTATCTTGATATCATTTGCATATTACCACAAGTACCTGACTAAGTATCACTTGTGATGAAGTACGTACTGTGACGCATCATCTTAGCTAATACAGTGTTGGTCAATTGTAATAGGACACTGCCAGTGATTCATAGTGCTAACTTATTTGAATAACTTCCTTCAACGATAGCTGAGAGTTTATCACATCACTTGAAATATTTCCCTTGCTTGTGAAATAAATGCATTTAAATTTTAGTGTTATAACCATGCGGTTGCTATAAGTTGAGGTATTTACGATAACACTAGCGGCGAGAGTTGACCTGGATACAAATATTTAGTTTGTTCACTTATGTATAAGATGCTGACTACACACTTAGGTATATTTCATTTCAGTGTTGCACGCGCATATCGATGTCGTTAGCGTATATATTAATTGATAATGTTGTAATAACGTGTATAGACCTTAGTTTATTTCAAAAGGTTGGTGTTAATATCTTAACACGATTGGATCAGCTGTTCTTATAGACACCGTTCAGACGAGTTCGCGTGCCGATAATGGCGCAGGGAAAATTAAGTGACTACAGGGAGCTATGTTATGTAAAATGGTTTACTTGATTTAAATATTTTAGAGCTGGATTTGCCGGTAAGATTTGTTATTGATAAATAGGTATGTGATGTGATTATCCTTAATTTTTCAGATCGTGTGAACAAAAGCGACGCTGAAGACAAGAGTTTGTCTAATGACGAGACACCTCTACCATCATGCCCACGACAACCTCCAGATGGAGTAGAAACTCCTTGCGAGGCTGTGGAGAAGACCCCGGAGCCGACGTCTCGCCTCCCCTTGCGCATGCCGGCAGGCTGGCCCGGCGCGCGGCCACGCTTCTCTTATACATCTAGGACACAAGATGCTCGTAGTGAGGCTAGTGTTAAAGACAAAATTGCCATGTTTTCAAATGATCGGGCGACATCTTCAGATCGCTTGGATAAATGTGGCACATTGCCAGCTAGAAACCCTTCAACTGTGAGAAAAAGTACGGTCCCATATGCTAGCAGCTATACCGACGTATCTTCTTTGGATAGACGTTTGACGAAATCTCAAGACAATCTTGATGAGCTACCTCGTTCGTACAAAAGGCACACTGAGAGACCGGAAGTTTTGGGAGGCATGGAACGTGCTTCAACTGCTTCGACATACGTCTCAGCAAAGAACACGCCTCTATATGCAGAGGCTAAACCCTTATTTTATGGAAGTACTACCACGTTACCTTCGACTACAGACCCTTCATTTGCTAAGACGGTATATCATGTGCGCAGTGTTAGTGATGACAACGGCAATAAAAATATAACGAAACACAAATCAAATTTAGACTATTTAATCGAACAAAGGAAGAAATCAATGTCCAAATTAAGATGTTTAGTTATACCTGAAGTACAAACTCCAATTGTGGATCTTCCCGAAATTAAAGTTCAAGATGCGCTTTCTAAATCATTCCTTTTGAAGAACAATCAAAGTAATGCAAATACGAAAGTCAACAAACCAAATAATTTAAAACCCGTCAACTTAAATGAAAGAAAATGGAAAGCTGATATACTGCCCAATAATCTACCAAAATATTCTCCAGCTTTTAAACGTAAATCGCTACAAGTATACACGCCTTCAAATCTTTCTAAAGAATCTACTCCAGAACCTAATTACAATGAGAGATTAGACCCAATGAACAAAACATCGTACAAAACGACTAAGTCTCTCAGGTCTACCGTAGACACTAATGGGTTTACAGGCAGAGTGCCCACAGCAACATTAACAACAAGCAAGAATTTATCATCAGATCATGTAAACTCAGCGAGAAGAGACCACAAAGACAATATATTAAATTACATCCGAGACTATAAGAACGTGGATATAAAAATATGCACTGCTACCGACGTAGTAGATAGCGACAACGATTCTGCAATGAGTTCCACGCAGTCTAGTTACCGGTCTTCAGCTTCTTCTCCAATGCATAATATAGAAAATATGGAATCTGACAGCTCACGTCTATCACCACGAGTTTCACACTATGCAACTTATTCAGTATTTAAGACTGAGTTATCGAATAAAGCAAATGCAGCAGAAAAGAACCCAGAAGATTACATGAAGCGTAATGTGTGTCGTTCCGTGTCTTCTGATACTAACGTATCACTCAGTTCGTCGGCAGGTTCGGCAGCTACGTCTGGATCACAAGCGAGTTGCAGTTCGCTTGAAAGCTCTGTCGCTGACTCCGATAAGAGAAAAGTTTCGAAATCGTATAATATCGATACGATCAACAGACGAAACATTTTGGCGTCAGCAAAATGCAGGAGTGGCAGAGATGCTAAACTTAAATCACCTGTTGTGGAAGCTAAGTTCTCACACGAGTCTTGCGACAGGTCCCCGAGTCCAGTACACAAAACGTCTGAGCGCCTTTCTACACTCACGCCATCAGTGAGTGTTATGTCGAATAAAGGCGAAACCAGACGACGCAACAAAGTTATTGCCGAAACGGACTCTGATAGTGACAGCGACGCTAACGTCTGGCAGAGGAAGAATGATTTCAAAAATACACGACTGAAACGAAACTCCAGTTCAGCTAATAAAAACAAACAAAGTGATATTAATTTAGAAACTCCTAAAGTTGAAGATGGCCCTAAAGTTATATCTGAAAAGATAATAAAGGAAATTAAAAAAGCCGGACTTGATAACTATAACAATAACAAAACACAAAGTCTGACAGACAAACATGAGTTTGCTGTAAAAAAACTTGATAGTGGCCTGACCCACAAGCAAGAGAAGACTAGCAAACCTGAAGTAATCGAACAACACAAAGCTATTGATAGCATTGATGGAAACTGCAACAACGTGAAAACAAAAGAAAAATCTTTAGAAGTTAGTAAAAAAATCGAAATCGACACAACGAGCGATAAAACTGATATTAGTTCTGCAGAGGAAGTTAAAGTACCGACTCAAACCATTCGACTAAGACGAGGAGCTGGTACAGGCGTAGGAGTTATTTTGGCCGGCGGGATCGACTGTGAAGCGAAAGAGGTTACGGTGCGTATATTTTGTAAATTGATTGATTTACTAAAACAATTGAAAGTCCTTGTTTGTTTCATGTGTGCCTTCAACTTAAAGTTAGACTAAAGTGTATTAGTTGAATCTAATCTTAAACTTTTGATGTAATAACAAAAAAAAGACGTTTTGATTTAACAAGCATTATGGCAATACTAATATCCCTCTAATTTTATAATTTCCCTTTACATAACCCACGATCCCATAATTATGATTCACAAGTGTTTAACCATTGTGTTTTTATTACAAACAGCTTGCTTGTGAACAGTGAACCTGTTAATCAATTTATTATTTTAAACCTTTTACTAAGTATTGTGATAATTTTCATTTCAGGTTCATAGAGTTTTAGCAGATAGTGTGGCGGCCAAAGCAGGACTGAAGAGGGGAGCCAAAGTCAGAAGCATAAACGGCTGCGCTATGGCAGGGTTAACACATGCACAATCTGTCACTATCCTTAAGGTAAGCACTGTTATAATATTGTTATTTTCTACATTCAACTTAGTGTAGGTATAGCGTGATGGTATTCACGTACATATTCCTTCGGTGTTTACAAGCCAGCCAATATTTATATTTTTGTTAGTCCGAAAGTAAACATCGAAAGAATACAAAAAAAATCCTCGAAATACTTTTACTTTTTTAAAGAAGATTTCTCATAAGAGAAACTTAATTTTTGTTTGCACTGGTGACGGGCAGACACTGAGATCCTACAAGTAATGCTTAACGAAATATGTATTTATCTAAACATTAAACTAATTTGGTCTTTCAGGAGCAACGTTCAGAAGTTATAATCGAAATAGAGATCGAAAATCGACAAAACGCAAATGGTGTAGGATGCGGCTCTGACAAAGGTTTGTAACAAGCTTAAAACCTAACGCATGACTTGTAATTTGTTTTATTGGGAACATATACTGACTTGTTATTTTGTTCCCCAGCGGAGTCGAAGGTCCGTAATGAGGTGGAAAATAAAGATTTGGGAGACGAGAGTAAAACTACCGGTGCTGTTGTATCGTTGCTGCTGGAGAAGGCTGGCGGTGGAGCCGGGCTCGGCTTCGGCTTGGATGGCGGCCGCGACTCGCCGCGGGGCGATCGTCCGCTCACCATTAAGAAACTTTTCGCAGGTCAGCTTGTAAAACTTCTTAGTTAAGCTATTTATTTGATGTTGACTTGAAAGAGCATGGCAGTTGAGAACGTGTCATGCTCACTTAAATGTCTCACCGATGGTGGCGCGTGTGTTGGATCATTCGGTTCTCTACAAAATGGTTGAGCTGGATGGTGCTGATCCACGCGTCATGTTCGTGAACGGGCGCCGTCGGTTGAGACTGGTCATCTCTTAACTGCCATGGCTTATTTTTAATCTTATGTCTTGAATTGTTTCTTCATTTCTGTCTTTTTTACATTGTTCTCACATATAGAAGCAACAAGAATAATGTACCCAGGATTTTGTAATATCTTGATTTAAAAGAGTGTCCATGGAGTTTCTTGCCCGTTCTTCTCCATAGAGATCTACGCTTTGGAATGGGCAACTAGCTTCAACTTTCTGACTAACTGACAGACTATTTAATTTTAACAATTCAAAAGTGCCTGTACAAGGTTTAATTGAAATAAATGATTTGAGTTTGAGTTTGAGTTTACATAATTAAGAGAAACTTATTGAATTACTGAAATGAGTCCCTAAAGTGAGTTTTTAAGTTTTGAAATTCAATTACAGGAGGAGCAGCAGCACAAAGCGGTCGTGTTCTAGTCGGTGCAGAACTTCTATCAGCTGGCGGTCAGTCGATGGAAGGATTCACACGCACACAAGCCTGGGCGGCTCTCAAGGCTCTGCCTGCTGGCCCGGTTACCCTTGTACTTAGGAACCCTAAAGGCAATATGGATATTTGAATACAAATATTATAAAATAAGTTTGAATACAGTAAAGCCTACGCCTGCAACAGTGATACCAAATTGGTTATAAAGATCTCCTTGAATAATTGAGTTTGGTGACGTGTCTCAGAGCCCGGTTAGCATTCCGATTTACAGATTCATTTATCTGCGAGCTTGCGTCTGAGGGAGAGAATAAAACGGTGCTAACTGACACCATTCAATTTAGGAAAGTACGATGAAAGTGTAGGGTTTCGGGACTGGTTATTCCTTCTTCTATAATTTACAATTTGCCTCATTCATTAGTCACTGTTTCTATAAGATTGTAAATAGGTAATTTATGTTATCTGTCTGTAACGAATTCTCGTAAAGATAGGTTTATTAAGACTGTCTCATTTTTGTTAAAATCGTTTATTTATTAATTCGGTTTAATTAACTAGTCTGGACTGTAGAAATGTTGAAGACAACATTGAATTTTAGGCATTGTACTTAAAGTACATGTGCGAAAAAACGAAGATCAAAATTGATGTCATTAGTGCCATTTTTAGTTTCATGAATCATTATGCGCACACGTTGATGTACATAATTGACATAATAATTATAATCTAAGCTTGTGAAGCTTCGTTAATAAAGATGACCTTTCAGAGTAAGTACCTACGTAAACTTAATAATAATAAGGACGCGTGCGTTTTCGGTGGACATCTATATTTTTGACATGCAATAACCCCTACAGATGGTAACTTAAGAGTAGATAATGTCGAATGTACGACTATTATCAACTATTTTGCTTCATTATATGATGTCTAATCATCAGCAATGTATTTCTAAATGTAATAATGTAAACTTTTAATTTTACTCAAGCAAATACCCTAAACAAAAATATCATTCTCATGAACATTTTTTAAAGCTGATTGTTTAATGTATTCTTATGCAACCCTTTACTTGCCATGATACTTATTGCCAATAGCGGTACCTATCATACCATTGCTTAGTTATAATGCATCGAACTATTTAGGTAAGGACTTGTAAATATTTTGTTATTTATTAATAACTGTTTTACGTAGCGGGTTATGTTAAGTCCGTCGCCGTTTGTCACTCATTGTTTACTACTTTTTAAGGCAAACTGAAAGTACCTAGGTACATGAACATAATTTTATGAAATTCGACGTACCTAATCCAATTAAATTGACGTATCTAATTAATTGTACTAGCAATAGAGTTTAGTGATATACCTACAAATCTGTATTTAAAAGCCTCTTTTGTATTCTTTGTAATAAGAGCCAGCATGTCATTTAATTAGTTAGATACACATAGATAATTTTTTTTATACTTACGAGTAACATTGAGGAAAACTGATTTGTTAGGGACTGTATTCTAGGAAAGTGATGAAACATGAATCTAGATTGAACACGACATAAGACTTTCCTAGACATTAGCAGAAAACCTGAGAGTTTAGAATCGAGATTCATGCTTGAGCATCGTTCTAGAATACGGATCTTACAACTCAACGAGGTGGCAAAAGCTGCAATAGGTATTATGACTTACGAGCGGATTCGACACGTAACTTTTCTCGTCATTAAAATCTGATCCCTTTGATGAATATACACAATATTCTTTATTTACTTATTAGGTGATATATGTTATCTTAGTTACTATTAATCTTTTATGTTACTATATTATATTATATAATCACCGTAATAAATAATGTTGTTTTCTTTATTGACCCGAATCGCTTGGTTCAAAAAGAAGACCTGAAGCGCCCGAACCGTTCGGTCCAAGAAGAGGACCTGAAGGACCCGAACATGCAGCTTGGTCTAGGATTTGGCTTTGTAACGTGTTCGTGATGATATCGGAGTAGGTACTTAAAGTTTTTTTTTCTTTCATTCAGTGGAAAATAAGTGCATACTTTTTTTTGGTTACCGCATTTTGTGAAAAATTCTCCATACCAGGAGCACTTGCTCCGAACACTTGATATTCTAAAGGTTGGTTCCGAAATTTCTAAGGAACGTTCCCAGTTGTTACCCAGTTACTACTGGGTAACATGAAACCCCTTGGTAAGGCTGGTTTTCAGCGTTTAGGCTTCTGACTACCCGTAACTGTCAAAGATCTACGAATGACAGCCGGGACCAACAGATTTACGTGCTTTCCGAGGCACGGAGGGGTCTCGATATATAGCGTGAGTCTTCATAATGTGCACATATCGAAATGAGGGAAACTAAGCTTAATTTTATCGACGGAAAAAAATAAATAAAAGGGTCTACCTTTACACACACACACCTTCTACCTTTCACACCCTTTCCTACCTTTCTTTTCGTTTTTTACGGGTCTACCTTTGCACATACCTTTTAAGTATTTATTTTTTTCGGTCGATAAAATGAAGGATAGTTTCCCTTATTTCGATATGTGCACATTATGAAGACTCACTCTCTATTATGTATGGTCAGCAATCTACGACACGACCGCGGCAACGTAGACCCGTGTGGCTGTTATCATTTAGCCATGAGGTCCTCTAATTACCTACATAGGCTACCTACATACATATATTCTTCATTATCCTCTACCCATTAACTGTGAAATAGGGCCCAAGTCACGAGCATAACTAGTTCTGCCATTGGCACCCTCTACATATATGAACGGTTGCAATTGTTAATTAAGCAGAAATAAATTTCGTCGTGTAATCACGTCGTTCGCGTTCACAGGCGATTAATGTCATGAGCTCATGACGTTGACGACATTCAAGAGGTAATGAGGTTTGCTAGTACCTACCGAGTGCTTCATTCCGAAGCGTAAATGCATGTGCCTATCTACCTATTATGTGTATACACTTTGTTTAACGAATTCACGCATTTACGGAATGTCGTCCTTACATATCTGTCTGCGATGCAAATGAATTCCCTTTATCTGGACCGACGACGATGCATTGGGCTACATTTTAAGATGTACCTACCAAAGTACGTAAGTAGAATATTTGTCTGTAATTGGACCCCGCTGCTTTCTACAAAATAATTTATTTTCAGCACCGTCCTATTCACTTGCTTTTCATTAGTTGAGATTGTTCAACGAAGATACTTATTCTGTAGAGTTTTAATTTATTTTTGCCTTTATTCATTGTTATACATACCAGTTACATTCTTAAATAATTTTTATTTAACTATGTACTTATTTGAGAGCAGTGGTGGCCAAGTGGTAACGGCCGCGACTTACGAGTTATAGGTCGTAGGTTCGAACCCAGACAGGCGCTTTACTTTGTGTAAATTATTTCATCACTACTGCTCTCAAAAACGGTGAAGGAAAACATCGTGAGGAAACCTTCATGTCCTAGAACCAAAAATTCGAAGACATGTGACATCTGCCAATCCGCACTGGGCCCGCGTGGTGGATTACGGCCCACTCCCTCTCATCGAGAGGAGGCCTGTGTCCCAGCAGTGGGAACATTATAGGCTGATTATGCGTTATGTATGTTATGTATGTACTTATTCAACACAAAATATAGAAATTACTTTTATTAAAATTGTAATAATATTATTTTTATTGGTTTTGATGAGTTCTCCCTTTTGATGGAATCTGGTCTTTTATCAGGGGAATTTGAGTTAAAAATCAACTACGTTTCTTTGAATTATGACTAATAGAACCTCTTGAAACATCGATGGCCGAACCACAGGATAACAGATCCAGGCGACATCTACTAACCGAATCGTGAACGAATCGAATATCGTCAACAAGGGTTTGGAAATTGTTTAAGCAAGGACGGCACAGCGACCTCTAGTATTTTAAAAATAAACAAAGTGTGAAAACAATCCCGTAAGTATGATGAATAAAATATGGAAATATTCTTCAGGGTTGATCAATGCAGCAGTCGGTGGGTTGCTTATGTTTAGCAGTTGAGACTTTGCGGTGGTTGTAATCATGTATGTTGCGAATCTTCATCCTTGTTTCATACGACTATAATAATAATAATAATAATATTTTTATTTCGAGCAACAAGACTCATAGTGTTAGTAACAATATACTTACAAACTATGTTAGTAATACACATACAAAGACAAAAACAATACCAAACACAGAAAACCGATTGTGACATCACTGCTGCATGGTGACAGGCCCAGCCGAAACCTTGCAGCAATGATTCACAAACGGACAATCAAGCCTGCTTGCTATCATAGACAGGATGCTGTTGGCGCTGCCCCGTACCCTACGGACCAAGGATGCACACCGCTTCCGCATCACCGTGTAAAAACAGTCCACGTGAGCTTCAGCGAACATTCCTGATGCGCTGCAGTACCGGGGCAACCCCATCAACACCCTGAATGCATTATTGTATTGGACGCGAAGGGCGCCGTATGATTTTTGAGTATAATGAACCCACAGACTGCAAGTGTAGAAAGACGTACAGTAAGCACTAAATATAGTGCGCTTGACCTCTTTAGAGGCACGCCTGAATCTGCGGGCAATCATGTTAGCTCTCACACACAGCGCCCTCCGCTCCCTGTCAATATCCTCATCGTCTTTGAGGCCAGTGGTCAATAAGTGACCCAGATATTTAAATCTATCTACCATCACAAGCGGTACACGGCACCTATGGGCCAAGAAGGTAAATATTTAAGTAAACACCTACATTGCAAAGCTCGCGGATCAAACATCAAAGCCGAAGATAGTATTAAACATAATTTTTTAGAACAGCGTCGGTACTTAGGTACTACATTCAGGGGTTACCCATAAAAATATGATAAGATACCGTAACAGTCTCAAGTGATTTCAAATGTTCTCAAGACAGGCTTGATCCACTTTAGAAGGTAAGGGTTCCAGAGTGAATGTTACGACACCTCAAATATTGCAGATCCCTATATTTTTTTAAGTAGATCTACGACGGTCTACGAAAAGTCTACGAGGGTCTACGCCGTAGCCATCCATTAAGTAGCAAACAAAATAAAACAATGTATCCGTTTTAAATATTTATATTGTTGCGTAAGTATCTACAATAAAATGCTATATTAAAATGCAAAAATACTCAGTTAGCCACCATATCTACCGTTGTTATGTTTTCTAGTTCATTGGTCGAATATATATATATATATATCTTAGTGTAAAGCTTAGGGATATACACAATTCTATTTGTATTACAGGTAGACACTTAACTATTATAAAAATATTAAAAAGCTGTCATACAATATGTAAGTCTTGTAAAAAATAGCGTTAGGGCTATAGTTGTCAATTTTTGTTTTATAAATATTTTAATTTTACTTTCATTGTTGTCCATAATTGTATTGATCACATAATTTTATATCTTAGTATATAGTCAACTAGCGACTCGCCCCTATTTTGCACGGGTGCTATGTACTGATGTGGCGACATGACAAACGCGAAATTTCTGTGGTATATTTATGTTAAATTGTAAAGTATTATACACACAATTTTTTCGGAATAAAATCCCTAAATGATAGTGTAAACCACATCAAAATCCGTTGAGTAGATTAGAAGAACAACGCGGTCACAGACAGACACGAAAAGTGACTTTATTTTATAATATGTATTGATATTGAAGAGTAAAGACAGATACACAGTAGATACATAAATAAAGTCCTGCAGACCGAATTTCGGCTATTGCGTTCAATTTCAACGGAGAACAGCCTTCGGTGCGGGAGATGTTAAAGTGCACAATTGTGGATATCCAGATGAACTAAAAGTGATTCATGTGAATATTTATTTTAGGTGAAGTTAAACATTAACTACACTGCAAAAAGTTATTAAAGGAGAAGGTAAAAAAAATACGCAAACAAAGAAAGAACAATAATATGACACGAGTGTTAAGGACGTATATTTGTGCGTTGATACAATCAAATTATCTTAGAAGACATAAGAATGGTCCCTTTTTCAAATCTCGGGATTTCAAGCTCTCAAAATACATCAAACTCAAACTCAAACTCAAAGCATTTATTTCAATTAAACCATTTTACAGGCACTTTTGAATTGTCAAGAAGTAGGTCAGTCAGAAAAATGTGAAGCTAGTTGCCCATTCCAAAGCGTAGGTCTGAATTAATGCAATGATTTTGAGTCGAGTAAAAGCACTTATGTAGACTTACTAGTTAATTCTATACATATTTAAGTTTTTAGTAAAATAAATGTATTATTGTTACATGTACTTTATCTTTACAATAAATATTATGTAGATGTCAAATACATTTTAGGATATAAAAATAAGTTAGTTGCCTTATAATTACAATAATTACAAAACACTACATGTTGCACTCAGCTTTGAATATCAATATCACAAACAATTTTTATCAAATTGTATCAAACTGTGTGTATCTAATACTTTTCGTTTGCCTTCGTTAGTTTGGTTAGTCTTAATCTACATACTTACTAATCTATATGCAAATTATAACCAAATATTTGACCGGTTACACCAATTGCATATAAATTGTTTGATAAAGCCATTCACAGAGTTACCTACTTTCTTAACATTTAAAAATATATATGTAGTAGGCTATTCTAATTATACTTGGCTATACACTTTCAGCAATTAATAAATGCAATGTTACAATACTTTTTGACAAAGTTTATTAGTGTAAAATAAATTTTAAATACACCTTTCGTCATATAACGTGAAATACAAGTTGCCAAAATAGGTACCTACATATTTTCAATATATATACAATCCAAAAATATTTTTACAAAATACATTTTATGACTTTTGTTTAAGCAATATTAATTTTAATCACACATTTTTTAATTTCTATTCATACTTTTATTATTCATACCTTTCGTTTGTTATGAAAACTGAGTACCTACCATAAAAGACTGAGTATATGTGTAAACAGTATAGAAAACCGATTACACATATTGGAGAAGATACTATAACAGTATAACAGAACGTTTGTTTTCGGCGAATGGTTTGGCAGAGGTGTAATGAAATGAAATGGGATTCATCAGTTTTGGCAGATTGGTTTATGATGGCAGTTTATAGTACCTATCACATTGTTACTTAGATAAGTTATTTATAGACAATCATTCCAGGATGGAGATGGATTTCGTGGTACTTATACTTATGAAGTTATGATATTTGTTTTAAAGGTGCTAATATTTTCTCCCTTTAAACTCTTTATTTTCGGGTGCTTCTTCGTTTGTCTGATTTTCAATTGTTTCTGCCGAGAAACACGCACTAATCTAAAGTCATGTCTGTCTAACACTATCCATCGTATTAAAATTCTGAGCTCAGTAAAGGAGAAAGTAGGTAGATAATGAATACACCGTCCGAACCACGTAATGCGTAATGAGAGAGGTGCTGCCTACAGCAAGGAAATCGGGTAAGTACTGTCTAGACATGTGCGCGTCATCTCACGTTAAGCTATTTCTGGCGTCTCCTTTTGTTAGTCTCCTGGCTACAGGGATAGGTACATACAACAGTAGATTCATATCATGCATGTGGTGCTTTCATCAGCGATTCGATATTTGTTAGCCCAGCGTTAATATGCTTCTACCTGCTACGTCAAATGCGCGGTTAAACTTGGTATGAAATTCCATAAAATGACCCACACAATATAAAGAGGAAAACTTGGGAGCACGTAATACATTTACAACTCCTTAAGATTCTTACAGACTTCCTTACAATTGGTAGTAGCAGCTACATGGTGAAGTACCTAGATGTGTGCCCTTGGCAGCGCCTTTAAAACACGAGCTGGCAATATTGTAAGTATTCCTTAATCGAACTCTATTATAGTCATCGTGTACCAAGAAGCTACTAATAGAGGAGACCTTCCGAGGACGTTATACATTTAGGTACAACTCTTTACAACTTTACAGTCAAGCATTCATACATTTAGTGGTAGGAGACACATTGTGGAGTAGATTTGGCGACGCCTTTAAGCACGAGCTGGAAATGGTTAGGTAATGTAAAACGGTCTTATCTTAACTGATCCCGATTGCAATAATCGTGTATTAAATAGCAACTAATAGAGGAGACCTTAAGAACACGTTATGTATTCCTTTATAGAATCCTTGCGGTTACACCTCCATATGATTAGTGGTGGCAGATATATGATGTAGTAGATTTTTGCTCTTAACGGTGCGTTTAGATACGAGGTAGCAATTGTTAGTGTATTACGTCCCTTTACACTTTACGAGACATGTTATAAAAGTTTCATTGTCATTCCATCTATCGAGAGGCGTTCGGTGTATTTGAACGTTTAAACCAAACGCTATTGTAATCTGCTTGCACCAAGTAGCTACAAAGAGAGACTTTCGAAGGATTTACAACTTCTTACAGACAGTCCAACTTCTATACGATTAGTGGTATCAGCTATATGGTGGAGTAGATTTTTCAACGCGTTTAAACACGAGCTGGCAATTGTTAATGTAAAACAAACATCGTGTACCAAGTAGGTAACTACTAATAGAGGATGCATTTAGAATACGTTATGTATTCCTTTATACAATCTACACGGTCAAACCTCTACATGATAGTAGTACAGTACAGCTACATGGTGGAGTAGATGTCAGGTGTGTAAGCAAGCGCCTGCTGGTCGTGCACGAGGTCGCAGCAGGCGCAGCGCAGTCAGCGCGGCGGGCGGCGCGTCACCCTCAACAGCACGGGCCCGGCGCGCACGTCCTTGAACAGGCGGATGGCCTCCCCGTGGGTTAGACCAGCCGTGCAGCGACCGTTCACTGACAGGATCTCGTCACCTGGAGATAATCACAAGGTAAAAATAAAAACCCACTTTTGAAAAAAGGCCTTAACATATGTCATCTATATGCAGAGGTGTACCGGTATCAACATTTCACCAGTTATGTAACAGGGCCCCGGAGGTTATTGCTGTCAACTGGGCACGAATACAAACGCCAGGCTGCCATTGAGAAATTCCAGATGGAGAATTCCAATAAAATTTTGCCCGACCTGGAAATCGAACCCAGGATCTGATGCTCAGCAGTAGCACTTGCGACTAAACCATCATCATCTGCCTAGCCTTTTCCCAACTATGTTGGGGTCGGCTTCCAGTCTAACCGGATGCAGCCGAATATACTACCAACGTAAAATAATAAATAAATAAGTAATTTCAAAATGTCATATAATTTAATGGGTAGTCCAAAAGGCGATCTTTAACGCTTCTGCCATCTTAGTCTTGTTGGAGAAAATTACCATACAGGAGCAACGGTTTCATCTTAAAAATTTGGTAAATCTCGTTACTCAGTAAATCGCAGTCTGCAGTAACTCTCCTGATAAGGATGATAATGGCCATTCCTACACCTTTTTTATGAGCAGAAAACGCTTTAATTATGTCTAAGCCATTACCCCAATTTCACAGTACCTACTTATCTGAGCGCGGACTCCATAAATGCAAATGAATCAAGATAATTATGCCAGATCTTCGTCAGTTTAAAATATATTTAATTAGGACGTATTAATATTCGGCCAATTACTTTTAATAGCGTATAAAAAGTATGTTGGGGTTCCACAAGAAATTGTATTTGGTCCATTTTTGTTTAAAACAAAATTACTGCAAATATTCATACTACTAATTCTCCGTCACTGGACTTTCCATCAGTAAATTAGATTTTATGAAAACATAGTTAAAAATTGTGGGTAGACAGGTAGGTTTCCATGACCCTATACCTAAATATCAGTTCAGCCTATGTAACGGGTAATATTTAAACGAAAAGGTTACAGCATCCAAAGCGAAATATCCTTTCAAGAAACGGGAAATAAAATAAACATTTTATCTGTATTTTCTGTTTGAAGACAAACGTGTTTTTGATGTTTTTAAGTGTAAATGAAGACTCGAGACACATTAAAAACACGTTTGTCCTCTTTCTTTACGACATGAGCATTAAAATTGTACGTAATGTCAATGACTGTTTTAGCTAGTGCCTACCCAAGTTTGCGGCATATACCTGCTATAGTATATACCTATTCGTCGAATTATTTAGAAATATAACGTATTAAATGAAAAAACATACAGCCTCTTAGAATGATCCTATTAACTAGGAAATCGAACGTTTAACACTTGCATCGTAATTTGTTTTTTTATTTGAAGGTATCTAGTACCTACGCATTCTACAAGGGCGATCTAATTGCCACGTGCCAGTGCTAATTAGCAGGGCCGTTTGCTCAACTGAACATAACCTTAAATTGTTATTTATAGCGAACAAACAGCAGGTGTAAGTAACAGTTAGGTAATACAACATGCAGCTGTCGTGCAACAGTCGCCGAGGAATTTTCTGCACCTTTCTATGAAGTATAATAATGATGGATGGTTGGCATAATAAAAGGTTAAGGCATGTTTTGACGAACCAATGTTTGTTTTTAAATGGGAACTTGATGGGTTTACTTATTAACGTGACATATAAGTGATGATTCCATCTTCAGAAGCTTATATTATTAGAAACATAGTCAGACAGAAACAAACTATCAACGTAACTCAAGCTAGCGCACCTTTTCGTTTACTTTAGATTGATTGATTGCAATCGACTGCCCATAAATCGGGTCATGAGACGTGTGATAACGAAAGGTAAATAATAGCAAACGTTGAAATCTGTGTCAAGTAAATAATAATATTGATTTAAATTTATAACGTACCTTCTCTGAGTGCAGATTCAGCTGCCTGGCCATTATTGAAAATGGTTTTGACAAAAATGCCCATGTCCCCGCGCGGTGAGTCCCGCCCACCCACGATGCTGAACCCGAGACCTTTCCCGCCGGCTGACTTTGTAAACCGCACCTGCAATATTATTAAAGGCCAGCTTGATAAACATGAGACTTAAAAATTACAAGTATATTAAGAATTTGGTTCATACTAATGAATGTCAACCTATAATGTAGTTCATACCTCAAAAGTGTGTGTATCTCGAGGTTCAGGAGCTGGCGGCCGCTTTCCCGTCTGTGTAGATGCAGGCGGCGCGGGAGGCGGCCGCGAGGATCTGGGAGTCGCACTCACACGTAACTCTGCCACACCATTCCTCAACTGCTGCATCGGCTCCTGCCGTGATTGAACCCGTGGCAATCTATACGGCTCCTCCCATAATCTCTGGGAAGCTTCACACGGAAGCCGATTGTAGCCATTTCTATACGGGACATCTAATTCTACATTTTCACTGTAGGGTCGACGACTTCTTCCCTCTGAAGTATTCTTCCTTCTTTCAGGCACATAAGTATAATCAACCACATCTCGACTTTCGTCTTCTTGACTTATGAGGTGTGTGCGGTCTCTTTGTGCTGCAGCTTCTTTAGCTGCTCTATAAACGTTTGGTGAACTACACCGCCTGCGTACTGACTGCGCCGAATGGCGCGGTGGTGATGGTGACGGTGGATGCCGTGTTGCTGTAGGACTAGGAACGTAGAAAGTGGACGGCTGTTGTGGTGGTGGTGCCAGGACGTCGTGTGCGGATAGTGCTCGCCGCCGAAGCCCACCGCCAAGCTTTCCTAAAGCACGAAGCAAATCTGGAGCACCACTTGTGACACGAAGTGACGCCGTAGTGTAAACTTTCCCTCGATGTCGGAATGATAACTTGGAAGGCGGTGCAGGGGAGCAATGTGGTGGCGGCCTTGGTGGAGAAGGTGAGCAGCGCACAGGACTTGGCTCGCGGTTCCCGGAGCCAGGCCGTAATCGTGAACACCGACGACGAAGTTTTCGCCATCTTTGAGACAAGTTAGCGTTCCATCCTTCTTCTGAAATGTCAATAATACATTGGATATAAAAACTGAACTGAATAATTAAAATTCTTTGTCAGTTACAAAGGTTTTTAAAAGTAATAAAGAATACGACACGACAGCTCTATTTTTGCAGATGTTAGTTGATAGTTGGAAGTCCAATATAACATCTTCCAGTTAATGTTCTAAATAAACCGAGCGAATGGCTTATGTAAATGACAGTAACGACATATATGGTGTTATGACACATAAGGAAGTTACCTTTCTTGTTGGTGTCGGCGTCAGAGGCGTAGTCGTGCGCGCGCGGGGGCGGCGCGGGTGGCGACGCGGGCGCAGCGAAGCTGTGGCGCAGCGGCGTCATTCGCAGCAGCCGGGGACGGTCGCCGCCACCGCCGCGGGAACCCCACGCAGGGGCGCCCATAGTCATCTAACCCCTGAAAAAACGATACAGGGTATTGTTAAATAAATCTGCCTAAAAAGGGTAACAATTTTATACACTGTCATACATGACATACTTTAAACTAGGCTTAAAATAATATATGTTTAATTGTTTATGCTTTTCAGCTACATCTTTCCATTCACGTTAAATGGTGTGTTAATGTTTTGAAATGCCTATAAAATGTTTATTTAATTTCCATCGATTTCCTTTCTCAATGCTCATTAAAGTTTCATTACCTAACGGTAAGTGTAAAGTATTTTATTTATTAGGACAAATTGTTAAAGGTGAAGCCCAATACGATTCCATTGCGGAGTTGTGGACAAAGTAGGTTGATGGGTACTCATAGTCGTGATTACTGTAGTTGGACTTAATAAACTTGAGCCATCACGCACCGCTAAATATAGTAAGTAACCACTTGTGCTTATTAGAAGCTCGATATAATTAGATGTGACTTTATGCCCACTTACATCTTAAGAGGGACTTCCAGCTTAACAGGTATGTGCCTGTATGAATTAAAAGTTTAACCCACTTTTTACTGAATAGAGTTTTTGTATCCGATTGCAATGAAATTCAGATATATGTATCCTTGTATAATCAGATGAGTAGGAAAAATGCAAAAAAAAATTAAAACCTGTTGGGAAACCGGGAAATTGGTGTCCTTT
The DNA here is from genome assembly GCA_963082905.1 of Oligia fasciuncula. Taxonomy (NCBI): domain Eukaryota; kingdom Metazoa; phylum Arthropoda; class Insecta; order Lepidoptera; family Noctuidae; genus Oligia; species Oligia fasciuncula. Next base: position 13,237,627 of record OY720387.1, read on the forward strand.
TAAAAGGACATTAGTAATATGTACTACTTGTTCAAGTAAATCAAAAGAAAATACGAAGTGTCTTTATTGTCGTTAATTTATTACATAAAATCATGAAAAAAGTAAAGATAATGAAAAAAAAAAAAAAATTTAGACTTGGAAAAAAAAACATTATTTCGTATGGTACGTTTCAAAACATTCTTTTGGATGTAATGTAACTTCACACGTTTTACACGAGAAATTGGCTTTTTTGTGGCAAATCACGCACCTCAACTGCGTTTCGTTGTATTTTACAAGGTGCTTATTATTATCATACCGAGAATTTTGGTGATAGTTTTGTGAAGTGCGACCTGATTTTCTGTTATCCTTTCTACGATATGTTTCTAGAAGGGAAGTTGCAATATTTCTACGAAATTGCAAATGATCACAATCTCCGCCATCGATGTGGTATAGTTGCCAAGCATTTTGAACTGCCATGTCTAGTGCGTGACATATCAGTGGGAAATACCATTTTTTTCCTCGTATCGTTGTTCGGTATAAACCAATATTTTGGTCTGACCTGTCTACACCTCCCATGTTTTCATTATACACCTTTATCAAGGCTGGCTGGTCGACTTGTACATATCTTTTCTCATGTTGTGAAAAGCGTTTTACTTTGCTCAGTGGCAAAACTTTAGCAGCATTTGAAGCCACTGTTACAACACTATTATCATTCCACTTACACACAATAATTTCTTCAGCTCTTGTTGCTTTGTATTTCAGAGAACCACGATCAGTTTTCTTGAATTCTTTGTTTGTTGGAAGCGGACATTTCGATACGCGATTTTCTCTGATTGTTCCGGTGGCCTTCAACCCCCTTTCACGTAGTTCATCTAGTAATGGAATCGATGTGAAGAAATTATCAAAAAATAGGTGGAAAGGTGCCTTTGCATCGATTGTACGAAGAACATCTGCGAAACGTAAAATAACACTTGCTCCAAGTCCCAATTTTTTATAATCATTGAAGTCGTCTCCCGTTTGCCCTTGATACGGATCAAACCATAATATGTACCCAAGACGTGTCGATCCTACCCAAAATTTGTAACCCCATCTGATAGGTTTACCTCTTATAAATTGTTTACAAGGGTGACCACCATAATACGGAATCATCGCTTCATCAATGCTGTAGTTTTCTTCGAATGGGGCATAGTTTAGGAAGTTCTCATTCAACGCGTCAAAGAGTGGTCTCAACTTCGCATATTTATCATTAGATGGCAAATCTGTATTATCACAGCAGTGAATATGAGACATTATAAAAGTAAATCTATCTCTCGACAATGCATTATAAACTATTGGGTTCCCACAGTCTGCAGCATTTTCCCAATACATATATCTTCTGGGTACTACCACATACCCACTGAAGAGAAGTATTCCGATAAAGCATTTCATCTCTTCACACGTTATATTTCCAATTTTATTTTTTTGATTTATATAATAATTGGTGTAATTTGTCAGCAAAACTGTAATTCTGTCGCTAAAAAGTTGCTCAAAATAATAAAAGGCATTTTGCTGCCTTGCAACTTGCTGCATTCCGGCCCATGGTCTAAATATTGGACGTATATCTCTTGAAATCCAGTTATACTGTTTAGTTTTTGGAATTGTATGCTTGTGGAAGTTGAGGGTGTTGGTTCGTCGTCAGGTAACAACTGATTTTCAATCGGAGGATTGGAAATTCTGATGCGCATTCTTTTCGATACTTGAGCTAGACTTATTTCGTCTTCACTGTCACTATCGTCTGTCAAATTCATATAATGAACTTGCGCTGGAGTCCTTAGTTGAGTGCCAGGTAAATTTTGAATGCGGACTTGATTTTCGTCACCAGAATCTTCGTCGGTGACATCAGCATTACAATTTTCTGGTGGAAAAAATGTGATGCTGTCAGGAATAGGAGCCTCCTCATCAAATTCCAATTCTTCCATGATTTCATGAAGTTGCGACTCCCATCCTCTTCCAAAAACTCTCCTGACAAAACAAAACATTTTTTTGTATCAAGTAGTAGTAGATATTACTATTGGGCTTTATAAAGAACACCAAATGTTGCACCAAAAAAAAGTATAAAAAATGACAGTTGGTACTTATATTTAATTTAATTCACTTAGAAGAGATATGAAAGTTTTATTATTCATTGTCAAAAAAAACGATTTTTTAATAATAATAAAATAACTCACCTCATATCAGTCATGATAAATTTACCGTAAAACAAAAGCTCCAAAACTGATTAATAATAATGCGTTATACCACTCACAATACTTATATTGTACTGCCACACAATTCAACTTTCAAATGTCACCAACAATATTTGTTTACTTTACCCTCATTAATCACAAGATTTTTGTTTATGCGCCGTCCTTTTAAGAGGACGATAGTAATAAGTGGGTTAAATACATATGTTCTAAAACTGGTAGCAGTTGAGGATTATAGAGGCATAAACATTGACCACGGGGCCTCCCACACGGCGTGGGTTTAGGTCGGCAAACAACGACGTCCGGTCACCGAAGCCCTGTCGCATAACTTCAACAATTATGTCTAGTCGTGACCTACATAGTTAGTAAAATATGCGTTATCCGCGACTAGGCTACGCCGAAACCAAAGGCCATGTCACGAGTTTCTATCCTTCAGAATAATATATTTCGTCCATTCATCAAGAGACGTTGAACAATGTACGCACTTGGTAAATAAAGCTACGACGTTTTTGTCTTATAAAATTGTCGTGAGAAACACGTGAATTGCTTATTAAGTTTCAGTTCTAATAATACACGCATTACTCATACCTTCCACATCTTAATTATAGACTCACATTAACCCGTTTACTATCTTAGACAGATGTTATTGTAATTAGAATCAAACCCAAACAACGTTTCGTCTGACTGAAGTAGGAGCTGTGGAGCGGTACCTCTTGCGGATATCCGCTCCGCCAGACTCACCCACCACTCATACTAAATAGTTGAGGCGCACTTGATGCACTTTATGCCGTCTATCGTTTTATTTTTTTATGGCCATGAGGTAATTATAAATTATAACCGATTATTTGATGGCTGGCTGAACAGAGCTCGCGTGCGCTACGATGTTTAACGACTAGTTATGAGAGTGTGGGCTCTGCACTACAACAGTAGGTGTACCGACTACGGAGCAAATCCGTGGTACCAACTATTCCTGTTACACCGACTGTGGTGTTAAAGGCACGAAGTAAAGGAATTCCTCATTGATATATCAGAACAAGAAGGCCCTCTAGTGTAACAATGTCAATAAACCCTTTTAGATGGGTCTCTATTCCTGAACATGCAAGCTCAACTTGGCCGATATTGTCAGCCATGTCACAAGAATATTTACTTTTGAGGAAACATTCAAACTTTACAATGCCATTTTATCCTCAGTCTCAGTACTAAACAAGAATGGTACAGCTTAGTTACTTTCAAGTTAAAGTAATTATTAATAATAAGGATATACATAAGAAGAGCAGGATATTATTAATCTCAGGGCATGAGTAGACTTGTAGACACCGTGAGGACGCTGCCTGGTAAGTAATTATATTCCGGGATTCTGATCTCAAGGGTGAACTTTACGACCGATAAAGGGCTCTGCGGTCGGACAAAAAACAAGGGGACGGTATTTATATTGACTTTGACCAGCTCTTTGAAATGGAGACTAATTCAAATATCAAATGAACAATGGCGTACATAACTGTTGTTCCATTCATGAGTTTTAGATATCTCGAATGACAATACAAAACATATTATTATATTATATTTCAATGACTAATACAAGCTCTTTCCAGTTCTATTGAATTAATTAAATTGCGCTATTAATCTCAAATTCGAGAGTGACGTAAATATTTATTTAATTAAGAGAATGATTCATTGTGTTCTCCGTAATACAAAGCTAATTCATTTTAAATGCAATTTGTTGTATGTCTCACGCGAAACTGTGAAGTTGTGTTTACAACATAATTTCCCATTAATTGGTACCTAACTTGTTAGTGACTATCAATACCGGACTAAAAGCGTTGTACAGTAGGTACATCAAAGTACAGTTTTGTTGTACAAAATCATAACATTCAGTCGACTAGTTTATCTAGTTAGCTACAGTGGAGGAAATTGGCGTTAATTTTGCCGGCGCAGTACCGTTGCGAGCCGAATTTGGCGGCGCTTGCGCCGTTTCGCTGGTCACTGATCTTCCGGTCACTCGATCTACTGTCATTGCCAGTTACGGATATGGCAGCACTTATAAACCTTATTAATGAAAATATTCTTGTTAAACAGCGGGTTTGAAGCGATAATAATGGCGCTGGCGCCTCAATATGACATGTCTGACATAGTTAAAGAGACATCAATGGAGACGCGTTGAAATCGTAACAGGTTACTCCCACGCTTTTGTTACGAGCTGTTTGGGATACTTTTTACTATAAAATCAGCCACAATCTCGTTCGATGACAATAGATCTATTAAATCTAAGCTTTCCTGTATTGTTTGTGCGCTATTAGTAGACGGCGTGATGCAATTTTTAATACGCAGTTCTATTAAAGTTGTTACACAAATATAACTTAGTCAGATTCTAATAGTAACAACAAATTAATAGAATTTGCAACACACTAAACAACGTGGTGAATGTGGTCATCCTTTTCAATAATTATTTTAATAAAATACAATTGTTCTACTCAGCATATTATTTTCTTGACTCAAGGAAATCAGAATTTGTAGTAATTCCATGAATTGCAACTTTAAAACACATTGCATACACACAAACAAGCAATTAATTCGAAAAGTCGTTCAGTTTCTGCAATAAAAACACAAACAAAATGAGCACTTGTCCCCAAATGAGTACGTGACAAAATCAAAGGCAGAATTCGTAGCATCAGCAGATGGGTGAGGCTGGGGACGCGGACGCCTCAATTGTTCCCTTGCGGCCCTTCTGAACTCAAGTGGACCGCCATTAAAGCCTGAATCCATTAGTTGTTCATTCCACGGGAGTTTAAGTGTTCTCGACCGCCTCAATGCGATGTGTGAACCGGCAAAATAACAGTCTCTATCCGTTATCAGGAGATCGGTTCAACCTAGACAGCCCTCTAATCAATTTAAAAGTTTCAGTAGGTATTTTACATTAAATATTCTTCATTTGCCCAGAATGCCTGAAAATTGCAGTCATCATATTATTCTCGTTATGTTATTATTATTTAAAATGTTATAGATTAGTATCGCTGTTGAGTGTTGACCGTCAGGGTTAAGAACGTAACGCAAACCTGATATCGTTATACTTTTATTATGAGTTATAGTTTGTTCTAGACCTAGATTATCAACTTATTGGCAGAGACAAGTCACTCGGCCGTACAATATTGTGTTGTTGGAATTTATGGGTAATATAACGTAACTGTTTGGTGGGCATGTTGCGCCCACACTTATTAACCAAACTAAGATTTATGCGTAACTACGAGAGCGATAGTGGCACAATAGGCCCTAAGGAATGTGACCCGCGTTTTGTTCGTTACCTACATCAGCGTCGCCCCTTTCATATAATCAATTCATAGTGTGAAGGACCATGATGTTATAATAATACTTATCAAACCCACTACTTAAAAGGTGTGAATCAACGATTATTTTATAAATTACTAGCTGACCCGCGCCGGGACTTCGTACCGCCTCAGAATCAATCTTCATTTTTTTTTTCGTGAATTTTCCTGTTTTTATAGTTATTCTGCTACTCGGCGGAGACAAAGCAAACAAATCAAAGATCATAAAAATCGGTCCAGCTGTTCTTGAGTTATAAACGGTGTGACTTTGTTTTATTAGGTACCTATAGATATTGGCTTCGTCCAAGGAGACGGTTTACTATAGATGGTTAGTAAGCTTAACGTGTTTAAAACTTGTGATACGTTCGATTCAGGATCAACGAATACTAGAATGAGTATAAACAAAAATCGTTGTGCCGTTGATTAAAATGGCACAACGATTTCGGACGTATGATTAGAACTACACATAAAGTTATTAGATATTTTTCTATCAAATGTAAAATGGCAAACTCTATATTTTCCTCAATAATATTAAAGGTAAAGTTAATGAAAACAGTATCTTTACTGGAAATATATGTATGGTTTACCACAAAATAACCGCTGTAAATAAGAGTAGGTAGGTATCAAACTGATGTCATAAACGCCACTAGCAGAAAAACAATAAGACAAAACGACGCTGGTGATTACTACGTCGCGTAGTTTGAAAATAATAACTATTTTCAAGCAGTTTATAGCGTTATTTATAATTTGTATGAACAAGTAGGCCGGCTACGGTATTGCAATACGGTGGATCTGTTGTTCGCAGTAACATTGTTTGCAGTGGAATTAAGAATCTACCCGCGCTCTACATCTCAGCTCATCAAATGAATCTGGGAAATTGCTTCTCGCTCTTTCTATTATGATGTTCATCGTTATTTATTATTATATTTTTTTCTCAGGTGAAATCGGTTGCTCTGATTTCATTGTTGTACAAGTAAGCCTTCAAATCATGTTCCGCACAATAGAAGCAGAACAAATGAACACAAATTAAACACTTACCGTAACCGGTTCTAATTATAATATCGTGAATATTCATTGTTTGTGGAATAGGTATGCGAAGTATTCATAAAGAATTATATTTATAATTATTCTGAAGTCATTTGTGGAGTGTGCATGAACTAGAAAGAACAATAAAAGAGCGGGTGAAAATATTTGAAAAATCCTTTTGACGATGACATCAAGTTACATGCGCTATTGCGGTACCTAATGCTTTGAAGATAAGCTAACAATTTTACTTAGAAATAAGGAAAATTGTACAATGATGTCTTCAATTTGTGTAGTCATTGACTCTTTAACTTACAAGGTAATTGATTAGGCATCAAACGAAAATATCGATGAGTCTTTTGTATCTACCAGTTTACTCTCTTATCACAAGGACTACACATAGGAATAGCATGTCCAATATAGGTAATTTTCTCCATTCATATTAGCATAGAAAGAATAACCTTACTGTAAGTGAAAAAGAAAAGTGTGCCTTTGTACCTTTTTTGTGTATTTGTCACACATTTAATGTATTCACAGTGTTATTATAATGTACACACATATTCTACATTACAATGGGCATGAGCTGAAACATATGAACTTCCTAATACGACACACTCGTTGAATGGAAACCGCGTCATTAAAATAACAAATATGCTGAATCTAAAATGGAGAGTCGAAAACTAACCACGGTATGGGCAAGGCATCGATAAAAAAATGGAGCTTGTTTAGTAGTTTAGTAGATGTAGTCATTGAATTAACAGAATACTTAGTGTACGTATCGGTCAATATGAACAAAATAATAAGATGTGTCCGAATCGTGCGATGTCTACAGGATTTCCCTGAAATACACCACCATTTTCCTAAAAGTTTCTCAGAGATCCACTACCCAAATGGTGTGGCTAAAGTTTTACTATGGTGAGTAAAAACAAAAAAAAAAAAAAAAACTATTTTCCAGCTTAGGTAGTTACATATATTTACTTTCTGCTTTTCCAGATAAACATGAATGAAAAAGCTGACATCGATATATTTTTATTCGACATGTGAAACTGTTTTATAAATACGTGGGTACTATGCTGTGCTCATATAGTATGTCAGCCCGTTTCAAGTTTCAATTGATGGATGACTGACGGCCGTAATTTTCGCCGCCAGTAACGATGTCGTATGTGGGACATCGTACAGAGGGTTTCACAAGAGTAAAAGCACAGTAAAAGTAAATTTATATAAACATGTGAAATCATGTATGTTATATTTTTAAAAACTGCTGTTTTAAGTCATAAATATTTTTTTATGATAACATAATTTGTCACGTCCGATTTCGAGTTTGTAAACTGTAGATTTTTAAATATAAAATGGAGTCTTATCGCGGATTCTTTTAATGGAAACACGAATTGTTATATTATAAGTTAATAGGTAGCCAGAGTTAGACTTTGATAATATTTGCATACATTTAGAAAGCCAGTGGAAAAAAAGTTGTTATTAAAATGAATCAATTGTGTTACGCTGTGACGAGCAATGTTCATTCGAGATACCTATTATTACGATATTCTATCTTCTATGCTTATAAGTAAAATTTTGAGTACTGTATAAATAATGACAGGGTAACTTGAGTAGAAAATGTTTTGGTGCATAGCTACCATTCGCTACATGACATTCCCACAAACAACCTATGACGGTATATTTAACCTCCAAATAGATTTTACTATTTATTAACCTAGACGTTTACTGTGTCATCATACTTATTCATTAGGCTTTATGTATCTAACACAATGTATAAATAAGTATTTGTATCTAGGTAACTTTCTTTCGTCATCAGTTGCCAGTAAAGTCTTAATGAAGACATAATTACTATTTCCATATCTACAATTGTTATCTCTTCAAGCTGTAATTGGTCCATGAGAGCCGTACTTACATGTAGCTTCGTTAATCAAAGACGTCATTGTCTAGATTATCGGCGTGGGAGACCCGGAATATACGGCGATGTGTTTATCATACTGGACTATACCTACCGAACAGTTTACAGTAAGTACATTACAATCATATCAGCCGCCAATCATCTCGTGTGAGTTTTAGGTTGTTTGCAACTTAAAGGGAAAATGCAATGTACTTGATAAAAATCCACTGACAACGTACAGCCTAAACCGCTAGGTTCTGGAAGAATGAAATTTTGCACAAGAGTTAACGAAAGTGAGCAATAAAGAAGGATTTTTAAAAATTCATCCCCCAAAGAAGTTAAATAGGGCATGAAAGTTTCAACGAAAGTTCGTCGTTTTTAGTTAATAATGCTGAAGACATTAATGGATTGGTTTGCCATCCTCTACTAAACCTTTACTATAAAAGTATGTCAACTATGAACTTCTTCAAAATCAACCGATGTTGTGTAGAGGATATGAATTCACATTGCGTTTAAATTATAATGCCAATAGAATATACAGTCACGTTGGCGAATTTCAGGAATTATTTTGCTATACACTCCTCAAATCTTTTGGGTATGAATTTTAAAAGATATTGGTTCAATCTATTAAGGACGCGTTTACGAATTGACGCGCTTCAATTTTAGGTATTGAGTCTCACTACTACACGTGCACGGCTCACACACACAGCGACATGCGCGAAGCGGTGAAATTATGAGTAAACTGACACGACTTGATACTTGAGCCTAATTTTATTTAATTTTTGCCATGTATTTTTTTTTAATATTTACTTAATTTCACTGGACAGTGATTAATCAAGTACTTGCCAAAGTACGTACCTATGTATTAATTGGAAGTTTGGAACTAATAGCCGAGCTGAGCTAGATGTGCCGAGTTTGGGCTCATTTCGTTAGTTATGTTGAGACCTTACCTCCGGACTTGATGGAGTGACCTGCAGGTGTACTTCGAAGACTGCTACTGGAACTAATAGCCGAGCTGAGCTAGGTGTGCTGAGTTTGGGCTCATTACGTTAGTTATGTTGAGACCTTACCTCCGGACTTGATGGAGTGACCTGCAGGTGTAATTCGAAGACTGCTACTGGAACTAATAGCCGAGCTGAGCTAGGTGTGCCGAGTTTGGGCTCATTTCGTTGGTTATGTTGAGACCTTACCTCCGGACTTGATGGAGTGACCTGCAGGTGTACTTCGAAGACTGCTACTGGAACTAATAGCCGAGCTGAGCTAGGTGTGCCGAGTTTGGGCTCATTACGTTAGTTATGTTGAGACCTTACCTCCGGACTTGATGGAGTGACCTGCAGGTGTAATTCGAAGACTGCTACTGGAACTAATAGCCGAGCTGAGCTAGGTGTGCCGAGTTTCGGCCCTTTTTGGTAGTTATGTTGAGACCTTACCTCCGGACTAGATTGCGTGACCTGCAGGTGTACTTCGAAGACTGCTACTGGAACTAATAGCCGAGCTGAGCTAGGTGTGCCGAGTTTGGGCTCATTTCGTTGGTTATGTTGAGACCTTACCTCCGGACTTGATGGAGTGACCTGCAGGTGTACTTCGAAGACTGCTACTGGAACTAATAGCCGAGCTGAGCTAGGTGTGCCGAGTTTGGGCTCATTACGTTAGTTATGTTGAGACCTTACCTCCGGACTTGATGGAGTGACCTGCAGGTGTAATTCGAAGACTGCTACTGGAACTAATAGCCGAGCTGAGCTAGGTGTGCCGAGTTTGGGCTCATTTCGTTGGTTACGTTGAGACCTTACCTCCGGACCTGATCGAGTGACCTGCAGGTGTACTTCGAAGACTGCTACTGGAACTAATAGCCGAGCTGAGCTAGGTGTGCCGAGTTTGGGCTCATTACGTTAGTTATGTTGAGACCTTACCTCCGGACTTGATGGAGTGACCTGCAGGTGTAATTCGAAGACTGCTACTGGAACTAATAGCCGAGCTGAGCTAGGTGTGCCGAGTTTGGGCTCATTTCGTTGGTTACGTTGAGACCTTACCTCCGGACCTGATCGAGTGACCTGCAGGTGTACTTCGAAGACTGCTACTGGAACTAATAGCCGAGCTGAGCTAGGTGTGCCGAGTTTGGGCTCATTACGTTAGTTATGTTGAGACCTTACCTCCGGACTTGATGGAGTGACCTGCAGGTGTAATTCGAAGACTGCTACTGGAACTAATAGCCGAGCTGAGCTAGGTGTGCCGAGTTTGGGCTCATTTCGTTGGTTACGTTGAGACCTTACCTCCGGACCTGATCGAGTGACCTGCAGGTGTACTTCGAAGACTGCTACTGGAACTAATAGCCGAGCTGAGCTAGGTGTGCCGAGTTTCGGCCCTTTTTGGTTGTTATGTTGAGACCTTACCTCCGGACTAGATCGCGTGACCTGCAGGTGTACTTCGAAGACTGCTACTGGAACTAATAGCCGAGCTGAGCTAGGTGTGCCGAGTTTGGGCTCATTTCGTTGGTTATGTTGAGACCTTACCTCCGGACTTGATGGAGTGACCTGCTGGTGTAATTCGAAGACTGCTACTGGAACTAATAGCCGAGCTGAGCTAGGTGTGCCGAGTTTGGGCTCATTTCGTTGGTTATGTTGAGACCTTGCCTCCGGACCTGATGGAGTGACCTGCAGGTGTACTTCGAAGACTGCTACTGGAACTAATAGCCGAGCTGAGCTAGGTGTGCCGAGTTTGGGCTCATTACGTTAGTTATGTTGAGACCTTACCTCCGGACTTGATGAAGTACACCTTCAGGTCACTCCATCCAGTCCGGAGGTAAGGTCTCAACATAACTACCAAAAAGGGCCGAAACTCGGCACACCTAGCTCAGCTCGGCTATTAGTTCCAGTAGCAGTCTTCGAAGTACACCTGCAGGTCACGCGATCTAGTCCGGAGGTAAGGTCTCAACATAACCAACGAAATGAGCCCAAACTCGGCACACCTAGCTCAGCTCGGCTATTAGTTCCAGTAGCAGTCTTCGAAGTACACCTGCAGGTCACTCCATCAGGTCCGGAGGTAAGGTCTCAACATAACCAACGAAATGAGCACAAACTCGGCACACCTAGCTCAGCTCGGCTATTAGTTCCAGTAGCAGTCTTCGAATTACACCTGCAGGTCACTCCATCAGGTCCGGAGGTAAGGTCTCAACATAACCAACGAAATGAGCACAAACTCGGCACACCTAGCTCAGCTCGGCTATTAGTTCCAGTAGCAGTCTTCGAATTACACCTGCAGGTCACTCCATCAAGTCCGGAGGTAAGGTCTCTACATAACTAACGAAATGAGCCCAAACTCGGCACACCTAGCTCAGCTCGGCTATTAGTTCCAGTAGCAGTCTTCGAAGTACACCTGCAGATCACTCCATCAAGTCCGGAGATAAGGTCTCAACATAACCAACGAAATGAGCAGAAACTCGGCACACCAGGCTCAGCTCGGCTATTAGTTCCAGTAGTAGTCTTTGAATTACACCTGCAGGTCACTCCATCAAGTCCGGAGGTAAGGTCTCAACATAACTAACGAAATGAGCCCAAACTCGGCACGTCTAGCTCAGCTCGGCTATTAGTTCCAGTAGCAGTCTTCGAAGTACACCTGCAGGTCACGCGATCTAGTCCGGAGGTAAGGTCTCAACATAACTACCAAAAAGGGCCGAAACTCGGCACACCTAGCTCAGCTCGGCTATTAGTTCCAGTAGCAGTCTTCGAAGTACACCTGCAGGTCACTCCATCAGGTCCGGAGGTAAGGTCTCAACATAACCAACGAAATGAGCCCAAACTCGGCACACCTAGCTCAGCTCGGCTATTAGTTCCAGTAGCAGTCTTCGAAGTACACCTGCAGGTCACTCCATTAAGTCCGGAGGTAAGGTCTCAACATAACTAACGAAATGAGCCCAAACTCGGTACACCTAGCTCAGCTCGGCTATTAGTTCCAGTAGCAGTCTTCGAAGTACACCTGCAGGTCACTCCATCAAGTCCGGAGGTAAGGTCTCATCATAACTAACGAAATGAGCCCAAACTCGGCACATCTAGCTCAGCTCGGCTATTAGTTCCAGTAGCAGTCTTCGAAGTACACCTGCAGGTCACTCCATCAAGTCCGGAGGTAAGGTCTCAACATAACCAACGAAATGAGCCCAAACTCGGCACACCTAGCTCAGCTCGGCTATTAGTTCCAGTAGCAGTCTTCGAAGTACACCTGCAGGTCACGCGATCTAGTCCGGAGGTAAGGTCTCAACATAACTTCCAAAAAGGGCCGAAACTCGGCACACCTAGCTCAGCTCGGCTATTAGTTCCAGTAGCAGTCTTCGAAGTACACCTGCAGGTCACTCCATCAGGTCCGGAGGTAAGGTCTCAACATAACCAACGAAATGAGCCCAAACTCGGCACACCTAGCTCAGCTCGGCTATTAGTTCCAGTAGCAGTCTTCGAAGTACACCTGCAGGTCACTCCATCAAGTCCGGAGGTAAGGTCTCAACATAACTAACGAAATGAGCCCAAACTCGGCACACCTAGCTCAGCTCGGCTATTAGTTCCAGTAGCAGTCTTCGAAGTACACCTGCAGGTCACTCCATCAAGTCCGGAGGTAAGGTCTCATCATAACTAACGAAATGAGCCCAAACTCGGCACACCTAGCTCAGCTCGGCTATTAGTTCCAGTAGCAGTCTTCAAAGTACACCTGCAGGTCACTCCATCAAGGCCGGAGGTAAGGTCTCAACATAACTAACGAAATGAGCCCAAACTCGGCACATCTAGCTCAGCTCGGCTATTAGTTCCAGTAGCAGTCTTCGAAGTACACCTGCAGGTCACTCCATCAAGTCCGAAACGAAATAATAATATTATGAATTTATAATCCCTACTTACTTCTAGAAAAATTATAAGACTGTGAATAAAATCTCTCCTTGGGTAGTAGGTACATTATAGAATGCGTGAAGTATCATGTTTGGTATGTCAAATATTTTGTATCCGTACAGCGATCTTTTTCAGCACAAGCTGCTGCTTACAAGCGACACAGAGTCCACTCACGACGGCGGCCGAGCGCAGACTAATATTTCATTACAAATTTTTGTGCAATAAACCAAGACAGTGACCAGTAAAATAACCCTTATTTCAATCCAATAAGATTCACGCGTTACAGCTAAATATGTGAAAAAATAGACTCCGATTTTTATTTTTTTCTGAGCCTATTTGTAACATTTTGATAGTTCTTTTTAGTACCTTTTTGAGTTGAACATGTCTGCTTACATAAAATATTTTTAAATAAATAAATTTATGTTATTAAATAGAAGAAAAATATCCCCAAAGTCAGCACGATATCGTCGATTTTGTGTGAAGAGGCAACGGAAATTATTTTTTACTATATTAAAAACCAACATTTTTTAATAAAAAATAGCTACCATTTGAAGATGAAGGAGTAAACTATCTGTGGTAATTATTAGTTACATTTGGTATAGTCTCATTTTGCTGCAAAGTGTACCGTAAAACTACTTATTTTTGTCAGATTCGTAAACGCGTCCTTAAGGTATTGCTGAAATTCTAGTAATTAATATTTTTAGTTAGAATTTTTGACATAAATATCAGAAATATATACTTCTACTACTATGACTATTACATAATATATGGCCACCCATCAGATAAAAACAGCTAAGCAAGGTTTTCATAATTATTTAAAAGTTAATCTATTATCTTAGATGGATGACTTTACAATTCATGTAGATAATTTAATACATATTAAGATAAGGTGCCTTCAGGATATTACGTGAACATATTGTTTTTGTTTTCATAAAGTGTGTTTACAATATTCTTTTGCTTAGAAAACAGGAAAGTACATAACAATATTGCCGTTTTTCACGACTTAACAGTTGTTGTTGTTGTTGTTCAGTACCTAAAGGTTGGCAAAATAGATAGACGGATACCTTAGGGATTGTAAAATACTCGATTTCATTGGTGGAACACATGTTTTCATTGGCCCATAGGTGATTATAATTTTGACTTCAATGATGTTCTTCTTTCATACTGGCTTTTTAATGGCATTTAGAAAATTCGATGTGATTCGACAATTTTTATGGAACGAATTGTTCATTGAATTTGTTCATAGGAAGCACATGCATAATGCATTATTATGCATGTGCTTCCTATGAACAAATTCGAAAAACTATTCTCGCATTAAAAATTTAAACACATTGTTTTTGGATAAATTGAAAATGACGTAGGTATATTTGTGTTTAATTTTATTGTGTAGACACCTATTTATCACAAATGCATGCTTTGTACGGAACTGCCTAGTTAGATATTATTATTGTTTACATTTTCCTGGACCACGTATGTCCACGTCCTTACTGAAGGTTATTTTGTGCCGGAACTGGCCATAGCCGTTTTGGGTCAGCCTACAAAAGGCAGTTAGGCAATATTGTTTGTTTGATGAAAATAATTTTGACTACTTAATCATTACCACATATGAATCGAGTCATAGTTATATTTTCAGTCATTGTGTACATAAAGTTGACATAAACAATAATAGTCATGATGCTATTGCGGTTAGAGACTGATCACTAGTTTATTGAATGAACGTCTCATAATAATTACCTACGTACAAGTGCGCGTGACTATCAGATGCTTCGAAAGGTTAGAAACGTTAAAATTCATGTCAGAATAATAAAGCCCGTCAAATGTTGTTGCACACTGCACTCTTGGCGATTGGTATAGATCAAGGACTTTCGAAATATGGAAGTAACTATCCAATGATTTGATTGCTGGGATTCCAATGAATGCAAAGTGATCTCTATTAAGTAATTTTGTTGCTATTATAATGGTCTTCCTGTGAACTAAAATAATAAAAACAAATGCAGAGTTTCAGCTGCATAACAATCGATTTCAATTGATGTTAGTTAAGAGACTGTACCTACTTTCTTTTTTGTTGATGTCTTGATACAGATTTTGCATCCACGGCATGCTCAGATTTTGCTATATATATATGCCCTACAGTAATAGATTTAGTGGATTTCAATGGAAATGAGCCTTAAAAGAACAATTCATTAAGTAGCCACCTTTTGAATTTGTTACTAATCTTTTAGCCCACACTTACTGGCTATAATTGGTAAATCTTGTTTGTGTCCACGGTAATAAAAAATAACCTGGTTTCCATTTTAGGTGATGCAGATTCAATAACTGCCGTTTTAAAGATGCAACGTATTAATTTTTAAATAATTTTTATGTGACATCCGGTTGTAACGGTTTTCAATACATATTCCTATCCTATATTGTCAA
Source organism: Oligia fasciuncula (assembly GCA_963082905.1). NCBI lineage: Eukaryota > Metazoa > Arthropoda > Insecta > Lepidoptera > Noctuidae > Oligia > Oligia fasciuncula. The sequence continues at coordinate 13,253,342 of OY720387.1, forward strand.
GATTTTGTCTGTAGATTCTATCTAATCGTCGTAGGTTTCATGATATTTCAAGCAATGAATTATCACAACAATTGTTCAAAACTTTATTACACATGGTCAGGATAGCAGGACAGCCCAGCTGTTGTCCAATTCAGGCTGCCAAACTAATGGCTATAATCTCCTAAGTATATCATTTGCACAACAATATTATCTAAATACCTCCTAGAGATTAATCGCTCTAATGGATTGATGCAAGTCACAATAAGAACCGCAACATGCATACGGTATAGGTAATAAAAGAGGGTGCGGGATGAATGCACGGCGCTGACGGTGCACAATTAACATTACCATCTAATCAAGAGAGAATAAATCTTATTTCCATGCAATAAGGACTTTGAAAACTGTATACAATTTTTGGTACGTTTGTCTGCTGGAGTGTGGCGGACGAGGGTTCAAACTATGAGGGAGCGTAGAAAAGCAACGAACGATACGTTATTTTTTGTGTAAATATTTTTCAAGCATTTATTTATCTTTTTCCAGGTGACTGAACTGGAGATATTCATTATTGAATCAGAAATAACAAAATCAGAAACTGAATGTATTAACATTTTATTGAAAAGAAATAAATTACGTTCTAATAAAGTAGTTTTCTGTAGAAGTATATATCGTCTACAATAACTTTATATTTTAGAGCCGAAAGAAGATTAAATAAAAAAATAGAAGTAATAAAAACGATTTCTTTTATAATTGCACACATTTAAATAAAATACAACACATGACCCACAAATCAAATTGCTGTATTGCTTTCGCTCAGAAACACAGGTTCAATTTGGCTAATAAGAAATTGAATAGAATAATTAACTAAGTAACCTCAAGTTAAATAATAAACAATTTTGCAACAAACGAATAAAAATAACGCTTACCTTAAAATGTATAGCTGAATTTGTCCAAATTATGTACGTCCGGTGGGCACGTTAATTTTGAAAACGATATCATGGCGGTTACCAAATTTTAAAATTAATTTACATACACAGTCTACACAGACACTGTAATAATGCACTCGATTGTACCAAGATATCGATCGTGACGTAACGAAAATGCACACGATTACAAGCCGGTACGCGCGCTGCACTGTCGCACGTTCGTCTAAAGCGAATGTCGAATTAATACTAACATAACCTCAAATTTACGCGCGCCGCTCGAGAAATTGTTTATGCTGTCTGTACACCCATAAATGGGGTTCAGTTGTGAAGAAGAAGGAAATACGATGAATCCCATGAGAGACAAAGAGAGAATGTCGACAAAGGTATATTATGATGGGGGAGCCGACTATACTACGATAGCGTTTCTCGTTAACGGCTGCGTCCTTTACTGTTTAAAATAAAAACAATACTTTTACACTTCATTTTAGTACAAATGGCAGGTATTTCTGAATGGATATTCATTTAATTAAAACAAACGACATACTTGGAATATAGAATGTCGATCAAGTTCTTAACGTTATACTTAATTAGTAAACACGAATCTGACATCGTGTTCTACATTCACAATATCTCGACAAGAACACACCTATATTGATACCATATGATATATATTTCTCTAAAAATCTTGCGTAACAACTTAAAAGTTTAAATAAAAACATGTGCAGTCAGTATATTTGGCAAGTGGCACTTGAGCGTCAAGACAAGTTGATGACAAAAAATCTTTTAATGCGTTGCGATGGTGTACCTGCGCAGTACGCACCGTCACCCCGGGGTCCCAGCTCATAGAAACCATTGAAGCGTGAATACCTGCTTCAAATTCTTCCCACTCTGTGTAATCTGCATCGGCTTTTTAGTACGTTCTATTGTTTTTGTTATTAAATTATTTGAAATTAAGTCACCCTAAATAAATATTTTCCTAAGAATTTATTAGGGCTCGGATTAAAGTAAATGCTGACCGTGTTATTTGTTATTTTAACTCCAACTCTGAAAATGTTTACTTTAATTTGATTAATTTATACAGTAATTTCTAGCAATAAAATGCCGTCATTGACTCTGGAAACTGCGGAGTACCTTTCTTTGAATAATTAGTTTTAAATTGATGAGTGAAAGATAAGGACAAGGTCTGTACCTACTTAATAAGTTCGTGGGAGGAGAGCCCACACGGCACACCGTCTCGCGCCTTACATTCAGCGCCCGCAAGGCTGACTTATTATTAGTTATTATTTTATCTAAGTGCAAACAAACGCGCGTTTCGAAGAATGGGATAGGACTTCATTATCAAATAGTACACATATTTATGTCACTTAAATTAGAGTTATTTTTTATCTACGTTGTCATCGATGTGGTCATGTTTATTTTACTTAGAAAGAATGTGAACACGGTAATCGTACACCCGTTTTCAATTTTTAAAACGAAATGATCGCTTCGATCAATCGAAGCGAAATGAACTCAAATCATTTAAACGGTTTCAATTACCCGTCGATACAACTTTATAGCTCAATTCTCTACGCATAAATATTTATTGAATGCTTAACATAAAATTAACAGCGTTTAATATTTAGCAGGCCTCCTTGACCTGAATGACCTTTATAAGGTATTTGTCAAGTCCATAAAGGTAAGGGGCTTAACGAGCGTGTGTTGACTGGGGAACGTAGCGGTCGCGGTGGCGCGTGTATCCTGCGTGCGCGCCGCGTCAGGCGGAGGGGGCACGCGCACGACTGCCAGAATGCGTGCGTTTGCTAGCCATGTTACCTCACAAATATAGCATGTTCCATACAATAACACACACATATCAACTTTATATAAACAAAAGGTCCTGTTATGCCAAACAACACGTCCGATACATATTGAAGCTGAACACAAAAGCCAATTTTCAATCCACATCCAATGAAATTTGACAATTATCGATCCCTAAGCCTAGTACTGAAAGTTTTTAGAAATCGATCATGTATAACGTAGTACATGTGAGACCGACAGATAGGAACACATTGTATGGTGTTGTGGTTTCAAACCCGCCTGTAGGTGTGGGCGGGTGGTTTATTTTATTTTCACACCACCTGCTCGAAAATGTTAAATTATATGTCAAGCAACCTTAACCTAAAGTGAGTCATTAGTGGCCGGGGGCTCAGCCGGTCAATAATGTTGTACTGGATTTCATTATGACCCGCTGGTCAATAATGTGATTTGAATTTGGAATCTCACATGCTCAGCTAAATTGGCAGTATAGTACCACAGTACTAACAAACACCCTTTGGTGCCAGAAAGAGGAAAGCTATTCTCGATACCCTTACTACGCGTGGATGATATTCTCGATTTCCTACAAAATCATAACGACTGCTTCTTCATATCGTTGCCATGTTTTCGAAGACATAATATTGTAAGAATAATTAGATAACTACGAACCATTTTTTAAAAGGAATGGAATAACATTAAAACTGGCATTAATAATAACAAATACCGTACCGCGCCGTAATACCGTAATAGTAATTGGCTGTAACATTAGTTAATTTATTTTATGTAAACTGTGGAAAGATTGCGTGGATTTTGTGAATAACTAATAAAACCTATCTATACTACAGTCGATTTATCACATTTTATCAAAAATACTCTATTTTCACGAGAGTCTCCAATGACGTTCTAAATTCAAAATGCATACAGCCAATCATCCAAAACCATTCTACCAGCCCTGTTTAAAGCTTAGTTTACACAAACGCCACTTCCATGAGAGTGATATCAATAGACACACACGACAAAACCGTAGAAGAGACTTTTTTTTTTGAAAATCGAATTGATCGTGTCTTGGCTACTTATTGGTAGACGCAATAAAGGCGCGAACTTTTGGCATTTAAACTTTAAATTTATCAACAAATATGTTATTCTTCTGTTTGTTTATTTAATAAATACTTTGTTTTTCGTACTATGGCTATTATTTTCTCACAGTAGGTGTAAAAAGTAGAGTATCCTCCTCTGGGCTAAAGGTGTCTTTGCCTTGGGCTAGCTTGAATCCCTCGCTGCATTCAGGATTCTTGTATTAACTCCCTCGCTTCGCTCGTGAGTTAAATCCCGAATCCTTCATTGCGCTCGAGATTCAATATGACGCCCGTGACATAAGACACAACTTTAGCCCCTCGGTGCATAATCTACTATTAGACCCTTCTAAACACAACGAACAGTGAGTGACGAATGCGCGGTCTAAATGTCGCCGACGAATTTATGTATTGTTTAATACATTACCTAATTCGGAAAACTTTCTGATAATATTAAAGTTATTGATAACTACTGAACTTTGCAAAAACGAATGGTAAACAAGTCTACACAAACCTATGTTTGTGTTGAATTTTTAGCCATTACTTTTTGTGGAGTGTGGTTTTGTTTCGTTATACGAGTAGCGAATTGTTAAGGATATTTACAAGACTTAGATAACTTGAAGTCTGAACACAGTTGTACACTGACTGATAAATAATTTTCTACGTCGTCGCATGTGTGAGTAATCAGCTTTGTTTTAATTCAGACTTGCCGGTCGTGTTATTGTTCCGGGCGGGTGCGTTGCACGGAAGCCGTTTGGTCGTAATCACGATTACAGGCGGGGAGCATATTACGTGTTCTAAACTTCAAACATTCGTATGTTAACATTGCTAAGCTTATTATTATTGGATTGAACGTGTACTGTAATACCTGTTTGATTAAGCGAATAACTATCGTATAAAGTTCCAATTGTATAAAACACGAAAACACTGTTTAAATGTAGATCTACTGCGGTTATGAAATTTAAACATCGTTCTGCGTCTATTTCATACTGTAAATAGTTCTTGATTTTAGAAATCGAACTAATTTTGTATTAGTTTTTCATTTATAACCCAAGCATCCTTTCTTTTGTATTCTCAAAACCCTCTTCAATAGACTAGCACGCCAAACGAAAAATGTTAAGAAACTTCAAAAGATACTTTCCGCATTGATTTATGTAAGTTTCTTTGTACCGAACAGGAAAAGCTCGGTGGTCGGTCTTTGATACACACAGACAGACACCCACACTCGTCATTCCTGTTGTAAGTTGAACAACGAAAGATACATCAACAAACACCGCTCAGTTCAAGAAGTTCTCGGAATTTCTTCACGTAGGTACCACTCCCGTGGAATGTCTATAGATTAGCTATAACAAATTATTCATGAATTATTAGAATACGTATTTAAATAATACAAACAAGTGTTTCCAGAGTGTTGGTAATTTGGTAGGTACCTAATAAATGCATAATGTGCCGTCCAGGCTAGGAGCGGCGTTGCGAAGGTTAGACACATTGTCCAATAATGCTATTTGTGTCACTTGAACTTTGTACTGATCAAGGTTTTCGACAGGACAATATGAATATCTATCTAAGCAGTCTAGGCAATCTGGCAAACAAACAACGAATTCATAATAGAATAATGAACTAACCAAACGAATCGGATGATGGCATCGATAACAATCTGTCTTATGATGATTAGACATGTTACGTTCATCAACCACTTCACACAGCCTGCGACTCTTTGATTTTCATTCACGTACATTTATGTAGGTGGAAGAGAAAGAGTAAAATTACCATACGAATTTCGATATTAGCACTACTTTCACTAACTTTTCAATTGGTTTTCTGTACAAGAAGAATGTGACATAATAATAGATCATTCTTCCAGTGATCAAATCATATTTATCTACCTGAGAAAAGCACTTCATGACCAGACTTGATTTCTCCAATAAGGTAACAAAGGAAAGGGCAGTAGCTGCAAGTAATACCCGATAACAAAATTATAGACAACTCGCAGTGCAAAACAAAGGAGTTTCTTAAATACCTTTGTCTTAAATAGTTGACGAAATCGATTTAAAATTGTCGGTTGAGAATATAGATGTGGATGTAAACTATAATAAGTATAGCGATAACCATTTATTATATCACCGGGTACAATGCATATTTGGCAAGCCTAATTAATGCGAACATTAAAAATAACGCTAATTATTCGAAGTTTGAAGAAACAATGTGAAATTTATGCGCGGGAAAAACGGTCTTCCATGGCCACAAGTGAGATCTGTAATCACTATACTAGATCTGGATGATATCATTGCTCTTTGCTCCGGGTCGCCTTGGCTGTTAAACGTTTTTAAACGTCTTACTATAATTAGATATTGTTTTTTGTTGCCATTTAAATATCAACAAGCTAAATGTAAGATTGATATGTCAAAAGCTTTTCAAGTGCAAAAAAGACGCTCGTGTTTACTTTTGAATACATTTTGCGCAATGTAAGTGTCGTGTGTACTAAGCAGTTAGTAGGTCGTAGCATCGTTTAAAATGACATCGCTTTGTGTTGCTAGCTGTAAACTAGAGTTTTCCATTACCGCTGGATGGCTCAACGTTACGCTGAATGATTCGTGTGAAGAAGCCAACAAGTCATTTACTGAGAAGTCTGCACTTCCGTGAGAAACATGTAGAAAATTATTAAAACAAACGGTACATATTCCGGTAGTTATCTGCAGACATTTTACGGTTTTGTTGGCAATTGTTACACATACTAAGTTTAATAAATGAAAAAGTAATAGGTAACATATGACAAAATAATGTGTTTTTGGTTCATATTTCATTACAACTGTTTACCGACTTAAAAAAAAAGGAGGTTATCAATTCGACACTTATGTCTATGTATGTAATATTATTGGAACTGCATTATATTCACATATGACAATCAATCAAATATACAAAAGCTTCCAAACAAATATACAACATTTTATAGAAGTATGTATGTTTGTCCACGCATTTCTCCGCAACTATTAATCGGATCGTGACTATTTCTTTTTTATTGGCTTAAATTTACTTCAACTTAGGGAACAGTGCTAGTTTCATCAAAATCGATTTAGTAATTTTCAAGATATGGACTAATACGTATAAGTGTGACGGCCTGGCTTATTGATACGAGCTACGGGTGTAGTGTCAAAGGGAAAACATCTCAAAACTTTGGTCAAATTCTAGTGCAATATTTACAACAAAACTATTACCTACTATTACAAACAAATATTCCAGTTTTTACTTAAAGCTAAAAAAAACGAAATAAAAAAGTAAGTAAATATTTTTTTTATTTACTTTTTTTTCGTTTTGTGCAATGATATTTTAAATACGTTAATCGTTCGTCTAACTGTTAACTTTGAAGTAGCAGTTGTATTTTTATGAATTTAACCAAAATGTCACTAACGACCTCAAGGTGAAAACTTTAGCGTGAAATAGCCGAAGCAACAGTATTCACTATACTGAAAAAGGCATGGAATACTGGTCGGTCTGTAAAATTAACTGTCACCACAAAGATTGGTAATTTACAAAAAATATACGTAGGTCACACTATAAGTTTTGCGTAACTTAAAAAAACAACATGTTATAACCAAAATTTTATGTTTATTGCTTTTCAAAATACTCTCCTTTACATTTTAAACATTTTTTCATGCGATCGAACCATTTTTTAAAACAGGAGGACCACAGATCTGAAGGCATGTTTTCTACGTGTTGATTGAACGCTATCACTGCCTCTTCGGAGTTGGTAAAAGTGAAACCTCTCATCAAATCTTTGATTTTGGGGAAAATACAAAAATCACAGCGTGCTAGGTCGGGGCTCTGCGCAGGATGGGTGACGAGTTGTACTTTTTCGGAAGCTAAAAATGACTTTGTTTTGTTGGCCGTGTGTGAAGAAGCGTTGTCATGATGTGACGCGGCTTTTGGGTCGTCTTTCGCGAACTTTTTCTAACACCCTGGGTAAACAAATGGTAGAATACCACTCGGCATTAACACTCTTTTGATCTTCAAGTGGAATTGTACAGATGGGACCCGTAGCGGAGAAAAAAAACGCGATCATTTTACCAACGTTTCTCGCCTGCCTTACTTGTGTTGGCCTGTTCTCATTTTCAAACACCCATTCACAAGATTGCTGTTTTTTTTCGGGTTCAAAACAATAAATCCACGTTTCGTCTCCTGTGACAATGTCATAAACAGCATTAGAATGTCCGTGGTCGTCCTTCAGTAGCATCTGTGAGCACCATTCCACGCGAGCCCGCTTCTGCTCCGCTGTCAGTTCATGAGGGATCCAACGACAACAAAGTTTCCGAGCTTTCAATTCTTCGTGTAAAATTTTCTGAATTTGGCTCATACCAATCCCCAATAGTCCTCGAATTGTCTCATAGGTAATCCGCGGGTTTTCTTCAATTAGCCGCTTAACAGTAGCCACATTATTTTCGTTGACGGCAGTTGAAGGCCGCTCTTCACGAAATTCGTCATGTAAAGAAACTCGACCTCTCTCAAATTCAGCAAACCATCGCCTCACGGTGCTCAAACAAGGTGCTTCTCTCCCAAAAGCATTTTGAAGACGAGCGGTACAGTCTTGCGGAGAGAGAGAACTTTTAAAATCATAAAAAATCATCGCTCTAAAATCTTTTCGACTTAATTCCAGTTTCGTTGCGTACGTAGAACTTTGATGTGTGATAAAAAACAATTGACAAATGATTTCCCGCCAATTGTTTTTTTTTATTACTAAGAAGGTTGCAACGTCTAAAAAAATATAACAATCGAAATTCAAATAGTTCCGATTAGCTAGAAGTGCAAAACTTTTAGTGTGCCCCATGTATATCTGCTTGTAAATGACCAATCTTTCATTGTGAACCTGCTACAGCAAGTGACCCTGGCAGGTCATTCTTCTTTTACAGTATGGCAGTGTGATGAGCTATTGAATTGAATCATAAACATAGTATGTTAGTTTTTTGTACATTGTGATAATTATGGCCACCGGAAATGACGACCTGGTTAAAGGAAACGAAACTCATCTGGCTGGTTCTAAATAGCACGAATCAAATGAATTAATTGTTATTACAATTTATTACATTAATTTTATATAGATTCAAACGCGTTTAGCTCATTTAAATATTGCAACTCTGCGTATATCTAACCTACCACATCAATAAAGAAAAAACAACTTTTTGTGTGCCGTTCAAGACCACAAAGTAAATAGTATTTTATTATTAACAATTGGGTACATAACGATCTTTTCTGTTTGAGGAAAACTAAACAGCCACAAGCGAGTGTTGCACTAAGAGCATCTTCGCACTCTGGTCGTGTCTTGCTTGACCGTGCGCAGACGTAGTCAAGACTATCTGAAATCATACTATTTGCCCTATGTAAACAATGATGGTGCGCTCATCACAAGAAAACAATCTCTACAACAAAACAGAGGGGCAATTCTCGTAATTTTAAGAACGTTCACAGTCTGATATGTCTTAATCTGTCAAAAATACATATAATTTCCATACATTTATGACAAGTTTATGACATTGATTGTCGTTGAGATGAGATTGCGACTAGATTTTGATCGTTTTTAATTACGGGAATTTGCTTTCAGTGTTTTGTCAACAATATAGAAAACATCATAATCTGCCTAGCCTTTTCCCAACTATGTTGGGGTCGGCTTCCAGTCTAACCGGATGCAGCTGAATACCAGTCAAACTCAAAACTCAAACTCAAAGCATTTATTTTAATTAAACCATTTTACAGGCACTTTTGAATTGTCAAGAAGTAGGTCAGTCAGAAAAATGTGAAGCTAGTTGCCCATTCCAAAGCGTAGGTACCTATGGAGAAGAACGGGCAAGAAACTACATGGACACTCTTTTTAAATTATATTTTACAAAAATATTAGTTACATCATTACTTTTGAATTTATAATTAAATAATGTGAGAACGATGTAAAAATAAACAAGACGTATGCGTTAAAAGCGTCCAGAGTACAACAAATAGTACTAAAACAACAATCCAAAAATAAAAATAAAATAATTAAAAATAAGCCGAGGCAGCTAAGTGATGACCAGCCCCAACTGACGGCGCCCGTTCACGAACATGACGCATAGATCAGCACCATTCAGCTCAACCATTTTGAAGGGAGCTAAATGATCCAACATACACGCCACCGTCAGCGAGACATTTGTGTGAGCATGACATACTATCAGCCGCCAGGGCACATTCAAGTCAATGAAAGACATATTACCCGGTAAATGGTAAATAAGGTATAGTACTTACATAGAACTCACATCTGTGCTATGCAATTATACAATACAAATGAAATTGAGTTTACACAATGCAAAGATAGTCTTACAATCTTCAGCAGCTCCAGCAGTATTTTCAGGTGTTAATCAATTAGTTGTGGTTGTGGACAGTATTTTACATGGAGCGACTGCCATCTGACCTCCACAACCCAATTACTGGGTAATACGATACCCCTTGATAAGACTGGTTGTTAGACTTTCGGGCTTCTGACTACCCGTAACGACTGTCAAAGATCCACGAATGACAGCCGGGACCAACGGCTTAACATGCTTTCCGAGTCACGGAGGGGTCACGGTATGTAAAGATGGTCACCCATCCACAGACCAACCGCGGCAAGCGTAGCTTAACCTGATCGATCGACCTGTGCGGCTGTTATTATTTAGCCACGGGCCCAACAATATAGAAAACAGTCGACGTTTAAGGGCGTTTAAGGGGGTTTAAGAGCGTAGACGGGCTGCATTTTTTCCATACAAACGTATTCCCCTATTCTCTTCCTGGATAATGCCTCTAGAGTAATCATTTTTATATACAATAATCTAGGTTTATTGAAGGCATGGCCCTGTAATTTTTTTTTTTCAAAAAAATTATTACAAAAATAAATATGATTTTCGGAAAACCAAAAAAAATGCCCCGTTTTTACCTACGTAATCAGACGACTACCAAAGAAAATTGAAAAGTTTTTAAGATAAAAACAAATGATAGGGGCATAGATCTATTCTTCCTTTAAAAGTTGATACCAAAAATATTTTAATCGGCTTAGGTTTCGAGGAGAAAACAGGGGAATACAAAACGTCGATCGGTCATGGTTTTTTCTAGGTAAAATCGTTCTGAGCTGCAGTTGTCCCCATCGCACTCTACGGGGGGAGACGAGAGAGAGAGACGGCAATATTTTTTTCAAATACCTATTTCTCAATTTTCGCGCAGCCCGTCTACGCTCTTAAGGGCGGCGTAGAGGCCCGTAGAGGCCCGCAGAGGCACGTAGAGGTGGCGCTGAGGCGCGTAGAAGCGGCATAGAGTCGGCGCAGAGGCGTGTAGATTCTGCGTAGACGCCGCGCATACGTTCTAAAAACGTTTACCCCGCACAAAAGCTAAATAGTAAATACGAAGGGTGCCTGATGCCTCCCACGCATAAGGTCGTAAGGCTAAAAAACAATAATATCAGGAGAGCATTTTTTTTATAAGTTAACGTAAAAAAAAAGCTCTCCTGATATTAATGTTTTTTTAGCCTTACGACCTTATGCGTGGGGGAGGCATAGAAATATGGTATTTAAAAAAAATGAAGCTATTATAATTAATTAAAAACCTTATCATTATCACACACTTCTTTTTAAATCCCAAATTAATTTTTGCGTATTTATCATCACGTTCCTCGTCAATAAAATTTTAATAAGCACCTCATGTGAAGTTCTCATGTGAAGCACAAGTCGCGTCTCGACAACCGTATACGATTTCATCATGGGAACCGACTGCTGTTCCACTCGAACGACCCCGCTATCACCCGCCGACAAATTGTAATACTACCGTTACTTGTTGAAATGATATTTACGTCGATAAATGTGCAATTACTTGACACACGAATCGTGAAAGGTGAAAATGATAAAATCCCAAGTAATGTTGGGCTAAAAATTAGAGACATGTACATTGGGAAATATGTTTAAGAAATGTGGTACCGGATGTAGAATAGCAATATTTTTTAAGGTTGAAAAGTAAAAATAAGTTGGGGAAGCCTACACATAAAACGCAAAATGAATTTTAATATGGCAAGGACAGTTGATAGAACCTCACTTGTTCGTCACGTCTAATACCAAGGTGTCGTGGGCACGCTAAGTGCCAAACATGTACCATTATTGGCATTCGTGTTTGTCTGCTTGTTAAATAACCTTGGTAATGATTTGCTATACATATAGTGTTATTGTATACTATTGTATGAATATACAAATAGGTATACATGCATACCTCATTTTGACTAAGACATTTGACACCGATTAATATACATAGTCACGAAGATCTATTTCGCTTTGCCAGGATAAACAACCATGTGGGAGTAAATAGAAATAATTTCAGTTCTGAATACAGATCCTGAGAGAGCTGTGGTGGCCCAGTGGTAAGGGACCCGACTTACGAGTTGTAGGTCGTAGGTTCGGACCCAGACAGGCGCTTTACTTTGTGTTAGTTTATTTTATCACCATTGCTCTCAAAAACGGTGAAGGAAAACATCGTGAGGAAACCGGCATGTCCTAGAACCAAAAATTAGAAGACATTGACATCTACCAACCCGCACTGGGCCCGCGTGGTGGATTACGGCCCATTCCCTCTCACAGAGAGGAGGCCTGTGTCCCAGCAGTGGGAACAGTATAGGCTGATTATGTATTATATGTATATTATCCACAAATCCGTTTAGCCGTTACGGTGTGAAAAAGAAATTAATCGAAATGTTACCTTTGGCTTTGGGCCAATATAACCACTACGTGGCTTCTCGGCAGACCCCGTAGAAGATGGCGGGACGAAGTGGAGAACAAACGATCCATGGACATGGTCCACTTAAGCCCTGGATCGAAAGAGCTAAAAGTCATGGGGAGAGGCGTTTACCCAGCCGCAGTGGGATGACGCAGGCTACAGTAACATTAACAGTTACCTCTGTAATAACGTACACTACCTTACAACAACCCTCCCTAAGAAGACTTTCGATAGAGTAAAACCTAGTAGTTAGCATCTAAGCATTCGGTCGTAAGTTGGTTATATCGTAGGTACATATAGCTCACGACCAAACCACCAAGCAAAACATTAGTAGTCGCTTAGGATTGCAACGGGGCAATTACAGCGTATTGCACTTACAAGGTACGAGTACGTGTGTCACCACAACAATGGCGGACTTTCACTACGGCTTGGACCAAGTACCAAGACCACGCACATCTAGGCCGGACGCAGTTTCTGGACCATAAAGGATATGGCCTATTCATTGTTCTCATGCATACTTTCGCCCTCGTGTTGCATGTTGTTAAACGTTACGCAAAACGTTTCGTTGTGACATGAACAAGATATGTTTAAGATATCAACACATATTATGTATGATACGTTTCTACGGTGAAAGAATGAAATCGTATAGCGTTGCCATAGCCATTGTTCTATAAAATGGTTATTTATTATATATTATAATAACGTAATTCCATGTGCAGTATTATAAAATGTATATACCGGAGTTAATTAACTTTATTATTGTTACGTTTTTATCTAAGAATTGACTCGCTATTTCCTGAAACCATTGTAAATGCGACGGCGGCGATGTGTTACACCCAGCAGACACATTATTATGGTTCATATTTTGACGTGACAACGTCTTAAATTAGGTTGCGGCTGGGAGTCACTTATGAAAAAGTGTAACGCTCGGTAACGTTACGTTCTTATTTTAAATTAGGTTGCGGCTGGGAGTCACTTATGAAAAAGTGTAACGCTCGGTAACGTTACGTTCTTATTTTCATTTAATTCCTTGTTCCTATTGTGCAATTTAATTATATTCATATCAATAAATATTCTACCGAGAAAAAGACGTTGTCACGTAAAATCTTCGCCCGTAAAACCGACTTTACAGGCAACCATTTTTTTTTTTTTTTCTTTTTATTTTTCTTTCAGTTTAATCTAATCCTTTCTTTGTTACTCTTTCATTGATCATTATAATTACACATGAAAACCTACCAGATGCACGGACAGACGAGACGTCATGCAGTTGGAGACCAACACTTTTCAGACTTCCTATCATTTTCTTGCAATTGGATCTAAAAACATGAAAAAGTAAATACTTACTTTTTCATGTTTTTAGATCCAATTGATTGAATTGATTGATTTTTTTTGATTGAGTTCTAAATAGAACTCAATTATTGAAGACCTACAGCTACGCAGACAAAGTATTTTTTAATAAGTGTTGAACACAGAAAGATCTTGTTACCTACATCTCATCAAAATTGTTTGGTTTTGTAAATCAAGTACATATTCTTTTATTTCATATAATTAATTCATCAAATGCTGTATCTTCAAAGTTGTGCATGATTATTAAAGTGTAACAGAGTTTAAGGCTTACTGCATACTGAAGTGCCTTTATCACTCCGGTTAACGTTGTCCTTCGGGGGAGTCAAGAAGCAAATAATTTAACCCTGCAGCTATCGCGTAAATGTTACACAGTGAAGCATGAACGAAATGCGCATCGGGGGAAACGTTTATGTTACCTTAGTAAACCGCTGCGAGTCCCGGTACGAGCGTTCAACATTTTTAACGAGCTGTAGACATCGGGGAAGATTTTTAAGTAATGTTATGTGTTAAGAGTACTTAAAAATAATCGTAAAGAACGCTTTACAAACTTATTCTATGTTTTTGTTTACCTTCTACTCTAGGAAAACATTGCAACATTATGTTTTAACAGTGTTATTGGTATAAATATGAACACCAAATCCCGCAAACAATGTGAAGTAAGCTTGAATTATCCAGCTGTGCTAGGGATTGACACTAATGAAAGCTCACTTCAAGCTCACTTTACCTTAGCTTTCATAGTGATTCTTAAGAAAATTTATAAGTAATCTGTTGTATATTTTTGGTTCCATAGTTATTTATTGTATGTTATTCTAAATAGAAACAGGTGATCTCCAAGAAAATCGAAGTTGACTTATTATAAACTTTGACAATTGGATTTCTAGCATTTTTTATTTTATGCAAGTGACTACACTCATTTTCTGGAGGGAAAGGCGACAAAGTATGGCTCAGCTTGCACTTAGAAAATACATAGGCCCTTAGAATACTATCACGTTCGCTAATAACAACCTGAGTGAGTCAGAAGTGTTTACCGTTGATAGAATATTAAATGATCGAATCGTTCCAATGACTCATTCGTTTACATAAATGATATGAGACCGTTGAGCATCATGACTGGCCGTTGTGGTCTGAGGTAACCAATGCTGTGTGTGGCTCAAGATGTGCGCTTGTTATTATTTGCTTTTATTTTTTAATTTATGCAAAGGGACCTTGATGGCTGGCATTGTGGTATTTTTCACGTTTGACTTTTTAAAACTTCTTCGTTTTATTAGAATTTGCATTGTCATTGTTTTGACGATGCAATATTTACTAATGGAATATGAAATAAGTACCTAAAATATTAAAGGATTTTAAATGTACTTAGTGAAATACTTACTTTTTCAATGATTTTTCAGGAATGTTTTGATTTCCAGCAGCAAATTGGGAATACTTAGTACTTTTAGTACGAAACTATAGTACATAAGCAAATTAAATAACGGACACAAAACTTATAAAATAATTATGCATTCAGTTAAAAATGAGTCGGTTCTTCTATAATTTCCATAACTTTTTATTCTATGTAAATGGCAGCCAGCTGCTGTAAAATTGCAGTGAAAAGTTCTTTATTAAAAGAGGTTTTATTCGATTCTGGAGGTATGTTCCTTGAACCTTGAAAGCAAAAGTTTTGTAAATAACAAATTGGAGGAAGTTAAATGTTCAAAATAAATCCATAAGGTGGTTTAATAGTTGATTTTTTAAACTTTAACACGGCATACCAACAGGACTAATTAATTTAACACATTTAAAAGTTATCGTTGCGTCATCTGAACATGTTCATGTTTTTTTTTGACACGTTATTGTAACGATCTTTTTAAAAGTTGTTTAGACATGATGTCACAAGCAATAATTGTGGTTTACTAGGTAGTGTCTTAAAAATAAAATAGGTAAACTAATGGTTGGTAAAGTGTGTTCCTTATAAAATCAAGGAAGAACTTAAAAGTTTAGCTAAAAATTAGTTAAGTTGAGAATGGCTTAACATTTTTTACACTGTAATTCTGATGATTTATTTATAGATTTATATTTAGTATGACAGACTACTTATAGCATGCAGTCCAGAAAGAAAAAGAAACGCCATCCATTATGCAATAGGTAAAATAATTAAAAATAAATTAATGTTTTTATTAATTTTCTTCTAAATGGCTTTCTTATTTTGTTTTCTTACAATATCAGCCAGTTTTTATGTGAAAAACTTACTCTTTTAACCGACTTAAAAAAAAGGAGGTTATCAATTCGATACGTATGTATGTAATATTATTGGAATTGCATTATATTCACATATGACAATCTATTAGGGCTTCCAAACAAATATACAAAATTTTATAGACGTATGTATGTATGTTTGTCCACGCATTTCTCCGCAACTATTGATCGGATCGTGACCATTTTTTTATTGGTTTACATTTACTTCGACTTAGGGAACAGTGCAAGTTTCATCAAAATCGATTTAGTAATTTTCAAGATATGGACTAATATGTGTAAGTGTTACGGCCTGGCTTATTGATACGAGCTACGGGTGTAGTGTCAAAGGAAAAAAACATCTTAAAACCTTGGTCAAATTCTAGTGCAATATTTACAACAAAATACTTAATACTTAAACTTAAAACTTAATTTCAGAAGTCGGTGGCAAAAAACTAAAATACAGATCTCAAGACACCGACTTCCGAAATTAAAGTTATTTCATAATTTTGAGTTAATTTCTTTTTGAAGTCGGTTAAATTTTTTAAAATTACTTTTTATTTTAATGAGTATTACGAGTATGTATTCAAACTTTTTCTGTAGGAATATGTTATTGATCAGTATTTCTGTTTGAAAATGTACTATTCTACTTTTATTTGTTGTAGAAAAGCAGACGTTTGTGTTTGGTTCAAAAACTGTATTGTTTTGAAATTGTTTCCTTGTAATTATTATTTTGTTAATTCTATGTATACATAACCGTTTTTTATTGTTTAATTTTCTTACTCGAAACATCTGACAGTGGCAAAAAACCAATGTCTTATTTAGGTAGGTACCTTACCTACTGCTACGTGAAATGACGTTATTTATAGTACGACTTACGAGTAGTAGCTCTTTGTGGCAGTGTTCGTAGCCCGGCTATAAAAATGTAAACTATTTCGACATAATTATTACATAAATATTAAATGTAGCACACAACTCAATGGAGGCGCCTCAAGAGAGTCCCGCTCTATCCCCTGTGGCGACTTGACGTTCCCTTTGAGTTGTTGTGTACTTACTGATAATTCGGTGGTTTTACTCTAAACTCCAAGCCCCCTAAATAAGTGATTTTAGTGAACACTACACTACCCAATTCAAATAAACTTATTCCCTAATTCAAGTAACCTTCAACAGTGCCACCTTTCGAAAACTATCGCTACTTGGCGCAGAGTGGTTTTGCTTCGTAGTTGGTTTACGGGTTCGAACAAGCTACAACGTGCAATCACACTAAGTTGATAACATTCTGTATATCCAGTAGATGGCGCTGGTAAAGGCACCGTCATTTACTGTAGCTGTCACAGAGGGCGTTGCTTTTATCCCCGACAACGTAGGAAGCGATCCGAGCGAGCTTTTTCCTCCCACGCAAAGCTCAAGTCACTACGAACAAAACTGGGAACGACAATTTCGTAATGTGCTATCCATTGCTCGCTGAATTTCTTTTGTTATTTGAAGAGTTTTACTATAAGAAGCAATGGATATGGCTCAATTAAAATGATAGAGCGTGAATGTTAATCGGTAGTGTCATGGTGAGCTGGAGTTGTGAACGCGGGACCGGCAGGCAGCGGCCGGCGGCAGTAGATTCGTGTTCGCTAACAGTGGCAGGTGGCACGCTGCCACACACTACCACCAACTTGCGCTCGCGATATCATCCCTTTTGTACATACCACTTGTGACCCCCGTTTGGTGCAAACTTCAGTAACTGATAAGTTTAAGACAAGTTTATGTTATAACATTGTAAAATGTGAACTTTATAAAAGTGTCGTGAAGTGTTCGGAGAAATACCGGCTCCGTCAGTCATGTCGTCAAGTACGATTTAAGTGCAAAAATTATCTTGCTTTTTAACTTACGGTTACGATGTTCACCAATACTGTATGTTACTGTTCAGCTTGAACCGTCTACTGGACAACTTTGGACTTAGTTACTTGTAAGTAGGTAAGTAAGCATATTTTTTATCAACTTTGTTTGATGTTTATTTATTCAAGTATGTAAAAACTATGCAGGTGATATCCGTGGTATATCAACGCAAATAGTTACGGCTAGTATGAATGGTAGCACGACAACCTGAGTATTAGAATTTCATTTGTTTAATTACTTTATGATGCGTGACCATTCTCTTTCGTTTAAGTTAATTATCGAATTTAACGCACATAGCATTGAGGTCAGTACATCCATTCTTTGAGTACTTAAATGATGTTATGGTTAGGTTGGGTGGTGTTGGACAAGTCCTGCGGCAGTGTTTTCCATGAAGGCCAGCAGAGCGCGAGGCCATGGTTGAGTTGAATGGCCGCCGCCGTGGCTGCGGTCGTCGGCGCCGTGCATCCATCGGTGGCCGCACTTACCTCACCTTGGCAATAATCTCATTTTGTTTCGTAGCGGAACTGATTATGCAGTAGCCTCATGTACTTTTGGAGCCTATTACGACAAAGTTTTTAAATTACAAACCTGAGATGACACCACTTCTGGAGTTGTTACGTTCTATTTCCGCTGTGTTTGGTGCCCTCGTTGGGTAGGTACATTTAAAGTTGTAAGAAGGTACTCCTACTAATTCTAGAATGAAGATATGTTAATAAATATCACGATTGCCTATTTTTTATATTCGTGCTTGATATTTTCTGGTAAGACACCCTAATCTGGTAAAGTTAGTATAAGGCGTAAGTAGTGTTACATCTGTGTCCCTACATGTAACATATTGGTATCTTCGGATGAAGGCGGTCTCTAGGGACACTGCCATCTTTCTTCCTTTCTATCTTGGCCTGTCAGTGATAACGAGATCGATCTCATTTATAGCTTTCGCTTGGAACCATGTCTTTGTGTTCAAACCGTTTTTCTAACATGTGCGAGTAACTAAACCAAATACCTAACTAGTTTAATTATCCATACTAATATTATAAATTCGAAAGTAACTCTGTCTGTCTGTACTTATGTTACCTTTTCAGGTCTAAACCACTGAACAGATTTCGATAAAATTTGGCAGATAGATAGATTGCACCCAGGGAAGGACATAGGATAGTTTTCATCGACATAACTCGCGGGCGAAGCCGCAGGCGGAAATTAGTTTGGAATATTGCCGAGTTAATGAACATTATTAGAACTAAAATTTAACGACATCCTCTTTCAATTATTACTTAATAACTATTAAAATAGATTGACGATTTAATAACACTGTCATTAGCAGAAAACATTAAAATCTGAATTTGCGTACATAATAATTATGTACTTCCATAAAACGTAATGTTATAGGTATCTTAACATTTAATAATTTGCTCGTATATATTATAGAGAGTCTGTAGTAGATTCGGGAGCAATTCGGGCACCTCACGAGAGGGTCAAGAGGGTTCTTATCCTCGGCAGATTTGTAAATCGCGGTCCACTCAACGGACCACCCACTTCAAAACCATCGAAAATCGAACCCTTGACTTATACTACTCTTTTGTCCTCGGGTTGTTAAGATATTTCGAGAGTACCTACCTACAAATTGTTCTTGTAGCGCGTACTTATCCCGCAACGTAATTTGAATCAGGATAATTAACGTAAAAGTGACCTTTAATAGGTACCTACTTACATAAATATCAACGTGAAATTTCATACAGGCAAAATGTATTTTGATTTATAATTATAGAAAGATAAAGAAAAATATTTTATTTGGGACACTCACTGGAAATATAAAAATAGTAAAAAGGAGCATTATAAACTAACAAAATTAAAATTAAAAAAACCAAAAAAAAACAATAAAGAAAAAATAAGACATGTGCTTGGCCAAAAAACTCAAACTCAAAGCATTTATTTCAATTAAGGGGCTTACAGGATCTAAACGCAAAGAACGCAAGTTTTAGAAACAAGAAAAGTATATGATCGACTACAGTAAACATAATCAGAAAAATATATGATATTGTTCAGGATAGTGTGGTGACAACATAATACAACTAATTTGATACGATAGAAAAAAATCATAAAATCTTTTTTTTTACAATGAAAACCAATACAATATATATAATATAATAATACATACAATCATTCTGATTTTTGGTTAGATTATTCTACAAGCAACATAATAAAGCCATACCATAATCAGCCTATAATGTTCCCACTGCTGGGACACAGGCCTCCTCTCAATGAGAGGGAGTGGGCCGTAATCCACCACGCGGGCCCAGTGCGGGTTGGTGGATGTCACATGTCTTCGAATTTTTGGTTCTAGGGCATGCCGGTTTCCTCACGATGTTTTCCTTCACCGTTTTGAGAGCAGTGGTGATGAAATAATTTACACAAAGTAAAGCGCCTGTCTGGGTTCGAACCTACGACCTACAACTCGTAAGTCGTGTCCATGACCACTGGGCCACCACTGCTCTAACATAATAAAGCACTGGTGTTTTAATTTTTTAGTCCAAACAATAGATTATTTGTAAGTAGATAATTGCTTCATATTTTGCAATAAATTACCAGCGTTTTGTCATCGCGCTACTCTTTCTTTTCTATGCAGTCCGACAAAGACCACAGTTTAGGTCATGTAGTCGCCTTAAACCATTTACAGGTACTTTTGAATTATCAAGAAGTCGGTCAGTCAGAAAGGCTTCTATCTCAGCATAAGGCCGGCCGCATACGTCCGGTTTCCTGATCAGGAATTCAGATTTGGAGACCCTGAATGCACACATTTCATACAAAATCGTCTCTAAGCGCATACGTTCTTCATCATCTGCCTAGCCTTTTCCCAACTATGTTGGGGTCGGCTTCCAGTCTAACCGGATGCAGCTGAATACCAGTATTTTACATGAAGCGACTGCCTATCTGACCTCCACAACCCAGTTACTGGATGATACGATACCCGGCCCTTGGTAAGACTGGTTGTTTTGATTTTTTTGACTTTCGGGCTTGTGACTACCGGTAACGACTGTCAAAGATCCACGAATGACAGCCGGGATCAACGAACGTGCTTTCCGAGACAGGGGGGGTCTCGCTAAGTAAAGATGGTCACCCATCCACAGACCAAACGCGGCAAACGTAGCTTAACCTGATCGATCGACCTGTGCGGCTGTTGTTATTTAGCCACGTTTAGAGACGATTTTGTATGAACTGCGTGCATTCAGTGTCTCCGAATCTGAATTCCTGATCAGGAAACCCAATCAGGAACTGGACGTATGCGGCCGGCTTAATACTGCAATATTTAAAAAACCGATCAAGTGCGAGTCGGATTCGCGCACCGGGTTCCCTACAAATTTACGATTTTCGGATTTTATCCTTTAGGTACTTGTGCTACATGATATTGCTTCTTGCCCAATTTCATGATTCTAGGTCAACGGGAAGTACCCTTTATTTATGTTTTGATTCTCTTGCGAGTGTCAAAATATGCGGCATATACGGAACATAAACACCCGTATCTTTTGATTGCGTTGACTTAGAAGTTTGATATTTTTTACTGACAGACGAATAACGAAGTAATCTTATAAAGGTTCCGTTTCTCCTTTTGAGGTACGGAACCCTTAAAATAAATATCGCAGCGCTGGTATTCTGATAGGGCTCGCAGTGATGGGGTACATCTACGGACATCTATAAATCCCACTAGGGGATTGAAAAATCCATACTAATATTATAAATTCGAAAGTAACTCTATCTGTCTGTCTGTATGTTACCCTTTCACGCCTAAACCACTCAACGGATTTCGATGAAATTTGGCAGACAGATAGATTCCATCCCGGAGAAGGACATAGGATAGTTTTTATCGACATACCTCGCGGAAGAAGCCGCGAGCGTAAGCTAGTAAGAAATAAAACAACAAAATGTAGTTTAGAAAAAAATAAAAACACCTAAACAAAAACCGTAATTATGTACATTTACGATTCTCGGCATCACAGAGTTGCTCTTATTATCGTTTTCTAAGAAAAATACCGTAGAATTGAAGCTAATAGGAAGGTGTAGCAACAGAGAAATCCTATAAAATCGGGAGTTTTCAAGGTAACATACTTGATCATCTTCAGAGCTTGTTATTATTTCTTGGTATTTGGTAGCAATTTAAGTAGAGCCTCCTTTAGCAATATCAGCCGTGGAACTGATAATTATTATTTAAGTATGAAGTAAGCAGACAATCATCGAGTAGGTATACGTCTAACAGACAGGGCAGTGAGTCCCACCACCAGCCCAGCTAGGCTGGCTGACCAAACAGCATGAGCTGTTATCGTAAAGCCTAAACCGAAGAAAATATAATATACTTATTAGAATGATGTGATGCAATAGTTGATTTTAGACCATAGTCAAGGCTGAAAGAATTTGATTGGAATTTGTTTACAGAGTTGGTCAGAGTCAAAGTCAAATTATTGATTCCAAATAGGCACTTAGAAGAATATTTAAAAAGTAAAAACTTACAAAAAAAAAAATCGTCTCTTTCAAATGGTAGTTTCGTATGGAGAAGAATGGTCAATAAACTTCACCTCTACTCTTTTAATTTTTTTTTACAAATTAATTATACATAAATGTGGGTCTCCCTTGTTTTGCCGAAAAGATTTTGCCAAATTATCACTTCCCAAACAATTTTCCGCATAATTTCATTTGCCAAATTATTACTTAGCAAAAAATCTCTTCACAAATAATTGTAACCCAAACCTAATGTTTGGCAAGTGAACGTTTAAACAATAACTTGTTTACCAACTAGTACTTTTACCAATTTTTATTTAGTCAAATATTTCAGTTGGAATAACTCATTTTACGCAAAATTACATTTGCCAAATATTTAGTATTGTCAGTTTTCGCAGTTTTAAGGCAGCCATTTCAAGCATAAGATCTAACTTTGAAGACGTTTTATTACAAGGGTGTTTTTTCCACTTGGGACAAATTCTAAACAGGTAATAATAATATTAAGTATTCTGGTAGTATTTTTTAAAATAATTAATCTCGTCTAACTAGTTCAGTTTCGGGTAGACTTTTTTTACATTTTTTTTTTCTATATAATCTAGTCGTTTCTGGCGTCGTAGGAGGTCACAGTTTTAACCTAACCTAACCTAAGCATTTTTTTTAAATAATTAACCTCGTCTAACTTATTCGGTTCTCGATAGCCTGCTAAAAATAATCTCTATTTTCCTTATTTTTTTTTTTATTATAATCTAGTCGTTTCTGGCACTCGCCGGCCGCTGCCGCGGCACCGCTCGCTTCGCTCGCTCGGCTCGTGCGTAGGAGGTCACAGTTTTAACCTAACCTAACCCTTTTTTTTTAAATAATTAACCTCGTCTAACTAATTCGGTTCTCGATAGCCTGTTAAAAATAATCTCTTTTTTCCATATTTTTTTCTATATAATTTAGTCGTTTCTGGCACTCGCCGGCCGCTGCCGCGGCACCGCTCGCTTCGCTCGCTCGGCTCGTGCGTAGGAGGTCACAGTTTTAACCTAACCTAACCTAAGCATTTTTAAAAAAATAATTAACCTCGTAACTAATTCGGTTCTCGATAATGTCCATTGCAAAAAAATTAAAATAGTAAGTTACAAATATTTTGTATTAAATAAATGATTATTTTAAAATAAAATTGCATTTTTTAATTATTCAATTCCCAAAAAAAATAATTCTCAAAAAATCTTATTTATGCCTTTATATTTTTTGTCATAACAAATCGTTTGACCAAACGTTTATTGTCTAAAGATTGTTTGCCGTAATAAATCATTTGATTAAAGACCAAATGCCTAAATGACATTATCCTTAATAATATTCTGCCAAGTAAAAATTTGACCAAATGAAAATGTGCATACTAAAATTATTCCAAACATTGCGTTGGTATAATAAAAGGTTGCGAAAATTTGTTTGGGTAGTGAAATTTTGGCAAAATCTTTTCGGCAAAACGGCAGGATCCCCATAAATGTGAATGTGATATGTGTGTGTTGGGTTAGCTTATCTCTACTAGCACATCTCTGTACAATTTAATTCTGGAAAACGATGAACTTTTCAGGCGGTCGTACACAGAAATGAAAATAGTAAGTATGTAGGTAATTCTTCAAAATGGAATAAAAATAAAAGTATTTTTACTCAACATGCATCAATCTTTCCAAAATATATTGAGGTAGTCTTCTCAAGATAAAGTTATGGATCGAGGATGGCTCGTCACTATAATGATGAATCTCCAGAACATTTTTTAAAGATCATTCTTACCCAGTTATTATTTCGCATCCTACAAACACTTAGGGTACATATTGCGATAGCAAGCACGTAAAAGAAATTATTCCACTTAGAAAGTCGTTACAATATTCATATTTAAATAACGTTAGCCTGCTGCCTACGCAAAAAATATATATATCTCAAATAGGGCTTTGACATCTTTTTTTTTTTTGTTAGCCTAGTTTGTGTCCCACTGCTGGGCAAAGGCCTCCCCTTTTTCCTTCCAAACCTCCCTGTCTTGTGCGATCTCCGGCCATGTTGGCCCTGCGAATGATATTAGATCGTCACGCCACCTTCGCCTTGGTCTACCTCGACGGCGATTTGACATCTATTCAATCAAAATCAAATCAAAATTTATGAATAGGATGATTTAGGGATCTATAATGACTGATTTTGAATTTGGAACAGCATTAGTGTTTTGGGCCTATACAGCACGAAATTCCTAGTGTCTATTGAAGTTACGGGCGTTTCCCATTTATTATATCATATTTCATATAAGATTAGTTTGGGGTCAGACCATGATAACACGATTTGACAGAGTCCCTAATCGGGATGTTTTTGCCCGTTCGAAAAGTTGAATTTGTCACTTGTTTTGACCGAACATATACTTTCCGACGGGCCCGTATCTTAGTTGACAGACTAAGAGAGTAGACCCCCTGATTACTTAATAACTGGTCACAAGTACTCGTATAGTCCAATTCAATTTCCTGTACATACGTCCACGTGTAGCAGATTCGAATAGGTTCTATTTACTGTGACGGACATGTCGGAATCCGTAAGCGCGGTGCTGTATTATTGGGTACGGCATGAATATTCGCGGGCATGCGGCGAGCGCACGTCCATGACGATGATGGAGGCGGCGCGGGCGCGGGAGGACGATTCTGGCGGAGGACAATGGGACCTTTGTTGCAACAATGCCCATTTCCGATTACCAGATTGAATCGTGTCTGTCAAAGCGCCCCCGTTCGAATAGCGGCGGCGGCGGCAGTATTAACGCAATTTTTGTAGCGATAAGCTGGATTCATGTTTCATTGTACAGACTTTTCACTATATTGAACTGCAGTTCATAAATTTCATGGAGAACCTTTCGCCCACAAAAATACCGTGTTTATTAAAAAAGGAGAAACTTTTAGTTCGGCATTAAAACTGGTAAATGGGAATTCTTGTGTTGGTACAACAACAACAACGGCCGGAACAGGTCGAAACAAACGTAAAGTGAAAAAGTTGGGTTTTGTTGCTGGTTTAGGGGAGGCAAAATCATTCCGTTGAGTATCAAATAAAAACTTACAAAAGTGAAAGTAATAGTTTTTCGATACATAAAAAAGTTGACAACGCAAACAAACAGGTTGAATTAAGATATACTTTCCGGTTAGCAGCCGTGTATCGTAGATATTGATCAGGTTCAAGATATGGGACACTGACTGCGGAAGTTTCACTCACACTTGGCTCTTTTCTCGGGTAAATGCAGTTCATTGACACAAATAAAAACCAGAATTAAATGTTAAGTCCGCGCCAGAGTTCACAAGTGCTTAGTAGTTTTAATGTTTAGCAAACTGGTGCGCAGTAGGTAAGTTGGTTCGTACAGTGGAACTGTGGAACCCGTCACGAGCTGTTTGCGGTCAGGAACTTCCAATAGGAATCGAACTAATAATACAGCTCCATCGTTACAGCACTCGACTCCGGGGATTCTCAAAGTTTCGTTGTTATTTAATTTAACCTCTCGTTATGCGGGCGGATGAGTAACGCGCAGTCTGCGAAACGACGCCTGGCGTACTCATTGTTGCGGAAATTTAGACGAGTTTGCGACGATCGCGTTTCATTAAGGGGCGTTTTAGTGCGAAAGGAGCACCGCTTTTAATTCACAAAGCGAGTGCGGTGCGAACGTAAAACAAAGTTTTAGAGGGGTTCTTCGTTAGTTGCTCACTCATACAAGGTGGAGAAGCGCCGCGCAACGTCGAAACGCACTGAGTATGTTAATCGCGAGCATGTTTCCTATGTACCGCCTATGTGTGTTATGAGTTCAAACTTTGCCTAGTACCCGAACAGCAAGCATCCTCAAGTCTTGCTCAAGGTATACCAGATTAAAGATTAGCAATAAATCTTTTACTAAACTATACTGTTTTTGATTGCCTTCACAATTTAGGTCGATTCAAAGTACCTAAAGACAAGGGCATTCAAATAAATGTCTGTGGGTGTAAATATTTACCCTTGCCGTCAGTAAGGAACAGCTTTAACAAGCTCAAGGAGTCTTATATGTTTATAGCACGATAAAGTTAGAAAGAAGTTATGAGGACATACGTGACGTAACGTTATGAGGCAGGTGAGGCCACGAAAGCCGTTTATGTTCTACTTAGCGGTGTCATCTCCCATATATTTATGACTCTTTCTGCAGCTAAAAGCTGCTTCAAGGTGCTAAAGCAGAGTTTTAAATATGATATTATAAATATTTACCGGTGCAGTTGGAAAAAGTAGCGGTATGGGCCGTGGGAGAAAGTATAAAATATGATTTTATCAATTTGCAGGAAACATCTTAACCTACATGCAATTTATTACTCCACATTTACAAGCATATACACGTTTGTGCAAATATAAACATTTACAAAGTTAAAATAAATAATGGTGTAAGATACCGTGGATGCGTGCTCATAATTCTTCAAAGAGGTTTTATTTATTAAAATTGCGAAGTCGGCGCTCTGCTCGGGGCAGAGAGCGCAATGCTCTAAGAATCCTTATGTGATAACTGCAGCTTTTTAATTAACGCTTCTATTATGACGTCACAAAAAATAACGATCTCACAATTTCCTCGTTCATACGGTTTCTGAGCTTGCGGATTGAGCGGCGCAGATATGAGCGTGCGAATTTTATGTGTTTAATGCTAATGTACTCGCTCGACGTCACATGCATATAACAACGTAAACAGGCCAAATGTTTTGTTTTCAATGTATTTTGCTGTTTTTTATTGTGATCGATTTGGATGGAATCATTTGTCTGCTACGTGATAGCCGGTTATTTAAATTATATTTATCAAAGCAAAATTATATATTGTAGAGAACACGACACAGATATTTTATCCAACCGTAAAACTAACAAATGAAACAGTATTTCAAGCTGCTGCTTCATCAAAAAACCTATGTATGCTTTTCAAAAATATAACCCGTCCAATATTTCAAACAAAATTGAGTACTAGTTGGGAGCTTTTCCAAACTGCTTCGCTAACAATAACAGCGTTTCACTCACATGCTAGCTTTATTAGTTTTTGTACTGATGAGCTGTGTTAAAATAGAAGTGACCCGACAATTTTGTACAAAACAATTTAAAGACGTTGACCCTTTCATAGTAATCACTGGCGGAAAAAATAAAACCACAACATCGCGCTTCGGCTTAACTCGAAAATAATAATGACAGTATAATTAGAGTGCTCTATAATAAACAATGCAACGAACTAGTATTAATTCCCAGGCGAGTTGAAAAATGTTAAACTGTGGGCGGAGCAGGCAAACCGAGGTGAGCCTTCGTATGGGATGCGTTACCGAGCGCCGCCGCCGTTCACTGATTGTTGCCGAGAGCGGCCCGCGCCGCCGCGGGCTACCTGCCTTAATTTGAGACTCCAGAAATTACTCATAATAATAAATAAATGTACGTACTAATTTTCGACAGAAAGAAAAAAACTTTCGTTGAAGAGGCTGGGAGTAGGTACTTGGAACGTATTACACTATGAGTCAGGCTTGAATAACTTTAAGCGCCAATCCGACCGTTTGGAGGTCTACATGATTATTTCGTATTGCAAGAATGTTGTTAACATTTTATTGGATAGCTTTACACAAGCAAAGCGTATTCATACATGATCTAGGTTTATATGTGTAAGTTTCTACTTATACGCTCTTCGCGACCCTGTTTTTGGCTTGTTTCCAGCTAACTACTCGGATCCAAGTCATCTGTTAAGTTTATTTCAAGGATATAGTGCTTAATGCATTACATTTTATATTCAGAACTGGCTATTGAATAATACTGAGTGTATGTACTCGTATAATGGGCTTTTGTAGTTTTAACCGCCAACCACACTCTGGACGAAGTAGAAGAAGGAGCACAAATAAAATCTTTGATAATAATAATCACTTCCGTAATCTCTCTGAATGCGGAGAGCAAATATACCGTACATAAAGCGTGCCTTATCGGTGTAATTCTGCGTGCGCTGTAGGTTTATCGTATCGAAGCGCGAAAAGTGCGACCGGTGTTGTGCAAAGTTTACGACGTCCGTCCGCTGAGATACGGCCTCTGATCAATTTATTCCCTAACGCTCCAACATCAGCCGCGTATGGTACATGCAACTCGCGAGTAATGCGTGCGAGTTATTGCCGAATAAAATCGAGCTGGGTCATTTAACTTAATAGGAATACGTATGAGCCCACCGAATATCGTAACTCGTTGGAAATAATGACGTAGAAGTCATTTGTTTTCCACCTTTGCCTACCTTTCAATCAGGTAACATATCTGAATTCATTCCACATTTTTTAATGTCTGTTATATAACAAATATTAAAAAATGTGGAATGAATTCAGTATTGCAATGAAAAATCGCTAGCCAAAATACAAATTAAACCTTATCGGTGAACAGCAATGTAATTTTGCGAGGTCCTCATTCAATAGATACCTAGGCACTCTACAAACGCACAAACGCATTCCATTGAAATTCATAAAACGTAGGTAGTTTCGGCATCATTTAGTAGCAGTTGGTACAAAGCCACTCATTCATGCAGTGAATCCGGACGAAATATTCACGTTCCGTTAGTCAAACGAACTACTACATACGAGTAGGTGCCTGTTTAATACTTATTGATACGAGTGTATTACCTCCTGTTTATCCTCAACTAAACTAAACTGTTTATCCTCACGTATATTCACAGCTAGAAGTCACGAGAGATTTCTCACTAAGAAATGTCATTCGCGGCCGGGAAATAATGGAATGTCATCGGCGAAAGCGTTATTTGAGGTAGTTCATGAATACGTACTAGAAAAAGATTTGGTCTCAACTCACTACCTTGAGGAACCCCTAAGCTTATCACTGTTTGTAATGTTTCGAATTAGATTTTGATCCTTAATATTTTTCGACACACAAGAGGAGAACCTATTATTTCAACCAATACAATGCTAGTCCCTGCATTTCCAAGTATTCAAGGAAAATTAATTGTAAGCCCGTATTGAAAGCCCGGGCAAATCTTACCTCCTAAAAAACTAAAAGGCTTCAAGTAAGTCCTTAACTTGTATTCTGTATATTGTTGCATTTAACAACGTTTTATACACATAACTGTCTTTGTCCTCTTTTAAAGTGTACAAAGCATTTAGATCGACTTGTGTGTACACATTAGAGGCCAGCCTCGACAAACTTTTCAAGTGTGGAATTGATAAGCAGTATTTACTATTATAAAGCAGTTTAGATAGTGTCGGCGGGCAGCAGGCGTCACAAGCCTCACGCGTCGCCATCAGTATGCGTGCGGCGAGTGCGTGTCGGCATGCGACGCCGTCCGCTCGCACACTCTGTTTATATCACCAATAACTAAGAAATATTTTGATACTAACATATTTCAAACCATACACTCACTACCTATGTCCTATCTCACATTTATCGTTAATTGCAAATCAGGAATTAATTGCATCTACTTAAGCTGTTCAGCACATATTCAACCCTTTGGATACGATAACATACTTGATTTACAGCTCAAAAGGATTTAAATACTAGCATTACATAATCCCGCAGTGCCACTAACGACTTCTTAATTGCCTCGCCTGTCGTTTGTCCTCTTCGTGGAATGAAAAGCTACATAATACTAATAAAAAAGCGCCCTTTGAAGTCCTTTAGATTATATTTATTTCCGTAATAACAGGAATTACCGAAATAAAATCGTTCTAAAAAATAGAAAACATAACACCGGGAGGAATTTCTTAGAATAAATAAATTTTCTCTTCCTTTGTCTCATAAATCCTTTGTCTCTGCCTTATAAATTCTGTTTTTTTTTATAAATCGCTTGTTATGCGTAACAACAAGGCATATTTCTAAACAGACTTCGTGTTCTACTGTAAATGTTGGAAAAATTGTTCTCGAACATTTTTTGTTGAGAACTGTTAAATCTCGTTACCTCGATGCACATGGGAAATATTATACGTGAGAACGTGATTATTGTGAAGAGACATTACCACGGAGCGCGAGAATATTGCCGGAGACTCATGTTATTTCTAATATCTAGTGTTCGTCGCCGATGCTATCGGTCTATCTTGTGTGTATCTTCTCAAGAAAACAAAGGGAAATCGCAAATATCGAGTGCAACCGCGGCAGAGCGGGGCGCACACTCCACGCTGGGTGCCGGGCGCGCCGGGTGCCGGGTCGCCGCGCGCAGCCACGATGTCAATCGCGACTCCTCTTTTTACTTCCTGCTCAGTCAGACAATGGCGGGAAAATGTTTTCTACGTGTGGGGACGAGGTACGGGGTGTGGGGTCAATAGCGGGAGCACTAATCTCTGTCGGGATCGTTCGGATTAATGGCTCGTATTGCCGTGTCTGTTGTTTGTTTCCACAATTCTTGGTCCCTCTTCCTTCTAGTTGTAACAAGTTTCTTCGTAACTTTCAGGCGTTAGTGAATTTACTTTTGCAATATAAATCACTATGTTTTCTTTTATATTGTGTCGTATTTATCTTGAGTACATTGAAATAGCTTTATCGATTACAATTAAACTTTCACTCAAATAAACAGTTTAAAAATGTATCTACTCTAACATAGCGAATATGGCATATAATTTTACCAAAGGATTGTTAAATTATTAGAGACAGAGAGGGCAGGTTGGCGACCTTCAGACATAATCTTAATTCAAGTCAAAATGTAATTTCAAGAAATAGAATCCGCCCTTACAACGAACCTCTGACCAATAATCTCACTAATTAAAACTGTAACTACCCGTTAACAACATTAATATTCCAACGAATGTTCTCAAATAGCTTCCCGCACTCCTTGCCCTATAAAATATGAATGACTTGTCTACAATCACTGCTACAAAAAGGATGGGACACTTAATTTACGATGTTCCCGGAACACTTACTACGACATTGAAAAACAATGAAAATGAGAAGCCATCGGGTCCAAGCACTTGACCGACTTGGAAAGAGCGCAACGCGGGAACCGAGAATTTATTCTACGGCAAACTGAATTTTATTTAACACAAGTGAAAGCAGAAATTAAAACCTCTTGTTTATTTGTGTGGAAACAGTTTTTGTTTTTATGAACAGAATAGAACTTACGTACAGCTGCACGATTACACTTTATACTAAATTCGAATTAAACTTTGAACTTTGAAGTAACATACTGATGCTTGAATACTACGAGGTTGTAATAAAGTAACCATACAGTAATACTGGCAGAGCTGTCGAAACTTTCAAGTTTGCTTCTTCAGAGTTGGCAGCTAATGAACATAGGTAAAATCCTCCTATATACCTATAACCGAAAACTGTATTTTCTTTTTGTGCACGTAAAAAATCCAGCCGAATCAAATCCGCCTATTAGGGCGGGCGCTGCTACTAATTAAAATAAAATTGTTAAAACAGAAGCGGGTGCGCTCTCTCCCCACACCAGACTAACTTTTAACGAGAATATATTTGGTTTCGACCAACCCTTTGGTGATTTTACTATTGAGTCTGACTGCAAATAACTCCTTAATTGACTTCAAACAACTTCTGGCTTTGTGGATAGAATACCGAGGTTACTCTACCTCTTGTATTAGAATTTATGGTCTACCTGAATATCGCTAGAGACCGTAACCAAATACAATGGCTGTATAATGTAACAAATTACGTGTGTAGATTGGGTAATCATTTAAAACGTTTTTATTGACATTTTAGGAAATATCAATGTTTTAAATGTCACCCGTATCAAAAGGATTGTGGCACTTTGACGTATCAATTTGTTTTCGCTCTACCGTCACCATGGACGTAATATAATAGAAGTTATATTACGTCCATGACTGTCACTCAGATTTGTTCAGCTCGCGTTCAAATAGAAATCAGTGTTAAACTTGCTTACAGATGAATCTGTCTTTTATTTTGCTTAAAGTTTACTATCCTACGTGTCATGTTAACGTTGGTTTGCTGTTATATTATGAACACCCACTTGTGTAATGCTGCGTATGTTTCTTAAGTGACGTCATTTGTTGCAGAAGTCGCGTCGCGGCTGGGCAGCCGGGTGCGGCGGCTGCGGCGGCGGGATGATGGACTGCCTGTGCCCCGCGCCGCGCACACTGGCCTGTCGCGTGGTGCTGCTCGACGAACGGGAACTGTTGCACGAAATACAGGTACAACACTATTTACTGCAGTGCATTATAATATACTTTTTTTTTTTTTTTTTTTATCTTTATTTATTTGAAAGGGTTTTATCACTTAGTGATAATGTCACCCCCGTAACAGACAACATTCAACAACTTAAAACTAAACAATGGGTAATGAACAGTTACTTAATATTATAATTATTATTAAGACCTACCTAATAGTGTTGTCCCTATTCGTTTTGGTAGATAACGAACAACAGTCGACACAACATCCTAGCCTCCTCCGACAAAGGGGACGCTAGGATGCTGTTACATGCACCCACTTCGAATCCCCCACCAAGCGAATATGGTCTATCGTGTATGTTCCGGTCACATTCCATCAGCACGTGGTAAATATCCTCAATCACCCCACAAACTTCGCAGTTTGGCGAGGGACTTATATCCATTAAATATTTAAACTTATTGGATGGGATGTGGCCTGAACGCATCCTCAACAGAGCTACTACATGTTTCCTATCTATCTCCCTTCCTTCAAACCATGGGTAACGAAGCGGTTCGGACTGGATGGTTTTATACCAGATTCCCTTTAACTTTGATCGTTCATCAAAGTATTCGTGCCATTTTTGTCTGCATAGGTCTTTGATATGACCAAGCCAATCTGAGTATAACGGTGTGCATGTGTAATTAATACCCTCATACGATGCTTGTTGGGCTGCTAAGTCTGCTTCTTCGTTACCCACGATTCCAATGTGTGAGGGAATCCATTGAATGGTGACAGTTTTATTCATAGACCGCATCTTACAAATTGAGTCCAAAATAATTATGGCTATCGGGATCCCTCGAAGAGTCGAGGGTACTCGAGCCAAATGTTGGAGGCTGCTTTTTGAATCCGAAAATATGACAAAGTTCTCTTGATCTATATTCAGTAAATACAACAGGGCTTCAGAGATAGCTATGAGTTCACAATACATAATAGAAATCTTGGCATTAATTTTGAATTTAGCTTTAGTATTAAGTTGAGGATCAAAAAAAGCAGCTCCCAAGTCTGAACCATCCTTGGAGCCGTCCGTAAATATTTTATAGTGTCGACTAAATTTATCATCTATCATTTTTACACACGTATTATTAAGATCCGTTACATTAATCAGTCTTTTTGCCGAACTTATACCCTTAATTGTATCACTTATTACGTTAGATATATCTATATTGGTTACCCAAGTGTCCAATGAATAAATGTCTAGTATCGGGCTAGAGTACAAAGGCATTTCTGAATAAACTCTGTGGACATCCACCAGTAATGGCAGTTTTTTGTTTCTCCAGTACACACTTTGGCATTGGTCAGACAGCTCCCCTAAAGTGCTTATAAGAATATTATTACGAACTGATTTTGATCTTAAATAAAATTTACCTGTTAGAAACAGTCTTCGAATAAATAACGGTTGGAGGCACAGCTCACTTTCCATCACATGGATAGGCGTGCTTCTAATAAATCCTCCTATGATTCTCATTGCTTGATTTTGCACTTTGTCAAGCTTAAGAAGGTGGCAGTTGGCACAGTTTCCGTACAAAAAGCAACCATAATCCATCCTACTTCGAATTATAGCTATGTATAGCCTTCTAAGATGTAAGGGATGTACACCCCATTTAGTACCAGCTAATATTTTAAAAATATTTAAAAAACGACAAACTTTTTCCCGGATTTCATTTACATGTTTACCCCACTTTAAGGAACTGTCCAACCACATTCCAAGGTATTTGACATAATTGACTTGTTCAATAAGGCTGTTATTATTAACAGTTAGATGGATATTATTCCTTCTTCTCCCTCTACTAAAAAGGCACACCTTTGTTTTCTTATGGGAAATATTTAGGCCTAAATCTGTCATCAAACTTTGAAAAATATTTAACGCGTTTTGTATATGGGATACTGAATCGGATAACCTCTTCTGTATGTCATACATAATGAAGTCGTCAGCATATTGCGAAATGTAAACATTAGTTATACTTCTACAAACGTTAATTGTGGCCGCATTAAATAGTAAAGGGGATAAAGGGTCTCCTTGAGCAATGCCTATACCAGTAATTCGACATATTAGGTTGTTATCCTGTAGCTCAATGAATAAATGTCTCCGATGAAGATACTGCCAAAGATAATTACAAAGAACAGAGCCCACTCCCAAGTTATCCAAAATACCTAAAAGAGAAGTCAAGTTTATGTTATTGTAGGCACTTTCAATATCTATGAAACAGCCAACAGCTGGTACACTTTTAGAAAAACCAGTTTCCACCCGAGTAACCAACCTAGATAGACCATCATAACATGACTTAGATCTTCGGAAGCCCGTGGTGTCATGGGATAATAAATAATTTTTCTCTAAAAACCATTCAAGCCTGCGTGTTATGATGGTATGAAGTATCTTACAAAAGCAAGATATAAGCGCGATAGGTCTAACATCACTTGAGCCTCCCGGCTTCGGTATAGGAATAATTTTAACTTTTTTCCACTGTTCGGGTACGAATCCGGACAACATAAACATATTGTAAATGGAAGTCAACATAATTTTAGCAGAATGGGGTAAATTTTTTATCATAGAATATGAAATATTATCGTGACCTGGAGCCGAATCTGTTTTTTTTATTGAGTTAATTACTTCCTGTACCGAAACCGGGTTGGCCAATTGCGTGTTACAAGAGGTAAATGTAGGAGTTGGTGGAGATACGTAATCTGGGGCCAGACTTCGCAACAATCTGGCGGCTTTACCTTGGTCAACAAAAGCTGTAGCTGATTTGTACCCTTTGATCCATCTCATGCGCTTCCACATTTCTCCTGAAGAAGTTACACTATCTATGTCATTGCAAAAATCCTGAAAGGATTTATTCCTGGCTTGTCGTATTAGTCTTTGCGCCTCACTCACTTTCCTTTGTAAAGCTTCAAGATTTTGTGGGTTGGGATTTCCTCTAAAAGTTGCCAGTGCAAGGCGTCTCTGTGCAACAATATGTGATAAATTTTGATTCCAATATGGTTTTGGTATGAATTTGTCTGACTGAAGAGGATTTTCGCTCACTCTAATCATAGGTATATATTGATCAGCTGCAGAGTTTACAATATCTACAAATGTATTATATGCAGATTGATGATCTGAAGGTAACTCCAAGTTTGTTAATTCCGATTCTATTTTCTGAGTGTAACCTTTCCAATCTGCTTTCTTAAAGTTCCTCCGTTTTTTAAACTTATCTGATATAGTATTTTCTAAGCAAGCCTTAATTATCATATGGTCACTTCCCAGGTTTTCATTCATGACCCACCATTTTAATTTTAAAGCCAAATCTGTTGAAACAATAGTTACATCTGGGGAAGATTTTTGTATAGCCCCATTGACCAATTTCAAACGTGTATGTGTGTTGTCGTTAAGTGTACATAGGTTATTGTCCATGACAGAATCAAAAATCTGATTACCTCTTGTATCAGTTCTGGAAGACCAGTTTGAATGGTGACCGTTCAAATCACCTGCAATGAGAGCCTTGTGTTGTGTTATTGAAAAAACTTCATCCCAATCACTTCTGCACGTGTGCACTGACGATGGGCAATAGATAGAAATGATATTCTCCAGATGAGCGCAGTTGAGTAATTTTATGTGTATAATTTGTATTTGAGTATTTGAAATATTTACGTTACATTGTATAGCTTTGATAGAGTGGTGGGTAAAAACAGCTGTACCTCCATATCCATCGTCACGATCTGCCCTGAATACATTGTATCCACTGAGTCTGACAATACTGTCTGGGTCAAACCAAGTTTCACTGAGTATAGCTATATGAATTTTCTCCTGATTCAGTAAAGCTTCAAATTCAGTAAATTTCGGTCGTAAACTCTGGGCATTCCATTGTATAATATTGATTTTTAAATGTCTGTGTTTGTTGTTGTTATCCATTGTTTAATGTTAGATAAGAAAGGCAACTCCGTTATGTAATCCATCATGAACGATGTAAACCAGTCAAAGATCACTTTTGCGCAATCTAACACTTTATTTTCCAGACTGGTCCCGCTATCCCAAATTTTTTCCTTTAATTTATTCCATAACCATTTCCAACTCTTTTTCTTCTTTTTGTTTGAATTATCAGTTTTTCCTATTTCTACATGATGTGTTTCAGAGTCACTATCAGAAAGTGCCGCCCAATTAATCACAGTATCTGTTTTTTGTTTATTCTTCGGGTTGACCCCATGCTTTTTATTAGTGTCTTGTTGTATTATTGTAGACTTCTTATTTGTTTTAGATTTTAAACTTACCGCCTTCTTCAGTGTGTTAGCATATGTATCTTGGGGTTGTGTTATAGGTCCCATTTCTGTATTTGTTTCTTGACTTAACATTTGGTGATATTCATTTTCCGTTTCTTGTTCTTTTTCCGTTTCCTGTTCTTTTTCTTCGGAATTCTCCTCATAGTTTGGTTCTGGCAGCACGTACAGTGTTAAAGCTCTTTTGTATGTGCAGTTAAACTCTGCCATCAATTCTCTTAGCCTTCTTTCCTTTAAATACATTGGGCATGTGCGAGATAGCGCCATATGTTTTCCGGAGCAGTTATTACATTTATAGTCCGTAGTGTCACAATTAGGGTGGGATTTACTGCATTTTGGGCATATATCCTTGATTGATGAACATACTCTAATTGTATGCCCATATCTCCAACAGCGTGAGCATTGCGTGACGGGGAATTGATAGGGATTGACTTTCACCCTGGTATCAAAGATGTATACGTAGGCAGGTAAGGAAGATCCTTTAAAGGTTACTCTGACTGTTTCTCCAGGTTCCCATTGTCCACTGTTTGTGTTGCGACGTTTTAATCTTTTAATGCCTATGATCTCTGTGTCACAGCTCAAACCCTCCAGTATTTCTTCCTCCGATGATTCTAAGTCTATATCTTTAATAACGCCGTAAGTTTCTCTAATCTCCAGTGTTTTCTGACATCTAAGTCCTTTTTCTTTCAAACATTTTGACTCAAATAATTTATTCGCACTCTCTTCGTTACTAAACTGGATAAGAACCTTAAACGCATTAATATATTTTATACTTGTTATGTCCGGAATATTTTCTGCTTTTAATAATTTTGCTAATCCAAACTGTTTTGGTAATTTTTCTTTAGACGTTATGCTAATTTCTATTTTATCTTCAGGTATTCTTATCTCATCATGTGCATCACTACTTCTGGCAAAACGTTTACCCCGTCTCGTAATGTTAATCCACATTTCATCTTGATCTATCTGTCTATTTCTTTTACTCGTTCTCACTACGTTGCTTTCCCCACTATTTTGTATAACTTCTGCTGTTAACTCCATATTCTCACTATTACTGTTACTAATAATCTCACCACAATATTCTATGCCATTAATCACATTAGCTGTCTCAATTGATTGGTCGTATTCGAATTCGCTGCTATCCATTAGTGATTAGCATTTTTAAACGATGAATCATGCGCACGGTCGAACGATGTGAGTCGAAACCGGTTCGAAATCACACAGTACGCGCGTCTAACGTTGACAAGCGCCCGCGCGCAACTGATAATATACTTACGCGCCTCTAATATGCACAGGAAGAACCCTCGCTCTTTTTATCCGACCCATTACCACTGTGGTGCGTAACCACACACTTTTTTTTTTCGATTCAATAGTGATGGTAATAATACGATTCTTATAGCGGATGTCGACGAAGGAGTTTTTAGAAACCTAACCATAACCACGATAGACTCGCCGACACTCCCGCGTTCCGTCGGACGCCGATAGTATTTTTCAATTTTCCCTTGTACATGAAACAACGCGTGGATTTTTCTCCATTTCTCAACCCGCACTCGTGAAATGCAGCTATTCCGAGACGAATTATTTGAAGTACACCCAGGGGCTCAAGGAAAGTCTTTTATATGCGAAGCTCGGGTCCAAGGTGCGGGCGATGAATTCACTGAATCGTACGTCGGCTCTATGAATATTAAATTCTATTTGACTCGCATTGTCGCCGCGTGGAGAATGTGAGAGTGGCTCGCGAGTGACGAGCGAACCGCGCCACCTCGGACGCGGGCCCTATCAACATGTCCCTCCTGTTTACCTTTACCACTATTACTGTATGAATCAGTCTCAAACCAACTTCAATAACCATTTTTATATAATCACAATATCTCCCATGTAAATGCTTAACTTGAACAGCATATGTTAAACTTGGAAGCACATAAGATCGTGGCAGTCACTAAAGCCTCTCATTCTGAGATAATACTCGTATAAATCTCCATCGTTACTGTAAACAACCAAGGAATTTATGCCAGAAATGCTTTTGTTCGGTCTGTATGAAGACCCGCAACTTGCTCGTCAAACAAATTCTCAAGATATATTGGGCTAAAATCATCCAATTTGGGTAAAGTGGGACCGACACGAGTTCGACGTTTCTTGCTAAATTGTATGGATATTTTAGATAAATCACCGTCCTTTCGTAAGTTTTCCCTATCTACAAAAGAACATTTGTCTTTAACGGATCTAGCGAGGATTTTTCCTTGCCAGAGATGAAAATAGTATTCAGATTTATGGCCGCAGTGGCTGAGAATTGGATATCTGTCACCAAGAGATTTCATTCAACTTAATTGTATTGATCTCATGAACTCAACCATTCCAGAGATTCTGAACTGACCAAAGGTGGACAATCTAATAGACTGATCTTTTAAAGTTTGAGGAATGTCGAAGCGTCCGCGTCCGTCCGTCTGTAGCCCGTAATTGGTTAGACTCATACTTAAGTTTATTATAGAAAATTACAGGTAGACGACTCCATGGGATGATCTCATCGCAACACTACTTTTGTGGAAACCTGAAAACTTCCGCCATCCCATAAATATGTAATAAAATAAAAAATAATATCTATGCTATTTTCAGAAATGCAGAACTGAAGAAAATAGTAGATATGATTAAAGTCAAAATACAAGAGCTTACTTTAAATAACGTAAAAGAATATTGAGTGTTGAATTGTTAAAAGCAACAAGCTTTTCTTTTGTCAAGACAATTGAGTGTCGAGCGACGCGGGCGCGCCGTTTTATTTGGCTCAGATAGTAAAGGGGAAGACAAGGAATTGCACAGCAATTTATGAAGCGGGCCTAGTGTCGGTGGCAAGTGGTGCGGGCTTCGACGTGTATTGTCGCGCCGGCAAATTGACTCGACGGCATTTCACGGTCTACTGCGCTGATGCACCTCGTTCCTAGTTCTGCTTTATTGATGACGTCTTCATTGCCTGTCCCTTGACAATCAGCCACAATGGAGCAAGTAATTACCTGTCCATTCGTGGCTGTCGTGTTGATTAACGTATTTTGCTGGCTGTGCTTGCCACTTTGGATGAATGATCAACGCGCGACGCTAAGGAATAAATTCGATTCGCATATCATAGCATGTTTAATGTTAATAACTAATTTCTCTCACAGTGAGGTGCTCACCGCCAAGCAGAAAGTATTTTACCTGTTTTTATAGAAACATAAATTTAAAATCACCGTTTTATTGGAAGCTGTCGTGAATACCAATTAATCTAGTTATACATGATGGAGAGAAACGACTTTCTTTTATTTGACGATAAATAGGTATTAGCATAACCCTATTAAAATTTCGCTATTTCATTTCCTATTAAAATTTCGTTAAATGAAATTTTCATTTTTTTTATTTTCAAACTGATAATCACTTAATATGCTTTCAAGGCCTTCCGTGGCAATGGAAATCTAATAACTAAAACCGTATTTTGAACTCTGCTCTAAAGCAGAAATAGAGGCTCTATGTTTATTAAAACGAAGTGAAAAGTAAATTGATGTAGGCCGTGGACACACGATGACACGACAGCGGCGAGGTTCGGTGGATGGCGGGCCGGCGGCGGATCGCGTGCTCGTCGCCGCTACATCTACACCGTGCTGCCAGATTTTCAAATCGTTTGTTATTTTTCGAGCTTCACGTACGCTGCTGGGAGCAAACGCGCTTTGTTATTAAATCATTTATTATTCAGCCCAACGAACTGTTTCGCAATTTTCCCACAAGCTTGCGGAGGGCCCTATAGCCATACACTTATAGTGTTATGTTGTTTCAAACGCACGTAGCTCTCTTAATTGCGACTTATTTTGCCAGTTGGATTTTGAGTCATTATTTAATGGTAGGTGGGATTTTGCAGTCTTTGTACATTATTTGCCCTGAATATTTGCCCTGTTTGACCACTCTTGACAGATTCATGCTCTTTTGTTAGTTTATCAGATTTTGCTATACGACTGTATACAAACGAATTAATTCTATGCACGTGCCAATTATTAATTCAACGATATTAAACTGTCATAAATAAACCATTGAACAATCACAATTCAAACCTGCTTTGTTGGATCTATGCACTATGTAGGTAAATAGTAAATAACATCAGATGTTTGTCAACTTGTTTGAACAACGGATAGTATTTAATTTGTAGGTAAGCCACATCACATAGGTAGATAAACAAATTAGTTACCTACCTCAGTTATTCAATACCTACACAATCGTATCATTGTTTGTTCTTATTTCGACATAATGCACTAATTGAACACATTCATCATACTGATAATAAAATAAAACCAAAGAAATGTTTTCCCACCCAATTGCATCGAAAACCTTAAACAAAAAGCAAATTATACCTAAATAAAAGAACCTTTACATTTGAGATGTTTGGGAAAAAATGTAAACTAGCACCTTGGGGAGTAGTTACGACGTCACAGGCGCACACGCAAGGTCTGTGAGATGCGCGTGAGAGCTGCTGCGCAGTGCGCTTGTTGCTCTCCAACCCGCTCATTATGTTACCGAGCCGACTACTGGTGTTACTGGTCCAGGCCCATCGCGTGCGCATTAGCCTAATTGTGGAAACGTGAGCATCAAGAAATGCTAATCAGAGATAGTCTGACTACATTATTGCTCGCGATAGCATTTGATTTCTAACAGTACTGCTTTATATTACCGGTCCCGATCTGTATCTAGTTTCTTCTCAGAAGCCAGGCGTTTCCGCAGCATCGATTGGTTCATTTAAATTGCAAATCTTAGAACAATTTTTGTAATGCAATTGTTTATGTAGGTATAAAATTGGACGGACTAATAAATTGACGAAGAAAAATCAGTTTTAAAACACAATCTAGAAATGAGATGAGTGCATCTTATTTCTAGATTGTATTTTAAAACTGATTTAAGCCTCACGTAAAAACAAAGTACCCCATAACATTCAGGCGAGGCTAAGCAAAATTAAATTGCAAGCTGACAAGAATTTCTATGAAGGCATTCCTCTGTCGATAAACGAATAATGAGAGCTTATTTTCGCCAAATTAAATTAGGACGGGCAATAAATTCAGGTAACTACGCCGTTATGCCAAATTCAAATGGTTCTTCTACATGGAAACATAGACTTGACCTTAAATAAATGTTTCTATATTAATTAGATTAGCGCTGTGTAGGTACTTAGATACCCAGACAGATTAATGATGATTAAGATACCCCAAATACAAAATAATATTGAATATTGATTTTTTGGACGCAACTGTGATTTATTTTGTCCGATAGACATTTATGGGAAAGCTTGATTTAAAATGTGTCACGAATTTACTTCTAGAAGATAATAAAAAAATACTTTATGTTC
This sequence comes from Oligia fasciuncula, assembly GCA_963082905.1. Taxonomy (NCBI): domain Eukaryota; kingdom Metazoa; phylum Arthropoda; class Insecta; order Lepidoptera; family Noctuidae; genus Oligia; species Oligia fasciuncula. The sequence goes on from OY720387.1 coordinate 13,295,530, forward strand.
GTAAATGAATAAATAAGTGGTCATATTTCATAGGAATATCGACAGACAACTTATTTATTTGACATTCAAAATATTATGAATGTTTTTTATTCAATACTTTCGGTAGCTTATTTAGTAGGTACGTAGTACGACAGTACCTACACAAGAAAAGAAGATCGTTTTGTCATTGTGGTTAACTTTACCCTGCGCTTTGCGGTTTGTAGTAATCGAGCTCAAACGATTTTGTAGGTTTAGTTCCGCGGTGGTCAGTGATTTGTTTTTGAGGATACTATTACAATACCAATCTTAAACAAGGTAATACTTCATTGGGTTATAAACCTTACACGTAGTAAGGGACATCAACGCGCAATGTTAACATGAATTCAGCACATTAGAATCATGTCATCGGACGACCCAGCGAATAAATTTTCGCCGGTTATTAAATGTGTTGGTGTTATTACACCCTATATTTTAGCTAATTCCAGACATCTTCAGTGACTAAGTTTAGCTATGCATGAGCTACCAAAATATGCAAAATCGATTAGTTTCCAATGTTTCGCAAATTTTGCCGAGTTCACTTTATCCCTCTCATAGTTTCATATCATCTGAAGCTCGGTTTGAAAAAATTAATAAAGTTCATTTGTTTCAGGATAATAATACTGGTCAAGCATTATTGGACGTGGTGTTCCGTCATTTAGATCTCCTGGAAACAGCTTACTTCGGACTTCGCTATGTAGACCAAGATAGCCAAACGGTGAGGAAACATTCAACTTTATCCAGCACCCTAATTTGGTAACGCACTTCAATCACAATCTGAATCATTTTGAGGATATTGCTAATCCATTGCTTTATCTGTAAGACCTGTTATATCACCAAAAATCGCACTAATAAATACTTTGACTACTTTGTAAAAAAAAAAAAGTTCGAAAAATGTGTCTGCTCAACAGCGTAAATAACGCAATGAAAGTTGTTAAACTGTCAAAATGAAACCCATTGCTACTGTTAGTGTGTTACGCAATTACCCCGCTGGTTAAGGTATTCACAAAAAAACCTATTCCCTTTATAATATAAAACCATAGAAAGTGTAGCCTCATGGTTGAAAATTTGTAAGTACCTATTGTTTGTAGTTTCCGTTTGCGATACACAATTTGGGATACAAATGAGCTTGATACAGTTGTCTAAAGAAAGAAAAATCTATCTTACAATATTACGACTGTACAAACTGGATCACAATATCTAAAAAGCAAAATATAAACAACAACAAACAAAGACAGGTATTTTTTAAACTTTCAGTTCTTCAATGTAGAGCCATTTTGTAAAGATGACGTTGTGGAATTGGATTAGGAGATTATATCCCATCTGCGAGGTCTTTTTACTTGTCTGCGTCCGGATTTGAAATGTAAGAAAGGACTTTAAACTGATAAAATTATTTGTAAGAATGAATAACAGTGTTTAGAAATATGTGGAAGATAGGGCTTCAAAATAAAGCAACTTTAGCAGTATGCGCAACAAAGTGATGAAATGAAAATCATATAAATGAAATCAAATTTGTACAAATTGACACACTCATATTAACGCAAATTATTTATTCATAGTTTTAAAATCATGTTTCAAATCAACAGTTTCTATTTCAATTAATGATTCGAAAAGTAATTAATTTTAGTTGCTCTGGTTTAGCGTTTGTATATGTATGAATAGAGGGTAGGTACCATGCGTTTGTATATTATTTACTGCTATGAACGATTTCACTGACAGCCTAATGCAGTATCATATTATTTTATATGTCCTTAGTACCTATCTAATTTTTTTTATTCATCTTAGCTTCTTATTGAAACTATTGAAACTTTGAAAACTGTACCTATGTTTCTTTAAAGAAAATGCTTTTAAAGACTTTTCTTCTGATTTAAATAAAGAGTTTTCATACTACTAAAAAATCATTGTTATATTTAGAAACGGTCATCATTTATAACACGAGCATGGTGGCCCAGTGGTAACGGCCAAGACTTACGAATTGTAGGTTGTAGGTTCGAACCCTGACAGGCGCTATACTTTGTGTTAATAATTTCATTACCACAGCTCTCAAAAGGGTGAAGGAAAACATCGTGAGGAAACCGAAATGTCCTAGAACCAAAAATTCGAAGACATCTACCATCCCGCACTGGGCCCGCGTGGTGGATTACGGCCCACTCCCTCTCACAGAGAGAAGGCCAGTAACCCAGCAATGGGAACATTATAGGCTGATTATGCATCATTTAACACAGCATTAAGATACTGCGGCCTTTATAAATCTACCTAACAATTCAATATATTAGGTACATAAATATTATTTTTATTAGACTATCAAAATTAATAGATATTAATATAGTAAATCATTTCCTTCAAACGATATAAGACCGCTACGAAAGATAAGAAATTAATACATTCCGTATCTATATTTCTTTCCCAGCAATGAGGAAATCCATTACTTTTATGAATCGTTCACATTTATATTTATATGTCGTTTTTTTGTGCAGCATTGGCTGGACGCGGGGAAACGGCTGCGTCGTCAACTTCGCGGCTCCGACCCCCACACTTTCTACTTTGGAGTGAAATTCTACGCGGCAGACCCATGCAAGCTCCTGGAAGAGATTACCCGGTAAGTACGGAATGTATGCGTCATCTATTGTTGTACAGCTGTGCTGCGTTCAAACATTTCAAACGCCTTTAGCGCAAAACAATCGCGGTCAGGTCATTGTTAGTTAATTTGTAGGTAACGTAAAGGGCATTGAAGAATTTTAGTGCACAAATAATCCTAATTGCAATTAAAACTTACAAGTAGGTAGGTATATTTGATAAAACAGATATCACGTTCACAAATATAAATCTACCTTATATAATTACGTAGGAAGGTTTCCTGTATTGAAGGTTCTTTTTTACGTTAATGACTCGTTAGCATTTAAGAAATAATAAACTTTCAATAATACTGACAGTATCTGGATAGAATATCAATACAACATTGTTTTTACTGACGAACATAATTATACGCGTTTTGAAATACATCATTACAACTCGGATGCTACCTCATTTAAAAGTTTATAAAGCTCGTTAATACTTCGTCAATGACGTGGATTTTATTATCAACCTTCCGCTGTTTATGGAACTCATATGTTCAAGTTTTAATAAGAACATTTATGTATACTGTTGACCTGCATCCAAATCAGACGAACTGTCATGTCATACACATATATGTGCGTAGAGAGCTTTACATACGTCGGCTTTACAAACAAAATCTGTTATTTTAATGAGTTCCAGCAAAACCGCTAACTGCATGTGAAAATCAAATTAATGGTTGAACATTAACAAATTATACAGAGCGATATTTATTAATGTGGTTTTCCATCAAAGCGTTGAGTGCGGTGTGTGTATAACTCGCACGTGTCCCGACACTGCCCGACACGTAGGCACTAATGTAAGTAACGCTTTCACAAAATCATTCATATTATAGCACATTAATTCAGGAGCGCGAGGGATGAAAGTAGGAAGTGATAATAAAACACATCTGTGTTCTTCACGTGCGCCGTGTCAGCGTTCTCCTGTTCTCCACCGCGCGCGCCGACATTTCTGTCACCGACACACAAGCTATAAAATGACACAGATATATCCTTTTTAATATTCAATGAAGCATAAGACGTAAATGACGACACGGACTTATTTATAGACAAATGCTTTACAGAGCTTTAGAACATTATGTTATCCTTGTTACTTTACTTTGCGCTTCGATCTATAGCTAAGTTTTATAGTGGTGTTGTATCACGTTAAACTAGGAGCCCCATATAAAAAGTTTGTAGGTTATTAAGAACATATAGTTCCGAGAGTGCCCATTATTCCTACATATAACAAGATAAAGCTGAGAGATAGAGGGACATAATTAGTGTAACATTGCAAGGACAGTAGTCAGACTTTTATGGAGGTAGTAAGTACATTTGTGCCATATATGGGGCGCAAGTAAATAATGACATTAACCGTAATAATAACAACATGACTCGGTTATGTACTTTACAAGTACGAGCTCTATTGTCGCGAGAGTGACATAACTGGACACATTACCGTTGAAACACAATAGCCTTAATCTATACGGTGTTCATATATGAGCGCTTGGAAGCAAATTACTTAATGCTGTATTTTTTACTTGAAACTGCTAAAATTTCATAATCATAAAAGAGAGTAGAGTCTAGTAAGGATACAAAAGAAGGTGTAGTGCTCTCGCAATAAACGCGGTGAGCTCGTAAACTGACGTCGCAGTGATGAAATGAATGGGGCCAGGCGTGCAGTGGCGCTTCGTGCTGCGCTCCACTGTCAATGGTGAAACTTAAACACAGGAATTTCATTTCATGGACCATTTTAATTGGACACCTTTTTTAAAATAGGCCCCTCGGTGTAAATCTTCTATACACTGAAACAAGAGTCCGCTAATTTTTTTCTATAGAGCTACAATTGAATTCCTGCCTAAAACATCTTTTGAAAACCGCGGAGAAACTTTCGTCTTCTCGTGTTTTCTTTAAATTTTGAAACAATGGCTACAATTGAAGTCAGTTATGTGGAATTTTGAAGAGTTTCCGTTTTATTCTTTATTTTATTCGTTGTGAATGTTGGGGCGGGTACGGGGGATGTTTTATTAAAATTTCGTTATTACGGTGTTGACGGTGCACCCGGCGGCGGCGCGGCGGCGACGCGATCCGCATCTACATTAGTAGGTACCTAGTACTACGTACAACACGGGGAAACGTCTTCCTTTAGGTAAGGGGCGCAGTTTAATACTCGTAAATTCTTTGAAAACCTTTGCCTTGATGGTCTTTTAATATTTAATTTCCCTCTAAGGGCAATCTTTTCGCAACGAGTTTGACGAGTTTCTCCCAGTTAAGGAAAAATGAAATGGGTGAATAGATTTTATGTTTTAGGAAAAAATCTATTTGGGAGTTAGAAGGTTAAGTTTGTTTCAATGTCAATCGTTTATGAAGGGTCATGTCAAGCTAATATATAATACATTTATTATATATTTGGTCTTTATTGCAATCCATCATTCTTGCAGATATTCAGTAATTATTTAATATTGTAGGCTTTATAGTGTAAGCTAATATGTGTTTGCTTGTGTCAGGTACCAGTTGTTCTTGCAACTGAAGCAAGACGTGCTGCGCGGGCGCCTGCCCGTCAACTTTGACCTCGCGGCCGAGCTCGCCGCATATGTGCTGCAATGTGAGTCACACTTTATGACTTTATACTTATGTTTCAATGTTATTACACTTATGACATAATTATGTAAGTTTAATGTGAACCATGTGTCATGCGAATACCATTTTTAACTGCGCGACAGCAAAGGCAGGGTTATGTTTTTCAAGCGTAGGTAACTATGTATCTTTGTATGTGAGATTATTTATATCTTCGTAACAACCTAGCGGCTGGATGGATTTTAATACATGAGGTATATCGACTCGTCTGGGTCGCGTGATGGTAGGCTAGGGTAGGGATAGGCTAAATAAGTTACCTATACAAATCTATATAATACATATAATAATATAAAAAACAAAGTCGGGTTAGTTACACCGTTTATAACTCAAGAACGGCTGGACCGATTTTTATGATCCTTGATTTGTATGTTTATAATTTCAAAGTAACAACTTTTTACTAGATGAATATGAAAGTATGGCTGTATGTTCCGGCTAATCTCCGAAACGGCTGGACCGTATTTAACAGGACTTTCACTGGCAGTTAGCTAATGGTACCTATATTATGGAAAATTAATTACGGTTCCGCGCAAAAATAAAAACCTAAAAAAAAATGGTTCTTTCTTTTCAATGGAGGAGTGGTATTTACACCTTTTCTAACTGACACATTATTGATACCCGACATCCACGCGAACGAAATCGCGAGCACAGCTAGAATTTTATAAAATCAATATGGCGGATTTCAGATGTCAATATTACCGTTTTCAAATAAAAACGTTTAGCACCATGACCGTGGCACGTGGGATATATAAATAAAGGGCTTGTGGAGCTGATTCTAATAATATAACAACGAAAAGGTTAAAAAAACAGGTTACAACCTTACAACTAAAAAGTTCTAGTTTTTTATTATTTAATTTTATTTTATTAAAGTCGGATATTGTGTCATATACCTATGGTTATGAAGAGCTACGTGCGACATTTTAATTACTTATGGGTTTTAACCACCTGGAACTGGTCTAACATTAATATTCGTTAATATTTCCCTTGGGTGTAGAAATACACAAGTAGGGAAGGATTTCTCGAGACATCGACTGACAAATACCTTCCTTCCTTTATTATTAATCGTACTGTGATTACTGGTAATGTCAACAGTTTTATTAAATTAGTACCTAGCTACCTATGTTTCAAATTGGTTTTTAACTTAGTCGGTAATATGGAATTCATAGTCCATAAAAACACGTCAAAAACGAATAAAATATTCATTATCCACGGATTCCAAATAAAAAAAAAAAAAAAAAAAAAAAAAAAAACTCACCCTAAAATCCATTTAAACTAATGTGGGTACTTAGCAAATAAACAACTCGGTACATTAAGGGTACTACATGACCTAAAGCGCCGTCACTGTCGGACTGCATAGAAAAGAAGGAAAAGCGCGATGACACAACGCTGGTAATTTATTGCAGAATATGAAGCAAATATCTATTTACAAAAAAATATTGTTTGGATTAAAAAAATAAAACACAGTGCTTTAGTATGTTGCTTGTAGAATGATCTGACAAAAAATCTGAATGATTGTATGAATAGTTTTATTGTAAAAAGAATGTTTTTAGAGGTATCTTCATGATTTTTTTTCTATCGTATCAAATTAGTTGTATGTATTATGTTTTCGACACACTATCTAACTAGCATATATCCTGAAGAGTATCATATATTTTTGTGATTTTGTTTACTGTAGTTGATCGTATACTTTTAGGCATTATAAAACTTGCGTTTTTGCGTTTAGGTCCTGTAGTCCCCATAAAGAAAACGACTTCAAACTCTGGCGAGAAAACGGCTTCAAATAACGAAATGCGGCATGGACTTAATCCGATGAACACTTAGGAAGTATATTTGTGTAAACATCGGCGACAAATTAGAGTTTCTCGGTGTAGTACGAGTAGTGTCGGTAAAATCCGCAAGTGCAACCCGTGCTCCGGTTACAAAGTGGCTGCGGGGCCACTAACCCGGCGGCTTATTGTGTAACTAGCCTAGCTTAGCTGTAGCGGCGACTGACGTGTTGCTGACGTCACACAACATGCTAGGATTTTCCTAACGTCTACACCTTTCTGTTAAATTAGCCCGTAGTCGTCCAGTATACCTACTTTGTAATCACATGCAGCCTTCGCAACAGACCACTCCGTTAACTGAGAGCGAAAGCAATATTATTTATGCCTTATCAAAATACGCTCCCAAAACAACGTAGATGGTAGATTATTTTGCTTTTCCACATCCCTGGTACAGTTCTCATCAATACTTTTGTGACCAAATCCTACAGTAGGTAGTCACAATTTCCACTGTGACCGGGATCTGATTGTATCTGTATCCCCGGTCATATTATTATCGACTGCAGATGAAACCATTTGCGAAACTCGGCTCAATTTCAGTTTAAATGGCGATTTTATGAAACAGTCATAATGATCATGTTGAACCTTTCGGCTGATTGCGCTGTAATCCGATATTCTTTTAGTACCTATTCGGTGGTATGTGTTTTGTAAGTGCAAAATGAAATTATTTGATAAAGTTGCATGCGTATAACATTTGAAACGTGAATTTATGTTTCGTAATTTGAATATGGATCAATTCAACTAAATTAAAAAATCCTGGCTGAAAATTGTAAATCATTTAATCTAAAAAAAGGGAAAAACACATTTATGTAATTGTTCACTGTCATAATGTGAGCACCAGACCGTTCCCCAAGCATGGTTATTTGACTTCGGCAATAATTCTCCTGACAAACACTCAGAGGTCCATGTTCAGGGTTGGACGTTTATGGGCAGTTTTGTATAGTAGGTACATACATATTTATAGTAGGTACCTACCCACATTTATTGTAGGTACATAATGTATTGACCACTTGCGGTCGCCACGCTATGCGTAGGTACCCACCTCACACACGCTTACTATTTCATGCAATAACACACCTATTTTATTAACTTGATTACGAACCGAGATTCCAGGAAAACGAATCTTTTATTTACGGTAGACTTTAAGAAATATGATTCTGTGAAATAGCCACAATCTGGAAATTAATTAAGCAGTATCTTCCTTTCATTTTGTACTTATAATTTTGTTATAAGTTGACGCTTACAGGAAGACATCAACAATAAATTCAAACAATGTTAGTCATCAGTAGTAGATTTCCCAAGACAGTACACAAAAAGTTCCCAAAAGATTTAATAACTTGGTACCTAACCTACACATCTAATTTAAGTAGTAATCGTCGTTCTATAAAATTGTTTAGTACACGCAAGGGAATAATAACGTGTGCGATCATGTGGGGACGTTGACTCATCGCCAGAGGGGCACATGATAGCCGCAGTACGCATGAACACTTACATACAAACTGCCGCGAATGAATCGAAATGTATAACGCAATAAAAATATATCCTACTAAAAGGACTAAACAGAAAAAAAATTGGAATGATTACACACAAAATCCCAAGTGTTTTCCTTAAAAAACACACCAAACTAGGCGCGCCTCCGCGACATTGCCTCGTGTTAAGTTATACATTTTTCACACTGAAAAGTCTGTTCTGTGGTTCAGATCGAACAATATAGCTGATCAAACAGACAGGTATAAACGTGATTATTCTGCCATGATTCATGACTCTGTAGTAGGGCACAAAGACCATCTAGCTTCTAAGTTAAGAAGCTATGCTAAGATTTCATCATTATTCCATCCGTATTTACTTACTTAAAAATGGAAAATGTAGCGATGGTTCAGAATGCACAATGATATTGAATGAGTCGTGGTAGCCGGGCACAATAACGCAGTCATTTTTGCACTGGTTCGTGAGTTGACCTCACTGAATTTAAATAGAATTCGAAATGCGAAGTGATGACGCAAAAGACACTTCACAGTGTTTAGCGTCAAAAGATAAACCCTATAAAAATTGTAACTAAGTCCAAGGAGTTTGTTTAATCTATCTTCATCACATCAGCACTTATACGTAGTAGTACTATTGAGTCGGTCTAAATTCCGCTTCCAGTAATAGCTAGTGCCATTCTTCTGTGATTCAGCAGCGGCGGGACGGGAAGCTATCTTACCGCAAACGCAGTAAAATTTATCAGTCATTCCGCTTCGCTACTTCAGACTCAGACTAATAGACTGCACCCGCCCGATAACTATGCGGATTACAGAAATGTTTTAAGCGACAACTTTTAATGTAAAGTTCTGTCTAACTCCATAAAAGCGATTCGTATAATAACAACTACTTATAAAAGTCAGAGGTGTAGAGACTCCTCTTTATGGCCTAATTTACGCAATCAAATTCATTTTTATAAACATTAAGAGATAATTACATCTCGTCTCGACCTTACCTTTGAAGATTCATGTAATTAATTACTCTCTCAATTTGATATTCGCTTCAATATTTATAATTGACTTTGTAATATAATTAATTTTATTGCTATTTTCTTATGATCTCGCCATTCCTGAATAAAATTTTTATTGAAACATGAGATGTGTTAATATACGTTAGAATACCGACGTTTACACAAATATTTTGTATTGAGGAACTTCAAAGTGGAAGATTCCATACCGACGAAATGTTTTGCTAAAATATTTATGAACGATTTTAATTAGGAATTTAGTTATTAAGTCATAAGCTGTAAGCTTACCGCGTAAGGATTTAGATTTATAGCACTGATATTAGACGCATATTCTTTATGCTACTTATGTGGTATTATACCCTTAGATCAAAGAAAAAAAGAACCATCAAAGTACCATTTATGTTAGTGGGGCAATCTAGCGCAGTAAGTAGGGGCGGCGAAGGTCTAATATCGATGCGTTATTCAAGAGGTAAATGAGCCATCAGCGGAGCAGCATCGTTTGCATCTAATCTGCCGGCATCAGCGACCCTCGTGCGACCTCAGGGGACACATACCGGCGTTATAACCGTTCTCAATCGCTGGTACAACATTTTTACGTTTTACCGAACTTTGTAATCGTCGGTTGCGTCACTTTGTACTGGTAATTATTTTCAATGGGCCCTGAAGACTGCTGTAAAAATTCAATTATGTATATAAATTCTTAATTATTATCTACTTGAGTGAGGAGTTGGTTCAGTATTTGACTGAACAAAGAACACACTACAAATATGTATAAGTGTTACTGTCGATATCCGTGCTGTTAATATACGAAATGTTACATCTTATACATTGCTTTCCTGTGATATAAAAATTTTCATATGATAGCGTTCTAAACGCTCGTTCATATATTTATGAAACAAGAATGTAAAATATTTGCGTTTTTCCGCCCCTTTACACCCAAATGATACACTCCCATTACCATCGTTATGTTATAGGTATGCCTATTACATGCCTCGTAATAAATTGCACGTGAAATCATCCCTTTTATATTATGTACTTGATTCTTCATACATACGAAAGAATAAAGTATTGTTACGTGCTCTCAAAGCGTTCTTCAAATAATTTTACTTTATTATTCGGAATGAGAGCCTCCGTCATGGCGGCAACATTGTGGAGTATTTTTATAAACAGGTACGGTGCACGCGGTATCAAAATCACATCATATTTGTTCAGATGTTAACGCAGAAAGTCTATTACAGCACTAAACATGATTAAAATATTTCGCACATTGAGCTGAGAACTACAAGTCAGTATGCAAAATAATAACTTTCAGTTTAGTGAATGGGTGTGAATCTTCCATGTTTTATCAACTTTCCTTTTTTATTATAACATTCTGGATCCAATGAAAAATAAACTATGAAAATCTGACACGTCATGAAAGAAAAAAAAGAGGGTGTGTGCTTATGACACGATAGAAGTGAAAACTTACGACTGGAGCCGAGCATACGCGATTCAGCGTCACCGACCGATTAGAGCCGAGTATACCCGATTCATCGTCACTAACCCGAGCGTAACGGTTTAGTTTCGTTCACAGTTCAGAAAGAGCGAACTCACTACGCTATAACAAAATTTTCTTCACAAAAGAATATCCCTATCTTCAGAAACATTTGAGTAACAAGAATAAAATGCTATTAATCAAGCAACATTGTATTCTTATTTCGTCTAGTCCGTAGTCTCGGTTTGAGAGAGACGAATGAAGCGAAACAATCTGTCCCTCGCAACAAGTTAACAGACTCGTGTAACGCGTTCACATTAATCAAATGGATGGACAATCGTACTGGCGCCCGCGCCGACTGAGATGTAACCACAGTACCACACTGCAGGATTATAATGCTGAATTATCATTCCAGAACGTACGCTCAATGTGTACTGTTCATTAATTTCAGGCTTCAGGAGCTGTGGCATGTTGCTCTACTCAAGTGAAGTTACGTATCACTAATAACAAGTATATCTTCTATTAGATATCATTGAGTTGGATTGTAGGTAGACACATTAAAGCTACGACTGTAAAATATATATTATATATATTATCCATTTTTAACTTTCCCACTTTTTTTTATTTCAAACGTTTTATTTAACTGTTATTCAACTATATATTAGCACATGTGTTCCGAGTAAAACATATTAATATAATTATCTAGTGATTGCTAGCTTAATTTTGTGAAATGGCAAACATCTGTTTGGTTCTATGTTTTAATTACATGACTGCGTGAAAACATAAAAAGTTTACAAAAAAATGTATAACAGTGCCTTTTCTCAATGTCATTATTTCTAGAAACTTAACGCCTTTGTAATTCTCTAAAGCTCATTTAAATTAGCCAGTACAATAGTTGGTTTACTAGCGTTTCTAAACGCGGCAGCGGCAAGTTTTGCGAGTATCATTCATTTACCGTGAGCGACGTATGGGCGGCTCGCCTCTTTGCCAAATGATAGATGGTCTCTTACACATCACTCACACTTACTAACATAAAACAGATTCCGACTCTGACTTATACCGATCGGGTATCTGATGGAAACCATAGCCAATAAGATTCTTTGAACTTGTCCAAATAACAAAACGTGACGTACAGGTGGTGGATATACGCGAATGTTTGTTGGAATAACTCAGTCATTCACATTGGGGAACATGCCTTGTGGCATACAAATGCCTTATGAAAACCCATTTCATAAATAACGCTGAATTTAGAAAGAAATATTACCGTCTAACTAATATTCCACTAATATCTATAATAGACTAATATTTATCACAAAGCAAACGCATCTTTTACAAAGCTATTTTAAACGACGATTTATGTAATTATCTTTGTATCATCATGACTTTTCAAAGCATCCATATAAAATAAACCGAAGCGAAGTTTAAAAATAATCAGATTTACGGCCGACCCTAGCTACTTGCTCGGAAATTAAACGACAAGCATAAATACCTATGTACGAAATAGAGCGCTATCTTTCAACAGATGGATGCTTCAACAGTTCAACGTAATGTCTGATATTCAGGCTATTATGAAACCATTAGATATTTTGCTAGATCATATTTTACATATTATGCTTTCATAGATAAACAGTCATCAGAGTTGTAATCAGCATCTTGACTGACGACCGACGAGAGACGTTCACAGATAGATACAGGGTATGGCTTTAATTGGGGAGTTCCTGCCACATCCATCTTCTCGGCAGGCGAAACGTCAGCACGATATTATTTATTCACAGTTGGATAAGATACTCGGCCCTTGATAGTAGATATATATTTCTATATTCAGTAGTAATAATTAAAAATAACAGTGGGACCTACATAATGAAAACACTATCAACACTAATTTGTTTATACATATTTAGGAGATTTTCAGGATAGACTGTAACAGCGAATAGCATAGGTACGTTCTTTTTCATGTCTTCAGTTTTATTTTCACCGTAGTATATACCAACGTTCTTCAAACATTACTAAGCGTGTGATATTAGTAATGACAACGTTTTATTCATCATACAAGCGTGAAACTAATGTATGAAAGGTCTGCACATCGATGTGTGTAGGTACTTCGCTAGCGTACCAGATGTTGCGATTTCCGAGGCCAAAAAAAAAGATATACGACGGGAAATGACTGTCAGCCTCGTTCACTAGTCATAGGTTTTTCTAAGCCCGCTCCGTATGTGGATATTTCTTTCTCACCCTGCATAACGTGTCTAGTAAATTACGTGGAATGGACAACTATTTTCTTTTATGTGCCTCTTGGAAATATTGTCTCGATCCTCTCTGGAAAAGAAAGTTTAAATCTCTCGGTGAGGGTAATCACAATGGTATACGTACCTATACTTCCTCCCCAACGCGACGTTATCCGCAAGCTAACCTCAATTTTGTAATCAACGCGTAGAGATACATTTATTGTGTTTACCTTGCGTCGTATATTTGGTTAGGACACAAACCCCGCCTTTACAGAGTTAATTGCGATTGTAAAAGAGCTAGAGACTATCATAATAGCGATACAACCGCGCATAGAGGATTTGTTCAGGATATTTTTGGTCAACTGCACGCGCCTAAACGAGATGTTTGTTCCAAAAATGGAAAAGCTCCGCTCTCCCGGTTTATTTCCACCTAAAGTTTGAAGTATCCTGTCAGCTAAATGAGTTCACCGTGACAATGTTTGTCGTACGTTATTTTATGCACTTTACAGCTGTGTATGTGCCGTAGGCTTTGTAATAAAGTTATCTAAGTAATACATTGTGTGTATAGTAGTTATTGGTTGGTTTTGTGCAGCGGAGCTGGGCGACTACGACCCGAGGCGACACGGGCTCGGCTACGTATCTGAGTTCCGCTTGCTGGCGCACCAGACGCCCGAGCTGGAGGCGCGCGCCGCTGAAATACATCGTACACTCACGTAAGTACCAGCACTGTTCGTTAGTACCAATCTTATTACACTATTAAACACGTTTTATTACCACACACTTCAAAGTTTAAAACTTGATCAAGACTTCTTAATCTAATTATAACTCATATCCTGTAAAATATGGATGACACGTAGAGCCATTTATTTATATTTCCATCAACTCCGAGAATAGACATCATTTTAATTAAGAACTTATGCACCCAACGCGAGGAAGTCGAATCTTTCCAGTTATACGTACTATTGTCTTAATTAACCAAGAAGAAGGCAAGTTGCTAAAAATTAAGATTTCAGAGGCGCACTTTCACGCCGAAAGCGTCGCCGCCCGCCCGGAAATTAAACTTCGTCGCCTTTCTCGCCTAATTGAATGAATTTTTTACTGCGCAAAGATGCAGTCTGCGGCCGCTGGCGCGTCACAAAGCCGCAATTACATGCAAATTATGTGTACCTACCTACTTAACACCAAGTGAGCCGTGGCTTAGGGCGGTGACACCGGTTCGCCACGCCACCCGCGCGCCCGGATTATTCATTGTTGCTTAGCCTTTTGTGTCCTTTTGTCCTTAATGCCTCCTATTAATTAAGGATAACAATTTAATTGACTTTTAAATCTCTTTTCTTTAAAAAAAAATATTAATAACAGCCCTCTTTCGCAGGGGAATTTCGCCGGCACAAGCTGAATTGAGCTACTTGGATAAAGTGAAATGGCTCGACATGTATGGTGTAGATCTGCATCCAGTTTTGGTAGATATTTTTGTCTTTTATAAACGCATCTCAATAGAAGAAAGATCGACATGCCTGTTTAAGAGTTAACAAAATGTTTCTTTTTGTATAACAGGGTGAAGACAGTGTCGAGTATTTCCTCGGACTGGCGCCAAGCGGTCTTTTACTGTTACGCGGAAAACACACAGTTGCGAACTATTATTGGCCGCGCGTCTCCAAACTTTATTACAAGGGACGCTACTTCATGCTCCGTGTAGCGGATAAAAATGTAAGAACTCCTTGTAACAAAAAATACAAAGAATGTGAGTTAGACGAATAAGTAAACATTAAAATCGGGCGCTCCACTTGACCCATTTCTCGTTTCGGATCGCGGAGAGTGATAACGGGCGCACTTTGAATAGTGGTGCAAGATAGAGTCCACCTTGCGTCGCTTCCTTGAAAGACATTCGTAGGCAGGCAATTACAGATAAGTCGCGTAGAAATGAGCGCAGTATTTACAGCGCTGTGGGCAAGGCGATAACGCGGCGCGGCACGGCGCTCGCGCTCAGCCTGCCGCATGCGGCTGATATACCGCCGGCAAGCTGGCCAACGCCGACCTTTCTTTTACTAAGTCCTTAAGACGATGGTTTATGCTGTGTACAGTCAACAGCAAAAGTAGATGATCAAAGTCAGAAATTCAATACTAATTAACGGAGTTCGCGTCAGAACTGTATGGCGTCGAAGTGATTCAAAGTATTCTACGTAGTAAGTATTCTAAGTAGTAGTACTTCGACGCCACACAGTTCTGACGCGAAATCCGTTAATTAGTATTGAATTTATGATTTTGATCATCTACTTTTGCTGTTGACTGTACATTAAGGATTTCTCCAAACATAAGGCATTCAAAAGACGTTAGAAAAACCAATTGCTTCTTATATTGTCAATGGTTCGGTTGGGAGCTCGATATTGTGGTATGAAAAAGTGTCAAATAAAACTATACATTGTACAGATAGCCAGTGAACACAATAGCCCGTAAATGTCTATTGCTGAAATGTGCTTTACCCACAAAGCTCTGAACATCCGGGTCGTAGTAAAATATGGTTAATACGGCCATAATAACCGACGACGCTGCGCAATTATTATTATTTTACCTACTTGTTTAAAAGCTCTTGTCAGTTATGCCTACGCATTGTGAGCTTAGGCGGACCTACCTAATGTAACTCCTTATTTGGCTGTAACAATATAGAAGCTCCAGCCTTAACCGAGTACACGCTAATAATAACCGGTATGAAACTCTACTGTGGCTCTTCGTGACGATTCCTGGCATCAGCCAAAATGAAACAAGTTTCATAATAAAAGCTACCTCCGTCGAAGTTTGCAGATGTTTATATTACCCTCGCTTGAACGGTTAGTTAAAGGTATTACACGATCGATACTTAAACATTAAATATCGCTGGAGATAACGTATTTTAAGCACATTCTTTTCACAGCCTTCGAGATTCACAGAATCGTAAAAGAAATCTCGAACATGAAAGAAGGTGATAAGCTCTGGAGTTTACTGCTGCTTGTTAAACAAAATCTAGACATAATCTGGCTTATCTTGAACAAGGGTACGGCTAGGAAGGAAAATATTGCCTGCCTAACGTTATAAAAATACAAAATTTGACCTTCGTTTGTTGAAATCGCCTAATAGGAACCCGAAAACAATTTGAACAAAAAAAAATGGCTTAATATTTTAAAGAAATTATGAAAAATAGTAATCCAGGAAATAACTAGGGAGGTTGTTTTAAAAGTTTATTTTGTTTTCGCCTTCGTGTCCAAAAGTGGAAAATGAGTTGTTTTTACTTTAAGGCAAACTTTTATTATTTATTTAGGTACTTTAACATTTTATTCTGATGTAGAATGACACGTCAACCTACGGGTTTGAGTCCCCGACGAGGTCAGCCTGCCGTCACTTGTGGCGATGTTGCTCCGACCACCACACCTTCTTCAGGATGCAGCAGACGTCACCGGCTTCTGCTGATATCTTCGCGTTAGGAACCAGGTTGAGGACAAGGTTAGTTAACAACAAATTAAAAGCAGAAGTAGTGTTGCTAAACATAAATAAGTACCAAGAAATCATAGTCATAAACATTTATTTCGCCAGAGATATGGTATTGGTGTTACAATAAAGTAGTGCGTTACACATCTCACCTAATAGGAAGCATGCGAAATTTACAGTTACAGGAACAATAAAATACAAAAGTTCACAGATACGGGTCATATTTTATATGGATTAAGTCTTAAAGTTAAAAAAATCACCTAAGGTTTAAAAACAATTCTCTATTAACCATAATTTCATTTGCTTTTGAAACTGATATAAGGGAAGTCCTCTCAACCGACGTGGAATATGGTTGTACACTTTGATGGACATTCTATAGCTATTCTTTTTATGTAATGCGCTTCTACAAGAAGTATGAATTTCCAATTTCGTAGGGCCTCTTGAAATATATTTACGATTTGCACTGTCAACAAATAAATGTAATTGGTTTCTAATAAACATCCCAATTTCCATTATGTTCATAGATACAAGAGTAAGGACTCCCAGTTTTTTGAAAAGCGGCCTGCATGTCTCACAAGAAAAACACAATAAAATAGACACTTTTTCTGCTCTACTGATGTGTGTAGAGTTGCCCCATAACAATAACCCGTACCTACCTTAAGATGGAGCTTACGTGGCCGTGATAAGCAGTAAGAGCTGCTGTCTCACTAACTGTTTTCCTTAACTGTCTCAAAGCGTAAACAAATCTATTGAGTTTCTTACATACTGTGCACATGTAGTTTCCAATTGCAGTGCTCGTCTAAGGTAATACCAAGAAATCTAATATTTTCATCTCTATTTATTTTTTCTTAATGTAGAAGTTGAAGTATGAGTTAAGAATTTTTTTTCTGTTTTATCGTGTTTAGTTATCGACACCCATAACGATTGCGATCATCATCTGCCTAGCCTTTTCCCAACTATGTTGGGGTCGGCTTCCAGTCTAACCGGATGCACCTGAATACCAGTGTTTTACATGGAGCGACTGCTTATCTGACCTCCACAACCCAGTTAGGTACCTACTGGGTAATACGATACCCCTTAGTAAGACTGGTTGTCAGACTTTCGGGCTTCTGACAACCCGTAACGACTGTCAAAGATCCACGAACCACCCACCCATCACTTCGTGAATGAGCCATTCACGGTCGACATCTGTTATTCATTGTGAAATCATCATCTGTTGTTCATCGTGCCAACCAAAATGGCACAATTAATAAACAAGTGATCCGTTATTTACCTTACTCTCCTGTGCTCTAAAGCCAAGCGCATATTACTGCCGCAACGGGCCGCATCGCAACGTACATTTTCGTTTTTGCAATGCGTTGAATTGCGGCCCGCTCCAATCTGCCATAGCCTTTAAATTCTTATTTATTGTGTTTGTCCAGTGGTAGAGGATCAAGACCCCGGCCCCCGCCTGCGTTCACGCGGACGCCGTCCCGACGCAACGCGCGACCGTCACACGCTTCACACGCATCACTAAATGACGGTATTGATATGATAATTCTTCTGACAAACACATAAATATCTACTTTCACAATATTGATTTACACGACACGCTGTCTTTACGAAAGGTTTCTTTAACCCAACATTTATATTCTTTCTAAAATATGGAATGTTTTGACGTTATCAGATGCTTGTTATTATTTTTTTGATGATTTCACGAAAATTTTATTTCAGTGCCGAAACTAGAAGACTTGAGAATAAAAGACTGTCCCCCAGAAATCAAACAACCTACCTCAGTTCATCGACCAAACTCGTAAGTTTATTAGCTAACTTCACAAAATTAATTATAAATAGATCTATGTGTCCACAATACTGCTCTACGAAAAAAGAATTTGGCGACCTTTTACTTTAATAGTGGACCTTATTACTTAAGAAGTAGGTTCTATAATTGTATGCCAATGTTTAGGCTTAGAATCAGTGGCGAAGTGATGGGTTGCGAAGTCCCCACGGTGGGTGGCTCGCCGCGGTCGACTCGGTCAGCACCAATACGGCGAGGCCTGTACTCAGCATCGCCGACGGCCACCAGGCCCCCGCCAGCTCCACGACATCGCTCCGCATCAGTTGACTCCCAAAGCTCTAATGACTCACGTTCCAATCGCAAGTAAGTTCCGCGAGTTATGATTGTTATGCTCATATGTTTATGATGCTAGTACTATATAGCCTCATACTCCCTTATGTACCATTTCGAGCAGCTATCTTCACTTATGTTATAGGTTTATTGGACCAAATGTTTGCTCCACACAGTAGCTTTCCACGAAGCACGTAAGAGTCGTTGCTTTCTTACGACTTTGTTACCGCTTCAAAAGTTCTTACGCGGTGAATAATGGTGGCCTCTCTTTAACTTTCCAACTAAAATTCAAAATCCATTATTATCACGCGGGAACTTTTTCAGTGTCCATTTTTTTACGTCAGTGTTCGCTGTCTAAAGTTTTTTGATACATGCTACGTAAAAGTGAGTTTTCGAGATTAGTAGGAATACATTCGGTTAGGTAAAATAGACTATTTAAAGATTTTTTTGTGTAATATAGACACAAGCATCGCTCACGAAGACAGCAGTCTGATGCGGAAAGTGAACTGTCCCGGGGTTCAGGTCGATCAGGTCGGCGTCATCGAAGGCATCGGTCCCGGCACAAGCATGAGTCCGGCTCGGAGAGGGATGACTCACAACCAGATACAAAGTTAGTAGTTCTTAACGATATTATAAAGAACTAAATGTACCCACAAGAAAATGTAAAAAAAGATGTTAACCGTAACATTGAATTTACAGAGAATATGAACTGGTTGATTCCGAGTCACAATGGAAGGAAGTATTACGACAAACTACAGTTGGAAGCGGAGTCCAAGTAAGTGTTCTAAATTCAACATAAAATTATGAGTAATTAGCGGGAATGATATATAAAACCACATTGTTTTGTAGGTAGCCAACGTTCGTCGTTCACAAATGGAACCCGAGACTGGGACACATCGATCATCTCACAGGCACCGAAGGCACCGGAAACATCGGTATAATAATTACCTTTATCTTATTATTTTATTAATTACCTAATCATTCTCCAACAGGAATTATTTTCATATCTTCTATCGTTTTTAGATCTCGGTCAGGATCCCCCAACGACAAGAAATGGTTGCCAAGTGAGTTGAAACAGCACCTGGAGTTCTCATTAGTGGATACTACTGGTATGACGGAGGAGCAGCTGAAGGAAATACCGTACACTGTTGTTCAGACCAGTCATGCGCGGCAGACTAAGCTTCGAACTTCGTCAAAGCATAGGCAGTAAGAATAACTTTTCCCTAGACGATAAAAATGGAGTAGGTACCTATATTTGGTATTTTTGTTTCTATAATTTATTTACGATGATTAATTACTTGTAGAGCCGAAAATGGATCATTAGCAAGACGAGATAAAAGTTCTACATCTCACGGCAAGAACACCCACGATACTCACAACCAAGGATCGCTTCGATCTAGTTCTAGCACCCTCAGCACGCACCGAACCGGTCACGAGAAACATGGAAGGTACGCGCCGCAACCCATAAACTATGATTTATTGCACAAATATGGATGATTTACGTTGTGGGTTTTTGCCATGTTTTTGCAGACGTGTTTATCCGAGCTACGATGAGCCGGTCGGGAGGATGGGCGATGATTTCTTGACAAATAACGGGTACAAAGGCAACGTAACGCCGGTATCGAACAACAACAACCCCTACAGTCCTGTCACTAACAGCAACAGTAACAGTTCGAGCGGTGAGCTGATCGGCAGCGCGCGCGTCTCGCACGAGCATACTGACTCGGGACTCGGCGCCGACCAGGACTACGCGTACTCTTCGGAGAGGTGATTATATTATTGCGACTCCTGTAAGCTCTATGATCACGAGACTCAAATTAAAATGGATATTCTGGCTTCACAGCATTCAAAGAACGATTTCCGATCTTTTTGGAAGCATACAAATAGACTGAAGGGCAAGCCTAGCCTCCCTGTTTGCGTTGATGGCGTGAGTGATGCTAGACAAATAGCTGACCTTTTTGTAGACCATTTTAGTGTGCAGTCACCATTAGGCCCAGCTAAGTCGACGCTCAATGTTGAGCCACGGCAAGACCTAGGAGTTAGAATTACTGCTAAAATGCTCTTGAACAGAATTAACGCGATGCGTCGAGGAAAATCTCCTGGTCATGATGGTCTCAGCATTGAGCATCTCCGATTTGCTGGTCCGCATTTGCCAAGAGTGTTGGCTATGCTTTTTACTTTTTGTCTGGGTCATGCGTATATGCCTAGTGACATGATCAAAACAACAGTGGTGCCTATCGTCAAAAATAAGACTGGTGACATGGGCGATAAGAATAATTACAGGCCAATATCTCTTGCCACAGTCATGTCGAAAGTGTTTGACGGTGTGCTCAACGCTCAACTTAGCAGTCATATACGTGTTCACGATAACCAATTCGGTTTCAGGTCTGGATTATCCACTGACAGCGCTATATTGAGTGTGAAGCACACTGTGAAGTACTACACGGATCGCCACACTCCAGTTTACGCATGTTTCCTTGATTTGAGCAAGGCTTTTGACTTGGTTTCCTACGATATTTTATGGAGAAAGATGGAAGAGGTGGATTTGCCACCAGCGGTAACAAATACTCTAAAATACTGGTATGGAAACCAAGTCAATAGTGTGAGGTGGGCTGGTGCCCTGTCTAGGCCGTATGGGTTGGAGTGCGGGGTGAGGCAGGGGGGGTTATGCTCGCCTACGCTATTCAACCTATACGTGAATGATCTGGTTGGCGCGCTTAGCAGCATGCGTGTCGGATGTCATATTGATGGCGTGTGTTGTAATAACATTAGCTATGCCGACGACATGGTGCTGCTGAGCGCGTCAATCTGCGGGCTTAGGACACTCGTAGCCACTTGCGAGCAATATGCCAGACTACATGGTTTGGCATATAATGTTAAGAAGAGTGTGGTCATGGTCTTTGGGGCCAGGGGTAAATACCTAGAAGCGGTACCTTCAGTTAAGCTAAACGGTATACCGCTTGTGATGGTAGATAGATTTAAATATCTGGGTCACTTATTGACCACTGGCCTCAAAGACGATGAGGATATTGACAGGGAGCGGAGGGCGCTGTGTGTGAGAGCTAACATGATTGCCCGCAGATTCAGGCGTGCCTCTAAAGAGGTCAAGCGCACTATATTTAGTGCTTACTGTACGTCTTTCTACACTTGCAGTCTGTGGGTTCATTATACTCAAAAATCATACGGCGCCCTTCGCGTCCAATACAATAATGCATTCAGGGTGTTGATGGGGTTGCCCCGGTACTGCAGCGCATCAGGAATGTTCGCTGAAGCTCACGTGGACTGTTTTTACACGGTGATGCGGAAGCGGTGTGCATCCTTGGTCCGTAGGGTACGGGGCAGCGCCAACAGCATCCTGTCTATGATAGCAAGCAGGCTTGATTGTCCGTTTGTGAATCATTGCTGCAAGGTTTCGGCTGGGCCTGTCACCATGCAGCAGTGATGTCACAATCGGTTTTCTGTGTTTGGTATTGTTTTTGTCTTTGTATGTGTATTACTAACATAGTTTGTAAGTATATTGTTACTAACACTATGAGTCTTGTTGCTCGAAATAAAAATATTATTATTATTATTATTATTATGGAAGCCTTGTAGTCTTTTTTTTTTACTCTTTGAAACGTAAGTCACAGGCAGGATGCTAGGTTGATGGTTTAGTGAACTCTGTGACAATCGCTTCTTATCCTGGAGACAATTGGATATCGTTAGATTAGCTAACTGGTCTTACTGGAGAATCAAATAGCTGTCGTGCAGCATCCCCGATTTGCCTCAAACTTTCGATATCTGGGTGGAAGGAATCATCAGCGGTTGAAGGTGAAACGGACACCACAAATAACGTCACCAGTGATCCTATTATTACTTTATCGGCAGCAGGCGAGTGGAATCTGATGTAAGGCAATCTGTCGGGTCCAGGTCCAGCGACAGTGCCAAGTGCGGCGCCGGGAGCTCGTCGCGGACGGCGCCTGTGAGTAGGCAGTGGGCGGCGGGCGAGGTGCTGGGGGCGCGCGGCGCGGGCGCGGGCGGCGGGGGCGCGCTGACGCGACGGCCGCCGGCGGCCCCGGGGCGCGCGTCGGGTTCGCAGCGCTCGCTGCTGTCGGTGGCCAGCGACTCAGCCACCGCGCGCCACCCCCGCGACCTCGCGCCGCGCTACCCTCACCCCGCCGACGGCTTTTCTCTCTTCGTGAGTGGGCGCTTTGCTTTCTAACATGTCTTCCGCTCACCGATGGCCCTTGTTACGAGTCCCTAGAGAATTAAAAAAGAACCCAGAACTTTGTACGACTTATTAACCCTGATGCAATTTCGCAACGGAGTTTTATTTATAATCATATGCACAGATTTTATTTCCCGTCCCCGCTTGTTCTTCACTTAAAAAGTAGAAAAAGAAAAACGCCGAAAGTAAAAAATATAACTGGAGTTAAATAAGCTCACAAGGGCCGTCGGAATAATCCGCAGCTCCTGTTTCTGGGTCGCTGAAAAAGCTAACAGTGTACAGGCTGCTGTAATTCGAGAATATTTTATGTGCAGAGTTATGTACATCATAATACGAATAAATAAATAATTTTAGTACTTACCAAGTATTCAACATAAGCGTAGCGTAGAACAGACATGCGTAGGTTAGCCTAATTTCACTGACGAACTTTGAAAATATGTAGTCCTACTTATATATTTTCTTATATTTCAAAGATATTCTCAGACTTCTATTTGCTTAAGGGGCTTATAATTTCACAGAGTGCTATCGTTTGTCATTTATGGCCAATCGGAAACTTTTGTACGTCTTTTAATGATGATCAAATGGCACTACTTTAGCACTTTGTACGCGCCTATCATTCGGGAACTTGACGAAAGTCTTCTTTTATAAATACGCATATATATCCACTGTTTAATCCATGTATAAAGCTATATGGTGTGCACAGGTAGTTTGTCTAGCGTGTATGATTATTGGGATGCAGAGACATGCTAGCAACAACAACATAATGGTGGGCTCGAGCGGGTCGCTGGCGCGGCGGTACGCGCGGCCGACGCGCGAGTCGCGCGACCACAACGCGAACATCGCGCGCACGCACGCGCGCCTCGCGCACCACCGCCACGACAACACCCTCGACATTATCCTTAAACCTCTCATAGAAAGCACGCAGTAAGTAAGGCACGCACCGACGATCCACCATGTTTGTGTCGCAACACTAGCGGAATGAGTAGCTGCACGCACCCCTTGGTTTGTTTATTGTTTCGTTTGTCTTTGCATGCTGGTGACGGATAGTGGTGTGCTAGTGATAAGTAGTCTAACCCTTAACTAACACATGTCTAACTGCTAATGTTTTGTGTTTACTCCAACCAATTATGTTTTTAATTTGTGTTACTTTTGTGTTGCACCTTGTTGTGATTAAAATGTTGATAACCGTTTTTATCGTAACTGAATATACAGGCTGTTTGAACCCAAAAAACAACAATTACGTTTGTTGATAAAGTTGAATGATTAAATCAAGTGTTAATATTAATTTGTAAAAAAACTTAAAAGTCGATTGTATATGAACCCAGGCTGCAGAGCAACTGAGTACGCCAAATGAAGCAACATCTGGTCTCGCGGACGGTGCTTGTACCACATCTGGCTACGGCAACAAGTCCGCTGGAGCCGCCGAGATGAGCACTGAACTTTAAACTGTAACCCGTTACAAACATTATAGTTTGTTAAACGTCCTCATCTTCATCTTATTACGTTTGATAAATACTCACAGTAATATTGACTTATTATTTGACTGAGTTATGTTGATGTTAAATAGTATAATAAGGTTTTTGAAAAACCCATGACTTAGGCTATAATTCTACAGTATTTTTATAAAACGTTTTATAATAGTGTAATAAGTTAACCAATATTCTGGCCTCAAAGATTCTTACTGTATATTCTTATTCAAATATTCTCATTTTTAGTGAAATATTTTTCTGATATATGAAATGCGTAGTTACAGTTAGCATTAAAGATAAAAGTTATATTCAGTAGGAAGTACGGATTTATTATTGTTTTCAGTTATGTTATTTCATATTTTATTTTAATGTAAATATATTTTTGTAAATAAAGCTCTGAAAAGTTCGTGTCGTCATAATATTTCAATGTTAAAGAAATGCATTTAAATAACAAAAGAATCTCGTGCCAAAGATTTTGTGAAGAAAAATCAGTTATGAAAAGTTATTTTTCTGTGTCTAAAGAAAACAATTTACGGAAGTTTACCATTTCACATAGAGACCTAGGTACTTTGAAATATGTATGCAGTGTGTGTGTTTATGACTATATTTATTACCTCAACTCTGAAAAAAAAACAACTTAAGAAATCCAATCTTAAAAATTATAATTACCAACATTTGAAATTAATATAAATATAAATTGGAAATTTATTCACTCAATCATTTACGACGGGTATTAATTAAAGTATTTTACCATTCTCATTAATGTAAGCAGATCTAAGTACTACACAAAATCTTGTACAGTTGTTATGTAGCTTAGTGTTAATTAATTCAAAATAATTTAGCTCTAGTTGGTAAAGTATCTACCTATTGATACCAGAACATGAAACAACAAACATAAATTCCTGTTCCAAACTGTAATAACCACTTTGATATTGACTTCAAACTGACTGTATTACTTTATTCCCTATTTTATAGGCAGAGGCAAAGCATAGTTTTAGAACCTTGATTTTTCAGAATAGTTTCACGTGAAAATAAAACATTTTCCGCCCAGAACAGGATACTTTTCCCTTTGCAAAATGTCGCATGTAGAGCAGACATTACGGGGCTGCTATCGGATGCCACTTCAGGGCGCATATGGCAATGTGGGGGAAGGGTTCGAAGGACCATAGTCCTAGAACTCAGCATACTTTACATGCTCTACAAAAAGATTCATCCAATGAAACAAACAGTAACTAAAACGTAATAGTTGAATGTTTCGCTGAAAAGCCTTTCATGTTACCTGCCATTGCCGCGCGCTTCGCTACACAGACAAGGCTCCGTTGTAGGTACATAACATTAGACAATTAAGGTGTAAATAAATTGCAATTTACGCATATATGCCCAGATTTTGGCATGACGTCGTAGTTATCTGCAACTAATTCTACACTCATTCAGTAACTGCAGTCAATCTGAAAACCACTTTGTAAATGATATTCCCAAGCGATGCGATGAATCGGTCAAATTGTGTAATGTCAAGACTGATAAGATTGCGACTTTAATGCTACTCACCCAATTTTTGTAACCGATTATAACAGTTTCTATGTATTTTTTCAAAATCGTTTCGATTGTTCACATTAAACGATCTATATCAATTGGTGTGTTTTCTTGTTCACGCAACCTCATCGATAACTAAATCGTTCCTTTGTTACAATAAACCAATAAAGTGACGTCATAAAGGCCGTTTATTAATCTACTTATTATTAATGAGCGCCATACATCATCATAAATGATTTATCGATTATCTGACAAAGAGTCTGGCTCTGGCATTAATTAAGCCGTTCTGTCTCAGATATCGGCTGCGTCGGACCACCATTAACACTAATGAGGATGACTTGGTACCGCTACCCGAGGAGTGTTTTGGAAATTAAAATATATGTCAGCCACTCCATAAACAATAACATGCATATTTTTGTAACGTTAACGGAAATATTATGTGGGTGAATATGTTTTGTTGACACAAAACACATTCACCCACATAATATTTTCGTCAGTTTAAAAAGATAAAATTCTGATTTTAAAAATTTTAATTGGGCGCCGATTTAGATGCACACATTGGGCTACTTAATTTTTAATAGGTATCCATGCCGCGCTTTAGGTATATATATCTGACTTACCTGTTAAGTATTTGTAAACAGTTACGTAGTTAAGTTTATAAAAGCTTCATAATTGGCCATCAGACGCCCAAAAAATCTACACAACTGAAATTCGAAACCTTAACAGTTTTACAGTAAAAAGTCGCCCTTTTTATTTCCTTGCGCCCGCCCCGTAGCACTAAAACAAAACTACTCCAACTTTTATCAACGTCGCTTCTGTTCCGTCGACGAGTAAAATTAAATATCGTCCAACACATTGACTGCGATCCCCGCATCTAAAATCCGGCTAATTGAGCGCACGCGTCACTCGGGCCCAATTTGTCTGCATGAAAGCAAAAGACAAAATAAGGTGGCGCAGTCTATCAAAGCTCCGATGTCCACTATTCGGCGAAGGGTGAAAACTCATTACCAGTAATGAAAGGGTTCCCGGGGCGTGTATGATTACTAGTTAATTGGAAGGCGGAAAATCAGAGGGCGACCAGATAAAGTTACCTTATTCATACAAAGTGTCTGCTTGTGGATAATGTGGCGCACCTAAGTTGAAGACGTCTTCATTAAACGCTTTATCGTAGAGCGTGTCGGCTCCAATACAATGGATTCTTAGTTAATACTAAGAATCCATTGTATTGGAGCCGACACGGTACGGGTTTTTGTGGTAAGTAGATAATTCTACCACAAAATATTCAATCCGTATATTATTATAAAAACATCTACATCTATTATTCATAAATGATTTATTTTCTGTAAAGTACCTAGGTTTGTACAAACACTTTTACACGTCAATTATATTTTTTTAAACTAAATGAGGCCGATTGACT
Source organism: Oligia fasciuncula (assembly GCA_963082905.1). Taxonomy (NCBI): domain Eukaryota; kingdom Metazoa; phylum Arthropoda; class Insecta; order Lepidoptera; family Noctuidae; genus Oligia; species Oligia fasciuncula. Next base: position 13,322,972 of record OY720387.1, read on the forward strand.
AAGCTATTAATATTATTATACAGCTAAATAAAAATCAATTGCTGAATGTATACGCGTATCACTTCAGAATCGTTGCACCTAATTGGCTAATTATTTTTTTGTTGTTTGTAATTGTCAGAACAAGGTGTGTATGAAAGAAAATGTTTGAAAAACTGCCAGCAAAATTGGAAAATTCTGAAAAACTGAAATTGTATTTTGCAGGAGAATTTTGTATGAATTATTGAAATTTGGACGGACAACGTCTGTCGGGTCAGTTAGTTTTAAGTATAAAACTACATAATTATATTATTTTTTATTACTTAAACAATAACATCAAACAGGTCATCACAACAGCTAGTCAGAACATAAGGTGCCTTAAGAACAAACAGAAAAAGCTTACTGACCAAACAGTTCACCTTATAGAGAAGAGACAGAATCTACCATATCAGTCCTCCGAATACAGAGAGCTGGACCGAAAAGTAAAGCGGAGCATACGAAAAGATGTAAGACTTTACAACACCGAACTTGCTCACTCGGCTCTAATGAATAACCGCTCCTTGGGGTCAGCCATGCGTGGAATGGATGCGGGGAGATCCTCTATAACACACTTGAAGGACAGTAATGGTGTGAGACAGGGCGATAGGACAAAACTAATCCAAATTTGCACTCAATTTTACAAATCTTTATACTCTGAAGACGACACAACTTTCCAGCTTGCAGATGAAGTCTACTCATGCTCTGATGATGTCCCAATGATAACTGGCTTTGAAGTTCATAAGGCTCTTAGTAGCATGAAGTACAATAAAAGCCCAGGAGAAGATGGCATTACAACAGACGCACTGCGAGTTGGGGAGCAATTTTTATTACCACATATTTGTAATATATATAACTCAATTTTAAAAACAGGCATATTCCCAAGTAATTTCTGTCATTCCAACATAATTCTGCTACATAAAAAGGGAGATAAATCCGATATAAGTAATTACCGTCCTATTAGCCTTGTCTCACATCTGTACAAAGCTTTCATCAAGGTCCTCGAAAACCGAATTTCTGACCAACTAGACCTCCACCAGCCTCTTGAACAAGCTGGTTTCCGCCGCGGCTTGTTAACTACCGACCACTTACACTCTTTAAACCAGCTGATAGAAAAGCACGAAGAATTTAACTTACCGTTGTACCTTGCGTTCGTGGATTATTCCAAAGCATTTGATAGTCTATCACATAAAGCCATTTTTACGACACTCTACAAACAGGGAATAGATACCACTTATGTTAAATTACTGGAACGAATTTATTTTAATAGTACAGCTGCCATACGCTTAGATACCACCGGCCCATCCTTTCCAATCCGAAGGGGTGTCAAGCAGGGGGATCCGCTGTCTCCAAAACTCTTCACAGCAACGCTTGAGGAAGTCTTCCAAAATTTAGATGTGCACTGGCGGGACAAGGGCATTGTCGTTGGGGATAGAAGATTAACTAATCTACGCTTCGCCGACGACATTGTCCTTTTCTCGTCTTCGGCGGCTGAGTTGAGTCTTATGCTAGAACAACTGAGCCACGCCAGCCTCGAGGTCGGACTCGAAATGAATATGACGAAAACGAAGTTAATGACTAACAGCACGAAATGCAAAGTGGACATTGGGTGTGTGGAGGTTGTATATGTCCATGAGTACATATACCTCGGCCAAATAGTCTCTTTCCAGGCGAGGCAAGATAAAGAGATTGCTCGACGCACCGAAAACGCCTGGAAGAGTTATTGGTCGATGAAACACCTAATGAAAGGATCACTTCCACTTTCCCTAAAAAGGAAACTCATGGACATGTGCATCCTTCCCACCCGGACCTACGGAGCGCAAACGTGGTCGTTAACGAAACGTCAAAAGTCCGCACTCGGGGTCTGCCAGCGAGCAATGGAACGAAGTGTTCTTGGAGTCAAAGTCACGGACCGCATTCGGAACAGTATACTTCGTTCCAAAACACAAATTGCAGACGTGGGCAACACAGCCGCCAAACTGAAGTGGAATTGGGCAGGCCACCTCTGCCGCATGTCGCAACAGAATTGGGCAAAAGTAGCCACTGACTGGATTCCGAATAACAGGAATCGGCGACGCGGTAGGCCCTGAAAGAGATGGCGTGACGAATTGGACGCCTACCTAAGGGATTGGCCGGATTTGGCTAGAGACAGGAAAAAATGGAAAGACGGAAGGGAGGCCTTTGCCCTGCAGTGGGACATAACAGGCTCATAATAATAATAATAATTACTTAAATGTTTCTTTTTTATTAAAATAATTAATATGTATGGAGTTGAATATATAAAGTGGTAACTCAACCGCAGTTTAATTGAATTAGCTGACAACATTTACTTGATGATGTGTTAATGGCATCGTCAAGACTCAACAATATTATTATAAAATTAGCAAAATCATGGTAATATGTAAAGAGACACAGTTCGTGATATATAAAATACAAATAAAAAACTGAAGATTATGTCTTAACAACAATAATGAGCGCCGAAAACGTCCAATGTTGTCTGACGCTGGTATTCTCATAATCCAAAATTATAATGTAATTCAAAATTAAACGCCCGCCCTTCACCACACCTAGTGCTTACGCTGCGAAGAAGAAGTGGCGCAACAAACTCCACATTAGCACAGCTGTCTATTAATTTCAATTGCTTACGGCATAATGTAATTGTAACCTAAAATTCCGTAAGATCTCGGCTGGATGCTCAGAAATACAACGGTAGCTTTGTAGCTCCTTTCATTTCAAAGACTAGAACTACAGCCTTATTCAAAGTCAGTCTAGAAATAAAATACAGAACGAAGCAGTTTCCATGTTTTTCTTCGAATTCCAGATCACGGTGAAAATAGAGATGTGATTGTTTTCGTATAATGTGCTTACATAAATACGTAATAGTAGTGCTACCGTCTCTAATCACGCTGAGTGCTTGTCGCCATATATTAAGTTCAGAGCGAGGGTTTACCGGTCGCATTCAAAGCATTCCAGCCACGGTTTCGAAGTAAGCTCTCACAAAGAAATTTGTTTTATTACTACGAAAAACATCACATAGGGGTAGTTATTACTACAGCCTGCAGTTTTCACAACAGTATTAATGCGAGTTAATATTCAGTTGAATATTCCGTTTGTCGAACTCATAATGCTTAGAGGCTTTTAAGGTATGTAGGTACTTAATAGCGTTGATGAATTTATCGATAGTGAGGATTACCTACTACTTACGTTATAAGCTGAAATATGGAATTGCATGTGATGGCTTTATTAGGTACCTACCTACATAACAGTAAAATTAAATTAAACATAGGTATTGAAAGGTATTGTCTAGGTACCATGAAATATTAATAATTAAGAATGAATCAGTGTTAAAGTACAATTAAAATTACCTACTACGTAAAGCAGTAGGTATAGGTACCCATAGTTTTCATTATCACCAACGTGAAAGGATTAGTAATAGGTACCATGTCAATACACACAAAGTGAAACTAATTAAATCACGTTTATGATAGTTCATGTGTGTAGTACAAGCTATACCTTCGTATTCATATTGTTTAAAACATTGTAGCATTGAACAATTAGCCTTTGATACAGCTCGTCGCTAAATCATATTTGCAATGGCTTTTCCTCTGCTGGAGGCAATATAGTCAGGCAATATCGAAACGTGAATGAAATTTACTTTGCACGTATTTCGATCGGTGCGTCGAACTTAAACGATAAATTTGTTACGTTTTTGTATATAGCTGGATGACAGATGACACATAGTTATTTAAAAAAATTGCACAGTGAATTTAAGTTGTCAGACACGACAGACGTGCGCGCGGCGTGCGGCGTTTGTGTTGTCAGACGTGTTGTTGTATGTGTTTTTATAATTAAAATATCTATGTTTAGGTTAAGGTAATGGATTATTATTATTATAAAAGTAATGTAATTGAGTAACTTCAACTATGCTAAACATTCACGCATTTTATTTACCTAAGTAGGTACCTAGGTACTTCTGAAACTTAACTGTAATTTGTTGGACTTCAGGTAGACACAGTAACATTTATTATTGCTCCAGCAGACGTTAGTGAGTCTGTATTGGCGTAAAACCTTGAATATTAAAAACTTTTTAAGAACGAAATAAAACACTTGCCTTAACAGTATTTTATTCTGCAGTAAAACGAGGAAACTTCCTCGTTTTACTTTCCTGTGTAACATGAAATAAATATACTACGAATGATACTATGTAAAGTATTGCAAGCAAAGCTAAGAGGTAAAAGAATTTAAAGTAATGTAAACACGAAAAGTTTGCTTTCGAGTTGAGGCAACTCAAGCCAGAAGCGCATTCGAACTCAACTGCCTGGAAAAATTAATTCGAAGCTGTGGCGGCGACGAGGGCGCCCTCTCCCCGAACCGACTGCGTGCGGCCTTCGCTTTTCACGATCATTTTCGCTCCTCATAAACGAAATAAACAGACTTTAAAATATCATACTCGTATCCCCTCGCCTGCGGGGCACCTCCTCTCGCGTTGTAATATTACTGCAATAATCTCGCCGGGATACGAATAAATATTACCTTATACCTCATTAAAGTTTTAATGAGAACAGCTGGTGGTGTAGCATGAAAAGCCGAAATTGCATATTCAGGGGAAAATAGAGAGGTATTGTAAATGTATGTAGATGCGGGAGGTGTGGGCGAGGCCGCGAGCTCGTGCAGTCGCCGGCAATTAGCACCGTGACAATGACATTCAAAACGTGTGCAAATAGAGCAGACGGCGGATACGAGAGCATTCTTCCCACAACACCGGCCCTACATTGTATACGTTCTGACAACTTGATTTGTCGGTATAATAATACAAACGTTCATGTGACAATAAACTGTTACGACGACTTCCATATTTCAGGCACGTTCTTGTTGTGGCATTTACGGCTTTGTAATAGTGCTCGGGTATCGCAGAAAGCTTTCTAACATTGTGATACTTCATTCTGAAATACTTTTCAGGTATTTTGTAGACTTTGTAGTTAACTTATTGTTTCATTGTAATGAATTGTAAAGTGTAGTTAGGTATAGAACAATAAAGAACGAAATCTAGAAAAAATGCATTTAACTGCTAACCTGTGATTGAATTCAGTTGTGGATGATAACAACAATATCAATTAATTTGTAGCAGACAATAGAAATTGGTGCGATTCAGAATGCTCGCTGACCCGGTACCTACAAATGCTTTGTAGCAATCCTCACATCCGGACATTATTGCTATACGTGGCTTTCACGGCAGCTGCACCGACGGACGAAATTACAAACTAACATTTAATTTAATTTATTTGTTAGCTAAATATTGTTTTTTTTTATATTTTAATGAAACATACTGATGTCCGGCTGGCTATTTGGTTCTGATTTTTGTTGTACTGCTCGTTTTTGATATTTTTTTAACATGATTTAGTTTTTTTCCCAGGTCTAGCTACATAATTGTGAACTACTAGGTAGCTACATCTGCTTGAGTTATACCTAATAAATATTAAGAAACGGGCGTCTGCATATACCTACCTAGTATTGATTTAATTCAGCCTCTTGCAATTTTTGGCTATTACCTACCTACTAACGATAATAGGAAATGGTGTTTAGGTACTATCACTTTTTGAAGCGACAGGCCAACTATTTCTGACTAGGAATTTAAGTACCTACGTAATACGCCAATTGCCAATTTAATTTCTCGTAAAACGTTGTAGACGACCACCACATGTCTACTCATGTGGTAGGTACCTATAATAGTAGGTAGTGTAAAGGTTGTACACCAAAATCAACCAGTTATTATAGCAGGCTGGCTATAATTTAGCGCGGGTTCCATTGGAACATTCAAGCAAGTTTAGAACGGGGTGTCAAATATTTTATTAAATTTTTTGTTTAGGAAAAGACAGTGCTAGTCACATCATATTGTAGTCTTTGGTGCTAGTTTAGTCGGCAATATGTAGAGACGTTCAGTCAATATAAACTTAAAGAAATCGTGTCATTGTTTGACTCATTTGAAGGGCTCATCTCCTTCACACACTGAAAAAAATAATTTCTTACTACAGCACATTAAAGCGATTTCATTAAGACTGTAGACTTTATTCAGTATGAAGAAATGTTTGTAAAACAGTAAAAGACAAAACAGTAACTTTTAATGATTGAACATAGGTACTATTTACTGAAAAAAAACAAAAAAAAAGGAAAACCACCATTACTGTAAGTAATGTAAGGAAATTTCAATGGTTTAAACAATATCACCAAATGAATAAAACAGTTAATTATTATTTTGTGACCTTTTAGCTACTTAAAACGTTAAAGTTCAGTTCTGTCATGACGGTAACATTTTGCCTCAAGCTTTAACTGTTTTCGGATCAGTAAAACATACCTACTGTTTTGAACGTTAGGCTCATATGGAACTGTTTAAAGCAGTTCAGATTAATGTTTTTCATTTTTATTTACTGTTTATTTCTTTCAGTGCAGTACCCACTTGATCTACTAACCCGTTGCACGTAATACACGGATGCTTCAAAACACCTTGCCATAAGTTCTGATACCCATATCAGTAATAGCGAAAGTGGCCTATAAGTTGTCTATTCTGTAAAAATTTCACCGTGAAAAGTTAGGTGAAATGAGCTGTCATTGCAGCTGGTGCAAGGAGCTAGTTGACACTGTTGACAGCTCACTTCACCTTAATTTTTACAGAATAGGTCGGCTGTTTTGTGTCACAAGAAGTAGGACTCTAACAAGTAAATACACTCAAAAGCTCATTGTTTCTTTAGTACAGTCAGTGACAAGCAATAATCCGTGAAACATACAAACTGCGGTCAAACATCGCGAGCGAACTTGTCCAATCACGGCTGCTAACAATAGCCATTGAAAATGTCCAATGAAACGTAACGCAGTCCTCAACTTTGTACCCATTGACTTCGTGACAAACGTTACGTATGGTACTTTATGTTTTAATAATGTTCTGCCTGCAGAATACCTATATATTTTTTATAAATGTATTGTTGAAATAATCCATTGACTGTACCCAATTTCATGTAGTTTTTTGTCCTTTGTATGTGCGTATGTATGAATGGGGTTTATGTGCCTTGCAGGTATTTATGTACCTGAACATAAATATATTTTGTATAATTATTTGATTTTTGTAGTGAATTTCAGATAATGTCAACAAAAGAGATAAGTATGCAGGATCGTCGGATATAGTTGAAGTTTATTAAAGAACCGATGGATTTTCGCGAATAAAATTTACTATTATTAATAGAAAACAAACAGCTCATTTATCAAATAAAATTTCAGCCGACAACATCCATCTGTTTCTTACTAAACTTCAACTATATCCGACGATCCTGCATACTTATCTCTTTTGTTGACTGTACACGTGATCGTGTCATTTCTTGTATTTAATAATGAACATGTTTTGAGTTTGATTTAGAATATTAAACAAAGCCCGAGTGTTCTCGTTGAGTTTATTTGCGAAGAAGTTCATCAAAAATCAATAACGCGATCCGCAAGAAGTGCTAAAATTTCAATCCAATTAGCCGCGCTCTGCTTCCCCTAAGAAAATATATTTCACCGTCAAAATTAATTTAACAATAAATTAATCCCTTTTGACTTCATGTAGGTTTGAGTGAGGCTGTAATAAAAATAAACAGAATAAAATATTGGAGCAATCATAACGTTCACGTGATACAAACTGAAACCTTTGTACCTACATAACGCAATTATATACAGCTTCTCTGTTCAATAAAATCGAATCACGCATTCTGTTTTTTTTTTGTTTAAATTTCATTTCGTACATTCAAAAGTTCATGTATTTGCGTACCGTCAGAATTTAAATAGTCTACTGAAAACTTATGACTGAAAAACTAAACCAAACATTTAAAAAAATATTACTCTTCAGGTAAATAACCTGTCTGTTAAAACCACTGTACACTGGTGTTCTAAAATAACAAGAAGATACGCGGCCATCACAGTTTGTATGACCGGATACGTAATAGGCCCGCAGCTACTTATGAAAGTAGATGAAGACAAAGTTGGCAGACACAACAGCTCTTGTTCCAATCGTCGGCATCAGAGGCTACTAGACGACGCCAGCAAATTATGTCGAGTACTACCTCCACGCAAATAAGCTACACAATTGAAACTTTATAATCGAGGATCAACTTCGAAACAGTCGTTATGTGTACATTTATGAGCATCTACGAAACTTAACTGCTTTTGAACAATTAAATGAGCAACATATATTCATGTACTTAGAATTTTATGTCTTCATTTAAATTTAACTAGTCTGTCTATATCGTGATATATTCTCGTTTATTTGTTCAATAATGAACGCCGACAAACTCTGCTAAACGAATTTCTTATCATTCAATCGGCCACTCCATCGTTGCTAAAATTAAATGCAATTAATATTTTCTTTTCACAAACGTTGAAACTGGCCGCTCCGTTGAGTTAATTAAATTCTTGTGGAGCTGCGAGCCGAAGCTGAAAGTAAAATTTTATTTTTTCAAAAGCCACGTAACGACCATTACATATATAAGTTTATTTACTCTTTAACAATTAGTCTCGATTACTCGTTACCTAAGTAAATAAAACAAATTCAACATTAACAGCTGGCCCTTTGAGTGAATTCGTTTGATATATGTAAAGTTAATTCATAAATGTGATTTTGTTATTGTTTGTTTACTAGGATAATTAAAAATACAAGGATACAAAAATAATTCAAGTTCTGTATCTCTAGTTATCTTGAAGTAAGATCTGAGAGTTCTAAGAAATCAAAGAGTGTGGTCAGCTGCATTAAATTATTTCGCGTGCTAGTCAAGTTGCTACAACAAAACATGTTCGTAGCACTCTCGTAGCAGAGCGCTACGAAATAATATCTACATCTACAATTCCACTAACTCCTAGGTAACTTCAAAACATATGTAGTTACAATTTAAGTCACTCGGAATTTGTCTATTACTATAATAATATTACGAAGAGGTAAAATATGTTTGTTTGTATGTAGGGGGTAGGTAATCTCTTGAACTATCAGTCAACTTGAAAAATTCTGTTTGCATTTGATAGCCCAACTCTGGAGGAAGGCTATAGGCTATTTAACATCACTCTACGACCCTTAGGAGCCGAGCAAAAAGAAAAAAGTCAGAAAGAACCCTAAGCGAAAACGAAGTGATAGGACGGGCAGGTGATGCGATGCGAGGGAAGGGGCGGGGAACAAAAAATTTTACGGGCCGAAGTCGCAGGCAGAAGCTAGATTATTAAATGATTCTTAGTACCAAAGTATCATGTACAGTCACGAGCACCAATATGTCAACACTTGGCAACTTTAAATTGCGATTTTTCACGAAATAACGAATGCAACGTTGAAATACGACGCTTTACACATACCTATGGGTTCGAAAATACTATGTTCCTACTAATATAAAATTTCATTCTATAATAAAGGAGAAAATCGACTTTGAATAAAGCCATGTGTATACATGCTCTTGCTCGTGACTGTACACAGGTAAGGTTCTAAATATATTTCTTAGAAGTGTCCCAATGAATTGAATAATATTAATACGTTCGTATAGTTGAGTCCTTTACGCGTTCACTTCAGTAACAAGCTCGGTTTATCAAAGGCTTGTTGGGTGATTAAGGGCTTCAGTGGCAATGACGTTTGATTTAGCTTTGTGGCAACGTACACGCAACGTAACGCGAAACTAGTCGCCCTGTATCTGCAATACGAACGGTTGAGGATTACTCTTGAATTAATGTGTTTCGTTTTATCGTAGTAGATAGGTAGCGGTATATGCATTCGTAACTGATGAAACTACTTACTTTGCCACTTTGGCAGAATCATAAAAGGATAACATTAATAATCATATTATGGCGAAGACAGTCCGTGTTTTTCTTTTTTTCGCTGCACTACGTAGATATAATCAAAGAGATTGGGATTGGATTTAAATTACTGAAAAATCCTTCACAGATGGGATTTGATATTATCCTTTGTTATGTTATCCTTTTATGATTCTGCCAAAGTGGCCTTTTTAGGCCCCCTGTTATGTAAGAAACTAGTACAGTAAGTATATTTAAAAATTGTTGTTTCGCAAAAGATATTTTATTTAGGTATGTATTTATAAACGTTTTAGTACCTAATATTATGTAGAAACTTCTAATACTAAATAAACTACAAATTATTAAAATAATAACCTAATCTAAGGGCTGTTTTTCCAACGCCAGATAATTTTATCATACAAAAACTGTCAGACGTCAATTTTATTCCACGAATAAAAAGTATCTGTCGATTGAAAAATCAGCCCTAAAACTATTAAAAAATTAAATATTGCGTCGAAATATTCCTCCGCATCTGTGTCGACTGGTAATGTAGGTAGGTACCCAAGAGACCGTAATGCCGCCAGCATTACCTCATAGCAATGCTTAGCCTCTGGCCAAGGTAAAAGCCAGCCCCTGGATCACGGGAAGTGTCAACTAGCCGTTTAGAGATTTATTATTTTATTGATTTATTTATTAGTTATATTTTAGTTGTTTCTTTGTTTTTTTTGGTTTTTTAACCCAATTACCGTAGGTAACTATAATAAATGATATCATCATTTTAAAAGAAACATATACCGTGGGTTTGATTCCAGAAACAAAATATACGTTCATAACCTATCCAAACATGGATAAATATTCATAGTCTTAGTAATTGAAAGAAGATTGTAGTTTCGCGCGTTTAGACTCGGTAGTGCAGAAACAGTTATTATGAAATATCCCAAAAAAAAAACCTCAAAAGCGTGCTAACTAACCCGTAGCATAACATCAGACCCCGGGTACAAAAAAGTGCCGACACAAAAAAAAGTCTGAAATAAGAATTCCCATATTTGATATTACATGTCCAAAAAATAAAAGTCCCGAGAGTCCGACTGGGCTCTGCGACAAACAATACTTGGCCCTTTGTTCGTGCCAACTACGCAGTTATAAACGCTCAACAACATAATAACCGTCTATGGATTGCTATAAAACCTATAACATGGCAATAATTCAAGACGTAAGTAAGTGCTAAAAATTGTATACGATTGCCTTTTATATTCGAAAAATTAACACAAGGGATGCCGAAGAATCCATCTACACTTTAATCACCAACGTATTAGTTAAGCACGTGATTGTGGCAACCACAGATAACGTAAGCTCCGCATCCATGTATTAGAAACCCCAATGTCAGCCGTATACAATTACGGGATGAGCTACATTAATTAGCTTCACGTCTTTAATTTTATATATGCCTTTCGATTGAAACCGTAGCACTAACCTACAATAACTATAAAATTAGATTCGCCCTGTTTCTACAACTATTTGTAGGAGCAACATAATATTGGTTTGTGCCATGGCCGACTTGTCACACGCTCCGCTACGGGTCTCAATCACAACCTGTAACGATTTTCCTTAACAATATTACCGGGCAACGGGCGTATCCTGTAACTTTATTACAATTTCCTTGTTTCCAACATAACGAGTGGCAGGGGTCCGGAACCTCCGCCTCTAATCGTTATCTGTTTTGTTATGAATGCCCTTATACGGATCTCCAATTATATCGTCAGCGGGCACCCTCGGCTCAATAGCGACTCGGTCTTCTGTTTGCTATTACACTAACTTAATTGATACGAATTAATATCACAGCGAATCTAAATATTCACTGCTCAGGTATGTATGTGGGAATCTCGAGTAGAATGCCTACACGTGAGTGTATATGTGATAACAATTAATTCATAGCCGTGCTCCGCGTGTCTAGTTTAAGGCTGGGATTGGATTACATTCTCAGGTAAATTAATCATGGTGTGACGGATAGACATCCGTCTGCCGTGATAACCAGATAATATATTCCGCTCGCCGTTCACGTTGTGTGAATAGTTCCCAAAAGTGTTATCAACCCTGTAGTTACATACCATCGCCCGTGATCAAAGTCCATTGTAATCCGATACGTTATGTAACGACGGTACCTTGAACGTCGACGGATAGGTACATTAAATTGATTTGTTTCCTTAGGGAAAAGCACGCAGCGATATCTTTAAAACTTATAATGAAGGTTCCTCTCCAAAATTCGGTGTAAAGTTTTTAAGAGGTTGTAAATTACAGTAATAAGCAACCTCAACTTGAAGTATGTATTTCTGTAGTATCAAATGTAAGTACTTATTTGAATTTCATGTAGAACAGAATTTCTACGTCAGTAGAGAAAATATGTTTCATAACAGGTTGAATTACTCTTAAACTTCGAAATGAAAACATATTGAAGTTAACCGTAAGGTGCTGCCACATCTAGTCTACGTCCCCAATGCGCTAGAGAGGGATCATACAATTTCATTGAAAGTCGACAGAACAGTAAGTAGAAAAAGTCTTACGTATCGAGTTTCGCAAATATTAAAAGATTCTATAGGTAATATTCTCCCGGTATTGCCGTTGTTTAGTCTCATACATACCTTTCCTTTCTGGTAAAATAAAAAGGCGGAGAACTTCGAACGTTACGATATTATGCGCTTTCAAAGATATTGAAACTTTTCCTTTCTGTTTATTAACTCGCTTCTGTTATTGAGGTGTACCATCAGTACCATTAGGTAAATATCGGATGTTCGATTTCGATCCCGCATAATCAACATGAAGTCAGTCAGTCCTAAAATTGGGTCAGATTTTACAACAGCTTACATTTCAGTTAAAAGTTAGTAGTGTTCGACATGGGTTTACCGGCAAACGTGAAAAAATACCTTTCTCAGAATAAACAATCGTATTTTATTTGTAAGGGAAAACAAACACTAACAGATACCTAAAATAAAAATAAATGGCAATAATTTAACAATAAACATAACAAATACACTGCCCAGTGCCCACTACATTTTCCACAGATTACAACTTAAATGTTTAATATTTGAAGTCAGAGCTAAATTAATGAACATAAGAAACAAAACAAAACTCTTGATTGTGTGTTGTATCCTACAATAACAATAATGATTTGGTATTATAACTAATACACAAATAAATATACCTTTCATTCAAAGATTACAAAGGAAGTGATTTCGTAAATCCTAAGGTCGCTGCCACACTGCTAAGCTTAGCACGCCCGGTGTGGATCGGCACGCGGTACGTATGTAACAAAGTCGTCTGCAATTTGTCGCGAGGAACCTCCGGCGATATGATTGGAATTCTTATCGTTCTTCCAAACTGTCATGTGACTGGGAGACGAGTGACTCGCGTCGTTTTCGTAACAGATTAAAACATATATTTCCGTGAAACGGTAAATTATAAAATTTTGGAGATTTTGCGTTATATTCAGTCACATCAAGGACTTCGAAATTCTACGATATAAATTGGCAAATGACGTGGACTTCGACCTCCCCAAAGAAATGCAAGCCTGATTCAACAGTTACAACATATACCTACAAATTAATTAAAATTAAAGAAAAAACCGGAACCAAGCCACATGCCACAGTAACATACTTAAAAAGCTTTTTAACTGGAACTCCAGAGATTTGCATTAACCGCCCGGACCCTAAGAAATGGAAGTGTTGTAATTAGCAAATGTAAATTAGCATATTCTCTTGCAAACGGAATACTATATATTTTGTATGTAGGTAGGTATCTAATTTAATTTATATTACAATAAGCAGTCTTTGACTAAGGTTATTAAGACCAGTAACAAGTTGTGTTGTTGGTTGCGGATCAGGGAATAGGATTCGTTGGATTGGAGTGGTAGCAAAATCAAATTTATACTAAGGTCTATGGTATTGTGCAGGTCAGGCTGATTAAATGGTAAACTGCTAATTTTGTTTAAAATTGAGGGGTTTAGTGGATAAAAGTCCCACCTGCACCTGCCCAATAGACCAAAAATCGAAGGCCCAGTCTGTGAAGGTCTGAGTTAAGCTACACGATTACTGACAAATGCTTCCAGACCAGTCTGGACTGGTTCAATCCAATCTGTGTGTCCTCAAAATACCATTACAGGCACTAATTTTTATATCCTACTAATATTTAATTATCCTCACATGAGCTGACGAAAATTAGGTCATCATCATTAAACATGATTACACTTTTCTAGCCTTTTCCCAACTATGTTGGGGTCGGCTTCCAGTGTAACCGGATGCAGCTGAATACCAGTATTTTACATGGAGCGACTGCCTATCCTGACCTCCAACCCAATTACTTGGTAATATGATACCCCTTGGACTGGTTGTCCGACTTTCGGGCTTCTGACGAACCGTAACGACTGGCAAAGGTCCACGAATGACAGCTGGGACCAAACGGCTTAACGTGCTTTCCGAGGCACGGAGAGGTCTTGATATGTAAAGATAGTCACCCATCCACGGACTAACCGCGGCAAGCGTAGCAATCGACCCATGTTGCTGTTATTACTTAGCCACAAGCCTCTATGACGAAGATTAGGTATGTCTGGTATTTAAAAGTCTTTGACCCTTGAATTGTTTTATCCATTTTTTCTCAGAGGTAGGTAGTCAGATAGCAAATGTCGACTCCGACTACATTATATAAAAAAAAATATGACTTGTAAAAGTGATTCCGTTAACCTATTTACAGAATAAACAATTTCATTTCTTTCCTTTAGTGGCACTCAAATTTATAACGGCATATTATGAGGTCCTACACAAAGGAGCACACCATGCATATTTTGTTAAAGATCGGTTCCTTTATTTAAACTAGAACCCGCCAACAGACCAAGCAAGCGCCAGGCAAAATTAGTTCTACAGTATAAACTCTCGCAAATAGAACAACGGTGTACTGCGGAACTGAGCCAAATATTAAGAGAGTTATTTCCATTTACGAAGTTCGTATTAGTCCATGAAACAAAGCGGTTTTTGGAACTGGCCAAACAGTAATAAATAATTTACAAAAGCGGTCATGTGAAAGAGGATCCCCCCTCCTTTGCAGGGGTAGCCATGCGGTGGTTAGGTATTTGAATTGCTAATGACTTTCCCGGTCGAATAACTTGGCGAGTCACGTTAACTGGTTTCGGAGACACTAGATACATTGCCGCGAGTTGTTCTGGTGTCACCAACTCCAGGACCCCTATTTGCTGCGCCATCGCCATCTATTCGATCGTCAGTGCTACTGTGTCGCGACACTACACAGGCGGGCCCAGTGCGGGTTGGTGGATGTCACATGTCTTCGAATTTTTTGGTTCTAGGACATGCCGGTTTCCTCACGATGTTTCCCTTCACCGTTTTGAGAGTAGTGGTGATGAAATAATTTACACAAAGTAAAGCGCCTGTCTGGGTTCGAACCTACGACCTACAACTCGTAAGTCGCGGCTGTTACCACTTGGCCACCACTGCTCTCCATACATAGCAATAATTCCCAACATAGCAATAATTCCCAACATTGTTTTAGGTGCTGTCAACAGTCTTTCAGACGTTTCAAAAACTCGTATATTTAATTACTAGCTTCCGCCCGCGGCTTAGCCCGCGAAGTATGTCGATAAAAACTATCCTATGTCCTTCCCCAGGATGCAATCTATCTCTCTGCCAAATTTTATCGAAATCCGTTCAGTGGTTTAGGCGTGAAAAGGTAACATGCAGACAGACAGACAGAGTTCCTTTCGAATTTATAATATTAGTATGGATAGTCAACCTAATATGTAGCCTGTTACGTTTGGAGAAGGTTGACTTATTGAAATGGGAGTAATATAGAGATATTTGCGATTCGCGCAAACCGACGAGTCTGAGCCTAAAGCAAATACTTCGAGATTGAGTCGCAGTAACAAAATCGACTCATAAATAAACCTAGGCATACTGCCAGATAAAATAAAGGTCACGCAAATATTGTTTTAAGACGAAGGTAACTAAGGGGAACATAAGGCTTTCTTGTTACGACAAACAACTTCAGATTTACCTAACGAAAGGGAAGTTTTTGAATAGAATACGAATTTCAGGAGCTTAGGGTTGTCGGGATTACAAAATAATCCTTTGGCCAGATAAAGAGGTAAATTATAAAATAATTTCCTGTTTGTTGTACAAAACACAATCTGAGCTACATAAATTACTATGCCGAATTGCCAAGCACCTTCATCGAGTAAGTACATAGTAGCTTACAAATTAACAGCCAGCAGTTTGCTTGTTATGTTATTAAATGTAGAATAACGACGTCGTTATTATGTAGTTTACTTGAGCATAGTAAGTAGTGTGCACAACGCTATACAAACAAGTTATAGACTACATCTACCAATACACTTTACGCTACATGTACTTAGAAAACCGTCACGGCACACCTTTAAAATTTTCCGCTGACAAAGAGCAATACTTGATCAAATTTAATAACATTTAGCTGTTATATAGGTACGGTGAAGGGATAAACAAGGTAGGCGAGCGACGGGGGCCGGTGGCGGTCACTGCCGCGCTGTAATTAATTGCAAATTGTGGTAATTGCCCCGTCTCCGTCTGCCGTGCGTCCCGACACAAAGAGAGTAAGTACAGAAGGCACGCACCATACAACGAGTTAAAATAGGAGCAGGCACACATCTGTAAAAGCATGGCTACGGCGATCTTAGGCGGATCACACAGTGCAACGCGCCATAGCGCGCACCGTCGCGTTCGACGGGGCGCAGATAACGCGCCGCGCGTGGTTTTCTACATACAAATTCAACATTATTTCGGGGAATCGTTTCCCGAAACGAACCTCAGTCACGAGTGCGCTTGCACTACACATACGTGGACCCGATGTTGCGTGCTTGCGTGTCCGCTCGCTGTTAGGACCGGACCTTCTGCACCTATTTATTTAGTGGCCCCGATCCTCGTGCCCACTACAGCTGTACACCCCACGCATTGTGGCCATACCCGCTTTCACTTTACATAGCACACAGTTACGATAAATCCACGTCTGCAATATAAAACATAATACACCTACTAGCAACGCCACGTGTTGAAAACAATAAATAACTCCCCGGCAGTATCCTGACCAAACATTTCTCACATTTTTTGTTATAAAATAATTCGGTTGATGAAAATGAAATTCCGAGTTTTCACAAGATATTTCCCTGAAAATTCCATAACAGTTTTTGTACAGGAAAAATGTATTGGACCCATAATATACATACATACATAATCAGCCTATAATGTTCCCACTGCTGGGACACTGGCCTCCTCTCTGTGAGAGGGAGTGGGCCGTAATCCACCACGCGGGCCCAGTGCGGGTTGGTAGATGCCACATGTCTTCGATTTTTTTTTTTTTGTTCTGGGACATGCCGGTTTCCTCACGATGTTTTCCTTCACCGTTTTGAGAGCAGTGGTGATGGTATAATTTACACAAAGTAATGCGCCTGTCTGGGTTCGAACCTACGACCTACAACTCGTAAGTCGCGGCCGTCACCACTTGGCCACCACTGCTCTACGGACCCATAATAGTTAGTATTTAAACTCATTAATATAAAAGGGGAAATTAACGTCACGATATTAGGGTACCTTTGCAATAAATGAAGTAGCTATGAAGTTATTGATTGACTAGCTTCTGCCCACGATTTCGATCGCGTGGAAGTCGTAAGACATCACTATGTACTAAAATATCATCACCTCGGACATCGATCTACATGGTCTTCATATAACCTGACCAAGATTATGTCTGGACTTTAAAATATCATCACCTTAGACATCGATCTACATGGTCTTCATATAACCTGACCAAGATTATGTCTGGACTTTAAAATATCATCACCTCAGACATCGATCTACATGGTCTTCGATATCCGTGATATAACCTGACCAAGATTATGTCTGGACTTTAAAATATCATCACCTCAGACATCGATCTACATGGTCTTCATATAACCTGACCAAGATAATGTCTGGACTTTAAAATATCATCACCTCAGACATCGATCTACATGGTCTTCATATAACCTGACCAAGATTATGTCTGGATTTTAAAATATCATCACCTCAGACATCGATCTACATGGTCTTCATATAACCTGACCAAGATTATGTCTGGACTTTAAAAGAGACTGTGACCTCTGAGTTTGTTTCGGCCTTTCTTCTCAGAGTAGTCAGATAGGAAACGCCGACTTCATCTAGTTAAAAAAAAAAAACATGATTGACGTGTAAAAGGGTTTGTACAAACCTACTTACAAAAATAAAATCATTTATCATTAATAACAGCCAGATTTTTGTAAAAGTTTCCGGTGTACCTACTACGTTTGTAGTTGTCTCTATCTATCTAATCTAACTAGCCTGTATTGTCCCACTGCAGGGCAAAGGCGTCCCTCTCCCTTTTCCACACAATTCTGTCTTTTCGAGTGCCGGTCAGTCATTACGGTAGCAGTCAATCTCGTCCCGCCATTTTCGTCTTGGCCTGCCGCGATGGCGTCGTGCGTTTCCCCAAATCGGTGGTTCTCTTAGCCCAATTGTCATCTGACATGCGGCAAACATGTCCGGCCCAGTCCCACTTAAGTTTAGCGGCTTTTTGGGTAACGTCTGTTATCTTTGTTTTGGCGCGCAGTATTGTGTTGTTTATACGGTCAGAAATTCGAACCCCCAGTATACTGCGCTCCATGGCTCGCTGGCAAACCTTGAGTCCGGACCTCTGCTGAAGTGTCAAAGACCAGGTTTGCGCACCATATGTGAGAATGGGGAGAATACACATGTCCATAATTCTCCTTTTGAGACATAGCGGTAGATCTCCTTTTAGAAGATCTTTCTTGGTCTCACCAGCTAAAATATAAAGTGTCAGGACTGGTGACGCGGAAGCAAGCGATGTAGGTACAGTTGTCTGTGTGAGAAGCAGCTCGTCCTGAGGTCGAAACCCGTCCTTCAGTGGAAATTTCCCATTGCTTACGAAGTTTTTCGTTTTTAGCGACTGCTTTACTGCATATATACTACCTAATGGCACAACACTGATACACTGACTGTTGCATTCTTACAGATTATTCGTAACGAACAGCTACCATTAAAATCATCTAACAGTAGATTGGAAACACACGGTATTCCTCATTAGCAGTCACCAAACCATCGATATTTATTTATATTATAATTATTGACTACTTAGCTCATAAAAGTATAGCATGTATTACTTAAAAGGTTCAATATGTAACTAACTGCATATTCTAATCTTTGGCTCGCCTTTTTACAATGAGCGGTAAACTATAGAAGAAAGCGACCACAAAGCAATATTGCTCATCCCCAATAGCAAATAGTGTGATAATTTATAGCCTATACATAGACTAACTAGACTTATTAGGAAATATCTATGCAGAATTTGAACAAAATCTATCCGATAGTATTTGCGTGGTGCTGTAACATAGATTCAGACAAATAGAAAAACAGACAAAAGTTCTTAAAAGTTTTCGGCTTTAGAATCGTTTCTGTAGTTTTGACTTGGCTACGATTTAATTATATGTATAATGTGTATCTGTGTATCTTATCTATCTATAATGTAATATCTATAATGTAATGTAAGAAGATTTATATGTATAGATGCAGCAGGGTGATTCATGGCAAAGAAATAGAATGGGAACGTTGAAAATAGGTGGGCATCAGTATTTTTTGCTCCTCTTATAAATAGTCCTCCAGACCGTATTTTGGCCATGGCGGCCAATCTCAACGGAGACTTCGTTCGATGCGGGAGATATTATAGTGCACAAATCTGTGCGCAGAAACAGGTGCACTCTCATCTCACTCTCATAGTCCGACGGGACGGCACGCAATCCACCACGACCGGAGAAAGATCAAGTGCAGGACCAACGCAACGGCTTAACGTGCTTTACGAAGCATCGAGGTATCACACCGCCCATTTCGAAATGTTGTTGCTGAGAAATTCCCAACGGACAAACCCAATAATTGAGCCACGACCACGAGACCAACGGGGCAGTCGATCTCCTCTAATACCTTACTTATAATAACGAAGAAACCGATTAATGAGAAGCTCATTGTCGGTAGTGGACTGATGTGGCCATTTACATAATCTGAAGTACCTCTAACTTCATTCATAAGAGTAATATTTCACATATTATACTTGTCTCGATATAACGTGGAACGTGCATAAAGCTCTGCGATAGAAACGCAAATCTCCGAACTGCGGTTGGTTTGTACCTTTTATATCGCGTGGAAATTTTATACCTCCGAAAAGGATGAAAGCGCATCAAATTTTGCGTGCTATTTTATACCTATTTGAGGTTTTATGTGTAAATTTTATGCAGGTTGATATATATATGTATACATACGTCATAATCTCGCTGAAAATGATATGATTCATAAAATTATAATGTCGGCTCTGCAATTTACTCTTAATTTTGATCTCGCATCGTCGTTTTAGTTTTATAAACATAATATTACTTAAATAGCCGAATAAAGTTTTGGCGAGAGAGTTTATATTCAAAGTTCGTCAATTTGTCTGATAGTAGCCCGAATTTATGGCCCCAGTGTGACGGTGATGATATCGTATATTAATGTAATGTTACAATATCTATTAACTTTAGTAGTTATCGGCAATTTGCGCTCAGATAGCCCCATAAAACTGATAATAAAGAACTTATGAACCGGCCGCTAACAATGGCGATGTTTATCGCAACGTCGAAAACAATGTAATTACATGTTAGGAAGTGTGTAATACGAACACAATACGTTTAATTACATAGGTAAAGTACAACTCACAGGGATAGGTATGTAAATTAAATTCAGTTTCAATTCATTAGTCCATTGCAGTTTGATTTCAATTAGAGAAAGTCAACAGCGGTTGCGGAATGGACCTCATTGATTTCCCGCCGGTCTCACCGACAGTTTGAACAGAATAATTGCCATTAGAGAAACAAAAAAAAAACAATGAAATGAACTTTATAGTCTTATTAGTTGTAAAAAGTGTGTAGCTCGCGGCTTACAAGATGTCATACCAACTTACCTAAAGAAGACAGTATTAATAAAATATAAGTGAACCCGAGTGACGCGCCCTCTCGTCGGCATGTCTAGACTAGACTGGCTTGTTTGCCTTATTTCGTCTCAGCCCAATTAAAATGTATAACATTTTCAAATTATCCAGGAATCCTTATAAACGCACAAAATGGGGAGAAAAGGCTTCGAATTACATAAGGCCTTCGTTATGAAACACGAAATTGGAAATTGAAGCGACTGTACAACATTGTGCGCAGCTAGCATTGTTTCATTAATTACTGAACACAACTTTAATTTAATTTTCGATGTTAGTTGTAACAGCTGAACCAATATGTCAATAACAGATTCTAGGGATATGTACAAAATTAGGTCTAACAATATAACGTAAAATGATTTCATTCTAGTAGCATTCTCGATCTATGTAATCATATTTACTGACAGAAAAGACCTACGAATTAATTAATGTAACTAGTTTTTTTTTAAACAGGAAAAGAAGTATTCTGTTTTATGTTCAGTTACTAAGAATCTAAAGCAGCGAATACAAAATGTGTGTCAATTTAAGTCACAACTTGTAAATACAGTCATGTATTATCCATATAAGTTGTACCAAACACAGTCATATTTGAAGGGCGAGTGAGCATGCATCTGCAATTCTGCACGGTATGCCCGATAAGGCAGACAAAACCATATTGTGGTCTAGCTAAATCGTCTGCATTAGAACCGTTTCGCGGATTAAAGACACCACATTACACTATTGTGGAATTAAAGAGATTCTGTTTTCGTACAGATTCAGACGGTTTTACCGTAATCGCATTTCGCAGGTTGCTGAGCAAAACAATTCCAAATATCTACATAATCTTGTAAGCAAAAAGTATGTGTTTACTAAGAGCTGTGTTTACACGGCCTTTATGTCTGCTTTTATTAAATTTTAATGCTTAGGTAAGATAACGTTACTGCCGTAGGGTAGCCTTATTTATCGCAAATGTTACAATAGACTTACTTTTTATTGCATCATTATGAAAACAAAAATTTCTTTTTTTCTAAAAATACTGTAAAATCTTCGAGTTGTATAAAGTTAACACTATCTCAGAATAAGACAGTCTACTCAATGTGCAGATATGTACTTACGTAGCCTGAACGGTTTCAATAGGTATCTACATACATACGCTAAACTACAGAGCCAGGATAAAGTAAGGGTGTAGGTAAAATCAATGGGTACAACTCCTTATCGTAGCGTAACGAGAGTGAGAACCCTTTCGCGGCGGCCGCGGCTCCACCGGAAAATTGAATTGTAGCCTCCGCCGGCCGGCCGGGCGGCCTTATCTCCGCGCGTCGACTTGCCGCCCTCGTCCCGCACGCCCCTGGCCCTAACACCTATGGAATTTTCCGTCACGTACCTTAAATGTTTCCTGCTTTATTTGTATCAAACACAGAAGGTCCAGTCCATGTGGAGCACAGTCAATGTTGAAGTAAATAAAGTGCCGAAACGTGGAATACTAAAAAGGTTTCCTCGCTTCAAGCGATTTCGTTTGTATTATAGACACGATTTAAATCAAAGTGAAAATGAGGTGGAATGTTAAATACCTAATTATGGTTTTGTAAATGGTTATTTTAATAAGTAAAATATTATAGGCAGGTACAGCTTCAAAGTTTATAACTATCGTACACAAGACTACAATATCATATTTCTGAATAGAGCTTTATGAACAGAGCTTAAGACAGAGTGCTTTCTAAAGAAGACAACGAAGTGACTTCTTCTTCACAAAGTATATTTAAGCAGTGAAGAAATAAAGTCTTGTGTTCAACAGTTGGAGTAGACTGCAATAATGGCATTTAGAGAGGCGGCGAGCTGTAGCAACCGTAGCAAGGTAGAGTGAGTAAATGTCAGGCTCGCCGTGAAACTTATTGCAACTTGTTTACTCGCCGTCTTCGACGCCCTTTGTTCTGCTACAACTTCACAGACGCCCGCGGACGGTTACTCCCTATAAATACAATTTACATTCATTACTCTCGGAAGCTAGCACGAAATAATAGGTACAATAATAGGGAGCTGGCACACGGCCAGAAGAATGTTAAACGTTACAACCATTACAATGCACTGAAACAGGTAAATCTTCCACACTGACTCGTTAAACTGCTCCGACGTATTATCGGGCGAGCTGAAACGTTATTTACTTTTGCCGAATGATATCGGCACTAAAGGAACATTTTGCCTGCGCAGCGGAATGATCGTAAAAAGTCTCTTCATGCAACAATGTCGCCAGGGACAGTATAACCCCAGACAACAGAAGCTGCCATCAAAGTTTACTACAAATACTCCAGCCGAGTATAATACTTACGCTACGAAGAAAATTTAATCACAGACGAGTTCAAAGAAATCTAATAAAAATGAAGTAGCTTTCATGTTTCCACTAAATATATGTGACCAAGTCAAATAATAAAATAGCTAGTGAGGGGTAAATTTATTACCAGCAATAAAGCTAAATCAATCGTACTGAGCACGAGGGACCTCCGGCCGGCCCCTATCGCCACATCTCTTGGCGACGCTGTCCCCTAACTGGCCTAATTCGTGTTTACAATGGCCGTGCCCTGCAAACCTGGGGATTTGTAACGCATGCAATATACACATGCTGCAATTACTTAGTCCCATGCTATGGAATGCGAAAAAGTAAATTCTTACAGATATAAAAACAAAGATAACAATGCTGGAACGATTATTTTAAATTAAAGTGGGTTAGAAGTAAAAACACTGAAAATAAACGTTAGCCAAAGCACATTTCGCGGTGGAGTGGTCTCCGGATATCGACTTAATGAAGAACACTCGGCGCCATCACGCGATGTGCCTCCGCTACTTAACAGGATGGTCGGCTATTTACGCAGATTAACCCAAGGGATCTAGTGGAAGACGCCATTTTTCATTAAAAACTCTATCAAGGCTGAAATTTTATTCGAAAATAGACGTCCATTTATGAAAAAACTTTTATCCGATCTATGTCTGAAATAACAAAGTTTTTTAACGCTTCAAAAGCTTATAAATAGCTGTTTAATTAGGTACATGTTAAACAGTCTTTGCCTAATAATGGTTATAACTAGGGTACTTGTTTCGTGTTCTTGTGCTTAATTAGAGCGGTTATAACCTCGCATAACAAGATCTTATTACTTAACAAACTTCAATAGATTATAGATATACCTAACTGATCAACTCTTAATTAGTCCTGCTCTCCAGTTTGGAATCTTAATTAATTCCCATCGATATCGTCCTATTCTGGAATGCTGAAGATCGTATAATTATGTAAATGTCCAATTAATATCTGATAGGTAGTGCTGTATTTGGGCACATAG
This sequence comes from Oligia fasciuncula, assembly GCA_963082905.1. Lineage (NCBI taxonomy): Eukaryota > Metazoa > Arthropoda > Insecta > Lepidoptera > Noctuidae > Oligia > Oligia fasciuncula. Next base: position 13,347,151 of record OY720387.1, read on the forward strand.
TTACTTTTGTTAGCGGTCCGGCTGAGTGGCTAGTTGATAGGCTCATCGCGTCGCTATCACGGATCGACTTAATCAAGTGCACTCCGAGGGCCGGTCCATTACCTTAACATATTGCCTCCATCGGGCGACGTTCTGCTCCACCTCAACAGCTTAGGATGTGCACACACGTTTACGTCAAGATTAAAGTGAATAGTGAGGACGTTTTATAAAAATGTGAAAAGTTGAATGGACACTTTTAAAATTCTTCAAAATTTTGTTCAGTTTTAAGTATATATATAATATGAACATTCAATACCACTGTATATTATTTCGTCTAATTCATAACAAATTGTCAAATAAAACAAGGTATTTTCGCAAGCTAGTGACACAACACTTCACGTTATAAATAACCTCAATCACAAGAAACGTCGTTTTCCTTAAATTCCCGCAAGATCTTCTATTTAAGACAAATAGTCTTAAATCTAATTTCTTAGTTAATCAGTGTAGTGTGCGAACCATCTTAAACTAACTAGCTCCTTTCTCCGTCCAAGTAAGAGGTAATTTGTTACCTATCTTATTTATCTACTCCACTAGATTAGTAATTAAGGGATCGCCCTTAAAACACTGTCAAGTTTACTGAGCTTTATACACAGAGCGTAAAACAATATATACGATCTTTTTAGTTTATGTAGTAAAATTCAACTTCTTTTTATCGTTTATTCTATAAAAAAAATATACTTTGAGAACTTTTGAATTGCCTTTGCTCTTTTGTGTCAACTACAAGATCAGAAATTAACTTTTCAACATCAATTTTATTATCAGGAACAATATCAGCCTTGATTGAAGCACCTTTTTGCTACCAAAATTGATAAGGGGTATCTATTTTGACGTAATTATCCAGCGTAGCGTATTTCACGCTAATTATAAACAGTTCAGTTGGCTAACGATGTAATGAGTATTTTAGATCTAGTGAGCAATGCTTAGAAGTTACCTATCTAATAGGACCTGCGCTCACTGGCGGCAGCGCATGGCAAAGGATCTTTATGCAACGAATAGAAATATAACTTAATAGTATGACAGTAAAATTGAAATTTCAATGATGATGACATCGCGGCAAGCCAGTGTTGCCAACTTTGGGGTATTTTTAGGGACAGATTTTTTTTGGGGTTATTTTTGTTGTTTTAATTAGTATGGTAACAACATCAATACCACAGGCGCCCTCTATGTTCATTGTGTGTACTAGTTTGTTACTACATAATAAATCGTTCAGTTCGTTCGTTGCCGTCAACCGTTGTTTTATTATCAGGTTATGGGCCCAGCCCAGAAGTGATTTTTAAAGTTATTTTTGTCTATACTGCGATAATAATGTCGACGAACTACATAGCTAACATCCCAAAGTTAAAAGGTCGTGAAAACTACGATGATTGGTGTTTTGCGGCGCAAAATGTTTTGGTGCTAGAGGGCATGGCGGATAAAATCAAGACAAAGTTATCGGCATCGGCGTCTGCGAGTGATATTGAGAGTGATGCTAAGGCCAAGGCAAAGTTAATATTGACAATCGACACATCTTTATATGTTCACATCAAGCAGGCAGCTACTGCATATGATTTATGGTCTACGCTTAAACATATGTATGATGATTCCGGATATACTAGGAAGATCAGTCTGCTGAGAAATCTCATTAATATTCGGCTTGAAAACTGTGAGTCAATAGCACAGTATGTTACTCAAATTGTGGAAACGGGCCAGCGACTTCAAGGAACAGGATTTAAAATAACCGACGAGTGGATTGGAGCATTGATGTTGGCGGGTTTGCCCGAGAAATATGCGCCTATGATAATGGCTATTGAGCACTCGGGAATTGAGGTTAGTGCAGATATTATAAAAACCAAATTGATGGACATGTGTGTAGATGATAAAGTTGGTACTACATCCGGTTCAGAAAGTGCATTTATGGCAAAAGGAAGGCATAGATTAAAAACTGGCAACACTAAAAGCGGCCATGTTAATAGACAATCAGATGCATCAAAACCAGAGAAGATTATTAAGTGCTATAAATGTAAACAAACAGGGCATTATAAAAATCAGTGTCCGCAGTCGGAGAATACCAAACCAAAACAGACCAACGCCTTCAATGCTGTTTTTCTGAGTGGAAATTTTAATCAGAGCAGCTGGTATATTGATAGTGGGGCAAGTAAACACATGACCGCAAACAAAGATAACCTCACGAACGTATCACAGCAGCCAGAAACGAAAGAAATTATTATCGCAAATCAGACTAGAGTTCCAGTGATGTGTTCTGGCGACGTAAACATCGTTACAGTTGTCAATGATGCAAAATACGACGTCACAGTTACAGATGTGTTGTATATACCGGATTTAACCACTAACTTGCTTTCTGTGAGTCAGTTGATTAAGAATGGCAACAGTGTAATTTTCAAAGGAAATGTTTGCTATATTAACAATCAACAGAGAGAACTCATTGGCCAAGCAGAATTAGTTGATGGTGTGTATAAATTGCAAACATTACAACCAGAACAGATATTTGCAGCACCTGCAATAACATCATGTGAGACTTGGCACCGGCGGTTGGGACATATTAACAGTAGTAGCCTGAATAAAATGAAAAATGGAGCTGTGGAAGGAATTACATATCCAGAGTTAGCAAACATAGGGAAATCTACATGCACCGTTTGTTGTGAAGGCAAACAAGCTAGGTTGTCTTTTCAACAAAGTTTATCAAAAACAGAAGATGTGCTGGAGATTATTCATGCAGATGTTGGAGGTCCTATGGAAAATCAGTCGATTGGAGGATCAAAATACTATGTCTTGTTTGTGGACGATTACAGTAAGATGGCATTTGTATATTTTATGAAGGCTAAGAATGAAGTGTTCAAGTTTTTTCAAGAATTTCAGTGTATGGTAGAAAAACAAAAAGACAAGAAAGTCAAGGTTTTTCGAACCGATAATGGAGGGGAGTTTTGTAGTCGAGAATTTGACAGTTATCTGTGTAAGCAAGGTATAGTTCACCAGAGAACTAATGCTTATTCACCAGAACAAAATGGTCTCTGCGAGAGAATGAACAGGTCAATAGTAGAAAAGGCTAGATGTTTGATCTTCGATGCTGGATTAGAGAAGAAATTTTGGGCAGAAGCCGTCAACACATCAGTGTATTTGAGAAATAGATCTGTTGTCACGGGGCTGAATAATAAAACTCCCTATGAAGTCTGGACGGGTCAGAAACCAAACCTAGGTCATCTGCGTATATTTGGCAGCGTAGTCATGGTTCACATTCCCAAGGAAAGACGTTTGAAATGGGATAAGAAGGCCAGTAAGCTGATATTTGTAGGTTATGCAGAAAACACGAAAGGATATAGAGTATATAATCCAGAAACTAATGTTGTCACAACTAGCAGAGATATAGTTATCATGGAGGCTTCAAACCAGAATGTGGTAGAAATACCATTGGAATGTAAGCATCCAGTGGAGGTAACTCAGCAAGAGGAAATTCATTCTGATTATGAAGAAAATGAGAGTCCTTTCTCTGATGATAGGGATGAAACTTATGTCCCAGAATCTGAAGTTTCTTCGGTGAGTACTTCTGATAACTCCTATGACACAGCCTCAGATCCAGGTGTTGAACCAAGTGAGCCAGAGCGATTACCCAGACGCACGAGACGGCAACCAGACAGGTATGGTTGTAATAACTTGTGTGTTGCAGAGTGTGAAGACAGCAATGATGGAGAGATCACACTCGGAGAAGCATTAAATGGCCCAGAAAGTACATTCTGGCGAGAAAGTATGAAGGAAGAACTAAAATCATTTGAAGAAAATGATGCCTGGGTGCTTGTTGATCATCCTCAAGACAGTTCAGTGATACAGTGCAGGTGGGTGTTTAAAAAAAAATATGACAGTGAAAATAATGTGCGTTATCGTGCCAGATTAGTTGCGAAAGGTTTCTCCCAGCAAGCTGGTGTTGACTTTCATGAAACCTTTTCCCCTGTGCTTAGATATTCCACATTAAGATTGTTATTTGCAGTAGCAGCAAAGTTACAGTTAGCGATCAGTCATCTTGATGTAACCACAGCCTTTCTAAATGGTATTTTGAATGAAACTGTATACATGAAAAAACCTGTTACTTTTGAGTGTGATGATACCAATAATAATATGGTACTAAAGCTAAAACGAGCCATATATGGCTTAAAACAGTCTTCCAGGGCATGGTATCAAAGAGTAAATGATTACTTAATTAGTCTAGGTTATAAAAAATCAGCGTATGAGCCTTGTCTGTTTACTAAATTTAAAGGTAATGTTAAAATAATTATAGCATTATTTGTCGATGATTTTTTTGTGTTTTCAAGTTGTACCAAAGCTACTGAACAGCTAGTTCAAGAACTGAGTAGTAAATTTAAAATTAAAAACTTAGGTCAAGTAAAACAATGTCTAGGTCTAAGAATTAATATGTGTAAAGATGTAATTACTGTCGATCAGGAGCAATATGTTGATAGTTTGCTAAAGAAATTTAATATGTCACATTGTAAAACTGCAGATACTCCTATGGAGGCAAATTTAAAACTAGAAAAGTCATCAAATGTATGTAATGAATACCCATATCAACAGTTAATTGGTGGATTAATGTACTTGGCGGTCCTTACCAGGCCAGACATTGCATTTAGTGTCAGTTATCTTAGCCAATTTAATAATTCTTATAGTGAGACTCACTGGACACATTTAAAGAGGGTTTTAAAATATTTAAAGAAAACCAAAAATTATGGTCTTGTTTATCGCAAGGATAATTCTGCTATTGAAGGTTTTGCAGATGCTGATTGGGGTTCAGATGTAACCGACAGAAAATCATATTCAGGTTTCTGTTTTAAATTGTCAAATACTGTAATTTCATTTGAATGTAGAAAGCAACGAAATGTCGCTTTGTCTAGCACTGAAGCTGAGTATGTTTCCTTATCTGAAGCCAGCAAAGAGGCAATTTATTTAAAGAGATTATTGTCTGAAATCTATGGAAAATCGGATACTATTGTTTTATATAATGATTGTCAAAGTGCTCAGAAACTAGCATTAAATCCTATTTTCCATAGAAGATCTAAACATATAGATATTAGGTTTCATTTTGTGAGAGAAGCTGTCGCCAATGACTTTATTAAAATTGCATATATGGAAACAGCTGAAATGCCAGCAGATATTTTTACAAAAAGTTTAGGTTCTATTAAACATCATTATTTCACAAAAAAACTTGGCATTTCACCTGTTAATTAATTACTAGATTATGTATTGATTTTGTTAAGTGGAGGTGTTGTTTTAATTAGTATGGTAACAACATCAATACCACAGGCGCCCTCTATGTTCATTGTGTGTACTAGTTTGTTACTACATAATAAATCGTTCAGTTCGTTCGTTGCCGTCAACCGTTGTTTTATTATCAATTTTTAGGGGCTTGCTAAAAGTTTGCTGTGGCGTTATTGACGCTGCTCGTATCTATGGGTATGAATCTTATCTTCTAATCTTAGGGTATGGTCTTGCGTTAAGTTTGAAACTACGGCAAATATGAAATGAAATGAAATGAAAGTTTATTGACAATATAAAATAAAAAGAACAAACAAACCTTACACACAGATCATAACAATCCTATGATTTGTGTCTTCTAGTAAGTACAAAATATAATTACGGAACTATGTCTATTAAATACCTGTGTATGTGCGGTTGTTTGAGCCTAATTCACACTGACCTCCGTACTAGTGAAAACTGTATCACGGCAGGTCAGTCTTCCTCGTTCACAAACACTCACACACTTCCACAGCACAATTAATGATATTTTACATTAGGAAAGCTAAATACCCTGAATTATGACTACGACGTAATAAGAAAACAGATACTTAGTTTTTTATCATTCGATGATTTGATGACAGTAATAACGAGGGTAATTATAAAATATTAAAAGTATATGCAAAGATGTCAGACAAAAAAAAAAAAAAAGTTTTGATCTTAAAAGTTATGGATAGGAACTTATAACAATAAAAAATCAAGATAAAAATAACTAATACTAATACTCATACAAAAAAAAAAAAACAACAACAAATATGTATGTTAAAAGCCTTTAGCGTACGAATGTATGATTTAAAAAATACATGAACCTTGAACAGTACCTAGCACCGCTGGCGATGATGATGATGCCGTTCTGGAACTAATCAACAATATTACAAGTCTTTTTTTTTACAAACTATGTACCTATGCGTTTTATTTGGTGAGTTACGAATGACTTAGGGAGTTGGGAACTGCATCAAAGAAATTTACCCTATGTGAACCTATACTTAGGGTTTTTTTAGGGGGATTTTTTAAAAATCTTGGGGGCAAATTTAGTTATGGGTTGGTAACACTGCGGCAAGCCTAAGGATACCACGAACGGATGCCGTTGTAATTTAAATTTTATTGTCATACCATTATGTTATATATATACCTATTCGTCGCATAAAAATCCCTTGTCGTGCCGTGCCGCCAGTGAGCCTGAGTTTAGAAAATTACGTCTTATAATAGTAAAATTATAAGATCTAAATTGTATGATAAGAATACGAATCAGTTGATTTTATGCCAAATATGCAAAAGAGGTAGCAATTTTAATACAAAACAAAACAATACAAAACTTTATTCTAAAAGAAAATGCATATACTCATATTTTAAATCCTTCATGGCCTGTTTATGTATATTAACATGCATGAAAACAGACACTTCAAAATTCAAATAGGTAGTTAGATGCGGAGTGGTAAACATGTTGATATTGACATGCGTAATTAAATGCATCTTGTTTAAATAGGCTGCACCTACGCCTGTATATATTTTTGAGCATAATATATTAGGTCCAATGCATTTGCCATCGTTTTTATTTCAACGTTTGTTTGTATAACTTTTAACGTTTAATTGAAACAGGCATGCACGGTATTCTCGCTGTGTTTACCTACCATCAAATGCACTGAATGTATATTATTTATTTATGAAATCTGTTCACTTGGTAAATGTAAATATCAGTTGATATTTTTGTTTGTTTGTTTAATATTTCGGACACCAGAGTTCAAAATAAATTGAAAATTTTCACAAAGGTGATAATAGCGTATTTTAACTGTTATGTGAGCGTAGCTATAGCTAGTTTTTTATGTTAGTAATTAAGTATCCATAACAATTACCCAACTTCATTAACGCAATCAAGTTTGGAAATTTTTTTGGAACAATATTAGTTTAATGATTCAGAGTTTTAGATAAAAGATACCCTACCTGAATATGAGTTGTAGAAAAAAGATCTTTGTGATATCGACGTGTCAGTCAGTCGAGCCGCGCTCTGCGAAATATTTGATAATCCTTCCACCGGCGAGCACCGGAGCACAGTAGTACACGAAAAGGAATACAAAAAAGGATAATATTTTTTTAAGGTTTATCATGGTCTGGGGACTCGCATGCCGAGGGGCGAGAGATAGCGTTCGCAAATTAATTCCTGTACCTTTGATCTCGGCGGCATTGTCGGTTTGTTGTACAAATAAGTAGCAGACCTGCCAGCCCCGCCGTGCAGCCTTCACATCTCCCCCGAGACTCCACGACCATGTACTGAGCTCGCTAAAAGCAGTTTAAGCTGTTACAAGCCGAGTAATAAAGCTAGACCCGTCTACTTTATAAATAGACGCGGCTTTTCATAAGAATTTATGACCCACCTTCGCACTTGAATATCTAGTAAATTCATTTTATGTAAGACCCTTTCTTATTATATGACGAGTATTACTCAGCAGTCTTGATATAGCCTGCTCATGACTTTATATTGTCATTTTGTTGGGATGGCCGTCCAATAAACAGAACGTAGCAAGTCCCGGTCACGTAGAGAACCTTCATTAATTTTTATGTTATTGTTCCAAAATCGTTTGTGTACAAGACGAAAATCTTTTTAATTATATAGTTATCTCTGTTTTCGGGTCATAAGCAGTAACATTCATTGATCAAAATAAACCCTACCTTTAATATTTGTAATGATTCAAAGACATGACAAAGTAAATAAACTGCTACAAAATTCGTAGCAACTTGCTACGAGAATTCTCAGTTGACAGTATTACTTTAAACAAAACTATTAGAAAAACGTACGAGTGTTTCGTCGACATGTGTAATCCTTGCTACAAATACAAAAGCAGTGAACACTTGGAGGAAATTCTCGCATTACCTTGCCATGCGTTTTTGCGAGTGCTACGGGCTACGAGAGTGCCATCGGTGTTCTGTTCCACAGAGGCGCACGTTGTTATTTTACCGTGCTACGCTCCGTAGCCCTCTACGTAATGACGAACTATATCCAACGTTTACTCTATCAAAGACATCGTTCCTTTCAAAGACCAAATTAAATAAAACATTCCTCCTTTGTTCTTATTGTCAGTTGGATCGACGCTGAAATGCCGATAATTGATTAACGTAAAATAGCGTTGTAAAGCCGACGCGCAGATATCTATTTTATCCCTATTGGATGCCGCTAAAGAAGCCCATAAAAATATGGCGACGTAACCGTCTTATGACATAACTTTATTATACCTGTTTGTGTGAGAGTTAATATATCAGATAACTCGAATGAGCTTACCTACCCGGGTAATAATTCCCATTGTGACGTTTCCATTCCACAATTGCTTACGTTAGCAAAAAAGGAAAGTTATGTAATATATTAAGTTCTGTATTATGGAGTATGGGAGGTTGTATTAAGGAAAATAGTGTTATCACCGAGCATGTGCCTGGAGAACGCAAATAAAAAATAACAAAGTATCTGCTACACTGGGATAAGCCAGCAAACGGGCAGCATTCAATTCCCCGCACTATCTCTACGAGCCTCTAAAAGATCGCCCTAAACCCACATCTTTGTGTCAGGTCGAGAACGATGTCTATCTGCCGACACTCTTCAATTTATACACTCGCCGCTTTTAAACTTGCACTCCACTATGTATATGTAGCATTGTACCCACATGCACACAACAGCCTGTCTAAGGTTTCTGTGTTTACCAAAGAAAGTTTAAAATTAGTTTCCCGTTAGCTGATATATAAAGTACTGGACGTCTAATAAATTCTAATTAAAACTTGGGTGGGTAACTTATAAAGTTAGCTTCATGAAACTTGCTTGAATTGCAAAATTCTTAGTTTATAAGCTGAGAACGTGACGTTCATATCAGCGGGTCGGGCCTGGAGCTGAAATTTGGATATAAAATTGAGTGAGAAACTAGGTATAAGCTTAAAGCTGGCGTACTGCGGACGACCAATTTTCTTTTCGTATCCTTTTGGATTTAAATAAAATTTGATATTGTTAGAAGTTGTAGTAGAGCGGTGAAGCAAATTTTCCTAAATCCCGGCGATAGTCGGCACAATCATAACCGGAGCTATCCTATTTGGGAAATACGTAATAGAGAGAAGTTTGCCGCCAGGCAGGCGCTCACAAACGAGAATGCGTGCTCGATGTGCTCATTCCGGCCTATTTGCTAGAATAGCGTCGATATCCTGCCGATGAATCGCGACTGGACGAGCGGAGCGTGATCCCGCATTTCATTTAGAGCTTGTTAAGAAAAATGTACTAGATAACAATCTCCTATTACTAAACTATGGGCATTCTATTTGCCGCCGAGGACAAAGAACTCCTCTCCTTTGAAAATCTTTTAATAGCGCCCTATAGCCGGGTACCGACAGAATAATAAAATTTGTAATGCGAAAATACGGATAATAGGGGAGTCTGTACACAATAATAGATCTAGAGGTACAAAGCCTTTGTCGTTTCGTTCATAATCTGATAATAATTGAACTCAATTTCGTTGTTATTATAACAGGAATGAACCCTCGAGCGAGGTTGCGTATGTCCCGCGTCTCGGAACACCCCACACATTGCCATAGTGATTGTAATAATAACTTTGTTACAGAAACTTCCTTTCAAAACATATTTGTTATGTTCCTAAGTGTGGAAGTCTTGAAATAATTGTATATTATTATTCGCTCGTGTATATTATATTAAATTAGGTCGCACCTGTGCTGGGAAACTTCTATTGTTTGTGACGTTTTACTTCATTATCCATAATTGTCTGTGTTTATATTTGTTGGTGTACAAATTGTAATTTCCCTTGTGAATAAATGAGGTTGCTGTAATGTAATGGTATTTAATTATTATAATTAATTAAAAACTGCCCGAGGCAGACTCCTTTGCATTCCTGTATGCAGTACCTAACACAATATTTAAAACGCAAAAGTAAAACCAGAGAGAAGAAAACATACAGTAATAATCATATGAAGTACTGTCACTCAATGTTATCTTTCAGTGTAAAAATAATGAGATGTTAAAGTACGAAATGAGGGGAGGTCGTTTGGCGTTCTGTATCGTGGCGCAGAAATAGTCGCTTCACCCCCGGAACCGGATGCTCGCCATCTCCGACTCCGATCGAAAACCGTACCGTGCCATACTTGTTGTATCGTTATTATGATAACGGGAACGTTAAACACAACCTTTTGCTAACCTTTTTGTAACCCACGAGCTTTACGTAGGCTATATAAATAAATGTTCTCATAAAATATACCCACGAAAAACACTTTTATTACTCCACACTTCTGTTTGAAGTACTACAGTTTTTGCTTCCTATTTTAGTGATCGGCTGATTGATTGATTGATTGGTTAGTGCTTTTGCTTGTGCTATAATATAATGTGTGTGTATTCACGGTCGGGCTTGTTCATGATGCGTTCAATTGGCCAGCTTCCTTTGATGCATATTTCAACAAGTTCCATGGCGGGCGCGTCACAGACACCGAAACTGAAATTTTACCTTAATTAAAATTGTTCGTATCAGTGGCGTACATCACTTTTATCGAGCGAACATTACTCACAGGGAATGATTGTGAACTGAATCAGTTTTGCCAATATGGAGGTAGCGTGACGTGAAATTTTTAATAATGACTTTATCACCAATTGGGACGCCATCTAGGTACATTAAACAATGTACAATCAATCGCTATCCTATTACCATAAATCACGTTTCAGCTATTGAAATCGTAAACAATAGATACCTGAGTTCATCACCTATCTATTGTACTGTACACAGGCTCCTATTAATGTCTGAAATCCATCTCGCACCAGTGTTTTCTGTTTTCAGATAAATTATATATAACAAGAAGAAAGTAAACAATGTATCTAGTATACGTATTTATTGGTATATATATTAATGTTCACAAGTATACTTTAGTCCATTAGCTAAGGTCGTGACGCGGGTACTCGGTAAGCGGATCAGAGAATAGGTTTATGCGTAGGATAAGACGCCAGAATGGTCTTGCAAAGTTAATGGAGGCTTAAATAAATCAATACAACAAAATTATCGTTTGCCAGCTATTGTGCAGCGCATTTTAAAGCGAAATTAGGTGCTTTATATTAATATGGTGTCGCAGTTATGAGAATTGCTTAGCTAGTGTCTAGACTGCAGTAATGAGCCGTATTGCAGTGTCGATAACACTTGTACTGGACCGTGTTTAGTTATGAATCGCACATGAATTCGGGAATCACAGAGATTTTTCGGATGATTTCCCCTGGGCCGTCAGATACCACTTTAGGTTCTCTACATTACAGCTCTACACGAACCTGCATTAGTAGGTATCTATAGGTACGTTTTCTGTTAAAGTACATTACTACAGACAACGCCAGTCACTGGAGGCATTCAATGACGTCATTTCAATTTATTTTTCGTCAAGAATAAAAAGAAGCTACCTAGGACCTTAAAAATTCTGATCACGTCTCTCGTCTTTTGCCTAATGCGACCCACTCAAATTCAACTTACAGTAAAGTTATTTGCGAGTTAACTAGATTTATAATTACCTAGTAAGACACCTCACAGACGTTGAATAGAAGTTATTTAAAATAGAATTACAGCGGGAGCGAGACAAAGTGTGTAGTAAAAGCGCAGTATGCAAACTTCAAAGAAACTGAAGTTAATGAAGACGGCACGCAATAAAGTTTGGAAGTCGTCAGGTGTCGGCAGACGGCGAGCAGTGTCTGTACTAGTCTGTAGTGTAAGACATCACGGGTGCCAAGAGAAGCGTAAACATTTAAGTACTTAATTATTTTCCTAACAACTTATTAAATCTGACTTGGTTTCCGTACGTCCTTGTCGTGTAACCACTGAAAATCAGCGCTGTGCTATCATGCTCAGTGCTGTCGACTATTTCTGTTTGCTCATCTTATGATTTAAGATCTATTTTGTTTTTTTTTTTATGTTTAGCTGTCCCACTGCTGGGCAAAGGCCTCCCCCAAGTCCTTATTTTATTATTAGTCCTTTCTTTATTATTCGAGTTAATTATCTTTTTGTTTGCACGTGTTCCTATGACAAATAAAACTATTTTTCTTTTTTTCTTTTTGATTGTTAGTATTGAAAAGACATTCACTTATATATCAAAAGATGAGTAGGTACCAATTATCTACAAAAGGTAACGTTGTAAAAGGCAATTCATTAAACAAAACTTCTCAGTATTTAATTGTACCTAATCTGTTTCTGCTTCAGTGTATGTATCCCAAATAAATAAAAAACTGGCCAAGTGCGAGTCAGACTCGCACACGAAGGGTTACCACAAGGCAAAAACGCCGAATAAAACACGATTGTTGTATGGGAGCCCCCTTAAATATTTATTTTATTCTGTGTTTAGTATTTGTTGTTATAGCGGCAACAGAAATCCATTATCTGTGAAAATTTCAACTGTCTAGCAATCACGGTTCATGAGATACAGCCTGGTGACAGACAGACGGACAGTGGAGTCTTAGTAATAGGGTCCCGTTTTTACCCTTTGGGTACGGAAAAAGTAAAAAAAAATGTATAAAAACTTTTTTACAAAAAAACAACCGACTTCCAAAACACACTTTAATTTCGGAAGTCGGTGTGTTTGGATTTGTATTTTAGTTTTTTGCCAGTCGGTGTCTTTGGATTTGTATTTTAGTTTTTTGCCACCGACTTCCGAAATTAAAGTTATTTTTAACTTTATAGTGTGTTTTGGAAGTCGGTTGTTTTTTTGTAAAAAAGTTTTTATTATTCACTTTTTAGTAGGTCAGTTTGTAATTTATTTAAGTTACAATAGCCTAATATCAACTGATCATCATCTTTTACAAAATATTGCTTTTCCGGATGCAGGGACGTTAATTGTTGAGGAGTTCTCCTAGTAAGAACCAGGAGAACTGGAGCTGATTGAGAAGTCACCATCATCTCCACTTCACCATACGCATTGTAACGAGCATAAGTTGCTTAGCAACCATATTAAAGTAATCGAATCGCAACCCGTGAAATATTTGTCATTGAGTAGTTCCGATGGCCACTCTGTGGTCTTCATCATCAGCTCCACTTTACTAAATGATGATTTCCGAGAGCAAATGCTCAAGTTACTTTAATTATTGAGTAGGCCACACGACGAAAAAGCATTGCTAGAAATGACACGATTACGCAACTTAAATTCGGTTTCAAATTGACGCATCAGCATGACTAGTAGGTAGTGGTCGTCTTATGTAAAACTACGATCTTAATTAGGTATTATTTTTGTACGAACTAAACATTTTGGCATATTGAACCGTATGAAGTAAGCCCAACAAAAGGTAACTGCTGTAAATCGTTGAGGAATTCCCCCGACTGTCTATGGTCTCCATAATCAGACCTGTAATAGCACCTAAAACCCATATTGGGTGCAAAGTTTTATTTATTTTATTTTTTATCACATGAAATGTTTCCTTTGCTATTACAGTTCTCATCAATATAAATGAATTAATTCCAAACACAAGGTAGCTACTGTAAACTGTTGAGGAGTTCCCTTAACTGTCCTTCGTCTTCATCATCAGACCCCTAATATGACAGTCACAACCCATGTAGGTGTAAAGTTCACATCAATACAAATTAATCAAGCCCAAACACAAGGTAACTGCTGTAAATCGTTGTGGAGTCCCCTCGACTGTCTTTCGGCTCCATTATCAGATCGACTCCAGGCCTTCATTAAATTGTAGTGCTTTAAAATACTTAATGAAAAAATTAACAAACGCACTAGTCGCTCCTACGATTTTCAAATGTTCCCCTTGGTTTCACTGGGATGCCATCATCAGATCCTTATCATGGTACCACCCCTGGCATATCTCCTTTCCAACAAAAAAAGAATAATCAAAATCGGTTCATAAACGACGAAGTTATCCGCGAACAAACATTAAAAAAAATATATATATACGGTCGAATTGAGAAACCTCCTCCTTTTTTGAAGTCGGTTAAAAAGGGACAAGAAGAGAGAAGAGAATCAAAAATTAGATATTTCAGTAATAACGGTGACTGTTGACACTGAGGTCAGGAAGTCCTCGCGAAACGATGTATCACGTTTCATCTGACTGAATAATTTAGTCAATAATATCAGTCTAGATGTTCTCATAAATGTTTCAGAGCACGGTTCAGTTAGGTAGCTATTTAGTTGCCTGTACTTATGTAAGACGTTTCCTCTTAGTAAATACTTACTGTAAGCCGGAAGTACAGCCAGAACTTCTGTGTAGTACCGTCGAGATGCGGGTGTGGCTGTGTGTGTGCGGGAGGATCAGGTGACAATCGGTGTTTGAGGCATTGCTGTTTGTTTCCGCCGCCCCCTGACAATTTATAAGCCCTTCGTTTGGGCACAAAGGATTGCCTTATCTGTTTCCAAATTCATGAATTGTTTTGCGAGACGTCAAGACACATGAAAGGTTATTTTGTTTACAGGCGCTGTTTCAGGTGTTTGTTTATTATGTATTCAATAGGATTTAAATTGTTACCCACCTACTTTGCGTACGTATCTTCATATATTTCGTTAGCGAACAATGACTCGTAATAAGAAAGTAATTATAAATAGTTCGAGGTTTCCTCATGAGTTCCTTATGAAAGGACCATGCGTCATTTTGGGCCCACTTTTTCAACATTGTTCAACAGTGATAAATTATATGTCATATGAAAGCTCATAAAGTGTACGTTATTTCATTCAATGGCAGCTATGTTCAAATCCAGCGCGAAAACGGATTTTTTTGCGTTTTTTAAAAATGTTCAACATTGTGCAACAGTAATGAAATCTATGTCATATGAAAGCTCTTAAAGTGTACTTTATTTCATTCTATGGCTGTTAAATTCAAATCCAGCGCGAAAACGGTCTTATATGCGTTTTTGAAATGCGTCATTTTGGGTTCATTTTTTCAACATTGTTCAACAGTGATGAATTATATGTCATATGAAAGCTCATAAAGTGTACTTTATTTCATTCTATGGCAGCTAAGTTCAAATCCAGCGCGAAAACGGTTTTTTTTGCGTTTTTTAAAAATGCTCAACATTGTGCAACAGTAATGAAATCTATGTCATATGAAAGCTCTTAAAGTGTACTTTATTTCATTCTATGGCAGCTAAGTTAAAATCCAGCGCGAAAACGGTCTTATATGCGTTTTTTAAATGCGTCATTTTGGGTTCATTTTTTCAACATTGTTCAACAGTGATGAGTTATATGTCATATGAAAGCTCATAAAGTGTACGTTATTTCATTCTATGGCAGCTAAGTTCAAATCCAGCGCGAAAACGGTTTTTTTTTGCGTTTTTTAAAAATGTTCAACATTGTGCAACAGTAATGAAACCTATGTCATATGAAATCTCTTAAAGTGTACTTTATTTCATTCTATGGCAGCTAAGTTCAAATCCAGCGCGAAAACGGTCTTATATGCGTTTTTTAAATGCGTCATTTTGGGTTCATTTTTTAAACATTGTTCAACAGTGATGAGTTATATGTCATATGAAAGCACTTGGCGTCTACTTTATTTAATTCTATGGCAGCTAAGTTCAAATCCAGCGCGAAAACGGTTTTTTTATGCGTTTTTTAAAAATGTTCAACATTGTACAACAGTGATGAGTTATATGTCATATGAAAGCTCTTGGCGTGTACTTTATTTAATTCTTTGGCAGCTAAGTTCAAATCCAGTGCGAAAACGGTTTTTTTATGCGTTTTTTTTTTAATGTTCAACATTGTACAACAGTGATGAAACCTATGTCATATGAAAGCTCTTAAAGTGTACTTTATTTCATTATATGGCAGCTAAGTTCAAATCCAGCGCCAAAAACGGTTTTTTAAGCGTTTTTTAAATGCGTCATTTTGGGTTCATTTTTTCAACATTGTTCAACAGTGGTGAGTTATATGTCATATGAAAGCACTTGGCGTGTACTTTTTTTGATTCTATGGCAGCTAAGTTCAAATCCAGCGCGAAAACGGTTAAAAAACTATTTAAAAACATTAAAAAAAAAAACGCTTAAAACCGTTTTCGCGCTGGATTTGAACTTAGCTGCCATATAATGAAATAAAGTACACTTTAAGAGCTTTCATATGACATAGGTTTCATCACTGTTGCACAATGTTGAACATTTTAAAAAAACGCATAAAATAACATTTTCGCGCTGGATTTGAACTTAGCTGCCATAGTATAAAATAAAGTACACGCCAAGAGCTGTCATATGACATAGGTTTCATCACTGTTGCACAATGTTGAACATTTTTAAAAAACGCATAAAATAACCATTTTCGCGCTGGATTTGAACTTAGCTGCCATAGAATGAAATAAAGTACACGCCAAGAGCTGTCATATGACATAGGTTTCATCACTGTTGCACAACTTTGAAAAGTGGGCCCAGTGTTCATTCAAAAGTGCCCATGGTCCTTTAATTAAATTTAATTAACATGCACACAAGTACGACATCGTACACAAGTATGGGTAAAACCTGTTTTCAAGCAACAAAGCACTTCACTTATTGGAAAATCCGAGCTTAAAGCTAAGAAAATTCAATAATATGAGGGCTGCGAGGCCGCAGTTAGCAGCGGACTGAGTCTAACAACGCGTCGTTTATTGAAAGTTATTTGAAAGCCGTCTGCGGTGACCGCCTGCCTATAAGAGGTTTCATGTTATTTACGAGTTACTGGCCCGAGCGTTTCACATAGTGTTACGTGTTATTGGTCTTGTAGACATTTTATGTCGTAGCAATGAAACTGGTTATGGTTGTTTATTGCTGTTGAATATTTGCTAGATAAATAACATACATTAGGTACCTATTTCCATATCATGAAATATGAACTTTTGGCAATGATAACATTAACAGTTAATGTAATGAGAGTGATATGAGTGAGTGCTACGAGGTACCTACTGCAAGCAAACATATTTGGTTCAAAACCTATATTTATTCGTTTTTCATTTTATGAAATTGGATAATAACCAGGGTATCATTTTACTACCTAATTCTGATAGTCACTGTCAAAAACAAACATTGGTTTGTGAAATGCGTTGATTAGAGGAAGCGCTCACGGGACGCGAGCATTGTCCCGGCGTACCATCGTTGCATCACGCAAATTGTTGTTCGGTGGCACGCGCGATAAAGTACCTACACAGTGACACACGTGATGCGCACTACGTGACACACAATACTCCCCGAAATACGACCGTGACGTCATGACAACCCGCCATATTTCCAAGCACTTGGAACATTTCCGCAGAGATTTACTCATAAACCCCCAGAATACTCATAGACCTGTCCATAACCTAATTGAGTTTCGCTGTACTCCGAGCCCAATGTTTACAGCAAACGTGTACCGACGAAGTTTACTAATACAATTTCATATTAAAGCCATGTATACAAGGTTGCAAATAGGACATGGTCGCCCGATCTGTTTGCTACATGGTAATAGTTGTGTAAAGCCCCTAATAAATCCCAGTACAATGGTTGCCCCCGTCGCCCGCCGCACCTGCATGCGCCCGTAGCCCGTTTGGGAGATGCAACACAACATGAACGCTACATTCACTGTGAACCGAGTTTGTTAACTATATTTGCATTTGTCCATTGTATAAGATCATATGAACGACTATATATGTATGACACCCCATATTTATTTATTTATTTAATACTTCAAGCACATAAATGTACAGAGGCGGACTTAATGCCATAGGCATTTTCTACCAGTCCACCTTTGGGTGATGCAGAGACAAACAGTGGTAGGTGCAATCAAGAACATTGAGGAATAAATATTTTAAATATAAAGATACGCATAAACCTATTAAAACTATGAATATAATATATACCTAATTACATATAAATATAAGCACAAATAAATATACATAAATACATGAATATACTTACTAAAAAGAAATAAGACAAACAATGAGATATTACCGTTGTGATGATACTGCCAGTTCTTGCGAATGTGTTCGCGAGCCTTAACTTTAAAGGATAATCGGTTGGTTGCCATCCTGATTTCCTGTGGGAGAGCATTCCACAGAGAGATAGACTGAACGAAGAAGGAAGAGTGAATGAAGTCTGTGCGGCGAGTGGGACATCGGAGAAGACGATTGTGTGATGAACGTAGATTTCTATTGTGTATTCCATTCCAAACTGTCGGCCTTGGAATTCTAACTCGCTTTACTTACGCTTTGATCTCGCTCGCTTCATAATTCTAGTCTCACCATTTATGTTCCCGAGCTTACATATTTATTTGATAAATTTCCAGACTTGTCCTCATCTTAGATAAGTCCCCCGCGGGCTTCTTTGTAAGTACAAACGCTTGGAAATTGTTTTAGATGGAAAATGTTCTAAATATAATTATTTATAAAAACAATTACCGCAAATATCATGGCGTAGGTGAGCTTTATGTATGTTATTCAAAAGTAAGACAACAAAGTATGTATGTTCGAAATCAGAAACATTTAATTAAGTATGTCTAGTTCTGTTAGGTATTTTCCACCGAAACGCCGCGCGCCGGCCACTAAGCCGCGCGCAGCACCCACAAACAACTTTCCGTTAACATCGACAATTATCCACATTTTAACTGGCCAACAAAACCGACAGTGCTGACTATTTACGAAGCGTTTCGCCCTGCATCTGTGCAAACCTGCGCGGATTTTCATGCTGAACTTTTGCAACGGGAGGCATTGTAAAAGCTGACGGGTTGCGACCATTAGCGCACTCGCTAATTACCGATGTTCGGATGTTCCGGCCAAATCCGCAGCCCGACAGCGGTACGCTTAACAATGTTGTTATTGTAACCTATAAATACTATTGTACAACCACAGGTTACCTACAAAATATAGTGCGTACATATCACAATCACGGAAAATGTGCTCAACGCCTGAAGCCAAACAATTAAGGGGCTTACAGGACCTATACGCAAAAAACGTAAGTTTTAGAAACAATAAAAGTTTATGACCGACTACAGTAAACAAAATCAGAAAAATATATGATATTCTTCAGGATATACGCTAGGTAGATAGTGTGTTGAAAACATAATATAACTAACTTGATACGATAGAAAAAAATCATGAAGATACCTCTAAAAACTTTCTTTTTATAATAAAAACCATACTAGTATAAGTACATACAATTATTAGGATTTTTTGTCAGATTATTCTACAAGCAACATACTAAAAAAAATGTGTTTTAATTTTTTAGTCCAAACAATTGTTTATTTGTAAATAGATAATTGCTTCATATTTTGCAATAAATTACCAGCGTTGTGTCATCGCGCTTCTCTTTCTTTCCTGTGCAGTCCGACAAAGACCGCGCTTTAGATCATGTAGTCGCCTTAACAGATTTAAATAAAAAATCTTTTCGAGGTTATTCCTATGTACCTAATCCTGATAACGTAATTACCAAAAAAATTCCAAGTGGATATTCTCCTGCTCCTTAGTTTTCCAATTATAAAGCGAAGCAATTTAAGTTCGGATCTTATATCGCAATTTACTATAGGTACTCCGAATCTAGATCGTTCGGGTTTAAAATTGTTTGATTATTACTTCTCCTGTAGATATTAATGTTACACAGTTATTACTGGAATCGCAGACCCAAATTGTTTTCCAGATAGATTATGTAGGTACGAGTATCGTAGCAACTATTTCTAGGAATTAATGCTTAGATAGTTCTAACGAAGACTTCTATTTAGAAATTCTTGTTTCGAAAATGTTCAGTAATAATTATGTCGGAGCATTTTACAATTTACCTTCATTTCAGAGTTAATACGCAAATCAAAAATCTTACCTACACACATTCGTACTTTACTCAGATAAATTCAGAAGCAAACTAAGGAACGTTATGCCTGAGATAAGAGTTAGTATCTAATCGGATTATAAATTCACTTTAGTCCTTTGATACGTCTGTACCAAGTCTGCACAAAGCGTCACGGAGCGTCATAGGACGCCATTTCTCGTCGCGCGGTTGACGCAGAAATTACCTAAGCTTAGACAAACGCTTGGCAGACGACGCGGCGACACGGCGGTAACTCGGCGCTGGAGTTGCTCCTCGCTGATTGTCGGCTCCAAATCCGCTGCAGGCAGATGCGACGCTAACTACTTATTATACTAACAATTGTAACATGTTCCTTGTCGTTATGTGGGTTCTACATGTGGGATGCAGACCTGGCGACGTGTCTTCCTACTTATAGGTATAAATATAAGTTTAGAGTAGAAGACGTACGTACCTATTACGTATACGAGAGTTTTTACTTATATCGGTAGGTCTATTCGTTTTGTTTAAAACATTGAATTGTTGAAACTTAGTTTATAAACTTCTATTCTAATTTATAACCCACCTAGGCACACATACCTGCAAATTGAATTCCCGACCTTGGTGATAAAACGAACCGCGTCCTAAAGCCTACACAGCTGTCAATTCGCACAAACCCTCTGACTTTGCAGCATGTGACTGAAGGTTTTCGATTTGGGGCCACACACTCATGCCCCTTGAGGATCGATTTCCTTTCATTGTCAGCAATAAATTCCCCTGCTTTCTTATTTACAACATCTGGTACGTTCCAAAGTTGGACCCAAAATTCTTGAATAGATTCGTTTCTCACGTACAAAATGGCATAGGTTTTCTTCAATACGCAATAATTAATAGTAATTTAAAAACATGATGAAACACCACCAAGTTACCCAGCAGAAATTCAAATAGGCCATTGAAAAGCAAAAGAAAATAGCTTTAAAATGGTAATGTGGTTAGACGACGCCAAGACTGTAACGATGAATACTTTGTCACTTTGTAAAAAAAGAAAATTGCCGTTTTAATTATTAAAGAGTTCGTAGAACACCAAGAATCATTTTCTTTTGATTTTAAGACAGTCATACACAAATATTAGTTGGTTAACTAAATCTACTAAGTACTCTACAGGTAAATCATTTGCCCATTGCCTTAATAACAGTGATTGCCGCTAACCAAACAGGTATTCAGTCACCCAAGTAGCAAAACAAGGCTGGAACGGTTGTCAAAGTGTAGCATGGAGAAACAATTTTCTTGAGCATTCAGCACCAAGCTCGAACCCCTGCGGCATCCAATCAACCGCAAAGGAAATTAAACTGTTGAATTTATTAACGGCTAGCCTCGAATAATAATCCTTTGTAACTACTCTCAATATCGCCTTAAATGTGCTGGAGCCGATCTATTGAATAATAAACAGGATTACAAAGTAGCTAAAATGACTCCTGTGGTAGCCGAAATTGAGTGACGACTTTTTCAGCCCTTTTTATCTAAATTGATAGCAGTGTACAAAAAAAAATGTTATTAGCCTGTGATGTCCCACTGCAGGACAAAGGCCTCCCTACTCTCTTTCCACTTCTCTCTGTTCAAAGCTGCTAACATTTTTTTTTTTTAGTTTACCTGAGTGTTCGAAATCCATTTCCTGCTGAGAGTTACTTTGGAAAACTAAGTTGAGCTACATACACATTGAGTCTTGAGGAATCGTTGAATTAATCACAGCCGTGTTATACAAACATTCAAAAAGTATAGTGCTGGAAATAACGTCTCTTATGTAGGTACTACCAACCCGCACTGGCCCCGCGTGATGGATTACAGCCCACTCCCTCTCATAGAAGGAGGCTTGTGTCCCAGCAGTGGGAACATTATACTCGTGCAATACGTGATATAGCTGATGTATGCAAAAGATCACGATGTATGAAAAAGCTGGTCTCCCACTTGATACTAAGTGAACGAATTTTGCCAACGTATTTTTATACTAAACGTAATCCCGCACCAGGTCGAGAGCAGGCTATTTATGAAGTGTAATTAAATATATAAACTAAAGATACACCTACATAAATTAAACCAAAGTCATTAAACTTTAGGGAACACGTCTAAACTACCCAGTATGTAGGTTCTGTTACTATTTACTCATTAGCCCGCAATAAAAGTTACTCACGCCCACCTCTAACCGTTCGGGCTATTTATCACGCGGTTCCGGTTGTTACAAAACTTTTGTAGAAAGAGTTTTCGGAGTGGACCCCTGTGTCGTCCCTCCTCAAGATTGATGGTTCCCTCAGTCAACTGGTTGTTCATGGTACCCATTCTTCCGGCACTCAGCCTTTGTTTGTACTATTGTTGTGAGTTTTACAATTATCATTAAGATCCTTGTCTGCGTGGAGGCATGCTGCTCACTTACCTAATGAAATTGAGTCCGACTGTGTCTATTCAAACGTCAGTGGAACACCGTCGCACAACATTGCAAAATGTACCTAATGTGTTTAATGTTTGCCCGTGCATCTATCGTTTTCAACTACCATGTTCTATTTCATAGATATTTACCGACAATATGAATAATTCAAACGGATAGTGTGGCGTGAAAGAGTCTCAAAGGAAATACGAGCACCTATGGAGTTTAAAATTGACGGTGCTGTCTGTTCGCCTTCGTTTCAACGTCTCGCACGTTAGCCTCATAATATGAGCGAGTCGATACACGAGGGGTGTACAACACGTAGCGAACTAGCGACAGTGATACCGTGCCGCGCACCTCCAGACTATATTGAAGCTTCATTGAAGGAACCAATGTAGGCAGCGCAAGGTATAAATTATCGATAATAAACTGATTTTGCAATTGATGGTGTAAAAGTCACTGTTCCACTGAAAATTAAAGATTCCAAGAAAAGGCATAATGAGGTGTATTTGCTACCGCAAACATATTGTGAAAGTTTCTTCAAATCAGTCAACTCCCCTTTCGCGTCTGTGGGTCTCATTCAGGCCACGTACCGTAGCTTTCATTCAAATGGACGTGTCGAGTTTTCGTGGCAATTCGAATACTTTATCACAAAGTGGAGACCTATAAAACCTTCAGGAGCGATAAGTAAGCAAATATACGACGGCCATGAATATTGTTATTTTGTGAATGACTCTAATAAACAACGGACTGGTATCTAAGCAATTTTCTTTCGTAGAGTTCTTTCAAATTGAAAAGATTTTTATTGTAATGAAGTTAATAAGTTAGTTTTATTTTTATTTATCACATACATATTAAACTGTATTTATCACATAACATCACTCCCCCGTAATCCCCGAAGGGTTAGGTAGAGGTGCACCTATAAGTATATAGTACACCCACATTTCGTTATCCACTAAGTAATAAGGGGTATTCCTCGAAACGCACCAACTTTGAAACGCAGCAAAAGTATTCCACGAAAAAAAAAAAATTTATTCCTCGAAATGAATCAACGATAAAACATAGAGAAGGAAGGAATGAAGGATTCGTAATAAATGATGTGTTTCAAAGTTGGTGCGTTTCAGTAATAATACTGGTACCTACTTATCTTTTAATTTATTACCTATTTTAAGTAAGTTATATACCTATGTACCAACTTAAAACACAATCAACAATAACTTCCCTGTCATTCTTTTAATTAGTTAAGTAAAAAGTAACAATTATTCCGATAAGAACGGTGATTGCTAATCCAGTCCTGGTGCCGACTGTATTTGCATACATTAAACGGAGATTAATAACGGTCGTTAAGCTTGAACCCTGAAAAGCCAGATGTGGGGGTTTAGGAATTCAATATACATATTTATTGGATTGTTACGGAAATCATTTGCTGGATTCTTCGTTATACTTACGTAACAATGTCCGTACGTTTCTTGTAGAGACTATATAATTAAGAAATATATAGGTAGTTTCAGATATTATTGATCAGCAAATTGATAGTAGATAATAATTAGTTACAACTCCAAGTTAGAGAAGTATGGAAGAAAAAGACGTCACAACAACCCCAAATAAATTGCGTTATAGGCAGGAGAATGATGATGACAATTATGAATCAGTGCTGCCCAAACGTAGCACCTGCACCGTAAAACACCCAGTTTTTTGTCGCACAGTTAGGCGTATTAAATTATACATATATATAATAGAGGGACCCGTGGCTAAATAATAACAGCAGCACAGGTCGATCGATCAGGTTAAGCTACGCTTGCCGTGGTTGGTCTGTGGATGGGTGACCATGTTGACATACCGAGATCCCTCCGTGCCTCGGAAAGCACGTTAAGCCGTTGGTCCCGGCTGTCATTCGTGGATCTTTGACAGTCGTTACGGGGTAGTCAGAAGCCCGAAAGTCTGACAACCAGTCTTACCAAGGGGTATCGTATTACCCAGTAACTGGGTTGTGGAGGTCAGATAGGCAGTCGCTCCATGTAAAGTACTGGTATTCAGCTGCATCCGGTTAGACTGGAAGCCGACCTCCAACACAGTTGGGAAAAGGCTAGAAAAGTGTAATCATGTTTAATGTAATGATAATAGAGGGAATTCAATCAATAAAGAAATACCTAAAAACTATCACACTAAGCCATGCAATTATTTTTTTATTGAATTAAAACTGCTAAATTGTTTTTTTTTGGTAGTCTTTCGATTCTACTAACATCAAACGCATCGCTGTTCTGAACCTCATTTGTTGCCACGATGCGCTATTCAACTCAATTAGAATTACCTACCTAATAAAAAATAATTTAAAAAAATTAAACCGACTTCAAAAAGAAATTAACTCAAAATTATGAAATAACTTTAATTTCGGAAGTCGGTGTCTTGGGATCTGTATTTTAGTTTTATGCCACCGACTTCCGAAATTAAAGTTATTTCATAATTTTGAGTTAATTTCTTTTTGAAGTCGGTTTAATTTTTTTAAATTATTTTTTATTTCGTAATTTTTAGTTTTTGCACTAGTATTTGACCAAGGTTTTGAGATGTTTTCCCTTTGACACTACACCCGTAGCTCTTATCAATAAGCCAGGCCGTCACACTTACACGTATTAGTCCATATCTTGAAAATTACTGAATCGATCTTGATGAAACTTGCACTGTTCCCTAAGTTGAAGAAAATGTAAGCCAATAAAAAAAAAATGGTCACGATCCGATTAATAGTTCCGGAGATATGCGTGGACAAACATACATACATACATACATACATACATACATACATACGTCTATGAAATTTTGTATATTTGTTTGGAAGCCCTAATAGATCATCATATGTGAATATAATGCAAATCCAATAATATTACATACATACGTATCGAATTGATAACCTCCTTTTTTTGAAGTCGGTAAAAATAATCTTCTGACCGCGCCTTAAATATTCTCAAAGCTTGTGATTGTGAGCACAAGCTTCGACAGTAATTTAATTAGGAAGAAAGGTGTGAAGAACAAAATCACGTAACGACAGAATAAAACAAGGTGGTTTATATACTTAGCACAACACGACACGCTAGAAACAAAGCTATTCAGTCGTGCCTACACATTACCATCTCGTCTGAGCACCACAACGGCCCATTATCCCAACTATTATACAGAACTTAGCCGACTATAAAAAGCAGTTCGGGTTTACGAAGTACTTGTTAGTAGTGCGATGTTCTGTTATTAGCATTTCATTAAAGAATGGAAGGAATTGTTTACTTAGGAACTTTAATATTTTTATTTAAACTGCTAATCAGCATTTTGCCTATTTCACATTGTTTTTAGAAATTCGGGTTTCCTAGTAACAATGATATATTTCGGACTTAATTGGGTCTAACGTTTAACCACGTCAATGCAGTAACTATAGTAACAATTTAAAAGCCATTGTGTCTCGCGTGGATCGACGTTGAAGGGCTAAAAAATCACGGATTATTTATGAACAACTATGAGTTGATGTGTGTGTCCATTCATATTTTCAGGTTTTCAGTGCATTGAACCACAAGTTTTTACAGACTTCAAAAAAAAGGAGGTTATCAATTCGACACGTGTATGTAATATTATTGGAATTGCATTATATTCACATATGACAATCTATTAGGCCTTCCAAACAAATATACAAAATTTTAAAGACGTATGTATGTATGTACGTATGTATGTATGTTTGTCCACGCATGTCTCTACAACTATTAATCGGATCGTGACCATTTTTTTATTGGTTTACATTTACTTCAACTTAGGGAACAGTGCAAGTTTCATCAAAATCGATTCAGTAATTTTCAAGATATGGACTAATACGTGTAAGTGTGACGGCCTGGCTTATTGATACGAGCTACGGGTGTAGTGTCAAAGGGAAAACTTCTCAAAACCTTGGTCAAATTCTAGTGCAACAACTAAAAATTACGAAATAAAAAATAATTTTAAAAAATTTAACCGACTTCAAAAAGAAATTAACTCAAAATTATGAAATAATTTTAATTTCGGAAGTCGGTGGCAAAAAACTTAAACTTTAAAATACAGATACCAAAGACACCGACTTCCGAAATTAAAATTATTTCATAATTTTAAGTTAATTTCTTTTTGAAGACGGTTAATTTTTTTTAAATTTTTATTTTTATTTATTTACGAATAGGAACAATCAGTTGGAATAAAACCATAAAACGTCGACAACCAAACTGAAATAGAACTACAATGACAAACGAAACACGCACATAGGTACTCATAATTCACGTGAAAGTTAATTTACAATAGTGTCTCCAAAACGGCGGCATTTAGCAAAGCTGCTTGATTAATTTAACTGCTGCCACCACCGTAATGTGCCAAACTATCACAGTAATACTCGTACATTACGGGAAACCAAATATTAGCTTTACTTTCCCCCTCCCCGAGGAACAACCATTAAAACATTTTTTTAATTACGCTTACCAAACGTAATTGCCTATTATACAGGCTGCTTTAATTGATAGCATCAGTCATGTTTTCAATTCGGCCGAAATGAAATTAAAAACCACCTTACAACATGAAAAGAAAAACAGTCCAATCAAATTTCGAAAATACTTGTTTTGTTTTCTGTTATACAATTTTTTTTTCTTGTCCACAATTCAGAAAAAACTCTGAAAAGCTTTATAAACTTGTTCTTTCTGTAAGTAGCACCCTGAAATGTTAGGTCTCCAAAATAAATTGCATTTTTGGGTGAAAGACGATGATATATTTGAAGCTTGTTCGCGAAACAAACCACTACTTATTATAACAATATTACAATGCCACCCGCAGCGAACCTTCGATTTTATTACATAACGCGCAACATGCTACATTACAGAACCATTATGATATACGGCCACTAACCGTAGGGCAGAGCTCCATCAAAATTACCCCATTGCATGTAATATTAAAATAAAGAATTTTATATCTGCGTCCAACACGACCACGTCCAACTACCTAAATAAACACACTGTTAATTCAATCATTGTAATTTTCCATGTTATGCGATGCCTAAGGGTGTTTGTAAGCTGAGCCTGGCGTTTCTGTATAAGATTTAGGCGCGCTTTTTTCCTCTATTTCCCCTCAGCCCGCGATCTTATTAATTATTTTTAACACAGCTCCCCACTGAGTGGGGAGGATGGAGCAATGAAGTGATCCTCTGCACATCGTTTTAGTGAACAGGTACTCACGAACAGGAAGGAGTACCTATAGATAGATGCAGCACGCTGTAATTTAGTCTATTTGCAGATCGAAACTCTTCGCGTGCTAGCCTTCACTGAGAAAGTCTTGTTAAAAGTAGAGAGATAATCGATTTCGTAAAGCATGAACTCGTAATTACTAAACATAAGTTAATCAAAGGAAGTGAACTTGATCAGTAAATCAGTGGTGTCCCGACGTAGAGCCGCACAGCATTCACATAAACAAATGGGCGTCAAAAAGCGGCTGACAGCCAGCCGAGGTTTCATACAATTCCTTTTCGAAGCCTACAATAAATTACTAACCCTTTCCTTTGTTCTGTATGTACACGTATCGGCAATGTTTGGTAGCAACATGTATAATTTACGAGTGTCACACACGTATAGGGAGCTGGCTGCTGGCTGACATCCATCACGCCGCGCTCGTCATCCGAACGTGCCGTAAATCGTTGCAATGACGTCACGTATTTGTTTAAATTCAATCGATCCAAACGGTCGTGTACACAATTTAAATTTTCCGAATTTTACAGCTGTTACTCCATGTTCCATGAAAGTTAAGCTGTGTTGTAAAACGGATTTATACGCTTTGCATTTTAGGTAGGTACCCTTTACATTTACGAACATGGCAAGCGAAACGTAATGAAAAATTAAAGCAACGTGCTGAATTCAAGAAGAGAATATAACCCTTAACAACAATATTCTATTAGGAACTGCCATCAAAACCCATTTGCTAAATAACGTAGGGTAATCTAAAAATTGGAAATGTGTTATTGCTCGTCTTATAACCCTAAAATGCAAATCGAATCTATTTTCGCATGGGGGAATGTTTGCGTGAGGAAGTCTGAAATAAGCTTAGCGGAAAGTACGAAATTGGCTTGGATATGTCGATATTATTTAATGTAGCGTACCCCCCGAGCTTGTTTGTCGAGTGGAAAATATTTATTACAGTTTACCTCAACTAAAGTATTTTCATCTGTTTTTCTTACTTAGTAGGCACGTCCCAGATTTTCTTTGACACTTGTTTGTATATTCAAGAGCCGAAAGGTCGAGTAAATAAGTTTTTCTAGGAGCTGTGTGCTCTGTCACACTTAATTGACCCCAAAATGTCTAGACAATCGAGAAAAAAGTTGTAAAAGTGACCACGAAATGCTTAGAATTAATATTGCGATGGCATTTTACAACATGTAACAAAATTCACGCAAATATAATTATGTACCTGTCTGAAAAGTTTACTTGTTTATAATGAAGACCTGACTTGTACCCACGAGTTCAAAAATCAATTTGCATAAAAGGCGCGGAAACGAATAATATCGTTGATATTGGGAAACTTGGAGGCAATGTTTTGAGCTACGTACACAGCTAATAACATCCGACAAGACGTTCGATATTTGCAGTTGAAGTAGGGCTGACACCTTCATCTAGTTCCAAGGAAATTAAACCATCAGATTTTAACACAACAGAGGTTACCTATAACTACCTACACATTAAACAAAGGTAAAGATCATATATAATTACCATAGCTTTCCTTTGAAAAAAATATTTTAACTCTACTTACATTATCATGGAAGTCCTAATTATTATTCTAGGTAGATTTATTACTACATAATTATACAAAGGAATTAAGAGGTGAGAATTATCCAAGTGTTTAGTATGCACGATACAGCCCTACCACGTAAGATTGTAGCAGTCCGCTGTTTGCCAGAGGCTCTGCTCTCTTCCCGCTTATAGAGCCTAATGCAAATATTTTGAAACTGAGCCATACCATTGCATTACAAAACTAGCTAGCAATTTTAACGTTAATTATGCACAAACGTATTTTTAATATATATATTACAAAAACATTGGTCTCTTTAGATAGTTCATATCAATTTAGTTTTAACAAAGTTCGTTGTATTTACGCAAATAAGAGAATAAGACAAAACCCATGCATTCAATATCACAAAAGAATCGCCCGATGTTTACGCCAGCACTCGAGGGAAATAATGATCGGAAAAACTGTCGGCAATCTTGCTCAATCCCAGCGCTCTAATGTCGACGCTTCAGCTACAGTTCACAATTTCACCAAATTAATATTGGATGAGATCGTTTGAATGGTTGATGCCTGAAATATACTCGTACCAACAGATACCTACTACGTGTAAACAAATTACAAATAGAGTATTCCAACTACGCAGTGGAAATAATATTCTCTATAGCGTGTTCAGAATTGTGATGAAAATCGATATGCGAGATGTAACAATTGAAAAGTAATCAGATTTAAGTGTATAGCCCTTTTGATCGCAAATAGCGCTTAAACTGTCGGTGTGTCACGTCATAGTATGTAGCAGAATTATGTTAAAGCTAACAGCCAACTTTGTGAAGGAGATAGTGACGTTGAAAGGCATTCCTCATGCTCGTGTATCCCGTGTGTATAGGTATAGGTACCTACATGGTAATGTTCGCAGACTTGTCTAATTTCGCTCCGGCTCACTTTGTTTTGCGTAACGCTCCACAGTAATTCTACTGAATATAAATGAAGTTTCCCTTGTTCTATGAATAACATTTGCTAAGAGCGCAATTTACATTTTATTTAAAGCCGTTGTTGTGTATTGTATTCTAATAGCAAAATTTTTCAGGTTCAGTTGTGAAGACGCGATTTCACTTAGACTGCGTAGGTAAGTACCTACAGGAATATTATGCCGCATTTAAGCTTTCATTGAGAGCAAAAATTACTTGTTTGAGTAATGCCCTGCTTTTATTAACATCTAAAAATATTACCGAGTGGAGTGAACACGCCCATGATGAGACCAACGAGATTACCTGTGACGTTTTTCAGGGAAGAAAATAAGAATACAATTTATCTTAGTTATAGCAGGAAAATGGAGTCTTAAAAATCAAAGTGTTGTTTATTTACAAAGTTCTTTGATGCGGGATTTCATAAAAAACATTCAATGATTAAAAACAATACACATAGATAATGAATATCTTCCCTTAATCTCTTTAATTGTGTTCAATATCGCGACTCTATTATTCTCGTTGTCTTTGTTAATTATACTTCATCAAAAGATGGATAATGTAACTTTCTCCCCAAATAAGTACCTAACTGAAAAAGCTGGAGCCTCCTTGTGTCACGTGGCTAGATCCTTCCGCCTCATAAGTTTTAATGATGGCTGAAATTATTCTAAAGATGATCACCTGCATGCAAATTATGATCGCCTTTATAAAGTAATTTAAAATGCTATTCCGAAGGTTTTTCGTAAATTCTCATTCGAGGGGTGTGCTCAAATCTCTGTTGAGAAAAGAGAAAGTTAAAATATCTCTCTGCTTGGAGATAAATTAATTTTGTGTTTTTAATGCTCCGTCTTTTTTAGGTAGGAGTGTCTATTTAAAATCCGCTTTAATGTTTTGTCGCTTTCTACCGATTCTTCTTAAATTAAGGTAGCATTAGTCTGAAATTATTCTACTCCCTACTACTGTTAGGGTAATTAAGACTAAATTCGTAGAGCCGCTCGTTTATCATTTTATTTTGCAAACAAAAAAATAGTTTCGGTCTGTTTTGAAATCGTAATAAAATTGTGATATTTGTTTTCAAATCATACCTGTTTTGTTTACCAAGTAACAAAAAACAGAAACATTATTCGTCGATCTATAGTTAAATAACATTCAACTTCGACACGTGTCGTTTAAAAATATACTTTCCCAATGATTTCAGCGAGCCCACACTATAAACAAATGTTATTGTGAAACTGGATGTTATGAATTATTCACGTGGGAAAGGTTACCGACGACGAACAACTGTAACAACCAACGATTCCTAACAAAAACTTTTCAGTTTTGTACTGAAACAATTATTTTATATTTAGTTAACTGACGAACGGTAGGTATATCAAACACTGAAGTTATAGAGACCAGTAACTCTAAAGCTTATTTTCGACTAAAAGTTCGGCGTTCGGTTAAAATTTTCGTCACCGCTTTTAAAACTTAGATTGAATATGCTATTGGTTGACTCACTATTTATATGTCACAAACTTGTAAGTTCAATAAGTAACAAGATTTGCGGAGACCAAGCAAACTGAAATAAGGAAAAATTATCGTCGAATGAGTCGAACCTGGCACCCTAAACAATAAGATGTCTGCGAAGTTTTTCTTCCTTTATTATCAATAGATTTCCTGATAAAAGCTTATTACATAAAATCCTCCAGAATTCGAACGGCTTCGACAGACTATTAAAACGAAAAATTGCCACAATTGGCTAGCGAGACGCTATCAGAGCGCTGAGATAACCACATCCAAGTTGCAAATGTATCTACTATCTATAACCTTCAGTAGTAAAAATGGCTAGAATATTGGTCTAAGTTTATCTTTGACTTTTTCAGAGGGTAGGTACGTTCAGCAGGGAATTTGCAACGTTTTAAGTTGAATTATTCAAATTTAACCTTCCGTGACTGACAGTCAGCAGTTTTAGATTTTTACCTTTTTCAATAGCCAAAGTCTTGTCCCACATGACCCTGAAAACTAACGCTGAAAGTTTTATTATTCCGTCATAAATCCTCCACACGTGTCTTCGTGTGCCTGCTGCCTATACCTACCTATTTAATAAAAGCTCGCGAGGTACTTAGGATTTGGAATACGTATACATTTAGGTAATCCGCCAGAAGCTGACTGCCGATCCGAGCATGAAGTGCTCTGTCGCAATGATAAACCTTTGTTCTCTGTGACGAGTTTTTAGAATTGTTATCGAGTCTATTGTGGGCGGTAATGAACGGCATTCCACTGAAAATGCCTGAACAGTGAGCGAAGATAAGTGGACTACCGCGGAGGTGAATATTGACGATATTATAACTTTAGTAAGCTTTCATTCTTGTTAAATACTGATAACTCAAGACAGTGAAGAGACGTTCGTGTACAACAGCGAGTGTTTCAGTTTAAGTTCGGATCTTGTTTCTTTATCTACCCGTTACTATGAAGTCTTACCAACTACTTCATTAACTACATTGTTTTCATAGGGAACCACTCGTATAGGATATCATAATATTAGGAAAAAAATAGGGAAGCTCTTTACTTTAAATACTATCACGCACAGTATAAGAAACTGATAAACATATTTATTACGGTGTCACAATTTATAAAAATAAAAGGTTTCCTTTTAAAAGGCTTTAATATTGTGTACAAAACGCACGATAAAATAAGACAAAGCGCCCAGAACCTAAACAAAGTGAAAAGTCAGCTACATTTGGGGTTGGTTATTGTAGTGAACCATAATTCAGTTGGAGGGTAGATAACTTCCAGCGGTAAATATACTCGAGGGCCTGATACCGCTGCTGCTGCGATACAAATGAAATAATCTTTGATAAAATTCGGGTGTATTTCGTTTATAGTTATGTCTTTAATGTACATCTTGAGAATAGCTACAAACCTACAGCTTCATCCTAAATGTTCCTAACGAGACTTCTAAACAATTGATACAAAGGGTGAATAATGTGAATTAAATATTATATCGCATACCTACGTGACAAAAAATTATGAATCCAGCCGGTCGATTCTGTAAAAATCTCACCGTGAAAACTTAGGTGAAGTGAGTTTGTTTTTGCTAGGAATTGACACTATTGACAGCTCACTCCACGCTCACTTCACCTAAGTTTTCACGGTGAGATTTTTACAGAATAGCACCGCAGTTAATCTCTAGACATAACAACACGCCTAAAACCCTATTAATAATAATAACGTGCGTCTTCAAAAGATATCAAGTTGACAAAAACATCGTCTCCGATAGCCTCTCGCTCCGTGGCGAACTAATACCATTATCACTGATACGAAATAGGAGGCAGGCCACTCAAACGACTCGATTGTATGTCCCGAGGGGGCACCCGAGAGCGTGGCGCGTCACAAAGGGCATGTGTACTAGCAAGCGACGCAACAGTCGCGTGGGGTAGGTAGCTACGTGCCTCGCATCCCACCTGACTGACCTGGCCGGACGGTGCTCTTACGACGCGACGCAGCGCCGCTCTTCAAGGAGATTAGTTCCCCCTTTGCCTTTTCACAGCGCTAGATAAGTATCTACGACGAGGAAACTTTGTGGCTAGTCAGGATTTCAAGTAGGTACATGAAATTTTATTAAGTAGGTATCTACTGAAATCATTCGTTATTAATAAGTATAGCGTTACACGTCGGGTATTATTGCATTTTGTTCATTACGAATTCCACATGCGTAACCTTACAGCACCGGGGACCGGAGTGGAGGCAGACTAATTAAATTTTCATAATACCTCAAACATTCTGCTCGAGTAAACTAAATGAACTTGTGGTTGTGCATGACACCTCCGCCACATACAGAACCCTATTGAAGTAGTGAAGTTTAATTATGAGAGAAAAAAAAATGCTTTCGAAGATTTTTCATAGAGAAAACAAATTAAGCAATGTGCAAAAGTTATAACATCAGACTGGACCAACCCAAGAGCTTACTATTGGATCCGAACAATTTAATAAAGCCTAGTGAAAATATTTAGGATACAAAGTACTTCAAAATAAATAAGACGGACTAAACCTACTCGTAAACTTATTCAAATGACATGTGGATGGGATAATGTACAAAAATATCGCTCGTCGCTCTACGATAAGCCTATTTTATAGATACCCTTCCAATTTTTATATCCTTGGTGAAGACGTGTTTATCCTTAACAAAAAATATGAGATGAGAAATACCAAACTGATTTTCTTAAGAATCATAAATAATACCATTTGCACAGAGCGGTAGAGGTCTACATGTTTACTTATTCGGCACTCAAATGCAGACGCATTTACAACGTATAAATTCATCATTTAGGCAGATGGAAGAATATTCCACACAAAAACAAAATGCTGAAAAACATTTTCGGTAAAGTAAAGATTTGGGATCAATAACAAACTCAATTCTCAAATGGAAAAAGCTCACAACCAGAGACTAGATAATGAAAAGGAATAGGGCGAAGGCTCAATGGGCAAAGTTTTTTTTTAGGGTTCCATACCAAAATGGTAAAAACGGAACCCTTATGGTGAGACTGTCAGTCTGTCTGTCTGTCTGACAGTCACAGCTGGATATCTCAAGAACTACTAATGCTATCAGCTTGAAATTTGGAATAGTTTTAGATGACGTTTGCCCAACTATTTTTCAAATTAGAAATAAATAAAAATATATGTATAGCCCCACTTCGAATTTTTCAGACCCCCCTTTCAGTCCCTGAAAGGGGGGTCTGAAAAATTCGAAGTGGGGCTACTAGGACATGTGGGGTATCATATGAAAGGGCGCAGTTTGCACATTCTCAAACATTTTTTCTTTTTTTTTAGACCGCATAGTTTTGGACTTTTGATGAAAAATTAAAAAAAAAAACCGTCCCCTTATCTCCCAAGTTTGCAAAGAGAAAAATCTGAAAATAATTCTATGTGATAGAAGTTTATGTAAAGATTACAGGAAAAATTAAACGAAGTCTCTAAATAGCACACTTTTTCAGAAATCATCAACAAAAGTTACATTAGTTCCACTATTGGTCAAGAGATGGCGCTGACGTAAATCTGCCATATTCCTAATCCTCTGATAAATATAGGCCTCGCCGATGAAAATTTAAAAACATATGATGGTACGGAACCCTCGGTGTGCGAGTCGACCGACTCGCTCTTGCCCGTTTTTTTTACAGAATGTACTGTTCTTCAAATTATAAAAGAAAAATGTTTGAAAATGTGCAAACTGCACATGCCCTAGTAGCCCTACTTCGAATTTTTCAGACCAACTTTCGGTCCCTGTTGCAAAAATATACATATATTTTTATTTCTTTCTTATTTGCAAAATAGTTGGGCAAACGTCATCTAAAACTATTCCAAATTTCAAGTTGATAGCATTAGCAGTTCTTGAGATATCCTGCTGTGACAGACAGACAGAATTGGTCTCACCATAAGGATTCCGTTTTTACCATTTTGGTACGGAACCCTAAAAAGCAAACCATTAGGATGAGACTTTCTTAATAGTATGAATGAAAGGAAAAAATGTTATTGTAGAAGTGGAACCACATTAAATTAGGTCGTTAGCATTTAGACAAATAAATAAAAGGAATATAAAATATATGCCCAAGTAAAGTAACAGTTATTGTACATAATAAAACGAAAGGATTATAATCCTGAATCCTCCAATTTCCTTGAAAACCTGTTCCGAACGATATTCATGATGGTGGTGTTTTAGAGCAATTCTTATAACGAAGGGTATGACTTATTCATGCTCTGGAAGGTAGACTCAATAAGTTCGAAGACTTCAGATGGCGAGCTGTATAATAAACGAGACAATAACGAACGCAGAGTGTCCTGACGACGCCACGGCTGATCTCACGGAGGCCTACACAACTGTTTTGCGAACAAGAAATAAGAAAACCAATAAAACACCATGATACAAGTACAAACAAAAATTTATTTCTTTTAGGGCTGATTTTTCCAACGCCAGATAATTTTACCAGAGGAATTTAGATTTTTTGACAATTCTTCTATACAAAAACTGTCAGATGTCAATTTTATTCCACGAATAAAAAATATTTTGCGATTGAAAAATCAGCCCATACTTTAATAATTAAATAAGAATTCGAAATCGATTAAAAATCAAACCAATAATTTAGAGTTCACTGGATAGCGGTGTGTGGATCTGCCAAATATTATTCGGCAACTCCCGTCCATAAACGTCGAGGCATGTCTTCAGCAAGGGAGCGCATACCTGTTATTGAAATCATAAAATTATTTTTGAATAAATCTTTTCGTGTCAAACACAAACCTTTTGAACGTTTGTACTAACTTTTCCATAGAAGCCCATGCCCCAACAACCCAATCGAATGCCTAAATTAAGATTTGTAGCACAATGATTTATAACAACATCTTGGTTGGCCTGGAAATAAAGACGTTACGTTAATTGAATTCCGACTCCTGAGGATCGCGTACCTATTCAATTTCAATGAAAATAATTATAAATAATTTACTCTACCAAAGTTGTATGATTTGTTATTATAAAAACGTTATACGAGTAAGTAGACCTTACATTAACGATAGTCCCTTCCTGTTCGAACCTCGTGATATTTGGGCTCCGCACGGGCAGCACTCTCCAGCGAGTATTGGACACAAAGTGCTTGCTCAGGTATAGTGAGAACGCGCCGCACAACCCCGGGACAGGATCCGGATCATACCTTATGTATAAGGGCTGAAACACAACGCACCTTTCACAAAAACCTTCGTATCAGGTACATAAGAAGGGACAGAGCTTATTGACATGAATGGAATTTTCGTCCCTTACAAAATGTATGGTTCTCTTTTCAAGATTAAATTTTTCCGGATCCTAGCAATTTTGTTTTCTTTCTGTTTTGTTATCCTATGTCCTCTGTATTATTGGATAAGCTGATTTTGATTGGGTAAAATGCGTTCTTCATGAATAAACCTGATAGATGTTTTGTTTGTTTAAGAGAAATATTTTGTCATGCACAGAAAACACAACCTGTTTGTCAACAGACGATGCGAGCTTTAGAAGAAATTCTTGATTATATTTCAATAGTTCGCCAGTGCGATCGCAGTAGTCAGCGCTGGCCAGTATGAATGCATTTCTATGTGCCGGTTCCGAGTACGGGAGCCCCACGATAGAACAGCCATCTTCTAGGTCTTGAGAATACGGGATGTCGTCTGACGAGATACGGCCGCCCAAGAGGAGGCCCGTCTTGCCTTCAACGGGCGGATCAGTGGCTACAATGGGAATCAATTAAATTTTAATATATGACAAATAGGTAACTAAAGTTTTAAAACATAACTAGGTAAAATACGTACCTAACTCTCAAATCTCTTAACTAGGTAAACCGGATGTAGGCTTACAAATAAAATGGTTCTGCGAGTTTACCTGCTACATGTGGCGCGAATAGAGATATTTTGGAGCCAAAGGCGATGGAACCCGATGACTGGGTGAGAGTCGTCGGCGTGTTTAGATTCTCGGTCATCTTGCGGAACCGCGCCAACATCAGATCACCTTTTTTCATTTGTTCGAGGAACACGTTGAGCTTATACTGTATTTTAATAAGAAAAAGTTAGTGTGAAGAAGAACTACGGTAAACTGTGGTATCTTTACTAAGTTACTTTCCATGATAAACTTTACTGATGAGTGATCATCTGCCTAGCCTTTTCCCAACTATGTTAGGATTGGTACCAGCATTTTACATGGAGCGACTACCCGTAACGACTGTCAAAGACCCACTAATGATAGCCGGGACTAACGGCTTAACGTGCTTTCCGAGGCACGGAGGTCTTGGTATGTAAAGATGGTCGGGACCCACGGGCCAACCGCGGCAAGCGTAACTTTACCTGATCGATCGACCCGTGCGGCTGTTATTAGCCACAAGTCCCTCAACTTTACTCATGAGTGCTGTACTTAAATATTTAATATTTACCATTTAATTTTAGTAATCAAGAGAAATTTTAAGTACAGTACTCATGGGTAACTTGCTCATGTAAAGTATAGATGCCACAGTTGAAGGTAGTTAATAAGAATATAGATAAGCTGAAGTGCTGAGATTACGTAAGTATGTACAAATTCACCTCCTCCAATGTCGCGGCTTCATACCAATTCCCGAGACGAACTCTGTTGCAATATACAATACCTCTATCAGCTTCTTCCTTGTTCATTTTTGTTCAATTAAGTAATTAATTCAAAACACGAGTAAAACAGCAAAACCACCGGAAAACACAACGTCACAGACTAAGAAGAGAATTAGTGCATAACGTCAAACGTTATTTCAAATTTCATATTCATAAATAATACGACAGACTACTGGGGATTATACAGATAAAATAAATTTAAACACGAAAAGGAATGTATACCTAAGGTTTTATAGTGGCGTCTAAAATTGATAGTCCATTTAGGTACTGTACTGGACAGGTATAAAGTACCTACTTAATTATTGTAGTAAGTACTTGTTTTATTTACTAACAAATTAGTAACACCTTTTTTTGTGTGTAAAAAACCCTACAATACAAACGCCTTCTTTGTAACTATTTTATGGACTGTGTGACTGAATTAAAGATAAATTAGGATCTGGGACACTTGCGCGAAAAGACATTTCAAGAATGGACTTTTGCGTGGACGGACTTCTGCATGAAGGGTTTAAAGATTTTTTCATATTTTAGCAACCGCCATCTTGAATTTTAATTTTGATTATGAAAACGACACCCATGATGAAATATTTTCGCTACCGCCATCTTGGATTTTCATTTTTACAAAAAAAAAATTATCAGCGACCTCGAAAACCATGAAAATGACAACCTTGTAGAAAAAAATAAAAAGAAAACTAAAGAGAAATATTAGAAAATATTTTTTAAAAATACTGGTGGCTGTACTTGTCCTTTGAAAAAATACAGGCCTGAATTATTATCATAATATTATGAAGAAATCTCATTTCCGCAACTTTTTCGCGCAAGTGGATTCGCGCAAGCGTCGTTTGCGCAAGTGTCTTTTGCGCAAATGTCCATCCGCGCAAAACTCCATTCGCCAAAAAATCTATTCGCCAAAAAAACCTTTTACGCAAAAGTCCATTCGCGGAAATGTCTTATGTTCTATGTTATGGGTTTGGTTTCCGCACTTAGTCCTTCAGTGGACCATTGTGCGTGGGCCATGGCGGCTGCTGTCGGTGGTTAATCCAACCAGCCCACCTCCCTCCAGAAGCTGACCAAGTCTCCTGGTCTGTTGAGAACATCTGTGTACGATCTGGTTGCCCCGAGGGTTTCTGACCTTATCTGGGTGATGCCTGTGCACTCAAAGAGCACATGCGCAATGGTTTCATCAGCCTCCATGCAAGCCCTGCACAGGGGACTGTCTGTTATGCCTAATGTGTAAAAGTGTTTATTTAGCGAGCAATGTCCCGTGATGGTCCCCGTCACCAGGCGCAGGCCTTTCCTGTCCAGTCGTAATAAGCGCCTGGTTAGCCTGCCATCCAATGACGGCATGGCTTCTTTGGACTGCCTGCAGCCTGTTGACGACGTCCACCAGCTTTCTGCTTGTGTGTGGGTGTGCTCCTGTAGCCACCTGTGTAGTTGGTTGAAGGGGATGGGCACGATAGGTTCCGGTCTACAAACTGACATACTGGAAGCCCGTCTGGCCAGCTCGTCAGCTGCGTCGTTGCCTAGCGATCCACTATATCCTTTTATCCATTGTAGTGTCACTGTACCTATTGCGGTTCGATACAGTTACCCGCTCGAGCGCGTGACATTCTAGTATTAGGTTCGATTTAATTCATTTTTTGTTTAAGGATTGGAGGACTGAGGCTCTGTCGGAGAGTATGCGAACATGGGTGTTTGTGACTCTCCTGGCCGCTATGGCATAAGCCGCTTGCATTATGCCCACACACTCTGCTTGGTAGACCGTGTTGAGCATTCCCAGCGGTTTGGATATTTTTATGTTGAGGTCGTGTGAAGACTCCAGTTCCGCAGTCGGTCTTTGAACCATCAGTGTAAATTCTCAGTTCTTCGGGCCTGAGTGGTCGCACTGCTCCTCTTCAAGCACTAATGTTGTAATGCTTTTGGAAGCAGTATTGTTTCGGGGCTTTGTCGCAGGGTGATGCCATCATTGGCTGCCGTTTGATCGCGTAGAATCTATGCTATCTCAATGCTATCTTAAAGTACTAAATACAAATTAAAAATTTCCAATTTAGTATCTACATAATTATTGAAGTACTTCTAGAAGTCTTTCTGTGTCTGTGTAATCAAGTTTACCCGAATATTCGCATATTTTCAGACTACAATGTTTGTAACTGGCACTATAAATATTAAGTATACTATTGAGCTTATTACATAAATGGGGTCCTAAATAGATATAGAATCGGTTTACAAAAGCATGTCTGGTTAGAGGCTATAAGCAAACCAAATCCTTCCTTCTCTTGTCAGAAGGTACTGGCTTATAAGCGAGTTCAACGTGCTGGTGTAATACGATGTGCAGTATAAATAATTGGCATACTGTTAGCACCTCACATGCAATGTACAGCTGGTGTGTAGGAAATCTACTAAGGACGACCTAATCTAATGACGACACGGTTGGTGCAGTGGTTATGCGATTGACTGCTGCGCTGCGTGTCGCGGGTTCGATTCCCGCACGGAACAAATATTTGTATGACCTACAAGTAGTTGTTCCGGGTCTGGCTGTTTGTATATGTGAGTTTAAATGTTTGTAAACGCACCCACAATACAGGAGAAATTCCTAGTGTGGGGCAACGTTTTTAAAAAAAAGAGAAAAAAAAAAAAAAGAATCTGAAAGGCCTAAAGGTAACTTTATAGCCGCAATTATATTTAGCCCGCGCCGCGTTTTTTTTTTTTTTAGTATAGGATTGATTACA
Source organism: Oligia fasciuncula (assembly GCA_963082905.1). Classification (NCBI taxonomy): domain Eukaryota; kingdom Metazoa; phylum Arthropoda; class Insecta; order Lepidoptera; family Noctuidae; genus Oligia; species Oligia fasciuncula. Next base: position 13,388,156 of record OY720387.1, read on the forward strand.
TTAGTCCCGCCCCGCGTGTCGCCACGCCACGCACTAAATGTATGTAACCAGCTTACCCACGCGTGGCGACACGCGGCGCGGGCTAAATATAATTGCGGCTTTAGAATTGATCTTTGAGCGCGTTCTGCTACTACATTGGTTACGATCAGGAATCCACTGCCTACGCACGAAATCGGCTGAAGTTAGGGCGTTTCCTACGCCGTAGGTATCACTTACGGACATAACTCGGTCATCAATTATTAATATATAATCAATTCATTCTTAGTAAGAATGAATGACAACACGAATTGACAGCTGTCCCTACTCCCGATAAATGTATTTGCCCGTCTGAAAAAAATTAATTGACAGTTGTTTCGATGGATCAACTACTTTTGGACGAGCCCGTACCTATGTTGATGGACTAAGTTGCGGTTTCTTAGAAAATCGGTAGCCCCACTTAAAGGGCGTAGTGACGCTTGTCATGAAAATGATAACAGCGGCAAAGATTTAAATCGTTAGATTCGAAAAATCGCGTTTTGGACACTTTTTCACATGACAAGTACGGTAAGAGCAAATCTAGCGATTCAAATCTTTGGGCAGCGGGGTTTGACTTAACCGACTTAATGCCGTATTTACAGAAACAATTAAAGCCATTGTGTCTCGCGTGGATCCGCATTCTGAATTAATACGATGGGTTAATGTCAAATACTGAAGTAAATGACGGATTTTCATGACGGCCTTTATAATATGTCGGAACCTCTTTCCTAGGAAATCAAAGCTTTACGATCCTCCGTCAAGGATCGACAATCTTTTAACTTTAAACAAAACAAAGCAGACGTCTCAGTGATTTTCAATTACTTTTTAGATTATGGTTCACCATGCGAATTTGTACTTTGTTGTACATTCCTTACGCACCCTTAATATGTTTCATTAAGGTGAATGCGCAGTGGTGGATTCAAATTTTCTTACGTTTTTTGCAATTTGCAGGCCAGTGCCAGGTTGTATCTTTATTTATTTATTTACAGAATTATATTGTTTCTAAAACTTGCATTTTTGTATTTAGGTCCTGTAAGCCCCTTAAGTATTGCCTTTTCTTATTCAGGAAAGAACTCTCGCACAGAACTAGAAACGTGAGTAGGTAGGTCCCTACACCTCAAACAAACAAAAGTTAATAGCCAACACAAATTCTTATTAAGTATTTTATTTTCTCGTGACAATAATCTTGAAAATATGAAAACATACTTACTTGACAAACAATTAAGATAATATTAAGATAATTATCTAAAAGATAGATTAATAAGTCTGTTAAGACATCAAATGACAACAAATGTTCGAAGCTAAAACTTACAGGTTTCACGAACCAACACTTACCTGAACCATAAACAATATTTTTATTTTTTTTATTTAGACAGTCCCTAATGCCAGTTAATCCTTGGACTTTGCTTCGACGTCGCTAATCATAGTAAAAATATTCTCAGCTGTATGTCTTCCGTGAATGTCTATGTAGTTGCTGCAAGTTATTCCACACTCCTGCGAAAGTTAAAACATATATGAGCTGACTTCAATCTCAAACTAATAATTCGTTTGCATAGTATAGCTTTCTTCATAACAATTATTAACAAGTACTCTTTCCACTCTTCTGTAGTTAAAATAGGTTCCCGATGAGCGCTACAGTGAAAGATAATTAGAAAAGAAAGACTAACATCAAGATTACATTTGTAACCATGTGTTATAGTATAAATCTGCTTTGCGTCTAGTAGGTAATTAACGGTGTGACGGTCGACAAATGCTCTTGAATTATTTTATCCATGTGTGGTTACACGACAACTTATTTTATTTTATTTTTAAAGTGTCCATAAAGAAAAAACCTTTCCATGAAGAAATGAAGATATCAGGTAGGTACTCACAGGCCCAAAAAAAGTCTGCATCCAGTTTTGATTCATGACGCATAAACTCTTGTCTGCGACAAGGTTTTTTACGATTAGCTTGGCATTAGTCTGAAAATAATTTGGAATTACGCTCAGTAAATCACGTCACATCACACTAATATTATAAAGGCGAAAGTTTGTGAGTGTGTGTTTATATGTTTGTTAGTTCTTCACGCTCAAACGGCTGGACCAATTATGATTAAATTTTTTATGGAGGTAGCTGACACCCTGGATTAACATATAGTCTACTTTTTATCCCGATATTCTCACGGGATCAACACTTATGCAGGTGAAACCGCGGGGCGCAGCTAGTAATACATAAAACCACAGTTAAAATTCCTCTTTAGGGTAGTTCTTCGAAATTTGATTCTTTGACTGATCCATATGGCCAAAATTTAATTTCACTTTCAGCTCTGTAACACATGTTCATATGAAAATAGGTATACCAAATAACATATATTTGAATGAGGGACTCGTTTTTATAAAGTAGTTTTCAAGATATTAATTTTGTGCCCAGATGAATCAGAATGTGTTACATATTAATCAGAAACAGAAATAAAAAGTAATAAATACACCGTTAGTTATGAATGTAAATTCTAAACAATAATTATTAATTCTTAAATAGGACTAAGACATATCAAAAGTATCATATTTAGAACAAGATTATACTCCTGTCATTTTTTTATTATTCAAAAGGTTATAGCTAAGTGTAGCATGGCCTTAACGTGCGTGTTCGAACTTGCCCTTAAGCGCAGCAAACGGGAGACGACACCTCCGCCCGCGACCGCGCGCCCCCCTCGGCTAAGGCAGTGGACGAAGGGACGCGGGTCGGTACGCCACGCTCGCGAGCCGCTCATAAGTTTTAGTAGTTCATTTCGATTGTTTTTAATTCTTTCTGTGTTTCCTGTTTGTGCCCATAAACTGTGTTTTACAATATATATACTTTCACTGACACGTGCGTTCTAATAATTACAAGAGACCCAACAACACCCCTGAGACAAAAGACAACTCTACAAGTGTCGCCCAACTCGTGGCCAAGCTTTCAGTGAAAAACACGTAAAATACAAAACAGTGACAATAAGTGCTAAATCCTATCGTGCTAACACATACTGTGAACCCTTTCCGATAGTGCTTTCGGTAAATATCTCCACAAACAGTGCAAAAACAATCAGCAAAACTTTGGGCGAGTCCACTCTTCCCGCCAAAAATTCTAAAGGACGCGCGCGTGGCATTTTACCGCACGTGGTGTTTTTGGCGCGAACAAAAGGGACATCAACGCTTTCACTTTCGTGCAACGGATTTAGTAACGAACACGTTGTTCGTTACTTATTACCACCCATATAACCATCACCCGTGTTGTTCGAGCGAGTAACAGCAGAGGTAGTGCCCTGTTACCATGCCGCCGAAACTAACGAAAAAATGTACCGGAAGAGATGGTGGGTCGGAATCCTCCGACACGGACGTAGAGCAAAATAGGACGGTGGTCGCATCATCACCATCGTCTCCGAGCATTGCCATGTCTGAGGACATGCTTCAGACCCTTGTGTCCAGTATAACAAGGAACCAAGCGGAAGCGAATCGCATTCTCATCGAGAGCATACTGGCGAACAGGGATGAACCATGCACATCATCGCCGCAGATACCCGAGACGCGTGATACCGCGCGGGGGTCAGGCAACTTCGCAAATTGTACGGCGCGTTTTGACGGGTCATCGAAGAACGCGGAAGAACTCGAGGCATTCATCGACGCTATCGAGGTATACCGCGACTGCATCAACATCAGCGACGAGCACGCGCTGCGGGGACTGCCTATGCTGCTAGCTGGCGAGGCCGCCGTCTGGTGGCAGGGCGTGAAGTCGTCGATAGCGTCGTGGTCCGACGCGCTGCAACGTCTTCGAGGGATGTACGGAGTGCCGCGACCCGGATATAAAATCTTACGTGAGATTTTCGGTACCGAACAAAATAGTGAACGGGCCGACGTGTTTATTAGCAAAGTGCGCGCTTTAATAATGAAGTTACCGTATGATGTGCCGGAAGTGATGATGTTAGATATAGTTTACGGATTGTTAGATCGTAGGATAAGAAAACGAGTGACTCGCGACGCGGTGCACGAGCTGGATCAGCTAATAGCGAAGGCCAGGTTAGTCGAGGAGTCGTTGGCGGAGGTAAGCGTTTCTACCCATTGTTATAATACTAGAAACAATGTAATCGATAACCATTCCGTCACAGCGCAGGAACGTTCGAACACAAACGTTAACCCTACGAACACCATAAGTGATCTGCCTAAGTCAAGTACTAATCAACGTGTTGTTAAGCCGTCTGACTCGCATGCACTAAATGGGGAAAATAATAACAATAGTGATGGGCGGAGGCGTGCTAGGCCAAAGTGTACTTATTGCAAGTTGTTCGGTCATTTGGTAGACGAGTGCCGCAATAAGGATAAGAAGGACGGAAAGGTCACTGACCCTTCTAATAAGTCAAGCAAAAGTACCGAGTTACGTTGTTACGGATGTGGTCAGCTGGGAGTGGTGCGTTCAAAATGCAGTAACTGCAAAAACGCGTCGACTTCAAGCAAGTCGGATTTTTTTAGCGCTCAGGTAGCTGATACTGACGAACCACGGCCGCTTGTGGAAATTCAGGTCGTGGATCGCAAGGGGGTAGCTATTTTAGACACGGGGGCCACACATTCCATCGCGGGCCCCATGCTGTACGACTTACTTCTTAAAGCCGGCGTCGTTTTTAAGAAAACGGTACGTACTATAGGGCTGGCCGACGGATCACAACAAGTAGTCCCTGTACTTGAGTGTGATACCGACGTCATATTAGAAAACCGCGTTATACCTACCACATTCATAGTTTTGCCGGACGCTCCAACCCGAACATTGCTAGGTAGGGATTTCATCATGAAAGCAAGTATCCTGTTGGACTTACCACAGAGCAGCTGGCGTTTTAACGACGAGCCGGAACACTGGCACCCGTTTATCACCAGCTTCGACTTACCTACTGGCGGCCAGATGGAGCTGATGAAGGTGGAAGCATCAAACCTTGTGCTAAGGGATGATGAAGGGACCAAGTTAACAGCAGATCAGAGGATCCAACTGAATGCGTTTCTGTCGAAGAGGTCCGACCGCTTCGCAAAGGATGGGCCACCAACGGAATACGCCACGCATCGGTTGAAGATAGACCCGAATCAGGAACCCATCGCCTCACCGCCTTACCGGATGTCTCCTAGTAAGAGAGCGATGCTGGAACAAGAGTTGCAGAAGTTACTGGATACTGACGTGATCGAAGAATGCGAATCACCTTGGGCTGCCAACGTGGTCCTCGTGACGAAGAAGGATGGAGGGGTCCGGCTATGTGTAGATTACAGGAAGCTGAATGCTGTAACCGAGCCTGATCGCTACCCACTTCCACGCATCGAAGACGTTCTCCACGCAGCTAAGAACACCAGTTTTATGACGACCTGTGATCTCCGATCAGGGTACTTTCAAATTGCTGTAGAACCGGCTGACCGTGACAAGACTGCGTTTGTAAGTCCACTCGGATGTTTTAGGTTTAAGAGGATGCCAATGGGTTTGCGGAATTCAGGAGCGACTTTCCAGCGGCTAATGGATCGATTCAGGTCTGGCAAGGAACTGGCCGATGTTTGCATGCTAACGTACTTAGATGACGTCATTGTCCTGTCGGAGTCGTTCCCCAAGCACCTGGAAGACTTGAACGCTGTTTTCGACCGGCTTGAGATGTACAACCTGCGAGTGAACCGCGAAAAGAGCTGCTTTGCTCGCGAGTCGGTAAAGTTTCTGGGCCACGTGATCGTACCAGGTGGAGTTAAGGCAGACCCCGATAAGACAGCAGCTATCGCGAATATGTCCCCTCCTGAGAACGTGAAACATGTGAAGACCTTTCTGCAAACGTCAAGTTGGTTCCGGCGCTTCATTCCCAATTACGCCGACGTAGCCAAACCTCTGACGGATCTTCTTAAAAAGAACAGCAAATGGGCCTGGACTTCGAAGCAACAAGACGCCTTCGACTGCATTAAGGAAAGGTTAATCACCGCTCCGATACTGCGCCAAGTTGACGAATCGATGCCGTTTACATTAAGGACGGATAGTAGCGGTTATTGTCTCGGAGCAGTACTGATGCAGGGGGAGGGTCCCGAGGAGAGACCAGTAGAATACGCCAGCCGTTTGCTGAATAGCGCGGAGAGAAACTATAACACAACGGAAAGAGAAGCGTTGGCAGTTGTATGGGCTGTCACCAAGTTCCGCGCATACATCGAAGGATCAGAGGTTGTGATAAAGAGTGACCACCAACCTCTGCGATGGTTGATGACTGTAAAATCGCCAAGCGGCCGGTTAGCTAGGTGGGCCCTTACTCTCCAGGAGTACAATCTCCGCATTGAATATACACCTGGCAGGTCGAACGTCATCGCCGACACCCTTTCACGACCGCCTTGCGCAGGAGAAACGGATTGCGATATCCGCTACGCCGAGGTCGATTTCCCGTCAAGAAGTCCCAAGGATGTCCGTGAGAACCAACTGAAGGACCCTGACGTGCGAAAGATCGTTGAGGACCTCGAATCAACCGACGATCCGTTTAGGGGGAGGAGTTGGTCCGACCGTGGTTTCATTATGTCGGACGGCATATTGTACAGGTATGGACCTGACGAATATGGAGAAGAGACAGGATGTCTCGTTGTCCCGGAGCACGAACGTGATAAAGTCATGGCAGAATATCACGACGCGCCAACGGCTGGACATTGCGGAGTAGAGCGCACACTAGATCGAGTGAAGTCGAAGTATTACTGGCCAGGTATGCGGCAGTACATCGTTAGACACCTGAGGAAGTGCATAGAATGTCAGAGGTACAAAGCCGATAACAGAAAACCGGCCGGACTTCTGCAGACTCCCGCAACTAATCGCCGCTTTGAAGTCGTCGCCGTGGACCTTTTCGGTCCCTTGCCGGAGACCGCCGATAAGAACAAGTGGATCCTTATCGTAGAAGACACGTGCTCTCGATGGGTAGAGTTGTTTGCTCTTCAAGATGCTACTAGCTTATGCTGTTCCAAGATCCTGATCTCAGAGGTTTTCCTGAGATATGGAGTACCAAGACGGATCTTGAGCGATAATGGTGTACAGTTCATAAGCGAAATAATGCAGCAGGCATGCCATTCATTTGGCATTACTCAATCGCTGTCGCCTGTCTACCATCCGCAGGCGAACCCGGTGGAAAGAAAAAACCGTGATCTAAAACCCCAACTTGCTATTCTGGTAGGGAAAGATCACAATACATGGGACGCGCACTTACCCGCGATACGTTTCGCGATGAACTCTGCAGTGACCAGCAGCACCGGATTCTCGCCGGCTTACCTGACGTTTGGACGAGAGATGCGTGCACCGGCCGACGTCATCGCTGATATGCGCAACATTATTGAGAGTGACAACGTCGTGACGAGTCTTACCCCTTACCTTCAAAGATTGTCAACCGTGCTATTTGAAGCTAGGGACGTACATGAAAAGGTTCAAGCGAATCAGAAACGTTATGCCGACGAGGGTCGCAGCCCTGCACCTGATTACGCAATCGGTGATTTGGTCCTTTTGAAGACCCAAGGAAGTAACGACACGACCCGCGGACAAACGCCGAAGTTCATACCGCGACGGGACGGACCCTACCGTATTAAGGAACCCGCAAGCTCCACCACATATGTGTTGGAGAAGGTAAATAGTGGTGAAACGTTAGGGAGGTACCACGTCTCCCAGTTGACCCCATTCGTAGGCGACGTACCGCCAGCGCCAGTCAACGAAAAGCGTAGGCGCGGTAGACCTAAGCGTTATTTGAACTGACTCAGACGCGTGGGCGTATGTCTGGGTCAGAGGGGGAGGATGTAGCATGGCCTTAACGTGCGTGTTCGAACTTGCCCTTAAGCGCAGCAAACGGGAGACGACACCTCCGCCCGCGACCGCGCGCCCCCCTCGGCTAAGGCAGTGGACGAAGGGACGCGGGTCGGTACGCCACGCTCGCGAGCCGCTCATAAGTTTTAGTAGTTCATTTCGATTGTTTTTAATTCTTTCTGTGTTTCCTGTTTGTGCCCATAAACTGTGTTTTACAATATATATACTTTCACTGACACGTGCGTTCTAATAATTACAAGAGACCCAACAACACCCCTGAGACAAAAGACAACTCTACATAAGTAAATAATAATAAATAAGATTAAAACTACTGACTTGTACACGGTCAAAAATTGGACAAGGAGAATTACGCAACAAAAGCACTCCTATCGTGCTGGAGAGGGGAAAAACTAATTTATTTTATTATTCATATGGGGTTTTGACCATACGAATCAGGCACAGATGAATCAGGATTTTGCCTACAATCATGCATAACTCATCGTACATACAAACTTCATTATTTTCATTTTTCTACACGAATCTATAACCCAAAAGCATCACACGAAACACAGATTGAAGTTTTAAAACAATAAAATAAATTTTATAAAGTAGGCATTGTAATCAGGATGCCACCTGAACCAAACACAGATGAATCAGGTATTTTCCTTCGTAACACCGGATCTAAGCCAACCAGCCGCACGTCCACCTTCTAGGTCGTCCGTTGCACGACTGGCTTCCCCCCGCGCTGGAAGCCAGACTCTCATTATTATTACCCGACCAAGTACGGTCAAGCGCAGCTTACGCCACATTAATCAGTATTATACGCCGGACACTTCTTTTTTACTTATTTATAAACAGACTAACGTAGTTATAACTAATACACATTTTTTTTGTAAGAGGACAATTCATTTCCTTTCGATATAATTATAATTTATATTGATGTATCAAAGGGAAAATGCGACATCGACCATTTTGTTCCGGAAAATGGCTAACGGACGCGCTATATGAATCAGAAGAACGACCTTCAAATATTTTTATTTTGTACCTAGACAGCAATTATTAAAAAAAAATAATTTGTCCCAGTAAGGGATAAAGCTAAACTGTACAAAAAAAAATATTACATGCCGTTTTTTTAGTTGGTTACAGAAATATACCCACAGACATCGAAAATTTTGTCCCTGAAGAATTACCCTTTAGATAACTTGTTGTGTTACAAGGCACAAACCGTAATAAAATAAATAAAAATAGATAAATGGCGGCATGAACTCAATTTTGAAGAAAAATTACATTACCAACATTTGCAGAAAAAAAACATGAATAAACAAAATTCAATGAGTTGTGAATTAATATTGATACTCATAAACTCATCGTAACACTTCCGTCATTTTGACTCTGGACTGATATCCATCCATTGCTTAATCAAGACACATTATATAAAAATTAATACATATTCTTGTGTTATTTTAGTCATACAAAGCGCCTTTTACGACACGCGAGAAAAGTGGGAAATCAAATATTAGCGCTATACTAAGGAGGACATTATTCTCGCTCCACGTTTTATCTAAAACGAAATCATATCGTCCCAACTGAACAGTTGTTCGTTCACTCAACAACATTATGCCTATATACCTACTAGACCTCCACTACACCACATGACACCCATTAACTCCTCTATAGTCTCTACTCTGAAATCGCGTCCCAAGCCCTAATTTCCATCTACCTTTAGTCCGCACGGAACTAGTTGGCCGCGCCTTAGGTATGTGAGCGGTGGGACGGAGGTGCGGGGGCGCTTTGTCATTACTCAGTACGTGCGTTGCGAACAATAGGCAACCCCGCTGCCCTCACCCCCGTCCTTACCCAAGGCGCAGTCAACTAGTTCCGCGCGGACTATAGTTTGGGGTTCACTGACAAGTAATACTTTGTACCCTAGCTGTAGTAATGCCGTGTTTAACCTATGTACTACCTGCTTACTCTACTCTATCACCTGGATAATTAATATTTTTTATTTCTATTAAACCTTACCTAACTAAAAACTGTACCTTACCTTAACAGGGACGCCCAATCCCTCAAGTCTGTCGCACGGCAACAGTGGCATAGTTGTGAATCGACAGTTGCTGTCTTTGACAGAACTCAGTCGAATAGGCATGCGGTCCGCGGGCTCTGGCACGCTTGCCGGGGTATAGCGTACGTAGAGGGGCGCTGCCTGTAGATTCGGAATCATTATTACTTATTATCTACTGATAACTGTAACTGTAGGGGCTCGTGGCTGCGTAATAACTAATAACACCCGCACGGTTCAATCTTCCAGGTTAAGATGAAGAAGGTACTTTCCGAGATCGGTCCGTGGACAGGTGACCATCCTTTACCTACGTATACCGAGTCGGAGTCCGAGACCCATCCGTGTCTCGGAAAGTACGTAAAGCCGTTGATCCTGGCTGTAATTCGTAATCATAATCTTTGACGGTCGTTACGGGGGGCCAGAAGCCCGAAAGTCTGACAACCAGTCTTACCAAGGGGTATCGTGTTACCAGTAACTGGGTTGTGGAGGTCAGATAGGCCGCTCAATGTAAAATAGTGGCATTCAGTTGATCCGGTTAGACGGGAAGCTGATGATAAACTGTGACTTAACAACTCCTAAAGTCACAAAAAGCTAGTCGCTTCCAAGCTTTGTGGCTCTACTGAGGAATCCACCTAAACCGAGCGAAGAAACAGCGGTGCTATTTCTAAGTTCACCTAAGTTTTCACGGTGAGATTTTTACAGAATCGACCGGCTGTTGTATAAAATCTTGACCAGCCAGCCTCACAAATCTTACGACAGCCGGCCTACTACAAAACAAAAATAAATGGTATAGACCATTTATTTTTGTTTTGTAGTAGGCCGGCAAGTTGTGACGTCTCGTCTTGTCAGACTTTTCTCCAATCCAAAGTTATTTTCCTACAGATACTTTTTCAGTGAGTGATAGAATTCCTATGACTTGAAAGCAAGCGCAAGCACAGCTCCAGATATCTACGTACTGCGATATAACTCAGGATCCCGATAGACAAATTTTAACTTACATTATGTTAACTTATATTATGTTATGATTAAATACGTAGTAATTAACTTGAATTCAAATGCAAAGCATTAATGATTAATTTAATAAATAGTTGCCATTTTATATAAAAATAAACGTCCATCTATTGACTTAAAATTCGCGCGCTTTGCCCCACTTTGGTAACGTAGACATAGAGCTGTTAACTAAATCGAATACTATTTTTCTGGGCAGTATATTTTGGACTATCGAGCAGTATAGACTAGAAAGACTAAGTGACTAAGTGTAAAACTATCTGTGCATCTGATTACTTTTGAATATTGTCATAATGTATATTGTTGATAATTAAAAGGATTTACCACAGTATAAGTGACTTTTCTTTCACTACAATAAGTAATACTGACTGTATTGTTATTGTCGGACGTAAAACCAAAATACACTTAAAAATACCACAGCTGCCCTATAGCAAAACAATTTAAATTACCTTGGGATCTCCATAATTCTCAGCTTTTAGTAGAAATTCGTCACCATAATTCAATTCCTTTCCATATATGCTTTCATCCTCAGTGCTGCAAGCAAACCGAATGTTATGTACATAAAGTGGTCATATCATGATGAAACAGACGCGCTCCGATGGAGCTAACACTTTCCATTAAAAACAAAAAGATTCGAGTACTGCATAGCTGTTCACAACCATTGGACAGGTTATCGTATCGAAAATCACACATTTCGATAACCTGATTTGCCTTGCCCGCGACAGCAAACAGCTGTGGGAAGAATAGCGGTTGTCTATTTGATTTAAACTGACAAAATGTTCGGGTTTTAAACTTGTGAACAGCGTTTAGAGAGGACTCCTACGACTACATTGATTGAAGTTCGATATGGTACGGAAGCGTATCGAGCGGTTGTGAATGTAGGCAGTTAGTTATGCAGGTAGGCAGGCACCCCCACGTTTGCACCAAGATATAAAACATACATACATAAACTCACAATTTTATTCCCACGGTGGCAGGCATAAACAACAGAACGCCACCTGTTACGATCCTCAAATACTGCTTTTTAACCGACTTCAAGAAAGGAGGAGGTTCTAAATTCGACGGTATGTTTTTTTTGTGTGTTTGTTACGCGATTACTCCGCCAATTGTGGACCGATTTTCAAAATTCTTTTTTTGTGCATCATTTACTTTCATACACTTGGTCATAGATGCACGCCGGTTGCAAGTGGTAAGCACCTGACCTTTCTGAAGAACATCAACAATAAGGTCACTATGTATGTCCTGTGTATGTCCCCCCAGCGAGTCGGCCCGGTGTTTCACTCATCTCTGCCTTGTATTGCCACAAACACATTTTGTTAGTCATTCATCCTGTCAACATGAGCAAACCATCTAAGCATACTTACTCTATGTCTGTCACTACATCATCTTTAAACCACATCGTTGCCTTATCACATCATTCCTCAGCATATCGTTCATAGTCATCTTTCCACTATTTATAAACTGACTGCCCAAATATACGAATTCGTTTACAAGCGCCAGTCCACACCGTACAAGGATAGTGGCGCCGATTCTGTTGTTCACAAACTAAACTAAATTTAAGTTCATGCATCTTTTTCTTTCTATTTCATTATGAAAAGGACAGAAGATAAATATTAGTTTAGTCCTGTCAAATTAAGATACTCCATAAACAATTTAGACGAGATTAAAAAAATGCCTATTAAATATACGTCAATTTACGTCAGGCGCTGACTAATTTGACAGGACTAAACTAATATTTATCTTCTGTCCTTTTCTTAATGAAATAGAAAGAAAAAGATACCTGAACTTAAATTTAGTTTAGTTTGTGACACAACAGAATCGGCGCCAGTGTCGAACAAAGTTCTTCCCTCCACAAACTATCATAAGCCTTCTCCAAAACAACGAAAGCACAGTGGATTCTTGTGCTTTGCCAGATGTTTTTCGGCTATGCACCATCTGATGAATACATCCCATTCGCTCTCTATATCCTGCCTGCACATCCTATATTTTCATTATTTTCTTATCTGTCACTCAACACTTGATTTATCGCATAAAATTTTCCGACAGTAGTCAAAAGACTTATGTCGCGGTAGTTTTTTACTCTCCTGCTAAGAGCCTTTTTAGTGGTGTATCAAACATTGTATTTAAATAATACCTGTTGTTTCCACTGTTTTCGTTTATTATTTAGGCACACTTCAATCAAGCTGTTAAGACTAGGTTGTAACCTGCAAAGCTTTTAGAAAAGAGAGACAAAAATGTGAACAAAATGTGTATATTCCAAACCAGGTCTGAGGTGATTTAAAGGAAGTTTGTCAGACAAACCTGACGACGACGAATATGTTCCGACAGCATGGCGTGAGGATGGGCGACAGTGTCATAAGACAGCCGTCACTTATGTTCTGCATATAGTCCACCTGTCGCTCCCGCACAAGAATTGACAAAGCCAAGCCGTACTTCTGCTTGGCACCCGCCATCTTCGGTTTTGCTAACAACGGATCAATATCAGTTTCAGTATACTATAATGTACTCTGTGAGTTTAGCCGTTTCTTTTTTAAGCATTTAAAATTAATTTCAAAATGAAATGGCAAAATGTGACCAGAAGAAGGTTTAGCTAGATCTTAATACGTAGTATGGGTAAAATATCTACCTGGCATATCAGACGCAACTATTTGTGCATTAAATCCATATAGAACGTAAGTTCCACTTAACTTCGGCGCTCTCTAAAATTAAAATGAACTTTCATAAAATTTAAATTGAACTAACACCGAAATCTGTTTTCACGGGTGGAATTAGTGTTCTAAAATCGTCGTTGACCGTAGACCTCGATGACGCTTACCTATAATATTCACGATAATACGGACGAGAATAGTGTAGCACTGACTGTCTGGCTGAAAATAGGTAGGTACTTATAAGTGATTACTAATAGACTAGAGCATTTACTTGTAACAGAACATCGAGCATTCACCGTTTTATAATTTTATCGAGCCGCACTACCAACACGACGCTCGATGTTTTGTTACTTGAACCTGATTTTAAAAACCAACGACCGTATTGTAGAAACATTTTATAGAGCGAAATCAGGAGCGACACGACAAAGACAGGACTATCATTCTTTTGATCTAAGAGACAAAGTTGTTGCTGAGAAAAAAGTTCTTCGTGGGCGCCCTCTCTAAGACGTTTTTTTTTCAATATTCGTGAAAACAAATTCGGTGTTTCAGGATAATTTCACAATAAATTTGTTTGCAGCTAAGATTGGAATACCATTTACTCCACACTAATTTATTATAACTCGAAGGTCAAGCACATTAATAACGAAACATCACAAGCATACATTACCTCCCTCAGTAAATTACTGAATAAAGTTCTGGACTTCTGAAGTAACAGTTCTCGTCTTTCACGTTTCCTTAAAAATATTTTTAATTCATACTGCAACAAACGGTTATTTCAAAATTAAACTGTGAGAAAAGTATCTATTTTTGAGTGTCATAGATACCCAGGCATCATCTACCCGATAGATATACCTGGGTATCTCTATCTGCGCAACTCACTCCTCGATGATGCGACGTTCCTGATTAGTCACAGGAACGTCGCATCGTCAAGAAGTGAAATTTGTGAAAGCGGTGATAATGGTCAAGGGTATTTTCAGGTTTCATCTTGTTACACAAAGGAACATTAAAGAGAAAAATAAATAGGTGCCTTTCGTACTCTCAACAATTGACCATAAGGATATCAGACTGATTGCACCAGATAGGTTAGGTATTGTTACCTTAAGCCTGTCAGCTCATCATCTGCCTAGCCTTTTCCCAACTATGTTGGGGTCGGCTTCCAGTTTAACCGGATGCAGCTGAATACCAGTATTTACCTTAGGCTATCACCTATTAACTTTAATAAAGGTTACCTCATTTTTAAGTCTCTCCTCGGACCAATTTCCAATAAGAACCGAATTGCTAAAAGTCATATTATTATCCTCAATTAATTTTCAAACCTAATTTACGTCTTAATTTATGTTGATCTTGTTATTTAGGTACTAAGAATATAGCTTTGATGTTGTGTTTTTAAATAATTATTATTTCCAAGTAACTTTTTTGAATAGATACATGATTGTGTTTTATATTATAATATTTTGGATGTCGACCACAGAACACTAATACCTCTCTAGTTTATAATAGTAGTCTATGTGTGAAAAGGTTACATGCTCTGTGCCTGTGATTGTAGTCTGTGCTTAAGTCGACTGTCAACAAAGAGCGCAGACTCATGGACGTACCTACTTGCTAATATTTTACCTATAATAAGTACGTCCATGCGCAGACAGCTCACAAGAAAATGTTATTTACCATAAACTATAGTTACTTAATTTACCCATTTTATCCCGTTTCATTTAATTTCTTTAAACTAGCTCAAATCAATCAGACCGCTTTCAGGTTTACACCTGTAGGTGTACACCTGAAAGCGGGTCATTATCCCTCAGGGTTTTTTTTTCATTATGTGTCAGCCAAAGCAGTGTTTAGGGGGTGGTGAAAGGGGAGACCGCCCCGAGAGCCTTAGCCAAAATCATCTTGATCATCATACTGTACCTACCTTGACGATAGTCAAAATATGCAGGAGCTTATTCTTTTTGAAAAGAGAGTGAAAACCCAATGAAAATTAACGGAATCAAATTGCGTTAAATCTACAGGTACGCGTACGGTCCAATTTTCAAGCATTTACATGCATTTAGTAAAATCACACAGAAAATCTAACTTATACAAGTCAGAGTGCTCAAAGTTGCGTGCTCACTTCCCTCGCTCTTGCATTCTCTTACGGCCGAACCCAATAACCTATTTCCAGTTCACGATAGACCGCTACTGTAGCTCTACCATGAGTTTGCACAGCCAAAACACGCTAGCGTCTCCGTAAATAATATACAGGGTCCCATTAAAATAGATGAACAAATTTTAACATAGCGCTCAGTTCGTCTAACCAAAGATATTCAAGCAAAAAAAAAACGATTAAAGTGATTTTATTTTGACCTAAAATAATAAATTGCCGTCACATTAGTGTATTTTCGTTAGCTAATTATTTTTCTTGTAAGTACCTATGTATGCGTTTTTCTTATATATTTTTATACCATCGTCCTTATTTTGGTGGTCTGAATGATTTCTAAAAGTTTGTCCATCTATTTTAATGGGACCTTATTTAAGAAATATTGTACAGCGCCCCTAGCGGTCACAGAAAGAATTAAATGATGATAGCCCGTATAATCTGTCCGTTTGTCTGTGTGTGTCCATGAATGTCGTCTCGCAATCATCTATAACCATGGACGTAATATATAGATATTACGTCCATGTCTATAACACAATCTCCCGATCGGTCAAAGGCGTTTGAAATCTGACTTACATACAGCATGTTATCTCGAAGGATCGCCTGATAGTGAAGAATGTAATACCTACCGCTAAATACATCTCGAACAGCGTTCGTGATTCGCCTCTATGGAAAAGTGGTGGACAGTTTTATCGATAGCAAGTAGGTAATCGATTGAGCGACAGCATGGTAGCCGATATTGAGATGTACTTGTATGGTCAGTGATAGATAAAGGCTATCTGTCTAGCGACAACAATAGATTTATGGTTCTTTAAAGGTTCTATACTTTTCTAATCCCGTGCGTTCTGTTACCGAATTTTTATTAAAAAAAAAACTTCTTTATATAAATTGACTGGATTAATCGTCTGTAAGTAAGTAGTACTTACAATAAGATTTTACTGAATTTGCTGAATAAATTGAGACCTCTATCATACACTTGGCTGGAGAGGAGGAATGAAATGTAATTGACAGTTTGACATAAGAAACACCAAATCTGGTTGAGGTTACTTTTACATGAGGTTTTATTTCGGGGAGTAGGTAAATAACGCACTGCCATTTTATGTAACGAAATCTATAATTCCTATGTCAGTTCATAACAATTTAATTTGCTCATATTATTTTGACCAATGCGGCATTTATAAGTCCTTTTGGATTTGAAGATTTAGAAGATTTTCATCTCAAAATAATTTTTCCAATCGGATCTCTGTTGCGGTTTCAAAATCACTTTCGCTTAACGTACTTTCACTTGAATCGGAGATGTTTTAACTGATTATTTATAATTTGTTTTTTTTTAAGTAAATGTTGCTTAAGTAGATATAACGTTTATCCAAGGGCATAGATTTCTTATAAATTTATGTCCAAGGGTTTATTCCTGCAATTCAGCCAACAGACCATTTGTCATCTGTAGTAACTGTCCTGTCAAACAAATAGCTGTCAACATGTTATAGGGACGCATATTTTGGGCTTTTTACCGACTTCACAAAAAGGAGGAGGTATTATGTTCGGATGTTTGTAGGTATGTTTTTTTTTTTGTATGTTAGTTCATCGAATACTCCGCCAATTGTCGACGGATTTTCAAAATTATTTTTTTGTTCGAAAGTAGATAGTTCTGAGGTGGTCCCACTGTCACCAAGTTAGGATCTGATGATGGGATCTTAGAGAAATCGAGGGCAACCATAAAATTTTATAGGCTCACTTATTGTTTTTCGCATATTTTATGAAGTATCTTGTGTATTTGCGTATGGTTGTCACCATCTTAGGTAGCTGGACTGATGATGGAAGGTACAACTCCTTAACAGTAAGAAGTTACTCGAACAGGCAAGGACTGTTTTAGTAAATTGTTTTGATGTTTGATAGGGCATTTGCCACATTTGGTCTCATGATCATCAAGTCATGACCTGATGCTGCAGTCTGGATAGTCTGCAGAGTACCTAACTCCTCGACAACTAACAGCAGATATATCGTGTTTAGGCTCATTGAAAAGGGCTCGATGTGTGGATAAACGTACTGTTAATGAGGAACACCGAAGTACATAGAGACCTGATGCTGAAGCCAGGAGCATCAGAAAAAGTACAAACCTTGAAATTACAGCACCGTAGTCGTGTTTGGGCTCATTTTAAACAGGACTAAATTTTAAGATCAATGCAATGTTGACATAAGTCTGGCCTGATGCTGCAGCCAGGATTATCAGCTAGGAGAGTGGAATACTAGGAGAACTCATCAACAATTAACGTCCCTGCATCGGGAAAAGCAATATTTTGTAAAAGGTGATCAGCAGTTGACATTAGGCTATTGTAACTTAGATAAATTACAAACTGACCCACTAAAAAGTAAAAAATAAAAACTTTTTTACAAAAAAAACAACCGACTTGCAAAAAACACTATAAAGTGAAAAATAACTTTAATTTCGGAAGTCGGTGGCAAAAAACAAAAATACAAATCCAAAGACACCGACTTCCGAAATTAAAGTTATTTTTCACTTTATAGTGTTTTTTGGAAGTCGGTTGTTTTTTCATACAAACCAAAGACTACAATATAATTCTGAGCCATCCGTAGTAAGCGGTATACCCATAGATAAAACACTAAAGTACAAGGTATACCATCAATAGATAGCGTGGGCGTAAGATTCCTAGATTAAAGGGACGTTCAAACCAGAGAAAGATAGGTTTTTTACCTCCAGTACCTATGTCAAAACTGGTGATAAATGAGGTTATTGGGTTCGGCCGATAAAGTAAAATAACAATGACAATTCAGCCTAGTATCCCAGTCAAGACGCTGCAATATTGGAGCTCGCTTGTTCTTTTAGTACAAAAAATCACAATGACACAATAGTAATATAAAAGTCAATGCAATGACAACTTTGCTTACTTTGCTGCTACTTTGCTTTACTAACGCAAAGTAAAAATAAAACTGGCCAAGTGCGAGTCGGACTCGCACATGAAGGGCACCACAAGGCAAAAACGCCGATAAAAACATGTTTGTTGCATGGTAGGCATGGGAGCCCCCTTAAATATTTAAGTTAATTTAATTATATTATTTATTATTAAAGTAAAAATACAACTGAGTATATTGTGAATATTTCAAGTGCCTACCTGTTGCCATTATTGATATCGAGCAAAAAAGGGCAAAAAAATCGCGTTTGTTGTATGGGAGCCCCCCTTAAATATTTATTTTATTTTTAGTGTTTGTTGTTATAGCGGCAACAGAAATACATAATTTGTGAAAATTTCAACTGTCTAGCTATCGCAGTTCTTGAGATACAGCCTAGTGACAGACAGACGGACAGACAGCGAAGTCTTAGTAATAGGGTTCCGTTTTTACCCTTTGGGTACGGAACCCTAAAAATGACAGATATAAAAAATAAAAATCCTGACTGCGGTAAAAAACTTAAGTTAAAAGAACTGAAAAGCTAAAAACAAGCCCAAGCCAAATAAAAGTTGGAAGCAGGCGGGACCCATACCTTTTTTATTATATTTTCAAATTCAAGTGGGTCCCGCCTGCTTCCAACTTTTATTTAATTTAAAATGGGCTGGTTTTTAGCTTTTCAGTTCTTTTAACTTAAGTTTTTTACCGCAGTCGGGTTTTTTATTTTTTTTAATAACTTTTTTTATTTCCAGCTGTTTAGTTTACAAAATTCAATGTGAAAGATTTCGCTGACGATTTAGTTCTTGGTACGTGTTTTTTACGATTTGTCACTTCGAATTACTTTTAACCATATAAGTTGTTTATATTTTTGTAATCGTCTTTTAAAGCCCTTTATTTTGATACCCCACTTGATAGGTTTTGAGAAAAAAAAAATTTTTTGAAGTCATAGGTACCTACATACATACATAGTAGTCGCCATATTGAATTTTCACTAACGTCATGTCTTTAGTGACACTCGCCGGACTAAGAGGAATCGATTGACGTGTGAATCATAAAAATCGGCCCAGGCGTTTGGTCTGTATAGTGCTTCAAAGGAACATACAAACATACATATATAGGCTGATGAACACGTTACCACTCCTTTGCGTCGCGCAGTCGGGTAAAAAGTCCGGTTATTCCGTTAAGGTCATAGCACACATATCAACTCGGAAAGGGATCGTAACCGTATCGCCGCGGTTCGTGAGCTTGTCCCGAGACGAGGCGATTACATTACGATGACGATTAGTGTGCGTTGAAGTAGTGAGTTTCATACAAAGAATACTGAACGACTCGAGTTGATACGGTGCCAATCCTTTTCCGGTTTGATACGTGTGCTATGACCTTTATCCACCCTAATAAATCCACCCTAAGGTGGATAGGTACGCGGAAACGCATGTCCGAGAATCCACCCTAAGCCTATAAATTCCGTTTATCCAACTAGGCCTAAGGTGGATTCTCGGACATGCGTTTCCGCGTATCCACCTTCGGGTGGATTTTTTGGGGTGGATAAACAGAATAACCGAAAAAAACATCTTTTGTAGGGGCGCTAGAATGGGCCCAGTTTTGTCTTCACTCGTCTCTTAGGGGCGCTAGAATGGGCGCAGTTTTATCTTCACTCGTCTCTTAGGGGCGCTAGAATGGGCGCAGTTTTATCTTCACTCGTCTCTTAGGGGCGCTAGAATGGGCCCAGTTTTATCTTCACTCGTCTCTTAGGGGCGCTAGAATGGGACCAGTTTTATCTTCACTCGTCTCTTAGGGGCGCTAGAATGGGCCCAGTTTTATCATCACTCGTCTCTTAGGGGCGCTAGAATGGGCGCAGTTTTATCTTCACTCGTCTCTTAGGGGCGCTAGAATGGGCGCAGTTTTATCTTCACTCGTCTCTTAGGGGCGCTAGAATGGGCGCAAAATTCTTCAAATGATGAAAACCTGAAAACCATGTCAAAATCCGTACTTAGCGCAGACCGAATGAATGGATGCTACGCACTTACGCACTGAGGCACGGGCGTAGCTGAAACCGTGCTACGCAGTACGCTACGATTGCAATGAACTCCACGTCTTTGGAAAGTTTTCCAACCTTTCTTTCAGAATAAACCTGTTTTTTTTATCATAAATATGCCATAGGTACATTTGTGTTCACGTAATGGGTTGTACAGGCAGACGCGGTGATGGCGGCGGCGGGCAGTTGACGTGCACACATTTTTTTAAAGTCGCTTGGAACTTAGACCGAGAACTTGAACTGAGAACTCAACCGACTTAAATACGAAAAAATAACACGAGCTTATGTCTTTCGAATGTGCTAAGCAAAGCAAGGCTGCGTCGCAGTTATTTCTGATTACTTATTTAAATTACCCGTTGGGGGTTCACCGTCCGCTCTTTCTCTTTCTACGATTGTTTACGAAAAAACTCACTCACAGCACTAGAATACATCTCAAACGAAATATTCACAAATAATTTTTATTTTTTATTTTGGAGCTACAAAACTAAAAATATAAATTATAATAAGTAGATAATGCATACGAGAATAAAGTTATCACCAACCTCAAATAATACAGGTTAATCACATAACAACATCTTCTTAGCGCAAAAACAAATAACATTAAAAAATAATTATAAATACCTATTAAAAATGTAAATTCTAATAACAAAAAAAATACAAGTTAATCAAATAACAACCTTAATATCAAAAACTAAATTAAGAACGTTAAAAATTATTATATAAAATCGTCCTTCAGAGTCCCACACACACACAGTCCTTAATGTCAATCAATCTTTGGATTTAGTCTCGACGTCGCTAACCAGAGTGAACACATTCTCAGCTGTAAATCTTCCATGAGTGTCTATGTAGTTGCCGCACTTCACTCCACACTCCTGCGAAGGTTGAGACAAATGAACTGATTTGATTCTCGCCATCGAGCAAAAAATTAAGTTATGTATTGGTATAGGATTAGGTATGGTTTAAGGTCTGCCAACGAGCAATGCAGCAATGGAGCGCAGTATATGTACCAACTAGGCGTTAATTTAACGGATCGTATTCGAAACACAATGCTGCGCTCCAAAACAAAGATAGCTGAAGTGGCTCAAAAGGATGCCCAACTTAAATGGGGCTCGTGGGGAAAAACGTTGCCCCCACTAGGAATTTCTCCTGTATTGTGAGTGCGTTTACAAATATTTAAACTCGCATACACAAACAGCCAGACCCGGAACAACTACTTGTAGGTCATACAAACATTTGTTCCGTGCGGGAATCGAACCCGCGACACGCAGCGCAGCAGTCAATCGCATAACCACTGCGCCAACCGTGGTGTCAAAGATGGCGAGACGAGCTGGATAGGTTCCGTCAAAACTGAAAGAACCCGCGAGCTCGTGAAATATGGAAGGAGTGGAGGGAAGCCTTTGCCCAGGAGTGGGAAAGCGTAGGCTAGTAAAAAAAAGAGGTATAGGTACAGTTCGCGTCAAATAACTTTGCCGCTCTGAAGCTAGGCTTTTCGACATATCGTCGCAAGTGCCATTATAGTCTTAATGATACACGCCATGTGTGTAGGTACCAGGATATACGATGACTTATTTTCCGATTATGTAATCGTTTATTTTCCATGAAGAGAATGAATATACCTATTTAATGATTACTTACAGGCCCAAAAAACGTCTGCATCCAGTTTTGATTCATGACGCATAAACTCTTGTCTGCGAACAGGTTTTTTATGATAAGCTTGGCACCAGTCTGAAAATAGTTCGGAAACACGCTCAATAAAATAATATTGGAAAATTACAGTTAAAATTCACTTATTGCAGGATAACTTTTATTGGTATTAAAGGGTCAAAAAAAAACGGAAATTTCGGGCGTGAGCTCAGTTTGTTCTCGGAAAAAAAGAAAGAAGTTGTACTTACCATTACAGGGCTGCCCAATCCCTCAAGTCTGTCGCACGGCAACAGTGGCATAGTTGTGAATCGACAGTTGGTGTCATTGACAGAACTCAGCCGCATAGGCATGCGGTCCGCGGGCTCTGGCACGCCAGCCGGGGTATAGCGGACGTAGAGAGGCGCTGCCTGTACATTCAGAACCATCATTTATTATCTACTGATAACAATATCAATGAGGCTCGTGGCTAAGTAATAACAGCCGCACGAGTCAATCTTCCAGGATCAGCAAGTACTCTTATGTATAAAATAGCGCAAATAAATCACACTAATATTATAAAGGCGAAAATTTGTGAGTGTGTGTGTGTGTGTTTATATGTTTGTTACTTCTTTACGCTCAAATGGCTGGACCAATTTTGATAAAATTTTGTATGGAGGTAGCTGACACCCTGGAATAACATATAGGCTATTTTTTATCCCGATATTCCCATGGGATCATAACTTATGCGGGTCAAACCGCGGGGCGCAGCTAGTGGTTCATAAGTACAAGCTTACAAGTTGTGACGTCTTGTAGTGTAGGTATGTTCTTTGTCTCCAATCCAAAGTTATTTTTCTACAGAGACACAGAGTTTCTATGACTTGAAATCAAGCTCAATTCAGATAGTTATTGCGATACACCTTTGTATACCTGTCTGAACTAGGTACTTACTTAGTTTAATTAGAGCAGATAGGGGGAGATGCGCTGAGGTAGCCCGCGAAATTCAATATATTCTTACGTTTTTTGCAATTTGCGGGTCATTGTCAGGTTGTAGGTATGTTTATAAGTATATGATTCACGACCGTAACAAATATGTATTTACACAAAAATAGAATCATTAGAATCATCAATACAACTCCCTAAGTTAGAATTGACCTCAAATGTCGTGATTTCATTAAATAGTAATTCAATAGGGTAATTTGAAGTTAGCGAGTTGAATTTCGCGGGCTCCGCTGGCGCTTTCCACTTAATGAGAACTTAAAACTCATTATGGGCGCAGTTATGCAGTGACATGGTGTAATATAACCTGTAACAGCCAGTCAGCAACATCATTGTCTATGTTAATCATATATGTTATATAGTAAGTTTTAATGCAAAACCGAACTGAACATTCTCTCTCACATAAGCCCAGTTCCAATTTATACCGACTGTATTGTCAGACGTATAACCAAAAACAAACTTAATAATACTACAGCTGCTCTTTGGCAAATTGATATAAATTACATTCACCGTGGGATCTTCATAATTCTCCGCCTTTAGTAGAAATTCGTCTCCATATTTCAATTTCTTTCCACTAATTCTTTCATCCTTAGCGCTGCAAGCAAACCCAATATAATACTACGTAAGTGCTCATAACATATCTATATGATGATACAGACACGCTCCGAGATGTACTGATGTAGCTTACACTTTCTATGATTTGAGTAGGTAGACACAGCCGGTCTATTCCATTAAAATGTTACCGTGAAAACTTAGGTTAATTGAGCTTTCATTTCACAGCAGTTGACACTATTGACAGTTCACTTCATCTTAGTTTCCACGGTGGGATTTTTTCAGAAAGCTATAAAACATGTATGTATACTAAAAAAATACGTTGTGTCCGCCGTTTTGTTTATAATGTAGGTTAGGTACAATTTGTTTATTTTTTTCGTAGTGGAAATCCTCATGGATTCCCTGGGGTGGGCAAAGGAGTCTGTCAGACTTTTAGTGGCTAAAACCACCCCAGTGTTCCCTCGTACACCTGCGTCGGGGGCTACCGCTGCGAATGCGACTTCCGCTGCCCCGGACAGGTGACGGCTCGCGCTACGGGGGCCACGTCACGTAGGGGGAAATGAGATGGTAAACTCCCCCCGTTACGTCTTAGAGAGCGCCGCGCCGCCAGCTAGGGTCCTGAACCCTCCATCAGTGGGGGGTCCAGGGCCAAAGTTTCACTCGGACCGTACGGTTAGGGAACCCCCACGGAACGCTATCTAGGGTCTCCAACAGTTCTTCCCTGGCTCGCGCTTTCGAACCACCGAAAGCCAGCCACAGAGCCTCCTTCGCTGCGCTGTACACCTTATACAACGCGGCTTCCTCATCGGGATCCCGCCAACGTCTCCTCCGGTACCACGTGTACTCCGGTACCATGTGTCTTGAATCAACACACCCGAGGCGCAACCGCTCGATCTCGGTACGAGTAGACCACCAGTACAGTTGGCGTCTTGTGGACTGTCTGCGGACGCTTAGCATGAATGCATTGCAAATCTGCGTCATCGCCTCGCTGAACCACTGCGCCTTCTCTTCGACGTAGATGGGACTGACTGTTGCTGACTCCTGGACCCAGGCCTGGACGAGAGCGGCCTCCTCAAGAGCCTCCTTGTCAATGCGCTTTAGCGCCCAGCATGGACCGTTTATGTGAGGGTGCCATTGGCTGCTACTACCCGCGGTTTGGGTGGAGACATCTAAACGTATGTATCGGTGGTCCGATAGTGTCTCCACCTCTGCCACCACACGCCAACCACGAACGCGGTGCGCGACAGCGGGGCTAGCAAAAGATAAGGTTAGGTACTCCTAAATCAAGTGTTGCAAAAATGATGGTTTTAAGAACCTAGAAAACTTGGCATAAATGTGAACAAAATAAATTATGTAAAAAATACTGTAAAAAGTAGTAGGTACTGCTTATTTACCTACTGCAATAAAATAAATCAAACACAAATATTATTGCCACTGCAATAGCACAAGACTGTTGCCGAAGCGCATGATTCTTTAGTGTCTAATAAAGTAACGGTGTAAAAGCAAAAAGCAGTTTGTCAGACAAACCTGACGACGACGAATGTGTTCCGGCAGCATGGCGTGAGGATTGGCGACAGTGTCATAAGACAGCCGTCACATATGTTCTGCATATAGTCCACCTGCCGCTCCCGCACAAGAATTGACATAGCCAAGCCGTACTTCTGCTTCCCCCCCTCCAGCTTCGGTTTTGCTAACAACGAAACAAGATTAGCTTAGACATTTCGTTTTTATGCATTTCAAACTAATTTCATAATCAAATGACAGAATGTGGTTTAGAATAAAGGTTTACCGTTTAGGTTTAGCGAAAGAAGTTTTAGCTAAATCTTAAAAAGTATGTTGTACTTAGAGGTAAAATATCTACCTGGCATATCAGATGCAACTACTTGTGCATTAAATCCATATAGAACGTAAGTTCCACTTAACTTCAGCGGTCTCTGAAAAAAATGAAACTTTCATAAAATAGAAAATAAACTGTTATCTTACTACCACAAAACAATGTCTAACAGTTGTTTAGGCTAAACACCCTTTAAACACGACATAATTATATGGACTATGACTTTGACGTAACGCTGACATTCCCCTTATGTCTTCGCCGAAATTCTCATATTGGTTTCAGCTTCACAGTATTTTATTTAATCCTAAAACTCCATCTTATCTTAAAGAACGTTTCAAGTTCCTTCATGATAACTACATAATATAGATACCTGAAGTCATCGGAAAACCTGAGACAATAGAGATGCCGATGCATTCTACAAGTTTCTACTCGTAAGACAAATCTTTTACTGTTAATCTAAAGGCTCCTACAAACAGGCGCGACACGCGACGCGAATCGCGCGCGACACAAAGCTCGTTGCGCGATTTGCGGTGCCTTCGTGTCGCGCGCGATTCGCGTCGCGTGTCGCGCCTTTTTGTAGGAGCCTTAACTACATAGTTCAGTTCCGGGTAGCCCACTAAAAATAATCTCTTTTTAGGGTTCCGTACCAAAATGGCAAAAACGGAACCCTTATGGTAAGACTAAGTCTGTCTGTCTGTCACAGCTGGATATCTCAAGAACTACTAATGCTATCAACTTGAAATTGGGAACAGTTTTAGATGACGTTTGCCCAACTATTTTGCAAATAAGAAATAAATAAAAATATATGTATATTTCTTGCAACAGGGCCTGAAAGGGGGGGTCTGAAAAATTCGAAGTGGGGCTACTAGGGCATGTGGGGTACCTATCAAATGAAAGAGCGCAGTTTGCACCTTCTCAAACATTTTTTCTTTTTTTTAGACCGCATAGTTTTTGACTTTTGATGAAAAATATAAAAAAATACCGTCCCCCCCCCCCCCTTATCTCCGAAGTTTGCAAAGAGAAAAATCTGAAATTATTCTATGTGATAGAAGTTTATGTAAAGATTACAGGAAAAATAAAAAGAAGTCTCTAAATAGCACACTTTTTCAGAAATCATCAACAAAAGTAGTAACCATATTTTTCTGAATAAGTTTTATTGGCCAATATTGCTAATGTTTTAAAGTGTACCTATAATGGTAAATTCCTATAGTGGGACTATAGGAATTTACCATTATAGGTACACTTTTAATTTGTTGCAGTAAAATGACACTTCTTAATAACTTATTTCGGACTGAGTTTAAGTCTATTTTGAGTTTAGTTTGTTACACTTTTCTGTACTAGAAAAACAAGATTTGGTTGATGGCCGCGAAAAAACAAAAAGGCGCCTATTTCAGTCTATGCTGTCATTTTACTGCAGCTAATTAAAAGTCCGACTTTAGCTATTGTTATTATGTTGCTATTATTCTGAGTTCTCTTGGACAATGGTCCAAAAGAAAGAATGAATTGTTTTTAAAATAACGATAATTAATCTATGGCAATATAAGTTTGTTGATAGAATACTTTCCATGGAGTTTCTTCTTCTCTATTACGACCTAGATTTGGAACGGGACTAGCTTTCTGATTAATTACTGACAAGCATAAATTGAAATAAATCTAGCCTTCTCTTTCTGTGCTTTATTTCATAAAAACCTTTCCCTACATACCGGATTCATACCTACTTTTACACATAGATACTTACTAAATAACTAGTACCTAACCATTCTGTTATTCAAAGCTTTGTATTTGGGTAAAATAGGTAATTACACAGATAGGTACTTAAAGATAGTTTTTAAGGCATGCATTACCTCACACAGTAGATTGCTGAATAAAGTTCTGGACTTCTGAAGTAACAGTTCTCGTCTTTCACGTTTCCTTAAAAATAATTTGAACTCATACTGCAACAAACGTTTACTTTATAAAATTATAAGTACCTACTGTAAGAATGTTTCTTTGTGTACATACCTAACAAAAACTTTTTTACAAAAAAAAAACAACCGACTTCCAAAAAAAACACTACAAAGTGAACAACAACTTTAATCTCGGAAGTCGGTGTCGTTGATTCCGCATTTTCATTTTTTGACACCGACTTCCGAAATTAAAGTTATTGTTCACTTTGTAGTTTTTTATTGGAAGTCGGTTGTTTTTTTTTTTTTTTTGTAAAAAAGTTTTTATTTTTCACTTTTTAGTTGTAGGTACCCACACCTACCCCACACAAATTCATATAACACTAGGTACCTACTTGTTATGTGAACATCAGTGACAGGAAGCTATTTGAACACATCTGCGTTCCCCTTTAGAGGGTAGGTACAGGCATGATGTTATGTTGTGTGATTGCGTAAACAATGCATACTTAAGCGATAGCAGCAATCGCGATTGATTTGCTGGCAATTATTGAAGAGTTCCGTTGTCTGTCTCCGAAACTCATCATCAGATCTTTACGAAATTTAATGGTAATGGTTGTCCCATTTAAATTGACATTTCGAAATTGTTCTCTACTAACTTTTTAGACCTTTGTATCCTGCTTATGCGTATGAAGTTTCATTAAAATCGGTTCATTCATTTAAAAAAATAAGGGCTTGAAAGTTTGTATGAAATGCCGTACGGCGTAAACGCTCTTATCACACCGAGACGCGACGCGACGCGCAGTTTTCAAGATGTGTACGTGTGTAAGTGTGAACTGACCCTTAAGGACATCGGACTTATTACACTAGATAGGTACCTACTTAGGTTACCTTCGACTGTTACCTATTAATTTTAGAAAGCTTACCTCATTTTTAAGTCTTTCTTCGGACCAATTTCCAACAAGAACAGAATTATTATAAGTCATAATGCCAAATATTTCCCAAACACATTAATTTACGTCGTAAGTACCTATGTTATGTAGAATATAGCTTTGGTGTTGTTTTTTAAAATAATAAAAACCTCAATTATTTTTTTTCAAAAGATATTACAGTGATTTAGACAGATACCTACATGTACTCATAGATAAAATACTGTACTCACGTATATAATAGTAGTCTATGGTACTCACCTACCACAGAGTACTTTTTGTAAAATATTTTGAATGACGACTGTCAACACGGAATAGAAAAAACTGTTATCCTATCACTGTTTATTAGTATTAGTTCTTTTTGAGGCCTACGTCCAGCTATGAATGAATGATTTTGGTTTATTTGTCAGAATATAAATACTCGAACTCAAACCATATACCTAATTCAATTAATCGAGAAGAACGACAACGAGTACATAATATGTCATGGTAATGTATAACGTTTCACTATATAAATACACATTTTATTGTTTTATCGATACCGAACTATTTGAATGTGTCCCATCCCTAATCGAGTAGCGTCGAATTTTCTAGAATGTATACGATGATATTCAAGACAGCGAGCAAGTTGATTTAGACTTTGAACAATGGACATAAGGTAGTTTTTAGTTCGCAACAAAGTAATAAATATGGTTTTGTCAATAAAAATAATTATATTGAAATATATCATAGTTTTATACTTACCGGTGATACGATACACCTCCGCAAGATACATTTTTTGTCCTGCTATCGTTTTTGCATGTAAAAATTGCACAATAAGACATGTTTGTAATATTTTTCGTTACGTTCGAGACGTCCTATCACAGCAAGTAGCTAATCGCGACTGAGCCGCCTCAGAGCCGGTGTTGCGGAGCTCCGCATAATTGTGACACGCGCGATAGCTGCGTGGCACTTCCACTCGTTTTTTCTATTCCGTGACTGTCAACCACTGTCAAGGTCAAGAAAAAGCGCAGACTGTGACACAAGAAAATGTTATTTACCAAAGAGGATAGTAGTTACCTACTTGATTAGTCGATTTACCTCATTACCACATTTTAATTCCATATTCAACAATGATATTATAAGTGATATCATTGATATTCAACCCATAAAGGCTTGTACACACAGGCGCGACGCGACAGTGCGACGCGATTCTGCGATATATATCCATAGAACAATTTCTATGGAAACGCGCGCGACACTTCACACAGGGGCGACTTGTCGCGTCGCGACGGTGTCGCGGCGCGACGAGTAGCGCGACACCGTGTAGCCGCGATATCGCCGCGACACCATACTAAATGTTCATTTTGTATGGTGTCGCGGCGATATCGCGGCTACACGGTGTAGCGCTTGTGTGAAAGGTGTTGCGGCGCGATAATATCGCAGAATCGCCAGGCGACACGTCGCGCGACAAGTCGCGCCGGTGTGTAAGAGCCTTGAATCAATCAGAACCACAAAAGTATGTTTACCCTAAGGCTCAACTCGCACCAAAAGAGCGTCGAAGCGCAGCGAAGCGGAGCGCAGTTTCAGTGTCATATGAATTTTAACTTTATTTTCATTAGTATAACACTTATTATCGCATGAGAAACTCGAACGAGTCGCGCAGATGCCCGCGGCGCCGCGGAAATTCCGGCGAATAACCTTCTCTACCGAGCGGTTGCGATAATAAGTAGGTATATATCTACGGCCTAGAGTGTAATTTAAGCCCACGTATATAGGTACTATGATAAAATAATGATAAATGATTTATTTTCTGTAACTGTATGTAGGTTTGTACAAACACTTTTACACGTCAATTATATTTTTTTAAACTAGATGAGATCGGCGTTTCCTATCTGACTATTCTGAGAAGAAAGGCCGAAACAAACTCAGAGGTCACAGTCTCTTTTAAAGTCCAGGCAAAATCTTGGTCAGATCGTGTGAAGACCATGTAGATTGGTGTCTGAAATGGTCTTTTGAGGAAAGTACACAGAAAAAACTACACAGATTGAGCGAACCTGTCAAATCAGTGCACGCATTTGTCAAAAATCGTGCAGCTCAACTCAGAACTTGAGGAGCTCAACGATTAAGACATTTGGGTAGGCCGCGTAAATTACTCAAACTGCCAGATCATGAAAACTAACTAAGAAGGAAAACAGAAAAAAGAAATGACCCACATAGTCCTCACATTCACAATAATTAAATAAAAAAATACTTTACAGAGTAAATATTCATGCCAATGTAGTTAGGTATAAAATTCATCAATGTCAATATGTATATAAAAAAACCGACCATAATCTTTGAGGATCATGTAGATTGGTGTCTGAAATGATCTTTTGAGGAAAGAACCATACAGATTGAGTGGACCTGTCCAGTCAGTGCACGAATTTGTCAGTAACCGTGCAGCCCAGAACTTAAAGAGTTCAACGATTCGAAGAACAATACCAAAGACAGGACATTTGGGTAGGCCACATAAAACTACTCAAACTGCCAGACCAGATTAAAACGGAAACAATGACCCATAGTCCTCACATTCACAATAATCTATATGTATACATATAATAAATCTGTAGACGAGGCGTTTCTGTACATTGAAATTATAAAAAAAATTAAATAGGTGGGGTGTTATAGGATAACCAACAGATGCCGCCATTTCATAATTTTTTTGAATTTTTGTCTGTTTGTCGGTTTGTCTGTTTGGATGTGACAGATTTTTTATTTGAACAGGTTCAACGTAAAAAGTACCAAACCAATATGGTTAATTTTTATACTGAAATATAGTGTAGAACTCGTAGTAGTGATTAGTCTTTGTTTCATCGCAATCGCTTCAGTCTATCAAAAGATATAATCAATTTAAAGCATTCTATAACAACTTTTTATTGCAATATGTTTCCACATAATGCAATAACGTATTCGTTACGTGTTTCCAACCGTAACGACATCTATTGGGACGATATAGTACTAAAGAAAACATATTGTGATCTTTTAAACATTATTATGTGTATTATTCTGAACTCTGATACTTATGTCTGTGTTATTTAAAAAAGTAATGATAATGATTATAATCTATAAATATAAAAGAAAGTCGTGTTAGTTACACTATTTATAACTCAAGAACGGCTAAACCGATTTGGCTGAAAATTGGTGGGGAGGTAGCTTAGAACCAGGAGACGGACATAGGATTTATCCGGTTTTAGACGGACATAGTATTTAATACTTTTATTTACTTATAGGAGTAGGGTAGGAGTAGTGTGGGAGTAGGGTAGGAGTAGGGTAGGAGTTGGGTAGGAGTAGTGTAGAACTTGTAGAAGTAGGGTAGGAGTAGGTTATGAGTAGGGTAGGAGTAGTGTAGGAGTAGGGTAGGAGTAGGGTAGGTAGGAGTAGTGTAAGAGTAGGGTAGGAGTAGGGTAGGGGTGGGGTAGGGTAAGGGGTATGACACCACGCGAGCGATAGCGCCGGGCAGCTAGAAATAATTTATATGGCAAAACAACGTTTGCCGGGTCAGTTATATGTCCCTTTCAATGTAGATTTTATTAATACATAACTCAACTCACAAACACTTTTAGAACTTCGTTATTTTTTTATTCGAATAATATCAACTTTTAATCAAACTTTTATTATATTCTAAATATACCTACAATAACAATGTTTATGATTACCTATTCATAGTTGTGATTTGTTCCGATCAAAATTAAGCTGTCAGGAATAGGGCCGATTTTTAGGGTTCCGTACCAAAATTGTAAAACGGAACCCTTATGGTGAGTGAGACTCAGTCTGTCTGTCAGTCTGTCTGTCTGTCACAGCTGGATATCTCAAGAACTACTAATGAAAAAAACTTGAAATTTAAAATTGTTTTAGATGACGTTTGCCCAACTATTTTGCAAATAAGAAAGAAATTAAAATCTATAGATATATACTAATAATAAAGCTGAAGAGTTTGTTTGTTTGAACGCGATAATCTCTGGAACTACCGGTCCGATTTGAAAAAATCATTTTGTATTTGATAGCCCAATTCTTGAGGAAGGCTATAGGCTATTAATATCACGCTATGCCCCTTAGGAGCCGAGCAAAAAGAAAAAAAGTCAGAATAAAAAAATAAAAAAAAGAACGCTAAGCGAATACGAAGTGTTGCGACGCGGGGTGGGGGTACAAGAAATATCACGCGGACGAAGTCGCGGGCAGAAGCTAGTTAAAATAATATAATACTTTATACAGTAAATTTACATGTCATTGTTTATGTAAATAGATATTTTAAAAAAGAATTAAGTGTAAAATAGCAAAATAAAAAACAAAACAACGTTCACTGTCTAAACCACTGACCTCTCTAGTACAATGTATTATAGAGGTTAGAGGCAGTGGTCTAAACCTATTGGAGCAACTCAATCCCAAGCTTTTTTGTCCTCAATAATGTCTTTTACAGTATAATAGGCTTTCTGGCAAAGTTTTCGCTTTAAAAAAGATTTGAATTTATTAAGGCTTAGTTCTTGAATGTGGCTAGGAAAGGAAGTTTATCATAAAAACGTATGCATTGGCATCTAAACGAGCCACCTATATTTTCTTGAGCCTTGTTGTAGGAACAACAAATTTGTGTTTGTTCCTAGTATTTATGTTATGGTTAACACTGTATTTTTAAACAGATTAATATTTTTATGTGCATACAAAAGATTATCATAAATGTACCGAGAAGGCACAGTCATTATAGCAATCTCTTTAAAGTCTCTTAGGGAGTGTCTGGACTTAATTTATAAATGCGCGGAGGGGCGAGGCGGCCCGCTAGCTGAGGAGCAAGGTGGTGAGCGTTAAAACCATCTGCGACGATAAGCTCGCGTGGGACCGCTTGGAGCCCCGCACCTTCCAATCGTAAAAAGAAACGATTAGGTATAATCTTGAAAAGAAGCGACTATGTAATCGCCAAACGAAGCGACCATGGAATGGCACAAAGAGGCCACCATGTAATCGTGAAAAAAAAGCGACCTAGCATAGCGTAGCATAGTGTTGCATAGCGTAGCGTAGTAAAGCGTATTATGTGGAACTTTCCCAAATTTGAATTTACCCGGGAAATACAGGGTAAATTATTTACCGGGTAGAATTCATTATGAAACCACCACAGTCCATAATGCCTCTAAATCCTTGGTCTTATGCTAGGTATCACAGTATCACGCAGTGACCTTAGTAGCCGACGCGCGACGCCTCGCTAGCGATTTCAAAATCCAACCAGAGTGAATACATATTCAGCTGTAAATCTTCCATGAATGTCTAATGTAATTATTGCCGCAAGTCCAGTGACTTGGTCTCAAGCTCAATTTGAGCTTGAGACAAATGGATTGATTTAAATCTTGCCATTGCCACCAAGCAAATAATTCAATGATGTAATAACGGAAGAATTCAGCTATCATCATAATTATCAACAAATAAACTTACATTGCTAAAATAATTTCCCAATAGGGACTTTAATGGGAAATTGTTTTAGCAATTTAATTTTTCACCAGTAGAGCGGTTTCTACAACGCCACATGGGAACCGTCGTCGCGTCATAATGTCGTCACGCAAAATCTTGCATCGCGCAAGCAGAGTTTATCAAATCAAATCAAAATCGTTTATTTGCATAAAATATGTACAAAAGATGATAATATAAAATTGTAGTGCAAAGACACATTCCGCCATGTAATAATGGCATACAAATTTACCGCGCAACTAGCATAGACACAACGGCCCGACATGAATCATCGGTTCATCAGTTATAGTGTTCTGTGCATCAGTTGTCCGTCAGACACAACACCCGTCTGGTCGGAGGATCCTCCCCTTTCTTTATAGTATGAGTGAACTTTACACTCTGTTCCTCATATGAACCTCTATACTGGTGACCCCGAACATGAACGTCAGCGCAACCTTCGTGCACCTACTCCGTGACGTCATCATCATCACTCCCGCAAGCTTTAGAGCGGCAAGTCACCCAGCCAGACAGCATCCACGGCTTCAACGGGTATCCTGACCACCAGCATGCAGCGACCGCGCCTGGTCATCACCCTCAGCCTCATCAGCAACCTTGGCACAGCACACTGCACTTTCGGCCGGTCAACAAGAAGAGCTCTTAATTCCTCTTCTGGTCGACGCCAGCAGTCAGCCTCAACCCGGCGCTGTACCACATCCGACGCACTGGAGCATAACGCAGCGCCACCTCGACTCACTGGGGCATCTTCGCAAACAGTTCCGACTCACCGTGAACTATGCGGCAACCGGTTCCGACTCACTGGAACCTCAACTGGAGACTAAAACACGATACACACAGTTTGAAACCAGTCTACAAACCAAAGTGACTACACGGTTTAAAACCAACATTTTCTTCTGCCACTGGTTTGCAACGCAGGCCTTTCTACCAAGGACGTTTAAAGGTCATACGAATTTGGTTTTAAACCACTGTTTTAGACTTTAGTTTGAAACCACCGTTTTAAACAGTGTAGATCGAGCTTCAGCCCACTATCAACCTTCGGTCTCCGAAGGGGAGTGATGTAGCGATCTACAACGCCACATGCCAACAACGGGTTATACCTACTGCCGTCACGCAAAATCCTGCATCGCGCAAGCAGAGTTTACCGCGCAACTAGCATAGATACAACGGCCCGAGTATAGATACAACGGCCCGACATGAATCATCGGGCAGTTGCCCGCCAGACACAACATTCGTCTGGTCGGAGGATCCTCCCTTTTCTATGGAGTATGAGTGAGCTTTATACCCTATTCCTCATACCTCTATACCACCACCAGATTTCGTTTATGGTTTTCGACACACAAATTAGTAGAAAACAAGTAGTTGTTTACTCTCGCTGGCTTAAAATGCTCATACTCGAATTGCGTAAATTACAACTGGGAAGAAAAAGTTAAAAGTTTGATTGAAGAACGATGTCAAAGTTCACTGGAGTTCATAAGTTTTTAAGTTTGATTGGTTTGACCAGATTATTTCATCAATTTTGTTCTGGAAAAATTATTGTTACTGTACAGACGTACTGTAGTTTATTTTAAATTCAGTGGGTCTTTGTCAAAACAAGCAAAATGGTATCGAACAAGATTTATTTTGTGATGTTAATAATTTCTTTAAGTGAAATTAAATTTAACGACTGCCTTACACCGGCTTCACTAGATAAAACTTTCCATAAAGGAGTAGTCGCTTACTCAGATGAGCGATGGTCATTGTGCATTGAAAAATTTGAAGAAGCATTGCATCTTTATAAACTTTACAAATCCATTTTAATTAATTGTAGAATAAAATGTAACAGGCAAATATATGAATCTCAGATCAAAGAAGACATCGACGACCTTAAAATATATGAAAAGTACATCAATAAAAGAGATTGTCTTAATAAATGTCAAGATAAAGAATTCCTCAATGTGAACCTGAACAGAACTCTTGAAGACTCTCTGCTTCATGACATGCAGGCTAAGAAACCATATGAGTATCTGCACATGTGTTATTTTAACCAGCATATGTTTCACAAAGCCGCTTCATCTGCCTACACTTACCTGGTGGCCAATCCGGATGATGAGACAATGAAAGCCAACATGGAATATTACATTGTACAACCAGAAGTAGACCCAAATGAAATAGTTGATATGGAAAGTGATGACTATGTGGTTATGTATAATTTAGGTAAAAAGTCATACAAACAAAATAATTGGGCAGAAACAGTAACAAGCATGGAAGAAGTTATAAAAGACTATTTTTCAGCAGAAAACAACTGTCGAGTAGAATGTGAACGCTTGCCTGGACAGGAGTGGTCTTCAGAATTTGTGATAACTATGTCAAACAACATAGCATCCCTTTTGCATTGCCGACAACAGTGCCAAGATAAACTTAAATTCCTTAAATATGATTCTGGAGTGGAGTTCATTGCAGATGTGCTTAATTATATACAAGTAGCATATTATCACCTGGAAAAATATGTTGATGCTGTTGAAGCTGTTGCAAGTTATTTGGTGTTGATGCCGGAGGATGAAGACATGTTGGCCAATGTTAAATTTTATAGCAAACATGTAGATGGGAAAGACTTTGTTCCACGATCTGAAGTAGTTCATTACTTGAAACGTGATACATATGAAAAGAATATTTTGCATTTTTTTCACCAAGGACATAAACATGACATTGATTTTAACACCATTCTTAAATCTTATAATTTTTTGAAGTAGCCTGAGTTTACCTTTATTTGGTGCTATTTATTGAAAACTGATCTATATTAATATGATGTTCCTACTTTTTATTATTTTTTTTATTTTTATTAAAGCATTTTTGAAATGTGTTAGGATACTTTTTATACTTACTTTTATCATACTATAATCTTAATTAGATATTTAAAAACTTAAATTATAAGGTTTTAATGAGCTAATACTAGACAATAAGAATAAAGAGAACTACTAACTAAAATCAATACAGAAGTGCCATAATACCTAATACTATGTAAAACCAAAGATTTTTATACTGACCTACCTTATATGTAACCTATTTTGATTACATTTTTATAACTTTTCATCTTTTTTTTGTGAAAATTCCTTTAAACAATGATCCACCCCATTATCCTTTCATTTAAACAGACTGTCTTCCATTGACCTTCACATACCTGTACCTATTCAGTAAATGAAACTAAATTCTTTACCTACAGCCAAACTTCCTGCGAGCGTTATACAATATTTTTTGGCCTGGTAAGGCCTTCATTGCAAATTCTTTTAAATCTTTCGCCAATATCCGCTAAAAATAGAGAAAGATCGATATTTTTGAATTCATCTTTTGCGTAAAGACAACCCAATCATTGCACCTTACTGCTGTTCCATCAAAACTCATACCTACTTATATACTTAGGTACCTACTTACTTAAAATTCGCACTACTAGTAGTTGGTAGATGAACCTTATTTTAATTTTTATCTAACGAGCGCAAGATATAAACCCTCATCCCTATTTTTAGGTCCTTAATCTCTATCAGTTGCCGTCACAGAGATCACGCTTCTTTATAAAAGGTATCAAGTCATCTTTCACATCATAAGTAGGTACTTGAAAATTCAGGAAGCAGAAGTTTAGTAAGTGCTAGAAAATTCTCTAACCGTATTGCTGCTCTAATTCCTCCCTACACCCTCCCACCCTGGCCCGTATTCACATCGGCACAGATTGGTAGCCTAGTAACCATGCCAAAGATGTAGCTACCTGAACTTCAAAATGCCTTAACCGTTGTATGTACCTACCTATGGAATGCAATCCAAGTCGAGATCTACAGACTGAAGTCGAGATTCACCATTCGAGATTTAACCCAGCAATCTGGCGAGATCAAACCTTTTTAGGGTTCCGTACCAAAATGGTAAAACGGAATCCATAAGGTGAAACTCAGTCTGTATGTCACAGATGGATATCTCAAGAACTCCTAAAGGTATCAACTTGAAATTCGGAACAGTTTTAGATGACGTTTGCCCAACTATTTTGCAAATATGAAAGAAATAAAAATATATGTAGAATAGAATAGAATACTCTTTATTATGTACACCATATAAATTACAGACATAATTATAGAAACTGTACAAAGGGTGACACAATGGGCAGACAAATACTGTAGGTAGTCTGTGGTGTACCATTTATATAATACAATAAATACATACATAAAGTATATTATACTAATCTAAATAAATATATACATACAATAATAAACATGAAACAGGAGCAAAGAAAATATAATGATGATGTTTAAGGAGAGAGGAAGTGCTTTTTAACCATAATTTTGTACAGTATACCTACTCACCATATGTACAGACGCCAGCACATCAAGTTACTACAATCTGTCAGATTTCTTTAATAGATTTTCGACTTTATTGCTAAAGTATAAGGTTCAAGGTTGATTGGGAAAATCTGACAGTTTCGGGTAGGTTGACCTGCTGGCGTCCGTACCTACCTACCTAGGTAGTTATATTTTTTGCAACAGAGACTGAAAGAAAAATTCGAAGTGATGCTACTAGGGCATGTGGGCTATCATATTATGAAAGAGCGCAGTTTGCACATTCTCAAACATTTTTTCTTTTTTTTTTAGGAAAACTATGCGGGCTTTCGACTTTTGATGAAAAATGTAAAAAAAAATACCGTTCCGACCCTTATCTCCGAAGTTTGCAAAGAGAAAAATCTAAAATAATTCTATGTGATAGAAGTATAGGTAAAGATTACAGGAAAAATAAAGTCTCTAAATAGCACACTTTTTCAGAAATCATCAACAAAAGTTACATTGGTTCCACTATCGGTCAAGAGATGGCGCTGACATAAAACTGCAATATTCTACACCGCAGTGCACCTGTGTTAAAATTCTCTGACCAATATAGGCCTCGCCGATGAAAATTTAAAAACATGATGGTACGGAACCCTCGGTGCGCGAGTGCGACTAGCTCTTGTTTTTTTTATCGTGGAGAAATGCTCATGCATTCTGCACTACCACTGGGAGATAGTGCAGTAATGTGGGACTCTAACTCACTAAAACTCCTCGGTGTCCTCCTCTGCCGCTTACGGCGGGAACACGGGCACGCGCTAACACTCATCCGTGAACCCACCGCGGCTAGCGCCGGCCCCTTAGCCTTTGCAGAGCAATTATTCTATTAAAATTAAGCATAAAAATAACTGGGAGTGATCCGATATTTTTCTCATGTAATAAATTACTCTCAGTGGTTATAACGATCGATAAAGTTCATAAAAGTATTTTTTTTATCGTAGGATATGTCCCATTTCTAATATTAGTTTCACGGTCCATGGTCCCGTCACGTCGCGTTGCTATTAGCGCCAAAATAGCGAAAATCAAATGGCTTCATGGCTTCGTCATCGATAGTCCAGCAGCGTACTTGTATTAAAGAGGTCAGTGCCCGGTCATGTTTTAATTATTTTTAATTTGAAAAGTCTTCGACTATAAATTTTTTAGCTGTACTATCTGTCAACGCAAGTATGTGTACAAACGCCATCACATCAAGCTACTACAATCGGTCAGATTTCTTTAATAGATTTTCGACTTTATTGCTAAAGCATAAGGTTCAAGGTTGATTGGGAAAATCTGACAATTTCGGGTAGGTTGACCTGCTGGCGTCTGTACAAGCCGCCAATCGGCATAAATAAGTACTTTCGAAATTGGAATCATCTTATAAAGACTCTCGTCACCAATTCGTGTAGCGCACGGCGATCCCACGTGCTAGTCTAGTTTTTATTAGAGAATGTTTTTTTGTGTAGCGGCCGAACCGAAGTTATCGTTTTGTTTTGATAGCGTTGTTGTTGTGTTGTTTTATTGTTTCTTATAATGAACATTCAGGAATGAGAAAATAGCAACACTGTTCCATTACATAGTAGGTACAGTCACGAGCACTAATATGTCAACACTTGGCAACTTTCAATAGCGACTTTTTTACGAAATAATGAATGCAAAGTTGAAATACGACACTTTACATAAACCTATAGGTTCGAAAATACTATGTTCCTAATAACATAAAATTTCATTCAAAAATAAAGGAAAAAATCACCTTTGAATAAAGCCAAGTGTATACATACTTATGCTCGTGACTGTACTACATGGTCACAGACGTTTAAATACTAAAATAGGTATGTACTTACCTTTTGTAGAAAGTTTAATTAATTAAAAAAAAACATGAATTAACGTTTTAGTCCTAAGAAAATAAAATAAACCTTTTTTTAACACTAAACTTCTCCAATAATTTTTACTTTGCACAAAGCTGATAGGCCTTGAAACAAACCACCCATAAAACATTGCTTGCCTGACTGCCTTGGATCCAGTGATTTGTAAAATAAAAATAAATACATATGTACCTAATAGATATTAAAATGAAGTCTGATAAAAATCAAAGCACCTTTCTGTAGAGTCCGGGCCGTGGTCATATGCGAATATTTTCAACGCACTAGCAACACAAATTTTTTTTCAATACTGGCGATACTTTCATGGGGTTGTTTGTACTCCGACAGAGGGCGTTTCATTTTCATGTTGCTTTCTGTCAAGTTCTTGTAAATCGTATTATTGTAGACAAGAAGCCAAGGTAAGTTTTGAGTTATGTCACATGATAACGCGAGCGTAATCATTTTGATTCTCTGTGCTTACTTAATAAAGTAGTACCTACATGAGCCTCATTAGCCAAAGTAATGGTCAATTTACTACCAACACACAGGAAGTATTGCCATGTTGTGCGCAGATTTGTACTTACCTGGGTATGTCCGACGCTATCATAGTGTAGTTTCACATTGATGAAACAGAAAGCTATTTCTCAGCTAGCAAAGGCATGCAGAATATTTTCTTGATTGTGCTGTTGATGCCTAATAAAATTGTCATATAATTATATTGAGGTACCTACAAGTCTAGTACTTACTTTTCATTAAAAAATAAAAAGGTACCCACATATTATATATTTACCTATCTAATTACATCTGCATAGTACCATGATTGATCCAGAAGGGTGAGCAGAATGCTCTGATCAGTTAAAAGCTCATTTTACATGACTAAAACATGTATGCTTACATCTTCAAACGGTATAAACAGCAATATAATTTATTTGTAGAAAATAGATGCTACCTACTCATCTGATTATCCAAAAATCAACATAGCATTTCAGCATTGTTTCATTGTCATCAAAGTTTTCTAGTTGTGATTATTTTACCATTGTTTCAGATAAATAAAGCCATGGAGAATTTAAATGACAAACTCAGCGTTAAAAATCTCCTGTTTAATAAGAGTTTCCCTAACTATGTGATACCGGTACCAATCAATGGTCACAAACTTTATGCATGTACAGGTTGCGGGGACAAGTAAGTAATTTCATATAACACTTAGTAACTTTTCTTTACACCTTGTAATAAGGGGACTATTTTGGTAGATTATTATCATAATTACATTGGTAGGCATCCATGATAACTGGCTCATGTAACCACCACAGCATAATGTATTCTCAAATAGCTTTGTCTCTAGTCTCAGAAAAAAAAAAATACAATAATTTACACCAATCAATGTCAGGACAAGATATACTTTACCTACCTACTTGAAAGATATTTTTAATACAATGTGTAAAGGAGACTGGGCAAATGGCGATATGCTTTTGATATTTGTGTAGGGAATCTTCATTTATAGGTACTCTTGTGAAAACTGGCATCAAAAACTGACCTGAATTTAAAAAAAAAAACATGTTTAGAAAACCTCAGGGTCAATAAATTCTAGTATTCACTATCGTTTGTGCGATGCAAAGAAGGGTATAATTTGTTATATATTTTTTTTGTCCTATCCTTTTGACCGCCACACGTCAAAAAATCAAAAACGTGGCCTCGGCGTCAAAGTCTAGTATGTAGTTGAACCGTGGCATGCCGGGCACATTTTGGTTTGTCATCTATAATTAAACTGACCATACGTCACGTTTTGACCGGGACTGTCCCTTTCCTGAGTCATATGTCCCTTTGTCCCCAAACAAAGCTTAGGGACGCAAAATAGTCCCGTTTTAAAAACATATGTCAGAGGAAATTTGATTTAATAATAATGTTGAACTGATGACTGATTTTTATTTTTCTCAATTTGTTCGAATTTATTTAAAAGATTTCTAATTGTAATGAAACCTTAACTATTTATTTACAATTTTTATGCTGAATGGCTATTTGTTAGAATAAAAATAATTATAATTAATCTGAAATAAAGTACCTATAGTGAAAAACACTATTGTAATAAGTTACACTTTTACTAAATAGAGAAAATTAAAAAGTTGTGTTTATTTTCATTTAACCTGCTAACTGTCGTTT
Organism: Oligia fasciuncula; assembly: GCA_963082905.1. Lineage (NCBI taxonomy): Eukaryota > Metazoa > Arthropoda > Insecta > Lepidoptera > Noctuidae > Oligia > Oligia fasciuncula. The sequence goes on from OY720387.1 coordinate 13,430,353, forward strand.
ATAAACCCATGTCCTGTTTTGAGTTAAAAAATAAATGGTCCGTTTATCTATAATATAATATGACTGTGGCGGTCAAAAGGTTAACCTTGTCAATCACTAAAGACTTGACAGTAATCAAAAATCAATATGGCGACAACCAGCCATATTATTTTTAGGTTTCTTAATTCATTTTTCATTTTAAATAACCATTTACAAAAAATAATTATACCAAAAAACTAAGCTACTAAATCCCACACAACCTTTCACATATTACACGAGCTGCATTCTCATTAAAAAATCACCACGAATTCCGTACAATCAAACATACAACTACTTAAGTACATAAAAAAGCAAATTTTAACTAATTACTGCAAGTAGACGGACTAATTTCTGCAAAAAAACAATATTGGTTGAGGGGACACAACTGTTTAATGATTTACCGGAGGATTTAAAGAAGTGTGATAGTATAAACAAACTTAAAAAACTAGGTATGTAAATGTACCCCTGTAACGTCGGCGTCGCCAACGCCCCAGAGGCAAATGTGATATTAATATTTGAGATATAAGCATTTTGTATCGCATTTTAAAGTGAACTGTTATTTAAGTCCTTATGTATGAGAAATAAAATATCTTTAAACCATTTAGGATTTTTAACTATTTAATGTTGCTGTTGGTTAGCAACAATTCTCACATAAAGGGGATTGAAGATTTTTATATGGAGCCTGGCTGGCATACCTACCTGTTCGCCATTTTGTGTTTTTTTTTCAAAATGGCGGCCACGCATGTAACCTATAGTCCCGACTTTTAATTAGCTGCAGTAAAATGACACTTCTTACTGTCATTTCGTTAAAAAATGTCGCCATACTATCTCTACTAGTGACGTGATAAAAACAATAGAAAAAAAAATAAAAGAAAGAAAAAAAGAAAAGAATAGAAAAAAAAAGAAAGAAAGAATAGAATAGAAATACTCTTTATTATGTACACCATATAAATTACAGACATAAAAATAGAAACTGTAGGTACATAGGGTGAAGACAACCTTTGGATGGATTAAAAAGGGGAAGGACAGACAAATACTGTAGGTAGTCTGTGGTGTACCATTTACATAATACAGTAAAACATCGTTTGAATTTACATAGGTAGGTATTCGAAATTGACCAATTTTGATTTAACCGTAAACAATCAAAATAAATATTCTTTGTATTTATCGGATAAAAATATACGTTGTAGTTTCAAAACAGCGTAACATAGTCTACTAAAGATAATTTTGTTTCAATTTTTACTCTACAACTCCTACTGTATCGATCTAAGAAATATTTTTTTTAAACAAATTACAGTTTTCACTAGGAATACTGTTTACTATACAAATTATTTGCAAAACTCCAGAAACCTCAAAAATAAGAATATTTAAAAGATATATAATTTGTGGTTAGAATTACTTAATGCTTTTTATTATAAGTCTAATCCGATCACTGATGCGATGACAAAACAGCAATGATTTCAAAATTATATATAAGTCGATGCAAAACAGTAATTAGGCATTGCTCAATGTTTTTATTGTAAACTTATATTATCCTGAATTTCATTTAAATATCATCGTCTAATAATTATTATCATCTAAATTAAATTAAATCAATTTAACATGAATCGATTTTGAACTGAGTGTTAATTGAATGAATCGATTAATTTGTCACATCACTATTTAAATTTCGTTAAAAAGTGGTAACACAAGCTTTCATTTTACTGCAGCTAACAAAAAATATAAAGACAAAAATAAGATTTTTTGGGAATTAAAAAATGCAATTTTATCTTAAAATAATCATTTCATTCATTTAATTTTTTTTGCAATGGACATTATCGAGAACCGAATTACTTAGACGAGGTTAATTATTTTAAAAAAATGCTTAGGTTAGGTTAAAACTGTGACCTCCTACGCACGAGCCGAGCGAGCGAAGCGAGCGGTGCCGCGGCAGCGGTCAGCGAGTGCCAGAAACGACTAAATTATATAGAAAAAAAAATATTGAAAAAGAAATTATTATTAGCAGGCTATCGAAAACCGAATTAGTTAGACGAGGTTAATTATTTAAAAAAATGCTTAGGTTAGGTTAAAACTGACCTCCTGCGCACGAGCCGAGCGAGCGAAGCGAGCGGTGCCGCGGCAGCGGCCAGCGAGTGCCAGAAACGACTAAATTATATAGAAAAAATAATATTGAAAAAGAAATTATCATTAGCAGGCTATCGAAAACCGAATTAGTTAGACGAGGTTTAGAAAATGCTTAGGTTAGGTTAAAACTGTGACCTCCTACGCACGAGCCGAGCGAGCGAAGCGAGCGGTGCCGCGGCAGCGGCCGGCGAGTGCCAGAAACGACTAGCTTATATAGAAAAAAAATATGGGAAAAAAACAGACTATCCGAAACTGAACTAGTTAGACGAGATTAATTATTTAAAAAAAATTCTACCAGAATTTGTCCCAGTGGAAAAAACACCCTTGTAATAAAACGTCTTCAAAGTTAGATCTTATGCTTGAAATGGCTGCCTTAAAACTGCGAAAACTGACGATACTAAATTAGTTATTCCAACTGAAATATTTGACTAAATAAAAATTGGTAAAAGTACTAGTTGGTAAACAAGTTATTGTTTAAACGTTCATTTGCCAAACATTAGGTTTGGGTTACAATTATTTGTGAAGAGATTTTTTGCTAAGTAATAATTTGGCAAATGAAATTATGCGGAAAATTGTTTGGGAAGTAATTTGGCAATTTCTTTTTGGTAAAACAAGGGAGACCCTGTTTGATAAATAGGTAGCTTAGGAGATGGAGAAGCACGTACAGCTACTTTTCATCCTGGATATTTCTATGAAAATAATTATGAAATACAAAACACACGCAGACGAAGTAGCGGGCAACAAGCTAGTCGTTTATAAATACCATTCCATTCGATTTACGTGTTTTTTCTTTCTTTTACAGGTTCATCTTTGAATCCAGTTTTAATGATCACATCAATCGCAAGTCTGTAAGCATCACCTACATGTGCCGGAATTGTAACCAATTGAGAACTTTTTTCAACAGATGTAATTTACTTTTTCATATAAGGTCACATGGTTTCAAAACAGCTACGATCAATGTTACAGACTTAAAATTAGAACCATTACCGTTAAGTAACTACAAAATTAAACCTTTAAGCCCACCAAGCAACGATGTTATAACATCTCCTGTAGCGACAGCAAGTGAAACTACAACAGCAACTGAAATTACAACGGCAACTGAAATTACAGCAGAACAAAAAAATACATATACCACAGTAAATTGTTTCGAATGTAAAGAAAATTTAACTAGCTCGGGGGCCCCATATAAAGATAGAGCCAGTCATTATATGCAGTTTTCAAACGATGTTATATATTCGTGTCCCATATGTTTATTTGCACTGCCGAGTATATGTGCATTTAAAGCACATTTGCGTTTACATTTGAAATGTCCACCTTATTATTGCCCAGAATGTGGTTTTCACCTTGGCAACAAAAATTTGCAGTATCCATACAACCACGATTGTGAAGGATTTAAGATGATGAGAGCAACAGCCAGATCAAGATGTGCCGCAACCGATTGTCGCCTTTTCCATCCCAATGATTATAAAGAGCACATGAAAGAGTTGCATATGAAAAAAGTTTATAAATGTCCATACTGCGTCGTTGCTTGTTTCAACGCAGTAAGTATGCAAGATCATTTGAAGAGTCATAAAACAGAAACCAAGCCACTCGTTTTTTATAAGTGTGAAATGTGTCCCGGGAAATTTGTATTGCAAAGTCGCATGGAATGGCACTTAAAAAGTCATAAGGTCACTTGCGTTTTTCCATGTTGGCCCTGCGGTTCCATTTTCAAGGATATATCTGTTCTACTTAGTCATTTTCTAGCAAAACACAATACAAATAATACAATAGAAACTACATTGATTAGTATGCTGTCTGAAAATGGTATGGATTCAAAAGATTCAAGTAAGCCGAAAAGAGTATATCGCGTTGTAAAAAGATGTGACCTATGTTGCAGAAGTTTTATATATAGATGTCAACATTCTGATTTTCATAATCTGCCTAACGAATGTCCATTTCAATGTACTTCCACTTTTGGGTCTACAGAATTGGATGTTGTGCCTGATAGAATGCAAAGCAACACCCATGTTACATGCCACCTTTGTAAAACAAACATATCACAAAACTGGAATGAAATCAAAAAACATTATGCTGCACTGCACAAAACATATAAGTGTTTAGATGCTAAAATAGTCCTTACTAGAATTGATGTAAAGAAGTACTTATCTGAACTCAAGACTTCGGGCACCAAAAGAACAATTGATAAGAAAATATCTAGAAAAAGTAGAAGACGCCAACAAAATAAAGCTTCAACAGTCCCTATTGACGTTGATAGTGTTCCGCTGTCAATACAAGGTAGCAAAGTTCCCGACAATACACACGTTTGCAACATATGCGGTGATAACTTTGAACAAAAAATATTACTAGAAAGACATATGGTATCCCATAGGGATCCTTGCATGGCATATCAATGTATGGAGTGTGGACAGAGTTTTGTTGTCAAACCATCATTTTCAAAACATTTGTTGTTGGAACATAATATATCTGATATTGAAGAATATATTAAAGAAAAGCAATGCTACAATGAAAATGCTCTCATTAAATACCAAAGTAATATTATTTCTAATGAGCCACTTCGTGAAAATCAATGTAAAATATGTCGGGAAGACTTTGAAGGTCCAGAAGATTTGGCGAAACATTTCCGAGTTCATGGTATGGCATTCTTATTGAAAAACAACCCGAATAAGACTGAATAAAAGTTCGTTACGAAACTATTTCCAATACCCACTAATCTTTAGTTTATATGAAGGGTCTGAGAAGTCACTTTTCAGCAGATCAGTGGCTGGTTCCATCCGTGGCGATAATAGTAAAATAATGGAGGTGTAATAAAATATAAATCACCTACTCTGTGGTCTTATAAGGCGCGGCGGGCCGGGCCGGGCCGGTCAAATAGACCGCGAACGATAGTGCAAAGGGAATCCTATACTACCAACGCACATAGAGGGCAAAAAGACCGCGCCGCCGATGTTTGTCGGATGATGTCTCTCGCGGTCATCCGCGGACAAAATGACCGCCGTCTGCGGAGCGCCTTACTGTACGTTTATCTGGTGTTCTCAAATTCCCAGGTTTCGTAGCGCAGCCCAGGGGCGAGGGACTGAAATGTTTACCCATAGCATACAAGAAGAGATACGGTACATATTGTACCTACATAAGATACGCATTGCCATCACAGAAATGGGGATTACACTTGATAGACAAATGTTTGATGTTTTAAAATGAATACTTAACCAAGGTGACAAACAAACCCGTGGTAATCCTGCACACAAACTGTCACGCAGTTTGGCAGGTTTATGATGTGTACAAGTGTTTGGTCCAAAATAAATCATTTATTTATTATTATTATTACATTGAACAGTTAAGTTTGTTTTATTAACTGACTTAGGTACATAGGCCCTTAAAACTATCCCTGTAATAGACATTTATTTTATAAATATTGTTTACAAGTACTAATAAAAATATTGATATCTAAATAAGTATAAGAAACAGGTATGCAGGCAGCTAAATACAACTTTTTAAACGACAAGCCGTGTCATGACATGATGGGACTTCCTATCGGCAAAAACAACGAACTTCCATCAAGTAAATGTAAATAACAGATGCTGTGCCTGCGCTGAATATGCAAGTTTTTATCTTATGCTTATAGCAGATGTAAATGTTATGTCTATAAACCATTCTCTTGTTGACTATACCTATTGTATAGTTAGGCGATTATCACACTGCCACGCATCACGCAGCGGTGTGCGGGAAAAGGTGCCAAATTCCACGCGCGTGAGTGCGTTTTTATTGAATTTGTATGTAAAAAATCACGCGCGTGAGTGCGTTATCTGCGACCCGCTGCGTGATGCGGTGCAGTGTGCCAATCGCCGTAATCTTTAATTTAAGCATAGTTCCGTTTGAGAAAATACCTTCTATTATTTTATAAGACATGCTGAATTAATTTGTGTTGAGGTAACTTCGTCAAAAAAGACACTGGTCAAAAGCGGTCCAATGTCCACCACTAACGAGACCTATGTGACTGAATAGTCTATTTGAAATTATATAATTATAGCTCAGTATACATATACAGGGTGATTGGAAGATGGGTGCAAAGCTTTAAGGCGAAGGTAGTACAGATAATTTAGAACCATTTAAGTCATGGTTGTCTTAAACAGAGTGATTTGAAGATGGGTGCAAATCTTTAAGGCGAAGCTTAAAGATTTGCACCCATCTTCCAATCACCCTGTATATGGTGTTAAAAAATTTACCGGACAAACTCTAAGAGCTGTTTAATACAAAAGTTAGATACCTAATTGACCAGAATGTATCAAATAGTTGATTTTTTTCCTGATTTCTGAGTTGGTCCCAATTTGTTCAGTTCGATGGTCTAAAGTACCTCTTAAAGTTTGCCGGGTTAATTTTTTAACACTTTGTATAGCTAAATGCCTTTGTCCTGCAGTGGGACAGAAATAGCTGATGATGATAATATTAGCTAAATGAAATTATTATTAAATTCACTTATTTTAGCATAAACAGGATTTAAAAAATGTAGTATCATTACATTCGTCTTGACACCGTGCCGGCACCACGAGTGACGCTAGCTATATTTGTTTTGAGAAAGAAAAATCAGAATGGCGGTATTTTGCCACCAATAAGAGTAGGCGTATATTTTTTGTAACATTTTCGTGTGTGGATTCAAAACAAAAGGCTCGAAGAGACATTTCCAAAAATATAACTCACTAAAGGGTTGAAAATAATGCAAAATCAAAAATGTCTTGGTATAAAATACGACTGCCCTCAGACTCAACAGTAGTCACCATTGAGTGCAGTCGTTTCATTTATCCGTAACGCCTATTTGTTTATTTTTTCAAAATTCTTATAGCCAGTGTCACTCGTGGGTTGAAGACAAGATATCGAATTTGCTCAAATTAGTCAAGCTGTGTAGGCTAAAATTATTGTTTTTTTTTGTCATATCCTTACCACAGATTTTTTTATGGCTGTCTTAGTAAAAGTTACTCCTGTTTAATAGATTATTCAGTGATATGGTCTCGTTAGTGGTGGACATTAAGGCTCAACTCACACCAAAAGAGCGGCGAAGCGCCCTGTAGAGAAGGCGCGCGGATTCCAGCGACTGCCCGAGAAGTCGCTGGAATGCTCGAGAAGTCGCGGGAATCCGCGCGCCTTTTCGAGCCCGCCCGCGAAGAATTCACGGGTCGCTTTCCTATGCGCAGTTCACTTTCAACAAAACTCGAGGAAACTTGTGTTTAAGCAGTGAAAATGGGTATTTTGGATTTAATTATTATATACCAAATAAATAAGCTTTTCTTCATCCATTTCCATCACTTCTGTATTCGTTGCACTGCAAGAAGGAATGAATGCGAATGCTCGCGCGCAACAGACGCGCGCGGGGAGCGAGCGCGAGGGGCGGGATATTGCCAGCGGCCGCTCGCGACTGCTCGAGCATTCTCGAGACTTCCCGCGCCTTCTCGCGCAGTCGCACGGCTCATTCGCTGGAATTTTTTTCGTTCGATTTCTCATGCGATAATAAGTATTATAGTAATGAAAATAAAGTTAAAATTCATATGACACTGAAACTGCGATCCGCTTCGACGCTCTTTTGGTGTGTGTTGAACCTTAGACCAAGCCCCAAACATTTTGTCGAATGTCCTGTTTCACCATAACAAGATGATGGATATACTTATACTTACTAAAACTTTTTTCTAAACAATTTGTGCTCTGGAACAGGCAAAAGACGTGTGTTATTTTACTTTTTCTTTGTGTTAAGAATCGCATGGTTTGTTCGAATTAGGAATATACAACATTATTTATAATATAATATGCGAAACCTGAATATAGTTTGTTCAGAATAAGTAACTGAATCGATTCCAATAATTTTTCCCCATGTTATATTTTGTCCCAAAAATATTAAAAAAACTGGCCAAGTGCGAGTCGGACCGCACACGAAGGGTTCCTTACCACAAGGCAAAAACGCCGAAAAAAACACGTGTTGTATGGGAGACCCCCTTAAATATTTATTTTAATTTTATTATTAAAAAGTAAAAATACAACGGAGCATTTTGTGAATATTTCAAGTGCCTACCTGTTGCCATTATTGATATCGAGCAAAAATCGTTGGACAAAGAGCGACTCTAAGTAGGTTATCCAATATCCGAGCCGAACGGTTTTGTACCTAGGTACTATTATATCAATGAGCGCAAGACCGCGGCGGCGCCGGCGGCGCGAGCGGCGCGGCTGAGCATGTTTTTGTACGGACAAACAGGTAACTTAACAAGCTTATAACTTTGTGATTTTTCATGATACAGTTTTGAAATTTTGTACATAGATTCTTTACATAAAATCTTACAAAAAAAAACAACCGACTTCCAAAAAAAAACACTACAAATTAAAAAATAACTTTAATTTCGGAAGTCGGTGTCAATAAACGAAAATGCGGAACCAAAGACACCGCCTTCCGAAATTAGTTATTTTTTAATTTGTAGTGTTTTTTTGGAAGTCGGTTGTTTTTTTTGTAAAATGTTTTTATTTTTCACTTTTTAGTGGGTCAGTTTGTAATTTATCTAAGTTACAATAGCCTAATGTCAGCTGGTCATCACATGTAACAAAATAATGCCTTTCCCGATGCTGGGACGTTAATTGTTGAGGAGTTGTCCTGGTAAGAACCAGGAGAACTCAACAACCACTCACCATACGCATTGTGACGAGCATAAATTGCTTCTTAGCAACCATATTAAAGTAATCGAATTGCAACCCGTGAAATATTTGTCATTGAGTAGTTCTGATGGCCATCTGTGGTCTTCATCATCAGCTCCACTTTACCAAATGATGATTTCCGAGAGCAAATGCTCAAGTTACTTTAAAAAATACCCAAATCGCTATAGGTTTGCCTATAAAATTTGAGGGTTTCCCTCGATTTCCATGGGATCCTCTTACCAGATTCCAACTTGATTATAATGGGACCACCTCGAGAGCATACCCTTTCAAACAAAAAATAATATTTGGAATCGGTCCAGCCGTCTTCGAGTAATTGGTGAACATACATAAAAAAAAAACAAAGTCCTCCTCCTTTTTGGAAGTCTGTTAAAAATACTAGACACGTGTTTCGGGTTTCGCATATACCTACTAAAAAATAATGTATTACCGTGCATTCGAGTTATTCAATGTCGATCGTTTTTTTCTCGATATTAAATTAAGGAAGCCACCACCGTTCCTAAATATTATACTTAATTTATATAAAATTACAAAGATACGAAGTCTTTGTAAGCTTCGACTGTGTGTTAAGACAGTCGAGGCTAGTCATGGTATAGGCAGATTCATGGGTTTTTTTAATTACTATAATTTGTTTGACAGATGCAAAAAATTTTATCAGTGTCGACCATTTGCACCTAAATAATTACTTTAAGTGTAGTCATATAAGCTGAAGTGCGTACTGAATGTGTGTGACCGAGTATTGATAAAACATATAAGTAATTTGTTTTAAAACTTAAGTTAGATAAAATAATAATAAAACTAGTTTGCTAAAGTCAGTCTTTATTTAAATAAATAAATTTAAACGTATGGCCTGTTTCACCACTTATAATTTAGTAAATATTTATCGGATTGGTTTTATCCGGACAAGGTGAAACAGGCCATTTACAGAAAATACGTAAAAGAAGACTAAAGAGTTTAACTCATATCGTGCCAGACGGGAATATATAAGTCAATCAATTTCCGACAGGGTAATCGTGTGCATACCTTGAAATGGGTGGGTGGTACTAGAGCTAATTTGCAACATTTTTCCTGAAACAGGACCGACTGGGTTCTTGTGAAGTTATCAAACTTTTTCCTACTGCTCTGATAGCTCATAAACGAATGAAACTGTCGAGAACAAATTTAACAAAAAAAAAGTAATTTAAAAAAATTTAACCAACTTCAAAAAAAAAATTAACTCAAAATTATGAAATAACTTTAATTTCGGAAGTCGGTGTCTTGGGATCTGTATTTTAGTTTTATGCCACCGACTTCCGAAATTACAGTTATTTCATAATTTTGAGTTAATTTCTTTTTGAAGTCGGTTTAATTTTTTTAAATTACTTTTTATTTCGTAATTTTTAGTTTTTGCACTAGTATTTGACCAAGGTTTTGAGATGTTTTCCCTTTGCCACTACACCCGTAGCTCTTATCAATAAGCCAGGCCGTCACACTTACACGTATTAGTCCATATCTTGAAAATTACTGAATCGATCTTGATGAAACTTGCACTGTTCCCTAAGTTGAAGAAAATGTAAGCCAATAAAAAAAAATGGTCACGATCCGATTAATAGTTCCGGAGATATGCGTGGACAAACATACATACATACGACTATGAAATTTTGTATATTTGTTTGGAAGCCCTAATAGATCATCATATGTGAATATAATGCAATTCCAATAATATTACATACATACGTATCGAATTGATAACCTCCTTTTTTTTGAAGTCGGTAAAAATCCCTTACGTTTAGAATTTAATCGTCGTAAAGTTTATAGTAAGTATAGATGTTTTTTTTATACTTCGATTTCTCACTATTAGCAGTTCATGGTCGAGAGGGAAATTTTGTAAAAAGCTTAAAAGTTCTATAACTCCACAAAAACCCAGTTTGTCAATGTTGCAAATGGGATCTAGTATCATCCATTTCAAGGAATGCTACCAATCACCATGAAATGTATACTTAAATATAATTACAATAAAATATTTAATTTAGGGAATACATATTTGCAAACCATTTAACTTCTAAAACGTAGTCTCCTGGGATATCAAGATATTTAAAGCAAAATAGGATTAATTAATTGCGCGCTTCCCTATTTGGAAAATAATAAGTCTAGAGTAGGTTCCTAAAAATTGTTGGCCTGTGTATTGTCGCCCTTAGGCTTCTATCATTACATTACACACAAATACATTAATAATACAACATACATTAATATTATTTAAAATAGATGGTAACCTTAAAATCACATGTACGAAATTTAATACAATTCATTTAAAAACTCGGTATACAATGGCAGTCCTGCCATCAAGTCAATACTATTTGTACAATAGAATAAGACAATTTTAATTTTCAACCATTTTACATTAGAGTTCCCAAAATGGTCAATTTCAAAAGGTTACAATTAGATTGAAATTTCACATCAATTTTTATAACCAACAGTGAAAGCTATCTTAAAAATAAAAGGGTTGGTAGTTGGTCGACTATAGTACCTTTTTAGGGTTCCGTACCTCAAAAGGAACAATGGAACCCATATATGATAACTTTGTTGCCCGTCTGTCTGTCAAGACCCTTTTTCTCAGGAATGCGTCGGGTTATCAAGTTGAAATTAATATCAAATACTCAGGGCTGCAATCCCTTGAAGCAGTGAAAAAATCAAACTTCTAAGGCAACGCAAACAAAAGATAATGGGCATTTATGTTGCAAACTTATATATCAAATCAAAACTTATAGAGTACTTCCCGTTGACCTAGTCATGAAATTCGGCAAGAAGCAATGTCTTGTAGCACAAGACATTGCACACCCGAAAACCGTTGGTTAAATTACAAAAAAAAAAAAAACTATTTACATACCTACAAATTTGTACAGAGCCCTGCCTCGGTGCGCGAGTCCGACTCGCACTTGACCGGTTTTTTTTCTCTCAGTAAAAGAGGAGTTACATGTTCAACATGAAAAAATTCAGTTCATTATGGTAAAGCTTTGACTCAGGGGTTAATGCAATTGTTAAATTGAAATAAACAGGACTGTTTATTTCAATTTAACATTACTTTCTTACTACTGATCTTTTACTAAAATAATTTCATGGTACTAAATTAAAATGAAAGTTATATTCATTTTAAAGCAGTGGTTTTTTGCAAAAAAAAAAAATACTACAATATTTCTGATTTCTGTTGATAAATAATTACTGAATGGAATGTGTAATGTTAATGTTTATCACAAATATACCTTATTCTCCACTTAAATAAAGAGGATGATATGGAGTAGATCCTTTTAAGCTCTTCCTACAAGTAGGACATTTCTTCTCAACTTTTAGATACTCTTGTATACATTTAATGCAGTATACATGTCCACATTTAGTAGATGCCAAAGGATTTTTACCTAATTCATCCAAACATATGGGACACCCACCAAATTTGTTTTTTTTTTCAGAAATTGCAGATGCTGCATCACTCTGAAATATAATGAAAAACATAAATTAACCCTTAGTATGCTGGAACATGGATCCACGTGAGACGCAATAGCTTCTCAATTGTTTCTGTAATTTCAGCATTCAACCAGTTACGGAGACTTAATATTATTGTAATAATGGAATGGTGTGCTCGACATAACTAACTTCATAAAAATTAGCTTATTTGCCCATGCCTCAACTATTTTATCCATTGCTGACAGAGAAATCATTACAAATCAAACTGTGTTCCCTAATGTTCTGTTGTCAAATAAACTGTAAGGAATGAGATTTATGCTGAATATTGATAATTTGCAATCAGTAACAACATTGCTAGTTCTCTTTTTATGGATACTAGAATATATGAGGTAAAAAAATACCTTTCTCGGTTCCCAAAGACTAGATGGTTTCTGCTTTTTTAGTTTTTTCTTAGCAATATCAGCAGCTGATGGCCTTCTTTTGGGTTTCACATTTTTCATTGAACCTGCCCTGGAACGAGGCACTGAATCATATAGGCTTTCTGCTTCATCTGCAAAAATTTACACAACATATAATTATTATTAGACATGGTACCTACACATTATATTATTATGCAGCATTCTTTTGTTTTGGAAGTTCTACACTTATTCTTATCCAAAATTGCTTGTGAATAAGTTATATTTTTTTTAAACACCTAATTTATTAATATGTGGGTATGTAGGTACCCACCAAGGAACTCCTTTAAGTTCCTTGGTACCCACTTATAAAGTAAAGGTAAATTGTACGCCTTGCAAGGTGACAATAGTGACACAACATATTTTTTATTTTATACCATCATGTACCACTACCTTTATGTACAAATAAATAAATTACAATATTAATAAGTTGTCTGAACTAAAAAAAACTAATATTTCTATTAAATTTAGCATAATTAGATATTTTAGTTTGTTACGACTATTAAATTTATAAATACTTAGACTGAGTAGTGAAAATGAAATCCGTCCATCTAAAGTAAAGATAATTATAAAAAATATGAGAGACTTAGCACCACTTACTACATAAAGAATCATCAGTGTCCAACAAGTCAATGACTACATTTGATAAACCACAATGATCAGCTAATGTAAATGAATTGGTCAAATCAATAACATCATTTGATTCCGACATTTTAGTCTCGGTGGTTCCCAGGTTTTCCTGATTCACCAATCAATAAAATATTATTTTGAGAGCTAGAATAGCGTTTTTCCGTCCGTTACAAACAAAACAAAGAAAATGCACAGAGCATGTAACCTTTTAGTTATGACATATGAAGCTAATTAGTCTGTGGATCTGTCATTGACATATGTTTTTCCGTTTTTCCTTTTGAATCTGTGGAATAATTTATGGTACGGGTACCATTGCCATAGAAAAGTATGGACTGGAAATACCTACAAAAAAAGGGTGCATACCTTAGAGTAAGAAAGCTATAGAGCATCGGGTAGCGTCTTAGAGCATTTAACCTATGGAGATGGCAAGCAGCGAATCACCGAACAATTTTTTCTGCCACTTTCTGCGGGAGGCGAGGAAAACACATACAGCACACTACTTAAATTTGACAGCCACACACAGATACAAGCTTCCTATTGTTACAAACGCACACGAAAAAATAATAGCCACACAATAAAAAAACACACACTCATTGACAAATTTGTGCGTATCTATGCAATTGTCCTATGACAACAAACACAAAGTGCTAGTGTTGTGGCACAAGCAATGAGTGGTACTTCATTGCATGAATAAACAGTTCATAGTTTCATTTTCATGTGTACAAAAAAATACGCAATATGATTAGTGCCTGCGAAACTACGTGAACGTCTGATTCGCAGGTCAACAGTCGCATTTAGCTTTGAAATTATGCCTAAAAATTACTTATTAATTACTTATATTTGCTTACCATGATGAGAGAATTGCTTATTTCATAAATAAAAAGAATTAAAACAATTAAGGTTGACCAGCCATTCTGATATCAGAATGGCTGGTCAATCTCTGTAGAGTAGTAACTATGAGGAATTACTGAAATTTTCATGGGTGAAAGATTGCTTATCAATTGCTTATTTCACAATTTATAAGCCTAGACCCTGTTTATCCTCTCTTTATGCTAGCCACGAGTTAAAAAGCCTCTGCGCCTGTTAAAATATGTGAGCAAACTGACGTATGTTCGTACTTGTTGCTTTATTTTCTCTGATAACCAAACGGTGCCTAGTTCTAGATTGTTTGCAATCATATCATCTTCCTGCTCTTGTCAAATGTTACTTGGGGTCGGCGCAACACGCTTTTTTCTTCCATTCTTCCCTGTCAGTCGTCACGTTATCATTTACTCCTTTTTGACGTGACAACGTCTTAAATTAGGTTGCGACTGGGAGTCACTTATGAAAAAGTGTAACGCTCGGTAACGTTACGATGAGTCACCGAACGAGAGAGAGGCCCGCCGAATGCCTTGCGTCTCTCTCCCACTCAACTATGATCGGATGATCGGTCGTTGTCACGTAAAATCTTCGCCCGTAAAACCGACTTTACAGGCAACCATTTTTTTTCCTTCATTTCATTCCTCACACAACCCATCCATCGTTTCCTTGGTCTTCCTCTCCTTCTCCATCCATCAAAATTTATATTCATATTCTCACCAGACTCAGTAATTGTAAAAATATGAGCTATATATAGATATACAGGGTGGAATTTTACCATGTCACCTGGAGGGAAAGTACTCTAAGTACTGGAGATAGCAAATTTTATTCAAAGAAAACATTCCTTTATTTTTAAAAAGAAACAAATCTGCATTCACCGATTTTCAAAAATTCACTTGCCACACTCGGGAATCGGACCGACTAAAGTTCTAAAAAATAACATCCTTTACTCACATACATCCTTTTGACTGTATACAGGGTGTCCCGTAACTCAACGTCAAGCCGGAATCGGGTGTTAGGACAAATCATAATAGTTAACAGAAAAACATAAAAAACAAGTGCGAGGTGCGAGTCGGACTCACACACGAAGGGTTCCGTACCACAAGGCAAAAACGCCGAAAAAAACACGTTTGTTGTATGGGAGCCCCCCTTAAATATTTATTTTATTTTGTTTTTAGTATTTGTTGTTATAGCGGCAACAGAAATACATAATTTGTAAAAATTTCAACTGTCTGGCTACCGCGGTTCTTGAGATACAGCCTGGTGACAGACGGACGGACGGACGGACGGACAGCGAAGTCTTAGTAATAGAGTTCCGTTTTTACCCTTTGGGTACGGAACCCTAAAAATCTTAGTCATGAAGTTTTAAATTACAGTAATTTCCTTTTTTTTTTCGAAAAGTGTACACCCTGTGATGGTTTTTCAGCTCCTTTAGCTACAAATCTTTACTTTTTTTATATTTTCTTTTTTTTGTGTAATCTTGAGTAGTGCTTGTGTAATCTGTTGTTTTAAAATTTTAGCTAACTGCTCCAACTTAGAAGAAAATGTCATATTTATCCGAACCAAAAATGAATACTTTAACATACAATACTGTATGTTAAAGTTGGGCAAAGTATTAATTTTTAGTTACCTAGTCCGATTACTGAACAAGGACTATAGTCAAAGTCAAAGTCAAAGTCAAATCATTTATTTCAAATAGGCACATTAAAGGCACTTTTGAACGTCAAAAAAAAACTAAATAGAAATGATTCTAGTCGCCCATTCGAAAAGGTAGTTTTCGTATGGAGAAGAATGGGCAAGAAACTCCACCGTTACTCTTTTAAAAATGTTTTACAAGGTCTTGTATACATAATAAAAATTATATGTGAACACGATGCACCCATAATAAAATTAGTCTACCACAAAAGGTAAAAATAATTAAAAATTAAGCAATGACAGGTAAATCAAATAAGTGATAGATACATGGTGCTCACATATTTACAAGTTATTTTAAAAAAAAAAATGCAAAAGTAGTTGAACTTTAACAAGTGTGTGAGCCACTGTAGTCGCAGATTGTAAAAATGAATTAGAATAAGATGTCATAATCAAAAATATATATATAAATTAAATTAGGAACAAGTTTGATTTTGTCTAGACTTTTAGATTGTCCTATGGAGCAGGACCAGCATGTTTCCAAACATTCTTATCTTGGATATAATCCTCTAATTTGTAATATCCTTGTTTACAAAGTGTACTTTTAATATGAGTTTTAAATTTTCTTTCATTTAATTGCAATATGTCACAAGGTATTTTGTTGTAGCATTTAACACAGTACCCCATAAAAGATGTATGTACTTTAGATAATCTAAAAAAAGGTTGATCTAATTTATCTTTATTTCTAGTATTAAAATTATGCCTATCACTTATTTTATTAAAAAGATGTTGATTTTTTCTTACATACATAATATTTTCATAAATGAATTGGCAAGGTACCGTCATGATATTAACCTTTTTAAATAGTTCCCTAAGAGATTCGCGACGACGTAGATTGTAAATGGCTCTGACAGCTCTCTTTTGTAAAATAAAAATGGATTCAATGTCTGCAGCCCGACCCCATAGTAAAATGCCATATGACATAATACTGTGGAAGTAACTAAAATAGACCAAACGCGCGGTTTCTACATCTGTTAACTGTCTTATCTTTCTAACAGCATAAGCGGCGGAGCTTAGCCGCCCCGCAATAGATGTTATATGAGGTCCCCATTGTAATTTCTCGTCTAGCGTGATTCCTAGGAAAACTGTCTGATCAATAAATTCTAGTTTTTGGCCATTCAATATGATTTCACATTCGCTACTTCTAACATTCGGTAATTTAAATCTAATGCATTTGGTTTTTTTTCATTAAGTACTAAATTATTTACCGTAAACCAATCTTGGACCTGAAGAATAGAGTTATTCACGTCGTCAAGATTTTGTGACCGTCGGTCTATTTTAAAGATTAACGATGTGTCATCTGCAAATAACACCATCTTCGGTTGATTTTGAAGTAATTGGGGTAAATCATTAATGTAAACTAAAAAGAGGAATGGACCCAATATCGAACCTTGAGGAACACCCATTGTCATTTCAGACCCTAATGAGTTTACGCCGTTTACTTGAACTTTAACCTTTCTATCTTTCAGGTATGATCTTAGCAAGTCAAGTGCTGCTTTTCTAATTCCATAGTGCTCCAGTTTCATCAGAAGTGTCTCGTGGTTTACGCAATCGAACGCCTTAGAGAGGTCGCAAAAGATTCCAATGGCATCTTGTGCTTCTTCCCAGGCGTTAAAAATGTTCTTTATTAGGTCAGTAGTGCAACGCCCTTTGGTGAAACCGTACTGGTGTTCATGAAAGATGGAATTTTTATTAAAGTGACGTAACATTTGATTGAGCATCAACTTTTCAAACACCTTACTGAGAACTGGTAGAATTGACACAGGTCTATAATTGTTAGGATCTTTACTATCACCGGATTTGAACAATGGTACTACTTTACTATGTTTCATAAGATCCGGAAAGACTCCTTGGTCAACACTGGTGTTAAATATGAAAGCTAAATAGGGCGCAATAGTTTCGATAAAAGATCTACATACTTTTACAGACATTCCCCAGAGATCTTCTGTTGATTTAATGTTAAGATCTCTAAAAGCTTTTATAACAGCCTGGGGGCTTGTATGCTGAAACCTAAACTCCAAAGGGCATGCCTTTACATTCTTTTTAAGTAAGGCAGCAGAAAGCGTGGGGGATGAATTTAAAGCTTCAGTAGTTTTAAGGGGAATATTAGAAAAAAAGTTTTCAAATTCCTGAGCTATTTCTACATCTGAGTTGATGGGGCCATGTGCAGTCTCTAAATTAAATTCAGTGTTAGGCTGTTTTTTCCTACCTGTTTCATTATTTATTATTTGCCAGGTAGTTTTTATTTTATCATCAGCTGATTTTATTTTATTGCTAATATAAAGAGCTTTAGCTTTTTGGCACACACTTTTAAAAGTTTTTGAATATTTTGCAACATACTGATGAAAGTTTGTATTATTCATATGTTGCTTTAAGCCATAGAGTTCAAAAAGTTTTTCCCTGCTTTTACGAATACCTGGAGTCGCCCAGTCACTAAATAAAAACTTTGTGTGAATATTTTTAGTTTTTAGTGGAAAAGTGTCATTAAACTGCGCGTTTAATATTGAAAAGAACTCGGCGTAGAATTCATTTGGGTCACCTATATTATTAAAATTCTGATCACATAACTTACTGGCCAAAGAATTATTTAATTTCTCTAACTTTTTACATGTAATTGTCCTAAACCTTATTTGAATTTTTTGTAAAGGCATGTAGGAGCTAAATGTTATTTTTTGTCCACTGTGATCAGATGGCAACTTATTTACAATTTCTTTGTGTAAGTAATCACAATTACAAAAAACATTATCAATACAAGTGGCAGAAGAAGCTGTCACTCGGGTTGGTTCAATAAAAACATTTGACAAATCAAATGACCTAAAAAGACTTAACAATCTGACAGTATTCGAGTTATTTTCCAATAAATTAATATTAAAATCTCCACATACTATTATTGACTTACTACTAGTACTAAGTTTCTTTAACACATCTTCCATTACAGAATCAAACACCGATAGATTCTGGTTACTTGGAGGTCTGTATACACATACTATAACATGCTTATCAAGCTCAACACAGGACAATTCAATGGTGTGTTCAACAGACAGTCCGATTATGTCTTTTCGTTCTTTTGATTTAATAGAATTTTTAATTAATATTAATGATCCGCCATGTATCATACGTTTTCGGCTGAAATGGCTAATTACACAATAATTTTCATAATTAATTGACTTTACTTGATGATCTTTCAACCAATGCTCTGTTAAACAAATGACATCAAACTTGGTGTTTTCCAAAAACAATTCTATTTCCAATAATTTGGAAGCGCAACCTTGGATATTCTGATTAAATAATTTTAAAATATGTTGCACTCCCTTTGGTTTTTTATTATTATTAATTATATTGCCAGAAGATACCTTTTTATTATTCTGTAATAATAATTTGGTATTTGAAGGGGTAACTTCTGTTGTCTCACTGACTAGTTTAAATAGTTATCCGGAGTGACCTCCACAACTACAACTGGAGAGTCTGGATTGCCCGAGTATGTTCCAGCGGGAGGAGAATATCCTATCTGACTGGTAGTAGTCTCCAAGGATGTTGGTATTATAGGTGGTGGTGGTGGTGGTGGATCCTCCTTCGTACAACATGACGATCCATAATTAATCACCATGTTGTTAGTATAACTAGGCAACACGGACTCGTCACTAATACTAGAACTCGTTATATTAGCTATAACCTCGTTAATATTATATGCTATCAACATAGCAATCATATGTCTACATTCCCCAGACAGAGATATAGTTCTCTGAGTTAACTTAATACCACTAACAAACTTGTTAGTGTCAAAAAACAATAATTTGTCTCTATGACAACATGTCAGATTGTGAATAGTATTATTCAACTTATAAATATAATTATTTTCATTGTATGATAAAGTATCTGAGTAAGGAAAAGCACACAACATTAGCTTACCTATGTTTAACTTTAATAAGGTGTTTACACCATCCACTATGTCCTTTCTGGTAATACCAGTGCTATTACCTAATAGCAAAACCATAGTACAATAATTATCAAGGTTTGCATTGGCAATTCTTTTTATCATTTGTTTAAAACTTATGTTATGGTAACTATGATTGGTAAAACTATGGCTTAGGTAATTGAGTAGAATTTTTCCAAAGCCAGAACCTAACTCGTCACAAAAAAATATTGATTTGTTTATCTGTGTGGTCTCTGCTGGAAGAGCTAACACCGGAAGGGGTAAGTCAGACTGAGGTTGAAGAGGTGGTGGTTGGTTGGCACCGCTGCATGAAAGATCATTTGTCAGAGACTCATACCTCTCAGCATTGTACTTCACCAAATCCAGGAGTTCTCCAGCCTCAAACAAGCGGTCACTTAGTTGTCGTTGTGAACTTTCATATTTTTCAAAAATATCCTTCAGCAAATGCTCCTTGTGTAGTATATCATTATAGAGGAGCTGGATATCAGTGTCATACTTTTCCCTACATTTATCTAACTCAATAGTACAAGTATTTAAACTTTTCGATAAGACAACACGTTCCTTTCTAAGCGCAAGATTTAATTTTAAGAGTTTTTGTTTTTTTATTACTCTCTGTGACCGTTTAATTAATTTCTTGATTTTAATATATTTCTTTAATTTGTTGTGACTCATAACAATAGGACACAATGGTATGGTATCATCACCAGTCAAATCTATAGTTTCAGCTGGCTCACACACTGATTTTGGTTTACTACCTACCAACTCATCAAAAAGATTACTAGTGCGAACAACCTGGTTATTGACCTTGATACACTCGGAGATGGATAGTGCTTCTTGGGCTTCAGACAATCTCTGTTCAAGCTCTGTGATACGATTCAGTGCCAATTCGTGGGTATCACTGCACTCTTGAAATGTTGACACTGCGTGTTGTAATTGACTGTGCTGGTCAGTTAAGTCCATGTGTTGGATGTGTAGCTGAGACAGTTCATTCTTGAGGGAGGTGTTCTTTAAAATAATGTTTTCCACTTCTACTTCGCTGTCTTCCCTTTCGCGGAGCAGTTGTTTACACATCGCTTCAGAATTCTGTAGCTCCTTCAAGGTGGCTCTTAGTTTAGCTTCCATCTCCTTGATTGTAGCACTGCGGGTCATCATTTTCTTTGAAGTATCAGTCACCTGGAATGTGTGAAGTTATGCAGCTAAATAACAGTGTGATAAAAAAGATGTTCCAATATTTAGATTAGTAGGAGGTAGAAGGGAAAAATAAAATAAAATTAAGTTAAAAATAAGTAATTAAATGTTAACAAATAGATTTTAAAGTTAGGTCAAGTTATTAAGAAATTAGATGGGAATGTTAAATAGAAGTGAAGTTACAAGGAATACTGCTATTATTGTAAAAAACAAAAAGAAACTTGATTGACAATAACAAGTTTATAACACATGACAGGTTTTATATTAAGTATGAATCATTTAATCAATAGGGTACATAAAAAGAGCCTATTTTTGTGTAGTAAATTATGTATATCTTTCTGCAAAGAAGAATTTTAACTATTTCTTTGATGTGCCCCAAATAATTCTCTTATTTGGGGCACATCAAAGAAATAGTTTAGGGTTCCGTACCCAAAGGGTAAAAACGGAACCCTATTACTAAGACTTCGCTGTCCGTCCGTCCGTCCGTCTGTCTGTCACCAGGCTGTATCTCAAGAACCGCGGTAGCCAGACAGTTGAAATTTTGACAAATTATGTATTTCTGTTGCCGCTATAACAACAAATACTAAAAACAAAATAAAATAAATATTTAAGGGGGGCTCCTATACAACAAACGTGTTTTTTTCGGCTTTTTTGCCTTGTGGTACGGAACCCTTCGTGTGCGAGTTCGACTCGCACCTCGCACTTGTTTTTTATGTTTTTCTGTTAACTATTATGATTTGTCCTATCACCCGATTCCGGCTTGACGTTGAGTTACGGGACACCCTGTATACAGTCAAAAGGATGTATGTGAGTAAAGGATGTTATTTTTTAGAACTTTAGTCGGTCCGATTCCCGAGTGTGGCTAGCGAATTTTTGAAAATCGGTGAATGCAGATTTGTTTCTTTTTAAAAATAAAGGAATGTTTCCTTTGAGTAAAATTTGTTATCTCCAGTACTTACTTTCCCTCCAGGTGACATGCAAAAATTCCACCCTGTATATCTATATAATATAGCTCATATTTTTTCAATTACTGAGTCTGGTGAGAATATGAATATAAATGTTAATGGATGAAGAGAGAGGAAGACAAAGGAAACGATGGATGGATTGTGTGAGGAATGATATTATGAAGGAAAAAAGAGTAAATGATAGCGATAGCGTGACGACTGACAGGGGAGAATGGAAGAAAAAAGCGTGTTGCGCCGACCCCAAGTAACATTTGACATGGGCAGGAAGATGATATGATTACAAACAATCTAGAACTAGGCACCGTTTGGTTATTACAGAAAATAAAGCAACAAGTACGAACATACGTCAGTTTGCTCACATATTTTAACAGGCGCAGAGGCTTTTTAACTCGTGGCTAGCATAAAGAGAGGATAAACAGGGTCTAGGCTTATAAATTGTGAAATAAGCAATTGATAAGCAATCTTTCACCCATGAAAATTTCAGTAATTCCTCATAGTTACTACTCTACAGAGATTGACCAGCCATTCTGATATCAGAATGGCTGGTCAACCTTAATTGTTTTAATTCTTTTTAGTTATGAAATAAGCAATTCTCTCATCATGGTAAGCAAATATAAGTAATTAATAAGTAATTTTTAGGCATAATTTCAAAGCTAAATGCGACTGTTGACCTGCGAATCAGACGTTCACGAAACTACGTAGGTAGCCAGTAATCACAAAAGAATTTATAGTTCTTTAAAAAGAACGATTGTATTTATCTAAAAAGTCAAACTACTATTCTTAATAGTCAATAATATTATATTGCTTTCCTATCTTTCTGCATTTAGGGTCGGCAATTCGGGATACATACTTGAGCCCCGTTCTATAGTAGGGGTTTTTAATGTACGAGTATACGTGTCCTACAAAAGGTTAGAATATAAATAATAAAATTATACAATCAATTAGATATACTTTTTTATTATTTTGTTATAAATAACACTTTTACACGTCCGTTTTTTGGGTTCCCAAGTTTCTGTATTACAGCAAAATATCCTCCATTTTTCTCTTATTACAGGATCTTTTGGAAATCTGAAAATTATATAGAATAGAAATAATCAGTTTAATAAGTGCCAACAAAATCAATCGAAAATGTTGTTTCATTAATTTTATTGTGTATGTAGGTACTGCGTTTTCGTAACAGCCTTGAAAAACTTAAGTACCTACGGTACGCGGTGGATTATTAGATTTGGGCGTCATATTTACCTACCTATTACATTTATTGTTTCTTTTTCAAATTGCATGAGCTACAAGAACTCACATACGAAACGAACAAACTGTTATTTTTTATTAGCCTAAACCTACAAAAGAAAATAATTTAAAGATTATTTTCACAAAGAACTGATTTTTTTTTTTAAATTCTACCTGACTTGTCCGCTGTAGATCTGTGGTCCAGATACATATAAAAAAAAACTGGTAACTGAACCTATTGACTGAAAAAATCATTTATTTTATCAATCATTTACTCACGTTGTCACAGCACTATCCAAATGCCTACCACGTTAGCCCCTGTACTGCGTTTGCGCAACCAACGCTGCCTTCATAAAGAAAAAGGGCACAACTAACACTTTTTCCAAAATTGAGTTAAAAAAACTGGCATATGCGCCTATTTTGTCTGATTCCAAATATGTATATAACTCAATTTTGGAAAAAATGTTAGTTGTGCCCTTTTTCTTTATGACGGCAGAACGTACCACTGTATTTTTCTATCGTTACGTCAATAACAATTACTTCGACATTGTACTTAGATAAAACTATTTTAATGTATAATTTATACTTACATGTTGTAGGAAACACCATGGTTTCGCAAATTTGAAGTGGCAGATCGCTTTTTGTACGAGGAAACTGCACAATTAACGATTTTTTGGGAGCACTTACTTGCGACACAATACGATACACAATGGCAGCAGCGGTCGGCGAATGAACTAGTTTTATATAACGTGCATGGTCATATGGCCAATGTACTTTGGCAGAGGGGTTCGCTCAGCTATGCCGTCTCCATAGGTTAAATGCTCTAAGGGTAGCGTGGCCACACATGAGACAAAAACTAACTTAAATTACATTGGCTACTTATGTAGCTGCCTTGAAAAAACGGGCACGCACTGAGAGACGGAAATAGTATAGCTTTATCCTTTTCTGTTACTTATAATAACTCAATACTTTATCCCTTTCTTGTGGAAATGAAATGGCGCTACCCGCCGTCTATACTTATATACTTTTCTATCTATACTATACTTTTCTTTGTCTAAGATTAAGATATTATTATACACTTTGTTCTACTCCAAAGAGTAAGGCCCGGCGCCCACTATCGGCATCGGCACGGCTGAGGATTTTTATGCGACGAATAAAAATGTAACTTAAAAGTATTAAAATAAAATTTAAATTTCAATGACACGGTATGTCGGATACCCTATCTTTATTTTTGCACCTACGATGATTATTATCATTGAAATTTCAATTTTATCGTCATACAATTAAGTGCGTGCCGATGCGGATAGTGGGCGCCGCGGGCCTAAAGTATAGGAATAATTTATTCTACTCTGAGCTCCGTCTTGACTTTGAGTCAGTGTTGCCAACCCGTACGATAATTATGGGGGCGTATGATAATTTTGACAATGGTACGTACGATGTACGTACATACATACGATAGTGAATGTCTAACGTACGATAGTTTTGAGTAGTGAAGAAAAAAAAAGTTCCAAAGCGTATTTGTCAGACAAAATTAAACGCTAATTCTTTAATTCAATCAATTTTGACATTCCTGTAATTTAATCAATTTTGACATTCCTATAATTTAATCAAATTTGACATTCCTGTAATTTTATTAATTTTGACTTGCCTGCATTCTTATTTTGACATTTGTAATTTCCTTTTTTTTTAATGACTTTTCTATATAATTCAATAAATATGAATCGAGGCACATTCAAAAATTTGCATGCTGAATTTAGTAGGCGGAATATGAAGTACTATGAATTGTATTATGACATCTGTAAGCACCATATTTCATGCAAATAAACGATTATTATTATTAATAAAAAATCAACAAAATGTCAATGTCACGTATGTCAACAAGTAAGTCAGTCAACAACACAAATTGCCTACAAACGAAACCGACCACTAAACCTAATTTCTTTAAAGCGGACTATGACAAAATCCTAACTTCCCTTACTGCTATAGACTGGGAAAGTTCGATGGGATCTTGTTCCTCGGTTGGCGAAATGGTCAATATTTTATATGATGCTTTACACGACATTATTAAGCAACATGTACCCCTGAAAACGATATCTAGGAACGAGTACCCAGCATGGTACACGCCTAGGCTTAAGCGACTTTTGAAAGAAAAAAACAAATTTCGTATTAGAATAAAAAAATACAACAATCCCCTTGACGTTATATCCTTTGAAACACTGCGTGCAGACTGTAGCAAGTTAAGAACAGTTTGCTACAAAAATTATATCGAGAGATTAGAAACAGCGGTTTTAAAAAATCCTAAAACCTTTTGGTCTTTTATTAAAAATAGAAAGAAATCCAGTAGTGCTTACCCCGCAGTTATGTGTTACAATAATAAAACTGCATCAACTGGCCACGACATATGTAACTTGTTTGCTGAAAACTTCGCAGGTGTCTATAACACCCACCAACATCCATCCAAGCAACAACCAACTAACTCGCAACTGCCTAATGATAACATCAATGACAATTCGCCGACTCTCTGTAAACTAGAACTCAATCCTGGTGAGATATTCCGAACCTTAACATCTTTAGATGAACAAAAAAGTGGAGGGGACGACGGTATTCCACCCGTGTTTATTAAAAGATGTGCGAAAGCGCTGGCTTTACCCCTCAGTCTTATTTATAACAGGTCTCTTAAAGACGGTATTTTCCCTGAGCAATGGAAAAAGGCACTGGTGGTGCCTGTTTTCAAAGCCGGAGAAAGGAATTTAGTATCCAATTACAGACCCATATCTATTTTAGTCATCTTTGGCAAAGTATTTGAAAAGCTCATAACCAACCGTCTTTCATCGCATGTTAAACACCTTCTCACCAGCCATCAACACGGTTTTATCAAATCTAGATCTACGACTACTAATCTAATGTGCTACGTGTCGTCTCTATCGGAGTCTTTGGACAAACGTATTCCTGTCGATACGATATACACTGACTTTAGTAAGGCGTTCGATAAGGTAGATCATTCTCTTCTTATAGCTAAACTTCAGCGCGTGGGTATAGGAGGATCAATGCTAAAGTGGTTTCAGTCTTATCTCAGTGATCGGTCTTCAAAAGTTGTTGTGAGAGGACATCATTCAAAGCCTTTTCAAGCTACATCAGGTGTTCCGCAAGGTTCCCATTTAGGACCAATCCTCTTCAACATTTTCATAAACGACATTACGCTCTGCTTTAGGCACTCAAAATTCTATCTTTTTGCAGACGACATGAAAATAATGAAACCAATGTTAACTGAATTTGACTCTGCCTTATTGCAGGAAGATCTGAACAGACTGACGAACTGGTGCAAGACGAACAAAATGCTTCTTAACGTCTCAAAGTGTTACTACATGCAATTTAGCCGTAACAAAATCGTCAAATCTAACGATTACACGATTAGCCAACAAAAACTAGTACAGGTAGAGGAAATACGCGACTTGGGAGTCACACTAGATAAAAAACTTAAATTTGACAAACACATCCTAAACATTTCATCGAAGGGGTTCCAAATCCTTGGGTTTATCTTACGTAACAGCAAAGACTTTAAAAAGGCGTCTACCAGAATTAAATTATTCAACACACTGGTTCGGCCAATACTTGAATATAGCAGCCAGGTTTGGAATCCCCACTACGACATATACATTAAACACCTCGAAAGTGTCCAAAGACGTTTCCTTTATCATCTTTGTTACAAAGATCGTTTAGCTAAGAAAGTTATCAGCTATAAAGACAGATTAGGGCATTACAAAATGGTCTCACTTGCAGACAGACGGAAAACGGCAGACCTGATACTACTGCACAAGGTATTCAATGGAGTCATAGACTGCAGCGAACTATTAGGCAAACTGCATATGAACGCGCCATCTCGTCTGCCGCGGAAAAACAGCTACAACTTATTTTGCGTCTCAGGATCTAAAACTAATCTGGGACATTTCGCCGCTCTTCCGAGACTCTGCAGGCAGTTCAATGAGTTGTCAAAGCGTTGTGACCTGGACATAACCCTGCCCATATCAAAATACAAAAAGAATTTAGCCACCGCAAAATAACTAAGTATATAGTATGTAACTCTCTGAAATCTGAATTAATTATAATTAAACTAAACAATTGTAATATTTGCTAATCTTGACATGTTAATTTTTAATAATTATTATTTTCCTCAAATTTATTCAATGTTATTTCACAATTTTTACTCTGCCTAATTTTATAAAAATTTTTTCCTTCAGATTTTTTAACTTGTATAGATCATCCATAATTTATTTTCTCTATTTTTATCGTGTTTACACCTAGTTAAAATGTGCATGCTGTGGTCTCCTGTAACTGAAGGAGCACACGGAAAAGAACCTTTTTTAAGTATTGTAAATTTCTATTGTTTATGTGTATCCTTTGTTGGAGATCCTCAATAAATAAATAAATAAGTAAGTTTTAAATGTCACAGTGTAATATTTATAAGTGTTTCTCTCTCTTTCCATCAAATTTCTTAATTCACTTGCGTTTCCATCCGTCCGAAACTCCGCGTTTTATCCTGTATTCCTGTGGTTATATCAAATACCTTTCTATTTGCTTATAACTAGCTATCTATAAGTTGTAGTCTAATGTGTTGTGGGCACGTGTGCGCACAGGAAGTAACAAAAAGTAAACACTCCTGTGATTCGTGATACATTCCGTCTGTGGTTGTGGGTCTAGGTGTACAGTGTGGCGGCGATTTGTTTATTAACTGTAGGTATAGACGCCAGCACATCAAGCTACTGCAATCTGTCAAATTTATTTAATAGATTTTCAACTTTATCGCTACAGCTTAAGGTTCAAAGTGGTGGCGTCTGTACAATAGACGGACACTAGTGGTCACAGACTACTTATAGATACTGCTAGTGGTGAAACTTGGCACATACTTCCACTTCTTTTACTTTTTAAAATTCATTGTCGTTTGTGAATTGTTTTAGGTTTTTTTTTTGTTTTTTCTTTTGTACGATAATTTTGCCCACAAACCGATAATTTCGACGTGGGAACTAGATAATTTGAACTTTTGGAGTTGGCAACACTGCTTTGTGAGTGAAGTTACTTTTTTATTTTAGCCAAGGTGGCCGAGTAATAAAAATATTGGGACTTTTAACTTTATATCTGCTACAGTAGATAAAAACTCCTCCGTGTTTAAATGTAACAATCCATGTCGTATAAACTTTCGTTTCGTAATCTGATATAGGCTTAATCAAACGCTTATTTGTGCTTATTGAATAAACAACAATTTGCAAAGTAAGTAATTGTTTTTATGACAGTCGTCTGACTGGTCTTCATAATTTTATTTTATTTTATATATTTGGGAAAATAAACGGTTACACATTACAATATAACATATAAAAATATGACCTACACAGTGAGTAACTGTATAGACCCACGACATTTTCCACTTAATTTAAAGAAAAGATAAAATCAGGTGATTTGTACTACAACTGCATTTGTATTTTTGCAGAATGCACCTCGGAGTTAATATATCAAATGCTTTGCAACAATTGGAAAGTGTAAAAGCAGCTGTAGACCAAAGTGATGACCCCAAATTAAAGGTAAGATGTTCAACAATTACATTTCAACACCTATCAACACTTCCAGAATGTTATGTTTGGGTAATGAAGTTGATGTTTAAGTTTTGTGGGATTTAATGCCCCATAGCTTATTTACAATACTGCTGAACTATGGTTCTCACATGTATCCAAGGGTATCATGGATAACAATCAAAGTCATTGCTTGTAATGAGATTTGTTTCCTTCATCAGTTTCAAGTGGTCCTATCAACTTGTTATGTTATTTTAGCACTTGTCTAAATTAGTTTTTGTTTTATTTTATTCCATACCATCAATTTATGAAAACGAAATAATCCTGATGTTATTTAATGGTAAAATGAGACCTTTTCCTTAATTCAAACAAATGATAGTTTCATAGATTCAAATTTATTTTAATTTGTTAGGTATTGATGATAAAATGGTAACTTTTAATTACTATACAGGCCGCAACTAATGATGACTTGAATATGCTGATCAATTTGCTGGAGAGCCCTATACTCAAAAGTATAGCGACACTGCATGATTCAGTGGGAATGCTTGCAACTCAGGTTGCACATCATCCCTCTATCATTCCCGGGGACTTTGACATCACCCCAGCAGGTAACACATTAAATACACAATTTAAAATGCAGACAAGTACTTCAACACTTATGTATCCTTTTGTTTTTGTATTTATTTTTATAGTTAGTTATTCATTTAATTTAGTACCTAGTGTAAATCGTTAGTTGTGTTAAATATTGTAAAAGTTATGTAAGTAAACTAATAAAATACTACAATTTAAAATGCCAAATGGAGAATTTGAGGATCTGTTGCACACCAAACAAATATTGACAACCCTCTCACATTACATTGAAATTATTTGGAACTTGGAATGTGACCATCATAGGATTTGAGTGCCTATGTTCCGAGTCCACAAAAGGAATGTATTTCGGGTGTATTTGTTGATTGTTATCTTACTTAACTAGACAGTGAAATATGTAGTATGAACATGCAAAAAGCGAAATACGAAAAGTGGGGTGTATAATAGGTGCACCTCTGCCAAACCCAATACATGAGTGATATTATGTTTTTGTTTAGATGGAATTTTTTATATGAGTAACTAGCAGCGCTCCGCGGTTTCACCTGCATAAGTCTCGATCCTGCAGTAATATCGGGATACAAAGTATCCTATGTGTTAATCTAGGTTATAAACTATCTGTGTGCCAAATTTTATGCAAATGCGTTCAGCCGTTTGTGCCTGAAGAAGTAACAAACATACAAACACTCCCAAACTTTCGCTTTTATATTAAAAAATTAATAAAATATTTTTTTTTGTATCAAAATATTTTATTTTTATTTTAGGAGACCTTGCCCTTCAAGCAAGAAACTTGTATGGGAGCAATGAGGGAGAAGAAGAGCAGCGTGTGCCCCAGGTGTCACCACCACATAGCCTGGAGTTTGGCTCCGGCTCCGACAATGAGCGAATTCTGGGGCTAGACAGTGGATCTGTGGACTCTAACATGTCCCCAAAACAGGTATGTCCAATGCTATTGAAGCTGCCTGATCCAATGTTTATTCTGGTCTTTCACACCATATTTGTAAATGTCTACTTATCTAATTATAAATATATAAAATCCATTGTCTTTGAAACTGAATCAACATGTAAAATTTCGACTTCGTAGGATAAAAAGAAGTGGTTTTCTAGCTTGCAAGATTTGACCAATACATACTAACTAACAAGGCAAGTTAAATAAAAGCTTGTACAAAAATACATCATAGTTTGAGCAATTCAAAAGTGTGGCTATTCATAACTGATAATAGTCTTAGTTTATTTATGGGTACTATTAATGGGTAATTTCTGTTTTTGCAGAATCGTGGCTTACTAGACCTGTCAAGGGCCGATGAAACCCTAGGGTCTTTGTCCCACAGTATAGTAGGCAGTGACTGGGCGCAAGTTGAAATCATTAATCTGGTAAATGATGGCACAGGACTAGGATTTGGTAATTCCATTTTGATTTATTTATTTATCCAGTCTATTTTTATTTATTTATTTATCAAGTACATTGTTTTATTACATTTAATTTCAAAACATAAGGTTACAATTTAAATATTTTATTACATTTAATTTCAAAACATAAGGTTACAATTTAACCTGCATATTTTAAATAACTTTTCCCTATTGGCAATGCTCAAAAACCTTCATAAAACGCATTGCATTGCCATGCGCCGTCAAGGTCTTGCAATACGACAATGACCAAAAGCGGAAATAAGCGATAAGAATGAAATTTCCTTGAGCTGTGTGAACTTTTAGGTATAATCGGCGCAAGAACAAGTGGCGTTATCGTCAAGACAATTCTGGCGGGAGGTGTCGCTGACAGAGACGGTCGTCTGAAGTCTGGAGATCATATCTTGCAAATTGGAGATGTAAGTGGGGATACTTGGTATTTTGGCTTATTGTTGGTATAAGCGGACGGATATAATATCACCTTAGAAGTTAGGAGGGTATTTTTTAAGAATGATTGGCTCCAACATTGAGCGTGGTGTTGGTAGTTTCAGTACAAGCCATATGCCCCATGGGATTCTCATTGGCAAAAGTGACCAACTTCCGTACAAACTTTCATCCCATATTGAATTTTCAATTTCCAAAAATCCTCCCTACACTCTTTAATTAAGAAACTCTTGTGGAATGCTTTGAGAGCCAGCGATTTACGCTGTGCGTTGTCTGTCAGTGAATGAATTAAATATAATGTGAGTTGTCTCCCCAGGCGCACCTGATGGAGATGGGCTCGGAGCAGGTGGCGGGCGTGCTGCGCGCGTCGGGCTCGCGCGTGCGCCTCGTGGTGGCGCGCGCCGCCGACCCCGCCGCGCCCGCGCCCCCCGCGCCCCCCGCCCCCGCCGCGCCCGCCGCGCCCGCGCCTCTCGTGCCCGCCAGGTGCGGCTGGAAGTGACGACTTCCAACTTGTTGATACACTACCCACGAATAATATAATGTACTAGCTTCTGCCCGCGACTTCGTCCGCGTGAAATTTCACCCTCTTAGGGGTAGAATTTCGAAAAACCCTTTCTTAGTGGATACCTACTCTTCACAAAGAACACACCCTCCAAATTTTATGTCTCTAGGAGCAGCGGTTTAGACTGTGCGTTGATATATCAACAATCAGTCAGTTTACCATTTTATATATATATATAGAAGATAGTCCTCCAGACAGAATTTCGGCCATGGTGTTTAATGTCAGCGGAGAGACAAGGCAGCGACGCGGGATATATTATAGTGCACAAGTGTGTGTGATACGAAACAAAATATGTGAAGAAATGTACAGTTACCCCCTATATTTTGGTCCCATTTGCTCACGAATGACGAGACGAATAGACGGCGCTGCGTGGATACAGAATTCGTATTTCGTAGGGTACACTATTGCGTGGGACCGTTTTTAAGATATTTTAATCTTCGCAATGATTTATTATAAGTTAAAAGAGTTAGATAGGTTCCCTACACAACATTCGATCTTTAAAAACGGCACACTATCGCACACATAAATAACGTAATATTGTAATGTCACACTATAGATGAAAAGTGAAAAAAAATATGAATGTAGTCATATTTTTTTTCACTTTTGAGCTTTTGTGAGCGAAAAGAGACATGCATATTGTGTTGCTTCCGTTGACGCCGATGCGACACTGAGTTCAGGTGTGCTAGCTATTATAACTGTTCTAACGTATCACTTACGGAGCGCGTATTACCTATTTACTTCTTACTTACTTATATAATATCATTAGTTAGTCATAGATGGATACTTCAGAAATATAAGAAATATTTTGTATTCGTAGACTCCTGTCGGATCCGGAGGCTCTGGACCGCTACCTACTAGATGCAGGCTTCGAACAAGTATTCCATACGCAGCCAACACCCCTGCCACACAACTCCACCGCCTCCAGATTTGTATTCGACCGATCTATTACACCACCACCTGAAACAGGTAAC